>OX421404.1:28040583-30911738 GCA_949126875.1 Lochmaea capreae
TCTTTAATTTAAATGGGACACTCTATATATGTTTACAGATTTTGAAAGAGCTTGTTATTTTGAATTCATACATACTGAGTTTAGTGTAAGCAAATTTGTAAAAACGAGGAATATAGCACTTTAATCAATCTCCTTTGAGTTTTTTGCATTAAAACAAAAAACTAATTGATGTTGTTTGTAGGCATAGTAATAAATAAACTGTTTAGTACGTCTTTTGTTTTCCAAGTGTCAAATTCTAATTGACGGAAATACATTTTACAATTTTGAATGATTCCATTAAGTGGAAAAAAACGTATTGAAATTTTAATAATGATCGGTTATGGTGATCGTTTTAGAACTCATGAAGAAATGTGTCATATTTTTAATAATTTGCATCCGGAGAGAAATCCTATATATCACGCTCAACAGTAACTAAAACATTACAACGTTTTAATACAACTGGGATGGTAAAACATTTGATAAAACCTGGAAGACCGCGGACTGCAACGAACGAAACTGTTAAACAAAATATTGCAATCGATTTAGAAGAATCACCTCAAACTTCCACCACAAATTTGGCATTAAACCATGGTATCAGTCGACGTTCTGTAGGAAAGATATTAAAAAGTGAAAAGTATCATCCGTATAAGGTTCAAGAATTGTTAGACGATGATTTTGACCGACGGCTGCAATTTTGCGAACGGCTAATGGACATCTGTAATGTCGACGACACTTTTGCTTCTAACATAGTTTTTTCCGATGAGGCAACTTTTTGTTTAAATGGAACAGTTAATCGCCATAACTCAAGGTATTGGTCAAATGAGAATCCTCATTGGATTCATGAAGCACATACCCAGCATCCACAGAAGTTAAATGTTTGGATGGGAATTGTCGAAAATAGGCTTATAGGCCCATTTTTTATCGACGGAAACTTGAATGGTGACAAGTATTTGGATCTACCAAATAACAAAATTATTCCTGCACTTCAACAGAATGGGCAATTACCACAAAATGTTTGGTTTCAACAAGATGGAGCACCTCCCCACTATGATAAACGGGTTAGGGATTTTCTGGATGCGAATTTTCCAAATCGATGGATTGGACGTAAAGGATTCATAGAGTTGCCTGCTCGTTCTCCGGATCTTACATTTTTTTCTTTTGGGGTTATCTAAAATCACGTGTTTACGTTAGACGACCAACAAACTTACAGGAATTGAGACAAAGAATTATTGATGAATATGAACTAATACGTGGAGAAGTCTTGGAAAGAATGACTCAAGAATTTGTTAATAGGATGGCATATTGTCAGCAAGTAAACGGCGAGCATTTTGAACATTTTTGAAGTGATTTTGTTTCTCATTATTCTAAAATAATGAAATGTACACCTATTGTACAACTAACAATCAGTTATTTCTCGTTTTTACAAATTTTTTCAACACTAAACTCAGTATGTATGAATTCACAATAACAAGCTCTTTCAAGATCTGTAAAAATATATAGGGTGTCCCATTTAAATTAAAGAAGTTGATGGTATTTCCAGTTAAACCGGAAGTATATTATTAACAAAAAAATGTACATCAGATGCATTTTATTCCATAGCACTTCCTGCAAATTTTCATAAATATCGTTCTTTTCGTTTAAAAGATATTTACTTGGTTCCATATTTTATCCCAACCTCATATAAAGCGGAATCCACACAAATATGGATAGAAATGAAATTCCGACTTATCAAATATTATTTTTATATCTCCAAAAACTTAAGCAATATTTACAATTAACCAATTAACCAATTTAACTGTAGCTCTAGAGAATAAAATCCTCAACTTTTCGTTAATAAAATATCCCTTGGGGCTGAATACGATCCGTTTTTAACTGTGGGCCGGTGAGAGCAAGACTTAGTGGAGTGATTCTTGTTAAGAGGATGTGATGGTGATGCGGTGTATTTTTCCGAACACTATTATGCGAGAAAATTAGGGCAAACGCCGTGATGTAAGGCTTTTACAAATTAACAAACTTACTATTATCTATTTTGATAAAAGATTTTCAACGTTACTAAGATGGTAAAGCAGATTTTTTTGAAGTAATTTTTAAATGTGAAGTAACATAAAGAAAGCATTAACCCCCACAAAGGTGTGTTTTTACGCGATTAGGGCGGCAGCATAGTAAATATCATCGTACCATCGTCATCGTTGACGTCGTCGTCGAAGAGACGACCAGCACCGCGACGCCCGATGTTCGAAGAGAGTCGCGATGGTCTTCAGTGGCCTTTCGCGCTGTGCGACGTGAATACACACGAGAGTATCGTGATGCGGCGTCCTCTTCATGATGGTTCACGACGTTGTCGCGTAGAAGAAGTTGTCTTAGAGCGGCTAAGAGCCATGTAGTGATTTAAATAGTGTTTTTTGCTAGAATGGGATCGTCTAGTAGGTACTCTTCATATAATTGTCTGACTAGTTGGGATAGTTACGATAAAATACCAAGGTAGGTAAATAATGTCTTTTTATGAAAATTTAGTTAATTAGCGAAAAACCTAATAAAAAATATTTTCTGATTGTTCCTTGTAGTAGAACCAGTAATTTGTTTGTTTTTTTTTGGGATATTAAACCACAATCTTTTTTTATATTTTGATTTCAACGTTTCGGTAGCGATCCAATTACCATTATCAAGAATATTTTTCGCAAATTCTGTCCCTACCTTGTTGTCAAATTTCTTTTGGGTTCATTTTGGTGAATAAACAACAAAATGTTGTAAATTTAAGAATTTATAAGGTGTATGTTTTGTTGATTACCATTTAAATGTTAAAATATGTATTTTATTAAATAATTGTGCTTGAATATGGATTGAAATTTTATATTATTACGCTGTATCATTTAAAAAAATATTCGAAATACAATGAGTAATGTGTATCTATAATGTTGTATTTTTGAACCCCGTAAAAATAATAAGTTTTAATACCCTGTCTCGATTGCGATTTTACTATAGTTATTTTACATGCACGAAATAAATTTCAATTTGCAAAGACTTGATCCTGCCAGTTTAAGCTTTTTTTATTCTTTAATCATCCTTATTATTTTTTCATTATCTTCTAAAACATTTTAAAAAACGGACTTGTTTTTAAAGGTTCACTATGAAATAACATTACCTAATCACTGGTTTATTACCCAACATATTCTCCTCTTAATTGGATACATTTAATACAGAGAACCTGCAACGTCTCTAGACCTTTAAAAAAAATGTGTCTTCTTGCTCTGCAAACCAGACCTCCACAGCTCTTATTACCTCGTCGTTGGCAGAAAATTTACGACCTTTTAAACTTTTTTTTCTGTTGAGGAAAGAGATGATAGTCTGACGGAGCCAAATCTGGTGAATAAGGGGGGTGTTCTAGTAATTCAAACCTTAAATCACGAATTTTTTGCATGGCAACATGAGATTTGTGTGCAGGGGCGTTGTCCTGTAAAAACAAAACACCTTCGGATTGCTTTCCGCGTCTTTTCTTTTTAATTTTTTCCCGTAGAGTGGTCAGTAATGTCGAATAGTAATCTTCAGTTATTGTTCTATCCTTATCCAAAAAATCAATCATGATTATTCCATGGCAATCCCAAAAACTAAAGCAAGAACTTTTCCAACAGATTTTTGGACACGAAACTTCTTAGGTCTTGGAAAAACAGAGTGTCGCCATTCCATCGATTGTTGCTTTGTTTCTGGATCGTAGAAATGTACCCAAGTCTCATCCATAGTAACAATTCGATTTAAGAAGTTTACATCGTTTTCAAATCGAGCACAGATCGAACGCGATGCTTCTACCCTTGCACGCTTTTGGTCAACATTCAAACATTTGGGGATCCATTTTGCAGCAATTTTTGTCATGTCCAAATTGACGTTAACTATATGATGAACGCGTTCGTATGTAATATTCAGTGATTCAGATGTCATGAACTGCATCGATATTTTCGGGTACTGACACAGAAACTGGCCGTCCCGATCGGTCATCATCTTCAATGGAAAATTTACCTCTTTTGAAGCTTGCAGTCCAATTTTTCCCAGTCGCATACGAAGGACATTGATCACCAAGGGTATTAAGCATATCTTCGTAAATCTGCTTACCTCTTAACCCTTTTAAATACAGGCTCGATACTCCAATTTTTCGATTCTCACAATTTCGGTGGACACCTTTTTTCTTTTAATTTGTTGCGTAACTCTGGTTTACTTTTTTGACGTCAAACTTCACACAGACACTTCTAATAAGTTATTGTTCGTTGCTATGGTAACGCAATATTTTGTTTATGCATGGAACTGGTCTAGGCTAACTAGATATCAATACATCCTAGTAGTACTTTATATAAAAAAATTTCCTTCGTTAACGAACTGTAGGTCTACCAAGTTGGGAATTGAAAATGTTTTTTATTTATATTTATTAATTGGAAATTAGTAAAATTTTAACCGTTCATAAACGCCAGAGTTGCTAACTGTTTCAAACATCTTTAAAGAAAAAAGTCCTGTTGTGACATTTTAATAAAATTAACCAGATACAAACTGCGTGTTTATACCGTTAACCAGTTGAAAAGCTATGAAAAGACGAAGCTAATTAGTCGATGCTAATATCGTTTAACATGCAACGAGTGGGACACTAACAAATTATTTAAATTTTGAATTGAATGTCTTTATAAAAATCAATAAAAAAATATCGTGCTGTTCCATAAACAATGTTTATCTAGCGATGCATTTTATTTAATAGAAAAAATGTTTTTCAAAATTTGGTCAAGTTTCCTAAAAGTAATAATAAAGCCAAAGACAATTTTGAGATGCATGAGAAGTATCCTTTGTTCGGGTACCCAAAAGGTAAAGGTATGAGGTCGCTACGTGTATTTTTTGTATCGTGTATTGACTTTGATTATATGGAGAGGAGGTAGATCCATAAGGATTTCCATGGCTGCTGACGGTAAGGCACTAGTAGTTGCCTGACAAGCTTGTTTTTTTATAAATGAGAGTTTTATTTGGGCCGTTCGATGTGAAGAATTTGATCACCAAGGAGAAGTTCCTTATCTGTATCTGTAGAGTAGGGAGGGTGAGTGTAGGCTCACAGCACTTAGGCCACATGTGACCCATTGTACATCCTCCCGAGGAGTTGTCTTCCTAGGTCATTGTCCATCCTGTCCTTCTCAGGAAGGTGGACAGGTCACTAGGAGACATCTCCTTTATATCGGCAGGTGTAGGCCAAGACTCACCGAACACACACTCTCTTATTGACGATAACTCCGGTCACTCGCATAAGACATGCCTGACAGTTTCATCTTCCTGTTCACACATCCTGTATAGAGGTGTGTCCACTAGCCCCATAGTATGGAGGTGTTTTCCTAGTTGACAGTGACCAGTCAGAAATCCTACTGTTAAACGTAGGTTTCTCCTGGTCATCGCCAAATATTTCTTCGACTCCAGCTTCCCAGGGTCGCCCAGGGTGATCCTGGCAAGACTGCATCCTTTGATTCCATCCCATCTCTTAAGGGATTGAGTATGGGTGTAGCGTTTGGCTAGTTCCGCAATTGTCGAAGTCGTTAGGCCGTAGGTGTCACTGGGTCCTAGAATTTTTAGTCCAGCGGCTTCCCTGGCTAAAGAATCAGCAATGCGATTTCCTTTACTCCTGTCGTGCCCTTTAACCCACCTCAGGATAATATTGTTATCTGCCGAGGCGTCAGCTAAATCTTGGTGGCACTCTAGTACTAGCCTCGATATAACACGTTGTCTGTTTAAGGCTAATAGGGCTTGTCTACTATCAGTGCAGATTATTATGTTTTTGCCAGAAATTCCTCTTCTGGTTAGTTCTTTTGTGGCAATTGAGATACCAGCCAGTTCTGTTTGAACTACGCTGGTATTGTTTCCCATTCCCCACTTCATCTTTAGGCTTAGTGCTCTTGAGTAAACTCCACATCCTGAGCCTTCTTTCATTTTTGAACCATCTGTATAAATGCGTATTGCATTTGCAGCACCTGGCTTTGTGTTCTGTTTTATTTGAATTTTGTAGGGTTTGTTAAACAAAAACCTGGGTTCAATTGCATCATTGGTTGCCTGCAGCAGAGGTAGCGCAGTGAGCGCTTCCTGCCACAGTTCCTTATATCCATGGTTCTCAACCTTTCAGGCTCTAAGAGTCTCTTGTTAACTGCAAACTTATTTAATTTTTTTTTGTTGACGCCTCCCCTGGAATTCTTCCTCGCCCTCCCAGGGGGGCGCGCCCACAGGTTGAAAACCGATACCTTATATGACAATTATTGGCTTTACAATTATCAATAAATTTGTTTGGCTCCCAAACCATAAGATTTTTCACAGATACTACGACGTGTCTGTAAGGGCAGTCTGGTTTTCTGGATAATTCTTTCTATTATCATTATATTTTTCTTGGCACCGCCTGCCAGACAACCAAACAGTAGAACTTTGTCATTAATGAAGAAAGTTTGTACTGGAGTAAAATCGAATAAGGTGTCACTGCCACTCTCTTCAGAACTTTCCTTTGTCTTTTGTTTATTTAATTGTTGTCAATTGTTATTTCGTTATAACTGGAAAACTAAAATTTCACTTCCAATACGCTTTTCAATTTCTTGCGAAAGTTTTATTGGATTCTCTCTAACCATCGCTTTTGCTTCACAATCGTTCTCGTTAAATTTGTCGTTTTTTATTTTATCTAGACGATACCAAGACCGTACTAAATATACAGAGTGATTAGGTGAAATCAAAAGTAGAATATTTTATGATACATGCATGTATCCAAGAGCACCTCTATACAAGGTAGACAAGGAACTCTCAACCTGGCTGTTGAAACTGAATAAGAGACATTTGAAGACCTGGTGGCTGGACACTGCACCGTAAGGAAACATCTGCACAAAATAGGCATGAAAAAATGCCTGATGTACTATCTAGTAAAAGGATATATAAAATTGACTTTCAGATTTCAACTTGATATTAAAAAAAGATTGGTACACCTCGTATATAGTCTTTGCACTACGGACCAATCTAAAGCCAAATGAACCAATAAAAAAGTAGACCATGGGCATCGATATTTAAAATTTGTAATAATACAAATTCTCCTTCAATATAAGAATGGAACAAACCGATGGAATCGAAATATGATGACATCTTATCAATGTATTAAAATTTTCGGTTGCCTCGAAACAAGCAGAAGCGAGACGGGTGGCTGGATTTTGATTAAAAAAAAAACTAAAAAAGCTCGGCGTTGTTGTTTTAATTGTTTTATAATAAAATAATCGATTTAGTTGGCTTTCCTGCCGAATAGGAAAATTTATCTAAACTCAATACATAAATGTCATCCACCCCGATAGGAAAACTTTACATTTAGCCCTTTTGTTCCTCCGGAATAGATGTCTGACCCTTTGACGATTGACAATAGAATATATTATCTTTGTAGCTGGTGCCTGATGTAGTCTAATAGATCCTTTAGAATTAATACCGTTATCAGCAAGGATGAATCGATATTTTCACTGTAATTTATTCATGCGTATATTTATTGATAATATCCACAAAAACAGATGAAACTCAGCGCTCAGGTAAAACTAATTTGCCAGGTCAGTGCGGTCTAATCCATACACTGATAAATTTTAAGTGAATAACTCAAACCCAAGAGACGTTCGTTGGCTAATGGTTTACCTAATTGAGATCACGATGTGAATTTTGTATTGGAAAATAATAAAAAGTAAAAAGGAAAGTTGTAAGGTAATGCTTGCGACGAGGACCAAGATGGCTATGAAAACAACGTTTTTTTTACAGATTGTAAAACAGTTTAATATTGCTACAGTATTCGGCTGCTATTGATGGTAAAATTTTGACAAACGCCAATTGCATCGAACCTTATCAGGTGTTAAGATTTTTAGTAGCGTAGCGTCACACAGTTATTGTTTCTGCTTTGTACAATAAAGTGTTTGTAAAAATGTCAGCCGTTAATGAAGAAAATCGTAAATGTACTGAAGGACAAACTCGTCAAGTGATATATAGAGTGTTTAATTATTTCAAGACAAAAATTGGAATATTACTCCATTATTGTTCAATTGCACAAATCAAACAGTTTAGGTGCTCAGAATCCCCAATTTGTGGAAAAGCTTTAGCCTTAGGCAGAATTATTAAGTCTAATAGGCATGCCAAATACGTAGAGTTAAGACTACTCTGGAGTGAGGCTTCTGGAATACGTTTTTGTCATACAGAAGCCAGAAAATTTGTATTTGGTAAGTGTGGTAAGTTTTTTGAGTTCAAACTAAAGTAGCAAAATATAAAATTTGTTTAGTTTGGCATCCTAGAGGACTCTTTATTGCCTACTTTGGAGAAAATATGATTTCTGGAAAGGATTTAATCTTTTAGACGGTGCTGCATGCATGAAATGGCTTTTGAATCATGAAATACCACTCCTGAAATGCATTTCCTCTAGTACGGACGTTTTGCCAATCGAAACTCAAGCTCATGCTCCAGAACATTTGGGATAATTTCACTCCTGAGGAGTGTCAGACTTTGCAGCAGTTATTGAGAATAAAGGTGGTGTAACTCGACATAAGGAGTAGAGAAGATAAATACTGAAAAAATATATCAGAAAAGGTTCTTACTCATTTTTCATATATTGCAGAATTATCACAACCGTTGTCGATTCAAGAATATGTAAATGTTGTTGACCTTGTTAATATGGATTTTCCTCGAATACAATGAAAGAGGTGCGGTAATAACGGCAGACATCAGAGACAATCGTGGTTCTGTCAAATCCGGCGGGAATTGATAACAAAACACACTTTTCCAAATTACTCATAAAAATAGAAACAGTTTTAGTTTAACATCAGCTCTAGACATTGCAACTTGGAAGGTCGTAGGTGTTCAAACCAACCAATTACAATGATAGAAGGTATACTCCACTTCCTATAGTCAGTGGTCCTCGTCGTATTCCATAGGCGTAGATTTAACCACTTTTCTAGCTCTTCACCAATAACCTACGAAGATTGTCAGGAGTCGCAAAACTGGTTAAGTCTTCATGTTTTTTCTCTATTAATAAAATCTGGGAATAAAATATTTTATTGTCAATACCTCTTTAAAGAAGTTTCGACAAGAAACGTCTTGGGAAGACTTCTATGGAATCCAAAAGTCAAAACCAAAGACCAAGAGTGGTAATTATATGATTTCTCTAATTTACTAATTGAATCAGTACTTCTATCCATTCAGAAAGTTCCAGAAAAGCGCGAGGGAAAACAATAGAATAGCTATAGAAGGCAAATAGATCCATATCTGGCATTCAAGGCAATCTCGAGTCAGAAAATGACGTCTAGGCTAGTCTAGGGATGCATGGAAGAGCAGAAGATGTTAGCCGAACGAAAAAACGTCAAGCTGACCTGGGTACCAGGTCACTGGAGTATAGAGGGTAGTGAAAAAGCTGACGAATTCGCAAAGAGAGGACACACAGGCATGAACCAGAACTAATTCTTAGTATATCAAAAAGAACGACCAGAAAGCGACATCAAAATTACTGGATAAACATATAAAGACAAATAAATGTGAAAACCATGGCTGGCCTACTCCCCTTATCCAGTGACAGACATAGAAATTCTTCCTTCAACGGCAGTAGTTTAATTTTTTATATAATTTTATAGAGTAAAAATTAAATAAAAGATTGTAAAAGTTGTTCTCTTATCTCATCAAAAATGAACGTTTCAAGGAAAATAAAAAAACTCGAGATCTTATTCTTAAAAATATATTTCACAACCTCTGATGACGAGAACGATAAGCGTCCTCTCGATGAAAGGACATTTTTTAATTCAATTTTCAAAAGCCGGGCAGAGAGGAGAGATGGAAAGAGAGAGACAAAAAAATGTTTGAAGGTAGAATTTACATTCTAATCTTCCAAATTGATTTTCGTCAAAATGGCTTTGTATTATTTTTTTTTAGTTTTGTATTAATAAAAAGAAAACTCTTAAATGGACAAGGAGTTAGTTCGATGAAAGATTCCTGATCACAATGACTTTTTATTTGGTAAAAAGTATTTTTCTGGGATTTGAAATATTTTATTAAGGCAGAGGAATTTTTTCTATCTAATCTGATCTTTGTCAAATGTAAAGGGAACCTTAGGATCTTCAAACTGGGAGGGGTAAACATATTCAATAACTTTTTGTTTGAAATGAGACAACCTATATACCAATTTATCTAATATACGACCTACAAAACTATTATAGCTGCCCTGATTTATTCATTACGTCGATTTCGGGAAACCCAAATCCAGTTGAAGGAAGTAACTCGATTATCTCGTTGCGGTTCAATCGTTAGCTGGAACTTTCTAGACAAACATGATATTTCGACCTCTATACCTATCTTGTTTTTAAACTAAGAGGAGCGATTTGAATTTAAGTTGGCATTTCTGCTGCCTAGTGATTGGTCAGATTGCCACCAGTTTCACACAGCTCTTTTGATACCACTGACACTGACTTTTGTCATTAGTTCAATCATTACTAGAGTCCGTTTCAATAAGGAAGAAGCCACCTGAAGTTGCAGTCGATGCGCGACCTTGATGTCAAAACCAGCGCCATATTTAAAAATTGATATTTTAATCTAAATCACTAGCGTAACGTTTTCACATTTTGTAGTGTAACACAAAATTAGAAGTATAAGAACCACATAAATAACTGCTAAGTGCAGCAGATTATATGAATTATTAGCAGAATTCAATTATTTTTGGAGTAATGTATACTCTTCCATATATTTTACAACAATCTGAATGCCATGAGTAATATATTGGATTATTATACTTTCTTATTTGACTTACCGATGATTTTTTAAAGGAATTTGGATTCCATGTTCAGCTTCAGACTCCATGAAAGTTGCAACGTTTTCAAGAATCTGTCGGCCTTCACTGTGGATAACTTTTCTTTCAACACCAACCAGTTTTGTAGGAGACATGGTTTTAGATCAAATAAAACACACGGCACTCACAAATAAACTAGCAGAACGTCTTAAAATATTCAAAAATGAAAAATATTCGACAGTAAATGATTGTTTCAAACACAACCTCAAAAGTCAACAATTTAATTGCTGTCGGCATGAAACATCGCTTGTAACGCCAATGGCATGGAACGATCGCTCGACAGATTTTGACTTATGCGCAGGTCGGCACGCCAACTTCAGGTGGCTTCTTCCTTATTGAAACGGACTCTACCACGTTTGTCGTTTATTGTTTATTTTTAACAAAGTATTATATTTTATCCAAGGTATTTGCTATTTTTATTATTTATTCCCTTTCATGAAAAAAATCCATGCTTCTTTTTTCTTATTAATAATATAAGTTTCACATCAAGTTTAACATACATTGCAGTACTATATTATGGTATTTTTCGATAACAAAACTTTTGTTCACTTTTAGTTTTGCTATACCAAAGCCTCGAGTGTAAAAAAAAATTTAATCATACAATTGCATTTCTATATTCTCATTTATACTCAAATTCTTAAGACATTCTACATAAACTACTTATTTAAGTACATACCTTACATCTTTTCACAATAATATGACATTTGGTTACTACTTTCGCAATGACCTGTGGCCAATCATCATTCGATATTTAGACATGCCTTGATCCCTCATTGGCCCCGACAACAGCGAGCAGTACAATACATATTTCACGTAAATTTTCATTTAGTTCGAAAAGTCTGAACACGACCCTTTCGAAACACACTCCCAATCTAGTAACTTTTAGTGTTGTCGTTGAGGTTTCCTAAAATGCTCCACCTAGTTTAAAAACAAGGTATAGGTATTCATTGTTGGGTTTTGCTAAAATATTTTCATGGCGATGCGGATTAAAATCATCGAAAGTACCTACGGACAATCAACACGTCGGAAATTATCAAGGTGATATGGTTTATTACTTTAAATAATAAGAACATATTGTTTAAATGAAGTTGTTTAAATAAAAATTGTATAGTACGCCTATGGTAGGTGGAAATTTAAAAAAAATAACCCTGTTTAAAAAAGTTCATCTTCGCCCATGGTTGGTGGAAATTTGAGTAAGCAAGACGAACCCTTTTTATAAATTTAATCGTACGCTTTTGGTAAATGGGAATTTTTAACCAATAAGGCGACCCCTATTGAAAAGTTTATCCAACGCCCATAGTAAATTTACATGTTCAATAATAAATGAATTCCCTTCGAAAAATTTCTCGTGGTACCTATATAGAAATTTTTGTAAACCAATGGACCCCTTTTAAAAATTTTATCGCACGTTCTTTTTATATATAAATTTTGTACAAATAAAAATTTGTACGCTAATGATAAAATCTCATTAAAAAAAATTAACTAAACAACGTCATGTTCAAAGGGCGCTAGCTCCTTTAGGCGGAGCTTTTGGACAGGCGTATACTAGGGTGTGTGGACATAAAATCACGTTCAAAATCTGTAGTTTACGTTCAGCAGGATAGTTTTTGGACACCCTGTATACATTTGAACAATTTGCTTTGAAATGTGCACAAACAATTTCGTTTAAATATCTGCCAATAAATTTTGCTATCATTTGCCACAAATTTCACATCAGTAGTTAGATTTTTGTAAGAAATGAATTTCAGTGTAGAAATAAAAATAAAAAAATATCTATTTATTAACTTACATTCGTAACTTTCGAAAAATATTTTCTCAATTCTGTACTACGTGAAATCCAGTCCGGACATTTTAAGTTACTGGTGGTTTTATCGAGTCAGAGAGACACTGGAATCCAATTTGGAAGATATCTCGCTGACGAGTTACCCGCTAATTGCCCACTATCATCGCAATGTTGCTAAAAGCAATCGATGTCTCGTCTAGTCAATTTTTGATTAAGCGCTAGTTAAAATATAATGGATTTTCGAATTTCATACGTTTAATTAAACTTTTATTGACATAGAACGTCAGATTTTATTAATTCATTTGGGGGAGCAGAAAATGAGCTCAATAATGTAAAGAATTCGGATATTTTAAGAGGCCGTATAAACAACTAACGTTTGACGTGATGTTTGAAGTGATAGATAACATTTGACGTGAAAAATGACGTTTGACGTGAAACATGACGTTTGACGTGAAACATGACGTTTGACGTGGTTCAATAATGTGAATAGTGATCTAGGCGGTGCTTTTTTTCCCCGAACCCGTCTGACAGGTCTCTGATAACACTGCAGCCTAATGGCTTATTGTATTTTTGCTCTCATAGCAACCAGGTGTTCATTTACCAGTGCATGACCAGTCATGTAACCTGTTATGATTCTCAGCTGATTTCTCAGTGTTAGCAGTTCCGCTGTACTTTTCAGGCATGGTTCTTTTATAAAGGTTTTCCCATGCATTTGCCTTGGGACGTTTACCCAGAAATTTTTATATTGTTCTCTGATCCAGGTCTTTACAGATCCACGTACTATAGTTTTAGGTATACCGAGAATCTGTACTGGTTCAAGCTGCGTATCCTCTGACCCCCTTTTTGCAAGTTCGTCAGATTTTTCATTGCCCTGGATACCCTGGTATCCAGATCAGCTTGACATTATTCCGTTTGGCTAACGTCTTCAGTTCTTCGATGCAATCCCATACTAGTCTAGAGGTCAGTTTCTGGCTTGAAATTGCCTTAAGTGCCGCCAGACTATCTGACATGATAGGGATCTGCGTGCCTTCGGCACCTCTCCTGTTGTTTTTTCTCGCGAATTGCAGGATTACATGCGTTGCTAGTTAAGGAGGAACAATTTGTTTGGTTATTGGAAAATAGGGATCCGCAGAGGCTCATTAGTATGAAGAAACCAGCAAATAAATAATTTAATGTTAAGTACAGCGACAGGAGGGTTTTTTAGTCGAGAATTACCCAACAGCAAGATAAAATACGCGGCAGCGCTGATTACTACCGTGGCAATGTATTTATGGCGAATGCCAAGGTAAAAACCGTAAATGGAGGCACTTACGATCCGTGAGAGGTATTTATGCGAAAGATCTAACAAAAAAGAACAGAAAATTGGAATTGGAGTTACTGATTTTTTCGACAAGAAAATGTTCTATTACGTTAAGTATGATTTACACAAATGCTGGCCTCGTTTTCAAAGCAAAACGTATCGACTATATATATATTTAGATGTTTTATGGTCATACCACTCTTAAGGTCTCAAAAAATACATCCGTCTATCTCTATTACCTTTGAAATCATTATTTATTGTGAAGAGTTGCATGGCACACAAATAATGGAACATTTTTTCAAAAACAGTAACGTACGCCCATAGTAAATGGAATTTTTTCTAAATAAACTAACCCTCTTTAAAAATTAAATTGTACGCCTATGATCCGCGTTGACTAAAAATTTAATTGTACGCCTGTGACAGATGGATTTTTGAACATGGTATCATAGGCTAAATTTACACAAATAAATTTATCGCTTATGAAAATTTTATTGTAGGTACGTCGATGATGGATAGAAATTTTCGTTAATAAATAAATCCCTTTTAAAAATTTTATCGTGCGCCCATGACATGAAAATTTGTTCCAATAAATTAATGCCTTATAAAAATTTAATTGTACGTCTGTGTTACATGGAAATTTTTATAAATACATGAATCCCTTTTAATAATTTTCACTAAATTCCATATTTTAAGCGAACAGAATTAAAAAAAAATTAAGGATTTTTTAGATTGAAAATTTAACCAAGAAAATGTCGTTTTTTGAATACACTGATTGGGTTTTCTTTGTTACAGGGTCCGCGTCGAATACTACGTCAATGAAAATACTTTTAAGGAACGACTGCAACTATATTTTATTAAAAATCAAAGATCTAGTAAGTATACAGTTGATTTTATTATGTTTTGTATTAGAGAATAAACAATTTTAAAAAACTACTATCTTGAAACATTTTTTTCAAAAAAGGATCCATACTTTTGATATAGCAGCTCATAAAAAATAAATTCAAGTCTTTAAAAGGACCATTTAGAACTTGAATCAATTTTCCAGATGCCCTTCTTGTTAATTTCAATAAAATAGATGTTGATCAACTTACTAGAAGTAGCGCTCGCCACTCGCACTTCACTTTTTTTGAATATTTTTTATTTCACAAAGGTAACTTCAATATTTTGCGTTACCCTAAAAAATAATGTCAATAATTTATCGATTTATTTCTGATAAAAAAAAATTCTTTTATTCACAATCGGTCAGTAATATAGACATTTCTTACCTTTAAAACAGTAGGGAAGTGACTTATTACTTACTTTCACTTCCATGCCTTAGCCGGAAAACTACTTTTCCTACAACCACTATGCAAAACACGCTTTTCTACACAAATTTCTATACGCAAACCAGGCCTTTCCTTATTTCTTTTAATAACTGTTGGAAAAGTAATGCGAAAAGTACACGCTATGGCACTTTTCCGCACCGAAATGTCAAACAAAGCTACCTATGACCTGTCAACTTTTTTTGACAATTCATCATATTTCATTCATTTTGTATGATCTTTCTGTTCAAAGTTTTAATAAAATACCTAAATATATAAATTTCTGTTTTTATTTAATTAATAAATGTGGTTGTAGAAAAAAGATTGTGTACAACTTGTACGCAAATCAATTTTCCCACACGCTAGATTTGCGACAAACTTCTGCGCTCGTGGGAAAAGTGACGCTTTGCGCACTAGTTGTACAAACTACTATTTCCGGCTAGAAGCATGTGTCACTTTTCTGAAGTATAACAATATTGTGTTAAGCTGGTTTAAAAAAAAATTAATACCTTTCTTTGCTTCTCTACGGAATTACCTATTCCCTCAACCGCAGCTTCTTGGACGGCTTTTAGCCTCTAACAAAGCCTGGGCTGTAATGATCTACTTCCCCGCTAGGTATGTAATATACTATTTTTTCTGTGACGGAAAAAAAGTTTGACATATTATCATTGTTGTCCGGTAACAAAATATCACTTTTTATGAAATTACTTTTTTCCCTCATATATATAGATATATTATTGCACTCATCTGACATTTTTCTTCAGCGTTTTGTCATCATGACAAACATAAACATTCAAATCCACGCCATTTTTAATCCATTTAGTTAGAGCAACCAAAATAAGACATTTTTTTAATATTACATCGTCATTTTTCTAGTCACAGAAAAAAATAGTGTATTATACACGGGAAAAATATTAGATTTTAGCTCTCGGCTTTTTGTCTCCCTCCGCTTCGCGTCAAGAGACAACATAACCTCGAAATACTTTTTTCCCTTGTATAATAAATAACCAATTCTTGTATTTTACACGGAATCCATGAAGCGCGAGTAAGTTTATTACCTGCGCTCAATCCGCGGTGTTTATTTTATGTTTTATATACAAAATTCAATAAAAACGAAATTTAGTAGAAAGTAGCAATTTACCGACTTGGACTACTAATTGGGCCAAGGAAATCGATCCGACTTGCCTTTAATTAATTTTAAATTATCTAATTTTTGGTAACGGCTGGAGTTAGCTACGTTCGAAGTTAGACCATTTAAAATTTTTATGATCTAACTTAAGATTTTCAAAAAACGTTTAACTTTTTATTAAATTGCTTTATAAAGTAACTAGAGAACTTCGTGAAGTTCCACAACGGAATACTGGCAACTTACAGTATATATATACAGGATATCAAATCAAAACTTCTGTCAACTCAATAGAAATAATCGTTATGACTAAAATTCCAAAGGTCGGCCTTAACAAGAAATTTAACTTTTTTAATTGTATTTATTTTATTTATATGGTTAACATCGAAATATTTATTAAAACTATCGATATACTGGGTGAATAAGTTACAAAGTCCAAAATTAATAATAACCATGCTGGCTTATTGTAATATTCCCATCTCACGGTATTTTAGGTGTTATGAATTGTCAAAAGTTAACAAGTTGATATCATAAACCAGGAAATGCCTATGCGATGAAAGTTCCAACGATATACAAAAGGTTTACGTCACACGTTTGTGATCGGTGTTTTAGTTAAGATGGCGGATAGTTATATTTTGTATCTACACAATTATTTCAGATATTCTTAGTAAGCATGTCTATTAAGATTTTCGGAGTGGAATTTGAGAAAATATTAATTACTTTCCATAAAATATAACATTTTTCTCTACCAATGCTTTTATTGATCTTAAAAAGACTGATTAAGAATCCATTCATGGAGCAATAAAAAATTACATAAACAGAGTTCAATTACGTAGTTGTACTAAAATGTGCCTAGAGAGTCTGGACAGACGAATACAGTGGCGTCGGATTACACATCTAAATGTAAATTTTCTAACACAACTAAAGCTTGCACGCTACTGTGTCCATTCATTCCATCGATTGGGTTGTGCTCAAAACAGCCCAGGTACTTGAGGTGAATCTTGGAACCATTTTCCATATTATCTACTTCCTTTCCAGAAGCTTTATGTCTTCTATATAGGCCAATAGAATGACTGGAGGGATTTTCAGTAGTTGTAATGGTTGTATTATTTCCTCCTCTCCAAAGTGCTTCCGTCTGACTCCGTGTAAGTTCTCGCAGAAGCAGAGTATGTGAGTAGGTAGTTCATTTCCTGCATAAAGGTTCACTAACTTTGCCCATTTTGTGCAGATGTTTTTACCAGTGTAGCTTGCACGCTACTGAGTGTTTTACACTGGTTGGACGCTTAACGAATAACCGTCGATATAAACAATCGATTTCGCTAAATAATTTCTTTAGTACATCTAAGTAATTGGTGTCAACTGTATCTGCTTTATCTTAATACTACATTTTTATGTTGCTAACATTCAGATTTAAAAACTGGTCTACTTCTGGTAAGTGTGTACATTAAAATCTTTTTATTTTTATATTGGAAACAACTCTCGGGTTAGAGGTATCATAAAAGTTTTGCTGTCATAAAAGCTGAACGTATGCATTTTACGGTGCAGATCTTACGTTCTATTTACTTTTATTTCTGGTAGAGTACATGATACATTCTAGCGGATATAGCTAGAACTATAAATAAATAGAGTTTCATGAAAATTTTATTTTTTAAAGTTATAGGTGTGTTGTGTCTGTATGTCGGATTTTACTACAGTCATGATAGACTAAAACTATCGAATTCTGGGGACTGGAACCTTTGATACAGTAGTTCATTTTTAATTTTTGAGAAAATACTTTTAACTTGAAAAATAGAAATTTGGAAATATATTTTGGAAAAATAAACAATAGTATGATTAAATAAATTGAAAAATTAGTGTCAAATATTATTTTACCAGCCAAATATCTTGTAAAATAAGTATACTCTACAGTATTCGTCCTAAATGCTTTCTAGTGAGTTATTGACGCCGCCCATCCGATAACTGTAAACATTTTTACAAACACTTTATTGTACAAAGCAGAAACAATAACTGTGTAGCGCTACGCACTGAAAATCTTAACACCTGATAAGGTTCGATGCAATTGGCGTTTGTCAAAATTTTACCACCAATAGCAGCAGAGTAGGAAGGGCACTATTACTGTGTCTATCTTAGTTGGTAATTTCTGGAACATCAAGTTATTTGGCGAATACTGTATACGGCATTATCTTTTCGCTTTTCTAAGAAACTGTGTTTTTGTAATCGGATTAACGACTACCTGCTGTGAGTTTTGGTAGTATATTTTAAGTAAATTTCTCAAAATAACCTTCAACTGCACCCTAGCAAAAGGGTTTCTTCTATTTTCTCTATTCTGTAAATCTATATTATAGATCTAATACATTTTTTTAAATATTGTTTCAGGTCTTAGGATAAGAATCGCCAATCTATTCTTTAAACTACTCACATGCATCCTGTATATAATTCGTGTGATCATAGACGACGACCCAATGAACGCAAAATGGTGAGTCCATCATCGCCACTCTAAAAATAAAATTACAAGGTGAAAATTTCTCCTTTTTTTTCAGTTATGGATGCCGTATACGAAACAAAACCGAATTCATGATATCGGCGAATTTAACAGAAGAAAAATTTCAAGAAAATCCAATAATAAATTGGGACGCGATTCTGTGGGTGAACCGCCCCCTAGAACTGTACGTGGTTCAAGTTATTTTGGCCATAATTAGTCTTTCGGAGGCTTTGCTACTGGCCTATCTCGGCTACAAGGTAAATGCTATTTTTTTTCTATTTCCATATTAATTTTTTTTTACAAATTAACAAGAAAAAATAAATCATCCACGCTGTATAGTTGTGAGTAAAATTAGTTTGCACTGTTTCACAATAAAATGACAGTATGTAGTTTGAGGATTAAAAATCCGAAAAGATAAAAAAGCCATAAATCATTTCGAGTCTTGACCTACCCACAAGCGAACAATTGATTCTCTTTGGTGTAATGTAGCTTTCGATTGGTCTATGCAAAATTTACTTGAATTGCTAGTCCACATGGGCTGTTAACGTCCCAGGATGGGCTTAGCTCATTTCTATTAGATATTTACGAAACATTGTGTTCTTAGATGTTGCTGTGATTGAGATTTTGTTTTATTGACTAAAACTATTTTGATGGTAATAATTAAAATTATGACATAATTGACAAGTTTCAAAAAATCCATTATTACTAACAGTTATCGGTAAAACTGCTATACTAATCGGAAAAAGAGAGTACAAAGATCGCTAGTGCGTCGGGATCTTGCAATAATGAAAAATCTGTCTAAAACCGGTTCTGCTTCTAATTACAGATTTCTTTATCTCGCCGACAAATTGTGAAATGGTGTAAATTAATTTTACTCACAACTATATATGCAAAATTTATTAAATTACAGTAAAAAAACATTTTTTATATTTGACCTTTGACACCTTCCATCTTTTTTATAACCAAGATAGTAATATTCACTTTCGCGGAATTCCTATCACTAATTGTAATGGTAGACTATTCTCTGATTGCGATCGGAACAGACCTAATGTAAGGCTTTTGTTTTCCGACCTCTCTATCTTAACCTAAAATATTTATCTCGACATTTATCTCGTAATAAGCAAGCTGTCCAATAAAATGTCAGTACAAAGTGCCCTTCGGAATTAAAGGAAGAGTGACGTAAGAGTTACTATAACAAATGGGATGAAAACTCCAGAAGGGGTCTCTATATTATAATGTCACTCACTATGAGAGCTTTTCTTTTACATTTAACGAAAAAATTGGAAAAAACTTTCCCATCGCTAATTTAGGGGAAAATTTTTGACAACTTTCGGTTGGGGTCGTAGTTTTGGAGCGTGCATCTAGAAAACGATACCCTGTATTAAAAAATAAGAATTGTCGTAAACCCAAAGTACCAGTAAAGATACACTGATAGAAATACAAAACGTCTGCTGTTAGAGCTGAGTAATGTTGTTATAAGAAGGAAGGAAGTCCATACTGGTCCAACGTAGCAGTGGAAGCTTATACAGGGTTGGGATAAAGTAGGGAACCAAGTAAATATCTTTTAAACGAAAAGAACGATATTTTTATGAAAATTTACAGGTAAGTGCAATGGAATAAAATGCATCTGGTGTACATTTTTTTGTTAATAATATACTTCCGGTTTAACCGGAAATGCCATAAACTTCTTTAGTTTAAATGGGACACCCTATATATTTTTACAGATTTTGAAAGAGCTTGTTATTTTGAATTCATACATACTGAGTTTAGTGTAGAAAAATTTGTAGAAACGAGGAATATAGCACTTTAATCAACCTCCTTTGGTTTTTTTGCATTATAGCAAAAAACTATTTAGATAAACTAATTGATGTTATTTGTATGCATAGTAATAAATAAACGAGTACTGTTTAGTACGTGTTTTGTTTTCCAAGTGTCAAATTCTAATTGACGGAAATACATTTTACAATTTAGAATGGTTCAATTAAGTGCAAAAGAGCGTATTGAAATTTTAATGATGATCGGTTATGGTGATCGTTTTAGAACTCATGAAGAAGTGTGTCATATTTTTAATAATCTGCATCCGGAGAGAAATCCTATATCACGCTTAACAGTAACTAAAACATTACAACGTTTTAATACAACTGGGATGGTAAAAAATTTGCTAAAACCTGGAAGACCGCTGACTGCAACGAACGAAACTGTTAAACAAAATATTGCAATCGATTTAGAAGAATCACCTCAAACTTCCACCACAAATTTGGCACTAAACTATGGTATCAGTCGACGTTCTGTAGGAAAGATATTAAAAAGTGAAAAGTATTATCCGTATAAGGTACAGTTGGTTCAAGAATTGTCGGACGATGATTGCTTGATTGATTTTGACCGACGGCTGGAATTTTGCGAACAGCTAATGGACATTTGTAATGTCAACGACAATTTTGCTTCTAACATAGTTTTTTCCGATGAGGCAACTTTTTGTTTAAATCGAACAGTTAATCGCCATAACTCAAGGTATTGGTCAAATGAGAATCCTCATTGGATTCATGAAGCACATACCCATCATCTACAGAAGTTAAATGTTTGGATGGGAATTGTCGAAAATAGGCTTATAGGCCCATTTTTTATCGACGAAAACTTGAACAGTGACAAGTATTTAGATCTGCTAAATAACGAAATTATTCCTGCACTTCAACAGAATGGGCAATTACTACAAAATGTTTGGTTTCAACAAGATGGAGCACCTCCCCACTATGATAGACGGGTTAGGGATTCTCAGGATGCGAATTTTCCAAATCGACGGATTGGACGTAGAGGCTTCATAGAGTGGCCTGCTCGTTCTCCGGATCTTAGCCCGTTAGATTGTTTTCTTTGTGGCTACCTATCTAAATTCACGTGTTTACATTAGACGACCAGCAAACTTACAGGAATTGAGACAATGAATTATTGATGAATGTGAACTAATACGTGGAGAAGTCTTGGAAAGAGTGACTCAAGAATTTGTTAATAGGATGGCATATTTTCAGCAAGTAAACGGCGAGCAATTTGAACATTTGAAGTAATTTTGTTTCTCATTATTCTAAAATAATGAAATGTACACCTATTCTACAACTAACAGTGAGTTAATCCTCGTTTTAACACATTTTTTTACACTAAACTCAGTATGAATGAATTCAAAATAACAAGCTCTTTCAAAATCTGTAAAAATATAATATAGGATGTCCCATTGAAATTAAAGAAGTTGATGGCATTTCCGGTTAAACCGGAAGTATATTATTAACAAAAAAATGTACATCAGATGCATTCGTTCTTTTCGTTTAAAAGATATTTACTTGGTTCCATACTTTATCCCAACCCCGTATATAGGGTTTTTCCAAAGTAATGTCTAATGGATTGCCGAAGACGTTCGAAAAAAAGCTTTATTATCCCCATAAGCAAAAATCCAGAGGATTATGTTCAGGAGTGACCTTGGGCGCTATGGGTGGGCTGAAATAGTTTTTTTAGATTTTGTTTTTTTTTATCACTAGGACCATTTTCTAGATACATCCGTTCGCCTCCTTTACAGAACCATCCCGTATTTTTCAATCCCAATTAACTCTGTAACTTAAAACTTCAAAGCACTTTATTTTTTGTTATAAAATTTCCCCCAACCGACCCTCTTTAACTAATAATTCATATAATATACCGCATTGGTTCGATATGACACCGATATCTCCATAAAAATCACCCGGAACACCGCATTAAAACCATTTTTGTATAATTCACGTATAAAAGACACTACAAAGGTAAATATATATATATATATTTAAAAGGGAGGAAATTAAATTGTCGTTCTAAAAATAACTGTCACATCTGCGGTAAATGCAGGTGATAAAAATCTCGTAAAGTTCAAAGTTCTCAAAATAATAGAGCTTGGATGGAATGCATAAAATAAATTTATTTTATATAAATTTAATTCAATTTCACGATGCATATATTTCTAAAGTACTGCTATTCATCATTCAATGTTAAGACTAAAAGTTCCTATAACCATGTATGGTGGTTGATGAGATACAGGGTGATGGCTTTTTTGTAATTAGCGATCTCTGACTGCAAGTGAAATTTTTATTTTTTCTTAGTGACGGTTTCCAAAATTAATGTTTAGTTGTCTCAATGGCTTTTGGCATCAGACCAAAAAAGCTTTCTACGAAATGGTTAAAATATTTTCACTTTATTCCCAATGTGTAGCTGAAAGCAGGTCTAGAGCTAGTGGCGCACCTAGGACAGAAATCTCAACTTCTCTAGGATCCTATGCAACCGTATTTCAGGCGGAAATTTTGTTTCATGTTTGGAGAGATTGGAGTCGAAATTGGTTTTAGACTGCCAAAAAAGACACTCCTCAATAGGAGAACTCAATAAGGTATTGCTGGTCTGGATCCCTGGCCATTCTGGCATGGAAGGAAACGAGAAGGCAGACTCTCTTGCAAGGGACGGTGTCGCACGTGTTTCAATCGGACCAGAACCTACAATTGGCATCGCAGTTATGCCAAACAAAAACTGAATACCTGGACGGCAAGAAGAGCTTTAGTCTTCTGGCATAATTTACCAGGATTGGTTCATTCAAAGGCTTTCATACATCCTTCGAAGAATGTCTCCAAACAAATATTGGACTATAGCAGGCATGACCTACGTTGTCTAACAGGCCACTGTCATCTGAATCATCATATGCTAAAACTTGGACTGTCGGAAGATCCGACCTGCCGTCTTTGTCTGGAAGATGATAAACTTAACCTAGTGGCACACATATTTTGGAACTGTAATCGTTGCAAATGGTTAAAAGTTCATGAATATGTGATTTTTATCAATTCTAACGATGCAAGTAAAGTTTTTGTGAAATGACAGCAGAAAGCGAGAAGTGGAAGAATGTATCTGTGTGAAATGGAAAAGGTCCAATGTTTCGTTTCTTCCTTGATTAAGAGGATCAATTCCAATAGACATTTGGCTATCTCTCCTTGATATTAGTGGCACTTAGAACTTATCGTAAGTAGGGAGGCGATGGTTGCTGAATGGCTGGATTGCAGATAATTAATTGATGGATAAGTTAGGTAAAGAAGGCTCTAAAGGAGACTTCATAGGTCGAGTACCGTTCTGTGGAATAACAAAGGATTGTGTAAGAGGGGAAATCCGGAACTGGGTAGATAAAGAGCCCCAATTCAAATGGAGGCTGATAAAAAGTCACCTACATACAACCAGGCTATTGAAACAGCGCTCCCCGATAGAAGTTTGACCTTGTCACTAAAGTGACAGAGTAACCAAGCGAAAAAGTGTTCACTGTTGAGAGCAAAACTTGAACAAATGAATGAATAGTTGTACGTACAGTATTCTCCAACTAATTTGATGTCCCAGAAATTACCAACTAAAAGAGACAGAGTAATAGTTCCCTGCCTAGTCGGCTGCTATTGGTGGTAACATTTTGACAAACGCCAATTGCATCGAACCTTATCAGGTGTTAAGATTTTCAGTAGCATAGCGTCACACAGTTATTGGTTCTGCTTTGTACAATAAAGTGTTTGTAAAAATGTCAGCCGTTAATGAAGAAAAACGTAAATGTACTGAAGGACAAACTCGTCAAGTGATATATAGAGTGTTATAATCTTCAATTAGAAACGAACTTGCACGGCACTGTTTACAGTTATCGGATGGGCGGCGTCAATAGCTCCCTAGAAAGCATTTAGGACATCAAGCTAGTTGGCGAATACTGTATCTATATATATAATATTTTTAAAATTATATCAGCTTTTTTATTTATACGTCGGAGATTTTATATTCTGGTTCTAATTATGTTTTTGCTACACGCCAGCTTGGGGATTTAATTAAAACATAATTATTACTGCTACAAACATAGCCACATCGAGCGGATTCTCATTAGTGTTTTAGAATATATATGATATATTCCGAGTAACTCCACACGTTTTGTGTAAAAAATAAACTTTCATGTATGAAAAACTTCAAACTCCGTTAAAGCTTTCTTCTTTCGACATCATAAAAATGTAAACACCAACGAGATATTAAGGAACTTTTCGTGAAAATAAGTCCCCCGCTGCTAAGAACCGTATTGGTCAACAATTGGCAAATAAATGGCTTTTGCGAGGAGAAAACAACTTTTGCAAACGCTCCCTGGAGTGCTCGAACTCCAGCAGGTGGTACATAATTTAGATGGTTGTAAAAAAATGGTCAAGGGAATGTAAGCGTTAACATCTCTCGGGAGGAGTCAGTTTATAACGTATCCAAACAATTTTTTTCGTCGAAAGAAACTGGGATGTGGTGGAGAGACTATTTCTTGCTTATAGTTGAAAATAAGAATTATACAGGGTCATCGGCCCGTATTTTTTTGACGGTCACCTGGATGGAAGAAGAACACCTTATCGTTGTAACTTTCTAAACCGAAACTGGTAAACTAAGAGCTCGTTTAATCAATGTCAGGGCTCAGACACTCAAGGGAATAGAAGCTACTGATCATTCTCTCCGTTTTCCAGTTTTGCTTTCTCTAAATCCATTTAAAAAAAAACAAATAATTAACTCGTGTGTTTATAGCGTATATGTAATCTTAAGAAATATCATTAAAATAAATGAATCCAAATAACATAGCCATTACCACAATCATTTATAATACTTAGAGAAGAATTTTTGGTGTGGTGGTGTTTTCTTCACCTCCAAATCATATCCATTAATCTTAACTACACTTTGATGAAAATTAACCACCGTTATTACTTACAAACATGACGGGTTAATTATTAGTGTGATTGTAGTTTTCAAGACAAGATTATAATCTGAGGTCCGGAAATTGTGCACGATTACACTCAAAAAATCGTAGAGACCTTAATAGTTGGGATATCGAGTTGAAATTTGAAATTAATACTCTTAGATAGTGGTAGAATATGAGAAAAAATCAGGAGACTCGTTTGTATGAAATTGTGAATACAGGGTTATCCTAAAGTGGAAAGTCATTTTATTCCAAAAATTTAATTCTCTAAATTCTTTATTCTACGGGGTAATATTGAGAGATTTCCATGATCAAATATATGCAAAATCACACATTTACAGTGAAAAATAAGAAAAAGTGGGCTTTTTTAATCGGCATCGAAGATTTTACCAAAAAATCCTTTTTCTTCCTTAGTGCAATCCTGTATTTGCCAAATATCACGGCGTGCTAAATACTCTGATGGTGAAAGGAAAGAAAAAGGCAGTCGTAGTTGATATTACTAAAACGGAAAAGTTATACGGGGTTGGGATAAAGTATGGAACCAAGTAAATATCTTTTAAACGAAAAGAACGATATTTATGAAAATTTGCAGGTATCTAACTGCAATGGAACAAAATGCATCTGTTGTACATTTTTTTGTTAATAATATACTTCCGGTTTAACCGGAAATGCCATTAACTTCTTTAATTTAAATGGGACAACCTATATATTTTTACAGGTTTTGAAAGAGCTTGTTATTTTGAATTCATACATATTAAGTTTAGTGTAAAAAAAATCGTGTATCCGAATTACATAGAAGGCAGACATTTATTATTAGAAACAATACAAAGACGAATAGGATCCTTTTAATGGTTTTTTTTCGTCTACCTCCCCGGAACACCAATCATATCAACACCAAAAATAGGGTCGAAAGTACTGTTTAGCATCCCAAGGGCGGAAAATTCATAAAGCCACAATTTTTGAAGTTTTCCACCATCTGTCACTTGATTACTTTGTCGTTTCACGTGAATTTTTTTATTGAACGTCAATGTATGCCAAAGTTTTTCTTATATTTCCCTTTTCGCTTAATTCAGTAGGTGAAAAACAGTTGTGTGTCACACATGCAGTAAACGCTTTAGCAGCCCTTAACTATCATCTGATCTCGCTTCATTTTCTGCACTGGAGATACAATATACTATTTTGACGAGAAAAAATTATTGAGAGACCTACTTCTTGATAGAGTAGATCGCTGTACAGTGTTTCAATATACCTACATATATATAGGTATTTATTTGTCGGGTATGACAGATGGGATAAAAACATTTCCTAAAGCTTTCCTGTCGGTATGCGTGAGTTGTAGATCGTCTAAATGTTGAATTTTGCGATTATATCTAGTACCAGGTGTGTAATTAAGAAGAGTAACCCATTCAATCTCGAGAATAGGTATTATTTAATGTAGAACTTTGGGATCGAAATTTATATACAATCTGTGCTTTTGTTGACTGTCAATACGAGCAACAATTATATAAAACCATTAAAATTTCATAGATCTCTTCTAGTATGCCCTCCTAGATAAAAACAAAAAAAATCTGGTTCAGAAATTGAAATTTTTCAGAATACTATAATTTATGTGATCAACACTTTTTTTGAAAATTTCAAAATTTCAAAATCCAAACCGCATGTTTGCCCACACTTTTGATCACGGGTATTTACAAATTCGACCCCTTAGGAACAGAAAATCAGCCTAAAAATTCGATCAAAGCAGCAAATTGGAAGTTACAGTTAAATGAATTTCGAAAAATCCTATATTTTCACACTTTTTCTTATTTTTCACTAAAATTGTGTGATTCTGTGATTTTGCATATACGAGGATGTATTGATATCTAGTTAGCCTAGACCAGTTCCATGCATAAACAAAATATTGCGTTACCATATCAACGAACAATAACTTGTGTCAGTGTGAAGTTTGACGTCAAAAAAGTAAACCAGTGCTAAGCAATAAATTAAAAGAAAAAAGATGTCCACCGAATTTGTGAAAATCGAAAAATTGGAGTATCGAGCCATCATCAAGTACCTGTATTTAAAAGTGTTAAGAGGTAAGCAGATTTACGAAGATATGCTTAATACCCTTGGTCTTGGTGATCAATGTCCTTCGTATGCGACCGTGAAAAATTGGACTGCAAGCTTCAAAAGTGGTAAATTTTCCATTGAAGATGATGACCGATCGGGAAGGCCAGTTTCTGTGTCAGTGAAAACGATGTAGAATTCTTAAACCGGATTGTTACTATGGATGAAACTTGGGTACATTTCTACGTTCCAGAAACAAAGCAACAATCGATGGAATGGCGACATTTCATCAATTTGTCGCTGGACGTCATAATTTGACAAGCCGTAGTCGTCGTGATTTTAAAGTGAACCTAGACCTAACACGAAATATTCCATTTCGCATTAGTTGCTTAGCAACTTGCCTAGCAACCGATGCAAAAATGAAATTATGTACAAAATGTGCTAGTTTATGATTGAAGTTACGGCTATAAAATGAACATTATTTATCGAGGTTGTAGAAAAATACAGTTTTAAACTGAAATTAGCCATTCTTCAATATCGTCAATTTTTATAACGAATACATTGTTTTAATTTTGAGTCTTTGGTCGTATTTAACGATCACATTCACACTATAAACAGCGTATCGTTTACGACCTCATCTAGCCAGGGAGAGTCATACTTTTATAGGCACTATACTACAATAATTTTATGTAATACGTAAATAAATATACTTATCCTCAATCCGGTTGGATTTTAATTACCAAAATTAGTGTCATTATTGTAAAATTATATTTTAAGGTGACATATTTATAGTACAGGATTGTACTGGCTAAATGATAATTCTAGTTATAGACCACATTATTTTATAACAAATTTTTTGTTGTTGTTACAGGGTAATATTTGGCAGCAATTGATGTCGTTTCATTTCATCTTAGAGATAGTTAATACGATACCTTTTATTTTAACGGTAAGTAAATTTTTTTTTGTTTAAATGAAATGAAAATATTTTGTTTTTATCATGTTTTTAAAAAAAAAACTTTGTTCATTTCAGCTTTTCTATCCGCCGCTGAGAAACCTGTTTATACCAGTATTTTTGAATTGCTGGCTTGCCAAGCACGCTCTGGAAAATATGTTTGTAAGTATATTGATTTTAAGGTTTTTTTTTTCGTCGTTGACACAATATTTATAGTTTTGTGGTATTTACAATACTTTTTGTGTTAAAAATGCGTTTTTTCGAAAATGTCATTACACTATTTGGATGCGAAAGAATGATTTTATCAGAAATCTGACTGTGGCATCTATTTTCATGTATCAAAAAACCCTGAATTACGAATTTGGAGCCAATTTTATGTCTCAAAATTTTTTTTTTTAGGAAATTTTGAAGCAAGGGTATGGAAATATCTCGCGATTTAAATTGTTCTCTGTTATCTCCCTTAGTGCTTGGAGATATCGACTCAAAATTCAGATCTAGATGTAAAATATTTCCCTGAATCCAATGGAGGAGACTAGAACGTTTCAGAAAGTAGATTTTCGAAAATTTTCACTACTTTCACATTTATTATTCATAAGACGGAAACCCTTCTATCTAATTATTCTTTCGCAAATACGCTCCTGAAATTTCAGTTTAAAATTCATAGTTTTTGCGGTTTTTACAAGACTTTTTATGTTGAAAATTTGTTTTTACGAAAATTTCACTACACTATTTGAAGGTTAGGATTTTATCAAAAAAAAACTGAATGGCAATCGATTTCTCATCGCAAAAAAAACCAGTTTACAAATATTTACCTTTTTCAGATATAAAATTTTTTTTGGAAAAAAATTTTGAACAAAAGGATAGGTATGGAAATACCTCGCGATTTAAATTTGTCTCTCTCAATGATTCAAAATTCACTTATTCATGTAAAATTTTCCTCCGAATCGATTGATGGTCATTAACTCAGATCTCCCACAAAGTGTACAACACTCTTTTCCGACTCAAAAAATTTTTTGTATCAAATATCAATAAACTCACCTCAGTCACGAATAAATATAAATTTTATACATTCCATGTAGCGAGGGAAGTGTCGTTTTTTCCTCGAGTAAAAATAAGGAAAAAGCTGTGAAATGTTTCATTCCATAAGTATACTCTTTTCCACCAAAAAAAATTAATAAAAAATATTCTTTTTGTCACATAACTTTCCGTTTTTCCAACCGAATGTTTGTCGACAGATGTGTACCGAACTTAACTTTATGGCAAAAAGAAAATTCATTCATACGAATTTATGTAAGATAGATTACAAAGAGATTTTTCGTAAGTTATACTATAAGGGATGCAAGTAACATAATAGTCAAGAACGATTTTGCAATAACGTTCGATATTAGTAAATATACTTCCAGGATATATTGAAAAATTCTTAGCCTACTATAGAACCAAACAAAATTTCAATGTCAAAATATTTTATTACCCAACATATTCTCCTCTTAATTGGATACATTTATTACAGCGACCCTGCAACGTCTCTAGACCTTTCAAAAAAAAATGTTTCTTCTTGCTCTGCAAACCAGACCTCCTCAGCTTTTATTACCTCCTCGTTGGAAGAAAATTTACGACCTTTTAAACTTTTTTTCAGTTGAGGAAAGAGATGATAGTCGGACGGAATCAAATCTGGTGAATAAAGGGGGTGTTCTAGTAATTCAAACCCTAAATCACGAATTTTTTGCATGGCAACATGAGATTTGTGTGTAGGGGCGTTGTCCTGCAAAAACAAAACACCTTTGGATAGCTTTCCGCGTCTTTTCTCTTTAATTTTTTCCCGTAGAGTGGTCAGTAATGTCGAATAGTAATCTCCATTTATTGTTATAAGCAAGAACTTTTCCAGCAGATTTTTGGACACGAAACTTCTTAAGTCTTGGAGAACCAGAGTGTCGCCATTCCATCGATTGTTGCTTTATTTCTGGATCGTAGAAATGTACCCAAGTCTCATCTATAGTTTAAGAAGTCTACATCGTTTTCAAATCGAGCACAGATCGAACGCGATGCTTCTACCCTTGCACGCTTTTGGTCAACATTCAAACATTTGGGGATCCAATGGGGACACAATAGATCTTTTTGGTCTCACTGAATATAACCCCATCATACATACATGCATCGACACTTCTACCCTTCACTGTATAATAAAATTTCTATACGCACCATTATTTTTTGTGCTTATCGTCAGTTCATTCTCTTCTGCTTTCTATAATAAACTTAAATGAAAGTATCTTCCAAATTCCTTTTCACAAAGGACGACATCCTTATAATTTTATTATCCAGTTATGGTGCGTATCAATTTTAGTTAATAGACTTTAAAATTATCATTAAAATGAAATTATACCTTACGTAATTCAATTTCATTGACTATAAATTAATAGACGCCTTGAAGATCATTTTAAATTACCAATGAGTTTAATTATAGAGCATTTATATAGGGTGATTAATTAAAAAAATTTCATAGAAAATTCTGAGCCTAAAATTTAAACTAAAATGCTTGTATAAGGTATGGACCTGTTCTGAGGTACAGGGTGTTTTGTCTAAAAATTTGTTGTAGTATCTACCCTTTATCAAAGGATTACGACAGGTTCCTCTTTTAGAGAATCAAATTTGTATGAAATATGTCTCAAGGAATGTAGGAAGAACAAAATCCCTCCGTTGCCTTTGTGGTTATTAAAATGAAAGGGTAGATATTTATTTTGAATGAATTTTTCATTTTCATACTTCCTGTATCTTAGAATTTAATTTTGGTTTAGGCTCAGAATTTTGTATGTAAACTATCTACTCTTATTAATGAATCATCCTGTATATCTTTTACATTTATATAAAACTTGAGGATCTCGAGAAGATACAGGTGTTAATGTAACTGCAAATTTTAGGAGAAGAAACCTGTAGCTGTCGTGGCAGACAATTTTTCATTTCCATATTCTTATAATAGTTATTTGTATGCTTAGGCCGCGAAATACCTTTTTAACGTACCGAAAGAACAGTTATCGCCGAGGCCGTTTGACGTTTGCGTCCCGAGCCGTAGGCGAGGGGCGCAAGTCACCCGAGTGAATAATGGCCATAAATTGCGAGTAGAATACTATACTTTGTCCACGACCTTTGATTTCTTTATTAAATAGGGCGAGTGTAGAACGGAAAGTAATAATTTGGTATTATTGACAACTCTAGTAGATATATGTATACCATATACCGTTTGTTAGGAGGTAAAATATTGACTTATTATTAAGTGGTCGTGGACAAAGTTTCATTTCATTAGTATACTATTAAATTAAGATTATTTATTTTTTATTTCAGAACGATCTACATAGGGCGATGCAAAAATCTCAATCGGCTTTGTCACAGCAACTCACCATACTTTCGGCGACATTAATTTGTCTCGTTTTTACCAGGTAATTATTTTTATTATACATCAAATATTTTTAAGTCACAACATAAATGATAAAACAGAAAGAAAAGTGGAAAAATCGAGAAAAAAAGCGAATAAACGAGGAAAGGAGAAAGGTAAAATGTGTGAAAAGGGGGAAAGAGTATAGAAAACGTGGATAAGAATAACAAAAAGGCAGTAAATAGAAAAAAAGGGAAAGTGAAAAAAACTGGAAAGTGGTTAAGCGGTAAAAATAGGAAATATGCAGAAAGTAGAAAAGTAGCAAAAAATGGTACATCAGAAAAAAATGAAAAAAAGAGAAAGGAAATGGTAAAAAGGAAGGGGAGATTGAACAAGTGTGGAAGGGTAAAAAAACTTTTTTTAATTATAGGTTTTCAGTTGCTTCAAATCTTACAACACTTACCATATAAATGACTTGGAACTCGTTCCTTCCAGAATAGCGCTAGCCTGTATCTACTTGTACCTGGAAAAAAATAAAAGAAAAAATTTCACTAATGACAAACCAAAAGTTTCCGTCCAAACAATAAAATGAGTGAATGGACATGTTTTAAAAACAATGGAGTAAAATTTCCCATTATTTTTTTTTCTCCCTTGTGATGTCGGCGGCATTGTTCGTTTTATTTCCGCTAGTTGATTTTTCAAACTAAACTTTGTTGTGGTTTTTAAAATCGTACCTCAAAATAAAACGGAAAATCATCACCAGCCAGACTTTATGAGGAATCTTTAACAACTATGAAATAAAACAATATGTTCAAATACAACTTTTGACGCGTTTCGCTACACAGAAGCTTTCTCAAACGAATGGAGGTATCATGAAAAGTTTTTAATTTATATACAGTGCATTGATAAGGAATTTTACGGATAAAAGTATTATAATCTATTTACATGGAAATAAAAAGCAAAAAATATGGGATTAACTAAAGTATTAAACAGGTTTACCTGGACATTCATTCACAACAATCGTACAGGAAGTTTCTAAGTAAAAAGGTTTAATAAGGGAGAATTGTTGATATCTATTTGGTCGTTAAGAAGGTTATCTGAATATTTGTTTTTATTTATCTCAAGAGCTTCTAAAAGATTTAATTTCAAGGATTTAGGTTCTACATGCAAAATTTCAAAATTTGAGTCGAAAGTGTGTTGGTTTGCTAATAAATGATTTGATATTGCTCATTTAAACCTCAATTTTCAATTAAAAACTCAATAGAATTAATTAATAATATTCAAGATATAAAACTTACTCATACTTCTAAATTCATATCGTTCGATGTAACAAATCTATTCCCTAGTATACCTCCTAATGAAACTATAACCCTGGTCAATAACTTGCTCACGCACAATAATATCAATCCTATAATTCATTCTGATATCATAAATTTATTAAGTGTTTGTTTAAATCAAAATTATTTTCATTTCAATGGAGAGATTTGTAGCAGTAAAGACGGTTTAATTATGGGCAACCCTCTTAGTCCCCTATTAGCAGAAATTTTCATGGATAATATAGAAAAAATAGTTCGTGTACTGGCACCGATATGTAGATGACATTTTAGCTTGCTTCACCGGCACAACTAGACAATTAGATAACTTTATTACTTTCATCAACTCAATTCATAAAAATATCAAATTTACCGTAGAAATCGAACAGAACAAGTCTATAAACTTTTTAGATCTTACAATTACAAATATAAATAATACACATGATTTTTCTATATTTCACAAACCATCACAGACAGACATTACAATTCATAATAGTTCGGTCCACCCATTCAGTCATAAATTAGCAGCTTTTAATGGTATGATACGCAGACTTTTAACAGTTGCATTAAATACTGACAATTACAACAAAGAACTAAATATCATAAAACAAATAGCAGTTAATAATAATTACGATCCAAATTTAATAGACAATATCATAAATAAAAATAAAAAATAACCAATTTAAAGGCTTAACATATTTTGGAATACCATCCTTAAAAACCAAATCATTTTTAGAAACTTTAGACTTCAATATTTGCTTTAAAACCGATCACAAATTATCCAAATTCATTAAAAACCACAAATCTAAATCTTCAAAATTAAACAAACCAGGAGTTTATAAATTAAAATGTGGTAATGACAACTGTGATAAAATTTATATAGGTAGAACTTTTAGGAATATTAAAACTAGAATTTCAGAACACAAACGTAGCTATGATAACCAAAAATTAGATTCCAACTACTCAAATCATTTATTAGCAAACCAACACACTTTCGACTCAAATTTTGAAATCCTTGAAATTAAATCTTTTAGAAGCTCTAGAGATAGATAAAAACAAATATTCAGATAACCTTCCAAATATAAATAACCAAATAGATATCAACAATTCTCCCTTATTAAACCTTTTTACTTAGAAACTTCCTGTACGATTGTTGTGAATGAATTTCCAGGTAAACTTGTTTAATACTTTAGTTAATCCCATATTTTTTGCTTTTTATTTCCAAGTAAATAGATTATAATACTTTTATCCGTAAAATTCCTTATCAATGCACTGTATATAAATTAAAAACTTTTCATGATACCTACGCTACTGTGTAGCGAAACGCGTCACAAGTTGTATTTGAACATAGTTCAATAATTGTAATGAAGGTTTAAACAAAAAATTTTATTGTTTTATTTCATAGTTAAGTATGAATCTTCATCAAGTAAAAGCCTCATCTATTCAACAATATTATTATTTATATAACTCGAATTTCTTCTCGGAATTGTTTCTACCGATAGATGCTTTCTTTCACCGTACATCTTATGCACCAATCGTCGTGTAACTTTTGTTCGGTATCGAATTTATGTTTCACAGGGAGTCGTTTTGTTGGAAGTGGGGATATTATATAATTTAATACTTCCCAGTCAAGGGATTTGATAATATTTTCGTTTCCTTATAGCATAATATATCACCTAAATCTTTCGGATAACGACATGCTTCGAGCTGACTTCATTTGCATCAATTATTTACCTCTGAGTTTCGATTAAGATTCTCGTCGTTTCAATCAAAGTGAAAAAACACTTAATTAAAAATATATGAAAGGAATAAGCAATTAAAAGTCGCTGGGTTAGTGAGAAAGAAACGGAAAGAGAGAAGGTTGATTTTTATTGATCCAAAATACAAGAATGTATAAAATTTTTCCTCAAAAGGAAAACAAATAAAAATTGCATTTGCAGAACCGTACACGTGATTGAAGTGAAGGTGGCTCAGTTAGCAAGAAACGTTGTAGGCAAATTTCGAGTATGGAAAATTAAACGTTTTCACAGAAAGTACTGAGGGAAAAATAAAACAAATTGGGAAAAATATTACTTCTGAAAACTCTCAACTTTTTTCCCAGCCTCCTCCTCCCAAAATGGTGCCAGGAGATGTTGAGGTCGTAGTGGAAATGCTCCATATTAATATAAATATTACTTCTGAATACACTTAACTTTTTTCCTCCTTTCCCTCTCTACGTATTATCTTTCTTCTCTCTCATGTTGCTAAACGTAAAATTTTACTCTTGATGCTTAGAAAAACGTACAAAAATCTAGTAGTACATCAACAGTTGATTTATTGATTTGTTGTTTAAATAAAAGTTTTCCATGTAATTATAGTGGTGTAGGTGCAAAGGTCAACAACCACGCCCTATAAATCGATTAGTAATATCAAAGTTTGGTGTTTACTTGTCGATTCAATGGAAAATTGACTGTTCTTCATTTATATAAAATAAATTCTTAATCCAGTATTCACCAACTAATATGATGTCCTAAATGCTTTCTAGGAAGCTATTGACGCCGCCCATCCGATAACTGTAAACAGTGCCGTGCAAGTTCTGATGATACGCTTTCTGTTACAAATTAACACAACTTGTACAATTAATAAAGTAAAGTCCGTCTGGAAATATATGATCGAAATTTGAGTCTTCTATTGTTATGACATGGTCACACCTTTTCCTCCACTCATCACCTCCAGCATGAACTACTATCAACCGCTAGGTTAGGTTGGAAGCTAACGTTTAACTAAAAAACCAACTACCTATTCCAAAAAATTAAGGTTTAATTTGGCACCTAACATTTTAATCGTAGAATAAATAACTTGCTTGTTATGGCTTACTAGCTAGCTGGCTTACCTGTTGCCTGGGATGTTTTAATTTTCACGTTTATTAATGTATCTTCATCACTTTTTAATGTCTTAAAATAATTAAACACTCTATATATCACTTGAAGAGTTTGTCCTTCAGTACATTTACGATTTTCTTCATATTTTTACAAACACTTTATTGTACAAAGCAGAAACAATAACTGTGTGACGCTACGCTACTGAAAATCTTAACACCTGATAAGGTTCGATGCAATTGGCGTTTGTCAAAATTTTACCACCAATAGCAGCCAACTAGGCAGGGCACTATTACTCTGTCTCTCTTAGTTGGTAATTTCTGAGATATCAAGTTAGTTGGCGAATACTGTATATAGATGTGCTAAGCTTATTTTCATGTCTTAAAACTTTTAACAAGAAATGGATGTTTTGGAAATTAACCAAAAACTGTTAGTTGTTTGATAATATCGTATGTTTATTCATGAAATAATGTTAGTAGAAAACAGCTAATTGTCTTTGTTGTCGTATCCAGCATATACTTCATAATCGTTACCTGTATATTGCCTTGTTTGGTTGTGGCAATGTTTGGTTAGGCTGATTAGACTTAGGTGTATAGACACAACTGTTTCAGTGTGAATTTATAATTAACGAGCACCATTTATTGATCAAAGGCGTATTTTTATTGGAATGAAAGTTCTTAAGGCATTATGCTTCCGACCTTGAAGCCGTATAAATCCGTAGTTCACACTTTTCTCACATTTATTTGGTACCAATGCACAATACTATAATTACTAAAATTAAGAGTGAAAATTGTCCAGCATTGTGCAAACATTACACCGAATCTTTGTTCAATAGATTCAGTTTTTGTTTGGTTCAATAAGGAGGACTATTTGAACATTTAATTCATTAATTTTTAAGTTTTAGCATTTTAAGTTGTTGAATACTTGAATACTAAATCGCACATACGCACATAACAAACAAATATTGGAAGGAGAAGAGGCGGGGTTTCTAACAGTAGTTTCTGAATCCAGTTGTCCAGCTAAATACTTGATATTTATTGATGTGAAATAATTAGAGTGAAACCTATATTGAAATTTGCTATACCGGGTGGGATACGAAAACAATACATATATTTTTCGGTTTAAATACCCAAGTTTATTGTTTTGTTTTAGCGTATGCGGAATTCAGCACTGTCAACGTGCCGGGCATCGCCATCTAAACCTCTTCCAAGCCACTTACTACGTCGTGGTGACGTTCTCGACAGTCGGATACGGGGATTTCGTTCCTGACATTTGGCCTTCTCAACTTTGGATGGTGATTATGATATGCGTCGCCCTAATCGTCCTTCCCACACAGGTATGTTCAGCAATTAATTGATTAAACAAGCTGTTGAATTATTTAATATGTTGCTAACCGCATAAAACAACGCCCGAATGCCCTAGAGATATTATAATATACGGTGTGTCTCCACAAAGATCGTTTGTTAGTTGATTTTTATCTTATTTATTGAAATTTATTGAACAAAGTCAATCTAGAATCGATAGTAGAACAAAAAGAAGAAGTATAAACCCTGTATGGTGTATAAAGGAAATAAAACTCTTCGAGATGTAAACTTGTTTCCATAGATCCTTTAGGTCTCTCCAAAAACATGCGATAATAAAAATAGTGTATTGGAAATGACACAGAAGAAGATCTCAGCTACATTTAAACCTGATGAGTTAGACCCACAGCACTTAGGCCACATATGACCCATTGTCCATCCTGTCCTTTCTGGAAAGGGCAGGTCACTCCTTTATATCGGCAGGTGTAGGCCAAGACTCACCGAACACACACTCTCTTATTGAAGGTAACTCCGGGCACTCGCATAAGACATGCCTGACAGATTCATATTCCTATTCACACATCCTGCATAGAGGTGTATCCACTAGCCCCATCGTATGGAGGTATTTCCTTAATTGACAGTGGCCAGTCAGAAACCTACCGTTAAACGTAGGTTTTTCCTGGTCATTGCCAAATATTTTTTCGATTCAAACTTCCCAGGCTCGCCCAGGGCGATCCTGGCAAGCCTGCATCCCTTGATTTCATCCCATTTCTTTAGAGATTGAGTATGGGTGTAACGTTTAACAAGTTCCGCAAATGTCGAATTTAATAATAATAATAATAATAATAATAATAATAATAATTCTTTATTTTCTTTTTGACAAACAACAAAGTTTGTATAGAATTAGTCACAATGAAAACTTAATCCTAATCCTAATCTAAAATTGACATGCAAATTATACTAAACAATATCTGATAAAATTTCAATCATAATACGAACAAACAAATAAATTATAATTATTCATACATTATTTACGAGTTAAAAAATTCTTCTGTGGAGTAAAAACAACGTTCAATTAAAAATGATTTTAACACTTTTTTAAATTCTATTAGTGTAGTACAGTTTCTGATGGTTAAGGGTAATTTATTATAAAACCGTTGACCTTGTATAGCCGGAGATTTAAAATGAATATTTCCCTTAGATAAAGGTACATGTAGATCATTACAATGTCTTGTATTAAATCTATGGACTTGTTCATTGGTCTTAAGATATTTTATTTTAGTATAAACAAACACACACAACTCAAAAATATACAAACACGACAATGTTAAAATTTCAAACTTTTTAAAATAACCATGACAGCTAGTGCTCCGAGAAATACCAGCAATACAACGAATGATCCTCTTTTGAGCTATGAAGACATCATTAGCTAGTACTAATTCCCCAAAAACATAAACCATACCGTAGGCGAGATTCCGCTTGAGCATAGTACAACATTACCAGCTGTTTAATTGTTAGAACCGATCGAAGGTTTCTAAACTGATAATTAACTGAGTTTAGTTTTGAGATCACAGTATCGCAGTGTTTTTTCCAATTTAGGAATTCATCAATAAATAAACCTAAGAATTTCACTGAAGAAGCATGTTCTATTTGTTCATTATTAAGTTTTATATTCATTTTTTGTACTTGCTTTTGCCTATAGTGAAAATGAACCATTTGAGTTTTTTCCGCATTGAGGTGAAGTGAATTTTTACAAAACCAACTGTATAAGCTGGAAAAAAGATTATTACATTTACTTTCTAAAGCGACATTGGATTTATCCGAAATAAGGACCGACGTATCATCTGCATACAAAGTAAAGTGAGTGGTCGAGCTTATATCTACAATGTCATTTATGTAAAGCAAAAACAAGATAGGTCCCAAAACAGACCCTTGTGGAACACCAATACCATTGCACACATAACCCGAATCACTCTTACCAATACAATTATCCGTTAAATTAGGTATACTAACATATTGTAAGCGGTTATACAAATAAGACTCAATCCACTTCAAAGATATCCCTCTGATACCAATATTTTCTAGCTTTTCCAATAAAATGTTATGATCAACACAGTCGAATGCTCTACTGAGATCACAGAATATACCAACAGGACATTCCCCTGCTTCCAATAGATTAGTTAAACATTCATAAAATGAATGAATAGCGCTACTAGTTGACTTACGTTCTTGAAAACCATGCTGGCTGCTTATAATAATATTATGACACTGTAAGTAGGTATTAAGTCTCTTCAGGTAGCTATACTCAAATATTTTTGAAAATATTGAAGGGACAGTAATTGGTCGATAGTTTGAAGTACTGCTCTTCTCACCTTTTTTATATATTGGAGTAATTTTCCCAGTTTTAATGTAATCCGGAAAATCGCCATTTGCAAAGGACAGATTGACTAAATATGTTAGAGGAGACATTATAAATGGCAGAACTTTTTTTAACAAAAATGCTGGTATATCATCAAAACCATAGGATCTTTTATTTTTTAACTTAAATATTAGAAGTTCATATAATTCATCTTTGTTGTATGGGCACAAAAGAAAAGCCTCTTGTTTAAGGTTTAACTTATCACTATACTCTAAATTTACGCCTTTAGGATCACACGATATATTTGAAACTATGTCGTAAGGAGCATTTTTAAAAAATACATTAAACATATTTGCAATCTCTAAAGGATTTTCAATCAAGTTATTTTGATCATCCAGTAGTGCGATACGCTGTACTTTACCACTACCAATATTTTTTGTAAAATCTGCAACAAGTTTCCATGCGCTTTTTGTGGGGTTTTCTGAAGTTGAGATTAAATTTTGATAATATTTCCTTCTGGTGGATTGTAAGAGTTTGATATGTTCTTTTTTTTGTTGTTTATAAAATTCTCTCAGTTGAGGGTCAGCCCTTGATAAAGCATGTATATTTTTCAAATTATCACTGGATTCCTGAACATCCATATTTATCCACTTTTTTTTACCCCGTTCAACCTTTTTTCGCCGCAAAGGAAAATGAACATTGAAATGATAAAGAAAAATATTCATAAAAGTATTAAATGCATAATTTGTGTTCAAATTGCCATATATTTGAGACCAGTCCTCAGTAACAAGACTATTAATGAAGTGATTAATGGTACTATCTGTAAATATTCTTTTCTCGCAAAAAAGCGGTTCAGCAGTATGTTCATTAGTAATCTCCATATACACAGTTCTATGATCCGATACAGTGTTGTCAAGAACACAAGTTAAGGATGAGCTCTGAAAATTAACAAATTTGTCAGGCCGTAGGTGTCGCAAGGTCCAAGAATTCTTAGTCCAGCCCCTTCCTTGGCTAAAGAATCGGCAATGAGGTTGCCTTTGCTCCTATCGTGCCCCTTAACCCACCTCAGGATAATATTGTTATCTACCGAGGCGTTAGCTAGCCTCGATGTAACACGTTGTCTGTTCAAGGCTAGTAGAGAATAGAGTTCAGATTATTATGTTTTTGACAGAAATTCCTTTTCTGGTTAGTTCCTTTGTTATACATAGGTATTGAGGGATGAAGTATAAAATGTTACTTAAGGTGGAATGAGATGGAGTAACGATAGAAAAAAGTTCCTAGCGCCATCTTATGGCATTTAATAGAAGTATACTTACAGATATTGAAAATTCTTGTAAAGTAGAAAGTTTAAGACACTAAAAATCTGTTGGTTCTGGTGAGGATATTGGTACAAACTTAAATTACTGTATATATTGTTTTTATAGTGAAATTTGTGTTTTTAACTGATGCAGTTCGAACAATTGGCTTTCACTTGGATGGAACGTCAAAAATTGGGTGGTTCGTACTCGTCACACCGAGCACAATCGGAAAAACATGTGGTTGTTTGCAGTACGACGTTGCACGCGGACACTATAATGGATTTTTTAAACGAATTTTATGCTCATCCACTTTTACAGGTAATTTATAACACGTCAAATGCCGTAAACACAAAAGTTTGGTGATAAAAAACATAGCTAAGGCAGAAAAAATATTATTTCATGTAAGAAAAATACGTTTTTTTTAAGACCGATCAGAAAATATACACATTATGGACAATTTTTCGTCCAGAAAATAGGGTTTTGCCGATCAAGACCGGAAAATGGACGTAAGGGACCGGCAAAAGCTTTTTCCGGTCCCTGATTTTTCATTTTTCCTATCGCTCTTTTATAATACAATCTAGTTTGATTGATGACAGTTCGTTGATTTTTAATTTGTCGTTTATGTCAAACTTATTTCGCGAGTGCGCAAATTTAACAATAATATGAATTCAGATTTTGAATTATCCGATAAAGAATTAAATGTATATCGAAGTTTCTGTCTTAAAAAAAATATTATACGTCACGCAACCGGAAATTAATATTTCGATATATTTCAGCTAAGATTATCTAAAACCTCGAATTATTATTTTTTTATTTTTTTAGGATTATTATGTTGTCCTTTTGTCACCGATGGAGCTCGATACAACCATGAGGATGATACTTCAAGTACCGATTTGGGCCCAAAGGGTTATATACATTCAGGGATCTTGTTTGAAAGATACCGATCTAGCGAGAGCTCGAATGAACGAAGCAGAGGCGTGCTTCATTTTGGCCGCTAGAAATTATGCCGATAAAACAGCTGCCGTAAGTTGAAAAAAAAACAAATGAACTTTTTTATTTTTAAGAATTACTTTTTGTCTCGTTCACTAATTAAGACAGGTAGCCCGCTGTATCTCAGAAACTATTTATCGTACAGCTTAGACAAAAATATAAAATATTCGTAATCATTATATCGTTTTACGTAAATTTGTTCCAGTACTTTTTCCTCTATCTTGTAAAATAACTGGTAAGGGTAAGTGGGAAAGCTTTATACATTTTGACAAACTATCATTTCAATGCTTAATTTAGTGGTTCTAAATTTAATATTTCCCGAAATTATTTGAAAACAAATCACCGCCGCCTAGCGACTGTTGAAACCACTAGAATAAAAGGATGGTATAAGCTTCACGAAATCCATACAGTGGAACAAAAGTTATAACAATTTTGCGACATGAAATTGGCTATAAATTGGTAACCGGGGGGTTTTTGGGACGAAAAATCGACTGGCACAGTCTGTTTTTGAAAAAATTATTCAAATAACGTAATGAAATTTTCGAAAATCCACTTTCTAAAACCAAAATTACTCATAAATCGACTAATTGTAGAGATGGAACGTTCTAGTCTTCACCAATCGATTCAGTGGAATATTTTACATATAGAGATTAATTTTGAGATTATATTTCCAAGCACTAAGGGAGATAGCAATTTAAATCGCGAAATATTTCCATACCTACCCCTTGCTTCAAAACTTCCTACAAAAAAAAAAATTTGCGATATGAAATTGGCTATAAATTGGTAAACCGGGGATTTTAGGACGAAAAATCGACTGGCACAGTCTGTTTTTTAATAAAATCATTCTTTCACCTTCAATAACGTAATGAAATTTTCGAAAATCCACTTTCTAAAACCAAAATTACTCATAACTCGACTAATTGGAAAGATAGAACGTTCTAGTCTTCACCAAACGATTTAGGGGAAAATTCTACATATGTAGATGAATTTTAAGTTTACGTTTCCGAGCACTAAGGGAGATAGCAGCTTTCCCACTCGCCCCTACCAGATATTTTACAAAATAGAGGAAAAAGTGCTGAAGAAAACTTACTTAAAAATGATCTAATGGTTTGTATAGTGGACAACGTATTATGCCAAAATAAGTAATCACCTATAGGGTGTCGCATTTGAAAAAAACATTTTTTATTTATGAATTTATTAAAATTTTGTAATTTTGTATGATAAAAATAATAATTTTGCGTTGTAAACGATATAGCACAATGTGGTACATAGTACCAGGGAAATATATAGCTTTTATCAAAATTACATGAACTGACTTTGAATATTTGATGTACAGGTTGTCTCAAATTGAATAGTTCTGCAAGGTATCTCGAAAATTAGAGGAAAAAGAAAAAAAACATGATTACATTTTTTGTCAAGCAAGACATGCTCAAACCAGATTTTAAGTAAATTGTTTTATTTCCGAGATATAGAGCGATTTTCCAAAATTACTCGAACTAAAATCTTTTTTATCTTACTGAATTTTAAAAAAAAGTAGAACTTCTGATAGAATAACCGTAGGAGAGTTCAGTGCAGTATACAATTTTTTCAATGGGCTCAATTTAGTAGGAATGACATAATTAGGTATTTTTTCAAATGGGGAACAGTATGTTTTGGGTTTTTTTGGTTTATTTTTTCGATCTCTACAGCTCCAAAACTTTTGATAGGAGAAACATTTTCCTGTTTTATTTATATTGAGTTTAATTTAAAATTATCAGAATAGCTCCAAAAAAAGTAACACCCTAGTGCCCTATTAAAAAACTGCAATTTTTTTAATTTTCCAAATAAAACATAATCTCTTCGTCAGTCTACCTCGTATATTCCCAATTAATGCCAGCTGATTCTCGACTAAGTCCCAAAAATATATGCCATACGATTTAATCCTTCTAGGTACCAACTATTGTCCACGAGTTAAATCCCCCAGAGCAAAAAATTCCACTCGTAGCCGTATTAAATGACCCGGCTCAGAGTGTTCTGTTAAATAATATATTATTTAATTTATGTTAACATTTTGCTTGTAACGTCGTGTGTACACAGCAAGTTGCGTGAAACGTCCTAAGCGAAACGGAAACGGATGTATTGTAAAAATCCTAGGGGAGTAGTCCCAATATTGTTCTCAGGTGTCCTATATCTCAACTAAAAGAGTGGGTATAATCATTTGTTCCTAGTAAAAAATTAATAAGATTTCGAATTGTAGAACAGATCTGGGAAAAATAATTGATTGAACATGTTCTGGGGTTAAAAATGAGTTAAAAACAAAAGTGTATATAAAATAAGTTTTTTTTATTTGAAAATTTAAACATTGTTATAAAACGGTGTAATTTATATGAGACATTAGTATACGATCGGGACCGGTGAGTTGTATGCCATTTGAGCAGGCCAGCCGCTGAGATACAGATAAACTGGTATATCGTGACAAGGCGGAGCTTTCAGTACGCAGAGAGAGAACGTATTCGACCAATATCGAGCTGCCCACTGCATAACGATTGGCTTTGCTGGATCCCCACTTTCAAATTTGTTACTGCGCATCGTCACCTCATTTCACGAGATACCGGTTGGAGTGTACCTACATTCCGTCAAAAAAATTAATATTGCGTCTAAAACTGGTAGATAATTAAATATATTTTCTTCATACCTCGGTCGAAAGTACGCACTTTCGTCCCTCATAGCAGGGACGAAAGTTCAACATTTACTCCCTGTGAAAAGTACACGCGTTTCCTCTATAACAGCGGGAGGAAAGAGTTTCTCATGCGTATTTATACTCGTAACTACGACCAGCGGCACTCGCTTCCGACCGGCTATGAAGAAAAATAGTATACACTCCACGGGCCGAAAGTTGAAATCTCGGTCCTACGCGTCATGATGCCCTCGGCGAATTTCGGCCCTGCGCGTCATGATGCCCTCGGCTTCGCCTCGGAGCATCATGACGCGCAGGGCCGAAAATTCAACTTTCGGCCCTTGGAGTGTAATATACTATATATGCTGGCATTGTTGTCATGTTTGTTATGATATCGTAATTGATACTAAATGTTATTTTCGAAACTGTATTGTATAATTTAATCAAATATAGGTTATAAATGGATTCTAAAATAGAAGAAATGTAATTTACAAATCCATTGGCGTAGTCAGATTTTCATCCCTTCCCCCACAAATCGTTCATTTCACCATATTTTCAGTAGTTATAACTGTAGAACGGAATAAGCTATTGATTTCGGATTTTCACTGTATGCATTCACGAGTGTTCTACTTTGTATCAACATTGATTGAAAAATGTTTATTTTACAGAGGTGGTTCCATTTTAATTGGGTCACACTGTATATGTTCCAATTATTATATCTTTTCAACTAAAATGTTTACAAAGAAATACAAAGAGGCAAAAAAGTTTAAGAAGACGTTTTATTCCAGTGGCGTTCCTATTTTGTTGAATGTAACCCTCAAAAATGTTGGGGGGGTCAAGAGGATGCTAATCCACATGATAAATTCTCATACATTCACGTTACAACGTTTTAGAGTTAAAAAATGGATTTAAATTTGCAAATGCATCACCCTGTAACTTTTTTGTATGCACATTTGTTTGTATAGGTAATTGAGATTCAATCAACCTGTTTTTAATCCCAGAGTATGTGGTATAATGTATGACACCTTTTATACGAGGGGGGTAATATATGTTTCGTACTTTTTCCTATATAGATAATAATATCTGTTACAGGAAAAACCAAATTTAGTTGAAAAAAGAAACTCGTAAATCAACTACATAATTCGCTAAATTACTCATTTTACGACACACATTACTGATTAACCGACAAAACCAGAAAAGCTTTTAGAAAGCTCCATATTTTGAGACAGAAAAAAGTGTACCTAAACTTGATCGTTACGGAATACAAAAAATTATTATTGTAATAGGTGTATTGTTAATAAAAGTATCATGATGATGGAGATTAGATGAAATTTATATTTGAAAATGTTATAGTTCCAAAAATCTATTGCTTTACTTTTTAAAAGAAACGTAATAAACTTTTTCGAATTGATAGTGGTTTTGGTACAACCCTGTATGTGTTATTATTTTTAACCACATAGTACCTATTTTACAACAGTCAGTTAAAATTTGTACTGGTAAAGACTAAAAACGGTTTCTTTGACACTTCCCAGACAGCACACGTCGTTTTATTTGTGTTCATTGTAAGTCTGGACGCCTAAAGACGTAAAACAGACATGCTAAAGATGTCTATATATAAGATGTCCATTTCATGGCGTCTTCAGAATGTCTTTCAAATGCCATGGCCAGATGTTTCAAACAAAAAATTATAAAAAATAGATAATATGAAAAAAATAAGTCTAAAATCCTTGGTGATTTGCGTTTCTCAAACTAATAACAACAAAAACTGAAATGTAAAGAATTTTCATACATGGGTATTTGACATAAGGCGTCTAATTATGTTATTGGTCAAAACAAGCAGGAAGACAGTACAGAGCACAGAGTACACCATCTAACAAGAAAGTAGTTTTCGTGATCGCAAATTTGTGTGCACATGCGTGAATTAATTAGTTTATCTGTCAATGTCAAGTCATCACTTCCGTTTATTTCCCTCAGTTCACCGTGTTGCCGGTTTGTTAGTAATTACTGACTTTCCTGGAAATGAATTATCCTGCCAGGCGTGTGTGCAATACCATATTTGATCCATTATCTTCCCAAAACAAATTTGAAGATGTAAAATTTGGGTGACCTAAAATGAAAAGTGACGTTTGTCAAGAATTTGTTTGAAATGTTACTGAAGTTGGTGACGGAAAATCATTGAAACTGATGGAGTTCAATAAACATCATTCCTACTATTATTTTAAAGGATTTCCAATTTTTGATTATTTCTACATATTGTCTAAGGACATTTTCTAGAATTCATTTTTTGATATTCATTTCATAAAATGAATAAATTTCCAGGTAATTTTTTTAAAATGTTAAAAATTTCATTATTAACCTAGGTGAGGGTTAAAAAAATATTCTATAGTCCTATCTGGGAGGGTTGTTCATCAACACTACTATTTTTCTTAGTGTAGTTATGGTGTTACTTCGAATCAATACTTGTGTTACTTTTCTCAGTGAATCAGGTAGTTTATGTTTCAATACCTCGACGTATTTCCGCTCAATATCGTGTAAGTCCGACTTCAAAGGAACCGACAAAGCTTTCGTCTCTTGTTAGATGGTGTACTCTGTGGTACAGAGTCCTTCAGGAACAACTTCTCTACCCTTTTCATGTTCAATGCGTACAAGCTTTCAATCCTGAAGATTATCCACACCGATTGGCTCTCTGCCAATGGTTTTTGGATCACAACGAACTTAATTTTTCATGAATATTGTTTTCGGATGAGTCATGTTTTACGCACGATGGTTTATTAGCATTAACAGCTAATTTGGCTCCTCGAAGACACAACAACAATTTTCTGTAAACATGTGGGCTGGTATTTAATTATTGCGCAGTGTAATAAGTACAAAAATGCTTGTTTTGATGTCCCCTATAACCACTTAAAGATTGTCGGTATATTTTCGGGTATTTTTAAAATTTGTAATGCTATTTTTCATATTTTTTTTACAAAGAATATAGGTATATGTTGAGTTCTTTAGATACGGCTTTAATTTTAACAACCAATAAATACATATTTCCAAAGATGTCTTAAAGACGTTACCTTTTGTAACATCCGATGTCTTTAAGACATCTTTAAGGTGCCTTTCTGGCGAAAACAGACATTCCTAAGACGACCTGGATGTCGAAATACGACATCTTAAACACGTCTTTACGATATCTTTGTGCTGTTTGGGTTTTGGTCAAGAAGTTGTGTAGTTACAACCAAAATTTGACAGAACGACACTACAACTGCGCTATAAAGTTGCTTTGAATCCAATAAACGAAATATGCAGATTTCCGAATAGAACCAGATAAATAATAAATATAACAATACAACCTAATTTTGTTTTTATTTTCAAAACAGCACGTTTTTAGTTGCTTTTAAACTACTTGGTATATATCTATAGCGCTGTTTTATTACACATAAACATTTTTATTTTCATCCTTCATAAAAAAAAATTTCATCAGTATAACACTTGATTTTATCACATTCTTCTTCTTATCTCAAGAATACTTACGTATTTATTATAAAATTATAGTTTTGTTTTTAAAAATATTTACAATAAATAGACAAACATTAAACATACAAAAAAGTTAAAAGTTCGTAAATAAGTAGGTATCCAGTTGTTGGACGAGTCGAATACAAAAGGGGAGTAGAAACATTGTAATTAATTTCATTTTAATAATCAGATTATTACCTTAAAAAGTTTACAAATATTTCCTTTTGTTCACTAACACAAATTTATATAGTTTTTCGTACCGGAATAACGTAAATAATTACAGTAATATAAAACCGAATAAAATTACTCGTCGTACACATCGCATAAAACTGATAAATTGGTTTCAAGTCTGATTGTCATCGAGCAAAAACTCATAGTAAACTACGATCTCCACAAAAAAGAGTAAAATATTCGTTTTTATTAGAATGTGTACCTACAGTTCATTACAGAATGTCCCAGAATGGGGAATATTGTGATTTTCTTTTTTAATTTAATTAAAATATTCGGAAAATTGGGAATATTATCTACGAGGATATATTGAAAAATTCTTAGCCTACTATAGAACCAAACAAAATTTCAATGTCAAAATATTTTATTACCCAACATATTCTCTTAATTGGGTGCATTTATTACAGCGAACCTGCAACGTCTCTAGACCTTTCAAAACAAATGTTTCTTCTTGCTCTGCAAACCAGACCTCCACAGCTTTTATTACCTCCTCGATGGAAGAAAATTTACCTTTTAAACTTTTTTTCAGTTGAGGAAAGAGATGATAGTCGGACGGAGCCAAATCTGGTGAATAAGGGGGGTGTTCTAGTAATTCAAACCCTAAATCACGAATTTTTTGCATGGCAACATGAGATTTGTGTGCAGGGGCGTTGTCCTGCAAAAACAAAACACCTTTGGATAGCTTTCCGCGTCTTTTCTCTTTCATTTTTCCCGCAGAGTGGTCAGTAATGTCGAATAGTAATCTCCAGTTATTGTTCTACCCTTATCCAAAAAATCAATCATGATTACTCCATGGCAATTTCAAAAAACTGAAGCAAAAACTTTTCCAGCAAATTTTTGGACACGAAACTTCTTAGGTCTTGGAGAACCAGAGTGTCGCCATTCCATAGATTGTTGCTTTGTTTCTGGATCGTAGAAATGTACCCAAGTCTCATCCAAACTAACAATTCGGTTTAAGAAGTCTACATCGTTTTCAAATCGAGCACAGATCGAACGCGATGCTTCTACCCTTGCACGCTTTTCGTCAACATTCAAACATTTGGGGAAACATTTTGCAGCAATTTTTCTCATGTCCAAATTGACGTTAACTATAATATGATGAACGCGTTCGTATGAAATATTCAGTGCTTCAGATATCCGTTTTAGCCCAATTCGACGGTCTGATAAAATCATGTCATGAACTGCATCGATATTTTCGGGGACTGACACAGAAACTGGCCTTCCCGATCGGTCATCATCTTCAATGGAAAATTTACCTCTTTTGAAGCTTGCAGTCCAATTTTTCACGGTCGCATACGAAGGACATTGATCACCAAGGGTATTAAGCATATCTTCGTAAATCTGCTTACCTCTTAACCCTTTAAATACAGGTACTTGAAGATGGCTCGATACTCCAATTTTTAGATTTTCACAATTTCGGTGGACATCTTTTTTCTTTTAATTTATTGCGTAACTCTGGTTTACTTTTTTGACGTCAAACTTCACACTGACACTTCTAATAAGTTATTGTTCGTTGCTATGGTAACGCAATATTTTGGTCTAGGCTAACTAGATATCAATACATCCTCGTATATGAGTTTCTAATTTAATTCAATTAAGATATTTGGAAAAAGACAACAAGTATTGTGTGTACAGAGAATACAGGGTGATTCATTGTTATTGTGAAACATAATGTCCTTTGCTTTGAAATATTATGATTTTCTAATTTAATATAATTAAAATATTTAGAGCATGAGTTCATGTATGTACAGAGTATACATAGCTATAGGGACTTAAGACAGAGTCTCAGACTGACTGAGTTCAATAGATCCAAATAATCAGCCCTTGACCTATGTTCCGATAGTACACTTTAAGTCCAATCTATTTAAATTTTTTGTAAGCAATTTTTAAGCCTCGCAAATGACATTATTATCATGTTTTTTTTCAAAAGACCTATCGAAGCATGAGAATTTTGAATAAATGCTTTTTTTGTCATTTGGTTCATTATATTTCTCGAATTTAAATATTATTTAAATTTTGTTAATTAAAAACTTGATAATAATTAGAAAATGTTTAAGAGCAAAACTAGTGTTTTATAAGAGATCGCTGACTCTGAAAGTTTTAATGTTTGTCATTTAGGGCATTTCTTTTGTTGGAAATAAACTTTTTTACGACTTCGGGACCTCGCAATTCCTAGGAATCTTACGTCTTATCAACGTGCCGTTACCTCAATTTATTAGCTGACGTAAAACTAGTAATTCATTAAACAAAATCTATTTCTAGTTAATCAAAACTGAACCTTAAACATCTTTTAACTAAATATCAGTGGAATTTTTATAATTTTTTTCTTATTTCCAGGACGAACATACGATCTTACGATCTTGGGCGGTAAAAGACTTCGCCCCGAATGTCGCCCAATACGTACAAATTTTCAGACCTGAAAATAAACTTCATGTGAAGTTTGCGGAGTTTGTAGTTTGCGAGGATGAATTCAAATATGCTTTGCTAGCCAATAACTGCACCTGTCCAGGGGCTTCTACGTTGGTAACACTGTTACTACATACTTCAAGGGGGCAGTAAGTATTCACTATCAATTTTGTTATATTTAAGTTGCCTTTAAAGAGAAACACTATATTTCAAATGTCTAATGTTGTGTCAAATAGGGACCAGAATTTATTAAAAGCTTAATTAATCGAAACTCTACCGAAACGTTGAAATAAAAATACAAAAAATATATTTTGCTTAAATTCCCCAACAAATAACAAAAATAATAATTAATACACCACAAGAAACATACAGGAGATAAAATATATCCCTGCTCAATTTAGGTGAGTTTTCAATTTTTCTCAATGCAGGGAATACTCAAAACGTAAAATTTTCTCATACGGACAACCCTATCCAGTATATTCGTCTACAAATTCAAGAGTAGCATATCTAAATCCCTTTTTATATCAACTGAACTCATAATAACGAACTCTTTTTGTATGAGTTAGAAATATAACAAAGCTAAGCTGATATCCTCAACGACCGAAACCACGAAAAACCTAACCATTTGTCGTATTTTTCTCGTTAGCTTCGTACTTTTGCCATTTAATTTGACTCGAACGAAAATCCCAGTCTCGACTTTTACAATTTTCAGTGATTTGCTGGTATTTTTTCGCTATGACGGGGGTCAACAATCCGAAGGAAACATTCTTTTTGTTTGATGACCTTATAAGGTCACACACGTTCAACTTTCCTAAAACTACACTCAAATAAATATTATGCTATAACAATAATAAATTCTTGTTTATATGTCTTTCATATTATTTTTATAGAGAGGGTCAACAATCTCAAGAAGAATGGCATCGGCTATATGGACGATGCTCTGGCAACGAAATTTATCATATCAAATTAGAGGATAGTCGATTTTTTGGGGAGTATGAAGGAAAAAGTTTCACTTACGCCAGTTTTCATTCGCATAGAAAGTGAGTATTTAAATTTTAAACTATTTATAAAAGAAACAAATATATTTTATTATTTAACATAAATTGTTGATTGAAAGACAAAGTATTGCAAAAAGAAAGTTTTTACATCATCAGCAATCGTAATTTTTGGTGCAAAGTACTTTTAATTTTTTCTGAGATAATAATTTCATTTTTATGTTGGGATTGTTAAGATACTGACTTGTTTCGAGCAATTTTTGGTGTCAATAAAACATCAAAAGAACTTTGCAGTTTTTTCTAATGAATAAAAAATTGACCATAATAATTGGGAATTTGTGAGTTACAAGCACTTTTAAATAAACTGTTGTGTACAAGACATCGTTTAATTATCACTCAAAGCAAATATTTTTTCTTATAGCCACAATTTAAAAAAAAAATTGGAAAAAATTAAAAATTTTCCTAGATGGCCATTACTTTAAACCTTGATGTATTTTTTAATGATGAACAGCTTTTTCAAATAGATGTTTTTGATATTTACTTTACTCTTGAATCAAAATCAAATTTTCGAATGCACCTCGTATATTACACGTCTTTCGCCAAATTTTGTTTGTGCATTTTTAGCTTTAGAGGATGCACAAACTTTTATGATGAATAACTTTTTATCGAAAAACCTATAATAAAAAAAATTTTCTATTTGGTGCGGACTTTGGGAATGACGCTGTATGTACTATATTTAAATTGGCAATTTATTAACTATTTCGGGAACCAAAAACTTGAGAGATGGTGGAGAGACTAAACTTAGTCCGTACTTCACAAGTGTAGCGTTTATAAATAATAGGGTACAAGCATAAATTTTGCTATTGGTGGGAATTGACGCTTTATCATATCTCCTAACACCTTGCATGCCTATTTTTTCGAAAAAATATAAACTTTACTTTTAAAACGAATTTAAAAATCATAAAATTTGAAAGTCCGCCAAAACGCGCTTTACGTCATAAAGACGGCTGCCCCATGGAGTGACGTCATTTCTTTACGTTCTTATTCGTGTTCTTGTGACCTAATTTGTTTCTGAAAGCTTTAAAAATGGATAAAGCCGAAAAAAAAACGTAGTTTAAATCGTACTTACGATAATGCTTTAACTCCTCTTATTTCCTACGCATTAAAGCAGCTGTTTGACTTAATAAATTCAAGCAGCATAAATAAGTCTACTTTGGACAAGTTATCAGTTTGTGCTTTTACAAAACCTTCGCTAGCCATATCTTTACTCACAAAATATTAAAAAATATCGTCACTGAACACTGAACTAGTAAGTAAAATATTTTCTTCTAAAAGTTTTAAAATATCCTCGGAAATATCGAATATGTATGTCCACTTTCCACTTTACGTTGACTTTTAGAAATAAAAAAAGCTCACACAAACACGTAATGGTCTCAAACAAACATATCAATGATATTTTTACGTCGATGAAGCAATTAATAGTTAATTAAAATACAATATAAACACAAAACTACACAGAACCTAATGCAATACCGGCCATATTGACAAAAGTAATCACATGGTATGACATCACACATATCATCGGTAGCGTTCGGAAATCCTCGGGTGGTGGTCGGAAACTGCAATAAAATTTGAATTTTATTTTAAATTTTGGAAGTAATTCCCAATGGAAACTGGTTTATTATAAATTAATATCTAAGCAAAATATGAAATATGCGTGTACCCAATTGAAATTTTTTTTAATTTCCAATTAGCCATTTAATAATTATAAATAAAAAACCAACCCAATTTAAGAGCTCTATAGCTTGTTAAGGAAGGGCGTGAGGAACATTTTTTTTATGAAATACTATTATAATTATTTTTAGTCTTCCAATCGCCTACCAAGCTTTTGATACGAAGTCTTGGGACACCCTGTATATGTTTCCGTATATTTTCTATAGTAATTCATGGCCAAATTTATACAGTCTACTGAGATCCTTTCTTTTGAACATACAGTGTGACCCATTTTGTTTGGAAGCACCCCTATAAAATCCGCATTTTTCAACCGATTTTGATTTAGTCTTTTTTGTTAGATTCAGTATCCAAAACAGTATTTGGGCACAAATTTTCATACCATAATAGCTATTTTCAAGGCCCTCTACGTTAATTTTTCTTTGCCAAAAAAGACGAAAGTATATTAGGCATTTTTTTTTCTCAAATATGACAACACCACTGGATTCAGAATCATCACAAATGTAAACTATCAAAATTTTATAAAAAAAGTTTTATTAACAACAAAGTTATCACTACATGAATTTGGAAAAAGTTGTTTTTTAATTAATTTTTTACTAAGAATGTAGACACATTAAACAAAAACAAAAACTAAATAACTTCATGGAATTCTTGGAAGGTGAGTTATCCGCAGTGATTGACGAACTGCCACTAGCAGAAAGAAGAAATTTGATATTTCAATAAGATGGTTGTTCTGTACACTATTCTAGGATTGTCAGGCAGCGGCTTAACGAAAAATTTCCAAATGGTTGGATAGGTCGTGGTAGCGAGTTAATCGAATGGCCTCCTAGATCGCCCGATTTAACTATATTGGATTTTTATCTGTGGGGGTTTTTGACACAAAAAGTGTATAAGACACGTCCAAGGAATAGAGCAGAACTGTGTGACAGAATACGACAGGCGTGTGCTGGAATAACGCCACATGAAATAACAAAAAGCGCTAAGACATAGTCGCAAACGATACGAGACATGTGTGGAAATTAACGGAGGTCTAGTCGAGGCTACAAAAATGTAGAATTCAATTATTATTAACTAGTTTAATAATCAAAATGTATTATTTGGTGTTAATTTGTATTTTCGTCACATCAGCACAATTTTATATTACTCTCAGAAGCTATAACTCCAGAACGGGTTAAGGTATCGGCTTCGAATTTTTACAGTGCAATATGTTTGAGTCCTAGTTTTTGTTTACCATGTTGCCATTTTTAAAATGTGTCTACATTCTTAGTAAAAAACTTATTAAAAAACGACTTTTTCCAAATTCATCTAGTGATAACTTTGTTGTTAATAAAACTTTTTTTATAAAATTTTGATAGTTTACATTTGTGATGATTCTGAATTCAGTGGTGTAGTCATATTTGAGAAAAAAAAAATGCCTAATATACTTTCGTCTTTTTTGGCAAAGAAAAATTAACGTAGAGTGCCTTGAAAATAGCTATTATGGTATGAAAATTTGTGCCCAAATACTGTTTTGGATACTGAATCTAACAAAAAAGACTAAATCAAAATCGGTTGAAAAATGCGGATTTTATAGGGGTGCTTCCAAACAAAATGGGTCACACTGTATTTACTCGTTCGAAATTAAATTTTCATTTTTCAAAAATCAGATAAGCGACAATATCAAACACAGTATACAATAGAACCCCCTTGATTTTATTTTTATGTTTTTTATGAATATTGAATTTGCTTGGGATGTCGTTGCATAACCAACGGCGTTGACGGTATAAAGATAAAATTCTCGGATTTGATATTCGATTTCGTGCTTAACAAGAGAGTCTGTATAAGATAAAGTTTTTTTTTTAAAATCATTCTTTTTTACATATTATTTGTGTAGCTTTCATTTTTGCGATTATAAAATACAATGGAACTCGTCAATTTTTCATGAATTAAAGATCGCCTTGTAATATACACTTACCAGGGTTTACCATGAACTGTAGATGGATACTGAATCTGAAATAGAGTTGGAATTAGGCAGAGGCACTAATAGAAGGTTAAACGGTACCTGTTAAACGCAAAACGTAGCTGAATAATCTACTACCTAAGAAATCCCTACACAATATTTCGATATTGACACTTCAGGCCAGAAAACATACTTTTCCTAATTCTATTACGCAATTACTTGAAATTTTAATGCTACAAACAATACTATTTCAAGACCTACGCCTATGACCGACACCGAAATTCCCCATTTTATTACCCTATACCTTTCCGAAATAGACAATAACATTTATTTTGCAGATACGGTGTCGCCTTAGTTGGAGTCCGACCAGCACAACTCCCAGAATTCTACGAAGACACCATCCTACTCAACCCCGGACCACGGCATATCATGAAAAAAGACGACACCTGCTACTACATGAGCATCACTAAAGAAGAAAACTCTTCTTTCAGCGTCGCCAATCATCAACCGATCAACAATAACACTTCTGGAGAAACAACAGCTACAGTGCCTTCGAAAGAAGAGGAAAAGTGCGCTCCACCACCACCGGCACCACCCAAAGACGGTACCACTCCTCCTCAACTCATTCTGCAAGTCCCCACATGTGTCAGTGAGTGTTGTAGCTTGCGCATGACTGTTAATGTTTTTTTTTTCGTTTTGAGTGATTCAAGTACTATTTATTAGTGAAAGAAACCAGTTAGGAGTATAATGAGTAAGTACTGCTCATCATCATTATCATACTGTACTCAAAAATGTACACAAGTGTTTTGTTAGCTAGATGGATGGTTACACCTCGAGGCAAATCAACTTTTTTAATGTTACAAATACTGAAATATTTATCAAAGCAAATTTAACACTTCTAGTGATGTTTTTGCGGGATATTTCGGAAATTAGGAGAAAAGTAGTGGATAATACGACATATTAGAAGCCTATATCTATAACCGGATGTTATGGTACTATTTATTTTCTATCTTTTCTAATTTTCCTGCAAACACTTCGAATTTGGAACACCCTGTATTTTTCCCATTTTATTGTGAACTTCAAGATTTACACTATTTCAAGTAAAAATTTTGATCAACACATCTTATTATCAGAATATTCCATTCACGTTAGAATATTTGAACATTATTACTGTTTCACCCTGTTCACTGATAACTTTGACATATACAGCAGCGCCAACTAGCGGAGAAATTTACTCAAATTCATTCTTAGAAAGGACGGTAAGATCACTTAGAGTCACATCAACTGATAAGAATATTTTTTTCTTGTTATTGTGAGATTATACAATTTTTTGTATCTAAATGGACTCATTTTTGTTTTATGTCATTTAGGGAGTATTAGAACAAAAAAAATTTCAATATTTAGTTGAAAAATAAATATAAATGGTCTAATACTCTTTATCAGCTATATTCAATATACAGGGTGAATTATTTCAATTAAACACAACGCAAGTGTCGACTGGAATAACTAATGTTGTAAATCATTCGTTGGTGCCAATGCAAAATACTATAATTGGGTCATTTTAGCTGTTCTTTTGTTTTAGTAGCCATGTTGCCGATACAGAGGCAATATTTTTCAATTCACGTACCTGTCAACGTCATTTTTCTGTACATAAACTGAAATTAAAATATTTCACGGAGCTTCGTACTTAAAAAAAAAACACCTTGTGTATTGAATACCATCATTTGCTAATGATCGTTTGCTACAACAATAAAAACAGCTTTGTTTTCGATTATGTTTGTACTTCACGAAAGCAGAACTAAAAGCATATCATAGATATTGATGTGATGCTGTTTACATGGAATAAGAGCTTTATATGTTTTGCACTTATGATCGATAATATTTTTAGTATAAATTGTGCAGGATGAAACGTATCGTATATAAATTAAGTATTATTATTTTTATTATTATTTCAAAAACAAAAACCCAAAAAGTATGCTACTGTTTATACTTTGTTAATAACATAAACAGGTAAAATATTTACAGGTAAATTTGGTATTTCCTTCGACCTATTTTCTGTAATTTTGAAAATTTATCTCGTGATAAACTCCAGACTTGCTCCCTGATTTAAATAATAACAGGATGTCCTTAATAAACCCTATTTTACCTCTAAAATGAACTATTTTCATCCTATTACCTTCAGAAATTGTGGGTAAAGCGTAATAAGTACGCCACTGTCCTTTGTAATTTTGAGAAATTAGAAAATTTCGAGAAAAAGGAAGGCCAAAAGTTCATTTGTTGTGTATCTGGAATGAGAGCAATTTTTTTTTCTCCTGGGGGGTGGTTTACCATGTTGGGGGTGGCTTCAAAAAGAGATAAATTCAAATTGGGGTTTCGTAAAAATTCTGGCCCATGAAACCATGTGTCCCAGACTTTACAGTTGAACGTTCCTCTAGACAAGGGATCTGCCGCATTGTTCTGAGAAGAAATGTGACGCCACTGGAATTTTTGCGAAAGAGAATGTATTTGGGATACGCGATTGGACACAAACGTGGTCCACCTACTTGAATGGCTTCCGATCCAGCAAATAGCAATCGAGGAGTCGGTCCAAAGGTTAAAAGAATTGAACGAAATTTTATTTTCAAAAATTTGTGAAATTTTTGCAACTAATTTCGAGAGTAGAAGCATAGCACAAAGTTCTAATCGGGGTATTGTGATAGTTTTCTTAAGAGGGGCAACACGAGACTTTGCCGAGACAAGTGAGCAAGAAATAGTGCCAATGAGCTGGCGTCCGCGAATCCGTGTAACTCGACGTTGGAGATTTCTTTGTTCAAGAACAAATTCCTAGAGATCGTCAAATTTTTTAATTGCAATAAATTTTTTACAAATTCTTGCCACTGTTCTAAAAGAGTTGCATCTAGTATTTGCATGTCCCAGTCACCTCAGGATAATATTGTTATCTACCGAGGCGTTAGCTAAATCTCGATGTCACAGTAATACTAGCCCTGATGTAACACGTTGTCTGTTCAAGGCTAGTAGAGCTTGTCTGCTATCAGTGCATATTATTATGTTTTTGCCAGAAATTCCTTTTCTGGTTAGTTCCTTTGTGGCAATTGAGATACCAGAACCACATCCCGAGCCTTCTTTGGTTTTTGAACCGTCTGTATATATGCGAACATTTAAATAATATTTTATATTAACTTTTGGTTTAGTTTGTCACTTCTAGATACTCTTTTGTCGCATATCTTGAGTTTATATTAACTCGAGCTCGAGGGACGTATTTTTCTGATTCCGTGTCTAAAGATTATAGAGAAAAGAGAAAATGCCTTTGAGTTTAAGATCTTTATGATAGTCGAAATTACGTTCTCGGGGAAAATGGCTCTTCCGTTGTGAGTGTCTAGTACATCGTATGATTCTTTTATTTCTTGAACGATAAAGTTTGTATAAATCCCCACAAAAAGATTTGAAATAATGGGAATAAACTGCTTATATCATATATAATGGTATAGTCTATTCATACATAAACGTTTCAAATATTTGTTGAATAACATTCAAAACTGTATTGATTTCTAGGATGGATGTTTCGAAAAACAATAAAGTCTTTCGATCCCTTTTTCGTCCTCTCTAAAAAGTATACGATCTAAACCAAGCAAAACAATGTTTCACTTTGGAAACGACTTTATCCTTTAACGTTAGGTAGATTCAGGTACCAAGCAATCAAAAATATTCGACACAACCTCAAATGTCAATAATAAAATGGATGTCGGCATAAAACATCATATGTAACGCCAATGGCATGAAACGGTTGTTACGAGACCGATTTTGGTTTCTGCGCAAGACAGTTAGCAAACTTCACGTGGCTTCTTCTTTATGTGAAACAGTGATTTTTTGTTTCCTAGATTTATCTCTTACTACATTACATCAAATTGAATTATAATATCAATAATTAGAATTTTTCAATGACGTATTGAATACTAAGTACGATAGTACCATCCTGCACGATATACAGAGTGCTGTGATATTCCACCGACAAAATTCTATCACAAAGTGCTTTCGTTTATTGATAAATTTTGATATACGAAAGCTCAATGACTAAGATACAGGATGTAACACCCACGGTTACTTTATGCACTCAAAAAAATTCCCCTGGATAATCTCTTATAAATACTCTTGTTGAAAATGTAAGAAAAAAATTTTAGTACCGTAACAAAAGCATACAAACATTTCTCATTTGAGGCTATATCAAAATTCATTCTAGAACACATCACTTTTACAGGTCATATTGTGCTGGAGGGCAACCGAATCGATTAGTTGGAGTTGATATAGGTAAACTAACTAACCTTCGATAAAATGTCGGGAACAGACACGCCAAGATTAAAGTTGCGATTCGCTAAGAGAGAGATGAATTATATAGTCACCTCTCTTCGTTAAAACAGCCGGAAATCGAAAAAAAAACACTACAAAACGATGGCATTTTAGATACCATTAAGAACTAATTAAAGTCTAACCGTGCGCCCTCCAGCACAATATGGCCGACCTGTCAGTGAAGTTATTCTGGAATGGTTTGTTAAGCAGAAGTCTCTGTGGGAGAACGACTGTCGAATATTCCAACAACCTGTATATATTCTAAAAAAATACATAGTGGACAGCAAATGTGTGAAATAATACTATTTGACATTTTACCAACATTCACGTTTTCAAGGTTGAATGCAAAATTATTTAAAAAAGCCTGCATTGACCCACGTAATGGGAAATGATGAAACTCATTTGGAAGAACGTGAGGTCGTCACCTTGCGAAGCCTTGGCGGGGCGGGTCACTAGGGTGTCACAGGAGTTCGTAGGATATAAAATAGGGGCTTAAAGTAAGGATAAAACTGAAATTTATGCCTAACTCCTTTCGTTAACGAACTATAGGTCTCTAAAGTGTTTTTATCTACAATTCTTAAGCGACTAGAATCAAAATTCAACCGGAAAACTAGATATACGAGGATGTATTGATATCTAGTTAGCCTAGACCAGTTCCATGCATAAACAAAATATTGCGTTACCATAGCAACGAACAATAACTTATTAGAAGTGTCAGTTTGAAGTTTGGCGTCAAAAAAGTAAACCAGAGTTACGCAATAAATTAAAAGAAAAAAGATGTCTACCGAAATTGTGAAAATCGAAAAATTGGAGTATCGAGCCATCATCAAGTACCTGTATTTAAAAGGGTTAAGAGGTAAGCAGATTTACGAAGATATGCTTAATACCCTTGGTGATCAATGTCCTTCGTAAGCGACCGTGAAAAATTGGACTGCAAGCTTCAAAAGAGGTAAATTTTCCATTGAAGATGATGACCGATCTGGAGGGCAGTTTCTGTGTCAGTCCCCGATTTTATCAGACCGTCGAATTGGGCTAAAACGGATATCTGAAGCATTGAATATTTCATACGAACGCGTTCATCATATAGTTCACGTCAATTTGGACATGAGAAAAATTGCTGCAAAATGGATCCCCAAATGTTTGAATGTTGACCAAAAGCTTGCAAGGGTAGAAGCATCGCGTTCGATCTGTGCTCGATTTGAAAACGATGTAGACTTCTTAAACCGAATTGTTACTATGGATGAGACTTGGGTACATTTCTACGATCCAGAAACAAAGCAACAATCAATGGAATGGCGACACTCTGGTTCTCCAAGACCTAAGAAGTTTCGTGTCCAAAAATCTGCTGGAAAAGTTCTTGCTTCAGTTTTTTGAAATTGCCATGGAGTAATCATGATTGATTTTTTGGATAAGGGTAGAACAATAACTGGAGATTACTATTTGACATTACTGACCACTCTACGGGAAAAAACTGGAAGAGAAAAGACGCGGAAAGCTATCCGAAGGTGTTTTGTTTTTGCAGGACAACGCCCCTGCACACAAATCTCATGTTGCCATGCAGTAAATTCGTGATTTAGGGTTTGAATTACTAGAACACCCCCCTTATTCACCAGATTTGGTTCAGTCCGACTATCATCTCTTTCCTCAACTGGAAAAAAGTTTAAAAGGTCGTAAATTTTCTTCCAACGAGGAGGTAATAAAAGCTGTGGAGGTCTGGTTTGCAGAGCTAGAAGAAACATTTTTTTTGAAACGCCTAGAGATGTAGCAGGTTCGCTGTAATAAATGTATCCAATTAAGAGGAGAATATGTTGGGTAATAAAATATTTTGACATTGAAATTTTGTTTGGTTCTATAGTAGGCTAAGAATTTTTCAATCTACCCTCGTATTTACTGAGTTACACACATTTGCTGATCTCTATATGAAGTACAAGGGGATTTCCGGGATATCTAGTGGGGCAGCTAATTTCATCGCCACATCCCTTTTAAACTGCTTATAAATTCCAACAAATTTTTTTGCGAAAATCATAGTTCCTTGTCCCTCGGGTAAATCCCGACCGTTTCTGTTTCGTAACGAAACCCAAACTTATAAATCTACGAATCCCACTGGGCTTCAGATTTTTTTTTCTGTAAAAAGCGTATGGAAAATAAGAAAAACTTATTATGTTAAAACGAAACATTTCTAGAGAAAAATACTTTCAGATGTTCAAAAGTTATAAGCTGTTTAAATAGGGGATGAACGGGGTGAAATTTAAAGCACTGTATTTTCAATTTTTCGAATGGTATTTCAACAATCACCACAAAAAAAATTCTTTTTTTTTTCTTTGAAACAGCCACGTTTCCTGACAATACGGTGACGAGCGACTCCCGACAATGCCTTAAGGAATCCTCACCAGGATCTATTACATTCGACGTCTCTATAACAGGTAAGACGAATTGCAGATACGAGGGGTAGATCAAACTATATAAAGTCAAAGACAATATAATGAAAGATCTTAATTTTCTGGGAAAAATAGGTTTAGTTTGAGGATACAGAGGTTTCGGATTTGACCTACTTGTTCCAAGCCTTCACTCACCTCATTTCTACACCGTCCTTTTCTTTTATTCACGTGAAATTAATGCTTGGATTAACCCTCGTAAAGTATTGATGGGTATCGCGTTGGATTTTAGGACTCGCATGGAATGCAGGAGACATGGGATGACAGCCGTACTTACGAAGTCGATTGTAAAAAACCGTTTTCGAATATATGTTTAACGTATTTCATAAAAGCTACATCTGGAAAAGGATTTTCACCATGCATACATTTTGTTTATCATAAAAAAATCTCGTATATTCTTCGAATAATATGTTACTGAACGAGTCCCAGTTGATGTAGATGTACCGGGTGTTTGATTAAGAGCGGTAAACGACTCATCATATCATTTGTCAACATAAATTTCACTTTATTGCCAATTGAAACTCGATTTTCACTATATTGGAGATCTGTCGAATAAAAACTTGATCTTTCGCTAGACGAGTCTTAATAAAACTCCCCCAAGCACACTTCTTTATCTCGCTTTTGAAGTAATTTCCAACGAAATCCAAAAACTATCTCAAATTTCGTTAGGAATAAAGAGAAAGTTTTTTATAACCAAAAGTAAAAGATTCTAGACAACAATATCATCTTGAATATACTCAAAACCTTTTTTGTTTCCACTAATGATAACGATCTAGTTTTCAAAAAAAATTATACGTGTAGGCAACCACTTAGACATTCCAAGAAGCGGCGGGGAAAACCCGAATCTTCTAAGCCCCGAGATGATCAACCAACGTCGAAATTCTCGAAGACCCAGCATCCTTCCTGTACCTGATATGTTCACCAGTAGCTCTTTAAATATTGCTCAAGATGTTACTGACGAAGCAGACGAAAGCGAAGACGAACTTGAAGACGATGTTCCTTGGAGATCACCGAGTGAAAAAATTGCGTAAGTCGAAATAAAGTCAACATTGAAAAACGTAAATTTTGTTGTGAAATGTGAAAAAATGTTATTTCAAGCGCTAGATAATAAAAAGTTATGCGATATAGTCCAGTAAATAAATACCGAGAAACCCCCCAACCTGTTCATCTCATTATTGTCGGACTTTTTTTTGCAACTTGTAGGTATTCACGGGTAGATTACTCTCTGAAAATATGTCCTCCGCGAAATTTTCGGAAGGGGCTGAAAAATGGCCAATAATCCCAAAAATTGAGTTTTCCGCCGATATCTCCGGAAATATGACACTTAGAGAAGTGGGGTTTTAATAGGAAATGGAGAGCAGTTTATTATCTACAAAAATGATCCTCATCATTTTTGTCAAAAGTTTAACCGTTTTCGAGATAAACGGGCCCAAGCGTACCTTGGATTTCGAGCTGCTGCGCGGCGTCTCCGGGAGCACGCTCCGTGAATATAGGCATGGGAGGGCGGGCAAATTGGCCCATAACTTGAGTAAAAATGAATCTTTTTTCATGATTCAAAGTGCATATGAAAGAAGGGACCTGTACCTATAACATCGTGTACCTTTTTCGTTTTTTTTATTTTCCAGGAATATTGAAAAAACTGGCCAAACTTTATTTTTCCTGAATATTTGACCGCCCTTATCAATCCGTTCATATTTTTTAAATTAAGCGTAGTTTTACCGAAACCTTTTGAATAATGGGACTTTGATAGGTGGTGAATGTATTCCGAAAGAATGAATAAATAATTTTTGTGTATTTTTATAAACAACATGTTTTTCTTGGGAGGTTTTTTTTTTATTTCCGGAGTTTTCTGAAAATTCTCGGGTCTACCGCAAATTGATAAACAATGATTGGCAATATCGGTCTTCAATGCACACCATTGGAAAGCTGAAAATGTCCTCTTTTCGATGGTTTTTAAAATTTTTGGCTAAGTTTTTTAGTTTTCCGGAAAATTTTTGCAAGACATATTGATCCAGGGACAAAAATGATAGGGACCATTTTTGTAGGTAATGAACTTTACTTCATTTCTAGCAAAACCCCACTTCTCTAAGTAGCATATTTCGGGAGATATCGGCCAAAAACTGAATTTTCGGGATCATGGTCCATTTTCCAGCCCCTTCCGCAAATCCCGCGGAGGTCATATTTTCAGAGAGTAATCTACACATGAATACCTACAAGTTGCAAAAAAAAAGTCCGACAATAATGAGATGAACAGGTTGGTGCCTTTATTTACTGGACTAATAGAAATCTTTCCCTGGATAACAAGGTAGCAATATATTATTTCCCAAATAAAATGGGATTAGGTGTACGCCTAATGGGTGGTTAACAAAAAATGATTTTTCTCTCAAACTTCCTGATCTCATTTGTACGGGCCATTACCTTTTTAGAGAAGCTAAAGTTGTCGATTTTTTACGCCCCATTTTATTTCAGATGAGAACAGAAACATTGAAAAATAGTATAACAGTTATAAATTAAAATGTGGTAATGACAACTGTGATAAAATTTATGTAGGTAGAACATTTAGGAATTTCAAAACTACAATTTCAGAACACAAACTATGACAACCAAAAATTAGATTCCAACTACTCAAATCATTTATTAGCAAACCAACTCGCTTTCGATTCAAATTTTGCATATAGAACCTAAATCCCTCAAATTAAATCTTTTGAGATAAATAAAAACAAATATTCAGATAATCTTCTTAACAACCAAATAGATATCAACAATTCTCCCCTATTTAACCTTTTTACCTAGAAAGGTTCCGGTAAGATTGTTGTGAATGAATTTCCAGGTAAACTTGTTCAATACTTTAGTTAATCCCATATTTAGACACCTTTTTTGCTTGTTATTTCCATGTAAATAGATTATAATACTTTTGTCAATATCCGTAAAATTCCGTATTAATGTACTGTATGAATTAAACATTTTTTATTATACCTTTATTTGTTTGAGAAAGTGAAACTGTGTTGGCGAAACGCGTCACGAATATATATTGAACGTAGTTCTAATATAAAGAAGATTTGAACCAATTAAATTGTTTTATTTTATCGTTTTGAAAAATAGTAGATATAAAAATAATTCTACCGTCTGATTTATCATCTCATGGATTTATCACATGAATTATCAAGCATCTAGGAAAAGATGATCTCGAAAAGTTTGTTGTCATCAAATGTCATTATTTTATGAAGTTGTAGAAACCCTACAGTAGATAGGTACTGCTCTCACAGCACTGATTCTCCATTTTCTATTACTGAAATAGAGATAGACAGATAGGAAGATAGAAATAAAGAGAGATAAAAAAAAATTGAAAGATAGAAAAATAGACAGATAGAAAGACAGAAAGATAGGAAGATAGAAAGGTAGATATCTAAAAAGATATGAAAATATAAAGATATAAAGATAGATAGATAGAAAGGTAGATAGCTGGAAAGATAGAAAGGTAGATAGCTAGAAAGATATATAGAAAGATAGAAATAAAGGTAGATAGAAACATAGAAATATAGATAGATAGAAAGATAGAAATATAGGCAGATAGAAACATAGAATGATAGTAATATAGAAATATAGAAAAATAGACAGACAGAAAGATAGAAAGGTAGATATCTAAAAAGATATGAAAATATAAAGATAGATAGATAGAAAGATGGAAAGATAGAAAGGTAGATAGCTGGAAAGATAGAAAGGTAGATAGCTAGAAAGATATATAGAAAGATAGAAATAAAGGTAGATAGAAACATAGAAATATAGATAGATAGAAATATAGATAGATAGAAATATAGGCAGATAGAAACATAGAATGATAGTAATATAGAAATATAGAAAAATAGACAGACAGAAAGATAAGTAGATAGAGAGATATAAAGATGGAAAGATAGAAAGATAGATAGATAGATAAAAAAAGAACTATAGAAAGATAGAAAAATAGAAAGATAGAAAGACAGAAAGATAGATAGATAGAAAGATAAAAAGATAGATAGATACAGAGGTAGAGAAATAGAGTTGTAATTTAGAAAATGTATGCAACTTTATATAATGACATAATTGTATGATAATTGCTTAAAATATATTTATTAACTAGCGCTTGTCATATATATGTCTATATTGTGTATAATATTATGTAAACATTGCATGATATACGTCAAAATTTACATAATTATAGATCTAGACCTCTTAGCTTAGTGCAATTATACCTATCCTACCTAATTTCTTCTCTATCTTTATTTTTCATAGTAGTTTTTGTGCTTTCTCTGTTTAAATCACCTGAACGCATCCTATTCCTGAGTAATCCAAGCTCTTGTCAAAAAAGACAATTACTTTAAAACATTTAGATACATACATCCAATTTCTTTTATTCTCACACCCTTTATACGATATTCGAGTTTCCAGTTATTTAACATTCCAATCTCAACAACGCTCTGGAACACCATTTTTAGAACAAAGTTAATACAAATTAATACAGATTGAACCACTGGAAACAGTACACCCTGATCTCGGCTAATACGTATATTTCACGATAAAACCGTCAACCACTTTTCCTACACTTATTTGTCCACATGGTTGAACAAGATTAGAAATCTTGGTACATGCCACAGGATGGTATGATGGAAGGAAATAAAATCCATTTTGGGTGACACCAAATAGGCAAAATTCAAGAAATAGGTCTGATGAAACAACGAATCTTTCGTCAGGAAAGACAGATGTTTTTCTCGACTGTTTTCAGTGTCCCATTTTGTATACAGAATAAACATCAGCATAACAGGAGGAATGAGTACATGCCCAACGGCAGCAATGGAAGTGATTCTCAACCTCACACCATTACATATGGTGGTGGAGAGTGTTGCAGAAAGAACAAGATACAGACTAAGTAGAGAGGGAATCATTAAAAAGAAAACCACCTCTTCACTTATTAGAAATTGGACAACCTGGGACATGCCACAAGATGGACTTTTCAAAGAAATTCGTTACGGAATTAAGCAACAAGAAGGAATGGGATCCAAATACCATTACCAGACTTGGAAAGAATGCCATTCAATGGTACACAGACGGCTCAAAAGCAATAGAAGGAACTGGGATAGGAGTGTACGGGCCCGGCACCAAACACTCTGAAAGCTTGGGAAAAACCCCAAGTATCTTTCAAGCGGAAATTCACGCAATAAGAAAGTGTGCCCAGTTCAATATTGACAAAGGATATAGAAGGCAAAGGATTATCATAATGTCTGATAGTCAAGCAGCCATTAAAGCGCTGAGTTCCTGTGTAATCAGTTCCAAAATGGTGTGGGAATGCCTAGGCAAACTTAATGAACTAGGCGAGAACAATATAGTCACCTTACTGTGGATTCCAGGACACACTGGAATAGAAGGAAACGAAATAGCAGATGAACTAGCAAAGAGGGGGAGTGAAATACCCTTTTGGGGGCCGGAACCTTTTTGCGGAATCAGCTCCAATGTAATATTGGAAGAAATAGGTAAAGCCGAAGAAAAGAGAAGATCTGACAATTGGAAAGATCTAGTAGGGCTTAGGCAATCAAAAATTCTTCTGGGGGACTACAACATGTTGAGATCAAATGAATGCATAAGTCAAAGCAAAACTGCACTAAGAGTTTTAACAGGAATCCTAACGGGACATTGTCGCCTGAATGGACACCTTAAAAAGCTCAAAATAGTGGAGGAAGAAGATTGTAAATTTTGTGGAATGGAAGAAGAAAACTCCATCCACATACTTGCGAACTGCACAGCAATTCAGAATCCTAGGGCACAGTACCCGGGAGACTACTGGATAGAAGAGGGACAGTTACCTAAGTTGAGGCCTGCAGATATCCTAAAATTCCTCCGGGAAATAGGACTAAAGGAGCTACTAGTATCTGAGACTCTCCTCATAAACTAAGTAGAAGTAATGGGGCACAATAGATCTTTTAGGTCTAAGTGAATGTTACCCCAAAATACATACATACATACATACATACATACATACAGAATAAATTAACGGAAACAAACCAACACATGAGCTTGAATTACATTTCGCACGGTGACTTTGCACAAATAGCTCTGTTTCTTTGATCACTCTGTCCTGAACCTTGCACTCCCTAGGTCCAGTCTTACTCTAGACGATTCTGAGGATTCGACTCGACTCGCATGGCATGACGAATGTATTCGGTAAGTTTAAACTATATGTCTGTCTTTTTCTGTAGCTTAGAACGTCAAGGGTATTTATCAGATCGATGTTGGCAAGTTATTATTAATATCATCAATACGGACACGTGAAAAAGCTCAAAATAGTGGAGGAAGAAGAATGTAGATTCTGTGGCATGGGAGAAGAAACCTCCATCTCCTTACTTGCGCCATTCAGAATCCTAGATTCAGAATCCTAGGGCACAGCACCTCTTGGAAATAGGACTAAACGAGCTATTAGTCTCTGAGACGTTCCTCGGGAACTGAGTAGAATTAAGGGGACACAATAGATCTTTTAGGTCTTAGTGAATCTAACTCCATCATACATACTTACAATATCATCAATCTCAAAACTTTACGAACCTATAAATGAGAAGACCAAAGCAAAAATAGATTAATAACGATGAAAAATGCGAGCTTAAATAAAACAACAACGTTTTTTTAGTTTTGTTTTGAGAATTGTAAATTTTATGGTGTTGTACCCTTGACGTTCTTGATTTTTATTAGTTCATTGACTTTCTTTTCCGCCCTAAGCTACTGCTAACCTCTGAAACTTTGTATACAATATTTTTATTACTTTAACATTTTAAAGGCGATTGTGTAATTCGTAAATAATATTATATATACGCGTAGCCAGTAATATTCTTTGTAATGTACAATAATAAATGTTGGAATATTCCAATTATATTTCGATTAAATATTGCATGTAATGCCATAGACACTGTTGTAATATATTTAATACCAAACTATTTAATATAGTATGAAATATTTATGTTGCATTTATAGGCCAATCGATAGGGGTCACAACTATACAAGGAATTTAGCAATACGGCTGATTTTTTTTTATAAGTACCTTAAAGTAAAAATCAGCCGTATTGCTAATTACTTGTACTTTTTGGTCTAAAATTTCCCCTACCGACTGGCCTATTAGGTATTTTCCCCTACTTTTTAATAATCTGAGTAGATTTTCGAAGAAACTTTCTTAATACCTTTATTAAATCAGAACTTTAATCCAGTTTTATAACACATCAGATCATCATGATTTCCAGGCAACAATTTTCTCACTAACAAACGGTTTCGGTTTTAACCGGAACCCTCTCCTTTTTCCCTAATTATTTTTCTTCCCCCCAGCATCGTGAAAGGCTTTCCACCTGTCTCCCCTTACATTGGAGTGAGCCCGACGTTGTGCTATCTCTTAAAGGAAAAGAAACCGCTGTGTTGCCTTCAACTAGCCCAAGTTTGCGAACACTGCAGTTACCGAAACGCCAGAGACTATCAGTGGCAAAATAAAACCATTATTTTGGCCGCCGATTACGCTTCAAACGGCATCTACAACTTTATCATACCACTGAGGGCGCATTTTAGATCCAAAACGTCACTCAACCCGATCATACTGCTGCTTGAACGCAGACCAGATGTTGCGTTCTTAGATGCTGTGTCGTATTTTCCGTTGGTGTATTGGATGCTGGGATCCATCGATTGGTAAGTGAATAGCTTTTACTATATCCTAAAAGACCTATTGTTTACCCTTATTTCTACTCAGTTAACGAGAAAAGGTTCATAGACTAGTGATTTATTGATTGCCCTTAGGCTTCTTGTGCTCTTGGTTGTATCTTTATGTGAAAGACTAGTAGCCCTTATCAGGCTCATCAGTCCTTCCACTAGATTCTTCTTTTTGCCTCTACACCCCCTTGTGATGTTCGTTTGCAAACTCAGATACAAGCCTCCCAACGATGCGTGGACATTGCACCTGGGTCTAGGACCGTGGACGCCAGCTCCTGTTCCTACATCAGTTTCAGGTCCATCTGTGTACCACACCAACGTTCCTTCCCGTCTGCATACCTCCAACCCATCAAAGTTTAGCCGGATACGGTATGGTTGGTTGTCGTTAATTGTGGTCAACATTTTAGAGACTAGTAGTGGCGGCTCACAGCACTTAGGCCACATGTGACCCATTGTACATCCTCCCGAGGAGTTGTCTTCCTAGGTCATTGTCCATCCTGTCCTTCTCAGGAAGGTGGACAGGTCACTAGGAGACATCTCCTTTTATATCGGCAGGTGTAGGCCAAGACTCACCGAACACACACTCTCTTATTGACGATAACTCCGGACACTCGCATAAGACATGCCTGACAGTTTCATCTTCCTGTTCACACATCCTGCATAGAGGTGTGTCCACTATCCCCATAGTATGGAGGTGTTTCCCTAGTTGACAGTGACCAGTCAGAAATCCTACTGTTAAACGTAGGTTTCTCCTGGTCATCGCCAAATATTTCTTCGGCTCCAGCTTCCCAGGGTCGCCCAGGGTGATCCTGGCAAGACTGCATCCTTTGATTCCATCCCATCTCTTAAGGGATTGAGTATGGGTGTAGCGTTTGGCTAGTTCCGCAATTGTCGAAGTCGTTAGGCCGTAGGTGTCACTGGGTCCTAGAATTTTTAGTCCAGCGGCTTCCCTGGCTAAAGAATCAGCAATGCGATTTCCTTTACTCCTGTCGTGCCCTTTAACCCACCTCAGGATAATATTGTTATCTGCCGAGGCGTCAGCTAAATCTTGGTGGCACTCTAGTACTAGCCTCGATATAACACGTTGTCTGTTTAAGGCTAATAGGGCTTGTCTACTATCAGTGCAGATTATTATGTTTTTGCCAGAAATTCTTCTTCTGGTTAGTTCTTTTGTGGCAATTGAGATACCAGCCAGTTCTGTTTGAACTACGCTGGTATTGTTTCCCATTCCCCACTTCATCTTTAGGCTTAGTGCTCTTGAGTAAACTCCACATCCTGAGCCTTCTTTCATTTTTGAACCATCTGTATATATGCGTATTGCATTTGCAGCACCTGGCTCTGTGTTCTGTTTAGAGACTAGTATTTTCCATAGTACTACTTTCTGAAGGAATCTCAATCGAATGAATGAACACTTGTCGCAACTCAAAAAGAGTATAGTGTAATCCTTTTTAGAGCACTCGATAGAGGTAAAAATGTTTCTCGTTGCCATAACAACGTTTATTCTGATTGGGTGTAAAATTTTCATTTTAATTTGATTTAAAAATCGAAAAATAATTATATTCATTGATGTCATTGATGCCATCGTTGAATTGTTTTCAGTTTGGACGACCTACTTCGAGCTGGAATAACTTTGGCTGAGAACGTAGTGGTCGTTAATAAGGAGTTGTCGAATTCGGCAGAAGAAGACTCGTTATCGGATTGTAATACTATTGTAGCTGTACAGACGATGTTCAAGTAAGTTATAAAGAGAAAAAGTTAGTAAATGTTAATATCAAGTTAATCATAATAAAACTCGAAGAAGGCCAGCTTGTACTGACCAGAGATCATTGTAGATAAAGCATAGATTGAGCCAAATTTTTTGAGTGTATCGATTATTTTGCCGAGGAATGTAGTTCAGAATATTATCATGCTTTGAAATATTATTTTATTTCGAATATTCAACCATTTTTTTTATTATGTTTTCTAAAACGTTAGACTATTGAGTGAATAAAATTTAAAGGAGAGATAAAAGAAGACACTTATTTTATGGATGGAATTCAGGGACGCACCGGAATTCGGTCCCGCTACCTGCGGAAGGGACTACCTGTAACCGTTGAGTGAAAATGTTTCACTCAACGCTGTAACGGATTAAATTCGAAGTGTGGTCACACCAGCGAAAATGCGATTTCGGAATTGGGTCCCATGTACCTACTGTTTGTTTAATTTGACTTTTATTTCCCTTCACATTTTTTTGGGCTTAAGACCAACAGTACACACTTATTGTTGTTGTACTGGCATGTTTAAAAATTTACGCTAAATGCGTATCGTCAAAAATAAAAACAGAACGTGAAATAATAACCCAACCAAACCTACCCCTACCAAACCACCTTCGTATTTTTAGTCAATTTTTTTGTAGAATGAATTATAATAATTTTCAATAATAACCCAACCAAACCTACCCCTACCAAACCACCTTCGTATTTTTGAGATAATGATTTTTGAAAACAAAATTTAAACCCATCTATTATTAATAAACCCTTACCCTTTTCACTCGTCTAGAGATGAAATTAATATTTTCCATGTCAAACAAACAAACAAAATCACAATAACGGACACAAATAAACACGTCTTACACTCTGCACTTCAGAAGAATAATTGCTAAAAATAATCTTTTAATACCCACATGAAATCTACCTGCTTCGACAGCGGACCGAATTACGAAATCACCCTTTCGGATTTGGACAAGGTCCCTGTGAGCAGGTAGCCGTTTTGCTAGGTACCCGGACCGAATTCCGAAACACCGGAATTCAGAACACGCTTTCTCGCTTTTTCTTTCCTCGTATTATTTCAAGAATGAGATTTTTATGTTTGATTCCAGCTATTTTTTCAAAATTAAAATATCGTTGTGTACATATCGCAAGGTATTAAAATTGATTCCGTGAATATTTCAACTAAATACAGTCTATTTAACAATATAAAGCGGTTTTTTTTTTGTTTCAGATTTTTTCCGAGTATCAAAAGTATAACTGAACTATCTCAATCGTCGAACATGAGATTTATGCAGTTCAGAGCACACGACAAATACGCCTTACATCTTTCAAAAATGGAAAAAGTGAGTAATGACATTTTTAACAAAAAAAGAATAAACTTTTGTGTTCACGTTTTTCTTTTAATTTTCCTGCATAATATTATATATCAGCTAAAAGTAGATCCACGTGAAAACGCGCAGATAGTCACGCGTAGACAATAAACGTGCACCGGTGTTGCCAGATTTTACAAAAAAAAGTACAGATTTTGTGATAAAAATGCTTTCTATTATAATCAACTTATTTTAATTTAAATAGTACTTTGAAATTTATCACAGTAGTAGCAGTAGTATCATAACACAATGTTCACATGCTTTTAAGTATAATACAAGTTTGGCACTGTTGACGTAAGAAAACTCTGAAGTTTCCTTTGCATAAGGAAATCGTAGTACAATCCTGGCCGTCAAAAATCGGTTTTTGTGTCAGAAAATTGGATAGAAATTAATGTTACAAGACATTTATGGTCAAGAGCTCCATCAGATTAAAATTACAAAAAAAAAGAATATCCTGCAAATCAAAGGACCCCGTACTAATCTTATGGAAAACTGGTTGTAGCCATGCGATCCTGAACAAAAGTTTCCATGGCGCCAAATTTCTGAATACCGGCGTTTGGATTCTACAAAGTTTGATATTTTCACGATTTTTCAATAAATGCTCCCAAATCTGTATTTTATGGGGAAAAGTGCTTTAAATAATGGATCAAGTTTTTCTTAGTTGACTTAAATCTGGTTTTAGTTTTCTCCAAAATTGGCAACACTTTTTGATATCTGAATAATACGAGAGCATGAAGAAATATACCTAGTGTATCTTTAAGTAGATATATAATGGGGCCGCATCGGAGCAGCTCCACGCATGTAGCAGCATAATTACTTAATTAAATACATGGGAACGCAGATGAGTACCGGTTGACCTACTTTCATATATAATAAGAGTGTACCCATCTAACCTCTAAGATATTTATGTAAGAGGAGGGAACAAGTATATTATACGGGGCATGTCGATTATGTGAAGAGGTTTAGTATATAGTAGTGGCACAGCAGAAAATTTAATTATATGTGAGGTAGTCAAGAATCCACAGCGTTATCAAATTATTATTAAAGTGTGAATAAAGAAATGGAAGCTAGTAGGTGTGTTACACCAGAGCTTATTTTTAATTCAGACTGTTTATACTACAGTGCTCCAAGATTAGCAAGTATCGCTGCAAATGTGGTATATTGGTGTATCAAAGACGCAAATAATAATAACATTGGAATCGGATACAGATATTTCAAACATGATACCATCTATGAATTTGTAATTCCCTGTGATTTGTATAGCCTGTTAAATTTGAATTGTATCCGCGAATTGAAACAGCAAATCGTAAAAAATAGCGATGTACAAGAGGATGACACTGGTGAATTGGTAGGAGAGGAGTTGATTGATACAACAATATATAACCCTTGCTATTATCCAACACAGCCTGACATAGGATTGTAATAAAAAAGAAATATAAATCATATAAAAGATTAAACATGTTATTATTTATTTAGTATTAGTCGATATGATTACTCCAATATTTATAATATTGCAAGCTATTATTGGCAACTACCTTTTAATACAACATCCGTATAGAGAAGAATAATGTATACACCGAGAACATGTTCTCATTAAAATTAATTGAAATGGTAATGCAGGGGGTGATAGAACCCATCTTGTAAATAACTTGTTTACATTACCTTATTGTAGATATATAAGAGCTAAAATTCGACTTGAAAAAATAGTTTATTTTATCTCGTGAAATGAGAAGTAGCATTAAAGTAAATATATTGAGTGATTACAGAAAAACAAGTAAACAAACAGAATTTGAAAAGACGAATACAATGAAAAAAGTATACCTATATGGTTATTAGAAGAGAGGACCTTCTGAAACAAATTATCATATTAAAACAATAAATAATGATTGTTCATCACCAAATTCGACGATAATAATATCAGGAGAAAGTGATGAATCTGAAGAAATCCAAAATCGGCCAGTGTATGATATAAAAACCAGCCATTGCGAAACTCCGAATTTGACAATGTTTCTAGGGATGGAATTTTGGAAAAGAAATCAACTCTTCCAACCAGAAGACTGGAATAGTGATTTTACAACTGTAGAAGAGGATGAAAGTCAATTGAGTGTGAAAACAATGATAAAGAACCATAGTGATAACGTGACAAAGTTCTTCGAATCCAATAAAATATTTTTGAGAGAACGGAAAATAAATTTGAAATTGAAGATTGAAAACTATAGAAGATATTACTAACTATTACAACATTTTGGAAAAGTTGTAATATAAAATTAGCAGAATCAATCAATTGTTTAAACCTATAAATTATGTATTTTCATTTCACGAGATAAAATAAACTATCATATTATAACTAATTGCGTTTTATTTACCCTGTACATCCATAAGTATATTTTCACAATATTGATATTTATAATTCGCTCTTTTTAAACAGTAACAAATCCATGAAATTAAGATATATTATGTGAAAGATTCTTCAAGCGTGTCTTTTTATCAGCCTACAACTCTCGAATAAAATCGAAATAACTTGTTCGTAACTGTATAATTAGTAGACACATTGCAGTAACAGGGCTGGACTGACTTTTATGTAATATAGGAGTGGAAATAAAAGATGTTATAGTTTTAAATTATTTATTGAATAAACCCAAATTGTAGTGAATGTGAAAAAGCAACATGAATATGTGATTTCAAAAAATTAATTTCAGGCTAAACAATACAAATACCTTAAAGTTGTAATATGAAAATGGTTGTCGTAACACAAAAACAATCATCAGTTAAACGTTATAAAAGATAGGATATTATGATTTATAAATTTTAGGCTAAACAATGGAATTGGAAATATAATGTTAAAATTAATTTATGGTGCATCAATATTAAAATGTTTGTTGTTACACAAAAAACAATAATCTACTAAACAGTATAAAAATAGTTCTTTTTGACAAATGGAACATCTAAAACATGATTCTGGTAAATTTCCTGAACTACCGGTAAAATGTTCACTAACATGTTGTGATTCTATGCTTTCACCATGTCCATTATTTAAATCAAAAAAACAACAGGTACATAATCGATATTCACTTGTCGAATAATAGTATTGTAGTATACATATTGGTTTTCCAAAACGTGTATTCATCCATTTCACACTGTTGAATGATTCAATATGGAATGACTTCATGTCAACTGTTGAATTATCGTATTCTTGATCTGAACTACCGGAACTGATAACTGAATCAACTTCACTGTCTTCATCATCTGCTTCAATGTCATTAATGTCAGCATTATCTTGGTTGTCTAGCAAATCGGCGAAATCGAATGATTCGTTGTCGTTATCTATATCCATGTCACTTCGTCACATTCACTACAATTTGAGTTTACTAAGTATTGCAGATGTAAACATACTATATATACCCATCGAACTTAAGACATGCGCAAACAATAGTAGCTAGGGTATGTGCGAAGGAAAGCATTTAGATGGAACTTATCAGTTTCTCGCCACAAAATCATTTATTACAATATAAGCAAGTAAAAACAAATTTATTGGTAGGGTTTTACTAAATATTTGTAGAACATTCCACCGTTTTGGTGGTTTTGCTGTGTTGCTGTTTTCTTTTTTTATTGATGTTTCCATCATCTTGGCAAACTTGCAGTCGGGGCTAAACTTTACATGTTCTTCATGAACGCAATCTTCGGATAGCCACTCATGAATTTCCACATGACAATTAAAACAGCGAGTTATATCACTATAACCAACATAAAAAAACCCTGCTAACGCTAAATCGATAGGGGAAACTTTACCAGTCCAATTTTTAAAAGATTGCAAACGGTAGTCATACAGTGATAATAAATCAGACAAATCGTCTAAACACATATTGATGGTGTGAGTAAAATTCATTTTGCTATAACTATTTATTGATTCCCTCATCCATTCCAATACTAGCATAATTTCTCCCACCACTTTTACATATCTATAAAAAGTCATGAAGATACCATATGGAGTACAGTTTTGTCTTGTTTATTGTTGGACAAATGTCTTCAAATACTGTTCCAAAGGAAGTGTTTTTGGGAGAACATCGATTTTACTTGAATCAATCAAAATCAAAGTTTGTTACGGTGTGTTTATCAGCAGAATGCACTCCATGTGTAATCATTTCAGGGAATAGGAATAATTATATAGTTTTTCACGAAAAGGAATGGGATGAACTATTATGTTTCAAGGATTTAATTAACAATTTTTTCACTGCAGCTGAAACCTTAGACCCCATAGATGCAGGCTATTTTTGGCTTGAATTTCAAAAGTTTGAGGAGAATAAAGTGCTAAAAATTTTAACTGGACATGCTAGTGTTTGGTTGGGATATGCAAGTATATCCGAGCTTTTTAAGATATTGCCGCTAATACAGAGCAACCTGGAAACATTAAAAAACCAACAGTTTCTAGGAACTTTGAAAATTCTACAACTAGCTGTTACTACATCACAAGACGTTCCGAAGACAGCACTAGAAGTTCTCCAACCAATAAAAATAATCAACCCAATTACATACAACCTAGGTCTTGAAGTAATTTATAAATATCCCGAATTATTGCAAGATGAAAAAAGTCAGGTTTAAGGAAAACATTAACAAAATATATGTTTTATATGTTTGGAGATATGCATATTATGCAGCAAGAAAAAATGATTGGCAAGCTAGATATCTTGATGAGTTAAGGTTCAAGCAACGCATTCAACAAGTCGCAAAATGTATCAATCCTATTTTAGATGTAATACACAGATGTAAAGTTTATAATAAAAAAATATAGTAATTAATATGTTTTATTCAAAAATTAGTTTACAATACATTATTTTTGCTAATCCACGAGTTGTGTGAGTTATCTAATCCTAGCCATTTCACCAAAACCTTATTTCCTTTCCTTCTCAGCACTTTTTCAACGAGATAAACGTCAGAATGTTTAACTTTTAAAAGTTCTTCGGTGTAAAAAGCTCCTTTGATAGGTTGATTTCGTTCATCTTGTAAAAGGTATGTAGTGGGGTTTGTCACCTTGACTTTAGAAATTTTGAATATTTCAGTTGACCAGTTGGGTGTATAACCTTTCGAAAATGACTCGCGATATTTACTTATGCGTACAAAATCACCTTTTTCAAATTTAGGTTTGCGGGGGTCGACTTTTTTCAAATGATTGAAAGCTGTAATATATTTAGCATTTTTTTCATTAACCTCACTGGGGATTGCACCTGTTGTTGAATGTCTGGTATTATTGTATCGTTTAACAATTTGTGGAAGCAATTCTAACCATTTATAAGACCCTTGCATACTGAATTCTTTCCACAACAATGTCTTGAGTGTTCGAATAACTCTTTCTACGATGCTAGCCTTAAGGTTTGAAAATGTGCTATAATGGTTTATTCCATACTGTTGCATAATCTGTTTAAACTCTTTGTTATAAAACTCTTTACCCATATCGGTTTGTAAATTTTTAGGTGTTTCCATTTGTGATAGTATTTTTAGCATTGCCTCCGCTACGTCTTTGGAATTTTTCCGCTTTATAGGTTCTGCCCAAACGAATTTACTAAAAGTATTGATTATTACAAGTATATATCCAAAATTTTTGTTAACGCTTTTATAATTATTTAAAACTATTATGTCAGCCTGTAAAAGATCTCGAATTCCTTTGACAATCACATGTCGTCTCTTGTAATTTTTACGAGCTGGACTATGCAATTCATTAACCACATCTCGTTTCACATTACTCATATTTTTGTAAAGCACACTGAATTACAAATTCAATGTAAAATTGATTGTAATTATGGTTTAAAATAAACTTTAACGTATCTCCTTTTTCTAGAACTTTATCTATCATATTGGATTGTTTATAAAAGTTCTCTTTATATTGAATATACACGCCATCAGAATCGCTAGTAATATGTTCCACTTTTCCAGATACTGGTATCGTAAAAGTGTTTGTATTACAGTCTAAAATATAGTAAACTCTATCTTTTTTTTGGCTGCCGCGTATCTTGATAAAAACTTTGGTATTGAATTTATAAGGATCCCCAATGTATAAGTTATCACCGAGGAGTGGCGCTGCTACAATTTCTTTTGTGGGTTTTAACACTTGAGAACGAAGAAAGTGGTGGTTAAACTTATTGATTGGCATACTAATCTACAATGACTTATTTCAATCGATAGATCACTATTTATGTTGATTGTAGCGGACAAAGCATGGTAAAATCAACACACATATTATTTACAGAACCTACTTTAAATTCAATTTTATCACCCTTTTTTATTTTGGTGTGAGATAACTCATGAAATTTATAAACCTTGCCATTTATCAACACATCACCATCACTCGAGTAGTGCTTACAGCTTTCGATATAACCTTCAACTGGGAAAACAAACGCAGTTCCTCCATTTTCTAACACGTACAAAGGATTTTTTGTCTTTTTTACCCCTATCAATCGAATGAAACATGTACTGAAATATTCTTTTGGTGTGCAAATGTAAAAGGGTGTCTTAAATATTGGTTCAGGAGTATAAAGAATGTCTGCACATTCTGAGGTAGAGAGGTAATGTTGGTTGAAATGATTTAACGGCATGTTAACGACTAAACAATTTATAAAGTAATCAAAGTATTTATTCGATTATACCACCCTCTCGCAATTCTTCAATGATAGATATAATTTCATTGTGATGACCTGTATTGCCTGCTGCTTCAGAAGCCACAAGTAATCGTAACCTATCAACTATTTCATTAAAATCATCAAAATATTTGTAATCAATGGGCTTGTTATTGTAATCCATCATAGTCATCTTTCCCCCAAGTTTTGACATTTTTCTTGTTATCGCACCAGTAAATAGAGAGCGGGGTGCTGTACCAGCCCTCGGTCTACTGGCATTCGGTTTTAGTTCCGGTTTAATGATGAATGTATATTTATCTTTAATATCATTAGGAAATGTTTTGATGGGTAAATCAGGATTATGTTCTCGACGAATAGCATTTGTTCGTTTGATAATATCTACATAATTATCCACATCTCGTTTAGTATATACTACAGGGTTTTTTTTAAAAAGCAGCTCGTACAACCCCGGTGTACCCAAATAGGTTACATGCTTGACAACAATATCTTTGCCTTTAAAGTCTAGTTCAGAGTCACCAATATAAAACTTTTCTTCGTCGGGGTTATGAAAAACACCTAAAATATGATCATATACCCCTTCCGTATCTCGTATCATACCTTCGATAAACTCTCTAGGAAGAGGTGTTTCAAACTGTTCAAAATACTCTCTTAAAACGTTTGGGTCGGTGATTGTACGATAAAAATCTCGTATGCTGTCATCGATAAATTGGTCTTGTCTGGTTCTATCTGGAAGCTCCCCCGAATCATTTCGTGATTCATAAGTTGTTTCATCGGCTAAAAATTGTGTTGGCTCTAAGACGGTGCTATTAAACCTAGGTTCAGTATATGAATCCAGAAATGCCAGTTGGTTGTAACGATTTGTGGGTGATCCTTTCATGGTAATGTTACTTTTAGTTGGTGTGATTTCTGATTTTGGTAATATTTCTTGTTTAACAGGTTTCCCCAAAGTTGAAACAAATTCTTTAAGGGGTTGGTATGATTTTTCCAATTTACTTTGAGACTCATGCCTCTGCTGTTTGAGAAGTTTATATTTCTTTTTAATATCCTGACGCGATTTTATTAGCTGTTTCCCTAATCGTTCATTCATTGTAACTAATTGATTTCACATTTTTAAGGTCTTATATACACATCAAACCCTTTTCGATATTTTCCGGAGGATAATGTACTATCCTTATCAATAACTAAAAATCCGAACTTATCTTTCCAGCAAAAAGATCCCATATCTTTAAATTGTTGAAAATTCATGTCGATATTTGCGTGATCATCGAAAATATGTTTTAGATTAGTAACATCTTGGGAAAACACAATTAACAAATTAGCATTATCCCGAATGAGTTGTTTCGGAATCGCTGAATATGTCTGACATAAATAAAAACAATCGGTTTGTTTATGTCGACCGAAACAAAAATAATTTTTAATAACATTTTGATCACAAGACGCCACGTCATCAAATATAACTATGGAATTATGTTTAATATTATCAGGTGGTGGAAAATCTTCGCTTTTACTAAATTCTTGGTAACCGATTTCTCGTATGGGGTGTAGTAATAGGCGCAGGTATTGATACTTTGGTTGCTGTAACGATTTAGAATATAAATATACATTTTCATATTTCATGCCGTTAGGATGTTCCAACAAAGATAGCATTACATTGGTTTTACCACTTCCGCTAGGTCCTACTATAAGTGTTCGTTTAGATGTACCTCCAAATAAAGCTCCGTGATTAATTTCATTATTTATAACGTCATAGTTTCTAACTGGTAAGGAAACTTGTTGTTTTACAAGCTTCATGTTGAAGACTGCTAGTATATAAAGAGAAACACATATATATAAGTGTTAGTATGAAGAAGAAAACAGTATCACTTGAACGTCGTAGGACTAAAGGTAGAGGACTTGTTAATACATTAATAAATAAGCTCCCCTTTGAACTACATGCTCCTGGAGGGTATCAGTATTTAGGTCCCGGAACGAAGCTAACAAAAAGATTAGCCCGAGGGGATAAACCAATAAATCCGTTAGACGAAGCAGCACTACAACACGATATAGCATATTCTCGAAGTAACGATCTAAGTGAACGACACGTGGCTGATAAAATTTTGGAGAACAGAGCGTGGGATCGTGTTAAATCAAAGGACGCTAAATTAGGCGAAAAAGTAGCTGCCTGGTTGACAACGACAGTTATGAAAGGAAAACGTAAACTTGGAATGGGTCTCCGACGAAAACGTAAGACTAAGAAGCGCATTATTAAACCTCCTAAAATTGGGGGATTTTTACCATTTTTAATTCCTTTGATTGGAGCTTTAGCTGCCGCCGGTGGCGGTGCTGCCGGTATTGCCAAAGCCGTGAACGACGCTAAAGCTAATAGAGATCAATTAGCCGAGCAACAACGACATAATCTTGAAATGGAGCAAGCTGCTAAAAGTGGTAAAGGATTATATTTAAGACCTTATAAAGGATATGGAATGAGGCAGAGAAAACAAAAAATATGTAAAAAGGGGCAGGGTTTTTATTTAAAACCGTATTCAAGAAACTCCCGATAAAATTACCTCGCCACATAATGACAGACATTGAACTTGAAAAATATATAACGTTATTGCAAATTCCATATTTTCGGGGTATATTCATGCGTAATTCCTTACCTACAAAAATTAACAAATATGAGTCGGGTATTATCAACTTAGATACACAGCAAGGTGTTGGAACACATTGGACAGCATATACAAAGAACAGTGAAGATGTTATATATTTTGATAGTTATGGTAATTTACCACCACCATTAGAAGTCGTAAATTATTTTACAAATAATGGAAAAGTAGATATCCACTTCAATTACGACACTGTACAAAGATTAGGTTACCAATGTGGACAGTATTGTCTTAGATTTTTATATAGTCAGTATAACTGAGTAGGCAACTCATTACATAACCATCTGTCTAAGATGTCGTATACTTTTACGTTAAGTGGGGAGTCATCAATTCTAAGTGGCGCCTTTAACCCCCCCATTTACTTAGATGAAAATTCCGAGTATGAGATAGGATTAGCTAATTTTGATACATTTAATAGTATACCAAACGTAACTCAAACAAATAATGTATTAGTGTGGGGCCAGAACAGCCAATACAAATATATAATACCTATAGGCTCCTATGAAGTAGATGATATTACAAAATTGATTGAAAAAGAAATGTTTAATAAAGCTGGTACAACGGTCAACATTGTGTCAGATAACAGAACCTCATCTGTATCAATTAAAAGCACAGAAACTATAAATTTCAAGGTAAATAATTCAATAGGAAGTCTTTTGGGCTTTTCACGAGTTTTTCTTGAACCGAATAAAGTACATACCTCAACCAAAAAGATAAATATTTTAACAGTTAATACTATATGTGTTGACTGCAACATTGCTGTCGGATCATTTTTGAATGGAGAACCAGTACACATCATACATCAGTTTTTCCCGCAAGTTCCCAGTGGGTATAAAATAGTGGAGCAACCTTTAACAATACTGTATTACCCTGTAAGCATCAAAACCATCAACAACATTACTGTCAGGGTTCTCGATCAAAGTGGTGAATTAGTTGATTTCCAAAAAGAAACAATTACTGTTCGCCTACATCTTCGAAAAAGTACATGAAATGGTTTGGCAGTTTCATCGGATACGACCATATAAAAGCACATGTCTTCACAAAACTATCAGTAGAGTAAAAACCTCAGCATTGCTAACGTCTGCAAATCATAACTTTTTACAGTCTTTGGGCTTCAAAGTGTTGGTATAATGGAAGTTTTACATGTTATGGGTGAACCTTTCAGCGACACCACCATTGAAAATTATGAATTTCATACTTACCAACCATACTCTTCTGCTAATCTTAATTATAACGATGAAATAAGAATTCCAATTCAAGATCTTGAAGCTCATACTCTCCCTAGTAATTCAGTTCTGTACATAGAAGGAAAATTGTTGACTGATAAAAATACTGTTCCAACAAAACTCAATTTTATCAATAACGCTATTGCGTTTTTATTTAGAGAAATTAGATATGAGTTGAATGGTGTAATTATTGACGCTGTCAGAAATGTAGGTTTAGCTAGCACATTAAAAAATTATCTATCAATAAACGAAAATGAAAGTAAGCTTATGAATAATGGAGGGTGGTATCCAAACAACGGAAAAATTCTAACGGATTCCAAGGGTAATTTTAATATATGTATTCCTTTAAAACTACTTATGGGTTTTTTTGAGGATTTTAAGAAAATTATAATTAATATGAGACAAGAGTTGATTATAATTCGAGACAAAGACGACATTGATGTTGTAGTTGCTTCTGACGAGTCTGAGAAACCAAAAATTGAGCTATTGAAAGTTTATTGGAATGTACCTCACATAACTCCAAGCATTAAAGAACAGCTGAGGCTAAATAAAATTATTCGCAGCAATATTGATCTACCAATTAAATTTCGGAGTTGGGAATTGATTGAATATCCCGCTCTTACTGATGCTACTAGACACGCATGGCCTGTCAAGACTACAACTAAAGTAGAAACACCCCGACATATTGTGGTGGCATTCCAAAAAGCTAGAAAAGGCAAACTTTTAAAAGATATGAGCAAATTTGATCACTGTAACTTGACTAATTTGCGTGTATTTTTAAATTCTGAACGATATCCCTATCATGATTTAAATCTAGATTTTGATAGTAATCGTTTTGCCACTTTGTATGAGATGTTTGCCAATTTTCAAGAAAGTTATTACCACATCCAAACTAATCAACCTATATTTAATCCGGAAGAGTTTAAAAACAATGCGCCAATAGTTCATATTGACTGTTCTCGTCAAAAAGAGGTTTTACAGAGTGGTTCTATTGTTCTTCGAATAGAATTTGAAACCAGTAAAAGTGTGGGTAATGATGTATCAGCATACTGTTTGATTATACATGAAAAAGAATTTTATTACAATCCCTTAACAAAAATTGTTAGACAAGTTTAATGCGCATGCGTTTATATTGTGTTAAAAGTCAACTACCACTTGTAGTTTATTTCAGTCCACAATGAGTTTTCGTCATAGACTCGAGCAGTATATTATTAACTTGACTAAACTCAAAGCCGATATTGAGTGGTATAAAAAGAAAAAGCATCTAGTTGAGCAATTTCAAAATTTACAAATATGAGTTTAGTGATTGATGTTCAAGGCTTTAGGATCGAGAACAATAAATTTATAGTGAAGGAATTTGCCGCATATAATGGAAATCAAGTTTGTCATTATGTGTTTAAGCCACCATTCCCTTTACGAATGCTGTCCTCCGATTTGCATAGACAGGCTGTTTGGCTTATGAAAAAGCATCACTCTATAGACTGGAATAGTGGTTTCACGCCAATACATATGTTTGGTAGTATAGTAGCTGAATTAACAAAGGATGTGGACATGGTTTACGTTAAAGGAAAAGAGAAAGCTGACTATATCAAAAAATATTCAAATGCCCCAGTTTACGAATTTGAAGAACACCCCCCAGTTAATTCCTCTGAACCAAAATGTTTTTACCACAGTAATATTAATTGTATTTGCGCATTATCGAATGTATTTTTTTTATATGAAAACTTTATAATGAAATACTAAATAAAAAGAAAATAATATATCGTCTTTCAATTAACTTTTAGACCTATTGCGCAAGCGTTTTCTTGTATATAAATGTAATTACAGAGTTGGTTTTTCATTAGTTTCATAATGCAGTGTATCAAGTGTGGTAAGCACTTTGCTAGAGCTTACAATCTTCGGCGACATCAGCTAGGTGGTTGTGAAGGTGATGTTCCATTTGTTCTTCCGAAAAAAAGACTTAGACCTATGAATATGGAAGTGTTGGAGACGGGTGTTACCAAGTTACATCATGCTTTCAAAACTAGAATAGCTTCCTATCGGTTCTCCATTCCAGATAAAAAGACAGATTATACTGTTTTTCTCAATGAGGTGAAACCTAAAGTTTTAAATAAAATACGCGAATACTTGCAACAACATTATTCGTTAAAAATAAATTTCGAGATATTCAGCATATACATAATACCAGAGAAGGAGATTTCAGATATAAAGTCCATGAATACTGCCAACAAAGTTGTGACTACATCAACCGATTTGAATCATCTATATGATGAATTTAAAGATGAAATTATGAACCAAGCTTCAGAGTTTCAAGAAAAAGATAGTGGGTGGGCGTTACAAGAGATAATGTTCTTAGATGTAAACATAAACCGATTTTCTGCAATTTCCGCTTCTTCTTACATTAGGTTGCCGATGACGATAATTAGAAAACAGGCAGTTTTGAATATTCGAAATAATGATAATGCATGTTTTGCTTGGTCTGTGAATGCCGCACTATTTCAACCAGAAGGAGATCCAGCGAAACCAGAATCTTACCCCCATTTTGATACCTTGCTAGATTTTACAGGAGTAGAGTTTCCAGTTACCCTGAAAGACATTACAAAATTCGAGAAATTGAATAATATATCTGTAAATGTTTATGGTTTGGAATCTGAATTTAAAGATGGTAAAAGAATATATGAAGTTGTTGGACCCCTACATTTTACTTCAGAGCGGAAACCAACTCATGTTAACCTTTTATTGATAGCTGATAGAGATGGAAACAATCATTATACTCTTATCAGGGATTTATCTAAATTATTGAGGAGTCAAAAAACACGACATAATGAAAGACATTACTTTTGTGATGGCTGTCTGCAGAGTTTTTCAAAAGAAGTCACATTACAACATCATCAAGAAAATGATTGTACTCACGTATACACTAAACTACCAACTTCTGAAATTAAAATAAACAAGTGTGGAGAGTGGTTGCCAGAAAATACATTGAAATTTATCAACTTTGAAAAACAACTACAAGTGCCTTTTGTTATATACGCGGACTTTGAAAGTTTATTAAAGCCGATAGATCACACAGAACCCCAAGATGGTAAATCCTTCACAGTTAAAGTGTGTGAACATGAGCCTTACTCGTTTGCTTTTTATGTAAAGTGTACATATGATGATAGTTTATCCAAATTTGAAATTTATGAAGGTGTCGATGCAGCCCAAGTCTTCATACAAAAATTGGATTCAACAGTTCATGATTTATACAATAACCATCTTAAACATATTATACCAATGCTAACACTAACACAAGAAGAGCAACAAAGATATGACTCGGCTACCATTTGTCACATTTGTGAGAAGCCATTTGATGTGTTTGATAAAAAGGTTAGGGATCATTGTCATGTTACCGGAAAATTTACTAATGCGGCCCATAACTCTTGCAATCTAAATTATAAACTTCCAAAATACATTACCGTGTTGATGCATAATTTAAAAAACTATGATTGTCATTTATTTGTGAAAGAATTAACCACCAAAGGAGAACACATCAACGTTTTACCCCAAACAAAGGAGAAGTATATATGCTTCTCAAAATCTATTTTAGTGGAAAAGTTTAGTGATCCCAAGATACGAGATGTGTATATGACTTTGAAATTTGTTGACTCTTTTAGTTTCCTAGCTAGTTCCTTAGAAAAACTGGCTTCTACATTAAATCCTGAACAGTGTAATGAGGTACAAAAGTTTTTCCCACAACATTTTAATTTAATGAGACAAAAAGGTGTGTTTCCATATTCGTATGTGTCATCATTTGATAAACTACGTGAGCGGCAACTACCTTCTAAGGACCAGTTTTTTGATACCTTGAAAGGCGTTGATATTTCGGATGAGGAATATGCACGAGCTCAGCTAGTATGGGATACTTTCAACTGCACGACTATTAGCGATTATGCAAAGTTATATTTAAAAACAGATGTGCTGCTTCTTGCCGACGTCTTTGAGAATTTTCGCAAAGTTTGTCTTAAAGAATATAAATTGGATCCAGCTCACTACCTTACCGCCCCTTCCCTGAGTTGGGATGCGATGTTGAGAAGTACTAAGATTGAACTTGAACTTTTAACCGATGTGGATATGCTACATTTTTTTAAAAAAGGAATTCGAGGCGGTGTAGCTCAATGCAGCAAAAGGAAAGCTGTAGCAAACAATAGATACATGGAAACGTTTGATGTAAACAAACCAGAAAGCTACATAATGTTTTTAGATGCCACAAACCTCTATGGTGCTGCAATGAAGGAATATCTACCATATGGCAATTTTAGGTGGTTAACTGAATCTGAAATTGAATTATTCAAAGTCGATACTATTGAAGATGATTCACCCAAAGGGTATGTTTTGGAAGTTGACTTGGAGTATCCCACCTATCTGCATGATGCACATAACGACCTTCCTTTCTGCCCGGAAAGTATCATCCCTCCAAAATCCAAATATTCGAAGCTAATACCAAACTTGTACGATAAAACCAAATATATCATACACTATCGTAGCCTTAAACAGTGTTTACGAAATGGTTTAAAATTAAAAAAGATTCACAGAGTTATCGAGTTTTCGCAGTTTGCATGGTTAAAGACATATATTGAACTTAACACCAATCTACGCAACAACGCCAAAAATGCATTTGAAAAAGATTTGTTTAAACTGTTAATTAATGCCATCTTTGGAAAAACAATGGAGAACGTGGAAAAAAGAAAACGTATAATTCTGTCAAGTCATTGGGAAAACACCAGAGGATCTATAGGAGCAAAAACTTTGATTGCGAAACCGGAATTCAAATCTTGTTCTGTGTTTAGTGATAATTTGGTGGCTATTCAGCTAAATAAAATTAAAGTAGTGTATGATAAACCGTTGTATGTAGGATTTTCCGTTTTGGATATTTCAAAGACTATAATATACGATTTTTATTATGATTATGTTAAACAAAAGTATGGTGATTCTGTTCAGTTGTGTTATACGGATACTGATTCTTTAGTGTTGGAAGTACGTACTGAAAACTTTTACAAAGACATGAAGGAAAATATTGAATATTTCGATACGTCCAATTATCAGAAAAATAATATTTATGACATTCCTAAAACAATATCTGTTATCGGTAAAATGAAAGATGAATTTGCTGGTGTAGTTGTTGAGTCTTTTTATGGAACTGGTGCTAAAGCCTATTGCGTTAAGTTATCAGAACGATTCAACAAGTCTGATATTTTAAAAAAGGCTAAAGGTATTTCTAAACATATAATTCAAACACAACTCCATCTTAATGACTATAAACAAATCGTTGAAACTGGTGGGGTTGTTTATAGAAAAATGTATGTTTTCATTTCCAATATGCATACCATTCACACAGAATTGAAGAATAAGGTGGCTATTTCTTCAAAGGATGATAAGAGGTATGTAATACCACATGACACAAATACTCTAGCATGGGGTCATTTTCTAATAAATCCATCTTCCAATTCTGGCACATTAGATGATCTTATACAAGGATTAGAAGAAGAAGAAGCGGTGGAGAATTTTTTCAGTGATGTAAATATAGAAGAATATTTAGATTCCACATATTTTGATTCTTTGTATGATTTAGATATTTAATAAAAAAATAAATGCTATTTATATACTTTTATTTCAACAAACGAAGGATAACTTTATAAAATATTGAAACAGTTACAATTGTAGAACATGTAGCTATATAATATAATATATAAGTATGCGTATTTGTGTGCGTGCTTGAGATAACCTGGTGAGCTCCATACAACTGCAACCATGTCGAATCTTGGTAGTTTCCATTATTTTTGAAAAGACGCACTTTATATGTTGTACTATTGGTGGGTATTTCAGCCTTTAGAGTTACCGAATTGTTTGGTGTATACGATTCCATTCGGATCCATTTTTCAGGCCAACTATCATTTTTTGTACCATTACTATCAAAACATACAAACACTTCTCTAATATTATACGGATGTTGTATTAAAAGGTAGTTGCCAATAATAGCTTGCAATATTATAAACGTTGGAGTAAGCATATCGACTAATACTAAATAAATAATAACATGTTTAATCTTTTATATGATTTATATTTCTTGTACATCGCTATTTTTTACGATTTGCTGTTTCAATTCGCGTATACAATTCAAATTTAACAGGCTATACAGGGAAGACATACATAGCTTTAAATCTCATCGAATCTTCTAAGTATCAATTATTATAAAAATAGCAGCTTGCTTTTTTTCGTTTCGAATTTCCTTTCATTTCAACGTTTCAATTAATTTTAATGAGCTCTCATTTTATACATGCAGGTAATACTAATTCCTTAATTGCTACAACATCCCATTTCTTCTGAAACGATATAAATAATTTTAAATCTTATCAGCTATTTTATATATCAATTATTACAATTCTCACGTTAGATTTTTCTTTCATGTCATATTTCCGTTAAACGTTTCAATTAATTTTAATGAGCCCCCCCATTTTATAAATGCAGGTACTACTACTTCCTTAATCGTTAAAACATCCTATTTCTTTTGACACGATATACATCAATTATAACATCTTGTTTTTAGCAGAATACTCTCACATAACGTTTCAATTAATTTTAATAAGCTCCCATTTTATACATGCAGGTAATACTAATTCCTTAATCGTTAAAACATAATTTAAAATCTTATCGGCTATTTTATGTATCAATTATAAGATCTTGTTTTTAAGCAGAATACTCTCACATCAGAATTTTCTTTCAATAAAGATAAATTATTAGGTATTAAATGAAGAACTGTTTAAATTGGTTGAAATAATAACTTGTTTAATGATTTTATCTATACAGTTACATTCCTTTTATTATTTTGCATTCAGGAATAAAAATAATTCACAATTATTTTTACACTTTGTAATTCACATATACCGGGATATTTGAAATATCTATATCTTTAATAACTAAAAATAAAACACAATATTTTACTGATTTTTTTATTTCATGATATTATTTTTCATCTTCTTCATCCTCATTCTTGAAGCGATGTTCCTCAGGAAGTAAGTAATTGTATTCATAGATCCATCTTTCCAAATCTAAGTGTTTTAATAACTGCATTAAACATACAATGCAAATTAATCCTTTCACAAAATTTTTGCAAGCGTTAGCTCCTTTTCGATACATCTTCGCCTGCTGCATACAATATTCCTCTGTGTATATTCTACCCCTACCATATATCTGCTCTCGATCAAACATTTGTTGATGTTTGTTAAACGCATATACTAAACTTTGCACTGCTTCTTTCAATTCTTCCATTTTAATACAAACACATAATCGACTTGCCCCGTATAATATACTTGTTCCCTCCTCTTACATAAATATCTTAGAGGTTAGATGGGTACACTCTTATTATATATGAAAGTAGGTCAACCGGTACTCATCTGCGTTCCCATGTATTTAATTAAGTAATTATGCTGCTACATGCGTGGAGCTGCTCCGATGCGACCCCATTATATATCTACTTCTTTACGTAGTGCTAATATTGTAAAGGTTTTTTCCGAAATTTCTTCTATTTTCCAGCACTGCATGGCTTGCGTAAAAAAAAGTGCCTCTTGATTTTTCCGAAAAAAGTTATAAAAGCAATTTGAATTTCAGTTAGCAACTGCTAGCAGTACTAGAAGCTACTATTCACAAGACTCCGATCAAATATTGGTAAGCAGAAATATTAATGAGTTAATAAGTCCTGCATGCAAAAAATAGAAGAAATTTTTAGCGAGGATGGGTTTGTTTTTCGATTATAATATTTAAATAAAAAAATTGAATTAAAAAAAAAATAGAAAGTATAATTTTGAGCAGTTCTCTTCAATAGTCTACTTTCGTTTCGAAGCGGTGCTTGAAGAATTAGTTGTTCAATTTTCGGTAGTTAGAAATTTCCTACGAAATTTTATCGATATTAATTTTAATTTTGTTATATATAGAGAGAAAAAGAGAGAGGTTCCCATATTTCGTACATGTTTCGACTGCCCTTTGCAGCCGGTAGTGTTTTCAGTGCCAGTATGCTGGATACATTGTTGTATCAAGCTTTTGTTAAGGACTACGTCATCACCTTCGTCAGGCTGCTACTTGGGGTCGATCAAGCACCTGGTTCTGGATTCCTAACATCGGTATGTAATATTGGTTTCACTTTTTTTAATTTATTGCTTTCAGTCAAACGAAGAAGCTAAATTTTCAACGCCCATGCATATTTCTAATATACAGGGTGAGGTAGTGCAGGAACAAATGGTAGTCGCTGGGCGCCAGATCAGGGCTGTATGGAGGATGATCTAGTGTTTCTCCGTTCTCCATCATGCACATTTGTGCGGCCATCTTTAAATGCTCTCACCCATTTCCTTACCATTCCATCTCTCATAATGTTTTGTCCGTAAACTTTACAGATCTCACGATGAATATCGATCGGTTTCACGCCTTTAGCACTAAGAATACGTATAACAGCCCGTACTTCACAATCGGCGGGACTCACGATTGTCGGAGGCATCTTAAACACTCAGTAAACAACGTATACAATGAAGAATCAGACTGTAATGGCGTCAGTGCATACACAAGAGATGTAGGTAACCAGCGCGCATGCGCGGAACGCCGACCGTAGCGCTGCGGCAGCGGAATCGCAAAACGGTACTTACTTAAAAAACATGCCTCCTATTGTTATTAGTATTTAGCTGGACAGCTGGATTCAGAACTATTGTTAGAAACCCCGCCTCTTCTCCTTTGAGTTTGAATTTTTTCCTGAATTCTGATTTCTCTACGAATTTCTTTTATTTTGAATAGTTAAGGGCTTGAACAGTACTCTGACATCGACTGCTGTTTACTGACTGTCTGACGCTAATTAAGGACCTATCTTAAATTGACGATGCATATATTATTTGTGAAACCGGTCGAGTAATATTGTATAAAATATCTTTTGTTTAAAGATGCGTATATCTAAAGACGACATGTGGATTCGCACATATGGACGCCTCTACCAAAAACTATGTTCGACTAGTTGCGAAATCCCCATAGGTATCTACAGGACTCAGGATACCTCGATTTCGGATTCATCTCATGTGAGTATGAGCCAAGCGTCTTCACCGTGGTCATCGTGCGTGCGTGTGCCGTCGGTGAGTACACACAAAACAAACATTCTTTTTAATTCATTTCTTATTTTTCTATTGGCTCACTTCAAAACTATACCTTTCACTATTTTTATTCTAAATTATTTATATTTGCGATACAAAATCGAAACGGCAAACTAGATTTAGTATACTCTTTCTAAGATAAATTTAAAGAGAGAGATTTTCAATCCCATTGGAGGGAATGTTGTAAATCATTATAACGACACAGTGGATCGCATACGACTTTAGTTCTTCTTTTGTTGGCTCTTCAAATTTTTTTTCTAAAAACGTCACGAATATTAGAAAATATGTTTTACCACCTTGATTTTTACTCACGTCTTAACACTGAATTTAGAAGGAGTAAACTGGAACTTGAAAATGTTTTTGTATCGCAAATATTATGTGTCACACAACCAGAGGTTTTTCACTGTAAATTCACGTTTGTCTTCTTCATACAGGGTCAGTCATTAGGAACTGTACTAACTGCTACCTCATTTTGACGCTCTCAGGAACGTTAATTTTTAAAGGAGACTTTAAACACGAAAAATAAAATTCTATATTTGTTTTCGGTTGAATATTTTTGTTCCTGTATAAAAAATATACACTGTGTTATTTATAAAATGCGACATAGGGGTTCCTGTACAAAACTGTCAAACGCGAAAGTGTTTTGCAATTGGCGTACGACTTTTTTAAACATAATTATGAATTTTTTCCTTAAACCAGACCGAATTTAGGAAAATTAAAGTGCATTTGAACTTATTTTTTAACGAGCCTTTCAAATCTGTTATTATTTTTCATGAACGCTATTTAGTAAAATAGTTAGCTCGCGTTTGACAGTTTTGTACTGGAATCCCTATGTCCCATTTTATAAATAACACAGTGTATATACATAGTTGAACACCTAGCGCTCCATTTTAAATGCTACACAACAACTAGTAAACTTCCAAGTAATTAAAAAAGTTAAATTAAATTGCGTTTATACCTGAGATGTTTCGAAAAGTGGGACTAAAAATGCTAGTTTCGTTAGCGAATGCTATTTTTCACTTCTGCATATAAATTAAAAATATTGTCGGTAGGGATCCATGAGGATGGTTTTTTTTTAGGAAATTTCATGCTCTTTAAGGATCCTTTTTCAAATTTCGGATATCTTATATCGTTTTTGAGATATTTTCAAAAGCCCGAACCGGATATTTTTTCACGTAACTTTTGAACTTTTTCCTAATTTTCCAATGGAACATTTTTTTAGATGCAATTTCGAATCGAATGAACCTTCAGTAATAATTTTCGGAAAAAAATTACACTAAGATTTGGAAAAACACATGCAGAGATACAGGGTATTTCAAAATTCATGCGACAAAATTCAGGAGGTGATTGCTCGTATGAAATTAAGATGGGTCTTTCCGATTACAAAATTTCCTCAGACCACCCCTTTCCGAGACATCACCCTTAAAACTTGGTGACTAAAATTTAGTTCTAAAATTTCAGTAAAGCTAGAAACTCGAAATTCTGTAATTTTCGTTCTCTCGCAAAGGACTAATCACGGGTATTTTTTCAATATTCCTTTTACATTATACGGGGGTGAAATTAGCAACCCTTACTTTATTTTATATCAAAATAATCTAAATTGTATATAATTAATTATTGAATCTCTAAGTACTTTTGCTTTTTTCGCTTCTGTTCTCGATAATCTTCTATTTGCCTTTTTAATTTTTATTGGTTTATTAGATTTTTTTTCGAACTGCTTTTCAAAAAAATAAATTAATGTCATTTTATATTCATCATAATAATAATTACACTACATACAGGGTTATTGTAAAAATAAAGAGATTATGTAAGTTTTTTTATGTACCTCTAATTTGTTGAAAAATCTAATTGTCTCAAAGTAATTATTGAAAACTTGCTCTCAAGATATCTCCCATAATGTTTGGAGATATCTAGATTCAAAATCCACTAATATATGTGAAATTTTCCCCTGAATCGATTGCTAGGCATCAATTCTTGACGGCAATGGTATATAATGTTCCCCGGGGATCGTTACCTACTCTATACTACTTCACCGGGGAATAGAATAACCGTGAGAATGGGAATAAATGGTATTCCTGAACGTCATTCTATGAATTGAACTGGGAAGAGCATAGCTGATACCTTTAATTTACCCAGTAGAAGTATAAGGGAGTCATCCTTCTGAAGATGTTCGATAGAATGATGTTTAAGAATACCATCTACCAATTCTGGATTGAACCAGGTTTCCTTTCTCTTGGCTGATCTACTCCTCGGGTTTTAAGAATTTTATTCATAGTTTTGTGTTATTTACAAGACTTTTTAGTTTTATCGAAAATTTCATGACACCATTTGAAGGCGAAAGATTAATCTATTAGAATCTGATTGTGCCAGTAGATTTCTCGTCCAAAAAAACCCAAATTTTCATCATTTTTCATGCCTAAAAAAATTTTTGTGGTTTGTATTTTATCGGGTAAATTTGGGTTGTTTAATGAGAAACTGTTTCCTAACAATTTGACGAGAATAACTGTCAACTATTAAAAACGCGACACCGTAGGAGTCAAATTGCCAAAGGAAACAGTTTAAAATTTGAACAACACAAATTTACCCAATATCAATACAAACCTCGAGTGTAATTCGGCAGGACAATTTAATGAATGAGAAATTTGGAAACATATCAATGCAAACTTTATTTATGAAACATTAAAAATCAACACATTTTTATTTTAATGTACAATTATTAAAAACGCAGTTATTGAAATTCATACTAGGAACAGTGATATCGCTGCGGGTGCCACAGCTAATCGTTTCTGTAGTAGATGTTGAAGTTTTTTCATTTTCCAAACGAATTGATTGAATAATGCTTGAATGATACTCTTTGTCAACTTGTAAGTATGGTTTTATTGATGATGAATTGCTGTGTCCTGTTATTTTTATTAGAGCTTGTACTTCAATTCCGCTTTTACTTAATTCGCTAACTGCTGCCGCTCGATTTGAGTGATTTGTAATTTTGACACGTTTGACATCTAAACCTATGCGTTGTGCTGAGCGTTTAGTCCATTTGGAAATTTCATTAATTCCAATCGGCAAATTCTTGTACCAACCTTTAGAATTTTTCTTTTTCCAAAAGGGATTTGGTGTAAGAAATACTCTGTCCGAAGTTATAAAAGTGTTTCGTTTTTCCATTAACTTTTTGAATAAACGTATTGGGCAAATATCTTCGTCGAAAATATTAGGCGTGATCCATTTGCTGTCACATAATTTATTGTTGCCGCCTTGTCTCGTTTTCGAAAATAGAGGATTATACTCGATACGTCCAGTTTCTTTTCCATTATTTTCAATTTCAGATGCGAAATAAGTGGTTTTGCAGTAAGCTGCTTTTCCTCCGCGCCAAGCTAGTTCAAACGCCAAAATGTGATATAATTTCTTTTGAAGTCCTTCCGGTTCATTTTCGTTATATAATCTGGCCATTGCAAATACTTCAGATTTATTAAGAGCTGATGCACTACATTTTCTATGTTCGGGTTGTGCTTGTAGGATTTTACGTTTAGCATTACGTGCAGCTCGTGATGAATTAAACTGAACATCGGTGAAAGGGTTGAATACAATATTAAATTCGTTATAATATTTACTTTGTAGCATTTTAGCGGTGGTGTTCCAAATTGTTTTAACTACCGCTTCTTTGTAGTCTTCTCCGTTACTTTTTCGCATATTAAATGCCCAATCTTGCAATATTACATTCAATTTCTCTATGGGAGTATCTGGCTCAAATGTGTATCTTTTTGCATCGCAAAACGTAGAAAATTGTCGCCAGATTGATGATTGCGTCGCAACTCTATTAGTAGGCACACAGATATTAACAATTTGACTAATTTCGGCGTTCGTAGACACACCGAATCGACTCATTGTTAGTTCTTGAAAATTCAATAAGTTGTTGACAAACATGCCAAACTATTTATTCTGGTAACCAACACCGCGATAATTGATGAACAAATGAATAAGCGAAAAAACCACTAGTGTATTTGTCGCTGTAAAAGTTAAAGCTAACTTTTGCCGCTGTCAAAGTGACAATTGCACTGTGGCATATGCGACATGAATTAAATTGTCATTGTAAATTTAATGCTTGAGAGCATTTAACCAATTTTTATGTGAAAAGAATCTATACTTTTTTGGTATTTACAAGACTTTCAAGTTAAATTTTCATAAACATATGATCAATTTAAAAAACTACTAATATTGCGACACTGTAGAATATTCAAAGCTCCCCAGTTATGATCTTATCTAACATTTTTTCGAATAATGTACTCGTAGTGCAAACATAAAACGTTACTTTCAGACAATTGGATAGTTGTTTGTGTGTATTTTCCATACCGACCAACACATCGTTGCCCGACAGCACACGCACATTCCTTTTTGACCAACAGTAAATATATTATTAGCATGAAATATGGCACGACATATTCTACCAACGCTTCCAATTTATATTGTGACGGAATGCAATTAGTAAAAATGAAATATTTATCGACAGCGGCAGATATAGTCATCAAAATCTCATTAGTTTAAAATTTTAAAATAATATTTATGGACGTTTTTGATAAATAAAATTATTTTAATAATTTTAATTGTTGCTTTTATCTCACAAATACTTTAATTCCGTATTAATTATTACTAATATACAAGGTGTCTCATTATATTCTGTTTTTATATCTTCCAACCGGTTCTAGATGATGAGATGCGATTTTCAGAATATAATGAAACACCCTGTATACTAATAATAATAAATAAAGCTTTTGTACTACTTTACTATGTTTATTTTTACTTCTTTTGGTGTCGATGCCGAAGATATTTAATTGATTTTAATTGAAAATAAATTTTCTGCCTTAAATTATTGCTGACAATATTTGGATGTAAATAAAAAAATGTATTTTTTGTAATAATCATTTCTCCTTTGTACATAGCATCGTTGACATAATAGACACAATATTTTATGATTGTAATTGAGCGTTGTGATATGTAATAATTTGATTGAAACAGTTTTTGTCGAAATATGTCACTTTGTAGAGAGAATTCAAACAATAATTTAAAGCTTACCATTTCAGTTTCGACTTTGATTATTTTTTAATCATCAAAATGGGGATTATTAGAGATCGGTAACATTGAATTTAATAAAATGCTGGAAATAAACAATATTTGTTATCGAATCTCGTTTTTTTGTTTAAATTAACCACGTTAAATTTGTCCATTAACAAAAATTTTCATCTACCACGGACACACGATAAAATTTTTAAGCGAGGTTAATTTTTTGTGTTTCCATACCACACGCGTACGATTTAGTTTTTAAAAGGGCTCAATTTATTTGTAGAAACTTCAATTTACCATGGAGGTACGACAAAATTTTTATAAGGTATTTATTTGAAAAAATTACCTTTTACCATGAGTTTGGAAACATTTCTATTTCATGGGAGTACTATAAACTTTGAAAGGGAGTTGATATATTCGTTAAAAGACCATTAACCATGGGCGTACGAAAATAATTTTCAAAGGGATTTTTTAATTAGAAAAAATTTCCATCTACCATCGGGATACGATGAAATGTTTTTATCACAATGCTCAAATTCCTTTGCATTCGACGACTTTTGAGTAACTAGTCGAGAAAAAGAAAAAGTAGTTGCACGTACTTAGTTTGCCGGCTTCCTTTTTCGCTAGCTTGACGAGGATCTAGGACCAGAAAGAGTAGGTGTCACTTATCGACCCAAAGAAGGAACGAATTGTCTTGGATGTACCAATAGACGAACTTCTTTGGTAAGTTTTTTTATGTAACTAATCTCGCGAGTCCTACAATACTTCATATAAGTAAATTTTATCTAGTTATATCATAGTTTAACATTATGCGAACGACATATAAAATGTTAGCAAAGGAAATTAACTCCTATTTAAACATTGTATAAGACAACTGTTCATGGCCAATCATTTTTGTGGCTACACTGAATAAATATGCCGGAATCGGCATATGGAGGAAAAATTGAGGGATAAAAGTCACTAAGGCTGGAATATTTAGAACAGACATTAGGACGTGAATATCCTTGATGTTACTTCAGGATGAGATGAGTAAACCTCGAACATATCAATACATCATCTGTTATTGGTAACTTTGGAGTCTATTCCTCGTAAGAGTTTACAGACAGCAGATTAAACACACAAACAGTTTTTTTTTAAGAGTCAAGCAGTGTATTTATGAAAAAATGTGTTTGAAATGCCTTTTTAATACAGAAATAGATCTTGGGCAATTATCAAAGAAGTAGAGTAGTTGGGGTTGGCTCTGTAGCAGAATAGCGCTGGTCAAAATCGCGCTGGTCAAAAAAAGCACTGGACTAAATAGCGCTGGACATAAATAGCGCTGGACAAAATAGCGCTGGTCAAAATAGCGCTGCACAAAACCAGCGCAGGATACAAACAGCGCTCCATAAAATAGCGCCGCAAAAAGATAATAATTATGCTTCTCATATCTCATACATAAAAATAGACTATATTACCGAATTAGCATAATTAGGAATAACATATTTTTCATAAATTACAGTCATAACAATAATTTTCCTAATTCAATTCGTCAATTCAACATCGCTTCCCGACCAGCTGACAGTGATCAAAGTGTTGGTAACTGTCTATAACAATATCAGAATATAAAGAACGGAAAACAAGTAAGAACAACAATCAATATTTTTCATCATACTTCAACACATATCGCTTCCCGACCAACTGACACAGATCAAAGTGTAAACAACTACTTGTCAGTGTCATATTTATTTAAAGTCTAAAAAAATGCAATTTGGCAAGTCTCAGAAAGGAGGTGATACATTATTCCACGAAGGATATAATTACCGAAATGACAAGCAACGTGAAATTGCATTTTTTTAGACTTTAAATAGATATGACACTGACAAGTAGTTGTTTACACTTTGATCTGTGTTAGTTGGTCGGGAAGCGATATGTGTTGAAGTACGATGAAAAATATTGATTGTTGCTCTTACTTGTTTTCCGTTCCTTATATTCCGATATTGTTTGTTGTAATGGAAGGTTGATGCTTAGCGGTGAAACTTGATTTTTCAATCACATCCTACTGTAATAGATGATTTTGTAAGGATATTTCAACCGGCGCTATTTTATGGAGCGCTGTTTTTGTCCTGCGCTGTTTTTGACCAGCGCTATTTTGACCAGCGCTATTTATGTCCAGCGCTATTCTGCTACAGAGCCGTTGTGGTTATGTTGTTTCTTTGGAATCCTTGACTGTCGAAATTGCCCCTTCATAAAAATACCCTTTTTTCCGCTCTTAATACACAATAATATTCAAAAAAGTATAATTTAATATAATCCTGAAGATGACATGAGGTTACTCTCAAGAACACGTGAGTATAAAAACACCACAAAATAGGTACTTTTAGGCTTAGTAAAATGTAGTTTAGAAGAATGACGATGCTAGGAATGAACAAGCCTGAGATTCATAATTAAATTTTATTTCTGGAAAATCTTCTTCCTTTTCAAATCAATCCCTTTAATATAAACAAAATAAGACAACAATATTTCTAATAATTTTATTCAACTCGTCACATTTATTTTTAGTATTCCGTAAACGGCAACGACGAAGCCAAAGATAATCACGACCAACAAATAGAAAGAGCCGAAATCGCAAATTTAGTGAGATCCAGAATGGAAAGTTTGAATCTACCGACCATCGACTACAACGATGTCAGTGAAAAAAGAAACAGCCTCTCCTATGTCATCATCAATCCCAGTTGTGACCTCAAACTAGAAGAAGGCGATATTATGTATGTTTAAAACAATTTTATTCGTGTCGCAATAATCTGAGCTCGATACTATCTCAATTGGTATCAAAAACTTTTTTTTACAGATATTTGGTACGCCCCAGTCCATTTTCAGCACAAAAAACCTTCGAAAGACACAACAGCAGACGAAAATCAAACATCAGCTTCTGTTCGCAAACGCTTCTCGCACAAATGGCGACTAGTTCTCAAGCAGGAAGTCGAAGAGGTTCAGGTCTAGGTCTTAGCGGATACCAATCGCCACGACCTCCTCCGTTAGCCACAACCAAATCTAACTCGTTATCTTTACCAGACAGTCCGACAGTAGCGGGTTATCAGAGAGGTAGATCAAACAGTTTAAGAGTAATCGACGATATTTTACTGCGTAGATCAAATTCTTTAAGACAAGGTCTACCTAATATCGGTAGCTCGCGTAGAAAAAGTAGCTTAGAAGATATAGGTTTGAGTCATTTCAGTACGAATTATTCGAATACGATTAAAATCGCTTTAAACGGTAGCATTGGTTTGGAAGTGACCCCTCCGGAAGAGAACAGTCCCCCAGTAATAAATAGTAACACGGCACTAATAATGAATCCCAACATGCCGCCTCCCATACCTTCGATTCTCTCTGGTAGTACGCTGAGTCTGTCCCAAAGCGGTCTACCTAGTTCAAGCGGTTCTGTCCCTATCAACATGGGTTTCGGTGGCATGTCTAGTTCAGGTTATGGAGAAGTGGGAGCTACTCAACAAGCTGCTCTTCCTCCTACTCCTGTTGCAGATCCGCAACACCTTCAAGGGACAATTGTATGATACAACCTCATGTGGGGGAGAAGAATGGGCAGCTTGAGAAATAAGTGGCTCTAAATCTTCTCGCTTCCACAGTAGGAACTCTGCGGCTATATAGAGTGTAGTGAGAAGCGCGGAGATAAATTTTTATTGTGATAGCAGCACTGGACGTGAAAAATGATATGTTGAGAGAATTTCTTGTTATTTCAATAGATTTTTGGATATTAACCTGTTAAAAATTGCATTAATTTTCTTCGATGGCCTATTGATTTGTAAAAAAACATTTTTATACAAAGTGATTTTTAAGTATGGAACGCATTAATTTGAATAATATTTAATAATTTATATACTACAACTACTGTTGAATTTATCTTCACAATGGTTGCGAAATATCGAGTTCCTGGATATTTTTCCAGTACTCAAGTGTGGACACAAACAACTAAAGATTTGTTTTCAATTGATGCAGTTTTTTTGCGCCCTGATTTGGATACCAATTAAACTTTTTTAATGATAGTAGATCTTGCTACGGGATTTCGGTTAGGATATAAATGATTAGAAAGGATCCGAGTTGTCTCCCGTTATATTGACAGATAAATAGTGAAATAACAAACTCCACCATTATGATATTATTTCACTTGCCCCAAGTATTGATTTGTTAAAGTCAAATGTGTTCCTTGTTCTCACAATTAATTATTAACTTGTTGAATGTGAAATTGAAGAAGAAAACTCAGAGACGTTCCTTTTTAATTAAAGTTAAACAATAATCGACGCGTTCCATACTTAAAACTCACTCTGGCGTTTTAAAACATCTCATTTTTTCAATAGATTTATCCCCAAAGACCACCAAGAACCACAAACTAGTATTTCTCAATTTCTCCAAGCTCACCATCGCTTTGGTTGATACCACTGAGATCTGAAAGATCTATTGTACCTACTTTTCGCACTCAGTTACTGAGGATAGGCTAATTATATTCCTTGAAGGACTTTTAGGATATCAACAGGCTTCACCGTAAGCAATTCTTCTCTTCTATCCAGTTGCGTCTCAAGTCTTGTGCTCTGAAATACTTTACAGAAGACCAAAGAATCTAAATTCTCATCCTTTTAGAAAATTCTCGTTTTTATCTATTTCTTTCAATAATATTTTGATATCTACTAATTATCTTCCTTATATTTCAGAACTTCCTTCCAGATTATCCTTACCATGTATCACTTATCAACTTCTCTAGCCAAGGACTATAAGTTAATATATTTACCGTTGTATCACCCTGTATAAATATTCCAGTTACATTTATCACACTTCTTCTTCCTTTTCCAGAATGTTCTCTCTTTTTTTACTAAATTTTTATATTATTTCATATTAGAAACTAATGTTGGATGGGGATAAGCCTATATCACGCTGCTGCTATTTACCATTTTTGGCCTTATTAACTTATCTATCAGAATCTTAGACTGATATAATGAATTGATATGTTTCTCCGGTTTTCGCACCGGGCTAGCCAAATTTTCATGTAATTGTAGTTGAATCTATTACCCAAAACTGCTTAGAACAGTGAAAAAACAAAGTTACAATCCCAGAGGAAAGCAATTTTTCTTTGCAAATTACAGAAATAAAAAAAAAATTGTCAATTAATTGGCGCAGTCAGTAGGACCAAATGGATGATTCTAACACTGGCAGTGTGCATTTTCTATTGGAAATAAAGTCAAATGTAACTCTAGCCAATTTTTTAGTTTATACATTATGATAAGACATTAAAAAAAAGATTTAATGGCGAAACCCATAGAAAAGTATTATTCTTTTTTTTCTTTTTGTTCCTTTAATTTAAACCCTTTTTTAATTGAAGCATTTTTGGCCTCAACTTACCACTGAATATGTTTAATTTACAAAAATTTAAATCAATTCGTTTGTTTAATTTTTGGAATTTTAAAAAGTGAAATTGTTTTTTTCTGGATTGTTTCTGGAATAAAAAAAATACAACAGCTAAAGCTCAATAGTTCAATTAGAAAAAATTATAAAATGAATCTTCATATCATACGCCATACGTATGGAAAATATTTACTTTTCGATCGACTGAAGTCGAAATGCACCAATTTCATCGATATTTCGAGGCTTTTTTCAATAACTCAGTTGCACTAATATTTGTTGCATTTTTTTAGACATTAAAATGTACAAAATGGTCCATTAAAAAAGAGGTAAATTAGATTACATTTTTTAAACATCCTGTATACATGTACAAAAAAAATATTTGACGGAAATTATTAACCATAATGAGCCCTGTGGTTTTTAAAAAAAAATACAAATTTTTACGTAACATTAGCTTAGAATTTTGAAGACATGTATACAGGTTGTCCCATAAAAATAAAATTAATTTTTTTTTTCAACCGATATGAAAGCTTCATTTTGTACATTATATTTATATGTTTGTAAATAAAGATTAGTATTTTCTAGAAAATTTCTTCCACATGACGACCCTAAATAAGGGTTCACACCAGTACATTCGTTCAGGTATGTTGAATGCGGGATCAAATATTGTAGTTAGAGATTTAAATGTTTGGTATCTACCTACTTTATTTGGAGGTGCTTCTTTCGATTCAAACCACTGTCCAATATGTCTTTTTTTCAAAATCATTTTAAATATAATCAATTTTCCAAAGTTAAGAAATGAGGAAAAATATACATGTGGCAACGTCGTAAAAGACGTTAAGACGAACGCGAGAAATATTTTTTTAGGGAGTTAATATTATCTCCTTTGTTATTACGAGGTCAAATTACAGCCCTTTTGTATGAACAAATGTAAAATCAACTCTCTCTCTAAAATATCTTTTTGTTTTCAAAAAAAATTATTAAAAGGGCAAAATAATGAATCTACAAGAAACACTTCTTTTTTTGATGTTAGTTGTAAATAATTAAGAAATGTGATCCATCACACATCAGTGGGTACATTCTGGTACCATTATTTCAAATGCACGCAAACACTGAAAAAAAATGTATTTTCGATTTTGATCAATATGTGATTCTTACTGAAAACTGTACCAATAAAAATAAGTTTAACAAAGCGGTATGATATTTACGTCAAGAAACAAACTATAAGTGAACAAAAAATTGGAATTTCATAGTATAATTTGGTTGTCCAGTTTTCTTTATAAAAAGTTTAGTAAAAAAATAAAGATTAGTACCAAGTTTGTAAAACTTTAGAGTGAAAAGACTGGCAAAAGTAAGATATTGAGAGAGAACTTATGAGCTGGTTTATAGAAAAATAGCCACAAATTTTTTATTAATGGGTAACTATTGAAGGGAAAAGAGGAGGAAATGCTACAAATTAATGGTGTTGATGTTAAGATTAACAAATGCATCTAGCATCAAACGAAAGGCGGCATTAAAAACTTATTATGCCGGCTTTTAGAAAAAATTATTATTATGCCGCGTTACAAAGGAAAGAATTGTTTATCATTTTGCAAAATGTGAGTCTTTTGGACGGCAGAACGTAGAGATATTATTTTGGTCGACAAGGAAAGGCGTAGGAAAGGGGTTTAAAAGAAATTATTCTATCGTTACAGCAGTCAAACCTTGAAGTAGTTACTATCAATCTACTATAGTAAAGCTCTCTAAACAGTTTCTTGACGTAAACAACGATATATTCTGCACTGTCTAATTGACCATAAAATGGTTTTGACGATATTAATTTAAAATAATATAAAATTAATTATCTTTGTATATTTATGAAAAAGCACATTTAAAAAATTTGAAAAAAATATATAATTAAGTAACAATAATGAAGATATTTAGACGAGCAAATAAATAACGAATACTTATCAAAAAAATCGTATCCTGCGTAAATTATTAATAGAAAAAAATTTAATGGTTTGTATTTTTTTGCTAAATAGATTAGATGAAACCGTCCAGATAAATTATATGTACAGGATGTTTTAAAATTAAAGTTCATAAACAAGAATATACAGTGTGACCCATTTTGTTTGGAAGCACCTCTATAAAATCCGCATTTTTCAACCGATTTTGATTTAGTCTTTTTTGTTAGATTTAGTATCAAAAACAGTATTTGAGCACAAATTTTCATACCATAATAGCTATTTTCAAGGCCCTCTACGTTAATTTTTCTTTGCCAAAAAAGACGAAAGTATATTAGGCATTTTTTTTTCTCAAATATGACTACACCACTGGATTCAGAATCATCACAAATGTAAACTATCAAAATTTTATAAAAAAAGTTTTATTAACAACAAAGTTATCACTACATGAATTTGGAATAAGTTGTTTTTTAATTAATTTTTTACTAAGAATGTAGACACATTTTAAAAATGGCAACATGGTAAACAAAAACTAGGACTCAAACATATTGCACTGTAAAAATTCGAAGCCGATACCTTAACCCGTTCTGGAGTTATAGCTTCTGAGAGTAATGTTAAATTGTGCTGATGTGACGAAAACACAAATTAACACCAAATAATACATTTTGATTATTAAACTACTTAATAATAATTGAATTCTACATTTTTGTAGCCTCGACTAGACCTCCGTTAATTTCCACACATTTCTCGTATCGTTTGCGACTATGTCTTAGCGCTTTTTTATTTCATGTGGCGTTATTCCAGCACACGCCTGTCGTATTCTGTCACACAGTTCTGCTCTATTCCTTGGACGTGTCTTATACACTTTTAGTGTCAAGAGACCTCACAGATAAAAATCCAATGTAGTTAAATCGGGCGATCTAGAAGGCCATTCGATTAACTCGCTACCGCGACCTATCCAACCATTTGGAAATTTTTCGTTAACCCACTGCCTGACAATCCTAGAATAGTGTACAGAACAACCATCTAACTGAAATATCAAATTTCTTCTTTCTGCTAGTGGCAGTTCGTCAATCACTGCGGATAACTCACCTTCCAAGAATTCCATGAAGTTATTGGCATTCATGTTACCCTCAAAAAAGAATGGAGCTATTATCCTGTCTTTTAAAATTTCGGCTTCGAATTTTTACAGTGCAATATGTTTGAGTACTAGTTTTTGTTTACCATGTTGCCATTTTTAAAATGTGTCTACATTCTTAGTAAAAAATTAATTAAAAATCAACTTTTTCCAAATTCATGTAGTGATAACTTTGTTGTTAATAAAACTTTTTTTATAAAATTTTGATAGTTTACATTTGTGATGATTCTGAATCCAGTGGTAAAGTCATATTTGAGAAAAAAAAATGCCTAATATACTTTCGTCTTTTTTGGCAAAGAAAAATTAACGTAGAGGGCCTTGAAAATAGCTATTATGGTATGAAAATTTGTGCTCAAATACTGTTTTTGATACTAAATCTAACAAAAAAGACTAAATCAAAATCGGTTGAAAAATGCGGATTTTATAGGGGTGCTTCCAAACAAAATGGGTCACACTGTATATTTAATGAGTTAAAAAGATAAGTGAGAATATCAAAAAAAAAGATGATAATATACAGAGTGTTCTATTTAAAATAACGAAGCTGCTACTCACTTCTGGTTATACTGTAAAAATATTTTCTATGGATTCGCTATAACTTGTGGGTAGAGTAAGCTCGTTGTGAGACAGCCTGTATATAATACGAACTTATATACAAATACTAGCAATTTTACAGGCCAAAAAAAACTGTATTTAATGTTTGACTTTTATCACAACCAAATCATCTATAAGTAAACTGTCGTAAAAGTGTTTCCTTTATGAATATAATAGTGAGACATCCTGTAGCTTGTGTACACATCTGAACCGCTCGATATACAAAGTATTTCAATTAAAGCTATCCACCCTACATTTTTCTAGAGGCATCACTTTTATGAAAACTTGAATAAACACGTCAAAATCATATATAAATGGGGACGAATTTTTGCTCACATCATGTATAGCGTGCGTGTGTTCTTCCCTCTCACTTTGTCAATTGACTGACATTGATTATACAGTGACGTTGGTATTGTCAGTGTCAGATTTTGAACTATTTCGTATCCATATTGAATTCAAGTACGATTCTTAACATTATTTGTTTTTAACAAATACCTTACCTTTAAAGCAAAGCAAAAATCAGTTTCTATATATAATTATTATTATTTTTAATACCCTTATAAAAATAGGTACCGTACGCCGTTGGTACGTTTTTAACAGATATCCGCTATGTTTCCTCGCTCCTTACCAATGCCGCGTAGCTTCAGATAAACTCGCCAAACTATAGACGTTATAACTTTTACTTTAAATGAAACACCCTATAACTACATTAATATTTTTTCATTTTTTTATAAAAGTGACACCTTCAGAATTATGTGGAGTGGTTAGGTTTCATTGAAATGCTCTGTATATATTTAAATAGTGTGATGTAGTTAAAAAAAAAGCTGAGCTAAAACTTTTGTAGAGTAAAGACTGCGGCGTGGTCCAATATTTTCGAGAGAAAAAAAAATATGTACACTTATACATATCCATTTGAGATGGAAAAGACTATACCTATATTTTTGTAGATAAGGTTTGGTTTCATTGAAACAATATTATCGATAGGAAGGAGGTGGACAAAGTTTTATTCATATGTATGAATCTTTTTTCTAACAAAATCGTAAAAGGTTATATACAGCGTGTCCCATCCGTGGACAAGCTGTATAGATTTGTTTATTATTTAGAATGTTGCTCACTTCTTTCAACTCCCAATTGGGAAAACGTGAATTAAACGTTTATTTCTACCTAACCATTGTCACGTACCGTGATTTTCAGTATTAAATTTGTACCTAATTTTATACCTCCTTCCAACTAAAGATGCTTTGACTATTGCTTTAAATAAAATAACTACATATATCAAGTAAAAATAGAACTTTCGTTATAATATATATCGGAAGTAGTTTATATAGTTGTAAATAAAAAAAAAATGGGATCAACTTTCGTTTAGCTGAAATCAGTTATGGAAAAACTGTTGCCATGGCAGCCATTACCATGGTAACGGGTACACAAAAACCTAAATCATATGGCGAGAAAATGCGTTGGCCCCACTATCCAATACTTTGTAACGTGCATATCAAAATTCAAGAAGGGGAAGGGTGAATCCAATGATTATACCCCCTTCCCCTTCCCCTTCCCCTTCCCCTTCCCCTTCCCCTTCCCCTTCCCCTTCCCCTTCCCCTTCTTGAATAGCTTAATGTGCATTACAAAGTATTGGATATTTTTCAAGAAGGGGAATGGTGAATCCAATGAATATATTCCCTTCCCCTTTCCCTTCTTGAATAACTTAATATCCAATACTTTGTAACACGCATATCAAGATTCAAGAAGGGGAAGGGTGAATCCAATGATTATATTCCCTTCCCCTTACCCTTCTTGAATAACTTAATATCCAATACTTTGTAACGCGCATATCAAGATTCAAGAAGGGGAAGGTTGAATCCAATGATTATATTCCCTTCCCCTTTCCCTTCTTGAATAGCTTAATGTGCATTACAAAGTATTGGATATTTTTTTTCAAGAAGGGGAAGGGTGAACCCAATGAATATATTCCCTTCCCCTTTCCCTTCTTGAATAATTTAGTGAGCATTACAAAGTATTGGATACTTTTCAAGAAGGGGAAGGGGATTGCGTGAAAAATATCCAATACTTTGTAACGCGCATATCAAAATTCAAGAAGGGGAAGGGAGAATCCAATGAATATATTCCCTTCCCCTTTCCCTTCTTGAATAACTTAATATCCAATACTTTGTAACGCGCATATCAAGATTCAAGAAGGGGAAGGGTGAATCCAATGATTATATTCCCTTCCCCTTTCCCTTCTTGAATAACTTAATGTGCATTACAAAGTATTGGATATTTTTCAAGAAGGGGAAGGGTGAATCCAATGAATATATTCCCTTCCCCTTTCCCTTCTTGTATAATTTAGTGAGCATTACAAAGTATTGGATATTTTTCAAGAAGGGGAAGGGGAATGCGTGAAAAATATCCAATACTTTGTAATGCGCATATCAAGATTCAAGAAGGGGAAGGGTGAATCCAATTAATATATTCCCTTCCCCTTTCACTTCTTGAATAACTTAATGAGCATTACAAAGTATTGGATATTTTTCAAGAAGGGGAAGGGGATTGCGTGAATAATATCCAATACTTTGTAACGCGCATATCAAAATTCAAGAAGGGGAAGGGTGAATCCAATGATTATATTCCCCACCATATGATTTAGGTTTTTGTGTGGGCCGTTACCATGGCAACAGTTTTTCCATAACCGATTTCTGCTAAACGAAAGTTGATCTCAACTTTATTGTACATTACATCTAGTTTAAAATGTATTATTATTACATTAAATGGCGGGTCTCCTCTTGTAAACATCTATCATCCTGTATATTCGATAAATTCATTTACATATATTAAAAAATGTGATAAGAATAAAAATATTATTACTTACAAATTCATATATACCTATTTGTTATAATGTGCGTATTGTTCAAAAAATATGTACCTATAATCAGCTATTTATTTTCGAAATAATCCCAAAACGACTTGGTTCATTTAATAGATTCCCTGGGAATTTTTAGAGGAAAAACAATCGCTAGGGTATATTTTAAGCTAGATTTAAATTATAATTTCCTAAAATTTTATTACTGTTTAAGGTCCTTTAGATATTTATATTCGATTACAGCATATTTAGAATATTAAGGAATATCGTTAAAAATAATTAAAAATTGTACATTTGGCATACATGCACGAACATTTTACTCATCTTCAATAGAGTGGAAGAATCTTTTAATACGCTTATACATTTCATTAATTTTAAAGTACTGTCAATAGCACATTATATACATTGTATTTTCTTTCGAGAGTTTCATTTTTCACACTTTTCCTTATCCCATCTCGTACTACTCAACTTGTAAGACCACCCGAAATTAATGGAAAATTTGAAAGCATTTATAGTTTAGTACAAGATATATAGGTATACTTGGCTCCTATACTATCATAAATAAAATATGATAATGCTTTGAAATGAAAACATCGTCAAATTTTATTATATTGGTTTCTCCAACTCCAATAATTTGTCCAAAAAAACGTAAAAATTTGACAAGAAAGATATACATGTTAGACGAATCCATTATGCAAAAGGGGAGTAGCCACAATTTTAAATTATTACATTTTAATAAAGAGATTATTACCTTAAGAAGCTCGCAGATATTTCATTTTGTTCACTAACACTAATTTCACAAATTTGCATAGTTTTTCGTACCGGAATAAAGTTTTTTCCACTATAATTACAGTAATATAAAACCGAATAAAATTACGCGTCTTCCACATCGCACAAAACTTCTCTAAACAATTGGTTTTATGTATGTCTGTCGTCGAGCAAAAACTCATAGTCAACTACGATATTAATAAAAAAAATTTAATATACCTAATGAGGTTATTGTAGATATTAAAAATTTCTCTAAAAAAAATCTAGTCTCTTCAGATAAACGGTGCAGCCAAGAGCACAAAAAAGTGCTGATACCTATATCGATTTATTTAATACTTTTTCTGTCCCATTTATATTTCAGAATTATTCGAAAATAAATCTAATATTATTTATCATTATTTAAAATTGTTTCTAAGTGGTAGGCAATACTGCATACACAGCAGGCTCACCATAACCAAACTTCAAACCATTAAAACGTCAAAAGTCAAAATTGAAGTGTTTTTGATTGAAACCAAAACAAATCGTTATCCAAAGAATTTTATTTAAAAGTCATTCTTTATCAGTTTTCCAGTGGCTGTGATAGTATAGTAATATTTTTTAAAATGTCTGCTTTATTTTCTTCAATAACTACCGTGTTACGTTTAGGGCCAAAGGAATATGTAAGACAAAAATTCAAACTACCACTAATAAAGTTCATACACGATACATTAAATTTGTACAAATCTAGGACGAAGGCAGGAGTCAATAATATTAGGGAAGTTTTATTTAGAGGTACAGTAATAGCTTTGATAACAGCTCTTTTAGTTTGGTTATCGATTTTTATGTACATTGCATTTTATTATGTATATGTACCAACAGTATTACATGAACGTCCTGTACATTTCAAATTCAAGTAAGTACCACTATTTTCAGTATTTATCGCATATCATAACACTCGACATACTACCCAATAATTATATCACTCGCTATTCACTCATGTAACAAATACATTAAAAACAATGTTTCATACTTATATAGGAAATGATTTGTTCCATAGGCCATGTGGAGCAACAGATCAGTGTTCAGTGGACAAAAAAGCAATTTGTAGTTTTCCTTCAGCACATGTAAAACTAACACAGCAACAACTCTTAATGATGGGGCAAGCATATAAAATTCATTTAAATTTAGAAATGCCAGAATCACCTGCAAACCGTGAACTAGGTATGCCATATATTTTAAACAATCAGTATGTAGCAAATATTGAATTTTCACCTTTTTTAGGTATGTTTATGGTATGTGTAGAATTTATGGGCAAGGATGGAACTCTTTTAAACAGTTCCTGCAGATCTGCGATGTTACACTACAGGGGAATATTACTGGATACTCTGTACAAGTTATTTTTCAGCCCATTTTTTATTTTGGGTTCAGCTGAAGAAAAACAGTCTGTTAAAGTTGAACTTTATGCTGATTATGAAGAACAAGAGGTGATAATTTGAATTATTTTATTTTATCGATCAGTATTCTATTATATCGTTTATTCAATTTTAGAATGAACCAGTTACAGACATTTTCATAGAAGTACAAACTAGAAATATTGAAGTTTATTCAGCTAAATTTACAGTAAACGCCCAATTTAATGGACTGCGATATGTGATGTTCCATTGGCCTGTCATATCTGCAGCAATGGGTATGTTTAGAATGTTTTATGTTGTACGAAATAGATTGATTTTATTTTTAGAAAGCTTGCTTCAAAAGATTGTTGATTCGATATCAGAAATAAAATTAATTCCCAATTGCTTTTTTGTTTTTAATATAAAAAAGGAAAAAACCTTATTTTGTCTGATTTTTATAGCTAAGCCAGCCAAAATACCTCTAAAGCCAGGAGCACGAAATTGATAATAAATAGTAACCTCAAATTCCTTCCAATCTAATATTAATTCTTCTTCGTTACGTTATTTGTTCAGTAGACCTACAGTTTCATAAATAAACAATAATAAAAATAATAAGCGTATAATTTGCTATTAGGATGTTCAAACTAAACTCCTTCAATTTATAAAACCTTGAAGTGACCATATTTCTTCATCTTAAAAAATTATATAAATTGTTTACTTTTCTTATGTAACAAAATCAAATCAAATTTAATACTCGCCAATCACTTGATAACCTACCATTGTCAAGGCAGTAACACTTTGTGATAATTTTGAGTTTTTCCTGAATACGTTGATATGCTTTTTAATTGGGAGTCAAAGTTTATCAAAATCGTTTATTTTTAAAATAAAACTGAAAGTGGAGGATGTTCTTTTGAATGAAATTACACATAAAAAATTGTTATTGAATAAAATATGAATTCATTTTTCAAAAAGTAACTTTAGAAAAAGCTAAACTGACGCAGTTAACTAAAAAGCAAACAATAAACGTTTTATACGACAATTTAATATTTATTTGTCCAAAATCCAGTATCTATGAAAATAAAATTTGTCCACCTTGGAGCTCTACTAGATCTAAATATGTATACTTTTCATTGGGAACCTCCTTTTTTTAGGTAACAGTTAAAAAACAGAATTTTTGGCTATAGTCCATTTCAAGATATTTCTTTTCAATTCAACGTTGTTTGATCTTTGATTATGACAAACGTAACAATGATTGTATTTGTAAACAAGAATCAAGGACGAACTTGATCTAAAGTATTTGACACATTTTACATGGAATTAGTGTCAAAAACGAATGCCTTGAATCTTGTTTATAAGTACATTCTGACATGTTTCTTTACTTTGCAGGTATCACTGCCAATTTATTCTTTGTTGCACTTGTTTGTTTAATAAGCTGGTACCAAATAATCAATTCTGAAGAATATATAGAATTTCTTCATTGCGAAAAGAAAAAAAAGATAGAACATGGTGAGTATACTTTTAAACCATTCTTGTATTATGTGTACCTATTATATGTTCATTGATAAAAGAAGTGTTGGTTATCTTTCGATAGCACCATTAATTTTTTTGCTGGAAAAGTAAATGCTTTGATTGTCGTTAAATTTTAACATAAAACTTATATAAAATGTCCACATGTGCTACATTTTCAGTTCTGTAATTTAAAAGAGCTGAATGGAACTAGGAACAATCAGATGTCTACAGAATTGCCAAGTTAAATCGTTCCTACTGGCTTTTAAATAAGATTGACTTTCAACTGCTTTTTCTAATACTTGTACCCTTTTTTATGAATACAAGTGTACCACAGCATCTGTGATACAAGATTAAGCTGCCAGGGAATAAATTTACCTAAAAAAAGTTGTTTGTGTTAATTTTCGGATACTTTAAATTCATGCTTCCCATTATTCATAACTCGCATCTATTACCTGTGGAAGTGGTGATTATAATGAAATTGTGGCTAACCCAACTGGTAAGGGCTATCGATTTATTCCCATTTACACAGTGATGATTTGTTTGTTGCTTATTTTCAGATGACTGTGACCAATTAATAGAACCGAGTATCCTGGATAACATGTTAGCTAGTGATGTAGGAACTTTTACCTTGGTTCCAGTGTTTGTAGGCTTAGATGTGGGCTCTTTTGTGATCTCTTATTTCAACAAAAAATTTTTCAATATTCCTTTAAAGCTGGCGAAATACGCTATTGACTTTTGTGAATATAATTATATTGAAGAATTGGAAATCGGTGCAAAAAAGTGATTTCAAAGATTAGTGTGTGTTATACTTAGAGGTTATTATAAAGGTGTAAATAAATAGATAATAAGGTTTTTAATAGTAAAATTACACAAGAACTTGGCGCCTTAGTAACTATTTGACTATCCCACATAATAATCCTTCGTCCTCTATATATTTTAAAGATACTTGAGGTTTTTCCTATACATTCAGTGTTTGGTTCCTGATCCGTACATTCATATCCCAGTTCCTCTACTGTACTTGAATAAACTTTTTTGTCCGAAACGTGGACTTTTATCACCAATAATAATATTTTTATTTGTAGATTCGGATTCATCATATTCCGTAGATTATGATGAAGCATCGATGTTGGACGATCCGGATTACCAACGTAGAAGAGAAAGTATAGATGAAAATTGCATAGAAAATGTTGACTCGTAGTTTTTGTTTTTATTGTGTGTAGGTACAAAAATTTCTTGATCTCTCCCAAAGCCATTCCATTAATTAAGGTATGTAACGTTTGTGTATAAATATAAACGCTTTTCCCTAAAGTTTTATAATATTTTCAGTTTAAGGTTCTACTGAGTGAATTCATGTTGCTTTATTATGAAAATGTGCAAGCAAAAGATTATAGGATTGAGTAAACTTATTGTTAATAATTTTTTCCGAAACACCTTTTATTTTGCTAAATTTTACATCCATTATCGTTTTTACATTGAGTTACGTGATTCTCAGTTCTGCGAATCAAAACTGGAGATAACGCTACGCGGCTTGACATCTGTCAAATTCAAAACTAGCGCCACGTAGCTTGACAAGTGTAATTAACGTCAAACTCAAAACTCGCAAATACTGTACTGCAGGCAAGAGAAACCCTACAATTGAATAAGCTACTGTTATATTGATGCGTTTCGGTAGCATAAAATACAAATTGTTGAGTAAAATATGTATGCAAATATTCACCAATCAGATTCACTCTTCTGATGCGCGAATCCTGCGTATGAAGTTGACATTTCTTGGCGCTACTTGTGTCGGACTATATGTAGACCGTACCAAATGTAAGTTTGTGATAGATAAGTCCGCCTACCTTTTTAATTGTTACCAATAAAACTTTGTTTTTATATTGTTTTTTTTTTAATACAAACCTTTTCTCCATTACAGAATCTGTTAAAACCAATCAACACTCCATATTCTGGTAATTCCACGTGTTAACATACAAAGACAAGTTCTCACTGGTCCTCGCCGAATAAACCACACGAAAACATCGTTTTCATTGGTTCAAATGACACATTAATGTGAATTTAGAGGTGCGCCGTGAGTATTTGTCTCGGAAAAGCACGCGCCGAACTTTCCTGATGGTTTATCGGTAAAAATGCTTTGCTTGAACAATGTTTCATGTAGTATTTTCTCTTCTGGTACCAAATCGAATTCATGTACTGTAAAAGTCACGAATGTTTCTCGTTACGTCATAACCCATAAACATCCGAATCAAATCAATAAGACAGTTTTCACCAGCAGCGCTTCATTGTTAGAGGGTTCGGCATGTATTTAACATATCACGGTTAGACTACAATTTGAAATTTTACAAATAAATTATTAGAAAACTTACATCTTGAATGGCATTTAACGTCAAAACTGGTCCGTCATTAGCCAATTCCTTTTTGGAAATATTCATGTAATTTTCGAATAAACTCACATTTACTTTCGTCCAAACGTTTACCAGGCATTTTGTCGAAAAATGTCACAATAAATGTAACCTGTTTAAAATAATAACAATGACGAAGAAACTTCAATGGTGACATAATGATTTCTGCATAAATTGACGTTTCACTTTTTAAATACAATCATTGTCACAAGACAGAGTGACAAACCGATAAAGACGTAGAGGGTAGCTTAATTCAGGCACAAAAGACATACTGCAAGCGCCAAAAATGATGGCGAGCCCGCCCCCATGCGCACAAACTCATTTTCAATGTTACCTCCCACTACAGCTCTTACAAAACATATAAATGCTCTGTACAGAGGCGTATCATTAGTTGTCCCCCAATTCTGTTGTCGATTAGCATTGTCAGAATCATTTTTGTACGACACTGACCGGCAAGGGGCTTATCGTATGTATGTATGTATTTTTTGGGGTAACATTCACTGAGACCTAAAAGATCTATTGTGCCCCCTTACTTCTACTTAGTTTCTGAGGAGAGTCTCAGGTAACTGTCCCTCTTCTATCCAGTAGTCTCCCAGGTACCGTGCCCTAGGATTCCGAATTACTGTGCAGTTCGCAAGTATGTGGATGGGGATTTCCTCTTCCATTCCACAAAATCTACAATCTTCTTCCTCCACTATTTTGAGCTTTTCAAGGTGCCCATTCAGGCGACAATGTCCCGTTAGGATTCCTGTTAAAACTCTTAGTGCAGTTTTGCTTTGACTTATGCATTCATTTGATCTCAACAGTTTGTAGTCACCCAGAAGAATCTTTGATTGCCTAAGCCCTACTAGGGGCTTATCGTAATCCCATAGTAATTTAGTTGGGAGAGTCTATACTGCTGTATGCACCTTTCCATTTGTTTTAATTGAACATACGCGGTCAGTGATATCCACATAAAATTAGAGTGTCTTTGATACATTTAGGAAAGTATGACGTAACGAGAAACATTCGTGACTTTTACTGTAGGGTCAGATCTCTATTTAGTAAATAATTAGGTTGGTATCGATCAATAATCGGTTATCTGTATATTAGGACCAACATTTAAAGGATTTTTCAATAAAACACCAAAAAAACAGAAAAATATTTGAATCAGATTAAAATTCCAGAAAGTTGAATATCCTTAACTCGTAAATATTCGAAAATTTCAACAAACTTGTACCGTCGTTTCTTTAATATCATTATTATTATTTAATTAGTTGCAAGCAAACGTTTCACATAATAATAATCAGTACTTTTATTTACATCGCAAAATGAACCGATTTTGCCGCAAAGATGCTCGTTTTAAAAGTTTTAAAATGTCGAATTGAGCATAAATAATTAAACTAATGCTATATATTTAACCACCACCTCCTCCTCCACCCAATTCATCTTCGTATTGTTTACGGAAACAATCACCGACCGGGAAGAAGTCCCAACATCGCTGCTGGTACATGTTCCATACGTACGTCTCTTGACCGGTGTGTTCCGTGTCCGGTTTGTTGATCAAGTGCATCAAGAAGAACCTGAAAAAGCATTTAAAGAGAGACGTAATATTTCGAAATTTGTTTATACTCACATGTAATTTGCTAAATTGTGTTCTTGTTGTACGTGCGTATCGAATCCGTGCGGTACTTTATCGAAATAATCCTTTCCTATGCCGCATATGAAACAATTAGACTCCATATCTTCTTTAACGCTCTCGAGTTGATCACGAAGCTCACCAAAAGCGTCAATGATCAAACCTAAAGAAGAAGAAATTGACAATAATGCGTCTGACAAATGACAGTTCTCGTATATGTCAATGTAAGTGTGATAGCTTTTGGCATTACATAAAAAACAAGAACTAAATTCATTCGAAATTATTTACAATAAGTTAGTTTATTTAAAACAATTAAAAGTATCAAAGTAAGGTCAAGTCGAAAACGAAAGCAGACCGGTCGTGTCTCTAGGGTCAGATATGGGAAAAACAGCTTGAAAGAGAGAGAAAGAACAACAGTGCGTGGCCAGCGAGGGCGTGTATTTAGTTCCAGAGGCCGGCCGAATGTCCACTGCCCTCCATTTCAACCGCTGTTGCCAGAAGCGCAGACTAATTTGTACAAATAATATCGTTGACTCCTTTTCGAGTTCATGCACTATTAGGCAAAACCAAACACCTCCATCCGGCAACAGTGTCCTTTACATAAAGAATTCACATTTAAATTGCTATTCCTAGGGCTTTTCGCTACAAACGTTGATCAAGTTGGAAGCGCATCCCATTGTATTTGAAAATGACACTGTTGCCGGATGGAGGTGTTTAGTTTTGCCTAATAGTGCATGAGCTCGAAAAGGAGTCAACGATGACGAGACAAAAATATCATTTGCACAAATTAGTCTGCGCTTCTGGCAACAGCGGTTGAAATGGGGGGGCAGTGGACATTCGGTCGGCCTCTGGAACTAAATACACGCCTTCGCTTCAAGTATTAGTATATTTAGTCAAGTTTATAATGACAAGTGTAGTTATTATTACTTGTCACAGTTAGTGAAAATAGTTATGGCACCAATAAACGAATATTATCCCAGTGACCCACGTAGTTTTTCTACTAATATTTGAGAGGGCTCCCACTAGTTACCGTGTAAGCCCACCACACATACGGCAATCCTGCAAATAAGGTGAATCAAGACATGGGAGGCTAATCAACGAAGCGGGCAGTCCAGGAACGCTCAAACGCTTCAAAAGTCAAGTTAAATAAACTGTAAAATTAAATTATAGCATAACCTACCCTGTATGATAGCTAGCAGAATAATAATAACGAAAAAGAAGAACGTGATGTCGAACATAATACGATATACTTCGTAATCATCGCCATCTGGTGGTCCGATTTCGTCACCAATACCACCACCGGCTCTGACACCTTTGTAGAGATGGAATACGAAACACTAAAACAAAACCTTACACTGTAAAACTATCAAAAACAATAAGATTGATTTAGCTTACCGTTAACATATCATGGCACTTTTTATCTACTACCTCGTCTTCTTCTTGTATATAAAACTTTCTGAAGAAGTTAAAAGCTATGACGGTGTAAATGTACACGATAATCGTCAAAAGTAACACTGTTAATACAAGTTGTTTGCCGTTGTGAGTTACGGATTGTAAGATCGTACGTAGAGTCTTGAAACCTACGGCTACGTCGAGTAAATGAGCAGAGAAGAAGAAGTTGTTGAAGTTGCCCAAGATGGAGAATGTGAAATACCATAAAGAGTATAGGAAAGCATTGTCGGTTATCGTCACTCCTGATTTCCATATTTGGTATCTCCAGTCGATATTTACGATTCTAAAAAAAAAGTTTTCTAGTAAAAAACTGGTCAGATTAGATTAGGAGGTGGGTAGAGCTGGCGTTAGTTTTCTGTCACTGAAATCTGATGATTTATTGTGACAAAGGTTTATCGAGGTAGCTTGTAAAGTCTAACTAAAGTCAGTGTGATATTTTTAATCCCCTTGAAGGAAAAAGCCGTCCAATGGCGTGCATATAATTTTTTTACATTCACTAAACTCACTCGACCAAGAAATGGATACTAGATATTTACTACTATTATTTTAAATATTTCTTTAAAACAAAACTCACACACGCCCCTGAATCGACACACAATACTAATATCTCTCTAATATCGCAGGCCACCCTCGGAGTTTAATTTTTTTTTAGTTACAGTTAGTCCGCCTTAGTAAGTGACCCGTTACTCCATTATAATATAAACAATACTGTACTTGATGATTGTATAACGTTGAACACCTGCAATGCGTTGCCAGATATACAAAATTTTCTTAAATATAGTAGGCACACAAAAAGTTGTTTTGCCAATTTTATAACAATCGTATGACTGTTGAGTCTGCAGTGTCCTGGCAATAAATTCTACGATGATCCTAACAGCCTTTCGGGTTTTTAGCAGCAGGTCCTATGTTACTTTGGCCGTTGGTCGTTTGGTGAACTCTTTGCCCTGTCTCTGTTCAGGGGTTGTTCTCCACCAATCCAGAAACTTAATTTGCTTCCATTTTTCAATGGCTGCCTTTTTGCATCTGTAAACTACACCACAGAAGGGTTCGGGGCCAATGCAGGGAGCATTTGCTCCTTCTGGTTACAGATAAATGAAACCCCTTCGAAAATATTATCGTATTTACACACAATACGTCACATTTGCATGTCGGTGACGCGAACCTATAAGTTTTGGCCTTGTAAAAAGTCGCTCAAAGCGGTAGAGGAAGTTTTCACTGGACGTCTAAGAAACGGCGGGAAAGATCGTAAAGAGAAGTTAAATCAATATACTTACAACGAAATAATATTTTTCTTCTCTTCAGCGTCTTGTTGATGGAACGAGGTCTTTTCCATACCCAATAGACTGCTGATGGATTCAAAATCGTAAGTTTCACTGTACTTCTGACGAACCTTCTTTTTTATAAATTTATCCCAGTAATTCACAGGAAAAGATCTGAAAAATGTCATTTTCAACGCTGGAAAGTGTTTTTTTTTTCAAACTTACTTAGCCGAAATCACCAATTTATCCCAGTGCGACTTCAAATCGTCATCCTCCGGCTGTTCGGCGATATACAATCCTTCAAATTCCAATCTCCTAGCAATTTCCTTTTCCCTTTTGAAAATAGCCAACGGTACTTTCAAATGGTAGTACGCTATTAGCATCGCTAAAGAAACTATACTATGCAACATCGCCGCTAATCGCATAACGTGCGCCATGTAATAGAAATCTTCGTCCACGTGCACCAACTCCGGTAGATCGTCTTCTTCGCCGTCGCCTGACCCTGCGCCACTAGAAGAATCTAGACCTGAACCTTCGATTATTTCTGGAATGCCTTTGCTACCACTGCCGCTACCCGAATCTTCGTTAAGACTGGAAACCTTGTAGAAGAGCAACATGAAGTTGATACAGAAAGCCAAAACTAGAGCGACATATTTTAAATTATAAAAATTTCTAGCGAGAAACGACACCGCTCTATGTCCGTACGAAGCAAAATTAATTTGAGACATAGCAGACGTTTCGACTTGATGAACTTGTTTGCTTTCCGATTCTATGGCTTGCATTGCTGCTTGTTGCGCAGCTTGAGCTTCAACTTTCTCTTGCTGCGCTCTCTTCGCTTGTTCCCCGCTGCAAATTGTGATATTTTAAAAAAATTGCATTTAAATCATTTTGTAAACTAACCCTAAGAGATCGGATAAAGATAAAGGTTGTTGCTCGGGAGTTTCCGCTTCGGCGTGTTCTCCGTTTTCTTCCGGAGTAGTTTCGCCGTCTCCTGAAGAAGGTTGACTTCCCGGCGGTGACTCGTGTGGAGCCATTTTATACTGTCCGTTATCTTCTTTCGTTATATCCATTCCGAACGCTTGCATTTGCGTGTTCGGTTCTTCCGTTGATGGTAGAGACGGTAGAACTCGTAGATGACCTACTTTTTCTTCTACAACTGTTTGAATAATCGGTTCTTCAACCGCTGGACCTCTCATCAAGGACATAAGGATACCTAAAACGAATCAATTATATTCGGACCAAAAAAAAACAAACAAAAAATACTCACCTAGAATATATTTTATAACTATGGCAACGCCGAAACCTGAATAGTAAAACGCGAAGAATATCAACTTGAAGAAACCGATGAACAACTCCGTAAACGTCATTTGTTGCATCTCCGATATCTTGTGTTTAATATTCGAAGGACTGAGCGAAGATAATCCGTAGGATATTCCTTCTTTAATTGCTGTATATCCTCGTTGTATAGGATTTTTTGTCAAACGATCTTCGTCTTCTTGATGCATGTAGCTGTAGCTCGTCGATCTCTGTGGTCCTCCGCCGCCTGAATCTTCCACGGCCATTAAACCACTAGCGTGTTGCATTTCAAAGATGGCGTCTTCGCAAAAGTTGATGAAGGCTTCAAGTTTTTCTTTGTCACCTCCTTCGGTTACTATTGAGTAGAAGAATGCTCGTTTGGATTCCTAAAGGAAAATATAAATCAACTAGAGTGAACCTGAATGCAACGACCAATTATCTATCAAGGGACTCGCTCATACACATATAAAAAATGTCATCAAAATCGTTGTCGTTTGGGAGGTATTTAGTGTGAACCCGATTGCAGCGACACCTACCGGGACCAATTGTGAATCTAAATCATACAGGAACTTCAAGTGAAACAAGACCAATCTTATTTGGAAAAACAAAGATCACTCCAGAACATAAAATAGAATCCTAAAATTATAAAGTTTCGTGTAAAATTCATACGATTGAAAATTGTGTGGAAGAAGTTTTATGCCACGATTATCCTGCGTCTGAAGGGGGCTGCAAGCATGCTGTGCCATTCTTAATGTGGATACACCGAAGAACAGAGGATCCTTCTCCTACGGAAAAAGCTTGTTACTGGAAAAAGTCTAACTAGGCTGCAGCATCAACAACGACAAAATTCTTCACAATACTTTGATCCCTTATTAGAAACAAATGTAGTACGTCGCATAGCTTTCTGCCAAAGTTTTTTAACCTTCAAAAAGTTAGGTAGCGAAATAAATAGTTTTTCAGGAGTTTTTACGGTTGTACTTTGACAATCTGGTACTATGCAATACTTGTATAATTATTATTGATTCAAAACAAACATAAACGTCAACTAACGTGCAAAATTCACCGAAAATACCGAATTAAACCAAAATTCACACGTTAAGTGCCGAGCTCGTTACCAGTAGGCTGATTTGACGTCACAGCTTGCCATATTTTAACACTGAATTTGAGGGTGAAATCGGTTGGATAAAATTGTGATTTTTTGGCAATTGTCTTTTCGAGTAGAGAACTTTTTAAAACTAAAATAAAAAAATTCTATACCTTCGACGAACTAACCTTACCTTTCATTGAAATAAATTAAAAAACTTACTTTGATTTGCGGCTTTTCCCACTGTTCGATATTAGATTCTTTTATTTCGAAGTAGACTCGTTCAATGCGTTTGCTCCCACCTAAAATTTCAATACGACCCAAGAAAGGCTCAAAATAATTTAAAACGGATCCTGCCGTTTCTAAGAACCTCGCTAGTCTAGGTTCATTCGGCATATGTTCCGCCAAATTTGTCAACAAAACAGCCAAATTAAAACCGATTTCTTTAGCCGGTTCGTGGAATCTATCGATAAAATCAACATAATCGATTTTCCCGTCGTGGTTGGTTTCGCAACACGCCAGTAGAAACTCGATTTCACCGCTGGAATAAAAAATTTTGTTAGTAAAATGAATTTTTTTATATTTATCGAACGTACGATGTGTAATTTTTAGATTGTTCCATTTTTTCTTTGAAATCCTTAGGATACACCCATCCGTCGCTGTTTAAATCGATCTCCTGGAAACCGGCCGAAGAAGTCAAAACTTTCAATTTCAAAAACATATCGAAATATTTTAAAATAAGCTCCACATTGCTCGCGCTTTCCACTAACGTATCCACCATCTGTTTTCCGATAGTTCCGTTCACGACGTTTCCCTCAAGCATAGATAACATCATGGTGATCATATCTTTTTGTAAATTTAAAAGTTCCTTCAGCAGATCAACTTGACTAGTATGTTTGGAAAGTTTATCTTGCATGTGAGAGAAGAGGAAAAGAAAACCGCCCACAGCGTCCCACAATCTGTAAAATATTATTATTAAATGACAGTTATAAGACAGTTTAAGTATTGTTATTACCTGGAATGTGCTAAAGCTTGTTGGTTAAGAGTACAAGGACCTTGTATAACTTCTGTAAGGGTGTTGAAAACTTGACTTGCAACTCCTACGGATTTGAAAAAGTTCGCTTTACCGGCCAAATCGATAAGTTCTTTACTAGAGTAGTGCCAATAGAAGTCCATGATGGATTCTTGAAGTCTAAGTAAGTAATCAACGGTACATATTACTACATTTACCGTTGTGGTGTTGCCAGCTTGAGTTCTCAGGTAATTCTGCCATTCTAAAAGGATATTTTATATAGAAAGTTTTTAAATTAAAAATATGAAAGATTTACCTAAATTGTGACCTTCACAGGTTAATTGGATGAATCTAAAAAGAGCACAAGTGAATTCAGCATCGTGCATATTTTTCTCCCCAGCAGCTCCTAAAAATCGAGAGACGAATTATGGGATTTATAATGAATGAGCTACACTATTGATATTTTTATTTACTTACCTTCGGATCCAACTCCAAGCCCTTCCGCCTTAGTGTTTCTTTCAAAAGCGTCCAAATCTAATACGCTGCAACTGTTCATCAAACCAGCAATACTCGTAAAGAACCCTACGTCTTTCTTCTCTTTTAAATGATTCAACATACCCATCTGAATGTCAAAGTTACCTCCACGAAGGACGGAAATGCCCAGCTGGAGGGTTTTCATTACCATTTCCGATGGTACGCCTTTACAGGCTGAAATATGTAGAAGAACCATTTCGGCGACGCCTCGATTGGCTAGCCGAGCTTGATTGAATAGTAGTTTTTGTTTTTCCATTTCTTGTTCCTACATAAAAAAAAACGTTCAAGCAAAAAGTAAATAACTATAATGAGATCTTTAGATAAATAGTGACTTTTGAAGGATGTAAAACAAAACACAAAATAAGCAAAAAGGAAAATCCTGCAGTGAATCAGCAAGAAAAAAGTGTAAAATTCCAAAAAGTAAAAGATTATATTGCGACTTTTAGATAAATAGTGACATTTGACATTATATTTGACGGATGCAAGAAACTTATATTGATTAATTGACAACTGACGTTTGCTTTTATTAAAGAGGGAACCAGTAGTCACAAAACTAGCAAAATTATGTCCCGCCGAAGATCAGGAAGAAAAAAGTGTTGAATACCAAAAAGTAGATAAACAGTGACATTTGAAGGATGCAAGAAACTTAAATCCTTGAATTGATACCTGATCTTTGCTTTTAGTAAAAACCAGTCGTCACAAAACAAGCAAAAAGGAAAATCCTGCAGTGTATCAGCAAGAAAAAAGTGTAAAACACCAAAAAGTAAAAGATTATATTGTGACTTTTAGATAAATAGTGACATTTGACAATATATTTGACGGATGCAAGAAACTTGTATTATTTAATTGACAACTGACGTTTGCTTCTAGTAAACAGGGAACTTTAGATAAATAATGACATTTGACGGATGCAAGAAGCTTATACCATTGAATTGACAACTGACGTTTGCTTTCAATCGCCACAAAACAAGAAAAATTATGACGCTAATGAACGTCTTGCCACAAGTAACAATTTAAAAAAACAAAGATTAAGATGAAGAAAATTGTTTTAAAAAATTTGATCTTACCATAAACTGATGCACGTGTCTCTATGTAAGCGTTTAAAAAGTCGATAAAACCATTAAAAAAATTAATTACAACAAAAAATACACTTACATGAATTGAAGACTTTTCTTCTCCTTCGCCGCCACCTTCTTCTTCATCTCCTTCCTCTTCTTCTTCGCCGCAAGATTTAGCAATAATTTCTGCAAAGCCCATGTATAAAGGATCTTCTTGTAAGGCTCCAGATCGTTCTGTCATCGCTCCTCTACAGAACGTAGTTACTAATTGAGTCAAAGGATCCGGTTTATTATCTTCGTCTGTGGTATCTTTTTTCTTCAACTCAGCATCTTCGAAACTTTGAGTTAAATCTTCGATCATCACTTCTTGTCCGACGTTTTCATCTTGCAGCCAAAAATCACGGTAGGTTCTTATAAATATATTAATTGCTCGATGTCTGTTGAAATGAAATTTCGTTAAAAATATGAATAGTGGATTTTATAATAACGTTAGTGCAAATCAAAAGTTGTACCTGCTCAGCTTGTATAAAGGTCTCATCCTGAAGCAAGCAAAGGCAGCTCTTTTTCTAGCGGCTCCCAAAATTTTCTTCCAAATATCTTTGTTATTTTTCGGCTTCGTAGCCTGTTAGTAAAGCACAATTGGTAATAAAATTGTTAGAATTATCAAGAAAAATACCAAAAAAAAATCAAAGTAAACAACGAATTCAACATCGAGATGTGTTTTTTAGTAACAATCTACATAATTAGTATAAAAACTGGTCCTTCGAGCCGGATGTTTCGTTATATGTTGGTCCTTCGAGCCGGATGTTTTGTTATATGTAAGTGGTTTTTAAAAGGCACACCTCGGAAAAAGCTACAAACTTAACGAACCTTGGCAAACTGTGTAAAGAAGCTTGACGGAAGCAAGAAAGTACGGCACGCTTCCGTTGAGTCGAAACAACGCTTCTATAAACACCTTTCTGCTGTTGTTGCGGGTGATCGATCTAACAGCCATTTGCAAAATAAAAAAAGATGAAAAAATGCCCAAAGTAAAATATGATAATAATGTTTTGTATAATGTTAATGTAGAATTTTAGAGCACTTGGCAGACGCTGCTCTATCTTGATCCTTTGAAATTTAAAAATATTTCACAAACTTTCAACTTTAATACCTTCCATTTGTATAGCATTTATAGAACGGTAAATTTTTTAAATTATTCTCTACACTTTCTATTGTATTTTAAAAACTTTTTGGTCGTTTCGATTCCATAGGTGCAGGCCATATAATTTTTTCAAATGTTAAACTTTGACCCTGAATAACTTTGGCAATCATTAAAACGAACAAACAATTGTTTACTATATCAAATGATACAAAAAAGATAACTGTAGCTGTTTCTTTCAACAACTTTCAACATAAAAAATTCAAAATTTGGGTCAATTTCTTAGATAAACACATATTTTGGACCCAACAATTCGATTTTCCTACAGTTCTTCCAGCAAGGTTTTCTTTAGGATCTTTTGGACCCAAAAAAAGCCAAACCAAAATTTAAACAAATCGGTGAAGAGTTTAAAGTGAGTCTGATTGCAGCGACACCTACCGGGACCAATTATTGTGAATCTAAATCCAGTTATTCATTCAAACACATACAAAATATCAATAAAATCGGTAGATCCTTTGGGTTAAAAGGAAGTAAATTATATTTACACGCATATGTAGGAAAATTATTTGTATATAAGTATAAAGTTTTTTCAATTCAAATCCTTTAAACCCTGTCGAATTTTAAAAATATATTTTTGCGACCAGAATTTTTATTAGAATTTTATTTAAGTACAACCCTGTCTTGTATTAATCACAACGACGTAATGTAATAAGTGATTAATAAGGTAGTATTATCGTGATTTTTGCCGGGGCTAGTAGCTCATCTAATTCAGTTTTTTAACGGTTAAATTGTGGTTTTATTTTTGATTCCGATCGGTACGATTTAAGTGCGGAAATTTTTGGAAAAGTACACTGGAAGGTTTTAATTTCGATACCTTTTGAAATAATTCAAGTGAAGTTTTAAGTGCGGGAGTTTTTTTTGAGAAATAAAATAGACGATCCAAAATTTCGAAACCACCGAACAATATTTTTACCTTCAAGACCTGGTAAGTATTTATTTGTTAATATTTTTATATTGTAAAGTTTGTTATTTTCTGTTTTAATATCGATGAATTGCAATAAACTAATAAAAACGAAAAACCGACGTCATGCTTTAAATAAGGCTAAGCTAGGCAAAGTAAAAAGCATAACTAAATGAAAATAAATCACTATTATTTTAAATTAATTTTATTATTTAAATATTCATAGAAATTATTATTATTTCCGGTAAAACCAGATAAATTTATTTCAAAATCTTTAATTGAAATTAATTTAGTGAATACAAATGCTTGAAAGTTTCTTTTTATATACCGGGTGTCCCATTATATTTCAAGAGCTCTTAATTTTCAAACGAGTAAAAACAGATACTTGCGGTTTTTATTTAAATACTTCACATTGATCAAGCTTTGTTTGGACTCATCAAAGATATTTTTCTCACTTCTGGTTAACCAAAAATCAAAATGTTTTTTTTTTACCTTTTTGAAAGTAACACCCTTCATATTATCAGATAAAAAGAAAAGCCGCTTCTTTCAGTTATCTGTAGGTTTATTAAAATTGTATCAAATTTAACGTGGCTTTCCTTTCATCAGAAAATATACAAGGTGTTACATTTAAAAAAAGCAAACAAAAACGTAATTTTGGTTAGCCAGAATGAGAAAAAAACTTTGATGAGTCCAGACAAAGATTGTATTTCAATAAAAACAGCACAAATATGTCTTTATTCGTTTGAAAATTATAATGGGACACCCAGTATTAGCAAACTATCATATTTTTTAAATCCAAATGAACTCCGAGCTTATTTATTAACATAAAATTTTGAAAAACAAATTCATAGAATTGAAAATAAATTTAAATGCGTTATTATTTATAATATTCTTAATAAATTTGTTTTTTACTTGCAGCTCGTCCCTAAAATGTAACCAACAATGCTTCAAGGGTAAGTTTTTCTGATTTTATATAAATTTATTTGATTAAGTAATGGCTATGTTGTGCTTAACTAATTGAGTTAGTATAAGAAGGAGGCGACATCTCGTGATAAATAGCGGTATCGGATCCGCCATATTAGTGCTGGTTTTGTGTCATTATGTAGATTTTTTTACATATTTTTACTTTTTTTTTACTCGTTTGTTTTGTGTGTGAAAAAACTATAATGTCTTTACATGTAAAAATGAAAATATCCATAGATTCTGAATTTTAAATGTTGTTAAGCTATATAAAAATAATAAACGTTATATTTTAACTGATCTCGCAGCCATATTGGTGCTGGACTAAGCTCCGCCTAGTGATCCTGTAACTGATTCAAATTCGTGGACAGCAGCGGCGTCTCTCCTTAGATACTGGACGGCAACGGCGTCTCTCCTTAGATACTAAGTCAATTATTTTACTTAATTTTTTAAAGATTTTGAAAGCTTTCTATATTTTTAAGATTTGAATGTAATCCAGTTGCAAGTTTTTTAAAAACCTTGAAAAATCTAAAACGTTTTAAACTCACCATGTGAAGTCCATATAATACTTTGCTCATCGCCACTATTCGATCCACCGTTTCATCCACTTGATTTTTACCGTTATTGTCGACTGGACTGACGGAAACGCTTTTTTTGCTTCCTAACTGACTGTAAAGATAGTGCTGCCATGACATTTCGTCGGCGGGGTCGATTTTATCCGGCAAAGTTAGTTGATTTTTGGCAAAATCAATTATATCGTATTCCGGCATTTTCTATAACAAACATACACGCAAAAATTTAGCCACCATAAACAACATTTAGACAAAATACAGATATTGAGGTTAATATCCATTTTAAGGATGTGACAACGGAAGGAAGGTTTTTCGTGGAAAAAAATGTTCAATACTGATTAACGATGTTATAAGCAAAACTGACCGCAGAGTTTTTTTATGAGGGTCGTCCATCCGTTAAAGTGTGACCCCCTGGATTTGTATTCTGGAATTTTTGGGTGGAGAGCTTCCCCGGGAGTGTCAAAATTAAAAATTTATGGTTTTGCCGGTTATGTGTTTTTTAAATGGATTTGTATCATTTCCACGAAATAATCTTGAATTGCATCATTTAAGAAGATGGAAGATGCTGCAGAAGCTACAGAAAGAAGAAAGATGGGCGGAACATAAAAACAATTTTACTACCTTTAAAAATCGATCTTTACAGTGTTGCACTAGCTCTTGTTCACGCCCGGCGAACAAATTAAGCCCCACAGGTAGAAGACGCTTCAAACAAGCAACCATTAACGAAGCTTGTATTTCTTTATCCTTGTCCCTCTTCTTATCGCGATGTTTTTTCTTTTTCTAAAAGAACATTTATATCAACAACTATCCACGAAAGGTTATAAATACACCCACCTTTCCTACTGTAGGTTGGTTGCCGTCGGGTACGACGGGTCTTCTCGTCGCTGTAGGCATGATAAGTACCATGTTATCGATTTCATTGGCGGAAATGAAGTTTTGTTCTTCTCTTAAGAAATACTGAGATTTCGACCAAATGTTGAATATTTCCGCGACGTTGTTGTAAAGATCTTCAGCTTCGGCGACGTTGTGTCGTAACCAATGGTTTCTTTGCAGATCGACGTATTTTATTAACAGCGGATAGAAGGAGTATATGTCTCTTACTAAAAGTATCCAATCTTCTTGTATTTGAGTTTCGATCTAAAAAAAAACAGTAAAAAAAAACCAAAAGCAAATTTTTATCATCACCTGAGATGTATCTTCCGACGAACTTTTTATAAATCCTCTTAAACTTTCTTCTTTATGGAACATAGCTTCGGTCCTCTTCTTCACTCTTTCAGCTAAGGGAAGAAACGGATCTTTAAGTAGCTCTTCGCTGCTGTTTATGATTATTTGTTGGGTATAAGCGGCTACTCTTGTCATCCAAGGAGCGTTTTCGTTGCCGATGTTCTTTTTGATCAGCTTCAGTACGTTTTTCAACAGCTGGTTCATGTGTTCCGCTGTTACCATCGAAACGTGCGTCCTGAAATTATATAAAGTTTTTGTTTTCCGCTTTTTGATGGAATATTTTCTTACCCTCCAGTCGGACTGACGTTATCGGGACCTTGTGACCACCAAAACGGCAAATACGAACACAACATCGGCATTATAACGTCGATAATGTGCGGAGAATCGTTGTAAGTTTTTTCGCTGTCGACATACTGATCTACTTCGGAAATTATCGCTTCCAATGTAGGCATGGAGCTCTCCATTCTCGCCATTATATCTAGTGTATAATACAAATTATACAAAATGTTCGGTAAATATAATAAATGGTCGGTAAAAAGTAGAAACTATCGGTAAAAACAATAAATTGTCGGTAAAAATAATAAATGGGCGGTAAGAACAATAAATTAATGGTAAAAATAATAAATTTCCGGTAAAAATAATAAATTATCGGTAAGAATAATAAATGGCCGGTAAGAACAATAAATTAATGGAAAAAATAATAAATTCCCGGTAAAAATAATAAATTATCGGTAAAAATGATAAATTATCGGTAACAAGAATAAATTCTCGGTAAAGAGAATAAATTCTCTGTAAAAATTATAAATTATCGGTAATAAGAATAAATTATTGGTAATATGAATAAATTCTAGGTGAAAAGAGAAAAGTTCTCGATAAAAAAAATAAATTATCGGTAAAAATGATAAATTATCGGTAACAAGAATAAATTCTCGGTAAAGAGAATAAATTCTCTGTAAAAATTATAAATTATCGGTAATAAGAATAAATTATTGGTAATATGAATAAATTCTAGGTGAAAAGAGAAAAGTTCTCGATAAAAAAAATAAATTATCGGTAAAAACAACAGATGTTCAGCAATTCTCGGTAAAAAGTATAAATTATCGGTAAAAACAACAAATGACCGGTAATAAGAATAAATTATAGGTAAAAACAACAGATGTTAGGTAATAAGAATAAATTCTCAGTAAAAAGTATAAATTATAGGTAAAAACAACAGATGTTGGGTAATAAGAATGAATTCTCGGTGAAAAGTATAAATTATAGGTAAAAACAACAAATGACCGGTAATAAGAATAAATTCTCGGTAAAAAGTATTTATTATAGGTAAAAACAACAGATGTTAAGTAATAAGAATAAATTCTCGGTAAAAAGTATAAATTATCGGTAAAAACAACAGATGTTGGGTAATATGAATGAATTCTCGATGAAAAGTATAAATTATAGGTAAAAACAACAAATGACCGGTAATAAGAATAAATTCTCGGTAAAAAGTATAAATTATAGGTAAAAACAACAGATGTTAGGTAATAATAATAAATTCTTGTTAAAAAATATAAATTATAGGTAAAAACGACAAATGACCGGTAATAAGAATAAATTCTCGGTAAAAAGTATAAATTATAGGTAAAAACAGCAGATGTTAAGTAATAACAATAAATTCTCGGCAAAAAGTATAAATTATAGGTAAAAACAACAGATGTTAGGTAATAACAATAAATTCTCGGCAAAAAGTATAAATTATAGGTAAAAACAACAGATGTTAGATAATAAGAATAAATTCTCGGTAATAAGTATAAATTATAGGTAAAAACAACAGATGTTAGGTAATAAGAATAAATTCTCGGTAAAAAGTATAAATTATAGGTAAAAACAGCAGATGTTAAGTAATAACAATAAATTCTCGGCAAAAAGTATAAATTATAGGTAAAAACAACAGATGTTAGGTAATAAGAATAAATTCTCGGTAAAAAGTATAAATTATAGGTAAAAACAACAGATGTTAGATAATAAGAATAAATTCTCGGTAAAAAATATAAATTATAGGTAAAAACAACAAATGACCGTTAATAAGAATAAATTATCAGTGTTGCTTTGCACAAACCTCGGAACAGGTCGCAAAATTTAGCCGGGAGGATCGATCTTTCGGGTAGAGAGTGTAAAAAATCATCTTTTCAACGGTCGTACTTACCTTGTGCTTCTAACGAATGATCGGCAATTCTGTTCAACAAAGAAAACTGATTGTGCTTGTTTAGATGCGGTTCCAAAAAAGCGACAGGGAAAGTAGAGCTAAAAGCTCCCAAACACGATCCCAACGACGGTTTGTACTTTTCCATTTCGGTTTTTAGATATTTTCTTTCTTGGGATAAAGTCGGGTCGGTGCCGAGAGTGTATAGAGCTTGTAGTATTTTGTAGGAAGCTACTTGGATCTCATCAACTGCAAATTACGGTAAAAATTATTCAAATTGAGCAACGGGGTATTTTTTTATCTTACGTAGTAAGTCGCTGCCGAATTCGCAGTGAGCGAGATGGTCAAAAAGTGACGTGAGGATGGGTAGAAGCACGACGTTTATGTAAAATAAAGATGTCGACGTTTTTAAATGCGTTCCTCTTAAATGACCGTATTTACCCTGAAACATAATTATATTAACAAAATTAGAGTACGTATACAGATTGTTCGAGCTGACGCTGAATTAGCCGCAGTAGTACTAACCTCCTGCAAATTAATGATAGTATGCCCCAAATCATCGGCTGTGTTATTAAAAAACGTCAACATGGAAGTTCTTATGAACTCTGGACAATTCTTCACCAAAGATTTAGCGTCTATGCCTTTCACCAACACTTGCAAACACCTCACTGTAATCCTAACGTCAGCACCGAAAGCTGCCAGCTTCGATCTCAACAAATTCGCCAATTTACAAAACAACGCCGCCACCATTTCTTTTTCCTTCAAACTAGCAGCTCCGACATTGTTCGTAGCAGTCGCTATGGTGATAAAATAGTTACGATGCGTTGAAAAGTACTTTTCCATTAGAGGCAACACGACTTTGGAGAAGAATTTTATGTCGCGTGATGATGTTTTGTAAGAACTTCGTCGGCTGAAAGTTTGAGAAGGTTTCAGTAGTTTCATGTTAATCGTAGCTCTCTCCAGGTATTGGATCAATTTTTCTAGAAGGCTGTAGGCGAATCTAAGTTCTATTGCTGGACCGGAGGCAGATTGCTCGGTTTCTGATTGTCCGCCGCGATTTGGCCTAGAAAAAGTTGAGATGTCTTCCATTATTATTTACGTTAAAAAAAAACTTTACCTGTGTAACTTAAACCCTTGATATTGCAAATATTTGAGGAACTCTTGAGATCTTTCTCTATTCTTTTTCTTCTCTTTATCAGTCAGAAGATCGTACGGTACAAGTTGCGGATGTACACCTCCTCCGCACGTAGTTAACTCTTCTCTTTTCTTCTTCGCCCAAATATCGTGAGCGTTTTCCGCCAAACGTTCAGCCATATTTTGCATTTCTCTTGATAAAGTTAGATTGCTCATATCTACCGGATGTGGATTGTAATTGAAAGCCGAAGCGCCTTCTCCGGATTGTCTCATTCCGGAACTCCTGTTGTTAGAAGGTAGATCTACTTGTTGTTGCTCTACCGACCATCCGATTGCTAGTAAAGCTTTGAGGGATTCTCTGACTGGTTCTTTGTATCTCTCCTTTTCCTAAAAACGAAAAAAACTGGTACTGGTACTGGTAATATATAAAATTATCACTTACATAATCGTTTAACATGGTGTACGGTTTCAATCTCGGATGAGTCTTGTTACCTTCCCACCCGGAATAACTTTCAGCGTACTGCCAAGCATTTTCCAACTTCCTCGAAGCCCAAGCATCGTGGTAATGTTCGGAAAACTGTTGGACGATATTGTTCAAGTCGTTGTTTAAGACAATCGATGAAGTATTGATGGGTTGCGGGTTGTAAGGACCGTCTGTACCGGATTTGTCCGTTTTATTCGTGTACCATTCATCATCGTAGTTTTTGGACAGAGAATAATCCGGCGGTAAAGCACAACCTATTGCCGTCAAACAAGGTAACGCTTTTCCGAATAATTCCGGATCGTAATCCATTTTACTCAAAGAATCGAAGATGTTTGAGAACAACATCATGGTTAACCGCTTTTCTTCGTCGCTGGATGAACCGTACATTCCTTGTCCGCCGCTGGAACCGTAATATTTAGCACACCTCTCGTAATGTAACGTCAACAATCTTAAAGCTACTGTAGTGTATTCGGATAGGTTAGAAACGTCAACTGTCAACTTTCTGAGTAGCTTTAAAAGCATGGAGGGTTGAAGTTGACTGGTTAGGGCGACTAGAAAGTCGGAAACTGCTTCTCTTTGTCCTTTTGTAAGCATCCGGTTCTTGGAAAGTCTGTAAACTGTGTGTAAAGTGGCGTCTAATAAGGAAGAGTAATTTTCCGCTTCGCTGTAGAATCTGCTGTGTTGAATTAGTAAGGGAAGGATGGAGTTTCCTATGTAGCGGTTCATGCTAAGTGCCATGTCGGATTCGCTACCGTCGTTCTAAAAAATAATATAAAGAAACATATTTTTTTTTTAAATAAATATTTACTTACCCTATCTAGCATGGTGGCGCATCTTAAATCGGGTAAAAATGCTTCTTCCAGAAGTTTGTAGAATAATTCCTGTGTTTCTATGCCATAGACTCTTTCTAAGAATAGCACAACGGATTGTTTGTGGGGTGGAGTCAAACCAGACGGCATGTCGGACTTTGGTCGTTCTTCACCAGCTGCCGGATTGTGTAGGCTAAATTTAAGGCTTAAAACGCCCTGTAGATCTTCTAGAGGTACTAGTGATCGTAAAATGGCTCTTGCTCTTAGCGATTCGTTCTTGCCCTAAGCGACAAATAAAATTTAAAATTTTTTTACACAAAATCCATAACTACTTACCACCGCTATTACCGACGAATCTGGAGCACATCTTCCAAGCAAATCCACCAAAGTACAGTAGAAATTTAAAATAGCAGCACCGGTATCGATATAATCTTCATCGTCATCACTTTCGGGCAACGGATGAGTGAACTGAGCCACATTGACAACTGTTCCTGCTTAAAACAATAATTTTCAGCAAAAAAAATATAAAAACCGTTTCATGTCATCGTCGTCATATTGGACTATGTTGCCAAACCGTTGAGATTGTGTAAGAATCTAATAAAAGTCAAATAAAAATAATATTCTGGTCTGAGACACGTTGAACGGTTTTGATATTTAACAAACATTAGTTACGTATAAATCTTACCTTCTGCTTCGTCCATCATTTTCCTTCTATCGGCGATTCTTTCAGACATTTTGTTAGCTTCGACGATGGCTCTTAGCAATCCTTCACCTTCTCCACGAAGTGCTGGTCCCAGGCATTCAGGTCTTCGGATCAAAAGTCTTATCACAAGATTAGCGTTTTCTTCGACGCTTTCGCCGTTCACCCAAACGCAGAATCTAAGAAAATCGAGATATCTTTCGCCATCAACTGGATCCCAACCTAAATCTGGATATCCTTTTTCTACCAGCTCCGAATTGGACTGTAGACCGCATCTCGAGAGATAAACGGCGATTTTTTCCAAATAATGTTCTCGAAGAGCCAAAGCTAGTTCGGTATTTTCCATTAAAGAAGAATAGGAAACGTCTAAAGGTGTCGAACCTCTTAAACTCGGTCTTGATAGAAGAATATCACTATTTTCCAGTAAGAAATCCAAATGTTCGAACATGGCTTTTTGATTTTGACGTCCCGTTCTGCAAAAATAACACAAGAAACGACAACAAGCCACCACCATTTCGTGAGACGTGTCCTTTTCTTTTATAACAACTTCTCCTTCGGTATTTTGTTGCTGCGCACTGGCATCAGATTGCGCCTGAGATCTCCTTCCCAACGTATTTATCATAACGGCCATTACGTTTTCGTGGATGCGCAAAACTCTTATCAAATCCGGATGTTGGAAGAACGTGTGATTGTTGACGAGTTTCCATAAGCGTTCTCTCATCAGTTCCTCTTCTTCTTGCGACATCTGAACGGGGAGTAAGGCTCTTATTTTACTCAAACCTATCCACATTTCAGCTACGTCCGATTTGGTTTTTGCATTGATTATGTAAGTTTTTTCCAAAGCTCGAATAAGTTCACCAACCGAATCGTACTGTCGTACCAGTAAACTGAAATTGAAGCATTTATTTAGAGAAGAAAGTAGTGCTTTGGCTGGATAGCGAATCTTCGACCAGACCATCGGTATTAGTAGATATAAATATGAGTTTTAGTTAGCGCGGATTGTAAAATGAGTGCGGATAGCAAAATGAGTGACGGATAAACCGGATAGCTAAATGGGTCTGATATAAAAATTAGTGCCGGGTAGACCGGATAGTAAAATGGGTGACTGATGGACTGGTTAACAAAATAAGTGCCAGATGGGTTGGATAGCAAAATAAGTGCCAGATAAGCCGGGTAGCAAAATGAGAGGCGACTGAAACGGATAACAAAATGAGTGTCAGATGAGTCTGATATAAAAATTAGTGCCGGGTATGCCGGATAGTAAAATAGGTGACTGATGGACTGGTTAACAAAATAAGTGCCAGATGGGTTGGATAGCAAAATAAGTTCCAGATAAGCCGGGTAGCAAAATGAGAGGCGAATGAAACGGATAACAAAATGAGTGTCAGATGAGTCTGATATAAAAATTAGTGCCGGATAGCAAAATGAGCGCCCGAATAAATAGGGTAGCAAAATGAGCGCCAAATAAGCAGGGTAGCAAAATGTGGAAGGGGCGGATAGCAAAATGAGTTCCGAAAAACATATAAAACCCATACTTTACCTGAACATTTCTTGAACCAATTTTGGACTTTCAATTTGCGTTTCCTCCGCCCATCTAACGATGGTTCCAATAAGGACTTTCCTGAAAATTTCCTCAGGCGTCTTCCTTTCCGGTTCCGCCTCTTCCTTTCCCGTTTCTTCTTCCAATTCTTTTACGGCGTTAATTAGATTATACAATTTTTTAAATGGACCTGGTTTAGTTAAACCTTCAGCGTTTTCTTCTTCTTCGGGTGTTAGAAGGGCTTGCAGTGATACGTGTCTCATTAATCTTTCGTGGAAATTGTTCATTCTCTCGCATAAATCTTCGCCTAACGGGCAGTTTTCTTTGTCCTCGTCCTCTAAGTTTTTGAAACCTAAAATATTGGAAAACCGTAACCGTGAAATGGACGGTTGTGGTTATTGAAGCACTTTGAACACAAAAACTACAAGCATAGAACTATGGCACGTACTTTTTTCAATACAAATTTGAAGAAGGTTGATGGATTCACGAAATGAAAGAGAAATGGTTGAAGAACGATGGAATCTCAAAGAAAAGGCAATAGGAGATTTTAACGGGTCGTAGATGAAATTTGAATAGAATATTTAAGAGACCGGAAAGTAATATCGAAATAATTATTAGAAAGGAAAAATAATAGAAAAGATAACATTGACATTTAATGGCCTGAGATAAGCTTTCGCATATTATGATTTGCATATTTCAAAGAAATGTAATTCTAGTAATAAATGAAGTAAATTTATTCGAAAAAATATGTGCCTCGGTAAAAAACTAAGCAGTTAGTAGAAAATAGCAAAAATCAAATTTTCGCTTGAAAAAAATATATTTTTCAAAAATAAGAATTCGAAGCCGACAGTATTCTATAAAAATAAGCATGTTATGTTCCAAAAATATCCTACTGGCAAACGCGAGAACAAAATTTTACTATCTACAAATCTACTTTAACTAAGATTTCAAAAAACTGGAGTCAAACTATCACAAATACTACAAAAAAATTGACAGACATATTGTACTTACAAAAGGATACTTTACTCTTACAAAGAATATTTTTACCAACATTGAATTTAAAGAAAAGAAGAGTGATGAATTATTTATTAAGAAGTCGATTAAATGTTATTAGACATTAATAATAATAATGTTATTAGTAAAGACGATGTGTTATTTAAGATTTTATAATATCCAAACAAAATTTCAATCAAATAGTAGTAGTGTGACATGAAAAAGGTATAATAAAATAAATTCCCTAAGACATACTGACATATGTCATGTGTCATTATGTTGTCACTTGTCAGTTGACTTACTAGTTTCTACATTTGTACTATGACATGAAAAAGTAACACTGATACTAGGTAAATTGTACCAAAAACTGGATCGGGAGAATAAAATATAAATGGAGTAATATAATAGAAAAGAAGAGAAGGGAATTCTAAAAAAACTATAAAATCAAACGCCAAAACAAGAGGTATTGACTGGATAAAGAAATATTGGGTAGAAAGTCTAACCAAAAACAGAATTCCCACTAGTATGACATCTAAGCCAATAGAAATGTTACAAAGTAGTTTGCCAAAGGGCAAAGTATAAATCAAGAATTTGCTCTTATTCCGAATTCGCGATCATAAGTTTCCGTTTTCAACACAACACTGAAAACTGTCCACATAACAACGACGACCCAACATTTCACAATACCACCAATAAATATTCAAGATTTAAGCCAATTTTATTCAATAAAAATCATGTTTAAACCGTTCTAAATTTTCAAAGTCAAACTTAAATAACATTCGTCGAGTTAATACCGATTTTTTTTTTATTTAGCGAGTTCTCTGACAGACGCTTATGTATATTTTCGTATAGAAAATTGCTTGGTGTTCCTGAAACCAGTTATCTGCACTTCGAATCAACCAAACATGAGCTGACAGGATAAACGAAATTATTTAGTTGAAATTTATTTCATAGTTCCGTGTAAAAGAAGTCTGCCGCATGTCATATGTCAGTATCTTGTCACTTGTCAGTAAGCATACTAATTTCTCAATTTGTAGGGGTTTTTAAAGTACAAAATACACAGAAATCTTAAACATAAACAATATCAACGTTTCGCCAGTTGCACTGTTGTCAGATCTATTTCAGTTTCACCAACAAAAGTTACTAGTATTTTTACTTATTTGAACAACGAAACAATCAAGAGCACCAAACATTCTCTATTAAACCAATTAGTTAGTGTTCCACCGTAATTAATATATCCAGTTAATAAATATTCACAAGACTGCAAAAGCTACATTTAGACAACGAATACGCTTGTCAATTTTTTCAACGTACCTGTGATTCTCTTGAACTTACACAAAATGGCGTTCATCTGTTCTCTAGGAGGACATCTGAACTCCCTGGTCTTCTTCGCCGCCACGGCCGCCGCTAAATCGGATTGTTTGATCTCGATATAGCGTCTTAATTGATCAGTTTGTAATTCTCCGACAAAATCGTGGCTAAAAGCTATAATTGATTCGACTCGATGTCGTAATTGAATGTCACAGAAATGGTGGAGTAAGTAGCACATTTGTAGTTTAGCGCCTTCCGCCATTTTCATGGATAAAAGACCTTTGCGGTGTTCGTCTTTGCCGTCTTTTTCGAATGACGGGTCCCAAGTTTCGGGACAAACCATTATTAGAAGTTTTTCCACGTCTTCGTCTCTTAACATTCCGACTAACAGCAAACGATCTACCAATTTTAGAAGAGGCCTAAGGAAAAATCACAATACTCCAGTATAAAAAATTGAGAGACAATTTTGCCAAGAAATACTTACAGAAATAGATTCTCGTTCGAGCCTCCGATAGGATCTCTGTTGTGTACTTGATTGGTTTCAACGGATTCCGCTAGAGCTTGCATAATGTAATCTCTTACAACGTCCAATGGAAAGAACGGTGCGTACAAGTTTTTAATATCCCCAATATTATCCCTACGATATAAATAATTAAATTAATAACGATTATTTATGTAATAATTGATTATATTTTACGTTATTTCGGACATTTTCATTGCAGGTTGAATCGATTCCATTTTCAGCTTCCTCAAGCTGTGTCCCATGACAGAATCTTCGTAAAGGTCCTTTAGTTCTTGTCCGATCGGGATGACATATTCGTTTTTGCACACTTCCCTGAAAAAACAAAAACATCGGTGCAACTGCGCAATAGATTTTTCTTTTACCGGGCAAATTTGAAATGTTCTATTAGAAACTGTTCCATAGCAAATAATTGAGAAAAACTGTCAAATATTCTTTCATTGGAAGACTCTCACTGTCGAAATTCGACTGCAGTTCAGCTAGACAATTAAATTAATAAGAAATTTAGAAACTTCAAATTATCACCAAATAAATGACACTAATGGAAGATAAAAGCACTGTCAGTAATCTGTCAAACAAAGAACTAAAAACTAAACTCAACTTACATAGTCGTCGCGGTGGACTCCAAGTGAACAGCAATTAACAAATCATAAAATCCTTGTCTAAGTGGACCGCTCATATATTCGGACTTGATAGCATAAAGCAGCTGCTTCTGATCGACGTGTTTACATAGAATATGGGCAGCTCTATAGTTGCTTTGATAGCATAGAGCCGCGTATAGAGTTAGCGTATGCGCGTGGAAGCTTAAAAGTTTATCCATTTCTATCAGTTCGAGAATATCTATGCATCTGTCTTCTTCTGGTATGTGCAAAGCTAGCATCGATATCGGATCCTCGCACAACATAGACCATCCTCGGATATCGGATAGTTTTAAAGCGTGAACTTGGAGACTTTGATTCGGCACCTATTAGAAATAAAAATTGAAAAAATTTGCATGCGCAGCACTGTACACAAGGGATAGAAGTGACTTTATATAACCTCGCAATCGATTCAACAGAATTTACCCAAAAAAAATGTATTTTAAACTTTTGGTTGGAGTCGAACCTACAAATGAACTTATATACTCTCTTATTATTCACGACATCTTTCTTTTTTTCCATGTAACTAACGGCAATACCAATAAAAAGCTATATGAAGAAATAAAGGCACATCCAATACTAGGAATGCCAATGGATCAGATTGCCCCACAGTATAGCTTCAAAAATGAATACACAGTAGTCATTCCAGAGAGAAACGACTGGTACACTGATGGCTCTAAAACAGAAACAGAAAATAGAGTGACCCCAGTGCCAGGTCACCAAGGAATAAAAGAAATAAAAGACCGATGAATTAGCCAAGCAGGGAGCGACTGAGGTCATGATAGGGCCAGAACCTTCCTGTGGAATTGCAAAAAACCTCACCAAGGAGAGCTTCCACCAATGGATAAACAACCAAGCGTTGCGCTGGTGGCATAAAACTCCAGTTCAAAGGCACGCTAAACTATTCCTTAAAAGCCCTGGCCTAGCAGATGACAGCCTTTGTAGATTTTGCGAGGAAGAAGACGAAACTGCGGAGCACATACTATGTGAGCGCGCAAGCCTAGTAAGGATGCGGTTTCAGCTATTCGAAGAAGAAAAACCGAGGACAGAGAGCTAAGTAAGGGAGGCGGTATCCAGGCTAATAGTTCTAACAAAAAGAATAAAGCTAGATATTGAGCTCTAAAAAGAGGGAGGACCACAATAGAAAGGTCGCTGTGGAATAGGACAAAGAGCCACTCCATTTCTAATCTAATCTAATCCATGTAACGAAAAGATCCTTAAAACTGTCATTTAAATTATCGTTCACTTACGGCCGTTTTCATAACAAACTTTAACACTACTTTAAGTTTTAAAGCAAACTTTAAATAAAATCGATTTCATAACAGTCTTTATAACTTCAAGTCGACTTTAAGTTAAAGTGGACAGAGTCGCGACTTTAGACGACTTTAACCTCAAAATTTAAGACTGTTTTCAGTTCGTTGTGTCAGTACCTACCTATTTTGGACAAATTCTCTTGAGATAGAAATAGATACCGAGTCATCAGCCTTTGAGGATAGCAGCAACGAGAGCGACAGTGATAAGGAAATATTCATCATTAGGAAACCAAAAATATATAAACAGAGAATAACAGATTTTGATAATTGGTCAGATGAAGAATTTTACCAAAGATTCAGGTTAAGCAAACCTGCTGTTCAGCAATTGTTACATCATATAAGACAACACATTGAGAGTTTGTATACTCAATAATCGATTTATATTTTTCAGCTATTTTCACCAAATTCGATTCTTCTTCTGTTGTAAAATTTGTACCCCTAACTCTTTTTCTATTTACTTCACCCATAACACTTATTTCAAGTTGAAAAGCCGAAGAAAGCTTAAACACTAATATCAAAATATAATACGAACATAAACATAACCTTACTTCAATTGAAAAAATCTCGAAACTGTCATAGTCACTGATACCAACTTCTCTTGATAAACGTAAAATCACACTTTACTTAAAGGAACAGAACAGAAATGTTATGAAAATCATTCAGCTTTAAGTGAAGTTAAAGTTATAAAGTTACTTTAGCTAAAGTGAACTTTAAGCACTTGTATCGAATCGCCTAATTTAAAGAACGTTAATAAAATTTGCCACTCACCCTGGCCCATTGGTTGGGCTTCAAGCACTGCACTTTCAACCTCGGTGGAAACTGGGGAATTACATGCCTCGCGCTGTTTTGTAAAACTGCCGCAGATAGAGGAAGACTGGTCGACGTTCTTCCTAATTCAAATTGCAGCACTTCTTTACTCGTAGCTTCCACAAAAATAGCAGGGAATAATTTTGTTCCCGGTTCCATCTGTAGAAAAAAATGTTTTGTAAAAAAAAACTGCTATAGTTGAAGAAGAGTTTTTACTTTGAATCTGTGCGATGTAGGTTTTCCTTCACAAGTGAAAGTTATAATTCCCGTAGCGGCGTCTAGGAAGCATCCGATAAACATTCCTTGGGATGCTCCTTTTCCGGAAGCGTCTTGGGTTACTTGATTGTAAAGTTCGTCGGTTCTTACCATGTAACAGGATTGCCTGTCGACGCTTTAAGTAAGAAACAATTATTTAGTTGAAAACTGAACTATGGTAAAACATCCGTAATACCTTTGAATTTAAATGATCAATTTTAAGAAAAATAACGGTTAGTTTAGAGACATTATCATTGAAATATAGTTTAAATAAGTTACTGGGTTCGTTATAGAGTGGATTTTTACTACTTACCCATCGATAACTCGATCGAAATCGTCCAAAACTAAAACTGAAGCTTTACGGACTTGATTTTGATTGAAATCTTTGCTGTGTAAGTGATATTGTGTTGTCACCCAACCCACATAGCAATGGGCGGGATCTTGACCGGGAAAGATACGAACGCCTATAAAAAATCAACAAAATAGTTCAAATATTATTTCACCACACCTTATATAGTTTGAAAAAGATGTAACTATTTAACTAAGAAGAAATAACTACACTCCGGGCCCCCACGAACTTTGAATTACGTTATAGATAAACATTCAAAGATATGTTGGTCAAGGACCAGTAGAGTCAGCAGTTAGACATAAAACACTATAAATATTAAATATTGTACTGGGTAAACAAATATATAGAAGTTTTGGTTATGTCAAGTAAGCGGGCTACGAATTATTATTAAAAATATATTGTGACGATTAAGTTATGTCTCTGAGAGAAGAATAAACAAATTTATTGAAACCAGAGTGAGTTCTTTTACAAATACATTTACATAAATATAAAAATACGCAAAAAAAATCTTTAAATCCACAAAAACTTACCATAAAAATATTCATTTATAAGTTTAAGACATTCGGCATCGTAAATTTCGTTTCCAACGGATTCTATATCCGATGGTTGAGTTACGGTTAACTGCTTCTGTTGCCTGTCAGTTGTAGATTGCGGTTGAAGATCGAGCTATAAACCATTACTTTAATTTTACACTTACGTACTTAGTACGAAGAAGAAAAAAAAGCTAAAGCTATAAAAGCGTATTCTAAACATTGATTAATCACAGTAATTGTTAATTCATACCAGAATTATACATAGTAGCCAAATTATTACCATTTTCAGAAGAAACATGGCAGTTTTCAGTTGGCATCACTTTTTACCCCGAGAAAACCACTGATCTGGCATCATGTGACTTTTATATATCTCCCAAATCTAATTTAGTTAAAAGGAGAAAGATTTATGGCAGTTGAAGCTGTGAAAGATAAGGTGGTAACCTTGAAGAGGATAAAGAAGAATATTTTAGCTGGATGACGGGACTGGGCAAGGTGCAAAGACTTGCTTGTCTCAGTATTTCAGGGTGTACGCCAACGCCAGCACTAGAAGCCTTATTTTGCCTTCCTCCATTGCACATCGGGTTATTTAGGCTGCAAAATAACCTGAGCAACAAAACAGTTAGATCAGGACACACATCCATTGGGGACATCGTAAGTGAAGCCAGTTTAGATATGAAAACGGCGGTGTTTCGGAATTCGGTCCGGGTACCTAGCAAAAGGGCTACCTGCTCACAGGGACCTTGTCCAAATCCAAAAGGGTGATTTCGTAATTCGGTCCGCTGTCGAAGCAGGTAGATTTCATGTGGGTATTAAAAGATTATTTTTAGCAATTGTTCTTCTGAAGTGCCGAGTGTAAGACGTGTTTATTTGTGTCCGTTATTGTGATTTTGTTTGTTTGTTTGACATGGAAAATATTAATTTCACCTCTATGACGAGTGAAAAGGGTAAGCGTTTATTAATAATAGATGGGTTTAAATTTTGTTTTCAAAAATCATTATCTCAAAAATACGAAGGTGGTTTGGTAGGGGTAGGTTTGGTTGGGTTATTATTGAAAATTATTATAATTTATTCTTCAAAAATTGACTAGAAATACGAAGGTGGTTTGGTAGGGGTAGGTTTGGTTGGGTTATTATTTCACGTACTGTTTTTTTTTTTGACGATACGCATTTAGCGTAAATTTTTAAACATGCCAGTACGACAACAATAAGTGTGTACTGTTGGTCCTAAGCCCAAAAAAATGTGAAGGAAAATAAAAGTCAAATTAAACAAATAGTAGGTACATGGGACCCAATTCCGAAATCGCATTTTCGCTGGTGTGACCACACTTCGAATTTAATCCGTTACAGGTAGTCCCTTCCGCAGGTAGCGGGACCGAATTCCGGTGCGTCCGAAAACGGACTATATAGCCACGTAACTTCTCCCCAACCCTAAATATGAGATAGATATACCACACAAAGGACTGGCAAGACCCAAGCAGACTGAAGTTTCGCCGAGGAGAGACCTGGTATACAGACGGGTCAAAGACTGGGGAAGTGACAAGCTGATGAAATCGCGAGAAGAGGTTCAGCAACGACATATGTTGGACCAGAACCAGTTCTTGGGACCACAAAGAAGGTGGTCCGAGAACAAATACGAAAATGGATACAAAGCCAACAGTGGAGGAACACTCTAAAGCAGGTACACAGTAAGACCTTCATAGGTGATTTAAGTGTAAAACGGGCTGAAGAACTACTGAATGTTAGTAGGTAAAGGATCACCTGCATAAAATGGGGCTATATAACGGGGATGTCAGATGCAGACTTTGTGGCATGGAGACCGAGACCGTAACCCATATTTTGTCCGACTGTGAGACATTGGACTCATGGAGACAGACAATCTTCGGAGAGGTCTACGTGCTGCATGAAGCAAACGGCATGCATCCAGTTGACCTATATCATCTACTCGAGGGTACGGGAATGGCTGGGTGGGTGGAATAAAGGTGGGAGTAGAGTACAATAAGCCAACAGGCTGCAGTGCTCCCGGTACTAGAACGGCTCCCAAAAAAAAAAGCTGGAAGTGAAGATTGAGGAAGTGGAAGGTCGGAAAATTGATAAGATTAAATGAATCAAAGACGAGTTAACACGTTCGCTGCCAACGATATTTTGTTTGCTTCGGTCAAAGCCTGATTTTCCTTTAGAAAAATAAATATTAGTCGACAAGAAGAATAGGAAAGATTGCAAACAAAATAGTCCTGGATTTGTTCACAACATTTTAGTGAAGGACATATACCGAGGGTGAACGTATCTGCAGCTTGCTTACCTCGCTACTGAGCGGCTGAATAGCGGTAGGATTTTTTACCTGCGACTGTTTAATAGTTGCGTGTCTTTGTAAAGCAGTGTTTGACAAACCAACGGATCTGGCTTGAGGAGATAGTTCAGCAGTTCGAATCGGAGGATCCGGCGTTCTCGCTTTTCCTTTTCGATCTCTTTCTCCGCTGGTACCTTCGCGATTTTTCTTCGAGAAGAATCTACAATGTTCAATTTTAATATTATCCCAAATCTGCAATGAAAGCTCACCTGAATGGTGATCTACCCCTTTTCTTTTTATCGTCGGTTTTTTCTTGAGTACCATTTTGCATATACCGGTTCACGTTTAGCTCACTGGTGGATCTATGTACACCTCGAACTGGACTCATACCAAGACCGTCATCGTATCCGTTTACATTTCTGGATAAAGATCCCTTCCTAGGCGGTCGAGCTGGTAACCTAACGGATTTACCAGTAGTGATAGTGTGCTGTTTCATTACTTCATCAGATTCTACTGCATCTTCCATGTAATTCCTTTGGAGACCTTTAATGTCGCTCATAGAAAACCCGCTCTTCATTATGTTTTCGATATGAGCCGCTGGAGGTCCTTGTTGTTGATCCACCTCTACTTTTAGTCGGTGTTGTCTGATTTTAATCTCGTCCCATCTCCTAATTTTTTGTTCTTCGCTAAAATAAAATAAAAGGGGATATCAAAGTTACTGGTAATGATCTATATGTAAAATGTGCTCCTGAATCAAATGGCGGAGACTAGAAAACGTTCTATTCTCGGGTTTTTCTCTAGAATCAATCATGTTGGTGTAAAGTTAAATATCTTGGGATGGAGTATACTTACGTTATAAACTGCGAGTGACAGATGATGGGTAAACTTAACCTCAAAAATTCCCAATTAGCCTTTTCCATGGTTTCGAAAGTATTATGGCTAATTTTTAAACACGGAGGTGTTTCGGATCCCCCAAGTATTCTCGTAACATCTATTTTTGTATCCGGTATATCCTCGGTGTTTTCGAAGATCGGTTGGTCTTTTGTGTACCAATAAGTAACGGCTCGATTCATGTTTCTACAATCAACAGTCGAATTACATTTTTGGAAGTTTTTTCATTGATGAATACTTACACGCAAAAAGGTTCGTAGCCTTCCTGCAATCCGCACATAGTGAAATATTTCAACAGCGTAACGTCTTGACCGAAAATGAGTCGGGCTTTTTGACCGACGCCTAAGGTAAAGGCTGGAACGAAGTTGTCGCCTTGGACGTCGGCAAAAGTTGTTTCTCCGCCGAGGGCGTCCATTAGAAGTTCACCGTTCAATGAAAAACCTTCAATTCGTGGTATTAGAAAAAGGAATCAACCAATTTTTGCGTTGTAATATCCATCTCTAACATTTTACTGAAACTGTCATTACTAACAATTCTAAGCTTCGATCTAAGGAGTAATAGAAACATTGATAGGTTTCTCCCAAGGTCCAAGGTTTCCTTTTTTGAATCATAATATTCATAGAGCTATGGAGGAACTATAAACTTTATGTTCCATCGTCCTTGCCGATTACTTTTACCATTTTTTTTTAAATTGTATCGTTCTTTCAGTGCTAGAGATGAATAAGACGAAATATAAACAAATCTATTTGCTTTCAGCACAAAGAAAATCAAAAAATTTTAAAAAATGTTTGGATAATACTACTGACTATTGTCTTAAAACCATTTTCAAAAATAAAACACACATCATGCAACAAAAAAAATGTAAACCAGCTGCAGGAATAGATAAATTGCAAATAAAAATAAGCATCTAGCGGGAAATAATTTCCAGCACTTCTTACTTATAGTGTGGTCGATTAAGTCGAGGAAAACCCCCACGACATCTCCCACTTGCCACTGCTTGCCAAAAGATTCAGCCGCATTACTGTATACTTTCTCTTCCTGCAGAAGACATTCAAATAAAAAATAGACAAAGACATTATTAAGTAATAATTTTTTACATTGTACAGTGTGATTTAAACACGAACGTTAGTTACTTGACACAGTTCATGAAACGGACGTGTTGTTTTCGAAATAACTCACTTATATTGCCATCTGTAATGTCTATAAAGCATCCAATAACATCTCCTACTTGATATTTATTCCCGTAATGTTCAAAAGTACCACTATGATGTCTGTTCATCTGAAGATTTTAATTATTCAGAAAATTACAATTAACGAGTTCTTTTATATTATGTACACCATAAAAATTGTAAAAGAGGACTAAGTATAAATCAGGAAAAATCAAAGTATATGAAAATAAAAAGAGAGAAGGAAGTCTACCAACCAGAAGCAGTAACACCTTTAAGTATCTGGGAACAATTATTATGAACAAAAATGACAGAGTAAGAGAATTAAAAGAAACTATGAGACTGACAAATGAGGACGAAGGATCTAAGGATAATAATTGGAAAAATTTATAGACCAGTGAAACTAGGGTATAACGAGTACCGAAACTGTATTAAATCAAAAAGGTTACGTTGGTACGGACATGTTAAAAGAATGGAGAAAGGAGAGGAGGTAAGGAGAATTACAGAATGGAGACCTAATGAGGAAAGATTACCAGGAAGACCAGAAACTAGATGGGAAGATCAGGTCGTGGAAGATGTACAAATTTTGGGCGGGATGAGACAGATGCAGGACAAAAGGGCGTGGAGAGCAATTATTGTCGAAGCTGCATAAACTGTAGATCAGCGGCAAGAAAACGTGGGGACAAGATAGAGGGTCAAAAAAGCTCAAATTGAGCGGCTACAACTCCAACTGGAGTGTATAGCCATGTATACAGGGTGTCTCGACGAGTTAAAACTATCTGTATATGGCAAAATACTTATAGTAAAATCATGAAAATTTCTACGTTTTGGGTTTTCGGATACGATCTTTTTAACTAAAATATTTCCAAAGATGGCCGACTTCCGGCTCTACCAGAAGTAGACTGTAACTTTGTTATTTTAAATGAAACACCCTGTAGATTAATACATTTTTAAAATCTTCGTAAAATTTTAATATACTTTTGCCTGAAAACTTTTTTTGAAAAATGTATACTTTTTGAGTTATTAACTTTTTTGGAAAAAATTTAACCGTTGCAAACCCTTATAAATTATTTTTTTAAGAGGATACCCTTAAAGATATGAAAATGGTTTTTGTTCGGCTGCTTTTAGCAAGGTCAGACGTATTTGAATCTATGTTAAAAAAAATTTCATTTTATACAGGGTGTGTATAAAAAGTGTTCAAAGTTTAACTTCATAAATATCAAATTTCTTAATTTTTTTAAGTAGAACCACCCGGTTTTTTCTATTTTAATGCAATCAGTAGTAAAAAATAAGGCAAATTCATGTATACTTTCCTATACCTAAACCTCACCGTTATCCAGATATTAAATATTTAGAGATGCAGGTGTGGTCTAAATAAATAAAAAAGATGATGTAAATTTGCTTTTAATACATGGTAAATATGGCAAAGTTGTTACAAGAACATGTGCTTTATTTGCAGTAAGATATCCACGATAGAAATCGCACATTGTTAAAACCACCAGACGAATTAAACAAACTTTTTTTATCAACGGATCAAAATAAAATTTAGACCACACCTGAATCTCTAAAAATTTACAGAAAACATTTAATATCTGGATAACGGTAAGGTTTAGGTATAGGAAAGTATACATGAATTTGCTTTATTTCTTACCCCTGAATGCATTAAAATGGAAAAAACCGGGTGGCTGTATTTAAAAAAATAAAGAAATTTGATATTTATGAAGTAAAACTTCGAACACTTTTTATACACACCCTGTATAAAGTGAAAAAATTTTCAACATAGGTTCAAATACATCTGACCTTGCTAAAAGCAACCGAACAGAAACCATTTTCATATCTTTAAGGGTATCCTCGTAAAAAAATAATTTATAAGGGTTTGCAACGGTCAAATTTTTTACAAAAAAATTAATAACTTAAAAAGTATGCATTTTTCTAAAAAAGTTTTCAGACAAAAGTATACTAAAATTTTACGTATATTTTAAAAATGTATTAATATACAGGGTGTTCCATTTAAAATAACAAAGTTACAGTTACGGCCATCTTTGAAAATATTTTAGTTAAAAAGATCGTATCCGAAATCCCAAACGTAGAAATTTTCATGATTTTACTATAAGTATTTTGCCATATACAGATAGTTTTAACTCGTCATGGTACACCCTGTATATATACCATAAAATAGCACATGGTATAAACAAAAAGTAAGACGAGACGAGATATTGATGAAAATATTGTAAACGATATAGAAACGACATATAGCGACGAAATCTGATAGTCTCATTTCTGGTATTTTTTTTTTTAAAATAAAAAATATGGTAAGTAGGTAGGTCAACAAAATAAATTTGATGTGGATTCCAGTCACAACGAGGGTAATGGAGCTGTTGAACTAGCTATAGAGGGCTCCTTAACTCTATATATTGGTCCGAAACCCACACTCTGGGTTACTTAATCTGACAAACAAAAACAAAGAGAGATGTGGAACGAAGCTTATCTCTTGAATCATTCAAAATGTAAAACAATTCAAGATGTACAGGAATAAAATCAGTAAAATAACGGGTCACAGTCCAATTATTAGAGAACACCTGAACAAAATCGAAAAGAAGTTTCCTGCAGACAATATGGCCAAATATACACTGTAGACCGCAGCCTAGGTTAACACCTGAAGAATACAACAGTCAAATTGTGAAAAACCTGTACAAACTGGTACAGGAGACTAGAATTACACAGTAGATGTTGTAAAACAGAGCTCGGAAGCCACAAAAATCCAAGAGGCTAAAGTGTAGCTGGCGATAGGAGCAAAAACAAACTTATAACCGGAACACAAGTTTACACCTACACATCATAATAAGAAGTCTTTTATTAAGATACTTTATAAATATTAAAGATTCTACTTACGTTGTACCCGTCAAACGCCCACGTATTTTCATCAGAACCTAGCATACAACCGGGAGCACAATCTGCTTTCGCCCATCCCACTCTCATCGGTCCAGCTGTTAAAATTTCAAACTCGAAATACCATTTCCCCGATCCAACGGCGTAATTCTTCTCAGCTCTACAGAAAATACAACATTTTATTCGCTAAATCTGAACTAAAGAGCTGATAACAAGACAGGAATGAAAAAACGACCGGGATTCTCAGGTTAATCGGTTAAAAAAATCTGTGGAGATTTTGGTTCCGTAATTTAAACCAAATATTCGCTAAAATCTCATTAATTACGAACCTGTACGTTCGGAATTCGATATGCCTCAAACGACTCAAGTCCGCCAACAAAGTTTCTTGTTGTTCGCCGGTAGGTGGATCCAAATTGTAACCGTACACCAAAAGTGTTCGGACCGTCTCCGAAGCCGTGTCTCTGTTTGCTTTTTTGATGGCTTCGTCGACTTTTCCGTAAGGAACAAGATGAGGACTTCTAAACATGTCAGGATCCTAAAAATAAATTTTTAATCGGTGAAAAATTGAAGAAGAAATTATTTACCTCGTTCAGCCCGTACGTCCAGCCGTTTTGTATTCTTTCCTTAGCCCAAAGATTGTGCGTGTTCTCGGCTAGCTGATCGACTAATTCTTCCAATTTAGCCGTCAAAGTGATGGCGGTTAGATCGAGAGGAGCTGGTTTGTACCCGTTGGCTTGCATAAAAGCTTCGTTCGGCAAACGGATCGTTTTTATCCTCGACGGTGGTTTATCCATCGTTATATAATAACCTAAAGCTATAATTGTCCTAAAATAAAAGAGAAACATGGAAAATTCTACAAGACAGAGGCAAAACAAGGGAAGAGGCTAAAACGTATACTCCAATCAATACTTACTTTAACGTTTGAACGGCTAGCTGAGTGTCATATTTTCTTTCGGCCGCTGGAAGTTTATCGAAAGACACTAAACAAGGATGAACTAGTCGCGAATCGTCTCTGTACTCCCCCCATTGACACCCGGCTTCTATTTTATTCATCGCCCACATTTCGTGAATATTTTCGGCCAATTTGTCTCTAATCGATTCGATGTAAGGTAGCAACGTTACCATGGAAGTATCGACGGGTTTTGGCACGAATGCAGTGTCGTCTTCGACGTACAAAGGTCCAGCGATGACGTTTTTTGACATGTTACCGAAATAGAAGCAGGGTTCTAATAAAAGAACTTGTTGGGGTAGAAGACTTTCGACGAGCGGTGAAAAATCTTCGGGTGGGTAGTATTTCAGCTTACCGTGGTCTCCGCCCAATAAAAATCGACAACTAAGAAGAAAATTAAAAGTTTTTACAATATAACCGATAAATAAGCGTAAATGGAAGAGAAATGTTTAAAAAAAAATGGACGGAAACAAGTTAAAGTCTAACTAAAGTCAGTGTGATGAACTATATTTTTAATCCCCTTGAAGGAAAAAGCTGCCCAATGGCGTTCATATATAAATTCAAATATTGTGAAATAATGTTAATCTACTTTATCAATTTGAATGAAAAAAATCAGCCTGCATACAAAATTCATAAAATTTGTAATACAATAATAACACGTTTTCCTCTAGAACACGGAGTATCTAAAGAACAGTTTTTTGTATCGTCAACCCAACCATACTTGACAACATCATGCGTATCAAACCAAGTTTCATCTAAATAAATTATACCTAGTTCTATTTTAATCACGATACCCTTTTATTTTGCGCAAATACTCCTGTCTTTTTTCAACGATACTCGGAGATTCCATATTCCAACAAATAAATATTATATTGATATAAACTCACTAAACTCACTCGACCAAGAAATAGATACTAGATATTTACTACTATTATTTTAAATATTTCTTTAAAACAAAATTCACACACGCCCCTGAATCGACACACAATACTAATATCTCTCTAATATCGCAGGCCACCCTCGGAGTTTAATTTTTTTTAGTTACAGTTAGTCCGCCTTAGTAAGTGACCCGTTACTCCATATTATAATATAAACAATAATGTACTTGATGATTGTATAATAACGCTGAACACCTGCAATGCGTTGCCAGATATACAAAATTTTCTTAAATATAGTAGGCATACAAAAAGTTGTTTTAATTAATTTCTCTTTTTACAGCAATTTCGAGCGACTTTTTTTAATGCTTACTAATAAATTTATATTATGTATTTTTTTTTAAATATTTCCAAACTAGCTTTCTGAGAACATCACGAGCTAACAGTTTACTGAAGTAATGGTAAACATTTGTATAGTGAGCCCAACAATTTTAGAAAATATATCTGACAACATTGCTTTATTTTATGGTCATCACACTGACTTTAGTTAGACTTTACGAGTATTTTAATAGATATCGAAGAATAAATTATTATTTTTTTGCTTTACACAGTTTTTAAAAATATTTTTCAAAAATAGTGACTGTTCAACTAATTTTAGTGAAATTGCACTCAAATTAAAGTTGTGCTTACCTCATTTTGGAAGAACAGCTAATAACAGGAAAAAACATGCCATCTAGATTAAAATTACGGAAGCTCCCTTTGACTGGCAGTCCATTGAATGTAAAATTTATCATGGGAATAGTTAAATCTAAGGCACATCCAATAACATCACCTGAAAAAATTAATCTGTAAGTGGAAGTTTATTTATTTTTTTAAAGTTGTCTCACTTTTTCTTATAAAAGGCTCCGAATTACTGTACATCACTCTAGTACTTCTACCACCAGTCCAAAAATGCGCCCCGTCAAAAGCGTAAGAATATAAATCATCCCCTACACCGTTTCCACCCCATTTTTCACCGCCTCCGGGATACGGAATATACCTAAATTTTATTTAAAACATTAACAAGCGAATTTTCAACGAAAATGTTTATCTCACCCTTTCGAATTAGCCCAACCTATCCTTAAATGCGGAGTCATATGCGTAGTTTGCTCCAAATGATCTACTGTAACTTCAAAATACCATTTTTGATAAATGGCGCTACCCTCTACTCTACCTACGAAAATATTTGGTCGAACACTAAAAAAAAATTATTATTGCTTTTAAAAAAATTACGCAAAGATGAAACTCGCCTTGCTACGTGATCCACTAACTGCGTTTGAAGAAGTAAATTTTTGCCAGGCAACAGATAATCGCAGATATTGTTTTGGGAGCTGCGAACTGCCACTCCGTTACCGACGCACAGAGAGCACAGGACGTCTAAAACTTTCGGGTCTCGTCCATGTTTTTCAAGAAGAGATATTATCACTTTTATATGTTCGTCCTGTAAAAAATAATAAAAAGTGAAAAAAATAATAGTAGGATGAAACCTATTGGAAAAGGAGGAGAATATTATAAAAATGAAAGGAATAATAATTTATCTGAGGTCGAGAAGGGGAAGGGGAGAGTTTTTAAGGGTAAAAAACGGTTTATCTAGATTTCCGGCAAAAGTACAAGTCCTATGGAAAAAAGTCAAATGGTAGAGTTGTAGGTAATAAAAAGATCTACAACTTTTGTATTTACACTTTTTTCACATAACCTCAAAATTTATGTGGAAAATTGAAAAAAACAAGTTTTTGGTTTTTTTATTTTTATTTTTTACAAAAAAATCTTTTTTTTTAAGTAATTTGGTGAAAACTTACCTCTTTAGGTCTCAAATACACTGTAATTTATTTGATTTGAAATATTTATATTTTCACCTTATTTTGACTTAATATCGAAAAAGTACCCTAATTTTCAATCGAATATTCACCCGTCAAAATATCAGCTTTTTTCAAAAAGTTGGTGTGCTTTCTGTTCGATGAAATTTCTACTTTCCGATGGTGTGAAAAAAAAAATAATACTATAGTAAATCTTCTCAGAAAATGCAAAAAATGAATAACGTAATCAGAATAAAGTATCTAAATTCAATAGTACGATTTACATTTATTTTTATATATTATGAGACTTTCTATGACATAAATGTAATTAGAATTTAATAAATCAAATTTTTAATTGAAAAATATTGCAGCAGTCACATTTTTTAGATGAAATTGTATAAAAATGGCATTAAAATTTTTTGAATTCGAGTTTTTTTCGATTTTTTGCATTTTCTGAGATGATTTACTATAGTAATATATTTTTTTCAGAAAGAAGAGATTTCAACGAACCGAAAGCACACCAACTTTTTGAAAAAAGCTGATATTTTGACGGGTGAATATTCGATTGAAAATTAGGGTAGTTTTTCGATATTAAGTCAAAATAAGGTGAAAAAATAAATATTTCAAATCAAATAAATTACAGTGTATTTGGGACATAAAAAGGTAAGTTTTTACCAAATTTCGTGAAAAAAAATTTTTTTTTGTAATATAAAAATAAAAAACCAAAAACTTGTTTTTTTGAATTTTCCACATAAATTTTGAGGTTATGTGAAAAAAGTGTAGATACAAAATTTGTAGACCTTTTTATTACCTACAACTTTGCTATTTGATTTTTTTCTATAGGACTTGTACTTTTGCCGGAAATCGAGAAAAACCGTTTTTTAACCTTAAAAACTCACCCCCTTCCCCTTCCCGACCTCAGATCACCCGTAAATTATTTTTCCCTTCATTTTTATAATATTTTCCTCCTTTTCCATCCTACTATTTTTTTTTTGTTTCAAAAATTATCGACCCTAGTCTAAATTCCAAATTTTGTTTACTAATAGCGACCTGCCCCGCCCAAGCTTCGCTCGGTGACGCCTACACGCAAACGTGACCACTTTTAAAAAAATTTTGTATAGCCACTACTCACCCTCATCATATTCAGTGCTTCAGGGGAATCGATTAAAACACAATGAAGTACGTCCAACATTCCAGTTCCTTCACCAGACGCTTGCGAACCCAATCTTGAAAACAACCAATTAAGGCGGTTGGAATTAGCGAACTGCGCACAATTCGTATGATTTCCCTTAATAATTGCGGCTGAAAATAATTTTAAAAAATTACAAATAAAACCTGCGAAAATTAAAACAAAAATGTACCTAAAAGTTGATACAGATATACGCCGATCGTTTCCCAGCTTTGATCGCCGGCTAATTGAGCGAGAAAACCTTGAGAAGTGATCACGTTTATCTTATCGATGGCTTCGAGGATCAAATTAAGTATTCCTTCTTCTTGAAACAGATCCTGTCTATTTCTCAAAGCTCTGAGTCTGTTTTGTTTTTCTTCGTGTTCTAAAAAATAAAAATTAATACCTAAAAAGACGGTTTCACGATTTGGCGTTTATTACCCATATCGTCTTCTGGTTGGGCGAAATAATTAATTAAATCTTCCAAACACATCACCATTTCATTTAAATTAACATGTAGGAAAAATAATGAATGTCTACGGTTACTTTGTAGCTGTTCTAAACCACTGAAAAAAAATTTGTAGGTTATGTACGAGGAAATAAGAAGAAATCGCTAGGGAAATATATTAAATGGGACATTTTTCACCTTCTTAAGTACCAAACACAAAATATCAATTTTTCTTACTTAATGAACTGCGTGAAAAGGGAACTACATTTTCGAATAACTCTAGCTGTTCTCGATTCTTCTTCTTGCGACCTACTGAAATCCAATCCGTCGTCCATTTTACCTTCTTCGTGTAGTACTGCTTGCTTTTCTTCAACTTTACCCACTCCTTTTTTCTTCGTTTCGTACGCCTAAAACACAACCAATGAGGATGATTATTTTAACCGGATTTTTAAATAACATTACCTTGTAAGATAACCATAAACTGCTTTCTGAATGTTGAACTATCACAGTGGAGTCACCGTATTTAATAATCGGAGATCCAATAATTTCTAGATCTTTATCTTCCAATACCACTTTTTGATCATCTTTTTCTTGTCGTAGACAAAATGCCGTCGTTGCGGTGGTTGCCTCTTCTCTGTACAAGGAAAAATACAATATTTTATTACCCATTACAACGTCTGACATATCGTTGTGTCACTTGTCATTGTAATGTCACCAGTCAGTTGATGTACAATCTCCAAATTAAGAAATAAATTGACAGCAAGCAAGAATTCTTACCTGCTTACAAGATACAACTCGTTATGTTCGTTTACAGCTAAATATCGACCAGTCGTAATATGCCTTATCCTCATTGGATGGTACCAATTTATAAAACCACCAGCCCATTTTGTTCTTGCCAATTCCAGCCTCCACAATGACCTAGCTTGGGACATAACACTACCGCCTTCGTAAATAACGATACTGAAAGAAAAATTATAATTATTAACACAATACTTTTATTTATTATTATATATCAAGAAATCTCACTTGTGTTGTGGTTCTACATCCCATGTGGATGGTATGGTGAGACATTCGTCACCTCCATGGAAGAACCTGAGTACATCACCACCAAATACATATCCAACGTATTTCACTCTGGAAATACCGGTACCATAAGGTTGTACTGACCAATGTGTCACGTGGAAACTGGCGTTTACGATTGAAATTTCGTTTTCTTTTGTTGTGTGCTGTAAAAATGAAGTTAATTGTTAAAAATTACTGTTATTTATGGAAAATATATATATATATAATTGCTTTAAATTAAATAATTATCTTTGGAAACACTTTTGTATTCGTTTAAAAAACCAAAAAGAGGTAAAAATTTTTTTATGATAAACATATATTTAAAAAACTCACCAAATATCTTTCGGTTGCAACTGATACAAGAATAAGATCGTCACCAACTCTTACTTTTTCACCTTCTGATCTGTAAAATTGATTAAATTGACACAAACTTCAATTTTTCCTACAAATAACTTCACCTTTGTTTACTGGCAGGATGTACAGTCCACCAGCAAGCCTCTCCTTGACTGTGATCTTGTAAACCAACGTCAAATGCCAATTTATCATTACTAGAACTTGTGGAAAGACAAGCCAAATACTAAAAATGAAATTACGCTTATTTGCTTATCTCCTTTTGCAGTTTAAGAAGGCTGTACTTACCATATCACTGTTTTGATGTCTGAGCAATATTGCATTACCGTATAATAGAGTTCTGTGGCCAGATCCTGTACCTTTTCCCTAAAAAATTAAGCTTATGAAAGTTCAATCCCTTTAAAGAAAACTTGAAAGTAACAGCAAAAGATACTCTTTATTTTATTCTTATATATACAGTTAAGAAACAAAATTTACAATCAGAGACTATACATATTTCTTTAAACTGTTCACTAAATAAGAATAAATTTCTGAAGACAAATGTAGTTTTTTTAGTATACAACTGACGAATATACCAACATCTACCACTGCAAATAAATACGATCTGTTAGAATTTTCTACTGAGCCATTAAATAATGAAGTTATTATAAAAGGCCATAATAAATAATAATACATCAAATATGAAAACAAAATAATACAGTTCATCCATTTACAAAAAGCTGCTATTCTACATAAAATTTAACATTACGATATTGAAGAGGGTAGTGAACCCTTAGAAAATGTTACATTTTATGTAGTGTGGTATAACTAAGTATAATAAATAGGAACCCCTTGTGGAAATTGTTAAAAGGTGTTTTTTGTGCATATAAACAACAACAATTTCAGTTTTCTTTAACTGTTTATGTTATTATAAAATATCTGCATGTCTCAAATGTCGATATTGAACAACACGACAGATTTTATGGGTTACTGAGTTGTTGCAAATATTTATAATCTACAGTACATAAAATCCTGTTCTGTGGTAGCTACTAGGTACATTAAAAATTGTAGATTCTTAAATAAAGTCATTTACTGTCATTGCTAATTGAATACATGTTTCATAACACCTTTTACAGTAAGCAGAGCCATTCAAGTATTAGCATTTATGTATCATTTCAATTTATTTTAATTTGCATAAAGTTAGTTGCTCTTATAATTGACATATCGGAATTTTGACAAAATCTCCAACTTATATTATGGATTAAATGGGAAGGAAAGGAACTGAAGAATAATACTATAAGTAGTGAAAGCTTTGAAATTCATAAATCTTCACTCAAGGACTGAAATGATGGATAGTGAAATGAGAGAAGAGTGAGAATAGAGATCAGGATGCAGTGATAGGACATGTGCATTTTTAGAGTAATTAATTATTAAACATTTTTTGTTTGGAGACTTCGTCACCGAATACCGAGTTAATAAAATATGTACATACAAGATACGATACTCAATACTTATTGTTTTTAATATCACTTACTACATTTTCCTGGCCCTGAAAAGCAAAATTGTAAGCAGGTCAAACATGAAAGTCGAGAGGTATTAACAAGTATTGCAAAATTCAATAATTCAACATAAATAATAACACTTTGAATTAAATTTGAGAAATCACAGTTCTGCTTAATTTGGTTTTTATCATATGAAATTCACCCAAGACTGTTTAAAATATGAATTTTATCAAACAAGGAACTTTTTGGAGATTAGAGAGACAATAAAAGTATCTTAAAATGTATGAACCATTATGATGATTTATTGAAATGTGCAAAACCTCGACTCTAAATATTGAAATCACAAATATAAAAATCATGTGAGAGTCAAAAGTTCACTTAATTAGGTGTGAGTAAAGTGTTAAAAACAAATGAGAAAACACAGTTTTTGAATATTTTGTTTTGAAAAATTTATGACCTTTTATACAAAGCAAAAAAATTATTTAAAAATATATTCATATTATGGCTATTTTAGGAAATGTGTGGATTAATTTTTTTATACTCCTATTAAAAGTTGATATAAAATTCTTATAAGTACCAACAAAAATATCACTATTTCATTTATATAGGCAATATAATATTTTTAAAACTTACAGTTTCATTTCCAGCTGCTGTAACTAATTCTTGAAGTGCACGAACAGATAGAGCCTGTTCTATCACAAACACACACTGTGAAAGATCTGGAGGAATATTCTGAAAAGTATCATTCAAAATTATTGAGATGCAAAATAGGGTAATTGTTTCTATATACCTTATCAGCAATATTTTCTAAAAAACAATGCCTGTTACCAAACCCTTCGGCAGCCAAACAGACACGTTCTCCTGTAGCTGTACACGAAAGACATACCATGTCTTCCTATAAATAAATTTCAAAATAATAAATTCATATTTTATATATCTGCATTATAACCTCAAACACTTACCGTTCGTAAGAATGAAACATCATCTTGTTCGGATCCCCCTTCGGCTTCAGCCATTGTGGGGGTTTATTATTTTCTGAAATTATTAACATTCAAAATGTATACTTATAATACAAAAATATTTTCATTGGCACCGATACCAAAATATTCAATTTTAAAAAAGCTTGGGGAATGCAGTATAATTGCTGCCAACTTAAGTTATAAGCGTAAATATACAACTGTCTCGACTGAGTTTCCCTAAAAGGGCTAAACTGGTTGCCGAGATTCTTATGTAATAACAAATTATTTTAAAAACGAAAACTTGATCCAGTAGCAACACGTTTCAGATTTTGGTGCAGAAATATTGATTATTACTTATGAACCGGCTTTTTATAATTTTAGTTGTCGATTAGATTTCGAAGCGAACGCAATATATCCTCGTGTTTCTAAAAAAAAATGTTAGGTAGGAAATTATTTTAAATTAGCTCTGTCTAACTGCATGCTTATATTACCGCAATATGGAGTTTTGGGAAAGTTATCAAATCGTTTATTTAATCTTCTTTGAAAACTCACAAAATGGATTCACCAAATCTGCGTATTATATTTCCGCGCAAACATAAACAATTTAAAAAAAAATTCAACAAAAACTACTTACTTTTTTCAAATTTTTTACATTAAATTAATATCCACACAGCAACAAAATTTTGTTCGACTGATAGTTCTGATCTATTTTTAAACAGCTGAGGAAGCGGTATTTTTAGAAACCAGCCAAATTAAAATTAGAAAATTGTTAACGTTGACATGAACTTTTATATGAATTAAATTCCTTTTATTTAATTAATTTAGCAAATAATATTTCAATTTAATTTACACGGTTTGTTGTATTGTCCAAATATTCTCTATTGGCTTTTTAAGTATTCCTATTTTTAATCAGAGACTATAAAATTGTCAATGACGTTCTTTACGATCATATTTTACCTCTATAATTGAGAAGAATGAAGCAACAATGGAGCTGAGGGTTAAAAAAGTGGTAAATGGATCATTCTCATTGTTTTATCTCGTATAAAGAACAATTATAAGGAAGTGATAGATTGGTAAACAATATACTTTGATGTATGAGGACCTATATACCTACCTTAATTTTGGTTTCAGAATGTGGATTTTCGAATATTTTCACTACTTTTACATTGATGATTCTAAAAACGTAAACACTACTTTTAAATTTATTGCTGATGAAACAGAAACCCTTCAAGATAAACTCTTGTAAATAGTTTCCCAAGTATTTTGAGAATACTCTCCCAAAATTTCGGAAATAATTCGCGAACTAAATTGCTCTTTGCTAATTCCTTTAATGCTTGGAAATACAGATTCAAAATTCACTTAATTATGTAAAATAATCCCCTGAATCGATTGCTGGTCACCAAAAAGTTCTAAGTCGTCAACTAGTCAAGTTATGAGTAATTTTTGGTTTAATAAATTGGATTTTCGAATATTTTCACATTTATTATTGATAAAACTGAACCCCCTTTGGTTGTGCTCCTGTAAAGACTTTTCCGAGTAGAATTAAATCCATTTAATAAAAAAACAGACTGTGGCAGTCAATTTTTCGTCCCAAAAAACTCTAGTTCAAAAATTTGTATCATTATCCATGTCTAAAAATTTTTTTGTTGGAAATTTCTAGGTTTGGCTAGATTAGGTTATATGGGCGACCAGGTCCGTTCCGGCCCCGGTCCACTTAGAGGCCCTAGGCCCATAGTGATACCCTTTGACTCATGGTGTAGAGCCATCCTGTTTTTACCTATCCATTATATCTTTCCTTTAATTCCTTGTCTTAGGCATTTCCATCCTCCTGGAAATTTCTAATAAAGGTATAAAAATATTTTGCAACTCCCTCAATGCATGGAAATTAGATTTCAAATTTAACTATTCAGGGTATACTGTTATGAAATTTTTTCCCAGTAAGTTTGTTTTATTAGCCCGGTATTTTGGATAATCTCTTCTTGGTATGGTAAAAATAAAATACAATTCAACAATTGAAAATATTTTATTAAATGAAAAAAAAAAACAATTTAAAAGTGACGTTAAAATCAATGAAAATATTATAGTTAACAAATTAAGATTAATATATAGTGTAATTATGTATAATTAATCTTGAAACCAAGTCATATCATCACCCAAATAATTTAAAATTAAGGAAATTTTAATGTTATCGATTTTATGCGGAAAACAATAATAAGAGTGCTAAGATTGTATCAAAAATAGAAATACTGACTGTATTTTCAACAGAAACATACTTGCGAGTAAAATTTTCAAACAAAATAGTAAAAAATCAGAATTTATATGACAACGTAACCTCTACCGCCCATAACTTGTCAAACGTAGGAAACGAGGCAAGTTTTTAAATATATAGGTTGGTAAATTAATTTTGGCAACCTCCGATGAGCCGTAGCAAAGACGTATGCGGATTGCAAGAGCTCACTTCGCTGGCAGAATTCGTAAGCTTCACAACCTTTAAAACTTTGCATGCGGAATGTACGTCGCCTGTTCTTCCCGGTAACTGCGTTTAAAACGTTGTCAAGTTGTATGGCTTTCTCACGCATTGTTAACAGCCAAAATTAATTTACCAAGCCTCGCCCTTCTAGTGCACAGTGTAGAGCAGCTGAATCCATCGCAACCAGTCATATTCGTACGTTTGACAAGCTGTAATTTTTAAAATGATTGAAATCTACCCTCCATGAACAAACGTTATTATTAAAGAGTATTAGAACAATCCAATGAGCAAGCAGTATAGATGCGCCCTAGTAGGATATAATTAGTATAATTCTCCTAATTCTAGCGGGATAGGATCTTATACAGAAAAATTCATTGACCTTCTGAGCTTTAAGAAATAAGATCTTTGTTAGGATAAAAAATGAGCAGCGTAATCGATCTAGAATTGTGTGAGGATATACTTTGGTTCAAGATTATACTGCCATGATCACAATTAAAAAAATCCCTCCAACCTATAATAAATTACTTTTTGGTATGTTTTTACTATTTTTTAGACTTTACAATATGTACAAGATAACATCGGTGTTAATTATGTAATAAGATAATAAAACCACAGCCAAAAACGCTGTAAATACAGAAATCTAGCGGAGTATTATAATTTTTTTTTAAATTTGCTAAAACGAAATATAAAGCATTACGATGCTTTCCAAAACTGTAGGTATAAAAAAATTGGCGATTTACTATAAAAACACGAATTATTTTCCAATGCGCTTGTCATGAGGAGCAGAAAAACTTGAAACTTCACATTTAAAACAATAAATAGAAAGTGTGGAGTATTAGTTTGATAAATTAGTAGTACAAATAATAGCAAAATAGACCCAAACAAACATAAGATTAGTCGAATTTCCATAAAATGTAACTACTGTCATTCTGACGATAGTGGAATTAATTGGAAGCAGTTAGTTTCATTTAAAAAAGTAAAAAGAACAGTCCACTGTTTGGTACACCTTAAACAGCGCTGTCGTCGTTAGCGGTACTACAGACAGTGGCGTCGATTCATTTAATTTTACAAAACCAGTTGTTCAATAATTGTAAATATAGTACTGCCTGTGCTACTGACTTTACACCACTATTTCACGGAACACCTGCCGTATTAGAAGACTATTCAAAAGCTTGTCAGCATCTATTTATTTATCAACAAACGGAGATAGTTTTTACATTTCGAAGATAGTTTTGTGTTAGTTAAAATGGGTGGATGGAAAATGATTGTAAAAAGATACAAAGTTACTAAAGTAAACAGGGTAAAGTATATTTATTTTCAAAAACATTTTTCTGTACTACCGTGCGTAAAGTACGTACTTTAGACACACTTTCGAGTGCGTGAAACTTTACTTTACACACTAGTGCGTGAAGAAAAAGTTCCAATTTGTATGTAGTTGTACCTAGTCTTATAAAAATATAAGTGGGTATAATTATTTCGCAAAAACAAACACCAAACATATTAGACTTAGCACAGAATGCTCCTAATGATTTATTGCCACATAAATCTGTGAATATTTACGAAACAAAATACAAATTGTTCAAAGAATGGTGTAGGTGGTCCTAGTGGCATAGTACACATTAAACTTCTGTATTTTGATAAAATTTTCGGTGGTAGAAAAAATATTGTGCGTAATTGTCTTTTTTTTTCGATTCATTTTAGTCGAAAAAATGCTACTTTACACACTTGTTACATAAATAACTATTTTGGTGTAATATTTAGACAGTTTTATTACAGTTTTGAAAAACATAGATTAGCATTTAGCTTATCCACAGCAAAATCGAAAATTCGCGTCAAAAAAAAACAGGGTAATCTATTTACAAAAGAGGTAAAGACATATTAGGTTTGTTCCAACAAGCTTGAGAATCAGTTCGGAATTTTACTGAGTTTGCGTAGATTGAAATTAGCAACCATAATTTCAATATAATATGAGTATGTTTGAAGAAATTGTAAATAAGAAATAAACTTTACTTAGTTTTTCAAAAGTATTCTAAAATTGAACGGAGTTTACCACAAGTAAAGTTCATTTACGATAAGTTTGCAATTTTGACATTTGTAGTAACAATTGCAGCCACTGAGCAAAATCTAAATATCCAAAGTGGGAAATTGGGGTCCAAAAGTTGTCTGCCGTGTCCGGGGTCCGGGGTTGTCAAAATCAGACAATTTTATCAGAATTTCTTGTTTCGGTTTGTCGTTTTCATTCGCATTTTATAGTTTCTTATTTACTGTGTAAGATATAATCTGTTATTTTCATATCTATTTAAAACAGAGTATCGAACACTGCCTCGTAATGCTGAAGTATTTATCAAGTGGTTGCAACATAATTTTATGCCAACAACTGGAAAAAAATTACAACGTGGCAACTATGTAAAACATTTGACTTGTTTTGTTATTGCAAACTTATCGTAAATTCCTTTTTGTAAAACTCCGTCCAAGCTTCGTCGAATATAGATGGACCCCTTTTCTAAAAAAAATCAGTGAACTGCAACTTTATTGAGTACAAACGGCATACGCTGTAGTTAAAATTGCAGACTTGCTAAACGATATTCCATATTAACAAACAAAGCTTAAATCACGAATAACTTGCAAATTATTTATATATTTACATTGTGATCGATATACTTTGAAATAAACAAATTGTATATAAAAATAGAAGTAGGGAGAGAGCTATTTGTCTTGGAAACTTGACATTATTATTACCACGCCTAAGAAGGAAGTTTTTAAGGTTAAAAATATGGTGTCTATTGGCTTAAATTTCTCTTTTCTCTGTCAATTTTCCAAAAGTTTGTGTCTTTTATCTTTGTTTCCCTATTTCTTTCCCTCCAAGTGTAGGCATGTTTTTTTATTCACCGGTAGATGCACCAATCCACCAACTGCGTTTTTATATTCATTGGTGGATTTTGGATTGAAGAAATGACGCGTTCATTTATTGCATCAAGCAAAATTGCAAACCATTCCACCGCTGTTGCGAGGTGATGGATAAATTTGGTGGGTTAGAAAATGACAGCTTAACCTCAAAAAAGTAAAGATTTGAAGCGAATTGTTAAACACATAAACGAATAAATAGTAAATATGTAATGAAATAATATGCAAAGTCTAAACTTCATCACTGACAAAATCATCTTCATCATTATTGTGGAAGTCCGCTTCATTCAGATCTACGATAACAGGACTGCATTTAACGGTAAAAGCGACATACCAGCATATCTTTCTCTTGAAATGTAATTAATCAACTACAAAATTAAACTTTGCTCTTTCTCATTATACCGGGAAGGCATTTTGACAATGAAAAATTAATTGAAAAAGGCGAAAATGACCAAAAATACTGAACAAATCAAAATATGACAACTGAACTGTCAAAAGTGACAAATAAAATGTACGTTAATGACGTCATAATTCCGTCTCATCTTTTTCATGAATGAGAGATAGAGCTGGACGATGTATGACGTAACGGTAAAAGGATGGTTGAACAGCGTTAGAAATTCAAAAAATTTCGAGTGGTATCGATTGTCAGTTGTCAGATATAATGATGAATGATGTAAACAACAACAAATGCGTTTTTTTATGTGCCACTGATGACTCTAACATTGCGAAGACTGACGTCAGTGAATAAATGATGTAAAAAAAACGTGCCTTGTCTTTACATCGATCTTGCGGTTTGTTGACGTTAGTATTACCACGCCATCTTGTAGTCAAATAAAAAAGTGTTTGTAGTTAAAACCTACTGGGAAAAAAGGCGGAGCCTATGTGACATTGGACTTTAATATCACTTTTCTCTGTCGGTTTTCCAAAAGTTTGTATCTTTTATCTTTGTATTCTCCTGATCCAACTATTTCTTTTTCTATTCATGTGTCTCTTCTTCTCCATATACGGAATTGAGGGAGACAAGAGGTTCAATTCTCGAATCATTCGAAAATATACAAGTGTGGATTTATTTGAATAAAATTTTTTTAATAGAAACTAATGACAGTATTCATCTACCCCTTTGTTCCGGTGGATCGTATTGTAATGCTATCTAGCAGCGCGAGTAGAAAATAGACTGTAAAATAGGTAACCAGAGGTTCAGAGAGTATAATTAGCGTGGAACCAATCAGTTAATAACGTCAATTCCTTTCTGGGGTTCGTGGTGAGAGCTCAATACGAAGAGGTATTTTTCAAGCAAAACGACAGAAAGATGGGAGGCGACAATTTGAAGATAAAACCACTGAAACGTCGTAAATCGAATCGATTAGGGACAGTAGTCCATTATAACGACAAGAAGTATGTGCTGGCTGTATCGAAATTGTTTGTAAACGGTTGAACTTTGTTGAACCCTGCCTCTGACTGAACCTACCCGAGTACATGGCTCAACCCTTACACATACTTATTCAATTGGGATGAAAAATTTGTATATTTGTAGTAAAATTTCAATAACCTTGATACGATTTTAAGAAAATTAAGATTACCCTGTTGCAAGCAGGAAAGAAACTCTTAAAACTAAACAAAAATCACAATTTTATACATACAACATAACTTAACCGTACTATTTCTAAACGGTGGCAAATCAACCATTAATTTAGAAACAAAGTTTTATTAACATTCCCTTTTTTATATTTCAGGGAGGAAATAAGAATAATCTTTTTTTTTTACTGAAAACTGATATCACTACTAGTTTTCTAAGATATGTATACAATTTCCAGAAGAAAATAATTATATAAAAATGTGATTTATTCAATATGGAATGTACAGTGATGCTTTATAACTTCTTTTATAACCTCAACCACCATTTGATTTTTTTCTATTAAAAGACATTCAAGGGTTTTTGACATAAAACAGAAAATATCCAAATTTCCAAACAGAAACTCTTGTATTAATCTTAGAAGATTCGGTGAACAGCAGTTCTATTAGTTGTCACTAGGACATAATATCTCTGAGACTATAGTGGTAATTAGGCTGAGAGTTCAGTGTGGTCAGGCTCTCGGTAAGTCCCATAGTGCAGTCTCAGTCTAAATACCAGTATACTTGCATTTTAATCTAGGACTGGGATTTATGTGAAGTGTAGATCATAATTTAAGATAAAAGGTGAAAAAACAAGTCTCTTATGGATGCTGGAAGTCATAGGTAACGAAATAGCAGAAGGTTGGATAGTAACCAGTTCTATATGACACGAGGAAAGAAATAATGAAAATCCTCTTTAAATTGGAAGAGAATTCGTGCTTTTTACCGAGTCTACACGAAAAATAGGTACACAAGAGTAAAAACAACGACTGGTTTTTTAAAGTGCTTTCTAGAAGTACCATTCTTGATTCACCCTGTATTTAAGCATATTTTTTATGAAAAAAAATGTCAGCTTTAATGACATGAGTTGGCAATATTAGTCACAAACAGTAGAAACGTTGGAGCTTTAACTAATTTCACTTTTTATTCCATTTGACATTAGTAAGTACATTATCAACTTGTTAACTTTTGACATTTCATAACACCCAAAATGCCGTGACACGGGAATATTACAAGGCTTATTTAATATTAATTTTGGACTTTGTAACTTATTCACCCAGTATATCGATAGTTTTAATAAATATATCGATGTTAACCATATAAATAAATTAATACAATTAAAAAAGTGAAATGTCTTGTTTAAATACCAATTCGTAAAAGGCCGACCCTTGGAATATTAGTCATAACGATTATTTCTATTGAGTTGACGGAAGTTTTGATTGACATGAATATTGTTGCTGACGTAACAGTAACGTGATGGTAAAGCTCCACCGTTTCTACTGTATAATTTCATATTAAACATAGGTCTGGGATTTATGTGGTGCGACGCTCTTAATTTAAGAAAAAATGTGAAAAATTAAGTTTTTTTTCGATGCTGGCAAACATAGGTTACGGAATTGTAGAATGTAGGACAGTAACCGGTTCTATAGCCTCGATAATATGACAAAGGAATGGGATAAATGAGATTAAAGATCGAGTGGCTGCTATAAGTGGCGTAGATGTGGGGATTTAAAAAAAAACTGGTATTTGGGGATTAAAAAATATTAATTTATGGTGTGGTATTGTGGTGCGATCTATCGGCCCGTGTTAAAAGTAGTTAAGAGGTAGAAAAGTAGGTAACCAGAAATTGTAATTAGTGTGTCGTCATCGAGGTTATTAAGTGAGATAAATGTAGATGGCAGCACACTAATTACACTTTCTGGTTGCCTACTTTTTTACTTCACAACTACTTTCAACACGGGACCACAATACGATGTACTGCAACATGGAGGTTTTTATAAATTTTTTATCTGAAAAAAATCAAGACAAAAGGACGAAAAACATATTAAATTGTTCGGTAAGTGAAATGAATTTTCAGTAAAATAAGGGAAAAAAACTCTTCTACAAAAAACGTCCTAAATTTCTACAGTGAAAAATTACTCTTTTTTTTTTAAATTTCAAATAGAATATATTTCAATTTTAATCATGAAAATATAATTATTATATTATATAATTCAATTGTAGGTACTCTTTCTAAAATTATATCGATGGCATTCAAAGTTAATCGAATACCACTTCATTTTTTTCTACTTTCTCTAAAAAAAGAGAAGTAAAATTGAGGTATATATTCTTAAAAGAGAGAGAAAATCTCTATCATATATATATATTTTTTTTCCGTCTTTTTTTTTTCTAAAACATCACGATTTCTGTATTCTTTTCCGCCTTAACTAGACACTAACCTAATAATAAGTTAAGTTTTTTTTTTATTAGTCTAACTTCTTAAACAAAGCAGAAACCTCGGGTTTTTACGATGAGCTTGTCTGGAAAAAATAAGATAAAATACATTTTTAATTGAAGAAATTTAACATCAGCAACTCGATTTTTTTTAATTGAAAACTTACTCGTATTAATAGCTGGCTTCGTGACCTGCTAGGATGTACAAGTCGTGACCTTCTTCATTTGTTAGTGTACCAGTCCGCAGTAAATTGCTTTCCAACATTACAACTCTGTAAAAACGAGAAATTATAAAATTTGTTTCGTAAACTGAGTGATAACATTCTTCTAACAGAAATGCTTCAAAACCTCTATCCTTTTTAATGACCCAACGCACTGAGACAGTCACAAAGACAGTTCCACGACACAATGTTCACTGTATAACATTCTTTTAAATAGTAAGCAATCTTTGTACCTATTTTAATAAAAAAACTGCCCTATCTTTTGCGTTCAGTCACTATCTGCTGGTTCCTCTCACTATCTGTTGCTGTCTGACACAATATGTTGCTTTCTGTCAAAATCTGTTGCTTTCTGTCACAATCTGCTGCTTTCTGTCACTATCTGACGCTTTCTGTCACTATCTGTCGTCGTCTGTCACGTCTGTGGGTTTGCGTGGATCTTATCGTGTTCGAATCTCTTATCTACAGTTCCACGACATAATGTTCACTGTATAACATTCTTTTAAATAGTAAGCAATATTTGTACCCATTTTAATAAAAAAACTGCCCTATCTTTTGCGTTCAGTCACTATCTGCTGGTTCCTGTCACTATATGTTGCTGTCTGTCACAATATGTTGCTTTCTGTCAAAATCTGTTGCTTTCTGTCACAATATGTTGCTTTCTGTCACTATCTGTCGTCGTCTGTGGGTTTGCGTGGATCTCATCGTGTTCGAATCTCTTATCTACAGTTCCACGACATAATGTTGACTGTATAACATTATTTTAAATAGTTAGCAATCTTTGTACCTATTTTAATAAAAAAAACTGCCCTAACTTTTGCGTTTAGTCACTATCTGCTGGTCCCTGTCACTATCTGTCACAATATGTTGCTTTCTGTCCCTATCTGTCGCTTTCTGTCACTATCTGTCACGTCTGTGGGTTTGCGTGGATCTCATCGTGTTCGAGTCTCTTATCCACTGCCAGCTTTAAATTTTATAGACACAATAGATGTTGTTGAACGCTGGTTAGGACCAATGGAACATGTTTTTAGGCCAGTTATGGCAAACATTTAGGACGATTTTCAAATCGACACCGTACTGCCTTGTAGATACAAAATTACGTGCGTTGATATATCATATCTGTCGCGTTCTATCACTATCTGTCATTTGTCAAGTCCGAGTTTCCTATCTACTGATAAATTCATGTTTTATGAGCGCAATAAGCGTTCTTTGACAGCTTGTCATATTAAGAAGTTGGTCACCGCGAAAATTTAGGGCGTTTTTGAAATTTCAAAGTATTTTTAGAATCAACGTGCTAGTATCTTTACTCCGGACGCCCTTCTATATATACAATTGTATGCATTTATATATTCTATCTGTCGCGCTCTGTCACTATCTGTCACCTGTCACGTGTCGGTGTATCTGTTAGCTAGCGTGAATATCATCGCGCCCGAGTTTCCTATCTACTATTTGACAGCTTGTCAAGTTATGAGACGACATTGAAAGATACTCACTTGTCTGATCCTAAAAGTTTATACGTCCTTGCGGTGTCGGTGATTTCTTGAGTAATTTCGCCATTTTTCAACGATCTACCTTGCATTCCATGTTTGTGAAAAGCTAACACGCTATCGGGAAGACATACTACAACAAAAAATATACATGTTATCACTAAAAACGTACATGTATTGATAAGAAAAAAAAAACTTACTTATACTTTCAATTTTAAATCCGAATCGTAGCTCGGGAATCTGTTTTTTACTAACTTTCATCTTTCCTTGTACATTCACTATCCTAATAACATTATCGTAACACACTAAAATCGAGTCTTTGTCTAACTGGGTGACATTTACTATTTCCAAATTTTCCCTTCGCGGGATAACAGTCGCCGTTCCGTCCATATCTTGCAGTTCGTCCGAATGGAACCAATTAGCACCTGAAAACAATTAAAATCGTTGAGAGACGAAAAATCTTCTCCCAAGTGAACTGAAAACTTCGTATATACCGCCCCCATCTTCAGATTATAAAGTAGACTTCTTTTTATCTTTTCCGTCCGGTCAAAACGTCAAAAACCTTGGCTAAAAATGACGTTAATAAAACGACAACAAATTGAGTATTGTTCTGTCACTATCTGTTGCATTCTGTCACTATCTTCTCCTAGTGAAAAGTGGACAGAATACTTTATATCGACCGTCCCCATCTTCAGATTATAATGTAGACTTCTTTTTATCTTCTATACCCGGTCAAAATGTCAAATTTGACACTTGTTTTTGGTTAGAAATCGTTTGTCAAATTATTCAACTAAAAAATCAAAACCTTGGCCACAAATGACGTTAATAAAACAACAACAAAATAAGTATTGTTCTGTCACTATCTGTCAGAATCTGTCACTATCTTCTCCTAGTGAAAAGTGGACAGAATACTTTATATCGACCGTTCCCATCTTCAGATTATAATGTAGACTTCTTTTTATCTTCTATACCCGGTCAAAATGTCAAATTTGACACTTGTTTTTGGTTAAAAATCGTTTGTCAAATAATTCAATTAAAAAATCAAAACCTTGGCCACAATTTTTAATTCAACGTTTCACCACAAGGGAAATACAGAAGATATTCAACAAAATGTGTATCATTCTCTCACTATCCGTTGCTTTCTGTCACTATCTGTCACTGTCTTCTCCGGATGAAAATATTTTATGATTTTTAGTTTCACTAATCTGTTACTTTTTCAAGGTCAGTGTGATGTTATTTTGGAGTGATCGTTATATGCAAACCTATTCAAAAATAAATGTATGTCTATTTCTATATTATTCAAAGCAACAAAATCAAAACTTGTTAATTTCAAAACCTTTTTTAGTTACAGCAAAAAGAGCAGTATGGTCAAAAGTATGCCACTTGTCTTAAGCTTTGAACGTATTTATTTAAAATCCGCAAACAAATTTTAAATTGCTAAAGCCCAGGCTCACCACATACATATGTTTGCCACGAATGTCGCATGCGATTTTGGCGTTGTCTTTGGTAGAGGAAACCAGATATCTAGAAACCACAACTACTAAATGCTTAAAATCTCAAGCTACCTTCAATTTTCGAGTCGTATTTTACAGAGTGTCCCAAACAAGATTCTAATTATCCATATTATAAGTTAAAAAATGTTTAATTGCGATATAAACTTGGACTTTTTTAAAAAATTATATAATAAAACGTTCAAATTCTTCTTTAAATAATTAAAAGTATTTTATGATTGGATATTTCAAGCGATACATGTTCCGAAGACCCTTTGCCTTGAAAATCAGTCATAGACGAGCCCCTTTTCCATGTCCCCTATAAAAATTCCTTTTCTTGTCTTATTTGAGACACCCAGTATATATAACATTAAAATGGGACTCATTACTAAACAAAATAGAAGCAAAAAGAGAAAAATATAGTATAGTGTAGAAGTAGTTTAATTTTAATTTAAAGAATGTTATACACTTACCAGAATTCATATTAATCAAATCCAATTTAAATCTATTAGGTTGATAAGCTTGTTTTATAGAAACACACACTATGGGATATTCTAATTCGGGAGTTATTATCATTTCGAATACGTGAAGGGGATTCGGAACGATGCACTCCACCAGCTGAAATTTAATAAATTGTTAGTTTTTACCAAAAATATTTTAAAATACATTTTTTTTAAATTAAATTTTATATCTCTTTAAAAAATTTAATATTCAATTCATAGATTCGTTTTTTGGAATATTGTGTACATATTGATTGGCCAAAGTATAAATTTAGGCATATACAGGGGTCGGAGGAAAAGTTTTATAGATTTTAATTTGAGAAGATAAAAAAAAATATTAATATATACAGTGTGACCCATTTTGTTTGGAAGCACCCCTATTAAATCCGCATTTTTCAACCGATTTTGATTTAGTCTTTTTTGTTAGATTCAGTATCAAAAACAGAATTTGAGCACAAATTTTCATACCATAATAGCTATTTTCAAGGCCCTCTACGTTAATTTTTCTTTGCCAAAAAAGACGAAAGTATATTAGGCATTTTTTTTTCTCAAATATGACTACACCACTGGATTCAGAATCATGACAAATGTAAACTATCAAAATTTTATAAAAAAAGTTTTATTTACAACAAAGTTATCACTACATGAATTTGGAAAAAGTTGTTTTTTGATTAATTTTTTACTAAGAATGTAGACACATTTTAAAAATGGCAACATGGTAAACAAAAACTAGGACTCAAACATATTGCACTGTAAAAATTCGAAGCCGATACCTTAACCCGTTCTGGAGTTATAGCTTCTGAGAGTAATGTAAAATTGTGCTGATGTGACGAAAATACAAATTAACACCAAATAATATATTTTGATTATTAAACTACTTAATAATAATTGAATTCTACATTTTTGTAGCCTCGACTAGACCTCCGTTAATTTCCACACATTTCTCGTATCGTTTGCGACTATGTCTTAGCGCTTTTTTATTTCATGTGGCGTTATTCCAGCACACGCCTGTCGTATTCTGTCACACAGTTCTGCTCTATTCCTTGGACGTGTCTTATACACTTTTAGTGTCAAGAGACCTCACAGATAAAAATCCAATATAGTTAAATCGGGCGATCTAGAAGGCCATTCGATTAACTCGCTACAGCGACCTATCCAACCATTTGGAAATTTTTCGTTAACCCACTGCCTGACAATCCTAGAATAGTGTACAGAACAACCATCTAACTGAAATATCAAATTTCTTCTTTCTGTTAGTGGCAGTTCGTCAATCACTGCGGATAACTCACCTTCCAAGAATTCCATGAAGTTATTGGCATTCATGTTACCCTCAAAAAAGAATGGATCTATTATCCTGTCTTTTAAAATTTCGGCTTCGAATTTTTACAGTGCAATATGTTTGAGTCCTAGTTTTTGTTTACCATGTTGCCATTTTTAAAATGTGTCTACATCCTTAGTAAAAAATTGATTAAAAAACAACTTTTTCCAAATTCATGTAGTAATAACTTTGTTGTTAATAAAACTTTTTTTATAAAATTTTGATAGTTTACATTTGTCATGATTCTGAATCCAGTGGTGTAGTCATATTTGAGAAAAAAAAATGCCTAATATACTTTCGTCTTTTTTGGCAAAGAAAAATTAACGTAGAGGGCCTTGAAAATAGCAATTATGGTATGAAAATTTGTGCCCAAATACTGTTTTTGATACTGAATCTAACAAAAAAGACTAAATCAAAATCGGTTGAAAATTGCGGATTTTATAGGGGTGCTTCCAAACAAAATGGGTCACACTGTATATATATGACAAAAATTTGTTTGCCGCTTTATCGATTATGTTGTTTTTTAGTGAAATTTTGATAATATATTTCACTATTTTCAGAATGAAGTGAGTGGAGTGTTCTTGTCCCTGTATATAAAGAAAACAGGACAAAAATGGGTCTTTTAATTATTATTCAACAATATTAACTCTTTTTGCAAACTTTTTATGTTAAAGAACAAAAATTAACACTTCCACGATTTTTAAGACTTCCAGGATTTGATTCTCACTGATATTGTCAAACATAAAAGAAAATTTACACTTTCAACGTTTTTGATCATATTTTAGTAACCGCTGAAGTAAATAGACCAGGGTCGATATTTTTTGTATGGTAGTAGGATGAAACCCAGTCAAATGGTAGAGTTGTAGGTAATAAAAAGATCTACAATTTTTGTATTTACACTTTTTTCACATAACCTCAAACCTTATGTGGAAAATTCAAAAAACCAAGTTTTTGGTTTCTTATTTTTATCTTCCACAAAAAAATTTTCTTTTTCACGAAATTTGGTGAAAACTTACCTTTTTATGTCCCAAATACACTATAATTTATTTGATTTGAAATATTTATTTTTTCACCTTATTTTGCACCTTATATTTCAATCGAAAATTCACCCGTCAAAATTTCAGCTTTTTTCAAAAAGTAGGTGTGCTTTCTGTTCGTTGAAATCTCTACTTTCCGATGGTGTAAAAAAAATTTATTACTACAGTAAATCTCAGAAAATGCAAAAAATGAATAATGAATAAAGTATCTAAATTCAATAGTATGATTTACATTTATTTTTATATATTATGAGACTTTCTATGACATAAATGTAATTAGAATTTGATAAATCAAATTTTTAATTGAAAAAAATTGCAGCAGTCACATTTTTTGGTTAAAATTGTATGAAAATGACATTAAAAAAATTTTCGAATTCGAGTTTTTTTCGATTTTTTGCATTTTCTGAGAAGATTTACTATAGTAATATCTTTTTTTTTAGACCATCGGATAGTAAAGATTTCAACGAACAGAAAGCACACCAACTTTTTGAAAAAAGCTGATATTTTGACGGGTGAATTTTCGATTGAAAATTAGGGTACTTTTTCGATATTATAAGGTGAAAAAATAAATATTTTAAATCAAATAAATTACAGTGTATTTGGGAATTAAAAAGATAAGTTTTCCCCAAATTTCGTGAAAAAAAGAATTTTTTTGTAGAAGATAAAAATAAAAAACAAAAAACCTGGTTTTTGAATTTTCCACATAAATTTTGAGGTTATGTGAAAAAAGTGTAAAAACAAAAGTTGTAGATCTTTTTATTACCTACAACTTTGCCATTCAACTTTTTTCCACAGGACTAGTAGTTTTGTCTGAAATCGAAATAAACCGTTTTTCACCCTTAAAAACTCACCCCCTTTCCCTTCCCGACCTCAGATCGCCCGTAAATTATTATTCCTTTCATTTTTATAATATTCTCCTCCTTTTCCAATACGTTTCATCCTACTACAAACATAAACAGAGTTTAAATAAAAAACTTACCTTCAACAACATAAACTTATTGAGCGGATCGTACCACTGCATTAAATAAATTCCACTGACAGTAGCACCACACAAATATTTATAACCATTATAAGGATTTCGAGCGACGCAACATTTAAGAGTGCCCCTCGTATCAGGAACTCTCGTAGTAAGGGCGAATTTTCTCGGCACCAGCCGTTCTGGTATCCTATTCATGTGCAAGCTGAATCTGTGTGATTGTTTGCTTTGAAGTGCCAAAAGGTCGTGTCTATATAGCTGCGGGGTTTTTCCTACAAATAATTTAAAAAAAAAAAAATCATCTTTCGTAATAAGTTTTTTCTTATTCTTACCAGACAAAGTCATTAGAACGTCTTTTATGACATACATCCATACTGTTCTTCTATTATACAATTGATCGATACAAGTTTCGTGGAGTTCGTTTAAATTGAGGTTATAAATACCCTCTTCGGCTCCAATTAGTATATGCTGGTCTCTAGTTTCGGGATGAATCCAGGATACTGTACAATGTATCCTTAGAGGGCAGCCGTTAAAAACCTAAATATTTAAATTTATACATAATATACAGAGCGTTCTTCAATAAATAAATCTTACTTTAGAAAAACAAGCTCCCATGTGTACTTTAGGTGTCGGTGGTAAGCCATTACTAGGCGGTCTAGGAGGAGTATGTCGTCTTCGATGCTTTCTAGGAGGTACTGGAGGGCATGTAACCATATCGTTGGTGCCACCCTCGTGGTTAGTACCTTCTTCAGTTCCTGTAATAAAAAATAATTAAAAATCCTATTCGACTAGGTTTAAATCGATTCGACTTACCATTAACGTCTCTATTATTCGTCCTACCGGTTCTACTGCTATCGCTTAACGATCTCTGTCTTTGACCGGTCAAGTTCATGGACGTTACCAAGCCGAAAATTTCGTCTACCGAGGAATGTCTTCTAGGTGAGCCGTTGAAGGATGGTTCTTTAGATGGTACGGCGTGAACGTCGCATTTTATAGCGTTTTCGGGATCTTGCGCGGGCAGAGTCGCTCTGGCAAAAGAAAAATGCCTAAATACAAGTGTAGATAGTGGACACGGTTGCGGTTTTTTCAAATAATTTGTCGGTTAAATGTTAGAAAATTAAAACAAACCCAATATGAACCGTAAATGACAGTGTATTAGAAAGAAACCAGTATGTTTGGTATGAATGTATGTATGATACTTGGTTCAAGAGGAGAACATAAAAGCTAGGAGGGCATAAATGACAGGAGATGAACGATACGGGTATATGACAGAAACTACCTACGCGCCATAGGTGAGAATAGGTTATGTCCCTATCAAAAACCCGTTAGAGCCAATAACAAACCATGCTTTCTGTAATTTTTAAATTTCGACTTCAAGAAAAGATACTATTTTTTGGAGAAATAAAGTTTCAAGACCAAAAAATAAAATTTTTTTATCGACAAGTCTTCTTTTTTAGAGCTATACATGCCTGTTATAAAAAAATAGTGCAAAGTGGTTATAAATGCAATATAGATAAAACAATTTCATTAGAAAACAACAACACACATTAAATAAGTTAAATTCAAAGATCATTTCCAATGCTACAACCCTGACATACTCATATTTTTTTAACTAGGTGCAGTTTCTAATTTTAAGTCCTGCGAATCATACCAAAAGCTAGTAAAACTTGTAAACTAGTACTTAGACACCCTGTAGGTATTCATTTATAGGTAGTTCGTTTGTACCCTTACAAAGTAAGGATTCAAACAGTAAATTCAAAGCTATTGATAGATTGATTCCCCCTGTAAAATCGATCCTACTTTGTGGGTGTAAAGTTAAATGAACAGTAGTGAGGGAAAAGCCGTAAATGTAGCTTCTTCTATGAAGCTGGAAGGAAAGTTCGATTTGTTTTTAATTGTAAATAAGTAGGTCAGGGTTGTAAAATAATAATCGACCCTCGTATAGAGCAAGATTTTTAAATATAAAAAAATGAATTTTTCCGATTTATATATTAAAACTAATAAATTTCCTATAAAAAAGCAAATAAAACTGTCATTTATATACAAGGGATGAGTAAAAAACTGTTTTAAAAATGTTTAATACTTTTCTAGGTTTTTGTGATATTTTTATATCAAACAAAATATGTTCTAACCTTGAACCTTAATATTATCACAAACACTGTCAACACGTCTTTCTTTGCAACTTTCAACTTATAAAACACGTTTTTCAAGTAATTTTTTTTTCTATACCGACAACATAACCCACACTGAATAAATGCAGACACTTTTAATTAAAAAATCGTAAATACCCGCAGGTGAAATTTGAAAAAAATATATCGAGGTCACAATAAACAAATTTAAAGTAGGCGTATTTACCAACTAATGGTATCATCTACCGTTGGAAAATTGCATCACGAGCCATATGCAATAAACAAATCTTATTCTGGAGATATTTTAAGACCGGAATGCGTACAAGATCAGTTGTTTGAACTCTGTTAGATATTTAACCACTTAACAGCAACCTTGTCTATTATAATTTACATTATTATGTTGTATTTTACGAGGGTCAATTCTTAAATTCTCTCAAAAACAATATACATTATATTTGGACACGGGGCTGTGTCCTGAGTAGTTAATTTTATTCTTCTACCCTCTTTCTCTAGCTTATCCTCTACTCTTTCTTTTTTTTATCAACTCAATCATCTTTGTAATTAGCTGCCTTTTAAAAACTTTAGTTTTTTTGAATGAACAGACTATATTTGGATCGAAACAACTTCAGAAAATCTTCAAAACTGTCTTTTTACAAACAATTCACTTTTATATGATACCAAGTAGTTAATTATATCCACTTTTTTTCACCATCTCCTCTACTGTTTCATTTTTTGTATCAATTCTACCATCCACATCTTTCTTAATTTTTATTTTCTTAATATACCTTCTCATCTTCAAGCTTCCTTTTGTATCTGCCCTTTTCAAGTCTCGATACCAACTTAGCTATATTTTGGAAACTTTATTTTTTGAAGTACCAGACAATTTTGAATGAACAGACTATATTTGGGCCGAAAAAACTTCACAAAAGCGGTTTTTTCACAACCCTTTCACTTATAAATGATATCGTGTAGCAAATTTTATCCTTCTATCTACTTTTTTCACCATCCCTTCGCTTCTTTTATTTTTTTTACCAATTCAATCATCCAGATCTTCCGTTAAGCCTATTTTTCTCTTGTACCTTCCAATCTTCAAGGCTTTTTTTGCTTCTATTCTTTTAAACTATCAATCCCAACTTGGCTGGTTTTTAGAAACTTTATTTTTTGTAAGACCGAACAATTTTGAATGAACAGACTATATTTGGGCCGAAAAAACTTCACAAAAGCGGTTTTTTCACAACCCTTTCACTTATAAATGATATCGAGTAGCTAATTTTATCCTTCCATCCACTTTTTTCATCATCCCCTCGCTTCTTTTATTTTTTTTACCAATTCAATCATCCAGATCTTCCGTTAAGCCTATTTTTCTCTTGTACCTTCCAATCTTCAAGGCTTTTTTTGCTTCTATTCTTTTAAACTATCAATCCCAACTTGGCTGGTTTTTAGAAACTTTATTTTTTGTAAGACCGAACAATTTTGAATGAACAGACTATATTTGGGCCAAAAAAACTTCACAAAAGCGGTTTTTTCACAACCCTTTCACTTATAAATGATATCGAGTAGCTAATTTTATCCTTCCATCCACTTTTTTCATCATCCCCTCGCTTCTTTTATTTTTTTTACCAATTCAATCATCCAGATCTTCCGTTAAGCCTATTTTTCTCTTGTACCTTCCAATCTTCAAGGCTTTTTTTGCTTCTATTCTTTTAAACTATCAATCCCAACTTGGCTGGTTTTTAGAAACTTTATTTTTTGTAAGACCGAACAATTTTGAATGAACAGACTATATTTGGGCCGAAAAAACTTCACAAAAGCGGTTTTTTCACAACCCTTTCACTTATAAATGATATCGTGTAGCAAATTTTATCCTTCTATCTACTTCTTTCACCAAACCCCTCGCTTCTTTTATTTTTTTTATCAATTCAATCATCCAGATCTTCCGTTAAACCTATTTTTCTCTTGTACCTTCCAATCTTCAAGGCTTTTTTTGGTTCTACTTTTTTAAACTGTCAACACAAACTTGGCTGGTTTTTAGAAACTTTAGTTTTTATAAGACCGAACAATTTTGAACGAACAGACTATATTTGGACCGAAAAATCTTCAAAACAGTTTTTTTATAACTAAATCCAATTAACGTTGGATGATTATGAAAAAAGTAATATTTGTAGAATGTCAAATGATAGAGAAACTATCACTATGGTCATACCCCTACTTCTAGCAAGCTCTATTCTAAATATAACTTTCAAGTAACTAAACAATAACCTACACCAAAATAACTAACGATTAAACTTACTGCTGTTCATAGTCGGACTGATGATATTTGTAGGCTCCCCTAAAATAATCAAACAACATTTTTATCCACCGGTTATTATCAAAAAAAAATCTCAGCCGTTATTTATAACAAAAAGTAAGATCAACCAAACCCCAAAAAAAAAAAATTAAAAATACACCAAAATAAAAACGAAGCAGTGTGAAAGCGTTAAAATAAGTTGTGCGGCAAACAAAAACAAAATCAGGCAATTTATGAGTGTTGTTACGTAGCTGATGAAAATTTTTTGTAAAAAAACTAACCTCAACATTAATTCTTCGTCAATGTACTGCAATAGACTCCTAAATAACAATATCATAAATTAAAACATGGAGTCTAAAGATATCTTGCATTAGATATAAAAAAAAAACTGTTATTAGTGGAAAAAAAGTTAAATTAGAATCTAAGGAGTTATTTGGATTAATCGTTTTAATCTTGCAATAATAAATCAATGACTACCCTAAACAGATATTTCTTTATTTGGCAACGCAGCATAGTCAATCTTCAATATTTTTGCCACATCTGTCCAAATTCCAGTGGATATTAAAGCAAAATTATTTGAAGGTAATCGACTCTCCATCACAAGATGTAACTTTAAAATTTCTATACAGAAATCATGGCAGTTATCGAAAGAAATTGGCCTTATACAGAGGACCAACAGGAAAAGCGATTAATATCTTCCCAGATTTTGACTACAGCTGCATTGGATCAAATAAGATACCTTTGCTACATTGCCAAATTTGTTCGAATTTACAACAAAATCTTGTTAATTTTAATGTAGAATACAATTAAAAATTGTATTTATTGAATTTTTTCTAGTAGATGTTTTCTTGTCAAAGAATAATTTATTATTTAGAGCTAAGGTCAACAAAAACATTGCAAATGAAAGTAAAAATCAAACATTCCAAAGCAAAGAATATTCAACAACGTTTATTTTAATATAAATGATCAAATTGTGTTGGCAGAAGATTTGAAATTGTTTGTCGAATATTCTTTACAATCCAAAATAGGTGCAACTAAAACACACATCACACTCAAATCAAGGCTGACCTCAATGACATTTTCAAAAGCTGCGATCCAGTCATGGCTTTTCTTTCCTGACTAAAACTAATATCGGAAATGAGATATGTAAAAAAAATGAAAACCAACCAATCGTAATCGTTTTATATTTTCATAATCTATACAAAAAATAATGATCTATGGAAGGATGTCTAAACAATGAAAGAAAATTGGGAATAGCGGAAAAATTTTGATGATGTATAGAACTGATAACTTTGAGAAAAAATAAAAAAGGTATAACGAAATGTCTTCAAAAATGATTGAAAAAGAAAAAAAATGGTGAAGCGCAGATTAAGTATCCTTAATTGGAAGGAAAAATCTCAAAACAGAAAAAATTGGGAAGAAACTGCTGGAAACGTATTGTTTTACTAAATAACAAAAATAAACACGATTTTTGGTTGATTTTCCAAATATTTACAAAAAAAATGATTCTATTAAAAAGCCCAATGACATTTATTGCAAATAAACATGAAACAGGAAAAAAATCCCAAGAAACAATACTTACTTTTCCCTGTTGAGCGAGTCGAAAGCATTCCCAATTCCGCACTTTTGATTTTGGTGTTCCGCACAGTTGTGTACACTCGTAACGTTGTTCATAAGATCCATTAGATCCCACTGCGGTTGTTTTTCTTCTACTATCACAGTAGGAATATCTGAAAAGGCTTGTAAAATAAACCCATATCAAATAAATATTTTTTTATTCTTACCCGTTCTCTGTAAAGTGTTGTTAGCCTCATCTATGCGCTCAATGTCAGAGTTGGAAAGGACAGCGTTTTGTGGTTTTGGTCTTGAAGTCAGTCGTGATGCAATCCTTTGTGGAACGTTCTGTACAGCCCCGTCTTCGTCGGGCTCAAGATCAGTAAACATATGCGAAGGATTGTTAGCTTTTTGTAGTAACTCTAGGGCCAGTCTTCGGTGCATGTCTCCTTGGAAAAACGCATGCTAAAAGTGAATAGACAAAATTAATTTATGAAATTTACAAGAAAAAGTAATCTCTAAGTTCTTGATAAGGCTCCTAAAAATATAAGTGATATTAGAAAATAAAAAATTGTTGATTAGACTATGATGAAAATTTGCAGTTGTTCCTTAATCGCTGTAATTGTTTAATATTGAAAGGAAGTAGATCTCTGGAAAATGTATAACTTACCTGTAGCAATTTTTCAGCGGTAGGTCTTTTCTTTGGATTTTTAGTTAGTGCAACCTTTACAAAATTTTGAAAAGTGGAACTCCTAAAACAAAATTAACAATAACATTGAAAATTATTGATACTTTGAAACATTTACATTCTATAGAACATTTAGTATATTATGAAAATGTGACATCAGATAGGGTAAAATCCCTCCCAATTATTCGTGTTTTATACCATAATAGTAATATATAAAAATGGTAATATATAACAAAATTCAACCTTGAAAGATTAAACTATAACTCGATCTTTAAATTGATTTTGATTGTTATTAAATAGACCCTGTAGAAATTGTTGTAGTTGATAATTGAGTGTATATGTCAGCCTACGCAAGAAAAGCAAAAGCTGTATAGTATTTGTAGGTGTTGTGATTAAATATTTTGTTGATTATTTCTCTTAGCTAGGCTAATAATAGAACGTTAATTTGAAAACAAATAATTTTTTTCATGTGCATTTCCTTTCAAGTGCAATGCAATGATCTACTTACCATTTCTCTTTGTCTTTTAATGTAGGTGGTTTGAATCCACTTTTTGACATTAAAAATAAAGCTCTCATTGGATGTAAATCAAACATTGGTGGTTGTAATTCTGCTAATTCTATAGACGTGATACCAATAGCCCAAATATCGCAGAGCTGATTGTAACCACCTTTACGTTCAACAGCAGCTACCTATAACCAAAAAAATGTACAATACACTGATTCAAATCTACAAATATAAAAAAATCTTACCTCTGGTGCCATCCAATAGGGTGTTCCGATAAATGATCTTCTTTTATTTATAGTAGCTGTAATTTGAGCAGAAACCCCGAAATCTGCCAATTTTACATCCCCGCATTCAGTCAATAAAATATTCGCTCCTTTAATATCTCGATGCATTTTACCTTTGTTATGAAGGTACTGTAATCCTAATAGTGTTTCTCTACACATATATGCTATTTGATTTTCTGCTAATGGACCTGTTACTACAATAAGATGTTTAACTTTTTATATTATTTACTTATAAAGAAACTTACTATGGTATATATCTTGAAGTGATCCACCTCCACAGTATTCCATACAAATCCATAATTTGTCCCTTCGTAAATAACTACCATAATATGCTATAATATTGGGATGCAAACAGTCTCTCATCATTAGAATCTCTTGCTGTATTATTGCAAAGTCATCACCTATTCAAATTATTGATATTAACAGCTTATAGAAATAATTAACAAAATTTGTTATACTTAACACATGCTCTATTATTATAATTAATATAATATAAACATATCTATCTAATTAGACTTAATAATTTAATCACCTTTATCTTTACAATTAATAGATGCAGATATAAATTTTTGATGTTTAAAGGAGCATTAAGATAAATATAGTTTTGGGAGAATTGATAAAAATAAATTTACTAAACATGCTGGCTGTATTGTAATGTAATTATATTTCACCAAAAAAATGCAAATGTATTAATTTGAATAATTTAAACGTATCATGAGAGGAAACTAGAAACTCATCAGATGCACAAAAATAATTGTATGCCTCAAAACCATAAAGAGGTTGGAAATTGAACTAGTTTGTAGTACCCTTTGGGTTTGTTTTTTGAAGCTAAACCACACTGCCCTGTCCTGTGGATCAAAGTAAAAGGTCTTACCTGGTTCTAGTTTAATCACTTTTATTGCAGCAAAATCGTTAGTAGATAGTCTCTTTGCCTGCAAATATGAATCAGATAGAAAATAATCCGAAAGTTAAAATTTGAATAAAATACCTTATAGACGTCCCCATAAGTCCCACTTCCAATTCGCTGAATTAATTCGTAATCATCTTGTGGGTTTCTTCGGGAGATATCCGAGCTCAATACCCCTTGAGCCATTTTTATTTAATTTTACCTGATTACATTGTATGTACTGTTAATGTTAAAATTGATGAAATTAAATGTTTACGTGAATTTGACTTTGACAGTAAATGCACTGCAGGCAGACATATTGGAATCAGTGCTGCTAACAGGTGATACCAAAATTAAAAATCCCCATCACCTCGGCATGCAATTTTGCGTCTGCTAAGTAGTATGGCGATCGTTGTAGCCGTTATATTATAAATTATTATCAAGAATAGTTCAAAAATAGGTTTAATTACCTAATTAATAGTGTTTTTTATTCAGTACTTCATATTCCGGTAAAAAAGTTAAAGATAAGAAATCTGTTTTTGAATACTGCGGTTGGTAAAAGACAAGGCTTAGTTCCAGTTTTCATTCGGATACATAGCCGTAGGGAAGAAAAGGAAATAGGGTTATTAACGAATGTAAGTATAATTTTATTATTTTGAAAGACCGGTGAAATGTGATAGATTTTCTCCTATTGAGTTACACCTGCTGTTCCTTTACATTCTGCTTTAATAGCCATCAGTAGTGCTAACACATAATCTTCTATTTTATTTTCGATTCCTCACTGTTAATCTCTATACAAACAAGCCAATTTTGAATAGTTTATTACTAGGTACATACTGAGATTTAGTTGATAATTATTTACTGTTAGCTCTCTCTGTCTCAATTAATTCAAAGAAAGCAAGCTTTTTAAAGTAGGTACATTTTCTATGTTAGTTATTAATAACTCTTAAGGTAGATTTATAAACACTGTTGGAAGGAAGAAAAAGTAGTCGTAGGAAGATAAATATACTTTCATTAGGATTTGACTCTATTGACAGTACTTTGCAATCTTTACTCATTGATATACATCTAATATAACAGCTGTCCATTGTGCATTATAGGAGCATGGCCATATTTAATAACTCGTGTCTCTTCCTACATTTGACATAAAGTTTGTTTTATGTTCTAATATTGGGAGTTTTGAGTTTGACATGATTGGAATATGTCAAACCATGTGCTGCTAACTCCAGTTTCCATTGGTGAAGTTGCAAATTACGAATAAAAAACAACAGAGTTTATAAATCCAGCTTTATACCTTTTGACATTTCTGCAATTTTCAACTTTACACATGGTGTCTTTATTCCAGTTTATTGGACTGAATATTTCAATAAATAAAAACGTCGTAGTGCATTTCAAAAATTTATTTAAATAAATAATACTTTAAAATCCTATTTACAGATAAAAACCTTAATATACAAAAAATAATATTTGCAGCCTTAAAAATATAGCAAATATCTCAACTGTTATCCTTTAGTACATCTTTTAATATAGAACTGGAATTTCTATTTTGTGCAAACTCAGTAAAAGTCGGTAAGACTATTTCACTAAGCACTATAGGTGTTTGTCGTGGAGTACTAGAAGTACTGCTAGTAGACTTGGTAGAGGCATTGGATGGCACTGGTGGAGTATTATTATCGAGTAAACTTGGTAGTACTCGAGGCCTTGATTCGTTTTCTAAGAACTGTATAAAAGCCTTCGATAAAGATTCTTCAGACAATTTATTATCAGGATTTGGTGCTAGAAGAGACGACAACCAACCCTGTTGCGGTTTGTTTAATTTCAGTTTTTCGTGATCCTGCTGGTTGAAATCTAACACTGAGGATATTATTTTTAAAACTTGTTCTTGGTCTCTGTTCATGTTATTATTCGACAAAACAAAACCCATGATTAGGTTTTTTATTAACATTTTGTCCACTTTACCATCTGTACTGCTTAAAGCTTTGCCGAGTTCTTCTTCTGCTTTTGTCAGTTTAGATTGAAGCTGGGATACTGGAAAATAATATTGAATTAGTAAAAACTTCGAAAATATAAAGCATTTAGGTCAAGGAAATTTTAAAAGTGTACAAAACCAAAAAGGAAGTAAAACTTGAAGATAAGGGTTTGTATATAAAAGTCGTGAGTAATTTGATCATTTGTATGAATAAGATAAGCCTGCTGATTTGATTAACAATATAAGTAGGTCCTAATTATGGATATTTTTGGCTGAATGTCAATGAACTTTAATGTGTTTATTGGGAGGGGGAAATATATGATTTTTTTAAGCAAAAAAGTGATAATAAATACATTGTTTGACTATATATAAATAATACAGAATGTAATGGTTGAAAAACATACAATTTCGATGATGATCCTGAAAAGTAAGAAAACAAGTGTTACCCAGGAACTGGTATTTTCACAACTTTACCAGTACCTGATGTAATACTCACTCTCTATACTCTTTTATTTAAAAAAAATTGCCATGCTCTTCATGCTGTCGACATTCAACAACAAAAACTGAAAATAATATTGATTAATATAGAATTGAAAGTGTAATGAATAAAATTAAAAGTAAACGTGCAGATTAGTCTTCCTTTAAAAGTACTTTTTGTCACAGGAAGAAATGATTATAATTATAAAGTTAAATGCAATTAATTTAATATCTAATTAAAAATAATAATTACTACGCCTATGCAACTGTCAAAAAAGTGCTTCAACTAAATTGATTGTTTTTATACTCCTTTCTTTTCTTTTTGTATATGTGAAACAAAGATAGTACATTGTGTACTATCCAGTACTTGATATGATTCCAAAACGGTTCCTAAATGCCAGTTGGAACGAAAATATTAACAGTTCGGTGATAGTACGTTAAATAAAGGGGTGTGCAAAAACGTTTTTGGAGACCCTGTATACAAGTTGATAGGAAAATTACTTGACAGCTGAATTTTGTGATTCTTCCTTGAACTTCATAGTATACTATCGAAAGAAAGACTTTTCTGTACACAATAAAAAACAACACCAAAAGCCCACATCAAAATAACTAAAAATAACAAACAAAAGATAAAAAAAAATAAGAAAACAAAGAAACTGGTGCATACTGGTTACAACTAAAGAAAATGGTGACTCAAACACTACATTTTGCATATCCCATTCAGTACCTGGGGAATGAAACAACCTCACAGTTACCAAATGAGATTAAAAAAACGTAGGCAAAGCGTGCAAAACTGTGCTGATTTTTTTTTAATAAAACAAAAAGTGCTTGTTGGTATACCAAAAAGTGCTGAAAAAGAAATCCCTTGTTACAGCAATATTCAATATAAGCATAGCTCAAAAATAAAAGTAATTTATTTTTGTTTTAAAAATTAATGAACCTTTGTTAATTTATGACCGTTTCAAACATTAAACCAGTCATTTAATGTACTGATAATTCCAATTATAACATTTTAACTTATACTGACGTAGTAAAAAACAACGTTGTTGCTATGCAAATTATTGAATAGTGCCGTAGAAAAATTTGATTAAAAAAAATTCCACATTCCACTTCGTTGGCTCGGATTACTGTGCGAAAGAAAATCAGCTTCTCGAGTGCAATTAGAAAAAATCCCAACAATAAACAACATGCATTAGTAGATTCACTGAAAAATTGTTATTAAAAATGTGCTACAAACAAATAAAACGTAAATAAATAATACAAGATGCTTTATACAGTTTGGCCAGAAGATAACGAAATAATTACAACATATTATTTAAAAAATCATATCCCGTTAGGATAAAATAATTGACGCCGTTCATGGAAAATGTTTCGTTTACGTCTAGCTTCAATTGTATAAACAAAATTTACAGAAATAATAATTGAGGAACATCAAAATTGAACTTATTTTTATTGGAGAAACAGCAAAAAATTCAATTCCACAACCCGTTGTTCGTTGATCGATGTAGCAGCAGTAAAATTTACGTGACAGATTATTTAGTTTTTGTAGTAATTAGAATAAGTGAGGTGAGAAAAAGTTAGAGAAACTGAAACTGAGAGAAATTAGGATCTAAAAAGAATGCTACGACTTGTACGAGCTTGAAAAACTAACCTCAAATTTTGAGTTTTAATCACAGATGAGAAATATACCATTCCAGATCATTTGCCTTTGACAGAATAGGTACCTTATCTCTTGTTCCCCCCATTTTACACTTAACAATACTACAAAACGATGGGATTTTAGATCATTTTAAGAACTTATTACCGATTAAAATATTACTATCACCCGTTGTTTACCAGTAAACAATGAAAAGTAAATAAAATATGAAATGTGCCCTCTGGAACAATATGGCACATGTCAGTGATGTCATTCTGGAATGGTCTATTGGTTTGAATTTTTAATAGAAAGTGAATTAAATAATGTGAAACACTAAATAATCTAAACAGAAGAATATAAATTAAATATTACAAACAACGTATGGGGACTAGACACTCCATGATACAAGGGATATAAATTTACATTTGTAATTCAGATATAACCTCTCATAGTATTAAAGAGGCGGCAGAATACAAATGAAAGAAGGTTTAGTTGGGGTAAGTATAGCCTCAAGATGTAAAATTTGGTTTTTATTTTCGAGCAACGAGAACAACGTTGTTTTGAGCGCATGGTGCGTGAACAGGACCGTCTTGAGCGCTCGGTGTTTAAGAAAAATATGTTCAAATTTGATAACAATGTTTTATAACTAAAAACGCATTCATAAAAATAAACGAAATGAAAAAAAAAATGTAACAATATGCAGTTATTTGTGTAGCTGAAACAGTAGTTCATGACAATATCCGCTGATATTCTGGGATTACAATCTACCCAGAATTACCAGCTGATATTTCACGGACAACCATTGTATATGAAACTGAAAAAATTGGTTAAAAATAGTTATTTTTTTTTCGTGATAATTAGTAAAATAGGATAAAGAGATGAAATCTATCAAAAATATAAAAATAGTGAATAATATAATATGGTATAGGGGTATTTATTGATGAGTTACTGGTTTGGGTTAGAAAGAATGAGACGCGTCTAGTCTTAGGAATTTGACACATTTCCAGTTCGAGAGGTAATCAAATGTGTCAAATTTTTGACGGCCAGTATAGAGTCATTCTTCATAAAAAGTCTGCATTTTAACTTTCAAAATTTCAAAGCCATATACGAGGGATATAAGAAAATATGAATTAAATACATCAAAATTCTGCAAATCAGAAGGCGGCAAAAAGATTTTTAATGACTAAAGAGTTTTCTCGATACGAATTTTTTAATTTGGTGAAATTTATATTTTTTTAAATACCTCTTATATCAGGTTTTAGCCCATGCAGACCTTTTTTTGGAGAATTACTTCTCCCGTAAAGTTAATAATAAACAACTTAAGTGGACACACTATTCGTTTAATGGAATTAAGATTTCAAATCCGTATAGTAGAGGATCCGCATAGGACGCGACCTTCACTGGGTCGATTAATCGACATTATTAATATAAAATTTGAAAAAAAAAATTCATTTTTAAATTTTTTGTTAATTATACAGAGTGTCCGGAAACTACATTACTAGGAAGCATTTTCGGATTAAGGTAATTTGAGCTAAATCTACTTAAAATCACCTCTAGTAACTGTAGTTTCCGTTTGGCAGGAGAGTTTTTGGACACTCTGTATAACGGACTGAAATTTTTCATCCTACTTATTTGCCATATATGTATTACTTACTTAACAAATTAAATTTGATATAAAATACTTTTTATCGATTCCCATTCGGATCTTAGACTATTATCCCTTATTTTAATAAAAAAAAACAAAATCAAGCAAAGCCGTAAAAACACCAACTTACCCTCGTCTTTTAGTCCGGAAATAATTTTTTTGGCAGATTCTAATTGATCTGAAATTCTCGATGCCGCTAACAGTCCTTGCGTGCGTTCTTCCAGCTGCAACTTAAGGCTACCTATTTCTTTCCGAAGTTCTTCTTGTAACTGTTTTTCAGTGTTGATGTGTCGACGAATCCTTTCGGTTTCTTGCATAACATCTTTCTCTTTGTCTAAAAATAAATGTGTATTTGATATTTTATTTTTTAACCAATAAATGTACCAGGCGTTTGACTACTCTGGATGTATCTCTGAAGATATTTAGGCTGGATTTATAAACTGTGTTGTTAAAGGTTGTTCGTTGCTCGCCGTGTTCCAAGTTTCCCGCTAAAAATTTGAGCGAGAAACTTGACATTCTTAGGTTGTATTTGTAATTTTTTAATAGATTATGAAAAACTGAAAATATATACATGGTGTACCTACTATTAAAAAAAATATTTTATCAAGTTATTTTGAAGCAACGGTGCACCCTGTATACTGATGCAGATGGTCTGGATTATTTGAAAAAACTTTTATTCAACATTTTTTTTTGTAAATCTAACAGAAATCGAAATATTAGCAAGTTACGTTACTTCATGTACACACTGTATAAAATTTGGTTATTTGGGAGCAACTACGAAAGAGATACCAATGTTATATTTTCAGTTTATAAATCCAGCTTTATAGTATAACTTCAGAAAAAAAAATTTTTTATAACAAAATCGTCCAAGTGAAACAGCTAGAAATTATTTTTAATTCTCTAATTTCACTGCGAGAGGGCGTAATTTGCAATAATAAACATAAAATTCACGGTTGTCTATTGAAAATACGAATTGTTAAGTTTTTGCATTTTACTTCAAAAATAGGAAAGCAAAAGGGCGTTGCGTAGACCACGGAAATGATCCAAGCACTTTTTCTGGGGTAGGTATAAAACTTTGTGTACCTTTTTTACTAGTAATGAATGTTTTCATCATTTTCTTTCCGTCGGACACTCAATAAAATAAAATACTTTTTTCTTTTTCGTATCTGGCATTTTTTTTAATTTAATTTTATAGCACTTTACTCTAAAAAACTATATTGAAAGTACTACAGTATATTTTACGACTGGTAGATTAAAGAGATAACATTTTATTATGTTTATAGTAAGAGCGGGTTTTATGAAGTTTTTTAGGCATATTTGTTTGCGACATAGTGTCATAATTTTTGTGAAGATTTAACTTTAATTATATACTTTAGGTAAATATCTTCGTTGTGGTATATTCATTTTTCTTTTTGTTATTATTAACAAAAAGAATGGTTTAGGTAAGTTCAAACATCAACAGTTTTAGCTATTGGTCAAGATCGTCACAAATTTCCTATAGAAAAATATTTACATATAAAGTATGTAAACATTTAGCTAAGCGAAATTCCTATCTAGTTTCTCAAATAAGAGAACGACGGATCGATTCCCAGCTTGGACGAATTTTTTTCCATCGAGTTAAGGTGAAGGTGTGCACATGCGGGAAAATTCAAAGAAAGTTGTAGGGTATGCGCTAGACGTCAAATTTAGTACCATATTATAATCAAATAAGATGGCAAATTCAGTAGTGTCAAATTTTTTTTGGAATCAATTTTATAGAGAGAGTTTGATATCAAAATTTAATTTTTAAAATAATAAACATGTTTTAACAGACGTTGGTACCAAAACAGTCCGAATTCAGTGGCGTGCTCAGTTTTTTTTTGGTGTTTTTTTTTTAAAGGAAATTTTCATTATAAAAAAATTAAGTTTTCTTGTATTTTTTTCTATAATTAGCATATTTGAACGAAAACTGGTACCAAATTATTTTGTAATCAGTCGAATTCATTGGCATGCTAAGAATTTTTTTTGCTGTTTTATTTTAAATAAAATAACCATTAAAAAATTATTCTTGCTTCTATGTTTTTTTATAATTAACATATTTGAACGACAATTTTAAAATAAAATTACCATTAAAAAAATTAAATTTGCGAGCTTATTCAGTGGTGTACTCAGATTTTTTCCAAAATCATTATTTTTGGAACAAAGTAGACATTATTCATCTACAAAACATAGAAGTTTGGGGGGCGTCCATTAATTACGTAAGGCATTTTTGACGATTTTTTTAACCCCCCCTTCCCCCTTGGTGAGATGTATTGAGATTTTTCTCGCCCCCCCCCCCCCCAATCTTACGTGAGATTTTTCAATATTTGTTTTTTTGGACTAGCAACGACTGGTATTAGGGAATATTTTTTATCTTAATTTAACTGGAATTTTACACAATTTTACTGATAGAAAAAAATTACGTGTTATTTGTCAAGACCCCCCTCTCCACCAAGTGAGATTTGGTGAGATTCGGTTGATCCCATCCTCCCCCTGAACACCTCACGTAATTAATGAACGCCCCTTGTCTAAAATCAATTAAAACACGTATTCGTCGCTCTTGCCGACTTTTTCATTTCAGCTTACAAACAAAATTTACTAAAAAAGTTTTAAAAAAAAATATTACCTTTTCTAAACTGTTCCAAAACAAACTGCAAATTAGCCAGCGCCGCCGCCTGCTTAGAATTCTCATCTTCAGCATCGGAAATCTGCTTCCTCAACGAATCCCTCTCGTTAACCACCCCTTGCAACTGACTCTGCAACGACTCCACCTGCTGATTCGCCCTAATATTCACCGACGTATACATCGTACTCGAATTCTTCTCTCTTTCTTCCATTTCCGAAACTTTAGCCACCAAAACAGAATTCTTCTGTTCCGCTTGCAACAACTCTTCGGTATAATGTTCTTCCAACTCGATAAGATGCGCTTGAAGTCTATCAACTTTTTTCTGCAACGTCAACTCCTTATCAGAACGCTCCGACATCAATTGCTGAGATTTGGATTGTTCTTCCAATAAATTCTTTGTTAAAACTTCACATTTTTCTCTTAGAAAACCGTTTTGATCGGTTAATTTTTCGATTTCTTCGTTAGATTGGATCTGTTGGTTCAAGTTTTTAAATTTTTCCATTTCCAATGTTACCACTTGATTCAATCTTTGTATCTCGTTGTGGTAGGTTACGTTTTCTTGATGTTTTGCCGTTACTATATTAATTAATTCATTCCTAGAGTTGCTTAGTTCCTCTACTTGCTGGTTCAAAGCCTTAGATTCTTCCAACTGCTTTTGCACTTGAGTTAAACTATTTCGCAAATCATCCCTTTCCAAAATAATTTGCTCCAAAGCTAATTTTATATTATCTTCATCATTTATTTTTACTTCTTCTTCTACCAGTTTTTTAACACTTTCTTCTTTTTTATCCATTTCTTTTTTTATCTCTTCTTGTTGTAACAGCAATTTATTGTTTTCTTTTTTCAGCTCCACGAATTCTACATTTTTCTTCTTCAAATCTTCTACCGTTTTTTCCAGCTCCTTAACACTTTCTTCTTTTTTATCCACTTCCTTTTTCATTTCTTCTTGTTGTAATAACAGCTTGTCGTTTTCATTTTGAAGCTCAACGAAATTATTTTGAAATTCCGCTAAATCCGCGTTTAATTTTTCTAAGCCCAACTCTAAATTCCGTCTTTCTTCAAATTGCGCGGCTAATTCTTTGTTTTTTTGTTCGTATTGCAGCTTCAAACTGGTTTCGTTCATTTTAGCATTTTTTAATTTTTCCGTAATAATTTCTATCTGCGATTCTAAATTATTTTCTTTCGCTAGTTTTCCTTCCAGAAAATTGATTTTTGATTCGAAATTTTCATTTTGTAATTTCAAACTAGTATTTTCCGCTAAAATTACTTCAAATTTTTTTTTGTAATCTTCGATTTCTTCTTTTAAACCTTCACAATTAATATTCAACTCGCTCAATTGATATTCAGTATTTTCATAATCGATTTTTAATTTCTCACAATTTCCTATTAAATCTTCATTTTCTTTTCTAAAAACTTCCACTAGATTCCTAACTTTCTCTAATTCGTTCTTCGAGGATTCATACTCAACTTGTAACCCATCGAAATTATTTAATAATTCTTGATAATCTTTCTTCTTATTATCAATTTCTTCTTCTGTGTTATTAAGTTTTTTAACTGCATTTTCCCAATCACTATCATCTTCCAAACTATCCTTCCTTATTTGATTCCTTTCCAAGTCGTCAATTATCTTTTCCAAGTCCTCTATCTTTTTACTAGCATTCTCTAACTGAGTTTCCATTAAAATCATGTTATCTTCATTAGATTCCGATATAGTTTGTAGCATGGGATTATTTTTAAAACTCTCCAACTCGGCAATAAGTAACTCGTTATTTTTCGCTATTTGATTGCACTCATTTTCATACTCCTTCAGAGACTGTGTTTTTGCTAAAATTTCTTGACTTATCACGTCAGAATTTTGGATAAGTTTTTCAATTTCCCGATTTTTTTCTATTAAAACATTATTCTTTTCTTCCGCCAACTCCAAAGTTCTACTTTCCAACTCTCCGCATTTACACTTCATATCTAAGAGTATCTTCATTATATCTTCAACGTGTTTGCTCAATTCAACCACTTGAGGATCGCATTCGTTGATGCAGTGTTGAAAATCTGAAGGCTTTTCACAATCCTGGAACTTTTTTATATTTTCCGTAATAATACTTATATACTTATCGTGAAGGCCTTGTAAGCTAATTTTATGATTCTTCTTTACTTCTTCTAATTCATCTTGTACGTCTTTTAGTTCTCTACTTATTGTCAGTTTTTCTTCTTCTAGTTCTTCGAATTTTACTCCGTCAGTTCTATTTTTAGACTCTTGTTGTTTTAACTGCTCTAATTCTTCTCTTAATAAATTCAATTGTGCTTCATGTTCTTCCTGAATATCTTCCAACTCATTCTCCAAGTCCCTGTCCATTCTTCCTGTTGCTTTCACAATCAAATCTTCATTTAACTTTTTAAGATTATCATTTTCTCTCTCCAGTTCTCTTAGTCGATCCATTTCTTCTTTTAATTTTATACATTCCGTCCTAAAATCTTCCTTTTCTTTTGTTAACTTTTTAGAAGTTTCGGCTTGTTTAATTTTAGCTTCTTCTTCAGTTTTTACATGATTTTCGATCTCCTTCTTCAAAGAACTCACTTGTTCTTCGTACGTTTCTAGAATCCTTGCTAGCTTATTGCAGTTTTCTTCATCTTCCAAGCTCTTTTTTTCAAAATAAGATATAGCTTCTTTAGCTTTTTTTAATTCCGAGTACAATAATTTGTTCTCGCTTTCTAGTTTTTTGAGTTTTTCTATTTCAGCTGAATCTTCAGCGGTTTTAGTTTCTTCCAAAATTTTTTGTAAAGATGCGTTCGAATTTTTTGTAACGGTAAGTTCTTTTTGAAGTTCTTCCAGCTCTTTTGTAACCTTCTGGTTGATTTCTGCGAGCTCTTTACATTTCTGGATGTATTCTTCATTGCTTGTACCATCTTCGTTCTTCAACTTCTGTACTTTTTCCATTAAAATTTTATTTTCTTTTTTAACAATCACATAGTTTTCGTTCAAATCATTCAATTCGTATTGCAGCTTTTCTTTCATTTGCATTATATTGACCAAATTTTCTTGATTATCAGCATCGAGTTGTTCCAGTTTTGCCATAAGATCAGATTTTTCATGTTCTAACGCAGATATTTGTCTTCTTAAGTCGGAAATATGAGCTTCAGGATCAGTGGTAGATAGTTCTTCATTTGTATTCCAATTCCAAGTTTCACTTGGTTGAGATGCATCGTGAATCTGTAAGAAAAAAGAAAAAATAAGGCTTATAAACTGGGTCCTAGGTCTTCGTACCAAAAATTTGATAGAGAGACTAAAAATAATTACTTATAGTACTTCATATACATTTTTTTCCTTACGCCATTTTTAATTTCCAAGTTTAGAGCCCTATAATTCGTAAGGAAAAAAATTTGACAACCATATTTTCGTACAGGAGAATCCCATGGCATTTTTTTAATATGGATATAAAATTTGCTGGCACAGAAAGGAATTTTATTCATACAATATTTTAAAAAGAAAAAGAAAAAAGCGAAATCCAAGCTAACGAAAACCTGTGAATGCAACCCGATATATGTATATATATATAAAGAGAAATTCAATACTTTAGTTTAACGTTAACTACAAATAAATGCTGATTATTATGTAAATAAAAACTATGGCCGTTTTGATAATAAACTCTTATCACACATATACAACATTTAACTTTGTAGTGAAAACAGTGTAAGGTTAAGTACAGGAAACCGTTGAAAAGTAAACATACCGACGACAAATACAGGTTGTCCCAATTTTTTGTTTTACTAAAGTAGAATTTGTGGGCCAAGGCAATAAATTTGATTCTCTGCCTTGTGAAAAATATAATTTTTTATACGATTGTGTTTAGAAAAATTAAATTACAAAGAAAACTTTTTTATAACGGATGGACATGACATGAAGTCCCTCGAAAATGTATCACTAAGAAACCCCAAAAATTCCTCGATTCGGTGGTTAATACAAGACTACACAGCTGGGCATCATACTCATTGACGTCAGCAGCTTTGGCGCGTCATAGAGGTCGTTTGTTTTTCAAATTAATATTGATTTTAAAAAGCCTTGGGATTCAGATTTTCAGACGCCACTTAATAATAATAATAATGTTTTTCTACTAACACTATCGAAAGTCGCCTGCAAAGTTGTTTTCCGCGAGCTGTCATAATTTGACATTATTTAGAGCAGAAAGTCTTTTGGTAGTTTCGACAGATTGCCGCGCTTCGCTGACGCGTCGCACGGCTACTTTCTGTCTCGACTACCAAAATACTACTTTCTGCTCTTGATACACAAATACAGTATTCGCCAACTAACTCGATGTCCCAGAAATTAGCAACTAAAAGAGACAGAGTAATAGTGCCCTGCCTAGTCGGCGGCTATTGGTGGTAAAATTTTGACAAACGTCAATTGCATCGAACCTTATCAGTTGTTAAGATTTTCACTAGCGTGTAATTACCATACTTTCTATTTAAACTCATTCTTTATGTAAAAACGATTAACACGTTTCTTTAAGCTTCGTCAGCCTTTTTATGTACCTGAAATTCATTCCTTAGCCGGTTGTTATTTACTCTGATTACCCGGCCTCTGTCATATTTTCCACTAAAATCGGGGGTACAAATATTTAACCTTTGTTAACACTTTGTTGAAGAATTTCCTGTGACCCGTATATAATGTTCTACCAATAAATTTGTTATACAGACGGTGTCGTTGTAAGTTGCCCATGAATATGTATCCAAACGAAACGGGTATAAAAAAAAATACGTAAATAGACCAGTGGCGGCGACACAGGATCTTTTTCAATAGATAAATAAATGAAAATAAAATTTTTATTAAATAACAAAAAGGAATGTCCGAGTTTAGAATCTAGATCGGAGCACGAGCAAAAATTTTCTGTAAAAAATTAATTGTAAAAGACCTCCCTCGTATTCGTGAAATAAGGTATAGTTAACTTCCTTGTTATGTTGATAAAGACTCGTGTGTACGCCTATGTATACAAAACGCCCTGTTAGAGACATCAGTGCCCTCATATACATGTTTAATTGTTGCATTTTAAGTACTCCAACTAACACGTGTTACCTTTTTTTTACACCTGTGTACCGCAGTAATCGAAATAGAAACGAAGAAGTCGAACTGACGTAGAGTTAAACGTTGTCATATTTATTACTTCCCTAAATGTCGATAACGATCTTAAAAAAAATTGCATTTAAAGTATTCGTTGATAGGCTTTTTAGATTACCAATTATTTATACTCGTTCTAGTCTATTGGCTCTATCAGTGTCGCTGAGAAATAGTTTATAATACAAAATATCTTCAAACAGTCTTGGGTCAAAATTCATCGTATAAGTTGAGACCTCATGACTTATTTGATTGTTAAAGATAATCGGTAAGTTAGGTATTTTTAAATGGTACACCCTGTATATTTGGTTTCCTTTTTTAGTTCTCTTTGATCTGATAATAATATGACATATGATAGGATACTTGGTTTTTTTTTATAAAGAATAATTCTCTAAAATAATTTTTCTGGTTAACAAATATTGGTCAAAGGTCTCCAATATTGAAAAAATGATAAATATTTATTTAAATATCCCACGAGATATTTTTGAATTCTACCGCAAATCAAGCAATAATATTAATATTGAATAAACAAACCAAATTTGCAATATTTGCCTTTTATAGAGACTGCAACAATTTACAGTGGTTATAATATAGACAGTTGTATGAATAACGATATTGTTCCACTATCTTATCATAAATCTAACAGTACAGGATGTAGAAAAAAAAATGGACCATATCAAAATAATTAATTACCTGTTACTAGCAATATTAAAAAAAATATATTTAGTGGAGTAAAAAAATAAAAGGGGCTAAATCAGGGTTATATAGTGGATCATTTACGACTGATCAATATATTTCCTAAACAATTAAATATTTTTCAAAATTAAAAAATGAAAATTGCTACCTTACCACTAATTTTGAAAAAAATATTCTTATACATTTTTGCAAGAGAAAAAAATTTGATATTAAAAAACTGTTTATTCTAAGGTAACTTGCCGACCCTTTGCCAGATGTCTTACTTTTCCTTCAAATTGCGACAACTGGATTATAGAACAAGGGAAGGGTACCGTGCAATTGGTTTTGACTTAACTTTACACTATTTCATTAAATACCTCCCAGTAAAGAAATGACGAAACTTATTAAAAATATCTATTGTGAGTAAACGCAAACAGAACAACATTTACTAACATTTTGATAAATATTTGGTTGGTAAATGGAATTCTAGTTTAGTAAATTGCTAATTTTCTCTTCATTATCGCGTAACGGTTAGGATATAAGTAATTATAGCAAATTAAAACTATAAATTAGGTCAGTAATTGAACGAAATACTACGTTATTTCATGTCTCCATGACGCGAATTTTTTTTTTCTATAACGCCACCATAGAAATTTTCGTCTATACAATGTCTAGGTACAACATTAATTTAATAATCATAGTACGTGGGCTTGCGTAAAATTTATCCGAATCATTTTTTTTCTCAACTAATAGGGGACTTTGTTCCAAGTTGCCAACCCAAAAAAATTTCATATTTTTCTACCACTGGGGAAGGGAAATTTCAGAACGAATTTATCATGTGAAGGTTCGTTTTATTGATAAATAATATTTTTTTTCTTCGCACTTGCGAAAGCTTTTTTACCATCAATAAATGTTGGTGACAATTTAATTAATGTATAAAAAATCGCATATGCCACAGTGCAATTGTCACTTTGACAGCGGCAAAAGTTAGCTTTAACTTTTATAGCGACAAATACACTAGTGGTTTTTTCACTTATTCATTTGTTTTCATCAATTATCGCGGTGTTGGTTACCAGAATAGATAGTTTGGCATGTTTGTCAACAACTTATTGAATTTTCAAGAACTAACAATGAGTCGATTCGGTGTGTCTACGAACGCCGAAATTAGTCAAATTGTTAATACCTGTGTGCCTACTAATACAGTTGCGACGCAATCATCAATCTGGCGACAATTTTCTACGTTTTGCGATCCAAAAAGATACACATTTGAGCCAGATACTTCCATCGAGAAATTGAATGTAATATTGCAAGATTGGGCATTTAATATGCGAAAACGTAACGGAGAAGACTACAAAGAAGCGGTAGTTAAAACAATTTGGAACACCACCGCTAAAATGCTACAAAGTAAATATTATAACGAATTTAATATTGTATTCAACTCTTTCACCGATGTTCAGTTTAATTCATCACGAGCTGCACGTAATGCTAAACGTAAAATCTTACAAGCACATCCCGAAAAGAGAAAATGTAGTGCATCAGCTCTTGATAAATCTGAATTATTTGCAATGGCCAGATTATATAACGAAAATGAACCGGAAGGACTTCAAAATAAATTATATCACATTTTGGCGTTTGAACTAGCTTGGCGCGGAGGAGAAACAGCTTACTGTAAAACCACTTATTTCGTATCTGAAATTGAAAATAATGGAAAAGAAACTGGACGTATCGAGTATAATCCTCTATTTTCGAAAACGAGACAAGGCGGCAACAATAAATTATGTCACAGCAAATGGATCACGCCTAATATTTTCGACGAAGATATTTGCCCAATACGTTTATTCAAAAAGTTAATGGAAAAACGAAACACTTTTATAACTTCGGACAGAGTATTTCTTACACCAAATCCCTTTTGGAAAAAGAAAAATTCTAAAGGTTGGTAGAATAATTTGCCGATTGGAATTTATTAAATTTCCAAATGGACTAAACGCTCAGCACAACGCATTGGTTTAGATGTCAAACGTGTCAAAATTACAAATCACTCAAATCGAGCGGCAGCAGTTAGCGAATTAAGTAAAAGCGGAATTGAAGAACAAGCTCTAATAAAAATAACAGGACACAGTAATTCATCATCAATAAAACCATACTTACAAGTTGACAAAGAGTATCGTTCAAGCATTATTCAATCAATTCGTTTGGAAAATGAAAAAACTTCAACATCTACTACAGAAACGATTAGCTGTGGCATCCGCAGCGATATCACTGTTCCTAGTATGAATTCCAATAACTGCGTTTTTAATAATTGTACATTAAAATAAAAATTTTTAATGTTTCATAAATAAAGTTTGCATTGATATGTTTCCAAATTTCTCATTCATTAAATTGTCCTGCCGAATGACACTCGAGGTTTGTATTGATATTGGGTAAATTTGTGTTGTTCAAATTCTAAACTGTTTCCTTTAGCAATTTGACTCGAATAACTGTCAACCTAAAAACACTCCACTTTCGGTGTCGTGTTTTTAATAGTCATTAAACAACCCAAATTTACCCGATAAAATACAAACCACTTGTGCACTTATAAGTGAAAAAAATATCTAGAACTGTTTTAACAGTTTTGTTCTTCGAGTAAAACTGAAATTCACGATTATTTTTTAATTCACTGGGTTTAGGTGGGCCATGAATAAAAAACGTCTTGGAAATACATAATAATTTATCAACCCCACTTTTTATTTCAAGTTGCAAACGAACACGTTTCGCTCTTGATACAAATAAATATATAAATTAACAACAATTTTGCCGACAATAAATTGAAAAGAAGTCAACGGTCTTTAATGAGTTTCGGAAGACAATCGTTGTTAAAAATCCATTCGGCGTTTATGCAAATCGTTATTTTTTAGTTGTAAAAGCACAGTTTTACTTTTTAACCACAAAAGGTCTTAATACATAAAATGCGCATATAATTATCAAGTTAGTTATACTCTTTAGGCTTCTATTTAAATATTTCAAGTTGAAAGTAACAATTCAGGATAACAATTAGTCATTAGCGGGTGTAATAAAATGAAAAGGGATACAAAATCAAGAAAATAGAATGTTTTCCCAACTTCTTGAAGCCAAAAAATGTTTATCAAATATAATTAATCTCCCTGTACATAGCGGGTGAAACGAGGATAAAGATAAGAGATACAAAAACGAGAAAATTAAAACAGAAATAATTGTAACAATCTCATTAGCGGGCGTGGTAAAAATAAAAAAGGGATTTAAAAACGAGAAAAGTAAGTTTTTCCAAAATGTTAATATAGTTTGTCTCAAAATATATCGTCTTGGCTTTTCCCGGCAATCATCTGAATACGACCATTTACGACCTTAATTTTATCATTGCCGGCAAAAGTGAAGACAAACTATACCAAATAAGTTTTATATGTATAATCTATCACCCTGTATATAATTAAGAGAAATTATTGTAACAAATTAAAATTTTCATACGAGCAAAAATTATAAAATAAAAAACATACCTTTTGAACGTTATCACGGAACACAAAATTTAAAAAACATCGACTGCTAGTGTTATACCGTCTAACTGCATGAAGTCTGAAGTTTACAAGGGCAGTTCCATTCCAACGGCTCGTTGGAACTAATATTTGCTTACTTACACGGGCAGCGGCGTTATTATCACTTCGGTGAATTTGATATGTGGAACTTTATAAAAGTTTAAGTTTTTCTGTCTTCGTCTTTGTATACCGGAACAGATAAATGTTGATATCAAACACATTCGAGATTAGGGAAAACAGTCTTGAGCAAATAGATTTTTGTTACTAGATAACTGCTTTTTCGTTATATTTTTTTTTAAATTGAATTTATGTTGAAATTAATGGTTTTTTCGAAAAATTATGTCAGAAGTGGGAATTTCTATAACGTCAATTTTTATAAACTGGGAAATTTAACAGAATTTACAGTTTAAATTGAGAAATTTTATAGAATTTGCAGTTTAAACTAAGATATTTAATAGAATTTACAATTTAAATTGGGAAATTTTCTAGAATTTGCAGTTTAAACTAAGACATTTAATAGAACTTACAATTTAAATTTGAAAATTTTCTAGAATTTGCAGTTTAAACTGGGAAATTCAACAGAATTTACAATTTAAATTGAGGAATTTTATAGAATTTTCAGTTTAAACTGGGAAATTAAACAGAATTTATCATTTAAATTGAGAAATTTTATAGAATTTGCAGTTTAAACTGCGAAATTCAACGGAATTTACAATTTAAATTGAGAAATTTTATAGAATTTGCAGTTTATACTTTGAAATTCAACAGAATTTACAATTTAAATTGGGAAATTTTATAGAATTTGCAGATTAAACTGGGAAATTCAACAGAATTTACAATTTAAATTGAGAAATTTAATAGAATTTACAGTTTAAACTGGGAAATTCAACAGAATTTACAATTTAAATTAATAAATTTTATATAATTTGCAATTTATACTTGGAAATTCAACAGTATTCACAATTTAAATTGAGAAATTTTATAGAAATCGCAATTTAAACTGGGAAATTCAACAAAATTTACAATTTAAATTGAGAAATTTTATAAAATTTACAGTTTAAACTGGGAAATTCAACAGAATTTACAATATAAATTGAGAAATTTTATAGAATTTGAAGTTTAAACTGGGAAATTCAACTGAATTTACAATTTAAATTAATAAATTTTATAGAATTTGCAATTTATACTTGGAAATTCAACAGAATTTACAATTTAAATTCAGAAATTTTATAGAATTTGCAGTTTAAACTGAGAAATTCAACAGAATTTACAAATTAAATTTGGACATTTTATAGAATTTGCAGTTTATACTTGGAAATTCAACAGAATTTACAATTTGAATTGAGAAATTTTATAGAGTTTGTAGTTTAAACTAAAAAACAACCGAATTTTCATAGTTTCTATTGGGAAATTTGGAAAATAGAGAAATTTATAGTTAAAATTGAACAAAATGAACGTTTTAGAAATATATCAAATTCATAGTTTAAACTGTGTATTTGAGAAAATTTACAATTCGAATTGGAAAATCAGAAAGAATTCAAGAAAATTCACAACTGTTTCCACGTGTTCATTACATTTTTATTGGGGTATCTATTCTCAATTTACGACGAAAGGAAAAATCACTTTGAACCAAATATGGTCTGTATGGTGGATAACCCGTCAATTGGCTTTTTCGACCGATAAAATAGGTAACCTGATGGTTCTGTACCATTTTAGCGAAAATATTCAAAACCAGTTTGAAATACTTACTCCACGCCTTGGTGCTGTTGGTACTAACGTTGATTAGTAGTTTTTAGTTTAAAATATAAAATTTTTACTCAACATAATTTTAATAAATACAAATTTCTTTTAATTATCAAAATTTTTCGTATACAATAACCAAACCAATTTAAAAATATCTCATATCAAATCAAACTATCTACCTACACAAACAAAAAAGCGATAAGCGACAAGAAACTACAATTTATTATTCTTATCGTTAAAAAGGCAACAACAAAAAACGTGGAACACCAACCCCCCACCACTGCGAACGATTAACGCGCCGATTCGTTAAGTGGCACATGCGTAAAACGGTGCGTGATTAAAACCGGAAGGTGGAAAATACAAAATAGTACCGATAATTCCATGTGGTTTTTATTTTGAAGCGAGGTAAGGTGCATGTTATTTATTTCATTTATTTTTATAGGAAAACACTTGCAGCTATTGCTATGTGACTGGTTAATTGTTAGTAATTTTACATAATATCACAGTTAAACGATAGGTGCACGTTTAGAAAATAATATTGTTATGATATGAAAAACAGTGTAGGGCGGAAGTTTATACCGAATAGACAGAAATCCGCTGAAAATGCTATAAATTGCGCAAGCGCGGCGGAACATTACATTACATACCTACTTTGCCGCCGTCCTGAGGGCCCCAGGGGCGGACAAAAGTTTATTTTTTCAAGAATTCCGTCTGAATCCCCCAAACCCATTAAAATAAATGGAATTAGAAACACATTTATACATATATGATGTTATCCTTACATTGTGCATTTGAAGAAGGGGAAGGAAATATAAACATTGCATTCACCCTTCCCCTTAAAATATAATAAAATAATTCTAAAACAAATTGCGGACAGAACTCTTACAAAAATAATAAATTGTCCGCCACGCTTGCGTAAATTATGACATTTTCGGCGGATTTCTAGATATGTCACATAAACACACTTTATGAAAAAATGGGAATAGTACGTTGTCCACTATTTTTCTCATGTAAATTTTCTACTTGTGTCTGATTGTTTTCGATTTTTTATACACTTAAAAATTGAAAATCATTCTCATCAATTCTACTATTTTTATAGATTGAAAATTACTCACCCATATGTAAATTTTTGATTGTTTGTTTGCTTATAATGATTGAAATTTGCAATTTTAATTGCTTTTTAAAAAATAACGTTTCTGTTTTCATTCTAAATAGGTTGGAATTATTTTTCTATACTCTACAAACTCTCTCAATTATATCTTCTAGATTTCCTATATGTTAACAACAAATTCAAAGATTAAAATGACATGAAATAGTCCAGTAAATAAAGACCGAGAAACCCCCCCCCAACCTGTTCATCTCATTATTCTCGGACTTTTTTTTTGCAACTTGTAGGTATTCACGGGTAGATTAATCTCTGAAAATATGTCCTCCGCGAAATTTGCGGAAAGGGCTGGAAAATGGCCCATGATCCCGAAAATTCAGTTTTTGGCCGATATCTCCGGAAATATGACACTTAGAGAAGTGGAGTTTTTCTAAGAATGGAGAGCAGTTTATTATCTACAAAAATGATCCTTATCATTTTTGTCAAAAGTTTAACCGTTTTCGAGATAAACGGGCCCAAGCGTACCTTGGATTTCGAGCTGCTGCGCGGCGTCTCCGGGAGCACGCTCCGTGAATGTAGGCATGGGAGGGCGGGCAAATTGGCCCATAACTTGAGTAAAAATGAATCTTTTTTCATAATTCAAAGTGCATATGAAAGGAGGGACCTGTACCTATAACATCGTGTAACTTTTTCGTTTTTTTATTTTCCAGGAATATTGAAAAAACTGGCCAAACTTTATTTTTCCTGAATATTTGACCGCCCTTATCAATCCCTTCATATTTTTTAAATTAAGCGTAGTTTTACCGAAACCTTTTGGATAATGGGACTTTGATAGGTGGTGAATGTATTCCGAAAGAATGAATAAATAATTTTTGTGTATTTTTATAAACAACATGTTTTTCTTGGAACGTTTTTTTTTATTTCTGAAAATTCTCGGGTCTACCGCAAATTGATAAACAATGATTGGCAATATCGGTCTTTAATGCACACCATTGGAAAGCTGAAAATGTCCTCTTTTCGATGGTTTTTAAAATTTTTGGCTAAGCTTTTTAGTTTTCCGGAAAATTTTTGCAAGAAATATTTATCCAGGGACAAAAATGATGGGGACCATTTTTGTAGGTAATGAACTGTACTTCATTTCTAGCAAAACCCCACTTCTCTAAGTAGCAATTTCGGGAGATATCGGCCAAAAACTGAATTTTCGGGATCCTGGGCCATTTTCCAGCCCCTTCCGCAAATCCCGCGGAGGACATATTTTCAGAGAGTAATCTACACATGGATACCTACAAGTTGCAAAAAAAAAGTCCGACAATAATAAGATGAACAGGTTGGTGCCTTTATTTACTGGACTAAAAATTAACTCGAATGTAATATCAACGAGAACATATTTTCACACAAAACTCGCGTTATAAATAGTGTTTCCTTCAATAGTTTCAAATCCACAAAGTAATTGTATCATGTATCTACAGACCATATAATTTGGTGACATTTTAAAGCATACAGGGTGTTCCAACGAAGTATAGTTGACGTCGATTTTATGTAATAAAAAGGATAATTATGGTGAAATGTTTAACTAATCTAGGACTTCTGGAACCGTTTGCACTGAACACTGCTTAAATTTGCTGAATGTGAATTTTCTGTTTGCGACATTATGGACAGCAGAGCTTCACCTAACTGGTTTAGGCAGGCTACACCAAACGGTCTTTATGGCTCTCGTGCTCTGGTATCCAAGCCACAATAATTAAAAAACGTTCCTTGTAGTTATTAAAAACAACTGAGTCACAGTTTAAATATTTTGATTTTTAAATAAACGCTAATTTATTATAATAAATAGCAATTAAACATTTGGTAGTTGAATATTTTCATTAGCACCATTCATAATACTTTGTGGTAAGGTTATTAACATTCGACATACGTAAAGTACAATTTTTTTTATATAGAGGATTTTAATCCACCCTATATAAATTTGAAGGCGTAATTTTCATGAAAAAAATACAAAAATAAGTCAAAACCATACAAAAGGGAGCGTTTTTTTGCACATATTTGAATACACGTTAAATTCATGTCTAGATTTTAAAAATACATTTTTAATTCGATTTTTGATCACGAGACACGTACACGTCATCACATATTTTACAACGTGCGGAAATATTTGGTTTTCCAATTCCGATTTTCACTTTAAAACTACACGTTGGGGGGCAATGAGTCCGGCGCAGCTTCGGTGCGCGTCGACAGGACAAAATCGAATCTAATACTCTTGGAAAAATATTCTCTGAAGGTCTTTCTGATCGGCGTGTAGACATTTTGCGATTTGGTGGGGTTTTTACACAATCGTATGTATTTCTAGTACTTATATCGAGATTATTCTAATAGTTATTGTAAAATTTAAACTAGAATTCCATTTGTAGAAAAATTTACAGTATTTTACATAATTTGGATTGAGTAGAAATTGGCTTTTTATTTAAAATTTATTTCAGTTGATATTTCTCATGTTTATATACAGGGTGTTTTAGGACTTCGTACCAAAAACTTGGGAGATTATAGAAGGGCTAAAAATAATCATAGTATTTCATGTAAAATGTTTGTAAATGTGGAAATATTTTAAAATTTGTTGTTGATATCTCTTTCAGTTTCGGTGCACGCTGTATATAATTTTTATTCCATCCCTTTTGAAAAAATTAAAGTGTCAAGTTAAAAAGCCTTCAATTATTTCATTTCCGCTGTTTTCTACTTGATAAAAGTCACATGATGCAAGGTCGGGCGAATAATGCGTTAACTGGAATGCTATATTCGGGTTTTTGATTAAAAAAAAATAACAACCTATAGAAATTTATCGGGTGGTCTACCATTGGTTTTCGATTATATCGAATTATGAGTTGTAAAGATTGATTACTTTTATTTAATTGATTCCATATCGGTTTTTTTAAATTAGAATTGACGCAAGGTCATGAATATATTAATAATAACCTAACTTCTTCTATATTTTCACTTTATTTAATTGTTGATTGTTTTTGGTTGGGTCTAATGTTCTCAGGGTGTATATACTATTCTGTACCAACTTTTGATTATATTTATTGTAGATTTGGAAAAATTATACCCGTCGCTCCCTCTTTTACGACGCCTTTGGCTAATAAAAATTTCATCGCCTGTCATAAAAAAATGACTGCATGTTCGAGAATTGTCAGAATAAATTTGTTGCCGCCAGTGACTGAATGTTTTCCAAGACCTCTAAATTAGGTATGTCATTGTGTTAATAATAATAATATAATTTTTTCAAATAACGTTATTCCGGAATATTTAAAAATAAATAATATCAACTCCAGTCGGTCTTGTCAAGTGTTGCGTGTTCTATAAGAACAATAAATTCTTAATACCCACTTTTTTTTGTAATCTTTTGTAGAAAATTTGAAAAACAGAGGCGTAGTTAAGGAATATATTAAAATACAATATTGTAAAAAAAGTTTTGGTTTATATCGTCCATGGTAATAGTAGAGGGGCTTGTAGCATTGTCAATTGCGAGTAACTGCGTCTTTATAAGAGTCGAGGGAATTATTTGAAAAACGTAAATATCTTATTTGCAATTTTAAACAAACATTGTCTTGATACTAGGCAAACAAAACGATTCACTGATATCCAAAAACTGTAATGTACATAAGCCGTTCACCTGATAAGGAATATTAAAATTATTATCACGTTAAAAAAATTGTTCAATTTGATATTATATATTAGCGGGAATGTGGGAAATTTATTGGGCATGTTGTAGCAAAGTTTTTGGTTCCAACATGAAAAATTACAAAAGTACAAAAATATTCTCTTTCAGCTACAACTTTGAAATATATTCAGTTTTATAAAATAATTTTTGGGAGCATGTATACAGGCCAGAAGAGAGGCAACTGGTGCACTTTGCTCTAATCACTAAAAAAAACAATTGGTTTAAAGCTAGCTCTAGTAGATAATATAGGACACAAACCGGTTTTTAAAACCAGTAAAACTACAAACCTGTTTCTCACAAAACCGGTATTTGAATCTAGTTTCAAAAACGGGTTCGAAAGATTAGTCTTCTACAAACAGGTTGCACAAAAATAGTAAAACTGGTTCTACAATCAGGTTCTGCTGACCGGTTTTAGAAGCCGGTTCGTGTCACAAAAGTTTGTCCAAAATTAATTTCTTTTGATTAGGCATATGCAGATTAAAGAAAAAAGTAGACAAGGTAGACGAACACGTGCCTTATCTTTTGCTGATTTACCAAATTTTTCACCAACTAGTTTCTATGAAGCAGTGGCGTTGTAATAGGATGACGGGGAAAAACCTACATTTTTTTATAAAATTCTAGCAAATAAACGGTGTGTAAGATAGTAAAAACAAAACACATTTAACATTTTGCTATCAAAATGTTTTTGTTAATTCATAATTTTTAAAAATTTCATCGAACTGATAACCAATTTGCGAATATATTCCAATTAAAACGAAATACAATTTCTATTGATTAACGAGTGAGTTTATTAAAAACGTTAACATAAACATTGATAAGTTTTAGATTAAGTACAAACGTTCTTCGTTCTATTCGATCAGTTTTAGAATAACTTAGTTATTCGTTAGTCTTGTTATTAATGTTTTTACAAAATGAGGTTGGAAATCACTTGCACTTTTGGTAAGTCGTAAACAAATAGCTATTTGTATAACAAGGGAGGAAAGTGCTACTTTTCCTCCCGAGCGGAGGGAAAGGCACTTTACCCCCATGTTATACATATGATTTTACCGCCTCCCTCAAATAACAAATCATTTGTTTATGAAACTAACAAACAAAATTTATTGCATCCTACATATATTTAATTTGTGGTAGAGTAATTATTTATACCAATGTACGTAATGTGTGTAAGTACTAGGGAGGAACAGTACGACTTTGCTCCCTAAATGAGGCCAAGAATTGTATACTTTGGATAGAGGGAAAATATGTTTCCTAACCTTACATAAATATTTAAAAAAAATTCAAATTACCTCTTGTCGGAAACGAAAAAGAAGTTTACATACATTGAATGTTTAAAACCATGTAATGTAATGTAGATGTTCATGCAAGAATTTAATATTTAAATTAAATCTAAGAAATATAGTTATAGTTACTTGTTTAACATTTTTATAATTTACAGCTTTATTTTTCTCAAACAAGTCCTAGAACCAAGGGTTACCAACAATGTATACGAGTAAACATAACATAGTGGGAGTCATATAATCATGTAGTGGGAGCTAAGTTCTAGGTTGTACCTGTAGCAGTTGTATCTTTTCACCTTTTGTATTGTCATTTTTGCCAAGCTTACGTACGTACTTAGTTAGCCATCTTTAGGCGAAGCTTCCCAACACGTGGCGTAATTTCTACGAAGAAAATTCGTCGCTTTGTCCTCTTCACGCTTTCCACGAAAACTTTTTTCAATTTGGTTGTTTTTTTTTCAGCACTGTCAAAGATGACGACAGTTATTCGTCCCCTAATAGTTTGTGGACCTTCCGGTGTAGGAAAAAGTACGCTGGTTTCGAAAATTTTGGAAGAGTATCCGGAAAAATTCGGATTTTCCGTCAGCCACACAACGCGGAAACCTAGACCGGGCGAAGCAGACGGCGTTCACTACCATTTCACCACCGAGGAGAAAATGAAAAACGCCATCGACGACGGCAAGTTTATAGAAAGTGCAGTGTTCGGTGGAAACATGTACGGAACGAGCAAAAAGGCCGTACAGGAAATATCCGAAGACGGTAAGTGAAAATGTCATCGACGTGCTAATATGACCTGTTGCGCCGCCACTGCTTTTGGATAGGAAACGTTGTAACATTTTCTTCTATCATAGGCGTACGAAAAAATGTTTACACGGAGTTCATTCATATCAAAAAACTTTCTTTTATCATAGGAGTAGAAAATTTGTAAAAATGTCCATTTAACATTGGCGTCCGATAAAATTTTTACAAGGGGTTCATTTTTTTTTTCAGGAAAAGTATGTATTTTGGACATCGACGTCCAAGGAGTAAAGCAAGTGAAGCGAACCGATCTGAATGCTTGGAGTATTTTCGTAAAACCGCCTAATTTGGACGCTTTGAAACAACGTCTGATTTCGCGTAAAACGGAAACGGAAGAAAGTCTACAGAAACGACTGGGAATCGCGGAAACGGAGATCACATACGGATCGACGCCTGGAAATTTCGATCTGATTATCGTCAACGACGAGTTCGACAGTGCTTACAATCAATTCAAAGATTTTATTGTTAACAATGTATTAGTATTCAAAGGTGACGGTGATATGTAACGTTCTCGTATTAAAACAGTATCATTCCTTGTTTTTTTTTTATATTTTTAAGACATATAAAACGTTTACGTTCGATTTTGTAGTTTTATTTAAATAAATATTACCAAACGACATTTTCAATCTTAGACTCTTGGTCCAAATGACTCTTTTCAGTTACCACTGACCTCACATTTGTTCCTATTCATTTACAGCACAATCAGCAGGTGTTGTTTACATACGTGTTGATAAAAGTAAAGAAGGGCACTTTATGTGGGTACAGTTTCAGTTTTCAGTACGACGAATCGGTATAATTTTAATGGATAGGAAAGTTAAAATTACAACGATAAAGAATATAAAACGTGTTGTTATCGATTTTATTCTTATTGCCAGTGCCGCGCATTGGGTAAGCATCAGTAGGGTACGTTTTTTAAACACAAATTGCAATCTTTTTTCTTTGATTTTAGTTCCTGTGCAAATGTTACAATAATTTGATTCACCTATGAACTTCTATTAAAATAATAATTTCTCTAAAGCAAAATGGTTAAAAAATTTTCGGAGACAACGACCGAAGCTTTAGAGAGGTATGCTGAATATTTAATCAAGATCGTCTCCCTATTTAAGGCACATTTAAAAAAATTTAAAAACACGTCACTTAATGACGTAAGCTACTGACGGAAACCCAATTTTCATAAGGGCAATCCTCAACTAAATGTCTCCTACTGACCACACCAAAATTAGGAATTTATAAAACGTCAATTAGAGTGTATACAGGGAGGTTCAAAAATGAAATAAAATTTTTTTGACGACGTATATGTAAGACACCGGTGAAGTTACATTACTCAAAATTGACCTTTGGGTGTTTCAGTGGATACTATTTACAGTGTAGGTAATCTTAAGTCCAAAAATAGTCGCTAATAATTTTTTTTAAAAATGTACGCTACTGACGTATATCAAATGTTAATAAGTAAAATTACATGGTGAAAAAGTCAGGTTTCATATACAAAAAAAATTAGATTGTATACGTATATTTTCACCTAATAGTTCACTATACCAATTTTCACTTTTCATACACCTTCAGTTTTCTAATTATCTGCTGCACCCTGTATACACTTTTTATTTAATAACAATTTCAACTAAAAATTTGTTTATTTAGCAGACTAGAACATCCTTTATTGATCGTTAAATAAGTGAGATGTAATATGTCGGCAGTTAAATATTTATAAAGGATTGGAGATTTTTTCTAAATTTTCAGAACCACACACTAAGTAGGTTAAACCAATAGAATTCTAAAATAATTGTGATGGCATTTCCTCCAAACATTGTTGGTTTTTTTACTTTTAAATTAGCCATAAATTGTATATTATATTTTAAAATAATTCTTATTTGATTTTTGTTTCTTGGGTATATGGTTATTTATATGATAAAAATTAATCAAAAAGCTCTCAAAAGAAAGCGAAAATTTTTTGATTAATTTTTATCATATAAATAACCATATACCCAAGAAACAAAAATCAAATAAGAATTATAATCAAAGGTTAAAGAAAATATATTAATATTTTAAAATATTTATATATTTCGCCCCATGGATGTAAATTTCAACTTGACTTATTTGAATCATCTGGATAATATTTTTAATATGGTTGAATGGAAGCGGTCGTTTGAAAAATTATTTGGGGAGAGAGAATTTAAAATCCATAAACATTTGAAATATTATACAATCTGGCAACATTCAAATCTCGTCCCATCGGCCAAAATATCAGCAAAACCAGATATCACGAGGTAGTTAGTTACCAAGAAGCTTTTTTGTTTCAAAAAGTGTTTTCATACAACAAACAACGTATTTGGTTTAAAGTTTTTTCTTTTATTTAATAAGAAAATATTGACTGATATGAGTATTTGGATAGTAAAAATAAACAGCACTAATTAGCTTGTTGGAAATGCATTATAAATGATTCATTATTTGTGATAAAAATATAATTAAGTGTTTTATGAGGTTAAAAATAATTTTTTACTGGGCGAGACAAAAAATTCAACTTTGTTTCACAAAAATCATCTCAACGATGCACATTTGTTTGATGAAACCATTTCCATATATAATAGAATTGTATTTATTATCGTAAAATACAATATTGATAATTATTTTGCAACATGTAAAAACCATGAAGTGTGGGTCGGGTGGTACGCGAAACTAACAACGTATGCAGTTTACAGTCGACAATATATTTGCTACGTCTCGAATATGTTTTATAGCCGTTTTAAAAGGAAGAAGACGACGATATATACGACGACAGAGATGAAAATAAAGTTAGACCGTTTCGAGCACGTACGACCATGTTTGTTCGCAAAAAAATATCGTCAATTGATAACAAAACCAAGAATTCAGATTTCGCGTATCTAATTTTAAACGTAACGGCAATGAAAGCTTTTTCGTTTTTTTTTTTACGGGGAAATATATTAAGACACGTGGGAAATTTCACTTTGATAATTAGCCAAGTTTCAAAAATGGGAGAGGTTAACTTTGACATACAAATTTTCATATTCATATTTCTAGCGTATTATATTTAATATTTATTAGACAAGACCCATTAACAAATCACTTTGCTTGTGTTTAACACAAGCAGGATTGATGTGGTAGAGGGAACAAGTTGGAGGGTGCTGAAACGTGAAGTGGTCTATTTTCGAATGGGATGATTTGGAATGGTTTGTCTATGTATAACCGTGGGATTGAAAGAATAAAATTAGATAGTTATAGTTTTATTTCATTGAATACTTTTTACACCATATTTTCGATGACTTGATAAACCAGTTTGGTGAAGCTGTATTCTCAATTATAATATGACGTTTTAAAACAGATAATTGGTTCATTTATCGAGAAGTGCAAGGAAAATGATTGAAAAAGGTATACAGCGTTGAAAAATGGCCGCGTAAATTGAAAAATCGCAACTTAAAATGCCAATAACAAAGTAAAAAGAAATATGCGACAAAAACAGGAGATTCCTGAGAGTGTACAGTATTGTTTGTACCGCATTTTGACATGTCTAACTTTACCTCGAAATAAATGTCATTCAATATTGTTTGGGGATTATTAAGGCCAGTTTATTATATTTTATTAAAGAAAAATCAGAAAATTATAGACACAATTTTTATAGAAATGATTTCTTTTTGGACGGTACTAAAAATAAATTCATAAATTACGTCAAAAATTTGACTTACCTAACGTCACAAACAATTTCCGGTGCCGCTATTCGTTTCAAACACATTCGGAGTCGTTGATGAAAATGAAATAAAAATAAAATTATTGGAGTTAAAAAAATTTGTCGCGAGGTACTACTACTACTCAACCGACAACCTTTACCGAGTACTTTGAACAATTTGAATGAGAAACATTGAAAAAAAATTGAGTCGCGCGCGGTACCGGTGTTTACAGTACTACCTATATCCGATATTGCGCCTTGCGCATACCCGACTTATACATAAGTGACTCGGCCAGACTAAACTAAGTTTTATGTATAGCACCAGAGGCGGACAAATGGGAATTTTTTTTTAAGTAAAACTTTACGAGAAAGAAATTATAGCAATGTCAATCTCAGACCGCCGTTAATATCAATTAAATTCCAAATTAATTAATAATTTGTATTTGGTATGGAATTAAATACAAAACATTTATTTAAATATATATTTATATTTTTTTAAACACATGCGTCCCAAAAACATGGAATTTCTTTGAAATATAAACATATTTTCAACTGAATTACCGACTCTAGTATTTGTATAGTAACAAATTATTCCGATAAACAACGAACTTTAACAATTGAGTAAAGAAACTTGTCACAAAAAGAATTATTTTTAATGAGTTCACAAATGTTTTGCATATTCTTTTATCATACCACTTCGTGACTCATTATACAGGGTCTGCCTGATATACTGTAAGAATGAGATATGGAACTACATAGTTTTGGACAAAGTACATCAGAAACATTAAGCAAAAGGTCTTAATTAGGTTAACTAGAAGCGCCAACGTTCCATTTTTGTTCGGTGTTTCGGAATTCGGTCCGGGTACCTAACAAAAGGGCTACCTGCTCACAGGGACCTTGTCCAAATCCGAAAGGTGGTTTGGTAGGGGTAGGTTTGGTTGGGTTATTATTGAAAATTATTATAATGTATTCTTCAAAAATTGACTAGAAATACGAAGGTGGTTTGGTAGGGGTAGGTTTGGTTGGGTTATTATTGAAAATTATTATAATTCATTCTACAAAAAAATTGACTAAAAATACGAAGGTGGTTTGGTAGGGGTAGGTTTGGTTGGGTTATTATTTCACGTACTGTTTTTATTTTTGTCCCGCTAAGATTCTGTGAAGTGTAAAAAATGTAATAAATGCACAGGTAAAGAATAATATTTGGCATTCTGATAACAAATAGTTTAGAGAATGATTGAATTTATAATATTTGGAATTACTATTTTACTTGTGATGAAAAAAAAAATTCATAATTTGTTTTAAAAGGGTTAATAATTTGATTTAAATAAAAAAACAAACATGGTTTCAAGTAACTGACATATTATTGTTATAAATTAATTTTTATACTTTATGTTAATGAACGGTGTGAAAAATATGATGGGACAAAAATGTCACGGCGGCGGTTCGAGGGGGGTCATAGCACTTCTAGTGTCAAGGCAGTGATATAACATAATGAAATAGTATATTGTATACCTAGGCGGTAAAGTGGCCTTTTTCAGGACGAAAGATATGGACAGGCGAGGCACAGCCGAGCCTGATGGCCACTTCTTGAGGCCTGAAAAAGCACTAGCCGTAGAAAGGGTTGCTTTCTTGCCTCCGTAGAGCTGGTAAAATTCATCTTTCTCATAGTGTAGGATAAAAAGGTACTTTCTGAAATTTGATAGATGTTGGATATGGTATTATAATACTATAGACTATAGAGTATACTTTTATACCAGAACTGAATAGATAAAACTGATAGATATTTTAAAAATTATGTTATAAATTTTATCAAATAATTTGTGTCTCCTATAGGATTAATAAAACGAAAATAATAAAACGTACACCGGTAATTTCCGACCCGCCTTATTTCTAAAAAGTTCACTCGGAAATCATGTTTCTATTCAAACAACCGCTTCCTCAGATAAGCCAACACTATTCGTTTTAAATAAACATCATAATTCACTAATAGGAACAGTCGAGTCGTCTACAGTGTGTGCTAAATTTAGACCGCCGGCGTTTTAAAGAAAAATCAATATTTAAAATTTTAAAACTTATACTCGATTAACAAATTTTTATAGTAAAATCGCAATCGGTGGGACTTGCTCAGCACAAATGGACCAAACAAAATTATGTAATTTTACACTACCTGCTGTAATGAATGTTGTGAAAACAAGAAATTTATTTGTGCCGACGGATATTGTAGAAAGATAACAATGACAATACTTTCTAGGGGTATAATAGGCGTAGGTTTAGGAACAGTATTAGGGGTTCGTAGATATCCTATTAAATAAATGTGGTTCAAAATGTTGACCTTTAAATTATGGCTTGAATTCTAAACAATACAATGTTGTGATTGTAAGACTCAGTCGCGATTGATTGGTAGCTTATAATACCGAACCGCTGTAGCTTAAGGGCTTGTAACTAAGGGGTCTCGGGTTCGAGTCCCGGTGGTTTCCCTATTTCAATTTTCAGAATATTTAGCTTATATATCAGAAGTGGAATTAGATCTACGAATTGTCCACATGAGGCCATAATGTGATGTGAGAGTGGGTGACTGGAATGTGCGTGCAGGCGTCAGGCTCGCGCCAGGAGAGCGAGATAGGCGTACGCGGGCAAAGGCATCAGGCTCACGAACGAGTAGGTGAGATAAGTGTACGCTCAAAACGTCAGGTCCAGCACTCTAATAAAATGTCGGCGTCGGCCATAGGCGTAGGTCTTGAAATAGTATTCAAGTAATTGCGTAAGAGGAAAAGTATGTTTTCTGGCCTGAAGTGTCAATACCGAAATATTGTGTAGGGATTACTTAGGTAGTAGATTATACAGTTACGTTTTGCGTTTAACAGGTACCGTTTAACCTTCTATTAGTGCCTCTGCATAAGACAAAAATATAACCAGTGCTCGCCAAGATTTCATGGAAGGCCTGTCAACGGGTGTTAAGGTACCTTCAGGTAAAGGGAAAAGACTAATAATTGTCCATATTGGAAGCGAAGAGGGATTTTTAAAAGAAGGTTTGCTAACTTTTCAGTCGTGCCATACGGGAGATTACCACGAGGACATGGATTCGGATGTTTTTGAAGACTATTTTGGTGAAATGATAAAATATCTTCCGGCTGAGTCAGTAGTAGTTATGGATAACACGCAAGTTATCATTCTCGACGCATAGAGAAGACTCCAACTTCATCTTGGAGAAAACAAGAAATTATTGACTGGTTAACCACCAAAAGTATTGAATTTGAAGATAATTTGATAAAAAAGAACTATTGGAAGATATAGCAGAAAAACATAGTGTAACTGTGCTGCGCACACCGCCATATCATTGCGAACTACATCACATAGAACTTATATGGGCGCAAGTGAAAGGATTTGTGGCAAGATACAACACGACATTCAAAATGAAAGAGGTTAAGCTACAATTTCATCAAGCCATTAAGGAGGTGACACCAGAGAACTGGGGAAAAGCGCAGTCCAGCATGTCATTAAAGAAGAGGAGAAAATGTGGGATCTTGACTACTTGATCGACCGGGTCAATTTTAACGTCAAGAGGAGATGACAGTTTCTCAGATGACGAAGAATATTATGATTTTTTATAATTTAATTTCTGTATAACGTAGTTTTTGTACAATGTTCAATAAAAAATAAGTGTACCTAATACTATGTACATAATGCCTAATTTTTATTCTGTTAAAATAAAATTCTTTCTTTTTCAAGTTTATCCTACCGGCACGCATTTGGCACACTATTTTCAGTGTTTGTGAATGGATAACAATAGGTTAAACCCATATATTGACCCCAACCCGGGTTGTACTGCCTAACTATGAAAGTGGCTTAAATATTCCTTGGGTCACTCTGTGTTCCCTTTGCATACTTAATGAGATTTTATTACCCTATACCTTTCGGAAATAAACTATACCAACTTTTTTTGTATTATGCGGACTCTAATTTGTAAAAGAAATAATAAATTTTCCGAAAAAATAGGTGCGGATATTAATTCCTTTTTAAATATTATCTAAATGCCTTTTGTTCGGTGATAAGACTGGTAGAAAAAGTTTGTTTCGGGTTTTGGCGAGATAAAGAAACCGACCACTTCCTTGTATTGAATTGATAAGTTCTAAATTAACCGACATTCGTGAATAGATTACCACCGTTTGTTCCTTAACTTCACGACGGCCGTTTAATTAATAGTAAACAATATTAATTAGTACTACCAAAGATATTATTTTATTTTTAAGATATTCTAATTTTTTTTTGTTAAGCTGGTTGTACATCGTACGGAATACCTGACTGTGAAACCGGATGAGAGTTTTATGTTTGAAAAAAAAAACATTAAATGAAAATTAAAACAGTAATAAATATATTTTTACACTTACCTATACATATGTATATCATCCCAATCACCACTATTACAAAAGGTAAAATTTTACGAGGGTTCCCAATTTATACACACGTTCCCGGTCTCTATGGATACCAAGTGGTGATAAGAACTACCAATTAAGACAGAGAAAATTATTTCAAACATATTATCGATTGGGGAAATTGTTTACGTAAAATTTTCCAGATAAACCCACTCATCCAGATATCTACTTTTATTAATTTTTTATATAGAGACAAGTCAAATTTAATACGGGATTATTATACAGCTTGTCCACGGATGGGGTATCCTATAGGTGAAAAATGTTTAAATATTAGTTTTAGTGAAAAATGTCATTCTTGATAAAAAGTTCTAAAACCTCATAAAATGAACTAAAATTCAAGTTTTTCAAAACCTGTCTCAGTTTATGAAACCGTATGAATTTTTGCACCAATGTACCAAGTAGCTGTCAACTTTTATAAGTAATTTTCAAATTGTCATTATTATTTTGACGTTTATAAACAATTGAGTGTTCAACTTCAAATTTTGACCCCATGTTTTATTGACAAATGGGATATTCAAAAATAAAAGTAATTTAAATTTAGTCTTTAGATTAACAGAAACAAATGAAAACAAAAATTTACTAAAATTATGCAACTTTTAATACAGATACGTCACTAGTTTAAATGTGAAGTTGTCCGTTGATGTTCCATGCTTCACCTTCTTCTTCTTTCTCCTTGATTGGGATGTTTGAGCATGTTCAGGTCAAGAATGTTGACATCTATCACTCTGTTGTTTACCTTGTTCAGTTCGAATTTGAAGCATATTATTGATAAAAGGCATAAAACTTAAATTTGATCTAATCAAAAATTTAAACCATATGCGAATACAAACAACACACTGTCACTCGAATCTAAACTTCTTATTTTGTTCTTCAATTTGGTAACTCTCTTATTATGATTATTTTGTTCCATATCAAAATATGAGACTAGCTTCAACTTATACTAGTGACATCAAATTTGTTCCTTTGGGGGCGTCCATTAATCAAGTGAGGATTTTTTGACCCCCCCATTCACCCTTGGTGAGATGTAGTGAGATTTTTCTCTGCCCCCCCCCCCACCTAATCTTACGTGAGCTTTTTCAATATTGTGGCTGCTCAGCAACAACTATAAATTAACTTCCTTAACCATTGGTTGCCTCTACAGAATACCACTTGCTCAGTAGCAACTTTGCGATAAAGAATAGGGCCGTAAATGGTATGGTACTATTAAAATTACTCGTTACTAAAGAAGTAACCGAATACTAATGGTGTGTTGTATCTCACACCTAAACTCGGTTTAATTATAACTGATGTTTAGACTGTGACGTATTGATTTATTTATTATCATTAATTACATCAGTCTAAACATCAGTTATAATTGAACCGAGTTTAGGTGTGAGATACAACACACCCTAAGAACGCGTTACGTATTTTGCAATAAACTAATAAAAAATAAAAAGTTGGAGTACATTACTCCTTTTTAATAAAACGAAAAAGTGGAGTTCAAGCTTATTACTTTTATAAAAAATTAATGGTAAAAAGGTTACTGCAAGTCAAGTAGAAATTTTAGTGCTTTTTAAATCTTTTTCTAAAACGACTCAACATTTTTATGACACTGTAAACATGGAGTGTTAATAAATATTTATACATTGTCCAAAAAAATTTGCACTGTCTTTATACTGTTTCATTTTATTGTCTATATACCATATAATAATAACGATAATATTAAACTCATACTTACTTGCTTCATGCATGCTGTAAATAGTCAGGAATAGATGGATAGTAAATACATCAACTATTGCAGTGTTATTAAGTTTCATTTATACGTTAACTTTGACAACTCATCACTGCTTGTGAAAATTTACTCAGTTTTTCGCAGTTTTTTTATTACAAGGAGATGAAATAATCGAAAAATTGAATGATCAATATTAAACTGTCACAACATAACCTTAAAAATGTCAAGACGTCAACTGTACCAGATAAACCATTTTAATCGCGGCAACAGCGCGCATTTTTGCCAACATATAAAGTTTTTAGTACGACTAATGTTAGTTTGAGTTTAATAATTAAGTAACCCACGAGTTGTATTACATATGAAATCAATTACGAAACCTTTCTTTAAGCATATATTCATATTTATTAGGATTAAGGCTGTAAAACATACTGATTGACAGCAGCAAAAGAATGACATAATACAAGCGAACGTCTCTTTTTTGGCACTTTGATCACGTGGGTTGATATTTATAAGTTACGAACTATATATGTTATTGGAATAGACGAAAGAATGTGGGAAGATGAAAATTATTTTTTGTGAGTCGATTTTTTCAGATTCAATTTTTGCCGGAACCATAATTTCTAGAACTACTTTTTCTGTACACCTATATTGGCATATAATAAAATATGCAGTTCCTTTTTTTCCAACAAACCTAACCAAAAATAAAAAATAAATTTCATTTTTCAACTGGAACAATATCAAACATTGTTATCCAAAACAAACAGGCAGATGTTTTTATTTGCTCAGGGTGTGATAACGAGAACCAAAAAGTAATTTCATATCGTCAGGGTGCAGGAGAACGTTCTCGGAATACAAATACACGTATTATACATACAAGGTGTACCAAAAACTATTCATTAATAAATTGAATGCTTGAAAAGGAAACTTAAAAAACATTCCATGATCACATGGGAATTAGGTGTGGTGAATATGTGATTAGCACACCTTTCCTAAACTTTCTTTGTTTTTTTTTCCTACAAAAACTGATGTTATAACATTTATTTACTTTTTAGTGATTCTTTTAACATTAAAATAGGTCTTGCAAATGTACATAACCACTTTTACAATTTTTTTCTTATTAGATTGGTCTTTTGAGAATACTTCCAAGTCACAAAACAATTTTTTTGTGAATCACAAAATATATCTCATTATTTTGATCGCTCAGTATTTACCAATAGTCAATTTAATATTTGACATAATGATAAACGATATTTTTTACCTGTAAGTTGAATGATTTAATAGGGACTGATAAAATTACTTATCAAATAAACAGGGGGATTATTTATAGCATATGCTTTTCATATTAGTTCAATCGAAAAAAAACATTAAAATGTTTTCAAGGATGGAAAGAATATAAATGTAATACAGCCACTTGTCAAAAAGGTATGCACAATTCAAAATTATTTGTAGGCAAAAAGCTGATCACAAAAAATATCGAGTTCAATCTGCTGATTTAAATTAGGCTACCAAAAAGAGCAAGTAAGAATCCTTGTAAGACACAAGACAGACTGTAAATTAAACTAACTGTATTAGTTAAAAATTCCTACAATTAGGAGGCTCTCCACTAAGACCCTTTCTGTATCAATGAAATCTAGTACACCCTAATTTTCATTTTTATACTTTGGTCCCTGCAATGTGGTTCATAATTTTTTTATTTATAATAATTTAAAATATTTTTGGTTACCACTATTTAACCACAGGATTGGTATCATATTATATAATACCACATCCTGTAATATGGTGCGTAAATTATTATCAATGAATGCATAATTTATATTTCCGAGATACACAATCTTCAAGCAGAAATAGAACAAACAAGAAATATTTATCTTCAAGAACAAGGAACAACTAGAAATATATTGATAGGCAACTCTTTTAACTGTGTTTTCAGATTGCTGTAAAGGGATTAATATTGTTCAATAGTTCACACTTTCTGATTGTACTATCGTTTACCCTTTACTGTACTAATGATATAGATCGATACATTCAAACTACATGTTAGGCAATACAAAATACACATGCTATTGGAACTACTGTGTTCGTGTCTACAATAATAACCAGTAAGAGAAAATTAAACTATTAGACCAACAGTGAAAATATTCTATAACTTTTTCATCGAACATATTTTATTTATATTGTCTAAAAATTGAGTCGGAAGACAGAAATTTAATTCAACTACTATAGTGAAAATAGTACTTACTTGTTTATTGTTCAGTTCATCATTAACTTGCCTTAATTTCTTGATCTAAAAATAGAAAATAATGAAATTTACTTAAGATACTTGAGAAATGTATAAATTGGGAACTAAAATCATTAACAATTTTGTTTGAAATGGTACAACCATCTCCTTTCACTAGTGTTCTTGTTTTAAAACATTACATTAATTTTAAAAACTAAGACAGCTCCACTTTTCTCGAATTATAATCATGGAGACTAGAACCAGTATAATATAATCCATGCTGCAGGTGTCACTTCGCTATCTGGATCTAAGCTGGATCTAAGCTCGCATACCTTGCCTCAATATTTATGCACTTTGATTTAGAAAGCAACAAATATATTTTGTAAGAAACTTATTAAAAATAATGTAACAACTGTAACATTGACAACTTCTACTCAATTTATCATTGTGCTGAATTGTAGAATATTACACTTTAGTACTAAACAGCAGTCCATATTAATTTAAACATTTGAAAATCATGTTTACCTCAAATTCTTGTTGAGTACACAGTTCTTGGAGTTTCTTATAGTCACTGTCATTTAATTCTGTTCCTGCAAAATGACACAATTAGAAAATATATAATTTTAACAACAATTAAATAAGTCAACAATACATTTAGGTTAGATATTAGAAAATGTAATTTGGTCCTTAAGTAAAGTTACCACAACGTTTATGTTTACCTTGGTCTTCTTCAGCCAAAACATTACTAGCAAAATTGGAAATTTGGCCCTTCAAGTTATTTAAACTGTCATTAAAATTCAACCACGACATCTTCGATATTTAAATTTTACGAACAGTTTCTCACTAGTTTATTGAATCATTTATATTTAATTTAAATAAAAGTTTTAAACTTTGCCAACACTACTCAACCTGTTTGACTTTGACGTTTAATTTCAAAATAAACGTGACAGATGCCATATGTTCAAGGCATGTTTTTGGATTAGTACTCAACAACCAAATTTATAAAATTGTATTCTCAGATTTATAAATTTAAAAGAAATTAAGACTGATTTCTAACATTCTTAATTGTTATTGAAAACATTATTTTTCAGCTTATAGAAATTATTCTATCTATAGCTATGTGTGCAATACTTATCTGTATATTGTGTTGCATACGTTAACTATCTTCCAATAAATCATATTTATTTGATTCACATTATAAAACTACTTTCTATACGTATTTCATCAACGTAATTTTATTTCTATTTTGATAAAAAAAGCTGCAAATATTTTAATTCCTAATTTAACTGTTTATTAAAACTGCCGCACACTATGCAACCAGTAATGTCTAACTAAAGCGCATGTCAGTAGTGTAACAAGTGGGAAGAAGAAGAATCAGTTTGCCGGGAAATTAAACTTGTATTTAGTTAAATCATTGTTGAAAAGGATGATATTGATATAAACAATATTGTGTGATGTATATTACCTAATTACCTAGATAGTTTTGAGTGTACAAAGTGTATTAAGTTGTAAAACATTTATCTTGACAAATCTGACTAAGTTTATTGCTGTGGCTGTGAATATACATATTTATGGATGGAGAGGTAAGTCTAAGATATATAGTAATTTTTAATTGAAAATAGTTTATTAAGATGTCTGGTGCAGCATATTTTGAATCACAATTTTATTATGATTGGTACATAATTGTATAATATGGAATTAATGCTATTGATGGTGTATGAAAGTTGCATAGCTATTAGAGCACATTGGTTGATGCATTATTTAGCTGGTTTTATTTCTCGTTTTTTATTAAACATATTTGTCATATTGTTCTTTTACCTAAATTAGTCTAGATAATTGTTGGGGATGAAGAGAAACGATAAATTTAAATCAGTGTTTTATTCTGGATCTAATATGTATACCTGAAACTTGGCACATTTTGACTGATGAACTTTTATGAAGCTGCTAAATTCTAACTATACAATGTGACGTAATATAAATATCATTAAACTGATGTGTACAGTACAAGTAACATTTTGATAATAAAATAATTTATATGAATCAAGAACCTTGTATATGTGTGTGCTAATAGGTATCTACTCATCGTGACTTATTATTACTAGCACTGTACATAAAATCACTATTGCTGAATCAATAGTCTACACATAGTTTTTTAATCTGCATACAAAAAAATATACCTATGTTCATATTATATATTTTCTATAAGGTCACAAAAATAATTAAATTAATATTGTATATAATATATATTATTCTAAGCTATAATATGAAAATTCAAAACATCACTAAATATAACAAATTAAGTAAATGAGTATGAAAAATCACAGAACACGGTAATTTATTACAATTACCCATAAATAAAACGCCAAACGAAATTATAAAACTAATTAAAATACAGTTAGGATATATATACATAATTTGTTAGTAAGTACTACTTTTATCTGGACCCATCTTCTCTCCACAAATACAACGTGATTCTTGACTCTATTTTGTTTGTTTAATTACTACAATTATAAAATCATTAATCTGTCAAAAACCACGATGTGTTTCATTATTAATAATATAACAATAAATGCATTTAAGCGGTAGGCACTTTTTCTAAAATTTAAAAACTTCTTTCAACTCACAACTTTCTTTAAAAAAAAGCTGCTATCTTTTTTTAACAATTCTGGGGAAAATTAATTAATTAATAATTACATATTAAGTTTGGATACGTTTTCGTGCAACTTTACTTCTTTTTTCTTTGCTAAATTTTCAAGTAATTAAAAGTTTTTTAATCTAACTTCAACACAGTTTCTATTTTTAGATAAAATTTACCACTTTTTTAATGAATTAATATTAGTTAGAGAGTGGGATGTTCAGTCGATCCAATCTCTAGTGTTTTCTTCTCGATATAAAACTCTAAATATCAAAAACAATATGGAATATTTAGTGGCTTTAGTATTTTTACTTGCCGTTACTTTGTATTATTGAAGTCTTTGATAATGATGCTTTAGATGATAATATACATTTTAAGAAGAAGTATTTTAATACTGTGGTAAAAAACAAATGCAAATAAAGGAGATGTATCCTAGTGACCTGTCCATCTTCCTGGAAAGGACAGGATGGACGATGTCCTAGGGGGACAACTCTTCGGGAGGATGTACAATGGGTCACACCCTCCCTACTCTACAGATACAGTCGCAAATAAACAGAAATATGGAAAAGTTTTATTGTATTTTTGTCTACCTTGTACTAATCAAGGGAAATCTGGGTTATATGATTATTTTTTTTTTAAAATATTCAACTGTATAGTGACAAAAATATTAATTATAATTAAATACTTACAGGATATTTATTTTTTTTACAATATAATTTAATAAATGTTAACTACATATCACATTTTTTCGAGTCAATTTTGCATATCTGTATGAAATTAAAATTAAAAATCATTAACCCTACTCCGTTTTATTCCATGTTTTTATTTCTTAATTACTTTTGCTTTTCTCTCTAGGGGACTAGAAACGTCCCTCACTCTATAAATAAGAATATTATTTAATGGAATTTAAGGAACTTTTATAATATATAAATATAAAATTAAATACATCAAAATAAAAATTAATATAATGGAGAAAATATAATAGAAAAAAAAAGGTGAATAAAATTGTTAAACATTGTTAAATAATTTATTCTATGGTAAAACCCAATTAATTTTCGATCGATATTTAGTTCACACGACATAGTAATGTTCATGAATAATAAAGAAAAAAAATCGACATTATATTTCCATATTTTGATTTCACCTGTTTTCAATTTATGTCGTAAAAAAATACATTTAGGTACTTATATAGATTGTGTAACCAAAAATATTAAAAGCTGGGTTAATAAAATGTAAATTTACAATTATTACAGTACCCATTATACAGGGTGGACAAAAGTAGTAAAAACAATAGTTGTATAAGTAATGTCATTACCAATTCACATTTTATCATACAGAAAATCCTCCTTAGTCCCTCTCTGCCTTAAAGTCCGATTCTGTCTTATAATAGGAAAAACCCCATACATTTTTTATGAGACTTTGCTTTTCCTTGGGTTATAATGTGAAGTTCATTCAATTACAGCCGCTTAAAAACAATATATATTTTTTATTTGGTTTTATTGAGACGTATTACGAGGTCTCGTGATATTGACATACAGTTAAGTACAATTTTTAATGGAGTTTGCAATAAAAATTGTATTTAACTTTTTAAAAAAATTCAAATTATTCTCGTTTATTTTCTAGTTAAGTATTGAAATACTGGTTGTTTTACGGTTGACTATTTTAGGAATTTTTTAAGGCCGATTCAACGAGCAAAAAAAATCGATGTCTTTTCTGAAACTTTGAGACCATATTCCATTTGTGATTTCATGAGACACGTGTTTTTTTTTCAAAAAAACGTTTTTGGAGCCCTGTATTTTGAAAACTAAAAACTACTTTCTGCTTAAAATGGTCGCCATTTTGGCCCAAACAATCGTATCGGAACCGTATTTTTTTCAAAATGTGCGTAATAATTTAATCAGCTTTATCATGCTTTTTTCGGATTTCAAATATGTCGGAAAAATTTTCCGGAAAATCGGAAAAACTAAAAAAAAAGTGCTTTTTTTTCAAATTACGATTTCTCAAAAGCGCCCTCTTCGATTAACGCAAATTTTCTATATGTTATTCTTGAATATATAAGCTATCTTTTGGGCCAAACCGCATTACGCCAACTTTGTTCTTTCCAGAGATACAACCTTGCAAACTCCAGAGATACAACCTTGCTTTGAAAACGCAAATGGAATATGGTCTCAAAGTTTCGTGGAATCGGCCTTAACTAATAGTCTATTTGAAAATTATTCAAAGATACTTCGTATTAGAAAGTTACAATTATTTATTTCTTTTTGACAAGAGTAGCTCAATAATTTTCAAATATACTATAATGTTAGATATCGACAGATTTGATGTGGTTTTTTTTTGATATTAAGTTAGTTGGTATTCACCAAAATAATATAAATATGACTAAAGAAAAAGAATTATCACAGATATGCATAATTTAGATTTAGATTATGTCATGACAATTATATTTTTTGTAATTTTTTTTTTTTAATAAAGTTAAAACTATTTATATACAGGATGTGGCAGATAAACCTTCGATTAGAATAATCTCAATACCTAAAGTTCAAATCCCATCACACCAATTTGCAGTTTTCGAAATTTTTTAACCGACCATACCCTGTATATTGTATACCGAGTGTCCCAGACAAATTTATTCAGTCTATATCTCTTAAACGAATAGAGATTTTCGAATGGGATAAAAACTGATCTGTTGCATTTCTAATACACTTTAATATGAGATAGAAAAATCATCCCCTAAATATTCATCCTTTAGTTACTACAACCCCTAACTTTAAACTTTTTAATAGCACCCTGTACATTTTTTTATAATTTTTGTTGTGGTCTTCGATCGACTATTCAACAAATTTTCCAAAAATAAAATGGGTTCTTATTTACGAATGTACAGGGCGCTATTAAAAAGTTTAAAGTTAGGAGTTGTAACTAAGGGATGAATATTTAGGGGATGATGATTTTTTCTACGCCAAATTAAAGTTTATTAGGAATGGAACAGATCAGTTTTTGTCCCATTCGAAAATCGCTATTCGTTCAAGAGATACAGCCTGAATAAATTAGTCTGGGACACCCGGTATAACTGTTAGATATTTTTATATTGAAACTGGTAGCTGTCAAAAACCAATATAGAAAAATACCACTGGAGGCTGGACCCCTCAATATAATTTTGTCCAATTTTACGAGAGGTACAGTGTGACCCATTTTGTTTGGAAGCACCCTTATAAAATCCGCATTTTTCAACCGATTTTGATTCAGTCTTTTTTGTCAGATTCAGTATCAAAAACAGAATTTGAGCAAAAATTTTCATACCATAATAGCTATTTTCAAGGCACTCTACGTTAATTTTTCTTTGCCAAAAAAGACAAAAGTATATTAGGCATTTTTTTTTCTCAAATATGACTACGCCACTCGATTCAGAATCATCACAAATGTAAACTATCAAAATTTTATAAAAAAAGTTTTATTAACAACAAAGTTATCACTACATAAATTTGGAAAAAATTGTTTTTTAATTAATTTTTTACTAAGAATGTAGACACATTTTAAAAACGGCAACATGGTAAACAAAAACTAGGACTCAAACATATTGCACGGTAAAAATTCGAAGCCGAAATTTCAAAAGACAGGATAATAGGTCCATTCTTTTTTGAGGGTAACATGAATGCCAATAACTTCATGGAATTCTTGGAAGGTGAGTTATCCGCAGTGATTGACGAACTGCCACTAGCAGAAAGAAAAAATTTGATATTTCAGTAAGATGGTTGTTCTGTACACTATTCTAGGATTGTCAGGCAGCGGCTAAACGAAAAATTTCCAAATGGTTGGATGGGTCGCGGTAGCGAGTTAATCGAATGGCCTCCTAGATCGCGCGATTTAACTATATTGGATTTTTATCTGTGGTGGCTTTTGACACAAAAAGTGTATAAGACACTTCCAAGGAATAGAGCAGAACTGTGTGACAGAATACGACAGGCGTGTGATGGAATAACGCCACATGAAATAAAAAAGCGCTAAGACATAGTCGCAAACGATACGAGAAATGTGTGGAAATTAACGGAGGTCTAGTCGAGGCTACAAAAATGTAGAATTCAATTATTATTAAGTAGTTTAATAATCAAAATGTATTATTTGGTGTTAATTTGTGTTTTCGTCACATCAGCACAATTTAACATTACTCTCAGAAGCTATAACTCCAGAACGGGTTAAGGTATCGGCTTCGAATTTTTACAGTGCAATATGTTTGAGTCCTAGCTTTTGTTTACCATGTTGCCATTTTTAAAATGTGTCTACATACTTAGTAAAAAATTAATTAAAAAACAACTTTTTCCAAATTTATGTAGTGATAACTTTGTTGTTAATAAAACTTTTTTTATAAAATTTTGATAGTTTACATTTTGTGATGATTCTGAATCCAAGGGTGTAGTCATATTTGAGAAAAAAAAATGCCTAATATACTTTTGTTTTTTTTGGCAAAGAAAAATTAACGTAGAGTGCCTTGAAAATAGCTATTATGGTATGAAAATTTGTGCTCAAATTCTGTTTTTGATACTGAATCTAACAAAAAATACTAAATCAAAATCTGTTGAAAAATGCGGATTTTATAGGGGTGCTTCCAAACAAAATGGGTCACACTGTATATCTATGCAAACGTTAGTGTTATTTGAAAACACCTTGTATATACATATATATTCAATTTTTTTGAGGTGTAACATCTGTAAATATAAATTTAGGCGCTTGGCGCGTAGTAACGTAGTGCCATAACCCTCTAATTTCTTTTTCTACTAAATCCTCTCTTCCGTAGATAAAGGGTTGAGAATAATTATAAGAATAATTAACAATTTTGTTCAATATATACTTGGATAAAATAAGCGATTCGATATCGGTGTGAGTGAAATTTAGTTTACGCGCCAGCGTACCGGTTAAGTGTATATCGTCCACCCAAAAATACTCGGTTTTTTGCGCCTCCTTGTACAACCCGAACACGACATCGGGGGTGTACAAAATAGTCCACCCCGGACAATACGTCGGGTATACCCTATCGGGGTACTCGGCGAACGACACCCTCCATTTCGACCGGTAGGATCTTAACACTAAACTTTTGTACCTAGGCGTACAGAACAAGCCTTTGCTAGCACCATGTGGGGATAAATCGTATCTCAGAAAATTTTTCATAGTTGGTATGTTTACAAACACATCGTCGTCAGTCTTAAGTACATATTTGGCCTGCGGGCAATGGTAGATGAAATATTTCAAGGACATCACATGTTTATACGTCAAATTTCTGTACGAATCGGCGAAACTTCCTTGAGCGAAATCTTTGTGCAAGCGATTTTCAATTTCCAACCGTTTTTGCAAATCCGTGGAGTTCACGCTTCCCATAACGAATACCACTTTGACGTTGTCGTCCTTTTGTCCCCAAGTCTCTCTTATAGTATTCCTTTTGGCAAAATTATTCGGTGAAGAATGGACTAATATTAATAGTAAGGGAATGGTTTCGTTGCAAATGAAATTAATCATGGTGAAATTAAAATTCAAGTCTATCAATTGATTATAATCGTATTCTGGTAATTGAAGGGTCATATCGGCGTATCCTGTGTAATCCTGCGTAAAGAGGGTGTAGGCTGTTGGGGTGGTATGGACGATATCTGTCGGATAGCTTACCAATTCGTGCCATACTAAGGTACATGCTATGAAGCACAGTAAGATCACCAACAATTTCCACCATGGTCTTTTTTCAAGCATGGTCAGTACTCAACCTGAAACAAAACAAATGTAGTTAGAAAAGTATGCATTATTAGCTATTTTCGATTTTAATTTAATATTAATGGTAAAATAATAAAGAAAACTCTGAAATTAATGTATAAAATAAAAGTATTATCTTGTGTAATATTGGTTGCATAACTTGTAGGAATTAAAAAATGCTGTTTTCAAATCAGAAAAATTAATTAAAAATTGTTAAAAAACACATAAAATGACTGAACAGAAACGTGACGTGACTGGTGTGTATGAATAGACCTTTAATCCGTTGTCGGAATTGTCGTTCCGGCCGAATCGCAGTTGCGGTCCGGCCGGAACATTAATATTTTTAAAAATAGGTTAAATATATGAGGAAAGCAAGAATAATATTTTGTACTTTAATGAATTGCAAGTCGTAAATCATTAGAATTTATTATATTTTTTATATTTTTGTCCTCTTTAAGGTCGATTCAAACACATCAGTCACGCCACATTTCCGACGCCGAACCGGTACCGTTCCGTCACAGAGTTTTTTTGACTGATTCGTTCCGTTTGTTCGCACACACCCGGAATGTATCAGTCTTCGGCGGTAGAAAAGTTTTTCCGATAAAGAATTAGCAATAATTGCTATATGTTTGGACGAAGAGAAAGAAGCGGAAACAAGCGAAGCAAAAAGACAGAAATGGATCCGTGATGCATGGAAGAAAAGAGAAATAACTGCTTCATGATGATGTCCAATTTCATCAACTTCATCATTATTTTCTTCATTTGTACCGCCCATGTTTCCGGCAAAACCAAAAATCGTCCGGACGTGAAGCGGGTCCAAGCCTGACTGCTTGGAAACAACGGAAACTGTTCGGCAACGGATAAATGTGAACGTCGCCTTATATTTCTATTAAAGAATATTTTTTATGACGGATTGTTCGGTTCGGCGCCGGAACTATGACGTGCCGGGACTGATGTGTTTGAATCGACCTTTATGGAAGCCAGAGTGCTTTATTCGAAATTAGAGTTTTATGCTTTAGATAGATAGAACCTGTAAAATATCGTAAAGCTGCAGGAATTTGAAATATTTCCATATAAATCCCGATCCGGCCGGAATTCCGGCGGTACTATATTTAAGAACATTTTGTATATCTGGCAACGCATTGCAAGTGTTCAGCGTTATACAATCATCAAGTACATTATTGTTTATATCATAATGGAGTAACGGGTCACTTACTAAGGCGGACTAACTGTAACTAGAAAAAATTAAACTCCGAGGGTGGCCTGCGATATTAGAGAGATATTAGTATTGTGTGTCGATTCAGGGGCGTGTGTGAATTTTGGTTTAAAGAAATATTTAAAATAATAGTAGTAAATATCTAGTATCTATTTCTTGGTCGAGTGAGTTTAGTAAATTGATATCAATATAATATTTATTTGTTCGTGGACTTGAGTGAATTGATATCAATATAATATTTATTTGTTCGTAGACGTTAGGGTAAGTTTTATGATCATAATTTATTTGTTATTAATTAGAATAACATTCTGGAGAAACGACAGTCCAAGAAGATGCGCGGGAATCTAATAATTTGGCGCCACTAACTAATGCAAATGACTTAGCAATAAATGATACCGATGATAGGGCCGAATTTAAGAACAAAGATTTACATGTTCAGTGTCAACGCGTTGTTTTAAATATGTACGCGTGATTGAAAAAAGAAAATTCTGAAATTTCTGATAATGCGGTTATCGCGAGAATTCACGAAATAACGTTAATCGGGTTTACAACGATTTATAAAGTAATAGTACCAAGTTTAGAACTGATTCGTGATAAATTGCGGGATATTCCTGAATATACCTATCAATGTTTTATTGAATTGTGGATTCAAATATAAGAAGTTAGATAATCGATTGGTGATAATGGAATCTCGGCGTATCGTTGAACTAAGACATTAGTATTTGCGCAAAATAAAAGGGTATCGTGATTCAAATAGAACTAGGTATAATTTATTTAGACGAAACTTGGTTTGATACGCATGATGTTGTCAAGTATGGTTGGGTTGACGATACAAAAAACGGTTCTTTAGATATTCCGTGTTCTAGAGGAAAACGTGTTATTGTATTACAAATTTTATGAATTTTGTATGCACGCTGATTTTTTTCATTCAAATTGATATAGTAGATTAGCATTATTTCACAATATTTGAATTTATAAAAAATTTATATGCTCACCATTGGCGGCTTTTTCCTTCAAGGGGATTAAAAATATGGTTCATCACACCGACTTTAGTTGGACTTTAGAAATATTTTTTTTTATCCTCAAAGAAACCTTGCCGCGTACTGTTATTTTATTGTGAAACGGTACAAACTAATTTTACTCACAACTATACAGCGAACTGGTTTCTGTTACGACGTTTTAACGATATTAAATCAATATTACAACCTCTTGGGTTAATTAAAGGGGTTGGAAATGAGGACACGGTTATATGGATAATTTTGAATATTTAATATATCAAATGAAGTCGATAATAGTAGGCATTCAATTAATAATGAGCCACGTATATTTTTCCTACATTATTCAAATTGACGTATTTGCAAAAGTCGAGTCGTAAATAATATAAACAATATAATGCATGGTGGAATTATGTATCTTGTATAAGCCTTATAATTTTAAATAAGTTACAGGCTTTAAGCATTTCATGCACATTATTTTACTTTTTTACACCATATAATTTAAATGATCTTTTGAGTAATCGCAAAAAAATTACGAACGCGAAAATAAAATTCAAGCGCCTCGCTTCGCTTGATGCAATCGTCGATCCTCCCCCCGCATCATATTACCTACTGTTTAGCTAATAAGGTGACGACGGAGGTATACTGTGGTGACTGTGTCTTTAGGTAGTCGGAGCATACACAGATACTTGCAAACATACCAATTTTACCGAAAGCTACATCTCCTTGGAGTGGCATTGGCTATTTTATATTTTCCGTGCGAAGCCGAGGCGGGTTGCTAGTTATTCATAAAACGGAAGCCATTTGAGAGAGGATCTTGTGAATATTCTTCCAAGTAGACTAGACTTTTGAGAACACTCTCCAAAAATTTCAATTCAAAATTCATAGTTTTGTGGTATGTTGAAAATGCGTAAATTTTATGACTGAAAATATTATTTACCGAAACATAAAATTTTTATTATCAACTCACACAAAAAAAAACACAATCCACAATCAAGTTGATTCCGATTCGTGCCGCCACGTGAAACTGACATGATTACCGGTTTTCAAGCACCAAACAATAAAATTAAAATTAAAGTTTTAAGACACAGAAAAATAAAAAAAACAAATTAATTAGTTTCACCGAGCGAAGTCGGAGTGGGCATTTAATAAACGGTTTCAATATTTCTAGTGAGAGAGAAGTACTAATCTTATTTTCTTTAACCTTATAATTTAAAAATAACAATACTCATCTTTGTAGTTCGACATTTAAAACTATTTCATTTTGTTTTCTAACTAATATTTCTGCTTAATTGTTACATCATGTAGCATTATTACTTTACATTTTTTACGGGCTTTCCAACGATACATCACATGCTAGTAATGATGTGGGCTGTAGTAAATATAGTAAGTTGATTGATTGTTGTATACGGGGTTGGGATAAACTATGGAACCAAGTAAATACCTTTTAAACAAAAAGAACGATATTTATGAAAATTTGCAGGTAAGTGCAATGGAACAAAATGCATACATTTTTTGTCAATAATATACTTCTTTAATTTAAATGGGACACCCTATATATTTTTACAGATGTTGAAAGAACTTGTTATTTTGAATTCATACATACTGAGTTTAGTGTAAAAAAATTTGTAAAAATGAGGAATATAGCACTTGAATCAACCTCCTTTGAGTTTTTTTGCATTAGAGCAAAAAACTATTTAGATAAACTAATTGATGTTGTTTGTATGCATAGTAATAAATAAACTAGTACTGTTTAGTACGTATTTTGTTCTGCAAGTGTCAAATTCTAATTGACGGAAATAAATTTTACAATTTAGAATGGTTCAATTAAGTGAAAAAGAGCGTATTGAAATTTTAATGATGATCGGTTATGGTGATCGTGTTAGAACTCATGAAGAAGTGTGTCATATTTTTACTAATTTGCATCCGGAGAGAAATCCTATATCATGCTCAACAGTAACTAAAACATTACAACGTTTTAATACAACTGGGATGGTAAAACATTTGATAAAACCTGGAAGACCGCGGACTGCAACGAACGAAACTGTTAAACAAAATATTGCAATCGATTTAGAAGAATCACCTCAAACTTCTACCACAAATTTGGCACTAAACCATGGTATCAGTCGACGTACGTTCTCTGGGAAAGATATTAAAAAGTGAAAAGTATCATCCGTACAAGGTACAGTTGGTTCAAGAATTGTCAGACGATGATTTTGACCGACGGCTGGAATTTTGCGAACGGCTAATGGACATCTGTAATGTCGACGACAATTTTGCTTTTAACATAGTTTTTTCCGATGTGGCAACCATTTTTTATCGACGGAAACTTGAATGGTGACAAGTATTTGGATCTACTAAATAACGAAATTATTCCTGCCCTTCAACAGAATGGGCCGTTACATTTTTTTCTTTGGGGTTATCTAAAATCACGTGTTTACGTTAGACGACCAACAAACTTACAGGAATTGAGACAAATAATTATTGATGAATGTGAACTAATACGTGGAGAAGTCTTGGAAAGAGTGACTCGAGAAATAGGATGGCATATTGTCAGCAACTAAACGGCGAGCATTTTGAACATTTGAAGTAATTTTGTTTCTCATCATTCTAAAATAATGAAATGTACACTAACAGTGAGTTATTTCTCGTTTTTACAAATTTTTTTTACACTAAACTCAGTATGTATGAATTCAAAATAACAAGCTGTTTCAAAATCTGTAAAAATATATAGGGTGTCCCATTTAAATTAAAGAAGTTGATGGCATTTCCGGTTAAACCGGAAGTATATTATTAACAAAAAAATGTACATCAGATGCATTTTGTTCCATTGCACTTACCTGCAAATTTTCATAAATATCGTTTAAACAATATTTACTTGATTCCATACTTTATCCCAACCCTGTATACAAAACAAGAATATTATATTGTTAAATTTTATTACTTACTAAAGCTTATTAAATTTCTGAAAGTGTAGAGGAGGCATTTGAGACAATAGACTTCTTGTAGGTGAAGATAGGAAGTCATTTTAGTTCTCCCTCTCTACCGTATAAGTGGTTTCAAATTTTTCTTCACCTCTTCTCGTTCACTACTTCACCAGATACGTTAGTTTTTTGTGCCTTAATAAAAAAACACACACTGTCCTATGCATTTGCCACACATTCTTGAGGATCAAGGTTAAATTAGAGAGCAAATTTTGTAAATTTATAGAATAAAACTTGAAGGTCGTGAATTTTGTAATAGAATAAAAAACCCAGTTTTATAAATGATCGGTTTTCATGAATGTCAAGATGTTTGAATAGCTTTACTATCAACAATGGGGATACATACAAGCCGAGATAATTCCTTACAACATATTAATTATACAGGACCGTGGTAGTAAAATATAGCACTTGAGTGTTGTTTAAATTGTTGGGATCGTATTGAATAAATTGGACATTTTTCATTTGCAAAAGAAAATTATTTTGTTATAGTACAAGTCAAAATACAAAGGATCTATCTTAAATTTGGTATATTCTAGCTTATAAATTAAAAGGAATGTTTCTAAGTAGGTATATTGTAAATCAAATCTTTACTGTCCCATCTCTAGGTAAGAAAGACACAAACACCATTTGCTATAACTGATAATCAAACTACCAAAAAAATTAAAAACCGATAAAAAATGTAACAGGTGTGATTATTATATAAAAGTTTGAAATGAAAACAAAAATATATCAATAACAAAGTAAGAAATGTAACAAATTTAAATTCAAATCGAGTCACGCGATAATATTTAAAAAACTCACCATATTCGTATCAGGCTTTAATATAGTGCCTTTCAACTTTCAGGCTCATTTATTCGCGAGTCTATATAAATTGTTTATTTCATTCAACACCTACAATCCTACATAGGTACCTTCATTTGAAAATTACATTCCGGAAAATTCCATTTTCATTCAATGTAAATAAAAAAAATGCACTACCTATATAATGTTTTCTAAGAAATGTTAATTACGTACCATAGATTACATTTCAAGGGGCCGTATTTTGAAGTGAAATGTAATACATGTTTTCTACAATTCATTGGTAAATAAGTCACTGCCCTTCAAATTTTCACTGATCAAGGTGGAGGATGCTGGGAATATCGATTAGAAGTAACAGACACGGGCGCCGTCCATGTCATCATCCGTTTCTTTCAAATACTGTTAACATTTTTGTCGTTTATGGAAACAAAACTATTACACGAACTACGTTACCGACTACCTACTGAAACTTCTACTGCTCGACGAACCGGCATTCTATTGTAACCTCGTCGATCTCTCTACCTAGCGTTTTCCTTTTTTCATGTCTAGTATAACAGTGTTTGGTAGAGTTCGATTTATTCTTCGGATGGCTTCGCGGTAGAAATGGCGGATGCACTCATATACTCAACACTGAGAAAAAGTAATTCTGTATAATAAGGAAGACGTAAAACCTTTATTAATTTTTAATTTTAATTAAACTACTAGAATATTCAAACAATCAACTAGATGTTCTAGTAACGCAGAAATTATAGACTTTAAAAACCAGTTATAATTTATACCTAAAAAGCATTCTGTGTAGTTTGGAGATTATTGAGTGTCTCCATACTTTTTAATCAAGGTAAGTACCTATTCGTTTTGTTGATTGATTCCGTATTATAATTAAAACCCCACCCACACCTTAGATAAACCCACACCACCAAGCATGATAGAGGTATGCAACTAAACATACATACCTAACAATGTATGTTGCATATATAGTAGAAGACATGCAACCCTCCAAACAAAATCAAGAATAACGTTATATACAGAGTAATCTTTGATAATATAACTGGTCGGTTATTAATCCTGCTTCATATAAATTATAAATACAAAAAAAACAGTGAAAGTAATTAAGTGGTATTCTCATTCTGTGCTCTGTAGTATTATTTTGGTCTGTGTTCAGGTGACACGGTGACACTGATGTCAGAAAAAAATCGACTTTGACACTTTGTCATATGTCAATGTCAGGATTGATTTGTGATGAAATTTTCTGTGAAAAAATTAAATAGTTGCATTCAACTTAATTATATTTAAGTTTGTAGGTATAAAATAACTATTGTTACTGTACAGAAATATTATAATATTATGTCACTAGGTCAGCTAGAAAATCAAAACCCAAACGTTTATAAAAAAAGTGATGACAGGACAGCTACTGTGAATGAAGAGGATGACACAGTAGTTGACGAATTTGATCAAAGGGAAATTTTTGGTAATATAATCCTATAAATAAATATCTTATTTATAGATCTAATAATTACTTTTTTTATTTTGTAGATTTGATCAGAGATATCAACGATCCAGAACATCCCCTATCATTAGAACAATTACATGTGGTTCAAGAGAATCTTATTAAAATCGATGATGGGAAGAATTCAGTCCTCATCAATTTTACCCCAACTATTCCTCACTGTAGCATGGCCACTCTTATAGGACTTTCTATTAGAGTGAAACTACTCCGTTGTTTACCTGCAAGATTTAAAGTGAAGGTAGAGGTGACACCAGGTACCCATAACGCAGAGCATCAAGTTAACAAACAGCTAGCTGATAAGGAAAGAGTGGCTGCAGCTTTGGAAAATAATCATCTTATTAAAGTTATAAATCAGTGTATTGTTTCAAAAAGACGAGCTTAAAAATGAGTACCAGTAATATTTACCTCACATCGCCATGTAACATGGCAACAGCTTACAGCAAGTGTGCTAGGTATATGAGAAAAATATTCAAATTCAATCAAATGGACTTTGAGTTTGCCTTATGGCAAATGTTTTATTTATTTGTTAACCCACAAAAACTAATAAAATTGTTCAGGGCAAGAAAATTAGCCAAGTCACAATATGCTCGAGATGATCCAGCGTTTTTAGTTCTTTTTGCTGGTGCACTTAGTATAACATCTATAGCATTTTCTATTGTTTTGAGGTTATCTTTTTTTCAATTTCTTCAATGTCTTTTTGTTGTAATTATTATAGATTGTATTACATTCGGTATGCTTGTCGCTACATTAGTTTGGTACTTAACGAACACTTTTTTAAAACCAAAAAGTAACCCTGAAGATGTTGAATGGGGATTTTGTTTTGATATTCATTTAAATGCTTTCTTTCCACCACTAATATTACTTCACTTTGTTCAGTTGTTTTTTTACAATGGCATCATAAGTCACGATTGGACAATATCAATTGTTTTAGGAAATACGTTCTGGCTATGTTCATGCCTTTACTACTTTTATATTACATTTTTAGGTTACAATTCTTTACAGATATTGAATAACACGAGGTACTTCTTGTTACCGGTACCCTGGATTGTATGCTTTTATATTATTAGTTTGTTAATGCAGTGGAATATTACTCATAACTTGATGAATTTTTATAGGGATTTATATAATCTCAAGTAAATTTTAATTCATGTGTACATAATCGATAATACTTTAATTTAATTCTAAAATAACGTTTCATTTATTATAAAATAAATCGTTTGCTATAGTTTTTCTTTTATTTAAAATGAATTCATATTTCGGGTAAGAGCATTGAAAGGATGATAGTCTGGGATTTTACTTCAAGGTAAAATGGTTTTGAAACTTGATTATTGCGTTATTACAACATAACATTTAAATTAGTTGGAGTAGTGCTCTTGGGTCTAGCATACTTTCAGATTAGATAAAAAAATTGTGTACAAGGATGTATATCTTATCTTTAATTTTAACCTAAGTCGCCCTCCCTCCAGGGGCGTGGGGTGAGGTTCACTGTGAAATAAGGAATGCTCACTGACAAGTTGATACTAATGACGGTCGCCCTGAGGATAAACAATTATTCAGATAGATTTGTAATTTGGTTGTTTTGTATTGATTTAATGATCCTTTTTATTATAAACATTCTGATATAGCTTTTAAAATACCTGAGCAATTAAAATAATGTTGAATAAGCATCAATTTCATGAATTGTTAGTATATTGTAGTTGACGACTTTCTGAACAATAGTGTCCATGGGCCCAACTCAATCCTATGACTAGTTTCAGAGATACAGGGTGTTGAAGTTGGAAAATAGCCAGTTTTTAAAAGCATGTATTTCTTATTTTCTTCAATGTATCAAGAATTTTTTCCTGTGATAGTGTTCTAATTACACTAAATATCAGTCCCTTATAAGAGAAAGTTTCATTTGCTACAGGGATACTCAAAAATTAGAAAAACGGAACGTTGATTGAAATATAATCCAGCTTTCAGGAATTTCAATATCTGGCTGGATTTGCTTCTGGTTGGTTTATAATAATGAGATATGCAAACATTTTTTACAGGGCGAGTCAGAAAGTTGATCACCCTGTATCCGTCATTTGATAAAACTTTATATACTTTGTATTGCATGTTTTAGTAGGTGACATTAAGTCATTTTGAAATATGTATAATTTACATATAATATACAGGGCTATTCAAAAGATATATATGGAAGAATATCTTTTTTTTTTTTGGAAATCTTTCTGTAATTAAATATTTCCTCGGTGAATTTCTGTGATACTTTCATACTACTTTTGCTTTGAGTTTGTTGGTAGGATGTAAAAGTTTTGTCAACTTGCTATGATCAGTTTTTTTATCCAACAATAATATGATGATATGATATCGAAAATCAACCTTTGGAACTTCACTATTATTGTACTTGTAAGTCGAGAGCTAGAACTTTAGGTACATGTGTTCATGTGGTCAGTGTTTTATGGTTTTTGGGTTATGCCAGATACGAACAGAATGTGAAATATCCATCTACTCATCTCCTAAATGAAATAACTGATGCAGCTGAAAGGATAGCACCAGAAAACATAGATCATGGTCCAGATTTTGTAGAACTTTGAATTCCTTCAGTAATTTCAGTTAGTTTCAACATGTTTTTATGTTAATTGTTTTTTCCGATATCAAGATCAGCTTATATATTTATTTTGTTTGTTTTTATGTATATGTTGATCATGGTATAACGTAAACAACATCGAAAATACCGATATACATATATGAAGAAAATCATGTCATCATATTGTCGGGATAAAAAAACTGATCATAGCAAGTTGACAAAACTTTTACATCCGACCAACAAACTCAAAGCAAAAGTAGTATGAAAGTATCACAGAAATTCACCGAGAAAATATTTAATTACAGGGAGATTTCCAAAAAAAAAACCGATTCTCGGATATTCTTCCATACATATCTTTTGAATAGCCCTATATATTATATATAAAATATATATATTTCAAAATGACTTAATGTCACCTACTAACATGCAATACAAAGTATATAAAATTTTATTAAATGTAGGATACAGGGCGATTCAACTTTCTGACTCGCCCTGTAAAAAATGTTTGCATATCTTATTATTATAAACCAACCAGAAGCAAATCCAGCCAGATATTGAAATTCCTGAAAATTGAATTATATTTCAAGTCAACGTTCCGTTTGTCTAATTTTTGAGTATCCCTGTAGCAAATGAAACTTTCTCTCATAAGGGACTGATATTTAGTGTAATTAGAACACTATCACAGGAAAAAATTCTTGATACATTGAAGAAAATAAGAAATACATGCTTTTAAAAAATGGCTATTTTCCAACTTCAACACCCTGTATCTCTGAAACTAGTCATAGGATTGAGTTGGGCCCATGGACACTATTGTTCAGAAAGTCGTCAACTACAATATACTAACAATTCATGAAATTTCACCATAAGCCGGCTGCCTCCTTTAAAAATTTATTTTTACCATTATTTCACAAAGTCGCCCCCGCCCCTGGGGTGTGGAGTTGAGTTAGGATAAATAATTATCCCCCTGACTATTTTATTTACTACATCCAGAACCAATTTATAAATTTTATAACAAAAAACAGTACCTAAGTAGTTAATAAATTGTTGTTTCATACATACCTTTGGAAAAAAGAGGAAAAGAAGCGACAAAATCGAGACAGAACTCTGGCTAAGAGTTTTGTTGATATCTACTTATATCAACATACCTATTTAAAAATAGTCTAGCCTGCCTATATCTCAATAACTCTTAAATTCAATCATTTTCATATTTCATTATTGAATTTTTTGTTTCGTTATCTTATCTATTGTTTTTTTCATTTATCTTCTCTTTTTTATCTTCAGTGGTATAGGTAGGTATTAGTTTTTGCTTTTGTAATTATTGGGAAATTAAACTACAATTTTTTTTTAAATGTTTATTGCAACGTTTCGGTAGCATTCCAGCGAGGGGTGAACCGCTGATGGTATTTTGGTGTACACTGGCATGGTATTTTTGGAAATAATTTGGGTTTTTTTTAAAAACTTGGTATTATTTGGAAATATTCGGTGTTTTGTTTGGTATTATTGGTATTTTTATAGAAATTTTGTGGTATTTATCGTAAAATTTTTAGGATGGTTATTTAATATTCGCGTGCGCACTGACATCTATAATTAAAAACCACACTTGCATTGAAATTAACGGACATATGTTGTTAAAATTAATCAGAATATTTCAGACAGATGAAAACCTCAATGTTAACCTTTTTATATACCTTGGCTTTTTAGCAGCCAACCTTGCGAGTCTTTGTTTAGAGCTGCTAGATCAATGACGTCTACATTTTCGACTAATATAAATTTTTCGGCGGCCTCGAATTGCGGACCGATTACCTGATTCCAATAATTCCGTACTCGAACTGCGGACCAAACCAAGAAGACCCCTCTTTTAAAAACCATGAATTGCGGACTAAGCTTAAGTTTATACAACTAGGGTAAAGGTAAGGTGTAAAAATTAGGGAATAGTAAACCATTATCATTTCAATATTTTTTTATTTTGAATAAGAAAATTATAGTTTTTAAAGAAATACATTTTGCTTATAATATGTTTATTAATCAACTAAAATACTATAGTCTATACAATATATGGGATATAGGAAATGTATAAATATGTTGATGTAGGTACTAATAAATCCAAAACTTCTCTCCGCTTTTCAATGTTTTCTTGAAAGAAAATTTTGCGTTTTGGAACACTAACAAAGGTTAACAAGACATTCAGAAAGGGCGCCATCGAGTATCTCCGGTGGCGCTCGGCTTTCATGCGAAGCGCGCACGGCTTTTAACCTTCTATCGATATCGTTAACGTGTGCAGAGATTAGCCCAGCGTAAGTGTGCTGGGCTCCTAACACAGAGGTACCAGGTTCGAGTCGTGTCCGAGTCAAGATATTTTTATTTTTATTTTTATTTTCTTATTGTTTTTTTCAAAAATTGACTAAAAATACGAAGAATTTTTCGATTCGGATTAGGGTAGGGGGTAAGGTAGGGTGGTTTTAGTTAGGTTATTATTGAAAATTATTATAATAATCTGTCAATTACACAATTCAATTTTTCGATTCGGATAAGGGTAGGGGGTTAGGTAGGGTGGTTTTAGTTAGGTTATTATTGAAAATTATTATAATAATCTGTCAATTACACAATTCAATTTTTCGATTAGGGAAAATGTATCTATGCATTCGTGATAAATATCATTATTAAAATATTTTTACTTTCCAAAACACAAACGTTTTAGTTTAGGACTACACTTGGCAACGTTGGTAAGAGCTACATTTAAACGCTCCTGATTTCAGGTGGCCCTTTCGACTTGGTCCGCAATTCATGGGTCATTAAAAACACATGACAAATTTTAAAAATCATTTATGGTTTTTGGTCCGCAGTTCATGTACGCCCAAATTTTTCTATTAGAGATTTCATATCACGAAATTGTTGCCAGAAATGTCTTCTGAAATTTTCGGACTAATTCTTACGATCCGCATGCGCATACGGATTATTTTATTTATTTTAGTAATGGTTGAAGCCTGATGCAAAGAAAACAGTTTGAATTCTTTGGCTGACATCTTTTCTGCGCCGATTCTCACGTACTTTATAAAAATTTTTCTGAAAAATATAGACCATGTTTTATATTTTTAATCCTATAATTTTTAGTCGTAATTCTTACTAACATAACAGGAGACCGACCTTGTTGTCACGAGTAGGTGCACTCGAACTTTGTTTACTTTTAATACACGTAATTCTTACTAATACATTTAAAACAGAATAGGCCGACCTTGTTCAATTTTACTACATATCTCAATCTATAATACGGCGTAGTACCTCCTATATCTTTTGGTTTTTAATTGTACTTAATTAAACTCTAGCGAGCCTCCTGCGGCTTTGGTCTCGTAGACATTAAAATTAACATTTACAAGGTATTTCCACCCACTGACAAGTTGACACTAACGACAGCCGTCCTAAGGATAAACAACAATTGTTTGGATATATTTTGGTTTGTAATTAGCTTGTTTTGTAGTCGAAGAAAGCTCTAAATCAAAGAACTATTAACAACAACGTGGTGTGCAAAGAACGCTTTTCATCAGGGCGACTGTCACATGAACTAGCCCCAAATCATTTGTGTTTTATAAAAACCAGTTCAGTAGTTTTCACGTGTATGAGTAAGATATAAAAGGCAGTCGAATGCATGAATTGCCAGGGACGCCAAGATGTTTAAGGCCGTCCTGATCGTTCTTCTATTCGAAATTCTTCATACAGTATGTTGCAGTTTTAACCTAGAGACGCCACTGTAAATCATTCACATCAATGACAGTGCGTGCATCCCATTTTTATTATATTATCTATAACTGATTATGTACATAATGTATTCATCCGAAACTCTAAAATTATAATTCGTTAACATATAAGATTAGTAACCAAAGTAATGCTCCTATATCCTATTCCCAAGCAGTTACTTCTACCTAATCCCTTCCTTAGCACCTCTCCGCAACTCTCATTTTTTCATTATGCGTCATTTTATCATTTCTACTAAACCAAGTCCCGTTACAATTTTTTTCCTTCAAAAAATATAATAATTTCATGTCTATAGACCATCCCTGACATTTGTTCTGGAATGGTATATTAGAATAAAACTCAAGTGTGATTAAACATATTTTATTTCTACAATATTAACACTTCAACATCCTCATCTACTTTTAGCAGCTACCGGAGCTGGTTTTGTAGGATCAACTTTGTAAGTTTTTACTATTGGTCCTTTACCAGCTCTTTGAAAAGCCAATTCATCTAATCTCTTTCTTTCTTCCAATTGTTTCGTTATTTTTATATTCTCCCAAGCTGAAAGATATTTTAAATTGGAGTAATTCACATGTTACTATGTTCGATATACTTACAATCCTTTAAACCTTCTGTAAATCCCTTCGGTTTTACAGGCATTTGATCTGTACTGAATTTTTGCATTGGTTCAATCTTGAAATAGTCCCTAACTGAAGGTATTCTCAAAAATCCAACTTGTGCCAACGATATAAAGTTACTGGATACCCAATAGCAAAGTATAGCACCGGGGAAATTGAACGTAAATGGTAAGATAATAAGTGGCAGACCTCGTAACACATATTTCATTAATTGCATATTTTGAGAAGACAATTTTGCCGTGTCAGTTCCCAACTAAAAAATTTTCATAATTATTTAAACTACAACAACCTTTAGGTATACCACTTCATTGAATATACATGAACAATTATAAATAATGACATAGAGTAAAGAGTTTACACGTACAAATAATTTTTTTTGTACATACCTCTATTGTAGCATATAAAGTTGCGCTTGTAATAATTGGCATTAGAAAATATTGATCTGGAAGAGTGAGATCGGTGAACCATAATACTCCACCTGTTCTTAGACTGTCAACTGGAACATTTGCCATTTGACGTAAACCCATAAAAAATGAAATGAAGATTGGCATCTACAATGAAAATATTGAGCAATTCTCAATAGAATGAACAAGTTTATAGTTTACCTGTGCCAAGGGAACAACCATATTTTTAATTGGATTTAATCCTTTCTCTTTCATGAATAACATAAGTTCCTGTGAGTATCTTGCTGCATCCATTTGATTTCCCGTTTGTCTAGCTTCCGTCATTTTTAGCTGTAAAACTTGCATCTGAGGAAGATAGTTATTCATCTTAGCAGCATTTCTTTGAGCCATTATAACTAGGGGAAACAGTAATACTCTGACTACTAAAGTACCTAAAAACAAAGACATATTTAGTTGTGATTAAGATATTATTACTATACTTACCTATTGCTATTGCAACCCACCATTCTATTCCTAAAGTTCCATGCAAATATTCAAAACAATGTTGAACGATGCCCACTGGGCTATACCCTCCTAAGCCTAATGAAGCAAAAGTGGGTTCCCCCAAAGCATTTAAGTGGTTCAAAATTTCTCCAGATCCTTCTACAGCTTCAGGAATTGGAGGTGGTTCTGGTATCGGTTCTATAACTATTTCTGGTTTAGATTCTATATTTGTGGGAACTGCTGGTGTTATAGTGACACTTGCTACTGGTTTTATAGTGACACTTGCTACTGGTGTTGTTGCCCATACCAGTGGCTGTTTTTGGCATATTTTTTTCTGAAGATTATTGCAAAGTTTCTGAATTTCCTTACGCAATAATCTGGGGTTAACATTCTAAAATTTATCAATAGTTTGAATAATTTGAGTACAAATATTAATGACAACTATACCTTTTTGTTTGGATGTTGTTCCGTGTTAGAACTATGTACAACGCTAATAGTTTTTAGATAATTTTTTGGTTGAAATTGTGCTGCATTTTTCTAGAAAAGGTTAATTTAAGATGAAAAAGCACTATGTCATTTTAACATACCAGTATTTTATTCCAAAAGCTAGAAGTATTCTTAACATTCTTCTTCTGCAAACACAATTCAATTACTTCAAGTTCTTGCAAATTCTGAAATATATATTTGTATAACCAAATTTTTAATGACTTTTTAAATGATCTTACCAGAGTACTTTTAAATGATCTAGACAATTTTTGGCACGTTACTATAGAACAATAACGAGCCATGGTAATAAGAATACTTATTCTTTATTTTTAAATTAAATCATTAGTTCTTGTAAATAAAATGCCACACGACATAACCTTATTATTTACTTATTACAGAGACAACCACTTATTACGACTTTAGGACTATGTTAAGGACTTTAAACCCATAGGCAACCCAACCCAACCATAACCTAATAAAGAAATGTCTAAGTTTAAATTACAAGACTCTTCTTTTTTATTTCAACGTTGCCAAGAGAACACAACCATAAAGGCAAGGCAATTTATAAATTATTCTCATGCTTTTGCATAAATATTTTGTAAATTTAGGTAAATTATTTAATAGGGTTATATTTTTAAACTTTGGATGTATATAAATTTTTATATTTAGTACTTTAACTCCCTCGGAGGTAATGGCTGAAATGTGGCTATTTGCCCATTAAACTTAGGCCTTAGTAGCTAGAACAACATTTTTTTTTAAACCAGCAAAAAATTGTTTTCAACCAGAAACTTGGACCAACGTTATTTGATTTAAACAGACAGGTGCGGAATAAGCAATTAAGTTGAAATAATAATGGAAATAATTAAAATTGTATATAAAATAGGTTAGGAGACAATATGTCAAACATTTAAATTTAAAATATACTTTATATACGTCAGTATCTACTAGAATTTAACTGTTTTTTGTTATATTGCGTGTAAAAAAAATGGATATTCTAGCAAAACCAAAGTTTAAAGAAAAAGTGGATTTCGATACATTTTTTGACGCAAATAGATCACGCATTGGAAACCAATTTATTAAAACCGCCATTGTAAGTGTTTTAGATGAGTGTTTAGAGCAATTTTATGTTTTAAAAAGTATAAACTTACGTAACGCCCTACCATCCGAAAAAGATGTCATTGAGTATAAAACTCTTCACGAGAGGTGAGTGCACCAAAAAATAAATAAGTTTTGCATAATTTTTAATACCTTTTTGCGTTATAAGTTAAGGTAGAAAGCTCTAACCATAAGGTTTGCCTCTATACTCTTTATACTTAGATACATGGGAGTAGAAAACCACGCAGACAGTCGAATTCCCAGCATGAGTGCCAATTATGACAAAATAGCAGTTGATATCAACAAACTAATAAACATAATAAGAGAAACTTCCATTCAAATAAATTCACATGGTACTTTTTCGGTACTAGAAGAACGTACCAATGCTATTAAACAAATGAACCAAGACGATAGAAATCTCTTGAAACAAAAACTGTGTAACGAAAAGAAAATTATAGAATTAGAAGATCGATTCGAGAAAGATAGGCTGGCCAATTTATGTACTATCGAAGAAACCAACGAGAAAATTCAAAAATTGAGGTTAGAAGTGGAAAATGCCATTGGTAAGTAACGGTAAATCTTTATAGTAAACTGGGATATTTTAAAGCCATAGTTCTAGCATACATTTCTTCATTTAAGTTTATGGGCGTCATGAGACAACTTATTATGGTCGTTGGGAAAAAACAAGAATAGAACAAAACAATATAACCTCCAAGGATCATGAACAACATTACGATAACATCATAAATGAAACCAAAGAGAAGATCGATCTCGAGTTCAAGTGTCATATTGAGTTTACGAAATTCATAGAAGAAGATAGAAATGTAAGAATTTCTTTGCTTTGGAGGTTCCTTCTATCGCTAACTCTAAGTTGTTAACCTCTTATTTGTAGGAATGTATTGATAATATAGCCTATTGGATTAAGAAATATGATGAAGAAGTAGACAAAAGAGAAGCAGAGATGATTAATATGAAGTCGATGCTTGAGGAGATGACTTTTACTCACGACAGAGTTATACAAGAACATGAAAAGAGGAAGAGGGAAATAGCCGAGTGGAAGGCTTACAAAAAAAATAAAAAGAGAGAGAAAGCTCGAGCGAAAGATATTAGATGGGCCTCGTTAATATTACAGGTAGATGATATTTCCCGTTTTTATAGTAAAATATGTCGTATTATTCTTAAATTTTAGACGTGGTGGCGAGCAATTATGACTAGAAAACGTATAGGTCCATATAAACCTAAGGGTAATAAAGGTAAAAAATTATGAGTGAAAATTCCCAGCTATTATACTTTATTATTATTGTCTAATTTTTATTATATTATAAATATATAATTAATTTTCCGCACGTCACTGTTTTAAACAGAATTATTGAATAAATATATGTCAGATTATCAAGTTTTTATTTTAATTTACTTCGATTTTATATGCAAGCCGGCCCTGTTCAGTTAGAGTCGTCATTAGTTTTTTCTTTAATTCATGGAACAAAAAACTAGCTTCGATGTTAAAATTTAGTAGTACGTGAACGGTTATTATACTAGGAAGTTCTGCCGTAATTTCTAGTGTCGGTATTAATTGAGTGAATAAAAACATTTTTAGGTAAGTTTGAATATTATTGCATTTAATAACCTGTGAACAACAAACACATATTGTAAGGTTACACAGTATAAAGGTGAGAATATACAGCAAATAAAATAAAATAAGGAACAAAATAAGAAAGATGAACATACGCATCTATATGAAAGTGTTTATACAAGAAATAAGGTAAAATAGGAACACTTTCATATAGATGCGTATGTTGATCTTTCTTATTTTGTTCCTTATTTTATTTTATTTGCTTTATAATCCCACCTTAACTCTCTACACTTCACCTTTAGTTAATTTTTATTCGTTATACTGATATAATCTGAAATATTTGTTATACAGCTTGGTATATTATAAATATAATCATATTTAATCAGTAATTTTGCAGATATTTTAATATAATTTAAAATTTTTTCAGTGTATTACGTTAATTATGCGTCATTGTCATATTTTCAAATACAAGTCTGCACATGAGTTTGGCTTGTTGAGAAAATATCGATATATCGAAATATCGATAATATTTTTTGATATATCGATATTTCCAAACACTATCGATATGATATATATCGATATTTCTAGCAACCGTTTGTGACTGCCCTCTCTTCGAAGTACGAACCATAGATAACCTAGTACGAACAAACGCTCCTTAACCTTGAAATATAATGACATTCGACACTGCGATAGAGTACTTATTTCAAACTATTTATTTTTTGCAGTGACAAGAGTGATGGTACAACTAGACGAGATATGGTACGTCAATATTAAGAATCGAGTTCCGATGGCTGCATGTGTTGTACGAGTATCAGCTTGTCGACTGGTTGGTAAGTGAAATGTTTGAAAAATAATATTGAAAATTTATGTGTAATGTACTGTTTTAAATTATTACTACAAGCGATGGAGTTGAAAAAGTGTGGAAATCTCAGTAGGTATAAGTTGAAAATAATTTTAGCTTGGATATATTGGAAAACTTTTATCAAGTAATTTTTGTGGTAAGACGGCGCAAAAATTGACTCACTCCCTGTCACTTTTGTGCGGTAGTAAATGAGGTTAGGTTGTTTTCTTCTTTTTCTCATTATTCGGTGAAGCATCGGAGGATAATTTGCCCAACTGGTACAGGGGAAATATTCTAGTTTTGCCCTTCTAGGCAATAATTGAATATCTCCAAATCAGATACGTACGATGAACATTTTGAATTAATTTAATATACAGGGTGTCCCAGAACAAAAACTTGGGAGATGATAGAGAAACTGAAAATAATTAAATTATTTTATATAAAATTTCTTCCTCTTGCCCTTTTTTAACGAGCTATATGGCTTTAATGCTAGATATTAAAAATTGTTTTTCATTTATGATTTTTAAAAGGGCTCATTGGAAGTTTCAGGTTTCCCGTAAAGAATTTCAAGTTTCCCGCTCAAATTTTGTTACCCTCCAAAATTTCAGGTTTTCCGCTGAAATTCCAGGTTACCTGCCGAAACTTGAAATTTTTGGGCACGAATCCTAAAATTTGGGCGAGAAACCTAAAATTTGAGCGGGAAACTTGTAATTATTAACTGAAAACCTGAAATTTTTTAACGGGAAACCTGAAAAACGAAAAAATTCGCATGGTGTACTATTTAAAAAAATATGTTGAAAGTTATTTAGGAGCAACGGTGAACCCTGTATACTTCTAATCGCTTTATGCAGATGGTCTGGATTATTTGAAAAAACTTTCATTCAATATTTTTTTGTAAACCTAACGGAAACTGAAATATTTGCAAGTTACGTTACTTTATGTACACACTGTATATAAATAGAAAATCATTTTTAATTCTCAACTTTATAGCACTATACTTCGTTAACGAAAGGCGGAAGAAAAAAATTTTATATGAACTATTTTTAGTCTCTCTATCATCTTCCATGTTTTTGGTACGGAGTTCTGGGACAGCAAAAATTTTCATCTACCATTTGCGTACGATGAAATTTTCATATGGGGTCAATTTATTTATAATAATTTTTATGGACGAAAAACAAAATTTGTATAGTAGCGTAGTCAAAGTACACAAAATATCCGTAAAATTCCGCAAAAAACACAAAAAACTTGAAAATTCAAAACTAAGTAAGTATTTAAAAGGGTTGTGATTAACATGAGAAAAACTTCACGATGCTAGGCATGCAATTTTCCGGAAAATCTTCGAGTGACAATGTTTGTTTTTGTTTTTTCACTCTAATTGTTTAAATAATGAAAAAACAGAAAAATATTGAAATCAAAAATTGTAGCTAATACATTTATCTACAAAATTTGTCTGAACATTTTTTTTGTATCTGCATTAGTTTTTAAAATATATACGAAATTTCCATAGTAGTATTTTTGAACATCATCAATTTTCATGTTTTTAATTTTATGATAGTAAATAAACAATGACATTTAGAAAAAAAAATTTCATATGAAATGTGTTCTAAAATGGGGTATCTACAAATACATTGAAAAAAATAATTTTTTTAAAAATTTTTTAATGTATATTCATCGATTTTCCATGCTCTCTCACCTGCTTTTTCACCTTTATTTGTGCTCCCTTCTCTTTCTTACCTGAGCCATAGGTGTGTTCTTTTGTATCACGATCACTTCTGAATAGGTTCATTATAAAGTTCACAAATTTTTAGATAATCTCATAAACGGTATAAAAAGTTATAGAAGGTTTGCTGAAAGACCTCTGATTTAAGTATTTATTTTAAATAATTGTCTATTATTTAAAAAATTTGATATTTATAGAAAAATTGTATAGTAGTTTCGAAAGTAGATGATTCAAAGTGTTTAGTGATAAAGTTTCATTGGATTATATTAATTTCGAAAAAAGATATACCGGGTGTCCCAGAAGTTTCTGACCCATTTTAACTGTAAAAATCTCGGAGCTCAGAAACGAGAGGGAGGTGCGGTTTTCGAGGAACAGTTTCTTTTTATATAAAGTTTTTTCAGTATAAATGTTTAATTAGTAAAATCGTATATAATTCTAAATTCTAAATATTGATGGCTTTGCTTTTATAATAATAATGTTTTATGCTCATTTCCAACGCTAAATCCAAAAGGAATTTCCGCTGGGTTAAGTATTAATTAAATAGGAATTATAATAAACTGATATTACAGTCAGAAAATCTATTTTTTCAAATTTGAAAGTATTTCTATCTAAAAGTTGAGATCTTTCTTTACATTTCACATGAGTTTATTTATTTTTTCAGAATGTTGTAAGCCCAAAATTATTAACTTTTATGTCGAGCGGTTAATAAATTTGGCTCACGGGCCGTTCGCGCGTAACCACGAATTGAATACCAGTGAAATTAATTTTATCTCGTAAACGTTTTAATTTACAGAAAAACTTTTCAGACTGAATTTGTAGATAAGTGCATCAGCTACAAATTTTGATTTGGAAGTTTTTCTGTATATTTATTATTTAAACAATTAGAGCGAAAAACCAAAAACAAAAATTTTCACTCGACAATTTTCCGGAAAATCGCATGCCTAACATCGTAAAGTTTTTCTCATGTTAAACACAACCCTTTTAAATACCCAATTTTGAATTTTCAAGTTTTTTGTATTTTTTGTGAGGTTTTATGTGTACTTTGATTAGGCTATCCCTATATCCCTATATCCCTATAGCCGCTATAGGGATTATATTTGTATGTTTTCGTTTACCATAGACGTACGATGAAAATTTTTAAAAAGGTTCATTCATTTATGTGTTTTTTTTAACGTATTTCTGTTCAACGAAACTTGTCCCCTTTTTGTTGGGATTTTTCCTCCTCTTTCGATTAGTGTAAAAATTATTGCTTTGAAATTTATTTACAAATAGTGAATTTTTTAGGTAAGGTTTAAAAGAAAATCATTTTGTTTCCATACAATTTCTTTATTAAACTGCATAAGGGCTATAATTAATATTATACATATCTACAAGATGATACAGAGATATTTCGAAGGTAATAATGATTCTACAATATCTACTTCAAGTACGAATTTATACGTTAGTACCCAACACAATCAAAATTTTTAGTTAGTTAGCCCCAAAATAAAAATTAGATATTTGTGAATATCATTAAAAATGCAATAGGGGGTGAGATTTTAATTCTGTCAATATTCCTAGACTTTATATTCCTTCCTTTATTCATCCCATCCTATCACCGATCTGATCTTTATCCTTTTCGAATTTTTTTTGCTTGTGGTTGCCAAGAAGCTAGATCCACATGGCTTAAGAACCATTGCTCATGGTACTTTGTAAACTTGCTGCCTACCTTCAACTCTCTATCTAGGATGCTATATCCTTAGTAGTTGGTTTTAAAAGATCTTGAGTTTTGGTGGAATAGAAAGGTCGTAGGTATTATTTGAATTGATTTGATCGTCCAGTTTTTATTGCTGGATCTTGATAGAATAGATCAGGGTCGATAATTTTTGAAACAAAAAAAAATAATAGTAGGATGAAACCTATTGGAAAAGGAGGAGAATATTATAAAAATGAAAGGAAAAATAATTTACGGTCGGGAAGGGGAAGGGGGTGAGTTTTTAAGGGTAAAAAACGGTTTATATAAATTTCCGGCAAAACTACAAGTCCTATGGAAAAAAGTCAAATAGCAAAGTTGTAGGTAATAAAAAGATCTACAATTTTTGTATTAACACTTTTCTCACATAACCTCAAAATGTATGAGGAGGAAAATTCAAAAACCAAGTTTTTTGTTTTTTATTTTTATCTTCTACAAAACAATATTTTTTTTCACGAAATTTGGTGAAAACTTACCTTTTTATGTCCCAAATACACTGTAATTTATTTGATTTGAAATATTTATTTTTTCACTTAATGTTGACTTAATATCGAAAAAGTACTATTTTCAATCGAAAATTCACCGTCAAAATATCAGCTTTTTTTCAAAAAGTAAAGTAGAGACTTCAGAAAGCACACCAACTTTTTGAAAAAAGCTGATATTTTGACGGGTGAATTTTCGATTCAAAATTAGGGTGGTTTTTCGATATTAAGTCAAAATAAGGTGAAAAAATAAATATTTCAAATCGAATAAATTACAGTGTATTTGGGACATAAAAAGGTAAGTTTTCACCAAATTTCGTGAAAAAAAATTTTGTTTTGTAGAAGATAAAAATAAAAAACTAAAAACTTGGTATTTTGAATTTTCCATATACATTTTGAGGTTATGTGAAAAAAATGTGAATACAAAAATTGTAGATATTTGTATTACCTACAACTTTGCTATTTGACTTTTTTCCATAGGACTTGTAGTTTTGCCGGATATCGAGATAAACAGTTTTTTACCCAAAAAACTCACCACCTTCCCCTTCCTGACCTCAGATCGGCCGTAAATTATTTTTCCAGTCATCTTTATAATATTCTCTTTTTCCAATGGGTTCCATCCTACTACTATTTTTTCAATATGAATTTTTCTTGATAATCGACAGCTGAAATTATAATCTCACAATTTTTGTGCTTTGAAAACTTGCTTATGATTTTGGTTCCGGAAACTTTAAGTTGAAAATAGTGGAGATAACAAAATACAATGTTTATAATAATTATTTTGGGTTCTAACGTATTTTATAGTCTTAATCATAAACATGATTTTGGAGAGCACCACACTAAGAATTCTAAGATTTATGGACGTCATATTTTACAATATTTTTGGCACTCAAATTAAGTCATATCAATTGCAGTTTTAACATAACTCTACTTTGTGATATTCACTCATTTATATTATAGTTTCTGGAAATTGTAGATGGCGTTTTTTCAAAAGTTTTAGAATCTACATATATTTTTTTACCTTTTTGGATGTTTTATTTATTTATTTTTAATTAAAACGAATATACAGGGTATTTCATTAAGGTTTATCCATACAAAAAATGGAGAAACTTTAGCACATAATATAAAGATTTAACCTGAAGCACCTTTCCGAGATATAGGGTGTATAAAATAAAGAAAATTTTGCTATCGACAGAGGCGTGCGGTAGGGATATAATTAACATCATATTCTTCTCTTCTAAGCTGACTTTCTCTTTCATATCTATTTTGTTTTCTGTCATTCTTCAGCCGCTGCGGGTCAATATTCTTTGTAAGGTAGGTCGATGGATAATGTAGGGAATATTTTGACAGACAAAACTCAGCTTTAGCAGTGCGACGTTGCGGGCTTCTAGAATTGACTCCATTTGCTCAAAAACAACTGTCGGCTAAAAATGACAGATACGAGGGTTGCTATTTATATTTTGAGCCTTGGCTTACCAAGTGTTTACAGGCGTCATCTGATGTTTCCAATTGAAAGTTTGAACCTTCTTCAGAACTTTTTGTCATTTAAGTATAACTTGTGTTATCTACAGCGACTTGAAAAAACTCGTGAACATTTTCGTGCGATGATTTTTTACGACTTTCGACGTGGCTTATCAAGACAAGAGTGCATCGATCAACTCACTTCGACTTTTGGCGATGAAGCCCCATCCTCGGCCACTGTTAAACACTGGTATAACGAATTTAATCGTGGCCGCAGTTCGCTCGGGGACCAAAGTCGTGAAGGTCGTCCAAAATCAGTTGTTCTGCCACAACAAATCGATGCTGTGCATGATCTGATAAAGCAACATCGACATGTGACATATCGCGAGATAGAGGCATCTTTGGGCATTAGTATGACAAGTATCAATAAGATATTGCATGAACATTTAGCTGTTAAAAAGATTTGTTCGCGTTGGATCCCGCATAATTTGACAAAAGCTCAAAAGGATGCTCGTGTCAATTGGTGCAAAGAAATGCTCAAGAAATACAATCGCGGTGCATCAAAAGCTGTGTATAACATCTACACAGGTGACGAATCTTGGATCTATGCATATGAGCCCGAAACAAAACAGCAATGCACTGTATGGGTCTTCCAAGACGAATCCAATCCGACAAAAGTGGTTCGTGCGCGAAGCACCTCGAAGCAAATGATGGCCTGTTTCTTCGGAATAACTGGACATGTGGCAGTCGTGCCGTTAGAGCAACGTAGAACGGTGAATTCTGAATGGTACACAACCATTTGTTTGCCAGAAGTGCTTCGTGAAATACGAAAAAACAACCGGCAACGAAGGATCATTCTTCATCGTGACAATGCCAGTTCTCACACATCGGCTAAAACAACCACCTATTTGACTGGCCAAAACGTCGAATTGATGGGTCATCCTCCGTACAGCCCTGATTTGGCACCAAATGACTTCTTTTTATTTCTGCATACCAAGAATAAATTACGTGGCCAACGTTTTTCGGCGCCTGAAGAAGCTGTTGATGCATTCAAAAACCATGTTTTGGACGTACCTCAATCGGAATGGAAAAAGTGTTACGAAAATTGGTTCGAGCGCATGCAAAAGTGTATTGATCATCATGGAGAATACTTCGAAAAACAATAAAGCCATTTTTAATAATAAATTACTGTCTTTTCATTATTAGGCTCAAAATATAAATAGCAGCCTATGTATAAGAAATCCTTGTGTTTTATTCTGCTTGTCCGGCAAAAATGCCAAGAATTTGCGCTCTCCCATCAAGGAGAAAAAGGTCCTCTTTCATTAAAATCATTCATTGCTCTTTTAATTGCTTTCACATCTATCTTATTATCTAGATTTAGTCCACTGTGACTTTTTTTGGTGCAAAGCTGTAAAATGCTTGCCAGACTGTGGTATGTGTACAAAGAGTAGGTAAGATTCATAGTCCAGGCTACCAAGGTTCTTACCTCAAAATTCCATGAAGACGCATCGATTTTCTTGATATTTCAATAGTAGGTAGGGAATACATCAATAAACATAATCTACCCTATTCCGATGTATGGTTTCACCCTGGGGGTGGGTACCGCCCCTACTGTGGGGGTGAGAATGTTTATATTCAAAATAACGTAGATAGAGGGACAAATTTTACGTAAATGGTTTTATATGAGGAAGAAAACGAAAATACCGATATTAAATTATATTTTAAGTATCGACTCGTTTCGTTTTTTTTTTCACTTTCATGTAAAATAGAATATTGCATATTTATTTAAATATAATTTTTTAATTATAATTTTCCTTCCATGCATTCCAAATATATCCTATTTCAATTTTTTTGTAAGGGCTGACTGATAAGGGTTGAAAATTTTGATACTGTAAAAGATGCCAATTCATTATAAATAATTTGATAAAAAAGTCATTAAATTGTTTTTTTTTTCCAATTTTATAGTATCAGGGGTGCTATATAAGGGATGAAATAAGTCAGAAAGGGTTGAAAAATGATAAATAGTGTATTGAAGCATCAAAAAAACCTTAAATTTACCCCTGTAAGTGTTTTCAACTTATTAATTTATAATTTTATTGATATTTTAAATTAAGGGGTAGTTTTCAACCTTAATAATGATAAGCACATATCGGAATAGGGTAGATTTTGGTCTGAAGGTTAAGTAGACAAAATTTCATGAAAATCGATGCATTTTCATGGACATTGGAGGTTATACCATATTTTTATCTATCAGTAGAGTTACGTTATTCTGCAGTTAAATCTAAAAAAAAATTTTTTACAAATAATATTTTATTTTGAGCATCTTAAAAAATTGTACGATAAATTTTCAAGAAGTTTACAAAATAATATACAAACCATTGCTTTTTTTTTATAATATTTAAAAATATCCAGTATATAAAATGAAATTTCTAGCCACTAATAATCTAATTTAAATGAGAACATGTTTTCAGATATTGCCGATTATACCTAAGAATTTTTACAAGGCCATTATGGGTCTAACCCTAATAAAAATATTTAAAATTAGATAAAAATAATTATAATCTAAAAAAACTTTGGTAAAATGGAGCAACTTGATTTGAAATTCGATAAAATTTTGTAAGATTAGTTGATAAATCTCCAAGAGAACAGTAACTTTAAATACATCTGCGTCAGCTGGTCATTTGTACAATCTGTTGAACTTTAACGAAAATTGGCCTCCTTTTTTGCAAATTCGCATTTCGATGGAGCCATGCTTCGTCTATGACGTAGCATGCTGAAAATTTAGCCTTTTTGTAACTGGCTATTAGTTCATAAAACATATAATCAGAAAGTGGCTAACTTCTTCAGGTTTGTGACGTGTGACGTATCTGTAGTGAAACAAAAATTTAGAAATTCTTATTTTCCATTTTTCTCTGGAAAATTTTTTATATTAATTTTTTCAACTGAGTACTAATATATTTTAATGAAATACCAAAAACCAGACATCGGTTTAACGCCCCATAGATGCCAGTTTGGATTATCAATACTACTATAGCCTATTTGAGCACAACGACAGTAGACTCGACCAAAATACAATAACATATTAAATTGTAAATAGTGTCATTTAACATATTTTTGATAGAAATTTCTGAAAAAACATCAAATTTGTAAGGAATGTCCATGCAATGCTAAAAATCGAGCAAACTGTTGTGACGTCACCTGCTCGCTTGTCACTCGGCTAGGCGCAAAATTCAAACGAAATGACGCAGATTCACAGATTACCGCAAATATGACAGTGGTATTCGAAGTTACTGTTGGGTTAAATGAAAGTATGAAGTATTTTAAATGTTTGAAATTTCAGATATTAAAAATTAATAAAAAAATTTAAAATTCAATTTTTTGGTAAAAATATGAATTTTTTTTAAATAATAAAAATCGTGCTGTACATAACTAAAAGTATTTGTATCGTAATACAGATTAGAAGTCGTTTATTTTAGTAGCCTTGTTTTCGAGTTACAGACATTAAAGAGAGATTGCAAAAACGTTTTTTGTTTTTATTTTAATCTTTATAATATTTCAAGAACTATTCATTAATGTATCAACAGATCTATAATATTAGTATCAAGCCCAGGATGTACTATTTTTAATAGTTAAGGATCCCAAATTTCTGTAATTGCAATTTTTCGTAATCCTTTTTTCTATTAATAATATTGTTGAATTTCAACCACTTATCCACCAACTGATACTCATATTGTCTATTATTTTAACACACGGACTATTCTGTTGATCCCACTTCTGAATTGAGATATTTTTGTTGGATTCAAATTATTCAAAAACACACGTGACAATCTGTATTATGATACTTTGTCTATAGAAACTAGAAAAAAAATTTGTTCTTCCGTCACAATCAGTCGAAAATTACAAATAGAGTTATTTAACGATTAGTATTTGCCGCTGTCAAATATTAGATTTTCGAAAATTTAACAAACGCGAATTTTAAAAAAATTCCATCCAAAATCGACCTAATCAAAATTAAAATCATAAAATGTAAATTAGGATTGTTAGTAACGCATGTGTTTGCATCTTTTATTATTTTATTTTATTGATTCATTAAAATTTTTGTTAGATATTTTTGATCCGATCTTATTTTGGGACACTCTGTACATATAGTATATAAAACGACTTAGGTTCGGGTGTAGAAAAGTGAACCTAAACTCCCTTTATTTTTGGCCGTTGATTTGAATAAAAATTGACAGTTCCGTTGATAATTTACAGGGTGTCCTAATTAAAATAACAAAGTTGCTTGTTAATTTCCAAAATTTTTGCTGTAAAATATTTAATTAGGAAGCCCAGATATTTTTTCGAAGAGTTTTTGCACCAGGAATTTTTTTAACATTTGCGATTGATTTGAAAATAAAAAACTTAGGTGCTCATTAACATTATTATTGAAAATTAATATTAAGAAAAAAAATAACACTAAATACCTTTGGCAGTTGGGGACAAATACACATATTTTTCAGAAACAACAAATTTATATTTATTAATAACAAATATTCTTCGATATGTTTAAAAACATTAAACATTGATTGACAAAATAGAAAATTTTATTATTTACATATTATAAACCTTCTTTGTCTGACAAACTTCATAAGATTTTTTTTTATTTTTATTTAAAACATTTAAAATGGTAAAAATAATGCCATCCTATTAGGCAGAGTCCGAGATTCTTGTTACAGTAGTAAGCGTAATTTGGATTTTTTGATCTGTCGATTTTTGGAAAAATCAGTAAAACATTTTTGGTTATTTATGCTTACGATTTTTTTCCATTTTTAACTCTGGGTATCTCAAAAATTATACTGAATTATAACAAATTTTTATACCATTAGACTGCGAAGAATTTTCTATAAAATTTGTACGAGGTACCTTCAAGAAAAAAAATTTTATATCAACTTTTTAACAAAAATCCAGTCCTGATAAATTTCAATTTTCGAGTGATTTATTTATTTTACCAAAAAAAATCCAAACTCCACTTTACAGTCCAAATACACGAGTCATAAAAAACACTAAACAGTTTTTTTTAAAATCCACTTTATTCAGCAACTGCGTATCAAAAATTCGTTTACAGAAGATCGTCTTTGTTGACTTGCTCGAATTTGTTATTATTATTTTTATTCCTCTTCATAGCGGCATAGACAGACGCTGCCTTGTAGTCGATAGGGCCATAAGATTTGTAATCGATGTCAGCATATTCCAGTTCACAAGGATCGGGCCTGTAAGGCTGAGAAGAAAAAATATAAATAATTCACTGCAACAGGCGATAAATGATTTTAATTAGAATTTTCCCTTCCCCTTCTTAAAAATTTATTTTTGTCACAGTTAAAGATTAATTATTAAAAAAAGGACAATTAACACCACCAAAGGTCGCTATTTTCACCATCAAATTTGTTTTTGGAAAATCCAGTTGGTAGAACTGACACTTAATGTTGAAGTGGTGAAAATATCGAATAGAACAGTTAAATGTTAGTTTTAGGGTGAATGGTTAGATTCTTATTGATAAACTTGAAGCAAAAAACTGGGGTAGTCTTTAAAAATCATCTTGTGTCTTTCATATTGAACAGTACTGGTACTAGTGAAACGAAGTACCATATTTTTATTTCTATTTCTACTGTAAAATTTTCTAATAAATTAAATGGAAAATTACCTTAGAAAATATAAGTATCACTACCAGGATTGGTTGACCCATTAGTCTAGAACAAATTTAGAAAATGTTATTGAACAAATTTTTGCAGACTTTTCAAGGTTATTTCCTCCTGGACTGCAAGTTTACAAGAAATCGTTTTTCAAGAAGGGGATGGGAAAATATTCACCCTTTCCCTTCTTGAAAAATATCCAACAATAGGTGACTAATTTTATATAAAGTCTATACGCATATTTGGCAACTTTGTTCTGAGTTGTTACGTCTAGTCTATTTTACACACAATGCAAATCTAGTGTATGAATGATAACATCGGTCCTGCAACATTGATGTTGGCATTTGAAGGTTAAAGTTTATCCAAAATCAATTACAAAACCGACGAACACCGGTTCCTTTGATCTGTATATGCATGCATAAACTTATATAAAATTGGCACCAGAAGAAAATTACCTTGGAAAATATGCATACTGTAGGTTGATAATAATTTAATGGAATGTAATTTAATATTTCAGACTGTATTAGTCACTAGTTTTCGTAAAAATTGTTAGTTTTGTTTATCAAGTTTTTTCCATAAGCTGATAATGATTTTGGCATAATATTTTGAATTATTCGATAAATATTTTTTTTTCCAGTGGACTTTGTTTTGATTTTTTTTTCGTATGGAGTTAATTTATGGTAAATTTAGTTGAGAAAAAATAAGCACTTTTGACACCTCCTTTTTTTGCTTTCAATAAAAATAGGAATAGGCAGTTACGCCTCTGATAACATTTTTTTTTGCGAATAATGGATCCTTTACGAAAATTTTATCGTACGCAATTTTTTTCGAAATTACTTCAAATAAATTGATCCTCAATAAAAATTTCATCGTACGCCCATGGTTGATTTAGATTCCATCAATCCCTTCCCAAAATTTTATTTCACGCCCATGATATGACTTTTTTTACGAATAATAATTGATCCCTTACGAAAATTTTATCGTACGCAAATTTTTTCGACATTACCTCAAATAAATTGATCCTCAATAAAAATTTAATCGTACGCCTATGAGAGTAGGAAACTTTTACAAATAAATTAACCACTTATGAAAATTTAATCGTATGCCCATGGTAGATGGAGATTATATTAATCCCTTCTCAAAATATTATTTTACGCCCTTGACATGACTTTTTTTACGAATAATTAATCCCTTACGAAAATTTCATCATACGCAAATGTTTTCGTAATTACTTCAAATAAATTAATCCTCAATAAAAATTTTATCGTACGCCTATGAGAGTAGGAAACTTTTACAAATAAATTAACCTCTCATAAAAATTTCATCGTACCCCCATGGTTGATGGAGATTTTATTAATCCCTTCTCAAAATTTTATTTCACGCCCATGATATGACTTTTCTTACGAATAATAATTATGAAATGAAATTTTCGAAATTACTTCAAATAAATTGATCCTTAATAAAAATTTCATCGTACGCCCATGGTTGAAGGAAGATTTTTTTAATCCCTTCTCAAAATCTTATTTCACGCCCATGATATGACTTACGAAAATTTCATCGTACGCAAATTTTTTCGAAATTTTTACCAATAAATTAACTCGTAAAAATTTTATCCATGGTGGATGGACATTTTATGAATCCCTTCTCAAATTTTTTTCGTACGTCCGTGGTAAATGGGAATTTTTAGAAAAAAATAACCCTTTACAAGAACTTTATTCTATTTTTGTATTTTTCAATTGATCAAAAATATACATGGTAAATTACTGTAGGTAAATATACAATCGCAAGTCCGATAATTATTTTAAAAATAATCTACAATAATTCTAACGAATTAAAATATGAATAGAACGAACCTTAACCTTATCCTAGTTAATCAATAGAAAAATCTGTACGTTACACGTCGATCTCTTGTCCAATATCGTTAAACTTAAGCGTTGCATACTCAGTCTTTTGTTTGGGGTTTTGAGACTTTGTTTTAGATGAGTTAGTGGAATCGTGCGCGCTCCGTTTGTTAGCGGGCATGTCTAGGTCGGCGTACACGACCCCGTTAGGTTTGTTAGTACCAGCTGAGAGCATTTGTCGACCGAGCAACGGTTGCGGATATTGAAGCTGAACTGAATTTTGTATGTTTTCTTGAAACTGAACGTTTTCCTGATGGTCGCTGGCTCTTCTAAGCACCAGAGGTCCTTTGGACTTTTGTTTATGCTTTTCTCGCTTGTGGTGTCTACTTCTGTGCGCCGTACTTTCGGGATAATCGGAAACGTAACCGTTCCGCATTAGATTTTCCTCGTGGATGTTTTTTATCGGCTGGAAATAGCTTTCGGCCGTTTGGAATTTGAAGCTGTTACATTTTTGTAGAGGAATTTGGAAGTGATTTTTCTTTTGTTTAGATTTCGATGAAAACGATTTGCTCTTTTGCATTTGCTCTTGGAATAAAGCTTTCGGTATTATTTTTGTGTGTTTTTGATGGGGTATTGTTGCTGAATATTGAGGCGGGGCTGTTGTGTTAAGTTGCTTGAAATTAGGAGTGGACAAGGTATAGAAAGCATTCTGAAAATGAGTTAGTTGTTAGCGTTTCGTATACAAATTTCTAGAATTTTCTAAGAATTTATTATCCAGATCTTTTTAATCATTCCGTGGAATAGGGAGGGTAGTTTTTCGAAAAATTTATGCTAAAATACTAATAAATGATATATGTTGTAGGAAAGGAGGTCTTCAAGACAGGATCTTCGAGCTAAAAGTGACTGAAAAGAATTATGATATTAAAGAGGCTGTCTTCTGTATCTGCGAACGAGAGAGACGAAGGACCTGAACCAGGAGAAATAAATACCAACAGATCCAGCATTTCATAGAAGGAATAGGATTAGGTAACTTGTTTAAACTAGTACAGTAGGGGACTGAATATACCTAATTTGGTCCCAATTAAATTAGTTTTTTTATTAATTGATTAATTTTAATTGGACATTAGGAAATGAATGGGTTCACGGATGAAAAAACGTTTTCTATTATAATTTCAATAATAAATTCTTAGAATATATCCAGGTACTAGCCAGAATAATAATTTTGTAACAAGAATTTAAAGAATGTCAACTTAAACTTCTGACGCGTTTCCCTAACACAGCACCTTTATTAAACGAGTGACGGTATAGTGAAATTTTTTAAAAATTTATTAATTAATACGGAATTTCAAGGATATTTACTAAATAATTGGATAAAGTTTAACTGGAAACAAAGTTAAAAAAATTCTTAATTTGAAAAGGTTTACCTGGAAATTCATTCACAACAATCCCTTCTAAACTATCTCATAGGAATATGTTTAATAAGGGCGAATGGTTGATATTATGTTTGGTCGTTAAGAAGATTACCTGAATATTTGTTTTTATTTATCTCAATGGCTTCTAAAAGATTTAATTTAAAGGATTTAGGTTCTACATGTAAAATTTTAATCGAAAGTGTGTTGTGTAACATCAGATTTTTTGTTGTCATTGCTACGTTTGTGTTCTGAAATTCTAGTTTTAAAATTTCTAAAAGTTCTACCGATATAAATTTTGTCACAGTTGTCACTACCACATGTTAATTTATATACTCATGATTTGTTTAATTTTGAAGATTTAGATTTGTTATTTTTCATGACATTTAAATTGATTATTTTTATTTTTGTCAGATGAAAATACTTGTTCTAAAATCTGATGAAAATAAAAATAATCAATTTAAGTGTCTGTGCTAGTGACATCTGTGACAAAATTTATATCGGTAGAACTTTTAGAAATTTTAAAACTAGAATTTCAGAACACAAACGTAGCTGTGACAACAAAAGATCTGATACTACGCAACACACTTTCGATTCAAATTTTGAAATTTTACATGTAGAACCTAAATCCTTTACATTAAATCTTTTAGAAGCTCTTGAGATAAATAAAAACATATTCAGGTAATCTTCTTAACGACCTACATATCATCCACTCGTACTTATTATACTTATTTACCTAGAAGACGGAATTAAGCAACAAGAAGGAATGGGATCCAAATACCATTACCAGACTTGGAAAGAATGCCATTCAATGGTACACAGACGGCTCAAAAGCAATAGAAGGAACTGGGATAGGAGTGTACGGGCCAGGAACCAAACACTCTGAATGCTTGGGAAAAACCCCAAGTATCTTTCAAGCGGAAATTCACGCAATAAGAAAGTGTGCCCAGTTCAATATTGACAAATGATATAGAAGGCAAAGGATTATCATAATGTCTGATAGTCAAGCAGCCATTAAAGCGCTGAGTTCTTGTGTAATCAGTTCCAAAATGGTGTGGGAATGCCTAGGCAAACTTAATGAACTAGGCGAGAACAACATAGTCACCTTACTGTGGATTCCAGGACACACTGGAATAGAAGGAAACGAAATAGCAAATGAACTAGCAAAGAGGGGGACTGAAATACCCTTTTGGGGGCCGGAACAATTTTGCGGAATCAGCTCCAATGTAATATTGGAAGAAATAGGTAAAGCCGAAGAAAAGAGAAGATCTGACAATTGGAAAAATATAGTAGGGCTTAGGCAATCAAAGATTCTTCTGGGTGACTACAACCTGTTGAGATCAAATGAATGCATAAGTCAAAGCAAAACTGCACTAAGAGTTTTAACAGGAATCCTAACGGGACATTGTCGCCTGAATGGACACCTTAAAAAGCTCAAAATAGTGGAGGAAGAAGATTGTAGATTCTGTAGAATGGAAGAAGAAACCTCCATCCACATACTTGCGAACTGCACAGTATTTCAGAATCCTAGGGCACAGTACCTGGAAAATTACTGGATAGAAGAGGGACAGTTACCTAAGTTGAGGCCTGCAGATATCCTAAAATTCCTCCGGGAAATAGGACTAAAGGAGCTACTAGTATCTGAGACTCTCCTCAGAAACTAAGTAGAAGTAAGAGGGCACAATACATCTTTTAGGTCTCAGTGAATGTTACCACAAAAAATACATACATACATACCTAGAAGATAGTTTAGGAGAGATTATTGTGAAGAAATTTCCAGGTAAACCTTTTCAAATTAAGAAGTTTTTTGAACTTTATTTCATCAATATCCTTAAAATTCCCTATGAATGCACTGTATTAATTCAAAAAACTTTATTATACCGTCACCCTTTTGATAAAGCTACTGTGCTAGCAAATCGCGTCAAAGTTTAAGGTTCAAATATAATAAAGATTTAAACAAATTAAATTGTTTTAAATGAAGTCAAAAATAATAGTATAAAACGCCTTACAAATTAGAAAATTACTTTCCAAAGGGTAGATCGTTCACTAGGAAGCAACATCTACTTCTAGGGCTATATGCCCCGCAAACAATGAACTACACTTCCAAGTTAAACGGGGTTGGTATTTATGCAATATATAATTATGCTCTTAGAGCTTCTGGACGGATAATATCTTACCTTGTACCGATGAGGCGCAAACACGCCGAAACCAGTCTGCAAGTAATATTGTCCCTTCTAACTATAATCCAGAATGGTATATTGCATATATACCAACCCCGTTTAACTTGGAAGTGTAATTCATTGTTTGCGGGGCATATAGCACTAGAAGTAGATGTTGCTTCCTAGTGAAGGGTCTACTCTTTAGAAAGTGATTTTCTAATTTGTATAGTTTTATATTATTATTTTTACTTCTATTGATAACTCTTTACTATGACAATTGTGACAGGAAACTGTAAATAACTACAAAACTGAAATAATTCTGGCTGGTGATATTGGTAGATATTTCAACACACCTGATTATTTATATTAGCAACATTAGGACTCCAGCTATTCGTAGCGATCAAAATAGGCATTTTGGGTACGTTAGAAACTTGCTCACTATTTTTACCATCATTAACATCATCAACAACATTCACCTTATCAGTGATTTCCGGAGAATTTTCATTTAGATTTTTAATTTTTGCTTGGATTTGACGACTAAGCGCCCCTTTGGGACTTATCGTATTAGGTTTGATAAAGTTAGGACTAACTTTTAAGACCGGGGAGTTTTTTAAAGCTTGCGGAGATATCATATGAAGTGAACCATTCGTTTTAGGACTTACAGCTACTAACTTGGGTTTACGTTCTTCGGCGTGGACTTCTACTTCGGTTACTGATTGTTCTCTCTTGTCATTTTCGCAAGAACTAACCGATGTATTTTGGTCTGAGACTAGGGAATTATTTAATGATTTTGAAACATTAGCGTATACGATTTCATATTTTTTTCTACACCTTGGAGCAGGAATGGGTAAAGAGTTATTTAAACTTTCCCTTCCAGGGCTTTCCTCTGTTATTTGAATACTGTCTGATAGGTTTTCCGTTTTCTTTTTACTTGTATCGCACAAGGCCAGTTCGCTGAAACACTTTTTAGGAAGCGTGACGATTATCGGTCTGTTCTTGGCGTGTTTTTTGCATCTCATTGAATAAAACGTGGGAGAATAGCATCTATGTTTTCTTATGTCCAGCGATCCAAAGCGCTTTTCCACTATTGTCGCCAATTTTCGGTTCGAGCTGCTGCTGAATTTTCGTCTCAGATCCACCGTTTTTTCAGATTTCTTCACTGCTTCCTCTGTGGGTTTATTAATACCAGATGCTGATCTTCTGATATCTGTTTTAGGAGCTCTCCTATCTGTTGAAGATACAGATTGAACTCTGTTCACTTTTCTGCCAGCAAGACTAGTTGGGAGTCCAGAAAAAGTGTACGAGCCAGTTGGTTGCGCGAAATTAGCCGGCAAGTGTGAAAATATCGAAGGGAGTCCTTTCTTAGACATGTTATTACTGGTCAGTGACTGCATAGAACCTACGTAAGCATTATTTAAATTGCCCGCTATCTTGAATATCTGCTGAGAGCTTGTAAATGGAAGTCTAGTGGATGTATTATTTTGAAAACCAGCGAAAGATTGATTTCTTTTTATTGTAGGTACATTTTGACTATATCGACTGGAAGATCTGGATGCTATCGTTTGAGTTGAAGAAATTAATGATTTCGTAGATGTTGATGATGGAAATTTGTGAGCAACGTTTCTTTGATGAAATGGAGCTATGATTGACATGGGCTGCAAAAAACATGCAAAATTAAATAAAACGCAAAAAAATGCACAGGTAAAGGCACGAATCATGCGCTCTACCGTTTTGCGCTCCTACCAGTGGCTGTATTCTTGACTGAGGGAGTAGGGCTTTCCCAGAGAACCCATATTTCGTCTTTATCTTGTTTATCTTGCTTCTCTCGGAAATATCTTCAATCCCTACAATCCCTAAAATCGACCGTTTTGCGATCCTATACTTTCCCTCGTGAAGTGAACCCTACCCTTTTACCTGTGGTCGGCCGGTTTGCGCCCCGATAAGTAGGTAGCTACTAGATTAGTACATTTTCGTAGAAATAGGATACTCGGAGTATTATTGGAAAACAATATTTCCTTCGCACTTTCTCCAGACTTAGAACTGGCAAAGATTAGAATCCCTAACCTAACCAATTCACCACACTCTAAAATTTATTTTCTCTGCCATCTGCTTCAATACTCGGAATATCCTATGTATAAGAAAATATATAAATCTAGTAGCTATTTACTTTACCTGCTTATCGGGATACAAACCTGCTAACCTCTGGTGAAAAGGCAAGGTTTACTTTACAAGGGAAATTATAAGGGCGCAAAACGGTCGATTTCTGGTATGAGCGCAAAACGATTGACACCGAAAGCACACTCAAAAATGCAAATAACATATTTTCCTTTTTCCATTTCTTTACTTTGTAACTTTCTCCGACCCTCTCTCGCACCACTCATCTTATCAATCGTCTCGATTATTGTTCCATCCTATCATCCCCTCTACCAGCCACTCTACACACTCTCTCTTTCTACATACTCTTTCTACACACACCCTCTCTCTCTACACACACTCTCTCTCTCTATACTCACGCGCGCTCTTTCTACACACCCTGCCCCTAGAAGAAAGAGCGCGAGTGAGTATAGAGAGAGAGAGAGAGAGAGTGTGTGTAGAGGAAGAAGGGGTGTGTAGAGAGACTCTTATCCCTTCTTCCCCCTGTCTCCCCACTACCAACCACTCTACACACTCTCTCTTTTTACACACACTATATTTCTACACACACTATCTTTCTACACACACTATCTTTCTACACACCCTCTCTCACTATACACACACTCTCTCTATACACACACACACACACTCTCTCTACTCACACACACTCTCTGTACACACCCTCCTTCTACAGAGAGAGGGAGGGTATGTAGATAGAGGGCGCGTGAGTGTAGAGTGTGTCTTTCTACCCCTATCTCCCCTCTCTACCCCTATCTCCCCTCTCTACCCCCTATCGCCCCTCTACCAACCTATCTACACACACACACTCTCTTTCTACACACACTCTCTTCTTTATACAGACACTCTCCTTTTACACACACTCTCTTTCTACACACCCTTCTACAGGGAAAGGGAGGATGTGTAGATAGAGAGCACATGAGTGTGCGTGATAAAGAGAGAGTATGTAGAAAAGAGAGGGTGTGTAAAGACTCATCCCTCTCTACCCCACATCAGCCCTCTACCAACCACTCTACACACTCTCTCTTTCTACACACATCCTCTCTTTCTACACACATCCTCTCTTTCTACACACATCCTCTCTTTCTACAGAGAGAGGGAGGGTATGTAGATAGAGAGCGCGTGAGTGTAGAGTGTGTGTAGAAAGAGAGGGTGTGTAGAAAGGAGAGGGTGTGTAGAAAGAGACTGTACTCTCACCCCTTTCTACCCCCTATCTCCCTTCTCTATCCTCATATCACCCCTCTACCAGCCACTCTACACACTCTCTCTTTCTACATACTCTCTCTTTCTACACACACCCTCTCTCTCTACACACACCCTCTCTACACACACACACTCTCTCTCTCTCTCTCTCTATACTCACGCGCGCTCTTTCTACACACCCTGCCCCTAGAAGAAAGAGCGCGAGTGAGTATAGAGAGAGAGAGAGAGTGTGTGTGTAGAGGAAGAAGGGGTGTGTAGAGAGACTCTTATCCCTTCTTCCCCCTGTCTCCCCACTACCAACCACTCTACACACTCTCTCTTTTTACACACACTATATTTCTACACACACTATCTTTGTACACATACTATCTTTGTACACATACTATCTTTCTACACACACTATCTTTCTACACACCCTCTCTCTCTATACACACACACACACTCTCTGTACACACCCTCCTTCTACAGAGAGAGGGAGGGTATGTAGATAGAGAGCGCGTGAGTGTAGAGTGTGTCTTTCTACCCCTATCTCCCCTCTCTACCCCTATCTCCCCTCTCTACCCCCTATCGCCCCTCTGCCAACCTATCCACACACACACACACACACTCTCTTTCTACACACACTCTCTCTTCTTTATACAGACACTCTCCTTTTACACACACTCTCTTTCTACACACCCTTCTACAGGGAGAGGGAGGATGTGTAGATAGAGAGCACATGAGTGTGCGTGATAAAGAGAGAGTATGTAGAAAAGAGAGGGTGTGTAAAGACTCATCCCTCTCTACCCCACATCAGCCCTCTACCAACCACTCTACACACTCTCTCTTTCTACACACATCCTCTCTTTCTACACACATCCTCTCTTTCTACACACATCCTCTCTTTCTACAGAGAGAGGGAGGGTATGTAGATAGAGAGCGCGTGAGTGTAGAGTGTGTGTAGAAAGAGAGGGTGTGTAGAAAGGAGAGGGTGTGTAGAAAGAGACTGTACTCTCACCCCTTTCTACCCCCTATCTCCCTTCTCTATCCTCATATCACCCCTCTACCAACCTCTCTACAAACTCTCTGTTCCTACACACACTCTTTCTGTACACACCCTCTCTTCTACACACCCCCTCTCTCTACACACCCCCCCTCTCTACACACCCTCTCTTCTACACACCCCCTCTCTTTCTACACACCCCCTCTCTTTCTACACACCTCCTCTCTTTCTACACAGTCTCTTTCTACACACACACTCTCCTTCTACACACACTCTCCTCTTACAGAGAAAGGGAGGGTGTGTAGATAGAGAGCGCGTGAGTGTAGAAAAGCGAGGGTATGTAAAAAGGAGAGGGTATGTAGAAAGGAGAGGGTGTGTAGAAAGAGACTGTACTCTCACCCCTTTCTACCCCCACCTCCCCTCTCTACCCCCTATCATCCCTCTCTATCCCCATATCACCCCTCTACCAACCTCTCTACACACTCTCTGTTTCTACACACCCTCTCTCTTTACACACTCTCTCTACACACCCTCTCTTCTACACACCCCCTCTCTTTCTACACAGCCTCTCTCTTTCTACACAGCCTCTTTCTACACACACACACTCTCCTTCTACACACACTCTCCTCTTACAGAGAAAGGGAGGGTGTGTAGATAGAGAGCGCGTGAGTGTAAAAAGGAGAGGGTATGTAGAAAGGGGAGGGTGTGTAGAAAGAGACTGTACTCTCACCCCTTTCTACCCCCTATCTCCCCTCTCTATCTCCTATCACCCCTCTACCAACCTCTCTACAAACTCTCTGTTTCTACACACACTCTTTCTTTACACACCTTCTCTTCTACACACCCCCTCTCTCTATACACCCTCTCTTCTACACACCCTCTCTCTTTCTACACAGCCTCTCTCTTTCTACACAGCCTCTTTCTACACACACACACACACACACACTCTCCTTCTACACACACTCTCCTCTTACAGAGAAAGGGAGGGTGTGTAGATAGAGAGCGCGTGAGTGTAGAAAGGCGAGGGTATGTAAAAAGGAGAGGGTATGTAGAAAGGAGAGGGTGTGTAGAAAGAGACTGTACTCTCACCCCTTTCTACCCCCTCTCTACCCCCTATCACCCCTCTCTACCCCCTATCACCCCTCTCTATCCCCATATCACCCCTCTACTAACCTCTCTACACACTCTCTGTTTCTACACACACTCTTTCTTTACACACCCTCTCCTACACACCCTCTCTCTCTTCACACCCTCTCTTCTACACACCCTCTCTTCTACACACCCTCTCTTCTACACACCCCCTCTCTTTCTACACAGTCCCTTTCTACACACATCCTCTCTTTCTACACACACCCTCTCTTTCTACACACACCCTCTCTTTCTACACACACCCTCTCTTTCTACACATACACTCTCTTTCTACACATACACTCTCCTTCTACACACACTCTCCTTTTACAGAGAGTGAGTGTAGAAAGAAGAGGGTATGTAAAAAGGAGAGGGTATGTAGAAAGGAGAGGGTGTGTAGAAAGAGACTGTACCCCTTTCTACCCCCTATCTCCCCTCTCTACCCCCTATCTACCCTCTCTACCCCCTATCTACCCTCTACCAACCTCTCTGCACACTCTGTTTCTACACACACTCCTTCTTTACACCCCCTCTCTCTCTACACACCCTCTCTTCTACACACACACTCACACTCTCTTTTACACACACACACTCTCTACACACACACACTCTTTACACACTCCCGTCTTCTACCGAAAGAGGGAAGGTGTGTAGATAGAGAGCGCGTGAGTGTAGAGTGTGTGTAGAAAGAGAGGGTGTGTAGGAAGAGAGGGTGTGTAGAAAGAGAGTGTGTGTAGAAAGAGAGTGTGTGTAGAAAGAGAGTGTGTGTAGAAAGAGAGTGTGTGTAGAGACTCTTATCCCTCTCTACCCCTCTACCAACCTAAACACTCCGTTTTTACACACACTGTCTCTTTCTACACACCGTCTCTCTTTCTACACACCGTCTCTCTTTCTACACACCGTCTCTGTTTCTACACACCGTCTCTCTCTCTACACACCGTCTCTCTGTCTACACACCACACTCTCCTTCTACACACACTCTCCTTCAACATACACTCTCCTTCTACACACACCCTCCTTCTACAGATAGAGGGAGGATGTGTAGATAGAGAGCCCATGAGTGTGCGTGTATAAAGAGAGTGTGTGTAGAGACTTTCATCCCTCTCCATCTCCTCTCTACCAACCACTTTACAAACTCTCTCTTTCTACACACACCCCCTCTCTACACACACACCCTCTCTACACACACACCCTCTCTTTCTACACACACACCCTCTCTTTCTACACACACACACACCCTCTCTTTCTACACACACCCTTTCTTTCTAAACAAACTCTCTCTTTCTAAACACACTCTCCTTCTACAGAGAGAGGGAGGGTGTGTAGATAGAGAGCGCGTTAGTGTAGAGTGTGACTAGAAAGAGAGGGTGTGCTGGAAGAGAGAGAGAGTGTGCAGGAAGAGAGGGTGTGTGGAAAAGAGATGGTGTGAGGAAAAGAGATGGTGTGAGGAAAAGAGAGGGTGTGTGTAGAGACTCTCATCCCTCTCTACCCCCTATCTCCCCTTCACCGACCACTCTACACACTCTCTCCTTCTACACACACACTCTCTATACACACACTCTCTCTACACACACCCTCTCTACACACACCCTCTATTTATACACACACACTCTCCTTATATACACACTCTCCTTCCATATACACACTCTCTTTCCACATACACACTCTCCTTCCACATACACACTCCTTCTACAGAGAGTGTGTGTGTAGAGAGAGAGAGAGAGAGTGTGTGTGTAGACAAAGGTGTGTAGAAAGAGAGTGTGTGTAGGGAGAAAGAGTGTGTAGAGACTCTCATCCCTCTCTACCCCCTCTCTCCCCTCTACCCCAACCACTCTACACACTCTCTTTTTCTGTACACTCTCTCTTCCTCTCAACTTTCTCATTTCTCAACAAAAAAGAAAATTTCATGCAAGCAATAAATAAAAATGACCAATTTTATTAATTTCAGTTCCTTACTTTACTGGTTGGATTTTGCATTCCATGGAATGGAAGATTTTCATAGAAGCCTTTGTCTGGGTCACTTAAGGGGTCTGCTGTATGTCCAAGAGGTAGGCCACTCCCCAGCCTCGGTTTATCTTCGGAAGAAGACATGTTGGGTGCTAAAATAAAAATAAATGTATAAACTTTAAAAAGAAGAATCATATTAAATTCGAATTATACATAAATGTTTTTTTTTTCACCCTTTGGAATATTTTTATAGTTTCCCAAAAATATGTACCAAAAATGTGCTTTCTAAGAGGAAACACGTGCGAGTTTTCCGGACACTGCTTACCTGCTCCTGGTTTTTTTCTTTTCCTGGATCTTACGCATGGATTCTGAACTGGAGGACTGGACTGAACTTTTCTAAATGTCACAACTAACATGCCAAAACAAAAACAAAATATTTAAAGCAAAATGCAAAGTAGAAAATTTGTTTTTTTTGTCAAAAAACCAGGAAGTAAGATGTAAATATTTCGCGGATGTATTGAAAATAAACAAATTTCCATCATTCGAAACGAATCTTACCTCCATTGGAACTTTCCTTTATCCCGCTAGGAATTCTTTCTCGCCCTCTGCTCATGCCTAAAAAATCCGCAATCCTCTCCAATCTAGCGTAAATTTTCGATTTGTTTCTTCTATATTTCGAATATTTCGTGAATTTCCTCAAGGTCGTCACCGAAGTAGTTTTATACGGGGTAAATCTCGGCGATAATTGACTTATGCTGACGTTGTTCATTTTGTTTATGTGTATTAACACTCCCGGCTGCAACGGCCAACTCGACTGGTCCAAAGTATCCGGGGAATGACCATCGGGACTGTGTTTGAAAATTTGTAGAAAAATTAAGATTTGACCAAAGTCAACTACTAGTTAAACTTACCGCCACCACTCTACGGTACCCCTTTTAATAAGACTTCCAAAAATTTTTAAGAACGACCACAAGAATGAAAAATATAAACGACTAGCAATACTTTTGGTTAAGGTCAAATTCCTAAGCGACGACTGGAGCGGCTCTAGCAGCGCGGTCGTGACGACTATAGCCGACAGGTACATTCCTAAAGTGCGCCTAGAGCAGTTAAGTCTTGGACGTCATGGTAGATGCATCAGTGTTGTGCCTAACCTATTTGCTATTATAAGAAGAGATATTGTAGTTCAATAAGTTGAACGTCATCTATTATTAAGCAGGGAAATAATCACAAAAACAGTAGCACAGAGCACCAGTAGTCGCGACTGTTACGACTGAACTGCTCATGCTAGTAGTCTAGTCGCACGGCTCGAGCCGCCTCACTAGAGCCGCTTCCGCCGCGCGGCGTTAGTCGCGTCATAGGAATGGGTTTCATTTACTTGCATGTAAAACAGTATGTTTCATAGTCGCACGGCTACGACCGCTCCAGTCGTTGCTTAGGAATTCGACCTTTATTTCGCCACCGCTATATAAATGACAGAGTGGGACTTTTCCGACCCACACAATTGTGAAATAAAAACTAAACTAAAAAAAAGGATACTAGATTTTCTTGGTTTGAACTTCTCCTGAATCTAAGTCGGTTTCAAATACCGTTTAGTATTAAATTTCGATTTGTGCTCTGAAATACTTCAGTCGCTACCTACCCTATATGATACGAATCCACATGCCTCCAGGGATAAGAAAAGATTTCGTGAACGCCAAACCCATCAACAAGACAACAGAGACGAAACGCAGCTAGGCACTAACATGCATTTGAATACGTACCTACAGAGTATCCCAAAAATAAACAAAAATCTAATACGATTAAACCTTTTTAATAATAAAATGGCAACCACAAGCTTTAACATGGCGATTGTCAGTTTATCATCAAATTTGTCTCTTTAAAAAAAGATGACATTTCAAACGACCGTTAGCGTGCTTTCACACTGTCAGGGCGTTAGCCGGTCTGCCGGACAAGTAGCAATACACAGTGAAACTACTCGTCCGGTTGCTGGACGAATGCCTTGACCGCGTGAAAAAATAAATAAAAATCGAATACGATTGAACCTTTTTAATAATAAAATGGCAACCACAAGCTTTAACATGGCGATTGTCAGTTTATGATCAAATTTGTCTCTTTGAAAAAAGATGACATTTCAAACAACCGTTAGCGTGCTTTCACACTGTCAGGGCGTTAGCCGGTCTGCCGGATAAGTAGCAATACACAGTGAAACTACTCGTCCGGTTGCTGGACGAATGCCTTGACCGTGTGAAAAAATAAATAAAAATCGAATACGATTGAACCTTTTTAACAATAAAATGGCAACCACAAGCTTTAACATGGCGATTGTCAGTTTATGATCAAATTTGTCTCTTTAAAAAAAGATGACATTTCAAACAACCGTTAGCGTGCTTTCACACTGTCAGGGCGTTAGCCGGTCTGCCGGACAAGTAGCAATACACAGTGAAACTACCATAGAGATACTACAGATAGAAGCAACAAGCCAGCTCGGAATCCGTCAACACTTAAGAGAGAAATAGGAAGTCGAAGGTTTAGGCTATCTTTCTCTAGTAGTGCGCATGCTATATACACGGACAAAGACGGAACAACCTCTGATCGTCTGTCTTTTTCTATCTCACCGGAGTTCAGACGGACATTTCCACTTACACAGCGACCTATGGCTTGTTGCCTCTATCTGTAGTATCTCTATGGAAACTACTCGTCTGGCTGCTAGACGAAGGCCTTGACCGTGTGAAAGCGGGCTTATTCGTTTTCCTCCATTCCGAAGATTTATTTATTCACATTAAGGACACTCTGTAAACATATACAGGACGCCTTACAACATTAATTTCCAAACGTATTGTAAAATGATTATCCAAAAAGATTGTAACTTATCTTTATACAGTTGAAACTGTTTCGACGACATCCTGTATATACATAAATATTTGTGTAACGAATAGTTGGAAGCTATGTATTAATTGGAAGTACCTTGGTTTCCTAGATAAGTTACCCTGCCGCAGGGCACTAAAGGCAAGCCAAGTACATCGGGACTTTGTGTGCACAGAAACCTGAAGAGGGTAGTAACAATGTTAGTGAAACTAGTAAACAAATATCGCTATGTACAAGAAATTTCGCGAGGGCTTTTTGGTCACCTTGTTATGGCTGTTCAGTTTTTTTTTTTATTAAAAGGCCTAGTTTAGTTGTATACAAGGTGGATGGTAAGTTTGGAACCGAAATATATTTTTTGATTGGATGAAAGAATTCTACGAAATAGCAAAATTGTTTGCAATGCTGTCAAATGATGTAAGAAGTGGAGGGGTGAAAGTAAAAATATTTGAATTTCTTTACCAGCAACTTTATGACTTAAACTTAGCCTTTTAATAATCAAATTGATCTAAAAATAAAATTATAGATTTTAATTTAATGTCAATTATTGCTTTCTTTTTATATACAGAAGATTTAGTGTTTTCTAGTTACACTGTTTTGTTTCCAAAATGCATTTGCTACATTTCATTTGTGCTGTATACCAGGTGAGCAAATAAAAATGGTGTCTAGCAATATAACATTATTACTAAAAAAAATATAGGGTATTTTAAAATTGAATCAGCTTTTACAGGGTGTGTCGTAATATTACCTTCCACTCACTCTGTACATTTCTTTTTCACTTCCCAAAAGAACTTTACTTTGTTTTTTTCAAATTTAAAGTTTGATACTTCCTACAATTTTTCTAAATATTATTTTAAATAAATAATTCAATAATAGTTTTATACTAATAACGCCTTAGAAAGATTTGAAAATATTTTCGAAAACGTGACCGTTCACTTAGAAGAAACAACTACTTCTCGGGCTATATGCCCCGACAGATATTGAATTACACTTCTTAGTCAAACGGACTCGATATGATCTACAAGTTTTAACCAACCATTCTAGAAGGGACAATATCATTTGTAGACGGGTTTCGGCGTATTTGCGCCTCATCAGTATAAGGTAGATATTCTCCGTCCGAGAGCTCTATGAGGCTAATCCTGGACCGAAGACGATGTTGAAATCACATATCCTGTGCTGTGACAACAGCGACATCTTCACCTCCACCGCAAGTCAAAATTATAATTGACACAAACGTCTGTTTGTACTATCAATAGATCATTACAGTTTCCTGTAAAATTGTCGAAATTAGTAACGCCCGACAATTTTACAGGAAACTGTGATAATCAATTTAGTAATACTTATATTGTTGGAGGCTATTTTTTTGCACACCTGGTATATACTCACCAATATTTTTACTAGATTTTGGTAGCAAGCTTAATTTGTACGTTGGTAGGTCCTAGTTCATATTTCCATCTTAGTGGTATTCCGAAAATACCTGAGAGTCAAGATCATTTTTAAGAAATATCTCGAAAAAATTTTCTTGTTACGCATTTTGTTCGAAACGGAAACAAACCCACAAGGTACACAGTGATTGAGAAAATTAATTTTTGAATTCAATTTTTTTTAATCTAGTAAAAATATTGCTCTGGTGTAATATGAATTTAAATTGTGCAAAACAGTCATATACAACAAAGGTTAGAATGTAATAATGTTGATAGAACTAAACCATAACATCAGGCAACAATCTTACCTCATCGAGAAATTTTTGGAAGCCGGGTATCTAAGTTAAACGTTAGCTTTTAAATGTGAGGTTATGAGAACAATTTCTTGTGTTATTCTGTTTGTTAGTAAAGAATTAATACAAAAATTCATAGTCGGGTCGATTTTTCTTTTAAATCTACTAAAAAACTTGCGATTAAACAATTTAAATAATTCTAAGGCCCCTTCTACACGGAATGTTTAAACGCGGCTGTTTATACGCCGTAACCTCGCCGTTTTTTTGCCAACTATACGAACCATTAAAAAGCTAGCAGTTTACTAACCGTAGGACTCTTTGTAAAACGCGTGCCTCTCTATACGAGCAGTCTGGGCGCTGCCAGGCCGCTCGTTGACAGCCAATGTGTAAATTTGTTGTCAATATAGATGTCGTAAGGCCCATTCTATACGGACTGTTTAAACGCTCGCCTTAGAACTGCTCCAAAAGCGCCAGTATAGACAAACAAGCCCGTATAGACACTCCATATTCCTTATCGTGTCACCAGTCACTTGGCGTTTTCAAGACGTTCAAACTGACGCGTTTAAACAGTCCGTATGGAATGGGTCTAGCCTAGGAAAATATTTTTTTTATAACACTGATGTCGAAGTCTAATTTCAATTAGCAAAAAATATATCAGTTTATTCTTGAAAAAATTGCATTGAATAAAAATAAAAAATCGACCAGTCACTGCAGTTTTGCTCTCATAATATCTTTTGCACTATATTTTTAAAGCGTCTAATGAAAAACCTCCACCCAACATATTATATACACTATGTATATTTACACACTTTTTCACCCTCTAAAATTGATTGAAACACTTACTTTTCCCTTTCCTCCATTTCTAGGGAGCTGTTGTCTGTTGTTAGCAAAGCATAACAAAAAGAAAAACAGATTGTTAGAAAGTAATAAGAAAAGCCGAATATAAAAAATTTTTTGCTATTTCAATTTTCAAGGTAGTGCTGTCGGTTTTAGAATTATTGTTAAAAATTCAACGAAACTTAAACATGCATGTAATGTGGTATGTGAATCAGAATATACGAGAATTACTTTTGCTGAGACATACTCGACCAAAAAATTTCCGATTTTAGCCACATAGACCAGGGTCGATAATTGTATGTATACCTACATTAGTGAAATTTTTGGTCTAACAAACCTATGCAAAAATATACCGTATAGCTCATATCTGAGAAAATTATATTTTATGAGTAACAGGGTTAGAAAGTGAAAGCGACAACACATAAAATTCCGAAAAATTGAAAAATAGCTCACCTAACCTATAATTACAATTAATCGACATTAATATTCAATAAAATATATATTCAATTCACTTATAGATATACACACAAACTAGTTAATTAGCGATAAATATTGTCCCTAAAAATACTATATCGATTAGGCATTTTAGACGAAATATACAAAGCACCAAACATACTAAACAACTCACATTTTGTATCCGCCCTCTTTCTTCGACAAAGAATGATGATGATGATACAAATTATTATCACGAAAATGATAAGCGCCACTATCGATGCTATGATGATAATCAACTTCTCCTGCTGTTTCCACCAGGATTGGCTTCCTTTAAAAAACAAAGTTACATTTAATAAAAGATCAGAACCACCCGCCTCATCAGTCAATTGCTTCTGACAAGAAAAGCTCCCGCGGTTGTAAAAGATTCTCGACTAAATAATTACCGTCTACCACCGCCTGACATGTATCGCTGCTTCCCACGCTGTTGTTAGCTACGCAGTAATAAGTCCTTGAATGTTCCACGGTCGAATCTAACAAGAGGTAGCTTTTGATTCCCTCCTGTATTATATTATTGGTTTCGTTAAATGTTTCGTTGGCCTCTTTCACTCTCCAAACGAAGGTCATGTCTTGGGGATTAGCTAGAGCTGTGCATACCAAAGCCGGTTGGCCGTCTTTATCGACGCGAGTTATACTACAATCCGGTGCATCTGGAATTTGAATAAAAATAGTGTTGTCCGTTTGTCTTTATCGTTTATCATTTTCGAGATATGAAAAATATAAGTTACCAGACTTAGTCTATTTTGTATTTGAAAATTTACTTCGCGAATGAATCACTATAGCTTATTTTAACAAGTACATACAGTATTGCAATACAATAATCCCCGAACTAACAGGTGTTTATCGGATATTACAGAGCTGTACTCAAAATTGACGAAATATTAAATTGTAAAATATTTCTTCAATTTTGAGTATAGCTCTGTAATATCTGATAAACACCAGTTAGTTAAGAGATTATTGCATTACAATACTCTAGGTACTTGTTGAAAAAACTATAGAACGTCTCCGATTGTCTTTATCTTTTGTCCTTTTCGAGATATGAAATATAGAAGTTTTCCGAAATAAAACAACCTGGAAGAGATATATGAATGGTTCACTTGGTAAATCAATCTATAGAAGGGCAGTGTGTTTTTATCTTTCACCGTTTTCGAGATATGAAGAATATAAAATTTTTTTTCATGCTTTATCTTTTACAATTTTCGAGATACCTAACTAAAGAGAATTAACCATTTTTACTTACATTGGACGTTGAAGTATACTATAGTGGTGTTCGAGCCATGTTTGTTATAAGCTTCACAGATATACGCAGCCGAGTCGCCGCGACTCATTTTATTTTTTAATTCCAATAGACCGTTGGCGTTGTCGGAAATCGATTCGGATGTGTAATTCTTTTTCCATTTAAATCTCGGTGCCGGTACACCTTTGCCGAAACATTTTACAGAAGCCGGAGTCTCGCCTTCTTTAACGCTCACCATTTTAGCACTAGTATCGACATCTTCCGGAGGATCTGAAAATATTCCAATTTTAATTTTTCCTCCATAGATTGGTTAAGAAATCAATACATACAATCGACAGCAATTTCCGCTGTTGAACCAACACCACCACCTATTTGGTTCGAAGTAGCTTGGCAGGTGTAGTTGATGTTCGGAGAAGTTTTGTTCAACATTCCTCCTGGCCAAGCTGACATATTCCAAATCTGTTAAATAATTAATAAAATAAAGATCGTGCGTCAAAGAAACTGTAATACATTAACCAAAGTGAAACCACAAAAAAATGAAAATAACTTGCTGTCACTCTAACATTACTGCCTAGACCTGAACCATTTTTTGGCATTGCGGAAAGCACTGCTAGATCAACCATAGCTACCTGGGCGAAGAAAGAGGAAAACCTTCACGTACTGGGCAGACATACCCAAACGTACGCATTCTGTCGGGACTGCTTACAGGATTAAATTACCACCTAAAGAAGATGAGTCCTAACCTAACTTTTCCCTATTTAGACCCGTTTTTCACGGATCTTGCTGCGACTAATAATATATTCGGTTTTAGTACCTTAGAGCAGAACGACTTCAAAAAAGTATCACCAAATACAACCATGAACTTTGTCAGAAGCACAGGCTTTTGGGGTAAATTGTAATACCTAGGGGTGAGCCCCAATACATCCAACGGGGGACGCAGTTGAGGTGGCGAGATGGCCTCACTTACATAGAACCTAGCCTATAATGACATTAGTGCCTAACTTCAACTTACACTAGTGACATCAGAATATAAAAGGCCATTAAGTTTTATGAAATAAGGCATGATAATTTGTTCCTTTAGAATAAACTATCTGTTACGTATTACACAAGAATCCATTTATATATTTATTCGGAAGTTATAAAACAGCAAAAAATGTTTGACGTCGATCACATCGAATAAAAAACTTTTATGTTCTAAGCATGTTTGCTGTCGGATAACGTTTTTAAGAAGAAAATAAATTTAACTTTTTTTGTGTTTGTTAAATAAAATCCAATTCGAATACTGAATTATGTATACAGTTTTAAATCGATTATTCTAAAGTGTATTTAAAACGATGTAAATTTGACTCTAGATATGTACATATTTAAAAATCCACAAAAATGTTTTACTCCCAAAAAAAGATCAATGTAATAAATGGCTTACAAAAGGCGGGATCTAATTAACATATAAATATTTTGTGCTTTTCTTCCGACAGTGACCAGTTGAATACTAACAGTCTTTTAACAATATATGTAAATAGTATAATACTATTATCATTGATACATCGATTGATAAATATGACAAATGTTACAGGAAACTGTAATTAAGTAAGTCTTTTAACAGTTTGACAAGAATTACACTCTTGTCATTTTAAACTCTTTTAAGGTGCAACCTCACCAAGTCGACAAAACTGCATCCATCCACACAAGAGTTGACAGAAATGTTGTCGATCAGTCTAATCAACATGTCTGACGAAGATGTGAAGATATGGCTCAATAAAAACTATGACTTTGTCTTGTTGACACAACAAACACTGCGAATATCGCAAGCAAATTAACAAAATGTTTGTCCGGTTCGTCCGGGCAAAACAACCAAAGAAAACTCCTGGTCAAAAAAGCCCGGAGTCGATGATTAACGAAATATTAAACCTCAGCCAGATCAGGAAAGTGACGGGTCCCCAGTCACTGTACCCTAAGGAAGCATATAGTTGGCATAACCTACAGGGATGAAGCAATCTGTTAATTGTACATGGAAGATATAGACTCCTAGGACTAGAGTACCCAAGGGAGGATTTCTCCTAAAAGGACCTAGTGAAAAGACTAAAGGCTGATATGCCAAGGAATCGAAGCCTCTGACAACTATTCAAACACACACTATGATTTATATTAAAACACGTATCCTACTTACCAAAGTGGAATTGACAGATTCAAAATCGTTTTTCTGTAAATTAGCCGGAAGAAACTGCGTTTCGATTGTATATAAATTATTGTTGGTATCCATTTTAACGTGATCTATATACCAGACTATAGAACAAACCGGATAACATTCCACGATACAAGTAAGATTGATGTTCTTCGACGAGAAGAGAATGCCTTGATACGTAGGTGGTTTTTTAGTAAAAGACGGGGCGGCTGAAAATAATTTTTTATTAAACTAAGTACATAAATATGCTTCAGCATCATTACTTACCGTAAACGTTAACGGAAGTACTAGCAGTTGCTCCTCTTCCACCTTCATTTTCAGCAGCACAAGAAAAAGTATTTCTTGTCTCTAAACCAGCTGATGGAATAGTATACATTGATTGTGTTACATTGGATAAAACGTGCGAGCCTCTATGCCAGACGTAACTCACATTATCCGGTCTTCCGTTGAATTCAACGGTACATGTAAAATTGACGGATCCACCTTTGACGACTTTCGAAGGAGAGTATCTAATTTTTGCCGGACCAGGAGAATCTAAAAGCACACGTATATACGTTTATGATGGTGACGTCTGTCATATGTCAATCCCCTCCCCTTTTTCATCTCAAATCCCTAATTTTAAATGTCTTCATTGATGGATCGATATAAATTTTATATATATTAAACTTCTACAATGAATTTACTCATTTTAACTGACCCAAACGATTTTACCAAAACTGATACAGCTTTCATCCGTTAAAAAGAATACCGAAACCCTTTTTGGACGTAAAATACAAAAAGCAACACTTACAATAGACGACCAATTCTTGAGGCTCGGACACAGGTCCCCATCCGCCTACGTTCATCCCTCGACAAGTATAGTTACCAGCGAAGGACTCGTCGACCCTTTCCAAACTCAAAATACTCGGATCCAAACCGCAAAAAGGTCCGCCATTTCCTTCGGCGTTTCCGTATTCGTCGAAGCTCGTGTAGTTGCATTCCGGAAATTCTTTCATCAATTCACCTTCCAGAAACCAACGAACCTATGGAGAGTTGAGTTACGTTACAGGTTATAAAATACTAGTAAAAGGGTTTGTAAAATATATTCAGGATCTCTAAATCTCTATCTCAACCTTACGCTAATATCTATAAGCTTACACTCAAAATTGCACAGCACAGCACAGCACCAGAGGATGGAAATTATAATTTAGATAGTCGAGAGATTTTGTACTGACAACCTGGAGGAAAAATCTCTTAGTACCTCACAAAGTCTCTAATGAAAATACGAAGCATTACTCTGTGCCAGTAACTTTTGTTGCAATCTTCTTGATGTTGATATAAATTATAAATAAACTAATTTCACCTTTTTTGTTGCAGACTTACCTTTATAAGACTGCTGGGATTTCCAGAGGTAACGTTGCACATGATAAGAACTGTCTTTTTATCGATAGCTTTGACTGGCATCGAAGGTTCCATGACCACTTCAACTGTCGGAGTATCTAGGAAACAACAAATAACTTTTATAATTGGTTTATAAATAAAAAATACCTATAAAATTACTGTTCTCTGGTTTTCAATTCCCCGCAGACCTTCTCAAGGACACTGTAACAGATGAACTAGCAGAGGAGGACTGAAATAACCTTTTGGGGGCCGGAACCCTTTTGCGGTAGTATTGGAAGAAATAGACAAGGCCGAAAAAAACAGAAGGCTAAAGGTGAATTTCCACCGATCCGACATTCGATATCCGATTGTAAGTCGAATCACGTCGTATCGGATGAATGCAAATACCAATTTCCATTGCTTGGAAACAATCGTACGTTTTAGTAACAAAAATAGTAACATATCACTTTTAAGTTTGGTAACATGAATGAGAAGTGACAGCATATAAGTCTTTGTCGACAGTTTTTTGTAATTTTAAATTTTACCTTGCTGGTTTGTTGCACAGATTGTTAGTTTGGGTTTGGTCTTCGACAATACACTAGTTTATTTGAGATTTTCTTTTTTTGGAAATATCTCTAATCCAAAATCTTCAACACAATTGAAATTAACAGCAAAATGTTCGCTGCTTTTAATTGTCTTTCATTATAATTATTATTATTCTTACTTAAATAGTATCCCACAAAAATGGCAGATCATGTAAAAGTTAGGTTAAATCAGATCCTATGACGGATAAAAGTTGAGCATTTTTCAACTTTATCCGATAACGGACGCAAGTTAAAACTTTCGGACAAATATTTTGCGGCTTGTCAATTTTGAATTTTTCCACCAATCACAGAACTTTCGGATGATCGTATCGTCGGATGACGGATCTGTGGAAATTCACCTTTAGTCAGTCAAAGATACTTCTGGGTGATTACAAGCTAGTGAGAAAAAATTAGTTCCCCAGTCACAGTCAGAGCAAAAGTGCACTAACAGATTCTGCAGGACTGCCGACTAAATATGCATCCGAAAAAGCTTAAAATAGTGGAGGGAGAATGTAGATTTTGTGTTATGGAAGAAGAAACCTCCGTCCACAAATTTGAGGATTGCAATTCAGAATCCTAGGGCACTACTGGATAGAAGAGGGACACTTATATTAACTGAAGCCTGCAGGCATTCTAAAATTCCTTCGGGAAGTAGGTCTACTGGTCTCGGAGACGTTCCTCAGGAACTAAGTAGAAGTAAGGGGGCACAATAAATCTTTTAGGTCTCAGTGAATGTCATTCCAATATACATACTATACAAGGTTACAGTTTCTGTGGAATATTCAGTTCCATACAGAAGAAATGGTCTTGTAGCGGCTTTAAAATAAATTTGGTAAATATAATGACTGTACTTACATATCACGTTCAACATTATAGAATCGGGAGAAATTTCGGTCCCTATTTCATTGCCCAGCGAACAAGAGTATTCACCCATATCTTCCCGAGTTACGTTCATTATGTATAATGGAGGATTTGTAGTAGTACCTCCGACGTACTTTTTCGTATCGTTCAGTATAAGGGGTCTGCCATCTTTTGACCTTGAAATAAAAAATAAAATTCTGTGTCACAAGAGTAGAAAATGAAGTTTAGCAGCTCAAGACTATTAAGCGCGGGTCACACTAGGCTTGTTGCCAGCCGCGAATTAAGGAAGCCGCTACTATAACCACGAAATTCGCAGCTGACACGACCAGCCGGCGAGTATTTGCCAGCGGCTGACGAAGTCGGTCATGTTCAACTTTTGGTAGCAAGCAGCGGCGACTAGAAGGTGATCAACTCGCGCTCGCTGACGCTGACTACCTGAGTCGCGCGCCAGCGTCGAGTAGACAAACACGTGTTCTGTTGTTTACACGTATACTGTTGTTTTTATTTGTGCATTTAGGAAATTTCGGATTTGAAGTGGTCTGGGCAGCAGGTCCACCTTGATTTTACACGAAATCTATTGTCTAAATTTAGTATCTTAGTTGAACCGCTAATTCCGGCAATTCTTGGAATTTAGGAGCTGACATTCGTAAAACATTTCTGTAAGTTTCTGGCTCCTCTAAAAGTCTTGAGGATGCTCCTAATTCTTCCCTCCTTTGTATCCAAGGCCTACACCACCATCGTCTCGTCTTGCGGTTCAGCATTTCCAAACAAAGCTCCGTCACGCACATTCTTAATAACCGCCTAATTACTTGTTTACGTGGACCCACAGACGGCATGCTGACTGGAACTAGAACTACGCGCGTAGCCGAGTGTGACCGGATTGCCATCCGCTGTTTGCTGGTGCTATCAGCCTATAGTGTGACCCGTGCTTTAGATCCACCAGCGAGCGTAGCGTAGCGAAGCGATGGCAGCTGATAGTTAAGCAAAGAACTTTCGACGTTTAATAAAAAAATTCACGTGAAACGTCAAAGTAATCAATTGACAGATAGTGAAAAACTAAAAAATTGTTTTTCAAGGACACAACCTGTATAACTCACCAAAAGGCTGTTTTAAGCTCTTGAGGGTTTGCAAAGTATACACATTGAAGAAAAGCACTGGTGACGTTACTCTCTGTAGATTCATTGACAACTGCGTATTTTGGTTTAACTGTTATAACGGGTGGATCTGAAAAGTAAAGTAAATGTCAATTCTTTTTATAGTTTTTTTGTTACAAACTTACATCGGACGTCTAAGATTAAGTTGCTGTGGAATTCTGGTTCGGAATTTTTTTTCATAACCTCATTTTCCGCGTAGCAAAATATTGTTCTGCCGTTTTCCCAGTGCGTGGCCTTGAACGATAGCGAGCTGACGGTGGTAAAAGTACCGTCTTTCTGTAAAAATATTTAGATTGTTATTAATCTATTTTACTATTACGAGGGTGCTTACAAAAATGTTAGATTTTCCTGAAAATTCACCAACAAATTGATTCAACTAAAGCTGAAGCCCCAATCCTACGCAAAATTGCATGTTTAGTAGCAAAAAAAGGAATCTTTAATCTTACCATTTCTAGTGTTTCATATTTTCTCGGTTAAATAAAAATAGTAGGAAGACTAACATAAGTTGCCATCTACAACATTTTGTTTTCTGTTCCGTGAAATTTACATAAGATATTCATAGCACTTGAAAGCTCTTTAAAAACACGACATTCTCTTTTTAGACCAGACAAAATAGCCACAAATTTCACATTGTTAGTCGGGAAAAAATTTACAAAATCAGATAAAAATTTGCAAATAAACATTATTATTTCACAAAACAATAAGTTATTTTCAATATGAAAAGGTTAAAATGCATATGTCAATTGTCGTAACGGTCAACGATAGTGGGAGAAATTTAGATCACAGAACTATATTGGAAGTGGTTACTATGACGGCAAGCGGTAAAATCGAAACAGGTCGATAGACATGTTACAAATAGTTGACAATTACAGAAGTTTTCATTCATTCATTCGATTGTGTAGAAATTGTAGCCATTAGTTGTATAAGTTGTATTTTATTTTAACATAAGTCACATTATTAGTGATTTTATGAAGTTTTTCCAATTGTATTTGAAAAAACGGGAAGAGTTGTGAAATAAATATTAGTAAAAGTCATCATTATTTTCTTTGAGGTTTTACTAGTACATTTTTGGATATATCACGATCATTATATACAACGATATATTTTGGGAAGTCCTTTCAAACGGGTAGTTTGATTGTGAATTCAACATTTTGGAGGTCCTACCGAGATAAACGGATAATTATCAAATCAAAATAACGAATGGATCGTAAGAAACAAGCAAGACGTCCAATCAGAGCTCAGTTAACGATGCTCATCAACGACTGCAAGGCGTTAATTGAAGCAGATTCTATCAATAAAACATCTCTTCAAGTTGAACGTAATAGAGACAATCCATTCCGACTTGGAGGAGAGTGATACTAGAGTCGTCGAAAAGATGTTGGAAGAAAGTCTGGACAACGATGCACAAGACGAAGAATACCAGACGGACTACAAGGAGTCATTCATGGAGATCAAGCTGAAAATTCAAACAGTGCTACACCCCACAGCCAGTCCACCGAATTCAGATTTAGAAAGTGTCAGTTCAGTGGGTGAACACAAGAAACAAAATAACTTCAAGTTACCGAGGATTGAGCTGCAAAAATTTGTCGGAGACCTGAAAAGCTGGTTATGGAGGTGGAATCAATTTCAGAAAATTCATGATAATGAAGATATTCACGCGTCAGACAGTTTGTCAGTAGTTACCCACAGACATCAGCTAATTAACCAAAAGTTATGGAAGCACTTAAGGAACGTTTTGGGCGTGAAGATCTTCTACTCCAAGTTTACGTAAGGGAACTACTAACATTGGTAATCTCGAACATGACCGCCAACGATAAGTTATCATTAGCTAAACTCTATATAAAATTGGAATCTCATCTCCGATCGTTGGCGGCACTTAACCTTGATAAGAGCGTGGCAAAAAACTCAACAAGTTAGACTTGATGGATCCACCATGCAACCACCTAGGTCTCGTTTAGACCTATTATTGATGGAGTCATAATTATTTTCCTTCGAGGTTTTACTAGTACATTTTTGGGAAGTCCTTTCAAACGGGTAGTTTGATTGTTAATTCAACAGATTGGGTTGTGCTCAACAGCCTAGTCACTTGAACCTTTGTACCATACACATTCATATATTCACCAACAAGTTGCAACTATTTTTACCGGACTGTATCGTTTGAAAGCCACTTAAAACACGACATTCAAAAGTTAAAACTCTCTAAAGATTTGTTTAATGTATGTTTAATCCCGCCTTTTCATTTGCGCTGGGTTTCCATACTTCGGTACCATCAAGCAAAACTTTCAAGAAGTAATATTTGTCATTCTTTCCACTCTACGTGACGTAGTTTTTTCCTTTTCAGGGTCGAACTCGACGAAAATCGTTTAAATACAGCCTTAAATATACTAACACTTTGTATGAAATAACTTTGGACGAATCGAAATTGATGGCGGATGAATTCAAGATAAAAGACCGGGAAATTCCTAATAAAAACAAGAAAAATAAAACAAATGGAGTTTCAATAGGAAGTATTTTGTAACACGGAATGGCAAGCAGAAAAGGCGATAGATTAATATTACTTTCAATGACATCTCAATCGAATCTGGACCTTTACCTTTATCATTTCAAGGACGATTGATTTTCAGGTATTGGCGTATATATCACATTTTGATCCTTTTCAATCTAGCTAAGCTGGAACAAGTGGAACGTTTCCGGTCAGAAAATCGATGTAGCTTGTTAAGAAACATCACTTCTCTCAAAAAAGATGTTTAGTACACCTGGTTATTAAGGACTAATTACATAACATCTCGAGTTGTAGTTGTACCAAATAATATACACAGCAACAAGAAGTGAAGCTCGGTAAAAATCCTTTGATGTTGGAGAGACAAAAATAAATAACCTCGAAGATGACAGCTAAATCTGACATACACTGAGAACCATAATAAATGCTCACAATGATACTCTTTGTCAACTTGTAAGTATGGTTTTATTGATGATGAATTGCTGTGTCCTGTTATTTTTATTAGAGCTTGTTCTTAAATTCCGCTTTTACTTAATTCGCTAACTGCTGCCGCTCGATTTGAGTGATTTGTAATTTTGACACGTTTGACATCTAAACCAATGCGTTGTGCTGAGCGTTTAGTCCATTTGGAAATTTCATTAATTCCAATCGGCAAATTCTTGTACCAACCTTTAGAATTTTTCTTTTTCCAAAAGGGATTTGGTGTAAGAAATACTCTGTCCGAAGTTATAAAAGTGTTTCATTTTTCCATTAACTTTTTGAATAAACTTATTGGGCAAATATCTTCGTCGAAAATATTAGGCGTGATCCATTTGCTGTCACATAATTTATTGTTGCCGCCTTGTCTCGTTTTCGAAAATAGAGGATTATACTCGATACGTCCAGTTTCTTTTCCATTATTTTCAATTTCAGATACGAAATAAGTGGTTTTGCAGTAAGCTGCTTCTCCTCCGCGCCAAGCTAGTTCAAACGCCAAAATGTTTCCGGTTCATTTTCGTTATATAATCTGGCCATTGCAAATACTTCAGATTTATTAAGAGCTGATGCACTACATTTTCTCTTTTCGGGTTGTGCTTGTAGGATTTTACGTTTAGCATTACGTGCAGCTCGTGAGGAATTAAACTGAACATCGGTGAAATAAGGGTTGAATACAATATTAAATTCGTTATAATATTTACTTTGTAGCATTTTAGCGGTGGTGTTCCAAATTGTTTTAACTACCGCTTCTTTGTAGTCTTCTCCGTTACTTTTTCGCATATTAAATGCCCAATCTTGCAATATTACATTCAATTTCTCGATGGAAGTATCTGGCTCAAATGTGTATCTTTTTGCATCGCAAAACGTAGAAAATTGTCGCCAGATTGATGATTGCGTCGCAACTGTATTAGTAGGCACACAGGTATTAGCAATTTGACTAATTTCGGCGTTCGTATAGACACACCGAATCGACTCATTGTTAGTTCTTGAAAATTCAATAAGTTGTTGACAAACATGCCAAACTATTTATTCTGGTAACCAACACCGCGATAATTGATGAACAAATGAATAAGTGAAAAAACCACTAGTGTATTTGTCAACAGTAAAAACACAAGAGCTTTTTTTTTATCGGATAAATTTCTCTTTGCAACAAAACAGTTTTGCCAATCACTAATTTTACGAGAAAAACTGACATGATAAAATCGCGACACCGAAGGTGGAGCGATTTTATCTAATGTCAGTTTTTCGAGCAAATTTAGTGATTGGCAAAACTTTGAGTTAAAGAGAAATTTATCTGATAAAAGAAAAGCTCGAGTGTTTTTTGGCAAGATAAATTAACGACAGAATATATGGATGAACAACAACAATAATTATCTTTATTAATACAACAAAGTTAAATAATTACCACACCGATTCAAAATAAAAGCACTATATGTTTAAAATTCAAAAATCTGACAGACTAATTGACAGTTTTTGCAGTTTTGCCAACACTTAATTGCTGTGAAACTATAAGTAACCAAACTTGCGACTCATTGTCATTGTGTAAAAGTGACGTCCGCTTACTAGATATTGAGGAAGAGAAGTTTTTATCCGATAAAAAAGGATGCACCTTTTTTATCGATGTCAAAGTGACAATAACATTTCCAGGTATATGACATTTTAACATTGGAGTTTATTTATCGCTGTAAAAGTTAAAGCTAACTTTTGCCGCAGTCAAAGTGACAATTGCACTGTGGCATATGCGATTTTTTATACATGAATTAAATTGTCCGTTGGTATATCCTTTCGTCATACATAAAAGAAGAATCAGAAATTTCCGCAAACTTTATATACGAGGAGTATACGTAAAAAGTAATTGTGTTGTTTTATGAAACCACGAAACATGTGCGTAGATATCCAAATATAAATTTTAAATTCAATCTGCTTATTAGTATATGGAATAAATAATAAATACAATCATTCAAATGATAGACGCATGTTTAAAACTGAAAACAATTTTTATTTAAATCATTGAACCAAGCCTCCATACCGCTCGTCTACTAATACATATTTTTATGTTTTATAATGTACGTCAAAACGCGATAAGCGATAGATGGACGAAACAATTTTAATTGAATATGATTCAAATACTGTCTCTAACATTAATAACTAGTTCCTTCTTGTAATTATTTTACCGCGTTTGAGTATATTAACCAAAACGTATAATAATAATAAAAAGACGAGAGCTTTAAAAAGCATTCAAATGAGTTTTTCTTTGGAGGACCATTCATACGTATTTCATTTAATGACCGTAGATGTTAAAGAAAATGTTCTAAGTATTATAAATGTATTTTAAAGAGTTGCGGTTGTTGTGTACAGCCTTTTCTCTACCAAAAATTGAGTGGTTATATAATATACTATAAATCTTCCTACAAAGTGATGAAAAGATCTGCATTCAATAAACAGAGCCGGCTCGAGCCAAACAAGATAATACAAGAATATTTTGCATATAGAGCTTTTAAACACTGTTGTTTTTCAAAATATTCTTTTGAACCAATTCTGGAGGCAGTTATTACACTCGCCTGTTGGTACAATCAAAATTGAGTTTTTGAATTGGAACTTTTAACCAAGCAATTCATTCTTAATTTTTGAGAAAGTGAAAAACTTAGGTCGAGACTGTATGGAGGATGGTCCAACAATTCGATGGTTTCTTGCTTTAAAAACTCAATTGTTTTTAGAGCTGTGAGGGAGGTCTCCGTGGAGGATCGTTCGTCGTTAGGGGTTGGTTTTTGGAACCTCAGCAATTACTTGCAGCTAACAAATCGATATGTTCGAATCAGCAGTTACAGTTCTTTGATCTTGCAGAAGAATTGTTGCTATATGACTCTGTCTTCTGTGACAGTTAATTTTGACATTTTATATTTGTTGACATGCGTCAATTATGTAGTAGTCCAAGAAAATAGAGCTTTGAATGCGAGTCTTTAGGCGAGTTAAAGAATTTTTCATATAAATCACTATGAAGTATCCAAAAAAGAACTGTGGAAATTCTTTTTGTTTACCCAGGAACCATTTTAGCTCTTAGATTTTATTTTCCATCTGTTTTGTATCAACAACTGACAAAGCTTGAATAATCGAAGGTTGCTAGTTATGATATCACCCTGTAGGATGTAATAAAATTAAAATGACGTAATAACAATATAATTACAGCTAAAAGTAATTTATAGAGTTTTTTAATTAATCCGCAGTAACTGAAAATAAGCTTGTTCTATTTGCACGCGCTTATTAACATACATATTTAAAGCCCCAAGCTACATAAGGCATTAATTAATGATTCTTACCTCTTCTATTTGTTTCGTGCTTATGGGAGACTGGAAAAGAAAAGATAATGTAAATTATTCATGTATTTTCTTTTCAAAAAAAAAAAGTTCATTAATATGGTTAGTCTGACGGACAAAAAGATTTCTCGAATTTCATAAAACTTTTTTTATGTTAAATTATGGTAATGAGTATATACCTCGCTTGGGGAATATGTTTTCAAAACTCTTTAATGGCCGTGCTTCTCAAAAATATGATACAAGGATGAATTCGAGAAATATGAAAATCTGGAAGTACCAGTAATCTGTATAAATTTGTCAACACTGCAATTTGAATATGTATGAAAGTTTCGTATTTTTGCCATCAAATGTAATTGAATAACTTTAGATTGGTCTGAGTGCATAATTTGTAATGTACGTTATTGAAACGTTCCAGATATATATGTATGTATGTATGTATGTCTTTTGGGGTAACATTCACTGAGACCTAAAAGATCTATTGTGCCCCCTTACTTCTACTTAGTTCCTGAGGAAAGTCTCAGAGACTAGTAGCTCCTTTAGTCCTATTTCCCCGAGGAATTTTAGGATATCTGCAGGCTTCAACTTAGGTAACTGTCCCTCTTCTATCCAGTAGTCTCCCAGGTAATGTGCCCTAGGATTCTGAATTGCTGTGCAGTTCGCAAGTATGTGGATGGATGATTCTTCTTCCATTCCACAAAACCTACAATCTTCTTCCTCCACTATTTTGAGCTTTTTAAGGTGCCCATTCAGGCGACAATGTCCCGTTAGGATTCCTGTTAAAACTCTTAGTGCAGTTTTGCTTTGACTTATGCATTCATTTGATCTCAACAGGTTGTAGTCACCCAGAAGAATCTTTGATTGCCTAAGCCCTACTAGATCTTTCCAATTGTCAGATCTTCTCTTTTCTTCGGCTTCACCTATTTCTTCCAATATTACATTGGAGCTGATTCCGCAAAAAGGTTCCGGCCCCCAAAAGGGTATTTCACTCCCCCTCTTTGCTAGTTCATCTGCTATTTCGTTTCCTTCTATTCCAGTGTGTCCTGGAATCCACAGTAGTAGTAGTAGTAGTAGTAGTAGTAGTAGTAGTAGTAGTAGTAGTTCTTAAAACGGACAAAAACGTTTTTGGTGCGTATAGGCAAACGTTCAAAAAACATTACGGGGACGTGTTATTAGGGATACGGATCCTCACTGGAATAATTTCTTTACATAGAGGGTGTTTCCAAAACCAGGTAGAATAGGGCTATTCCCCAAATCCCAAACAGGTTAATCGACGCTACAGTGGACATCTTAGAACTTTCACGAAACTAAAACAATTTACTTATGGGTGCCGTGTAATTGGATCCATTCCTTGGTGGCCTTGGTTAGTGGGCCCCAACACTGCAACACTGTCTGTCTGCTAGTCCGTGAGATTATTTGTGACCTTGATGAGATCTAGAAGTCTCTTCACAGTATCTCTTTTGATGAGGTTGGATACAGGGTCATCCGCCCCTATCTGTCTATACCTCCACCAACGTAGAGCCTCACATTCGAAAATTATATGGGTGGGTGTTTCGTCCTCCTCACCACATAATCTACATATAGGTTCTTCTTGGAAGATCCCCCCCATTGTGTGAAGGTGCTTTCTCAGGCCGCAGTGTCCGGTTATAAGGCCGGTTACCAGCCTGATATATCTCCTATTTAACTTTAGGATTTCTTCAGTAAGTTTTGGTATGGGTTGTTTAACCATCAGTTTACTGTGTTTGAGCTTCGGAATTGTTTGCCAGTATTTGAGGTGTTGTTTGTGCACCCATAGGTTTAATGTGGTTCTTACCGAAGCCTTTGTTACACCGGTGGTCGGCTCAGGGCCGGTATAGCCGGTTGCCGATCCTTCTCGTGCTAGAGCGTCTGCTTTTTAATTCCATGGTGACCTTGGAATGCATTCAAGGTCACCTGAACACAATTCTCTGGATTTAATGAAAAATAAGAAAATTTAAAGGAAAATCCCAACCAACAGAGCAAACAAAAGAAAAGATATGGATTTGACATATGTCAACGTTTTAGACCACTCCGAAGAAAGTTATTAATCTCAGTATTCCGTAAATGAGACACACTGTATATATCTATCATTTTATTCTAATAAAACGGGATATTCCCGTTAAAAATTTTATTGATTTTCCATTAATTTATTAGTGAAAATCGACCGTTAATTACCTTACTTGTTTTTTTTTATCAAACTGGACACAATTATAGTGATGGAAAATGGCCTGATGAGAGGTTTCCAGCATTTCGATAATACCGGGATTGTGCCATCGATTTTCCCCTTGATTGATACGCTTTATGGTGATAATGGTTACTTACTGGGATTGGTATTAGTCTGTTCCACAAATGAAGGAGATTGATTGGACAAATTAACTCTGTCGAGAGGCCTGGTCACTTTTAGATTTACTACTATCGGATTGAATGATTACTGATAATGTACCAAACGTTTTACTATAACATCATTTTGTTTAGAGATAAATCTATCACAACGATCTTTTCCAATACTTACTTACGTTAAAAAATATGTAAAAAAAAATGTCTATAAAAAAAATACAGGTAAAGTTCTTCCAAAGTTAATGTGATGACCCATATTTTTAATCCCTTTGAAGGAAAAAGCCGCCCAATGGCGTGCATATAAATTTTGTATAAATTCGAATATTGTGAAATAATGTTAATCTACTATATCAATTTGAACGAAAAAAATTAACCTGCATACAAAATTCATAAAATTTGTAATGCAATAATAAAGCGCTTTCCTCTAGAACAGGGGGAGTATCTAAAGAACAGTTTTTTGTATCGTCAACCCAACCATATTTTAAAGGTGGGTGTATATCCTCATACAGTTTTAATTATAATATAATTACCATTACTCCTATTTTCTTACATATTAAGTTAGAATGTATTTTATTTTATATATTTATTCATGTAATAAAACCGTAAGGATTGTTTGAATAACAAATAAATGAATAAACACTTGACAACATCATGTGTATCAAACCAAGTTTCGTCTAAATAAATTATAGTACGGTACCCTTTTATTTTGCGCAAATACTCCTGTCTAAGCTCAGCGATACGCCGAGATTCCATTATTACCATTCGATTATCTAACTTCTTATATTTAAATCCACAATTCAATAATCCTTCGCATCATCGTGGACTGTTGTTTCAAATGGTCTCCAAAATGCCATTCTAATTAATTATGTTATAAAACTTACCCTAACGTCTACGAACAAATCAATATTATATTAATATCAATTCACTGACGCGACCTAACCACTACACCATCAAAAAGGTATTATATTAATGATACTTTCTACACTTTCCTATAAATACCTATAACAATTCACTAAACTCACTCAACCAAGAAATAGATATTATATTAAATATTTCTTTAAAACAAAATTCACACCCGATACTGAATGATACTAATGGATTATAAGCCGAACCACAACACAACCCCCCCGAACACCCTCAAGACCGTAGAATTTTTTCTGCCAGAAACGTCAAACGGAGTATACTTCGTTATATTGCGATGAATACTGCAGTTGATGATTGGTTGTTTCGAAGTCTTGACAGCACGTGTACTACGTTGCCAACTCTTCAAAATTTTCTTAAATATAGTAACATATAAAAAGTGGTTTTAATTGATTTTTCTTTTTTCAGTAATTTCAAGCGACTTATTTTAAAGTTTACTAATAAATTTACATTATGTATTTTTTTAAAGATATTTCCAAACTAGCTTTCTTATAACTTCACGAACTAACAGTTTACTGAAGTAAGAGGAACATTTGTGTAGCGAGCCTAACAATTTTAGAAAATATTTCTGACAACATTGCTTTATTTTATGGTCATCACACTGACTTTAGTTAGAGTATATATACTCGTATTTCACTCTTTTACCTCTGCCACTATATTTTAACGATAAAACTATACTGCTATGGTTATAAAAGTGACAAAATTGAAAAATTTGCCGATGTTTCGATTCTGTCCTACATAAATAAAGTTGAATATGATTAATAGTTTCGTTGGGAAAGTTTATAGTCGCATCTATGCATGCAAATTATTCCGAAAAAAAATTTGTAAGCTCACTCATTTATCAACGTTTAAACTAATTTTACGCCGGAAGTTTGAATTACAAACGCAAATTCGAAATGGCAATATTGATTCTAATTCCAGCTAGTCTTATGAAATTTAACGTATAGTTTAGCAAACATATCTAATTATATGAAAATAGACTTTTGATTACCAACAATATACAGGGTTGGGATAAAGTATGGAACCAAGTAAATATCTTTCAAACGAAAAGAATGATATTCATGAAATTTCGCAGGTAAGTGCAATGGAACAAAATACATCTGATGTACATTTTTTTTAAATAATATACTTCCGGTTTAACCAGAAATGCCATCAACTTCTTTAATTTAAATGGGACAACCTATATATTTTTACAGATTTTGAAAGAGCTTGTTATTTTGTATTCATACATACTGAGTAAAAACGAGAAATAACTCACTGTTAGTTGTACAATAGGTGTACATTTCATTATTTTAGAATAATGAGAAACAAAATTACTTAAAATGTTCAAAATGCTCGCCGTTTACTTGCTGACAATATGCCATCCTATTAACAAATTCTTGAGTCACTCTTTCCAAGACTTCTCCACGTATTAGTTCACATTCATCAATAATTATTTGTCTCAATTCATGTAAGTTTGTTGGTCGTCTAACGTAAACACGTGATTTTAGATAACCCCAAAGAAAAAAATCTAGCGGGTTAAGATCCGGAGAACCAGCAGGCCACTCTATGAATCCTCTACGTCCAATCCATCGATTTGGAAAATTCTCATCCAGAAAATCCCTAACCCGTCTATCATAGTGGGGAGGTGCTCCATCTTGTTGAAACCAAACATTTTGTGGTAATTGCCCATTCTGTTGAAGTGCAGGAATAATTTCGTTATTTAGTAGATCCAAATACTTGTCACCATTCAAGTTTCCGTCGATAAAAAATAGGTCTATAAGCCTATTTTCCACAATTCCCATCCCAACATTTAACTTATGCGGATGCTGGGTATGTGCTTCATGAATCCAATGCGGATTCTCATTTGACCAATACCTTGAGTTACGGCGATTAACTGTTCCATTTAAACAAAAAGTTGCCTCATCGGAAAAAACTATGTTAGAAGCAAAATTGTCGTCGACATTACAGATGTCCATTAGCCGTTCGCAAAATTCCAGCCGTCGGTCAAAATCATCGTCTGACAATTCTCGAACCAACTGTATCTTATACGGATGATACTTTTCACTTTTTAATATCTTTCCTACAGAACGGCAACTGATACCATGTTTTAGTGCCAAATTTGTGGTGGAAGTTTGAGGTGATTCTTCTAAATCGATTGCAATATTTTGTTTAACAGTTTCGTTCGTTGCAGTCCGCGGTCTTCCTGGTTTTAGCAAATTTTTTACCATCCCAGTTGTATTAAAACGTTGTAATGTTTTAGTTACTGTTGAGCGTGATATAGGATTTCTATCCGGATGCAAATTATTAAAAATATGACACACTTCTTCATGAGTTCTAGCACGATCACCATAACCGATCATCATTAAAATTTCAATACGCTCTTTTTCACTTAATTGAACCATTCTAAATTGTAAAATTTATTTCCGTCAATTAGAATTTGACACTTGGAGAACAAAAGACGTACTAAACAGTACTCGTTTATTTATTACTGTGCATACAAACAACATCAATTAGTTTATCTAAATAACAAGCTCTTTCAAAATCTGTAAAAGTATATAGGGTGTACCATTTAAATAAAAGAAGTTGATGGCATTTCCGGTTAAACCGGAAGTATATTATTGACAAAAAAAAGGTACATCAAATGCATTTTGTTTCATTGCACTTACCTGCAAATTTTCATAAATATCGTTCTTTTCGTTTAAAAGATATTTACTTGGTTCCATACTTTATCCCAACCCTGTATAAATAATGATTATTTGTTAGTGCTTTTATGTGTTTGTTTTATTGGATTTTCTCTATTAATAATTTAAAAAAATCAGCGAGGGCGTATCTACGGTATTGTTTATACAGGGGTACTCAAAAGTAAGAACACAATTTCTAAAAAAAATATTAAAGTCAAAAAATCGTAGTGACCATAATAATGCGAATTTTGAGCTGAAATTCTAGATACATCTTCTAAAATGATGAATGATTATGAAAAAAAATCAGCGAGACCTTATCTACGATATTGTTTATACAGGGGTACTTAAAAGTAAGAACACAATTTCTAAAAAAAATATTAAAGTCAAAAAACCGTAGTGTCCATAATAATGCGAATCTTGAGCTGAAATTGTAGAAACATCTTTTCAATTGATACAGGGGTACCGAAAAGTAAAAGGAACACAAATTCCTTTAAAAAATATTAAAGACTACTGGCTGTAGCCTAATTACCCGCCTATGTATTGCGATTATTATTATCATTCTTATGTCCGTAATATTCTTAAAAATGATTATTTACGACGTTGTTACGAAATGAAAACCAGACGAACGCCTTCGGGTTGAAATTTTCGTTCTAGTCGAGAGGATTTAAAACTTTCCTTATACATCGCGTCGTTTTTCGGTCTTCTACTGTTTCACGATAAAAATCAGCGTTTAGGCGGTGAAAATATGTCTCGAGATATGACTTACTGAGTTATCTGGTGCTTGAAATTAAGAATTGTTACCAGTTAGAGCGACCCCAGATGGCCATATCTTTTAATTTAAGTCAGATTTTATTTGTCGTAAATTTGAGGGATTTCTCTCAACAGATCTTTTTTTTTTCCTTCTTTCTTTTATTTCATCTGAAACTTCTGTCGGGATTAAGACCGTGTAATTTGATTAATTTATAAAGAAACCCCTTATCTGTACAAAACATAAATTCACTGGTTGCCGAGGCGCGAGAAATCTATTATGGTGTCACCCTTCACTAACCCACTATAGCTTATAGTAGAGTTGGGATGTTTTGGCATAAATGAAAATAATAAAATATGCAAACCTTTTTGTTATGACATGCTGTAGAGGAAGTAAAATAAAAACAGTCAACTATTGATAGGAAAACAAGTTAGGTAATTAACTAATACATTTATTTAATACTGTCTGGTAGATTTAGTTTACTGACTCCATTTTGAGTCCCGTAGGTAAGTGAGCTATTACAGTATCACAGTATAACCAAGAAACACTTACCGGATGGTTATTATTTTTTAATTTATTGACTGGTACATATTTACATCGCTGCTATGTAGAAGTGGTAGTGTGATTTTTATAAAAAAAATGCTCCTAATAATGTCAAATATTGATATTTTTAATATCCCTTGAAATGATAGTAATTTTAACCAAACCGTCAAAAGTTGACATATCTGGCTCAGCCAAATTGACATTTGTAGAGGTTTGACATAGTAATTGTCAAAATACGACTGATAATAAACATGACGTCCTTTCTTATTCTTCTTGGAAACCAGTTGCGTCACCAAGCAAAAATTATGGTAGAAATATATCCCTATTACAGTCAGACCTCGTCTATTACAAAAACGTCAACACCTTGTATCTCATTAACAACAAAAGATATCAAACATCTTTATTACTTAAATTACTTTGGAAAAACCCTGTATAGAAAAAACAGAAAAATATGTAAACTGGATTTAAGAGGTCTAGAAAAGTCTTTGGAAGGAAAGGGTGGTGAAGGTGGGAAAAGATACTAAAAATAATTGTAAGACAAAGTAAGGAAAGAAGAGATAGGGCGTTCAACTTGAAATTTCGACCCCATGTTTTATTAGCTAATATTAATAAGTGACAAATGGGTTATCAAAAACTATAATTATTTTGAAATTTCTTCCTTCACTATTTTGAGCTGTTATCCCTGTTAAAACTCTTAGTGCAGTTTTACTTTGACTCATGCATACATTCCATCTCAACCATCAGAATCTTTGATTGTCTAAGCCCTACTAGATCTTTCCAGTGGTCTCTTTTCTTCGGCTTTGCCTATTTCTTCCAATATTACATTGGGGCTGATAACGCAAAAGGGTTCCGGCCCCCAAAAGGGTATTTCAGTCCCCCTCTTCGCTAGTTCATCTGCTATTTCGTTTCCTTCTATTCCAGTGTGTCCTGGAATCTACAGTAAGGTGACTATATTGTTCTCGCCTAGTTCATTAAGTTTGCCTAGGCATTCCCACACCATTTTGGAACTGATTACACAAGAACTCAGCGCTCTAATGGCTGCTTGACTATCAGACATTATGATAATCGTTTGCCTTCTATATCCTTTGTCAATATTGAACTGGGCACACTTTCTTATTGCGTGAATTTCCGCTTGAAAGATACTTGGGGTTTTTCCCAAGCTTTCAGAGTGTTTGGTTCCGGGCCCGTACACTCCTATCCCAGTTCCTTTTATTGCTTTTGAGCCGTCTGTGTACCATTGAATGGCATTCTTTCCAAGTCTGGTAATGGTATTTGGATCCCATTCCTTCTTGTTGCTTAATTCCGTAACAAATTTCTTTGAAGACTTATACCATTTCATCACACACTCTTGTGGCATGTCCCAGGTTTTCTGATTTCTAAGAAGTAAGAAGGTGGTTGTTTCATATAAAAATTTGTGCCTAACTTCAATATATACTAGTGGAGTCAAAATGTAAAAGGCGGAATTTTTAATTGTGTATAAATACAAAATTAATTTTCCTATTATACATTAACAACAATAAGTTGAACACTCTATTGAAAAGTATCGAAGGGATTATAAAGATTACAATCCACGAGCTGCGTGGCATGTAGAGCTAAGACTAAACTTGTACTCACCTCCATTACGGACTGATCAAAATCTTCTTCGTTGATAGAAGCAGATCCGTTCGTCCAGCGTATAGAGGCTGGCGGTCGAGCACCGGCGACTTTACAATCCAGTTTAACGTTAGTACCTTGCACCACGTGATTTTCCACTCCCGTCAAATTGATAGAAGTGGGACGAACTGTAATATAAATTTATTCCTGTATTCAGCTGTGATGCGTTTAAAACTAAAACTAAGCGAATATTTGTACCAAGTTTTATTCTATTTTATCAATGAGAAGCGTATATTTTGAAATATGTTTACTTTGTAAAATAGATTCGGGTCGGTGTTTACCTTTTGCACGAAAATAATTAACCAAATTCCAAAACTGAGAAAACACGCTTCGATACATTCTTGCATGCTCTTGTCTATCCAATGCCTATCAAAACCAACACGGAAATGTGATTCGCGCTCTGGAATCGATCTCAGTTAAAGAGTTCATCGATTCCGCAGCTGACGATTTTCCCACGCTGCCAAGTCGGTATACCTACAGGATGGAACTATTTCGATTTCGAAAAGATCGCTAGAACGGTGTTATGGATCCCAGTTAAATCCGCGAAGGAAGCGTAAAAAAGCTAGAGCTTATTGTACCAGGTGGGTTAAAGGGCACGACAGGAGCAAAGGTAACCGCATTGCTGATACTTTAGCCAGGGAAGGGACTGGACTAAGAATTCTTGGACCCGGCGACACCTACACTCATGCTCAATCTCTAAAGAAATGGGATGAAATCAAGGGATGCAGTCTTGCCAGGATCACCCTGGGAAGCTGAAGTCGAAAAAATATTTGGTGATTACCAGGAAAAACCTACGTTTATCGGTAGGATTTCTGACTGGCCACTGTCAATTAAGGAGACACCTCCATACAATGGGGCTAGTGGACACACCTCTATGCAGGATGTGTGAACAGGAAGACGAATCTGTCAGGCATGTCTTATGCGGGTGCCCGGAGTTATCGTCAATAAGAGTGTGTGTTCGGTGAGTCTTGGCCTACACCTGCCGATACCAAGCACCTAGTGACCTGTCTACCTTCCTGAAAAGGACAGGATGGACGATGACCTTGGAAGACAACTCCTCGGGAGCATGTACAATGTGGCCTAAGTGCTGTGGGCCTAGCTGACCCTCCCTGCTCTACAGATACAGATACCAGGTGTCCCAATATCTCGGCCTAATATTAGATTATATATGATCGGCCAATTAGACTGAATCTTTCAAAAGTTTCATCTTCTATTAGCTTTGTGTGCCCTATAAGCTGCGAGTGCCCTGTTAATATACCTACTAAAGCCTTGACAGTTTTCCTATATTTGCTTATTAGGTCTGACGTAAAAGTTGCAGAATGTCCTCTAATGAACTGTTCCGCCTGCCTCTGTCCTGATGAGATCACCTACCATTCTAGAGATTTTTGTGCCACTCACTTCCTTGTGGCCACATTTATTGTCGACTTTGCGTCGTCGCAGAAAGGTTCCGTGCAGTTCTGGACATGGCAGCCATTTTTTTAGCCAGCTAGGTCACCAGACATGACTGTCTTGGACTTTTATCTCTGGGGCAGATTGAAGAGCTTGTTTCTGCAACTAGTCGAGGCAATATGATCGAGTTGGTACGTTTATTGAAACTTCCAACACAGTGACCGTTATTGTTTTTATTTGGAACGCCCCCTTCCCAGATAGTCCTGGAGTTTTTGGTACAATTATCGATATGTTTATTTAATACAAATAGTCAAATGTTTTTTATTTTTAATGAACCGGTTGAACTTCAATTGGAAAAATTAAATAATAAATATTGTTTCATCCTGTACGGACATGCCGGAAAGGCGCTTTTATTCGAAATAACAGTTTCACAAAATCGCGAAGCTATTATGCAAATAAGGGTAAAATGAACAAAGCCATAATAACATCGGCGATGCCATCAAATTCATTCCCATGGCCTTTAAGGCAATAATAACAAAATTCTAAATTTGCGGAGAATATTGACCAGTTGACCCGGAAAATATAAAAAGGCCAACGTGATTGTCATTATATGAATATAGATGAAGCATGTGTGCCGATGGAAGTGTTTAAATATTATTAAAAAAAAGAGCAGATGCAAGAAAAACATTGTTTAATAATAAGAGCAAAGAGGCCTCTCATATAATCAAAAACCCTAAGGTGTTGGGTTCGTAGATGAAATTGGTCCATTCCTTTTTATTTTTTGCCATCTTTTTGCTTGTTCCCATTTTATATCTCCCCTTTCCAGTATTTCTGCAACTTCTTGGTTTCAAGTTTCTTTTGGTCTTCCCCTCTTTCTTTTTGTATTAACTCGGGCTTCCTACATACTCCTGACTGGTCTGTTGCTCATTCTTGTGAAGAACCACTTAAGCTTTTGGTTATCTAATACTTCGAGTATTCGTTTTACTTCCAGTTCCTTTCCCACATCCTCATTTTCCATCTGATCTCTTCGTGTTATACCCTTCACTCTCCGCAAATATTTTATTTCCATTGTTTGGATTCGACCTTTGGATTTCTGTGACATCTTCATTTCCACACCAAGGTAGTTAAATAAGTCTCCTTGCTCGATTTCTTCCTCTTGTATCCTTAAATTAATTTCTTTATCCCCTGATTCAGTGGTCACACTATCTACTTTTGTTTTCTTTATGTTTCTTTTTAAGTTTTTTCTCTTTAGTTCGCTTTCCCATATCTGTAGATTTTTTTTAATACATATCTTCTTAGTACTGTACCTTGTTTAAGTCCATCTTTGACTCTGAGTGTATCGGATTCAAGGTTATGCCTCGTGACGTAGCTGTAATTGTGGTTGTACAGGATCTTTTTTCGTGGGGTTAGACAGATAGAAAGTTATATACACTTCTGTTATTTGTGTTTTTTTATCATTTGTCTTATCGTGAAAATATGATCTTGAGAAATGTGACCTTTGTTTAAATCCGCTTTGTGAAACATCTAAATCTATTAAAGATCTTAATATATTTTCCAAATATCCTTTCATATTATTAAACTACGCACAATGATGTAATACTTCGATAAAATTAGCACTTTTTGTGTCACCTTTTTTATGTATAGACTTTCTCTTTTATAATGCATAAAAATAGGCTCTTAATAATAATATTTTAATTTGTTACACACAATAGCTCATTGTTGAAAACGGAATAAGAATATAAAGAAGACGAAAACAAAAATATCCTTTTATATTCAACGCTCGTACAAACTCACTATGTCAACCTTAAAACAAATAAAATTATCAAATTAGTTTTGTTGATACAGTGCATTTTTGTATTCTATGCAACTTTGTTTTAAAAATTCATTAGTTTCAAAAGCTTCATTACTATTATTTTTTTAATTCCATAAATATGAAGTTGACTCGCATTTTCTCTAATCTTTAATATTCAGATGTGCTTTACCAGCCAACTATCACGTGTACGTTAATACACGTTTGTCAGGGAAATGCTTAGCTTTCCCAAAACGAATTACAAACATACTTGACGTTATTACCAAACTGATGAGCTGGGACATAAACTAACGCTCATTCAAACCATTTATATAGATTTCAATATCAACGTTGCCATTATCGGGTTTTTCCGAAATAGATTTTCCATTGCCAGTCACTATCTATTTGCTATGAATTGAAAATAATTTAGTTGTAAGTTAACCTACGGCTACAAGGTCCAACTATGACTAAGAGGCCTTGAACAGTCCAAAGTTCGAGCTGTAATCAGCTAGGAGAACATGAATGAGCCTAGCTATGATTGACGCTCAAACTCAGCTAATGATCATCTGAAAGATCTAGTACTGATTCGCTCATAAGTTCAGCTGTAAACGCTCTGAGAAGTTCAGCTATGCTTATCACTAAAGCTTAGCTATGATATAATTGAAAAGACCTAGCTACGGTTGATACTCAAGCTCAGCTAATGATCTGAAATATTCAGTACTGACTAGCACTTGAGTTCAGGAGTGAATTGTCTGAAAAGTTCAGCTACGCGTACCAGTAAAGGCCAGCTATCGCTAGAAACTATTTTTAAGTTCTAGCTATGATTAACAATTAAGGTCAGCTACGAATTATCGAAAGAGTTCAGATATTATTTAATATCCCATCTCACCCGTTAATCATCTGATAGATCCAGCGCTGATTAACATTCAAGTTCAGTAATGGATCTTCTGAAAAGTTCAGCTATACTTACCAGTAAAGCTTAGCTATTAAATAATTGAAATTCCTAACTATGATTGAAGCCTAAGCTCAGTTATTGACCATTTCAAAGGTCCAATTACCTACTGTATAACAAAGGCTGAGCTATGAATAATCCAAAAGGTTCAGCTATGTTTAACACTGAAGCACAGCTGCAAAATAATTGGAAGGTATAGCTCAGCTTCATATTCATCTGAACAGTCCAGTTATACTAACTAACTGTATAACCTAGCTATACTCAACGAACAAGTTCAGCTATGCATCACGTAAAAAGTTTAGACGAAATGTTAGCTATCTGTGAACAACTGAACCGTCTATGGAATTTAACATTTTTTGCTAATTTTCCTTCAAGTGATACTGTTGGGGCTTGCTAACAGTTCAGTAATTATTTTCGCTAATGAAAATTTTTTGTGCGATTATACACCTCTTCAGAACGTACTTACGTAGTTGCAATTAGTTAGACGAAATTACAGTAGGAGATCGATCATCTCAAACCTCTCCTAACCCTTAAATATTCTAGATGGAAGTTTTAGTTTTAGTGAGTGGCAGGGGTTAAAAAATTTCGTGGCACTCGATGGCAGCACGGCTGCTTTTCAGATTCGACCTTGCATTATCCTGTTTAATTAAATCCCTACCACCACGGGCGTAACAAGAAAAAATTGTATCGGGAGTTTGGTTGATCACGAAATATGTTATATAAACTTTGTTAAAACTTCCAGCAATAGGACGTTCATGTCTTTTGAATCTAATTAGAAAATGGTTAAAAGAACAGAGTTGGAAAACAAGGGAAACAATATAGAATAGCATGTTTCAGGATTGGGTGCCTCCCTTGCCTGATAAATAACAACGTATTCATAGTATAGACTTGTATATTCTTAGTAGCAGGCTTTAATGTCGAGTTGATGCTTCATGTTGCGCTCCCTATTTGAATAACTTTATTTATCACGGGAAAAACAGGAACGGATTACCTTTCAGTCCTCTTCGGATACGAAAGGTGATCATGAATTTAATATCTCTGATAATAAAAACAATCATAACGAAAAGAAAAAGATACTGTCAATGCTTTAGTTTGGTGAACGAGTTCCTGATGCTGGCTAAGTTCCGAGAGAATCTGTAGAATAAAGCACTAGGCACCTAAGCCTTCAGGTTTTGTGTTTCTTCACTTATGTAAAGAGACCTATCAGACTCAACAATCTTTGCACTAGGTCCTACTTGGACAAATACTTCTTTGGGTTCTCTGGCCCTAGGAGTATATTTTTTTAATGAGACAGTGCTTCACAATCGAAGAGAATGTGGGAGGCTGTTTCCTGTACTTCCATGCACAACCGACAGATAGTTTCTTACCTATATAAGCTTTTGTAACTGTCCTTATCAAGCTTTCCCTTTTGGAGAAATCTTGTCTTGGGTACTTTAGACCCAGGAGTAAAATATATTTATTCTAGTAACTCATTGCTCTTAATTTAAAGGTTATGTGTGAGTCTGATTCTTCCCCTTCCATGCGAAATCGTAACGTACTTTGTTGGTTTTTTGACCAGGAGTTTGTTCCTGTGTCTTCCTGCTTAGGCATATGGATTTGTACGTTAGATATTTCGCTTGAATCTACGAGATATAGTGGTCCGAATACTGGTCCAGAAACAAGGGATCGATCAGGGTTAAGAGTTTTGGTATAGAATCCTAGACCACTCCAGATCTGACCAGGGAGAAAAATACTGGATGAAACTCCACGCTGGTTAGAGCTGAATGAATTCATTTATGATTATTGATGAATATTTCTTGAGAGACCATTGGAAAATCGTCTTATTCCGATCCTGTTAGGAAGAAAGGTACGGTGGAACTGGATGGCGGAAAAGGATAATTAGCAGCCCTCTTAGAGTCAAATTACTTTTCCCCGGGAGGATCAGAATAAATGTTGCGAAACACGCCTTAAACTCCATCATAAATGTGACAGAATATTTTTTTCACAAATAAGATTAGTAATATGTGCTTTCTATAGTTTAATTTACAAAAAATGTCAACTATCAAGTCGGAAACGATCCACTATAACAAAATAATACTTTCATTGAAACGCTTAGATATTTTAACCTTCTGGTTCCGTAAAAAGTGCCATACATTAATCAGTATTGGCCATTTAATAAGTGTTTGGTAGGTGCCGACACTGTCATCAATGTATTTTTCATGGAAATGTCAAAGGCTGTTGCTTTACAACTATGTTGCTTTTTTACTTAACCAATACGTATGTTTCTATTTTTTTTTTCAACTTTTTTGTATTGTCTAAAAGGCGGCTAGATTTTTAAACTTTTTGATACAGATTCTTCTGTATTTTTTCCCGAGAAATCGAAAGGGATATGTCTCGAGTAAGCAATGTCAAAATATATTATTACTCGACATATTCTCCTCTTAATTGGATACATTTATTAAAGCGAACCTGCAACGTCTCTAGACCTTTTAAAAAAAATGTTTCTTCTTGCTCTGCAAACCAGACCTCCACAGCTTTTATTACCTCCTCGTTGGAAGAAAATTTATGCCCTTTTAAACTTTTTTTCAGTTGAGGAAAGAGATGATAGTCGGACGGAGCCAAATCTGGTGAATAAGGGGGGTGTTCTAGTAAATTCAAACCCTAAATCACGAATTTTTTCCATGGCAACATTAGATTTGTGTGCAGGGGCGTTGTCCTGCAAAAACAAAACACTTTTGGATAGCTTTCCGCGTCTTTTCTCTTTAATTTTTTTCCCGTAGAGTGGTCAGTAATGTCGAATAGTAATCTCTAGTTATTGTTCTACCCTTATTCAAAAAATCAATCATGATTACTGCATGGCAATCCCAAAAAACTGAAGCAAGAACTTGTCCAGCAGATTTTTGGACACGAGACTTCTTAGGTATTGGAGAACCAGAGTGTCGCCATTCCATCGATTGTTGCTTTGTTTCTGGATTGTAGAAATGTACCCAAGTCTCATCCATAGTAACAATTCGGTTTAAGAAGTCTACATCGTTTTCAAATCAAGCACAGATCGAACGCGATGCTTCTAACCTTGCACGCTTTTGAACATCTTTTTTCTTTTAACTCTGGTTTACTTTTTTGACGTCAAACTTCACACTGACACTTCTAATAAGTTATTGTTCGTTGCTATGGTAACGCAATATATTGTTTATGAATGGAACTGGTCTAGGCTAACTAGATATCAATACATCCTCGTATTTGTTGCAAAATATTTATTTGTGGCTGAGATAGGGGCCAAAAAGTAAAAAACTGTCGAAACAAAGTTTTTTTTGCGTGTGCAACGCTCCTAATGCGTTTTAGAAGCTGAAAATTTAGGAGAAGACGTTCCAAACTAGTCCAAACAAGACCCCAGAGTCAGTTTTCAAAAATTGATTGCAACATTGTTAATCGACTATTGCCTTTGACATTAAAATTATGCTACAAATCAAGTTATTGAGATGAACATTCTCACACAAAACGCTCAGACGAATTTTAAAGCGAAATCACAGCCGTAATGACACTATTTCAGTTAGGAAGTATAAAAGTTAAGGAGCTTATGCAACATAGTTTTTTACGAGGACATTTTACATATCAGATATCGCATTTTCTCCGACAGTGTCGTTTTGTGTTATCGCGGAAACCGCCGAGTTTGAGACTATACGACTGATATCATAAAGCTGTAGGAAAAATAACCAAAGCGCAAAAGGGCTACACGGAAACTTTATTTTATGGCGCGTGTTTATGTGAAAGAATTTTGTCGGGACAGCCACGTCAGTCGTGTCTTTAGATTTTAGCTCGAATCCCAAGTTTATTGTTATATTTTTTTTTAAAGGTAGCAAAGGAAAAAACATTTTATTTTACGTCAAATTCCATGAAAATCGTTTATGAATAAATATGGGTCAACACAAAAAAAATGAACTCACCGTTTACATCGATTTGAACCCACGATATGATTGGCTGTTCAAGAGCATCACTTTCGACCCTGCACTCGAAATGAACCAGTAAGTCGCCCTTTTTAAGGTTCAATCGCAAAGTAGACATTGCCACTTCTACGCCGTCTTCAGATTTCTTGACAACATATTTAGCTGAAACAAAAGAAAAAGTTGTTAGTAAGATAGTAAAAGGCAATTTGTAATTGGACATTTACATAAATACCAAGAAAAATTAAATTCCCTATATTGGACAAAGGTACAAGAATCACCTTTGCTCCTGTCGTGTTCCTTAACCCACATCAGGATAATATTGTTATCTATTCCGAGGCGTTAGCTAAATCTCGATGGCACTCTAAAGGTGCGTTTAGATTGAGCGAAATTGTTTCGCGCAACAGTTTCGCGTGTCGCTGTCTCGGCATAACTGTTTGCACGAGGCGAAACCTTTCGGGTAGACAAGCGAAAACAAGGTGAGCCGCCAGTTTGTGAGAGACAAGCATGCCGGTTGTTCCGAGTGCAGCATTTGCAATTATGATGATAATTGTGTTGAGAAAGAAAAGAAATAAAAGAACACGCCGATGGTGGTCGAAAGACATATTTCGTCAGAGATTTCAATATGGAAACAAACTCCTGAGGGATATGACAGCGGAACCTTGAGAATATTCTTTTCGAAACTTTACTTAGATGACCACAGAAGGTTTTGAACAGCTCGTTTTGTCCAAGCATCCTCTCTCTTCATGCGGTTATGGTGCACCTTATCTTTGACATCCCATAAAAATCGGTACTTTGCATAAAGTTCAATGAGGCTGGTTCATTTTTGGCGCGAAACAGTAGAATCGGTTTACACTACAAGAAACACGAGACGCGAGGCTCTCTGATGCGCGCTTCAATAACGACTGACGAGTGGCTCACCACGAAACATACTCGCGAGAACGAACGAAACAAGTTTCGGGGTGAGTACCAGGTATATACGACGCGAAACATTTTCTCGCAATCTAAACGCGCCTTAATACTAGCTCCGATGAAACACGTTCAAGGCTAGCAGGTACAAGAGTATTTTGACAAGGTATAATGAGCATATAAGTTTGTTTTTTAGTTTCCAAGACACGGCACAGCATTGCCGAACGTTTTGCATTGTTCTTATTTCACCCCGCACTCATTCGGATCGGCACGTTCGACTCGACTCGACTACGGCGGAGATTCCTTGGGATGGCAACTTCTGCTAAACCGACGTCCAGTTGATTATTTTCTATCCAATAGTGGTGTCAATACTCTATTTATCATGGAGGAAAACTAATTTCTAGCATAGACAACATGTTGCTAGACGATTCAGTGCGCGGGTGATAGTTATGTCGATCCGATCCGTTCAGTGTCGATCCGAGTCGAGCGGATTCAGTGCGCGTCCTGCTTAACTCGTCGTCGGCACTTTCAAGTAGCACTGATAACGACATGCCAAAAAAGGTTGTTAAAAAACACCTTCATAGCTTGTTGATTTATAGATGGAGTAGTAGGTACGGGGGATGATAAAAATGTACGTTGTTAGAGAGCTATTTGAGAAGAGTTCCATTAACACAAATTCCCGATTGACATGGGCTGTGCTTTTCGTTTTTTGTGTACACTTTCACTTGTACTTGAAAATAATGGCTATATTGTTATCTGCACTTTCTTGTATTGAATAAGGCTCTTGCACTTTTCCAGTATCTGTGGTTGCTTCTCTAGAACTATTGAATCCTTAGGGACTATATCCTCTATAACCTGTTGGTTTGAGCTTAATTGTTTTGCGTTTTATGTCCGGTTTCTCGTGTAAATAGCTTACCAAATATGAGTTTATGCAGAAAAAATTTCAAATAGTTTCGAAATTAAACTCGAACAGAATTAACGATTTCGATGTTGGCCAATGCAACTTCCTGTCAATTAAACTTTCCAGACAACGGTTAAGCAAGTATTAATTGGCTCTAATTTATCAAACGTGGATTTAACTTTGAGCGATTAATTCATCGAAAGTAATGAATAATGGAATCATTATTGGATTTATTATGTTTTCAATATACTGATGGGGCCGGCAAACATCTGTCGTGGTTTAAGCAGATTTAAGAGGTAAACAGATTTACGAAGATATGCTTAATACCCTTGGTGATCAATGTCCTTCGTATGCGACTGTGAAAAATTGGACTGCAAGCTTCAAAAGAGGTAAATTTTCCATTGAAGATGATGACCGATCGGGAAGGCCAGTTTCTGTGTCAGTCCCCGAAAATATCGATGCAGTTCATGAAATGAGTTTATCAGAACGTCGAATTTGGCTAAAACGGATATCTGAAGCACTGAATATAGTTCACGTCAATTTGGACATGAGAAAAATTGCTGCAAAATAGATACCCAAATATTAGAATGTTGACCAAAAGCGTGCAAGGGTAGAAGCATCGCGTTCGATCTGTGCTCGATTTGAAAACGATGTAGACTTCTTAAACTATAGATGAGACTTGGGTACATTTCTACGATCTAGAAATAAAGCAACAATTGATGGAATGGCAACACTCTGGTTCTCCAAGACCTAAGAAGTTTCGTGTCCAAAAATCTGCTGGAAAAGTTCTTGCTTCAGTTTTTTGGGATTGCCATGGAGTAATCATGATTGATTTTTTGGATAAGGGTAGAACAATAACTGGAGATGACTATTTGACATTACTGACCACTCTACGGGAAAAAATTAAAGAGAAAAGACGCGGAAAGCTATCCAAAGAAAGTTTTGTTTTTGCAGGACAACGCCCCTGAACACAAATCTCATGTTGCCATGCAAAAAATTCGTTCGTGATTTAGGGTTTGAATTACTAGAACACCCCCCTTATTCACCAGATTTAGCTCCGTCCGACTATCATTTCCTCAACTGAAAAAAAGTTTAAAAGGTCGTAAATTTTCTTCCAACGAGAAGGTTATAAAAGCTGTGGAGGTCTGGTTTGCAGAGCAAGAATCAATTGTTCGCTTGTAGGTAGGTCAAGACTAGAAATAATTTATGGCTTTTTTATCTTTTCGGCTTTTTGATCCTCAAAGAGACCTTGCCGCTTACTGTTATTTTTTTGTGAAACAGTGCAAACTAATTCTGCTCACAACCTCCATTACCCAATGTGGATGTTTTCAGACTCAAAGAATATTTACCATATTCGAATGATTTATTAATTACCACATTCTAGCGACAGCAAAATTAATTTTGAATCCTTTGTATTAATTAAGGATGAAACATTCAGTGATTCTTTTCCATTGATTTAAGACCGTCTCTGTACTTTTAAGTTTGTTTAAAGTTAAATTGAATTTAAACTATGTACAAATGGCAATATAAAGTAAGTATGTAAAAGTTTTGCTAAAAGAGAAATTTACCAAGAAATACGATTCCATTTGAAAACCTACATGGTGTAATGAAGTAATATTATTACTCTTTCCCTTCTGTTCGAGCTTTATTAGTAAAGTTATTTTAATTCATGTAATGTTCAGTTGGGACGCAGCAGCGAAATGACAACGAAACTATATGCACACAACTTTCGAGATCTCTGAAAAGAGATGAAGTTTTAGTTTTGAGTGGAATCCAAAAACCGACTGTATGGAATGTAAAATTTCATTTTTGTTATTAATTAATAATCTGAATGAAAGGAAATGATGGTTTATAAGACTGGCATAATACAAGGTGTCTTATTATATCTTCTGTAAGTTCCTTGTGGCATTACTTATTCTTTTTTTTTTTTTTTTGGGAATCAAACCACAATAATGTTTTTTATTTATTATTTCGACGTTTCGGTAGCGTTCCAGCTACCGTTGTCAAGATTAACTATTTATAGTATAGAAATAATTTTTTGGTCCCTATCTGACACAACGAAAAAATTTGACAACTAGACAATCAATAATATTTTGAAGTTTAAGACTACAACACTTTGTTGTCAAATTTTATTAAGGTCCATTCATAGTAGATCACACCTCTGGTAAAATGTGAAATAAAATATTTTATTTTATGACATTCTAACGATATGTAGTCCACTAGAAATGGAATCCAGTGAAGTGCACGTTCCAGGAACGGTTTTTATTGGGATAGCGCTTTTTTTTCTTGCTTATTTTGGAAATTTTGTTAATAAAAACGCGTTTGTTGTTACTTTTTTTTGTGTATGAATATTTTTGTTTTCAAAATATGTTTAACTCAGTTTGGTGATTTTGTGTATTGAAGTGTGTATCGATTAACAACCATTCCAAAGATAAATCATTAGAAAACCTGGATAAAAACTTATGATGCTATACTGATAACGCAGGTAATAATTATTGGAAATTTCTCTTTCTAACATTGGTAACCAAATTTGACTACATTCGGCTGAAATACTAGCTACACATTTATCTGAATTTAGTTGTATTAAAGCACTTTCTTTGATTTTTCGTCTTTTATTCAATATTATTTTTGTCGAATCCCATTGAATTTTATGCCCCTCTTCCCAAGCATGTTTGCAAATACCTGACTTAAAGAACTCCCTATCTTTGATATACTTTTTATGTTCATTTATTCGGACTTTCAATGGTCTAGATGTTTCACCTAAATAGAATTTGTCGCATTCACAAGATATCTGATATATGCAGTTTTTTGAAGATTGTTCTTCATTTTTTGACTTCGTTTTTGTTAGTATAGATCTCAACGTATTGTTAGATTTGAAGCTAGTTCGAATATTGAATTGATTACCAATTTTCTTAATTCTTTCTGATAAACCCTTAACATACATTATTGTGGTTTGATTCCCAAAAAAATAAGAAAAAAGGGTCTTATTATGTTTATGGAGAAATTGAAAAATAAGAAAATGGAAAATATTTCTCCTGGAGCATTTGAAAATTTAATGGTTCAATTCCACAAATGTAGGTATAGACCAAAGAGACACATTCAACATCAATTTTAACCGACAAATGAAAACTTTTTGAACGTTGTTTTGATTTGAGTGACAAATGAAATTGATACAGGTAACTGTAATCAAGTAAATAACATACAATTAATGATTATTTACATGCAAATTCAAACTAACTTTCCCTTAACTGTTAATCGATATGACTTCATTTCATTCTGTATTGACAATTATAATTTTTTTTTGTAAATACTAGCATTTTCTGAAATAAATATTATTATTATTGTTTAATATACAAGGTGTCACGTACAAAAATAACATTTACTGTCTTCTGAAAACTAAATGCGAAGATTTAAGCTTTTAAAAACTGCCGGAATATAATGAGACACTCTGTATAATATAGTATAATTGTGAATATTTTCTTTGCTTATTTACATAAAAGTTTTTTTACAATTCATCGGAAGAAAAACGGTATTAATGCGTCTCAAATGACCGGGGTTTTAACTTTTTTTTTTTATGTTGGCGTTTTTACTAAGAGGAGATTAGATATCACGAGGAGATTCGCAAATATGCTTGAATGATATCTTTTGCCATTTATTTTGCAACCTGAACTCTCTGTTTTTCTGATTTCTTTCCATTAACCGTTCACGTTTACCAAAGGGAATACAAAACAAAATGAAATATTTAGGTCGTATATATCAGATTATACAAGACAAACAAAATGTTGTTTTATTGAAAAATTATTCGGTACATATTAAAATCTGTATTTAAATATAAAATATAGATCTGGCGCATTTCTAAAAAAAAATATTTCAAGTAAAACGTTTTTCAATTATAGGACAAGCAAAAATAGAAAACTTTTATTTTTATTAAAAGTTTCACTATTTTTTTGCCTCCATTGTATTTATAGACATCCGACTTCAAAGGTAGATATTAAACTGATTTATTATAAATTAACTTTTCTCCGTATTTTTAATAAAACTTTCATGTTATATTAATAGAAGACGTCCAATTTCTTTGAAAATGGTATCAAACTTTAAAAGGTAGATAAAAAGAGAAAAATAGTTTCAATACATTGAATATTTCACGAACTTGTATCGAAGAACCTCATTTTCATCTCCGGCTACCGACGTCTTCTGGAGGAACTTAAAGCGTCGCGGTCCAAAGAGAGGAAATTGCTTGGCGCATTTTAGTGCTTATCCCAGAAAACCTCATGTGTCTTTGAATGTCCCGTTTATTAGTCAGGGAGCCAATATGTTTACTGGACATTTTAGTTGAGATATGAGGAAGAAATTGAGGATTATTTTCGGCTCTGTCAAAAAGGCGTTAATGTATGTTCAGACAAACAAACTTTCAGTTGGCAGCTAGGGATTTGATTGGTTGAAAATTATTTTGACAATTTTGATAGATCTCAGCTGATTTTATTTATATTTTGTTTTGTAAAAAATAAAGATGGATGAAAATATTTATTTGATTTCAAGTGCATTTGCACAAACAAATACTTCCACCAAAGCCAAGCCAAACAAGGAAAATGGAAGACTGAAGAGTACAGTAAACAGTTGACAAATGACGTTTCCCACGTGGTGCATTACTTTCGTTTTGATTGGTTTATACCTGAACTGCCAACTGCGAACTTAAATCTTGGAAATCTTGAACGCGGACGCAGCGTAACTGGCGTAATGGAAACTGCGAACTGACTTTATAAACGTAATTGTGTGATCACTTTAGTTTAACTTCAACTGAACTAAACTACCAACGACGAACTGAACGTAAAGTTTATAATTCCTACTTAAGACCGTGCAAAGTTTTAACCATTTTGTGGTGTCCCAAAAAGTCGTATCGTGAGAGAGCACGTGGCTGTACATTTCGGTGGATTAAAACTAAGCAACAGATGTATTGAAGCCACGTGCCAAAGCAGAAAGACAGCAAACTTCTGGTAAAAAAAACCCTAACACAATATTAAATTTCAGCAGGGGTAAGGAAAGTACGGGAATCATCACAGAGAGCAGTTGTACACATCCTCACGCATATAAACCGTACAACCAAGAGTACAAAAAGCCTAAAGGCTGAGGTGCCTAAGTCTAAGCCTCTGATTGGTGATCAATGAATCAACCTCCCGTACTCCTTCCCAGATAATACAATGGATATCCATAGGATATCTGTTCGAGTCTAGAAGGATATCCTATGGACATCCATTGGCATCAAAATTGGACATCCCAAGTATTTCCGTTTCGTACTAAGAATGATTATACCTTGTACAAATATATGGACATTCACTGGACATGATAAATAAACCATGGACATCTCATGGATGTCCAATGGACGTCCATCATTCAAATAAATCTTCACGTCTAGTGGTGAACGAGAACTGAACTTCCAGTGAATGTCCCCAAACGAATATCCATTGTACTAGTGGTAAATTGGATGTCCATTCTGTGTCTATGTCCATATGGACCAATCGTGGACATTATACGGATATCCTGTGTTCACTGGGTTATGATGCAGAGATACCTAGATCCATATAACACAGCACAAGACGTAAAAGTCCTTTGGACTCTGAATGAAGAGGCAAAAACGAATAACGATAATAATAATAATAATATGGCAACTCAATACTAAAATCTGAAAATATGTCTTTTCAAACTAATGAGATATAATGAACTTAACTTTATATTTCAGTGTAATATTTTAATCAAGATCTTGGCTAATAATTCAACCCTTTCCCCATAACGGACAGTTATCGAGGACAACTTATCTGGTGGAATAGTCGACATTTTCCATGTTCCTCGAATAGAAACCGAGTCCATCTATAAAGTTATCCGGCCCATCAACTAACCACCCTTCGCCGAACGATGCGACGCATTTACAAAGGCTAGAAGATCATCGTCTTGAGGAGATGACTCCGAAGTCGTTAGATTTATATCTGTTAAGGATGTGGACCTAAATGAAATGGACATTGGGCTTTTCTCGCCCTAGGCCCTTTTATGGCTCTCTTTCGGGTGAGCCTATCGAGAGTTGGAGCCGCTACATCGCAAATCACAGTTATATAAGAATTATTCGTGTTTGTTTTACACCTAATTTTCTTAGAGACTAAGGATATTGATTCAGTTTAGTTGGAATACATCTTTCTAGTTCCTTTAACTAGACGATTTTTGATAGAAGAGGTAAAATGAAGTTCAAGTGCCTGGGCTGTTGAGCACAACCCAATCGAATAAATGAAAGCCTCACTTTACCACAATAAAAATATAGTAACCGTTATTTTGTTGGTATCGAAATAAGAACTCATCTCTACCAGTTCACTCTAAAAGGTCTTGCGGGATTTCCCGAAGAGTTATTGTCCGGTTTTTAATTCGATTCCGCCTATACAGCTAGTTCTCTCTTCTTTTATCGGTAAAACGGATTTTTTGGTTGACATATTAGATAATTAGTTGCCGTGACATCTGCTGGATCGTCGAGTTAGAAAATTCTTGGTTTATCTGACGCAAATACACCGAATAAATCTAATGTCTATCCGGACGCAAATTACGCTTTGTTTGCGATTACGTTGGCGTAAACGATTGTTTGACATCGAGGAAGGATTCTAAGGTAGTTCATGCATACGATTGTAGCTTCACGTGGGTTCTTCTTTCGTTAAACGGAGTCTACATCAAATTATACACTCATAAACTGTCGCTTAAAGTGTTAATAAGTCATAAAGCTACGTACCCAGAATGTATTTTTTCTAAAGTTAATGAAAAACAGTATAAAAACCCTAATGAAACTGATAGCAAAAATTTCGAATCTAGTTTTCTAATCTCTATGTATAGCTTTTCGCATTATTTTTTATCGATGTAGTGTAGAGAATATTCGGGTCGGCTCTTCCGTCTCGACATTCATACAGAATTGTTCAGCAAAAAATATGATTAATGGTTGATATATCCTGCGATGTCTTCATATGAATTTAATTCAATAATACTCTCTACGTTCTTGGTAATAAAGCCGTCAAAAGGAATGTTCCAGCCAAAAGTGAAATTCGAGCTTTTACAGAAAAATAGTTCGCGAAGAGTTTTATAGTTTAGTCGATAGAAAATTGTTTTTAAACGAGTTGGGGGAAAAATAACTGTAGTTTAAAAAGTCACCTAATATTAAACTATGCAGTTTCTGGACCAGTAGCTCGGAATATGTGACATGCGTGACATTTGACTAAGTGATTTTTGACGTTAAGTGCATAACGTGTGCTGATAGCGGACGTATGGTGAGGATAGCCAAGAACATCACTCCTGCTGCACGCCAAATGTCACTCACTTAGGTTCCAATGTCTCTTAGATCCAACTTTTATAGAATGTATACTTTCTAAAACACAGCTGCTTTACTTTCTTAATCAAACACCCAGTACAAACAAAGTACATAAAAAAAACTAACATAGAAAAGGTTTCCAGTCAAGACTCGATGGAAATTTACATTTTTACCCAATTTTTATACTCTTCAACCATAATTGTCAAGTTCTCCAATCCGACAACCACACGTTTGAAAAAAAAGACTCTTCAACAGCAAATCTCATTTATTAGAGTTCTTTTGTACTCGAAACAATTACTGAATTAAAAAAAGTACAAATGCCACTTACATAAGGTGTGAAATTTATAAAAACTTCCACTATAAATGTTAATGGCCTAGTCGGACAACAGGCGATTGAAAAGTTAAATACGAAGAATGGAAATAATTTTTGGTTTAAAACATTCATTCAAATATTTAAATTAGAAACTTCCCAGAAGAATGCTGTAACGAATTAAAAAGAATCAAATAATATTGAACAACTGTTTGATAGTATATCTTTCAGTCCATTTGGTGGATGCTGTATCTTTGGGAGGGAGCGTACGTTTCTCCAAAAACTACTTGTTTTCGATAATCTAATGACTGTGGAAAACAGACTTGGTCTTCAAACACCAGAGTCTACAGCTATGGTTTCTATTCTATCATTCCATTTTTTACAGGTGCATATCCTGTAAGGAACCTCAAATGTTAAGCGAACCTAATAACCTGGGAGCAGGTTACCAGGGCAACCACTATAACGAAAGCATTGACAAAGTTGACCAATCCGTGAAAACAAACGTCTTAGATCTTTGTGTCTTAGGTAAACACCCATTTTCTTTTAATTTGTATTTTTTTGTTGCCTCTAGTTGTGACTTCATCAGTATGTTTGTTTCCATCATATTAAAACGTTTTCTGGATGTCACTTTGTTATTACTTAGAGCGGGAATTATTAACTAGGCGCTGGTTGGTATATTTCTCCTTTTTGTTACTCATTATCCTTCTCCCTCCAACGACTTTTGGGCACCAGGATTTAGTCTTGTGGTCATGCGTTGAGCAACGATTTAAAAATGATTGCTTTTGTGATAGAAAAGTGTGGTTTTTTTTAAGGAGCCGTCCTTTCGCCGCACCACCTCAGACTCTTGGGCTTATTATGGATTCTCCTAATGTTCTGACTACAGCCTATTCAGCCAATCCGTTCCCTGTATTAGCTGATACAGGCTCTTTACTGGTTGGCTCTTGCAAGTTCGTCAGCTTTTTCATTGCTAGCGATTCCTTTGTGACCTGGGACCTACTCCAGTGTGGTGTGTGGTTAATTGGGGGTAATTTTCTTGGAGGACTGGGAATTATTTCTCGATTATAACGTGAAAAAAGCTAATAGTGAGAATTGATGTGTGACAAGAAAACATGGGTCTTTGTAAAAAAAAAAAAATTTCCGGATATATTATTAAATATGAAAATTATAATAAACTCTTCAATATTTCATCTGAGACACTTCACATACTGAAAAAACGGAAAGAAATTGGATTTAAACTCGATCCGAACGCTTTTGATACGAAAACAAAGCCTCCTAAATTATAAACTAGATTTTTACCGACGCCGCTTTGCTAATAATACAGAAAAGACATTTACGAAAAAAAAAGCAATACACTGTCGCTAAAAACGAAGCTGTAAATTCACTCTAGATGTTTAATGCATTCGAAAGAATATTTTCTATATAGGTTTGTTCCAAAAAAAGGAAAGTTTTAAAGTTAATTTTACATTCAAATATTCAATAATCTAAAAGCTTTTAAAAGTACTCACCGTTTTTTTTTGTGTAATATTATTATGAATTTCAGAAAGGATAAATATGTTAAAATATATAAACCGAAAGTGTATTTTATTAAAGATAACTGAAAAAGTTTGTATTCTGTTCTGTGTACAATTATCAGAAAACATTTTGTATAGATATATTATTTTAACATTAAGAGCTTTTCCAGTGGATGGCACATGAGTTTGACTTTTGAACGAGTAGTTTCAATGTTTTCTGACAAATCCCTATCGAAATTATAAAATATAAACATGGGAAGCCTCTTTCAAGCGAAAATTCACGCCATAGGAGAGTGTGCCTAGTTCAATCAGTGGCGGAACAACGTAGCCACGGGCCTGTGTGCGAAATTTTTGCCGATATTGTTATACGAGGATGTATTGATATCTAGTTAGCAACGAACAATAACTTATTAGAAGTGTCAGTGTGAAGTTTGACGTCAAAAAAGTAAACCAGAGTTAAAAGAAAAAAGATGTCCACCGAAATTGTGAAAATCGAAAAATTGGAGTATCGAGCCACCATCAAGTGTATTTAAAAGGGTTAAGAGGTAAGCAGATTTACGAAGATATGCATAATACCCTTAGTGATCAATGTCCTCCGTATGCGAAAAATTGGACTGCAAGCTTCAAAAGAGGTAAATTTTCCTTTGAAGATGATGAGCGATCGGGAAGGCCAGTTTCTGTGTCAGTCCCCGAAAATATCGATGCAGTTCATGACATGATTTTATCAGACCGTCGAATTGGGCTAAAACGAATATCTGAAGCACTGAATATTTCATACGAACGCGCTCATCATATAGTTCACGTCAATTTGGACATGAGAAAAATTGCTGCTAAATGGATACCCAAATGTTTGAATGTTGACCAAAAGCGTGCAAGGGTAGAAGCATCGCGTTCGATCTGTGCTCGATTTGAAAACGATGTAGACTTCTTAAACCGAATTGTTACTATAGATGAGACTTGGGTACATTTCTACGATCCAGAAACAAAGCAACAATCGATGGAATGGCAACACTCTGGTTCTCCAAGACCTGAGAAGTTTCGTGTCCAAAAATCTGCTGGAAAAGTTCTTGCTTCAGTTTTTTGGGATTATCATGATTGATTTTTTGGATAAGGGTAGAACAATAACTGGAGATTACTATTCGACATTCACTCGACTGGAAAATTTTTTGAAATTTCTGAAAGTGGGGAGTAGGGATTTGAGACAAAAGACAGAAAGAAATTGCGTATGTTCTAGTCGCTATCTACGCAAAAAATATACAAAAAATGTTCAGGCAACTGAAACAAGAAAATAATGGGGCAATTCAAGGAACTGCTGAAAGAATACATAATTGACAAAAGTTTCATGAATCAGTTCTAAAATGCCATGGGAATGACTGAAAAAACTCAATTAACTAAGTAAGATCAGCGTCGTCATCTTATTTTTTTTGAACTACGGTTACCAGTATCGCCCATCTCTATACAAAACCGGTCCATCTGAAAGAGAATCTCCTGTACCGAGAATGACATTGCGACATTAAAGAAAGAAAAAGCTTCATGTAAGTAAAAACTTTTTGGTAGATAAATCGCTGAACTGAACAATGGTGCAGTGTCAGGAAAGAATTTTTGAAACTTCGGAAAAGTTTTCTTTTTACTTTGTTAGATGAAGTGTATAACGTGGCGGTATCATGTCGCGTTGGCAGTTCTTTGAAATTGTAACTCGATACGCGAAACACTCACCGTGTTTTCGAATCTGAAAGAACGACGGCGGCTCACTGCGACTGATGAAAAGTTAGATGGGATTGGAAGTAATTGAATTGGATCATTTTTGGTTAATGTACACAAAACCATATCTATTGTCTGTATATCTTTGAGATGGAGTTATAATTCTGTCAGAATCTTTACACATTCATGGCGTTCGTTATTTTCTAAACAAGGGCAATGAATTCCACAGGGAAATAAGACGTTTCTTATGACACTTGATGCTTTGGGCGTCAATGTACTGGCTAAGGAGGAAAGTAGAAGAAAAACTTCAATGTAGAGCTGTATCAAAACAAACATTGACAACATCAGAACTTTTCTGTAAGACACAGTCGTGGTTGAGTGATAGCTTATAATACCGAACAGAACGATGAATGGGAACCGCTATAGTACAAAGTAAAGCGTAAGGGATTGTAACTGAGGGGTCCCGGTGGTTTCGCTTTCTATCAGCAGTGGAGTTAGATCTACGAAATGTCCACATGAAGCCATAATGTGATGTGATAGTGATAGGGGGTGACTGGAATGTGCGTGCAGGCGTCAAGCTCACCAGGAGAGCGAGAAAGACGTAGACAGGCAAGGCATCAGGATCACGAACGAATAGGTGGATAGGTGTACGCACAAACGTCAGGTCCAGCACTATAGGGACAGTTGTAGAGCAGGGCTTAGCGTAAGGGCTTGTAACTGAGGGGTCCCGGTGGTTTCGCCTTTTCAATTTTCAGAATATATATCTTATATTTCACTCCGCGGCTGGTCTACTTTCTCACTGAACGTGTGCCATATCCGATCATAGAGTTCAATATAAAGGAAGATGACAGGGGAATTGGGAACGTCTGGAACAAGGAACATACGAGAGGAGACTTGAAAGATATCAGTATAACAGAAATCTACGAAATAAAACAATTTAGCACAAAATGACTCTAAACACCAGTAACAGACCTTTACTAAGAAAACTAAGAATATTTATTTGATTCATAGGTAAGTACTGTCAAAAATAAATCATGACATCCCAACTAGCAAAATAAACCCCTAAAAGAACGAAATTATTTCATAATTATCGTATAGCGCCGCTTGAAAGAATAAAATTATTTTTTAGTGCGTCTCAATACGACAATTTTATCATAAAATATAGGGATTTCTCTAATGCTGTTGTATAGATTTTATAACAGTTGCATGACTATACTATAAAATTTCTATATAATAGTTTTAAAACAGTGTTATAAAGATTATAATACGGCTGCATACAGTTGGTTCGGTGAATCTCTTCCCAAGTATGAAATTATTCACATACTACTTTTTATAGTACGTCTCGTTTCTACTCACAGAATCTAAACCCACGAAATGAAACCGTTTGTTCCATTACAACATAATATAACAAACAGAGATAGCCATATGATGAATGTCGGCGATAGGTGTAGCCCACACAACAGAAGTTCTGTGGTTTAAACTTGAATTTGTACATTGACAGACGAAAGACTTTGTTTACATTTTTATTTTACATTTTTGTCCATTTTTTTGCCCCTTGTATATAAATTTATTTCAAAAACTTATACCTGAGTGTTCGAATTATTGTGGTAAGTGAATATTATTATACCAGCTTCAATACAATAATAAATAACGTTCACCGTCATTTTAGCCACATTCTAATTAAACCATCAATCTACGACCTACGTGTTACTGAATGTATTGATGTATTGCGTTTGTATATGAATGATGACGCATGGGAAAAGATCCACCGAACCAACTGTAGTAATACAATATACTTGTAATAGCGACGTTAAAAGTAATTTGTAAAAGAAGCTGTATAAATACATAGTTGCATTAGAGTTCCTTAAGAAAACTAATAAAGATTGTTGCTTTATGCAGAAGTGAATCTTATAACAACAGTATTCTCTCTTATGAAGATCTTATGGAATAAAAATGTAGTTCCCAGAAATAAATTTTCTGGCAACAAAAGTGGTCGAGAATCAAACAGCACACCTGACTCTTGAGACTGTCAAAAACAATTTTATGGCGCTGCATTAAACATCATAATAAAACTTTAATATCGTATACAGTTCAGAAGAAAACAGACACTGAAATGTCTCAGAGGTCACCGGTTAAAATGTCACTGTATTCGTTTTTCTTAAATTCTTTTTTGAACGTTTTAACATTATCGTTTTGTAGAATATTGTAATAAAAACGATAGGCAAGTCAGTTTTATACCTTATATTATTGTATGTTTGGTTGCCTATACCACAATCGGTTTTTAATAGAAAACCCATTTTGTGTACATGAATATCGCTCTATTCGATATTTATAAAAGAAATTATGGTTTGATTTCCTGTATCTCAAAAACAAGAGCCGTTAGACAAAATCTAATGGAATTTTTGGAATTGAAGACTGATGCTGTCGATGAGATCAAAGACAATGCAAAATTTGGTCAATTAGTTATACCGGTGATCAAGTCCTTATTCCTTCAGCCGTAAAATCAATATTCGATATTCCAATTTGTCGTGTTTCAATGAAGATGCACCGGCACCTCATCATTCAATTACTCTTAAACGTAAGAGCTTCTTAATGACATTAATAGAGGCAATATCGGATAAAAGGACTTACGGGCCGAAATCCAATCAGATGTAACCTGATTATTGCAGTCGAAAGAACCTCCGAGGGACAGGTACGGAGTTAGTTTTATTAGTAGATTTTTTTTAAAATGTATCATCTACTAATCGGTACGAAATTTAACAAAAACTCGTTAATAATAACTTACCCTTCCCCTTCCCCAGGGTACTTCTATTTTCAGTATTTAAAATAGCACTTTTGGTAACAATTTTTCTAAATCCGTCTCTGGACAGTTCTATGCATTATTTTGTAGAGAACGAAGAGAGTCTGATTGAATGCAACAATGCCATATTGTCAGTTTGTAGCTGCCGTTTCTATAAATTCCAGGCCACGTCCCCATTGACCTTATTACTAATCATGAAATTTGATTGGTCATCACTTTAGGAAAATACGTTTTAGCACTTCTGTATTTGCCAGACGTGATTGGGAAAATATGAACGGCTCTTCAGAATTTCATTTTATATCTCAAGATAAAACGATTTTGTGTAATAGCTACAGTAAATTTATCTTTCTAAAATACTTTTATTTTAATTTTTTACAACTCTATAAAAATATGAAGTAATAGATATGTTGAGCGATACAGAAATCAGTATTTTATTTATGAATGTGCAGATGTCGAAAGAATAATTCTATAAATTTTTGAAAAATAATATTTTTCAAAAACAGTGGCCGTTCAACTAAGGAGCAACAACTACTTCCCGTGATTTATGCACCGCCGGATATTGAATTACACCCCAAAGTCAAACGGGGTTGGTATATCTACAAGATATTTTAAAACCAATCTTCTCGGATACCCTCGTATACAAAATATCGTAGATAAAATGTTGTTTATTTTTTTTCATATCTCCATTTTATTTAAGAGTGTGTATCTTGAATTTCAGTTTGAAATTCCTATTATTATGGGCTCTATGAATTTTTGACTCGATGCGTGTATTTTCGACTAAATTTTTTAAATCGGATCTAAATTTTTTCAGACACTTTCTTTCCCTAATTTGACCCCATAAATTGCGAAAATTCCCATATTAAGTTTCTAAAGTCCATAGTTAAAACGTTTTTAGGCAAAAATAAGAAAAATTTAAACACGTTCGTTGCTGAAATCTGAAAATTTTGATCTTGATAAATAAATTATAACATTTTTTGCGGAATGTACCCAATTTTTTACGTCAACAAAAAAATGTCTTTATGAAATTAGGTCAATTAGAGCTGCAGTCCCTCATGTGGTGTTACGTTTTGTCGTTTCGCTCGAGCACCGTTCCAGGGTAAACTAGGTTAAAACAATAATATAATATTGTTACAAGAACTCGTAAATCGCCTTGTAACTTTTTTTTTCTTCACGGCAAATTTCATTTGGATGAATCTAGATGTGATAGCAAAACTAAACAAAACAAAGGACAATCGTGTGGAAAAACAGCCAGAGAAGATAAAGGCTCGGAAAGCCGTCTCCGCCTTTTTGAGTTTGGCGAAAGTATTAACACAGAGCGATGCTTTCTCTCTCTCTCATCCCCAGATACACTATTAAAAAGGATCTGTTACACTGGAACGTTTTTTTCGAATAGAATTATACATCTACGCCAATGAATATACCACCGAGAACAAAATTATAATATGCTCATGTTTTAAAATAATAATAAACAAGGACGAATATTATGCGTAAAGTTTTAAGCAATGTTGTGAACTTTGATTAACAAAAAATTAATTAATTATTTTAATTTAATTCAATTCAATTTAGGATTGAATTTTATTAGTGTAGAAAACCAACTGAATTACTGAAGAAAGGAGCTCCGCAGATAAATGACAAAAACAGAGGTGACGCCCACAATGACTTAACGAAAAAGATTTTTTTTACAATTTTTTCCGATCTAGCTTAAAATTCATTTGCTTTCGATTTGATCTACTTTCAATTTCATTCAAAGACTTTTTGCGGTTGTCAATTACAACAGAAAATTTGCAATTTAGAGATAGGATCACAAAAGGCGTAACCAATTCCAGCATCTTTAATCCATTAAAATTTTTATTTATCGTAAATAATATCAAAATTCAAATAGAGCGCACCTATCTACGTTTTAAACGGCCCTCCATGGAAAAAAATATTCAAATACTTATTCATAAGAAAATACAATCCAGATTTTCCGAAAAGGAAAAAAAACGAATGGAATGTTTTCGTATTCCCGACACGTATAAAGTCTTATTTTTTCATCCCCATTCGATTTTAGCAATCTATTCTTTTATCGTACAATTCGAGTGTCCAAAAATATCCACACTTTTTATTTCCTGCACGTCCTTATATGTAGTATGTGTATGTCTCTCTCCTCCTACCTCACTTTTTTATGTCAACTTTTAGTTTAAAGAATGTTAGTGTACGGGGGACGTGGGAAATGTAAAAAATACTTATCATGAGATTGTCATTTATAAAAAACTGATGAACAGAAATATATTTATAATAACTCTGTTTTTCATGTACAAAAATTTAATTCCCATTAATGTTTGTATGGAATTTGTTCATTATACTTTTAAACTGAAATTCCTTTATATGCAGACTTAATTTCTGAAATAACTATGTACATGCTTTGTGTACATAGTAGGATTTTTGTTTCCAGTTTGTTACATTTACGATTACCAACCAAAATTGTAGGAATTTTCATTTAAAAAAACTTTGGTTGTAACAGTTTTTCGTGTAAACTGATAATAAAAGAGTTGTTAATCAAACAAACATTCGGTCCTAGGAAAAAATTGATGGAAATCAAAATTGTACTTTATTAGGCATTGGATTCTTTTTCAAACGATATCAAGTTTTTCAAAATCCATAAAGCGGAAAAGAAGTGGTAACAGTTTTATTGAGTCAGCTTTCCCACTCACCCCTACCAATTATTTTACAAAATAGAGGAAAAAGTACTAGAGCCCTCTAGGATAAGTAGCTTGTGAGATACAATGGTTTACCTCTCTTACAGCCAGTTTTACAATCGGTGGTAAACTCCTAGGGTTAAGTAACCTTAACCAAGACACTAACCAATAGAATCATCATTTTTGACTAATGGTCAGATACTTACGAAATTGTATTAACTTTTGTTGCGTTGGTATGAAAACCATCGATAGTATGGTGTTCTATGCCAAATGAAAAGAAAAAGAAGACCTTTGGAGGTTATGTTTTACAGTTTTCATACTCATAGATAGGGAATTTATATACTCTGAAACTACCAACGTGCAGAAAGAGCATCATTCCTGTAATGAAGGAAATAGCCTCCTCAATTTCTTCCAATAGACTTTCTACTGTCCTCTTGGACAAACGAAATCTGCAGAAAAAATCGTGATTGTCGAATACTTGGAAATAAACACGTCTTGAATGAATAATTTTTGGCCGTCTGACTTTATCGTTAAAAATAAGAATATACAGTTTTAAAATTTGACAGTTGATGCAGTTGACAACCAAAAATTAGGTTAGATTTCCTTGGTTAGCACAGTTACCAGTTAAATATTTTAACGATGAGGTAACCGAATATTGTGAAACTCGCTGTTAATCAGTCACCCGGTACCTACATTAAAACGAATATGCTCCTTGTGAAAATTTATCTTCAGCATCAAAGAACGTTTTTAGAGAAAATAAACCCGGATTTAATTAAGGCAAACCTCCGAGAAGTGATTTTCCATCCCGGAAGGAAAAGAAGCACTCAAAACCTTGAACCAGACCCAAAGCCGGAAACGGTAATACGATGTTATCGACAGATTGGATGTGCGGAAGCGATGGACAAAGATATGCCGATTTCCTCGTGCACTACCTAACTGGCCAAGGTCGTAGGACAATAAATAATTAGGTAGTTAATAATTATTTTTAACTTTGGCACACTGTTCAATAGTCAGCTGTCAACATTATATTTTTATTTCCTGTATACTCGGAATTAATGAATGTGGCAACGTTGGTGGATTATCTAGAAGCTTGCTGTCGCTAAGGGTTTGTTTGGGCGAAAAAAGTCCGGTCTGTATATTGGTTTTAGGGTTCACGGAATAATCACCGGAGTTCTGGAGGTTAATAAAGTTAAGATTGTGTTGGGATAGTTTAATTTGAGTGTTTTGCCAAGAAATGTAGTTCGAGTCTTTCCGAGAAGTGGCCATAAAAAAACGAGCTTTAATTAAACTACCGTTTTAGGTTATCATTTAATCAAAATCAAGAGATACGATTGTAGTTAAGGAAATGGGCGAGCGAAAAAAATTTAATTAGTACGAAAAGAAGCTAAAAGAAATATTTTCGTTCTTTATATGCCAATGAAAATATTTGTAAGAGGAAATGAAGACTTTTAGATTGAACATTAGATTTAAAATGAGCATTTTTAGTTTAATTTTAACAAGTATTAACGATTTTAAATTTGTTAATGAAGCATCACTTTTATTTATAATAAACGAACTGCCCCTGTATATATACCCCTAATCCTTATTGCCGCGTATTTCGGACATAGATGCACTATTTAACAATCGCTATGCAATCATACTAATTTTCCGATTGTTTTTCTCTTTTTAACTGATCTATTTCACTAGAAAGAGTATTAGTTAGCGGACACGTGCGAGAATGAATAATCATATTTGGCAACGTTTGATAATCTACAAAAGCTCATGTTGTTTCTTTCGGTGTTTTAGGTAATAGGAGCTTTGTTTTATGTGAAATTATTTGTGTGATTACGAAAATTATTGAGATTTTTTAAATAAATATTGAATCCGTTGCTTGTTTTGAAGGTAAGTTTCGATTTTGATTTTATATTAACATGAAAGGTTCTATGATTATTAAAGGAATGTTTTCTAATAGTGATTAAAAATAATTTTGAACCGAATTCTACTAAAAAGCAGTGTAAGCTATTAGATAGATATTCCTTATTATTCGAATATACACTAAGGAAACAATTTAAATAGAATGGATGAAAATGTACCGTGATTGAAGTATTAGGTATTAGATTTATGATAATCCCAAAACAAAATTATGATCAGGGTCGTACTAGGTCCATCCAATACTGAAAATTGTAAAATAAATGAAACAAAATATGATATCACAATAATTATCAAAATCGGAAATGTTTTTTCAGACACTTTATATACGAGAATCCCCTAATTTGACTCGTAGATTACGAAAATGCCTATAAAATGTTTCCAAAGTCAATAGTTGACATTTTTTCTTCCTCTAATTTTCGTACTACACTTCTTACCCCCCCCGTATACAAAATATAGTAGATAGAATGTTGTTGATTTTTTTCTACATTCCTTCATTATTTGAGAGTGCGTATCTAAAATTTCAGTGCGAAATTCCTATTATTGTAGGCTCTATGATTTTTTGACTTGATGTTTCTTTCAAATTTTCAAAAACTTTTTTCAGACATTGACATTCTCATACGGGATTGGGATAAAGTATGGAACCAAGTAAATATCTTTTAAACAAAAAGAACGATATTTATGAAAATTTGCAGGTAAGTGCAATGGAATAAAATGCATCTGATGTACATTTGTTTGTTAATAATATACTTCCGGTTTAACCGGAAATGCCATCAACTTCTTTAATTTAAATGGGACACCCTATATATTTTTACAGATTTTGAAAGAGCTTGTTATTTTGAATTCATACATACTGAGTTTAATGTAGAAAATTTTGTAAAAACGAGGAATATAGCACTTTAAATCAACCTCCTTTGAGTTTTTTGTATTAGAGCAAAAAACTATATAGATAAACTAACTGATGTTGTTTGTATGCATAGTAATAAATAAACGAGTACTGTTTAGTACTTCTTTTGTTATCCAAGTGTCAAATTCTAATTGACGGAAATAAATTTTACAATTTAGAATGGTTCAATTAAGTGAAAAAGAGCGTATTGAAATTTTAATGATGATCGGTTATGGTGATCGTGTTAGAACTCATGAAGAAGTGTGTCATATTTTTAATAATTTGCATCCGGAGAGAAATCCTATATCAGGCTCAACAGTAACTAAAACATTACAACGTTTTAATACAACTGGGATGGTAAAAAATTTGCTAAAACCTGGAAGACCGCGGACTGCAACGAACGAAACTGTTCCACCTCAAACTTCCACCACAAATTTGGCACTAAACCATGGTATCAGTCGACGTTCTGTAGAAAAGATATTAAAAAGTGAAAAGTATCATCCGTATAAGATACAGTTGGTTCAAGAATTGTCAGACGATGATTTTGATCGACGGCTGGAATTTTGCGAACGGCTAATGGACATCTGTTACGACAATTTTGCTTCTAACATAGTTTTTTCCGATGAGGCAACTTTTTGTTTAAATGGAACAGTTAATCGCCATAACTTAAGGTATTGGTCAAATGAGAATCCTCATTGGATTCATGAAGCAGATACCCAGCATCCACAGAAGTTAAATGTTTGGAAGGGAATTGTCGAAAATAGGCTTATAGGCCCATTTTTTATCGACGGAAACTTGAATGGTGACAAGTAGGTATTTGGATCCACTAAATAACGAAATTATTCCTGCACTTCAACAGAATGGGCAATTACCACAAAATGTTTGGTTTCAACAAGATGGAGCACCTCCCCACTATGATAGACGGGTTAGATATTTTCTGGATGCGAATTTTCCAAATCGATGGATTGGATGTAGAGGATTCTTAGAGTGGTCTGCTCGTTCTCCGGATCTTAGCCAGTTAGATTTTTTTTTGGGGTTTTGTAAAATCACGAGTTTACGTTAGGCGACCAACAAACTTACAGGAATTGAGACAAAGAATTATTGATGAATGTGAACTAATACGTGGAGATGTCTTGGAAAGAGTGACTCAAGAATTTGTTAATAGGATGGCATATTGTCAGCAAGTAAACGGCGAGCATTTTGAACATTTGAAGTAATTTTATTTCTCATTATTCTAAAATAATGAATTGTACACCTATTGTACAACTAACAGTGAGTTATTCCTCGTTTTTACAAATTTGTTTACACTAAACTCAGTATGCATGAATTCCAAATAACAAGCTCTTTCAAAATCTGTAAAAATATATAGGGTGTCAAATTTAAATTAAAGAAGTTGATGGCATTTCCGGTTAAACCGGAAGTATATTATTAACAAAAAAATGTACATCAGATGCATTTTGTTCCATTGCACTTACCTGCAAATTTTTGATAAATATCGTTCTATTCGTTTAAAAGATATTTACTTGGTTCCATTCTTTATCCCAACCCCGTATATGAAAATCGACTAATTTGACCACGTATATAATATCACGAAAATGCACATAAAAAGTTTCTATATTCCATAGGTAGTCCGTAACCTTTTATACAAAATTTCATAGTTAGAATGTGTGTAGGTATCTGAAAGTTTCTGCTCAAAATTCCCATTATTAAGGGCACAATTATTTTTTCATGGTCATTGTATGTATAGTATTTTAATTTTTAAAACATGAATTGCTTCAATCTTTATCGCATAACGTACAGGTGCTTTTGCTAAAAATATTATTCATTATATTTGCTTTTGTAGGAGCTAACCTATTCAAAAATGGACGATGGAAATATTGATAATATAACGGAATCCACAGGAATGCAAGGAAGGAGAGGTATGTACCAACATTTTGAAGTGTGCTCTTTCGCCTATCTCTATGCGTCCTTATAGTTACAATCATACAAAAATTCATCAAACATCAACAAAATAATGAAGGGGGTTAAGTAGTACGTGCCAAATCGCCTTGAATGCGGATTAGTTTTCCTACATTTACCTTTGCTATCAATGAAAATAGGGTTGTTCAGATGAAATATTCAATAGTAGACTGCGCGATATCTCTAGTTATTCTAGCTGTGATAACGCTTGTTATTCTTGTGACGAAATATCCTCAAAATTGTATTTGGTCTTGTCGCCATAGAGATACTACAGATAGAGGCAACAAGCTATAGGCAGCTGTGTAAGTGGAAATGTCAGACCGAACTCCGATGAGAGAAAAAAAGACTGACCGAATTTCTCTCTCTCTCTCTCTTACAGCCTGACGGTTTCCGAGCTGGCTTGTTGCTTCTATCTGTAGTATCTCTATGCTTGTCGCTCCACCTACTTATCAGTAGCACAGTGGTCATTTAAATGTGACAAACTGTACTGTGAATTTTCTTACCAATCACTTTCTTTTGGTTTGTGGATTCATTATACGTAATGGACTGCCTAAGCTCTGACGTCACAGCAGAAGACTCCTCCTATAAACTTTTCCAAACAAATCAAATGCGCGTGCCCAACACAAACCACGTGTGTCCATGTGTCCAAACAACATAAGATATTTTAAATTTACCGTTTGCTATATAGTTATTTATATAGGTATTTTCTTATAAAAACGTCTTTAATTCATCACTTTTTACTTGTCTCTAATACCGATCACTCTCATATAAAACTAAATCAACAGCAGAGATAATATATCAACAATATCAACACCAAACAGAAAACTTGCGAAAAACTAACGCACAGTCGCACTCGGTTTGTTTGGAAAAGTGACGTCAGACTTAGGCAGTCCATTATCTCTTCTTGGTTGGCGCACGCTGTATTAATTTTAATAGATATTAAAAATGTATACTGACTATTCCATTTTTAGGTCGTCTAATACAAACCACAATATCACAATACATGTCAACATCTATGTCAACCGACGACCAAGATATTGTTGGCGACATATTTACCCAAGAAGAAGCTTTTGAAAACCATTTGTCGCAACATTCCAATGAGAAATTGAATTTTCGTTCTTCAGACTACTCGTCAAGTCTACCAACGATCAATATTAGAAATGCAGAAAATTTATTTCTTCCAATAAATCCAAACCATTCTTCAGCTAGACCAAGCAGTAATTCAAGAACTATTCTAGCTCCCATAGATATCAACGATCCGGATATTTTGCTTTCAAATAACACAGAGAACTCAAAAATTAGATTGGAAAATAATGAAAGTAATGAGAGTAATCAAGTCGAAACTAATACAAATAAGACAATAAAACCCAATACTGTATCTCAAAATGGCAAAGAAGGAATTATTGTTCCGTCTAAGAATGGAAGTGTCAAATACGATAACCAAGAAGGGAAGACAATAATATCAAGTGGTAAACGAAGATTTATTAACAACGCATCTTTCACTTCTTCATCCGCATCTGAAAACTGCTCTCATTGTAAATACAAGCCACAATCTTACCAGAAATTTCCAAGACAACCGTTTGAGATTTTTTGTGCTTCGCAAGTTACGCCTTATTTGATGAGACACAATTCTGTGGAAAATCTGAGAAGAGTTTTGAATAGTTTGGGGTATTATCAACATTTCATCGAAGAAGCGTGTACTTTCGACAGATTTCTCGAAGAAACTGGAGTAGGACAAGTGCAAGATTACTTGAACCAAGTTGATTCTAATCAAGTCTTTTATAAGTGTTCAGATTGTGATTTTAAGTCTGATTTGTATATTGTTTTATTGCAGCATCGGGATAAATTTAAACATTATACACAATAATCGATTCTAAACGCGTTTTTATTTATTGTAGAACGTTTAAAACCCCAAATGAATTAGGAAGTCAAAATAGACTGCAGCCTGTCTTCAGCATGAGCACCAGGACACACAGATCATAAGGGTAATAAAGAGGCAGATTCGATAGTCCGAGATGGAGGATCATGTATAATTTCGTTGGTATGTAGCAATACCTACAACCAGGATACAGGTTGGGTTCCAAATAAGGTACTGTAGCATGAACAACATCTAGCTGGCAAACATAATTACATGCAAGTTTTGCCAAAACTGACTAGGCCAAGGTCTTCGACGATGGGTGATAGATCTGCAAAGGTATTAGTGGAGGGGATCCCAGAAGCACTTAAGCCCCATATTAATCTAATAAATCTTAGCTCTGTTGCATGATACTTGTCAGCAATTATATTTTATTTGTTTTTTATGGATTTATGATCAAAATTGTGGTTTGACATCTAAAAGATGTGTCGGTGGCTTGATTTTGTACATAAAACAAACCTTGTCGTGCTGAAAGGATAACAATGTAGGAGCTGACAGAACATTCATCGCAAGACACGTTTCGCTCTAAATCACGTATTTCGGTTTTTTTTTTGTTTTTTTTTTTATAAAAAGGACACGTCAATCAACAATACTTGGCTTAGCCTCCACTCTGATGGAACTCGTCATCGGAAAACAAAAACAATCGAAAAATCAACATTTTCAAATAAAACAACTCGACGCACTTCAAATACATCACTCCCTATTTCCATCTGCGTTGAGGAAACAGATTTAACTGTGGCCTTCGCTCAGGAAAAAATTTACATTTCAACTCGGCTGATAATCAAATTGCCGATAGGGCCTTCCATAAATCAAAAACAGAGATTATATAGTCATCCGTTTCTTTATCCCAGTTTTTGCATTTATCTGTAAGTGTAATCAGCAGACCAGCTATAAATATTCGTTTGGATTTGAATTGTCCGGTACGGAGGGTCTCTCCGACGAACAAATGGATAATTTTTCCTCAATTCAGGTCGAATATCTTAACCGAGTTTTCAAATATTTTGGAAATAGTATATTGGAATTAAAATTGATACATTTAAACATAATTTTACACTCTCGTATCTCTGGAGTAAATACACATGACAATTGGTTTTTTTTTCAGTTTGTTACAAAATAGGTCTACGTTTAACATGTAGTAGAATTCTCAATTGGGTATTAGATATACTATGGACCGTAACAGGGTGTCAATTCAAGTCGAAACGAGAAATATCCCAAGACAATTCGGAACAATGTAGGCATTAAATTAATCCAACTTTATTGACGTTATCGCCATTCGGAAGCTTGTCCTCACTCCATTTCTGTCAGCCAGGACCGTTTCTACACTCTCTTCACATCAATTATTTTACCGACACATTTTTCAAAGACGTGTGAATTTATTTAAGAATTCCTACTATGAAATGAAGCTTGAATTTTTTTAATTGAATAATTTGTTTCAAGAGAAACATTCAAAAGTATTTTGAGGAGAATTCCATTAACACGAATTCATATGCATGCTCGATTGTCATGGGCTAATTGGAATTCAGAATGGAGGTTGGCATTGTTCACAGATGAGTCCTGGTTTAATCTGTTTACTAATTTTAGTTGGATATAATCACCAAACAATAAAAATAACGCACATTATGTGAAACATCACCCTACACATTTGACAGTTTAGTCAGCACTGAGCAGTGCCGGTGATGCCCGATGCCAGCACTTAAGCCCACAGTGGCGACTATCTTTAAACAAAAGCGGCCGAAACTAAATGAAGATAGTCGAATTAACTATTGGGTGCGTACGAATATGTCCACAGACGAGTGTGGTCAACGTATACATCAGGATGAGTGAAACTCACCGCTAAAAAAATTGTAGACTGGAGCAGTTGCATGTTGAGTATACCAATTTCGGTTAATGCTTTAATTTTCGTCCAGATCCAAGATTAAAATTAATTAAATGTTCGCTTCGCATAAAAATCGAAGAGCTGTGCAGGAAGTTTATCCGCTCAGAGGTAGTACAGTTACAGTTTGGAGAGGCATTTGTTTTAATGGACGGACAGAGTTGTTGGTGCCTCAACTCACTAAGGAGAGCATCCACAATGGATAAACAACCAGGCGTTGCGCTGGTGGCATAAAACCCCAGAGCAAAGGCACGCTAAACTATTCGTTAAAAGCCCTTCGGCCAAACTGTCACGCGGCCTACTATGTCAAAGTCGAGAAACGACGAGGATGATGGTGGGAATGCTGACCGGACATTGTAGGCTGAGGAAGGGTATGCACACAATTGGCCTAGCAGATGATATCCTATGTGGGTTTTACCAGAGATAGGACAAAGAGCCACTCCATTTCTAATCTAATCTTACCTAACGTACAAATCATGAACAATGTTATGCGTTTGTTTCATGCTGCTTAGGATTTCCATCATCGGCAATCAAGACACTGAGTGGATATACCATCAACTCAGGGCTTGCTGCTGAATGTCGTGAACGCCTTGCTGACCTAGCAAGGCGGAACTCAGTGTAGCTAGAATGGATTCCAGCCCACTCTGGTTTTGAAGATAATGAAGGGGCGGACACGCTGGCTGTAGAATGGGCGACTTCTCCTTTTAACAGCCCGGCCCGTTCTTGGGCCTCACAAAACAAACAATCCGTAAGGAGACGAGGAACTGGTTGAGAAACCAGCACCTTGCTCACTGGAAGACTCTACAGTCCAAGCTCCTATTGAGGGGATGAACTGATGTACATGCTAGAGCTGCTCTACTTTTGACTATGATTTATATTAGATATTTTAACTTCAGTGAACCAGTTTATTTAAAAAAACAGAAAATTATAATTTTTTGTTTTGAGAATTAAAAAAAAAACTATAAATACGGAACTGTTCGATGGGTATATATCGCAGCAGCTAGCCTGGATAGTGGAGAGATTTTCCCAATCTTGGAAAGCAGTTTATGGAGGGTATGTGATCCTGCGGTAGTAAATGGGTAGATCGCCGGCTGGCGTTGGCTTTCTCCCGTTTTCTCTATTCGATCAATATAAATGAATTAGCCGTAAAACAACAGCGATTTGTGGTTTAATCTTACACGTATTTAGTGAATTTATAGGTAGCGTACCGCCCACGCGCCGAACAGTTTTGCTTCGAGGGGTATTTTATACACCCTCAGAAACGCCTCGATCTCCAACAAATCCACGAATACATTTTCTCAATTCACTCGCATTAAGGGGACGGGTCCACTTCGGTGGTTTATTAATTTTCCAGACGTGATATACGACTACATTGAATATTCAAATTAATAAATTGAGCTAAATTTAATTTTCTACGTTTATTCAAAAAACAATTTTGTGGAAAAACTAGTTCTTTATTGCTCTAGTGCAATAATGACAAACATACACATTCAAATCGAATCAACCTAAATAAGTAATTTTTTGGTTTTTGCATTAGAAAAAATACTGTATGCAACTCGTGCAAAAAGTGTTTATTGCACTCAACGTGTTGTCCTATACTTTTTGCACTCGCTGCATAAATAACCATTGTATTAATTGGAATTTTGCAAATCAAGACCAAAGAACTGTTAAAGTCTAACTAAAGTCAGTGTGATGACCATAAAATAAAGCAATGTTGTCAGATATATTTTCTAAAATTGTTGGGCTAACTATACAAATGTTTCCCATATGACTTCAGTAAACTGTTAGCTCGTGATGGTCTCAGAAAGCTAGTTTGGAAATATTTAAAAAAAATACATAATATAAATTTATTAGTAAGCATTAAAAAAAGTCGCTCGAAATTGCTGTACAAAGAGAAATTAATTAAGACAACTTTTTGTATGCCTACTATATTTAAGAAAATTTGTATATGTATATCTGGCAACGCATTACAGGTGTTCAGCGTTATACAATCATCAAGTACATTATTGTTTATATTATAATGGAGTAACGGGTCACTTACTAAGGCGGACTAACTGTAACTAAAAAAAATTAAACTCCGAGGGTGGCCTGCGATATTAGAGAGATATTAGTATTGTGTGTAATTTCAGGGGAGTGTGTGAATTTTGTTTTAATGAAATATTTAAAATAATAGTAGTAAATATTTAGTATCTATTTCTTGGTCGAGTGAGTTTAGTGAATTGATATCAATATAAAATTTATTTGTTCGTGGACTTGAGTGAATTGATATCAATATAATATTTATTTGTTCGTAGACGTTAGGGTGAGTTTTATGATTATAATTTATTGGTAATGAATTAGAATAGCATTTTGGAGAAACGACAGTACAAGATGATGCGTGGGAATCTAATAATTTGGCGCCACAAACAAATGCAAATGACTTAGCAATAAATGATACCGATGATAGGGCCGAATTTAAGAACAAATATTTACATGTTCAGTGTCAACGCGTTGTTTTAATTATGTACGCGTGTTTGAAAAAAGAAAATTCTGAAATATCTGATAATGCGGTTATCGCGAGAATTCACGAATTAACGTTAATCGGGCTTACAACGATTTAGAAAGTAATAGTACCAAGTTTAGAACTGATTCGTGATAAATTGCGGGATATTCCTGAATATACTTATCAGTTTTATTGAATTGCGGATTCAAATATAAGAAGTTAGATAATCGAATGGTGATAATGGAATCTCGGCGTATCGTTGAACTAAGACAGGAGTATTTGCGCAAAATAAAAGGGTATCGTGATTCAAATAGAACTAGGTATAATTTATTTAGACGAAACTTAGTTTAATACGCATGATGTTGTCAAGTATGGTTGGGTGGACGATACAAAAAACTGTTCTTTAGATACTCCGTGTTCTAGAGAAAAACGTGTTATAATTGTATTACAAATTTTATGATTTTTTTCATTCAAATTGATATACTTAGTAGATTAACATTATTTCACAATATTTGAATTTATAAAAAAATTTATATGCACGCCATTGGGCGGCTTTTTTCTTCAAGGGGATTAAAAATATGGTTCATCACACTGACTTTAGTTAGACTTTACTGTGGGAGTACGAACGGTTACATTTTTGAAAAGGTTTTCATTTACTTGTGTTTTTACAGTCAAAAGGATTGCAAATTCCTTTTTTTTTCTTTCGAGAATAATTTTGCAGTAATAATGGTGCCGAAAAAGTTTTGTATTTTCATCCATTTTATCTATTGCATTAGATTAATATTCAAAATAAAAGCTTGGCACTTATTGACTCAATTTATTCTTATATTTAAATGCGAATATCTTCTGAACAATCCTAATTACGAGAATTCGTCTCGGGGTCATTCTGTCAACATTTTTTTGTAGATAAAGTTGAAACAGGACCTCCTTTTTATGAAGCTATCAATACTTATTGGATAGAATTACGTTCTGCTTCGATAGACTAGCCTTTTTATCGAGTATTTATACGTCAGTTTTGACATTTAATTTATAGAAATATCATCTTCTAATCTAAAAACACCCATCAATGATAATAAACGAATATCTATTTTTTTCTTTCGAAGATTACAACTCCATAATGTCTTCCGGATCCCTCTTTTATTATTCAAATGGATTGCCACTTCCTTACTATTTATTGTAACGGCTCTACCGAATTCCCCTTTTTTGTCGTTCAAAGATATCTCAAGTGTTTACATTTCTTTTCGATTTTCCTTCCCAATCGCCCCCAGTGTTATTTATGTCCTTTGTATACTTTAGCTTTAGTTATTTCTATTCGAAATATCATTAAGGAATTATATTATCTTGCCAGAGCCTGACTCTCAGTGTATATAACCCGAGAAGTAGTTGTTTCTTCGTAAAAATGTCCTTGTACCATAGGCGTACGATACAATTTTAAAAAGAGGTGTTTCCTCTTTTTTAATTAAGAATCACTTAAAATATATGCATGAATTTTTATTGGTATCCTAAAATATTTCCTATTTTTGGTATGCATTTCGTTTCATATGAAATCTTGGAGCAATATCCAGGGAATATTTAAGAGGAGCTCTCAATATAAACGCCAGACTCTCGGGAGAATAAGATACCAATCATCTCTTCGACTAATCCGGTAAATTTGAATTTTCGCACAGAAGTACATCGTAAAAGGTTACTCATTCCACGTAACTCCGGTTATGATACGATAAAGATGACTCTATGAACATCGTAAAATATGATGAAACCATAAGTAGGTAGGAGAGTTGAGGTGAATATTACGATAGAGCAGATCATTAAAATAAGGTTAATGTTAGTATGTCGGTCGTACAGGACATTAAATTTTAATTATAAATATATTAGTGTTGTGTGAGTGTATGAGAAAACAACAATAAAAACTTAAAACGACTCAATATGTTAAACTTCTATTCCTGAACACTGGTAATAGACATTTGAAGACAGTTTCCGGCCAGGTGACTGGACACTGCAAAATGAGCAAAGTTAGTGAACCTATGTACAGGAAATGTGAACTCTATGATGAAACACCTACTCGCATACTCTGCTTCTGCGAGAACTTACATGAACTCAGACGGAAGAACTTTGGAGAGGAAATAATACAACCATTACAACTTCTGAAAATTCCTCCAGCCAAACTAGTGGCCTACAAACAAGACAAGCTTCTTGAATGGAAGTAAATAATATGGGAAATGGTACAAATATTCAGTTCAAGTGCCTGGGCTGTTGAGCACGACCCAATCGAATGAATGAAGTCTTTAAATTCCTGCCAATCCGTAACTGTCAAACATTTTTCTACACACTCTCCCTCTATATATCACTTCGGGTACCATTCTTGTGTTTTAAACTGTACAAAATATATCCAATAACTAACGTATTGTTACTTCGGTCTTTTAGATTGATGTAAATAATAAATTATATGTTGACAATATATTATTTATCAACTTAATATTCGACATATATGTAAATTGTGTTTATTATACGTTCATTTCAGCTAACAAATTGTAATATTCAACCCACAAATATATTTACTGTTGGTGAATCATTTTGTTGTTAATATAATTAGTGTGACAATATTTAATTACAATTATTTTATACATCCATATCACTTAGGACATCATTTGATGCCCTTTTATTATTAATTATTTTGAATGCAGGAATGTGAATTTGTCACGTATCATTTATCTATCAGTTTTTGACGGATTTTTGAAAACAATAGAGGAAATCAGGCTAAGGTCAGTGTTGCCAACAAAAACTAGTTATGTCAGATGTCACTGGAAAAAGCAATGAGAAAAATTAAGAGATACAACTAACTAGAACTAGAAAAGTCTAATTAATAATAAACATGAACGATTAAACGAATATCAATAAAAACAAATAAAACTGACATAGCTAGTGACAGACAAAGGATATAGAAGGCAAAGGATTATTATAATGTCTGATAGTGAAGCAGAGTAAAGAGTTTTTGTGTAATCAGTTCCAAAATGGTGTGGGAATGCCTAGGAAAACTTAATGAACTAGGCGAGAACAATACAGTCACCTTACTGTGGATTCCAGGACACACTGGAATAGAAGGAAACGAAATAGCAGATAAACTAGCGAAGAGGGGGACTGAAATACCCTTTTGGGGACCGGAACCCTTTTGCGGAATCGGCTCCAATGTAATATTGGAAGAAATAGGTAAAGCCGAAGAAAAGAGAAGATCTGACAATAGGAAAGATCTAGTAGGGCTTAGGCAATCAAAGATTCTTCTGGGTTACTACAACCTGTTGAGATCAAATGTCAAAGCAAAACTGCACTAAGAGTTTTAACAGGAATCCTAACGGGACATTGTCTCCTGAATGGGCACCTTAAAAAGCTCAAAATAGTGGAGGAAGAAGATTGTAGATTTTGTGGAATGGAAGAAGAAACCTCCATCCACATACAGCAATTCAGAATCCTAGGGCACAGTACCTGGGAGACTACTGGATAGAAGAGGGACAGTTACCTAAGTTGAGGCCTGCAGATATCCTAAAATTCCTAGGATAGGACTAAAGGAGCTACTAGTCTCTGAGACTCTCCTCAGAAACTAAGTAGAAGTAAGGGGGGAAGAAAGATCTTTTAGGTCTCAGAGTTACCCCAAAATACATACATACATACAACTAGTGACAGAATAACAGAAATAAAATGATGACATGCCAAATGTTTCTGGAATTATTGGCCATTCATGCGTTGATTATTCAGCTAATACATCATTAACTGTCATTCTTGTCAGAAAAACCACTTTTTGTTGGCTACACTGATCTTAGACTGAACTACTCTATTAGGCGTATCTATGTGCTGTATGAGTATGAGACCAGATAACGGATCGTTGGAATCGTAAACATCAATCAACACGATGTTATAATTATTCGATTTTATTATAACGATATAACAAAAACAACAAACTATAATACGAATATAAACACCCGGTTTAATTTTACAAAAATTCAAAATGCTTTGCATAATTTCAATGAATTTCCTACTATGTGCCAAAAGTAAATCATTTTAATCAATTGAAAATTATATTCGGAATCAAAAATAATAAGCAGAAAGTTAAGTGTTGCTGTTTAATTTTCTGTATACCTACCATTTAGTTTTTTTTCACTCCCTACTGCAGTTTCCTTTTTACACCGACATCTTTAAAGCTTGTTGAAAACAACGAAGAAGTAAACGATCTAATTTATTGCAAACTATAAAATAAAAGAACAGATTAGAGGGTAGATTTCGCCGAGTTAACCTATTTTATTGGACGTTTAAAGAAAATTACGTACCACGCTAATTGCGAACAGCAGCGCCATCTCTTCACTCATACACACACACACACAGACGCGCTTGATTACTCATATGAAGCAATAAATTGTCCCGGCAAATTTGCAACGTCGGAAAACATCACGTAACATTCGTTATCGTCGACGACAATCTCGGGATATATTTTATACGTGCGTAATAGTGAGTTTTTCTTCTTTACGCTTCTTGCCTGGCAGCCAACGACCGCGGAATTTATTACTCAATTTATGGCAAATCAAAACGCCATCGAATGAACTATGAGATGAATACGGGAAAAATATTCTTTTAATCAAACTTCGACAGAAAAGCTAATATAGTTTATCACGTGAAATATTATGGCACAAGGTGTTGGGATTTGAACCTAAAAGCCTGGGTCCAACTCTCAAGGGAGAAATCACATATAAAAAAGAAAATGATGAGATTCTAGTACTTGTAGCTCCGTCTGTGAGACCGTGGCCGTATCACCCACGTACTAAGCCTCTGTTAGAGAGGAATCGGTACTAGTTACTTAACTAATGAGTCAGATGGCAGGCGCGCGCAATCCCCTCTGCGCGGTCGATGGTAAGAAACTCGCCCTTGTTCATGTTCAACAAAAATGGTGTCTCGTGGTACCTGTTTTCTCCAAAAGATATAAAAAAAACTGTCTTCATACAATAGTGAAAAGTCTCAGTATGCCGGTTATAGCAATGGCGGCAAAAAATGCTAGTTTATGTGTGTTTTTTAATCACGTCAAATAACTCAGTGTTATCCCGGATGGATTGTAAAGTGTTTGATGAACCCCAGCTATCGAAGGTCTCCTTGTTGGGCAACACAAAGGTGTTGGCACCCGTTCATGGTGGATGTCAAAAAATTGGTTGATTCCCATCACAAGGTTGTTCAACTGCAAGTACTCTAGGGTCGTTTTATCATTGAGTTTTAATAGGTATATCGTGAAAAGGATTTTATGAAAAGCTTAGTTGTAAGTTGTAGATAGTTATTCGTTGTCCTTTGTATTCCGTGTAATAAGTTACATAATATTAAATTTCACATCCTTTCAATTCGATTAAGAGCCTCAACATTGGAGCAATTCAAATCTGAAACATCCTCAACTGAAATTAAATTAACTGTTGATTCCTTATTGAAGTCATAAATTGAACCAAACTAACTTAGGTCAAGTTAATTGCCGGCCGAGTTTTGCGGGCTCAGTTTACTCCGTATAATTACATTTTCGGCAACTCATAGTTTCCAAAGTTGATAATGTGATAATTATATCATACACGCGGCGGTAGTCATTCATTCATTTCGCAAACACCCACCCCATATTGCCCCATTGAAATCTAAATTGGATTGCTGATAGTTAATTGACTCAACTTTGAAAATGCTTTTGGAAATTTATGTGAAAGGGCCTTTATTCGTTTTTGATCTAATTTCGCGAAGGACAAGGATCTATCCTTCTGTATGCCATACCAATAGTATGCCTTTGAATGTATAAATCACCATTAAACACGAAATATACACAATTCTAACAAAAACATCATGCAATTCTCTATAGTTTTTGCAACATTTGCCGCCAACCCAACCCATAGTAGAAAGAAAAAAGTAGACATTAACCTCAAAAAATAATGTATTCAAACGTAATATATAAAGTTGTTTTATTATTATTTGAAGTGGAGATAGCGAAAGTGAGAAAAGCTCAGAGATAAAAACTGAGAGCATCACTGTTGATTATCAAATCACAAATCACATCATTCGATTGGAAATAGTAGGTTGGTTGGTCTTACAAAAGAACTGTGTTTCAAGCAGATACGATTGCCACTGTAGCCAGTATTGATGAAAACATCAGAAGAGGATATACCGGACAAAAAATAAAAATATTCACTGACAGCCAGGCTCTGCTTAAAGCTATCAGTAATGCAACAACTAGGTCTAGACTGGTAAAACACTGTAAAGAATCCTTCAACATGCTGGCAAATGACAACAAAGTGTCTCTAATATGGGTGCCGGCACATCAGGAGGTTGCAGGTAATGAAATGACTGACCAGTTAGCTAAAGAAGGTTCTAAAGAAGATTTCATAGGTCCAGAACCGTTTTGTGGGATCACAAAAGATTGCATAAGAGGGGAAATCTGGAACTGGCTAGATAGGGAACACCAACTCAAGTGGAGGGCACCTCCATACAGAGTTTACTGAACAAGGTAGACAAGGAACTCGCAACCAGGCTATTGAAACTGAGTAGGAGATATTTGACGACACTTACTGATCTGGCGACTGGACACTACACCCTGAGAAAACATCTGCACAAAATGGGCAAAGTTAGTGAACCTATGTGCAGGAAATGTGAACTCTATGATGAAACACATACTCTGCTTCTGCGAGAACTTACATCGACTCGGAAGCACTTTGAAATTGAAATTTTGTTATTTTCGTTATATTTGCCGCTTAAATAAACAAAAATTCGAATTGTTCAACAATATTAGGGTTGAAAAACATTTTTTTTAGCATACCTATACCATGTTATAAGATTTTTTACATATTTTTTGAGGCGAGCAAAGCTGAAAGATATATATATATCGTAAACATAGAGTAGGCAACCTATAGTCGGAAGCGTCCACGCAATAAAAAGAGATGGCGAATGAAATTGGTCATGCTGTATCTCTATAAAATCGCGTGATGTACATGCGCGATGACTAAGCTGTATGCTATACATACGATTGCATGCGCTATTAGAAAAAGAAAGCAATATTAAACTGGTTGTCCATCTCTTTCTAATGGGTGGACGAATACGCTTACACGAGCCCCTACTACTCTATGTGTATTATCTCTATGATCGTAAAAGACTCCATCTCGGAAAAATTTGAGGTTAGGCAGATTTTTCGACCTTACTACTCCGGTCTAATACAATTACTGGAATTGGAGTAATAGTGATAAACGATCTCGTTCTTGCAACTAATAGTAAGTAGCTTAACGGTTTTTACGATTCCGTAACTTAAAAGCAACCATTTCACAAAATCGAGTTAGTCTCTCGTTCGATTCATTTTACTTTTTCGAAGTTCTCGTTCGGGATTTTGAGAATAGCGCAGCTCCAAAACTAATTAGAAAAATTAATAAGGGACAAGCGAAAAAAAAGTAGCCGTCCGAAGTGTCTACGAGTTTAATTAAAGAATTTTTGACAGAGTGTTTCGGTTCTGCTAAAGGACGTTTGAAAAATGATCTTACCTACATATTTTAATGGCGTCAGGAATATTTTCTAACTGGATCGCTCTATTGACCCGTTGACGGTGATTCGAAGTGTGAAAAGCCGCAATTATTACAATTTTGTACTAATCATGCAATTAAACTTTTTCATAAAATATGTCTTGTCTAGATGAAATTTATCTTTTACAAAGCGGGTGAAAAGAGGTCCCTTGAACAATATGATATGCACCTCATCGAAGAATTATTGTCTAGTGTCTAGCCTCGGCTATCAATTTGCAGGCTCGACTATTACAGTTTTTCGTCCTTGGTACATTAATGTTCAAAAAATGAAAATTTCCTTATAGTTTGACTTACCCCTCTTCAAGTAGGTAGTTCCGTTATACCATGAAATGTTTGGTGTTGGTTTACCACCTGTAGCTTCACAAATCAAGTCGAGTTCGTCGTCTTCTTCTAAAGGTCCGATAACAGTGGAGTTCGGCAAAGGAGTGTGATCTCCGCTTCGATGAATCTTGATATTATCGGGTATTTCTGAAATGAAAAAATAAATATTAACAAATAATGTTTTATTTTTGCGAATTTAACACATGTACCCCCGACTAGTGCAGCCTCTGGAGCATTATTTTTAAATCTTCAGAGTTTTATCAACATTGGTTGGTTTTAAAATATCTTGTAGATATACCAACCCCGTTTGACTTTGGGGTGTAATTCAATATCCGGCGGTGCATATTGCACGGGAAGTAGTTGTTGCTCCTTAGTTCAAAAATTCATAAAGTGTGAATATAAATAATTATTCTTCGACACCTGCAAATAATTAGCTTTGAACGTTTGTTATTTATTTTATTTTTCGATATTACTTTGCGTACTTTAAAAAACTGAATATTTTACTTTTTTATCAAATCATAATGTTCAAATGCTCATTCTCTTTGTTCCGCAGTTAAGCCCAATCACCGATGGTGGTATATAATGCTGAAAGTGCTCAATATTTTCCAGTTCCATGAAGTTTGTTCAGATTAATGTGCTCCATTTATGAAATATAGAGATTTTTAATTACGTTAAAATGTTTTTTCAAATCAGTGTTGACACAATTGTTTGCAGCAAAATAAATTAGGTACGATGTTATTTTGTGTTGTATTTAGTCAGCTACTACCAAATTTATGTTTAAATTATTGTGAAATCTCATTTTGGGATAAAAATCTACATCTCCAAAGTATACTTGGTGTATGAGAAATTTTATCTGGACGAACTGCTCACAAATTAATTTCAATCGAATTTTAAAAGCCTTTCGACATATTCCCTTAATAAATAATACAATATAAATGGCCCTTGTTGACTGCTCTATGATCTTTCGGTCTTCGGATATTCACATTGGTAGTTAACCTCTAAGGTGTGAGGAGATTTATGATTGGATTAGCAAATATTTGAAAATGGGAGATCCTGTAAGTGAGGTTTTGATAGATGAGGAGGATTCCTGCTATTTAACAAATGGATTAAGGAAAATAGGGACAATAGAGTGAAGGGTAAAAACGAGATTGGGGACTGAAAGGAAGCAGACGTGAGGGATTAAGTGAAAAAATGTTATAGTAAAAAGGATCTAAAATTCACCATTTAGACATATTAGAGAATCTGGTTAACTAAGATTGGCGTAGCCTTTTAACAATGCATAATATCCTTAGTTTGGATAATTCAGTGTGGTAAGAGTGGATGTTTTATCAAAACCAACGACACAACGGCTCCTGAGGATAAAACATGACTACAAAAGACTGGACAATAATATAAACACAAAAAAATTACAAAAAAGGCAAAAAAAATGCCGAAAAAAAGTATAAAAATGCGAAAAAATGCGAAAAAAGGCAAAAAAGGCGAAAAAGCGAAAATGCAAAAAGGAGAAAATGGCGAAAAACGAGAAAGAGGCGAAAAAAAATGTGAAAAGAGGAGAAAAAAATGTGAAAAGAGGCGGAAAAAATGTGAAAAAAGGCGAAAAAAGTAAAAAAATATACAAGGAAGTCGAAAAAAGTTGAATAAAGGAGGAAAAATTGCGGAAAAAAGTTGAATATAGGCGGAAAAATGGCGAAAAAAGGCCAAATTTGTGAAAAAAAGTAAAAAAAAATCAAAGTGAACGAAAAATGGCAAAAACGGACTGATAAAGACAAAAAAACTAAAGAAGTAAGAAACTTGATTTGACTGAAAAGGACCAAAAAAGACTAAAGAGGAGAACAAAGAGAAAAGAAGAAAATAAAGAGGACGAAAAGGGATAAAAGGAGGAAGAGAGGACGTAACATGACAAAATAGGATATCAGATGACAAGGGAGAACAAAGAGGATAAAAAATAACTTGGTAGGACAAAAGATGATAAAAAAGGACTTGAGAAAACTACAAACAAGGAAAGAATAAAAAAATAAATAAAAAGAAATTAAAAATCACTAGAAAGGGGATATAAGAGGATAAAAGAGGACAAAATATTATTAAAAAGTACTTGAAACGACAAAAGAGGATAAAAGATCCAAAAAGGAATAAAATGAAGTAAAAATAGACCAAAGAGAGCTAGAAAAGGGACTAAAAGTACAAAAAAGACTGAAATATCTAAAAATTAAACATTGCTTTACGTACTGACAATTTATAAATCTCGGCAATAATTCAAATTGGTGATTTTTAGACATTTCTCCGCAACGCTTTGTTGAAAAATGGACCGAACGAAAATAATTTGAACCCATGAAGGTTCTAAATTCATTTTGAGGCGCATATTTTCCATTACATTCTAAATCACCCCCCATCAACTAAATCTCGACGAAATACAATCACGTCGGAATTTAATTTTTCATATTTTTTTTTATGTCGGTAGCCCCCAATAGAAAGATTTTCCGGCGGAATACTATTCGGGAAACTATTCGAAGGAAGTGGAACGGAATTTCTTCAAGTTAAAAATAAGCTGGTATATAACAAGTTGAAGAGGGTGAAACTTTTGACAAATGCGAAGTGTTCCAGTTGAAATTATTGGGACACTATTTCAGTGTTGCACTGACTACTCCACATTACAATTACATCCAGTTAGCTAAACCCTTTTCGTCTCAACGGTCGAACACATTTAATTAAAACGTTTACTATCGACACCGGAAAAGTGGCATTCTCCAGCACGGTCGGACATCGTATATTTCTACAAAAGGAAACAGTCATGCGATATTAGGACTAGTCAAATGGACTTGATAGCTTCATTTATAGGTTCTAAATGCCTAGTATCAGTGTATACCGTTTCAATTATACGGCTCGGCGGGTGGCCAACGAATCTTCATTCTAATTGAACTATCTTTGCCCTACTTACCAAATAAGTTGGGAAAATAGACGTAAAAGGTAACGACAGTTTTTAATCTTCTAAAATGTAGGTAACTCCAAACGCGATTTGATAAGCCTGGTGTTTTGCTAATTAGCGCCCAGTCGAATTAACTCAAAAAAGGAACAAGCCCAGGAAATTGTAAGTAGCAATTTTCGTTGGGAGGCATCCTATACACCTTGAATTTTAGAGTCAATTTTTGTTTAGTAATTAACTCGTTTATTTTCAATTTTACGTAAACAATGATAATAACAAAAAGATGCACATTTCCTACAATTTTGATGTCCATCAATTTTTTCCTAGGTTCGATATTTACCGATTTATACCTAAAGGCTCGTACAGACCAAAATACAAATTTCGCGAGCTGCTAGTGAACAGCTGCCGAACAAGCCTAATTTAACCAATCAGCTCGCTAACACATTCGTCCACACCAGAAGAGTTTCCTTTAATCCCTCCTACTCGTGAACAGTTCGTCGAGTTCGATAGAGTGTTCCAGATATTAAAAATAAAATTAAAAACATTCCAGAAATAGTTATTTCATTATAATTTATAAAATTAAATACAAAAGAAAGCGATGAAGAAACCGATACTGCCTAGTTTTTATTAAAACAAAGTGTCGAGTCGATAAAAGGAAATGTAATAAAACTAGGCGATGCTGGCATAAAAGTTTATTCAAAAATAGCTCTAAATATGGTGGAATTCCTTTGCTTAGAAATTTACAAATGGAGGAACAAGGTTTATTTCCTAATTTGAGCTTGTAACATATTTTGAGAAGATATTGGTAGTAGAATCGATAATATCAATATACAAATTATCGAGAGAAAGATTAGCTTTGACTTTGCGATTTTTGGCAACAGGGGATTCCTATATAAGCAAAATGCGTCCTTTTCGCACTGTCACTAGCAGGAAATTAAAATAAATAATAACAAAATTTCGCAGCGTCGATGTTAACGTCCACATACATATTAAGCTCGCCAACTGTTCACGAACGAACCCTTTGATTTTACCGACTGGACTCGGAACCGACAACGAACCTCCGAGCTGTTCTAGAACTATACGCGAGCTCGCGTACATACCAAGCTCAGAAATTGTTCGGAAACTATTCGAGAACAGCTCGCGAAGTTGGTCTGTACCCCGCTTTAAAACACGTTTATTCCAAAACTCTTTCCATACGGATTTGTTTTCTATAAAATAGCCGAGTTTCATACCTTCCTTTCAAATCCTTAAGTTTCTTTCATCTATTATTTGTCCTTCAAAACATCCAGTTTCTTGGTTGTTTTGTTAATTATACGAAAAATCGTTTGTTCGAATTTTGTAAAAGTGAAATTTTCAGCGGTTTTGCCACTTTCTCAACTTCGTGGCGTGGAGAAATTGTGTAACGGAACGCGAAACAAGCGGAACGCAGTCTGGGTCCTGCGAAAGATGCCAACGACATCGGGTGAGGCGAGTGTCGAGCGGCATGGCGCGGTCGCTGCGGAATTTCCCTGACGTTTTCGTAATTAAAGTTCCGCTAACCATAAGCGGTCGTCTTTGTCACCTTCTGACCATCATCAAGCAGATCAGACAGTGGCGTACTCGAATAAATAAACAAATTATGAATTCTGCATACTGGGATTTAAAAAAGTAAATTAATTCGATTTCTTTTAAAAAAATACCTTCCGAATCGATAATAATTTTCGGTGGCAGCAGACGCAGGTTCTCACCCACTGTAAATATATTCATCATTTTTTCTAATTATATTGAGATTAGTAGCTGGAACTTTTGGAAGGGACCACGGAAATTTTTTTTTAAATTCTAACCTTCCATGGTCATTACGAATTCTGCTCCCAAAATAATCTAGAAACAGTTTTAAGAATCGTTTGCACCAAAATGGCTTTCGCTTAATAATTTTCCCGAGAGCAACGTATTTTATAATTTTCCGTAAGGCGCTACTGGATAGACCACCGAAACGTCTTGGCGTTTGGAATTTAATTTTGTTATGGGATAACTGAATTCCGTGGACATCATACTAGAAGGAAGCTCGGGAAAGCTTCGAACTGTTTTCTTTCCTTTTATATCACGAATGTTGGTTCTTTGAGGTGAGAAATATTTCGGATTTTATGATAATATTTAACGTCATTATGTTACATTGATGATAAAACTACTCTCACAAAAAATGCTGCAAGATATTTACACTATTTAGTCGAGGCAATGAACTAGTAAAAAGGCCAAAAGTTGGAAAACTATTCTCTTCCAAAAAATATTTGTAAAAAATGTGACTGGTTAGATTTTGCAGCAAACGAAAAATTGCATTGCTGCAGCCAAAAATGCATTCAAAAAATGCATTATTTGGGAGGCCGTTTGGAAGATTTCAAAACTTGATAAATAAGTCTCAGAACTGGCCCAGATCGGGTACTCAGGGGGTTTTGGAGATCGCTGATCACGAATATGATGTTCAAATTGACCTCCTGAACACCTGGAACTCAGGAACGCGCCGAAGAACGTCGTCTCCGTGGGACTCTCCCACAAATCACGCGAGAAAGAAGAGAAACTCAACGCCCGGGGGTTTTTTGAGTCGCTGAATCCAAATCTGGCATCGGCGAACACCCCACGGGCAACTGGTGCGTACGCCATCATGAGAATTTTGCTGAGAAGAGTGACAAAAACCACCCGAACATCGTAATAGGTGCCTTTTGTGGGGCGTTCCAGTGCGCCAGGAGATGGGAAGGTAGTTTGGGGCGTGATGTTCGGATTAAGCGCGCCAGAAACACCCCTACAATGATTTTTGTATTGCTTTTGTCACTCTTCTTAGGAAATTCTCCGAGATGACCTCCGCGTCCGGGTTCCGGCGCACCAGGTGCCCGTGGGGTGTTCGGCGATGTCATATTTGGATTCAGCGATCCGAAAAACCACCCATAGTGATTTTCTGTTCGTCTATTTTCGGGTCGTGTATGGAAACCCCTTGAAGAAGGTGTTCAGCCTGAGGGTCCGGCGCACCAGGGGCTCGGGGGTCGTTATCGATGTGAAATCCGGATTCAGCGCCCCGAAAAACCCCAATAACGATTTTCGGTACACATTTTTTGATTATGTCAAGAAAAGCCACGGAGATGACGTTTATGGTCAGGTTCTGGTGCACTAGGTGTTCGGGGGGTCGTTTCCGACGTGAAATTCGGATTCAACGGCACACAAAAGGCACCTATTACGATTTTTGGGTAATTTTTGTCACTCTTCTCAGGAAAATTCCCGGAGATGACGTCCGCGCCCAGGGTCCGGCGCACCAGGTGCCCGCGGGGTGTTCGCCAATGTCATATTTGGATTCAGCGACCCAAAAAACCCCCATAACGATTTTCGGTTAGTCTTTTTTGATATTTTGCACATTTATAAAAACATTTAAACAACTTAAATTTTCTGTCGACGAAAAATACGTAATCGTAAAACAAGCGAAAAAATCAGCTCTTTACCTGAATTTCAAACGACGTTTGCATAATTACATTTAAACATGGATGTGTAAAATTCCATATTTATGCCTTTCGCTTTTAATATCCGTCAGAATTTAAAATGTAAATGCGATGTTTAATGAGTGCTGTTAAAATTTTTATTATTCAGGAATATTATTTTCATCCTGTAATAAATTTCTACCATAAAAACCGGCAGCACAGAAATATAAAAGAATTGTAAGCTGACTATATGTTTTAAGAGCAAAAAATGGACGAAAATATACCGGATGTATCTATGTATTAATTATAAATACAGCACCCCTACACCAGCAATGGAAGTACTATTAGACCTACCTCCCTTATTCCTTGTGATACGGGAAGAGGCAAGACTAGGTATCCATAGACTGGAAGACACGATGAGCAGCCTAAACGCTAGATCATCAGGGCAGTTGTGTAGAGGGACGTGCTAAGCATGAGAACAGACTACACAAACGTTAGGTATTCCTTTGATAGCCCATTTGAAGTGTCCATTGCTACGCTCTAGGAAACTATACCTCAGTATTTCAGGCAGAGGTATATAAAATATTGCAATGCGTGAGAGAAAACAACAGGAGAGCTGCCGAAGGCAAGCAGATCCATATCATGTCAAACAGTCAGGCGACACTTAAAGTGACCTCTAGACTAGTATGGGATCACATCGAAGAAGTGAAGCCGTTAGCCAAACGGAATAACCTCAAGCTGACCTGGGTACCAGGTCACCAGGGTATCGAAGGCAATGAAAAAGCTGACGAATTTGCGAAAAGAGGGTCAGAGGAAACGCAGCCTGAACCAGGACAGATTCTCGGTATTCCGAAAACTATAGTATATCTGTGGAGACCTGGATAAAAGAAGAACATAAAAATTTCTGGGTAAACGCCTCAAGGCAAATACATGGGAAAACCTTTATAAAAGAACCATGCCTGAAACTGCTAATACTGTGCAGAAATCAGCTGAGAATCATAGCAGGTTTCATGACTAGTTATGCACCAGTAAAGGAACTCCTTTACAAATTAAATCTATACAACGGATACTTCAAGGTGCGTCGAGTCGACAGTGTCGAATTGTTTTCCATCGACTGTCGGTAAACATGAAAGAGCAGTCGATCGACTTTAGTGTGTGGACGTGTTTTCGACGTTCGACATGTTGTCGACTTGTTGATCGACTGTCGACTTGGTGAGGACGCACCTTTACACGCAGATTATGCGGTAGGGAAACGGAGACAATGAAACATATACTATTTACATGCGAGAGTCTTGATCGCAAAAGACAGTTATTACTTGGCCAACCGCAAGGAAACGCTGAGTTATATAGCAAACACCCAGCTAAGAACTTGTACAAACTGGTGCAGGGAACAAAGGTGCTGGACTGGGTGCTATGAGAAAGCACGGGCAAAAATACAATAAGCCATTAGGCTGCAGTGTTATCGCATGCAGACGGGCTCGGAAAAAAATGGGTTGCACATATATGTTGGCACGAGTTGTATACATATGTTGTAACACACTTAGTGTAGAAATGAAGTCCAGTGTACATACAGGGAAAACGTCTATTTTGAGTGTACCCTACTGCAGATGTTTTTGTTTTTGAAAAATTTTCTAAATTGTTTTGTTAACCTATTTCTTTGTAGTTGTATTCTTTCTTGTGATTCTATAAAACAAAGTGGCACTCGAGAAAAGGAAACCAGCAACATCCCAACTTTAATAACTATTGAAGCTTCTATTGTCAGAGGAATCGATTTTATATTGTTTTTAAAAAGTTTTTCTTTTTCTCTTTTCGAGATCCTCTGAAGCTTGTTATGAAAGCTACCTCCACATACGACGGCTGTGGCGGCGATAGCGGAATTGTTTTTATTCCAGACATTTGAAACGCAAATGCAAATTTCAATTAGGTTCAAGTTTTAAAAGTACATGAATTTATAATTAATCCCGATTTTCCACTTAGGCGGAAAGTAAAAATGTGCATTTTCATTAACTGAATGTTTTTTGTTATTACTTTTTTTTTTTGGAGAAACGTTCCAACTAAATTCAGAAGCGGTAATAAATCCCAACCGGAAAAAAGTTAATGACAATGGTAGGATTTGAGTACGTTACAAAGATTAGAGTGGCAATTTGGGATTAATGAAATTGACCCATTTTTTTTTTCGGAACCCGTGTGGCTAGGATAAACTGTACCCTATTTTCGATTAGTTAGTTAGCTGGAAACTGATTCATCGCCAAAATATTCAAATGAAATACCAACTAGAAATTATTTGAATTGTTGTATTGTGAAACTTTGTAGATGCTGACAATCATATTTGGCTGAAAATAGTTTTAAACTTTCATGAAAAACACGCAAGATAACTTCTAAAGCAACGGGTTTAAAAACGATGGTAAATTTTTAAATATGAGAATCACATTTAGGGGGAGGAGGGGGTTCGATCTAAGACTACGCTGGGTCACTTTGGGAGGGGGTCATAAACCGTTGTACGTAGCTTTTTAATTTTAAAATACCGGCGGGATATTAACTGAGGTAAAGAAGTCCCACAAAACAGAAAACGCAAGCCCTCCGTCTCATGTTTTCTGCTGCGACTTAATAGACGTTATTTTGACAGATTTAAATTAATAATCTGTCAGTGTGAATATAGTAAACTTTTTTACTCGCATATAATAAGCTTCATACTCTCGTTATCAATTCGTCTAAATCCCTGCAAACTCTAATCAATTAGGAAACTCGATATTGTATCAACTTATTCAAGATTAATTTCAGTATTAACTGCATCTTACTGATTCAAATTTGTATACCTACCAATTCTTGCATTTAATCGACTTCTCTACTGATACAAGACACAATATAACGGCAAATGAACTAAGTTGCTCGCTATACGTTCCATACTGTTATAAGTTTCAAAGCAGATTCGAGATATTTGCGAAGATTCACTTGCATATTATCTGTATAAACTTGTCAGCGCGTTTGTTGACTAAATACCATCTTGTTTATCGTTCGCATGAATCTACAATAAGTTGGTAATTGACGTTATAGTACAGTCTTGTCACCAGAAATTGCCGATATTATGTAATTTACCGATTTTTAACAATTTTTAAAAGGTCTTATTAAAAAATTCAGTTAAAGATCATGAAACACTTCAATATTTTCAAAACAACCACAGAATTTGTTGTCGTGTCTTTTGATAATTACCATAGAAGCTTCGGCAATTGTGATTGTAACGTTGTCCATGTAAAATACAGGAGATCCATATAATTAATCACATATTCTCAATCTAATGGCTGGGCTTAGCTCAACAACAACTGTGAATTGGGACATGGCCTGCCTGATAATCTTCAAACAGAAACTGTCTCTAGTTCATTAGATTTACCTGTAAGCGTACTACTATGTACATCATTGAATATTTCAGTGTATTGACAAGGTAAGTAATTATAACATTTGATTTTCCGGTTACATTGGAATGAAACTGGAGAAGAATGCATTTATTATGGTAGAGGATTTTTTATATTACTAAGTCTGGGTGTTTAATTTACTTGGAAATAAACAAAAAGGTGACAGGATAAGAACACGAAAGGAGCAAAGGATCACAAAAGTAAAGGAGCTCAGTAGCGCAGGAGTATAGGAGCAGGGAGACAAAGAACCAGTGGAACGGAGAACAAGAGGACTAGTGGGCAAAAGAACCAGACGAAGAGTGGGTAATAGTAAAAGAGGATCAGAGGAGTCAAAGGATTCAGAAGAGCACAGAAGAGCAGGAGCAGAGGACTAGTGGACAAGAGAACCAGAGGAATAGTGGGTAATAGTAAAAGAGGATTTAAAGGATTCAGAGGAGCGCAGGAGCACAATAGCAGAGATAAAGGAGACCAGAGGGTTAGTGGGCAAAAGAACCAGAGGAGTAGTGGGTAATGGAAAAAGAGGATCAGAGGATTCAGAGGAGCTCAGGAGCAGAGAGACAGGAGACCAGAGGACTAGTAGGCAAGAGAAGCAGAGGAATGGTGGGCAATAGGATCAGAGGATTCAGAGGACCAGAGTATGAAAGTACCAGAAGACTAGAGGATCAAAGGACCAGAGTATTATAGGACTCAAAGGACAACAGAAAACACATTTCTAATGGAAAGACCGAGATATGCTTCTATAAAGAGACCATGAACAAATTTTATACAGGACCTGTTGAGAAAAAAGATATTGTTCATATGATAATAATAAATCTATCAGAAGATATTAAACATGTCTCTATTGTGAGGTTATGACTTAGCCAATAGACCATTTCAGAACACCCGACTTTGACAGGTCGGCCATTTTGTGCTGGGTTCATTGGAGTTGGAGTTTGAGTGTTTTGGCCGACCTGTCAGGAATGGTCTATACTTGTGACACCTCTCAGCGATCCCGTGAAGAGAATTGGTAAGCTGAGAAATCGCATCTTTTTCAGGATGATGTTAAAAGCGATACAGTAAAAGAGTGTAATGTGTATGAATCCGGAATTAAAATCGATTCTCAACGTTTTAAAATTGATTTTTCATCAAATAATCAACTTTTTTTTGTTGGTGAAACTGAAAGTAGTCAACTCATTTGAGGTACAAAATATAATTACCTTTCGATTGATCTATAAATTGTGTGTGAGCTAGTGAGGAATAATTCAGTATGTAAAGGCTAAAAATCGAACAGCACGAATATATCAAAGGCAGCTTTAACGATAATGTAAGCTGGGGAAATAGCGCCCAACGTTCATTGATTCTGGGTCGTTTCAAAGCAGAATTAATTAACTGTTGAATGTCAATAAAATGTTTGCCGTTTTCCATGCCAACATTCTGAAAATTTGAAGACAAATACAATCAAAATAATATGATAAATACAAGTTAGTTTTTGAATATGGCCACGCCGTCCTAGTGCACAATGGATTGCGGCTGTATTCATCATCGAAACGTGTCGGACAAAGTATCTTTTTTAAATATTTTGCCGCACACTATAACGAAATAAACCTGAAAATTTCACTATCAATCCTCGTCCTAAGAAGTTTTACTCCAAATATTATTAAAAACTGTCAATGTGGAGGAAACAAAATCTTTTTTTTTAAGATACATCAACCCCTGTTAAAATTATGACAAAACCCTCTAAATCCATTCCCTTTACAATTTTTTTTCAAGTGGTTAATCTGATTAAACCGAAAGTCAACTAGCAACAGTAGGCAGTTTATTAAATTGGTCGAGTTAGATGGAAAATGAGGCAAGATCGTGAAACGTCAAAGCAGTAAAACGGGGCTAAAATCTTGCTCTGTCAAGGGTTTGAACGCTGTGTTTGTTCGCTATTACCAATGCAAATACCACTAGGATTACGTTCCTTTCTTTATTTGCTGAATGTGCACTGTTGCAGCTATTCTTAACGCCATCTATCCGCATACCATTGTCAGCCCACGATCGCATCAGTAGCGTACCTTACTTTCAAATAAATACATCAAGTTTTTAGTGAATCGAAATTTTTTTTAAATTAAATGTTACAAGATAATGGAGTTGTTATCAGTCAAAGAAAATTGTTTTTTTGGCACTTTCTATTAGTAACGATATTAATTTATAAGAAATAAATTTTCACACCTTATTTTCATTGCCTCTAACAAGGTACAATAAAATACAAAAGAAAAACCCAGCTTTCCACCGAAAATAGAAGGAAAACTAAGTCGAGCAAATACAAAAGGTAAAGCTAATATGGCGTGAAGTTACGGAAAATCAGGAAGGTCTTCGCTCCAGGGAAATTTGCAATTAGAACAAAATGTTGGCATATAGAAAATCGGTTAAATATAATTCATGGCAGTAAAAGGGTTAGCGTGAAATTCGTAAATCTGTTTTTTAATATTCCCATCGTTTTTTGTTGTGAGAAATATTTTTTTTGTAGAAAATCGTTTTACTTGTTCAACCTACTGGTACAAGAGAATTTTATATTGTAATGAAGGACTCGACAGACGTAGTCCTATCTGAACGTTGGTCTGTTATATTTGCCTATTACAAAAAATATTAACCTGAAGTACAGATTGTTTGTATGTACGTATGTATGATGGGGTGACAATCATTGAGATCTAAAAGATCTATTGTTCACCCTACCCTTACTTCTACTTAGTTCCTTAGGAACGTCTCAGAGACTAGTAGCTTCTTTAGTCCTGTTTCCCTGATGAATTTTAGGATATCTGCAGTTTAACAGTAGGATTTTTGACTGCCAACTATCAACTAAGGAAACACCTCCATACTATGGGGCTAGTGGACACACCTCTATGCAGGATCTGTGAACAGGAAGATGAAATTGACAGGCACGTCCTATGCGAGTGTCCGGAGTTATCGTCAATAAGAGAATGTGTGTTCGGTGAGTCTTGGTCTACACCTGCCGATATAAAGGAGATGTCTCCTAGTGACCTGTCCACCTTCCTGGGAAGGACAGGATGGACGATGACCTAGGAGGACAACTCCTCGGGAGGATGTACAATGTGTCACATGTGGCCTAAGTACTGTGAGCCTACACTCACCTTCCCTACTCTACAGATACAGGATATCTGCAGGCTTCAACTTGGGTAAATGTCCCTCTTCTATCAAATAATCTCCTAGGTGCTGTGCCCTAGGGTTCTGAATTGCTGTGCAATTGGCAAGTATGTGAATGGAGGTTTCTTCTTGTAGAAGTACAGAAAGAAACATGTCGATCGGAAGGTAGTGTACGTAGATTAATAAAAATAGATAATAGTTTTGAAATAATTTGGTGGGGTGAAAAACAATATAACAAAAGGAAAAACATGTGGGGCAGTCTTTGGGGACTGACGATGGAAGTGAAAACTAAGTAACTTGTGAATTGTATCGTCGAGCTATTAGATAATTATTATTGATGATCGTTAGAATCAAGTCCATTTGGAATATTAAAATTAATTTTCAATAAAACTGTATAGGACCTACATACTAGCAAAGCTGGGGTCTGAGACAGCATTCACTGGTCCTTAACCAGTATTTGGGATAACCAAAACTGCTGTACGTGGTTGTATATCTCAGTGGACTCAAACTAAACACCAGTCGTACTGGAGACACGTGCCAAAACTGGAACACAGCAAACCCCTGGTCAAAAAACCCTCGGAGAAGCTGACCAATGAAATACTAAACCTTAGCAGGGCCCAAATAAGGATAGTGACGGGTTTACTCACCGGTCACTGTACTCTAAGGAAGCACATGCATACAATCGGCATATATAGGGAGGAACCTATCTGTCGGTTGTGCATGGAAGAGGAGGAAACAGCCTCTCACATTATCTTTGATTGTGAAGCATTATCTCACTGGAGATATATACTCCTAGGACTAGAATTTCCAAGGGAGGATTTCTCCAAGAAGAACCTAGTGAAAAGTCTGCTGAGCCTGATAAGGGCTACTGGTCTCTTCACATAAACGGCACAACCTAGAGCACAAAAAGCCTTAAGGCTGAGGTGCCGAGGACATCAATCCTTTGTCTGGTGTGCTGATCCAATCAATCAATCCATACTAGGTATGTTAAATAAATTAAATGAACTAAACCTGATATTACGTAAAAATAGTGAAATGTGACTAAAAGTTTCACGCTTTTTGTTCACTCATAAAGCACACATATCTACATAGTATACTCACTCATGGAAAGCGTTCGGTGACGATGACGCGAGTTCCATGATTTTTCTTCGCCCAAAAAGTGCTTAAAGAAGTGTTCACCTCAAAAATAACTGGAAAAAATTGCAGATAATAATTAAAAGTACCAGTGACTTTTTCTAAGACCTAAATATTACATTTACACGAAAATACACTCACTTCTGCTATTACTCCATACAATTTGCTCACTTCTAGAGAGAATTTTCATTACAAACTAAGAACAAAGGATGTGTACTTTCTGTTCGCACAAGTCCATTGCTTCTCACCACTTTTCAGGACCTTTTGAAAACCATACTTGAAGTCATCCACTCAAAATTATTTCAGGATTCATGGCGAGAATTAAACACCCCTTTAAAAAATAAATGCCACTGACGAAGCACAATACAAAACACTGAGGAAGTACAACTCTAAATTCTAAAAGTAAAATTCGTGAGAAAACTCAAATTACATGAATTTAGAACCAAATGACGAAATGAGATGTGATTAATTAAATTTTTGTTTTTGTACAAGAATTTGATTTTTAAAGACCTCAGCTTCTGTTGTAAACAAAACCACTTTACGTAATTGTAAAATTAAGCCGTTCGTACTAGATCTTATTTCTATGTTATTAAAATCATATCATCGTTAATGAAAACTATAACTAACTTTTAATACAGGACTGTTTATACAATCATAATAAATCTCAAACTGCGCTTCCAAACTATACAACTTTATAAACTATAATCTTCCTTTCGTAATGCGAAATCTAATAATTATTAAAGAGTAGTTTATCTGAAGATATAATTTTCTCTTTCAATAATATCGGTATATAGTTGAGTTTAATTGCTCTATCTACAAGACTGGGAACAGCTTAATATTTCAGAGACGGTTAAAATTTTAATTGGTTCTATTAAAACATGTTTATCGACTAGATGCTCGGTTAGAATTAGTTTTCTAAACTACTTGTCAGCAAATATGCGAAAATGTTATTACATCGTCCCTCTCCAGTAAAATTTTATATATTTGCTGCTCGCTGCAATGGTCCCAATTCCGGTAAACTCCTCCAGGCCTCCGTAAACCTCTTAGGGCCAATCCTACCGAAGACAGTTATTTCTATTGCCTCTTGGTACATACCTGTTAAGAAATAGAAGTCCAACTGACAATGAGTGCACAATTACTAGTTTGCAGAACGGGATTTAACAGGTAGCGGTAAGATCGGTCCCTACAAAGTAAAATATCTGCTCTTGATCTATGCCTATGTTCTACAGACTCTATGCACATCAATTTTAGCAAAAGGATCCCTTATTTTGTCCCTGAAATCTCATAGTACAACAACCCTCTTTCCGCAAATTTCCAGGCTTGATATTCGACTGAGAAACACCATATTCTGTAAATTAGGAGAGTCAGTTTTAAGTATGGAACGCATCATTTAATTATCTTTGAAATGGGTCGCTTCACATTTATAGATTTTGGTGTGCAAAGATCTTGTGATATGGGTGCTGATGAATCTACCGTTTTGATAATATAGGGTTCTATTTTTCCGGAAAACCCTTATTACTGCTTACAATACTATGTTTAGGAATCTTTTGGTCCAGTTAGCCCTTACCTAGAAGAAAATAAATAAATAAATCTACACTCTGGCTTTTTTTTTTCAAAGCTCGCCCTGGCATACTTCGAAACGGGCGGCGGTCCCTCATACACACTCCGTCATCTTCTTCTTTCTAACTCTCCTACGTCTCATGTCATATCATTTCCTTCCCTACCCCTAATCATTCTCTCCACTACGCCACTAATCTCCATCCATTCCTCCTCTCTTCTCAACATAATCTCTACCATGTTCTCCCAATACACAGCCTTCCCTAGTTTCTGCTCTAATTTTTCCAGCTCCTCCATGTTCTTCCAGCATCTGCCCCACATCATCCTCCACTTCACATCTCTCGCACAATCCAGTCTCTCTTTTCCCAATCTTGTGGAGGTACCCTACTCTCGACCCATGCCCAGTGTCAAGAAGTAGTTCACCTCCCCAAATTTCCGGTCCATCCATTCTCTCCTACTCCCACACTCTGGCTTAGCCGTCACTATCTTCTCCTCTCTTATGCTGTCTCGACCTCATTCAATATAGCTTTCTTTTTCGTTCTTCAGTAACACACATTCAATTGTCCCATACTGTCCCCTTGCAAAATCAACAAACTAAATCTAAATACACTTTACATTGATGATAAGTTTCAAATTTCGCACCCCAAACTTCAAATTGAACTATTTTAACGCCATCTAGCTGATATTTATAGAACTGTGTGCTAGAATCGATGTAGAACATCTACTTATTTTCAAAAAAAATGCTCAGTGTATTAAAAATGCCCGTTTAAATAAAATTACTTGTTATTATTACAATGCTGGGCTTCAGATAAAATAAAACGATACCTCCACTTATATAATCATTTTTAAAGCAGCTTTCACATTTATTTGAAACTCCTCAACGTTTCTGTTCGTCCATTATTAAAAAATGTTGTTATTTTTCACATTACTATAGGGCGTATCGTAAATTTTTAATTATCTTTATCATTTTACATATCCCAAGTACGTTAAAACTGTAATAAACATCCTATAACGACCGAACGGGCTTTATACTACCTTTATGGTAATATTTTACACTATAGGGTACTAAGCCGTTTTTTTTTCAAAGTAATTTGTTAAGGGGCAACTTCTACGTAGCACCATAAAAATTTTGTATGATAAACGTTATCGCTTTTTGGCATCAGCCACCGTCAATGTTTGTAAAAAAAACTATAAAATACGAGGGTATAGTGTAGAAAGATGTCCCAAGACTAGTGATCAAATTATGAAATAATCAATGGAACGGAGTGAAGTACTTTGTAATTGATATTATTTATAAAGTACATCTAATTACCCACTGACTTCTTCATTATCAACCATCTCATCAAGACATTATTCTCGAGAAAAAAATAAAATAACCAACGTCTCGTACCACGACGCTGCAATCACAGAAATAGGTCTTGAGAAAAATTTCATCCCAAGTAAAATTTTAATTAAATTTCAGCAAGTTCAGGTGCGAGCACTCGTGGTCCTTTATCTAGGCGATTTATCTACGGAGAGCTCTCTGTACAATTTTACGAGCCACCCAAAACGACCGGCTTAGGTTGGGGGGGTATTTTATACGTGACGCGATAAAGCTATATATTTTTTTTACTGGATTCTCTAATCTCGCGACGTCTTTAGTATAGTGAAATATACGGGGGGCGTCGAAAAAATTGTACGTAAAAGTTTAATCATCAGAATAAACATGACAACAACGCCAGCTTTTATTTAATTATCTACCAGTTTTAGACACAATATTAAATTTGTTGACGGGATACAACTCAGCAGTTGGACGGTTGCCAGTCAGCGGTCAAAAGTTTGGCCTGCTCAAAAAGGAACTCACCGGTCCCGAAATCGACGACTCAACCTTGTAAGAAGTTGCCTGACTGACACAAAAACAGTTCTGTAAAAACTTTATATCATAATAAAGTGGCAGGATTTTTTTAAAAAGTTTTTTCCCCTTCTGATTAACAGATGTACATAATAAGATTATCTGGCATACCTAATTATCTTTTGGGGTTTTTTTTCCGGAAGTTTCTATTGAATTAACCAACAACTTTTAAAACTTCATTTCCTGAAATAGATTATTAGATTACATTAAGAGCAAGAATCTCCTTCTTTCGATTACATTATGTGGTGTGAAAACGTGTACAAGTGAGATAAACCCATATTTCACATGAGTTTTGATAACATGACATCGGAGAATATATTCACTGAGCTAGTGAACATCATCATCCCATCTAGGGAACAGGTGATGTACCCAGGTAATTCTGGAGAAATCATCTGGTTCACTGATGGTTCCAAAACAAACCATGGTATTAAAGGACCTAGAAAGACATGATCTTTAGCCTTGGCCGATATACGACTGTGTTTCAAGCAGAGACGATTCCTGCTATATCCTGTATTGATGAAAACATCAGAAAAGGATACACAGGACAAAAAATAAAAATATTCAGTGACAGCTAGGCTCTGCTTAAAGCTATCAGCAACCCAACAACTACGTTTAGACTGGTGAAAAAACTGTAAAGAATCCCTCAACAGGCTGGCAAGAGACAACAAAGTGTCTCTAATATGGGTGCCGGTACATGAACGGATTGCAGGTAATGAAATGGCTGACCAGTTAGCTAAAGAAGGCTCTAAAGGAGACTGCATAGGTCCAGAACTGTTTTGTGGAATCAAAAGATTGCATAAGAGGGGAAATCGGGAACTGGCTAGATAGGGAACACCAACTCAAATGGAGGTCGACACAAGGGCACCTTCATACAAAGAGTTTACTGCACAATGTAGACAAGGAACTACCAGGATATTGAAACTGAGTAAGAGACACTTGAAGACAGTTACCGACCTGATGACTGGACACTGCAGTTTGAGGAAACATCTGCAAAGTTATTGAACGTATATGCAGGTTAGTGAACTCTGTGATGAAACACTTCTCTGCTTCTGCGAGAAATTACATGGACTCGGAAGCACTTTGGAGAGGAAATAATACAACCATTACAACTACTGAAAATCCCTCCAGTCAAACTAGTGGCCTACATAGAAGACACAAAGCTTCTGGAATGGAAGTAGATGTGTGTATAAGTATTTAAACCAATCTTAAAGGTTTTTTTAAATTAAAATTATGGTAATTACTGCTGATGTAACCCACATACTTTTTAGTCAATATCAGCATCACAAAATGTCTAATCTTCCTTCTGCCTATATCTGATTTTAATTTTGTTCATTAAAAGTTTATCCGATTCACTTTTTGACATGTGACGCGATTTCCCGTTTTACGCCTCCTACGTCGTACAATTCAAACATTTTCCTCGAAATTCAATATTTATTATGAGTAGGTATCTCTAATGGGGTTTCATGCGCAATACAACTGCATTGGATGTTTCCATACAATACTCGCAATTAACGTTTGTTTCAATTAAATTTTATTCAATCCATGGGAAATACCAAAATGTTTTGTAGCCTGTAAGTACATCTAATTAAAAATTTATTGTATATTCGTAATTTTCATTATAAAATACGTTCGGGATTAATTTTTGTATGGAAATTTATTGCAACTTTGACATAGGCGTAGTAGCAATCGGGGAAAGATAAGGATAGTGACGGGTTTACTCACCGGTCACTATACCCTAAAGGTGCGTAACAAGTCTGGACGGCACTGCGTAACATAGTAACATCGAGGCGTTCCATCGGCTGTCGGTTTTTTAACGCCGCATCAAAGAAATGATACGCACTGATGTTGCACCACTTGTTATCATGTTTGGACATGTCTGCGGTACACAGTCGCGATTTAGTTTTCATTCGTTTATTCAGTTAAAGACGTCAATATGGAATGGGCGGAAGAATCTACAATTAATTTAATAAATAGTTACCGTGCTAAAGAAATTTTATGGGATCCAAAAAATCCCAAATATTACAATAAAATAAAGAAGCATGATGCTAGGGAAGAACTTGTTTGCCACCACCGTCTACTTGCGCGTCTTTTTTTATTTTTCTTAACGAGGTAATGCATATATATATAAGCTGCTGCGATAACCTCCATTGAACACTAGGAAAAGACAACTGTTCTGTTGTATGTTGCGATTAAAAGATACACGACGATGTATTGATACACTATATTTATTGATACGCCGTATCTTCGATGTTCTGTTACATGTCTGTACGCACCTTTACGGTACGCGTACACCAAAACCGATTCATCGGCCGATTTCGGGTCGGAGCTGTTCGGACGTTAATATGCCCATGAAGATGATGATTTGTGATCTGCCGCAGCGCCAGATTTACCTGGTTGAGTACATTTGTTATATTCTTTGCGAAATTGGTCTCTTAAGTTTTTTTTTATGTCTGCTACTGGTATATCCATTTCTGAAGCAATATCTCGATTATTGTAAGTTTTCGAATGTTTGCCCCACAGTGGAGGCCTGTTATAAACACAAGTAATTAATTTTTCAGTATCCATGCTTCATAAAAACGACTGGAACGTAGAGAGCACCAGGCAAGACTTACAAAAATCCAAACAAGTTCGGACTCGCCGGTTAATCGTTCGTTCTCGGGCGTCGTCGGTTGTAGCAGAGTATGCGCTTTCAAACTTTTACATAGGTTTGGTTTCCGAGTTCGGCCGATGATGGATTTGGTGTACGCGTACCGTAAGGAAGCACATGCATACAATCTGCAAATTTTTATTTAGGAACCTATCTGTCGGTTGTGCATGGAAGAAGAAAACAGAACATCCAAGGGAGGATTTCTCCAAGAAGGACCTAGTGAATTGTGTCACAAGGGCAAACAATGAGGTTTAGCAGTCCGATACTATTAGATGCGTGAGCGAGGGCAATTGATAGTTAAGGACTGCTAAAGCGTTTTCTGCATGTGTGACACGCAACTGTTTCCGCCTAACAAATTAACCAAAAAATGGGAAAATATGACAAAAAATCTAAACATTCACTAACGTTTAATTAAAAAATTGGTGAAACGTCAAAATTATAAGTGACAGATGGTTAAAAACTTCAAAAACCGTGACGTAAAGAATTTTCCGCCCTATTTTTGGTGTTCACATGATTGGTTTTCCGGTAAGGTAGGCTAAAAAATAATTAACGATAATAAAAGTAAAACCGGTCTAAAAAAATTTCATTAAATATTCAATTTCTATAAAACTTTTTTGACCATAAAGTATATTTCTCTCTAATTTATCGCTTGGCTAGTATTTTTTTCAAATTTTTGTACTAGGAAATGACGAAGAAAAACAACTTTTGGAACTACGAAATATATCTCGATTTAGAAACCGCATGTGACCTAATTTGTGACGCTGAAATGAACTAAATTGAATAAAAACATTTCAGTATTCCACGTGGCTGTTTTCCTGAATGACCAACTTACAATGTTGTCGAGTTTTTAAGTAATAAAAGTGTTTCAATTCGATTATACTTTTCGACCAGTTTACGCTCTAATACCCATTAAATTGGAGCCATTCGTCACTATACAGAGGTAAAATAAAATGTATGTATTATATTTAAATTAAAACTCCAATAATTATGACTTAGCCAAAAAATATCCTAAATTCACCATATTTATTTACAATAGAAACGTGATCCAATCTACGATTTATGCAACACATATTTTCTACATACTATCTTCTTCTATCAATATAAACGTACGATCGATTGTCTTCTTCACAAGACCAACTACAAGACATACGTAATAGTTTCTTTGAATTTGCCGTAGTAATCGTAAAAAGAGACAACGATATAATTGACGTAACGTGTACAATACTGATCGTACTAAAAGTTGAGTTTGACACTACCGCATTTGAGTTTATGCGAGTTTAGTTTATTGTCTTGTTTTTAGGGAATTTTATTGTTAAAATCAGTTCTTGTAAGAACTAATTTGACTTTTTATTCCTTTTGATATTGGTAAGTACGAATTTAATATACATTACCAACTTGTTAACTTTTGACATTTCATAACACCTAAAATAACGTGAGACGGGAATATTACAATGCTTATTTCACTACATATTAATTTTGTACTTTGTAACTTATTCACCCAGTATATCGATAGTTTTAATAAATATGTCGATTTTAACCATATGAATAAAATAAATACAATTAAAAAAGTTGAATTTCTTGTTTAATGACCAGTTCGTAAAATGCCGACCTTTGGAATATAAGTCATAACGATTATTTCTATTGAGTTGACAGAAGTTTTGATTTTATTCATATGAATAACAGTCACGTGATGGTATTTCTACTGTAGTTTTCCTAAGAGTAAACTTATATTAGCTACTTATACATACAGATGACCCCTCGTAAAACCGTATTGATTCAATGTTTTAATTTACGTCGATTGAATAAGTTAATTATGTTATATACGCGTATTTGAATTTAAATATAACCGTTGGTGGATTAATCAAAGAAGAATATTGGATAATATGTGAACGAGTTTTACCTGAATTTCTGACGTAAATAGTATTTGTGTTGTGCCGAAACAATCGGAGAGCTGTCAAAAAAGAATATATGGAAAAGTTAACTATAATTAATTATCAATGACTAGCTTTAGGAAACTATTTTGTGACATAATTTATGATAAATGTATGGAAAACGTTTTAATTAAAATTAGAATGAAAATTATACAACTTGCGGCAAATAACAGGTCGATAGGGGGGAGCTCGAGCACTGAAGATGTCTGAAATGTTAATCGATTTAATTTAAATGGTAACTATATCATAATATATTTAATAAGTATACGACAACTACCTTAATGAGGTCAATAACTTTCTCAACCATTTGTCAGGATATAGAAAGAAGGAGGACTATCATTAATGCTAGAGGATTCTACTTAACCATACGGATGGAGCTTCAGGAACTGTTTTCTACTCTACCGCTAGAGGGACTGGCCGACAAAGTGGCTGTTAGAAATAGGCAGGATAAAAATTATCTCGCGGACAACTAAGATTCCGGCCTGGTGACTGGACACTCCACAAAATGAGGAAAGTTAGTGAACCTATATGCAGGAAATGTGAACTCTATGATGAAACACCTACTCACTGCTTCTGTGAGAATTTAAATGGACTCAGACGGAAGCACTTTGGAGAGAGAGAGAGTTACAACTACTGAAAATCCCTCCAGTCAAATTAGTGGCTTACATAGGAGACACAAAGCTTCTGGAATGGAAGTGTATAACATGAGAAATTGTACAAAGATTCAGTTCAAGTGCCTGGGCCGTTGAGAACAACCCAATCGAATGGGATTACAAATCGTGTAACGTAGTATACTTTTTCTACGCCCATCTATTTTCTTCTGAATGCTCATAATTTCATCTTTTTCTCTACTAACAGAAATATTCGTAGGTAAAGTTGAGAAAATGTTCGGATACTATTATAATTTGTTACAAAGAAATTCAAGTTTTCTTATCCAAACGCACGTGCAGTGCGATTTTTGACGTTTACGGACATGGGCGTAGAAAAAATAATAAAAGTATTGAGCACCCTGTATCTCATTGATGATAAAACTTATGGCACGTGCTTATAGAACGTTTTCGTCTAAAAATTAAACAAAATTTTGCTCTGTAACTGGCCTAACAGCGAGAATCTGATTTTGTAGATAAAATTGGGTGGCATGGCCGCGAACAGCGTACACCGACTTGGGTGTGCACTTAACCCGACACGATTCGTTCTACCGGTATAAATGGATTCCGGAAAACAACATATGCATTGCATTAGGCCTTCATCCGATTCGAAGAAAGAGGAAAAGCAGTTTGTAATGAAAACCTTCCTTTCTCGACGCCGCCGCCGCCGCGCTGCGTACTTTCATTTCAATCTTTTACTCCTCGAAGGATTACGGAAACTTTACAGGAAATTTCTTTCTACGAATCTCATTCTACTTTCCATTTTTCACACATACACACACACAAACGGGAAATGTTTTGAAGATTTTTCATTTCTTATCCTATTTGCGACTAAACTGTGAAGAATAGAAACATGATTGGTTGTTAACGTTATAATTTCTAAATTATAATATAATCAAGAGCTTCTGCATGAAGGAACTGATCTCTGATACAGTTTTGAGGATGTCTTGACGTACTGAGCGCGACGTTTCATACCCAAACAAAAGATATCGAAAGAACGAAATTTTATTTTATATAAAAAAAGGACTGGATTGGAACAAATTTTTTATTTCATTCTCATCGATGCGGGAGAGGTAAGAGTAAAAAAGAAAAAAAATTCGACGAAGACAATTCCCGAAAGTTTTGAATTTATTTATTCAATTTATGTCAAGCGAATAAGAGCAATAGGGAGACCTGAAAACCCTTATCACGAGAGGAGCGAGTTCAACCTAGGGAAGATCAAGGTTTGTAGATATTCGGGGGTTATGACACGAAATAGCTTTCAAGTAAGGCGCGAGTAAAGATAGAGAGAAAGGGATCATGTATTAGTGAAAACCAGATTAGAGGTCCTACAGGTGATATTCGATCGGTTACTTATTTATGCTTTGAAATTGTTACCGATAACAAGGCGATAACGTTTCCTTTGCTTATTAGGCACGTAGAGAGCTTAAATCTAAATATTCCACTCACCCTCCGGATATACTTATGTCTCTAAGACTTACCTGTAACAAAAAAAATTGATGTAATAGAGGTAAAATAAAATATTATTCATTATTATCAATAACTGAAAACTTTAAATCTTGGAAAGAAAAATATGGTGAGGAAGCATTGGAGATGTTTTACGCATTTTTTGTAGTTTTTTAAACCCCAGGCAATCAAACATACCAATTCACACGTTTTTTGTACTTTTTTGCAGATTTTAAAACCCCAGGCACTACAACAAACGAATTCACACAATTTTAGTACTTTTTTGTATGTTTTTAAACCCCAGGCCATCAAACAAACTAATTTACACATTTTTGGTACTTTTTTACAGATTTCAAAACCCCAGGTAATAAAAAAAAACGAATTCACACGTTTTTTTTGTATTTTTTTGCAGATTTTAAAGCCACAGGCAATCATTTTTGCAGATTTTAAAACCCTAGGCATTAAAACAAACTAATTCACACAATTTTTCTATTTTTTTGTAGGTTTTTAGACCCCAGGCCACCAAACAGACTAATGTACACATTTTTGGTACTTTCTTGCAGATTTCAAAACCGCAGGTAATCAAAAAAAGTAATTCACACGTTTTTTGTATTTGTTTGCAGATTTTAAAGCCACAGGCAATCATTTTTGCAGATTTTAAAACCCTAGGCATTAAAACAAACTAATTCACACAATTTTTCTATTTTTTTTGTAGGTTGTTAGACCCCAGGCCACCAAACAGATTAATGTACATATTTTTGGTACTTTCTTGCAGATTTTAAAACCCCAGGCAATTAAAAAAAAAGGAATTTACACGTTTTTGGTACTTTTTTACAGATTTCAAAACCCCAGGTAACCAAAAAAACTAATTCACATGTTTTTTGTATTTGTTTGCAAATTTTAAAGCCGCAGGCATTCAGAAAAACTAATTCATAAGTTTTTTGAATTTTTTTGCTGATTTTAAAGCCGCAGGAAATCAAACAAAATGATTCACATGTTTTTTGTTCTTTTTTGCAGATTTTAAAACCCCAGGCAATCAAAAAAATAATTCATAAGGTTTTTTAACTTTTCTGCAGATTTTAAAGCCGCAGGCAATCAGAAAAACTAATTCTTAAGTTTTTTGAACTTTTTTGCAGATTTTAAAACCCCAGACAATTAAAAAAACTAATTCATAACTTTTTTGCAGATTTTAAAGCCGCAGGCAATAAAAAAAATTATTTACACATTTTTGGTACTTTTTTGCAGATTTTAAAATCCCAGGCAATAAAAAAACTAGTTCACACGTTTTTTTGTATTTTTTTGAAGATTTTAAAGCCGCAGGCAATCGAACAAACTAAAATTCACATGTTTTCTGTTCTTTTTTGCAGATTTTAAAACCCCAGACAATCAAAAAAACTGATTCACACGTTTTTTTGTACTTTTTTGCAGCTTTTAAAACCCCAGACAATTAAAAAAACGAATTCATAACTTTTTTGCAGATTTTAAAGCAGCAGGCAATAAAAAAAAATTATTTACACATTTTTGGTACTTTTTTGCAGATTTTAAAATCCCAGGCAATAAAAAAACTAATTCACACGTTTTTTTGTATTTTTTTGAAGATTTTAAAGCCGCAGGCAATCGAACAAACTAAAGTTCACATGTTTTCTGTTCTTTTTTGCAGATTTGAAAACCCTAGGCATTAAAACAAACTAGTTCCCACTGTTTTTCTAGTTTTTTGCACAATTTAAAACTCGAGGCAAACAAACAAACTAATTCACACAATTTTTCCACTTTTTTGCAGATTTGAAAACCTAAGGCAATCAAGCAAACTAATTCACACATTTTTTGTACTTTGTTGCAGATTTCAAAGTTCCAGGCAATACAACTAACGAATTCACACAATTTTTGTACTTTTTTGTTGGTTTTTAGACCCCAGACCATCAAACAAACTAAATTGGTACTTTTTTGCCGATTTTAAAACCTCAGGCAATCAAAAAAACTAATTCACACGTTTTTTTGTACTTTTTTGCAGATTTTAAAACCACATTTGCATTGGCCACAGGCAATGATAAAAACTAATTTACATCAGTAACTGTCACAACCCCTTACCATTTAGCTACCCAAAGACGAACGCTTTTACGGGGATCTCGACCTCTTTTTGATTCGAACCTTGGAAGGAACGTGGTTAATTAGCGCTCGTCTACGATTTCCACTTAATGCAACGATTATTCATAGAAATTGAATCAATTCCAACTCGGCAAATAACACTTTTTGCATGTTGAAATGCCCTCTCTATTTCCACCAAACGATTTTAGAACAATTCCAACTGGGATGTTATAAGCCAGTTAATTACATTTTGCTGAACTATTTAATTGATGTGATATATTGTTTCACGGCTTTTTGGCAAAAGTGAAATTAGACATTTATTATCAATCAATAAGGAGTGCAAATACTATTCTTTCCCTAGTTGATTATATCAATATATTTATATCAATAGTATGCCTTCATAGTTGTGTAAATTGTGTAAAGAAAACTAATATTCTGGGTCAGTTATCAAAAAATTTGGCAATGACAGATAGAACATTTTATGGCTGACCACACACACCATGGTCCCGTTAAAAACAACAATGGCTGCCAACCAAAGTTGGGGATTTGATGGCAGCCAACATTAATTGCTCCACACATGGCAACTGGCATCGTCCCTCCTAGAAAATTACAGAATTTATTTTCGAAATGTTACAATGTGTGTAAGATATTCCCAACTTTTCGAAAAGCAATAAAATCTCCATCGGACCCAATAAAACCGTACCATATAAACTCATCAATAAGATGCTGAAAATTTCTCGATATCCTTAAATATAAATTCACCACCCGCTTCCTACTTCGAGACATAAAAATGAAGTTTTCAAAGCGATTCACCTCGTAAAACTTTTCATTTAGCGCCCTTTCTGTTTTATTTATATCGAATGGGAGAAAAAAATTTATCATACTCGTTGATCTGGATTTTTATGTGACAATATAAAATTCGCTTATGTGGTTTAAGCGACATGAATTTATGCAAAGACGCAGATGAAAAACGTTCGGAAGTAGCTCGGATGATCATAAATCATGCTCTGCAAGGAAAACTAATGAAAAATATGCCACAAAGGGAAAAACAACTTCTAAATCGTGATAACACAAGGTGCTACAAATGCACAATGGCAAAGTCGAAGATGGACTTTCTTTTGGCGAGTGCATGAATTTTTAAACGATGTCGATTCTTTTGTGTCGTAGAAATTTCTAACATCAGAGAAGGCTTTAGGGTCGAATAAAAATATATATACACTAGAGAACTCGACAGAATCTTTTCTTGAATTAAAAATATTTAACAAACTTTCAATTTTGAGCTTTAAACTGTCAGTTTATTTTTAAAATTCTGCTTTACACTTAGAAGTGTCTATAGTTTGTAACTTATAAATATCAACCCACGTGACTTCTGTCATAACTGGACTATGTTGCCAAGCTCTTGAAATAGTATGAGAATCTAGTAAATGTCAAATGAAGTTATCAAATATTCTTCTTTTTATTTGGCTATGGGTTAGGTTTAGTTTTTGATAGTTACTGTATATAAACAAACTTGAACTTATTTCTGTATAAAACTTTTATTTGTATGTTAAAAGTACAGCACTAAGTAAGAAATTATTATTTTAAAACCTATTGAATTATTTCTGGGCCTAAAAAGGTAGGTATGAAATAGTTGGAAAATTCAAGATTCATTTTAATAAAAACAAATTCATATTGTGGTTAATTTTTCTTGGAAATCCACTGTGTGGATGTGTGTCATATTTTAGGAAACTATGATTAGGAACATTCTACATTAAATAATTGTTCTTCCTCCAATTGCAGCAGTAACATTTCTAAAGTGAAATGGATTCCCTATCTGTAAATAAATTGTGTAAATATAATTGATAAGTATTATGAATAGTGTAACAGAATACAATACATACAGTTGATTGAGTATAATATTAAACTCATACTTACTTGTTTCATACATGCTGTAAATAGTCAGGAATAGATGAATAGTAAATACATCAACTATTGCAGTGTTATTAAGTTTCATTTATATGTTAACTTTGACAACTCATCACTGCTTGTGAAAATTTACTCAGTTTTCGCAGTTTTTTATAACAAGGAGATGAAATAATCGAAAAATTGAATAATCAATATTAAACTGTAACAACATAACCTTAAAAATGGCAAGACGTCAAATGTACCAGATAAACCATTTTAATCGCGGCAACAGCGCTCATTTTTGCCAACACAAAGTTTTTAGTACGACTAATGTTTGTTTGAGTTTAATAATTAAGTAACCCACGAGTTGTATTACATATGAAATCAATTACGAAACCTTTCTTTAAGCATATATTCATATTTTTTGATAACATGCGACCTATAAATTTCAATATTTATTAGGATTAAGGCTGTAAAACATACTGATTGACAGCAGCAAAAAAATGACATAATTCAAACGAACGTCTCTTTTTTGGCACTTTGATCACGTGGGTTGATATTTATAAGTTACGAACTATATAAATACTTATATGGTCGCTGCGATTCCATCGGCGTAGGCGCTATTCTTTTTTTAAGGAATCTATGTCATGATAATACATTTTTAAACTTCAATTCAATATAATTTTGTCAACTATACAATTAAAAGGAACTTATATTGTTCATTATTTTGGATCGTTATTTATTTATCGAAGGGTACAAAAAGGATTCTCCTAGTTGATAGGGTTCCTCTTCAAGAGGAGGATGTCAGAGATTTTCAGTACAAAAAATTCAGAATTTGAATGTATTTTTAGTAGAAAAGTGTTCAATTTTTAATAGAAGGAATAAATTTCCTACGAATCTGATTTTCCTCAAATTTTTTATAGAGAAATTTGACCAAAACACAATTTTATTGTGAAACATTTTTCAGATTAATGCAACTTTTAAAATAATCGTATGAAATAATTATTCACTTTGTTCGTTTTTGAACAGTTTCAGTTCAAGCCAGACCTGACAGAGATTTCATATTATTAAACTTTGAACTGGAAGCCGGAGAGAAGAATTATTTTTTGATGATTCGTAGAAGTATTATTATTCTTTTGTGCTCAAAGGTTTTTCAGAATATTCCTTAAAGGGATACTAATTGTCTATTCACCCTTTGTCCGCTTTCACCATGCAAGCTTTATTACCGAAATGTTCTAATTTTGTGTTAACCTACTAAATGTGAAAATGTTACGCTACTGATTTGAAGTTGAACTTAAAGTGGGTTCTTCCGACGTGAAACGCTCTGTATACAACATCTTGTTTGATAAATTATTGTCTTTGTAGCAAAGTGGTTCTATTAGTGCTAGAAATTGAATATTCTAATGTAGCAAGAATTGTATATTATTCCAAATGCATTTACCCGAAATTAACAATTCCCACTCAAATTTTAATAAGAACGAAACAAAAGCTCTGAAGTTTGAAACGAATTCGAGATAACTTTTGTAAAACTAACTTATTTTGTTAAACCTCATATTACAACATATTATAACCGAAAATGTGAAGGTAATATTAATATTCTGCGGTATGCCAGGGTTTTATGATCCTCGCGTCTGGAGTATTAACAATAAACTCAACAAACTGGAATGATTATTATCATTATTATAGTTGGTATAGAAAGTGGAAAGGGAGGATCAAGTGGAATTATCAATTTTGCGCGTCTTAAATTTCAGTTAAAACAGGACCGTCGATGCAAAATATAAAGTGTGTCAAAGTGATAAAGTGACGTCTAATAGACTCCAGAAGCTAAAATGACATAAGGAACCCAATACAAAAATTTAAATGACAACCATCTACGTGCGATACGTTATCTTTTCGTTCACCAGATTCATTGATTAGAATGGTACCCCAGGCTAAGAGTCTTCGAAAACTCAGCCTTTATGCTTTTTGTGGTCTTGGCTGCACCGTGTACGTGAAGAGACATGCTGTACAGTTTTTTCACTAGCTCCTTCTTGGAAAAATCCTCCCAAATGTGTTCTAGTCCTAGAAGTATATTTCTTCAATGGAACAGTGCTTCCTCAGAGTTCAGTGATCTGTCTTCTTGACGCCAGTGTACCACCCGACTGTTCCATCCTGAATGCATACTTCCAAACCGATCCAAATTAACTGGATACTGCTTGTCATCAATTATAACCAACTTACTATCACTTCTCATACCTATTGCTGTTGGTTTCTTTGTGTCAGTTTCTGTGTAAACTTTTGTTTTTATTTTGAAGCAACGTCTTTATTAAAAAGAATATTCCTGAATACAATCCTGTCGAGAATACCTTTCTAGACAAGCGATATAGTGCGGTGGATTAACTACGTTATTATAAAATTACTTTGATTAGATTGTATACATTGTTCGTTAGGTAAAGCAGAACTTCTATTCCGTTCATTTCCCCTACTTGGGGAAATGCGAACGAAACTCGAGAGGATCCAAACCAGCTGCGTGTATATTGGGTTGAACGAAAATCATATTAATTAATATCTATAGAATTGATATTAAATACTGTTTAGGTAATTAACTGATGTATTCATATGATATAGTTGAGGTGTAGAGGGGGGTTAGTTACAAATTAGGGGAAATATAGAATATTAATAGAGTATTAGACTAGTTGCAAGGCGATACGAGTCAGTGGCGCAGCATAAAAAACCTGGACGAATCAAGAAAACTGTAGGACCAAAGTATAAAAGGAGCATAGGAGCAGAGTATCATAAGGACAGAGGACCAAAGGATCTGAGGAACAGAGGACTAAAGGAAAAGAGGGGCAGAGGACCTGAAAAACAGAGGACCAGAAGACCAGAGAACCGAAGGACAAGAGAACCAGAGGATGATATTTTCTATCTATTTTGAAAAAATCAAGAATATGACAAATTTTTGAGTCTAAAATATTAAAAAAGTCTCAGTTCTTCTGTGGTTTCTTCAATTCGTTCTAATTCTAAAGTAATTTAAAGTTTCTCCAAAAAAAAGTTTGTGTATTTTTGATTTTTGTTTGTTAACAGACTTCTTCGAGATTTTTTTCATTTCATTTTGCAGGCAACGCAGCAGAAATTCATATTAACTACTTCAAACATATAAATTCGCATTCAAGTGCTGAAAAACTCAAACAGCATACAAAACGAAGTAATAAAACGACAATTTCGAAATTCTCCAGGCTCCGGCATAGTGCCAGCATAAGAGGAGTCAGATTTCTGTTTCAAATTACTGAAGGCTCATAGATGAAGGAAGCTGCTGAAACTCTTTCGCGATTCATGCACTTACAGAGTACACTGAAAAAAAAACAGATAATGAAAAATTATCATTGGGTGTATAGGAAAATACGTTTGTCATTTTGGCATATTTAACTTTTGTGATATTTTCACCAACATTGAATTTCCAATCCTTGTGAGATTTCAGTTTACTTGATAAAATTATTTTTCAAACTGTGGGGTTTCATCCCTCTTGTATAGTTGTGTGTAAAATTAGTTTGCACTGTTTCACAATAAAATAACAAGGTCTCTTTGAGAATTAAAAATCCAGAAAGATAAAAAAGCCATAAATCTAGTCTTGACCTACCTTTCAATGTACTGAACGTTGAAAAGACAAGAAAAAAGCCAGTTATGCAGAAATAAATAATCCCCTTTCAAAATTTTCATCGTACGCCCATGGAAGAAGGAAATTTTTACCAATATATTAGCCCCCTATATAAAATTTTAACGTACGCCCGTGGAAGAAAGATTTTTACACGCAAAATCACATTAGCATGTCGGGGAAGAGCGAGTTTTGCCAGCAAATCGCTAAGCACAGCATCTAAAAACATTTCTCAGTCCAGAATTATATTGTACTGATTTGAATAAGTTTTTGTTTTGTTACAGTCTACTAAAAAAAAGGAATTTTGAAGACTAAACACGGCGTTTGCAGCACTATAAGTAGGTAGTTGAAAATTAACCCAATTTTTTTTAGTGTAGCTGTAAGGAAAAGGCAAGAGGCAGGCAGAGAGACTCTTTCCCGAAACAAGCACTTGCAGTGTACGGACTACAGGACCGTAAAATTCACTGACTCTGAAGATCAACATGAAATGAATGCGGCTTCGCTACATTTCAAAGTGTTTTGTTGATGCAATAAAAGTTCAAAATTAAAGGTTTGTTTTATAAGAGCAAAACCCTTGTTGGAGTACAGTATTCGTGTTTGTAATGTTCACATAATCTCAACGGAAATTACGTCTACTTCGCAAATAAAAAGGAGCATGCAGTGATTGCTTCGTAAAAGCGAACATGATTTTATTTTCAGCTTTTTTTTTTCTCAAAGATCTACTCAACAAAATGTTAATTTCTTAAAAGGACTACTTTATATCTAGCGCACATTGAATATAAAGGCCCGTCCACTTTATGCCGCCGATTCGATGCAGACGAGACCGTTAGCACGTGCCAATAAGCCAGCCGTGTCCCAATGAAAATCGCTGAAGTGTCGGTCTCCTTCAAAGGAAGCCAATGAGAACGGAGAAAGAGAACGTGCCAACCACTGGCATCTCACGGTTTTGGTTGTGACTCAGACTGTGACAGTTAAACTGGTTAGGTTAGGAATTACTGTTCTATCCTGTCACAGTCGAAACCTGACCGAACAAATATCCTCATAGAATGAGGCTATGAAACAAATCCTTCTATCGGGGATTTGAACGGGATGATGAGACGGTACAGCATGTCGTCTTCGATTGGTCGGCTCTATCATCCAGTCTAGAGGCTATTAAAAACGCAAGCCCCCTTTTTAAACTTAATCTCAACGTTCAGCGTCCAGCTGTGTGAAGAAATTTAGGAACAATAGCTTAGACGCAAGATAATTTTCCAGATATTTGAATACTTAAAATGAGTATAAACCAATTACTCAGTTTTCCAGCGTAATTCTTGCTAACTTTTAGTAACTTCGAATCTTGAAGTGATCATGAAATTATTATTTCCTCTGGGTATTTTCCCATTCTCTAGATTAACTATTCAAAATATCTCATCCAAAACCTAGACATAATCTTACCATGAACAAATTATTGTAAAGTTTCTTCAAATAATTTATTTAGTTGTTGAGAATCTTGACAGAGAAGTTTTAACTTTTGCTAGTTTTATTCAGAGAAGTGCAAACACAACGCAAAAGGGCGCGTGGTTTTATGTTAATAACTAAATGAAGTCCTAAGACTGAATTGTAATATATTTTTCATTCTCCTAAAAGACTTTTTCTATCCGCATTGTATTCGCTTGGTCCGTTTTGGCATACTAAACTACTGGGTACCAGGGCACAAGGTCAATGAAGAAGCTGACGAACTGGCTCGAGAAGGACCAAATGCTCCCTGCCAGAGAAAAAGTAAGCAAACTAAGTTTCTGGAACGGTGGAGAACAACCACTGAAAGAAGTTCATCAAACGATCATCGGCCAAAGTAACAGAGGACTTGCTGCTAAAAACCTGAAAGACTGTTAGAATCATAGAGTGTTATAAAATTAACAGAAACAGACCTTTGCAGGTTCTGTCAAGAGGAAGAGGAACATGTGTTGTGTCACTGTGAAGGCCTCGCAAGACTGCATTTTCTAAAACTTGGCAAGGAAAAACCAAGGGCTACAAGCTACATCGAAAAGCCTATGTCTAGGCTATGAAGCCTAGTTAGGAGAATAAAGCTAGACGAAGTACTTTAATTAAATCATCAGATTTCAGTGATAGAAGGCTAACGCTCTACCCACAGTGTTCATTTTTCAGCAGAGCAATCATAATTTCATATTTTTATATTCCAAAATTTGAAAAAATGTTTTTAGTTAATTTATAAAGTTGTTTAGTTATCAGTACTGCACTGGACTTTCGAACTTTCTAACTGAAGACAATGAATTAAATAACTTCTTTATTCTATAATCAAACTTCAGCTTCTGAAAGTTATTCTAGTCGAAGAACTACTGAGAGTGCAGCTCAGTGTTGCCGGCGTTTCTTATGATGGTCAATCCAAGTTGCAAGTGAAAGATTGCAGATAGAAGTTAATAAAAATTGTGTACCTTTATTATCTTTCAAATCGCATTAAGAAAACTAATTAACTGTTTAAACTGCTACACTAAAGTTGGATGTGACTGTGTATACACGTAGAAAACCTCTAAGTACTTGGTGAATCAAACAACAAATATTGTTGATGCTTGGACTTCAATTGAAACAGTACGACGGCTTTTGAGAAGAGTTCCATTAGCTGAAATTCATATTCAAGCTCGATTGGGCTGAATCTTTATACCATTACCCATCTTCTTCCATTCCAGAAGCTGGAAGTATGTGAGTAGGTGTTTCATCATAGAGTTCACATTTCCTTCACAAAGGTTCACTAACTTTACTCATTTTGTGCAGAAGTTTCCTCTGCGTGCAGTGTCCAGTCACCAGGTCGGTAACTGCCTTCAAATGTCTCTTACTCAGTTTCAATAGCCTAGTTGCGAGTCCCTTGTCTACTTTGTTCAGTAAACTCATTGTATGGAGGTGGCATGGGTTGATTAACATGTGAATTAGAATGCTGAATAGAGGTCTGTATCGTTCACAGATGAGTCTAGGTGTGAACAGTTTTCTGATAGTCGGCGTGTTCGTTTATGGACTCTTTCTTTAGTGCTCAGAAATCGAAGGGCAGAAAGTTAATTCGTTCAGAGGTGTAACAGTTGCTGTTTGAGGAGGTTTTGTTTTAATGGGCGTACAGAATTGTTAGTGACTTCCATGGTGTGCTTAGGACTAGCTACAAAGAGCCTTCAATTAACATGAACCACCTCCACAGAACCTCCAAGAACTTAGACAGCTTTTACTCCAATTTTGGAGACAAATAAAAAAAGGCTACTTCAACAACCTTATTGAAGGTATGTAGAAGCGCTGTTTGGCTGTAATTGGTATTAGAGGAAATCTCAAACTGTTTTTTTGAGATTAGGTTCACTGAAAACACGATTTTATTTGAGTGAATTGTTGACTAGCGTTCAGAGCAAATATTTTGAAATTTAATTAGAGTTAATCTTATTTGTTAGATTCAAGCTAAATTCCACGCTACGGTGAAGTTCTTAAACTAAATGGATTTTGTAGGGGTTGAATTTATAAGAAGATTTGTGCACAGAGCCTTCGCAAATGAACATTATTCCGAGTGGAGTCTTACAACTGAATTTTAAATCAGTTGTCCTTAACCGATTGAGCTGAAGTTTGGTATACCCGCTTATTTTGGATGGATTTTATTCCACCCACCCAGCCATTCTATGACAGTACATGCTTAGCTATATGACATCATTCTAATTACAATATGGCGGATCATCCAAGATGGCGGACTAGTTATTTTTTCACGAAGCGTTAAATACAGCGATGTATTCCAAAATTGTATTGGTTAAATAATGCATAATATGGAATAACAGTTATTTGATTTTTTTTCGAGAAGGGAACGGGAATACATCACGATTCTTGAGATATTTACATTTTTACTTCCCCTTCTCGAAATAATTTGTATTCCACATGAAGTTTATAACTCTACGGCGCATGCTTTAACCATTACAATCTTGGAATACGTCGGTGTACTTAACGATTCGTATTTTTTCTCCACTACCACAGTATGAGTATCAAATGAGGAAGAACACAGCATGTTTCATAGGAAACAATTTCTTTCATAGAATTAGTTTATTAGTAAACTCGAAACTTACGTGGAGTGATCATATTTCTCATATTTGTAAACGCGCGAACTCTTAACTGTTCCTTATACAAAAAACTTTCTCTAAAGCTTCTTTCGAATCATATTGCAAACTTTGCAAGTGCATTGTTCAACCAATACTTGAATACGCCGGGCCTTCGTCGTATCCAGATTTAGCTCAAGATTGTGAAATGCTGGAAAAAGTGCAAAGACGCGCAACCAGATTGTCTTTTGGCCGTGCTAGACTTTCGTTCGAAGAGAGATTAACCATTCGAAGAAAGACGTCTTCGAGGTGACCTTATTCTTTCCTTTCGAATTTTGAAATTCAACTTCGGCCACCTTCAAGCAGTTTCCTCCCTTCATTTTGACAACCGTCCACGTGGGAACTCCTCAAAGCTGATGAAAGAGCTTTTTAGAACTCGTTATAGGCTAAACTTTATGAGTAACAGAATTTTCGATATTTGGAATGGCCTTCCTCGGCAAATAATTAATTTAAAAAATGTTAATATTTTCAAAAATCAAATAGACTCCTACAGTTTTTTAGGATTAATGTCAGTTATTATTTTATTTATATTCTGTGAATTATTATGGGTAAAATAGGACTTAATCCTCTGCCCTTATCATGTAATAATAATAATAACTTTTAATAAGTATGTCAAGCAAGACTAGTTAGTACACAGGTGAATCTCGCGACATGCTTTTATATCATTTAATAAATTGTTTAATACATGCACTAAATTGATTGGTTTGATTTAATTTGTTTGTTTTGTTGTTGTTTTTAAAAAGCTTTTTAACCAACAATTTATTTCTCGCAAACGCAATACAATATTGAATGAACTGAAACTGTTTGAGTGAAAAACAATATTATTTTCAATAGTGACAGAAGAAATTTCCAGTTACTTTTTTATTCAATTCCCAGGAAAATAAACTTTATTGAATTGAAGTACCTCAAGTTTGATTCGATGCATAAAATGTATAGATACAGGTAATGTCAGAGATTTATTTTAAGATGAAAATTTTATCACCGTTTCAATTTCTCCCGTTTTATTGAAATATAAAAGTAGAAAATAACTATCCAATTCCTTGAAAACTATATGAAAATTTTAAGCTAGAACTCTATAAATAGCGCTTTATATCCCAAACAATTTTCCATTATCAGCTCCATTTGGAGCAATAAATTCGAAATAGCCACACTGCTAAAAACACTTAAATTTTTCCGAAGGCGAGAAAATTTTACTCGAAGGGATCGAACTTCTGACACTTTTAACGCTTCTTTGATTTCTTGCCCTGCAGTATAACCGATACCAGCGGCGTAGGAAACAGAAATTTCAATCAAAATTAATTGTCGGAAAAAGATTACTAATTAATTTCACTATTTAATGAAAAAAATATGAAAGGATCTCGTTGTTATTCATAAGTGGCAACGCTGTAAAATATGTTAGGATGCGCGCCAAAGTTAAACGTGGAATGCAGTATGTGAATCATAATATACAAGAATTATGGCATGAAAATATTCTTTTGAGCAAATTGGAGCTACTGTATCTCTCTAATGACGATTACTTGGATTGTTTTATAACCTAACATTTGTTATTTTAAGAAGTCAGAGGCGTAGAGTCCTCGGCACCTCAGCCTTTAGGCTTTTTGTGCTTAAGGTTGTGCCGTTTATGTGAAGAGACCAGTAGCCTTTATCAGACTCAACAGTCTTTTCACTAGGTCCTTCTTGGAGAAATTCTTCCTTGGATGTTCTAGTTCTAGGAGTCTATATCTCCAATGAAATAATGCTTCACAACCGACAGATAGGTTCCTCCCTATATATGCCGATTGTATGTATGTGCTTCCTTAGGGTACAGTGACCGGTGAGTAAACCCGTCATTATCTTTATCTTGCCCCTGCTAAGGTTAGTCAGAGTTTTTGACCAGGAGTTTGCTGTGTTCCTGTTTTGGCACGTGTCTCCAGTGCTACTGGTGTTTAGGTTGAGTCCACCTAGATGTACAACCACGTGCAGCAGTCAGTCTCAGACCATAGCTTTGCTAGGAAACGACAGAAGTTACAAATTGATGTATAATATTTTGGCTAGACTAGTGAAAGCAAAGTTCGATCCTTTGAAACACAGAACGTCTGCTGCTAGTGCTGGTAACAGGTGGAGATATAATTTAGACGCTGTGTGAATTATAGATTATAGAAAAGGGTAAAAAAAAATTATTTGAAATAATTTGTTGAAGTTGAATAACCCAATACAACATATGATATGATCTAAAGTTACAAATTTAGATATAAACGAACAAGTTTTTCTGTTCCGATTTTTTTTATCTATTCTACAATATTCGTCGCTGTTAATTCCTAGTCAAACGTGTTACATTTTAATCGACCGTATTTCCGTCTCTCTTTATACTCTTCAACAGCGAAAATCTAGTATCACTGGGGACGGTTTATCAGTTTTTATCATAAAACGGACCGTGAAATCACACATTACCATCTGTCCAGTCGTGTTAAACTATCATCACTATTCATGATATTTACCCATGTAGCGATTGCGTCGATCTGTACACAGTTACATAAAACGAATTGTACGGGGTGGATTTGCTAACAAGTCAATTTAAAAAAGAAAAAAAATTATATTCTACACAAAGAAAAAACGAGATTAAAAGAGAAGAAGAGTGTCTATTAACTTTTAGTTAAACGTTTCCATTTTGGAAGTTTCCTCGATTATAATTCCTCTATTCTACCCCAACAAGGTTCTCTTTAGATTTAGAATTTTGGAACAACAAGGAAGGAGCATAAGAGCAAAGCCACAGCGACTTTATCTTATCTTATCTTTTATATAGTTCGTCGACCAGTGCAAAAGAACCACACATCTTCCAAGCCACCGCACTGGCATAGAACGCTTTCCGTTTCTCTTTGACTGAATCTTCAGATGGTTTCGTCTGTCAATCTCATCATCTTTAAGTGACAATTGAGCTTACAGTGCCCAGTTTTGTCATAGCCTAGGCACAGCCAAACATCGGATACCTAATTTGAGTCGAGACGGGGTAGGCACCAAAGTATTTGTTTCATGATCTTCCCATGCGATGATTCAGATAAATGGATTGTCAAAAGGTTTGTTAGACAAAATAGGTTATGTATGCTATTGTTTGGATTTTAACCATAATATTGATGATGGTTTGCATCCACTTCTAGTGAAATAATTCCGTTAATATACATTAAGAAGAATACTGGTCCCAGAACCGTTCCTTGAGGTACGCCAGTTATTACTTTACGTGATTCACTAATCTCATTTTAAATTTTTACATATTGTTTTCTGTCGTTGAGGTATGATTTGAATAGTTTGTAGACGATCCCTCTGATACCTTGATCCTCCATAACGCCCATCAGTTTGTCATGATTGACTGTATCGAAAGTATTACTTTATATGGATGATCTAGTTATAGGAATTTCAGAAAATCATCATTCAAGTAATCTCGAGAAAATGTTATGCATGTAGGAGATTCAATCTTAAATTGAATTAGGGGAAAGGCGGGTAAAATGACATACTTAGTGTTTGTTTCCACAAAAACTACGTCTATGAAAAGATAAATACAAAATTGTATTGTAAAGTGGTAACTGATAGTATTTTCTATGACGTTAGGCATTAAGATTACTAGTGGTATAAAGCGGTTTATTGCAAGTACAAAAAATAAAAATTTTGTTAAAAAAACCATCTTGCCCACCCTGATATGAAATATAATGTAAAACTAAAGTAGTTATTATGCTACTCAACAAAGAAAATAAGCATCACTAAAATATTAGTCGTCAATTTTCGCACAGGTCGCATATAAACCTACTGAAGAGGTCATTACAATAGACACAGTCATCTTCTTCGTCGTTACCACTTAATTCTTCTTTCATTCGTTTTTTTCTTACTACATTTCTGTTGCTTTTGTTTCTCCTCATTCTCTTTTTCGCGAAGGGTTTTGAGATAGGGACTATGACGTCCGAAGAGTGGTTGTTTCCGATTTTTCAACTTGTTTCACGATGCGTTAGTGGAACAAATCGAATTATTTTGAAGTAAAGTGTGAAATACGTGAAAATCCTCACACATTCCATTTTACCAACAATTTAAAACGGTTCCGATTGCCAGGCTACCTTTCGTCGAAAAAAAATATCTAAAGCCGAGTGGTTTTCACTGTATCAATGCTTCGCGGTCTCTGTAGTGCCAGCGCGGTTATATATCCTGTTGTATCCCGGACGTGTACACTCCACCGTTTCGCTAAGCCGGAACCAGCGACCGGAACGCATCAATACTCTGTTTGATGTATTTACTGCCAATAACTCTAGTACATGTACAACGTAGAGGATATGGATGTGTGTCTGTATGTCTGCACATTTATACTCAACGACATTGACAGTGTGTAAGAGAGATGGAAGAAGCAATTTTGTGGAAAAAGGCCGTTAAAATTATGGCCCGGTAACGTCGGTTGAATGGAAAAGTGTTAATGCACAGCTGGTGGGATAATATTGACATACGGTAGATAAATTCGCACTGAAATCATTATAATGGTTTTTAGAAATACTAAATATTGAAAAAAAATCATTTTTAATGGAAATATTTGAAATAAATGATACATAAAAGGTCCAACAGGATATCTATATCCTTTCATTCGTTTGGATTGTGATATACATCACAGGCACTTGACCTGAGAATTTCATGACACTATTTGAAGGCGGAAGAATGATTTTTACGAAAAACTGACTGTTCCTGTCGATTTTTCGTCCCAAAAAACATATTTCCCATAATATCTCCTTCCATTCCAGAAGGTTCGTGTCTTTTATATAGTTCGACTGGGGGAATTTGAGTAGTTCTGATGGATGCTTCTGGCTGAGCCTTTGTGAGCTCTCACAGAAACAGACTCTTATCACTGACTTCCACCATTTTATGTAGATATTTCCTAAACACCCAAATCATAATTGTCTCGCCCAGTTTCAATGGCCTGGTTGATAGTTCCATATCCATCTTGCTCAGTAAACTCTTTCTATGGAGGTGTTCTCCATTTGAATTGGTGCTCGTTAACCAGCCTGTTCCGGATTTTCTATAAAAACTCCTTTTTAAACTCCGAAAATGAAGATATGAATATTATTTTAATATGGAGAACAAAATGGAGGTCACTGGTGGTATCTACTGGTCTTATTTTTGATTAAGAAATTAAGGAAATCGATGAAGAGATCCGTTTGTTATTCATTTGGTCTATGAAACTATCGAAGAAGTGTAGATAAAGTATTTAATTAAACATCCTTGGATACGTGTTAAATTATGCATTCTTTTTAAACTCGATAGCAAACACATATTGCCGATAGAGTATTCGGTTAACCTAATAAAGTTTCTAACCCGATTATACGCAATAATTAAACATGAGACCGTTAGCAAATATTCCAGATGAATATTTAAACAAGATTGGTTAATATGAATCACTGTTGCGGATTCTCTGCGGAGCTATTGATTATAATAAATATATGTTTGCGTTGTGGGGATTCTATAGGATTGTGGATAATTTGGAAAAATTGTTTAGTATTAATGAACGTTGTCGAGTTATTGGGAAATATATTACGAATCGAAATTAGCTGATTTCCAGTGCAGTGTGATGTTTTGCAGCAAGTAGGGTATTTTTGTTCCCGAGCCCGTGTGACAAGTCTCCGATAAAACTGCAGCTTAATGGCTTATTGTATTTTTGCTCCTGATTTCTCATACCACCCAGTCCAGCGCCTTTGTCCCCTGCACCAGTTTGTACAAGTTCTTAGCTGGGTGTTTGCTATATAGCTCAGCGTTTCCTTGCCAAGTAATAACTGTCTTTTGCGATCAAGAGACTGTTTGTTTCCCTACCGCATAATCTGCATGTAAGGTCTCAGTTGTATATGTACCAGTCATGAAACCTGTTATGATTCTCAGCTGATTTATGCACAGTGTTAGCAGTTCCATTGTACGTTTTAGCCATGGTTCTTTTATAAAGGTTTTCCCATGCATTTGCCTTGGGACGTTTACCAGGAAAGTTTTATGATGTGCTGTGATCCAGGTCTTTACCGATCCTCGTAATATGGTTTTCGGCATACCGAAAATCTGTCCTGGTTTAGGCTGCGTATCCTCTGACCCTTTTTTTGCAAGTTCGTCAGCTTTTTCATTGCTCTCGATACCCTGGTACCCAGGTGAGCTTGACGTTATTCCGTTTGGCTAATTATAGGCTATACTCTTTAATTAATAAAAACAACTTTAAATATATACCTAAGAAAATTTCGAAGAACAGGCAACGTGGCCACTAAAAAAAGAACTAAAGCGATTTAAGTTGGTTAGGTAATTATTAAGTGGCGCCGTGACTTGTTTAGACTTGTGTAGCAGTATTTTATTTCGACTAGGTTCATTTCAACCAGTAAGTTTAATAAATATTATTTATTAGTTGGGACGGCATTTTGGAGACCATTTGAAACGACAGTTCAACATTGAAAAAAGTATATTTTTCCTTTTGCTTTATCCTCGTATCTCAGCCAATATTTCAATTCCCCATCGAGCATTATCAACCATCAGCTTGCCACGTCATCTTTCACGACGTTTCGTAACTGGAAGCGATACCAGCGCCCCGCCTTTCATCCATTCCAACTAATGATTTGATAAGATGATGACGAATAGTATAAGGTCGCGAGGTCGGCCCAGAATCGCCCGAACGACGTCTATTAATCACATCCAATTTTCCAAAGATGCCGCCGCCACTTTAGTTAGAGAATTAATTATCTTTTGGAGTTTTCCGGGAATCGATAAATCGGAAGATTTTGTGTATTTTCCATTATTCTATTAACCCCTAACCCAATTTATAAAAAGATTTGTTAAGAATCGCATTATTATTGTATTTTGGTTGAGTCTAATTACATGTTCTGATTTTTTAAAGCCTAGTATAGTCTTTCTAAAGTCAAGCCTGTATATGCATTACAGGAGCAATGAGATTATGTCCAACGGCAGCAATGGAAGCCATTACGTATGGAAAGTGTTGCAGAAAAAACAAGATACAGACTAAGTAGAGAGGGAATCCACCTCCTTACTTCTTAGAAATCAGAAAACCTGGGACATGCCACAAGATGGTACGATGAAAAGGTATAACTTCTCAATTAAATCCGTCAAGGAATTAAGCAACAAGAATGAATGGGATCCAAATACCATTCCCAGACTTGGAAAGAACGCCATTCAATGGTACACAGACGGCTCAAAAGCAATAGAAGGAACTGGGATAGGAGTGTACGGGCCAGGAACCAAACACTCTGAAAGCTTGCGAAAAACCCCAAGTATCTTTCAAGCGGAAATTCACGCAATAAGAAAGTGTGCCCAGTTCAATATTGACAAAGGATATAGAAGGCAAAAGATTATTATAATGTCAGATAGTCAAGCAGCCATTAAAGCTCTTGTTTAATCAGTTCCAAAATGTTGTGGGAATGCTTAGGCATACTCAATACAGTAACCTTACTGTGGATTCCAGGACACACTGAAATAGAAGGAAATCAAATAGCAGATGGACTAGCAAAGAGGGGGACTGAAAGACCTTTTTTGGGTGCCGGACCCCTTTTGCGGTATCAGCACCAATGTAATATTGGAAGAAATAGACAAAGCTGAAGAAAAGAGAGGATCTGACCATTGGAAAGATCTAGTAGGGGTTAGACAATCAAAGATTCTGATGGGTGACTACAACCAGTTTAGATCAAATGAATGCATAAGTGAAAGTGAAAAATTCCTATAGAATATTATTAAAAAATCTTTTATTTATCCCAAATACATCATCACTCTCGACTCCGTATTGTATTCATCCTTAAAACAAAGACACAATCGTACAGATTTAGAAGACCGCAATGTGCCAGTTCTAACGGGCGAAGTGACACATTTATCGATATATCCCGGAGGAACTGTAAGGGTGTAGATGTTCACCGTTGTCCGTTTGCGGAATGAATTGTACGGGTGAACAGGATTAACGTTAACCCTTTTACGATAATAAATATGGGGATATGTTTGTGTTGAAAAAAAATATTTCACAATGTTCGTTAAATAAATAGCATGAGAGGTTTATTAATATGTCCACCGCTGAATATAAATCGTTGTGCGAATACTTTTTGCTCCAGTTTCTCGGCGGTCAGCGAAATTTAAATTCCTGGGATGAGAGAATAATGAAAGTTGAGTAATTACATATTTTAAACCACGCACCCCGATGGTCGACTTTTTTACTGGTCCAATTTGCTGTAAATCGATCGGTTTCAAGTACATGAATCATTACCAACCTCGCGAAATCGAACATCTGCTCTTACGGACCCTTTAACGCTAGTAGAATTCGAACTGTTGAGGCTCCAGAAAGTTTCTACACCCACAATGATGCAGATGCTTAGTACACGCCATTAGATAGCTGGTTATTCATAGAAATAACGTTTCGAAGCTTTCGGCACAACCACTCGAGGAAAGAAAACGTATATATTCAGACCATTGGACCGTCGGAAACTTCCAAAGCGATTTATTGAAGTAGAACACCCCGTGTGTTACGAGGGATGATAGGCAAAGGGTTAAAAGATTCACAAAACGGGTACGCGATGTACTGCCACTTGTATAGACGCGGGTTACCGTTAGAACAAATTGGATCGAGTTTGAGTCACGTGAAGACTTAAGCAAAAGGTCAAAAATGATCTAATGATAACCATAGTTTACAGAAGTGGCCATTAGAGTACCAAAAGAGTTTCCAAAGGTTTATACAACCAAGAGAACAAAAAGCATTAGTTATTCTTTTTAACTTCTTGGTCTGGTACGAGCTACCTGGGACAAGGCAATGAAAAGGCCGATGATTTAGCCAAGCAGGGAGCGACTGAGGTCATGATAGGGCCTGAATCTTTCTGTGGAATTGCAACAGACCTCACTAAGGAGAGCATCCACCAATGGATAAACAACCAGGCGTTGCGCTAGTTGATTAAACCCCAGGACAAAGACACGCTAAACTATTCCAAGCCCTTCGGTCAAACTGTCACGAGAAACTACAAGGATGATGGTGGGAATGCTGACCAGACATTGTAGGCTGAGGAAGCATATACATATAATCGGCCTAGAAGATGACAGCCTATGAGCTTTTGCCAGGAAGAAGACGAAACCGCGGAGCACATTCTCCGTGAGTGCGAAGGCCTAGTAAGGGTGCGGTTTCACCTATTCGGAGAAGAAAACTCGAGGGCAGAGAGCTACGCAAGGAAGTCGGTATCCAGGCTAATAGGTTTAGCAAAAAGAATAAAGCTAGATATCGAGCTCTAAAAATAGAAAGAACCACAATAGATCTGCAAAGGTCGCAGTGAGATAGGACAAAGAACCACTCCATTTTTCCAGGAGATACTTCAAATTACCCCTCGATGTTATAAATCATTTCGAGTTATGGCCACATCGACAGGTCTTGCTGAGGTTTTTAATTTTACCCAAAAGAAATTCAATGAACTGTTTTTTAAAACACTTAATAGATTTGTGTGAAAATGTAGACTTTTACGATCGGAGTAAAAGTATTTGATGTTTATGGTCTCTTCCGAAAGTTTTGGCTACAACTTCAGCAGCCATCTTCAGTGGACTAAGACTAAGTATTTACCTCGATAAGCACATTCATTTTGTATACCAAATCTTCGGTAAAAATATGTTGTTTCTTCTTTTTTATTACAGTTCTCTTGGTGTTTGTATATTTTCATAGTTTCTCAATGTAAATAATGTATTGACATGGCTACCAGATCAGTATTTTCAAACCAAATTATTGTTATCTAGATCTGACAGCGCATGTTCCACGACTTCGTTTGTGCTCAGCTATCCTTATACCAACGCTTCTATTCGTTTATCCAATATATACAGAGAAGATTAGGTAAAATATGCATTAAACACACCTAAAAGATTTATTTTCAAGTGTCTCTTTGCTAATAATAGCAAATCGGATTTCGATATACAGTTTAAAGCTGAAGTTTAAGAAGCAGTGGAATTCCTACATACCTAACCTTATTTCCTTCACTCCTTTACCATGAACCCGAAATTCCTTTCAATGCGGTGGTTGAAAGGACCAGGAAGGGAAATATTTGCAGGATAATTATGTTTTAAAAATTCACCTCAACGTTGCCGTAATTCCATTCACGTAAATCTGGCTGGAGTTTGAGGTTGTCAAATATAGCCTAAGTCTATATGAGTTGCATTTTTAGCAACCTATAAATTTGATCATTTCAAACTTCAGCTGGTTTTATGCAAATAGAATTACGTCAACTTTTTTTCTGTAGGTACAGCTGTACATGAGATTGAGTTAAGTTTGATTCTGCAAAATTTGTTGAAAAAAAATATATAATTTTTCTTAGTCGGATATGGCGAAGTACAAATCTAATTTCAATACTTTCTTTCCGTAAAATATGAATCAGGTGGCAGGGTAGAAGTGACACATCGAAGCAGTGAATGCTTTTTAATGAGAATTAGAGAATTTTCTATGAATATGTAATGAAGATGAACCAACTGAAAAACGATAAAATGAAGATGATCGTCGCGGCACGAAAATCCTGAAATAGTGCCCGGGTATTAAACGGAGAGACTTTTATGAATGCTGTGATTATTTTCAGATTTGGGAAATTTTATTTAAGAAAAAAACTGTGAAAGATTCAACCCAAATTTATAGATAAAATTACGATTTTGTCGAATTAAAATGAAGAAAGATTACAAAAAAAGAACGATATTTATGAAAATTTTCAGGTAAGTGCAATGGAACAAAATGCATCTGATGTACATTTTTTTTTAATAATATACTTCCGGTTTAACCGGAAATGCCATCAAGAAAATCCCTAATTCGTCTATCATAGTGGGGAGGTGTTTCATCTTGTTGATACCAAACATTTTGTGGTAATTTCCCATTCTGTTGAAGTGCAGGAATAATTTCGTTATTTAATAGATCCAAATTCTTGTCACCATTCAAGTTTCCGTCGATAAAAAATGGGCCTATAAGCCTATTTTCGACAATTTCCATCCAAACATTTAACTTCTGTGGATGCTGGGTATGAGCTTCATGAATCCAATGAGGATTCTCATTTGACCAATACCTTGAGTTATGGCGATTAACTGTTCTATTTAAACAAAAAGTTGCCTCATCGGAAAAAACTATGTTAGAAGCAAAATTGTCGTCGACATTACAGATGCTCATTAGCCGTTCGCAAAATTCCAACCGTTGGTCAAAATCATCGTCTGACAATTCTTGAACCAACTGTACCTTATACGGATGATACTTTTCATTTTTTAATATCTTTCCTACAGAACGTCGACTAATACCATGGTTTAGTGCCAAATTTGTGGTGGAAGTTTGAGGTGATTCTTCTAAATCGATTGCAATATTCTGTTTAACAGTTTCCTTCGTTGCAGTCCGCGGTCTTTCAGGTTTTAGCAAATCTTTTACCATCCCAGTTGTATTAAAACGTTGTAATGTTTTAGTTACTGTTGAGCATGATATAGGATTTCTCTCCGGATGCAAATTATTAAAAATATGACACACTTCTTCACGAGTTCTAACACGATCACCATAACCGATCATTATTAAAATTTCAATACGTTCTTTTTCACTTAATTGAACCATTCTAAATTGTAAAATTTATTTCTGTCAATTAGAATTTGACACTTGGAGAACAAAAGACGTACTAAACAGTACTCGTTTATTTATTACTATGCATACAAACAACATCAATTAGTTTATCTAAATAGTTTTTTGCTCAAATGCAAAAAACTCAAAGGAGGTTGATTAAAGTGCTATATTCCTCGTTTTTACAAATCTTTTTACACTAAACTCAATATGTGTGAATTCAAAATAACAAGCTCTTTCAAAATCTGTAAAAATATATAGGGTGTCCCATTTAAATTAAAGAAGTTTATGACATTTCCGGTTAAACTGTAACTATTTTATTAACAAAAAAATGTACATCGGATGCATTTTATTGCATTGCACTTACCTGCAAATTTTCATAAATATCGTTCTTTTCGTTTAAAAGATACCAATCATCCAATAATTTTATATTGATATATTATATATCCTTTGATATCCTGCAATTACAATGAATTCGTGATAACGAAACTATTACATCCGGCATCAAAGGCTACGAATTTCTATTTTACGATTCGTATTCTATAAAATTGTATGTGTCAAGCAATAAAACGGAAACCGATAAGGACAATTGTGCATATGCGGACGGAAATGAATGTAAAATTCATAATGAAGGTCCGTTAACTGGTCATTTGGATTACTTCGTTATTAGAAATTCCCCGAAGGGTACGTTGCTCGCGAAATTAAATTGAAACAAAACAGTTGTCAGCAGCACACACACATACACATACATTTGAACGACATAATCTGTGGTATAGAGAAGTATCTGCAATGCGCACTCTAACCCAACAATATATAAATCAAATTATCGTTTTATAACAAAACTATGATAAAATGGTTTTTGCTACCAGGAGATTTGAAATTTTCTTTTAGAACTTTTCAAACAGTTTTGCGACTAGCATTTACTAGTTGGGCAATTTTTTGATAGAGTCCGACTACCATAACTTTGGGACACCGCGTGATTCAACGTAGGGCCGCCTCGAATGCGATGCCGATCTGTGACTGGCTGCGGCTTCGAGCCAGCGGCGGAGCAACGGGCGGGTAAACGTAGGACCTCCGGCGTGTGTCATGGTTCTAGCAATTCCTAGTCTCCCAAGGTTAGGTTGAATGCTTCCAGCCATGATGCACTTTAGGAGGTAGTTCGGTTCGCTGAACGGGCCTGGCCAGGATAGATATTAAGTAGTCATCTCTTAAGGGGGGTGGTTGCAACCTGGTCTACCGCTGATCGTCCCACCAGGTGGGTTGGCGGATGGCGTCCTTGGGTGGACAACCAATTCCAGGTATCTGGTTGAACGGGAAGAAGCCCTTGGTACGGTATCACCTGGTAGTGGATTGCCTACACAATTCACGACCTGCGACCAGTCTCAGGTGGGTGCCCACCAAACCCTAATACTGGTACTGAGGGGATGAGGCAGCCCAACATGTGGACGGCTACACATGTGTCTCATCAGAGGGTGATGGACTCTCAGGTGGTTTTGGTTTCGCTGCCATGTGTGCGATACATCTGGGATCTCGTGCTAATCGGTTCATGTGGCATGATGTCCTTAGAGGTAAGGGAGTAGCCTTGGTCGCAAGTGCTTGAGGTGTCGGGAGTTAGTATGCCGTCAAAAGCTGAAAGCTACTAGTATCCGAACTTAGCGACCTTAGTATGAGGTGTCAGACCTACAGAGTCGTTACCTGTAGGCACTAGTATCCTAGCTTAGTTGGTGTACGGACGAGGAAAACCGATTCCAGCAGCCGTGTCCCTAATGGTCTATCAGTAGTCCAGGCCATGGTTGTCCCTGCCACGTGGGGTATCCATGTGTAATGCGAGTTCATAGTAGTCCGGGAAAGAACCGAAAAACATCGAAAGTTAGCCACTTTACCGGGTAAAACTCACTGGTTTGTAAAACATCTCACGCCTTATAAATTGATTAAGTGAGATGCCGCTGTAATCTAGCCTAGTTTGAGTACTGGAATCTACGACTGCCCCATACCACGGGGTGGTTTGCCGACATATGATGCTCGTCAGCAAGCGTTTGAGGTGTCGGACCTCCAGCAATGGAGACACTAGTATCCGAGCTTAGTTGACGGGCGGAGTTGGAGAGGTGTCCTCGGATCATACGAGGGCCAGCTGGTGGGGGCTAACCGCCCCCCCCAGACCCCCCCGATGCGGTCGTAACTATGACTCGCTTAAGGTAGCTTCTTCGTTTTCGTTTCAGTGTTGACAGCTAACCAGACAGTACTTTGCTTTCGGTCTTCTTGTGCGATTTTGTTATTGCAAATGAAGTAGCGACTATCACGACGACATGAATCACGCAAATTTCATGAGAAATAATGAGACTCAGCCACGTGGTGTCCCAAAGTTATTGTGGTCGGACTCTACTCGTTTATGGATGTTCTAGGTCGTCCAATAGGATTTCTTGATTTTTAAATTATTCCAGTTCATTGTAAACGCGTAATATAAAATACCAAGTATAGTTGTCAGTTTACAAATTATTATAAAGTAAATTTAAATAAATAAATAAAAATGGCGGATACTTTCCGGAAAAATCGAGTTTAATTGTTCTGTCTAAGGCAGCAGGACGATATCTATTTATCAAACTCGTGTTTTTTTGCTTCCAAGTTTTTTTTAAAATGACTATCGACTGCTTTTAGCAATCATCTCCAGCTATTCCAGTTTTAAATTTGATTTTTAATGAACTGCTTCGATAAGTTTGTGATATAGACCTTCAAAGGATGGCAGTCAATTTGTTTGAAAGATGATTCTCAAAAGTTAATCTCGCACTTATTTTTCAACTGTTATTAAGCTTGTTTTGACAAATAATAGAATAGGTTAGTGGAAGGAAAAATATGTGTACTTACTTAGCGTCTTCAATTTAAGGATTCGGATGACATCACAATGGTCCCCAACTCCTATGTAGGTGATTTCACATTTGTAGATAGCTTCGTCATCACTTTCGATGGGAGTTATTCTTAAAACTGCACCGTTCGTGTCATTTGAGTATTCCACTGTCATTCTGAAATTAAAAATATCAACGATATAGTAATGAAAGTTGAAAAATTGAGTAAATTTCATCGTTTAATCAAAGTTACCTATTGATAAATAGAATTGGAGGCGTATGTGCAAGTGGAGAAAGAATAAAACAAAGAATAGAAAGAAAATAAAGGAAAGAAAGAAAAGAAAGCAACAAAGAAACGAAAGAATGGAAGAAAAGAAAGAAAGAAAGAAAGAAAGAAAGAAAGAAAGAAAGAAAGAAAGAAAGAAAGAAAGAAAGAAAGAAAGAAAGAAAGAAAGAAAGAAAGAAAGAATGAAAGAACGAAAGAACGAAAGAACGAAAGAAAGAAAGAAAAGAAAGAAAAGAAAGAAAAGAAAGAAAAGAAAGAAAAGAAAGAAAAGAAAGAAAAGAAAGAAAAGAAAGAAAAGAAAGAGAAGAAAGAAAAGAAAGAAAAGAAAAAAAAGAAAGAAAAGAAAACAATGTGGTTGAAACTAAACTGGAATTGGCTGGAAGCATGCAGTTGGGAAGAAACGTTTGTGTGATACACAGACGGTACTGAAACTGACTGTCACTATACCCTAAAGAAGCATATGGCATACAATTGGCATATATATCTGTCCGTTGTGCATGGAAGAGGAGGAGACATCCTCATATATTATCTCTGTCTGAGTGCCCAAGGGAGGATTTTTCCAAGAAGCTCCTAGTGAAAACACTGTTGAGCCTGGTAAGGGCTACATGTCTATTCACGTAAACTGATCAACCAAAAGCACCAAAAGCCTAAAGGTTGAAATGATTAGATCTCGAAGCAGTAGAAATTATAAGTGAGATTCGGAAGATTTCAAAGTGTTATCTTGATGGATTGCCAATAGCATTTATCTAGTGTAATATTACTCACTTAAGGAAAAAAAGGGCCATTGTTTTTTGAAAAAATTGTTGGTGTATTTTGTATTTTCCATTGAAATTATAGTTGTTTACTTCAAATCAACTTTTATTATTTTGGAGTTCGAATAATTTGGAAAAATAAACTTTTTCCGGGATTAAAAATGAAAGTTCAAAGCCTTTTTCCAATTTCGGAGCATTTTTTTATAGCGATATTGTTCGTTTAATCCTAGCTTTTTAATTTTACAATATCCCAGCTAGGGTAGAATGAAATCTGCAGCCTGTATTTTAAATATTATCTCAAATGCGTATTATCGCATTGTAGATCGATATTTCAAAATGTATTACAATTTCTAGTGGTGGAAAATTCAAGTAAACATTTTTACAAAGCCCTTCAGCTTTCGATTAACAGGGCTGAACAATTTTTTTTTCAGTCGGCAAACAGAATATTAATGGAAATGGACCATTCAGATAAAAATGATTTGTGAATATTTTTAATGTTTCTAGGTGAGTAGAATTTCGCTATGTTGACATAGATAAAGTATGAACTGAGCGGTCAAAGGTTTCTGTTCCCAAAGTCAAAGCCTTCAAAAACTCTATTTTGAATGTACCAGCAAGTGAATGGAATACCTGCTTTCCATAATTCTTCCAAAGGATGCAAAAATGCATTTTTCTTCTCATACATATTATCATAAAACAAAGTCCTCCGCTGCGTCTGTTCGCGATAAACTCAAAAACTACTGCACCAATGGATAGAGTAGTACTTGAGGAAGGTTTTTGTATACTTTGGCTAAAATATAACGACAAGGCCGACACTCTGACAAAAATGGGGTCAGAGCCTCTATTTATCGGACCTGAACCTTTTTTTGGCATTGAGGAAAGCACTGCTAGATCAGCCATAGCTACCTAGACGGTGAGGAAAACCTTCACCCTACCGGGGCTCTCTCACTCGAAAGCGTTCATATACAACCCTTTGAGTACAAGAAGGCCCCACACACATAGAACCTAACCTAAGCCATTTGAAATATAACAAAATAATTTATGGTGGAATTGTGTATCTTATATAGGTCTACAGAAAAGTACGCGATTACATATGTCAAACTCTTAAGGATAACATACTATATCCATTTAAATACTTTAGAAAATTAGCAATTATAATGAGATAGTATAAAAGCTATTTACACAAATACGGTATTATTCGTTATAATTTTAAATAAGTTAGAGGCTTTAAGTATTTCATGCACATTATTTTACTCTTTTACGCCATATAATTTAAATGAAATTCAAGCGCCTCGTTTTGTTTGACCCTCCCCTGGACCGTATTTCCTACTGTTTAACCAATTTTACCGAAAGCTACATCTCCTAGAAGTAGCATAGGCTATTTTATATTTTCAGTGAAGAACCCGTGCAAACCGTGAATCAAGACCAACAGGATGAAGGTGATTTTTATCAAAAATGTAGACCGCCTAATTCATTTACATTCAAACATCGCCTTATTCTAAGATATTAAAAATGAATTATTATTCCTTCAGATCACATCCTACTTTCCAAATTCCATTTACATTATTTCGAGTTTCTTTGAAATCTTAATCGCAGTAAAAGGTTTCATGTAAACAGGTAGTAACTAATAATTAATGAAAGAAAACAACTGTGGTAATAATTAAGGCATGCTTTTGTATTAATTTGTTGTTCCTTAATGGGTTTTTGGGATTAATTGAAAAGTCTTTCGGCATTATTTCGTCTTATACAATTATTATCCAAGAAATAATTATTCTTGAAGAGTGGTTCCGGTGGAGAAAGATATAAATATAAAGAAAATTTAAAACAAGCTAATCGTATATGTTTAGATTTTTTTTCACCAAAGTTTATCGACAACAAACATTTTCCTTGATATGCCAAATAAAAATATTGTCGTTTATTTATCAAAGTTTTTCTTTATTTTTCCGGGATGCTTCAATTGCAACGATTCTAAAAGCTAGACAGTCGAGGAAAATAGAAAAGTTACTTTGGGAACTGTACGATACGTAGTTGACATCGCAGATCTTTTGTTTGATATGACAAGTAAACCCGATGTCTGTAAACTTTTTATTTACTATTTCAACGAATTGACAGCTACAATAAAAGCAGATAAATGTAGAAAAGTACTAAAAGGCCAAATTGTCCGTTACAGTTTTCGATGCTTTATTGCCTTCGGAAATATTTTATTGAAAAGGCAGGTAGATTAAATTTGGGACAAAGTTACTTGAAAATAAGAAATTTATTTGCCCAAAGACCATAATGTAATTATATATTTTTATTCGTTTTATAATATGAATAATGTATTAAATTGAGTCATAGAATTTTACGTGCCACTGCTCTCATTGGTGTAATGCAGTATGACGTACTAGCCCCAGCACGCCTATCGATCTTAAGCCGACCAATCATATAACCGCAGTGAATAAAAACCCTTCACAGATAGGCTCTGCACTTGAGTCGTCCAGTTTCTAGTTAATCCTAATCGCCCTACTGTTTCGGGTTGGTACGTCTTAGCACCGACCATTTGTTTCCAGCATTTTGAGAAATCGAACAAACATAACCATAACAAACGTAATGTCTGTTATTATTGTTACCGCCTATTAACGTGTAAGTTAGAAGATTTCCGTTGAATTTGCGGTGAACAACATACGAGAATGTTAAAAGCTTCTTATGTACTCGGAGGTTAGTAGTTCAACAACTGACGACTCATCTCTTCAATAAACAAACCCTAATAACTCTGTGGTCGTTGCTAAGGCCTTGATTAAGGAGCGCCTTGAGAATAATTCCACCGTTCCGTTAAACGCACCTTCTTGTGACAAATTTTGTTTTTGTGCCTACCAAGACGAAATGGCTCATTTACATTCTTTATACACTATTATTTACTGAGATATCTTAATCCGAAGTTACTATAGTCCAAGAGCTGGTAACGTTTAAACAATGAATTTTTCTTTTACAGTAACTATTCAACTGAGAAGAAACAACCACTTCCCGGGCTGTAGGCCACGACGGATATGGAATTACACTTCTTAGTCAAACGGGGTCAGTATATCTATTCTTCGGTAACTATTGGTAACACGCTTATCCAAATAGTAAATTGAAAGGTGTATAGAAAATCGAAGAAAAAGTTATACTCTAACTATTGACAGTGTAATGACCATAAAATAAAACAATGTTGTCAGATATATTTTCTAAAATTGCTAGGCTCGCTACACAAATGTTCCTCTTACTTTAGTAAACTGTTAGTTCGTTAGCTAGTTTGGAAATATTTAAAAAAAGATACATAATGTAAATTTATTAGTAAACATTAAAATAATACGCTTGAAATTACTGAAAAAAGAAAAATTAATTAAAACCACTTTTTATATGTTACAATATTTAAGAAAATTTTGAAGAGTTGGCAACGTAGTAACACGTGCAGTAAAGACTTCGAAACAACCAGTCATCATCTGCAGTATTCATCGTAATATAACGAAATAACCGAAGTATAATCCGTTGGACGTTTTTGGCAGAAAAAATTCTACGGTCTTGAGGGTGTTCGGGGGGGTTGTGTTGTGGTTCGGCTTATAATCCATTAGTATCATTCAGTGTCGGGTGTGAATTTTGTTTTAAAGAAATATTTAATATAATATCTATTTCTTGGTTGAGTGAGTTTAGTGAATTGTTATAGGTATTTATAGGAAAGTGTAGGTGATCTAGTGTAGAAAGGTATCATTAATATAAAACCTTTTTGATGGTGTAGTGGTTGGGTCGCGTCAGTGAATTGATATTAATATAATATTCATTTGTTCGTAGACGTTAGGGTAAGTTTTATAATATAATTAATTAGAATGGCATTTTGGAGACCATTTGAAACAACAGTCCAAGATGATGCGAAGGATTATTGAATTGTGGATTTAAATATAAGAAGTTAGATAATCGAATGGTAATAATGGAGTCTCGGCGTATCGCTGAACTTAGACAGGAGTATTTGCGCAAAATAAAAGGGTACCGTGATTCAAATAGAACTATAATTTATTTAGACGAAACTTGGTTTGATACACATGATGTTGTCAAGTGTTTATTCATTTATTTGTTATTCAAACAATCCTTATGGTTTTATTACATGAATAAATATATAAAATAAAATACATTTTAACTTAATATGTAAGAAAATAGTAGTAATGGTAATTATATTATAATTAAAATTGTACGAGGATATACACCCACCTTTAAAATATGGTTGGGTTGACGATACAAAAAACTGTTCTTTAGATACTCCATGTTCTAGAGGAAAGCGCTTTATTATTGTATTACAAATTTTATAAATTTTGTATGCAGGTTAATTTTTTTCATTCAAATTGATATAGTAGATTAACATTATTTCACAATATTCGAATTTATAAAAAATTTATATGCACGCCATTGGGCGGCTTTTTCCTTCAAAGGGATTAAAAATATGGGTCATCACATTAACTTTGGAAGAACTATATAAAGTAATTTCAATAGGCGCAAACAAAATGCGGACGGGTTTTTATCTTACTTGGGTAAAGAAGAGTTCTCGGACTACCAGCAATTATTTAAAATAAAATTTAAATGGAAAATAATATATATTTAAGGATTTAAATTAAAAACGAACGTGGGGTTTAAATTGATGGGGGTTTAAATGGAATGCATACGGATTTTGGATGAAAAATATTTGTTCAATCAATTAATCGGCGGAATATTTCGATAACGGCTAATTGAGTGTAATTTGCTCACACTGAAATAGCTCTTCAATCATAATCACTTTGGTATACTGGAATTTTTAATACATGAAGCTTATATAAGGGGAGCTTTCGTTATTTACGTCAGACTTCTCCCATAATCATTTGTTTATGACATCTAGTTGTGGGGGGACATGAATCTCAACCAACAAATACTTCAAGTCTAGAAACAAGCGAAGTAAACAGTAAATCGGTTCGTGTCGTTTGAAATATACCATAAATGGCAGAGAGGAGGTGTGGTCGATATAAAAAATTAAAATCCGGTTTTAAATCAACTGAAAACCACAGATGCTTCTTAATAGGAGCTATCAAAACTTCAGAGGCTTGCCCGACTGCGGCAATGGAAGCAATTCTCAATCTTCTGCCTCTTGCTCTGCACGTTAAAGTGGAAGCGAGAATATCCGCATACAGACTAAAATGCATTGGGAGCTGGCATGAAGGAACCAGCACCCATAGTCATTCCAGAATAAAACAGATGTTATGACAAACTCGCTTCTTAAAATGAGAAGTGACAACAGGTTGGCCACAATTAACGACAACCAACCATACCATATCCAGCTAAACTGGGATGGGTTGGAAGCATGCAGTCAGGAAGGAACGTTGGTGTGGTACACAGACGGTACTAAGACTGACATTGGAACAGGAGCTGGAGTCCATGGTGCTAAACCCAGGTGCAGTATCCACGCCTGATAGTCAGGCAGCACTAACATCTTTAGCATGTCCTCAGATCAGATCTAGACTGGTCTGGGACTGTCTACAAAAACTATTAACCATAATAGAGTTACTCTTAAGTGGGTCCCTGGGCACAAGGGTATTGTAGGAAATGAAAAGGCAGACATCCTAGCAAAGCTAGGGTCTGATACTGCATTCACTGGTCCTTAACCAGTATTTGGGATATTTAAAACTGCTGCACGTGGTTGTATATCTCGGTTGACTCAAACTAAACATCAGTCGTACTGGAGACACGTGCTAAAACAAGAACACAGCAAACTCCTGGTCTAAAAACCTTCGGAGACACTGGCTAATGAAATACTAAAACCTTAGCAGGCAGGGGCCAGATAAGGATAGTGACGGGTTTACTCATCGGTCACTGTACCCTAAGGAAGCACATGGAAGAGGAGGAAGCAGCAGGAGGAAGCCTTATCTTCTATTTTGAAGCATTATCTCATTGGAGATATAGACTCCTAGGACCAGAACGTTCAAGGGAGGATTTCTCCAAGAAGGACCTAGTGAAAGGGCTACTGGTCTCTTCACATAAACGGCACAACTAAGAGCACAAACATCCTAAAGGCTGAGGTGCCGAGGACTCTAAGCCTCTGACTGGTGGTGCGTGTTAAAATTACAAAAGTTAGGTTATAAAACAATCCTACTAATCGTCATTCCAAGAAGTTAGAGAGATACAGTATCTCCAATTTGCTCAAAAGAATATTTTCATGCTATAATTCTTGGATATTTTGATTCACATACCGCATTGCACGTTTAAATTTGGTGCGCATCCTAACATCTTTTACAGCGTTGCCACATAATTGAAACAAATGATTGTGAATAGAGAAATAGTTTGTCTAATAGCGTTCTTATTGTTAAGTTTACTAGGAATGGGATCTATATTCTTTGCTGTCCCATTTAATCTATCCTGAAAATTTCTAGGTACAGTTTAATATAAATATCTGCCAGGTTTACCTTGACAACATCATGCTGGTAAACCAGTAGAATCGTAGTAAATCTAATATTACATAATGTTTTATTGATCAAATTTAATCTAAGCCGAGCACAAACAAGAAAATCATGTTTGTTTCGCTGTACGAGAGGAGACACGTCATTCATCATAATCACTTTCTAGTTGACAGAACAGAGATTTGTGAAAAAAAAGAGAAATATTTTAAACGAGTTCTCGTAAACAGCGTAGCAAAATGATGTCTATATATGGAAAATAAATAAATATAACTGAAATATATATTTTAGAAGCTGTATAAAGAATAATAATATTTCCCATTATTTGAGGAATCACATTGGATACAAAAGAAAATAACGTCGAGCGAAAGGATCCAGGTCTGAACTTTTTTTCATTATTTCCGTAAACATTATGGATCCTCCGACGATGTTTGATGAGGGTGGCTACTGTCACTATTCAACGTGTACCTGATTCAATTTTCCATTGAAATTTTCACTAGAATATATAAAAAAGGAAGGTACTTGTAATACAGGACAGTGGCAAGTCTTGTCATTGACTCCTTCTATTATCAATGGTACTATTATTTTTTAATGCATACTTATTTGTTAATAATAAAATTACGTGGTCACGAAAAACAAGGATTTTTCAACTTTAATACCCTGTATATCGGAAACTAGTCATAGGATTCAATTGGTCCAATGGACACTTTTGGTCAAGAAGTCGAGTACAACATCATATCCAAAATTTATAATATAACATTTGACGGAACGACACTTTGTCATAAGAAAAGCGCGGGGTCCTTTCCACGAGCAACTCATTTTGACTTTATTTTCTCCACTAATAGCAGCAAATTCTTGCACTATTTCTTATTGGTAGTTACTACAAATTTACCTCTTCATCGGTTGTGTATACACAACCACATTATATTATGTCTTTTTTTTACGTTTAAATAAAAATATATCTTCGAGTATATCTGAAGCTGGTGGGATGTGAGGAGCACGTGCCTCGGCATACATTCACATTCTGTTGTGTTTACGATTCCAAACTGAAACTGTATCGAGGGGCCCCCAATTCCGATTTATTACGGCAAACTTTGGTTTCCAATAATCGTAAATTGTTCCGCAAAATCCACACGCGTGGGCAAGAAAAATAAAAAAAATAAAAATGGCTGGTGCTTTTAACGAAATATTAAAGACCCTACGAACGGTTTTCAATGGACCGAACGAATTTTTTGAATTGGTTTCTGGCATTTTTCTATACAAGCGATTTAATCCAAATTTCTGGTTATTGGGTACATTAAAGGTAGGTGTCTACTAAACGGATCGGATCGGGCCGCTAGTTATGAACCTGGAGTTCCCACAGAATAGCTGACGTTGCTGAATCGGAAGCGTTTCCCCACTTGAAGATAACGTTAAACAAAACCAGGCGCAAGCCGGCATTTATTAGCTTTTTAACTTGTAATTTATAAATGATAACATCTATTGTTTTATAACGTTAATAAAGTTCCGCTGTTCTTAATCATTTGAATTTTTTTTTAAAAACGAACTTTTCACGAGTGAACTTAAAATTGGCGCAGTCAGTAGGATTTCCAAACGGAGTGACAACAAAAATCGGGTCGAACCGGTCTATATCAATAGTTTATTGGCAATAATTATCGGTCGCGAAAAGTCGAAAAATTAAATGATTTTGTGGGAACTGCAGATTCATAACTCGCTACTGAATTATGTAGTTGTTAGATAAAAATCAGTTTTGACACGGTGACGTAAATTGAAAGGTGTTTTAATAATGTATTCAGCAGCAACTCCTGCAGATACATAATCCAATAGAAAAAAATATAGGGGAGATCTTGGGAGCTGCTTTATTGTTCCTCATCTACTAATCCACCTCCCAGGAAAATACCGGTTTAAAAACTCGCGAAGATCACGTGCATACTGCGGGGGTGCACCATCTTGTTGTACCCAGATGCTATCATTTTATAAGCTAGGAGTGTGAGCCCCTAATAACACTAATACGTTTTCGTAACGTTTTTTATACGTTTGCCTACAGCTTACTCTACGTACCAAAAACGTTTTTGTCCGTTATTTGAACGTTTTAAGAACGTTTTTTGTCAAAAAAAAGAATGTTGAAAGGACGTTCCGTTTTTTAACGTTTAATAGACGTATTAGGAACGTTATTTTTAACGTTGCCAGTAGGATCGATATACGGGAATAAAATAGATATTGTTATAGATAAATTTTACAGATGATCAAGAAGGAACTAAAAAATGCAGTAGTTTATTATTATATCCCGATTTTTTTGAATTTTGTTATTAGAAACAGATAGATTGAGAAACTTTCTTATATTTAAAACTTTTTTTAACAAAATAAAGTTCACTTCTTGTTTTAGTTTTCGTCAAACGTTGCATACACGTTTAATAAAATATGTCCAACTTCATATAACGTTTGAGAAACGTTTTTTTTATGCCTGGAACGATCAGACCTAAAAATACATGAAAGATCGTCTACGGAACGTTCAGTGATAGTAGGGGCATTACAAGACCCACCCATTTCAATTTAAACAAATTAATTCAACACGTCAAGGATTTTTCTAAAAAGTAAATTGTTTGCAAAATAATGAATTTGTTTCATAATTTAATAAAACAGTAACTTTATAAAAGTTGTGAATATTATTTCCATTATTTTTCGAAAACATTTATCGATTTACTTTTATATAATTGTACAATGGAACACAGCCGGCTTTCATTTCAAATTATTATAAAGAATTCAAATAATGCTAAATATTCAAGTTGAATCTAATGGGCTTTTAATGAAATATGGAATTTGAATTACGACATTTTATTTCAGCGTTACGCTATTATGCGGTTTTAATTCAATTCTCTTTTAAATTGAAAAGTTTTGAAGTAGCTAAATTAATACTGAATAGTTAAAGGTAGACAAGTATATGTTTATTTTGCGAAAATATAAATGATTGACATTTAAAAATTAACACAGACAAAGCCAGTTTAGTACGAAGACGATACTTACAAACTGTGGCAATTTATGAGGTCCCTGTTACTCAGTTTCAATAGCCTCTCAACCAGGCTACTGAAACTGAGTAAGAGACGTTTGAAGACAGTTACCGACCTGGTGAACTGGACACTGCACCCTGTGAAAACATCTGCACAAAATGGGCAGAGTTAGGGAACCTATGTGCAGGAAATGTGAACTATATGATGAAACTGCTTCTGCGAGAACTTACATGGACTTAGACGGAAGCACTTTGAAGAGGAAATAATACAATCATTACAACTACTGAAATTCCCTCCAGTCAAACTAGTGGCCTACATAGAAGCCACAAAGCTTCTGGAATGGAAGTAGATAACATGGGAAATGGTACAAAGGTTCAATTCAAAAGCCTGGGCTATTGAGCACAACCCAATGGAATGAATGTTCTCCACTACTACCAAATCACCATTTTGCTCCAATTAGCGCTGAAATCTCATTAAGTTTTGCCAAACAAAAACCTGGACAGCAAGAAGTGTTTTAGACTATTGGTAAAGGATATCTCCAAACAAGTATGGCTTACAATGCCCAACAAGCGTTTTTAATGGCCACTGAGGTCTGAGTCATCCTAAGACTTGGACTGTGAGAAGATCCGACGTGTCCATGATTAACTTTTTTGATGGTTCATGGTAAGGATGATATTATACTGCACACTACTGGCTTGTTCTGCACACTTTTAGACTTAAAACACTTAAAAAACTTATTTTCCTTCTCTTCTTCTTTCAATCAATAAAATATAAAAATTTTTCTTTCATTTCAATGAAAGCAAGTTGTATATTTAAGGTTCCCGTCTAGTTCCTTTTATTCCTGTAATGTTAACGAAAAGGTCAACACAAGAAAACAGCTACCGACATTTTATTTACAGACCGAGACTGTTAGATTTTCTCGATTAGAGGCAATTTTGATTATTGTGCGGAAATCACGGCAATATCTTTGAGCTTCTTTTGTTCCTACAGGAAAGGCTTTTCCAAAGGTTTTATCGATTTAATGAACTTTACGTGATTCACTTGATAAAGGGAAAACACGAGTTTCAACACCTATCAATTATTACAAATGAGATTAGGTGAATAGTTGTTAACGGATTACGGATATTATTATTGATCTAACAATAGATTTTAGGATACTAAACGATATTGCAAGGAAAATCTAAATGAACAAAAAAAATAAACAGCAAATGATATAAACAAAATATACGAAGGCTAATACCAGAGATTGATTAATTCATGATTGAGATATAGTGGAAGGTCTGCGTCGCTGGTCGTGTTTCAGTTTCATAAAGGTATCGTTATGAGTAAAATTAATTTGCACTGTTTCACGTTATAATCACAGAATGCGGCAAGGTTTCTTTGGGGATTAAGAAAAGATAAACAATAATTGCTAGTCTTGACCTACACACAAGCGAACAATTATATTGTTGCAATGTAGCTTCCGATTTTTATCTGAAAAATGTACTTGAATTGTTAGTCCACATGGACTGTTAACGTCCCAGGGTAAGCTTAGTTCATTTTTGTTATATACGATACATTGTGATCTGAATAAGAATTATATCTGTCAAGTGATTCAAAATATGTACAGACAACTAAAACAAGAAAATAATGAGTCAAAGCTTGGAGTTGCCGATACAAATTAACAAAAGTTTCAGACAATCAAAGATTATTCTGGGTAACTATAACCCGTTGAGGTCAAATGAGTCGAAGTAAAACTGCACTAAGAGTGAGGAAAATAGGCCTAAACGAGCTACTAGTCTCTGAGAGGAAATTCTCAAGGAACTAAGTAGAAATAAGGGGGTACAATAGATCTTTTAGGTCTGAGTGCATGTCACCCCAATGTACATACATTAGCAATAATTTTTTGAAAATTCACATTATACGTTCATACGAACGCATTCATCATATAGTTCACGTCAATTTGGACATGAGAAAAATTACTGCAAAATGGATCCCCAAATGTTTGAATGTTAACCAAAAGCGTGCAAGGGTAGAAGCATCGCGCTCGATCTGTGCTCGATTTTAAAACAATGTAGACTTCTTAAACCAAATTGTTACTATGGATGAGACTTGGGTACATTTCTACGATCCAGAAACAAAGCAACAATCGATGGAATGGTGACACTCTGTTTCTCCAAGTCCTAAGAAGTTTCGTGTCCAAAAATCTACTGGAAAAGTTCTTGCTTCAGTTTTTTGGAATTGCCATGGAGTAATCATGATTGATTTTTTGGATAAGGGTAGAACAATAACTGGAGATTACTATTCGACATTACTGACCACTCTACGGGAAAAAAATTAAAGAGAAAAGACGCGGAAAGCTATCCAAAGGTGTTTTGTTTTTGCTGGACAACGCCCCCGCATACAAATCTGATGTTGCTATGCAAAAAATTCGTGATTTAGGGTTTGAATTACTAGAACACCCCCCTTATTCACCAGATTTAGCTCTGTCCGACTATCATTTCCTCAACTGAAAAAAAGTTTAAAAGGTCGTAAATTTTCTTCCAACGAGGAGGTAGTAAAAGCTGTGGAGGTCTGGTTTGCAGAGCAAGAAGAAACATTTTTTTTGAAAGGTCTAAAGACGTTGCAGGTTCGCTGTAATAAATGTATCCAATTAAGAGGAGAATATGTTGTGTAATAAAATATTTTGACATTGAAATTTTGTTTGGTTCTATAGTAGGCTAAGAATTTTTCAATATATCCTCGTATTTCCAGAAAGATTGATGGTTTTTGGTACTCTCTAATATTTTAAATACTAAATTTTTCAGTTGGTCTTATAATAATTTATGATACCTTTCCGTTCCCATTTCAATTGACCGACAGAGAAATGCACAAAAGAGAGGAAGGGCCAAGTTTTTATTTTTAGAAGTTGGTAGTTGGAGGGTTGAAATGTCAATTATTATTGTTCGCTATTGGAAGTTTCCATTATGGTCTTTTAAAGCAACACAAAAGACGTCATGAATGGAAACTGGGTGGATGTTATTAAAAGCAATTAGATTAATTGAAAGTTGGGGTGTTTCAATTTTCATGCGATTCCGAATCTCTCTCTTTATCGGGATTTAGAATCTACTGCTGAAAAAGGACTTAAACTAAAAGTTTGCCTCAATTGTCCAATTGTCGAATTATTTAACAATCAGGAGAAAAAATGAAATATAGAATCATTCTTGATAACGACAACTATAATGTCACCGAAACGTGGAGAAGAAGAAAATAATGGAAAATATTGTGGTTTAATTCTTAGTCAAAACAAACCAAAAAAGCCTAACTTATGTCTGTCTGTATTGGTAAGGATTTTGTTTTAAAAAATAATTTTTAATATTTAACGTTTGTTTGATATGAAATTGTGCATCCCTAGCTACAAGCAACATTGAATTTTATTTCATGTTTGTATTATTACGTATTACGAATAAATATTTAAATATACGGTTTTTATGTTCGGAAAAAAACTAAAATTTTATCACAAAATTTAATATTTTTCCCCGGATAATGAAACGTTCAGTTGTAATTAAAATTCTCTGAAAATACCGAGGGTAGCAATGTGATAACCAAGATATTGAAGGTGTCGGTGAATAATGAGTTTATTGGGTTCCACCACCAAGTTGTTTGTATGTAAGACGGGGTGACATTCACTGGGACCTAAAAGATCTGAGGAAAGTCTCAGAGACTAGCAGCTCCTTTAGTCCTATTTTCCTGAGGAATTTTAGGATATCTGCAGGCTTCAACTTTGGTAAATGTCCCTCTTCTAACCAAAAATCTCCTAGGATTTTGAATTGAGATGCAATTCGAAAGTATGTGAATGGAGGTTTCTTCTCCCATGCCACATAATCTACATTCTTCTTCTTCCACTATTACGAGATTTTTCAAGTGCCCGTTCAGGCAGCATTGTCTCGTTAGCATCCCTGTTAAAACTCTTAGGGCAGTTTTACTTTTACTTATGCATTCATTTGATCTCAACATCAGAATCTTTGATTGCCTAAGCCTATTTTTTCCAATACTACATTGAGGCTGATTCCGCAAACCCCTCTTTGCAAGTCCATTTGCTATTTCATTTCCTTATATTCCAGTGTGACCTGGAATCCACAGTAAGGTGACTATATTGTTCTCGCCTAGTTCATTAAGTTTGCCTAGGCTTTCCCACACCATTTTGGAACTGATTACACAAGAACTCAGCGCTTTAATGGCTGCTTGACTATCATACATTATGATAATCCTTTGCCTCCTATATCCTTTGTCAATATTGAACTGGGCACACTTTCTTATGACGTGAATTTCCGCTTGAAAGATGCTTGAGGTTTTTTCCAAGCTTTCAGAGTGTTTGGTTCCTGGACTGTACACAGTTCCCCAGTTCCTTCTATTGATTTTGAGCCGTCTGTGTACCATTGAATGGCATTCTCTCCAAGTCTGGGAATGGTATTTGGATTCCATTCATTCTTGTAGCTTAATTCCGTCACGAGTTATACCTTTTCATCATACCATCTTGTGGCATGTCCCAGATTTTCTGATTTCTAAGAAGTAAGGAAGTGGTTTTTATTAATTACTCCCTCAACTTAGTCTGTATCTCGTTCTTTCTGCAACACTCTCCACCACCATATGTAGTGTTGGGCAAAGCTGGAAATTACGAAGTGTGACACATAATTAAGGGCAACAGAACAAGAACACACTAAAGCATAAGTAAACAATACGATCTATACGTCCCGCAACCTGCAGCTAGACAAAATCATACTACATGACGTCAGCCGGTAAGGAGATCGTTTGAAATTATTTTAAATAGCAAGTTATTATTGATTTTTGAAAAAAAAAACTAAATATAATTTAAAGATAGTAAATAAAATGAATTGTAAATTTTCCTATTGTTTTATAAAAGTTTCTAAACTATTTTGTTTTTAATTATACCTTTCTTTTCACGTTCACCTCTTTGTTTAGTTTCAATCTATTTAAATCAATGATTTCAGTCGAAGCTTACAGAAAGGGATTTGAACAATCCCTTAATAAAACAAGTGAACCGCTCGCCTGATTGATTTACTTTCCTCAACTCTCAAACACGTTCCTAATTGGCCTAATCTTGTTTTGGTGGCTTGTAGTCGGGAAAGTAGTGATGAAATCGCAGATTTTTCTTTTTTTCTTTGTTTTTACTATTTTAGAAAAAGAAAATTTGTTACTACCTGTCTTAAAGTAGAGTTTGAAGAAAACGCTAATGAAAAGCTTTTCTTAATTCCGAATAATTGGGACGGGTTTTCCAATAGAATTTTTTCGAAACTTTGAAATAGTTGGACAAAAAAAGAAAATTTATTTCCACCTAATACATTATGGTCTGACAGTTTGTAATTCTTGTTTAACCAACTACAATAAAATAGAGACAATTTTATTCTTTAAAACAATATTTGAGCCTTTTGGACTACAAAAAAAATTTAAAGGAACTCATTAATGTTTAATAAATTAGGTACATGATTAAAAGCAAATGAACGACGATGAACTTGTTGATTAAAAAAAGACATCGAGTGTTTATTAAATAAGATGTAAACAAAAACGTTGTTGTAATTTCGAAAACCAGGGATCTACATATCCGCAGGATGATAAGGATTCAATTTAGTTAAGATGTCATTAGTGAATCATAGTAGAAAATTCATAATCATTAGATCATTTTACGTAAGTTTGTTTCAGTACGTTTTCCTCTATCTTGTAAAATAACTGGTAGGGGTGAGTGGGAAAGCTGACTCAATAAAACTGCTATAACTTTTATTGCGCTTTATGGATTTTGACAAACTTAGTAACATTTGAAAGGGAATTCAATGCCTACTAATATATCATATCATCATTTCATTCCAGTCGCCTTAATGGTCATTAGGTGATATGTTATGTTTTCAACTTTTTTTGGGAATCTTCAAATGCGACGCTATAATTTTCTATAATTAACTTGAAAGGGGATGGAATTTGAAAAAAAAATGGAAAAACCGCATCTCTATATCTATTTTCTAAGCGAAGCTTCGAGAAAAATCCATAAAACGGAACAAAAGCTATAACAGATTTATTTAGTCAGCTTTCCCACTCACCCCTACCAGTTATTTTACAAGATAGAGGAAAAAATACTGGAGCAAACTTATGTAAAATAGATGTCCAAGAATATCTATTTATATTCACACTTCATACATTTTTGAAAAATGATATTTTTCAAAAACAGTGACCGTTCAACTAATCGCAAACCAGAACGGTTGGTTTTTAAATATCTTGTAGATACACCAACCCCGTTTGACTTTGGAGTGTAATTCAATATCCCGCGGTGCATATTGCACGGGAAGTAGTTGTTGCTCCTTAGTTGAACGGTCACTGTTTTTTAAAAATATTATTTTTCAAAAATGTATGAAGTGTGAATATAAATAATTATTCTTCGACATCTGTTGATAAAACACTTTATTAAATACGACAATATTACAGGAAACTGTAATAAGCTTTAATAATATTACGAGTATTTAAATGTTGTGGTACTATAATAGACACCCGGTACATATCTGAACTTAAAAAGTAGTTTCACGTGGGTGATAAAATCGATCGAGCCTAGGAGCAGTAAAGAGCTTCTTGTCATTGTTTTTTTATAATCATGTTCTGTAACTATACTTTGTCACTTCTTTGGAAAACATGAAAGTTTGATTTTTTTATGGATATCATGTTATCATTTCTCATTTCAAGAAACGAGTTAGCGATTTTTGTTTCCAAAAAAAAAAACGTTAATGCACATGTTTGTTCGTGAATGATTTGTTTATTCCAGACTGTTTTTCTACTTCGATGGATACTATCGCCGACCGAGTGCGCCGCGTCTCGATTCCGTTATATAGTTTTAACGAATTTGTAGTGTTAGGTTTTGATGTATGCTCAAGTAGAGTTAAAGCTAATTGACCCTGCGTTAGAAAGTTTTGAACTACGTTTCTATGCACGAAATTTATCGCATTGGGAAATATAACCGCGAAACTTTATTCTGAATATGACGATGGAAGTTGCTGGAGTACCTGGAACAAGTTGAATTATGGATTTGTATGTATATCCATCATCATATAAGTTGGAAAAAACTTTTACAAATGCAAAAAAAAGTTAATTAAAATTTCGATGGTTATTTAGAGGTTTCCCAACTAGCAGATCAGACCTCTAAAAGAACGAAATTATTTCATAATTATCGTATAGCGCTGCTTGAAAGAATAAAACTATTTTTTAATGCGGCTCAATACATAAAATACAGGGATTTCTATAATGCTGTTATATAGACGTTCTTACAACTCATATCATACGACAAAGTAATACTGTAAGTATACAAATTTTATAACAATAACATAACGTACTATAAAATTTCTTTATAATAGTTTTAAAACAGTATTATACAGATTATAATACGGTTGCATAGCTATTGTATTACTTATAATAGCGACGTTAGAAGTTAGTTGTAAAGGAAGCTGTATAAATAGTTGTATTAGAGTTCCTTAAGAAAACTAATAAAGATTGTTGCATTATGCAGAAGTAACACATTACACAATAAATATAAAAGTACTTTATAAACATCTTATAACCACAACAGTATTCTCTCGTATAAAGAACTTATGGGACAGTTATATAATCATCATCATAAAAGAACTAAACTGTTTATAGCCACACAATAATATTTTCACCCTTTCCTAAGATATGCTGTATAGCATTTCTTACAGCCTTTATAAAATTAATTTTGCTAGTTGGGTACGGCTTGCCGAAAAACAACTAATGAGAGTTGTTTCAGTAGATGCCGTTGGTAATCTATAGAAAGATTTTCAAAATATAGCGGCGCATTAATAACGACCACGATCCAATTTAACGAGAAAACGGAAATAGAGGACAAACTTCTTTTTGAGTAGGGCCGACGTGATCCAATTTGAAGGAATTAGGGCTAATTGATAACCACTATCTAATCACCCTTAGAACAAAAAGTAGAACGTAATTATGTTTTTGTTACAGAAAAAAAAACGGAATGTTACGAAAACAGGTGGAATTATTTTTTAACTTTTGGGAGTAGAACTTCCCCGAGAAAAAATGTCTACCACATAAATGAGTCTGACAATTTACTGATAGTAAATATTAAACAGTTTAAGCTGGGTTGAAATTAATGCAACAATTACATAAATGTGAAAGTTCCGGTCAGTTATCTCGAACGCTATAGGCATTACGTAAAAATACAACTGGGATTTGGGTTAATTCGTGTGTCATGATGTTTACACTTTACTGTTAACGAGAACATTAGTAAAACGACAGGGTTGTTCAATCTATATCTGTTGAAGAGATGAAATACCAAAAATATATTGCGTTAATGGCCATGTTACGATTGCGCACGGCTGGTGTCAATTAAAACTGCGACTGTGGCGGGAAGCGCTTACTGCGCTACCTCTGCTGCAGGCGGCCAGTAATGAAATTGAACCCAGGTTTGTGTTTAATAAACCCTACAAAATACAAACAAAAAAGAACACAGAGTCAGATGCTCTAAATGCAATACGCATAATATACAGACGGCTCAAAACCCAAAGAAGGCTCAGGATGTGGAATTCACTCCAGATCACTAAGCCTGAGGATTAAGTGGGGAGTGGGAAAAACACCAGCGTGGTTCAAACAGAACTGGCTGGTATCTCAATTGCCACAAAGGAACTAACCAGAAAAGGAATTTCTGGCAAAAACAATAATCTGCACTGATAGCAGACAAGCTCTACTAGCCTTGAATAGACAACATCAGGACTAGTATTAGAACACCATCGAGATTTAGCTAACGCCTCGGTAGATAACAATATTATCCTGAGGTGGGATAAGGGGCACGACAGGAGCAAAGGTAACCACATTGCTGATTCTTTAGCCAGGGAAGAGGCTGGACTAAGAATTCTTGGACCCGGCGACACCCTGGGCGATCCTGGGAAGCTGGAATCGAAAAAATATTTGGCGTTGACCAGGAAAAACCTACGTTTAATGGTAGGTTTCTGACTGGCCATTGTCAATTAAGGAAACACCTCCATACAATGGGGCTAGTGGACACACCTCTATGCAGGATGTGTGAACAGGAAGATGAATCTTCCAGGCATGTCTTATTCGAGTGCCCGGAGTTATCGTCAATAAGAGAGTGTGTGTTGGCCTACACCTGCCAATATAAAGGATATGTTTCCAAGTGACCTGTCCATCTTCCTGGAAAGGACGGATGGTGACCTAGTAAGACAACTCCTGGGGAGGATGTACAAATGGGTCACATGTGGCCTAAGTGATGTGCCAAACTCACCCTCCTTACTCTACAGATACAGATACCAAAAATATATTCTGTAGGTTCCCTGGTGTATTAGTTATTTTTTTGTTATTAATTTTGGAAAATCAAACCATAACCTTATTAATATTTTTTTTAATTCAAAGTTTCGGTAGCGTTATACTTACCGTTATCAACAAGCAACTGTAATTTTCAATTTCAATTTCTCCTTCGTTTATATTTGTTAAAAAATCATTCAGAGATATTAAGTCCTAAGGCAATATTGCGAAAATATCGTCTACGTATCTCCACCAGACAATTGGTTTCAATTTTTGATTATATATTATTTGGGCTTCAAAATGTTCCTTAGAAATATTTGATAATATTGATGACAGACAAGATACCAAGAGTTTTGAAAAAAAATGTCTTTGGCACTGTCTTTTTCGTCCACTCAATGTGACACTTATTTCGACATTCCTATAGAAAAAACTTGACCTCAAAACAGACTTTACAAAGTTTCATGAATATAAAATACTTTTCTTTTAGGTTTCTTCCGAAAGCCAAGAATGTCATTAGAAAAAATTTATGGACTACCTACTTACATATTATAATATCTCTTTCGAGAATAATGGTGAGACTTTTGCGTTAGGCGTGTTACAGAGGTAGAAAAAACAGATTATATTTATAAATGAAGGTTTCTTAATATTTGAAAGCTACATTAATTTCAACCTTGAAATAACTGATGTTTTCATAACGAAAAGTGATATTTAATATCTGACGTAACACATTTCAATTCATTCATTTCCTTCAGATATTTTCTTTAGTTCAGACATGACTTTCAATAAATTTTTCAGTCTTCAACCCACATTCGGCAAGTGAGTTGGTAAATAAAAAGTTCACCATTAATCATGGACTTCATATTTCAATTTCAAAGTAACCGTTCTTGTGTAATCATTTATTTTCCATTGATCACCGCGAAAACCTTCCGGAGTATGTTTTGAAAACCTTCCGCAGTTTCATATTCTTTTCTTACGAGTTCCTAGCAGGTATTTGTAGAATTTTCCAAATTCTCAAATGCTTCAACTTTATTTATAAGTGACCATTCGATTTGAAACCTAATGAGAAAAGATTAGGTTTTATTTCACCGACAAAAACGTGATAGTTGTTTAGGACGGGCTTAATATGAGTCCAAATTTTTTGAATCCGGCTCAAAGGACCAAAAATTTAATGTGCTCCGCCATTACGCTGTTATCCAGAAACAGTTTCAAGTTAAAACTTTGCAAATTTCACGATATTAGAAAAATAGAATCAATCAAGTACAACCAAAAACAAAACTTGCAGGATGCCCCATCAGACTTCATTTTATAGGGCTATTTAAAATCTTAAGTCTACATTAACAGACCTGATAATATTCGTTACTCGAAAGCCTGAATTAGAAAGGAAATGCAGAACACTATGCTACAAAATGTTCAAGAATTCATTACACTACAAAACAGTTAATAATTTTCTCTGTAAATATTAGTTAAGATGGATCACCCGGTATATTCAGGGAAAATATTATATATACTTCTTCTTTTACGATCTGATTGTTTTCACGTACTTCACCCCATTTATTTTTATTCCCTAACAATCCAGATTTATATGAAAATAGAACCCGCTGCCGTGTCTTTCGATATTTCACAATAGGAAAATCGAAAATAGCATTCAAATCTTCCAGATTTACTGCCATTTTTCTTGGCTGAAAAAAATATTCAAATAAAGAATAGATCTTTCTCTATCTCTGTCACAATGTCGTTAGAATCTTGAAATAGGAATGGAATGAAACTCGAACAAGCAAGAAGAAGAAGAAAAAAATGCTATTTGTCAACTACAAAGCATTACTTTTAATCATAGTAGCATCAACTACGTTCTAGCGGATTCAAGGGACCTACAACAAAAGCAGCCAATTTACTCGTGTGATAACGAAAAATAAATTTGAGAGGGTCTAAATCCACAAAGAAGAAAACCAGGGAAGTAGCCAAAGTTTGATAGCTCTGGGTATAAAAATCAAATACTGAATCAAAAGTTGTTTTTTTTACTGTAAAATTACATACACACAATCCCTAGAGATTTTAAATTTATTCCAACATAATTTTAAGATATTTTACTCATTTTCAACCCATTCCCTCAAATCCCAATCTCTCTGGTGGCCCTGTCAATTCGTCGGTCTCAAAAAGCAAAGAAAATATTTTAACTCTGAATATGTATGTAGATCTCATAATCGCCAATGCGACAACATCGATCATATGTTATGATATTTTTAACAATATTTGCCGTATATACATCGAACGTCCGTTTCCTATACCGACGAATTGAGAGTTTTATCTGATAAAACTTCCCGTTACACTATCATCGGAAATTTTGTGAAAGGTGGATACGTTTCTAGCTTGATGAATGTCATCATTTCAAACGAAAATAATCGTAAATTTTAAAAGAGTTATCGAAACTGGTCAGGATGTCAATAGATAAATTGCGTTATTTATCAGTGTTCATTGCTAAAGGTGGCTACGTCTTCCCCACAAGCATGCTCGTTTACATTAGTTGAATACGAATGTTTATAAAGCGTACAACACGTTTAATGCTTTTATTATGTATGCCAAAAATTAGTTAAGCTGGAAGAGTTGATATTACTTTAGGGGTCTAAAATACTTGAAGAAATGGAAGGGTGAATAGCAGGAACGCTTCCATTCAAGAAGCCAACTGACTTTGCCTTCCACAACTACTCAAACTACTTCTGAACAACTCACAGCCTCAAAACTCAACCTACATCTAAAATACCACAGGTCTTTACCGTCCTACGTACCCAAATTCCATTCATGCTAACCTCCAGAGCACGTAAACCTTCAATGGAGACTCTTACGCATCCTCTGGAGCAGTATTCAAATAAATGGAAAGTACTACTGATAAAGTACGCTCTTTTGTTGGAAAATTTCGTACTCACTCTCAACCAATACCTTTCTACAATATCAAAGCATAGAATCTCCCCTTATGGAATAAGTTAACGATTTCCTTTCTCATTAATTACCCATTAATAAACAGACGTTTATATCAAGATCTTGGTACTTGGTACAATTTGAATGTTACAAATATCGATTAAATGTAAGGTCGGCGCTAATAGTTAGTTACACATTTATAGCGTGTCTGATAAAATCAAGACACGTCTTAATTTCGAGATAGGCGGTTTTGTTTCAATTGAAGTCGACAAAACTTTTTCTTTTAACACTGAACTGTTTTGGACAGGTAAAGTTTCAAGACTGCATTTTCAGACGGTCAAATTGAAGCTAGAATTTTTTGAAAGTACCAACAATTTCAATGTGCTCTCATCTATAAAAGCTATTGGAATAATAAAATATTGCGATGATCAATAACAATGCTCGAGGGACGCTTATTTCCATACTTTTCAAGGAAAGCAGAATTATAAGGGAGTTTTATATTTTTATTTACTTTAAAGTTACAAGATCAGCTGTAATACGAAACTGACGTGCGTGCTCTCTTCCTTTAATCAGTTAAAAGGAAGTTTTTTTGCCGCAAAAGAATTTTACGATATTGGATATCTCTCCTTTCTATTCACTGAATTATCGATAACCTAATTTTCTGGTTGCCGTTAAAATGAGGTCATTATAATTATTATTATTGTTTATTTTGCGTAACAATATCTCCCATCGGAATGTGTTCAACAGTTGCTTATTGATCGCTTCCAACTATGCTGCATATGTAATTATGTTTGAGACTATAATAGCAATACGGAGACCATATCTCATTAGCAATTTGTAAATACCATTGTCTGTTAGAAGTTAGCGTTGTGTATATTGTTTTAGCTAATATTTGATGGAATGGAACGCATTGTTTCAATAGTGGTATTGCGTCAATTTCAGCTGGGAACAATCTAAAAAATGCTTTATGCTCAAAATATGTTTTTCTACAACCGAGTGGAAACCAAAACTGTATTTAAAAGATGTCTACTACATTCATGTGAGTGAAGGGTCGTTCATATATCTCTGGAAACTAAGTAATAAATTAGCAAGACAGTCGACTTATTCAGGGACAAAACAGGACCTAATCTAAATAAGGAAAAAAATCTTACAGGAAACCTGGAATATAGAGTGGTTCTCATCCTTCAATAACAGTAATAATCCTTATTACAAAATATACCCTACACTTCCTAAACTTTCTTTCTCTGAACGAAGCCATCCCATCAGCAAAATGAACACAATGTTTTACAGATGTCTTTCTGGCCATGCGGCTGTTAAAGTTAAACTCTTTAGAATGAAGATTTCAAATACAGAGCTATGTGAATACGATGGATGTTTATTTGGATGTCATCACGAACCCATACTTCACAGCATGACACCGGAGAAGAGAAGACACAATCCAAACCAAACCATCTTGTGGGGATTCTCAAAGCGATCTAAGCGCAAATTTTGATTTTAACCTCCAAATGTAAAAAATGTAAGTAGTATGTATGTATAATGATGTACCTATTGTTTCTCCCTTTGTTATTATTATTCCTCCTATCCGTTGCCTGTCTTGTTTGTGTTTATATAAGACGATGGCTAAAAGGGTAACCAGCGCTTAAGGCCAGAAAAAACTAAAAAGAAAAAAAGATGTCGACCATTTAGGGAAAACTAACATACACCTCTTCCTCTTACTTAAAAGTATTACAACTTATTTACGCATCTCGCTTTTTCCCTTATTTTCGCCTCGTCTAAATATCGCAATTTCCTAAAACCCCGACAACAAAAGTGAGGCAAAAAAAAAGCTGACTACCCTAAAGGGATAATGTGAGTTGTAATTGTTATCATCGGCAAGTGAATGTTGGTTGAAGTTGCTTGAAACGCGTCTGTAAAACTGCCTGATTTAGGGCTAATAGCTGCGAACATTACACAAATGACTTTTTCTTTTTCAGAGAACGTTAAACTGCATATCTTACGACCTACTTCTTTTCGTTCCATCGTCCTAGGGGGAGTACCTAATTTTTCTCGGTTCTTCCACGTTGAAATTAGACGGGTTGAAGTTATATATTTTACTGTTTTTATAAGATATACGTATTAAAAATGTATCACAAAGACAAAGGGGTGAGTTTATTATCTGCATAATTAACACGAGACATTCAGCTTCCATTTGGATCTAGAATTCTATTCAAAGGGACGTGAACAAGATATATTTGTGTTTATACCAAACGTAGCATTGCTTTACAGGAAGATTTAGATTGTATATTATTCTGGATAATGAAGGGTGGTATATTATTTCAACCCTACCAAATTTAATTAGTTTTCATACAATATTTTGTTTAAATTTGTCCTTAAAATCTGGATGAGATGGAAACGGTGAAAGATATACTATACGCAAGGAACTTGTATAAACTGGTGAAGCGGACAGAGGTACTGGACTGGGTGCAGCAAAATAATAGTGAGTCACTGCAGTGTTATGGGCATAGAGATACTACAAGCTATAGGCCGCTGTGAAAGTGGGAATGTCCGTATGGACTCCGGTGAAAGAGTACAGTATACACGCCATTAAAGAAAGACAGCCTGAATCTCTGACTTTCTATCTCTCTCTTACATGCTGACGGGTTTCGAGCTGGCTTGTCGCCTCTATCTGTAGTATCTCTATGGTTATGGGGGAATTGGTCAAATGGGCTTGAGAAATAGAGAGGTCATCAGTGCTCTCTTCCAGTTGTTTTGAGTTATTTTGGACTGGTTTAGTACTGGAAGGTCTTTCCAGAGGTTTGCACTGCCTGTTTCTTCCTTAATTCCAGTCCTGCCCTGAAGGCGTTAGAACCAAACACGAAGATCGGAGAGACACTTAAGAAGACATATTGGAGAGTAGCAAGAAATCAAACAGTTTGAGAGTGGATTCAGGAAACTCATCGCCCGATAAGTTTCCCCCATAAACTGGTCCTTAAAATGAAATCAACCATCATCGGCATTTTATAAAAACTATTTAGAATTCTGCTTGTTGTGATATAAATGTTGGGTAAAATTTTGATATCCTACCTATATCGACACATGCACCAGTAAGTTTCAAATAGATAGCTCATCCTTCCGGTCGGTGTGGTAAGTTATGAGTCGTAACGTAGAGGAAGTCGTTTAAAATTGGAAAAAAGTTTCACGCATGGATTTTACCAGACAAGTTTCGGTTCAAGATATCATGAAAATAAACAACGTGGATGGAAGCCAAAGAAATATTGATACTTATTAAGAATAAAACAAAGTATAAGAACTAAGATCAACAATTAATTACATTGAATTAATCTCGCTGTTACTGTAAAAAGTTATATCCTTGTGAATTAGAAGATCGCATAGCGGAAGAAAAACAGATAAAAGTAAGAAAAAACTATAAAGCGTCTTTAATTAAACCTCTTAATTGAAGGTGTAGTATGCAAATACGTATTTAATGAGAATAGCTTCCGACTTAGTACCGACCTCTCGTAAACCCCGGCAAACATTAACAAAGACATCAGACCAGTTTTATTGTTGACAGGACATTCCACTCCGCAGAGCACCGAGACTAACTGTTTGCCAGTGAGAACGTTAAATTGTTAATTATAAATCTTTGTGATTTTCGTTAAGATGGAAATTTATTTGAAGAAACAAAATTGGTTAGTAGAGGAAAATGTTAAAAATTATATTCGTCGTCATAGACGTGGACGATTTTAATTGTCTTTGAGCCTTTGTCACTTACAATAAACATTAAATATTTTATTTTAATTAAGCGGGACCCAAATTTGGGGTACCACTACTATATCATTTTTCTATCTTATAATTTGGGTTGTTTAATGACTTAATAACGAATACAGATTCAATATTGTTTATGACAAACACATACACACATACAGAGACACAGACAGTGTGAAAATGAATTAAAGCGAAGTCCACGATCTGAACAGATCCATAACTCACTTGACCATAAACTTAATTATAAACCCTCGGTACTCCCAATGAGGCCATTATTATGGAATACCAGTTTATCAATAAACCGAAACGTAGTTAGAGTTATGTATTACGTAGTCGCTGGCACAACTCCCATAAATTACAATATGTTCGCCACGTGTCGGTCAACGGACAATGACAACGGTTAAACTTTGCAGTTGGCTACCATACAAATTATAACAATCAAATTACAATAATTATTATCTAACGTGTAACACAGTGTCGAATTCTATTTGTCGGTAAACGTGCTGGAGCATGTAGCTGCACGGTTATCTGAAAATGTTAAATGGTTATCGAGATTTAATAATTTGTTGAATTACAGAATGCGAGGGAAATTATTATTATACAAGGTGTTGCTGTTCAAGTTGATTTTTTATACAACGCGGAATTATAGCGTGACAAAGTCGAATAATGAATCCATAAACATGTTTTCATACAATTGACAAGTCTACTGATACGTATCTAATCAATTCTAATTCACATGCTGCATTTTTACTGATACTGTTTTAGTGTTTGATATATATTTTTGTGGACATTTTTTGAGTCCTTTTTGCACTAGAAAGTTTTTTCGTTGATATAAAATTTAAATTTAGAAATTTAATTTCCTCTACTCCATATAAATTATTCACATCAATGTACCAATACCGATAGAGGTATCCAGTATAGAATAAGTTTTCGTATCTCGTCGACCGACTTTAAGTTGACGTTAGTACAAGACAAATAATCTTAAATTTCTCACGTACAACGAAACATTTATCCGTCAAAATGCTACTAAAAACTACGTAACTACGACAAAATTATGTAGAAACTAGCGAAAGACAAGTAATTTAGATACTACGCTTAGGTCCCAAGTTTCCCACATAGCAAATTGTATAGTTTATGGCGCTGCGAAATAAACTGAAACTCAAATCAACACCGACATTAATTCGAGAACGTCCCAAGAGGGTCAGTCAGGAGAATATCATTATAGTGTGACATCTTTATGTGGGACAGTGTAGGTGAGAAATTGAAATGTGTTTCCCCCGGCTGCCATTCATTAACTTACCTTTGTTACAAGAGACCATGTATAAATAAAACGTTATAGTGATGGACGTTTGCTGGAATTCAGATTCAATCAAAAGAGAATTGAGATAATGTATGTGCGATATTTTTGATTGGAATTAAATTTATAAATTCAAGAGGATTCAATCAAAGTGCAGCTTTAAGGTGATGCTTATAACACGTCATTTATGAAAAATTGGACAGCTTTAAAATTTCGGTTATAGAGCGTGATATTTTGATTGATCTAGACAGTAAAATGGATGGTTATTGAATTTACTACATTCTGTACGATGTGGTTTAATGTAGAAAAAACGCTGGTTGAAATAAATATATATTTAAGTACAGTTAGGTGAACTTTGTGAGAAACATAGAATTGGCAGTTATTGAACTATGAGAGTTAAAAATGGGTCACAGACTGCATAAAATCATTTTAATTATTTTTTAAATTCAAAAACATTTCTGTGATATAAGTGGAATTGGTATAAAGTTTATCCAAGATCAATTGCAGAAGTGAAAGAACGTGTTCGATTCCCTTGTCAACTTCTTCCTTCGATTAGGCATATATGCCTAAACAAAGATGATCTAACAAATGGTAAAAAGTAAAGGAGAAACTTGGGCATGTGTATAAAATGAAATTATATCTTGCCAAGTAAGCTAAACCTTTATCTGATTATAATTTTTAAAAACGATATAATTTCAATAAATTCTGATAGTTTGCCGATACCTACTAAATTGAATCATCAGATGATATTATCCGGATCTGATAATAATCCAAGAAAATGTCGAACATTTTCCTCCGGAAAATTGGCTAACCTTTCACGGAAAGCGAATAAAATAATAATAACGGTTTTAGTTTCAACTTTAAACATAAAATTTAACAGCAGACTACAGATACTGCACGTTCGCATGATTTATATCGTTCCCTATTTAAGTTACCATCTGGTAGTTTTATATTAGTTGTACTTCTTCGGCTTTCGAGTGCACTTTTGTTCACTAATGAGATTAGGTATCGTTTGTTTCGAACTAAAGTCTTTCAAATAAGACGCTGTAATTTTAATTAAATTAAATTCATAAGGCCATTTTGATCATAAATTTATTGTACTCCAAAATCTACAAAATGGTAACGTTTACATAAAAGTTTGGAATGATCAACAGCAGCTGAAAACTATCAGTTCATTCATTCGATTGGGCTGTGCTCAACAGCCCAGGCACTTGATCTGAATCTTTGTACCATTTCCCATGTTACCTACTTCCATTCCAGAAACTTTGTGTCTTCTATGTAGGCCACTAATTTGACTGGAGGGATTTTCAGTGAGTAGTTGTAATAGTTGTATTATTTCCTCTCCAAAGTGGTTCCGTCTGAGTCCATGTAGGTTCTCGCAAAAACAGAGTATGTGAGTAGGTGTTTCATCATAGAGTTTACATCTCTTTGTATGGAGGTGCCCTTGTGTCGGCCTCCATTTGGGTTGATGTTCCCTATCTAGCCAGTTCCCGATTTCCCCTCTTATGCAATCTTTTGTGTTTCTACAAACCGGTTCCGGACCTATGAAGTCTCCTTTAGAGCCTTCTTTAGCTAACTGGTCAGCCATTTCATTACCCTCATGTGCCGGCACCCACATTAGAGACACTTTGTTGTCTCTTGCCAGTCTGTTGAGGGTTAGTTTACAGTTTTTCACCAGCCTAGACCTAACAACTATTAGTGTGACCCACGCTTAAATATTCTAGCAGTTTAGCTGCTCGTGGCTTTAAAAGAAACATTGTAATATGTCAGCATGTCTTATTTTCCTATGCAGCATCCAAACAGGTAAAACGCTGAATGTATATTTATTTTAAGATATACAATATATGCAAATTGAAAAGGGGTTTATCTAGCGACACATATTTTATCATAGGTATTTCATAAAAGAAGATGCTATGTGTATAAGCGTACAAGGGTTATACTGAAGTTTTGTAGTAAAGTTAAGGTCGGTTAGGTTTGTGGCGTGAGGGTCTATGAGGCTCCCACTGCGACTCGTAAGAGTCTACTGTTGCTCACACCTATTCATACTTCACAAAGCAAATTTAGCTTCTTAACAAATCCTATTCGTTTATTCGGAATAACATTTTAAGGTATAAAGACCAGAGAGAGAGACCCTGCCAAACATTACATACCTGATTCGAGCCACGGTAGGGCATAAAGTATATTATGATCTGCTGTTTCATCTTTTTTCATACAATGACAGGACGTCGGATCTTTTGACAGTCCAAGTCTTAACATTTGATACGTCAATGGCCTGTTATTTTACGTAGTAGTCCAACACACGTTTGGGGACATTTTTAAAAGGGTAAATCAAATAATTTGAATGAATAATTCCCAGAAAATTATGCCAGAAACCTAGAACTCTACTTGCTATCCAAACTGGTGAAATTTAATGAGATGCCAGTTGCTGGTTCTGATACGGTAAAATCACTTGAGTCAGCGTTATGAGTATATCAAAGGATATTAAAAATAGGATTGATAGATTTGGATACATATGAGAAAAAAAATACCAAAGTCTATGTTACTGATAAACAACTAAAATTAGATCCCGAAGACTAAACAAAATCTTCCAATAAACGCTGTTCTTCCCCCGTATTTTAAAAAGCGAGGATATAAAACTTGGAGATGCGATACACACATTCCAGATATTAGATCAATATCGTCTTGTGATGTCTTTTTATGTTTTAGCTACATCTAAGGTAGTGTTGTTTTAGTACATTTTATTTTCACCTGGTTTTTCTTTTACGATGCATAAACATGTTTCTTAAAAGTTATTTCGAGCAGAAACTTGTGAAAATTGTAAAGTATACAAAAAGTTATAATGTATACGGAGCTGGAATAAAAGTATTACGTCATTGTTAACACGGGTACTTGAAAATCGTTAAAAAAATACTTGTACGTATAGGAATTTGAAAAGTCCACCTTGGATTTAATATACGACGTTGGAGATGATTTACAATAATCTCGCACAACGTTCAAAAGCTATTCCAAGAGAACTGGTGAAGATAATGATTATAAGCCGGTTTTAGGATTATAATTCTCAAATATATAGTGACACATTACGTAAATTTATGATCTCAAATTCTGTACTTTATAATACTTAAAATAATATTCATAGCCCAACGTTTCGCCAGCCATCCTTACTAAAATATCCATTGTTATTCCAAAACAGACTCGTTCCAATTACCACTACTATTATACTTTGACCTTGACCCGTTTCTGACCCCCATTTTGTCACGCAAAGAAAAGAAAAGTGAGCAAGTGAATGTTGAACTTCATTCATCTCGTACTGATCAAGGTTCTTCAACATTTTTCCTTCCTGTCCAGCTTTCACATTCCCTTATACTTTCCATTTCCTTTTCATTTATGGTCCACTTCTTATTTACCTAATGGTTGCTTCTGTTTCTCCTTAACATCGTATTTGTTACATTTGTCTAAGATATTTTTGTGTGCTTATCCACTTCTATGAACTATTACTTATTGCTTTGTCCAAGCTGGATTTAAAAAAAACCAGCCGTATAAGATTGAGTACCCTCTACAACATCTCTGGTTCCTCTGTTGGCAATTGTTTTTTGCTGGCTCACCAGTTGTCGCGAAAGCAAGAGAAAGCGTAAGTGTGAGGTAAAACCACATTTTTCTTCCATAGAATATATTACCTTTCTATTTAGCTTGGATCCAGCTTTCACATTATTTTTTAGTTTGGCTCTAAGGGCCGGTATTATAATGTCAAGTTGACCGAAGGTTGAGTCACAACCTAGGGTCAAACTGCAATATCCGTATTATAAACATCAACCGAGAGTCGAACTGATGGTTAACCGTTAACCGTTCAGATTTAAGTGTCAACCGGAAGTTGGAAACTGTCGAAAATGTTCTCTAACCTCGAATTTTTTGTTTTGTTGATTCTGTGTGTGACGCGGACTGTTTTCTATAATGTCATGAACATCATCATCTCCCGAAATTATAAGAAATAGGCGACTTTGGCAAGATAGTACTGATAGCAGTAATAGTTCTGATTATGAAAATAATAGACTCAGGTTAAGGGCTCCCCTAAACTTTAGATTACGACTGGATCATTATACTCGTTGCAGTGATGAAGAATTTAGAATGAGATTTCGTCTTAGTAAGGAGACAGTGCATGTTTTGAAGCAGAGGTTTCGAGATGATATTGCTTCAAAAACCGCCATTTCTTGATCTTGATATTTTTAATTTTAATTTTTGAATAGAACACATACATACACTACTACACTATAAAATATCAAATCAAATGTAAATTTTTAGGTTATTTTACAGCTCACGTGCTGCACGAAACCTGTTTAATTGGTCGAAATTAGTGAGACAGTGTAGCCAACGTAGGTAGAAAAGTTTAAATCTTCGGGTTGGTCAACTTCGACCCAAAATCTTGTTATAAAACGGAAACCCCAGGTCGAGTAACCACGGGTTGAATTTACAGTTTATAAAACCGACCCTTAATCTCCTTAACATCTTGTTTCATCTTCTGTAAACGATCTCCTTGGAGCAATATTCTTCTTTCTCGCGACTTTCACTTGGTGTTTTTTCTGTTACTGCTTAGATTAGATAAACATTTTTCTGTAATTTTGTACTGGGGTAATTAAAATGTTTCCGTTGGAATGTGTAAAAATAGTTCAGTCGAAGCTACAGCTCACGATATCTGGCTATAAATTTTCGGAATCTATAAAACGTTTGGCTGGAGAAGACAGTTCAGGACGGGGTAGTAAAAAAGTTATGGGGCACGTATTAAAATAAAGTTGCATACGTCAGTGATATCCATTATTATTGTTATGAAATTTAATGAAATCATAAAAAGCGTTTCTATTACTACTATGGTATTATAAACGTGTATTTTATTACAGAGGGTCATTAAATATTTTGTAGGTTATTGTTTTGGGATATTATTACATCTGCATAAAAACTCGAAACGTATATATTTTATGATTAATATTCCAATCGGATTTATAGTAGTTTTTATAATCTATTTTTTAGCTTATGAATATTTAGTACTTATTAGAAAGGTCTTTTTTCCAAAACGTAATTGGTTTTCTCCAAATGATACTTAACAGGCATAAATAGCTATTTTTCTATGACAAAGGATATAGAAGGCAAAGGATTATCATAATGTCTGATAGTCAAGCAGCCATTAAAGCGCTGAGTTCCTGTGTAATCAGTTCCAAAATGGTGTGGGAATGAATGGTGTGGCAAACTTAATGAACAAGGCGAGAACAATATAGTCACCTTACTGTGGATTCCAGGACACACTGGAATAGAAGGAAACGAAATAGCAGATGAACTAGCAAAGAGGGGGAGTGAAATACCCTTTTGGGGGCCGGAACCTTTTTGCGGAATCAGCTCCAATGTAATATTGGAAGAAATAGGTAAAGCCGAAGAAAAGAGAAGATCTGACAATTGGAAAGATCTAGTAGGGCTTAGGCAATCAAAGATTCTTCTGGGTGACTACAACCTGTTGAGATCAAATGAATGCATAAGTCAAAGCAAAACTGCACTAAGAGTTTTAACAGGAATCCTAACGGGACATTGTCGCCTGAATGGACACCTTAAAAAGCTCAAAATAGTGGAGGAAGAAGATTGTAGATTTTGTGGAATGGAAGAAGAAACCTCCATCCACATACTTGCGAACTGCACAGCAATTCAGAATCCTAGGGCACAGCACCTGGGAGACTACTGGATAGAAGAGGGACAGTTACCTAAGATGAAACCTGCAGATATCCTAAAATTCCTCCGGGAAATAGGACTAAAGGAGCTACTAGTATCTGAGACTCTCCTCAGAAACTAAGTAGAAGAAAGGGGACACAATAGATCTTTTAGGTCTCAGTGAATGTTACCCCAAAATACATACATACATACATACATGATCACTATCGAAAGTCGTCTTTTATGTCTTGAAAAGCAACTGCAAAGTTGATGTTTTCAGCGAGCTGTCATAATTTGACATTATTGGCGCTCTTAAGCAGAAAGCAACTTTGGCGCACGCCTAATTTTATTTATAGATAAAAGAGAGCTAGTAGTTAATTTTGGTGAGATAGTAGAAAAAATCTTGTGTGTATTTAGAGCAGAAAGTCTTTAGGTAGTTTCGACAGATTGCCGCGCGACGCGTCGCGCCAATAATGTCAAATTATGACAGCTCGCGACAAGCAAGGAACATTCATTATAATATACCCCTTACTGGAATGTACCTTTGGCAATAACTTAGGGGACTATGCTACAATGAGATCCGTCCGAAAACTGGAAAATAAACTTAGTGCAACCTACTGGAGAAATACTCCAGTCCAAAGACGGACAAAAAGGTTGCTACGACCTTTTGTTCACTACCTTACACTGTTCTTAGATCGTCAAAAGAGTAATCTCACTAAACACTACTCACTCAGATAGTATAAAGTGGACACTGGAGGATGCAGATGAGACAGCGGAACAAATTGTCCGACAACGCCTTAGAGCCTGATCAGGTTCGAAACGGATAATAGGCTTTTTTGTAAGCCTAGATCTAGATAAAGGGTATACATAGAAGATATTATAGGCAACAGTGAGGTAATGTCAACCAGACCAATCTACAGTTTGCTTATAACGTAAAAGTAATTTTAATCTATTCTCCTTTTCGTTTGAAAATGTAGAGATAAAAAGACAGTGGCAAATGATTTTAATAAAACAATAAGGAATTGCGTGGTTTATTTCTGCATAAAAGTCAAGTTTTTTTTTATGATATAGTGAATAAATTCACGGTTTTTAATTGAAGAAATTCAAGAACTTCCTCATAAAGGGAAGTAACCTAAATAAAGTGATAAAACAGACATTAATGAAACTTTTAATTAATTTTTCCCACTGGCGATTTCAAACATACCTTATGAATTGTAATAAATCTGATTTTTTTTAAAATACCTCAAAGGGAAAACGTTTCAAAAGAAAAACGAAAAAAGAATCAGTTAGCTTTTGAATTTCTTAAAGAATTTTTTTCTCAATTTATGGAAATACATATTTAAATGACTAAAATCATTGTACATTTCCATTTGTAACTTGTAAGAGAAAGAGGACATTTTTCGATGGTAATAACCGGGGGCGTTTTTGAGGGGAATGTCTGGATTTTACTTAAATTACTTCCCGGCAAAGAAAACTTTTCATTTGCCAGTTAATTTGCAGTAATAAGTCATTGAAAGAACTTTCGGGAATTCAAGGGTTGAGCAAAGATAATTGTTTTTGAATGTTTAAAATATACTCTAGAGATTAGAGCTAGGACAAAATCGTTCCGTGGAGAATTCAATTTGTGCATTTTGTTAAACTTGCAACTATTTATTCTGAAATTTAACTTTTCTGTTAAAAGGAAAATTGGGATAAAAAGTATTAGATGAGGAACAAAGATATAGATTTGATAGAAAAACCACTTCTAACGTCATCTCAAGACATTTAGAAGACGTTTTTACTGTGTAATGTCCTTTAGGCATGAGCCAGATTAAGAAATAAATCCATTCGAAATTATACAAATTATCAAAAACGTGATAAAGTCAAGTTCAACGCTGAATAAGCAGTATGTGATTTATTAAGGTTACACGACAATAAATAACAATAATATTACATCAGTTTGAACTTGAAGTAAAATATATATGTGGTATTATATTGGTTGGGATTGATTCTTATTGCATTATTCATAATTCATACCTAATTAATTCTTATTATGATTTAGTTGATATTAAGTTAATATTAATAGTATTATAATCTTTAAGTTATGTATAGTAATCAATAAATATAAGTACAGTTTCCCGGTGAACCAGAGAGTTTTATTAAACATAAAGGGGCACTCAGGACCAAGGGACGTCCACACACCCAATGTGGACATTTAAAACAACAGCCAGGGTTGTTGACGTACCAGGTGTCTAAGAGAGTTGTAACCTGCTGAAACTATGTTTCGTAAAGCTTAAATAAAAAAATCTAACCGCATGTAGCTAATTTTGTTAACCAATATTTGGATGAGGTTGATATCCATAGATTAGAATGGCCTGCATGTAGCCCGGATCTGAATCCGATTGGACATCTCTGAGATGAAATTCAAAGAAACATTCGTCGTCCTCCTTTACTACCCGAAACATTTGACGAGCTGCGTTTTACCTTGCAAGCTGAATATGACGTAATTCCTCAAGATCGCATTATTCGTCTTATCAATTCGATGTCTCGGGCGTAGAGGACGTAGTTAACAATAATAATAGAAAAACATCATTTTTTCTATAATAAATCCACCGTTATAGTACCACAAAATTTAAATATTCGTAATCGTTAAACCATTTATCGTAAGTTAGTTCCAGTACTTTTTCCTCTATATTGTAAAATAAAGGATAGGGGTAAGTGGGAAAGCTGACTCAATAAAACAGTTGTCACTTTTGTTCCGCTTTATGGATAATTTGGAAGAGAATTTCTAAATCAGACAAAATATTCATAAAATAATGGAAATAATGATAAAATATTTTGAATAAAGTTTTGGTACGAGCTTCTGGGCCACCCTGTAGATGTATTTTAAAAGTCCCCGTCTCACTCTAATATTCTATCACCCCAGGAAAAAGGATATAATCAAATTCAACATAAAAACTTTCTGTGGATTTAAATTAAAAAATATTATTCCGAAAACCTCCCTTTCCAAACAATCCCTGTCGACTCTGGTAATATAATACTCTTTAAACTTCATAAACGGCAAAATGCGGTTTGCTGGCAATTCGCTTTCACTTTTCGAAACAAAATAGTACAAAACGACGTATGCCAGACAGTCAGAAAGCGTCTGTGGCTACCGTCTGTTTGGACGTAGACCTATTTGCCCTTTGTGAGATTCTCCCCTAACTGATTACCTTAAATGAACTGTCTAATAGCTGCTGAATCTAATTTACCGTAACTTATGGACCTTACGAAGGACTGAACTCCACTAACCGCTACGAAATATTTAGACAATCAATTTGTTTTTAGGTAGTTTTGGGGTGCAAAACAATATGTTTGAATATTTTAGATAAGATATAGTTGAGTTAAATAAGATTCAGTCGCGAAAAAAAAATTAATTTTCCCTTAAAATACAGTCTAAAAACAGTCCACTTATTCAAGAGCTTTGATGGATTTTTGAAACAATTCTACTACCCCAATTTCTCCCTTCCAGCTCCTGCAAACCATTAAAGCCATTTTCTATCTAGGGTCAGACCTAGATATTTGATACTTGGGTAGTTTGATGAATAGACTTCAAAAAAATAAAACCGGGTTTCAAACCATTACAACGTTATGGAAGTGAATCCAACACATGGGTTTTAGGTTTAAAAAGATTAACAATACCAAAATTTAAAAACCAAGTTTTTGTTTTTTTATTTATATCTTTTACAAAAAAATTTTTTCACGAAATTTGGTGAAAACCACCTTTTTTTTCCCAAATACACTGTAATTTATTTGAATTGAAATATTTATTTTTTCACCTTATTTTGACTTAATATTGAAAATGCACCCTAATCTTCAATCGAAAATTCACCCGTCAAAATATCAGCTTTTTCAAAAAGTTGGTGTGCTTTCTGTTCCCCCCAACCTGTTCATCTCATTATTGTCAGACTTTTTTTTGCAACTTGTAGGTATTCACGGGTAGATTACTCTCTGAAAATATGTCCTCCGCGAAATTTGCGGAAGGGGCTGAAAAATGACCAATAATCCCAAAAATTGAGTTTTCCTCCGATATCTCCGGAAATATGACCCTTAGAGAAGTGAGGTTTTGCTAGAAATGGAGAGCAGTTTATTATCTACAAAAATGATCCTTATTATTTTTGTCAAAAGTTTAACCGTTTTCGAGATAAACGGGCCCAAGCGTACCTTGGATTTCGAGCTGCTGCGCGGCGTCTCCGGGAGCACGCTCCGTGAATGTAGGCATGGGAGGGCGGGCAAATTGGCCCATAACTTGAGTAAAAATGAATCTTTTTTCATGATTCAAAGTGCATATGAAAGGAGGGACCTGTACCTATAACATCGTGTAACTTTTTCGTTTTCTTCATTTTCCAGGAATATCGAAAAAACTGGCCAAACTTTATTTTTCCTGAATATTTGACCGCCCTTATCAATCCGTTCATATTTTTTAAATTAAGCGTAGTTTTACCGAAACCTTTTGGATAATGGGACTTTGATAGGTGGTGAATGTATTCCGAAAGAATGAATAAATAATTTTTGTGTATTTTTATAAACAACATGTTTTTCTTGGGACGTTTTTTTTTGATTTCCGGAGTTTTCTGAAAATTCTCGGGTCTACCGCAAATTGATAAACAATGATTGGCAATATCGGTCTTTAATGCACACCATCGGAAAGCTGAAAATGTCCCTCTTTTCGATGGTTTTTAAAATTGTTGGCTGTTTGTTAGTTTTCCGGAAAATTTTTGCAAGCCTTTTTTTGCAAGAAATATTGATCCAGGGACAAAAATGATAGGAACCATTTTTGTAGGTAATGAACTGTACTTCATTTCTAGCAAAACCCCACTTTTCTATGTAGCATATTTCGGAAGATATCGGCTAAAAAACTAAATTTTCGGGAGGACATATTTTTAGAGAGTAATCTACATATGAATACCTACAAGTTGCAAAAAAAAAATTCCGACAATAATGAGATGAACGGGTTGGTGCCTTTATTTACTGGACTACCTGTAGTTTTGCCGGAAATCAAGATAAACCGTTTTTTACCATTAAAAAATCACCCCCTTCTCCTTCCCGACCTCAGATTGCCCGTAAATTATTTTTCCATTCATTTTCTTAATATTTTCCTCCTTTTTCAATGGGTTTCATCCTTCTATTATTTTTTCTCCACTTTTTATTGTTTTTAAAGGCTTCTACTGGTCTAGAAGTGCAAATTATGCAAATATATCAAAAATCCCACTAACTATAGAAATATATATCGCAGTCTGAGATCTATTTTATGTTCATGTTACCATGACTAATTAGATACTTCTTCAAAGTGTTTGTTCCCACGGTACCTGTGAAATAACGATTTCAATCTCTAGCACAACAGTCAACCAATTGTGAAATATACAGTGTTGAGCAAAAGTTTTCCCGAAACGTATCACGTTATACTAAAAAAAATTGGATAAAGGTGTACCTCTAAAAAGATGAAACCTTGTGCATCCACGACAGCCGCACGATATTCAGAAAATTTAGGATCTAAAAGATCGTGTAGATCCTGCGGCGGCCCCTGGTGTCGCAACTCGTTAACCATATCCAGACAAAACACTAAATTAGACTCGTTATTTCGCAGCATACGGGAATATCGTCTTGCAGTTTTCCAGGACATTAAACTGTTTTATATGAGTGTATCGTAACTTAAGCGAAATATGATGAAAATTGTTTCGTGCTGAAAGAAAATACAACACATAATTTGGTAATTTGAGGTTTGAGAAAAGCCCAAAGCATCGTTCAAGTGAAAATTTACGTCGTATGAAACCGTGCTCGGTTAAATATTGATAGAAAATATAAAAAGTGAAGGATTACTGAAGCTCTAAACTGGTATGAGAATACCTAAGAGGAAGACTTGTGAGTATTATTGAATGTTCATAGCAAAAAACATTCAATACAAATTGATATTTTAAGCAAATTTAACTTGGATAAAAACAGTATTCATAGCAAAATCATTCTTTCGCTAACAAATTTCCCTTTTTACGAATTTAAACGTGAAAAATTTAAGGTTAACTTCCTCCTGTCTCGACTTATATTTATCCAGTTACTGTTTTATCTAAGATACTTCTGGACTGTTTCCACAAGACGAAAGTAGAAGGAAAAAAAAAAACGAAAGAAAAGAAGTTTTACGATTCCAGTCTCGAGACGATCGTCGAATTGGAAAATCTAAAGCGCCAACAGACAAAGAGAGCGATTCTAATAAATATTTGTAGAAAAGACCGTGCCTGGCATTAAGTCGAACGTGACGGGAACGAAATACACTTTTATAAACAACTAGAAATACTCGATAATGGATTTATTAAATTTTAAAGGCGTCCGATTCCGCTTTTAAAAGAGATTAATCTCTTCAGAATTTCATTCTTTTGGAAAGTCAACGACTTTCAGCACATGCAGAGAATAACTCGTGATCATTAGCACGCTGTTAGAATCCTTAGTTGACAATATTTTTATTAATACTTGGAGAAAGAATTGCTTTTACGTTATAAACCAGAGGCTCCCAAACTTTGTTGTGTCGGAGACATCTTGCCATGTTTTTCGGTTTTTGGTAGACTCCCTACAGGTTTTTACAAGTTCAAAATGTATTACGACCACAAATCGAATGCCTACATCCTACAACTTAAACAATTTAATAAACATATAATTTTTTTTATAATGTAAGTAAATAGGTACTGTCAGTGTATGTTGAGATCCACTATCGTGGACCCCCATTTCATTTCATCGTCTCCCCAAATTTTTTTTCGCTGGCTTGCAGGTTGTCATAGACCACTGGGGATCGATATAGACCACTTTGGGAATCACTGTATATAAACCATCTTTTTAATAGCTTTTTGTATTAAATCTCTACAGTAAATGTTACATAAGGCTATCGATAATTCGACTTTATAAAAAACACGTTAGTACCTACAGCTAGGTATTCAGAAGCGAACGAGATATGGTGGTAGTTTTGCCTCGGTATGGCCGGACATCAACAAACTCAGATGAGTTAGCATCGATAAAATAAAATAAATGAAGACTAAAAATCTTTGTGTAAGTCTAAGTTGTTAAAATGTTTCTTTCAGGAATCAATTTGTATGATCTTGAATTATCGCCAAGTTCTGATGATGTAAATTTAATTTTCACTTATAATTGCACAAGTGGTTTGTATTTTATCGGGTGAATTTGGGTTGTTTAATGAGAAACTTTTAGGTTGACAGTTATTCGAGTCAAATTGCTAAAGGAAACAGTTTAGAATTTGAACAACACAAATTTACTCAATATCAATACAAACCTCGAGTGTAATTCGGCAGGACAATTTAATGAATGAGAAATTTTGAAACATATCAATGCAAACTTTATTTATGAAACATTAAAAATAAACACATTTTTATTTTAATGTACAATTATTAAAAACGCAGTTATTTAAATTCATACTAGGAACAGTGATATCGCTGCGGGTGCCACAGCTAATCGTTTCTGTAGTAGATGTTGAAGTTTTTCCATTTTCCAAACGAATTGATTGAATAATGCTTGAATGATAGTCTTAGTCAACTTGTAAGTATGGTTTTGTTGATGATGAATTGCCGTGTCCTGTTATTTTTATTAGAGCTTGTTCTTCAATTCCGCTTTTACTTAATTCGCTGACTGCTGCCGCTCGATTTGAGTGATTTGTAATTTTGACACGTTTGACATCTAAACCAATGCGTTGTGCTGAGCGCTTAGTCCATTTGGAAATTTCATTAATTCCAATCGGCAAATTCTTGTACCAACCTGTGGAATTTTTCTTTTTCCAAAAGGGATTTGGTGTAAAAAATACTCTGTCCGAAGTTATAAAAGTGTTTCGTTTTTCCATTAACTTTTTGAATAAACGTATTGGGCAAATATCTTCGTCGAAAATATTAGGCGTGATCCATTTGCTGTCACATAATTTATTGTTGCCGCCTTGTCTCGTTCTCGAAAATAGAGGATTATACTCGATACGTCCAGTTTCATTTCCATTATTTTCAATTTCAGATACGAAATAAGTGGTTTTGCAGTAAGCTGCTTCTCCTCCGCGCCAAGCTAGTTCAAACGCCAAAATGTGACATAATTTCTTTTGAAGTCCTTCCGGTTCATTTTCGTTATATAATCTGGCCATTGCAAATACTTCAGATTTATTAAGAGCTGATGCACTACATTTTCTCTTTTCGGGTTGTGCTTGTAGGATTTTACGTTTAGCATTACGTGCAGCTCGTGATGAATTAAACTGAACATCAGTGCAAGGGTTGAATACAATATTAAATTCGTTATAATATTTACTTTGTAGCATTTTAGCGGTGGTGTTCCAAATTGTTTTAACTACCGCTTCTTTGTAGTCTTCTCCGTTACTTTTTCGCATATTAAATGCCCAATCTTGCAATATTACATTCAATTTGTCGATGGAAGTATCTGGCTCAAATGTGTATCTTTTTGCATCGCAAAACGTAGAAAATTGTCGCCAGATTGATGATTGTGTCGCAACTGTATTAGTAGGCACACAGGTATTAACAATTTGACTAATTTCGGCGTTCGTATAGACACACCGAATCGACTCATTGTTAGTTCTTGAAAATTCAATAAGTTGTTGACAAACATGCCAAACTATTTATTCTGGTAACCAACACCGCGATAATTGATGAACAAATGAATAAGTGAAAAAACCAATAGTGTATTTGTCGCTGTAAAAGTTAAAGCTAACTTTTGCCGCTGTCAAAGTGACAATTGCACTGTGGCATATGCGATTTTTTATACATGAATTAAATTGGCCCTCCAAATATTGTTGGGCATCGTAAATTTTCGACATAATACCAATATAAATGTCGAAAATTGAAAAATATCAACACTCTAGGGAGTAGAGAAAAACTACATTCAGTTTGTGTTACGAAATAAATTTTCCATACCACGTTATCCATGTGGAAGAAAGCTATAAGTACATTATTTTAATCATACTATCCAGCGGGAGCCATAGCATGAAAACCAAATCCACCCCTATTAATCTACCTAACTTTCGAGACTCTAACAATTACCTACTATTTACTTTTTCACGGTAGGGAATCTATCGATGTTGCTTTATTAGGCCTGTCTATTCAGACAGAACGATTTGGTAAATTTGGACCGTTCTATATCACACTCATCCTTTTAAATTAAATTGTAAGAACTTTTGTAACGAAATGTAAACATCTTATAAAAGTGAGGGAAAAGTTAAAGGAGTGTGATGATGAAGAATGAGACATGTCTATCTACTTTTCCAAAATTTATATCGTATATTCTTTAAAATTTCCGCTCGACTTATCATTAGCCACTTCCCCACCATGACAATTGTCATCTGCCAAAGGCTACCAGACTTCCTCTGACCGCCACTAGCAAACCTTCTTTTCGCTATCGACTGCCTTGAAGGCAAGACATACCGTTTTTAATTATCTATATTTTCATGCTCATCCTTTCTGTCCTTTTTAATCCTATTTTATAATTTGCTTTCAAGGAGTGAATTAGCTTTGCTAGTGGCAGTCAGAGGAGTTTCGATGTTGGCGTTGACAAAATGGAGAAGACCGTTGGAAGATGACAGTTGTCTCATGACGAGGGCTGGGAAGATGGAAATGGCTAATGAGTCGTCGAGCGGGAATTAATGGTATATTACAAGAAGCATTCTTATGAGAATATTTTGTAATAAACTTGATCTGTAGCCCAAAACATTTTTTTGTGGAGAACCACGCTGCAATGAGAATAATTTTGTAGTTTGAACCTTGCAGTATTGGCCTAAAATTGTTTAGGGAGCCGACATGTTCTACCTTTTCGTCGGCCGTTACGGAACGAAATTTATAATTTCCGTTTAATAGAACATATGCCGAGCAAAGGAAATTTAGGTAAATAACCAGGCAATTTGTTACTTGAGAGGCATTACCTCATTATCCTTCCGACTGGAACGTATATATACACACACACACACACAAGCATTTCGAGGTTAGATTTCCCAAGTTCGATTGCTCTCTGCGCCATTCCTCTCGGGCATTGGATCTGACAGAAGTACAATGGGCGATGAAATGACATAAATAAATCCTCGATTTTTCAAACAATTCACTAGGAATTGTGTATTGAAATTTATGTTTACCTCGAAAGGAAAAATAGGGCGAATGTATGCGGGCTTTTGTGCGTCCATAAATTCGATCGCTGATCATTTTCCAAATCGAAATGGAATTCAATATAAATTATATTCAGTTTACAATCGATATTTATGTAATAAGTTTCGTAAAATATGATAGGTCTGTAGGGTGAGGACGATAGAAATCTAGATTTACTAAAATCATACTACAAATGTTCGCTCGTATTTTTCGAAGTACAAAGTTTAAGAATACCCTTTTCTTAGTGTATCCTACTTAGTTGCTTAATATCTACGTGTTCCTAATACAATCACTCTGATTACGCCACTCGATATTCTCATTTCAGTTACACCCAATGCAAAAATAAAATAAAACTTATTATTGAATCTCGTATACGTTTGACTTTATTATCGAGTAGTTTGGTAATCGCTTTATGAGCAGTCTGTATCGATTTCGGAAATTTTCATTGTATATTCCTCCAGAGACTTTGTATTTACACAATGTACTTATAACTTTGTCTTGGGAGATTAACATGTACAAGTGTTTCGTATATTTTCCAGTTTAACGCTCCCACTTTCACCGAATTCTAACTTCAAAGACTTAACGCGTGAGCCTGAAAAACTTACACTAAGAAAACAGTGCTTTGATATTATTTTAAATCGCGTGTCGATTTTTTGTTTGCTTTCGAGTAGTTTGAATCAGTTACTTCATGTGAAAACAAACTATTTTTAAAATCCTGACAATATATGTCCGTGAACTCTCTTGAAAAATGCGAGCTACAGATACTAGATGTGATTTTATCTAACCTAATTTACACATATCTAAAATTTTCTCCTAAGAGAACTTTGAAGATGACGTTGTAAAGTTAGTTTTTCAAGCACATCTAAAAAAAACCCGCTACTTATAGATGTGAGTAAACTTAATTTGCACCGTTTCACAATTTGTCGGCGAGATAAAGAAATCTGCAAGCGGAAGCAGAGCCGGTTTTAGACAAAAATTTTGTTATCGCAGGATCCGGCTGTACTATCTACTTCTGTACTCAGTTTTTCCGATGAATAGCAGTTTTACCGATAATTGGAATAATGGATTTTTTTGAAACTATTGTCAATTATGTGTTCCATACTTTGACCCATTATTTTTTTCTTTCAGTTGCTTGTAAATATTTTTTATCATTTTTTGCGTAGATAGCGACTAGAATTTTTTCTACAAAGTGCTTCCGTGTGAGTCCATGTAAGTTCTCGCAGAAGAAAAGTACGTGAGTAGGTGTTTCATTATAAAGTTCACATATCCTGCACAAAGGTTCACTAACTTTGACCATTTTGTACGGATCAGGGTGCAGTGTCCAAGTCGGTAACTGTCTCCAAATGTCTCCAAATGTCTCTTACCCAGTTTCAATAGCCTGGTTGAGAGTTCCTTGTCTCAGTAAACTTTTTGTTTGGAGTTGCCTTTGTGTCGACCTCCATTTGAGTTTGTGTTCCCTATCTAGCCAGTTCCCGATTTCCCTTCTTATACAATCTTTTGTGATTCTACAAAACGGTTCCGGACCAATGAAGTATCTTTCACACCTTCTTCATCTAACTGGTCAGCCATTTCATTACCTGCAATTCCCTAATGTGCCGGCACCCATATTAAAGACACCATCAGCGCCCAACGCCAAAAAAATCACCTCTTCTGATTATATTTTTCATCCTCACACTTTTGTTATCAGATATTTTTCTGTGTATATTAAAGTAAATTTTCCAAATTTCCTGGAATATAATTATTAAAAATGATTTCAAAAGAGAAGTCGGACTTTGCCGGTTTTAAAAGCTGAAGTAATTCTAAAAGTGTAGTGAATAATTAAACTCGAATTCAAATGATGCCGCTTCTTAGCATTATGCAGTTTTGTGTGGACATAGAGAAAGATGGAAATTTTTCTTTTAATTTGACTGTAGCATCTCATTACTTTATCGTTTTTAATTTTATTAAAAACGAAGTAAAAACCGTCCATAAATTAGACTAATATGGTCTAATTGCAGAAAAGAAAAAAATATTATTATACACTACCAACTACGCCAATGATTTGCTTGATGAATTATGTTGGTATAAGTTTGAACTGACTTAACAATGACTATTTTGACGTTTTTGTAGGTCATCCCACCTCAGGGCACTAAAATGTAGATAAGTGAGTGTTTGATAGAATTTAAACGATGTATTATTATCATTGGAATACATTTTTCATAATGTAAGTTTTGTTCGCGTGCCTAAACTGTCCCTGTAAGAAATGTGAAAAGTAATTGATTTGTAGAAAATAAAGTTTAATAATGCATTTTTTCAAACTTTCTCCATTGAATTTATCGAGCTCACAGACACGGAATGAAATGAAATGAAAATCAATAGTATAATTAAAAATACTGATCTCCCAATAAAGATAGTATCATTTTTATTAGTATATACTCGAGATGGTAGACGCGGATACACTTATTTATTACTCTTTTATTATTATGCTTTATTTATCTTAGATAATGTTAACAATAAAAAAATACATATCTGGCAAAAAAGGGCATTACCAGTCAGAGGCTTCGAATCTTCGGTACCTGAACCTTTAGGCTTTTTACGCTGTTGGTTGTAATGCTCGACAGTTTCTTCACTAGGACCTCCTAGTCCTAGTCTTGGGAGTCTATTTCTTCGGAGAGTAATCCCGTCACTGTGCTTACCTTGCCCGAGGCTTTTTTGACCAGATGTTTGCTGTGCAATAGAAATCTGAACGATGTCTATTGTTTTAAAGGAACTATTGTAGATAAAATGTTAAATATTTTGTTAGATAAATTTGCTTTAATACAAAATTCAATTTGATTAAACTGATGCTATTATACCAAGTCATTATATTAATATAATCTCTATACAACGACCATTTGGCGTTATTAGTACTGTATGATATTATAACAGTAAGTGTTTGTATTGCCTAAGTACACGAACAAACTTACTGATTAAGATTTCCTGATTGTGTGGAAGTTCGGGAAAGCGCCAGGAGAGGAGCTAATAATATCTATACCACGTAGCAACGGAGATAGGCCAGTAGATAAAGCAAAAATAATTCTTCTTTAGGTTCTAAAGTAAATATAAGTTGATGAATCTGTCTGTATCTGTAGAGTGGGGAGGGTGAGTTAGGCCCACAGCACTTAGGCCACATGTGAACCTTTGTCCCGAGAAGTTGTCTTCCTATAGGTCATCGTAGATCCTGTCCTTTCCAGGAAGGTGGACAGGTCACTAGGAGACATCTCTTTTATATCGGCAGACTCACCGAACACACACTCTCTTATTGACGATAACTCCGGGCACTCGCATAAGACATGCCTGACAGATTCATCTTTCTGTTCACACATGTGTCCACTAGCCCCATTATATGGAGGTGTTTCCTTAATTGATAGTAGTCAGTCAGAAATTTGACACCGTTTATAATGTCATATTACACTAAATGCGCTATGGTGACGGTTGACAGATTCTGTCATAAGTGTCAACTGAAGTTTGAATAATTTACCTGGCCTATTGCTTAATAAGAACCGTTATTTATACCGCGTGATTTCTGGAACGGGAAATTTCCGTATTAAGTGTGAGGTAAGACCGTTTGATAATGTTCCAGACTTCCTATGTAACGGAGTTGTAGGGGTAGAGAACCCCCCGGCCGATAATAAATAATATTTAATGGGGATAATCGAGTCTAATAAAACAGAGGATGTCGCCAGAAGTATATAACTTCACAGCTACCGCATTATTGGCGGCTATGCTTTGATATATAGTGTGTATGGAGGTAATTGTTGTGGGAGAAGTTTAAGCTGGGATAATACCCGTGCAAGAAATAACCATTTGTGGCAACATTTTAGGGAGACTTAAGCGAATTTTAAGAAGGGAAATTTTTCAATTTAATATCTTGATCTATTTAATACCTTCTGTAGGTTATTTGTAGTGGATTCATTATTTTGTTTGTTTTTCGAGAATATACGATTCCCCCAGTACCCAGAAATCGAAGCCATTTTGTTTTAGGTTTACCCCTTCTTCTTTGGCTACCTATTCCTTCCATTAGAACTCTCTTACCCCATCTATCTTCTGTCATTCTGCTAATATGACACACACACAGACAGTCCAGACACTTGGAGATTCTACTCAAATCTCATCACACCTTAAGACATCTCACTATATATGAATTAAAAACACTTTCCCCCGTATATTTCGAGTTCGATTCAAACATTATTTACTACGTGTTGGCAAAACTACCGACCTAATTACAGTGGTTGATTCTAAGGCAATTCATGAAACAAACTTAATGAAGTAATTGAATTTGGTAACTTTGTAGCATTTTAATGATGGATCGATGTTTCTATGAAGTCCGTTAACATTTCCTTGGTGTGGTAACTGATAAATGATTTTGGAAAGAGAACCAAACCATCTCTATCATCGCTACACGCAAACTGTTAATCACACCGTTATTGTAGTTATTAGGAAAATGTAACTGAAATGTAATATACCGATGTTATAACGATATCCTGGAGTTATAAATAATACTCGTTCAGGCTCTACTTTTAAAACCTACAATTTTCGTACACTAGCTTAATTACTTTTTTGTTTTTTAGTCATTGAAATATTATTTCGTTAACTAAACTTTATGTGAACATAGGGAGAGTCGATTAGAAATATTAAATTGACAGACATATTTACGAATAAACATATGCTACTCCGATGCAGGCTGTACGGGTTATATATACGACGGTCTTTCCCAGTGGTTACCCATCCAAGTACTAACCGCACTCGACACTGCTTCACTGCAATTATCGCATCAGAGAAGTTGCACTACAGTGCAGGGCTAACACCCTTGTAAGGCGTTAATAGTATAAAACTATTATTCGATTCCTATAGAAAACACTATAATAGGGACCTTCATCATTTCATCTGGCTGAATCAATGGAGCCACTCAGCTACATTTGTACATGAAGTACGATGAATCAGTTCAATGAGTTTTAATGAGTTTTTCACCAAACTTCACTGCCAGCATTGCCAGGTACATTCTTGCCTCTTTAAATAGTTTCTAGATACAAACAATTACTCCAAACAATGAATAGAAGTAGCAAACAAACAATCTAAAGCAAATGAGCAGCTGTGCCGACGCCTCTGTGTGGATTACGTGCATTTGGATTTATGTTGTAGCAGTTGTGAAAGCTTTAAACAAATTCTTTTGGTTTCTGGAAAGTAAGGGTGTATATCTTCATTAGAAGTTTCTCGATCTTCTAGGCGTCTTTGAGCCGCAGGAACATCCATACTTCGTATTCGAATAAGTTTAGAAGAAAAATAAAAACGACTTCATTAAAATACCGATAAAACAAGAAAAAAAAATCATATAAAAGTTTGGAATAAAACTTCCGAACGACATGTTACAAAGTAACACTCATTTGTTACTGGAAAACTTACAACTCCGTATAATTCGAAGGAAGTTGTACATCCTAAAGTTTTATTTTGGATGCCCTTAAGGTATACATCTACTTTTAATTCAAGCGGCATCGCGAAATCGAACTTAAGGGAAGCTTTAATACAACTAGGTAAAGATACAAAAGAATCCCGAGCTGATTATCTGTTTTTTTTTCTTTTTTTTTGTATGTATCGGAGGAGTTTGATTGTTCTAGAACACTTCGGAATTATAAATGATGATGTGGTATAAAGAGGAGGGAACGAAATGAATTTGTATTAAGCCGAAATCGACAATATTGACATTAAAAACTCGTTAGAACATCTTGCGCCACATGTGAAATACACTTAATCATATTTTTATCTGATTCAAGAGAAACTGAGAGCGATACGAGATGTTTTTCGAATGGGAAATCGAAGGAAAAAACTTCAAATGAATCTAAAGATTAAATTTTTGGCGTGTAATGATTCATTCGACATTCTGATAAATTGGATGGAGAAAAAAGTAAACGATTTCTTTTTGGTGACCAACTTAGAAGATTGCAGAAGTATCCATATCACCCATTAAAAGCTATGTGAGTATTTTAACTGAAAGCTTTTGTGTGGAAAAATATTGAGACATTTTTGTATTGTCGACTACGTCAATTCTAGGCCACATGGAATTAGGGCAACCTACTATAGTATTTTATATTGTAGTTCCATCTGGGGTATGGGATACAAGAAAATATCACGATCTCTCTAAGCATAGGGAAGCATGCCACTGTCTTCCAGACAGAGGTAATGGCGGTGCAATGCTGTGCAGAAGAGTTGATGGGATGGGAGGTGAATAACCAGAGAATCGTCATCTACTCTGACTGCAAAGCAGTACTAAAGGCGATAAGCTCATATCGGGCAACGTCAAATCTGGTGTGGGAGTGTCGGAAGGACCTCAACAGACTAGGTAGTCATAATAGAGTGATCATAGCCGGGGTGCCAGGTCACCTGACAAGGAATAAAAGGCAATGAAAAAGAAAAGGCCAAGCGACTAAGGTCATGATAGGGCCTTCCTGTGGAATTGCAAAAAACCTCGCTAAGCAGAGCATCCACCAGTGGATAAACAACCAGGCATTTACACTGTCAAAGCTAGATATCGAGCTCTAAAAAGAGGGAGGACCACAATAATAAATCTGCAAAGGTCGTAGTGGGATAGAACAAAGATCCACTCCATTTCTACTACAATCTAATCCATCCGGGGGCTTTTTAAATAACTACGAATAGCTTTGAAATATGTTGTAGCACTTGATAACTGGGTATACGTTTGAAACGTCAACTCCCTCCCTCTCCAAATGGTCTAGAAACGGCATAGTACACCTACTTCTGAAAAATTATTGAAAACCTTTCTTAAACTATGAGTGCTGGGGAAATCTATTTTCCTAACTGACAGTTAGATGCATGTGACATTTTTTTTCTTATTGTAACAAATGGTAACACTTAAGAAAATCTGGGTAAAGTATTGCCGAGATAAATTTAGCAAACGTGCTCTTTAGCGTCATTAAAAAATACGATATTTTTTTCGGTAACAGCTTCATTACGGATACAACCACGTGCCTTGCATAAATTTTGTATATAATTGACTATCTGAAAGTACAGATTAATTCAATAATATGTATATTTTCTGCTTTTCATTTTAGGAAAAAATAGTTAGTTGCACGAAGAATATTAACCAAAACAAGTTATAGCATGTAGTGCATGAAAGTACGAACTAGTTTTTAGAAAGTTTATACGCAAAACTGTGTAAAACAAAATCCAACAACATACATAACAAAATGTAACTGTTATAGACGAAAACCGAGCACGGAATTTTCTAAATTGTTGTTGCTTTTGTGATTACAATTTTAATTGTATTAGTTAATGAATAAATTAAAGATGGAATTAGTTGTTGAGTGCACTAATTGTTTTTGAAAATAGCGTAGTATCATCTACGTAAAATATGTGGTAAATTATTTCAAGTTTTGGGAATTTTCATATTTAAATCTCTGAAAATGAAATTTTTAAATATTCAACGCGTGTATTGAATAAATCCGATTAAGTTTGAGGTAAAAACTGTCGATATAGAAATGAAACAACAGTATTTCAATTCGGCAGTTACAAAATGTTATCATTTTCACTCGTCGAAATATTATAAACCTGTTATTGGATATTGTTTGAGAGATTCAGACGAGTTTAGAGTTTTTTTACGGCATATGAAATATAATTTTCAAAATGCTATAAGTACATATTTTTTTGGAAAAAAATTGTAAAGTGGGTTATAATGAAAAAATACATGAATGGTCGAGCTGGAGGGATATAAGGGAATTAAATATATTACTAAACCGGAATTCAATTGATACGCAACCATGGAAAATTCGAAACCTCCCACCAATTGACCTAACTGTCAAAGCAGAGGCTAGAATTGGGGCATATCGTCTCCAGTTAAACAATAACTGGAACCCTCACCCTAATGGGCATGCGACAATGATCAATATAATCACAAATCCCATACTAACTATGGGTACTGATTATATGACGCCGACCACATCACTAGAAAAACCCTTTAACATCGAAATATATTGGAAAGGAGAATTCAAGGAAACACCCAAACAAGAAATAGTTTGGTTCACTGACGGTTCCAAAACGTACACTGGTACTGGCGCTGGAATATACGGTCAATCCACCAGATGTGACATCAGTCATTCACTGGAACTAAGTACCAAGCAGAAATCTACGCAATTGACTCATGTCTTAGAGAAAACATAAGGAAGGGATACAGCGGTAAAAACATTCTTATCTGCTCAGACAGTCAAACGTCAATCAAAGCACTTATTAGTAGAACAATAAAATCCAAACTTGTCTGGGAGTGCTTAGAAAACCTCAAAAAACTCAGTACCACGAATAAGGTAACCCTGAAATGGGTGCCAGGTCACAAGGGTACTGAAGGGAATGAAAATGCAGACGTCCTAGCACGAGAAGGATCGGCAACCGGCTACACCGGCCCTGAGCCGGCAACCGGTGTAACAAAGGCTTCGGTAAGAACCACATTAAACCAGTGGGTGCACAAACAACACCTCAAATACTGGCAAACAATTCCGAAGCTCAAAAACAGTAAACTGATGGTTAAACAACCCATACCAAAAATTACTGAAGAAATCCTAAAGTTAAATAGGAGAGATATCAGGCTGGTCTTATAACCGGACACTGCGGCCTGAGAAAGACTAACTCCGTGCCAGCGTCAAAAGATATGCCATACCATAACTGATTTTCTACTAAATGGAAGTCGCTCAGCAATACACGCTTGAGCATGTCTCTCGTCTTGTCGTTGCCACACACTTACTTACACGTTTATCTGAGCCTGTAAGACAGAATCGGATATTATCCAAGCAAAGTGTTCTCGTGCAAAATTCAACCTAGCACGAGAAAGCGGCGGTCCAATAGCTCTAGTTAGAGAAGATGAACCAGCAGCGTGAAGTCGCTTTCTAACTGTCCACACACTTGTAGATGATTTCGAAGGGCAACTGCCGTAACCGTTCGGTTTCTCAAATTACTAGAAACCCGAAAGCGGTCATCTCTAGATGATGTAGTCCTGCCTCACCGTGAACCAGGTCTTCGAGTGAGCATACCAGTCACTTCGTACCGTTGCGGTACTCGTTGCACACTGAGAGACTTACACCAACGTTTCTGGTAGTTTGGCGCTGACATCGACTATCTTTTAATTCGTGTCACAACAACAGGATTTAAGCTCGTTGCAAAACACTGACAATGACAACACTAAACAAACAATTTGCAATAGACAGATAAAACCACTAGGATAAAAAATATGCTGATAATGGTTTTAAGAAACTTCAGCCGCTTTTCGAAATGACAATAACTACTTTTTTTATTCAAGCAATCCGTTAGTAACAACCGAGAAAAATCCGAAAAAAAATGTATACAATATCTTCAAATTACTGGGTGACCCTAATTTTATGCTCGGCAGTGTAGATTGACGCCCTCAGATTCCGTACGAACACAGAATATTATCTCGAGTACCTACTTTCGGTCTGATCCTTTTCTCTAGCTGCAAACTCCCCAATTTTCTTCTTTCCAACACTCCAGCAAGCCCGAGAGAACGCTCTTTTTCAATTTTCGAACAAAAACGAAGGGCCCTTAAACCGTTCCTTTAAAAACTTTCTCTATTGCCCCTTTTTTTTTCGTTCAGGAAACGCTTTACAGTCTGAATTATAAGTGATCATCAATTAAAGATAATCTATTTTTAATTCAAAGTATTTGGTACACCCTAAAATTAATAAAATGGAAGTTGGTAGCTATATAATCTCTGGTCAGCACAAGCTGGCCCTCTTCGAGTTTTATTATGATTAATTAACTTATTAATTATCTTTATTCAAACCTAATTTTCACACATTTCATACTGATTTGTTGACTCTACTCTTACTTAATAAACCATATTTTAATTTTTAAAATTTGTGCCAAAGCTTTGTTAAATTTTTATCTTTAGAACAGTTCCTATCTCTACATAATAATTGGCCTGATCCTAATTTCACCTCAAGTGTCCTTGTTAACGATGCCTCGTCATTTTGGGTCCTCCAGATGCTCGGGGAACTCTTTACGAATATACTATAGCTCGAGTTGAGGCAAGTCGATTTGCCAACTTAGCGTGTAAATTGAAGTTTCAACTTTGAAGATGGAAATTGAATAGTCTTTAAGTTGATTTTGAAGAGGAGTCCGTAGTTGGCTTTGTTCACGATTATTAATTGAGGTTTAGGAAAAATATGGATTTTATATTATTTTTTGCACGTTTGTTTGATTCATTATATTAAAGAGATTAAATTTTTCATTAATTGAAATTTAAAAGTTAATTTCATTTTTAAAAATTTAAATTAAAATAATAAATATAGTGGGGGTAGAAAAGTAATAAAAACAAAAATAATAATAAATTTAACAATAATAATTCTTCATATGAAAATTTTATTAGATAATTTATATTTATAAATACAAAGAATATATAATCTTAATATTTTTTTACATAAATTATGGAACAAATTCATTTTTAGCTAAACAGGACATTTTAAGAAATAATCCTGAAACACGTCGATTTTTGATTTGAATTTGCCTTATTTTAAAATAATATTTTAATATACAGGGTGAATTACTTTCGAGTAATGACACCCCCATTTTGTCTCAATTTTCGGATTACTCTAGCTGAGCTGATTCCAAAAATGTATCACATCAAAGTTGTTCAGGTAGCAATTTTCGGAGTGATCCATAATTTCTTAAATGACAGTTAATGTATCACTTATCGGTAGCGTAGCGTATTTCAATTTTGATGGGAAAAATGGCGACTGCTTCCACAACGCTCACATCAATCAGTTGACAAAACACGCGTTCAGCAGGAAATTGATTATGGCTCCGGTAGCGCTATGTTGAGATAAACGCGACCATTGTCTAAAATTACATTCAATAACATGTATAGCTTCTTAACTGACAAGTGACAAGATAATGACAGCTGACGCAATAATACGTCAGATGTCAGAGTCTATTCAAAATATTATTTAATAACAAACTGATATTATTGATTATAAATCCATTTTGATATGAATGAGAAAACGTATTGTTAGTGGAATGAACTTTAATAATAGTCCAGTAAATAAAGACCGAGAAACCCCCCAACCTGTTCATCTCATTATTATCGGACTTTTTTTTGCAACTTGTAGGTATTCACGGGTAGATTACTCTCTGAAAATATGTCCTCCGCGAAATTTGCGGAAGGGGCTGAAAAATGGCCAATAATCCCAAAAATTGGGTTTTCCGCCGATATCTCCGGAAATATGACACTTAGAGAAGTGAGGTTTTGCTAGGAATGGAGAGCAGTTCATTATCTACAAAAATGATCCTTATCATTTTTGTCAAAAGTTTAACCGTTTTCGACATAGCGTACCTTGGATTTCGAGCTGCTGCGCGGCGTCTCCGGGAGCACGCTCCGTGAATGTAGGCATGGGAGGGCGGGCAAATTGGCCCATAACTTGAGTAAAAATGAATATTTTTTCATGATTCAAAGTGCATATGAAAGGAGGGACCTGTACCTATAACATCGTGTAACTTTTTCGTTTTTTTTATTTTCCAGGAATATTGAAAAAAATTGCCAAACTTTATTTTTCCTGAATATTCGACCGCCCTTATCAATCCGTTCATATTTTTTAAACTACGCGTAGTTTTACCAAAACCTTTCGGATAATGGGACTTTGATAGATGGTGAATGTATTCCGAAAGTATGAATAAATAATGTTTGTGTATATTTATAAACAACATGTTTTTCTTGGGACGTTTTTTTTTGATTTCCGGAGTTTTCTGAAAATTCTCGGGTCTACCGCAAATTGATAAACAATGATTAGCAATATCGGTTTTCAATGCACACCATTGGAAAGCTGAAAATGTCCTCTTTTCGATGGTTTTTAAAATTTTTAGTTTTCCAGAAAATTTTTGCAAGAAATATTGATCCAGGGACAAAAATGATGGGGACCATTTTTGTAGGTAATGAACTGTACTTCATTTCTAGCAAAACCCCACTTCTCTAAGTAGCATATTTCGGGAGATATCGGCCAAAAACTGAATTTTCGGGATCATGGGCCATTTTCCAGCCCCTTCCGCAAATCCCGCGGAGGACATATTTTCAGAGAGTAATATACACATGAATACCTACAAGTTGCAAAAAAAAAGTCCGACAATAATGAGATGAACAGGTTGGTGCCTTTATTTACTGGACTATAAGTATAAAACAAAACAATAGTGAGAACAAAAAAGTAGTAAGTAAGTAAAACAAACACCCACCCGGTTCTCTTAATGATATAAAAATGACTGGTCTCTTTCTTTGGTCGGTATTGTTAGATATGAATAAATGGGATTTAAATTACACGTCATCTACCATCTACAGATCGTTTTCCGAAAAATGTTCTCCTGATTACCGAATAAGTGTGATTAAAGCTTAGGTTTGTAGAAATATATATTCTACGAAATCTTTTCCGAAATAAATTTTATTAAAGTATAATCAATCTCGAAGATTTCCAGTCAAATATATCCTGACTAATAGTCAGACATTCAATTTATTAATTATCATTGTCATCGCATAGATCGTGGGAAATTCAGGGAAAATCCGTGACAATTGAAAATGTCAATTTAGATTACAAAGAGCTTTCTACACCCACTTCCCTTGTTCGTTCTCGCTATAAATTAATCAAAGTCTTGATTTTAATATACAGGATGAGTCCTAAAAGGAAACGTGAAATGTGATCCATAGCATCCATTCAGTGTGTATATAAAAAGTTCATAACCCGCTAGAAATGTATGCAAGAGGTGTTTAGAGACAAATTAGTCGATTACAATACTTCCCCGAGGATATATTAAAATTCCTCATATGTCACTTCCTTTCAGAGAACCCTCTTGCAATATCCACAGTAGAAAACTGTTGGAGTGAACTCGACAAAAAGTGGGTCTGTGAATAAATATGCAAATCATGCGAGGAAAAAGGACGGCGGTAAAAAATCACGCTCTCATGACTGGCACATTTAGGTTTTTGTTTGGAACTCTTTTTATTAACTTACATTTCCAGAAGAATTACATAGCAATAGATGAACTCTAGGGGAGATATTTATCAAGGAATTAAGCAAATTTGAATTGAATAACAAATTTATTTAGTAAAATTCACGAGTGTTTCTCTTTACGTCATATTTCCCTGAATGTATCAAATACACTCTAATTTTATGTGGATATCACTGAACGAGTATGTCGAATTAAAACAAATGGAAAGGTACATACAGCAGCTAAGACTCTCCCAACTAAATTACTATTAGACTACGATAATCCCCTTTCTGGCCAGTGTCGTACCTATAATCACTGGATTTACCTGTTTGAACATCTGTGAATGTTTCATGTTTCCAATATTTCCACTCTATATTTACTACATGTCGGCAACGCTTTTGCCATTCCTCGGAAGTGATTTGATCAAACTTGTGCTCCGCCACTTTCCTCACATCTTCCAACTTGAAAGTTACATTCTTTTGGGACACATGTCATATGTGACAGTAGCTCAAATGAGTTCAATGGGATTCAAATCCGGATGGTAGGGTGGAAGTCGCAAAACGTTATGTCCATTTTCAAGCATAACCTCATATTTGTATCTAATATGATCCTTTTTATTTCTCTTGATCAACTCGTATAATTCGGATTTGAGCATGTCAGGGGGATAAAATTTAAATAAATCAGCGACCGAACTAACCGATAATTAACACTCACAAAAACTCTGAAATAATTACCGACTAAGACAACAATTGTTGAAGCAGCTAATAATTTACTTTAGTACCAAAACAATAAATTTTACTTAACAATATTCCCCGATAACTTATAGGTTCACGTTGAAGGTCCAATGTTGATGTTTGGAACCACAAACAATGCCCTGGTACACGGAATTATGAATATTATTGTAAAGTAGACTCCGTTTCACTTAAGAAGAAGCCACGTGAAGTGTGCCAACAGCTTTGCGCAGAAATCAAAATTAGCGTTACAAACTATGTTTCATGACGACAGCAATTTTATTATTCACATTTGAGGTTGTGTTTGAAGCTGATTCTGACAATAAGTTCGCGCATAGTACTGAAACTTCACGTGGCTTCTTTTTATGCGAGACGTAGTCTAAATATGTAAACAGCCAGACTACCTTTTTACTTTTGATGGTAATTACTGTCTTTGTGAATGTCTGGATACTATTTTTTTCAAATAAGTTCAATCGCTCAAGACTTCCAATCTTGTTTTTCATCACAGTATACACTTTTTATTTGTACACGCGGTAGACTACGAGTCGTTAAAAAAAAATTGTTAAGTGTCAAGTTATATTTTTCAGACAAGTTTATATTCATGAAAGTCGTTTCGATGCCTCGTGTATTCCCTACGTCGAAATCGTCAGACCGTAGGATTTGAAAACGTAAATAAAATGAAGTCTACCGAAAGAAGTGTGTCAATAGTCGTCAAATGTTCTATTGGCTTCATATTACGTATTGCAGATAAACCGGAAAATATGGTGAACGTTGTGATGTTCTAAAAAAAGTTTTACGACCAAAAACTGTCTTGCTTGTGTTGGAAAAATAAAATACAAGGGTGGGTAAATTAAAGTGATTCTCTTAGGAAAATTGTTAAGTATAGGTATTTAACGATTATTAGAATACAATTATTTCCGATATTCAAATTTTAAAAAAATATTGATTCACTCATTGAATACACGATTATTTTCCCCCTTTGTGTGCATTACTAGTCAGACGTCAAAACATAGACGGCAAAGTAAAATAAATCATGTCGTTAATTGTATTTTATGCGACACTTGATATGTTTTGTTTCGTATACCTAATCAAATATAGGCTACATGTCTCGTTTCGAGTGTTCGGAAAATGTTTTAACCCCCTAAGAATCGAGCAAACTTTAATCAAGAAAAGTATTTGTTTTGTGGCACAAAGTAGCACGTTACTATAAAAACGAGTTTACTGTTTAAACCCTTACATTGTGGAATCCACTCATATTAATGTTATACTAACTGTTTCCAATTAATTTGTTTGATTGTTGTATGTATAAAAAATAAAAATTTATTGTTAAAAAATTTTACCAAATGCTTAGAATTTTATGGAAGTTGGGAGGAGTGATTTGAGACAATAGACAAAACGAAATTTGGTATGCTCTAGTCTCGGGCAACTGAAACAAGAAAATAATGGGTCAAAACATGGAGCTGCTGAAAGAATACATAAAAGTTTCAAAAAAATCTATTATTACAGTTATCCGTAAAATTGCTATTCATCGGAAAAAGAGTACAGAAATCGCTAGTTCATCGGGATCCTGCTATAATGTAAAATCTGTCTGAAACCGGTTCTGCATCTGCTTGCAGATTTCTTTATCTCGCCGACAAATTGTGAAACGGTGCAATAGCTATTTTTCTACTATCACTATCACTATCGAAAGTCGTCTTTTGTGCCTTGAAAAGCAACTGCAAAGTTGATGTTTTCCGTGACCTGTCATAATTTGACATTATTGGCGCTCTTAAGCAGAAAGTAACAAATAGCTATTGTGTATCAAGAGCAGAAAGTAGAACTGTGGTAGTCGAGACAAAAAGTTAGGTTAGTCGAAACTACCAAAAGACTTTCTGCTCTAAATACACACAAGATTTTTTCTACTATCTAGATTCGCTAGATTTGCGCTGCGCTGCGCTCGTGGGAAAAGTGACGCTTTGCGCACTAGTTGTACAAACTACTATTACTCACAACTATACCTATAGCAACATAAGGTATTATGTACATGTTACATTCAAAGATTTTTCTTTCTAAACTTTGCCTAAAAATGTTTGTCAAAATTGGTGACATCGGGATTACCATTGGTAAGCCCGGGGGTTTAAAAGAAGTCATATGAAGAACTTACTAAGCATGATGATACATAATCTATCGTTACAAAGTAAATGAGCGACAGACATGAACATAACCTCAAAGGATTATACAAAAACAGTTTGATTAAGTCAAACACAAGAGTAATAGGTATTTTAACAATTGGAGTATTAGTGTGTGTGTGTTTTTTTCGAAAATTATTATTCGATATCTATTGGTAACACGCTTTACAATTTTCAGGAACCAATTAATTTTTTTTTTGGTTATTTTTATTGGTACTTTCCCTACTATCAATTAGTGTTGTTTATCCCAGTCGATACTCAAAGCCTTGCAAATATACGAATTGTATAACAATGTATACACACACTGCCGAGTTAACCTAGTTCACAAAATGTAAATACGAATGTAGAATACACAATTTTATGACAAAACAAATACGCTGAATGCGCAAATATTTATCCTGATTTTTGTTAAAATTTTAATTATAACAACATTAGTCATGCGAAATATGTATTATTGATATTTTTTTGTTTGTATTAAAAGCGAAGTGGACTGGAGGTTACATCAAAATACCATTATTTAAAAGTATAAAAATATCCAATCACCTCCAGGGTCAGTTTGCAGCCTAATTCATATTTTATTATTCACTGGCTTTTTTTTTAAAGGAACCGTCCCTTCGCCGGCACCTCCTCATCCTCTCGAGCTTATTGTGGATTCTCCTAATGTTCTGACTACAGACTATTCAGCCAATCCGTTCCCTGTATTAGCTCATACAGGTTCTTTACTGATTGGTTGTAGAAGTCTTCTGGACTCATTTGGGTTCTTCCATACAGTTTTTGCCTCCTGTGGTCCAGCGTCTCACAGTTTTCGGTGTCCCTTTTGCATCTTCTGCATGTAAGGTCTCCGTTATACAGCCCTGTTTTGTTCAGGTGCTCCTTTGTTGGAAAATGTCCCGTAAGAAGCGCCGCTGTAGGAGTAGTCCTCATTGCCACTGTAATGCCTATGCGTGCAAGTCTTTGGACCTTGCTTAATTTTAGCATCGCAGAGGTTTGTCTAATCTTTGGCAACCAGACCAGAGATGCATAAATGTTATCCTGGGGATGACAACCATTTTGTACAGCCAGTGTACCATGCTTGGTCTAAGTCCCCATTTAGTGCCATAAGTGCGTCTGGCAACCATAAAGGTTTACAATAACATGCGATACTGTAGAGTAAAGCAACTTAATACTGTTCCAAACCTTTTTTTTGAGGGAGAAAAAATAAGCTACAACTCTTAAAATAATTACTGGAGATGATCCGGGAGACGAGTAGATAGTAGAAACTAAAAACAAGGTTTCCGTGTGTTAAGAAACAAGAAAAAAAAACACACGAAGTAAGATCGTCTACTCGGCTTTCTTTTCAATCAATTTAATCTTGTACAAACTTGGAATTAATTCGATTTTACTCAAATGCACTTCTACCGTAATAGCTAATCGAAATGCTGCTATAGTCCATCAAAATCGAATCGCTAAAGTGAAACGTTTCCTGCAAATTCCGAAATTACACTTGTTACAATAAGAAACAATTAAAGTAAACTCTATTGCTAACTTTACAACTTCAACGTTGTTGCGAATAAATAATGAGTGAGAATGTTTGAGCGGAGTCCCGTTCGATTGAAAACATCCATTCACATCACCGAGGGCTACCCAACTCACGTCCCATGTTACCGTTTAGTTACCAACGATAATTTTGACTCAAAATGTTCTTGTTAGGCTGTCTCCCTCAATAATTCAAGCGCAGGTGACCTGTCGATCGATCTAAAACAGTTCTGAGATTGGAAAAAAATTTCAAACGTTAAAATAAATTCTTCCAGTTTTCTAACTAGTTCAGCCCAACATTCAAAACCTTCTAACAATTTCAATTCAGTCAATTATGCCCTCATACTTGGCAATTTGGAACAATTGCAGAAACAGCGGGAGTTCCACAAGGGTCCGTACTTGGACTCATCTTATTAAACATTATATATAACTGGGCATCTAATGTCAATCGAAGCGTACACATGAAAACAATAGCGCAAGGGGACGATCTCTCGATATTCATAGTCGAAGACACGAATTGAAGCCTAGGGGAGACAGGAAATAATGCCTCACGTAAGATTAGTCAAAGGATAATGACTTAAAACTTGCAGTAGAAAAGACTGAGTGAATTATTTTGAGAGGACCTAACGATAGAGGAGAATAATTGACGAAGACACTAAGTCCCCAGAAGATTGCCAAGAGCCTTCACTCTATCTTGCTTCACGGAACCCCTGCGTGGTGCGGAGTTCTATAGAATGCCAAATATAAAGATATGTTGATCACAGATCCCGAAAAAGTCACTAATAAAGGTGTGGAGTGCTTTCCGCACCAAATCATCGGTGGCTTTGGAGGTTTTTGCAGGCGCGGTACCGGTACATGAACTCATGGAGAAGGGTGAAAGGATCTGAGAGTTGTTAAAGGATAGAGGATAACTTGCAGTAGAAAAGACTGAGGGAATTATTTTGAGAGGACCTAGCGATAGAGGAGAAGAATTGACGAAGACACTAACTCCCCAAAAGACTGCCAAGATCCTATGCATTAACCTTCACTCTATCTTGCTCCACGGAGCCACTGCGTGGTGCGGGGTTCTATAGCATGCCAAATATAAAGATATGTTTATCACAGGCCACGAAAAAGTCACTAATGAAGGTGTGGAGCGCTTACCACACCGAATCAACGGTAGCTTTGGAGGTTTTTGCAGGCGCGGTACCGGTACATGAACTCATGGAGAAGGGTGAAAGAATCTGAGAGTTGTCAAAGGATAGAGGATAACTTGCAGTAGAAAAGACTGAGGGAATTATTTTGAGAGGACCTAGCGATAGAGGAGAAGAATTGACGAAGACACTAACTCCCCAGAAGACTGCCAAGAGCCTATGCATTAATCTTCACTCTATCTTGCTTCACGGAGTCCCTGCGTGGTGCGAGGTTCTATAGCATGCCAAATATAAAGATATGTTTATCACAGGCCACGAAAAAGTCACTAATAAAGGTGTGGAGTGCTTTCCGCACCGAACCCTCGGTGGCTTTGGAGGTTTTTGCAGGCGCGGTACCGGTACATGAACCCATGGAGAAGGGTAAGAGAATCTGAGAGGTTGACGAGGCTTCTAATACCAAACGTAGTTCTATGGCACAAGTGTAAGTTCAAAAGAACTATTCACTGGGTTTGGAGTGTGGGGTGGTAGATAACACTGAACACCTGTTTGAATTGGCGGAATACAAACTAGTGGAGCCCTTTACGCAGGAAGCTGTGATGAAGTGGGCTATGAAACGGAAGAAAAATAAAATGAGGCCAGGGAGAGGCAGGGAAAAGCAAGAGATTGGAGATGGAAGACTAGCACGTTTTTTACTAAGGTCGATTCCGGGAGTGTTGCCGAAGACGGCGACGTATGGTCTGCTGCGGCGGGGATCCCTATCACCATTTTGTCCATTTTTAAAGTTGTCTGAATGTTGCTGGGGTCCCCGTTGGAAAGAATTCCACCCAAAAAAGTTATTATTTCAATGAAGTGCCAATGTAAAGTTACAGAAAATATTACAATGCATGATTTAACTTAAATACTATCAACAACATGTACCAAAGGTTTAACTGTAAAGTTTAACGTTTCAGATGTAACTCTAACGAACTCCCACCTCTAACCATTACACATACAACAAATATCGGCAATGAAACTCCGTCAAATTTGTTGCCTATGGACGGGTTCAACTTTTGTTCTCATTCCTTTGTACGTAAAATTTTTGTCAGCTAACTTTTCGACCTTATGATAAAAAAAAAACGTTTTAAGCTATCGTTTAACGAGCTCGACAGAAAATCAATACTTGTTTGAGTTGAGCTTTGGTGGAGTTTATCCCAGTAGATTAACTAAAAATATTATTACGCTTTTAAAAAGGATAAACGTCCTTTATACTCGGATTTAAGCGAACTCTTATTATTATTTTCCACAAAAGAATCCTCCTAACCTCGTACTAGTGATACAACGATGTCCACCACCGCATCCGTTTCCTGTTCTAAAATTTCATCATCGATATTTCACCTAAAGTTTGTTGCTTATCTCCCAAAACTAACTCATCAATTCCTCCTTGGAGACACCTTAACGCTCGGATGATAATTTGATCTTCCGGTGTTTATTCTGTTCGGTGTGATGCTTCGTGTAACAGTCACCAAGACTAAATTCGAAACAGAGAGCGTTAATTCGCTATGCATGCTTCAACAGTAAGTCCTGTGTCGACGCTGATGTTACCAAATGTCGATGTCGAAAAGTTTTGGAAACTTCCCACCTCGAACAAACCTCAACCGCCTTGGAAATCTTCCTTCAGCTACTATTTTTTATATTATATTATTTCACGGAAATTTCAAACGCCAAACAAACACTCGGGCGAATGACACAATTGCGATAAAACCTTGGGCGATTCCACGAATCATTTTTCCTTCCAACGACATAAACGATCGACTGCTAGGATATTTCTGACACGTTCCAGTGATTACGCCTGTCCCGACAACGAACGACGACGAAAAAAAACCCGGATAGTTTCCAGTGTGTAGTACGCGCTTCGAATCCTCCATGAAAGAGGGTCTTGGAGCATTATCATTGAGCGTTCACACTTTTGTATATAAAAAAAAGAGCTGACGTATGTGCTGGGATGTCTTCCAATTAGCATCGACAAGCAGTGAAATAGGGCTGGTGTTTTTTTTAAATAATGCAAACAGTGTATTATCGATGTGGGAGAACAGAAATACAGTGTGGAACAGCCAAAGGGAAAAAAGCTTGGACAGTGGCCAATACCAACTTTCTAATTTTAAAAGCAGCTCCCTGTATACTATTCATTTATTAGATTCTTCAGAAAATTCTAGACATAATTCATGTACAATGTCCTACACCTAACTTCAAAATTGCCGCTATTGGTCTAATGAGAATGAACGAGAGAAGAACATACGCAATATCCTGGAAAAGTCAATGGTTAGGCAGGAATTGTTAGAAATCATATCTCACATACCTTTTCATTGATGGCAACTTGAATGGAGATCAATATTTCTGCTCCAAAATAATGTCGTGCCAACTTTAACAAACCTATATCCTAATCCAGCGAACCTGTCAATACTATATAGTTAAAGCAAGATGGAACACTGCCCCATTACCAAATCAATGCCCTTCAGTACGTGAACCAAATTTTTCCAAATCGGTGGATAGGAAGGCGATCAAATGGCCAGCATGATCTCCTGATCTGACGCCACAAAACTAAAGCCCTCAACTTAGATGACTTGAAAACACGAATCAAGCTTGCGATTAGATCAGTTACACCATTTAGAGGCTTCGACACCTCGGTAGTACCTTTAGGAGAAATTGTTATGCCACTGATCCTTTAAACCCCACCCAACTCACCTTAAGCGAGTTTGAAGACTGATCTACTTTCCAAGAATTATTTTTCCTTCAATTTTAACCAGTGAACCTTAACACAACGTATTATTGATTGATTCGAAATTGGAGAGAATTTCATAAACTATCATCTACCCCGAAACACATTTTGTAATGTAAACGTCATTACAGATGGTATCTGTTAACTTATGGCTATGAATTTGATGATATATATAACAAGCACGATAATAAAAACCACAATATCGGCATGTGGATTATTGATTTATTAACGGCCTTCGATCGTATTTGAATAAACTGTATAGTTCTGTCACTACTACCTTTCTGTGTTGCCTTTTAATAGCATGAAACATTAAAAAACGACTAGGGTTATATTCAACGCATTCATTTCTCTAAATATAATAATTCGTGTTGTTGGAAAAATTTTTGCATATAATTAACTTTAACATATTTTACGTAACTTAAATCCCTTTAAAAAACATATAAAACATCTGAATTGTGAGTACCACTTAATAGAGTACCGTAATATATCATTATTTAATTAAGAAATGATGGTATTAGTTACTAATACCGAATCTCACATTACAAAATAATCCCAACTCGTGTAATAATGTTTTACTATAGGACGAATAAATGTTTTACCGTTTATCTACCAGATGGCAGCGCTAGAACCAAACATATTACATTTAGGGCCGGTTGTAGATGTCACAGGTGAACGTTAGTTTAACTGAACTGCCAGTCAACTTTGAACCGAGTTAATTTTGGTTTTCGTTGTAGAGTGCAAGATCAACATTAGTTTGGTTGAACGCCGTTCAGGTCACGTTGGTTGCACTGAACTACGCTTTCCATCTGAAATTTTAATGTCCCATGCCAAACTTGATCGTTGACTGACAGTTGACAGTGTTGATTGGCGCGTATATCCCTAACCTTACTTATACGTAACGTATATGGTGTGATGTGATGTTACTTATGATATTTCGTTTTATTTTCGTTTTTTTGGATTGGAACTATATATATTTGAGAATTATCATCGGTAAGTAGTTGTATACATTTCCTATAAAGCATGTTATAGATATAAATCAGGCGTTTGTGGTTGTAAAGAAAAAGGTGGTGGTTGTTGTATTTTGTGTGGAAAATTAATAGAGAAAGCAAATAAAAAACGATCAACAAATTTCAGTTCGAAAGGATGTAAAAAACCATTCAAAATTACTTCTTTTAATAATTCGTTCATTTTGATTGAAATAATGAATTATCAGATATTCAACCTCACTTTTTGAGGTTAACAACTCAACGTCAAATGCCAAAACCCTCTTGAACCGCCTTTGAACGCTCTTCGAGGACCGTTCGCGTAAACTTCTATTTGAACCACAGATCAGTAGTGACTGACGTACTTACAACAAAAATTTGCAATTAAGCTTGGATCAACGCAGAACCACAGTTGAACTATGCATTTCCAACCGGGCCTTAAAGGAGTCCAAATCTGCACAACTTCTTGTTTATCACTGTGTAATGAATATGGTATCGCCAGAGACTACCAGAGATTCCAAGTATATGTGAAGAGGAAGACATAAACGCATTCCCTTTTCCTTTCTTGGAAAATATCCAATTCTTTGTAACGCGCATATCAAGATTCAAGAAGGGGAAGGGTGAATCGAGTAAGTAAGTATATATTCTTCTAGTTTTTATCATTTACTAACACAAAGTAATGTAAGGTATTGTTTACAATTTGCGGTGAAAAAACAAACTGCTTAGCTAGACGATTTTGAGGACAGGTTTTGTCAATTTTTCCGCATGAGTTAGTTCATCTTATATAGTCTCCATGTTTACGATTTTAAACAAAAACTTAACACGCCGTGTATCAAAAACACAACAAACAACACTCAATGGCTAAAATCGTATATTATAAAATAATACATAACCACAGAACTGGTAGATTAACAATTGTCACCATTTATTCGTTCACTATACTAGACCTACATGTGTCCACATTCTCTGGAGTCCTTAAAAAATATATATACCGTTGCCGTAAACTTAGGCACACCCGTCCAAGTTCAAAGTGACAGTTTCTCCCTTTTAAAATTACAGTTAGCTTCCATTAGTTTCTTCTAAAAGCGATAGGTGGACAACGGTCGTTGCAACCACAGATCTATTGAACCCGAACAATAAAAAACTCGTTTAGTGAAATAGTATTTTAATTTAAACGTTGTTCCATTAATTCGCGAGTACTTTAATGGGAGAATTAACGTAATTTGTTGGTTAGCAATAAATTAGCACTTATAAAACCGAGGTCGTCTGGTAAATCCTCGGTATACACACTCTCGCACAGAAAGGCTAAAGCCGGTGCCGGGTACAAACACGGCCATTAGCTTAAAGTTTCATATTGCGGCTGCCTGGTTTGGATGTGCCCTATTTGAACAAGATTGTGAAACTGGCTTGTGCGGAAAGTAGAAGAAGAAGAACAAGAAAAAAAAGAAACTTCGTACTTAGTGGCTATTTGAAGTTTGTGTTGAGTTGCGGGGTTTAAACAAGCGGAAAATTTGCTATTGAACGTAATCGCATGAGGCGTTAATGAATAACTTGTTAAAGTTGGATTGTTGAAGAAAAATTATTTTACGAGAAAGTTAAATACAGGGTACTTGTCGATTAGGAGCAGACAATATTTGGTTTCAGCAATTAGGTGTTGGCATTAAATAGAAAAAAAATTCATTCGAAATTATTTACATTTCAAAATAATACGTTAGTTTATTTAAAACATTAAAAGTATCAACGTTAGGTCAAGTTGAAAACGAAAGCAGACCGGACGTGTCTCTTTAAGGTCAGGTAAGTATCACTTAACATGTTTTAATATTTACATTAGACGTGACCTAGGACAGTATATATGTTGATGAAACATTCATTATTTTATTAATTACATATTATTAATTCATATTGTACATTATAAAAGCATTTAGTATATTTATTCAAGTGTAATGACAAGCTTAGTTATTATTACTTGTCACATTTAGTGTAAATAGTTATGGCACCAATAAAATAATATCCCAGTAACCCACATAGTTTTTCTACTAGTATTTGGGAGGATCAGGTATTCCACTAGTTATAGTGGAAGTCCACACACAGTACCTTAGGATTCTGTATTGCTATGCATTCCATAATAATGTGGATGGAGGTTTCTTCTTCAATTCCACAGAATATACATCTTCCTTGCTCCACTTTAAGGTTCAGGCAACAGGGTCCAAACAAGACATCTGTCAAAAGTCTTAGTGCAATTTTAGTCTGGCTTACGTCTTCATTTGATCTCACCTGGTCGAAGTCTGTGTACGCAACTACGATGAGCAGAAGGTGAAGGAAATACAGAGAGTTAGGACATATTAAGGAAGTACCGAAGCTAGACCTACACTATACAACGCACGGATTGTGGACGGGCATCGACCCTGCACTGTACTGGAACGCACTGTCGAGCGCGGTTAGTACTTGGATGGGTGACTACTGGGAAACACCGTCATAGAGCCAGCAGCGAAGTGGATATGCCATATTTCGGAGGAGACTTAAAACCAAGGTCCCGAGTCCATAGAGGTTGGGCTCGATAAAGAACCCTACCACAGGCTGGAACACTAGTCGATTCGGCAAAATTTACGGTTAGGAGTAGAGTACTCCTGGCGTCGGTGGTTGACCTTCGTCGCAGAAATCGACAAAGGAAAAGAAATTTTTTTCAATATCCAAACCCTGTCATAAAAGTCAGAAATATATAATTCCACCCCGATCTTTTATATTATAAAATCTGTTCTAAATAACAAAAGATTGTTTCGCTTATTTCTTTTAATAATTCTATCTACTCCATCACACGTATCTGCAGTTTCCTTTCCAACTGAAATGAGAGCCGTTATCAACAATAATAGTTTTATAAATGGATTTTCCCCCCGGCCAATAAACGAGCTAACAAAGATATAAAAATGCCGATGATACTGCAGATGGATTAAATTCCATTTCCCTTTAAAATTGTGCAAACAAGGCTGGAAAACCTGAAAATTATATTCCCAATTAGAAATCTTGAGATGCACTGTTTACAAATTCGGTGAGTAAACACTGTATTTAATCTTATTTAAAATGTAATTCTTGTTAACATAAAACATTTTTCCAGTTGAATAACCATTCGGACGAATATAGTATCTGCTTTTTGCTCCCTTCTAGACATTTTTATTTTATTTTTTCGCTAAATGTGATAGCAATAACAATGCTTATGCCGATGTACTATACTATATCACTTTTAATCAAGAGATACAGCACCTTGTTTCTCGAGGACGAATACAAAACAATACCGAGAAAAGGATATATATATATAGGACAAAAGACCCACCGAATATATACAACACGTTATAGAAGTATAAAGTAGAAAAATATATTGTACAAGGAATATTTAGTGATGCTCAAATATTTACAGTTGCTCTATTCACAAACAGTTTTAGCGGTGAGACATAAATTTGAGAGTTCTTTTGTTTATGACATTTGTTTTTAAGGAAAACATGGAAATACGAGAGTCGTTTATATCTTTCTTTCTTTACACTTTTTTTGGGAGATGAAGGAAATATAAAAGTTTAAGATGAAGTAATAAAAATCTTCTGATATTGGTGTTGGGAATTCTTGAACCTTTGGCGATACTTGACACTGCACTCTCAGGCCTATTTTGTATCTAAGTGGCAGTCAAGCAACTCTAGATAGTCACTTTTTAACCACTTTCAATGAAATTGTTATTCTGGTGACTACTAGTGGTTAAGAAAAATGATTAGACACTTTTATAGTATAAATCGACCCTAATACTTTTCCACTAACAAGTCTGACAACTGAGAAAAGTGAGGTTAGAAGAATATTTTGTTATTAATGTTCAAGTGTTCATAGATAAAGATTAGTTTAGTAAGATGGTGACGCCCTGATTAAAGTAGAGGGAGTTGCTTTTCGAACGTTAACGTTAATCTCTGTATCTGTAGAGTAGGGAGGGTTAGGTTAGGCACACAGCACTTAGGCCACATGAGACTCCCGAAGAGTTGTCTTCCTAGGTCATCGTCCATCCTGTCCTTTTCAGGAAGGTGGACAGGTCACTAGGAGACCTCGTTAATATATCGGCAGGTGTAGGACAAGACTCACCGAACACACACTCTCTTATTGACGATAACTCAGAATACCAATTGAACACACCTAACCACTGACCTTGTTCTTAACAACTTTGCGATACAGAATAGAGCCGTCAGTTGGTGTAGTGGTAGTGTAAAGTTATTACTAGCGTTTATTGCGACTTAAATCCTCCATTTTTTCCACGTCCTTATTTAAAAAAAAACCAATCTCAATTGAATGTTTGTTTTTTCTGTCTTCGATCTTTTAATTTCAAAGAACTAACTATTGGCTGTAACTCAAGACATCACCGAGAATATATATTGTAGGAAGGTAATTTTAAGCAGACGATTCATCAATTATTTACTCTCCAGTAGGTATAATGAACTTGGGAGAATTTGGAGTAAAATAGAATCTGACGCCATTATGAGGGAAGAAGGTGAGGAAAGATGTAATTCCCGATGGTAGGTACTTTCTAATCACATTTATTCTCTCGTAAACTCTATAAAGATATTTATGGGTCGTTGGAAAATTCGTTGGTGGAGCTGCTCTAACCGTAATTTTTGGAGAGACTGGCGCTTTGTGCGATAAATACGGGGGCTGGAAAAATGTGTATTCTTAAACTTTTATGTCTCTTCTTTATGTCACACTGTATAATTATAGGTATAAAGTTATGCAAAAGTAAATGAGACGTTGGTAGCCTAAAGGCTTGAAGTTACTTTTCTAAATTCCACTTGTTAATACAAGGATTCAAAATATTAATGCATATATGTTGGCTACGCTCAACTAGGTTTAGCTTAAATTCCAAAGTTTCACTATAACTGTTATGTAGCATTAAATTTATCCTTATGAACACTGGAAAACTGGAAAAGATTATGTGGCTTTAATATTAAGGACTGATTTACTGCCAAAATTAATAGGGTTAAACTTCAAATAACGTATTTAAAGGTGTAAGAAAACTGTACGGTGGGGTACATCTATTCATTTTAAAAGAATTTAAATCAGACTGTCGGCGAGTTACACAGTGTTATACATTTAAAAAGTTTCGAACTATTAACTTCACGGTTTTTCTATAAAGTGCCAATGGTAGTTTAAAAGTTGCGACTATAAAATGAAATTTTTGGTCTGAACTTTGCACCTTCGGGTCGCAAAAAGTTATTTTGACACCACCAGGATTAGGCAAATATCTGGAAACTTATTTCAAGTTACAATAAAAATAAATCGTTTCGGTGAGGCTTGAAATGGACGGAAAAAAATACAAACGCAGTGATAGAAGTAAAACTTGAACAAATGTATTATCCAGCATGATTAAAACTAAATAAATAAATAAAATACTCCCGCTTTTCTTGCTTCGTTTTTAATTTTAACTCTGGATGGATTCAAGCTTGCCCACCTTCACGTGATGTTATAGAAAACAAGGCCTAAAGATATTTAGTGGCGTAGCCAGACGGGGGCCCTCCCAAGTGGCTGGCTACGCCACTGCTGAGATCTTCCCTTTTGCTGCATTTCCTTGACGACGGAACTTATAGCTTCACAAAATGTGCCTAAACGTGACGCATGAAAATTCACTTTATTTTCTCGTCCACTTATTGAAGCTTTACCTACAATAAGATGAAAACCCGTTTTGTTTTCCGACAATTAAATTTTTTACCGACGTTTTTTGTCGTGTATTGAAATCTATTAAGCTTTTGCAATAAACACGATCGGCGGGGAAGAAAGTTTATTGAGTAAATCGGCAAGATCAGTGACGTGCTTCAAAAGGTTTCTTTTTATTTTGAAATTTATTTAGTTCGTCTCTATTTTATGTTTATTATTAAATCAGGACTGTTTGGTGGATTATCTATTGGTTCAACATTTTTGTGGGTCAATTAGTAAGTTGTTATTTTATACTAGTGACCCCACAGACGTTGTCCGATGCTAACTTTTTGTCATATTATAAAAAATTTTGAAAATTTTTTAATTTGATTAAAAAATATTCCATTGTTACATGTTTTGGGTGGAAAAATCAGATAGTATCGTTAATATTCTGATTATGTTTCTGGAAAACTCCACTTTCCAGAATTTTATTTGAATTTCTCGGGCAAACAAATTTGTTTCTATGAATTTGACTCGTTTTTTTAATAACCTTACCAAAAAAATCCTATCCAAAATATCAACTATATCGGACCAACCGTTTAGAAGAAGTTCAGCATGCACCTGATTGCAGCGCCACCTACCGGAACTAATTGTGAATCTAAACCAACCAGTTACTTACTCAAACACACACAAAGATTTCGGTCCAGCCGTTTAGGAGGAGTTCAATGACAAACAATCGCAAGATAAAGATAAGTTTTGATATAAAATTCATTAACTGCACGTGTGATAAATGTCAAATTCATAGGCGTGCGCAGACTTTTTTATTAGGGGGGGCATTGATTCATTTGAGTATGCCTATTAAAAATGATAATTAAGCAATACCGCTGCCTTTTCTATAACGCAAAAGTCCATTGCATGGACCACCCTGCCCCCCCTGTAGGCACGCCTATGATCAAATTCCTACTGAGCGTAATCAATTCCCATTATTGAAATACCAATGTTTAATTTTAAAAATTGTTTGTGAAAAACCCGGGGTGGGCGCGCCAATGGATATACCAAGATGCGATCTCCGCGATTGCAAGCTGAGACATCAGATCCAAAGGAAATAAAAATCTGACGATGAAAAAACAAGCTAACATGCACATAATATGGGATGCGATAAGGAACGAGATGCTGACTCTGGCTTATATCGGTTTTTACACCTCGTTCTTTTATAGATAAAGTATACATGGTGTAGTTTTTATATAAATCGGCTATAAATTCGTCGCTGGCCGTGAAAAACCTTTATTATAAAAACCACCTTCCCTTAAAATTATTGGAGTGAAGAAAAACTGCACTACCAGTTATAGTATTCAACCTATCTCTATTATTGATCTCAAACAACACAATTTTTCTCTTCTCCTTAGTTTTGTCAATAAATTTGACGTTCTTGGCATTTGCAGAAACAGTTCGTTGTAACATTTCGCAAGCTTGTTAGGGTCTACTATCAAATGTTGATGAATACCGCTGATTTTGGGAGTATCGAAAAGGTCTTGGATACCAATTTATCCAGTGGAGTCTAGTGTATTTGCATTTAAAATATTCAGACTTGTATCTCCACTCTGCCCTTTCAGATGAGTCGAATGACTCCTGTTTCTGGATACATGACAACTAATGCGAGCTCCATCGGATAAAAAAAATTCTCTATTCGATTGACCAACACATTCAATGAATAATTCACTGGCCATGCTGATCTCCAAGGAGATACAAATAATAATCCTTGTATAACTCAGATTGTGCTTGAAGATAACAACGATATCTCGAATAATTTAATCACAAAGCTAATCTGTTCTATTCCTCTTATGATTTACTTCTCAATACACAATCAATACCGTCCGGATATATAATAATATTCTCGAATTCTGAATTAGAATAATCTACTGGCATATCGAAATAACAATGGTAGTTCGGTCTATGAGTATACTTGACATAATTCCACTTGAGCATTCACATATATCTCTTCTTGTATACTTCTCAAAGTGAGACTCGCTTAAGGAGAAATTCATGCATTTATAATAAACCGCTTTAATCTGTAGATAGGGAACGCTCACGAACAACAATCTTCGAAACTTAAGACGGTACATAAGAAGCAACGTTGCCGAGTTTTCATTTGAAGTAAATTCTCTTATTTATAATCGTTCAAAAGTCTCTGCGTTTATAAAGTGATAAAATTTCCTTCTGCTAAGGAAATACTACCAGGATTAGCAAAAAAAAGTATGAAGGTACTATCAGACCTAGCCTTTGAGTGATAAGATTTGTATCTTATCATTTATAATGAATACACCTCTGGAATAAAAAACTAAATAATGAACTGATGCATGTAATGAAGGATGATAAAAAGAGGTACAAAACGTATAAATTACTGAGAGCTGTTTACCAGTAGAAATATTGGAAGATAATTAAAGTAATCAAGAAAAACTACAAGAAATGGCAACCCTGCTCATAACGTGTGTCCATAGCTTCTTATGTGATTTTGCTCATCAATGTAAACGTTTCTTGTTTGCAGTCGGTCTTAATCCCAATCAAATCCTAGTTTCAGTTAGTTGCAATCATTTTTTTTACAGCGATCTACCATTACTATAATTTACGTAAATTATTTAAGAGGACAGCCTGTACAACGACAAAATATTTAGTCAAAAATTTAACCACTGAAATGCAAACAAATAAAAACTTGGAATCTTATAAAAATACACAACAACTTGCTAACGATTTACTCTGAACTAACGAAACAAAAAGAGAATAATGAAATTCCCGATTAAAACAAAACTAGTTCAATCGGGACGAATATAAACGATGTTCCTGACTCCATGACTATACAACCTACTACCTGTAAAGTATATTTTTACAAAGCAAAGTGCATTATTCAAATTGATAGTAGCACGACAAATAAATCGGTGCGCTTGTGCTTCCGCCTAAGTGACGCTAATAGCATGATAGATAATCCTTGGAGAATGAACTCCTCAGACATATATAGCAGCGCCATGTCTGAGCTCCTTTGACAGTGTATACTAAATAGCTATACTAGGTACGGGGTATCATGCAAGTTGGATATTGTGTATCTATGGACCTGGAATATAAAATATACTCCTGTACTGTACAGGAGTTTATGTTAGAAGAGTTAACAATACTTTTCGTATTCACTTTTTTTTATATAATTGTGGGTTGTGAGATTTTGTAAGTGTCTTTATTAGTGGACTGAAAAAGGGGCAAAAAGGTTTCAATTTTTTTTTGAAGGTACAACCACATGTGGTCTTTACAAAATGATAGAGTAGGTCCCTGGCCATCTGAAATCGGCAATTACAACATTTTTTAATAGGGACAACACTTTTGATTGCGAAATTGGTCAAAAATCTGTCAAAATTATGTTTTATTACTTTTTCACACATACCTCGCGATATCTCCGGAAGCGGAAACTACTGCGTTAGTTTCATTAGTATAGAAAACCTAGTTTTTTTGTAACCGGCAAAAATACGTACTCCAAGATAATCAAAGCTGCCCAAGAACGACAAGATATTGACATGGTTTCTAAATTTGCTGGTTATGAGGACCTCTTTGCCTATGATGCTAAATATCACAAAAGCTGTTATTGTCAGTACATTGGTAAACTAAACATCACAGCTTGTCAAAATAAATCTGATAGTACCACGACTTTACAACCATTAAGAGATGAAAGTGTATTATCCGACTCAACCAGTTTAGACTCCACTGCCTCTTACAAAATAAACGCGAACGAAGATTTCCAGGTTATTGAAGAGAAGGAAATCCTTATTTTACATAAAGCGGCGGGTATTTTAAAGAAAAAAATTAGAGAATTTGATATCCCACAAAGCGGTGGCCCATGGAGGTGCGGAACTTCAAGTAACTACTGCTTGAAAACTATGATACTTAGAATAGTGATTCTTGTTCTAAAAACGTCCTTGAAGCTTTTGCTTTATTTGAAATTTTGAAAAATAAAAAGATTTCTCGATTACTGAAAGTAGTGCTGCAAAAAAAGTAAAGATTCAAGTCTTGTCTAGCTTAAGTTGATAGATTTTCCTTCATATCACCAAATCCTAATGTAATCTTTATATAAAAAATAACTGGGATCTTTTCCTCTCAAAATTCCGGAGTCTTTTGAGTCTCTAGTACGTACGTAGCGACATTCCACTTACATATCCATAATATGTAGTTACCCTTGAAAACATATGCCCTTTTCAAATAGATTGGTAACCAGGTCAAGTGTTATGTAAATTGTGCATGCAACGCCACTGATGACGACGTTGAGACGATCGACGTCGGTGACTGATAACGTATCTTCATTGTAACTCCAGGGACGGAACACGGAAAATTTAAAATAGTGTCGGTCTATAATATGTAAAAAGTATTCTTAGTCGGCGGCCAAAACAGGAACACAGCAAACTCCTGGTCGAAAAAACCTCTCATTATCTCATTGAAGATGTAGACTTCTAGGACTAGAAAATCCAAGGGAAGATTTATCCAAGAAGGACCTAGTGAAAAGACCGTTGAGCCTGATAAGGGCTTGATAATGAAAGTGACAGCAAGAATTTTCCATTTTTACACTATTTTTGAAAAAAACCAGACGTTTCGGCTCTGTCTATTTTCTTCTCAGCAACGTTGGAGACTTTTAACTTTCATACTTACTCCTTTTCAATTACTTGCTACTTGTTTGTAGGGATGTCTCCTAAATGATAAGCAGGATCTTTATTCATTAGTCCCTGTTTTCAGGCAAAAGTCGAGAAGGAGAGAGAGAGAAAGAGAGTTGTACATCAACTCAAGTTGAAATAACTCATTAAGGTTACCGTACGGAGATTTCTATATTCAAATGAGTTTATTTATAACGTGTCCTTAGCGCTGGGAATTTTTTTAATATAGAATACTAAATTAAAGTAACTTTTTAAGGAAAAACTCAATGAATACGAAACGGAGAACATCAATTTTTTTTTTAGACAACCCTTCCGTTTACTTAATAATATAGCAGATGGCGGCCGGAGTGAAACTGTAAATGAATGGAATCTCGTTGAAAAGTAGCCACTCCATTATTTTTCGCAGCCGATGCATCAAATTCGCCTGACAAGTTTTCACTACATCCTGTCTTATAGGTACGTTCATTTGATATATTATTTGATACTGTGTAACTGATCGTACACATCTCGCTCATGAATAACGAGTTGTGGTATACGAGGGTCATGGTACATTTAATCAAATTTCTAGTTTTCGAATAGAGTAAGTTTAGGATCAAAATTCGATTGGGTTAAAATGGGCGACAATAAACAATCTTCAAAATAACTATTCATTGATTATCTTTCATTGTTTGCGTCGAAAAATAAATCAGATCTTCGAAAAACTATATAGAGTGTCTCACGACAAGATTTTATGTATGTAACATATGGGCTGAAAAATCCCGGGCCTAACAAAGAAAATACGTTTTTTTTTGTTAAAAATTATTATACGTAATGTCCATCAACAACAACGCAATCATTCCTGCGCCGCTCTAACATTTCAATACCACTTTTGTAGAACGATTTATTTTTTGCCTCAGTGTCTTCGATAACCTCTTCATTCGAGCGGAATTCCTTACCGGCGAGCGTCTGCGAACAGCCAGTAGTCGCTGGGAACCAAATTTGGCGAATAGCAGTGTAAAATTGAAACCAATTAATCCAATGTTTTGAAAAAATATTAAAATCAGCGTCACTCTTAGCACAATAACTCACTAACAAATGAATAGAATATCACGAAACTTTGACAGCTGCATTTTTAAGGTTAGTACTAACTGAAAAACAGACGATTGCAATAAAACTAACGCCACCTATATGTCAGACCCAAAACTTTTCAGCCCTTTTATTACCTTTTAATTTAAATCATTTCTGCTTTATTTTTGGTTGTAAAATATTACACATACCTCGTATTTACTGGCTAATTCACTACAACGGATACGATATATCTAACATATGAATGATGGCCTTTCGGAAAAAAGTTTTTAACAGGGGATGCCCCTAAAATACACGTATATATATATTTTTATGGATTGTGCGGATTTAGAACTTTCTGTATTTTTTTTCCCGGTGATTTGTGTTCCCCGGAGTGTTCTAGAATATATCGATCAGGCGCCTCTTGAGGAAATGAAATTCATAAATTTGACCGGACTTTGGTTTACCGCTGGAGAGAGAGAGGAAAATTATAGCACTTGGCAAACAGATTTTTCAATAGGCAAAACCATAAATGTAAACTTACCTTTCAGTAGCACTCCCTTCGGGTCGACCCGATCCTTGATTAGTCAGGACGTAGACTCTGTTGGCATCTTTGTACCATTTGACACTGTGCAGTATGCCACAATTCGGAACGCTTAGTTGGCAAGGTAGAGCTATCGTATCACCGATGAAAGCTCTAACTTCCTGCTCTGTAACCACTGTAAGGAAAAAGAAAATATGTTAGATGATGCGTGGGAATCTAATAATTTGGCGCCACAAACAAATGCAAATGACTTAGCAATAAATGATACCGATGATTGGGCCGAATTTAAGAACAAAGATTTACATGTTCAGTGTCAACGCGTTGTTTTAAATATGTACGCGTGTTTGAAAAAAGAAAATTCTGAAATTTCTGATAATCCGTGTTCTAGAGAAAAGCGCTTTATTATTGTATTACAAATTTTATGAATTTTGTATGCAGGTTAATTTTTTTCATTCAAATTGATATATGTAGTAGATTAACATTATTTCACAATATTCGAATTTATAAAAAATTTATATGCACGCCATTGGGCGGCTTTTTCCTTCAAGGGGATTAAAAATATGGTTCATTACACTGACTTTAGTTAGACTTTAACACATATTTCCTTCAAGAATTAGAAATTAGAAGACACTTAAGAGATCTAGCGAGCTATCCACTATCAAACTATCTTCTTAAGTAAAATTGTAATGATCACCAGATATACTTTTCCTTAGTTTCCCATATCATTGTACATTTATACTGATCTTAAGTGGGAAAAAAGATATCCAGGATATTCCCATAGGGCTAATAATACCTAAGCTTTAATATTTATAGTATCATATCTTTTTTCTATTTACATATATCAAGGGAATCACAAGATAGTCTGGTTTAAAATTTTTTTTTCGGTTTGTTAATTTCTAGCAAATAGGTAGGTTATCAAATAAATAAATTAACTGATCATTAAAAATAAATTTTACCTATTATGATTATTTTCCAATACCTTTGGCACGAATGTAGATCTCTTAACTTTGAACTCGCCTGCCAGTGTTAACAAGAAAAACTAAAAATTGAAGAAAACTTTATATTCGTTGAATTCAGTTCTTTATAAACTAGTTCCTGAAAACTTTCCTAGTAAAATAACAAGTTTGAAGATGGGGTAGTTCTTTTATGTAATACCAAACATGGCTCGAGTTTCTTTTGAGAATGTTGCAAAATTTATAGTTTTTTGAGATGGATCGTTTTGTATTATTGTCGATGAGAATGATTCTAGATCCACCGAAATTTAACGCTGAATCGAATGGAGTTGACTAGAATATAATACGAGGTTTTGAAGTTATAAGCGAAATAATCGAAACATGTCAATATCTGAAATTGTGCACGGTTACACTCAAAAAATCTTAGAGATCTTAATAGTTGGAATATCGAGTTAAAATTTAGAATGGATACTCTCAGATAGTGGTAGAGAATGGAAAAAAACCAGGAGACTCGTATGGATGAAATTGTGAATACAGTGTTATCCTAAAGTGGAAAGTCATTTTATTACAAAAACTCAAAACTTCTTTAAATTCTTTATTACTGACTTTAGGAAATTTCATATGCATTTTCGGAATCTACGGGGTCATATGAAGAGATTTCCATGATCAAATATAAGCAGAGTCACACAATTATAGTGAAAAATAAGAAAAAGTGTGAAAATATAGGATTTTTTGAAATTCATTTAACTGTAACTTCCAATTTGCAGCTTTGATCGCATTTTTAGGCTGATTTTCGGATTCTACGGGGTCAAATTAGAGAATATCCGTGATCAAAAGTGTGAGCAAACATGCGGTTTGGATTTTGAAATTTCCAAAAAAAGTGTTGACCACATTACATACTCATTTTCGAACACGCTAGAAATATTGATGAAATCAACTGAAATACTGGAAATACCAGTAATTATAGAGAATTTAATGCTTAATCGAATGGCGTTGACTAGAATATAATACGAGGCCCGGTTTTGAAGTTATATGCGAAATAATCGAAACATGTCAATATCTGAGATTTTTCCAAGTCCGAAATTGTGCACGGCTACACTCAAAAAATCGTAGAGACCTTAATAATTGGAATATTGAGTTGAAATTTAGAATGAATACTCTCAGATAGTGGTAGAGTATGGAAACTCAGTCAGGAGAGTCAGGAGACTCGTATGTATGAAATTGTGAGTACAGGGTTATCCTAAAGTGGAAAGTCATTTCATTCCAAAAATTTAAAACCTCTCTAAATTCTTTTCAAGTTTTTCAAAAAGTCAGAATCATCATCTTAACATCATTGAAAATATGCCTTTTGTCCAAAATTTCATGACACTTTCAAGGCGAAAGAATTATTGTTGATTGTTGATTTTTCCTCCCAAATAAAACCCTAGTTCACGAATTTTTAGCCTTTTCATGTCGCAAAATTTTTGTTGTTGTAAATTTTGAATGGTAGTGGCTGTTAAGTTTCTAAATCCTTGGAAGTTTTTTTGTCTAGGGACATGCTTTATAGTTAAATATACAGGAAATAAATTCGTTAAACATAAGTGCTTATCTATTTCCTACACCTGTTTCACGTCGTCGGTCGTCTGGTGTCTAGTCTACCTTTTCAACTACAGCTGTTACTTTTTATTTGGAAACGACCGTTATCGATGGAAGCAGTTATTGAATCAGTTAATACGTTGCTTAGTTGTTAGAAAAGAGAAGAAGCGGTTTATACTTTTTATTTATTTTGAACACTCACAACCTTTGGAAAATTCTAAAAAAAATATCATTATTTCTGAAATCTTCCTAACAATATTTCTTAATTGATCCACTGTGTATCGATAAATTTCCTCTGTATCTGCATAAATCGCTTTCGTAAAATTTTATGTTAAAATCTCTTAAAGCTTTCTATGTGAAATTGAAAAATAATTTTATTAGTAAATTTTTAGTAACAGCTTCAAGTTTATGAAAGAAAACACTTTAAGAAGTTTATTTATAATGTCTGGTTTTTGCTACTCACCGAAACCGCTTCTATAATAGATAGCGGTTACTGAGGCAATCCAGTTAAACCACAAAACAAACCACCACATTACGATACAGTCCCATTAGAAGCACAAAAGTACAATATCACTAACAACACCGCTCATACACTACGCAATCACTATTTAGGGTATTATTTTGTATGTAAATATCGAAACTGTAACAGAAATTGGTAAAAGTTTTTGTAAAGTACATTTAAATTACATAAAAAGTAGCTAATTTTTTTTGTAGGTCGTTAGAACTTTTAGGAAACAACCAAAAGGATCCAATTCTTTTTTGCTAATTCAACTTTATTATCCATGATTAATAATACAAATTGTATGAGGTGTTTCAAGTCGAACTTCCACCTTCTTGCAATACATGAATCATTTTGAAATGATTAATAATTTTTTTCTTATAATTTATCATTAATTTTCTCAGAATAACATTTTTGTCTCCCAATTTGTCATTCAACTTCAGTTTTAACACCTCCTGTATGTTTCTTCTGATATATTCATTAATATTTATGTTGATTAACTTCCCAAAAAGAATAAAAAAATATTTGCTACCCTTATATATCTTTAAAAATTATCTGCAAACAAGCAACTCTATCCTCACTCTTAAAAATCGTGAAATTACCCAAAAAAACACTTTTTTTTCGCAAATATTTCAACTCCGGCCGGCGTTATGGTAAAAGTAATACTACGACCTGGAGGTAAAGACAATTCATACCGGGGGCCTCCACCTGTCGTCTTCGCCGGAAGTTCAAATGAACACATACCTCATCAGATATTCGAACCAATTCTGTTCCACATGGCTGATATCTTCCCACCCTATTATTTATATATGTTTGTTACGTGCGTATTATTTCATGAAAAACGTAGGCCAATCTTGGAATACTATTTCAATCAAATAACATTGAATACGAAGAAGAATTTGCAATAAGCACGTGCGACGTTGCCGGACTGTTAATAGAATTTTTGTATATGTATGGCGTATTATAGTACAATTTCTATTACCATGGATATGAACCAAAACTTTTTGACAACATTGTAGAACGACAATTACCTTTTTTGTAAAAAAAAACTAGAACATTGTTCGAACTGGCCTATTTCGTCTGCTACGGTTGGCTGAATTGGCGGGAATACTTCCTTTCGTGTTCCAAGTGTTGTCTCTATTGTTCTCTTTTACTTATGCAGAAGCAGAAGCTCTTAAGCCAGAGGATGTTGGTCGAGGATGTGATGGAAAGGAGACAGCAAACCCAACGGGCAATTAAAAATAATGTATCGCTTAGAAAAAACATTGAAGTGGGGTCCATTTAGTTGTTTAAAGATAATTGTGGGTAAAAGTTTGATTGGGTTTGTTAAATATTATTGTGGGCGAGTACGGAGATGAAGACGTTCGAAGAACCTAGTAGTATAGTTAATCACATTACGGATCTGTGTTGTCTAAATTAGTGATTTTACATATCTCCACCCACAAAAATCCAGGATTGTATTCTGGTGACCTAGGAGCTGTGAGTGTGGAGATCCTTATCCTATCCAATTGTATTGAAGACCTAACCACATACGTTTTCAAATTTTGAGAAGAAAATTTCCGAAATATGCTACAACTGTGGTATGTGAATTTACATCAGTAATTGTCAAAATTCTCAAGACGTATATCGTTTGGAGTACCACAGGGAACAATTTTAGGTCCTGTCTTGGTTATTCTTCATATTAATGGTCCGTTTTCATTGCGCAGTGCTGGTATCAATTGAAAATTAAAGCAGAAACTGATTTAAAATTAATAACGACCTGGTTTGATAATAAAATACTTACCATACATTTCAAAAAAACTTTTAACTTACCTTCAACTACAACCTAACAAGCGATCTATTCAGATCTCGTGAAATATCACGAAACGGACAAAGTTTGAGTATAAAACTATAATGAATGTCATACATCTATTCTTCATTTAATATAAATGTACTTGCATGTCATCAAAGTGAAGAAATCACTCTGTTCGTTTGACTCAGTTCATTCGTTTGCTGCCGTCAATCAGTACGTTTTGTCACTGTAAACTTTGGTAAATATTGAAATTTGTAGGTCGCATGTTATTAAAAAATATAAATATACATCCAAAGAAACGTTTTGTTTTTAATTTCATACCAAATGCATCTCGTTAAATAATTGAATATCAAATTCAAACTAACATCAGTTGTGCTAAAAATTTTATGTGTTGAGCGCCGTTTCCGCGATTAAACTGGTTGATCATGCTGAATTTGACGTCTACTCTTGATTTGAGGTTATGTTTTGAGAATTTCAATTTGATCTTTTAATTTTTGGATTGTTTTATTTGCCAGTTACTAAAAAACTGCAAAGAACTGTAAATAATATCTCAGAGGCCGTGATGAGTTAATGGTGCCTCCAAAAAAACGTATAAATAAAACTGTTAAGAATAGTACAATAGTTGATGCATTTGCTAATCATTCTACTAATTACAGCAGGTATTAAGCAAGACTTGAAGGCGACAAAGGGGCGGCTACTCCCTTTAACGGCCCGGGCCCGACCTTGGGCCTCACAAAACAAACAATCGGTAAGGAGACGAGCAACTGGTTGAGAAACCAGCACCTTTCCCACCGGAGGGCTCTACAAGATCTCAAGCAGTCCAAGCTCCTATTGAGGGGATGGACTGATGGACATGCTAGAGCTGCTCTAGAACTACCAAGGAGTTATGATCTCTGAAGACATAAGCAGGCATCCACTGAAGAGGATTGAGTCCTTCATCGAGGGACTCGGCTTCATAGATGCAAAAGTAGCAGGAATGGCACAATGGGCCCGCCAGTGGCCACAGTACTGACTAAATTAGTAGTAGTAGCAAGACTAATATAAATTTTATTAACCACTTTGTTATACCTATTCAACAATTTTTATTATATTTTGTTATACTGTTTAGAATGCTTAGAAATTATATCTAAAAATGACGTATTAACAGATAATCATTGGTTTTTCTATCAGCTTTGGAAATCAGTGGCGTAACTTGGGAAAAATTATGGTCGAAATAAATTTCTCTTACTGTAGATTCTTTAAAATTACATTGTAGTTAACAACTATCAGTTTATTAATTAAATGACCATCCATTTGATAGATAGTTGGGAAAAAAATCAGTGAAAGGCTCAGTTCAATGAAAAAACAAGCATTGTTCGGATGCTTTTGTAAATATCCTTTTTTGTACGAGTATACCATCGCTTCGTTGTTTGTTTGTTTTTCGAAAATTTCGCTCCGGCGTATAATAAAATCTGTTCTCCACAAATACATTCGAATATTTGATATTTTCGTTACATCGAAATTGATAATTTTTATTTTATTTTTGGAATAAAATTGAAGAAATTTGTTGTATCAACGGATAACGTTTCTGTGTAAGAATGAAAAGAAGGCGCTACTATAACTTTTCAAGAGATTATTACATTTTGGCGTTTGACAAGCAAGAGAGAAAAAGCTATTTTTTCTACTATCACTATCGAAAGTCGTCTTTTGTGCCTTGAAAATCAACTGCAAAGTTGATGTTTTCCGAGAGCTGTCATGATTTGACATTATTGGCGCTCATAAGCAGAAAGTAACTTTGAAGCACGCCTAATTTTCCGCGAGCTGTCATAATTTGACATTGTTGGCGCTCTTAAGCAGAAAAAATCTTGTGTGTATTTAGAGCAAAAAGTCTTTTGGTAGATTCGACAGATTGCAACTTTCGGTCTCGACTACCAAAGTACTACTTTCTGCTCTTGATACACAAATAGCTATTGTGTGGCAATCTGTCGAAACTACCAAAAGACTTTCGACCAACTTCAGCCAACCTTACGGCCTAAATTTTAAAGGGACCTTCATTCGGAACGCTACCAAATTATGACAGCTCGCGGAAAATTAGGCGTGCTTCAAAGTTACTTTCTGCTTAAGAGCGCCAATAATGTCAAATTATGACAGCTCGCGCAAAACATCAACTTGCAGTAGCTTTTCAAGGCACAAAAGATAGTGATAGTAGAAAACAGTCTTTATCTATAAATAATTCTTAAACGTTTTATATGAACGACCTTGGACATAAAAAAAATTCATATTACTGGCAAACCTATTATCTTTAACAAACTGACAGAAATTTAATTTAGTGCAAATACACTTTAATTTATATTGGCTAACCAATCATTCCAAATTTACAGTTGAATCCCCATTATAGCAATTTTTCTGCTAGATTTAAATGATTTACGACAATTGAACTCCATAAATTTTGTATGTTATACACGAAATACAGTCAATTCTTTTATCACGGATTATTTTAACATAAACAATGGTAAATTTGAATCTTATACCCTCTATTTGGTATAAAAATCATATTTTCGAAATAACGTTTGCCTAAATTTTTATAATTTTCATCAATTTTAACGTCCAACTCAACAGACTGAAGGTGAATTCGAGAAAAACTATCACAAAAAAATTAGCTTGCTCATTATATTTCAGAAAAATTGACATTTCCTGATGACAGCACCGAAATAAAGCTAGCATTTCTAATAGATTAATATTTTCGAAAAAAAAATTGGTTTTCAAATTAAAAACATACCTCTCGTTACTGCTTGTAAATGACAGTTAAAAATCACTAACACTAGCGGCACTAAATACACTTTATTCATTATTAATAAATAGAATGAGTATAAAGTTTATATAAAATATGACACAAAAATTGTGTTAGTTACCATAGACAGTTGTCATTTAAAAACATGTCAAATACAGTTGCCAACTTAATAAACAAATTTAATAAAATTACCACTACTTATCAGCTTGAAGACTATCCTTGTCTATAGGGCTTTTAGGAAACCGTAATCCTGGATCAGATAGATCACCTATCAGCTGAACGACGCGAGCTGTTTTTGTGGAAATGTCAAACTTAAGACTTAACCTACAAATTTTTTATTATTAAAAGTTTCGTGGTTGGATTTTTTATAGTTTTTCTGTGTTTATAGACCTTTATAATAATAATAATTATTAAGCAGTTATTAGCGAATCACAAACATGGACAGGTTTTTTATACAATACGTCCGAACTATTATTTTTGAAGTGGATGAGGAAGACTAGGAGGAATATTTATTGATATATGCACTGAATTCTTCAAAAAGGCAAAAATGTATTACCAATTACTTTGAGAGATACACCTGTCAACTACGCAGCTTACATGACTTTTAGGTTCGAGGTTAAAGAAAACGATTAAAACGGAACAACACGTCAGCTGATCGCATTTACCCACCGGTATACTTGGGTAGAAAGGATCCAATCATATGACTATGATCCGCTCAATTCGTTCAGTTTCCGAACGTAAGTGATCGTGATCCGGATTACTTTCCGAACATTCAGATCATGATCGGGTTAACCCGATCATAGTTTCCGAAAAACCCTTGATGGAGATTAGCAAACTATAGTTTGTAACTTATAAATATCAACCCACGTGACTTCTGTCATAACTGGACTCTTGAAATAGTATGAGAATCTAGTAAATGTCAAATGAAGTTATCAAATATTCTTCTTTTTATTTAGCTATAGGTTAGGTTTAGTTTTTGATAGTTACTGTATATAAACAAACTTGAACTTATTTCTGTATAAAACTTTTATTTGTATGTTAAAAGTACAGTACTAAGTAAGAAATTATTATTTTAAAACCTACTGAGCCTAAAAAGGTATGTATGAAATAGTTGGAAATTTCAAGATTCATTTTAATAAAAACAAATTCATATTGTGGTTTATTTTTCTTGGAAATCCACGGTGTCATATTTTAGGAAACTATGATTAGGAACATTCTACATTAAATAATTGTTCTTTTTCCAATTGCAGCAGTAACATTTTTTGTAAAGTGACATGGATTATCTGTAAATAAATTGTGGAAATATAATTGCTAAGTATTATGAATAGTGTAACAGAATACAATAAATACAGTTGATTGAGTATAATATTAAACTCATACTTACTTGTTTCATACATGCTGTAAATAGTCAGGAATAGATGAATAGTAAATACATCAACTATTGCAGTGTTATTAAGTTTCATTTATACGTTAACTTTGACAACTCATCACTGCTTGTGAAAATTTACTCAGTTTTTCGCAGTTTTTTATATAACAAGGAGATGAAATAATCAAAAAATTGAATGATCAATATTAAACTGTCACAACATAACCTTAAAAACGTCAAGACTTCAACTGTACCGAATAAACCATTTTAATCGCGGCAACAGCGCGCATTTTTGCCAACATATAAAGTTTTTAGTACGACTAATGTTAGTTTGAGTTTAATAATTAAGTAACCCACGAGTTGTATTACATATGAAATCAATTACGAAACCTTTCTTTACGCATATATTCATTAGGATTAAGGCTGTAAAACATACTGATTGACATAATTCAAGCGAACGTCTCTTTTTTGGCACTTTGATCACGTGGATTGATATTTATAAGTTACGAACTATATAGTCTCGTTACATCAAAAATTTACAACGAGTTATAAGAAAAATAAACCTTTTTAAACCTCTAATTCAAATTAATCTCGACATCAATTTGGCTGCGCGGAAATAATATAGACGGCAGCGCCCTCTCATCTCTCTCATGTGAGTAATAATCTCAATTTACATTTAACTACACCGTTCACGCAAACGCTTCAATTATAATAACAATTTAACCAACAATAATTACCCCCGGAATGGCGAACATTCCGGAAAATTAGAGTGCTGTGAAAACAGATCACGTAGGTTTTTTATAATATATCGAGAAGTTTCCTTTTAAAACAGAATCCCGTTTGGGATATTTATATTATTGAAGATAATGGGGGAGAAACGTTATTTTTACAGTTGCAGCGTACTTTATCGATCAGTTGTCGCAGAATCACTTCCTAATTGATTCAGTTTAGCTTCGCAGGTTTCTGGTTGTAAAAAAAGGAATATATAAACAGTTTTCTGCAACTTGAAACCACTTTGAAAGTATAAAAACTAGATTTTCTAGCAAAATTGTAAAACATGATTCGTTTTTAATCCCTTACGTGGGTGTGTGAGGATGTAGAGTGTGGCGTTTGCTCTTCAGTACATTCCTGTCACGTTCCAAACAAGAAACGTGCGTGACATAAGTGGAAGAATACACAGGCGTTCTTTTACAACAAACATGAATAAAAAATAAGACGAATTCGCAACCTGTTCGAAATTTCTAGCATCTTATCTAGGAAATGTGCTTACAATATTACTTTTTAAATCCAACGAGCTCTTGTAATATAATATCAGCAGGATTGATTTGAATAACAATCGAAATGTTAAATCTCCCTAACACACTATTGATGGGTCGTTGTTTCAGCTTTTGTTGATTTTACGTTATTTTTTTGTGGAACAGAAATGTCTGGAATGGTGGATAATCGCATCAGGACGGATTTACGGCAGACCTAATAAGCAAAGATAGGACAACTGTCAAATACGTAGAAGGTGTGTTAATAAGGATGGACGAAGCCATGTGCAGATTCTGTCACCTAGAAGAGGAAACAGCAGAAAGATTCAGTCTCGAGGCTAATTGGTCGGACTGGATAATGTAATCTAGATGCAGAAGACCACAATAGAACTGAAAACGTCGCAGCCGATTAGCCATTGAGCAAATCTAATCTTACTTCGAGGACGTTATCATTATGAACTCATTCTACGCATATGCCGCAGTGAAATTGTCACTTTGACAGCGGCAAAAGTTAGCTTTAACTTTTACAGCGACAAATAAACTAGTGGTTTTTTCACTTATTCATTTGTTTTCATCAATTATCGCGGTGTTGGTTACCAGAATAAATAGTTTGGCATGTTTGTCAACAACTTATTGAATTTTCAAGAACTAACAATGAGTCGATTCGGTGTGTCTACGAACGCCGAAATTAGTCAAATTGTTAATACCTGTGTGCCTACTAATAGAGTTGCGATGCAATCATCAATCTGGCGACAATTTTCTACGTTTTGCGATGCAAAAAGATACTCATTTGAGCCAGATACTTCCATCGAGAAATTGAATGTAATATTGCAAGATTGGGCATTTAATATGCGAAAAAGTAACGGAGAAGACTACAAAGAAGCGGTAGTTAAAACAATTTGGAACACCACCGCTTAAATGCTACAAAGTAAATATTATAACGAATTTAATATTGTATTCAACCCTTTCACCGATGTTCAGTTTAATTCATCACGAGCTGCACGTAATGCTAAACGTAAAATCCTACAAGCACAATCCGAAAAGAGAAAATGTAGTGTATCAGCTCTTAATAAATCTGAAGTGTTTGCAATGGCCAGATTATATAACGAAAATGAACCGGAAGGACTTCAAAAAAAATTATATCACATTTTGGCGTTTGAACTAGCTTGGCGTGGAGGAGATGCAGCTTACTGCAAAACCACTTATTTCGTATCTGAAATTGAAAATAATGGAAAAGAAACTGGACGTATCGAGTATAATCCTCTATTTTCGAAAACGAGACAAGGCGGCAACAATAAATTATGTGACAGCAAATGGATCACGCCTAATATTTTCGACGAAGATATTTGCCCAATACGTTTATTCAAAAAGTTAATGGAAAAACGAAACACTTTTATAACTTCGGACAGAGTATTTCTTACACCAAATCCCTTTTGGAAAAAGAAAAATTCTAAAGGTTAGTACAAGAATTTGCCGATTGGAACGACATTTAATTTTACTGTTATTTCTTATGTAATTTTCTGTCTACCGTAATGACGCTAATGACCTTCCATGGTCGATGCGTATTGATAATAAAAAAAAAACTTTTTTCTCTATCCATTTTCATTTAAACGAAACAGAATGAAAATTCTGCCATATTTTCAAGATACATTTTTCACTAACACAGAGACATTCAATAATATCCAAAACGAACAAAATAATGTTTCAACTATAAATTTCCCATTTTATTGTAAAAAGTTGAACGTAAATATTTTAAAAATCTCCAAGTGCAACTGCTTGTCCGCATAACCGTATGCAGATTTAATCATTTATCCTCGATAAAATGCTGTTACTCGATATATAACTTATTTTTATAATTTTCCAGCTCTTGAAATATATTCTGGAAGCAGAAGTAGATATTTTCTGAAATAGTCAGCCTTTAGAGCCAGAGCGGAACGTTTCTGGATAGAAATTAGGCCAGAACAAAATGATATTGTTGTAACTATCCTATTTTTCAGGAGTTCAAATTTTCCAATGTTTACAAATATCAAAATTAGCAACAAATCAAAAGGATACATTGTTAATTTTTTGTACATCTAGCTTTGTTTATGAATATCTTCACCCTATACATCGTTTTCCAGATAAATGGGTCATTAATATAATTATTTTTTCAAATTCTATATTTGCCTCCAATTTGCATCTAATAAAAGTAAAATACGGGACTATTTCAATGCGAGTATCTGAGAAATAGAATCGAAGCCAATATATAACTTAAAAGTTATATCGCGAACCGAAAATATCATGCCAAAAGATGATGTATTGATGCAGCAAAAAGATTTGTGGTGCAGATTTAAGGGCTTCAGTAGCAATTCAAGTTTGCAAAACTAATAAAAAAATGTAATTCCGTTTTTGGGGAAATTTTGAAGAGTTTTTTTTAATAAAACTTTTCCAAAATCAATATAAGAGGTTCATAAAGTCGTTGAAAATTTGAAATGCAATTATTGTGCGTGATACAACACTTTAAGGAAAAAGTTGCACAAGAACTGTCTGTCGACCCGTTTCGATTTTTAGATTTATATTACAAAGCCTTTAATTCCCGCTTGTCACCTCATTAGCCACTTCCAATCCCCAACTCTGACCATAAGACAATTGACATCTGCCAACGGCCGCTTCCATTTTGCCAACACCAACCCCAACTTCTCCCTTTTCGCTATCGACTGTCTTCGAGGCAATACTTAGCTTTCTTTTATTGCTTATTTCAATACTTTCTAATATACCTTAAAATATCTCAAGAATACCACTAGGATACCCAATAATACTTAATTCACCTTAAAGTGACTGGCGGCCCATGACTGGGACATCTCCATGATAAAACTTCCGTCCACCCTTCCATCTAAGATAAGTACCTAAAAAGGTACAGGCCTCATTTTTTTGTTCTAATCACCTTCTACAAGGTGTTTCCACCTTTTTCACCTTTAGCTTTGTTTGTATTTAGCCCTAAAGCTTCTTACAGTCTGTCATAGTTAGTGCAGCGCCAACATGAAATCGAACTACCCTAGAGAAGAGTCTCTTGGTTAGGTGGTCACTCTAGCGCCCAAGTGAACTGCTAGTTACAAATTTGCGATTAATTATCATTAACAGTTACAAACTCCCAGCTCAACAACAGTATAACTTCATACAGCTTCCACTCACACTCTTATCAACCACCTTGTTATATCTAAATCAGTTTATCTTCAAGAAATCTAATTAGACATTATCCAGAAAATAACACGCAGTTCACCCATCTAGATCAGATTAGATTAAAAAGGGGTCGATTGGCCCAATTGGCCTTATCACACTGTGACCTATAAGATCTTTTATGTCTACCTTAGATCTATATTTTTGTCCAAAAGATCGGGGTTTCTGCGAAAGCCTATTATCCTGTTTTGGAGCTAGGTCTGTAGCCTGATCGTGCTCTAAGTAGATATGTTCCAGGTCAGACGCAAAAAAATATTTTGGCTGAGTTGAGATCGTATGGTTGAGATATTAGACTTATCAAATGAACAAAAGTTGTGTACTGTGTGCTGCTGGACATCATGTTGAGTAAGGGAAGCTGTATCTTTAAAATGTCAATAGACCACATGACCGCCAGATACATCATCATCAAAGATCGAAAAGAGCTTGAGGAAGAGGACGCACCACCACTCAGCAGAGCGAATGAACTGATCTGGTATACAGACGGATCAAGGAATGAGCTCGGCACCGGAACGGGTCGGCAAGTCGAGCAAATATGAAGGAATCGTCTCGCTTGGTAAATATGCCTCGGTATTTCAAGGATTATGCAATACTTGCATGTGCAAGGACAAATAACATGAGAGCCTACAACAACAGGCAGATCAGGATCTACAATGACAGTCAAGCTGCCCTTAAAGCACTTCAGAGCTCTAACATCTTGGCTGGTATGGGAATGCGACGAAGAACTTGGAAGACTGGCTACTCGGAACAGTGTAACACTGGAGTGGGTCCCAGGTCACAAAGGAATCGCTGGCAATGAAAAAGCTGACGAACTTACAAGAGCAGGATCTATATTCTATTCGAGCTATATAGGTCTTTGGACTCCTTCAATAATAATAATAAAAATTTAACTTTATAAAAAATAATAGTACCTACCACAATATTGTTGAGAATGTATTATTTTTCATTGTAATATGTAGATACAGCGATATCCGTTTCAGTATTTTTTGCTCTGCACGTTTTGTACAAAAGATTTTTTTTATATTTGGTTTAATTATGCCTCTATTGGCTTTTGGGTAGTTTTATTTCAACTTAGATTCTTTTTTTCATTTTTGCTCTGCTGGCGATCGTTTATTGCACGCATATCCCCCATTACGAGTTTTTGATACTTGCTACTAAAAAAAATATAACAGAAAGATCATTCTATTGGATAGCCAAAATACAATACGATTTCAAATAATGGCGTCGCCTTCCATATTCCGGCTATTTCAGCAAATTTTCAACTAAAGTTTATTGTTTAAACCGGACAGTACCTCGTTAGCTATCATCGAAACACTTTTCATACATTTCACTGCAAGAATTGCCAAAATTTCGATCCCTTCATAGACGTGGTTATCTGCCAGCTGTCCATAATTATAATGCTGGAAAATTGATTACTTTTTTTTTCACCAAAAATACACTGACGTTCATTGTTTTGACTACCTGCAGAAGTTTGTTTGTTTTCCTAAAAAAATGTTTGTGCTGCAGTCATACATTGGCACGGGTTGTATACACTGGGTATCCTGATTATTAACTAGTAGCTCGTATCAACAAGAGCAAATAAAGAAAAATCTAATCGTATATTTTTAAAGTGTATCTGTGAATTTAAAACCCTTTTCACTCAGTCTTCTAAATTACGGCCGTCGTTCGCTCTGACATCTTACCAGAGATGAAGTTCTATATCACAATTATCATAATTGTAATTAAATCTAAGTGGAAGTTGTAACAGCAGCGCGCCAAGCGGCTACATGACGAGTTACAACCGAGAACCTAGTAATAAATTCACAAGATATACAATGTAACTTTGGTTTAATTAATTTTAAGTGTAGGTATGAGTATTTTCCATCTGAAAGTCGCTGTATATATATATCAGGCCATATGGTGTCCTCTATGGACTGTTTGGTGTATAGTGATAATGAACAGTTGGCCTCGTGCACTCTGTGTTAAGCTTGACATATTACTTTCGTCATATGTGTACGTTAAGAGAAAATCTACCGCTTTTCCACTTATTTTCTGTCATGGAAAATTGCCAAAATTTTTAAGTCTATTATTATAATTATTATGAATGTTTCGTTATAAAATATTTATTTATTATATTATTTAATTTCTTGCTTTACAATTGGCGCCCAACGTAGGGCAACATATAATTTAATTTTAAAGTTTGGACAGTCTAACAGCATCTTTTAATTGAAATGTATCAAATTCTGCTGTTTGTTATATTTTGATTTTCACTTAATATTATTTTCAACCAAAATAAATCGATTCTCTTCGAATTTTACATAAATTTATCGTGATATCTCCGTTAGTTTACAAAATACTTAACAAAATATGCAACAAAAGCTCTTGAGCTTTATTTATACCCAATATTAATACCACAATCATAATGAATCTTCGAGCTTCCCACTTTAATCCACAAAATCGATAGAGTAAGTGACCTACAGTATATATTATGATACAAACAAATACAACATGGATGCAAAACTTTACATAGAAATGTGTGTACCCAAAAATATTTTTTATAAGCTTTTAGTTTACGTTTTGGTAACATAAAGTAACAGAGAGTGACTAGAGGTAATGTTTGTCTTGAGTTGTTCCCAATTTGCAACTTTCTTGGTTGAAATTAATGCATATCAGGCAATTATTTTGTCTAATGAGTTTATCATGGAAACAGAACTTCAAAAGCCCTCTTAAACATACGAACTAAACTACTACGTAAGCAGTTGTAATTAACAGAATTGTCAGGTATAATGCTCACATTTTTACCATTAAATTTGTCTCTGTAGTACAGGGGTCGGTATAAGTCAGGCAACAAATTTGCATTAAGAGACAAAAATGCAGCGTCAAAATGAATGTATTCAAAGAAATTACAAAAGGAATTCGAAAAGGGGTTACTGTAAGTGTTCAAATTGATGCCCATCTCGATCAATGCATTTACTGCAACGTTTCTCAACGGAGAGGCAGGTCCGGCGAAGCATTCAAGCAGTCCGCGAAGGTTTTTAAATTCTTTTTCAATTGCTAGCAGTTCGGAGGTCGGGAAGGGTGCGTGGTCCTCTTGCAAAAGCGCGGTTCTTGGGAAGGCCCCACAGGAATAAATCATATGACCTTTCGGGACACTCAACGACTCAAATTGAACATTAAGGTATTCCCGCACCATCCTGCATGAAATGACGGACCTCCCGCATGTATACGTGCCCAAACACACACCCCAGGCAGGTTTTTTTTTTCAATGAAGACGTGAGGATTCTGGTCGTTCCAGTACACGCAGTTTTGCTGATTGACCGTACCGTTCCTGCTTCCGAGGTACCACTCGCAAAATTCCAGTCTGTGATCGAAATCATCCTCGTGAAGTGCGTTTAGGAGACGCGGACGGTAAACTAAATAGTGCATGTGTTTCAGCATTCGTCATAAAGAACGATCGGATATTTGAAGTTCTCCCGATAGCCGCACTGCAGATTCGTTCGGCTGCTCAAGAAACGTTTGAACATGCTTCGTTTTAATCTTTTTCGACAGCGTTGCCAGACGTATGAGCGTTGCCGGACTTTTGCCGATTTTTCGAGAGCATTGCCTAACTTATGCCGACCCCTGTATAGTAGATCCTTTGGAAATGGAAAATAGGATAGCCAAGGATAAAGAGGAACTAATTGCTGAAGGTTGTTTCCCAAGTAATCTCTCGTCATTCAATTTTAAGACGAAACATTTCGCTCGTGTAAAATTTATTAACATTAAACTTATCAGATCAAAACTTTTTTTTTCAATTCATTTTTTCCACGAGGAAATTTTTCAAACGTCTGTTTTTCCAACGGATTTTAGCTTTAGGCGAAGGACCAGCAATAACCCGACTCGTAAGAGGATATCATTGATACATACCTACGATGCCGAAAGGGTCAAAATCTTTTGTTAGCGATCGAGGATGAAATAGGAGAGGTAAAATCATGTCTCAACCCTTTTGTATACAGAGACTCATGTTATTTTTCTGGTCCTTCAGCTTGTATCAATATTTGCTTGAATACGGTTATGAGTTTCTACATGGGGTTAACCCCAACGCTGTTTATTTATATAAGAATCTGTTCGGTTGGGTTTTTTTAGTATTTCGCGAAATTAATAAACATTTGTTAAATGTTTTGGACGATATATAATGCTCAACCTGTCTGTTATTACAGACAAGAGCCCTGGGTGGGCGTGTCCATGTCGCTGTAGTGGATTTTCGAGGGGTTGGTCAATAGAAATTTTTGTGTACGAAAATTACCTTTGATAAAGATTACCTAAAGATTATCCCAGATTACCTAGGAAATTTTGAAGGTATGGAAATATTTCGCGATTTTGCTGTCTTCTATCTCCCTTAATGCTTGGATATATCGACTCAAAATTCATTTCTATATGTAAAATGTTCCCCTGAATCCAATGGAGGAAACTAGAACGTTCTATCTCTCCAATTAGTCGAGTTATGAATACATGAAATTTCAGAAAATAGATTTTCAATTTTTTTCAAAACTTTATCATTCTCTCTTAATATTTGGAAATATCGACTAAAAATTCATATCTATATGTAAAATGTTCCCCTGAATCCAATGGATCCAGTGGATTTTCGAAAATTTTTACTACTTTCACATTGATTATTCATGAGACTGAAAATTTTTTTTCCATTCGATTATTCTTTTGAACATTTTCTGGGGCTCTTGTTTGCTTCTATCGACTCTAGTTTCCATAGTTTTTGTAGTGGTACTGCGTCAAAAGCTTTCTACAGGTGTTTTTTAATGAATGTTGCAAATCATATAAAAATATTCAAATTAATGTCAAGAATAAATCGCCGAGTATGCAGTTTCTTATAAAATTTAATCGATCGCAAAGAAAAAATGTCGAAAGGGTGGAAAAAGGACACAAAGCTCAGGAAATTTGGTAACCTTTAAAAAAGTGTTAAGTGAATCTCGAGTATCTAGACTTTGTGTAATTTAGTAAAATGAGTTTCATTTGAATAAAGGAGATGAGTGCACACCTTTTGATTCTATTAAAACCAGTACTTTCCTTTGATGTTGTATTGTGAAATATAGCGACTTTAAACACAAAGGACAAAGCATGGCTTCAAATATTTACTTTTTAAACTTCGCAGCTTGTTGTTTATTTTATTTTTATTTTATACAATAAAGCTGGAGGGCAGTAAAAGTCACGAATGTTTCTAGTTACGTCAAAATTCATAAACACCTGAATCAAATCAATAAGACAGTTTTCATCATTGTTAGAGGTAATTTTGAGAGGAAAAATTCTTAGCCTACTATAGTACCAGACAAAATTTCGATGTCAAAATATTTTATTATCCAAAATATTCTCCTCTTAATTGGATACATTTATTACAGCGAACCAGTAACGTCTCTAGACCTTTAAAAAAAATGTTTCTTCTTGCTCTGCAAACCAGACCTCCACAGCTTTTATTACCTCTTCGTTGAAAGATAATTTACGACCTTTTAAACTTTTTTGCAGTTGAGGAAAGAGATGATAGTCGGACGGAGCCAAATCTGGTGAATAAGGGGGGTGTTCTAGTAATTCAAACCCTAAATCACGATTTTTTTGCAAGGCAACATGAGATTTGCGTGCAGGGGCGTTGTCCTGCAAAAACGAAACGCCTTTGGATAGCTTTCCGCGTCTTTTTCCTTCAATTTTTTCCCGTAGAGTGGACAATAATGTCGAATAGTAATCTCTTGTTATTGTTCTACCCTTATTCAAAAAATCAATCAAGATAACTCCATGGCAATCCCAAAAAACTGAAGCAAGAACTTTTCCAGCAGATTTTTGGACACGAAACTTCTCAGGTCTTGGAGGACCAGAGAGTGTCGCGATTCCATCGATTGTTGCTTTGTTTCTGGATCGTAGAAATGTACCCAAGTCTCATCCATAGTAACAATTCGGTTATTTATACCAATTTGTTCATACCAAACAATATCATTACATTTTGATTACCTACATTTATTTCAAAGTACTTAAAGTTGATTATTACTATTGAATTTACACATGCAAGAACATCATTAGTATTAAGAATTTTGCTTATGCTTTTTTGCCCGCATCGAAGAAAATTACCTCATCATATTGACGCATTACATCATTTGTAAAAGTACACCTCGGAGATATAACTACAAAGAAAAAGGAATTGGAAAAGGAGAGAAAAATGACGAAACCGATCGATAGAGCGATGAGAAAATATGGATTTATAGTTGGCCAACATTATTATTCCTGTTTAAAGAAACTCGTCTAAGTTATTAAATACATTTCATTCCAGCCCTTTTGGAATATATTATGAAACTCTACTGATTAATGTAAAGCAATCTATTGTAATGGTATCAGATAATTAAATTACTTGAATCAATTCTATTCAAGGATTTCAGAAAAATAGAAATGCAAGAAATAAATATGTATAATAAATTAATTTGAATATAAATTTTGAAATAAAAATAGAAAGACGTACCTTGAATTAATAAAGTATCATATATTTTTTATCATATCCAGTAATAATTAAAGTAAATTTAGATTTCTTCATTTAAAATTAGTTTGCTTGTTTGTTTTTTTATAATCAATATGTATTTGTTACACCTGAAATTGAAATTATTAGTATACAATATTTAATAAACAATATAAATTATATTTTGGGCAGAATTCTAACCTAAATTATAATTGAATGTCACTGTCAAGATGAAGTATGTTTTGCGAAGACAGAACAGTCAGACAGAATCATAGAATAATATTTTCAGAGATGGTTGTTAAGAAAATAATATGTACTGCATTGTGATTGGTGCAATAAAATCAACATTTAAAACGTTTATTAAAATAAATTTACAATTAGTTTATATAAAATATGTAATTGGAAAGATTTATTGGACATTGGTTATGAGTTTACATGAATTAAAATAAAATTATTGATGGTAGAATATTGTATATTAGATATTTAAGAGGTACACATAATTTTAAGGTTTTTTTTATAAATAAGGACAATTTAAAGGGTAAATTTAGTGAAGTTCTTAGTGATATAAAAGGTAGAAAGAATTACAATAGTGCAAGAATAAATATTATAGACAATAATAGACAATAAACAAGAAATTATGAAATTTTGCAATTAGGAAGAAAAAATCAAGTGCTTTGGAATTAGGACATAGCAACGCGGGGTTGTTGATAATGAGAGGAATATACAATATTACGCACGCAGGGACGATCTAAGCAAAATTTTGCTCAGTGCTTTCGCCCTGATCATTTTCTAGTATTACCTGATCCTGGACTATATTATTAACTTGCCTCCTATCTCCCTCTGTATAATTTTCCCGATTATAATTTCTGTCTCGGCTATCCTGGTTATAATTTCTTCTGTCATTCTCATTATTTCTTCTATCATTATAATTATTTCTTTCTTCCCCTCTATTCTGTCTCCAATTACTATTTCCATTACAGTTTCTTCTCTCAAAATTTCCATAGTTTCTTCTATTTTCATTATATCTATTACCATTATTTCTATCTCCATTTCCATAATTTCTTTCTACATTCCCTTGATATCTTCTATTATCCCCATTCCTATATCCATAATCTATGTTTCCATTTCTATCATAATTATCTCTTCTCATAAAACCATTTCCACTATCTCTTTGTCTATCATTTCTTGTATCTTCATTTCTAATTTCTCTTTGGTATCGATGAATACCATTTCCATTCTGTATACTTCTTTCTACTCTCTGTAAATAACTTGATAAATTATCCATGGTTTTTATATTATGTAGTGCTATGGTTTCTGCTACCTCAGCATTAAAATGTCTTCCAACATATAACACCAGTTCCTCTTCTTTCATCGCCGGTTCCAAATATTGCGCCATATTATAAAGTTGCATAGCATATGTATTTAAATTTTTACTTTTATTGTAATCAAATTTCCCGAAATACAACCTTTCTCTGAAATTAGCTTGTTGAATCTCCCCCCAGAAATAAGTTAAAAATTGCATCTCAAATTCTTCCATATCCCTAATTTGTTCCTCTTTATTACAGAACCATAGTAATGCATGTCCTGATAACATTCCCCTAATTATTATTTTCTTTTCCATCATATCCCGTATTCCTTTCATTTTACTCTTCATTATTTTCATAAAAACTTTTGGGTGAATTATATTTATATTTCCATCAAATTTTACCCCTATTTCTACATTTCCTGTATAAATCATTCCTCCTCCATTTCTTCTTATATTATCTTCTAATTCTTCTTTCGTATCTTGCAATTTTCTGTTCATTTCTTCCCATTCTTGTTTAAATTGATTTCCCATTATTTGGCTCCTGTTCACACATATTTCTGTTTGTACTGTCATTCTACCATCTAAATCCTTAATTGTCTTCTCAACATTTTCTTTGTACCTTTTCATTGCTTCTTCATTTGTATCCTCACGTAACTTAATATATCCTACTTCCTTGATTATATCTTCATTTTGTCTTTTAACTTCTATTTGTATTGCTTCTGGTAAACTGTCTTCAATATTTCTTCCTAATTCCTGAATTTCTTCTTCTACATGCTTTTCAATTTCTTCTCTAATCTTAATTCCATTTTCTTGTATTTCTGCTCGTAAATTTTTATTTTGTTCAAACATATCTTCTTTCATTTCCGCCATCTGAATTTTAAATTGCTGATTTTCTTCTCTTATTTTCCTCATCTCCTTTAAACTTTCTATTTTCCCCTCTTCTATTTTCTTTTCTATATTATCAAATTTTCTATTCATAGTGTTCATGTCTCCTCTAATCTCTTCTCTCTGACCTAATAATTGTTGCAGCATTTCCATGATTCTGTTTTGTTCACTTCTATTTCCAGCACTTTCTCCTTGATTTTGTCCTGCGATGTCTTCTCTACTTCTAGTTTCTTCTAGTTTTTTCATTGATTCTGCTCTTCCGCTTACTTCTCTCTCATCATCATGATCCTCACTATGTCTTCCTTGTTCTAAATATTGTACTTGAAAATCACCCATTCCATGTCTTCTTTCTTCTTGTTCCTCTTCTGATCTTTCCTCTGTTCGTATTTGTTTTCCATCCCTTAATGTCATTCTTTTATCCATTTTGTTTTTGTTTTAATTATTTTATCAATAAAGTATAAAGTTTATTGTTTTATTACGTAAGATCCCTTAATTTAAAAAAAAACTACCCAATTATATAAACCTAACAAAGACATAAACACACCCACGTTTTTAGTTTATTTTAATGAATTATTTATTTTTACTCGACCAGTTTTAAAAGAGAGCCCCACGTTAGGACGTCAATATTGTTATGGTTTGTTTGTATTTGTTATTTTATTTAAATTTTATATTAATTTTTATAGTGCTTATACTTGCCCTTTCTTCCAGCTAGCTCATATTAAATTCGGGAACAAGAAAAACTCCTACTCTCTTTGGGTTCTGGCGCTATTAAATTATTTATTGAACTTTTTCACAGATATATGTTATTTGTATCAATCCCTATTTTCAAAATTTATTAAAATTCTTTTTCAATATATTATTTAAATAAATATGTATTAATAAAATTTTGTGACGCCTATGGACAAACCTTTCTTATTACTTTAAAAAGTAGATGTCTCTGTCGATGTGTATGTAAAGCCACAGAGTATGGAGAGTTGCAAACAATTCGGTTCAAAGCGAATGAATGTCTATGGTGTGGTATTATGAAAATTTTTGTTTGTACCTATAATAATAAAATGGAATTCAACTCAACAAAACAGTTTAATTATAATAGTGATTGCCTTTGTATGATATTTACATGAATATCAGCTCAAATTTATCTAATATTACAAAAAGAAAGAAATAATTATACAAATACAGTTACCTAACCTACAATTCAAGGGAATAAAATTTTAAATCTAAGGTGAGCTCTTATCTAATTTTGATTAAAGTGAATTATTATTGAATTTTGAAATTTATTTTAGAAGTACTTCTGATATGCATATGCTTTTGATTAAATTTTATTGGTACCAATTATTGACTAACCTTTATAATATTGAATTTTTAACTGGTTGTATGAAGATTCATAAATTTGATGAGGTAGACGGAATTACAGGATTTCACAGGAAGATTGAGGATTCTGATTCTCCTCTGGGATGCTGGAACAACTTCTGGATGGTATTTCAGGTATATTTTAACTTTTCTTCTATTTCTCAATATTTTACTGAACCTTTCTTGGTATTTTTAAACTTTTTATCTAATTTCTTTAGTTTAATTATCAATTTATACTCTTTTTTTCAAATCAAAAACTTTTTTAAACCTTTTCCTTTTTTTTTTTTCCCCTCCACTCACTTGTCTCTCTTATCAACAACCCCGCGTTGCTATGTCCTAATTCCAAAGCACTTGATTTTTTCTTCCTAATTGCAAAATTTCATAATTTCTTGTTTATTGTCTATTATTGTCTATAATATTTATTCTTGCACTATTGTAATTCTTTCTACCTTTTATATCACTAAGAACTTCACTAAATTTACCCTTTAAATTGTCCTTATTTATAAAAAAAACCTTAAAATTATGTGTACCTCTTAAATATCTAATATACAATATTCTACCATCAATAATTTTATTTTAATTCATGTAAACTCATAACCAATGTCCAATAAATCTTTCCAATTACATATTTTATATAAACTAATTGTAAATTTATTTTAATAAACGTTTTAAATGTTGATTTTATTGCACCAATCACAATGCAGTACATATTATTTTCTTAACAACCATCTCTGAAAATATTATTCTATGATTCTGTCTGACTGTTCTGTCTTCGCAAAACATACTTCATCTTGACAGTGACATTCAATTATAATTTAGGTTAGAATTCTGCCCAAAATATAATTTATATTGTTTATTAAATATTGTATACTAATAATTTCAATTTCAGGTGTAACAAATACATATTGATTATAAAAAAACAAACAAGCAAACTAATTTTAAATGAAGAAATCTAAATTTACTTTAATTATTACTGGATATGATAAAAAATATATGATACTTTATTAATTCAAGGTACGTCTTTCTATTTTTATTTCAAAATTTATATTCAAATTAATTTATTATACATATTTATTTCTTGCATTTCTATTTTTCTGAAATCCTTGAATAGAATTGATTCAAGTAATTTAATTATCTGATACCATTACACTATATACTCACAAAAAGGATATGATGTCCTGGACTACGCCTTTTCAAATAAATATTTTGTGACAATTAAGGAAAGGACGTAGTTTAGCACGTTGTAACATGTCAAGGTAAATTATTGGAGTTAAACACGAAACTTGCGGAGGAACAGGGGCGGTTTTATAAAATTTGTTAAATAATTACATACTAGAAGTGTAATTGTATGTCTGTCGTGGCATATAGCCAGATTTTCATCCCGCATTTAAAAAACGCACATTGGATATGCATACCAACAATGTTTCAAGATGTATGCGAGATACGTATTGTGATATTACACAAAAAATGTTGTGATATGTACAAAAGAATTGTCAGAAATCTGAAGAAAGAGTCTTTCGGTATTTTTTGTTATATTTTGTGGAGGTGGAATTTCTGGAAAGACAGCACAGCGAGAGTTTTAAACAAAACAAAAAAAACACAACAATTTATATCTGAAAAACTGTCTGCTATTTCAAAACTGATTAAAACAAACGACGTCAGAGGCTTGTACTCGTCCCCGAACAAATCTATACCGTAGTCTGTGAAATGAATACCAAATGCAGCATGGATTCGATATGTGCAGTCAGAACCGCTCTCCGGAAATATAAAACCACAATTTTTCATTTGAATCTTGAATTCGTATGGTAATAATTATCATACGATACCTGGAACTATGAAAAATAACGGTTACCTGCAACATTTTGTATTAATAGGTTTGTAGTTTTTCAGGACAGACTATTAGTTTTGATGTAAGTTATGTCAAAAAAGGAGTTGTGTCAGAAAATATAAAAAACTGTTAGTTAGAAGCGTTCAGCTGCGTCGTCACCGAGTCGACACTGTCGAATTGTTTTCCATCGACTGTCGGTAAACATGAAAGAGCAGTCGATCGACTTTAGAGTGTGGACGTGTTTTCGACGTTCGACCAATTGAGTACTCAGTGACGTCTTGACGTTTACGTTGACATCGTAGTCGCGTATTTTCTTAGAAAATGGAATCAGAACAAAGTCATAGCTTTTATTGAAGCATACAAATTAAAGGCAAATCTATGGGATTCCAAAGCTAAAAACTACAAAAACAGGAACATGAGGCTCGATGCCTTTATGATTTTCTTTTTTTAGTCGCGATAATAATACAGTGTGACCCATTTTGTTTGGAAGCACCCCTATAAAATCCGCATTTTTCAACCGATTTTGATTTAGTCTTTTTTGTTAGATTCAGTATCAAAAACAGAATTTGAGCACAAATTTTCATACCATAATAGCTATTTTCAAGGCCCTCTACGTTAATTTTTCTTTGCCAAAAAAGACGAAAGTATATTAGGCATTTTTTTTCTCAAATATGACTACACCACTGGATTCAGAATCATCACAAATGTAAACTATCAAAATTTTATAAAAAAAGTTTTATCAACAACAAAGTTATCACTACATGAATTTGGAAAAAGTTGTTTTTTAATCAATTTTTTACTAAGAATGTAGACACATTTTTAAAATGGCAACATGGTAAACAAAAACTAGGACTCAAACATATTGCACTGTAAAAATTCGAAGCCGAAATTTTAAAAGACAGGATAATAGGTCCATTATTTTTTGAGGGTAACATGAATGCCAATAACTTCATGAAATTCTTGTAAGGTGAGTTATCCGCAGTGATTGACGAACTGCCACTAGCAGAAAGAAGAAATTTGATATTTCAGTAAGATGGTTGTTCTGTACACTATTCTAGGATTGTCAGGCAGCGGCTTAACGAAAAATTTCCAAATGGTTAGATAGGTCGCGGTAGCGAGTTAATCGAATGACCTCCTAGATCGCCCGATTTAACTATATTGGATTTTTATCTGTGGGGGCTTTTGACACAAAAAGTGTATAAGACACGTCCAAGGAATAGAGCAGAACTGTGTGACAGAATACGACAGGCGCGTGCTGGAATAACGCCACATGAAATAAAAAAAGCGCTAAGACATAGTCGCAAACGATACGAGAAATGTGTGGAAATTAACGGAGGTCTAGTCGAGGCTACAAAAATGTAGAATTCAATTATTATTGAGTAGTTTAATAATTAAAATGTATTATTTGGTGTTAATTTTTGTATTTTCGTCACATCAGCACAATTTTACATTACTCTCAGAAGCTATAACTCCAGAACGGGTTAAGGTATCGGCTTCGAATTTTTACAGTGCAATATGTTTGAGTCCTAGTTTTTGTTTACCATGTTGCCATTTTAAAAATGTGTCTACATTCTTAGTAAAAAATTGATTAAAAAACAACTTTTTCCAAATTCATGTAGTGATAACTTTGTTGTTGATAAAACTTTTTTTATAAAATTTTGATAGTTTACATTTGTGATGATTCTGAATCCAGTGGTGTAGTCATATTTGGGAAAAAAAATGCCTAATATACTTTCGTCTTTTTTGGCAAAGAAAAATTAACGTAGAGGGCCTTGAAAATAGCTATTATGGTATGAAAATTTGTGCTCAAATTCTGTTTTTGATACTGAATCTAACAAAAAAGACTAAATCAAAATCAATTGAAAAATGCGGATTTTATAGGGGTGCTTCCAAACAAAATGGGTCACACTGTATATGCACAACCAACTATGACATCTTCATCAGACATGTTGATTAGACTGATCGACAACATTTCTGTCAACTCTGGTGTGGACGGATGCAGTTTTGTCGACTTGTTGAATTTAAGAGTTTTTATACGAAATTGGTGGTAATCATAAGCTTTTACTGACCAGAGTTCGTTGTAACATAAAAAATGCATTGAGTTAAAATATGAAATACTGGGATGTGTTTATTTTTCCGTAATAAAAGTCCAGTGTTTTATCTAACCCATAGATACAGACAACAAGAAAGAAAAATCCACATTTCTAGAGACGTCTCTGCTTCGAATTCGGGCATCATAAATATTTTGGTCGTATCGGCTAAACACAAATAGAGACTAAAGCGTTTTCCATTTAGTTTGAAAAAAAAGCTATATCCTATAGATTTCCGTGAATGGCCCATTAGCACAGCAACAATGATATAACAGCACTTTTATTTAACTATAAATCGGTTTTCGAGGAGAAATTGCGCACGGGGATTTCAATCGACGAAACGCTGCGGGGTTTTCGTTTAAAAGAAGTAATGAGGATGCTTATTTCCTACAAGAATATGTACAATTTCTTACAAACGAGATTAAATAACTATCTTCAGAAATAGTAATAATAGTTAGTTTGTATTTTTACGTTTTTATGGAATGGAATAAAATGAAATTTTTTCGTTTTGATAGATGGAATTCCAGATCCAGTCCTCCAGTGTTCTTCAACAGCATACATCCATTTCTTCCTAGATCGTCCCCTTTTTCCTCACCTCGTTCGTATCTAAGAAGAATCTTGTTCATCGAGTCTTTGTGCTTGAATTTTACTTGTAATATACCCCAAAGAAAAAAAATCTAACGGGCTAAGATCCGGAGAACGAGCTGGCCACTCTATGAATCCTCTACGGCCAATCCATCGATTTGGAAAATTCGCATCCAGAAAATCCCTAACCCGTCTATCATAGTGGGGAGGTGCTTTATCTTGTTGAAACCAAACATTTTGTAGTAATTGCCCATTCTGTTAAAGTGCAGGAATAGTTTCGGTATTTAGTAGATCCAAATACAGGTTTTAAACTTTCCAAATTTTATGCCAAAAGTTTGTCAAATTTTTGGTAGCCGGATTTTATTTAAAACCACCGTATATATTCCGCGTAATATGTTTCAACATAGTTAAACCGGTATTTTGTTCATGTAGAAGTGAATATATTCTTATGAAACAACAGTTAATCATATTGTTTTAATAATTTTATACTCAAATCCATATAATTTTTTCCTCGTATATCGAAATTGCCTCGCTTCTTTGTTCGTGGGATATTCCCAGGACAAGGATTGTTTAAAATATTTCCAATTTCGTTTACGTGGGAAATGGATCGTCTTAAACAGTTATTTTTATTGCTAGTCAATACTAACTGGATATTTCAATGAACGGCAACAATACGCGACCGTAAAAGAACTGCAGTGGTGAATTGTTAATAATTCAAATATCGAAATTGTGGTATTTTTTGTGTAATTTATAATCCACAAACTATAAAAGCATATTTAACATTAAAACGCCCCAATTGCATGACGAATGATGAATTAGCCAAGCAGGGAGCGAGTGCGGTCATGATAGGATCAGAACCTTCCTGTGAAATTGCAAAAAACCTCACTAACGAGAGCATCCTCCAATGGATAAACAACCAGGCGTTGCGCTGGTGACATAAAACCCCAGGACAAAGGAACGCTAAACTATTCCTTAAAAGCCCTTCGACCAAACTGTCACGCGGCTTACTATGTCAAAGTCGAGAAACGATGAGGATGATGGTGGAAATGCTAACCAGACATTCTAGGCTGAGGAAGCTTATGCACACAATTCGCATAGCAGATGACAGCCAACATTATTAACTACTCTTCTCCTATAAATAAACCGCTCACTACACCCAAGCTGGAACTATGTTCCATGACTCTCTTATCTCAACTTTTTACTAGAATTCACTCAGTTCTCCAACCTGTACTGACTATAGATGAATCTTTCCTTTGGTCGGACTCTCAGGTAGTACTATTTTGGGTCAAAGGCTCTCCCACCCAGTGGAGCACTTTTGTGTGTAATAGAGCCTCCCTTGTTCAAGCTGCTACGAAACAAGCAACCTGGAGACACCTATCATCTGTCCAAAACCCCGCCGATATGCTGTCCAGAGGAAAATTTCAACCTAATTCTATTCACCTTTGGAAGTCAGGCCCCTCTTTTCTATCCAACCCAGAATCCGGCTCGAAGGACCATAAAATGGAGGATTGGTTTTCATTTACTTCTGCCCTCCATTTGGGAAATGAGCTGAGTGGACTGTATATTTTTTTACGATGGTTTGGTTTTTCCTCGCTTACGATCAATGACCAGCGGCCTCGATCACAGGCTACTTTAAACTATCTTCTTAAGCAACAATTGTAAATATACAGTTTTCCTTGGTTTCCAATATCACTGCAGTTTTACTGATCTTAAATGGGAAAAAAGATATTCAGGATATCCCTATAGGGCATAAGCAAAATTATTAAACATCAAATGTAACTTCTGTCATTTTGACGATGATATGTCAATATCGATAATATAGTGGAATTAATTATAAATAGTTTCATACACTATAAAGTAAGTAAAAGAAAATTCCAAAGTAGTTTTTCTTGAATAAGAATGTAATAATCGATTCAGAAGTGGGATATAAGCAAAATGCATGTATATTGCACCCTGAAAATCTCGTTTACTTTCAAATCGGGATAAAATTGTTTGAGAAATGAGATTCTGGATTATAACATTCGATATTCATCTGTCACAAAACATCTGTTTCTGAAATTTAGTACAAATAACCAAAATTGACGAAAGAAATCCTTTTTTTTCATCGGAAAATATATCATACGTAACTGTTTAGGATATAAACGTATTATTACGAAATTGTTCCGTTTTCTTCTGATGTGTAGAATAACTGGCTGGTTCGTTATGGAGAAACATAAAACATCACGATTTACATAAGCTGTTTGGATAAAAACGATAAACAAGAAACATCGTACCTTGCTTATATGGTTGAAGAGAGATGGGAGAGATCGTTGACGGAAATGGTGGTTTTCAAGCAAATTTTAATAACGATAAAGAATTCCATCAAAATTGAATACTGTCTTCATTTTTATTGATACTTGGGAAACGAGTTTCTCGGGTACTCGGCCATAAATAAGATACGGGTGGTAACTCGAAATATCTAAAGTTGGAAAAATCACAATTTTAAATTCGCCAAAAGTAGAAAAAAAGTCAATTAAGCTGCTCCAAAAAAATATATTGACTAGTTTTTCAAATAATGCCAGACATAAACTTAATGCGGATGAAGCTAGTGATATATACAGATTGCGAAAGGGCTCTTCGAACCGTACGATTTACACAAGCACGACAAGGAAAATATGACAAAAACAGCTTGAAAGAAAGAGAAAGAACAACTGTGCGTGGCCAGTAAAGGCGTGTATTTAGTTCCAGAGGCCGGCCGAATGTCTACTGCCCCCCATTTCAACCGCCGTTGCCAGAAGCCAGAAGAATATTTTTGTCCCGTCATCGTTGACTCCTTTTCGAGCTCATGCACTATTAGGCAAAACCAAGCACCTCCATCCGGCAGCAGTGTCATTTTCAAATACAATGGTATGTGCTTCCAATGTGATCAACGTTTGTAGCGAAAAGGCCTAGGAATAACTAGAAGAAGAAAAACCAAGGGCAGAGGCGGTATCCAGGCTAATAGGTCTGGCAAAAAGAATAAAGCTAGATATATAGCTCTAAAAATAGGGACGACCACAATAGATCTGCATAGAGGGGAGGTGGTTAAAGTTATAACGTCTACATATGAGCAAAAAGACGTCTCCATTTATATGATTTTTGACATGTTTATTCGTTTTTTTTTTCATAAAAGTGACGCCTTCAGGATTATGTGGGGTGCAAGTATCTTTCAAGCGGAAATTCACGCAATAAGAAAGTGTGCCCAGTTCAATATTGACAAAGGATATAGAAGGCAAAGGATTATCATAATGTCTGATAGTCAAGCAGCCATTAAAGCGCTGAGTTCCTTGTAATCAGTTCCAAAATGGTGTGGGAATGCCTAGGCAAACTTAATGAACTAGGCGAGAACAATATAGTCACCTTACTGTGGATTCCAGGACACACTGGAATAGAAAGAAACGAAATAGCAGATGAACTAGCAAAGAGGGGGAGTGAAATACCCTTTTGGGGGCCGGAACCTTTTTGCGGAATCAGCTCCAATATAATATTGGAAGAAATAAGTAAAGCCGAAGAAAAGAGAAGATCTGACAATTGTAAATATCTAGTAGGGCTTAGGCAATCAAAGATTCTTCTGGGTGACTACAACCTGTTGAGATCAAATGAATGCATAAGTCAAAGCAAAACTGCACTAAGAGTTTTAACAGGAATCCTAACGGGACATTGTCGCCTGAATGGACACCTTAAAAAGCTCAAAATAGTGGAGGAAGAAGATTGTAGATTTTGTGGAATGGAAGAAGAAACCTCCATCCACATACTTGCGAACTGCACAGTATTTCAGAATCCTAGGGCACAGTACCTGGGAGACTACTGGATAGAAGAGGGACAGTTACCTAAGTTGAGGCCTGCAGATATCCTAAAATTCCTCCGGGAAATAGGACTAAAGGAGCTACTAGTATCTGAGACTCTCCTCAGAAACTAAGTAGAAGTAAGGGGGCACAATAGATCTTTTAGGTCTCAGTGAATGTTACCCCAAAATACATACATACATACATACATACATTATGTGGGGTGGATAGTTTTCCTTGAAATGCTCTGTATAGACAGTAAATGACAGTGGGTATTGAAGAAAATATTATTAAAAATATAAAGGTGAAATCTTTGAACAGAAAACTTTTCTTAAATTGAGTTGTTAAACGTTGAAAGTTCCTCTTATCTTGGAACTTTAGGAAACTGTAATCACTATTATACTTTTTCTTTTTACAGCGAAACTCCTTCAAATATTGGTATTATGAAATTCAAAATAAACCGGAAATGTTTATTCGATATTCATATCCCATTTTCAATAGCTCGATACTTCTCAAAAGTCATTTTTTTATAGGAAAAATTGTATTTTCAAGTATACTTTTGAGTAAAATTAGTTTGCATTGATTCATAATAAAATAACAGCATTCGGCAAGGTCTCTTTGAGGATTAAAAAGCCGAAGAGATAAAAAAAGCCATAAATCATAACTAGTCTTGACCTACCCCCAACAACGAACAATTTATTCTTATTGGTGTATACGAACGCGTTCATCATATAGTTTACGTCAATTGGGATATGAGAAAAATGGATCCCCAAATGTTTGAATGATGACCAAAAGCGTGCAAGGGTAGAAGCATCGCGTTCGATCTGTGCTCGATTTGAAAACGATGTAGACTTCTTAAACTATAGATGAGACTTGGGTACATTTCTACGATCCAGAAATAAAGCAACAATCGATGGAATGGCGACACTTTGGTTCTCCAAGACCTAAGAAGTTTCGTGTTCATAAATCAGCTGGAAAAGTTCTTGCTTCAGTTTTTTGGGATTGCCATGGAGTAATCATGATTGATTTTTTTGGATAAGGGTAGAACAATAACTGGAGATTACTATTCGACATTACTGACGCGGAAAGCTATCCAAAGGTGTTTTGTTTTTGCAGGACAACGCCCCTGCACACAAATCTCATGTTGCCATGCAAAAAACTCGTGATATAGGGTTTGAATTACTAGAACACCCCACTGATTCACCAGATTTGGCTCCGTCCGACTATCATCTCTTTCCTCGACTGAAAAGAAGTTTAAAAGATCGTAAATTTTTTTCCAACGAGGAGGTAATAAAAGCTGTGGAGGTCTGGTTAGCAGAGCAAGAAGAAACTTTTTTTTTGAAAAATCTAGAGACGTTGTAGGTTCGCCGTAATAAATGATAAAAAATATGTACAGGCAACTAAAACAATAATAATGATTCGATTCTGGTCATAAATCCTATCAAATAAGTATTTTTCATCCAAGAATTTAATATAAAAATTTAATAATTACGTTTCAGTAGCAGCTTGGGAAATTTTCCTGTAAAAAGTGTAACAAGTTAGCCCGTTTAAATAAGTTTCAAGCGAAAGTCGTCCGCATTATTGGATGAAAAAACTTTTTATTAAAATTTTATTCATTTTCAAAACAAATAGAACAGTCCAAAGAAGTATTAAGGGGCGATTATATATAATTTATAAGTAAATTAAGGATTAACTTTACTTTTTATTTGCCTTTATAAATGAAATTTCATTTGAAATATAAGGAAAAGGGCTTGGAAGGTTGGTTCAACGACATGCAAAAGTGTATTTTATCCACATGCGAACGTATATTTCAAAAATTTTATCCCAAAGTAATCAGAATGAAAATAATATAATTTTGTAGATGTCAAGTTAATCATTATAAAACCGATGAAGGTCAGATTGTGCTGTAACATTCAAATAAAGCATTTAGTCTAAATATATAATATACAAGTGACATTTATTAGAAGTTTAAATAATACTATAAAACAATTCCTTACAGGATGATTGATTTTTTAGTTAAGCAGAGCTCTAGCACAAGCTCGAAAAATAAAGACTTCTGAACGAACAGTCAGGAGCAGGTTTAATGGAAAAAGATTAAGGAATAGACCAGCAATTACAGCTTACCAGAATAGTTAGATTGTATTTAATTCGAGCTCATGCAAACTGTACTTTTTATGACTGGAAACAATTTTTGTTAACGACTGAAGCATCACCACAACTATAGTACTATGGCTGGGCGAATAGAAGCAGTTATAAGATAAAGGAATTGATCGATTAATCGACTGGTTCGGCACCCTCAGTCAGAGGTTTCGAGACCTCGACACCTCAGCCTTTAAGGCCGGGCCACACCGGCATCCATCCGTCCGATGGATGGACGTCCGACCTCGGACGTCCACGGAGCACTCCGATTCACACCGAAAGCATCCATCCAGTGGACGGATGGTTTCATGAATCTCTTCATCAACGAATATTTTGTTCACTTGTGTCAGTAGCAGTGCATAAATAATGTCGTTTAATATGTCTTGGTGTGAAAGTGATTTGTCAAAAAGTATTCCTTGGCTTGATGACTGCAAGTGAACTGGGGTAGTTTTGTCTGATACCATGTAGAGCGCGTGTGACCGGGCCCAGAGCTCATTTGCAAGAGAAACGTCCATGCGGAATTAATGGATAGAATATCATGAAATTTTGACAGCTGTCTGTTTAAGGTAAACATGCGTCATCTATGTGTATATTTTTTGTCAATACGTTCAGGTAGAGTCCGTTTCATTTGAGAACGGAAAGCTTGTTTACATGCGCAGAGACGAGTTTTCGCTAGTTGCCGAACAACAAGGGCGCCGTCGTCCATTTTCACCTTTATTATTGGTGCGGCCATATTGTTTGCGCACATTTCATCTGTCAGTGGTCCGTTCTCAAATGAAACGGACTCTATCAATAAGTAATTATATAACTCACTTTTGATTATAAATTAAAGGATAAAAAAGAAAGTAAAATAAATACAAAAGCCGTAATAAAATATATAGACAGTTTTTTTCAGTAATTAGGTATCCATTGTAGGCTTTTTTACAAGTCTGCAGAACCATTTAAGTAGATTTCAGTTCTGATGTGGCCAACTACCCCATTGTTTTGATGTTCATTTTAGTCCTGCTACAATAGGGAATGAATTATGGGGTCATTATTTAGAGAACTCATTGTTATTGTTTCCCACTCAAAAAATATTCCATTTTTAAGCTAGAACGTATATTGTTTGTTGTACATTTCACGTTTACAAATTATTTCGAATGAATGAGAACCGTCAAAAATAATACAATGGTCCGGCAAATAAGATGTTTCCAGCTTTTCCAAATGGAATCCTTTCAATGGCGTTTGCCGAGCGTAGCCGCGGTCGTAATGGTAAACGTTATTTATTCTATTCCGCGAATAACCACAGATAGTGAATTACCAGGAATAATATTTTGTTATTAAACGGAACACCTGATTTTGGAAGTCATATTAAAAGAGAGAGAAATTTCAAATAACCAATATCCAGGTTTTTTTATGATCCTTGGAAGAATGTACAAAAGATGTTTTAATTCTGAAGCTTTTGAAAAGTAGAGTTCATATAATAGTCTTCTTGATGTGCGTCATCGTTTGTGACGTACAGATTGCGTAAATTACTTTGGAACCCTAGCCTCGGATTACACAAGTACGACAAGGATATATGAAAGAGAGAGAAAGAATAATTGTGCGCGGTTATCACTTTGTTTCATCTTAGGGGTGTATTCTTATTTCCCGAGACTGGCCGGATACTCCTTTACAGAGAGAATTCACTAGTTGGTGGTTTTCAGTATGCTCCCAACATGGAAGGAGTGAGGGTGTTAAAGAAATAAAAAAATACAATCGTTATTACGTAACCTGTACATCTTAAAATTCATTTTTGTCAACATGATCATTTCAGACCAAGTTGACAATTTCTAACTACAATAGGATATTATTTTAGCCATTGTAACTTGAAAATAAAACAGCATTTCTTGAGAGAACCATAATTAATAAACTAAAAATCCCTTCCATTAATAAATTGAATTGAAAAAATAAAATAAGTAGGTAGGTACCTACACCTATTCTAAACATAAAATATGAACTTCCTGAAAAAATAAAAGTAAAAATCCATTCTAAAGGTAAACATAATTTTAATGAATTAAGTGTTCAAATAAACCACCTTCCTGTGCCAGACAATAACCAAATCTGTGATAAAGATTTGATCCCATATCTCTAAGATTATTTGGCGTAATGCTGGCACAAACGTGCTGTATTTTCACCCTTAAAAAAAGTCAACGATAACGAGACAAAAATATCATTTGTACATTTTTCACTTATAATTCTTATTGTTAGTAAATTTCATTGTTTTATTTGTTTAAATGTGGCCACTGTCTCATTGATGTTTTTACTGACCCCATGTATTTGATGTTCATTAAAATATGTACAGGTGCTGTATTGACAATTTATGTATGTATGTATTTTGCGGTAACATTCACTGATACTTAAAAGATCTATTGGGCCCCCTTACTTCTACTTAGTTACTGAGGAGAGTCTTAGGAGTGTTGTCAAAAGCTTCTTCTATGTCCAAAAATGCACATACTACCGTTTCTTGGTTGTCTAAAGTAGGTGGTGCAATCTATAAAGTGTGACTACTAGTTTTAAACAAACATTTAATATGAGCTCTCGAATATTTTACTTTAGGTAAAAAGTGGATAAAAAGTGGATCGAAAATATTAGGCGTGATCCATTTGCTGTCACATAATTTATTGTTGCCGCCTTGTCTCGTTTTCGAAAATAGAGGATTATACTCGATACGTCCAGTTTCTTTTCCATTATTTTCAATTTCAGATACGAAATAAGTGGTTTTGCAGTAAGCTGCTTCTCCTCCGCGCCAAGCTAGTTCAAACGCCAAAATGTGATATAATTTCCTTTGAAGTCCTTCCGGTTCATTCTCGTTATATAATCTGGCCATTGCAATTACTTCAGATTTATTAAGAGCTGATGCACTACATTTTCTCTTTTCGAATTGTGCTTGTATGATTTTACGTTTAGCATTACGTGCAGCTCGTGATAAATTATAAACTGAACATCGGTGAGAGGGTTGAATACAATATTAAATTCGTTATAATATTTACTTTGTAGCATTTTAGCGGTGGTGTTCCAAATTGTTTTAACTACCGCTTCTTTGTAGTCTTCTCCGTTACTTTTTCGCATATTAAATGCCCAATCTTGCAATATTACATTGAATTTCTCGATGGAAGTATCTTTGCATCGCAAAACGTAGAAAATTGTCGCCAGATTGATGATTGCGTCGCAACTGTATTAGTAGGCACACAGGTATTAACAATTTGACTAATTTCGGCGTTCGTAGACACACCGAATCGACTAATTGTAGTTCTTGAAAATTCAATAAGTTGTTGAGAAACATGCCAAACTATTTATTCTGGTAACCAACACCGCGATAATTGATGAACAAATGAATAAGTGAAAAAACCACTAGTGTATTTGTCGCTGTAAAAGTTAAAGCTAACTTTTTCGCTGTCAAAGTGACAATTGCACTGTGGCATATGCGATTCTTTATACATGAATTAAATTGTCTATACAAAATTTGATAAGTCAATTTCTAATGTTTCAGTTAATCAAACCGAGTTGACATATTTAATTGAATTACACAATGATCAGTTTCAGCACGAATATCACACCAATTCATGATCAAAGTTGGTAAACTCCAATTTTAGTTGAGGGGTTTAGGCCTACACAGCCAAAAGTTTATTCGACAACCGCCAACTCATCGAATAAACATCGTGCGGTATCGGGAATTTATGAAGCAACCGTTCCCTCCAGTTGATTGATAACCGGCACGTTGTTTGCTAATAATAAGACAAAGTTATAACCTTATCAAGTTATAATTTCGGAAGTTTATAAATGTCTAAACACCTTTAGATTATAAATGTTTTCAAATGTACACCGTAAAAATATCAAAAACCTTTCAATCTTCCTGTAAGTCGAGAAGTTTATGAAATATGAGCAAACAAAAAAGGCAGTGACTGTATTGAAAGAGATAGAGAAAGCTTATTGGGCTCACGACAGTTCCAAAGCAAGATAGGAATGTATTAGTATAGCTCCCATTTTAATTTCATTGGTATTCACCTTGCTCATCTGATTTGAAAGAGTTAAGTTTGTTGATGTAACACATTTGCTGAAAAGTCCCCCTTTTTGTTCAAAATTAGTTTTATTCATCAAGAACAACGCAATCATTACAGCGCCGCTCTAACATTTCAATACCACTTTTGTAGAACGATTTATCTTTTATCTCAGTGTAAGCGATAACCTCTTCATTCGAGTAAAATTTTTTACCGGCGGGCATTTTTTAGGTCTGCGAACAGCCAGTAGTCGCTGGGAGCAAAATCTGGCGAATACAGTGGATGTGGGAGAAATGCGAAGTTCAATTCATGTAGTTTTGCCTTTACTTTGATTGACTTGTGACACGGTGAATGTCTTGATGAAACAACATTGTTTCCTTCGCCATATGTGGACGTTTCTTTGCAGTTTTGGCCTTCAAACGCTCCAATGTTGATGGTATTTCCCTTTTCAAGATAGTGGATGAATATTACACTACAACTCGACCAAATTCATTTCAACCGTGAGAATCGGATGCACGTAGATCACGCCTACGACAATGTTGGCAGCTACTAGTTCTAGGCTGAACGTTGCACTGTAAAGATCCATTTCAACTGATAGTGGTACAATCCGCGTAGGAATTTATATGGAGTTTAAGTCGCTTGTAAAACACAAGATTTTGAGTGCTCAAAGTCGTGAAATAGTGCAAGTTTTAAAATTTATGACATTGGATGCACAACCAAATTCTCAGGATTTTATTTAGGAAGTATTTAACTAAATAAACTTTTTCCGCCGAGTGTACATGCGTTTATTCCGCGGGTTTGACATCTCTCCCTCTCGCTTCTTTGTTTGCGCATTTCATAGTTGAATTTGGTCGAGGTGTACGTACATCCCAAAATACCTTCCAGTTGATTGTTGTGATTTTGGGCGCTTTGGACGAGGTTCTCCAGTTGCTGTCGACTCAGATGACGAAAGTTTTGATTCCTTAGTAAAGTGATCCAAAACCATCTTGATAGCCTTCACTAAGAAAAGAAAACTCAACCTCAAAACCATTAAACTTGATGGGAACGACGTTGAATGGAGACAAGAAGTCAAGTATCTAGGTTTGACTCTAGACAGCAAACTCCTGTGGAACAAACACGAGAAGGAGATTACATACAAAGCAAAAATGGCTCTAATGGTGTGCAGGAATCTGGCAGGGAGAAACTGGGGTTGTAACCCAAAAATCCTGAGCTGGATGTACACTGCCATAGTGAGACCAATTATCACTTATGGAGCCATTGCGTGGAGTAGTAGAACTAGCCTCTTGACGACGAGAGAAAACCTCTCTAAAATTCAAAGACTAGCCTGTATATGCATAACAGGAGGAATGAGTACATGCCCAACGGCAGCAATGGAAGTGATTCTCAACCTCACACCATTACATATGGTGGTGGAGAGTGTTGCAGAAAGAACAAGATACAGACTAAGTAGAGAGGGAATCATTAAAAAGAAAACCACCTCTTCACTTCTTAGAAATCAGACAACCTGGGACATGCCACAAGATGGTATGATGAAAAAGTATAACTTTTCAAAGAAATTCGCTACGGAATTAAGCAACAAGAAGAAATGGGATCCAAATACCATTACCAGACTTGGAAAGAATGCCATTCAATGGTACAGAGACGGCTCAAAAGCAATAGAAGGAACTGGGATAGGAGTGTACGGGCCAGGAACCAAACACTCTGAAAGCTTGGGAAAAACCCCAAGTATCTTTCAAGCGGAAATTCACGCAATAAGAAAGTGTGCCCAGTTCAATATTGACAAAGGATATAGAAGGCAAAGGATTATCATAATGTCTGATAGTCAAGCAGCCATTAAAGCGCTGAGTTCCTGTGTAATCAGTTCCAAAATGGTGTGGGAATGCCTAGGCAAACTTAATGAACTAGGCGAGAACAATATAGTCACCTTACTGTGGATTCCAGGACACACTGGAATAGAAGGAAACGAAATAGCAGATGAACTAGCAAAGAGGGGGAGTGAAATACCCTTTTGGGGGCCGGAACCTTTTTGCGGAATCAGCTCCAATGTAATATTGGAAGAAATAGGTAAGGCCGAAGAAAAGAGAAGATCTGACAATTGGAAAGATCTAGTAGGGCTTAGGCAATCAAAGATTCTTCTGGGTGACTACAACCTGTTGAGATCAAATGAATGCATAAGTCAAAGCAAAACTGCACTAAGAGTTTTAACAGGAATCCTAACGGGACATTGTCGCCTGAATGGACACCTTAAAAAGCTCAAAATAGTGGAGGAAGAAGATTGTAGATTTTGTGGAATGGAAGAAGAAACCTCCATCCCCATACTTGCGAACTGCACAGTATTTCAGAATCCTAGGGCACAGTACCTGGGAGACTACTGGATAGAAGAGGGACAGTTACCTAAGTTGAGGCCTGCAGATATCCTAAAATTCCTCCGGGAAATAGGACTAAAGGAGCTACTAGTATCTGAGACTCTCCTCAGAAACTAAGTAGAAGAAAGGGGGCACAATAGATCTTTTAGGTCTCAGTGAATGTTACCCCAAAATACATACATACATACATACAAAGTGATGGATCCAAGTTTCATCTATTGTCACATATCGAAGCAAAAATTCCGGTTTGTTACGTTTAAACATGGTCAACTACTGTTCAGAAGCATCAACACGTTCTTGTTTTTAGCAAACGCGGCACCCACTTTGAACAGAGCTTTCCCATAGTCAATTGCTCATGAAATATAGAGCCAACACGTTCTTTTGATATCTTCACGATGTCAGCTAGCTCGAGCAACTCCACTTTTCGATCATTCAAAACGATTTAGTGGATTTTTGTGGACTCCTACATTCAGGAAATCTAAAATAACTTGAACTTGAAATTGTATATCCTTTCCTGGTCTATTATTTTTTTGTATTTATCCAGTAAATGCCAAAAAAGATACGGCAGATCTTCGTACTGTTAATTATTTGAAGGTTAATGTATAAAAGATTTTTGTTGAGAGTAAGTGACCGCATTTTGGCTTTAATGAGAGACAAAAGGATTTAATGATCAGCTCGTTAGATAATCCCAACTCTTTTCATAGTTCAAGAGCTTTTGTGATGTGTTGGGATTTTTCAAAGCACCTTTGTTCAACAGTTTCTACCACAAAAATCTTATTTAAACTCCATTAAAGTGAAGTTTTTTTACTATAAAATGGATTTTCATCCAAAAAACCGTTCCAGATTTTACAAAAAACTATATGTCAACTTTTAACCATCATTTGCCATCTGTAACTTGTCACCTATCAACTGTCACCTGTTACAAACAGTTGAATATGACAACATTAGAGATGGGTAGTTATTCTAAAAAGGTTATCATACTAAAAAGATTTAGATTAGGGCGTATTCGAAATAACAAAGTGACAAACTGAAGGAAATATACTTTGTGTAATTTCAATTCAAAACCTTATATTTGAGAATATCCAAACTTCCTCAATTTTATTTCGTCCTTTGTAATATGGAATTCATTATGTATTTAACGCCGCAGATGATTAAATCAACTTCACTGAAGTTTCGATAACTTTTAATTAATACAAAGCGCAATTCATTATATTGTCACTGAATGGATTCGACTTCGAACCAGTCGAATGAAAGGAAATGCGGTTCTGTCTCGGAAAGAAACGATAAATATTTTAACATTGTAATTTCAGTTAAATTAAAATATTTTTAAAAAGGTTGTTCACATTTCTGGCTTATCCTGTAAACATCGTTAGATTGTATGCTCTTTTTAATGAGCAAATATTTGATATTGGTAGATTTTTTTTTAGAAGGGATGAAACAAAATGCAAACATGAATCAATTTACCTACTAGGAACTCGCTTTTAAATCTTGTTTAAGCCTTAATTGGACACCTGTCGAAATTGTTTTCTTTCTGAGCCCGAAAGATTTACGAAAAATCAATTTTCATTTAGCTGGAACAGCGCAGGAACTTTCAAGAGTCGAAAAAATCGAAAAAATGTTACTTATAGTTCGAAACCGGTACGTTGGACGGAAAATTTCATCACAAAGTTCATATTCTGTTCACTTTGTAGTTTGTTACATTTTTAGATTAATAAAAATGAGCTGTTTCCAAACATGTTTGGTACTTGTGGTCTAGCAGACAGAATATGAAATAAATTATTTCTTATCAATTTAAAAAAAAAACATAGTCGTCTAGTTTTTTGTGAAATGTCATTATTTGTTTAGTAATTTATTGATGTTCAGTTTAACACTACAATATTTTTGGCATTCGTGAATGTTTTAATCATTGTTTAGATTTAATTTGAAGTAGAAATGGAGTTTAGTGTAAAACAAAAAATTGAAATACTTATGACGATTGGGTATGGAGACAGATCGCGAACTCATATGAAAGCGTGCAATTTGTTTAAAGATAAATATCCAGAAAGACCTATAACGCGTTCAACAGTCAGTGAGATTGAAAAGAAATTTCGAGAAACTGGTACAGCATTAGATGTTTTACTTAGTTTTGAAGAAGATGCGCACACTTCTGTGTTAGTCGCAATATCGGTGTTAGCAAAACAACGGTACAAAAACTATTACAGCTTGAAAAATGGCATCCTTATAAAATCAAACTTGTGCAGGAATTAAACGAAGATGATCCCGATAGAAGAATCCAATTTTGCGAAAAAATGATGGATAAATGTCACAGAGACCCTCTCTTGATACGAAACATTATTTTTCCTGATGAGGCCACTTTCAAGTTAAATGGCGAAGTTAACCGTCAGAATTGTAGATACTGGGCAAAAGAAAACCCCCACTGAATGCGTGAGCATCATACACAATACCCGCAAAAGGTAAATATATGGGATGGAATTGTAAGAAATCGAATTTAATTTAAACGGGGCAATGTACCTTGAGTTTTTAAGGGGGTATCTCGTACCTACTTTACGTAATTTGTTTCCCAGCAGACGTAATCCTGGAGGTTTTGATGAAAGTTTATGGTTTCAACAGGATGGTACACCTCCACATTATGCTGTAGATGTTAGAAGGTACCTAAATGAAATTTTTCCGAACAGGTGGATTGGTACACGAGGACCTATTGAATGGCCAGCGCGGTCACCAGATTTCAATCCTTTGGATTGTTTTATGTGGGGCCATCTGAAGAATGTTGTGTATCAAATATTCAAGATTTTGATTTTTGCGCAAAACAGTTGGCAAACTTCACGTAGCTTTTTCTTATACAGTGTGACCCATTTTGTTTGGAAGCACCCCTATAAAATCCGCATTTTTCAACCGATTTTGATTTAGTCTTTTTTGTTAGATTCAGTATTAAAAACAGAATTTGAGCACAAATTTTCATACCATAATAGCTATTTTCAAGGCACTCTACGTTAATTTTTCTTTGCCAAAAAAGACGAAAGTATATTAGGCATTTTTTTTTCTCAAATATGACTACACCACTGGATTCAGAATCATAACAAATGTAAACTATCAAAATTTTATACAAAAAGTTTTATTAACAACAAAGTTATCACACTACATGAATTTGGAAAAATTTGTTTTTCAATTAATTTTTTACTAAGAATGTAGACACATTTTAAAAATGGCAACATGGTAAACAAAAACTAGGACTCGAAACATTATTGCACTGTGAAAATTCGAAGCCGAAATTTTAAAAGACAGGATAATAGGTCCATTCTTTTTTGAGGGTAACATGAATGCCAATAACTTCATGGAATTCTTGGAAGGTGAGTTATCCGCAGTGATTGACGAACTGCCACTAGCAGATAGAAGAAATTTGATATTTCAGTAAGATGGTTGTTCTGTACACTATTCTAGGATTGTCAGGCAGCGGCTAAACGAAACATTTCCAAATGGTCGGATAGGTCGCGGTAGCGAGTTAATCGAATGGCCTCCTAGATCGCCCGATTTAACTATATTGGATTTTTATCTGTGGTGGCTTTTGATACAAAAAGTGTATAAGACACGTCCAAGGAATAGAGCAGAACTGTGTGACAGAATACGACAGGTGTGTGCTGGAATAACGCCACATGAAATAAAAAAGCGCTAAGACATAATCGCAAACGATACGAGAAATGTGTGGAAATTAACGGAGGTCTAGTCGAGGCTACAAAAATGTAGAATTCAATTATTATTAAGTAGTTTAATAATTAAAATGTATTATTTGGTGTTAATTTGTATTTTCGTCACATCAGCACAACTTTACATTACTCTAAGAAGCTATAACTCCAGAACTGGTTAAGGTATCGGCTTCGAATTTTTACAGTGCAATATGTTTGAGTCCTAGTTTTTGTTTACCATGTTGCCATTTTTAAAATGTGTCTACATTCTTAGTAAAAAATTTATTAAAAAACCACTTTTTCCAAATTCATGTAGTGATAACTTTGTTGTTGATAAAACTTTTTTTATAAAATTTTGATAGTTTACATTTGTGATGATTCTGAATCCAGTGGTGTAGTCATATTTGAGAAAAAAAAATGCCTAATATACTTTCGTCTTTTTTGGCAAAGAAAAATTAACGTAGAGGGCCTTGAAAATAGCTATTATGGTATGAAAATTTGTGCTCAAATTCTGTTTTTGATACTGCATCTAACAAAAAAGACTAAATCAAAATCGGTTGAAAAATGCGGATTTTATAGGGGTGCTTCCAAACAAAATGGGTCACACTGTATAAAACGGAGTCTAACTATTAAAATTAACTTGAAAATATTTTAAAAATTCCGAAAGTTTGATAACTTGAAAGCTTCTAGATTTTCATTAGACGTAAAACAATTAAAATGTTCTTGTACAAAAGACTCCCGTTTTCTCTCCCTTATTTTTCATTATAAATGGACGATGACAGGGTGAAAATGAGTTGATTGATGATAATATGCAGCTCATTGTTAAGCCTGAAACTGATACGCCCTTCATTATTACTACACCCCTATCATTAATTGATTTTTCAATTGGAAACGAGAAAAAGTGGTGTTGGAAAATTACCTTAATCAATCTATCAAATTCATTCCTACATGAACTCGGACAAATTACATAAAAAATATGCAGAATGGATATCAATCAAGTATTTATTCGAGTAAGCTTAAATCGACTCATACAATTCTCGAGTTATTAGCCGAAACTCCTTTCGATTGTCTGCTTGTGTATTGAGAAACTCCTCGATTGAATGCCGACGTGCTGATTTTACAAAACAAAACTTTACACGATTCCTTACCAGCTACATTCTCTTTATCTTTAGAAACTCACAAAACTTTTGTCATCAATCGTCTTTGTTCATACGAATCTTCTGTTGATTTCCTAGTTTGGAATTTAAATGAAAGTCGAGTCAATCGATCTATTTATAGATGCTTCCTTAATACTCCTTGTTGGGATATTTACAATTAACAACAAAAAATGGAAAACAAACATCATTGCCTATTTTATCTGTAGCTGGAGAAATGCCCAAAGTTTTTTTAATAGATGCGATGGTTACCTTTCAAGTGTTGCATTTAACAATATAGTTGGCAAATGTCAGAATTAACTGTCTTGTTTAATAAATTGACGCAAAAGTTTCATAAGCTGTACATAAACTGTGTCTACCAACAACTACAGTTCCTCTGCTGATTGGTACATATCGATTTCATTGTCAGAAGTAACATCGAATTCTTATAAATATATATACAGCGTGTCCACGGATGGTGTATCATATAGGTGGAAAATGTTTAAATATTAGTTTTAGTAAAAAATGTCATTCTTGATAAAAAAAATTTGATTCTCTGAAACCCCATGAAATGAAATAAAATTCAAGTTTTTCAAAATCCGTCTCATTTTATAGCCGGTATTATGAAAACTGTATGAATTTTTGCGAAAATAATTTATTAATCTAGTGAGTGACGTTTACGATGTACCAAGTAACTGTCAACTTTTATAAATAATTTTCAAATTGTCATTCTTTAATAAATATTCGACTAATATTTAAACATTTTCCACCTTTAGGATACCCCATCCGTGGACACGCTGTATATAAATCATAAAGACATTTTCTATTTTCTAAAAATTAAGAATGAACCACGTGGTCAAAGGTTCCAATCTAAGGTAATTTAGGACACTGTGAAGAGTATCTATCAAGCAGAATTTTTATTTTGTGAAACAGTAATTTCAGTGACAGTTTAATTCATGTATAAAAAATCGCATATGCCACAGTACAATTGTCACTTTGACAGCGGCAAAAGTTAGCATTAACTTTTACAGCGACAAATACACTAGTGGTTTTTTCACTTATTCATTTGTTCATCAATTATCGCGGTGTTGGTTACCAGAATAAATAGTTTGGCATGTTTGTCAACAACTTATTGAATTTTCAAGGACTAACAATAAGTCGATTCGGTGTGTCTACGATACCTGTGTGCCTACTAATACAGTTGCGACGCAATCATCAATCTGGCGACAATTTTCTACGTTTTGCGATGCAAAAAGATACACATTTGAGCCAGATACTTCCATCGAGAAATTGAATGTAATATTGCAAGATTGGGCATTTAATATGCGAAAAAGTAACGGAGAAGACTACAAAGAAGCGGTAGTTAAAACAATTTGGAACACCACCGCTAAAATGCTACAAAGTAAATATTATAACGAATTTAATATTGTATTCAACCCTTTCACCGATGTTCAGTTTAATTCATCACGAGCTGCACGTAATGCTAAACGTAAAATCCTACAAGCACAACCCGAAAAGAGAAAATGTAGTGCATCAGCTCTTAATAAATCTGAAGTATTTGCAATGGCCAGATTATATAACGAAAATGAACCGGAAGGACTTCAAAAGAAATTATATCACATTTTGGCGTTTGAACTAGCTTGGCGCGGAGGAGAAGCAGCTTACTGCAAAACCACTTATTTCGTATCTGAAATTGAAAATAATGGAAAAGAAACTGGACGTATCGAGTATAATCCTCTATTTTCGAAAACGAGACAAGGCGGCAACAATAAATTATGTGACAGCAAATGGATCACGCCTAATATTTTCGACGAAGATATTTGCCCAATACGTTTATTCAAAAAGTTAATGGAAAAACGAAACACTTTTATAACTTCGGACAGAGTATTTCTTACAACAAATCCCTTTTGGAAAAAGAAAAATTCTAAAGGTTGGTACAAGAATTTGCCGATTGGAATTAATGAAATTTCCAAATGGACTAAACGCTCAGCACAACGCATTGGTTTAGATGTCAAACGTGTCAAAATTACAAATCACTCAAATCGAGCGGCAGCAGTTAGCGAATTAAGTAAAAGAGGAATTGAAGAACAAGCTCTAATAAAAATAACAGGACACAGCAATTCATCATCAATAAAACCATACTTACAAGTTGACAAAGAGTATTATTCAAGCATTATTCAATCAATTCGTTTGGAAGATGAAAAAACTTCAACATCTACTACAGAAACGATTAGCTGTAGCACCCGCAGCGATATCACTGTTCCTAGTATGAATTTCAATAACTGCGTTTTTAATAATTGTACATTAAAATAAAAATGTGTTTATTTTTAATGTTTCATAAATAAAGTTTGCATTGATATGTTTCCAAATTTCTCATTCATTAAATTGTCCTGCCGAATTACACTCGAGGTTTGTATTGATATTGGGTAAATTTGTGTTGTTCAAATTCTAAACTGTTTCCTTTAGCAATTTGACTCCTTCGGTGTCGTGTTTTTAATAGTTGACAGTTATTCTCGTCAAATTGCTAGGAAACAGTTTCTCATTAAACAACCCAAATTTACCCGATAAAATACAAACCACTTGTGCAATTATAAGTGAAAAATATTTGAGTTAATCAAAGGTACTGAAGTAGAACGAGTTCATTTTCATATTGTTCGAATAAAAAATACAACATTAAACGTAACTGATTGTTTGAGAGGGTGTAATTCTGCGTTAGAGAGTAAAATCGCTAGAAAAATTGCGTCTGTCATTAGACGAACGTTTTATCTCTCTTTTAAAGCTTGACATAGTACGCTGGCGAGAATTAATTAAATGAAAAAATAGCCATTTTCTCTCTTTCTGATAGCTTAATGCGATTCTAGTGAATAAATGATACCAGGGATCTACACGGCCGTTATTTGAATAAGCAGTTTCTACGTTCTGACATCGAATCAGGATTTTTATTTCAAATAAGAATAGAAAATGATTATTTATTTGTAGAGACTTGAGAATATCTTAACAAATAGTCATTTCACTTTAATTTAACCGTGTAATCTTATGTTTTAAATTTTTCATCGATTGACATCACATGCCAAGACCACATAACTATTCAAACGTAAACTCGCAGAACATGTTTGGGAATAGAGAAGCTAAATTAAAAATGGTAAATAAAGGACTACTTGAAACACTTGTGTTTTTCAAATTAGTCCTTAGGATCATCCTCCGCATGGTGGATAATCTTGATATATTCCTGTAAAACAATTTTGTTTTCAAGGAGCTTGACAAACTTTAACTTCCCTTGGAGATAGAATCCAGTGGTTGTACGAGAATGTATTGATATCTAGTTACCATAGCAACGAACAATAACTTATTAGAAGTGTCAGTGTGAAGTTTGACGTCAAAAAAGTAAACCAGAGTCACGCAATAAATTAAAAGAAAAAAGATGTCCACCGAAATTGTGAAAATCGAAAAATTGGAGTATCGAGCCTGTATTTAAAAGGGTTAAGAGGTAAGCAGATTTACGAAGATATGCTTAATGCCCTTGGTGATCAATGTCCATCGTATGCGACCGTGAAAAATTGGACTGCAAGCTTCAAAGGAGGTAAATTTTCCATTGAAGATGATGACCGATCGGGAAGGCCAGTTTCTGTGTCAGTCCCCGAAAATATCGATGCAGTTCATGACATGATTTCATCAGAACGTCGAATTGGGCTAAAACGGATATCTGAAGCGTTCATCACATAGTTCACTTTAATTTGGACATGAGAAAAATTGCTGCAAAATGGATCCCCAAATGTTTGAATGTTGACCAAAAGCGTGCAAGGGTAGAAACATCACGTTCGGTCTGTGCTCGATTTGAAAACGATGTAGACTTCTTAAACCGAATTGTTACTATGGATGAGACTTGGCTACATTTCTACGATCCAGGTTCTCCAAGACCTAAGAAGTTTCGTGTCCAAAAATTTGCTGGAAAAGTTCTTGCTTCATGATTGATTTTTTGGATAAGGGTAGAACAATAACTGGAGATTACTATTCGGCATTACTGACCACTCTACGGGAAAAAATTAAAGAGAAAAGACGCGGAAAGCTATCCAAAGGTGTTTTGTTTTTTCAGGACAACGCCCCTGCACACAAATCTCATGCAAAAAATTCGTGATTTAGGGTTTAAATTACTAGAACACCCCCTTTATTCACCAGATTTAGCTTCCTCCGACTATCATCTCTTTCCTCAACTGAAAAAAAGTTTAAAAGGTCGTATTTCTTCCAATGAGGAGGTAATAAAAGCTGTGGAGGTCTGGTTTGCAGAGCAAGAAGAAACATTTTTTTTGAAAGGTCTAGAGACGTTGCAGGTTCTCTGTAATAAATGTATCCAATTAGGAGGAGAATATGTTGGGTAATAAAACATTTTGACATTGAAATTTTGTTTGGTTCTATTATAGTAGGCTAAAAATTTTTCAATATATCCTCGTAGGTAGGAACAAAAGGTTATGTTTGAGAGCAGAAGGAAAATTGAAGAACTTGATGTAACGTTAATTTTGTTCACTCTCCTCTTATTTAAAATTTATTAAACTATCGTATGGGTGGCGAGTAGCCAGTCCTTTCTCATGCCCAGCGCTGAGAAATGTATCGAGGTTGAATTTATCTATAGTCGATGAAAGACAAAATTTTAGTTTATTTGCGGGTCAAATCGATACCGTCTGTAGGAAAATAGTCACTTCGGTTTACTATTAATTATTCTGATTTCAACTTTAACAAAAATGAATAAAGAATCCACTTACGGAATTTAAATTATTTTCCTAGTCCAAGCAAATGAGCTTGATAGAGATATGCGACGTGTGTGCATTATCATTCACATGATTTCATGTTTAATACTTAAACAGAAGCAAGCAGAGATTTGGTCTCTTTTCTGTGACAAAAATGTTTAACAACGAATAGTAATTAACTTCAAATTTTATTTGGTGAGGTTTCTCCCAAAATTGTATCTAAGTGCATTCATGTGAATGCACTTTCGTCCTGCCTAATTTATATATATATATATATTATGTATAAATAAATATACAACAACACTACTACCATGTTCTTTGAGCAATGAACGGCCGTATTTGAAAAAGACACCGGACCTGAATAAGACACCGGACCTCAAGGATACACTGGACCTCCATCACACGCCAGAAGAAGACAGGAAAGTACCGTCCTTAAATAAACGTTGTTAACAAGAGCACTAGTCGAACTCATCAATTGTTTAATTTTCCAACTGTGATAATTTTTTTTTTATCATTATACAACTTGTAAATTTAACAACGTAGTTCATATTCCTTCCCTTCCAACATTTCCAGGTTTGTTGATAGAGAGTGTTGATTTGAAACAAGTCAACTAATATTATTCAGGGTGGCGCCCACTTACCTTAACTTTACTTTAATTCCTTAACTTTTGATTTGTGAACTTATTATATTCATTTATTTCAATATAACTTCAATAATTTAAATAAGTAGTATTACCCGCGAACCGGTAAGACTACTCCCTGAATTTTATTAGTTTGGTTGGAACTCACGCCTGAGCAGCTCTTTATCTGAGTAGCCGTTACAAATTGGCACCCGAACGTGTGTGGCCTGTTTTACACATCGTCTCTCTCATCAATAAATCTTGAAACTTGGAAGTTTGGACAGTAGTAGTTATCTTTTTATTATCGTAAATATCTTTCACTCATTACAGTATTTATCTTTTTATAGGTTACTTATCGTATCATATCGTTCACAGTTGAGTTGCAATATTTCATTTTATTATTGACAATATCTATATCTATATAATATTTTTTCTTATCTTATATCTTCACGTATCGTATATATAAATATCTTCTCAATCGTCAATATCAACAGTACTCGATTTTTTTTTTAATTTTCGTATCTTATAATTCAATTTCGTCAGATACCGTATAGTAAAATGGCAAAAATGTTTAAGCTAAATGTTGATTATCTTTTAACTCATGAACTAGATCATGAAATTTCTTATCGTGGCTTAGAAATACCTTCACTGGTTACAGAGAAGAGGAAATTATTGCGGGGTGTTTTAACTCAAGAGGTATCCATGCGGAGTTCGATAGTATATGTCGATCTTCCATTTCCTACGGAAATTACAGGAATTAAGCTTTCTTTTACAGACTTGAAGAAAAAGGTTCAAGATTTCGTTGGAACTTCTTCTGACGTAGAGTATAAAAGATTGACTTGTCGGCTAACTCACCTTACGCAACGCATTTCTCGTTTGAATTGCGAGGAAGACGAGCATGAAAAAATAAAAAAACATCTAACATTAGAAATATTGTTTTTGGAAGGTGAATTAGATAGCAAGCTCAATGTTATTGATGCAGATAGACAATCTACTCCGGTAAATGCAAATCAAAGTTTTTCTTTTTCTAAACCTGTACCTGTACACAAATGGGGAATAAGATTCTCAGGAATTGATTCCAAAGAATCAGTACTTGGTTTTCTAGAACGCGTAAATTGTCTTAAAATTTCGAGAGGTATCACAGATGCTGAATTGTTTTCTAGCTCAGCTGATTTGTTCAGTGATCAAGCTTTTAATTGGTATCTAATTAACAGATGCAAAGTTCAAAATTGGGAACAATTAGTGACCAAATTGAAATCAGATTTCTTACCTTATAATTATCAAGATGATTTACTAGAGGAAATCAAGGCTAGAAAACAAGGTCAACATGAAAGAGTTACCCTCTATATTAACGCCATGTGTGGTTTGTTTAATCGTCTTGACGACAAGCCAAGCGAAAGTACCATGATTCGTATTATTCGTAAAAATCTTTTACCTAATTATGCACAACCTTTAGCTTTAATCGATATTGATACTGTTGATATTTTGACGGAAAAATGTAAACGACTTGAGGAAACATTAACTTGGGATCAACAATTTAAATCAAGTCATAAGAATAATCAATATTTACTTGAACCAGATTTGAGCATACCTAGTACATCTTTTAAGGATAATTCTTGTTTTAAACAAACACGAAAAAATATATCGGTAGTATCTTCTACTTGGACTTGCTGGAATTGCAAACAAGCAGGTCATATGTACTATAACTGTCAGATTCCTAGGAAATTGTTTTGTTTTGGTTGTGGACATCCTGATACTGTGAAAACTAAATGTCCAAAGTGTTCAAAAAACGAACCAAGCAGTGGTCGAGCTTCCCACTCTCCCACACTTGCTCAAAAACCGGGAACATCAGGAAAATCCAACATCAAAACAAAGGCAAAATCTCAGGAAAAACCAGCAAAAGACGAAAATTGAGGTTACCTCAAATAAATCCTATAAATTCCAGTTCTGCAAAAAAATGTTCTCGTTCTATATTAAAAAAGGTTCCTACTGTAAGTCGCTCCGACTGGAATTCATGGCTTTTATTTGTTAAAGATTTCTATAAAATGAATTCGAGATCCAATTCAATAGTTTCAAACTCAAAGTCTTTAGCAGATGTAGGATCACTGCTTTATAATGTTGAAGATGATAATCGACCTTATGTCGATATCATAATTTTCGATAAAACAATTTCTTGTCTTGTTGATACTGGTTCAAATATCTCATTGATTGGTTCTCGTGCATTAGATTTTATTCATAACTTATCAGTACCTATTTTAAACGATGATAACTTAAAAATATCTACGGCAGATGGTAAGTTGCAGGACGTTCTTGGTTATATCGAAACATATGTCATCACAGACAAGATATCTAGGCTTATGAAATTTTATTTAATACCTTCAGTCAAACATGATATTATTCTCGGTATGGATTTTCTCAAAATTTTTAATGTAAAAATCAATTTCTCTAAATTATCTCTAACTGTAAATTCACTCTCGTTAGCTGTAGTAAATACAATTCAGGATATATCTCATTTAACTCCTAATCAAACGAGTAGACTAAATCAAACTATTGATCTCTTTAAGACTATTAGTCCGTCAGATAAAATCGGCAAAACTCATTTGATAGAGCATTTTATTGATACCGGAAATTCTCCTCCTTTCAAACAAACCCAATATCCCTTACCTCAGGCTATGCAAGCTTACCTGGAAAAGGAAGTGGATACTTTGCTAGAATTAGGTGTAATTCAAGAAAGTAAATCTTCATATTGTAGCCCTATCTGGTTGGTTCAAAAGGGAGATGGTAAATATAGAATGTGTTTTGATGGACGTAAACTAAATAGTGTGACTTTAAATAAAGATGCTTATCCCTTACCTTCAATCGAAGTTATACTGAGTCAACTTCGAGATACTCGTTATATATCTAGTATCGACTTAAAGCAAGCATTTTATCAAATTCCGTTGGAGAAATCATCTCGGGAGAAAACAGCTTTTGCAGTAAAAGGTAAAGGTTTATTCGAGTATGTCACTACTCCTTTTGGGTTAGTCTCTGCTCCTGCTAGCATGTGTCGTTTAATCGATTTGGTCATTGGTCCTTCCTTGGAACCGTATTGTTTTTATTACCTGGATGACATCATCATTTGTACTCCTGATTTTGACAAACATATGGAAATTCTTCAGAGGGTTTTCGAGAAACTACGAGATGCCGGCTTGACGGTTAATTTAGATAAATGTCAGTTTTGTCGTTCTTCCCTTAGATATTTAGGTTATGTGGTGGATGAAAATGGTCTTCGTACCGATCCTGAAAAGGTTTCTGCTATTTGTGAGTACCCTGTTCCAAAAACTGCCACTCAGGTGCGTAGATTCTTGGGAATGGTTTCGTATTATCGACGGTTTCTTAAAGATTTTTCTTCCTTATCTGCTCCAATTTCTGATCTTCTAAGTGAGCGAAAGAAAAATCAATCTATTACTTGGACATCCCAGGCAAATCAGGCTTTCGAAAAGGTGAAAACTGTCTTAACTACCGCTCCTATCTTAAGTAGTCCCGATTTCACCAAACCTTTCTTCCTTATGACAGATGCTAGTGATGTGGGGGTTGGAAGTGTTCTTTTTCAATTGGAAGATGGACTCGAACATCCCATAGCTTATATGAGTAAGAAACTAACAAAGGGTCAAAAGAAGTTTAGTACTACTGAAAAAGAACTGTTAGCAGTTTTATTAGGGATTGATCATTTCAGATATTATCTTATAGGTCGTCATTTTACCGTAATTACTGATCATTCTTCTCTGGTGTGGTTAAATAATATGAAAAAACCTTCTCCTCGTTTAGCTAGATGGATATTGCAATTGTCGCAATACAATTTCTCTATCGTTCACCGTAGATCTACCGGAACTGTGGTAGCAGATGCATTATCTCGTATACCTGAAGTTAGTATCTTAGACTTATCTACATTACATCCCGATAAATGGTATAATGACATGATTTCTCATGTTCAAGATTTTCCGGAAAAATACCCAAGTTTTAGAGTTGAAAATAACATATTATATAAACATGTTTTCAATAAATTTGGACCAATTAGCAATGTTTCCGATTGGAAAATTGTTGTCCCTACAAAAAATCGAAGTGAAATTTTACATCATTTTCATGATAATCCAACTTCTTCTCACTTCGGAGTTTTTAAAACATTAGAGAGAATTTCTGAAATTTATTATTGGCCTAATCTTAGGAAATCAGTTTATAAATATGTTGCTCGTTGTAAAATATGTGCATCTTGTAAACCATCCAACTTGCCACAAGCAGGATTAATGGGAAAATATCGTAACATTAACTTCCCTTTCCAATTGATATCGTGTGATCTTTTAGGGCCATATCCCCGATCTCGTAAAGGTAATCAATTTGCACTTGTTGTAGTTGACTGGTTCACGAAATTTGTATTAGTTCATCCCTTACGTCAGGCTACCGCTCGTTCTATAGTTGATTTCTTAGAAAATCATGTCTTTCTTATTTTTGGAATCCCTCAAATTGTATCTTGCGATAATGGTAAACAGTTCACGAGTCATTTGTTCAAAAACCTCATGGACAAATATTCAGTACAAAAGATTTGGTATAATGCTAACTTTCATCCGCAAATTAATCACACTGAACGCGTAAACAAATCCATTGTCACAGCTATACGATCTTATAGTTATGAAGATCATAGAACGTGGGATGAAGAGATCTATAAAATTGCTCAAGCAATTCGGCTGTCGAAACATGAAGTTACCGATTTCACCCCTTCCTTCCTTACCTTTGCTCGAAATGTACCTGTCTCGGGAAATTTTTATGGTATAATTGCAGAAAATGCAAATAATCAGGTTACCATTTCCGATAAAGTCCACCGAATTCAGGATACACAAGAAATGCCTAAAATTTTCGAAGTGGTGAGAAAAAATTTGCAAACAGCATATCGGCAGAGTAGTCAACGTTATAATTTGCGCAAACGAGATCAAAGGTTTTACGTAGGTGATCGGGTTTGGAAGAAGAACTACCCGAAATCGGACAAAGTCAGATATATTTCCGCTAAATTTTCACCAAAATACATACAATGTACCGTATATCGCGTTATTTCTCCCTTAGTGTATGAATTAAAGGATGAAACGGGAAAAAACATTGGTCGATGGCACATAAAAGACCTTAAAGCTGGTATCTTGTCTGATGATGAGTGTTCTGATATCGATGAATCCGATTCAACCACAACGTAACCATATATATATATATCTTTCCTATTTGTAATTTTTTTGTGATGTGTGTTGGTGTCTCGAATATTTTTTTTATCTCTTTTATCGTAAAGATTTTCCTTTCCTCTGACTATAAATGTGATAATGACTTGATTTTTTTTTATTGATTGGCAAATAGCATTCAGGTTCTAGGTTCAATGAGTAAGGTAATAAATATTTCCTAGGAGGATAAAATTCTAATCTGAGAATTATAATAGAAAATCCGTTGAGAATTTTTAGAAAATTCTCAAATATCCAATTAATATTATAATTTTGGAAAGTTAAAATGCATAGTCAAATTAATTTGAGTTTAATAAACAGGATGGTGCACAAGCATTAAGGTTATTAAATATTGGGTCTTCTTGATTTGAAGAAACTGTCATCATATATCTTAAGTATTAAGGGTGATATTAAATCTTCATTATCTTATCTTCATTATCTTATCTAAATTATCTTATCTTATCGTATCTAAGTGGACAAGGGAAGAAACTTGTCTACTGTACTATATTTTATAGTACTTATCTTTATCTTATCTTCGCAGGCAGATGATGTCTTGTCTGTATTTATATACCGAAAGGGTATATAAAATTTTTTTTTTGGAAGACCATTGGCAATTTGACTTTGCAATTAGTTTGAATATTTGCTGATATATCATGGGATATCGAAAGTTATTATCTTTTATATTATCTTAACTATCTTTAAATTTTATTATCTTAAAAGTTTGAAATTTCAATTATCTTAATTATCTTAAAATTTTCATTACCTCTATGTTGAAAATTTTTCAGTATTTTAATTGTTTTAAACATTTTTATCTACATGCTCGAGATATCAACTTACATTACAAAAAGATTTTTTTTTTTTGCTGATCTACAATCAATACCTTACCTAATATCTTGTCTACCTAATTTTTTTGTATCTACTTTTTCATTACCTATCTCTATCTATGATCATTCCGAAAGATTGATCTAGATATTTCACTTATAGACATACATTCATTTTGTCTATATTTTATTGTATACCCTTCCCTTTGAATTTTTTTTGTTGGATTTCTCAATAGTGGGTGTTGGAGGAACTCAGAGCGGTCTGGAATGTGTTCCAGGGTTCAGCGTCGGGGGGTTAATCAGCCTGGGAGGCAGAGGTGGCTGAGGTCTGCTGTCATTAGTTGAATCTACTTGGGGGATTGACTACTGCGTCTGTGCCAACATGGCTCGCATATCGCTCTGAGGATTTTCCAACAGTACTGTTGTGAAATACCGTTGTAAATTTCTTACCTCTCTCAAATTTCAGCCTGACAGGGGCTATACTCTGTTAGGGGGTATATCGAGCCTCCTTGGACTGGTTACAGTAACTAGCTCCAAAATTCAAAATTTTTTTTTTCGTTTCGGCTTATCGATGAACTTCTTCATTCTGGGTGATTCATGCGTGTTGTCATGGTGTTTTGGGTTGAGATTTCTGCTGAAGCTGAGATTGTAGACCACGACGTGACTTAACATCTCTCACGAGGTCCTTCTCATTAGGTGGGGGTTGATCTCTTGATCTGGGATGCTGTGATGGGGCACATGTTGAGCCGAGAATGTTGCTAGTATTTTTTTTGTTCATGATATTATATTATGTAGTATAATATGATAATTATTTTTTTTTTGTCTCAACAGTTGTATTCTGTTAGGGAGTTATATAAAGCTTCCTTGGATTTGTTCCTAAATTATATCGGTAAAAATTTCTTTTGTTTCGCTTTCTTTCCTTCTCATCTGAGAACTTGTTTACATCAGTGATGGATTTTTTTTTTATCGTTAAGAGGTTTAACATTTTGGGCTATGGTTATTAATTATTAGTCAAATTGTCTGCTGCTTTATGTGATGTTTTTTTTTCAAATGCTATACCTGCGCTAACTGACAACCTCCCTGGTATGAGCTCGAAAAAAAAATTATCATATAGCATTACGTTATTTTCTTCTTGGACCAAAGATACCTGGAAGTTTTTTTAATTTTGTTTCCTTTCATTTTCTCATATTTTTTTTTGGGCCAAGATATTAATTATATTATTTTAATATTAATTCGTTATATTAATATTAATTCGTTCTTAGTAAGTTAGTTATATAATATTTTATTATTAGTACTTATTACTTATAACTATAACTTATAACTACAACTTATATTGCTTATATTATTATTACCTATTGATTGATATCAGGTGAAAATTTATTTGTTTTTTTTGTTATTCACTGATTCAATGATATCGGTAGTTTACTTTTTTTTTATTATTGAATATATATATTCTCTTAAATTTTTATTTACCTACTGACTGATAATCGATACAATCGATCTATCAGGTAAGAATTCTTGTTTAGTTTATCAAATCTCGGGTTCCTTAGCTTTAGTAATTCACTGATTTACTGATTATCAGTATATCAGTTTTTGTTATAACAAATCCTCTTAACGATTCGTATGTACCTGGTACTGGTTCCTTTCCTCATGAAATATACCGTTCAAAATTATTTTTTTTGCCTCTTCACTTTTATGACTTACTGTTTCCTTTTTATGAATTCCTTGTGTGGAAATTCTTTTTCATTTATAAAAATTTTTTTTTAATAAAAAAAAATTTTTTTTCCTGGTTGTAAGGGTGTGTAACGTTAATTTTGTTCACTCTCCTCTTATTTAAAATTTATTAAACTATCGTATGGGTGGCGAGTAGCCAGTCCTTTCTCATGCCCAGCGCTGAGAAATGTATCGAGGTTGAATTTATCTATAGTCGATGAAAGACAAAATTTTAGTTTATTTGCGGGTCAAATCGATACCGTCTGTAGGAAAATAGTCACTTCGGTTTACTATTAATTATTCTGATTTCAACTTTAACAAAAATGAATAAAGAATCCACTTACGGAATTTAAATTATTTTCCTAGTCCAAGCAAATGAGCTTGATAGAGATATGCGACGTGTGTGCATTATCATTCACATGATTTCATGTTTAATACTTAAACAGAAGCAAGCAGAGATTTGGTCTCTTTTCTGTGACAAAAATGTTTAACAACGAATAGTAATTAACTTCAAATTTTATTTGGTGAGGTTTCTCCCAAAATTGTATCTAAGTGCATTCATGTGAATGCACTTTCGTCCTGCCTAATTTATATATATATATATTATGTATAAATAAATATACAACAACACTACTACCATGTTCTTTGAGCAATGAACGGCCGTATTTGAAAAAGACACCGGACCTGAATAAGACACCGGACCTCAAGGATACACTGGACCTCCATCACACGCCAGAAGAAGACAGGAAAGTACCGTCCTTAAATAAACGTTGTTAACAAGAGCACTAGTCGAACTCATCAATTGTTTAATTTTCCAACTGTGATAATTTTTTTTTTATCATTATACAACTTGTAAATTTAACAACGTAGTTCATATTCCTTCCCTTCCAACATTTCCAGGTTTGTTGATAGAGAGTGTTGATTTGAAACAAGTCAACTAATATTATTCAGGGTGGCGCCCACTTACCTTAACTTTACTTTAATTCCTTAACTTTTGATTTGTGAACTTATTATATTCATTTATTTCAATATAACTTCAATAATTTAAATAAGTAGTATTACCCGCGAACCGGTAAGACTACTCCCTGAATTTTATTAGTTTGGTTGGAACTCACGCCTGAGCAGCTCTTTATCTGAGTAGCCGTTACATTGAATTGAATTGAAGAATATTTCAACGATAGGAAGTATTTCCATACACCAATGTCTATTGTATGTTAAAATATCTCGAAAAGCTTCAAATGATTCCCAAATGTTGACTTAGGGCATCTTTGGGCATTTCAAAGACCCCTTCCAAAATATTTTACATGAAGAAGTATTAGTTTCGTTGGATGCCGCATCTGTTGACGAAAAAATAGAAAGCAATTAGATTCAATTGCCCAGTCCCCAATGACCAATGATCTCCCAAAGACAATGCAAGTTCCTACACAGCTCGAAAAACAATTTGGACCATCCTCCATACAACTCCCTCCCTAACAACTTTCTCACTTTTCCATTGTTTGGTCAAAGGTTCCAGGCAGTTAACACCTCCAAAAAATCTATTTTGAATGTATTAATAAACGTCTTCCATAATTGGTCCCAAAGGATGAAAAAATGAATAAATCTTTGTGGAGAATACTTTGAAAAACAAATGTTTAAATATTATCAATTGTTTTTTTCTAGCTCTAAAATACTAGACTAGGAGCTAGGTACATTTTCGGTCAATTATTTCTTCTCGAAAGAAGCTTCGTGAAATGCATCAGAGACTTATACTATGAACACTCGCGACCGTCAGCTGCGACTCCGTGGGTGGGGCGGGCAGTGGCAGCTTTCCACGCATGGAGAAATATTTTTTTAGTATTATAATCTGTTTAAATGTAAATAAAATGCAAAAAGTGCCTAAATATGGAATTTTAATAATATTAACAAAAATATTGAACAAGTTTACCTGGAAATTCAATCACAACACAGTATTCATAGTAGGTATGCATTTCACGAATTTTCTATTGGGAGGGACTTGGTCATGAAAATCTGTCACTGGCTCCTGGGCTATACCACCCTCATAATAAATTAAAAGCTGGTTACTTTAACAATACCCTCGAATAACAAAATATAATTCATTTATCCAATTAAATCTAACTATGTATTTATGTAGATAGATCGACCCAGTTACTGTGTGTGGTTGCTTCAAATTTTCGATGTGTCACATATACACCAGTACGTTATTATTATTATTACTGCCTACTATGTAACTATCGATGTATGTACCCTCTCAACGGATATGACCTAAAAGTTAATAACCTCCTGATGGTGTATCTAATCATTTTCAGCATCAATACCGTATTATTTTGTACCCAAAATAACAGAAAATAGCTTGTTTGAATTACCAGATTATCAATATGCTGATTTTGAAAGAAGTTTTGTTCGCTCATAGATATGAGCGTTGTAGCAGCGAATATAGACATTATAAAAGAGCTGGACAATGTTTAGAATCGAGAGGTTTCGAAATGATCGTGGGATGAGCAAGAAAGACGTTTTGTGGTCAGGGGAGTGAAAACAGAAAGTGCTTGGCTGAAAAATACTTCAATTAAATCAGAGGGTCACAATGAATCATCAGATTTCAGTGACATCTATTTATCTATCTATCTTAGCGTAGTCAAAGTACACAAAATATCCGTAAAATGCCGTAAAACACACAAAAACCTTAAAAATTCAAAATTGAGTATTTAAAAGGGTTGTGATTAACATGAGAAAGACTTTACAATGCTAGGCATGCGATTTTCCGGAAAATCGTCGAGTGAAAATTTTTGTTTTTGTTTTTTCGCTCTTATTGTTTAAATAATGAAAACACAGAAAAATCTTCAAATCGAAAATTGTAGCTAATACATTTATCTACAAAATTTGTCTGAACATTTTTTTTGTATCTGCATTAGTTTTTAAAATATATACGAAATTTCAATAGTAGTATTTTTGAACATCATCAACTTTCATGTTTTTAATTTTATGATAGTACATAAACAATGACATTTAGAAAAAAATTTTCATATGAAATGTGTTCTAAAATGGGGTATCTACAAATACATTGGAATTTTTTTTTTAATTTTTTAATGTATTATCATCGATTTTCCACGCTCTCTCGCCTGCTTTTTCTTCTTTATTTGTGCTCCCTTCTCTTTATTACCTGAGCCATAGGTGTGTTCTTTTGTATCGCGATCACTTCTTAACTGGTTCATTATGAAGTTCACAAATTTTTAGATAATATCATAAACGGTATAAAAAGTTATAAAAAGTTTGCTGACAGACCTCTGATTTAAGTATTTATTTTAAATAATTGTCTATTATTTAAAAAATTTGATATTTATAGAAAAACTATATAGTAGTTTCGAAAGTAGATGCTTCAAAGTGTTTAGTAGTAAAGTTTCATTGAATTGTATTAATTTCGAAAAAAGATATAATTGAATGAAGTCTAAAAAAAACAAGTAAAATTAAGCATGCAAAAAGAAAACAGATTTTTAAGAAGCATTCGTTTAAGATTCTAAATATTGATGGCTTTGCTTTTATAATAATAATGTTTTATGCTCATTAGCAATGCTAAATCCAGAAGGAATTTTCGCTGGGATAAATATTAATTAAATAGGAATTATAATAAACTGATATTTCAGTCAGCAAACCTACTTTTTCAAAATTGAAAGTATTTCTATCTAAAAATTGAGATCTTTCTTTACATTTAACATGAGTTTATTTATTTTTTCAGAATGTTATACGCCCAAAATTATTAACTTTTAAGTCGTGGTTAATAAATTGGGCTCACGGGCCGTTCGCGCGTAACCACGAATTGAATACCACTGAAATTAATTTTATCTCGTAAACTTTTTAATTTACAGAAAAACTTTTTAGACAAAATTTGTAGATAAATGCATCAGCTACAAATTTTGATTTGGAAGTTTTTCTGTATATTTATTATTTAAACAGCTAGAGCGAAATGACGAAAACAAACATTTTCACTCGACGATTTTCCGGAAAATTGCATGCCTAACATCGTAAACTTTTTCTCACGTTAAACACCACCCTTTTAAATACCCAATTTTCAAGTTTTTTGTATTTTTTGTGAGGTTTTATGTGTACTTTGATTAGGCTATCAATCTAAGCCTTCAATTCGGATTTGGATTTTGTTCGTCAGCGCCAACGTGTGAACATACGAGTAACTTAACCCTCTACATACTGTAATGATAGAAAACAGGACATCCTGTATATTTGTAACGCATACACAGTTTACCATTAGTAATTATGGCATTCCGATAGATTGTCGAATAGAAATGTTATATTAGTTTAATGTGATTTCTTGTTTGGTATTAACATTTGATATCATACTCTTGTATTAATCAATTGCCAAAGCCATATCGTCAAGTGTTGAATTTTCAATTAAGGTATGTTGAACCGTATTTCGATACATGACATTCAATGAACCGGAACGGCATTATATACGCTTCGTATGCTACTAAGAGAGAGAATATTAAATCACGAAACATCAAAATGATATCATGTACTATATGCGGCCGGTCATCATCATTATTCCATGAATCACGCTGGAAACGAACGAAAATTTACAATAATGGCGAGCGCGCTTAAGCAAATTCGCCAAAATTTTAATATAGCTTTTGATCTCCCATTGATATTACTTAGTTTGACTCTTTTTCTGCTCTGTTCACGTCAAAGGAAAGTATGCCCAGCTTAGTTTTGATCAAAAATATAGAAGACGAAGGCTTATTATCCTGTCATGTGATCGGTTTTGAAATAGTGTGGAAGTGTGTCCTGGAATCCACAGTATGGTTACTGGGTCGCTGAATTCGAATATACCATCGGCCAACACCCCACGGACACCAGGTGGGCCCCAACCTGGACGCGGATGTCATCTTCGAGAATTTTTTTGGAAATATCGACAATAACGAACCGAAAATCGTTATGGGGGGTTCCAAGACACAATTGAAAAAGACCAACCAAAAATCGTCCCATAATTTCATTCATTCATTCATGTGTAACTCTCCCCGGGGCCCTCAAAAAATGTGATTCAGTCCTGTAAAAACGACAAGAATAATCTCCGGCTGGATCTCCGAACCTTGCCGAGTGGCCTTTCACTTTCCTCCAAACGCTCAAAACGCTTCAGTGTATGCACAGATACTTTCCCCTACTCCAGGCCCCGCTCAACCCTCGGGGATATCGTTCAGTGCCAGGGTAGGGCACACCAGGTGTCTATGGGGTGTGCGTCGGTGCTATATTTGAATTCAGCGACCCGAGAAACCCCCAGTAATGAGTTTTGGTTGGTCTTTTTCAATTGTGCCTAGAAAACCCTAGGGGAAGATGTTCAGAGCCAGGGTAGGGCGCACCAGGTGCCTGTGGGGTGTTTTTGGATTCAGCCACCCCAAAAACTTCCAGTAAAGATTTTTGGTTGCTCTTTTTCAATTGTGTCTGGAAAACCCTCGGAGATGACATTCAGAGCCAGGTTAGGGCGCACCAGGTATCCGGGTGGTCGATATTTCCAGAAAAATTCTCGAAGATGACGTCCGCGTTCAGGTTGGGGCCCACCAGGTGTCCGTGGGGTGTTCGTCGATGGTATATCCGAATCCAGCGACCCAAAAAACCCCCGGGTGCCCAGTTTCTCTCCTCTCTCGCATAAAGTTCGGGATAGTCCCCGGAGATGGCGGTCGCCGGCGTTCCTGAGCTCCAGGTGTTCGGGGGGGTCAATTTGAACATCATAATCATGATCAGCGACCTCGAAAACTCCCGGGTGCCCGACTTCTGACTTTTTTTCGTTAGACGAACGGTTTTGGATTAAAAAAATCAAATAAATTTACATACCTCGTTTTGTAGTGTAAAGTATGCTCTTTCATATGAGCCCAAATTTGTTAAAATCGGTCAAGCGAAACGGGAGAAATCTTGGTTTGTTTAAAAAAACAATTGAACTTCCCCCACCGCTTTATTTTGATAGATAGAACAAAACATTTTAGACAAAAAGTGTAGGTGAATAGTCAGTAAATATGAAAATGATATCATCGATATACTTTCAGTAGGCAAAATTCTATAAAAATCCCATTTTTCTTCTCTAGCGGACGTTTGACAAGCTCGAAAATAATTTCCAGCAATTCCTCTTAGCGACTTCCATCATGATTTTTTTTTCTAAATCTATACGACCAATATCTTATGAGATGCCACTCGCTACCCTTAACTGATCACCCGGTACACTCTTACTTTGTATTCATTAGATAGACGAGTTTGGAGAATGAAAGTTAGGAAACAGCAACGTTTTTTTTGAACAAATTTGAATTGGTTTTTCTCTAGTTTTTTTTGCTCATTGTTTTTTGAAGTTTTTTGTTCTTTCTAATATTGCAAATCGATCAAAACCCTTTACTAGAAGATATTTTCAATAAAATTTTATCGAAACTCTACATTATAATTCAATTATGATCAAAACAATAAGTAATTACAAAAATAAAAACGTCAAGCTACTTCAATAAACACCAGAAAAAAAAATTCACGACCAAAGCTCCGTACCCAAGCGTCTTTAATTAATAAAATCAAATTCCTTCTCCAGATTAATCTCGTTTAATAATTCTTGGGAAAGGCAAATATAATTATCCCCGCTGTATAATTTTAAACAGAAAACGATTGCGCTACGAGATCAGAAATACCAGTATCATTTCACATTCATACTTACCCCTTTTGAGGTTGTACTGCTTGAAATTACAACTTGAAAGTTAGCATTTACCTGTAACAACAAAAGTGTGTAAATAAAAGGGGAGTAATAAGCATTATATTCTCTAAAATAATTATTATCACAATATCCTGGAAGCAAACAAGGATTTTCTTAGTTAGACACGTTTTAACCGGAAACTTTGCATTTTTTTCTTATGGCTGAACTACGGATTTTAAAATCGAAAATATGCAGAGGCGTTGTTGACCTGGCCACCCGGTAATCGGTCAAATAACAATAGGTAACAAAATGCAAATGAAGCATACGCAGTGAACCAAACGGTCCATAGTCGTAGAGCAGGGTTATTTATGATTTTTGCTTAATGTTTATTATAATTAAAATTATAATACAAATACAAACTAACTGTGCACTAAGATTTATATACACACATATTCTTGTGAAAAATAAAAAAATTATAACTAATTAAACATTACTTCAACTATAATATATACAGCATTATTAACTAAATTCTTCAACAGAAAAATCTGAAGAGTTGTCTTGTCCTAAGTTCATCGATTAAGTCGTCAAGATCCCACATTTTCCCCTCCTCAGTCACATTCGCCAATGAATCCATCAAAAGTTGCCGTACTTCTTGAATTTTAAAAGTTTTGTTGTTCCTGTCAACATAACCTTTGACTTGCGCCCATATAAGCTCTATTGGGCTCAGCTCACAATGGTGAGGGGGTAAGGGATGCACAATAATACCTTTTGCCATCTCATCGAATACAATTTTTTCAAACTTTGCCCTACGGTGTCTAGCAATTTACAAAAGTTCTTGTTTCACCATTGTATCATCGAAATTTAAACCTTTACAATGCAACCTCTCAATTATCGCCGCTTTTTTCCATGAACTTGTGGGAAGCTTCTCTACTAATCGAGAATGATATCTGGCGTTATCCATTACAATAACTGAATTCTGAGGAATGTATTCGATCATTTGTTGTTACGGGTTAGGTAGTTCCGTCGCGCCTATGTTTTACAACTATTTTATGGTCCAAAACCCCGATCCGTGCTACCAACTCCATTGGGACATACACGTATTTATTTTTTAATAAAATTAAAAAGTTATACAATCTCAAGTTGTTTAAAACTGCAAAAAGACGCCAAATATTGGAACCCGAGTTGTTGTGATGTCCACCACGTTATAAAACCCTTGTAAACGCTTGTATTGACTTTAATCCAATAAAGCCAATAACAAGATACTCCAACCGAGAGTAGGTATTCTTCTATGTCATGTTACTACATACACTAAATATCGTGTAACAAACAGAGGCATTGTTGAATTTAGGTAGTGGTCGATGTTTGCTTTTGCCTTTGCTTTGATCATTATCTTGTAAGTGTACTTGAATGGCTCTCACGTCGAGTGACCCCAACTGGAGTTTATTTTACGATAAAATAATGTGAGGGGCTTATGATTGTTGTTTAAGAAATAAACGAAGAAATGATCTCCAAATTTTAGTTTCCTGTGTTTAAAGACACATCTAAAGGTTTGACCAATCCCTAATCACATCGCTTTTTGCGTTCATAAGGTCCTTTCTTATACACATTGAAACATATTTTCTGAGCTTTCAAATTTAAATGTCGTAGAATTCTGTTTTCATTATTTTCACTATTACTAAAATCATCATGATTTAAATTTTCGTCGCTGTTACACACAATATTTTCGACCGAACTCGATATTTCCCAAGGACGTAAATATATAACACACTTTCTTGATGTCAGACCACCTGCAACCCTCTCTCAAAAATAGTTATAGTTCAGTCAAACTATTAAAGGCACTCACTCGCTGTCGCTCGTTCGTGCTTTAAACAGTTTCGGTTATTAATCGCCTTCATTAACAAACAAGTTTATTAAATTACTATTAACGATTATTAGTTTAAATTATAACCTTAAATAAATTTATCGTCAACTAAGTAAGCATTTTAATTATAATATTGACTGGACTATGACGGTACACTCTTAGTCTTAGAGTCAAACAAAAAGCCGACAACTTTAAGTTCGCACTATATCTTTTACGTCAACTATACACGATGTTTATAAATTAGATTAGGACCGCTTAAACGATAATTACCATCTTGAAAACCATAACACAGAACAGTTAATTTATGAACATATCCCACGGGAATCATAGAACAAAAGGGATCTTAGTCGTGGTCGAAGCTCTAGAGGCAAGCTTCTGAAGGAAAACATTTCGATGTTACGTAGTAGAAAAGATAGTGAGACCAGAAACAACCAGGACCGTTTTGTGATTGAAATTTAAATATTTTTTTCAATTTTATCATTTTGAAGGTAATTTTTTTATCTTTACTCATGGTTAATACTGTTTCAGATATGGGAGCGAGTAAAACATCCTATTTTATGCACGGAAACCAATTTTTACTTGAATTTTTCTTAAACTGATTCTGTTAATTACAATAATTGTTGGAATGGTTGAATGGTACAACCATACACAAAGTTGGCAAAACATCTTCTACTTTGTCTAAAATATTAGGAGAATAGAATTTACAGACAAAGGGAAAATAAGCTAAATATATGTTGCTTTCTCTTGAATAACAACTTTCAGTAAGATAATTGGGTCCATGTTTCAATTTATTATACAGGGTGATTTAAAACTATTAAAACATAGGCAAAAGCAGAATCTAATACGGTGTTTCGGAATTCGGTCCGGGTACCTAGCAAAAGGGCTACCTGCTCACAGGGACCTTGTCCAAATCCGAAAGGGTGATTTCGTAATTCGGTCCGCTGTCGAAGCAGGTAGATTTCATGTTGGTATTAAAAGATTATTTTTAGCAATTGTTCTTCTGAAGTGCAGAGTGTAAGTTGTGTTTATTTGTGTCCGTTATTGTGATTTTGTTTGTTTGTTTGACATGGAAAATATTAATTTCACCTCTATGACGAGTGAAAAGGGTAAGCGTTTAATAATAATAGATGGGTTTAAATTTTGTTTTCAAAAATCATTATCTCAAAAATACGAAGGTGGTTTGGTAGGGGTAGGTTTGGTTGGGTTATTATTGAAAATTATTATAATTCATTCTACAAAAAAATTGACTAAAAATACGAAGGTGGTTTGGTAGGGGTAGGTTTGGTTGGGTTATTATTTCACGTACTGTTTTTATTTTTGACAATACGCATTTAGCGTAAATTTTTAAACATGCCAGTACAACAACAATAAGTGTGTACTGTTGGTCCTAAGCCCAAAAAAATGTGAAGGAAAATAAAAGTCAAATTAAACAAATAGTAGGTACATGGGACCCAATTCCGAAATCGCATTTTCGCTGGTGTGACCACACTTCGAATTTAATCCGTTACAGGTAGTCCCTTCCGCAGGTAGCGGGACCGAATTCCGGTGCGTCCATCTAATATGTAAGATACAAAAAGATTATTTTTTTCATTTTTTGTAGGTATTCTCTCTATTTATTCATGAATTTATCAAAATTAACACAGGCATAACTTCAGACAAAAAACGAATATTTATTTCATATTTTTTTTACAGTACGTGACAGGTGAATGAATCCTGATGAAGAAATCAACTGGTGATTTTATTTGACGAAACGTTTTAGTGAAGTGATCTCGAAATTATATTGCAATGGTATATAAAATACAAAAATCAACAAGCTACCTTTCAATTACCATTTTAAATCTCGTCATTGGCGTGCTAAAATTATAAAAAAAGGATATAAAACTCTCTAAAATGAGATAAATCTGAGGATCCATCTCGGAACTAGAGGTGTTTTAATATCAAAATGAGAAGCCGCACTTAGAAAGCTCTTACTACACCCTCCACGAATTTCTACGTACACATTGGACCCGCAAAAGGTCCTGCGGGAATGCCAAACACGCTACGGATATTAATCCTTTTGTTAATCAACATCAAATCTGTAATTATTCCAGAAAATTGCATTTTATGTCTAAATTGTTGTACTAGAGATTCGTACAAAAAATCTGGTCCACGCCCATGACGATATTGATCTCAAGTAGATTTATAAATCGAGAATTTTCAAAAAAAAAATACCATTACAAATATAACGGAGTTACTGATGGTAACATGTTTAAAAAAGGGAAAAAAATTGCTCGGATTTTTCTCACACTCACACATTATACTAAACGAATTGGAATGAAAATGTTCATTGGATTTGGCAGAGCGAATCTTCTTTTTCACAACAAAAATTGAATCAAATAAACCTATCGCTCGGGTTTGACCTAATAGGGCCACTGTACGCCAATGGAATATTCCTCAACCGTTTCAAGAGCATTTTTCCAATAATTCCGATAATTTTCTTTTTAAATGCATCTCCAAACATAACTAGTTTACTAGGGCAATCGAAATATGGTAATTTCTCTTGAAATAAGATGAGTTCCTGAACCAATTAATTTATAAATCCCTTCAATACTAATTTTTGTTTTCATATCGAATAATTTAATGCGATTTCTAATTTCTAAATCGATCCAGAGTACTAGACAACCCTACATATATTATTTCCAACTTTTACAGCTTTATGTAAAATAATAACATGGTCATAAGTTTTCAAAACCATCTCTATTGTCAGTTTTTGATACGCAAAACAGAACACAACAATTTTTGCATTTATTAAAATAAATAATTAAATTTTGATGAATATTTTATAACCGGAAAAGTGCCTAGCGTAACGCACACCAAACAAAAACGTCCAGTTAATAATTGTATATTCAAAATGCAGTTTTATTTAAGTGAAAAATGTTTATGAACAGCAGAAAGTCAGAGAATAAAATAACCATAGGCAACCGATAGAGGTGAAAACACAAATAAATAAACCAATTTTGGTAAAAAAAAATTGGACGACTTTGGTAAATGAAAATGGTTCAAAATTAACTTCTTTTCAAAATTGATCCCTTAAAAAACTTCCTTCGTACGCCTATGGCGGAAGGACATTTTTTAGAAATAAATGAACACCTTTGAAAAATTTTATCGTATACCCAGAACTAGAAATCTTGACAAATAAATTAATTCTTTTCAAAAATTGAATCGTACGCTTATGAAACACGGTGACGGTTGGGCGGTGACCACTCCAAGTTTTGCTCCTGATGGCGGGATAAAAGGAATTTAATGAAAAAATGGGAATTTATTAAAAATATTAAATCTGAACGTTATCGAACTAAATGTTTCGATTTAATTGTTGGAAAACCATAAAATTCCTTTTTTGTATCCGATACTTACAATTAATTAAGAAGAATAATTAATAAATTATATTTTGCACCAGTTCTAATCAAAATAATATTAAAACAATATTTCTTTATACTTTTTAATAACAATGTATGTTTATATACAATTTTTTCGTTAAATTTTTCATATTAAATAATAAAAAACAACCACAAAAAATTGCGTTTCTAATGCTTGAAATCCATCCCGAAAATATTTTTATTTTCCAAAATTTTATTTATTAAATTTCATGCTCTATCGAATGGAGTTGAGTAGAATACGATACGTGGATTATTTTTGGAGCTAGAGCCAAAAATACAGAGGCATGTCAAAATGTCAGACTTTTTCAACTATACCAATATTCAAACGATTATAATTTATGAACCTCATGTTTATCTGTGTCGAAAAATCTATATTTTGTAGCAAATTTTATGCTGGTTGGAATGACGCAAACTAGAATACTGTAAAGAGAGAGGTTCTCGAGATATTGGATCAAATATAGGAGCATGTTACAAGTGGGAAGTTTTGAAATTCTAACTTTTTTTAATATACGTCCTATCGACTTTTTATGCATATTTTTGGAATTTACGGGGTCTAATTAGTGGGTATATACCCCAAAAATGATAAAAAAACATAAAATATGGATTTTGAAATTTTCGAATTTTGAGAAATTTTCCAAGTCCACACCGAAAATTATACTAATTTGCGTACAGGGCGCGTTTCCACATTAGGGATGTCGGAATATTGAAAATTTCAGGTCTTATAGAAACTTTCTTATTCTTATTTCTTATTTCTGTATAAAAAATGGACGTATATATTCAAAAAGCTTCTTGCAAGTTTCGTGAAAAGTAGGACCTTTTCTTTTTCTACCCAGAAAAGGAATGTTTCTTTAGACAAATTATCAACCTTAGTACCTACGTCTGGAAATCAAGTTGGAACGACACAAAAATTTATTTAAAGTTTGAACTTTCGCAATGAATTTTGTCGCGAATCTAAAAAGTTCCGTTACGAATTGCGGCTATTAAGGTTCCTTTCCTATTCCCAGGTTATATTGCTCGGGGACTGTGCCACACACACACACACAAATCTTACTTGAAAGTGAAAAATTCAATGCCTTGATCTTGGACTTTCCACGATATTTTCAAACAAATGCTTTGATTTATTCTCACAGGATATTTCAGTACAGTTTTTCTAATAGAAATGTCGACGAAAGAATTCTTTTATCCCGAAGTACTGTCCTTGTCTGGTTTCGTAATTATTTCGAACTCTAACTGAAGTATCGGGAGTCAATGGCTCGTCAACTTCAAGCAGAGCTGGGAAATTTTTGGTTAAGAGAATGCAAGAGAACTAACTGGGAATCTAGTGAAAATGTGGACAAACTCATATTTTCCATGAAAAACCGTTATATAATCTGGCCATTGCAAATACTTCAGATTTATTAAGAGCTGATGCACTACATTTTCTCTTTTCGGGTTGTGCTTGTAGGATTTTACGTTTAGCATTACGTGCAGCTCGTGATGAATTAAACTGAACATCGGTGAAAGGGTTGAATACAATATTAAATTCGTTATAATATTTACTTTGTAGCATTTTAGCGGTGGTGTTCCAAATTGTTTTAACTACCGCTTTTTTGTAGTCTTCTCCGTTACTTTTTCGCATATTAAATGCCCAATCTTGCAATATTACATTCAATTTCTCGATGGAAGTATCTGGCTCAAATGTGTATCTTTTTGCATCGCAAAACGTAGAAAATTGTCGCCAGATTGATGATTGCGTCGCAACTGTATTAGTAGGCACACAGATATTAACAATTTGACTAATTTCGGCGTTCGTAGACACACCGAATCGACTCATTGTTAGTTCTTGAAAATGCAATAAGTTGTTGACAAACATGCCAAACTATTTATTCTGGTAACCAACACCGCGATAATTGATGAACAAATGAATAAGTGAAAAAACCACTAGTGTATTTGTCGCTGTTAAAGTTAAAGCTAACTTTTGCCGCTGTCAAAGTGACAATTGCTCTGTGGCATATGCGATTTTTTATACATAAATTAAATTGTCCCTACGAAATACTGAGCTCGTCTATCAATTCTGAATCATTTTGGTTAATATTGCGATGTTTTTTTTTCCACTCTCAGTGCGTATAAAGTTGTCACCGAATGATAAAGCCTAATAAAAAACTGTTGTAACTTCCTTATTAAATAAAAAAAAATAAAAAGTCACTTACACCTCGACGACGGCAAGGAAATAAAAAAAGTTAGTTGCCGTGAAAGATCTGAAAAGATAGAACATTAGAACTTAGAAAAGAAACGAAACTTGCAGTTTCTGGAGAGTTTTTGGAAAGTTTTCTGTCAAATGGGATGGTTTTATGGACATATAATCATAAATATCTCGACATTCTTACTTCAGCTTTTCATAAAAAAAACATGGGATTTTGTGTATGTGAAAGTTGAGCAACTTTTTGAGTGCTTCGAGTTGACTATGTATGGGAAATGCATCCGTAGCCAGTTTTAACTCATTAATGGAAGAAATAAGACAAAATGTATCTCTACAAGTTCGTTTTAAGGTCCATTATTGCCTTATAACGTGTCATGTAATAATCGCAGTTCATGGTTTGAATGAAATACGAAGCTAAATATTTAAATCTGATTAAACAACATAATTACGTAGGGATTATGCTGCATAAATCAATTTGTCAGGGAAAACTTACAATGTTACATGCATCAGGTTTCAATATTCTCGTTAAAATTATAACTTCGAGTTTTACAATAAATATACGTCTACGAAAATCATTTTCCACATTCACCTGTTCTGTAATTCAGTCAGTTTATCTACAGAATTTGAAGAACAAAGCTTGGTAATCTAAACGCACGTGAAATAGAGTCAAGTGTTGGTATATTGAGTGTAAACTGTATTCAGTATCGTCCACGGTTCCAAAATTTCAAGTTTAAAAGTAGATGAGCTAAGACAGGCTAGTAGAATGGGCTGTAGTTTCTCCAGAACTGATTATCCCTGACTTTTTTACATGGGGTTATATTAAAAATCGTTCTTACAAGCCCATTCACTGAGCGAGTGAGCATCATCATCTCATCTATGGAACAGGTGATGCAACCAGGTAATTCTGGAAAAATCATCTGGTTCACAGGAAGTAGATAACATATGAAATGGTATAAAGATTCAGTTCAAGTGCCTGGGCTGTTAAGCACAACCCAATCGAATGAATGAAAGCCCATTCCACAAAATATCGAACAAAGCAAAAATCAAAGCTGGATTTCCGGTTTAAACTTGATATACCCATGGTAGTAGTTGATCTGCCGAATTTATATTAAACCTAAGCATGTTCAGCTCTTCTTTTATTGGAAACAGGGCTTGTTCGAACCATATTTTTGATGGTCGCCTATTTTTCCTTTCATTTTCACCATCTAGATAGATATTGAGTGGAAAATGCGGGAGTTTCATAGTGAAACACCACAAAAATTGAACATCTGATGCGGCATTCTTAATGACCATATTGCTGGACCATATTTTATTGAGAAAAACTCAAATGGTGAGTCTTATCTACAACTACTCAGAGAAGCTGTAGATCCCGAAATAAGAGGAATATTAGAAAATGATGATACCATGTCAGAAGCTTCAACAAGATGGGGCACTTTCACATTACGCTATCGAATTATTTCTTGGTCAGTGGATAGATAAACGAGGCACAATGTTGGAATGGCCACCTAGGTCACCCGATGTAACTCTCCTAAATTTTTTAATGGGGATATCTGAAAACTAAAACGTATGCCACTCAGCCAGCATCTACGACAGCTAATTATTCAACAATGTTGACAAATAACTCCAGAAATGTTCGTGGCTCACCAGAGGCTCGATTGTTTCATTGTATGGAAACCAATCAAAATCAATTTGAGCACCTTATAAAATAATTTAGTATTGGTTTACGAATTGAAATGTTACTATTGGTAAATTGGGTTTGTCCATCTACCAGCTGACTGACTTTTTACTTAGGAATTACACATTTTTGTAATCCTCTTGTAGCTAGATCAGCCATAGCTACCTGTGCGGAAAGGAAAACCTTCACGTACTGGCAGACATACCGGAGCTCTCTCACTCGAAGGCGTTCATATATCGAGTACAAAAAATAAGCAGATCCTGGAATGGAGTAGCACAAACCTACACATTCTTTCGGGACTGCTTACAGGACATTGTCGACTAAATTACCATCTAAAGTCGGATTGTTGGTTCTGTAATTTGGAGGACGAAACTGCGCAGCACATATTATGCTCATGCCCAGCTTTGGGCAGGATAAGGTATAACATAGACCCAACGAGGGTCGCAGTGGAGATGGCGAGGAGGCCCCATTACATAGAACCTAACCTAATAATGTATAGAGGGGAGAGAGTTGAAATTATAACGTCTACATTTTTCCATAAAAGTGACGCCTTCAGAATTATGTGGGGTGTATAGTATTCATTGAAATGCTCTGTATGTAAAAATATTCTTAAATTTTATGAATTTCTGATCTTCCTCTTTGCACTCATCAATTTGTTTTGCCTAGAATGCATTCAAATAATTTTATTTTAGAATTTCTAATTTTTATTAAATCTTTCTAAATTATAAATAATACAAAGAAAATTTGGAAAAATAATATCATCACGGTATAAAATACGATTAATACTTTTGATATTTCGTTTTAGATTTTCTTGAATATCACTTTATTACATTTCAGTATCTCCTTGTGTTTTTCAATGAGCTCTCTCTTCATCTTCCAAGCATTAAATCTTCGAATATTTAGTATGAAAATTCAAAGGATCTATTGTCAAGTTTCCGAACATCCGGAGGAGATATTAAATCTTTCGGGTCACATTATTTGTAATTTAAGATTTCTGTTTTTGAATGACTGTAACAGTTGAGATTGTCACAAAGACTAATCGATGTTTCACCGTATCCTTTTCGAAATAAGAGATCTGAGAAGCTTTAATTTTTTATCCATTTCCTAAAATTCTAATCAGAAGAATGAGAAAAAGGGAATTCTGGGAAGTAAGGACTCAAACATAAAATATCTTGTCCCTAATCGAGAACGTATCGTTTTCCTAGATTATCGGGTAAATTATTCCGCTGGAGCGTAGAGCACTCGACATTGAATTCTTTTACGCTTATACAGAGCATTTCAATAAAAACTATCCACCATACATAACAATTATGAAGGGGACGTCTTTTTGCGTATATTTAGACGTTATAACTTTAACCCCCTTCCCCCTATGGTTTACATAAGTACAAAAAGACGTCCCACTTTATATGATTTTTGACATGTCTTTTCATTTTTTCACGCCATCAGAATTATGTAGAGTGGATGCTCTGTATATCTTTCAGCTTTGCTCACACAAAAAAAATGTAGACATAAACATGACTTTACAGGTCCTATAGATCGGACATGTTAGACACGGTATAATTAGGATACAAGGAGTGATTTGTATAAAAAAGAATTGAAACACTGAAGAGAATAAACAATTTTTGATGAAAAATGGAAAGACGAAGATCTCAGAAAGTATGAAAAGTTCGTATAGCTTCAAATGTTTGCTTTTGCTGCTTATTTTCATTTTAAATTGGAAATAATATGAAGATATTGGATCATTAAAAATTCGTTGACAGCTGTTATTCAAAATACGTAAATAATAAGTGAAAATACAAAGAAAAAACAACTTAATTTAAACAGGAGTACAACAAATGGGTCTGTAGCAATGTTAAAACTCGAAAATAACAAGGTAGTTATTTTTATGCAAGAATAATTTCAAGAAGGAGAGCCGGGACCCTAGATGGGGGATCAAACGTCTCAACTGCTGTTTCAGTTACTGCTTTATCCATCGAATCTCGTGGACCGAAACAGAATTTTGTGGTGCGAATAATTTCTGGGGATATCGCAGAGGCGGTTCGATCAAAATACACGTTGGAATGTTAGAAAGTGTTTATGGAAAAAATTTAATATTATCTTTAATGAATTTTTAGTTTTTGTTTAAACAGTAACATCTACTTATAATATAATGAAGATTTGAACAAATTAAATTGTTTTATTTCATCGTAAAGATATGATATTTGCAGGATTTGTTCAAAATTTACAAGAAAAATTATTGAGGCATGAAAAATGGTTAAGATTCGTGAAAAATAAAAAGTCTTGTAAATAGCACAGAAATATTGAACTCAAATTTTGGGACAGAACTCTCAAAAAACCAGTCTAGTGGGAAAAAAATGTACAAGATTATAACTCGGAGAGTTTCCTTTTCATAAATCATCAGTTTAGAAAGATATTGGAAAATCCACTTTCTAAAACCAAAAGGTACTCATAACTCGACTAATTGAAGACATAGAGCGTTGTAGTAACCACCAATCGATTCAGGAAAAAATTTTACACATACGAGTGAATTTTGAGTCGAAATTTTTTTAAGCATTAAGGGAAAATTTAGGTACAACAAAAAATCTTTGTGACATGAAATAAAAATGCTAAAAATTTGGGGACTAAAGTTTTTTGAAACGAAAAATCGACTGGCATACTCTCAAAAAAGCAAAGTACTAGGAAAAAACACAAGACCATAACCAGGAGGATTTTCATTTTATTATCCATCAAAATAAAATCATTTTGAGACAAAAATTTAGAACGAAATAGAAATTTGCTCAAATAAACATTGAATATTTGTTGCACGATGCATGAAGTATACTTTTTATACACATAATTTTTTTACAATCGAATACAATATGTTTTTGTTTCAAATAATGTACTTTTTATATGTCAATATAATAGTTTTATACTATTATACAGCCCTACATAGTTCTTGAAACTCACTTTTCAAAAAACAGATACCGTTTACAAAGAAGCAACAACTACTTCTCTGGCTTTGTGCCCCGAGATGCCTTGAGTTACAATTATAAGTTGAGGGGGTTGGTATATCTGCAAACATAACCAACCATTCTGGTTTTAGACCGGGCTGAGTGTATTTGCGCCAGTCAGTGCAAGGTAGACATCATCCGTCCAGAAGCTCTGAGAGCATACTGGAGCATACTGGAAACAATACTGAAATCACATCAATACATTAACCTCAATAAAGGAAATGCTAAGAATTCGATATCAGCAACATCCTCCCATCTAACCACAAACCAAAATTCTATATTGACAAAAAACCATCACTTTTCAAAGAACAAAGACCGTTTTCTAAAAAACAACAACTACTTCTCGGGATATCTGCCCCGACAAACATTGAATTACATTTTTTGCATATTTCCAGACTGGTATCCAGTTTCTGAATACCCTCTACTGTTAAAGACATTGTAATAAGTTCCAAAACGTAGCTAATAATATTTTTCTGTCGGTATATATACGTACGAGTCGACACTGACATATACTGCAGTATCTAGAAATGGAAACAGAAGTTACAAATCTCTTTAAAATTTCAATATATAAAGTTCCTGGCGTTCTGAAAATTTATCGGTGAAAGGGATCTTAAGATATATTGAATCTCCAGATTCGGTATCTCTGAGGAATTAGTAATTATAATAGAAATGAGATTGATTTCGTATCCGACATTTAGATTCTTAGTAGATTGTACTTTTGGTTAATGTTTTTAGGTTCATTTTGGTTGCTTTAATTTTGTTTTTGAAACTGGGAAGTTAATTTCAAGTTACTGTGTAATTTCTGCTATCAAATTAAGTTCTATTTTTGAAATTTAAAATATTATTATTACGTTATTCAGTACAATATTTTTTGCATTTTCTGAGAAGATTTACTATAGTGATATATTTGTTTTCACACCATCGGAAAGTAGAGATTTCAACGAACAAAAAGCACACCAACTTTTTTAGAAAAGCTGATATTTTGAAGGGTGAATTTTCGATTGAAAATTAGGGTGCTTTATCGATATTAAGTCAAAATAAGGTGAAAAAATAAATATTTCAAATCAAATAAATTACAGTGTATTTGGGACAAAAAAAAGGTAAGTTTTTACAAAATTTCGTGAAAAAATAAATTTTTTTGTAAAAGATAAAAATAAAAAACAAAAAAATTGGTTTTTTGAATTTTCCACACAAATTTTGAGGTTATGTAAAAAAAATGTATATAGAAAGTTGTAGATAGTTTTATCACTTACAACTCTGCCACCTGACTTTTTTCCATAGGACTTGTAGTTTTGCCGGAAATCGGGATAAACCGTTTTTTACCCTTAAAAACTCACCCCCTTCCCCTTCCCGACCTCAGACCGCCCGTAAATGATTGTTCCTTCCATTTTTATAATATCCTCCCTTTCCAATGGGTTTTATCCTACTATTATTTTTTTGTTTCAAAAATTATCGTCTACAACCTAGCCTAGTCAAAGTACACATCAAACCTCTCAAAAAATACAAAAAACTTGAAAATTTGAAATTGGGTATTGAATGTTATAAGCCCAAAATTATTAACTTTTAAGTTGAGCGGTTAATAAATTTGGCTCACAGCGTAACCACGAATTGAATACCACTGAAATTAATTTTATCTCGTAAACTTTTTAATTTACAAAAAAACTTTTTCGACAAAATTTGTAGATAAATGCATCAGCCACAAATTTTGATTTGGAAGTTTTTCTGTATATTTATTATTTAAACAATTAGAGCCAAAAAACAAAAACAAAAATTTTCACTCGACGATTTTCCGGAAAATCGCATACCTAGCATCGTAAAGCTTTTCTCATGTTAATCACAACCATTTTAAATACTCAATTTTGAATTTTCATGTTTTTTGTGTTTTTTGCGGCATTTTACGGATATTTTGTGTACTTTGACTAACCACTGATACTCGAAATAAAATGAATAATATTTTAAATCCTCTTTTTTTAAGAATTTACTTTGCCTTTGTAATTGTTTACTTCGTTGAGGGTGTAAGTAAAAAGGTTCCTCCTATCGTAAACATCAACCACTTGTCTCTTGAAATTAACATCCACATTTCCATTATTCTAATATAAATTTGTTTTACACTTAATGAAATTTACCTGACCGTGAGAAATCGCAAGTGAAATTTTTTTTTTTAAAATAGACATCGAGCCTTACGATGAAATAACCCACAGTATAAATATTTACCATCTGTTTAGTCTCACGCATTTCATAAACATTCCCTTTATATCGGAAATAAGCTCATAAAAAACCTAACCTTATATTATATAGCTACAATAATAGTATACAGAACTGTGTGATCTGTTTTTACCTCCTTCATTGATTTTAAAGAAAACTTATTTTCCTTGTCCACCGTTGAGTCTAAATACACTGCCGAGCATAAAATTAGGGTCATTCAGTCTCAGTTCCTAAGAACCATTATCAGCATATTTTTTTCTCCTATGGTTTTATCTGTCTATAGCAAATTGTTTGTTTAGTGTTGTCATTGTCAGTGTATTGCATTGAGGTTAAATCCTGTTGTTGTGGCGGCTTTAAAGATGGTCGAGGTCAGCGCGAAACTGCCAGAAACGTTGGTGTAAGTCTCTCGAGTGTGCAACGAACATGGCAACGGTACGAAGAGACTGGTGTGCTCACTCGAAGACCTGGTTCAGGGCGAGGCAGGACTACAACAGCTTACTGGTTCCTAGTGCCTTGAGAAACCGAACGGTTACGGCAGTTACCCTTCGAAATCATCTGCAAGAAGTGAGAAATGGAAACATAAATGAGTAGTAGACAGTTAGGAGGAGGCTTCACGCTGCTGGTTCACCTTCTCGAACTAGAGCTACTGGACCACCGCTTGCTCATGCACATCAGATTGTTAAGATGAATTTTGCACGAGAACACTTGGCTTGGACAATAGTGGATTGGAGTCTCAGGCTCAGATAGACGTGTTAGAGTGTGGCGACGACAAGGCGAGAGATGTATGCTCAAGCGTGTATTGCTGAGCGACTTCCATTTGGAGGAGGATCAGTTATGGTATCGGGAGGCATATCTTTTGACGCTCGCACGGAGTTAGTCTAGAGGAGGGAATACTATAGCTACTGAAGTCCTTAAAATTTCTTTTCTTTCAACGAAAAGCATATCAAAGTAAAATCGTTCATTTTTATTACTGTCAATAAACTTTGAACTACAAAATCGAAAGAATAAGAGTTGTATCACTTTTTTTTTTAAACTGTTTCTCATTAATTCCATTATTTAATAAAATTCCTAAAATATTATTGATAATTATTTCAATATGGACATAATCATCGTTATATTGAAACTTCTGTCATGTGAATATCGAAATATTTTAGAAATGTTTCATTAAATAATAGAATTTTTTTTATTCGGCTGCTTAAAGTCTAGGATTGATAAGCCATTTCTACTGGTGTAGATTTTTACAATGGAATAATAATCAACCAATAACATTTTGTGTTTGCAAGGTTGTATCTTTGGAAAGAAAAAAGTTGGCATATTGTGGTTTAGACCAAAAAATAGCTTATATATTCTAGAATAACATATCAAAAATTTGCGTTAATCGAAGTGGCGGTTTTTGAGATATCGCATTTTGAAAAATAAAGTACTTTTTTAGTTTTTCCGATTTTCCTGAAAAATCTTTCAAGGTATTGTAAATCCGGAAAAAGCATGATAAAGCTGATTAAATTACGCACATTTTGAAAAAAAACGGTTCCGATACGATTATTTTGGCCGAAATGGCGACCATTTAAAGCAAAAGGTAGATTTTAGTTTTCGAAATATGGAATATGGTCGTTGAATCGACGCGGAATAGGCCATAACACTATATCTGCTCTAGTTGAAGATTTGAAATAAAATGATATGGATAATTTCACAAAACAAAGAATCGCTCATTGTTTTATATTATGACATGTGTGTTTAAATATGAGAATTATTCGCTCCACAAAATTTTGTTCCATTCGAATGGACGACGTGAATTAAACCGAAATCAAACATTGAATTGGAGCTCAAAATTTTGAATTTGTTATACATTTTGGTGGGGATACAAAAAACAGGGGAAGGTTCATTATGGTAAGTCATTATTTCATTAAATTTAACATACAGGGTATTTTTAAATTCATAGAATAACGTGGCAGAATGATATAATGGTATTTAGAAAATATGGGAAACGACATAGGTCTTTTGAAATACTGGCTAGGGAAATATATCAACGTGTTTGTGTTAAACAATGATCTAACCATCGTAAACACCCTTTATATATTTTCATTCTGCATATTTCAATGGAATAACTGAGTAAAGTATATTTTCCAACATGTAATAATTCGAGATGAATTTTCGTATCAAAAACAAGAGACATTTTATTAAATTTTTCCTCGGGTATAAGATCCCTATCAAAAGTTGGTAATACTTCAAACTTAATAGGATTATTCTAGAAAGTTTCCGAGTTTTTTATTTCAGTACATTTAGCTTTAGGAAGTTTCAAGATTATTAGTTTAAGACGCGTTCAAAAATATTGACGAGTTGAAAGGCAATTTTCTAGCGATATGTGTTGATTGCTCATTTTAAAAATGGAAACGGGACGTCTTAAAAAGCTTAAAAATAATTCAATTTTCACTCTTTCCTGAATACATTCGTTTCCTTAGAAGCAATAGCTTCATTTTTCTTTATCCTTTCACATCCCGGCAGTCACATAAGGCTTAATATTCACCTTTAAGAAATTCAAAGCCGTAAATAGACTTTTTACGAATTTTTATGTTTTTTTTTTGAAAAACAGAACAAAAAAACTGTCATTAATGCTGACTGGAAAGTATTTTAACAGAGACTGAAAAAGAATGAAGGAGTATTTAATTAACTCCAGAGTAAACATCCAGAGTGACTTTGGTTAATTGGCATCTTCCAACAAACAAATTAGGTTTCCTTGGCTCTAATTTAGGTATTAACTCTCAAGTTGACTTGACAGTGGCGTAAATAAAGCAAACTAATACCAACTGAAAAATGTTGTACTTATTATAATGAATTGGTCCTAAATATGAGAAAACCCCTAGAAAAATTAGGAAGATTATTTCTTTAGAAGAAAATGTGTAAAGTCTTACGTTAGGCTTGTGGGGTAAATTGTAATACCTAGGGGTGAGCCACAATAGATCCAAGGGGGGTCGCAGTGACAACCTGTTAAACCTCAGAAATTACGTCATTCCCTTTCAGGATAGGAACAGCCGATTCCGGCATATTTATTTCTTGTAGCTACATAAATAGTTGGCCTTTGAAAATTTGTATTAAAAAATGAGTCTACCATCGTGAATAATGTGTAATAAAAGGTGAAAATTACTAAACTCATTCAGTAAAATGAACTGACGTCCTTCTTCTTTTATATACGTAATATATACAGGTAATTTCATTGTTTTGAACAAAAATTTAAGTCCGCCTATGAAATACAAACATTTAATGTTAATATACCTTGTTGAATGTAAAATTTTAATTACAGAAAAACAATCTTTCATCCGAGGAATCTTGAAGTACAAAAACGGGTAAACTTTTAGCTATTTGAAGTCGGAGTTTTGTTTTTTGTTTATTCTCGGTAAGAGTAACTAATTTGCAAAGCAAAAGGGCGAAAATAAAGATTGACATACCTGTTTTGATTTTGAGATAAAAAAAAATTAATTATTTTGTTCAATTATGACATTTAAAAGGAAACTCGTTTTAATGAAATTTTGTGCGTGAATGTGTACTTAAATTGTTCACCACGGAGATCCACTACATGTAGTCATTTAATTTCTTTCTGGAAATAGAAAACTGATTACATCATATCCTTCAGTTGCTCTACGAATTACTCCTATTGATTAAAGTTGATCGCTTGTAAGAGAATTTTGATGACAGTGGATGAATTTATTAAACAAAACTTCTAAGGGTGTAGATTTGCTGAGTTTCTATAATCTAAATATCTCGTAAAGGGTCTTAAAGTCAAAAAAATTGTTGTAATCATTTTTTAAATAAAAAAAGACACAGTAGAACAAATTGTTTCACTGAAGTTCACTATAACGAGATACTTAACCACCGATTGAGAGCTGACTGGATTCTATACCCTCGGTATATATTTATTGTAGTTTTCCAGTTATTTAACCCGTTACAAAATTGGCGCCCAACGTGGGCATATCTTAGTGAAATTATTAGCAGGCGGTTCAAGAATGGGAAAAGGAGCAGTATGATGATGAAGATTTACATTTTAATAAAATTATTCATGAACTGTCAGTTTCTCCAGTGAAGGGTATAAAAAAAATTGGAAATAGCAGCCTTTAGGTATTTACTTTGTAAAAATTAATATTACCAACAATTTATCAAAAAATCAAATAAATGGTGCTCGTCCCTAAGCAATCTATTTGATCGTCTAAATAGCCAATCCTTTATCCTTTCCTATCCCCTCGAATAGAAAACTCTAATTTCTCTTTTTTGTTTCTTTATGGCCTTCGGTAATCTGTCACAATAAAATTGGACATCAAAAGCGGCATATGAAGTACTGAAAATTAATCAAAAAGTTTTCCGTCCATTCAAACTAACTGAAAATAAATATCGATACAAAGTTTTTTGCAGCAATGGGTGTCTGTGTGTGTGTTTGTGTGAAAGAGAGAGAGAGAGAAAGTGTGTGTGTATCCGACTGGCAGCAGATTACTTTATGTTATTTGCTGTTCATTTCGGTGACAGATGTTCTTTATAATACTCCAAGTTCATGAAAATGATACCGACCCTCCACCAAATTGGTTGGTGTTTAATTGAAATCGTGTAAATACTAAAAAAAACAATACAGTGCGGATATTGAGTATTGCCCCCCCCCCTAGGTAACTTCGCTATTCAAGACAAAGCTGAAAAATCCTCAAATTTCACAGCTACCCCCTTAGAATGTTTAAATAGTAAGCGGGTCGAGCGATACTTCGAGGGAAAAGCAGAAGTCAAAAATATATCACACTTTGCTTTAATTCTTTATTTTTTCCAAATAATAAGTAATAACTTGAACACATGAGCTGTATCAACATTTCAAGGTTGAAGATGTTGAGCAAATAAAACACTTATGTATTGCCACATTATGTCGAGGACCAACCATTTATGTGGCTAAACTGAAATTATGCCGGTATGACTATTGCTGTTGAAAGAGGAAGGAGTTTTACCGGTAATTATTGCTGGGCATACACGCTACGGTCTACCGGAGAGGTCTAACTACTCAGGTATGCCTGTGAAAGTAGGAGGGTACGTGAGTTTTTTAAACTGTACAAAAGACCGGAGCAAGATCGAAAATCAATTCTTTCTAGTAACACCGTACGATGGATATGTACGTGTGTGTATGTACTCCGGTCGAGTCAGTTGTTTGTTCACCGTTGTCGGTGATATACTGATGAAAATTTAAGGTCCTCATAACTTCTTCCGGTAGCGAGGAATCTCAAAGTAACTGATACTCGTTCGTGCGTAGAAATATTATTTCTCATAACAGTATCTTCTTTTTTATCATAGGAGTAACTATTGCAAGTGATTTCAGGTACGTTTTCTCGTTCATTCTGAGACTACAAGTTTTCCTTTTCAATAACCAATACTTACACCACATATTACGCGTCCTAATTCGCTGCCATCGTGAAGAAACTAAAGACCGCTCCGATTCACCGGAGACACGTCCGACGTCCGGTATACCGTAGCGTGTTTGACCAGCTTAATAGATATCAGTACGTACTGTTAGGTGAGTGAACCGTTGCTGGTATTTTATAAAGTATCCCTAACATACATAAACACACAGCAGGCACCAAATTTTACTAAAAAATGATTAAATATTCTGTTGTTGATAATCTTGCTGGAATTAATAAGATTCACTGATGTAAATCATTATTCACAATATTCGGTTACGAGAAAATTGATATAATTATCAATAATTACAAAAATATAAACCTATTTATAGATATATCATAACAAAACCGAAGATACAAAATTGTGGTTCACAGGATTATATTGAAAAAAAAAAAAAAATAAGAACCAGTTCCTTATCGGAAATCCCACACTACTTAACACATTTGCATTGAGATATATAACCAGACAGTCTTCAATTAAGTCAGTAACTGTGCTGAGATCAAAGTTTAATAAGATAAAATTATAAGTATGAACATCAAAAGGGTTTTTTTCGTTACTGTGTGCTGTTTAGTTTTTTGTATAACCGAAGCAGGAACCGGTGGATACCTTGTAAGCCAAGGTAATTCTATTTTTTTGTATTAAAAATACTGTAATATCGAAATAATTTGCTTGCGATTACAGATTTTGGATTTCAAGATATGACCGCTCCAGTTATAAAGTTAGAGACATACCAAAACAGTATTTACTACATTGGATTTATATTTAAGGTATTTAAAGTAATTTTAAAGTGATTTAAATTTATTTACAACAACAATAAAATTATTTTCAGGGATCTTGGTACCAAGCTATGCAGTTTTGTAAATATTACCATATGGATTTGGTCGGTATTGAGACCCAACAAGAAAACGAGTTTCTTTTCAATCAAATGAAAAACTTCTGTAAGTATCTCAATAATAATATTAATCATCTTAGAAGTTGACCTTTCATAATAACAGCTAAAATTTTTTGTACGATAGGGAAATAACCTAGAAAATAGTATATTACATACCTAGCGGGGAAGTAGATCATTACAGCCCAGGCAGTGACTAATCATTCTTCTTAACCACTAGTAGTCACCAGAATAGCAATTTTATTTAAAGTGGTTAAAAAGTTACCATCTAGAGTTGCTTGTCATTCAGTTGTTATAAAGCTGCTTGACTGCCACTCAGATACAGAATAGGCCTGTAGGTTTAAATTTATTTTAGTTGGTGGTAGTTCAGAATATTGGTTTTGGACATCGGGAACGACGTTATCCAACAACCATTGGGTGTGGATGAATACTGGAAGACCGATAATATACTCTAACTGGTTTCCAAATCAACCAGACAATGCTGGTAATAGCGAACATTGTATAGAAGCCAGATACGTTTACACTAACACAGGACTTAAATGGAATGACAATAATTGTGAGACGGCTCAGCTTCATGTCATTTGCGAAGCACCAGTTTTAAGAAATATATCTTCTCTCATATCTAATATTTGTACACCTGTGCACGATGTGAAAGTTTTGTAAATAAAATTATATATGTATTTTTTTAATGGTTAAAGAAAAGAAGGAGTATAAATTCAGTTTAACTAGAGAATGTGGCATGGGATTGTCAAGTTGTTCCCTAAAAGATCTTTTAATTTTGATAACATTTTAACTCAATATTCAGAGTCTTTCCATCATACTATTTTAAAGAAAAGTAGAGTACTATGGTTTCACTCATAAGAGCAGACAGAGTTTCGACAATTTAACTATTGAATCAGAGGAAATAATAATATTAAAGCGCTAAATATCCAGTTTGAAGAAAAGAATCATTTTGAAATCGAAAATGAGATTAATATTGGAAAATAAATTTAATTAGAAGGCTGTTTTTTTCAAGTTATCAAAAATTTCAATTTATCTTTTGTGGTCAACAAATCGGGATGATGAAATCATCTCCACCTACATACAATTATTCTAAAAATATCTGAAAACATCTATTAAATAAAGTGTATTAATATGTATATATCCGCCATATTATTCTGTTTCATCTTTTCCATTATAACGGAATGTACGAAAAAATTAAAAAACTTTTTGTAAATTTCTGTTGTTTAATTTTTACTATCACTATAGCAGCAACTAGCGGATATCTCACAAAACCAGATGAGTTCAAAGACCACACTATAGCATGCAAAAGATAATATTACGATAATTTATTTAGACATTGTCAAACCCTTTATTTTATTTTTTTTCCACTCCCATGCTTTAATATTAATGTAGTAGAGGATGGGAGTAGGAAAAATAATGTATGCAACTCGCTTTTAATAGCTACTAAGATCACATGGATTTGGAATTAGAAAATAGGTTTTTGTTGAATCAGATGAAAACATACATTATTACATAATAACGGTCCAGGAAAAAGAAGAAAACCGATAAATACATGGGCAGATAGAGAAGGATAAGAAACATCACTTTTTATGTGAAAATAAAGTTTATTTTAGTGGGATCTGGCGCTGGATACTCATTTTGAACATCGGCAACGACTTTATCTAACAGTCACTGAATGTGGATGAATACAGCTGGTTCCCACATCAACCTGACAATGCCAGGAATAGCGAACACTGTTTGGATGTCAAATACATTCACGTCAACACAGATCTTCTGTGGAATGACAATAATTGTGAGACGGAACAGAGTCTTGTTATTTGCGAAGCACCTATATTAATAAATATATCGGCGCTACTGTCTACTGTTTGTACAGCCTTGCATGACGTAGCTGTTTAGTAAATAAAACAAATAATTCAATGAAATGTTTATGATGTGAGACAAAATTTTCAAAAATACCGTTTGAGAAACGTATTTTCCACAATCTTGTGTCAATTTTCACAACATATAAAGAAAACATCTGAACAAGAAGGAAAATTTCCTATGAAGAATCCATCGTAAAGTTTTTCTATTACTAATTTTAGTTTTCTCAAAAACTTAAAATTACCATATCCAATTTAAAACCTTCCCTTTTACGAACAGCAAAAGAAAATTGCTACACTGTATGCCTTTCATAATTTAACCATCTCTTCATTTTCATTTTCCATATAGATCGGCGTTAGTGAGCTACAGATTTTTCAACAGGGAAATCAGTAAGAAGGAAAGTTCATCGCGTCAGGTGCCACGAATAATAAGACTTGACGAAATTCGGTGGTTTTTTTGTTGTATCTTCTTTCATGGACGACCTATTTCAGCAACAATTCACTTCAAACGAGAGTCGTATTTGACATCGCTGTAGTATTGTTAGCTTTTCCTGTTGGTTTATTTAACCGTAAAGAGGACATTATTCGATAACAAGACAACTAATGGACAGTTGGCTTGCTAATGGGAGAGAATGCCCCGGGCTGCTACAGTTGGGTGGAGTTATGGGGCTATATTAAGTCGGATAATAGAGATTAGTTAAGCTGGTTCCTATTAAGCAGCAGGACTGAAGGATTTTTGGATTCAAAATAAGAGCGATTTATTTTCTTCTCACATGAATACTAACCCAATATTTTCTCTATAAGACTCTCCACTGCGACTCGCTAGGGGCAGTACTTCTAGCCTCCTTTTCCAGAAATGTGTATAGAGGAGGTTGATCCAGAAGGATTTCCATGGCTTCTGACAAGCCCGTCTCTGCATACCAGTGGGAAATTTGCTGTAAAGCAATTCACTACCAAGCTCTCCACTGCGACTCGCTAGGTGCAGACCTTCTAGCCTCCTTTTCCAGAAATGTGTGTTGAGGAGGTTGATCCAGAAGGATTTCCATGGCTTCTGACAAACCCGTCTCTGCATACCAGTTTGCAATTTGCTGTAAAGCAATTCACCACCAAGCTCTCCACTGCGATTCGCAAGATGTTGTCCTTCTAGCCTCCTTTTCTAGAAATGTGTGAAGAGGAGGTTGATCCAGAAGGATTTCCATGGCTTCTGACAAGCCAGTCTCTGCATATCAGTGGGCAATTTCTTGTAAAGCAATTAACCACCAAGCAATAGCTCTTTATGTAAGAATTTGTTTTAACTATTTGCTTGGGTTCCAAGCTCCAAGATTTTCCACATATTCTACATGTTCACAAGGATAGTCTGGCCTAGCAGATAACTTTTTTCGAGTGAGCAAAAAACAGTACACTGAATCCATGAAAAATTAAACGGTTTAGAAAGAAAAATATTTTTATATTCAAGTCGCTGAATTCTTCTCTTTATAAACTAGTTCCAGAATTTTTTCATTATATAGTAGAATTAATGATAAACAGCTAGTTTCATTTAATATTAAGTAGAGTCATTATTTTACTATGCTTGAATTATTCTAACTGCACTTCACGAAATATATGTCCTTAAATGAATAACCGTCTAAAAGGTTTTTGGATGATTCTCTCGAAGGAAGTGAGTGAGAACACGAAACAGGCAGGCTGTATACGCACGTATATAGTCGTGCTTCAAGAATATACATGTATCTACTTGTCATCTGTCATGTGGTACGTTTATTTATGTAGCGCATGGAAGTATCACAATGGAAATTAGATTGAAATGAAGAAGATTGTTATAAAAATGAAAATTAATAAATTGTTTAAGGAAGATGGTATCAAAGTGAAAATCAAGATGAGAAATAACCTTACATGGATGAAAAAGCGTAAAGACGTTAAGTTTTACAACAAATGTGTGGAGGAGGTGAAAAAATATATATATAGTAAAAGTTCCTTTAATCTATGAGCCAGCCTGTAAACTTCTGTCACTCCATGCTATCTTATAGTCAAGGTTATAGCTGTGGAGCTAATGCGTTCTGCTCTATTTCTTTTTTTTGCTGATTTATTAGGTTCTCTTGTTTTTAATAAACAGATCTCTTAGTTGCGCCGCTGCAGCTGCACAATATCCTTCATCCTTCAAGGGGATTCCGTCTTGATCGATGGTACACGCATCAACAACCGAATTAGAATATTTTTCCAAGCGTTTGAGATGTGTCTCACTGGTGGATGCGGTGTAAAGTGTGAGAGTGTGTAAATTATTCACTCGCAAGCCGCGAATGCAATACGCTCAAATGATTAAGTACTAAAACAGAGAGAAAGACACAAGAACGAGAAAATTAAATCAGAATTCGCTTAACATGAAAACTGAAACAATAATGCTGGTGGGAAATAAATTATATCCTGCTAGACGTTTTACCTTACAATTGCCGTTTTCGGAAGGATTTCTATTTAGTGTACTAATTTATGTTGGTTTTAAATGTGTTACGCTTTGTTCGTTTCATCTCTTTTGTAATGGAAAACTAGCTGTTACTTTTAAGTAATGTTGATTTATTTTAAAAGTTTTGTTTAACGAAAGAATCTTTCCGCTATTATTTATCATACAAGGATCCTTCATCTGTGAGTTAATACAAGATAGCAGCATCAAAAAAGTCCCTTCTACAAGTACTCAAATGTACTAGAGAGTCCTGCCACTATCCTCCATATAAAAGTGTTCACAATATATTGACGATTGTTTTCCAGAAATATCTGGCAATAACAAGCAGATATGTCCTTAAAAGGGTTCAACTGTGAATTAAGATAATATTACAGCATCAAAAAGAAATCAAGCTTTTCAGTAGGTATCTAACTACAAGTCCTGCCAGTATTTTCCGTGTAAAAATGATCATAGTATGCTTGTGCGTTCGCGAGTATCTCTCTCTATCCTGGAAAGTCTTCGCTTGTATAAAAAAAAGTCTCTTCTAGAAGTACTCAAATGTACTAGAGAGTCCTGCCACTATCCTCCATATAAAAGTGTTCACAATATATTGACGAGTGTTTTCCAGAAATATCTGGCAATAACAAGCAGATATATCCTTAAAAGGGTTCAACTGTGAATTAAGATAATATTACAGCATCAAAAAGAAATCAAGCTTTTCAGTAGTTATCTAACTACAAGTCCTGCCAGTATTTTCCGTGTAAAAATGATCATTGTATGCTTGTGCGTTCACGAGTATCTCTCTCTATCCTGGAAAGGCTACGCTTGTATAAAAAAAAGTCCCTTCTAGAAGTACTCAAAGGTACTAGAGAGTCCTGCCACTATCCTCCATATAAAAGTGTTCACAATATATTGACGAGTGTTTTCCAGAAATATCTGGCAATAACAAGCAGATATGTCCTTAAAAGGGTTCAACTGTGAATTAAGATAATATTACAGCATCAAAAAGGAATCAAGCTTTTCAGTAGGTATCTAACTACAAGTCCTACCAGTATTTCCCGTGTGAAAATGATCATAGTATGCTTGTGCGTTCGCGAGTATCTCTCTCTATCCTGGAAAGTCTTCGCTTGTATCAAAAAAAGTCTCTTCTAGAAGTACTCAAATGTACTAGAGAGTCCTGCCACTATCCTCCATATAAAAGTGTTCACAATATGTTGACGAGTGTTTTCCAGAGATAACTGGCTAACCTAACAAGTAGCTATGTCCTCGGCTCAACTGTTAATCAGGGAAATATTTCAGCATCAAGAAGAAATCAATCTTTTCAGTAGGTATCTATCTCCCTCTCTTTCCTGGAAAGGCTTCACTTTTGGTTTAAGGTGGAATAACAGTATTTGAAAGGCGATAAAACCTTCCAAATATCTCTTTTTCTATCTAAGGATAACAAATGGCTTTCTACATAAAAGTATTAATCACAAAAACAGAATGTGATGAAGTTTTGGTGCGAATGGACCATTTGGAGGATAAACTAGGCTTTATATGGATCCAGGATATGAGAGAAGACGTTATACATTAATGTATATAATCAAACATGTGAAATACAGGTAAGTGTTTCAACAAACTACTGTATAATTCCAGATGTAAGGTTAAAAATAAGTATGGCTATCAAATTTGTAGGCCAGTTGTGTTGGAAAATAGGTTATAAATTAAGGCTTGAGAAACTAAAAGGTAAAGAATTTGATGAAGGAGATATTTATTGGGAGCTTTTTTAAGGGCGACGGTAGGAAAGAAGCAGCTAAAAGTGAAGGTACTATAAAAATATCAAGCAAAGGGTTCAGATCTTTAGGAATTATCATTAAATGCTGCAATGCAAGAAACAGTAGATAAGTATGATAGAAGATATGTTATATTTAGTCTAGCCTTTGCAAGTAATTCATATTTCCATTTGTTTTGCTTTCTAAACATGTCGGCTTTTATAACTCTGAGCATTGTATACGAATAGTGGCCTACAGCCACTGCTAAGGAAATAAAATTTATATGACGAAGTGAATTAGAAACTAATGGTTCCAAGAAAACCACTGTTGGAACTTTATCGTAGAAATTACGACCGGCAACTGCTATAAAACAAAAAACATCTGCTGTAAATTTCTTGATTAAATGACCTTAATAAAACCGGAGCGATGCTGATACGTCTGTGATATTTTACGTAGTTATTGTTTTTATGGGGAATTTTTCCCGATCAATCTAATAATTTACAAGAGAATTCCTTCCTTCGCTCCTAGACCATTTTAGGAGCAACCTATAGGCCAACTTTATAATGGAAAACGCTTTGCCTAAACATTTTCCTGTCTAAAATTTCTACACGTGCCAATATAAAGTAGATGTATCCTAGTGGACGATGGACGATGATCTAGGGAGACAACTCCTCGGAAGGATGTACAATGGATCACATGTAGCCTAAGTGCTGTGGACCTACCTCACCCTCCCTACTCTACAGATAAAGAAAGGTAAAGGGGATTTTTTATGATGTGATATTGAAAGCAGGTATATAGAAAGTTTAAGAGGATTATTAATACTATTATTCTATAGACAACCACACGAACTTTGATTGCAAATTTTATAAAGTAATATATTTAAATTTTCTGCAATGAAACAATACGACTCTTTATTCTATTCGCAGATGAGCGTAATTTGAAACATGTGCTTTCTGAAGGTATCGCTATATTGGAATTCTTATAGCATAATTTCGGTCGTAGCCGAAATTTAGGATATTTCCGATATCTTCAATGGTGAGAATTAAAATCGTAAATTTTATCAATCGATTCATTTCATTATAAAACATCTGGTTTTATCTATCCTTTCTTATATCCTGTACAATATAGAAGGCCAATTCAAACTAAATAATAATTGGTGAAATTCGTATCTATTTATTTAATCCTCTTGAATACACCTCTGTGGTCCTTTTGCTTGAAATTAGTAACAACATACTCGGCTACCGGAAATGAAAATTTCATCTCCCTTTATTGACTATATCCCTAATGGTTTCGCAGATGGCCAATTTCTGAACAAGTATATGCAAGTGCATTTGACTCTGCTGTTAGGTGCTCTCATTCGTATGCATACAAAACAGTTTTAGACAGTTTCAAGGAACGCTTAACCTAAGCGGTCAAGCTACTAATAACAAAACATTCTAGAATGACGTCACTGACAGGTCGGCCATGTTGTTCTGGGGACTCATATATATATAAAGTCGAAAATGGATGTGGAGAAGGTATAGGTATTACAGCCCTACGCAAGTGGTTTGTCTTGTTGTACATAGATGGCCGACCAAACTTTTGTTGGTCTTTCTGCTAGACATGAGTGGAGTTGGTGGTAGAAATGGTCGGCCATCTATGTATAACAAGACAAACCTCTTGCGTAGTGGCTGTAATACCTATACCTTCTCCACATCCATTTTCGACTTTGCATTCGTAGATGGCGACACTAATGCGTTAGTTGTTTCGCTTTGATCTTTGATCATTATAGTTGAGTTGATTTTTGGTTCAATCGGTTCGATAGCCTGGCTGATGAAGCCTAAAGGCCGAAAAAGCTGTCCCAGGATGCGAACCGATTGAATAAAAATTAATTCGACTACATTTTTTATATATATATACCACGTAAATAGCAGGCGTATCTCACTATATGATGGAATTTTTTATTTATTTTTTTCAATTTTAATTTGATTGAGAATTTATTTATTTATTTCAAATTTGATTTCATTTGAATTTAACTTGTATCAATACCACTTTATAATTATTAGTTTTTCTTAAGTAGATAGTGTTTTTCTTCATTAGTTTCTAATTTGTTTTTAAAAAAAAATATACATATGTCTTGAAAAAAAGAAGGCCCCACGTTGGGCGCCAATTGTGACGATTTTCTTTATTATTTTAATTTTATTTGTTTATTATTAAATATTTATTTTTATTATTTGAAAAATTTATTTTATTTTCTTTGTTTTAATGTTGGGCGCCATTTATGAAATTTTAATTAATACTAATTTTTATTTTGTTTAATTCTATTTTGTCTTATAAATAAAAGTTTATTTATTGAAAACCAATTTTTATTTTTTTTATCCATTTTTGACTTTATATATATATATATAACAGCTCTACAGGCCATGAAGGCATAAGGCTTGATTGGCTATTTTCCTCCATTCTCTTTTATGTTTTGCCACCTCTTCCCATCTGCGTATGATCAACAGCTCTAGGCCCTTTTCTACTGCTTCTATCCACTTCTTTTTTGGTCTTCTTCTCTTTCTAGTCTAGTCTCACCATGTGCCCTAAGTATCTTATACGTCGCGACCTCACTACCACCGATATGGGAGGGCTTTCATATAACTCCATGAGCTGCTAATTTGTTCTTCTGATCCAGATATCTTTTACTGTGGACTCATGCCATTCTATTTAGTTTTTACTTTACTGGCAAACAACGGATGATGGTTGGACTTTAATTTACAATTTTGCTCACTGTTTGGAGCTGCTCAAACCAGATCAAACCGATGTTTGCTTTGATATGTGATAATAGATAACTTGCTACAGACCTGATTCAAAAAGATTTTGTGATATCCCAAAAAGCCGCTCTTGGAATGATAATGAAAATTGGAAAAGGAACTTAGTGCTCTAGAAATACTACAGGCTAAAAATAACCAAAAAGGTTATTACAGCCTGTTCACTACGCTAAATTGATGTTGGAGCTTCAGGAATTTTAAAAATAGGTCTACTTAGAGCCTGATGAGGCTACAGACCTACAGTAGAAACGGTGGAGCTTTACCATCACGTGACTGTTACGTCACCAACAATATTCGTATGAATTAAATTAAAACTTCTGTCAACTCAATAGAAATAATCATTATGACTAATGTTCCAAAGGTCGGCATGTATGTATGTAATGTATGTATTGTATTGATAGAAGAAGATAGTATGTAGAAAAGATGTGTTGCATAAATCGTAGATTGGGTCACGTGATGGTGAAGCTCCACCGTTTCTACTGTAGCTTCAAAACGAATAAGAGGGTTTCTCAGAAGGGACTAAATATAGATGTAGGATTTTTATAGGTAGCAGTGTGACCGCGCCAATCATCCTCTTGTAATCTAGTCTATTCTAAAAAGGAATTTCCGCATATGTGGCCCCTTCCCCAATAATGATTGTGCTCTAATTTGGCTCTACACGTTTATGGTAAGCTGTAACAAAACTTTCAAAGGATATAAAAATAGTAAATTCACTATTTATGGATTCTTTTGAAATAAAATCGTATCGAGGGCGGTCCATTTCGAAAAGGAATAATAACACAACAAATAACACTAACACAATTCCAGTTCCTTTTGTAATATAATCGATTTTCTATTACAATAAGATTTTCGTTGTCGTTTTCTATACCAGTAGAAAATAGAAATCCTTTTTGTTGTGTGTGTTCGATGAAAATCCATCCTAACAACTTGTTATTTCGGTTTTACAGCTCTACCTATTGATTGGCTTTTTCGACAATGTTAATATCGACTTAACCGGAAAATTGAACGAGAGGTAAAAGTGACCGAGTTGCTGTTTGTACACGTTCCGGATAGAGAATATTTTCACGATTTAATTTGCTCTCTGCTATCTTACTTAATGCTTGGAAATATAAACTCAAAATTTATTTCTATATCCAAAATTCTCTTCTGAATCGATTGGCGTAGACCAGAACGTTATATCTTTTCAATTAGCCGAGTTATGGATACATAAAGTTTTAAAAAGTGGATTTTCGATTATTTTCACGATTTAATTTGCTCTCTGCTATCTTCCTTAAAACTTGGAAATATGGACTCAAAATTAATTTCTATATGTAAAATGTTCTTCTCAATCGATTGGCGAAGACTAGAATGTTCTATCTCTTCAATTAGTCGATTTATGAGTATTTTTGGTTTTAGAAAGTGGATTTTCGAAAATTTTATTATGTTATTTGAAGGCGAAATAATGATTTTATTGGAAAACAGACGGTGCCAGTCGTTTTTTCGTCCCAAAAAACCCCTGGTTACCAATTTATAGCCAATTTCATGTCGCAAAATTTTTTTTTGTAGGAAATTTTGAAGCAAGGGGTAGGTATGGAAATATCTCGCGGTTTAAAATTATGTCTGCTATCTCCCTTAATGCTTGGAAATACCAACTCAAAATTCATATTTATATGTAAAATGTTCCCCTGAATCGAATGGCGAAGATTAGAACTTTCTATCTCTCCAATTAGTGGAGTAATGGATACATAAAGAATATTTTCACAATTTAATTTGATCTCCGCTATCTTACTTAATGCTTGAACATATAAACTCAAAATGTATTTCTTTATGTAAAATGCTCTGCTGAATCGATTGGCGAAGACTAGAACGTTATATCTCTTCAATTAGCCGAGTTAGGGATACATAAAGTTTCGGAAAGTGGATTTTCGATTATTTTCACGATTTAATTTGCTCTCTGCTATCTTCCTTAATGCTTGGAAATGTGGACTCAAAATTAATTTCTTTATGTAAAATGTTCTTCTCAATCGATTGGCGAAGACTAGAACGTGCTATCTCTCCAATTAGTCGATTTATGAGTATTTTTGGTTTTAGAAGGTGAATTTTCGAAAATTTCATCACGTTATTTGAAGGCGAAATAATGATTTTATTGGAAAACAAACGGTGCCAGTCGTTTTTTCGTCCCAAGAAACCCCTGGTTACCAATTTATAGCCAATTTCATGCCGCAAATTTTTTTTTTGTAGGAAATTTTGAAGCAAGGGTTAGGTTTAAAATTATGTCTGCTATCTCCCTTAATGCTTGGAAATACAAACTCAAAATTCATATCTATATGTAAAATGTTCCCCTGAATCGAATGGCGAAGACTAAAACGTTATATCTCTTCAATTAGCCGAGTTATGGATACATAATGTTTCAGAAAGTGGATTTTCGACTATTTTCACGATTTAATTTGCTATCTGCTATCTTTCTTAATGCTTGGAAATATAAACTCAAAATTAATTTCTATATGTAAAATGCTCTTTTGAATCGATTGACGAAGACTAGAACGTTCTATCTCTTTAATTAGCCGAGTTATGGATACATAAAGTTTCGGAAAGTGGATTTTCGATTATTTTCACGATTTAATTTGCTCTCTGCTATCTTCCTTAAAGCTTGGAAATATGGACTCAAAATTAATTTCTATATGTAAAATGTTCTTCTCAATCGATTGGTGAAGACTAGAACGTTCTATCTCTTCAATTAGTCGAGTTATGAGTATTTTTAGATTTAGAAAGTGGATTTTCGAAAATTTCATTACCTTATTTGAAGGCAAAATAATGATTTTATTGGAAAACAGACGGTGCCAGTCGTTTTTTCGTCCCAAAAAACCCCTGGTTACCAATTTATAGCCAATTTCATGTCGCAAAATTTTTTTTTGTAGTAAATTTTGAAGCAAGGGGTGGGTATGGAAATATTTCGCGATTTAAATTGCTGTCTGCTATCTCCCTCAATACTGGGAAATATTAACTCAAAATTCATGTTCATATGTAAAATGTTCCCCTGAATCGAATGGCGAAGACTAGAACCTTCTATCTCTCCAATTAGTGGAGTAATGGATACATAAAGAATATTTTCACGATTTAATTTGCTATCTGCTATCTTACTTAATGCTTGGACATCTAAACTCAAAATGTATTTCTATATGTAGAATGCTCTGCTGAATCGATTGGCGAAGACTAGAACGTTCTATCTCTTCAATTAGCCAAGTTATGGATACATAAAATTTCAGAAAGTGGATTTTCGATTATTTTCACGATTTAATTTGCTATCTGCTATCTTTTTTAATGCTTGGAAATATAAACTCAAAATTCATATCTATATGTAAAATGTTCCCCTGAATCGAATTGTGAAGACTAGAACCCTCTATCTCTCCAATTAGTGGAGTAATGGATACATAAAGAATATTTTCACGATTTAATTTGCTCTCTGCTATCTTACTTAATGCTTGGACATATAAACTCAAAATTCATTTTTATATGTAAAATGCTCTTCTGAATCGATTGGCGAAGACCAGAACGTGCTATCTCTCCAATTAGTCGATTTATGAGTATTTTTGAATTTAGAAAGTGGATTTTCGAAAATTTCATTACGTTATTTAAAGGCGAAATAATGGTTTTATTGGAAAACAAACGGTGCCAGTCGTTTTTTCGTCCCAAAAAACCCCTGGTTACTAATTTTTAGCCAATTTGGTCTATCCTAACTTAATTAACAAAATAAAGTGCACCGCGTATAAACGTAGCGTCTGTCAAATATTCTTCACGGCAAATTTATTTTCCGCAAGATCTAATTTCTAAACAAGTATATTTTGAAATGTGTCATCACTTTCTCGGAGCCATTATTGCACCGGATAAGGGGTGGAAATTCGAACCCCAAAATGCGATTAGGAAAAATTCCAATGTTTGTCGCCGGATATTATATTTAAAGTTCATAATTGCTACGTCTACAAGTCGTATTTGTGATAAAAAAAACATATAAGATAGTAAATCCGTATAAGTACCTGTGGTTCCGTGTAAGACAAAACGAAAGTCAACCAATTTTGAGGTTATGATTAATTGTATTTGTTTGCTGTTTTCCAAGTTTTTGAAAAATATTGACAATACAACACAAAACCGACAACAATAACCTTGCTAACTAACTAACGACAAACAGAATGCACAGTCAAATACTACTAAAGTCACAGATCATAGAACTAAAAGATAATCACGCAGAGAGTGCTTCTGTCAAATGTCATATTCCATCAGAATCAGTATAATTTCGGATAGTCAAGCACTGAGCTGTCGTGTTATCAGCTTCAAAATGGTGTGGGAATGCCTAGGCAAACTCAATGGACAATGTTCAAAGAGAGGGACTCAAACGCCCTTTTGGGGGCCGGAATCCTTTTGCGGAATACGTTCCAAATGTAATATTGACAGAAATAGGTAAAGCCGAAAAAAGGAGAGAATCTGACAATAGGAAAGATCTAGTAGGGCTTAGACAATCAACATTCTGCTGGGTGACTACATCCTGTTGAGATCAAATGAATGCATAAGTCAAAGTAAAACTGCACTCACGAGTTTTAACAGGGATCCTAACGGGACATTGTCGCCTGAACGGGCACCTGAAAAAGATCAAATTAGTGACAACACTACGGTGTCCAAGGGATATATAATAGAAGGCACACTTTTATGTCTCAGGAAAAATTTCCTGCTATATTAATTTTTGGACACCTTGTACATTATAATAATAGAATCAACTGGAAATTCTGGTAAGTTTTTATAAATTATTCAAGTGATTAAAATTAGTTCTTGAATCCATCAAGATAGGAAGTTTCGGAACAAAGTTGACACAGGTAACTTTTAGAGTTACCTTAGAACGAGCTGCAACAATTACTACAGTCTACTGGCGTCGGTCTGCGTACCAGCGACGGCAACGTCTACGTTTCCTAGTAAATTGGAAATGTTTCATTAATTTAGTGTTAAATTTGTTTCAGTAACTTGTAGTAATTTCATTTGGATGAACGGGTCCGCAAGAAATATGTAAATTTGAGAACGAACAGGCGAGAAATCGATTCTGAGGTTCAGACTTTTTTCAAGAATATATTACAACTGTTGTCGAGAAGTCTTCGATATAACATATACATATATAACAACGGTTTGTGGGTACGAAAGAGAGGAGACGACATGACCTCATGCTCACTCTAAACGTGCACGAATAGCGCCACTTGGAGAGCCTGACCAGTTACTAAAATGTATGATTCAATGAAAACTGTAACGCTTTGATATTTGCGCATAGAGTCCGACCACAATAACATTGGGACACCACGTGATTCAACGTAGGGCCGCCTCAAGTGCGATGCCGATCTCTGACTGGCTGCGGCTTCGAGCCAGCGGCGGAACAACGGGCGCTTTATTTTACGTAGCTTCTTCGTTTTCATTTCAGTATTGACAGCACACAAGACAGTACTTTGCTTTCGGTCTTCTTGTGAGATTTTGTTGTTGCAAATAGTGAATTTTTCATGTCTTGGTACTTTTTGTGTCATGTCTCCTAAGAGAGTGAAACAAGGAAAAGCGTTGCATAGTTAAACAAAGGAAATTATAGATTGGGTTGCTGCATTTATGCCCACTTATGTATTGGATCAGTTGTTGGAAAATCATGGATACACAGTATTGAGATTGCCGCCATATCATCCTGAAATGAACAGCTTTAATCCTGTCGTCTACCTGCATAAACTGAGTGATACTAGAAGCTAAATATTCTGAAAATTGAAAAAGCGAAACCACCGGAACTCGAACCCGGGACCCCTAAGTTACAAGCCCCTACGCCAATAATCATCAACGTTCTGTATAAGCTACCATTCAACCGTAACTGCGTCTAGTATTCGGCCATCCTGCTCCGCTCCTCGTCCTCGAAGTACCTAGAGTGCTGGACCTGACGTTTGTGCGTACACCTATCTCACCTACTCGTTCGTGAGCCTGATGCCTTGCCTGCCTACGCCTATCTCACTCTCCTGGCGAGCCTGACGCCTGCACGCCCAATCATGTAATTTTCTACAGGTATCCAAAACCATAAAGTTTGAATATATTTGAAATAAATTCCTAACAATAAATTTAGTATGAAAATTACATTTTCATATGCAAGTCAGTTACGCCACTGGCTGATACGCCACACCCGCGACCACGTGATGTCCCAAAGTTATTGTGGTCGGACTCTACTAACCAGCGACAGTTATTCAATCAAACGAAACCATAACACTACGCCACTGATGCTAATGATTCTTTTTAAGACCCATAAACAGAGCAAATTAATATTAATGAACCTACTAAAAATCATTCAACCGATATATAACACATTTTTCTTTCAATGACATCCAAAAAAAAAATTCCATTCCTCACAGGCATCCAATCGTTAAAATTTATAGTCCTTTTATTGCGATAGGACGAAAATATGTTTCTTTTTCACTTGTGAGAAGTCGGATTCCAATTTATTCGCAAATGGGTACTTGTATTATCATGATTTATTAGTTTTTAACGGAATAAATCATCCGAACGAAGTTATTCTTTTGTTTTTATCAGTATCGTATTTACCGTACCCAAGATGCGGACGAGACGGAGAGAGAGGGAGAGAAAGAAAATTTTTATTTCCGTTCAAATTCGATAAACGTGTATCTCTATCGCGTATAAATTTCTGAAATATTAACAGAAATGAAAGAAAGTTATCTATATTATAAGGGAATTTACGTGATAAGAATGTTTTTTAAAGAAATAATTTATTTTAAGGTCCGAAGGTTCAAATAAATAAATAATATACTTCCTTCCACTTCTTTATCCATCTCGAGTAGTCCTCTTATCTGATCACACTGTAAATACAGAGTGTTTTATGGCGTACAACATATCGATTTATTTGGTACGAGGTATCGATTCTTCAATGCATCGATTTCAGATCGCCATCCCTTGTATACAGTTATGTTAAAAAAATTACGATCTTAGTTAAAACATAACAACACTTAATTATTATAGTAACAAAACGCACATATTTTCTAAGTTCGGTTTTAAATTGTCAAAATGTTTCATATTCAGTGACAAATTTACCTCCCTAAAACCGCCTACTGAGATGCAAAAAGGAAATGGAAACGGTGTTGAATAGCAAGAAGTAACTTAGTATTCGAAACACGAACTAATTTTCGGTAAATAATTTGTAATAAAATTGTGGCTTATTTGTTTATTTAGCCTCGGTAATCTGTACATTCACGAAACTGAATGTAACTTTGCAAATTAAGTTGACGACAGGGGGTAAAGTTTATTTATGTCACACAGAGGATCCTTCTAGAATCTCGGCGAACCATCGTGACACCTTCAAAGAAATCTTGTTTACGTTTGTCGCTCCTACGGTGTGGATATCTCAAAACTTAAATTAAATAAAACGAATTCACCAGAGGCGTACCATTGTAACCTCGCTCACCTAAATAGTAATTTCATCTCACACTTATCGATATATTCGGCACAAAGAACAATATTCAATAGCTTTGTTCCCGAAGCGAGTTACTAACTTGTTATAAACAGACTGAGTTTGCGCAGTTGAAAATAAGAAACAATTATTGTCAACTTACCACCCGTGGATGCCATGTAACCTGCCCCAAAAATCTATTCTTCTATCTTATTTTAAATTATGTCGCTTTGTCCATAAAATTCTAAAATTTCTCATGACAATAAAGCTAATCTCTCTCTCTCATTATTTTTCACGCTAAGCTGGTCTTATCCACTTAACAAAAATATTATAATTACCGCGAAAAGTTCCATAATCAAAACTTAATAGATAAAGTCTTCTGGAAAAATACAATAATCCTTATATAAATTTCCTGAAGGGTGTTTTAACGACCAAACTATAATATCTGAACCTTTTTATATGCAAAGCTAAACCGTTAAACCTTTTTTAAAGTTGTTGGAATCACCTCTAAGGCTCAATTTAGTTCCCGCAACCTTAACGTAGTTAGCTGTTGGACCAATTACTGCTCTCCCTTACCTTGTTTTGTAGGATAAAGATAAAAATGGGGAAGAGTCGGGTAAACGCAACAGGATAACCGTAAGGAATGTTCGTACTTATAAGGACAGTGACCAGTTTGACTCTTAATTAATAAAGACCGGTGAAAGTATGATATAAGATTAGACAATAGAAATTTTCACTTATACAAGGGTATCCAAAAACTTTCCTTTCCATCTATAGTCTATTTCGGAAAGGTATAGGGTAATAAAATGGGGAATTCCGTCCATTTCTACTCAATTTCGGTATCGGCCATAGGCGTAGTTCTTGAAATAGTATTGTTTGTAATGGAAATATTGTGTAGGGGTTACTTAGGTAGTAGATTATACAGTTACGCTTTGCGTTTAACAGGTACCGTTTAACCTTCTATTAGTGCCTCTGCCTAATTCCAGCCCTATTTCAGATTCGGCTTAACCATGCGCCGCAAGGTGCCTTACCCAAAATTTTTAGACCTTTATACATATATTTGTTTAGTTTAACGCATCAGTATTTGCTGTTAAGCCGTAAATAGTGTTCACAGTATTATAAGATTAGTAATAAAATGGTGACATTTACACCAACGAAAAGATGTTCCAATAATTCTCCACTATCAGTGAATGAAAAACTTATTATTTTAAATGTACACGATTGCATAAAATACGATTACCCGAAATTTACTGTACAAGAAACTGTCGACCGATGTTCCCGAATGACTGGAGTTGGAAAGTCCACCGTTTTTAAATTATTGCGGGGGAGAAAGATAGCAGGCCAAGTGGAGCCTCCCAAGAAAAGTCCAGGCAGACCAGTAAAAGTCCTTGATGAAAACACCAAAAGTGTAATTCGAAGAAAAGTTCACTCTATTTATTTTAAAAAAGAAATACCCACCCTAGATAAGATTTTAATGGAGCTTGGCCAGGATGACAGTATTCCGTTGATAACTAAAAAACTTTTATGGACCACTTTGAGAAATAAGGATTTTGCCTGGGAATAGCATAACCGTAAAGCACTTTTACTGAAAAGCGATGAAACTGTTTGCTGGCGACGAAAATACTTAAGAAGTATAAAGCAGTACAGAACAGAGCAGCAGGAAATCTTTTATCTTGATGAGACATGGATTAATGAAGGTTATACAGTACCAAAAATGTGGCAAGACAAAAATATAACCAGTGCTCGCCAAGCTTTCATGGAAGGCCTGTCAACGGGTATTAAGGTGCCTTCAGGGAAAGGGAAAATACTAATAATCGTCCATATTGGAAGCGAAGAGGGATCAAACCTTTTTCAGTCGTGCCATACGGGAGATTACCACGAGGACATGGATTCGGATGTTTTTGAAGACTATTTTGGTGAAATGGTAAAATATCTTCCGGCTGATTCAGTAGTAGTTATGGATAACGCAAGTTATCATTCTCGATGCATAGAGAAGACTCCAACTTCATCTTGGAGAAAACAAGAAATTATTGACTGGCTAACCACCAAAAGTATTTAATTTGAAGATAATTTGATAAAAAAAGAACTATTAGCTATAGCAAATTTACACAAACATCGTTTTATGAAATACGCCGTGGAAGATATAGCAGAAGAACATAGTGTAACTGTGCTGCGCACACCGCCATATCATTGCGAACTAAATCCCATAGAACTTATATGGGCGCAAGTGAAAGGATTTGTGGCAAGACACAACAAGACATTCAAAATGAAAGACGTTAAGCTGCTGTTTCATCAAGCCATTAAGGAGGTGACACCAGAGAACTGGCGAAAAGCAGTCCAGCATGTCATTAAAGAAGATGAGAAAATGTGGGATCTTGACTACTTGATCGATCGGACCGTCGACCCGTTAATTATAACGTCAAGAGATGACAGTTCCTCAGATGACGAAGAGTATTATGATTTTACATAATTTAATTTCTGTATAATGTATTTTTTGTATAATGTTCAATAAAAATTAAGTGTAGGCACCTAATATTATGTACATAATGCCTAATTTTTATTCTGTTAAAATAAAATTATTTCCTTTTTACGAGTTTCCTCTACCGGCAATTTAGAAAATATAATAGGGTCTAGAGCAGTCTAGAGTTCGAACTGACTGAAGATGCTGTTCGTGTTTAGGAAATAACCCAATATATTTTAAAAGCTGCTAGGCGACCTCTTGAGCTAAAATTTGAATTTCATACTCATGGGTAATCATAATCATGGAAGGTTGAGGTTTTTCATAGTAATTGTTACACCAAAAAAAAGTTTTCGCAAAGTTTTTTAAAAGAAACCTATTGATGAATGTTTTAAATTATTTCAAAATCAAATAAATGATCAATTAGTTGATAAACTATGAATCGGTTAATTTTTTTGTATGAAAATTATTCGTAAAAGATCCATAACTATTAAAAACATTTTTAAATGCACTGTATTCATTTATTTCCAGGATAAAATATAGAAAACAACATAGGGATATTCGCTTCTTAATTTTGTGAATCAGAGAAACGTATTATAAGAAATATGTTACCTTCATTTATTGCTGTGATTCACGGAAAGAAGAAGACACTTAGGAATATGTTAACTTCTTCTTTTTTTTAACAAGAAATAATTTAACTTGCTTACACAGTCATATTTCATGGTTTACGGATTGGGGAGGGTAATATGAAAAATTAACAGCTTGTGTAGTTAAACAGAAATAAATAATAATCAAAAATATACTTTTAGATAAACTACAAATCTGAAGACTGCATAGAACCCGCATCCCTTTTATAATTCAACACCAGTACGCGCATATCTTGTTCTAATCAGGATTTCAGACGAGTTGACTCTAAGCGAGACGAGATACATATATACACACACCAACACATCCTTGTAAGGATGAAACGACGTGGGTCAGAATCCTCGATCCTCATCCGTTCGGACAAGTTTACATTCATGTTACATTCATGAGGCGACCCTTCACGACAAACTGCACTCGTGCCCTTTCACGATGAACCTCCTCTTTGACTTTTACAACCCCAAAGGCTTTGTATTCCCTATGCTCGTCTTTTTTACTTATTCTTAGTGCCATCACCTTAATATGCTTCCAATTCTGATTCTTAATAAAATAATGTGAACTAATAAATAAATCAAAGAAATATTTTTAAATTGACCCAATAAAAACACGATAGTTATTTATAAAATGTTCAATAAATTGGAACCAAGCGAATCGTTGACGTTTTTATATTACCAACGAGGCTACACCGATTCATTTGTAATGGGCTTGTTCCATTCCCAAAATTTATTATCTGTTAAATAACTTTCTGAATATAATATCTGTGGTTGGATGAATTGCGTTATTATTATTTCGATGTTGAAATTAAATACAGAGTCTTTTATATACAGTTAAACCAAAGCTGTATTTTTCTTTGTAGTTTTTGCTTTTAATAATATTATTTAGCGCGGTTTAAAGTATCTGTATAATTTTTCTTGGTTCTGTTTGTTTTGAAAATAATTCAAGAGGCATCTGGATCGTTTTCAAGTCACTGTATAAGTTTTCGTGGCTGTTTTCGTTTTGAAAATATTATGGAAATTATTTTGTAACAATTTTAGAGTCTGTGTAATTTATGGGAGTATCTTGAGTCGTTTGAGAGTGCTTGTGTCATTTTTCTTGACTGTTTCTTCTTGAAAATGTTTTAATATGTAACTAAAGTAGTAATTTTAGAGCTCTTGTTTAATTTTTCTTGCCTACGTCTGTTTTGAAAATATTCCACAAGGCATTTTAGAGTGTCTAAGGCATTTTTCTTCGCTGCTTATGTTTTGAAAATATTCTGTAATATCTTGAATCAGTTTAAAGTTTCTGGGTGAGTATTCCTACTCTTTTATGTTTTGAAAATATTCTTGAAAGTATGTACAGCGGTGTTAGAGCTACTGTGTAATATTTCTTGCTTGATTCTGTTTTTAAAATATTCCAGAAGTGGTTTTAGAGCTTCTGTGCAATTTTTCGTGGTAGTTTCTGTCTTGAAAATATTCCACAAGTCATTTTGATGCGTTTTAGAGTCGTTTAGAGTGTCTTTGTCGTATGTCTGTACAGGTAAACCTCATAGGTGTACCGGTAGGTGTGCTGGACCTTGGGGTAATTTGATCAGATTTTTTGTTGTGAAAAAAATTGATTCTATTATTTCTGATGTTACTACTACACTACAAAATTACAAACATAATTAGTATTTATATTTTATTGGTAGATTCGTTTTCTAGCATTTAATATTTGATAGAAAATTAAACTGTTCCGCTTCGACTTGATTTTGGTGTAGGTGGACTATTTCGGAAAAGTTTAAATTGGATATTACGTTATTATTAGCAATATCCTGGAAGAAATTACAGATGTTGGTAGTTTATTTCGACGTTTATCGATTCACGTGTATACGGGAGCTGCTCAAATTCTTCACGATTGAGAAAAATTCCATAATTTACAACAAAATTAAATTCTTTTTGAAGGATTATTTATTTTCAAAAAAAAAAAACGTTATTGAATTGCAGAAAATCCTTTTGTTAGAATATAAACCAGAAAGATGAAACTGGCGTAATTATATCCGTTTCCGAGAGAAATCTTAATTAAAAGAATTCCTTTTATTGTCACAACAAACTTTTAGGCTGGAAACAATTGAATTCATAGTAGTTGTTTCAATAATCTCCGAGATACGAAGTAGACAAGATTCATTTCTAAATCTTCAAAGCTTCGTAGATGACTACAGTGTATGCCGTCTCGCTTTAGGCATAAACTCTCTCTCCAATTTTAATAGAATAGCTTGAGACTTCAATTCCTCATTCCAAACTCTTATTTCAAAGGTATCTGATTATAAAGTCATTCGAAGCTTCATTATTAACGCCGACGACAACGTTTTCCGTATCAAGATCTATCAGTGACTCACGGATTTCGATTTTTCATTTCAGATAAATTATGATTCTTATAAAACGTTATTTTAAAAAAGATGCAAAAGTACTGAAAACTTTCAACTTTTTGCATGTTTACTTTGGACAATGTAAACTCCCCTGTCGGATTTGTTTTTTAACTAACTTTTATCAAATAATTCATCCTCACTGTCCTTTATGAACTTGTACCACAATAGCCGTTGCAAATTAGTCACCAGCAGACGAATTAAAGTACATTCGCAGTTTTATAATGTTTATCACAAAATATTACAATGTGTTTTATTTTAAATTGTTATATGTTTAAAACGGAACAAGTTAATTTAACTTTTATAAATAGTTGTTTAGAAATATTCTAAAATGACTCGAGTAATAATTTTCAGACCAGAAACAGGCGAAAAATGTACACAGACACTCTATGAAGATTAATGATTAATGATCAGTAATTTTCAAACCTTTTTAGATGCCTGCAAGAAGAAGCAGACTAAAAGAATTATACAGAAGCTCTAAAACATCTGTACATATTTCCTAGAATATTTTCAAAACAGAAATAGCTAGGAAATTTCACAGAGACACTCTATAATGATTAATGATCAATGATCAGTGATTGTCAAACCTTTTTAGATGCCTGCAAGAAGAAGTAGTATAGAAAAAGTATACAGAAGCTCTAAAACATCTGTACATACTTCCAAGAATATTTTCAAAACAGAAATAGCTAGGAAATTTCACACAGACACTCTATAATGATTAATGATCAAAGATCAGTGATTTTCAAACCTTTTTATATGCCTGCAAGAAGAAGCAGTCTAGAAGAAGTATACAGAAGCTCTAAAACATCTGTACATACTTCCAAGAATATTTTCAAAACAGAAATAGCTAGGAAAATTCACACAGACACTCTATAATGATTAATGATCAATGATCAGTGATTGTCAAACCTTTTTAGATGCCTGCAAGAAGAAGTAGTATAGAAAAAGTATACAGAAGCTCTAAAACATCTGTACATACTTCCAAGAATATTTTCAAAACAGAAATAGCTAGGAAATTTCACACAGACACTCTATAATGATTAAGTATCAAAGATCAGTGATTCTCAAACCTTTTTATATGCCTGCAAGAAGAAGCAGTCTAGAAGAAGTATACAGAAGCTCTAAAACATCTGTACATACTTCCAAGAATATTTTCAAAACAAAAATAGCTAGGAAATTTCACACAGACACTCTATAATGATTAATGATCAAAGATCAGTGATTTTCAAACCTTTTTATATGCCTGCAAGAAGAAGCAGTCTAGAAGAAGTATACAGAAGCTCTAAAACATCTGTACATACTTCCAAGAATATTTTCAAAACAGAAATAGCTAGGAAATTTCACACAGACACTCTATAATGATTAATGATCAATGATCAGTGATTGTCAAACCTTTTTAGATGCCTGCAAGAAGAAGTAGTCTAGAAAAAGTATACACAAGCTCTAAAACATCTGTACATACTTCCAAGAATATTTTCAAAACAGAAATAGCTAGGAAAATTCACACAGACACTCTATGATTAATGATCAATGATCAGTGATTTTCAAACCTTTTTAGATGCCTGCAAGAAGAAGTAGAATAGAAAAAGTATACAGAAGCTCTAAAACATCTGTACATAGTTCCAAGAATATTTTCAAAACAGAAATAGCTAGGAAATTTCACACAGACACTCTATAATGATTAATGATCAAAGATCAGTGATTTTCAAACCTTTTTATATGCCTGCAAGAAGAAGCAGTCTAGAAGAAGTATACAGAAGCTCTAAAACATCTGTACATACTTCCAAGAATATTTTCAAAAAAGAAATAGCTAGGAAATTTCACACAGACACTCTATAATGATTAATGATCAATGATCAGTGATTTTCAAACCTTTTTTTATATGCCTGCAAGAAGAAGCAGTCTAGAAGAAGTATACAGAAGCTCTAAAACATCTGTACATAGTTCCAAGAATATTTTCAAAACAGAAATAGCTAGGAAATTTCACAGAGACACTCTATAATGATTAATGATCAATGATCAGTGATTGTCAAACCTTTTTAGATGCCTGCAAGAAGAAGTAGTATAGAAAAAGTATACAGAAGCTCTAAAACATCTGTACATACTTCCAAGAATATTTTCAAAACAGAAATAGCTAGGAAATTTCACACAGACACTCTATAATGATTAATGATCAAAGATCAGTGATTTTCAAACCTTTTTATATGCCTGCAAGAAGAAGCAGTCTAGAAGAAGTATACAGAAGCTCTAAAACATCTGTACATATTTCCTAGAATATTTTCAAAACAGAAATAGCTAGGAAATTTCACAGAGACACTCTATAATGATTAATGATCAATGATCAGTAGTTTTCAAACCTTTTTAGATCCCTGCAAGAAGAAGTAGTCTAGAAAAAGTATACAGAAGCTCTAAAACATCTGTACATACTTCCAAGAATATTTTCAAAACAGAAATAGCTAGGAAATTTCACACAGACACTCTATAATGATTAATGATCAAAGGTCAGTGATTTTCAAACCTTTTTATATGCCTGCAAGAAGAAGCAGCCTAGAAGAACTATACAGGAGCTCTAAAACATACTTCCAAGAGTAGTTTCAAAAGAGAAAAAGCTAGGAAAATTTACACAGATACTCTAAAATGACTGAAGGTGCTTAAAAGAGTATTTTCAAAAAAGAAACATCCACGAAAAATTACATAGACCCTCTAAAATATCTAAGAATAATTCAAAAGAATATTTTCAAGAATAAGCAGTTGAGAAAAATAATACTGAAAACGTTCAAAATGTTTTCTTTTGCAGATCAGCTATAAGAAGAGGATTTTTGCTGTTTGAATCTCGAGTGGCGTGGAAAATATGCTTTGAAAATTTATTTCAAATTTATTTTCATGATACAAACTATTTTAAAACAGGTTTCAGCAAGTTCGGGAAATAAAATTATTCGTTTGATTCAATTTAGAAAGCAGTTTTTGTTGGAATTAAATGAAATAGTAAAAATATTCCATGGAATTTATACAACAACGAAGATATATTGAATGACTGTAGCAAGGCTAACCCAATTATTTTACATGAGTAGTATAAATAACTAAAAATATTTTTATCTCTGATTCATATACGTTAAAGCATTGTAAACCGAACGGATTTTGGCAAAACTTCAAATAAGATTAACACATTGCTGAATTGATAAAAGCACATCGTTAAAAATATTTATTATAATATTGGCTAATCTATACAATGAGGAAATATATTTTAGTACGAACACCTGGGACATTCTCTATAAGTATACTAAGATTTTTATCTTTGTTTGCAAAGGATAAACTCAAAAACTACCCAACTGCCCAAATTATTCGAATCGGACTTTTCATTAAGAAGTTCCTACGGGTATAAAAATGCTAAAATTTATAAAAATGCGCATTTTTGTAAAATTTATCGGACGAAGTTTACTTACAGTTTGTCAATATCTTGTGTTTGTTCCAAACATACCTGTAACAAAAAAAAAGTGTCTTCGATTAATTTTGATACGAAATACGGTCGTTTTCGTAAAAAATATATTTTAATATAACTTTGAACGAGATTCTTAGATCCAATTAAAAACTTGTAACAGCAGCCAAAAGTTAAAATTATCCTTATTCGCTTGTTATGAAAAATTATAAGTTTTGTTGAACTCAATTATTGTCAGCAGGATATTTTCCTGGTTGATTATGGAAATCGTTAACTTCCAATCAACTTTCCTTAGAGCCTTGTATATCGGAAAATGTCTCTGATACTTTATCCCTACCTTTCCCGCTTGCAGTATCTTTGGCAACACACTACTGATCTAACAACCCCTAGGTCATTTTTGGGTTCCCCACTAGTTTCTAGTAACTTTTGTTGATATAAGTTGGTAAAACTGAAATCGCTATGACAACAGCGACGATATTATGACAATTGACATAACAAAAGCTTTCTGGAATAACAATTTAGTGCAGATTACACTAAAGAAAGTTAAAAAAACGGATCCAATCGCTTTTCGTTTTTTTTCCCATTTTAAATCTTGTGAAATTTTCGATTTGAACCATTCCTGTGGAAGGAAACTCATTACCACTCCCAACTTTAACAGCTTCCTACGTCAATTTAATTTTTATCTCCAAGATGAAAATTTAGTAAACACATCGGTGATGTTTGGCCAATTGTAACTCAGCTACCGCCTAAGGCAACTTATACGCTACGCCCCTTTTAATATGATATCCTGATGAGCGAAAATTGCGTAGGAAATTACAACTCAAATCACAGTTGGCGACATCTTATTGGTAGATTTTCCCTACCATTTTGTATTGGCGGTCGGTATTATTCAATTTTACTGTCTGCATATTAATAACAAGGTTATAACTGTAGTGAATCTCTTAAAACACTCACTTTAAACACTGTCGCTTTTCACGAACTACTAAAAGTTCAATAATAATGATAAAGTAGTCCAAAAGCAGTAGAGTCAGCAAAATATGTAACCTAAAATGATGTTTTGATAAAGATGATGTTAGTTAGATATGGTGTTCGCAAATGTTCCCATGACGTAGCAGCTCAAGGTCTTAAACAGACAACGTGTTATATCGAGGCTAGTACTAGAGTGCCACCAAGATTTAGCTGACGCCTCGGCAGATAACAATATTATCCTGAGGTGGGTTAAAGGGCACGGCAGGAGTAAAGGAAATCGCATTGCTGATTCTTTAGCCAGGGAAGCCGCTGGACTAAAAATTCTAGGACCCAGTGACACCTACGGCCTAACGACTTCGACAATTGCGGAACTAGCCAAACGCTACACCATTACTCAATCCCTTAAGAGATGGGATGGAATCAAAGGATGCAATCTTGCCAGGATCACCCTGGGCGACCCTGGGAAGCTGGAGCCGAAGAAATATTTGGCGATGACCAGGAAAAATCTAAGTTTAACGGTAGGATTTCTGACTGGCCACTGTCAATTAAGGAAACACCTCCATACAATGGGGCTAGTGGACACACCTCTATGCAGGATGTGTGAACAGGAAGATGAATATGTCAGGCATGTTATCGTCGGCGGAGTTATCGTCAATAATAAAGTGTGTGTTCGGTGAGTCTCAACCTACACCTGCCAATATAAAGGAGATGTCTCCTAGTGACCTGTCCACCCCGTGGACGATGACCTAAGAAGACAACTCCTCACCCCTCACCCTCCCTACTCTACAGATATACATAGGGGTAGAATTTCGGAAAATCCTTTCTTATAGGCATCCGATGTTATTCAAAGAACACACATCCTTCAAGTTTGAGGTCTCTACGATCGTCGGTTTAGGCTGTGTGTTGATCCGTCAGTCAGACAAACCATTTTATATGTATAGATTAGAAATAAAATATTTTTGTTAAATTTTGATTATAATTGTAAAGTGAGACATTGCTATTATTTTTGTAAAGAGCAAAAAAGAATCACTCATTATAATTTTGAGTAGTAAATTTCGTTCGCTTCGATATAAAACGAACAAAAATTCAATTTCAAATACGAAGCAGCTATTTTCCTAATTATTCTTTCCTATGTCTTTTAGCAGTTTCTAATGACTCCATTAAATATTTTCCGCTATCTTAGAAACGCCAAAGTTATCTGGGACAAGAACTTCACTCAAACGAACTAAATTTATTCGCGTTATAATAAACTACTTGCGAAAACTTGAGATTGCCGTAAGCAAAGTTTATATAATAAATACAAATAACTTACAAGGTTAGCAGGATGGATAGAAGCCATTTTTATCTGGAAATTAGGTTAGGTAGCTGTGATATACTAGAAAATACATTGAATGAAGCGGTCAGAGCTCAGTATACATTTCTAATCTGTAAAAGACAATAACTGTTGATAAGGATTATGATCACATATGGTTCAATAGTCTGGTGGAGGACGGAAGTGTCTTTTGCAGTGAATATATTATTAACTGCAATCCAAAGACGTTCTTGGTATTACCGAGGCAATGAACAGCACGGGGAAGGCATCAATGGAAGCCAGCAATCCAACAATTAGGTCTAGACTGGTAGAAAACTGTAAAGAATCCCCCAACAAGCTGGAAAAGGAGTTTACTGAACAAGGTAGACAAGGAACTCGCAACTAGGCTATTGAAACTGAGTAAGAGACATTTGAAAGCAGTTACCGACCTGGTGACTGGACACTGCACCTTGAGGAAACATCTGCACTAAATGGGCAAAGTTAGTGAACCTATATGCAGGAAATGTGAACTCAGTTCAAGTGCCTGGGCTGTTGAGCACAACCCAATCGCATGAATGAAGAAGCAGAACCTTACAGTCTTTCCTAACTTTTCCAGATGATTGCAATTTAATCCCAAAGCCCACTACGCTACTATTATTCTGTTCTCTTTTATATTATTAGAGCCAGTGATTCGGCTCAAAGTATTATATTTCTTTATAGGTAAAGCTAGTCCGAAGCTAAATACACCTCTCACTTCCACTCACCTTTCTCTATACTGCTTAGATCATCTAATCATTCTCCCTTTGTAGCAAACTACTTAATCTCCTAGTTCATTTGGGTTTTTTTCCTTGAGCTGTTTTCGTTTCTTCTAGCTTTTATATTTAAAGCTCTAACTTCTAGAGAAAAACCCAGAGATGATTTTTGCATATTTCTCTTTGCCACTCTCATTCTGTTTACTATTTGTATAGATGTTTTTTTTTCCAACTCATCTTGAATAGTACAATTTTCCAACTAAGTAAAACCTATTCTTCTCAAGGAAAGCAAAATATTTCATTTTCTTATTATATCTAATCAGCTTTTAGTTTCTTAGGAATGTGTGAAGGAGACTCAACGTTTTTAAATGTTGTGTAGATTTAGAGACGGTGTGAATATCCAAATGGGAATGCGAGAGAACTCAATTTGCTCCTCTTGAATGTTAGAGGCTTATTAAATATTAATTACTTCAATCTTTGGAAATAAATTCTATCGACATTTTAGGATAAGGCGTTTGACATTTTGTGCCTCCATCATTTGCAGGTGACATATTCGGGGTGAATAGACTAAAGGTCAAATTCAAACTACAGGGAGATAGGGAGAGAGGCCCTGTGAGCGAAACGTAGTTTGAGTATAAATCGGTAAAGTTTTCAGAGAACAATAGATTGTTGTCTAATTTTCACTTGAAGCGTCTTTGTTCGATAAGTTCCATGGCGAGTGAAATATTTACGAGTGTTTTAAACTTGAACTTCTAATTAATACTTTTCTTTTTACGCTATTCTTTAGGATGATTGATATTTCGTATTTAAATATTATAATTAGTTTGCGGTTATTTCAACGCTGACCAAAAAATAATGCTCAGCTGCGTATTCCAAAACACACACAAACACTTCCTGAGGAATGTGCCTGAATGCTGTGAATGATTCTGATGTGTAGTAATGGACCCATCACCACTCACCGATGGAAGAAGATTATTTAATCACTTGAACATCTCCAAACAAATCTCCGGTCTTTGGTTATTGAGCCGTCTGTATATATGCGTATTGCATTTACAGCATTTGACTTTGTGTTCTTTTTTATTTGTATTCTTTAGGGTTTATTAAACACAAACCTGGGTTCAATTGCACCACTGGCCACCTGCAGCAGAGGTAGAGCAGTAAGCGCTTCCCGCCACAGTGGCAGTTTTCCTACTTCGGGATTTACACCAGCCGTGCGCAATCGTAACATGGCCATGTTGTGTAAGGATATGCTTAGGAAAACTAGATGCACTAGGCGAAAGCAGCTTCATCAACGTACTGTGAATTCCAGGAGACACTGGAAGAGAAGGTAATGGAATAGCAGATGAACTAACCACGAGAGGTCCACTTTACAGTCGTGAATTGGTTGTTTTTGGGTAAAGAAGTTCAGTTGTATCGATTACTGTTGAATGAAAATGAAAAAAAGATTATTTTACTGGTGCAGAGTGACCAAAATCCCTTATGAAAGCACTGCCTGGCTTCAATAGAAACAAGATATTCTAAATTTCAATAAATATGTTTGTGATAAACGGTAAATGTGAAAATAATTGTTTTTTCATTTGTTTCATGGACAGCTTCCAAATGTAAATCGAACACATCCCAATTATTTTGGATTAAATATGAGTATTCAATTCCAGGATTATGCAAGAAGAATTGATAGTAAATATTTAATATTGCGCGAAACAAATAAATTTAGGTATATGGCATAGACTGCTGAATAATAAATCAGCTAAATGGTCTCCATCACTATACTTCTTGTTGGTGATATCAATATTGGCAAGAAACCGCAAAAATGTTGCCAAATCTCCTTTTCCTTCATAAATAAGAAAAAGGCGGGTATATATTTTCCTGTTTACACATCCTCTAGTTGAATATTTCGGCGATATATCACTTAAAGTACAGTTGCATATATGCGTCGAAATTAATAATTTTAAAGTTGAATGTGTTAGGGAATTTTGGCTCGCATTTGAAGGCGCCTCTATGCCCGAACTACACGAGGCTAGTTTTTTAAGCTAGGATAGGTAGTTGGTGCTGTCTTGATTGACCGTTCTTTCTTGCTGTCAAATGCCAAATAATACACCAGTGTGTGTATTCTTGATTGAGGGAGTAGAGCTTCCTAAGAGAACACATTTTTTGTCTTTATTTCGCTTGGTTACTCTGTCACTTCAGTGGGAAAGACAACAGATCTCTTCTCTCGGGAAGCTTCACTCCCTCAGTCAAGAATACGCCCCCGGCACACAACAAGCGAAGCTGCCTATATTTTTTTGTATGCGCATGTGTGAAAGGCGCTATTTTTATACTTGTCACTTGTCATACTTCATCGGTCTCTCAAGGTCATACATTTTTATTACCAAAACGTCAAAAATATTGCGTCGGGCTTCTTGTTAGTTGGCGTCAGTACGATTGCAGTGTCAAAGACAACCGTACTCCCGTTGTGAAAATGAACTGCATTCGTAAAAAAAATTGGTCGACTGAAACAGTTACTTCAGAAACTAAGCCAATTTGTACTAGACTATTAGAGGAGGCATCAGGAGGAACGTTCTGTAGATTGTAATACAGGGTGTCTCATTATATTCTGACTGTTTTTAAGAGCTTATATCTTCGAAACGGTTCTAGAAATGTTATTCTTACAGTGGTAAGCAGAAAAAATAGTGTGTGCAGCTCGCATTTAATGGCTTTTGATACTCATATTAACTACCGAAACGATTCATGGCTTATTAAAAGCAAACTAATTTATTATGTTTATTGAAACTAACTTAATATATTTTAAACAATATTAGCCGCAACATATCTACATCTAATACCGTAGAATGTTTAGTGCGTCCTTGAATGAAAATAAAAAATGTTTGAAATACATGCGATCACTATGAACGTAGTTTTGCTAGCGACCGGAATTTCAATCACGAAACCGAAATAAATCCAATGAATTCGGATGATTTTGGTTATTTTCGATTCAACTATACTTGCAAATAGAACTTGATTTTCTATGTAACTTTGTTTTTTATAAGTAAGCTCATTTTCCTTCATTTGAATACGAGGTTTGTTGTATATATCAACATAGTTGACGCCTGTCAACAAATATCAAATGTAAAAATTAACTGTCGTGTTTAGATAACTAAAGAGCAGGCTGGGTTACCCAGTCTTGGCCCAAGCTTGGGTATCATGCATGTGTCAATACAGATAAACAGAAGCTTGGTTTCCCAGTACTGGCCCAGATAATAAAACGCTTTCCAATAACCCAGCGTATTCAAATAACATTTTATGCATTTCATCAAATTAAGAAAATAACTTATATTTTCCATTTATAGGAGGATGTATTGATATCTAGTTAGCCTAGACCAGTTCTATGCATAAACAAAATATTGCGTAACCATAGCAACGAACAATAACTTATTAGAAGTGTCAGTGTGAAGTTTGACGTCAAAAAAGTAAACCAGAGCTACGCAATAAATTAAAAGAAAAAAGATGTCCACCGAAATTGTGAAAATCGAAAAATTGGAGTATCGAGCCATCATCAAGTACCTGTATTTAAAAGGGTTAAGAGGCAAGCAGATTTACGAAGATATGCTTAATACCCTTGGTGGTCAATGTCCTTGGTATGCGACCGGGAAAAATTGGACTGCAAGCTTCAAAAGAGGTAAATTTTCCATTGAAGATGATGACCGATCGGGAAGGCCAGTTTCTGTGTCAGTCCCCGAAAATATGGATGCAGTTCATGATATGATTTTATCAGAACGTCGAATTGGGCTAAAACGGATATCTGAAGCACTGAATATTTCATACGAACGCGTTCATCATAAAGTTAACGTCAATTTGGACATGAGAAAAATTGCTGCAAAATGGATCCCCAAATGTTTGAATGTTGACCAAAAGCGTGCAAGGGTAGAAGCATCGCGTTCGATCTGTGCTCGATTTGAAAACGATGTAGACTTCTTAAACCGAATTGTTACTATGGATGAGACTTGGGTACATTTCTACGATCTATCAGAAACAAAGCAACAATCGATGGAATGGCGACACTCTCTGGTTCTCCAAGACCTAAGAAGTTTCGTGTCCAAAAATCTGCTGGAAAAGTTCTTGCTTCAGTTTTTTGGGATTGCCATGGAGTAATCATGATTGATTTTTTGGATAAGGGTAGAACAATAACTGGAGATTACTATTCGACATTACTGACCACTCTACGGGAAAAAATTAGAGAGAAAAGACGCGGAAAGCTATCCAAAGGTGTTTTGTTTTTGCGGGACAACGCCCCTGCACACAAATCTCATGTTCCCATGCAAAAAATTCGTGATATAGGGTTTTAATTACTAGAACACTCCCCTTATCCACCAGATTTGGCTACATCCGACTATCATCTCTTTCCTCAACTGAAAAAAAGTTTAAAAGGTCGTAAATTTTCTTCCAACGAGGAGGTAATAAAAGCTGCGGAGGTCTGGTTTGCAGAGCAAGAAGAAACATTTTTTTTGAAAGTTCTAGAGACGTTGCAGGTTCGCTGTAATAAATGTATCCAATTAAGAGGAGAATATGTTGGGTAATAAAATATTTTGACAATGAAATTTTGTTTGGTTCTATAGTAAGCTAAGAATTTTTCAATATATCCTCGTATACATATATCATCATTAACTTTTCACGTCACCTAGTTATGATCGATATTTGGTCGGAAAAATGTAACGGCATTTTCCATTGAATTTCTTTTGTTGCGTTTTATACTTGTTGATTTTAAGATTCTCCTTCTTTATATTTTCAATCTATTTTTCTCGACTACGACGAACTTTTAAAAGAAATCAAATGAAATACTCTCCGAACACTTGAGAACATTGCCCGAAAAAAAAGGGACTACCACATTGACTTTGAAATAAAATAGATCTAATAAAAACGTTAAATAAAATTGAGTAGTTTCCCAAATGTTTTTTTTAACTGTCCGGAAAGAAGAAGCAGAAGGTATTAATTCCTTGGAGCTTTATCTATACAATTAAGAGGGCGTTTTTGTTCCATTTGTCAATCATAATCCTTGAAAATACTTTTTTTTTAAATAAATGAGTAGGTAGACAAAAATATGGTTTCGTAATACCAGAATGGTCCGAAATTTTCATATATTGATTGTAGTTGTTCATTTGTTTTTTTTTTTTGGTTTGTCATGCAGAAAGTTTGGTCAAATGTCAACGAAAGCTAGCGCCTGAATGAGATATGTAGCTGTGGAAATTATGCTTATCTGTATTTCGAGCAATAACAAAGCAATAATTATTTGAAACTTTTAATTGGATCTGGAAATTTAGTCACCAGTGTTGGATTTTCGTTACTCTGTTTCATAGTTGGGGTTTGATTAGAGCTAAAATATTCGATTCAAAAACATTGATACTATTTCTTGCTACGAAGATATATTGATATCTAGTTAGCCTAGACCAGTTCCATGCATAAACAAAATATTGCAATAAGCAACGAACAATACCTTATTAGAAGTGTCAGTGTGAAGTTTGACGTCAAAAAAGTAAACCAGAGTTACGCAATAAATTAAAAGAAAAAAAGTTGTCCACCGAAATTGTGAAAATCGAAAAATTGGAGTATCGAGCCATCATCAAGTACCTGTATTTAAAAGGGTTAAGAGGTAAGCAGATTTACGAAGATATGCTTAATACCCTTGGTGATCAATGTTCTTAGTGAAAAATTGGACTGCAAGCTTCAAAAGAGGTAAATTTTCCATAGAAGATGATGACCGATCGGGAAGGTTAGTTTCTGTGTCAGTCCCCGAAAATATCGATGCAGTTCATGACATGATTTTATCATACCGTCGCATTGGGCTAAAACGGATACCTGAAGTACTGAATATTTCATACGAACGCGTTCATCATAAAGTTAACGTCAATTTGGACATGAGAAAAATTGCTGTAAAATGGATCCCCAAATGTTTGAATGTTGACCAAAAGCGTGCAAAGGTAGAAGCATCGCGTTCGATCTGTGCTCGATTTGAAAACGATGTAGACTTCTTAAACCGAATTGTTACTATGGATGAGACTTGGGTACATTACTACGATCCAGAAACAAAGCAACAATCGATGGAATGGCGACACTCTGGTTCTGCAAGACCTAAGAAGTTTCGTGTCCAAAAATCTGCTGGAAAAGTTCTTGCTTCAGTTTTTTGGGATTGCCATGGAGTAATCATGATTTTTTGGATGAGGGTAGAACAATAACTGGAGATTACTATTCGACATTACTACGGGAAAAAATTAAAGAGAAAAGACGCGGAAAGCTATCCAAAGGTGTTTTGTTTTTGCAGGACAACGCCCCTGCACACAAATCTCATGTTGCTATGCAAAAAATTCGTGATTTAGGGTTTGAATTACTAGAACACCCTCCTTATTCACCAGATTTGGCTCCGTCCGACTATCATCTCTTTCCTCAACTGAAAAAAGTTGAAAAGGTCGTAAATTTTCTTCCAACGAGGAGGTAATAAAAGCTGTGTTTCTAGTAGCCCTTAACTTTATAACTTCTTGGAAGAAAAACTACTTCTTAAGCTCACTGGGATTGATTATAATTATTGTTTGTACATATTTACAAGACTAGTACACTTGACTATAGATTGATAATATTCTTAACCTTCCTCACCAGTGGTTATATATACATGCTTTTTTCAACAAGTTCATCGTAGTTCATTTACTTCAAACCCATTTTTCTCCTTTTTTAGCAGTGTATTCGCTTACATTGTTGAATAAAACTCATTCTCGCCCTTTTCGGAAGTAAAGTTCCGGTCAAGGTATATCGTCCCTACTGTTGAAACTTCCGCTATTGTTCTTAAATCCGGAGTTTTTTGTTCATTTTTTTCTTTTTCATTTCTCACTTTTATTATAAAAAAAATTGACCTTTGACACTGTTGTATTGTTTATCGTTTTCCTTCATCTACTGTGTTTATTTTTGTTTAGATTTTTTGCCTGGCAGGTGACAAGTTATTTATTGAATTGTTAGATATGAAAAAACGTTTCAAATTGTCGTAAATAACGCGTTGGTTTTGATTTAGATCACATCGCAGAAAGTTGGTAGTGATAAAAATTGCTTTTTAAATTGAAAAAATATGATTCTTGAGGTCCTTTGTTCTTGGAAAAATAAAATAGGTGAGGCAATATAGAGAAATATAGTTTATCCTTCCTATTAACTGAACTAAACACTTTTTCAGTCGTTTTAACTCAATTTTGAACGACATAAATGCATATTGCCGATTCCACGTCGATTCAACTAGCAAAAAAATCAATGTCTTTGATTTTTCTGAAACCTTGAGAATATATTACATTTGCGATTTCATGAGACACGTGTTTTTGCCTTTGCCTTTTGCTTAAAATGATCTCAGAGTTCCAGAAAAATCGAAGAAATTGATTTTTTTGCTCGTTGTATCGACGTGAGATCGGCCACATATACCTATTAATATAAATTTCGAAGAAATTAAAGGTTTTCGATATAATTCATTTTATATACAACTGAACTAAATAAAAAAGTGGTTCTATAATAGCGAACAAATGGAATTTAATGTCTCAATGTAAACTGACACAAAAGCAAATGGATTAAAACTGTTTTTGGATGCGATAATATAAAATTATTCAGTTACATACGACAAGTTAATATCATTAATGTATATATAATAATATTTAATAATTCACAGACAGTTGATATTATTATTATTGATGATATACATTAAATTATTTATGAAATAGCGAGATGGAAAATGAACCTTTTGTATATGTTGTCTGGTGAATAAGAGGGGTGTTGTAGTAATTCAAACCCTAAATCACGAATTTTTTGCACGGCAACATGAGATTTGTGTGCAGGGGCGTTGTCCTGCAAAAACAAAACACCTTTGGATAGCTTTCCGCGTCTTTTCTCTTTAATTTTTTCCCGTAAAGTGGTCAGTAATGTCGAATAGTAATCTCCAGTTATTGTTCTACCCTTATCCAAAAAATCAATCATGATTACTCCATGGCAATCCCAAAAAACTGAAGCAAGAACTTTTCCAGCAGATTTTTGGACACGAAACTTCTTAGGTCTTGGAGAACCAGAGTCTCAGCATTCCATCGATTGTTGCCTTGTTTCTGGATCGTAGAAATGTACCCAAGTGTCATCCATAGTAACAATTCGGTTTAAGAAGTCTACATCGTTTTCAAATCGAGCACAGATCGAACGCGATGCTTCTACCCTTGCACGCTTTTGGTCAACATTCAAACATTTGGGGATCCATTTTGCAGCAATTTTTCTCATGTCCAAATTGACCTGAACTATATGATGAACGCGTTCGTATGAAATATTCAGTGCTTCAGATATCCGTTTTAGCCCAATTCGACGGTCTGATAAAATCATGTCATGAACTGCATCGATATTTTTGGGGACTGACACAGAAACTGGCCTTCCCTATCGGTCATCATGTTCAATGGAAAATTTACCTCTTTTGAAGTTTGCCGTCCAATTTTTCACGGTCGCATACGAAGGACATTGATCACCAAGGGTATTAAGCATATCTTCGTAAATCTGCTTACCTCTTAACCCTTTTAAATACAGGTAGTTAATGATGGCTCGATACTCCAATTTTTCGATTTTCACAATTTCGGTGGACATCTTTTTTCTTTTAGGGCGCGTTGTATCTCACACCTAAACTCGGTTTAATTATAACTGATGTTTAGACTGATGTAATTAATGATAATAAATAAATCAATACGTCACAGCCTAAACATCAGTTATAATTAAACCGAGTTTAGGTGTGAGATACAACACACCATTAATTTATTGCGTAACTCTGGTTTACTTTTTTGACGTCAAACTTCACACTGACACTTCTAATAAGTTATTGTTCGTTGCTATGGTAACGCAATATTTTGTTTATGCATGGAACTGGTCTAGGCTAACACCTTATTCCAATATCCTGAACAGGATTAATGACTCGGTGTATCATCATACTCTCTCCTTTATAGGCCAAGTTTTGCATTTTGGTTAACAGTCCCTCTCGCTTATGTTCATTAACATTTAACCCCTTTTTTTACCCCCCCCCCCGCTCACCCCAAAAAAGTGTGTGAACATGGGAATGTTGCATCCTAAAATTATGTAATTCCTGTAGTAAATCATCTTCCATTTTTGGGACATCCTTTATAACAAAGCTTTTATTTTCTACTTTTTAGTTTTCAATCTACTTTAAAAGCGTATCTTTTATTTTATTTCTTGTTTTAACAATTTTAAGAGTGGGTTTATACTAAATGTACAAGTACTCTGTCAATATTTCTCTAGACAGGTAAACCAATACGATTGAGCTACATCAATATTTGAACGAATAATGAAATTCGGTTCGATATACTGTTACTAATTAATTTATTACATCGCAGCATATCCGGAAAGTCGATTTTTGTTTTTTGAAAATTCGGTTTTAGTTTACTATTGACTCGATTTTATTTTTGGATATATACAAGTTTTTTGTGAATAGCACTGAGTTTTCCAAAGCAATCATAGTACAAGCTTCAAATGTCAGGGAGAAACTGGGGTTGTAACCCAAAAATCCTGAGCTGGATGTACACTGCCATAGTGAGACCAATTATCACTTATGGAGCCATTGCGTGGAGTAGTAGAACTAGCCTCTTGACGACGAGAGAAAACCTCTCTAAAATTCAAAGACTAGCCTGTATATGCATAACAGGAGGAATGAGTACATGCCCAACGGTAGCAATGGAAGTGATTCTCAACCTCACACCATTACATATGGTGGTGGAGAGTGTTGCAGAAAGAACAAGATACAGACTAAGTAGAGAGGGAATCATTAAAAAGAAAACCACCTCTTCACTTCTTAGAAATCAGACAACCTGGGACATGCCACAAGATGGTATGATGAAAAAGTATAACTTTTCAAAGAAATTCGTTACGGAATTAAGCAACAAGAAGGAATGGGATCCAAATACCATTACCAGACTTGGAAAGAATGTCATTCAATGGTACACAGACGGCTCAAAAGCAAAAGAAGGAACTGGGATAGGAGTGTACGGGCCCGGCACCAAACACTCTGAAAGCTTGGGAAAAACCCCAAGTATCTTTCAAGCGGAAATTCACGCAATAAGAAAGTGTGCCCAGTTCAATATTGACAAAGGATATAGAAGGCAAAGGATTATCATAATGTCTGATAGTCAAGCAGCCATTAAAGCGCTGAGTTCTTGTGTAATCAGTTCCAAAATGGTGTGGGAATGCCTAGGCAAACTTAATGAACTAGGCGAGAATAATATAGTCACCTTACTGTGGATTCCAGGACACACTGGAATAGAAGGAAACGAAATAGCAGATGAACTAGCAAAGAGGGGGAGTGAAATACCCTTTTGGGGGCCGGAACCTTTTTGCGGAATCAGCTCCAATGTAATATTGGAAGAAATAGGTAAAGCCGAAGAAAAGAGAAGATCTGACAATTGGAAAGATCTAGTAGGGCTTAGGCAATCAAAGATTCTTCTGGGTGACTACAACCTGTTGAGATCAAATGAATGCATAAGTCAAAGCAAAACTGCACTAAGAGTTTTAACAGGAATCCTAACGGGACATTGTCGCCTGAATGGGCACCTTAAAAAGCTCAAAATAGTGGAGGAAGAAGATTGTAGGTTTTGTGGAATGGAAGAAGAATCCTCCATCCACATACTTGCGAACTGCACAGCAATTCAGAATCCTAGGGCACAGCACCTGGAAGACTACTGGATAGAAGAGGGACAGTTACCTAAGTTGAAGCCTGCAGATATCCTAAAATTCCTCGGGGAAATAGGACTAAAGGAGCTACTAGTCTCTGAGACTTTCCTCAGGAACTAAGTAGAAGTAAGGGGGCACAATAGATCTTTTAGGTCTCAGTGAATGTTACCCCAAAAGACATACATACATACATACAAATGTCAAGCTCCAGATTTCTAAATATTATACAATAAAATATAGAGTGTTTTATTTTAAAAAATGTAACTTTGATATGGCACTGGAGCACCCTGTAAGATTGGAAATAAGTTTAAAATGTGAAGACTGATGATGGCTGTAAACCCTCAAATTTTCACTGAACTTTATCACACTAATCAATCACCCTGTATGTAGTTTCCGTGTTAACAGTATTATCAGATAAAAAAATTTTAGTAAGTTTAGTGGAAAATCATGTATTTAAGGGTGAATATTCAACGAGGCCTAAATAATATCGAAAATCACAAATTTCCATCCTTAATAATTAATTCAAAACAATAAACCCTGCACGTTCTCCTTCCAGAATATACCACATGTCATCCAGAAATGGGGAGTTTTAACAAAGTTTGTAGTTAATACGATAGTTCAAAACAATTTCCAGGTTATAAGGTATATTTAAAGTTTATGTAGGTACGTTTAGTTTTTGTTTTATCCTTGATTAATTTCACAAACACTATATACTAGTAAAAGTTGTTGAAAACTGTAATTTACTCTATGAGGTTCAAAGATATCTTCCTGTCAAATTCAATATAAAATGTGTAAAGTACGTATACAAAAATATGTAATTAGTTTTTTTCTTTATCGATATCGAAGGGTAAATTTAGCGTAGCGTAATTGATTAAAACGTAAGGCGAAAAGAAATCAGAAATAATGAACTGTATTCAGTGGAATCCTTTCATTTAACTGGAATTACACAACTTATCCCAGTTTCTTTTACTTAAATAAGTCATTTATTCGACATCAAAAAGTATTTTATTAGTTCATTTACTTTTTTCTCGAGAAATTAATGACAATTTTATCCATAACTTATTGAGGGCTCATTCGATTGGGTAGTTTACTTCCATTTTAGAAGCTTTGTGTCTTCTATGCAGTGGCGGTCAACCGTAGTTGTTCAGAAATTAAAAAGAAAAAGATTAACAATTACCTAAAAAACACTTCAAAATAAAATAAGTCGAAAATACTTTTCTGATCTTATAGAGGAGTTTTAAACTTTGGCACTTGGACAAAGCAGGTAGAAAACCATACATTACACAATTCAAATCTTTCGCAATTATCCAGTGCTTCGTCAAGTCTTCATTTTTTTGGAAGTCCATAGTATTTTATACCGTCTCTTTCGTATTGCGATTGGTATTTTTGCATGTGGCCACCGCTCAGCCCGGCATTATGGTCTTATAATTAAAGTAAAATAAAGTTAAACGTTTTAAAACAAAAAAAAAACACTTAGATCAACTCTATAATAATTTTAAACACTGGCTTAGCATAAAACAATATCAATTAACGCAGAAGAATCGCAAAACCTCAGAGCGTGCATAATTTGAGTCGACCAGTCAGCATACCGTGTATTTTTACCGTGGTTCAGTCGTATCAAACTGGGATGGGCTGGAAGTTGAAGTCAGGAACACAGACGGATCTAAAACTGACATAGGAACAGGACCTGGAGACCCAGATGCAATCTCCACGCTTCGCTGGCGAAGTATTTGCAAATGAACATTGAAAAGGGGTATAGAGGCCAAATTATCTCTTATACAAAGCCTCTGAAAGGTGGTATCGAACCAATCAATAAAATAATCGCAAAAATTACGAGTAAAAACGTTAACTTGATCAATAATCCTCCATCCAGTCAAGATTTAGCCACAAATGACTACTTTTCGTGATATGGATAATGATTATTACAAATTTTTTGTAAATCCAACTCAAAATTATTTAAATATTTCAGTGTGAAACGATATCTGTTGCAAATTGAAAATACTGACCGCATATCTATGTTGTGCGATAAATTTAAACTGTGAATTAACCGTTCGGAACAGTAATTAAAACAAAACTAATGAGTTTTCGACCGAAATTAAAACCTTCATCATCAATCACTAACGTATTAATGTCGGGTATATCCGTGGTTCAGGTAATATATTTTTTTATGTTCGTATATATGAAAATTTTCATGGTGGTATTTAATATTTTTTATTCAACTGAATATTATTCATTTATTCTGTCGACAATGTAAATTCCAGGGCTGTTTTTTGTTATATCGTCGACTTTATCTTTACTTTTTTATACATTCTGTCATAAAACTCTTTTTAATACGACCCTGTATTAATTTATTGCTTTTTAAAGAATAACTGTCCTATAAAATGAGGCTTAAGTGCATTCAAAAAGCGGTCGAGATGTGGAGGAAGTTCTGTTTCGGTGTTGTCGGTAATCAACGTCTTCAACGGACCTTAAAAAATGAAATGGAGCCGTATGAGCATAGAGATAGAAGCCATAGGCCGCTATGAAAGCGGGAATGTCAGTATGAACTCCGGTGAATGTGAAAAAGGCAGACGATCAGAGGTTTTCCTGTCTTTGTCTGTATCTACAGTATACACGTCACTAAACTGCCTGAATCTCTTTTACATGCTAACGAGCCACAATAGGCCACAATAGGCTCGCAGTGGAGGGTCTTTTAGACCCACTCACCATAAACCTACATGCTGACGGGTTTAGAGCTGGCTTGTTGCCTCTATCTGTAGTATCTCTATGCGTGTGAGTGATAATGAGTATCAGTTCACGTTATATTGTCAAAGTTCAGTTGAATATGTAAAAATGAACTTGGCAATAGTGGCTGGTCATAAATCCCTAACTTTTCTCGGTTATGACAAATGACAATTTGCTAAAACCACAGAACTAAACTAGCTGGTCTTGAATTTAATTCTGATAAAGATGGAAAACGGTATGAGCACCGAAAACAGTCTGTCACAAAGGAATTTCCAGCTGAATTGTGTAACATACTTTCCCACTAATTATTTCCGGGATATTTTTTTTGTATGAAGTAAAATTACATCCACCGCAGGGAATGCGTACAATTGTTTCTTTAATCTTGTCATATAAACAAGGTTTCCTCGATGTTGGGTGGATGTCATATTGATTTTTATGATTAAAAGTTTCTTATTGGACATTAGTAAGTTGGTAAGACTGAAATTCATCAAAACAACAATAAAATCGACGAGTCGCTCGCCGTTTTTAATCACAGCAGTACAAAAGCAACATAATATGAACGATTTTGTGTATCAACAAACTTTACCTTATCTAGTCTCCATTGTATTATATTAACTGACAATTCAATGACAGATGACGTACCACTAAGAGCTTAATGCCCGTACCTATAGTCCCTACTCAATCTCCGACTTGAGACGTGCTTCGCCAAGTCAGACTTCGTCTCAAGTTTAGCTGCTGTACTATAGACAAGACTTCGTGAATTCTCGGGTAAGTTGAGATCCGGCTTGGGTGTTTTGGTAACTTGTGTGCTACTACCAAAATTCTAGTGATTTTAATAAATTCTCGTTGCCAGCATTTTAATGACTGACCTCTTGTTTTGTTTCACACCTCACATAAACAGTTTGACTTGTTGATAATTTGGTAGTAATACCTCTATACAGACAAGGAAATCGTCGTGCTCAAGGTTGGTCTCTACCAGACTTGGGCCTGTCTCAAGTCACGCAAGCGCAGTAATCTTACGTTCTGCTCGAGATTCGTTTATAGTATACAGGCCCTGTCTCAAGTCGTACTCAAGCTCGAGACCAATCTCAAGTCCTGACTATAGGTACGGGCATAAGTATTGTTAGATTATACAGATACATGTAATTAGAAACAGAACATACAACACACAATATTTTATTTTTCTGTATCATTCATGAGCGTGCTTTCAAAAAAGTTTAGTTGAATATTCTGTGCCTTAAAAGTCCCGGGAAATTTATTGTATGTGCTTTTATATCTAAAATTCGTTTTAAAGTTTGCTGTTAATAAAAAAAACCTTTTTTGGAAGTTGAAATATGGAGGTCGTTGTTGTTAAAAGACTTGATTGCCCTGCATCCTCTGTGACATGTTAATTAGAAAACAAGACCCAAAATAGTATCTCTCTCCTTTTCTCTTTCAAGCACATAAAAGTTGTTGGATAACATGTCCTCGTGTGTATTAAATACTAGATGAGTCGTGTTTTGTTCTAGTATTCGATTTTTTAGATGTTTCCAATAATTTTATTTTCACAATTTGTAAAATGATAATCCTCCAGGTGGTGAAACTGTGAAATTATTTTCCAATAGATTGGTGTTTTGAGAGTGCTTTGTGAGTGGTGTTGGCCACTTGGTCGCCGCGGTCACTTTGGAGAGGAAATAATTACAACTACTGAAAATCCCTCCAGTCAAACTAGTGGCCTACTTAGAAGACACAAAGCTTCTGGAATGGAAGAAGGTAACATGGGAAATGGTAAAAAGATTCAGTTCTGGCGTCTTCTTCTTCTTCTTCTTCTTCTTCTTCTTCTTCTTCTTCTTCTTCTTCTTCGTTACAACGAGATCGCGTCTCTCCTGAGACGTCCACCCAAGTTTTTATCAATGGAAGGTGTACCTCACAGTACATCTGGATTCATGTCCATGAGTAGCTTTGGCTAAGGATGAGGAATAAGGTATTAGACACTCTTCTCGCTCTGTGGCTATCAGATCATTTACACACACAAAAAAGCCAAGGGAAATAGGGAATTAGCTAGCAATCTAATAATAGCAGTGATAGAGGTATGAGAAAACAAAAGAAAACTTGCAAGCTCACTATTAGCTCAAGCTACTACAGCAAGCATACAATATGTAGACCTATATTATGTAATTCAAATTTTTATATCATTTATTTTCATGTGATGCATAATATCTTCTAAAAGTTTAGAATTTGGTTCTATTAATATATTTTCTATGCATACTGGTCCATTATATTTTTTCAGGGCTTTGTCATACAGATTGCGTAAATTACTTTGGAACCCAGGCCTCGGATTACACAAGTACGACAAGGATATTATATGAAAGAGAGAGAAATAATAATTGTGCGCGGTACGCGGTTGTTTCATCTTAGGGGTGTATACTTATTTCCCGAGACTGGCCGAATGGTCCGTTACCGAGAGAATTCACTAGTTAGTGGTATTCAGTATGCTCCCAACATGGAAGGAGTGAGGGTGTTAAAGAAATAAAAAAATACAATCGTTATTACGTAACCTGTACATTTTTGTCAACATGATCATTTCAGACCAAGTTGACAATTTCTAACTACAATAGGATATTATTTTAACCATTGTAACTTGAAAATAAAACAGCATTTCTTGAGAGAACCATAATTAATAAACTAAAAATCCCTTCCATTAGTAAATTAAATTGAAAAAATAAAATAAGTAGGTAGGTACCTACACATATTCTAAACATAAAATATAAACTTCCTGAAAAAATAAAATTGAAAATCCATTCTAAAGGTAAACATAATTTTAATGAATTAGGTGCTCAAATAAACCACCTTCCTGTGCCAGACAATAACCAAATATGTGATAAAGATTTGATCTCATATCTCTAAGATTATTTGGCGTAATGCTGGCACAAACGTGCTGTATTTTCGCCCTCGTAAAAAAGTCAACGATAACGAGACAAAAATATCATTTGTACAAATGAATCTGTGCTTCTGGCAACAGCGGTTAAAATAGGGGGGCAATGAGCATTCGGCAAGTCTCGGGAAATAAGTATACACCCCTAAGGTGAAACAAAGTACACGCCTTAATGACCACGCATAATTATTCTTTCTCTCTCTTTCAGCTGTTTTTCTGTCGTACTTGTGTAATCCCGACGGTTCGTGTGTACTTTACGCAATCTGTATATTTGACTATTTTGCTGGGTTGTTTGACAGCTAAAAATTGTATGATTTAGATCGCCTATCTCACCACAAATGCAGTTAGGATTACCTTTTACTCCTATTTGATGTAGGTGCTTCTGGAATATCTTGTAGACCAAAACCATGGTGTTTTTGTTGGGGTATTTTGTATTTGTGCATAGAAGTTTCCTTTATTCTGTGGCCAGTTTTTGTATTGATGAACCCATTATTCCCAGATTAGTTTTTTGATGTATTGACAAAATCTCTCTTGCCATATTAGCAAGCTCATCTGCTTTTTCATTGCCTGTAATGTAGGTATGACTAGGAATCCATATAAATTGTATGTCTTTTGTTGCTTTAGCAGATATTATTTCATTTTTAGTGGCTAATATGATGTAACCGTTGTCTTTGTAAATCCCTTTTCTGGACAATGCTTGCAATTCACTCAAAGAATCAGTGGCAATTACTACTTTATCTACTTTGTTGTTTACTGATCTTATGCCTTCTCGTATGGCTGTGATGCCTTTTGGTCAATATAATAAGTTAACAATAATATTTAAATAAAAGACATAAATTCCCTTGAAGCTAATTTCAATAAATCATAAGAACGTTGAATCGTTACATAAATAGAAGTAAGAAAGTTCAGAGCGTGAAATAAACATAAATAGTATTATTTATATTTACTTATGATGAACTTGACTTGTCGTATAAATATGCAAACGATAGGGTTTTAAGAGAGGACTATTAATATTATGTTAGAATATGAATATCACAATTCATAAGCAATAAGTAGTGTAATGTATAGTAGTAAGTTTAAGTAATAAATAGAACGTATCCCAGTGCTACAGGTAGTTATTTTATTCCTGTAAGATGACCTTCCGAGGGACCAGCAACACCACTTAGTCAGAGGCCCTTCCACACCTATAATCTACAAAAAGTATCTAAAAAGTGGCTAAAGTTTCGGCTGTACATATGGGAGTATGGTTATTGAGAGGTCTGGCGTAAAAATCGAAACTGCTCGCATGACAATATTTACATAAAATTAAAAGCTTCTACTTCTAGTGTTCCGTTAAAAACTGTTCGTATCTGCATGTTACGGAAATTACATCAATTTTCTATAATTTTTATGAGCTATTTTTCAAGTTGCAGCATAGATGTCGAGAATAAATAACTGAAAACTTGAGTTTTCCACTAGCTGCGTGTTTTACTGTAAATACTATTTAATAATAACTATAAAATAATAATAATATATAATACGGTAAGGAGTATGCGATTTCTTGTGTTTACTCTTTTACAATTTATTTCGATAATTTTATCATAATATTTGAAGATGAATGAATTTATCAAAAAACTAAGAGTGCCAGTCGATTTCTCAACTCAAAAAACCCCTCATTGAAAATAGAAAAAGATAGGACAAATTTACTTCAATAAACATCGAGTATTTAGCTGGACAGCTGGATTCAGAACTACTGTAAGAAACCACGCCTCTTCTCCTTCCAATATTTGTTAGTTATGTGCATATGTGCGATTTAGTATTCAAGTGTCTTTTGATTCCTTTTGGCAATAACGGCTTCCAAATTAAAAATGAATTCGTAAATAAAACAAAATAAGATTCTTTAAATTAAAACAAATTGAAAATAAATTCCGAAAAACAACTTAAAATGCTAAAACTAAAAAAATAATGAATTAAAGGTTCAAATAGTCCTCAAATAGTAGATAATCTCGTATCTCTCAGCTGATTTGGATAATTTTTGCCCTTAATTCTATCAAATTTTACAGAATTTCCTTCTCCTTTCCAGTTCGAAGGTATAGGTTATGTTCCAATACTGCTGGTATTACTGGTTACAGCAAGCTATTTCGGAACGGTTTACAGTAGCAGTAACCTTAAACTGCTTTTCGGAACGTATTGGACAGTAACAGTGTTTAAAAAGGAACAAACAAAACATAACCCATTTATTTAACATAGTGAAGTGAAATTAATCAAATCTTATTGGATCAAATATTAAGCGATGGCGATACTGATTCAGAAAAATCTGATCTGCATAGATTACTAATAACGCTCTCAACCACAGATCACCTACTCCCAACAAATACATCACCCAAGTTATTCCAACTTGGGGAAGGGATACTGGGAGTGCATGACCACTTCTGTAACAGTAGTATCAGTATACAGTGCTTTTCAGATAAAAGTATCCACCTTTAATAACTTTTGTAATACTGGTATTTAGAAAAAATCCAAAAACACGTCAATTTATGTTGGAAGGGGCAAGCATTATGGCTTATTTAAACTTACTGGAAAAGCCACCCCCTCACCCCTAGCAGCATCCCCTTTATTTTTTTAAATTACTTTTCATATTTTTTATGTAACATTTGGATACTCCTCTTTGAGCTGATTTCAAAAATGTATAATACTTGTAGGTTAAAGTGGTTAGTTTATGAGATAAACAATTTTTTCTTTTAAGAGCACAAATTTTACTTATTATTTACTTTCACCTTATTTGCCTGTACTAAAATGGGTTGTACAACAGTTCAAACTCTTTAATCTTTTTAACTGTGCTATTTATTCTACTTAAAAAATCCAAACAACAAAAAACTCTACTTTTTATTAAAGTTTGACATTGTCAACTAGAATTTTTAGTCACTATTGATAGTGTAATTTAATACATTATTTATTTTGTTTCTCTGAAATGGTTTACTCTTTGCAAGAAAGAATTGAAATTGTAGGTTTATACTACCAAAATAATAATTGTGCAAGAGCTGCTGCTAGAATATTTAACGAATTACATGACGGAAGACATGCAACTCATAAGTATGTAATTCAACTGATGGAGAAATTTACCACAACAGGGTCTGTTTGCAATAAAGTGCATAAGCGAGAGGGACTCGTAAATAACGAAGCAATCCAAGTGGCAATTTTAGGGCAAGTCAGCTTAGAGGCTCAACAACCCCAATCGTTGTCAACAATAAGTAGAGCGATCGGTGTTTCATCTTCTACAGTTTTCCGAGTTCTACATAAATTCAAGTACCACCCATACAAAGTTAAGTTGGTGCAGGAGTTGAATGAAGATGATTTTGATCGTCGTCTAGAGTTTTGCGAATCAATGACGCAAATTATCAATAACAATCCACAATTGTTAAACAATATTTGCTTTTCTGATGAATGCTCATTTTCATTAAATGGCTTAGTAAGTAGGCATAATTGTAGATATTGGGCTGAAAGTGATCCACATATTATGCGTGAATTCCATACACAACATCCCCAAAAGTTAAACGTTTGGTGTGGTATCCTAGGTGACCACATTGTCGGACCTTTCTTCATCAACGGAAATTTAAATGGTGAATCATATCTTGAGTTACTCAGGGAAGGGGTTGACCCACGTATTACAACAATAATAGAAAATGATGATAACCTTTCCGAAGATTTACTGGTATTTCAACACTATGCTATGCCTGTCCGACAATTTTTAAACGAAACATTCCCCGCTCGTTGGATAGGTAGAAGGGGGCAGATGATGGAGTGGCCACCTAGTTCGCCGGATTTAACACCCCTAGACTTCTTTTTATGAGGGTATTTAAAAACAAAAGTTTATGCTACCCAACCAGAATCTCTGGATGATTTACGAGAGAGGATAGAAAATGAATGTCGACAATTAATTCCAGCCGTATTAAGCAATGTCAGAGAGGCATTTCAAAATAGATTATACCATTGTATGGAAGTGAATGGTACTCATTTTGAACACTTATTGTAACTTCATAATAAATAGCACAGTTAAAAAGATTAAAGAGTTTGAACTGTTGTACAACCCATTTTAGTACAGGCAAATAAGGTGAAAGTAAATAATAAGTAAAATTTGTGCTCTTAAAAGAAAAATTGTTTATCTCATAAACTAACCACTTTAACCTACAAGTATTATACATTTTTGAAATCAGCTCAAAGAGGAGTATCCAAATGTTACATAAAAAATATGAAAAGTAATTTAAAAAAATAAAGGGGATGCTGCTAGGGGTGAGGGGGTGGCTTTTCCAGTAAGTTTAAATAAGCCATAATGCTTGCCCCTTCCAACATAAATTGACGTGTTTTTGGATTTTTTCTAAATACCAGTATTACAAAAGTTATTAAAGGTGGATACTTTTATCTGAAAAGCACTGTATATTTAGCCTCTAACAGGGTTTCTTGAAAAGTGACGCCAAATCATTACCAGTGAATTTCAGTAAAATCGGAATGACAAAATTTACTGGGCAGTACTGTTCAGGAATATCGGAACGTAACCATATACTTAAAACTTTTGGCATTGTAGTTACAAATCAGTAAGCTATTATTCAAATTTTCTTGAATTCCCCAAATTTAGAACACAAAAGCTCGTAAACTAGTCGCTAAATGTATTAAACCATCAAAAGCAATCAGATATTCAATATTCAAATAACATATTTGATGAAATTAGGATTAGTTTGTACTGTTCAATAAATTTAATGTTACATACTTCAATAATTGTTTGGATGATATAAAGTATACTGATGCGTTTAGAGCAATGTATAGATAAATCTAGCATTAGTAAGGTAAATTGCTGATTTAATTAATGTAAATTTGTAGATTGCATTACAGGTATACCATTTCTAATTTTCCAATTTAGGCTTTCCTATCATTTATTAACTTGTCGTCGTGATAATGTCATTAGGATATTGATGATTTTGCACAAACTGGAACATACTTTATATTCTAGTTAACTGAAACTCGCCATCAACTTATACCTAAATTTATTACTCATTTAATTAGCATTTTAACTGAAATTACCATATAAATCCGCCACTACATCCTACCGCGTTAGCCTTCACAATCACCAACCATTTCTTAGCTTTCCTCTTTCCCCGTTTGTCAGCTAACAGTACGTTCTAATATTGACATCTAGAACTCCTCCTTTTTTCACAATGACGTGTTTTCAGGGGCTATTTACGCCTGTCTGACTTTTACTGTATTCAAATTACATACACTTTTCTTCTCCATTTTATTTTCTTTCCGTCTACAGTCTATTTCGGAAGGGTATAGGTTAATAAAATGGGGAATTCCGTCCAGTTCCGCTCAATTTCGGTATCGGCCATAGGCGTAGGTCTTGAAATAGTATTGTTTGTAATATTAAAATTTCAAGTAATTGCGTAAGAGAATTAGGAAAAGTATGTTTTCTGGCCTGAAGTGTCAATATCGAAATATTGCGTAGGGATTACTTAGGTAGTAGATTATACCGTCAATTATAACGTCAAGAGGAGATGACAGTTCCTCAGATGACGAAGAATATTATGATTTTTTATAATTTAATTTCTGTATAATGTATTTTTTGTATAATGTTCAATAAAAAAATAGTTGTACCTTATACTATGTACATAATGCCTAATTTTTATTCTGTTAAAATAAAATTCTTTCCTTTTTACAAGTATCCTACCGGCACGCCTTTGGCACACTATTTTCAGTGTTTGTGAATGGACAACAATAGGCTAAACCAATATAATGACCCCAACCCGGGTTGTACTACCTACACTTGATAAAAAGAAAGAATTTTACAATGAAATCAATGAAACAAACAAACAAACAAACTATGAAAGTGGCTTAAATATTCGTTGGGTCACTCTGTGCTCCCTTTGCATACCAAATGAGGTTTTATTACCCTATACCTTTCTGAAATAAACTATAGCAACCTATACCGGCTTAATTATTCAGTATAACCACATAAATGGTTGGCCTAATTAAACACTGAGCTAACCATACTGCAGTACCGAGATATCTGCCTCTGGTCGTCAAAAAAACGTTTTTATTTGCCAAAATCTGTCACTTAATCTTTTAATGGATGAAACTGATAAGCCTATAGCAGATATTTAATTTTCGTCGGAAATGATTATGCAGAAACTAATCCGACTACCAAATATGAGATCTGACAATATATCTCTTGATGGATTAAGTGAACGCCGAAGGGTCCATCAAATTAGGTTTCCTAATCTGTTCGATAATGTATTACGATTAATAAGATATTAATTCATCGTAATGGTATAATCCGATCGAGGTTAATTATTAATTTGTTCCTTTCAAATACCGTCGTCCAGCTGCGGGTGCACTATTCTGGAAATATTGAAAATTATAAAGAAAAAACCCATTCTTGGTATAATACGTAGAAAAAATAGTGTACATAACAATTTTTTCTGGTGAGATCTTTAAATTTTTATGTATTCTATATAGCGGTGGTAGTTTTTTAAAGTTTTGGGAATTTGTGTGTTCGCTAGAGTTAGCATAATTGGATTTATCTGAAACTTCTTGAACGAATCCCGGGATAAAACGCCCGTTTACTAACCTAATTTTCTTGAAAAATGACTGCTTTCCTTGACAACGTGCATTATTAATAGGGATGCTTTTGAATGTCGCATGATATATTATGTCATTCTGCTGTTAAGATATAAAAAAATGTAAATAAAAAATGAACACATTTATCAAGCAATCTACTTATTATTAAGTTTAGTGATCCTGAAACCATTTAAAAAAATTTAAACTCCTAATTTTCCTCGACAATTTTAAGGTTACGTCCCACAACCACTATGCAAAACACGCTTTTCTATACAATTTTTTTTACGCCAAACAGAACTTTTCTTAATTCATTTGATAACCGTTGGAAAAGTACACTTTTCCGCACTGAAATGTCAAACACAGCTACCTATGACCTGTCAACTTCTTTTGACAAATTTATTATAGTGAATTTCTGGGTGTACAAATTTTAAATTCAAACAAAAAGTAAGTAATAGTATATTACATACCTAGCGGGGGTACCGGTAAATTATTCGAAATCAATTGTTCGAAATCAATTGTTCGAAAATCAATTTTTCGAATGACCGATTATTCGAAAATCAATTATTCGAAACTCAATTGTTCGAAATCAATTTATCGAATAGGTGGCAGGTTCCTAATGGTGATAAAATACGAAGGTGGTTTGGTAGGGGTAGGTTTGGTTGGGTTATTATTGAAAATTATTATAATTTATTCTTCAAAAATTGACTAAAAATACGAAGGTGGTTTGGTAGGGGTAGGTTTGGAAGGGTTATTATTGGAAATTATTATAATTTATTCTTCAAAAATTGACTAAAAATACGAAGGTGGTTTGGTAGGGGTAGGTTTGGTTGGGTTATTATTGAAAATTATTATAATTTATTCTTCAAAAATTGACTAAAAATACGAAGGTGGTTTGGTAGGGGTAGGTTTGGTTGGGTTATTATTGGAACTCTTCCGGAAGTCCAAGAAGCTGCGGCTGAGGGAATAATTCCGCTTTGCAGTCGTCGTGATTTTAGAGTGAACCTAGACCTAACACGAAATATTCCATTTCGCATTTGTTGCTTAGCAACTTGCCCAGCAACCGATGCAAAAATGAAATTCTGTACAAAATGTGCTTGTTTATGATTGAAGTTACGGTTATATAATGAACATTTATCGAGATTGTCGTAGAAAAAGAATATTTTATGACATAAATTAGTAATAATGCCTAGCAACAGATTCATGTCGAAAAAAATATTAAATTGTGATAACAAATTTTCTTAAAATTAATGTTTTAAAAGCGATTGTAAATAAAATAGTATACATACCACGCGGAAAGGATCATTCCAGCCACGGCTTAACAAAGCCTGGGCTGTAATGATCTACTTCCCCGCTAGGTATGTAATATACTATTAATAAATGTGATGGTACAAAAAATATTGTGTGCAACTTGTACGCAAAGCACTTTTCCTACCCTTTTCAACCCCCACTCGTCCTCGATTTAGGTACTGTATTTTTTATCAGTATTATTATCCATTTTCCAACTCTCTCCAGCTTCATTTATCCTGTTGGGAATTTTTCTGTCAAAAAAGGGTAATTATTCTGTCCTATGAGCCCCCTTGTAGATTTCATGTACAGAAAACCCCCAATTAACAAAATTTTTACCGCTTTCCTCAATGAAAATGTATCGATCCAAAAGATATTTATTATTTATTTGCATAAGGGAGCCAGGATGGATAATTAACGGGAGGAAAATACCAAATTAAATATATTGAGAATTCGTTTTCGATCAATCTTTCTAAATGACTTTTTCCTCGCCAGGGGGATATAAATATACGGCACATAATCAACTAAATGTACATCGTATCTAACTGCCTATGAATATTTAATAACCTTGAAAATGTATTACATTTAATTCCATTAGGCTAACTACGAATTATTTTTAGATATAGAAAGATGTTTATGATATGCAAATTACCCTGAAACATGCTCCCTTTCGCATGGTTTAATATTTCCATAACTTTTTGAAAAAATACTCACGTGTCAAATACAATAGGATGACTCAAAACAAGCCAATTTTTCATAAATGCGCCGTTTCACCCAACCTTCTAAAAGTAGCGGGATTCAAAGTACCCAATAACCTCGTGCTGAGGTTTCTATGGGAGATATCAATTTCACCATTAAAACGTTTTTGCTAATTGCAGCAATTGTACTAAAAAAATAGTAACTGAGACACAGAACAAGCCAATTTTTCATAAATGCGCCGTTTCACCCTACATTTTAAAACCAGCCTTTAAGTATAGTTGTGAGTAAAATTAGTTTGCAACGTTTCTCATTTTGTTAGCGATATAAAGAAATCTGTATGCTGAAGCAGAACCGGTTTCAGACAGATTTTTCATTATTTCAGGATCCCGACACACTAGCGATTTTTCTTCCTCTTCGAATAGTCGCCAAAAAGCCATAATTTTGATTATCACCAACAAAATAGTTTTAGTCAATCAAACAAAATCTCAATCACAGAAGCATCTAAGAACACAATGTCTCGTAAGTAACAGAAGTGAACTAAGCCCACCCTGGGACGTTAACAGCCCATGTGGACTAGCAATTCAAGTAAATTTTTCATAGACCAATCGGAAGCTACATTGCACCAATGAGAATCAATTGTTCGCTTGAGGGAAGGTCAAGACTAGAAATGATTTACGGCTTGTTTATATTTTCGGCTTTTTAATACTTAAAAAAGACCTTGCCGTATACTGTAATTTTATTGTGAAACAGTGCAAACTAATTCAAAGGTAAGGTTTAAAAAAGTAAAGAAAAAACCACTGGCAGCTTTAGTGACGTTTAATCCAAAAACGGCAAAAGTAATTAATCAACTTCTTCGAACAAAAGTATATCTTCAAACATTTTCCTAGAAACAAAATCTGCTAAAAGGAATTTATGGCTTAAACTTTCCAAAGATTATTTTCTGGTTCACCAAATTTTGACAAATTTTCCCCACCTAACTTGTAAGTATCTCACTGTTCACAAAACAACTTCTCGAAAGGGTAACATTTGAAAACTTTCTTCTTAGACCGAAAAGTGAGTCTGTTTTTATTGAATCAATATCCACAAATTTCCCTTTACTTTAAATTCGAATTTAATAAAATAACCTCATCATTTTCACAAAGCAATTCTACACTGAAAAAAATTGTCCGTTCCGCAGTTTTAGGTCAAATACACGCTTAACTAATAACCTCTAGAGAAGTTTTTACATAATCCCGTGTAAAGTAACTTTTTACCCTTTAAATAGTCGAATCCTTTAAGGTTCTCCGTACCACTCTATTAGCGTTATGTGCGGATAGACGGATCGGGTAATTTCCCTTAACCCTTAAGGGTTAGAAACTGCTGTGAACAAATCCTATTAGTATAAATTGCCCTTGATGCTCTACAATGACATGCCGTATATTTCCAATGAATCGGAGTGTTACAAGTCACAATTATATCAGTATAAATCGTAAAATGGAACTCTGTGGATCACATATACTATATACGTACGTTGATTCGTTATAGTCTGGCCGCTAATTCAATGTTTTTGATGAAAATAACAGTGTGATTAACACAATTCGAAAATTTGCCAGGAGGGATAAACAGAACACAAAAAGACTTGTAAACATCGGTAAGAATCGGATGAGAATCATTCTGGAATATTAAGCAGGATAATAAAATCAACATAAAGCATTTTTGGAACAGCTTTAAAGCGTCGCTAAAAAGGTACCAGGTTTGCAGAATGGGAGGACAGAAAATTTTAATACAGTAAAGAAGGTTTCACAATATTTCGTTAACTCGGGATTTGGCCCTAAGGATTTAGTAATAAAACTTTAATAAAATTTAGATACTAAAATATGAATTAAATTTATTTTTTTTACGATTTGATTTATTTCATTTAATTGGCAGATGTTAGAAAAAAAATATTTCAAATAAAAAATATGTAAATAAATAATGGCCACATTTTAAAAATATTATGTACTATACAGGGTATCTGCAAAACAGTGGAATATGTCAAAGTCAAACTATTGTATTTTTGTCCACCCTGTACCAATTGGAATCAACATGTGGTACATTTTTGGAATCAGCTCAGCTAGAGTAATCCGAAAATTGAGACAAAATGGGGGTGTTCCATTTAAAAAAAATGACGGTGACGTCATTACTCGAAAGTAATTCACCCTGTATATTAGAATATTATTTTAAAATACGGTAAATTAAAATCAAAAATCGACGTGTTTCAGGATTATTTCTTAAAATGGCCTGTTTAGCTAAAAATTAATTTTTACGAACACAGTGTATATTATATAGAACAGGAACACAATCGTCTTCATTTAAATTAATTTCAGATCTAGCTCTGGATTTAAGCTGATGCCACATGTGTTCCATTATAAGGTTAAATATGCACGAATTGGTGCAGAGCATCTAGATCGAATCTCCAGTACTATTGTTACCAAATTCAATATAAATCTTCTTAGATTCGTATCGCAAATGTACTTGTCGCGTTCTAAGTTTAATTTATTGGCCAACATTTTGATTGATTTAATGTTTATTGTTGATAGATATACAACGAAATGTCAGAATTTCGTATTTATGGTTAGTCTATAAATGCTTCCTGAATTTGACGAGATATTATTACTCCATTATAGACAGGAAATTTTAGAGAATAGTATCAGGAATGGCAACGATATTGTTTGTGGATATATTAAACAGGATATCATGCTGTGGACCAAACAAGTGTCATTGGTGTTGGAAAAGGAATTTTTTTTTGGTAATTGAAATTGGAAGGTTGTAGTATATTCTTTCTAAAGTCAATGTGAACAAAAACATTGATCCTCAATCTTTTTTTGTAATTTTTCAACTAATTTTAAAGGTATGTTTGTTAGTTTCATTTCTAACATCAATTTTAAAGGTGATGGAAATATTTTTTGGAAAATACAGAAATAGACAAAAAAATTGTAGAGAAAAATAGATTTTTCCTCTCGAAAACTAAAACCCATTGGCCAATATCCATTCTCCTGTTATGTATACTGAAAGTTTATCTAGAACGACACTAAAAAAATATTGTATCAGCAGAAAAACTTCCAACGAAATCGAAAAATCCAAATCTTTCAACTGTAGCAAGGTAAGCGGTAAGAAATTTACATTTTTTTAGCCGAATTGGGACGAATGAATATTATTTGGTGGTAAAAAGATGAATATAAACTGAATTTTAAAAAAAATGTTCTATATAATACAAAAATATCGAATCAATTGCTACAGGATGTTGTCAAAAACCTTTTACTTCATTTTAATTCGACAAATCAGAAAGGAGTCAAACAAAAAATGCATGCACAAACAGTCCATTTAAAAAAAAACGGCCAAGTACTTGTCGGACTCACGCAAAAAGGATTCCATACCTTTATCTATAAAAATTGGAAAAAAAGATCGTTTTTTGTATGGTAGCCCCTATTAAATATTTATTTTTTTCAATTTTAGTATTTGTTGTTATATTGGCAACAAAAATACATCATATGTGAAAATTTCAACAGTCTAACTATCACAGTTCATGAGATACAGCCTGGTGACAGACATATGGACAGCGGAGTCTTTAGTAATAGGGTCCGTGTTTTACCCTCTGGGTACGGAACCCTAAAAACGACCCCTCCGCCCTGTAAACACTGTAAAATGCATCCAGCATTGCCGGGGATTACAAATAATTTCATTTCTAGCGGCCCGCTTGAGCATTGAAGAGTTCATTATAATTTTAATGGTTCAGCATTCAACGAGGTGGAAGAGACATCAGGGGATGATAATTCTTCATTTATTAAAAGAGATGTACTCATCGGTAGATATAAATTGAAACAATAATCATTTATATTGAATGGTTTACTTTTCCTAAGGACTAGGTATATGCATAATATATACATGTAGGTATATACACTGTGGGCCGAAATAAAGGAGTACATTTTTAAAATGAAAATATTTTTTTTGTTTTTTGGGCGATTTATTTTATTTTTTCATTTTTTTTATCCCCCCATCATCATTATCATCCCATTTCTCGGGGGTAGCTTGATATCGGAAGCATTTTACGGGTTTTTTGTTCCTTTTGTACTAAAAGTTAAAAAATTAAACGTTCAAAGATTTTTTGACAAAAAGTGTACACAGTTACCTAATACAGCTCTGCTTTATTGATATACATAATCTTCTAGTTTATTACCATCTGATTTCTGTTCACGATACATAAATTCGTAACAATAATAAGCCCAGATTTAATTAAATTTCAAATGGAAAATATGTTATATACATTTTAATATTAAATGAATACAAATTGTAGTATAGAAATTTTCATCTCTAACAATTATTTCAGCTTCAATGTCAGAGAGAATTGAGTGGTGTAATTGTATTTTGTTTCAACAAGCTCACCCTTTTCCCTAAACTCCATACGTCGGTAACTGTTTTAGACATATTATTTTTAAATAGTATCTGTCTAAGCTTAATTGAGAATTTTGGAAACGTCTACATCACCCTATACATTGTGTCCGTAAAGCATGGAACAAATTCTTTTTTAGCTAAACAGACCATTTTAAGAAATAACACGTCGATTTTTGATTTTAATTTACCGTATTTTAAAATAATATTCTAATATACAGGGTGAATTACTTTCAAGTAAAGACGTCACCGTCATTATTTTTAAATGGAACACCCCCATTTTGTTTCAATTTTCCAATTGGTACAGGATGGACAAAAATAAAATAGTTTAGTGTGTGCTCATAAAGTAACGTGTATTAGTTAAATTAACAATATTATCAAAAATACTTATTGTCTAGCGGACAGAATATGATGACTTTATAAAAATTATAAATGTATTTGACAGTGACCCAAACGGTGTACAAATTCTTGTTAAACCTTGTTTATTGTGTCATGAGAAATATTGTTTATTGCTGTCCGAATTCCCTCTTTTGATTCTTGAATATTTGCTGGTTTCGTTTGATACACAACATTCTTCAGATGGCCCCCGCATAAAATAATCTGGTGGCCTCACTGGCCATTCAATAGGTCCACGTCTACCAATCCACCTGTTCGGAAAAATTTCTTCTAGGTACCTTCAAACATCTACAGCATAATGTGGAGGTGCACCATCCTGTTGAAACCATAAATTTTCATCAAAACCTCCTGGATTACTTTATGAGCACACACAAAACTATTGTATTTTTGTCCACCCTGTACCAATTGGAATCAACATGTGATACATTTTTGGAATCAGCTCACCCTGTATATTAGATTATTATTTCAAAATACCGTCAATTAAAATAAAGAATCGACGTTTTTCAGGATTATTATTATAGCTAAAATTAAATTTGATCCATACTTTACGGACACAGTGTATAATTTTCTAATATAAATAATTTGCGTTTATTTTTATTTTTTTATGTGAAATCCAACTTCCCACATTATCTATTATCGCTTTCCACCTTTCAACCCTCCCCTGACAATTATCTTCCATTTATTTTCTTTCATCTTTAACAGTAATCATCTTACCCACTGTATCATTATTAATGGTACCCAGTCATCGATTTCTATTCACACGTCAAAGAAAGTTATTTTTAAAATGAAAGGTTTTTTTTGTAGATATATAATGAGACCTTTGTAATCCAGCAAAAATATTAATGATCTGCAGAGAGGGGTGGAAAGATACTGATTAAAAGTTGATGAAATCCAACGTGGTTATTAAAAAAAAATTTTTAGATTAATTATGGGATAAAATTTCAGTCAGTTCCAATAATGACTGACTGAATAATATTTGTTGAGCTTTTGGCAATAATTTTGTTTACAATTATAGCTCTTTCAAATGCCACATAACTCTCCAATGATCTGTATCTGTAGAATAGGGAGGGTGAGTAAGGCCCACAGCACTTAGGCCACATGTGATCATTTGAACATCCTCCCGAGAAGTTGTTTTCCTAGGTCATCGTCCAGGGGGTGGACAGGTCACTAGGAGACATCTCTGCTAACTGGTGCCCTAGTATAAACCTTGGATTTCAAGTACCCCCATAGAAAAAAATCTAATGGTGTCAGATCTGGTGACCGAGGTGGCCATTCTATTCTTCATCCAGGTAACGCCTTACTGCACCATAATAATGTGCAGGAGCACCATCTTGTTGAAATGTTATTTCCAGATGGCCGAATTCATCTGGATTATCTTCCAGAATTTCAAGAATTAACGGCTCAATTGCATTTTGTAACATCTCCAGATACACTTCACCGCTTAAATTTGAATTTAGGAAAACAGGACCAACTATGTGGTTTCCCAAAATACATGCTCAAACATTGACTTTTTCTGGAAATTGGGTATGTTATTCACGAAAGGTGTGAGGATTTGTGTCACTCCAATACCTTACATTTTGTGTATTCACATTTCCATTGAGGCAAAAAGTACTTTCGTCACTAAAACAAATTGTTTTTGTGTAATGTGGGTTTTGACTAATTTTATTTGTCATTCATTCACAGAATTCGAGTCTTCTGTCGGGGTCGTCATCCGAAAGGTGGTGCACCATTTTTAACTTGTATGGATGAAATTTATCTTTAGCCATCACTCTCTGTACTGTACTTTTACTTACTTCACAGTTAGACGTAACTTTAGTTGAAGAGGAAGTAGGGTTTACTACAATTTCAGCAACTATATCAATTTTTTTATCATCACTAAATGTTGGTCGACCAGATCGTTTGGCATCTTGAACACTACCTGTTGCTTCAAACTTGTGAAGAAGCTCCCTCAAATAAGTTCTCGAGATAGTGCGATCTGGGTATCTCTCATTAAATAAACGTTCCGCTTCATGGAGATTCTTTCCAGATTCACCAATTATTAAGATAGCTGCTACTTTGTCGGCTTGAGTACGTACCATTTTGCTAAAACTGGGACTTGGGGTACAGAAGCCGTCAGAGAACATTACGTCACTGGTAAAGTAGATCCTACTGTAGAAAATTTTTGCTGCTTCTTGATTCCAATGTTACAGATACTTTTAAACTAATTTGATAACTTTCAGAAAAGTTTCCTGCAAATTTTAAAATTATTAAATCTGCCATGGAGGGTCTTAAAAATGAAGAAAAAAAATCTGTTTTTTTTAACTCGGGACAAAGTTTTAGGCGGTAATTTCAATATAACACAAAAGAGTTCCAGATGTTCGATAAGATTACGTTCGATTTGGTCATAAATTCCGAAAAAATATAACCGAGAAACTTTCAAGAGTTAATTTTGAAGTATCAAACCTTTTTTTCTTTCTTATATTTACAAAACTTCGAAAAGAGTAGGTAGATTGAAAATTCCAAATTTTTTATTAAGACGAAAAGTCTTTCAAATAAAATAAATATTATCTTAGATATAAAAAACTTTCAAAACATGGGTGTGAGAACTGTAGGCGAGATTTTTGCTGGAATCCCTCAAAAATATCAATCGGCAGTTCGATTACCTAGAATTGTTGATCATGTTTAGGATTTAATAACTCGTCAAAAGTTTCGTTTTTCCAAGGCATTTAAGTGAGTAACTTAAAACAAAAAATCGCAGGGTTATCTTAATTGTTATTAAGGTGAAATTTTAACCACTTTTTAAAACAAACATCCGAGTCAGTTAAACCGAAGAAATTACTGATTAAATCATTGTATATGACAGCTGTAACCTTCTAGTATGTGTAAAAAAATTATTGTAACTTTTAAAAAAAATTGTGTGGCATTAATGTTTATTTTACATAATGTTTATTAACAATTAAATTACTCGGCAACTAAAAAAGATATCGAAATCGCGTTTGTTGCATTCAATTCGCGAATAAATAAAGTTTTTTGAGAAGAAATAATCATTGAGATTGCTCTGTGAATTGTATTAGTATTTTGCGTTTGAAAAACAGCTTTTTGTTCAATTTTTTTTCACTTATTCATTCGCTGTTGCTGAAGGGAATGGAATTTTCACATTTTGTACCACGGAATTTTATAGCAAATTTCACGGTCTATAACTTTGATTCTATACATATGCACCATAAACTCAATATATTTCGAGGAAAATTAGACCTATTTTTGGGTTTTTTTGCTATAAACTCTCATTATGCAATCCCTAAAAACCGGTAGAGGCAACGGATTATCATTTACCATGATATTTTTGAGAGATTCCTGCAAAAATCTCGTCTCCAGCTGTCACATCCACCTTCAACGCTAACTCAACTGTACTATATATACGAGGATGTATTGATATCTAGTTAGCCTAGACCAGTTCCATGCATAAACAAAATATAGCGTTACCATAGCAACGAACAATAACTTATTAGAAGTGTCAGTGTGAAGTTTGACGTCAAAAAAGTAAACCAGAGGTACGCAATAAATTAAAAGAAAAAAGATTTCCACCGAAATTGTGAAAATCGAAAAATTGGAGTATCGAGCCATCATCAAGTAACTTTATTTAAAAGGGTTAAGAGGTAAGCAGATTTACGAAGATATGCTTAATACCTTTGGTGATCAATGTCCTTCGTATGCGACCGTGAAAAATTGGACTGCAAGCTTCAAAAGAGGTAAATATTCCATTGAAGATGATGACCGATCGGGAAGGCCAGTTTCTGTGTTAATCCCCGAAAATATCGATGCAGTTCATGACATGATTTTATCAGACCGTCGAATTGGGCTAAAACGGATATCTGAAGCACTGAGTATTTCATACGAATGCGTCCATCATATAGTTCACGTCAATTTGGACATGAGAAAAATTGCTGCAAAATGGATCCCCAAATGTTTGAATATTGACCAGAAGCGATCGATCTGTGATCGATTTGAAAACGATGTAGACTTCTTAAACCGAATTGTTACTATGGATGAGACTTGGGTACATTTCTACGATCCAGAAACAAAGCAACAATCGATGGATTGGCGACACTCTGGTTCTCTAAGACCTAAGAAGTTTCGTGTCCAAAAATCTGCTGGAAAAGTTCTTGCTTCAGTTTTTTGGGATTGCCATGGAGTAATCATGATTGATTTTTTGGATAAGGGTAGAACAATAACTGGAGATTACTATTCGACATTACTGACCACTCTACGGGAAAAAATTAAAGAGAAAAGACGCGGAAAGCTGTCCAAAGGTGTTTTGTTTTTGCAGGACAACGCCCCTGCACACAAATCTCATGTTGCCATGCAAAAAATTCGTGATTTAGGGTTTGAATTACTAGAAAACCCCCCTTATTCACCAGATTTGGCTCCGTCCGACTATCATCTCTTTCCTCAACTGAATAAAAGTTGAAAACATCGTAAATTTTCTTCCAACGAGGAGGTAATAAAAGCTGTGGAGGTCTGGTTTGCAGAGCAAGAAGAAACATTTTTTTTTTAAATAATTTTTCAATATATCCTCTTACAGTAAAGAGATTTATAACTGAATAAATCTCCATCAGAATAATAAAACACCTATTCCTAGAATGTTTTATCTTAAAAATATTACAATTAAATTAAAAATCAGATCACGAGTCTACCAAAGATTAGTTAGTTACCTAAAATCCGTCTTTAAATAGAATTCGAATGCTTAATGCATTGAGGGAAGGAATTTCATATAATCCTACCTAGAATTTAATTAATTTATTGGTCCAAGCTCCAATCTAAAGGAGATCTTGCAAGGTTTCAGAAGGAATGTTAAGTAATATTTCACAATATTTCGTTGACAGATACGTAAAATTTGGATACTAAAACATAAATCAAATTTATTATCTCGTCTAGATAATTGAAGGATTTTCACATGTATATTTTTCAATATCTTGTAGGTATAGTTCTTTTCACGATCTAAGAAACTGACCTGAAAAGAGATTGGATAATGACATAAAAGTATTAGCCGTAACAGGGTTGTATTTATTTTGATTTTGTCGAAAAATACATCCTAAAATTATAATTTTATCAGAAATTTGTCCTAAAAGTATAATTTGATCAGAAATTTGTCCTAAAAGTATAATTTGATCAGAAATTTGTCCTAAAAGTATAATTTACTCAGAAACACATCCTGCATGAATGCTTTGGAGCAAATATATATCCTGGAGTTTATTTTTTATCAAAAACACATCCTGTTATTTATTTTTTTACTCAAAAATACATCCTAAAATTATAATTTGATCAGAAATTTGTCCTAAAAGTATAATTTGATCAGAAATTTGTCCTAAAACTATAATTTGATCAGAAATTTGTCCTAAAAGTATAATTTACTCAGAAACGCATCCTGCATGAATGCTTTGGAGCAAATATATATCCTGGAGTTTAGTTTTTATCAAAAACACATCCTGTTATTTTTTTTTTTACTCAAAAATACATCCAAAATTACAATTTGATCAGAAATTTGTCCTAAAAGTATAATTTGATCAGAAATTTGTCCTAAAAGTATAATTTACTCAGAAACGCATCCTGCATGAATGCTTTGGAGCAAATATATATCCTGGAGTTTATTTTTTATCAAAAACACATCCTGTTATTTATTTTTTTACCCAAAACTACATCCAAAATTATAATTTGATCAGAAATTTGTCCTAAAATTATAATTTGATCAGAAATTTGTCCTAAAAGTATAATTTGATCAGAAATTTGTTCTAAAAGTATAATTTAAGCAGAAACTAATCCTGTATGTAAAGTTTTGAGAGGAATTATATCCTGAATGTGTATTTATGACCAGAAATACTTCCTGCTGATGTATTTTTACTCAAGAAATAGGTCCTAGAAGCATATTTTTAATTAGAAACACTTTCTGTTAATGTATTTTTACTCAGAAAAAGATCCTTATAGTTTATTTTCATCAGAAATCTATTTTAATATTAAATGTTATCAGTAATTCTTCCTGAATGTAAATATTTAACCAGAAAGATATCCTGCAAACATCTTTTAACTCAGAAGTACCTAATAAAAGTGAAATTTATCCTGTATCTGTTGATATGTTGAAATATATAATACTTCAAGCTATTTTACCAGAAAAAAGTATAATTTTCTCCATTGTTTGATAAGATATTCAGTAACTGTGTATTATTCATCCAAGCTAAACGAGATTGACTCAATAACACATTGAAATTTTAAAAACTTTTCTGGGCGTTGTAGCGAGAGTGAATATCAGTAAAACTTTCAACATTTCCACCTTAGAAAGTACAAACTAACTGAACCAAACAAAAAAATACATCAAACTTTGTAATTTATAATGATATTTATCCAATGGAGGTGCTTTTTTCGGGAAATATTTCGGAATGAGAAAAATGTTTAATAAAAAACAGAGGCGTATTGACAACGCATTTTTGTAGTTTTTTTTATTCAATTTGTTAATTCTACTAACATATTTTTTTATTAAAAAAATTCCACCCCTTTTCATCCTTCAAACAAGTATTGCCCCTTAACCGGCTGCGTTGGGAATGAGAGCACTTGTGAAATTTTTAATTTGGCACGAAATAATTTTGAAGCGAAGTCTTTATTTTTTTAAGAGCGTGGAAATTTTTGTTAAGAATTAATTTTTATATAAGACAGGATAAGTAGCTCTTGAAAATGTGTGTCTACTTTCTCCAAAATTTAGTATTTTAGTCCATTGATAAAAGCAGTTTCGTCCACGCTACTGAAGATACCAGGAAACATGCCATTCTTCCACTTATCGATAAATGTACTGCCGCCTAAAAAGTCTCACTTTTAAAAACAGTTTATAACTTTTAATACGTAAATTTTAATTCAAGATGAATATTAAAACCCATTTTGAGGTATGAAAATAGTTTGTATACTCCATTCCAAGATATTTCGGGTTGACTTGATGATTTAAGACCAAAACCACCAGCACTTGATAACAATAGCACAATGTCGTACTCGTTCCTCGTTTCCATATACGGGGTTGGGATAAATATGGAACCAAGTAAATATCTTTTAAACGAAAAGAACGATATTTATGAAAATTTGCAGGTAAGTGCAATGGAACAAAATGCATCTGATGTACCTTTTTTTGTTAATAATATACTTCCGGTTTAACCGGAAATGCCATCAACTTCTTTAATTTAAATGGGACGCCCTATATATTTTTACAGGTTTTGAAAGAGCTTGTTATTTTGAATTCATACATACTGAGTTAAGTGTAAAAAAAATTGTAAAAACGAGGAATATAGCACTTCAATCAACCTCCTTTGAGTTTTTTGCATTAGAGCAAAAAACTATTTAGATAAACTAATTGATGTTGTTTGTATGCATAGTAATAAATAAACGAGTACTGTTTAGTACGTCTTTTGTTCTCCAAGTGTCAAATTCTAATTGACGGAAATAAATTTTACAATTTAGAATGGTTCAATTAAGTGAAAAAGAGCGTATTGAAATTTCAATGATGATCGTGTTAGAACTCATGAAGAAGTGTGTCATATTTTTAATAATTTGCATCCGGAGAGAAATCCTATATTACGCTCAACAGTAACCAAAACATTACAATTGGGATGGTAAGAAATTTGCTAAAACCGCGGACTGCAACGAACGAAACTGTTAAACAAAATATTGCAATCGATTTAGAAGAATCGCCTCAAACTTCCACCACAAATTTGGCACTAAACCATGGTATCAGTCGACGTTCTGTAGGAAAGATATTAAAAAGTGAAAAGTATAATCCGTATAAGGTACAGTTGGTTCAAGAATTGTCGGACGATGATTTTGACCGACGGCTGGAATTTTGGGAACGGCTAATGGACATCTGTAATGTCGATGACAATTTTGCTTCTAACATAGTTTTTTCCGATGAGGAAACTTTTTGTTTAAATGGAACAGTTAATCGCCGTAACTCAAGGTATTGGTCAAATGAGAATCCTCATTGGATTCATGAAGCACATACCCAGCATCCACAGAAGTTAAATGTTTTGATGGGAATTGTCGAAAATAGGCTTATAGGCCCATTTTTTATCGACGGAAACTTGAATGGTGACAAGTATTTGGATCTACTAAATAACGAAATTATTCCTGCACTTCAACAGAATGGGCAATTACCACAAAATGTTTGGTTTCAACAAGATGGAGCACCTCCCCTCTTTGATAGACGGGTTAGGGATTTTCTGCATGCAAATTTTCCAAATCGATGGATTGGACGTAGAGGATTCATAGAGTAGCCTGCTCATTCTCCGGATCTTAGCCCGTTAGATTTTTTTCTTTGGGGTTATCTAAAATCACGTGTTTACGTTAGACGACCAACAAACTTACAGGAATTGAGGCAAATAATTATTGATGAATGGAAATAATACGTGACTCAAGAATTTGTTAATACGATGGCATAATGTCAGCAAGTAAACGGCGAGCATTTTGAACATTTGAAGTAATTTTGTTTCTCATTATTCTAAAAGAATAAAATGTACACCTATTGTACAACTAACAGCGAGTTATTCCTCGTTTTTACAAATTTTTTTACACTAAACTCAGTATGTATGAATTCAAAATAACAAGCTTTTTCAAAATCTGTAAAAATATATAGGGTGTTCCATTTAAATTAAAGAAGTTTATGGCATTTCCGGTTAAACCGGAAGTATATTAATAACAAAAAAATGTACATCAGATGCATTTTGTTCCATTACACTTACCTGCAAATTTTCATAAATATCGTTCTTTTCGTTTAAAAGATATTTACTTCCATACTTTATCCCAACCCCGTCTATTTTTGCTCCAAATCATTCATTCAGGATATTTTTCTGAGTTAATTTCACTCTTAGGACAAATTTCTAATCAAATTATAATTTCAGGATAAATTTCTGAGTTATAAAAATTTACGGATTTACAAAAATAAACCCTACAAATATCCAAGTAAGATCGATAATTTCATCATAATCTTCCAAAATTCCCTTATCTTTTTCAACGTCGACCATTCTACACATTTCGCATGTCAAAACCTTTCTCATTCGCTTAAACCCTTCAGCGAAAATCATGGTCAGTTGCCTCGATTCTGACACACGTTTATATTTGAATATAAGATCTCGCAACATGGAGTCCCAGTCTAAATATATGGGAATCTAATTATATATCGGATCAAACATGTTGCTAAGATATGCGATGTATGTATTATAAAAAATCTCGTCAAACTATTCAATGTTTTGATTTAAAAAAAAAAACAGTCAAATTTCTTTTCAAAACTTTCATTCTCAAATATAAAAATTGCAGTCAAATTTCTTGTTTTTTTTTATTTCCTCATTACTTTAATTAATATGTGAACAAGATATATAAAAACACCCAGTATGTTAAAATACAATTAATATCCGGTGTGAGTAAAGTGTCATTGGGTAATTTGAAAAACGCTGAATTTTTCAAAATAGTCAATTTTTTGATTTATTGTTTTTTTTATAAATCCAGATATTAAAAAGAATTAACATCGATTTTATATCAAAATATAGTAAATTTGGGGTATTTTACGGCATTAGTGATAATTGGGGTTTTAGCAGTCCAAAACCAACGGTGTATTTTGATTTTTTTTTCTAAATTCTCCAATTTGGTCGTGAAGGGTAATTTGAATACCGATAATTATTTAAAAATACTTCAAAAATAACTTTTTAATTGCTACGTTTCTTATAACATTAAAAAGTACTCTTCAGATTTATATATACATTTCTATATTTATTTGAACCGCTTAAAGTTGATGATTATCTTGGTCAGGGTATTGGAACAAGCTTAAAACATTGTATTATCGTATAATAATAATATAAAAACAATAATAAACTTTTAACAATATCTGGTCTGCCAGTGGGTAAAATTATTTTTCAATTACCTTTAATAAGAGCAGAAGTAGATACTACAAAAATCAAAGGAAGAAGCAGAATCATCTTCAACGAGTACTGAGCCATCTAGAGTCCCAAATATACTTTTCTATTTATATTTTCACGTGTTTGTTTTTAAACACAATTTCAGTTCACATTATGAGAGCCTGTATTTTCAAAATAAAAAAAATTAACTAGGCTAAAGTTTTTTTTTCTATTAAAACCGGTAGAGAAATCTATTTTAAAATCACTCAGTGTACCAAAAAGTTTCGTTATTATTAGAAATTTGCGAACGTCTATTTAAATATTTTGCAACACAAATTTTTTTTCAAATCTACACGAGTTTTATGTTAATTTATTTTGTTTTCGATTAAATTCGTTTCGAATATATGTGCGTAGCGTATTCGCGCGGGTACGTCGTTTGGAGGAGAGGAGCGTCGAGACGACGACGTCGTTTTGTGGACTGAACGGACCAGAACGTTTGAACTCTCCCGCATAAAAGGAGTCTGAAACTAACCTGCACAATTTACACATGCGCCTAGAATTAACAGGTGCCCGGTGAAGTTTGCTCCCTCTACGCGATATTATTCAGGAAAATATGTATTTTTACATAACAATTTAATTTGTTCTTGCTGTGTCTTCTTTAATAAACATATAAAATATAAAAACCGGAGATGTATAACTGGTTGCATCAAACTGAAGCAAAAATGTGCATTTACACTTATGGACCACCCTGTATACTACCTTGGCTGCTTTTTCAATTCCACTTTCTCAATTTTTTGTTGTGAGACGTAGGTGACGGTTTTTTAGTATTTTTTTCAATAATTATTATATTTTGGCAAAATTTTCTATTATATTGTCTTTAGTTTGCTCACCCGGTATAAAAATTATTTTAAAAAGTATTGAAGAACAAAATTTAAGTGAATCATTTTTAATATTTAGCTTCCTCTTATACAGTGTGGCCCACTTAAGATCGCAACGTCAAATTATAGCTTTTAATTGACAATCTTCAAATTTTAGTGGTTTAAAAAGGTCGGCAAATGGACTATTTTTACTTATTTTGATATACGTCAGTAGCGTACAATTTTAGTAGGCTTAAAAATGGTTGATTTTTCAAAAAAATTATTAGTGAGTTTAGTATTGGATTTTTGGCTACCACATTATGAAGAATATCCTTTAAAAAACCTGCGGGGGAATTTTGAGTAATGTAACTACACCGATATATGAAATAGGTCGTCAAAAATTGTTTTTGATTTTTGAATGTCCCTGTATACATGCTAATTAACATTTTATGAACTACAAATTTTGGTGGTCCAAATATATAAAGATCTGTATACTATGCAAAACAATAAACATATTCATAATATTTAATATACAATATAAAAAATATTGTGGTTTAATTAATTTTTTAAAATTTTTATTAAATATTTTAATATATTAATATTTTTCGTTAATTTATTGGAAAATTAAACCATATATATAAAAATATAAAAAATATTCTGGTTTAATTAAATTTTTTTTTATTTTTATTAAATATTAATTAAACCACAATATTTTTTATATTTTTATTTTTATATTGTGTTTTAATTTTCTAATAAAATAACTAAAAATAATAATTAATACACCACAAGGAACATAAAAAAGATTTAATAGATAAATTCCTTACCTTTAGAAATTGACGACAGCAAATAGACTGCATTTTCTCGCTACCAGCTTTTTGTTTCTGAAGTAAAAAAATAAAAAGTACAACTTTATAAGGTGTCTAAAACTATTAACACCCTTCCATAAGGAAAGCTACTTAAAAAAACTAAGTTTTCATTAGAATTTCCTTAAAGTAAACCCCCTTGAGAAAATATAGCATGCCACTGAACCATTATTCAACTCATCAATCAAAATTTCATTCACAACTTGTTATTAATAAAAATTATACGATATTCAGTTAACACGCTGTATCTGGAAAACAAGCATCCTTCTGAAAATTGAATTGGATGATTCCCTGTCAAACGTATCATTCTGGGACACCCCTTATTATTACCTATGTATAAAATTTTATTTCCAGCTACTATATAAACATGTATATCACATCCAAACAATCCTTACAATACAATCAAACATATCCTTAGGCAAGTGTCTGCTTCATGTATTAAATTCTAGTGTGTATTCTCGAAAAACAACAAATATCATACCTATAAACCCCCAAAATGTATAAATATTCAAATGTCATATCCGTATTCTACCGTTTTTTTTTGTCCTCTATTATTTTTTGAGCGCTCTCATAAATTCCCATTTATATCGAAATAAGAAAAACCTTTTTTTATTTACTAATCTCCTTTGGGAGTAGGTATGCAACTGGTAGGTACACTGTAAAACAAAAATTTAGCTCGTATATTGAATCGTATATGGTCACGTGACTAGTCAATTATTAGATTAGAATCCCAAAGGCCTGCCTCTTAAAAGAATAAGAATGAACACATGAACTATTAGATAAAACCTTGAAGTAAAAATATTTTACAGAAATTTCACAATTTCAGTTTAAATCTCTGATAATTTTACATTTTTACAGTGTACCGGCACTAGGAGAACAATTGAGTACCTTTCAGAATAACCTCTTTTAATAAAAAATCTGAAATATGCGCCTTTATTTACTTTTCTTACAAAAAGATTTTATATCTGATTGCAAAAAAAAACAACTCAAATATATTAGATAGGATGATATTCGGGATTTCCAATTTTTATTATTACAAAGTATTACTAAAAAGGTAAAATAAAGGTTAAAAAGGACAAAAGGTCATTCTGCAACTGGTATACAATAGCATACACAATAGTAATAGTATAATTTGTGTCACAAGGGCAGAAAATGCAAGATTTTATTTTTTGGAAATGGAATTAAATTAAAATGAAAAAACTACTTGCTAATTATCTGATAAACAGTTTTCAACTAATACAGGAAATAGATAACCCTACCCTACATCCATGGGTTTGTTTAGAAAGGATTCACTTCTATGTTGTCAGACCCTTATTTCTAAAACTGCTGCTATCATGTTTTTCTATTGAATTTATTATTTTGTTAAACAAAATTATACTGTCAATAAAAAATCAACGTGTAATTGCATGGAATTTAGTTTTATATTATTGAACAGTTTCTTTTTAATGTGTTATATCTACCCCAGTTTGATTGTTAATAATGAATAATGAGCGAAACTTGATTTTATAATCACCTAAAATACAACTATAATGGGTTGTACTATTTTTTAAAGAAACGATCAGTACATGAAACATACTTAAATGTAATTCAAAATTACTTACCAGTTTCTGCCAAAGGATTTAACTATTACACAACACAATTAACCCGAACCGTCGCGAATATATATATTTGTAAATTGTTATTAATTATATTATAAAATAGTCTCTTATTTGTTAAAATAATATATATATTTCTACACCTCGACACTTACCACGGACGAATACGATATGCGCACTCACAATTTGTATCATTAGCTTGTCGGTAATGACAAAAAAAAAGTTGTTTTCAACAAAAAAAGTTGCCAACAAAAACCGTAAGCAGCACACAAATTGTAGATAAACGAATAATGTCAAACTCAAAGCCGCCTAATACAATTTTTTCGTACAAAGCGGTTTCACATTATAAGCATAATTTGATATTGTATTTTAGGCTACGGGTTTCCGGCAAATTCGCCGGATGGGTAATATTTTTATTTTTTTATTTAAAAAGTAGATTGACAAATTACATTTTAGAATAGTAAGTACAGTCGCAAAAAAAATACGATAATGATAAATATATGTACTAGCTCTAAAAATACTGTTATACAGGTTAACCAAACAGTGGGGACGTTTAGAAATATATTTATAGTGTTTAAAACCATAAGTATTGTTATAATGGGTAAACCAAAACTGTTGAGACGTTTAGAAATATATTTATAGTGTTTAAAACCATAAGAGACCATAAGTACTGTTATAATGGGTAAACCAAAACTGTAGAGACGTTTAGAAATATGTTTATAGTGTTTAAAACCATAAGGGATCATAAATACTGTTACACAGGGTAAACAAAAACTTTTGGGACGTTTAGAAATATATTTATAGTGTTTAAAACAATAAGAGACCATAAGTAGTTATACTGGGTAAACCAAAGCTGTAGGGACGTCTAGAAATATATTTACAGTGTTTAAAACCATAAGGGACCATAAGTACTGTTATACAGGGTAAACCAAAACTGTAGAGACGTTTAGAAATATATTTATAGTGTTTAAAACCATAAGGGACCATAAGTACTCTTATACTGGGTAAACCAAAGCTGTAGAGACGTTTAGAAATATGTTTATAGTGTTTAAAACCATAAGGGACCATAAGTACTCTTATACTGGGTAAACCAAAGCTGTAGAGACGTTTAGAAATATGTTTATAGTGTTTAAAACCATAAGGGACCATAAGTACTGTTATAATGGGTAAACCAAAACTGTAGGGACGTCTAGAAATATATTTACAGTGTTTAAAACCATAAGGGAATGTTATTATTGATGAAAAATTATTGTAATTTTTGTTAGACAACATAACTTTTTATATAACTCATCTTTTTTCGAAAAACCACACATTGCATACCTTGCTGTTTTGAAAAATTACATTTTTAAATAGTAGGGTCATCAAAAAAAAATTTGATAATGTAGGTCTATAAATACTGTTATACAGGGTAAACCAAAACTGTAAGGACGTTTAGAAATACGTTTATAGTGTTTAAAACCATAAGTACTGTTATATAATGGGTAAACCAAAACTGTATAGACGTTTAGAAATATGTTTATAGTGTTTAAAACCATAAGTACAGTTATAATGGGTAAACCAAAACTGTTGAGACGTTTAGAAATATGTTTGTAGTGTTTAAAACCATAAGGGACCATAAGTACTGTTATACTGGGTAAACCAAAACTGTAGAGACGTTTAGAAATATGTTCATTGCATTTAAAACTATATGGGAGTTATATTTTATTGATTGGGAATTACTAACTCACGAAAAACCTCTTTATATCCAATTAAATCTGCTAAAAAAACCTTAACATCAGGGTATTATTTCACCATACAATCACTAAAGTATCTCAAAGTAGGTAACGTAACCACGAAATAAAACTTTCCTTATAACGAAATATTGGAACAGGGAAAATTAATAGTTGAGGTTTCCTCCTCTCCTTAAATACGTGCGGGAAGTAGGTAGGTAATATTCCAGAATATCAGAATTTAATTACCGAAGGGTCTTTACATGACATTGGAAAGCTTTTAAAGTCGAGTAGTTTCGAATTTCGATGGAAAATTAATTTTGAATTACTAAGGTGTCAAATATCGGTTGCCGACAATTATTAATAAAATCAAATTTGGATTATATATCCGATAAAAAACGGTGGTAAACATAAAATCTACTTAAGTTAAGGATAATTTTATAACGGAAGTGCAAAAATCCCAACAATTCATTTAAAAAAGTCCATTTAAAAATATTGATGGTGGTAATCCCACTCGATATACCAACGAATGGTAATTTCGACATGAAGAAAATGGCCACTTCATTTGCTGACAAGTGACAAGACAACGACAAATGACAAGGGTGCGACAAGTGTCAAAACAATGACACAATAGGTCAATGTGCAATTAAATGAATTCCAACGTTGTCAAGTTTTAAAATCTGCAATAGAACACATATTTTATATCTACCGATATCAATGGAATGCTTTTCAAGATTTGATATGGGCAAGGGTTCAATAATGACCTTTTTTTCTGGTATTGAATCAGTTTCATTTCCTCATTATTGGATAATTGAATCTAAATTTTCATTTCGATAACAGATTGACAAGTGACAGACAAGTGTCAAGACAATCACACAACAATACGTCAAACGTCTCTCTCTCTCTCGAACTATTAAATGGTTCCAACATTGTCAAATTGTGTATTCTTCAAAAGAACACGTATTTGATAGATACCGATATCAATGGAATACTTTTCAAGATTTAACATGGACAAGGGTTCAATTATGACCGTTTTTCTGGTATTGAATCAGTTTCACTTACTGATTATTGGATATAATTGAATCTGAATAGGTTACATCTTTTTATTTTGACAAGTGACAAGGGAAAGAAGTAAACAAGGGGGAGACAAGTGCCAAGACAATGACACAACAATACGTCAGACGTCTCTCTACTGTGCCATTAAATGAATTCCAACCTTGTCAAGTTTTAAATTCTTCAATAGAACACAATTTGATAGATACCGATATCAATGGAGTACGTTTCATGATTTAACATGGACAAGGGTTCAATGATGACCTTTTTTCTGGTATTGAATCAGTTTCACTTCCTCATTATTGGATAATTGAATCTGAATTTTTGTTTTGACAACGGATCGACAAGTGACAAGGGAGAGACAAGTGTCAAGACAATCACACAACAATACGTCAGACGTCTCTCTCTCTCTCGAACTATTAAATGGTTCCAACATTGTCAAAGTGTGTATTCTTCAAAAGAACACGTATTTGATAGATACCGATGATATCAATGAAATACTTTTTGGAATCTGAATTTTTATTTTGACAAGAGATTGACAAGTGACAAGGGAGGACAAGAGATTGACAAGTGACAAGAGATTGACAAGTGACAAGGGAGAGACATGTGACAAGTGAATGACAAAAGACACAACGAAATATTAAATGACTTCCAGCGTTGCCAAATTTCGAATTATCACAAATAACACCATTATTCAATGGAATACTGATTGAAGACGAAAGTTTAATAGAAATTATGAAAAAAAAAGCACATTTTTATTAACCTATTTATATTACATAAACCTTATTAAAGAAACAATAAAATATAGATACAAAATAAATTCAAATATAATAATTAATTAATCAATCTCTCTATTCCAAAAGTAACTCCACTTTAAAAATGAAATTTTTGCACTCTGCACTAACTTCCCCGCTCGATTAAAAAATGTTTTCGTCCATTAAAACGACGCCTATATATAAAGTGTATAACCGCCCAGCAGTGTAAAAGAATGCAACAAAAATGTATATAGGGTGTATCAAAAATTAAAAATACGGTCAGAGCAATATAATTCGTTAGGTTATTGTAACTCTATTCGTTTATTTTTGACAACACCCCATATATACACCCGAGTGTCATTGAAAATTCCGTATTCAAGTCAATTTTATTAGCGAAAAAAAAAAATTCGAGGCGTTAATGTGTTTTCTAAGGATGTGATATTGAAAGCAGGTAAATATCCGCAAATGAGGATTGTAGAGTCGCTTCCAAGAAATCTAGAGATGAGGAAAAGTGCGTCGTTACGGAAGTGGGGATGGTTTTGATACGAATATCGGCCTAAATACAGGGTTGTCAGTTTGTGCGACTTGTCGGCAAATGGGCTACTTGCGTTAGTTCAGGACGACGTTGATTTTAGATTCGCGACCAAACTAGAGTGGTTCACCTAACAAACGACAGATGACATATGACAGATGGCATATGACAGATGGCATATGACATATGACAGATGACATATGACATATGACATATGACAGATGACATATGACATATGACATATGACATATGACAGATGACAGATGACAGATACTCGAAAATTGAAAGCCAGTGACTTGTTATTGACAAGCTTCACGATCAAATGTAATGTCAACTCCTCTACTTGACAGGTGTTCGTCTAGGAAGTGCTTTAAACAGTTAACCTCACATTTTATACGACATTTGAAATGTTTAGTAAGAAAATGCATCATTTTCATTGACACACACGGTATGAAGCGATACATCTATATATATATATTTTTTTATAACATACGTCCGCTATACAAAAATAGTCCTTAACAAATACTTTATACAGGTGGATAAAAATTAATTGAGACGTTTTTTTTTGGGTTTACAAATTTTTTCGAATCAATTCAACCTTTGTTGATATTCCACATCAAACTTTGTGCTAGCTGAGTATCTGTCGGATTTCTTTGTGCATGTGACATAAGAAATCGACGTAGCTAGCGGAACCGTCGACTCCACGATCTTCCACCAAGAAATGCTTAAAAACGGGCTCTAATTTTTCTCTTTGTCTAACCAGAGTTAACTGAAATATAAAATACAAACATTATTTCATAGTTGTTGCGATATTAATTGTAACCGAGACCGAAAAAAATTAAAAATACACCACGACATCCTACAAATTATCACAAATACAGGTTTTCAACCGTTGCACCTCGATATTTAGCTCTAGAATAATTACTGTCACTTCTATACAGGCTCCAAAATACATTCTACCGTCTCAATTATCATATAAACCATGAAATTTTGATTTATTTACAAAAAAAAAATACTTACCCTCATACATCGATGTCTCTGTATTCTTATTTCGTCTATTATTGATCTAACGGCTAACGATAGTGGGTTATCTAATTCCGGCAAGGTGACTCTGTCGACGTCAACTTGTATTGCAGAAGGTGCGCCGAATAATTTTTGTATAAAATCGGGATTCACACCGAGACCGAACCATAGGAACATGTGAATACCATTTTCTAAAAATAACGGATAGAAATTATGTCCAAGATAATAAATACATCAGGGAAAGAAATTTTCTTACTTAGTTTTGTAGTGTCAGAGAATTTTTATGCTACTTTCTAAATCTGGCAACGTCGGAAGTTTGTATGACAGTCGTATAGTTGTGTCATTTGTCATTGTATTATTATTATATTATTTTTACAGAATAAATGTGACAAAAGTACAATTATTAGTCTTAAAAATTTCGTCGGCAAGCAAAAAGTATATAAAAATGGGCATTTTTTATGTCAAAAAATTTAAAAAACTTGAATTTGTTCCAAGTTAGGAGGGTAATATAAATGTTTTCAAAATCCCAGGACTAGAACTCGAAAAATATTAAACTTTTAATCAAAATTGGAAATTGAATGTTCAAAAGTCACTAAATTATAAGAAACAATCGATATTTTGGAAAAAAAAGCAAGTAACATAAGACAGGATGTCATATAATATATTGAGGGTATCTCAGATAAAGTGCAGGTTATTTACACTCGACAAATAATAAAATTAAGCAAGTTCAACGTCGTTCATTCACTTTCAAACATGTTCCTAATTTATTCAATATAAATGAACTTCTTTTAACTTTAACACTTTTACATGAGAGAAGGGGTAATGAAATGCTTTCCCTAAATAATAAATTCACATGATTTTATTAATTTACCAAAAATCCAGTAAGTGTATTTAAAAAATTCATGCAAAATACAAAACTTTTACTTAAAATTGCAAAATTAATGTTCAAAAGTCACTAAGTTATGGAAAACAATCGATATTTTGGAAAATAAACATGTTATATAAGACTGCATGTCATATAATATATCAGATAAAGTTGAGGTTATTTACAATCGAACAATAATAAAATTAATAATCTTGACCTTGTTTTTTAAGCAAGTTCAACGTCGTTCAATCACTTTTAAACATGTGGGCGTGTATTCCCTGCTCTCCTTACTTTTATTCATTGTGTTTTGGTAAAGGGGACTGATCGAATTCTGAGGTCAAAAATACAACAATTCTTGTCCCTCTCGTTCTAGTAGTGTTGATCATATTGTCGAACTTGTGTAAATCGTATGTCAAGCTAAGCTTTTTCGCAATCTGTATATGACTGCATGTCATATAATATATCAGATAAAGTAGCAGGTTATTTACACTCGAACAATAATAAAATCAATAATCTTGACCTTGTTTTTTAAGCAAGTTCAACGTCGTTCAATCACTTTTAAACATGTGGGCGTGTATTCCCTGCTCTCCTTACTTTTATTCGTTGTGTTTTGGTAAAGGGGACTGATCGAATTCTGAGGTCAAAAATACAACAATTCTTGTCTCTCTCTTTCTAGTAGTGTTGATAATATTGTCCTTGTCGTACTTGTGTAAATCGTATGCCAAGCTAAGCTTTTTCGCAATCTGTATATGACTGCATGTCATATAATATATCAGATAAAGTAGCAGGTTATTTACACTCGAACAATAATAAAATCAATAATCTTGACCTTGTTTTTTAAGCAAGTTCAACGTCGTTCATTCACTTTTAAACATATCCTTAATGTATTCAATATAAATGAACTTCTTTTAACTTTAACACTTCAACATTAGAGAATGGATAATGAAAAGCAAATTTACATGATTTTATCGATTAACAAAAACCCAGGACCTTCATAAATACACTTAAACGATTCCTATCAAAGTTATATAGAAAAAAAAATCGATATTTTGAAAAAAAAAACTTACCTAAAATATACACCCCTTGCTCACTCATTTTATTCAAAGAGCACCTGATTGTAGAAGGAATAGTGACAGTCTCTGACGAAGGATCGATAGTATGCAAAGGGATGAGCCTCGGATAAAAGTAATACACCGAATTGGTGACGTCCATGGTCATAACGGCCTGCATAACGAAATATTTATCATCGATAGTCATATCGGCACCGCCGGAGATGATGTCGTTCTTAAGGAGACAATTTATGTACACGGGAAGAAGCTTCATGCATTCCGGAAGGATAAGTTGTCCAGCGCTACTCGGACTAGCGCAGTGTTTGCGGTACGTCGCCAAAATTTGGGCGGCTCTGTTAATTAGAGAATCCTGTAAAATTAAATGACCAGTCAGCGTTTAAAATTATCAAAAAAGGTTACGTACCTTTATGACTTTGGGGTTATTATCCAACAATTTATAAGTGGCTTGTTTGCTGATGTAGTTCAATAGAGTATCTAGATCACAACTTCTGTAAATGTCCGCCATGTCTGAGCAAGTTTTGAGGGAAAGGTTCATTATCCTTAAACGTCTTTGGCCGGAACATGAAGTGTATAAGAGAGCTGCTTGTATATACGTGCCTGAACCCGCTGTTAGTTTGTCGTCGTGTTTTATTTCAACCCCAATAGCCTTATCGCAATCTAGAAAATAACAAAATTTGAGTTTTACATGAAACACTGAGTTATAGGTGAATATATTGCAAAAAGAAGATAATTTTCCAACTTTTGGACGAACCCTGGTAAGTTACTGTTAATAATATATGCACAAATTTTCAAACTATCAACAATCTCAGCATATTTTAAGAATAAATTAGGTTTTTTACATGAAACACTGAGTTATATGTAAATACATTGCAAACAAAAATAATTTTTGAGGTTTTAGACGAGCACTGGTAAAAAAATTGTGTTTATTTGAAAATTATTTATACAAATTTTGGGATTAAGAGAGACAAATTGATATTATTACATGAAACACTGATTCATAGTTAAATAGATTACAAATGAAAAATATTTCCCGAACTTTTGGATGGACCCTGGTAGGTGAATTTTGTTTACTTAGGAATTGTTTATACCAATTCTGGAATAAGTAATCATTTTAGCACGTTTCAGAGATAAATTGATATTATTACATGAAACACTGATTCATAGTTAAATACATTGCAAATGAAACATATTTCCAAAACTTTTGGACGAACCTTGGTAGATAAATTTTGTTTGCTTAGGAATTATTTATACCAATTCTGGAATAAGTTATAATTTTAGCATGTTTCAGACACAAATTGATACTATTACATAAAACACTGATTCACAGTTAAATATGTACATTGCAAAAAGAAGAATAGTTCTCGAACTTTTAGACGAACCCTGGTAAGTAAATTGTATTTACCGCAAAACTATTTATACCAATCCTCGAATTAGTTATAATTTTAGCATCTTTCATAAACAAATTGATATTATTACATGAAACACTGATTCATAGTTTAATACATTGCAAATGAAACATATTTCCAAAACTTTTGGACGAACCTTGGTAGATAAATTTTGTTTGCTTAGGAATTATTTATACCAATTCTGGAATAAGTTATAATTTTAGCATGTTTCAGACACAAATTGATACTATTACATAAAACACTGATTCACAGTTAAATATGTACATTGCAAAAAGAAGAATAGTTCTCGAACTTTTAGACGAACCCTGGTAAGTAAATTGTATTTACCGCAAAACTATTTATACCAATCCTCGAATTAGTTATAATTTTAGCATCTTTCATAAACAAATTGATATTATTACATGAAACACTGATTCATAGTTTAATACATTGCAAATGAAACATATTTCCCAAACTTTTGGACAAACCTTGGTAGGTAAATTTTGTTTGCTTAGGAATTATTTATACCAATTCTGGAATAAGTTATAATTTTAACATGTTTCAGACACAAATTGATACTATTACATAAAACACTGATTCACAGTTAAATACATTGCAAAAGAAGAATAGTTCTCGAACTTTTAGACGAACCCTGGTAAGTAAATTGTATTTACCGCAAATCTATTTATACCACTCCTCGAATTAGTTATAATTTTATCAAATTTTATAAACAAATTGATATCATTACTTGAAATACTGATTCATAGTTAAATACATTGCAAACGAAACATATTTCCAAAACTTTTGGACGAACCTTGGTAGATAAATTTTGTTTACTTAGGAATTATTTATACCAATTCTGGAATAAGTTATAATTTTAGCATGTTTCAGACACAAATTGATACTATTACATAAAACACTGATTCACAGTTAAATATGTACATTACAAAAAGAAGAATAGTTCTCGAACTTTTAGACGAACCCTGGTAAGTAAATTGTATTTACCGCAAAACTGTTTATACCAATCCTCGAATTAGTTATAATTTTAGCAGATTTCAGAGACAAATTGATATTATTACATGAAACACTGATTCATAGTTAAATACATTGCAAATGAAACATATTTCCAAAACTTTTGGACGAACCTTCGTAGGTAAATTTTGTTTGCTTAGGAATTATTTATACCAATTCTAGAATAAGTTATAATTTTAGCATGTTTCAGACACAAATTGACATTATTACATGAAACACTCATTCATAGTTAAAAACATTGCAAATGAAAAATATTTCTCAAACTTTTTAACAAACCCTGGAAGGTAAATTGTGTTTACTTGGGAATAATTTATACCAATATTGGAATAAGGTATAATTTTAGCATGTTTCAGAGATTACATGAAACACTGATTCATAAATTGCATTAGAAGAATAGTTCTCGAACTTTTAGACTAACCCTGGTAAGTAAATCGTGTTTATTGCAAAATTATTTATAAACCACCAACAGATCTTCAGTTCTATTACTTAAAACATTTCAAAAACATTAGAAACATTGTTTAAATTCCACAAACTCACCTATCGCTGCAAGTTCAATATCTGTCGTATTTGACATATAAAAATGTCCGTAAAAATCTGTAGGTCTGATTCCAGTGGACGTTCTCACTCTCATAACAGCATCGAATGCTATAGGTCTACTTATATCCAAGATGACATCGTTTATCAATCTTTCACCATCAATATCAGCCTAAGAACATCAACAGAGACAAAATTAATACGAAATGCTGTTTATCGAGTTAAAACTTACCTGAAAATATGTATATTTGAACACTTCTCCTCCGGTGAGCCTAGAAACTTGTCCAATTGTAGCTAAATCAACATAAGCATTGTTAAAAACAAACAAATCCACAGAGCATCCATTTGCAACACACTCTTGTCCTAGCTGATTATAAGCTTGCGTCTGTGGGGTTAAAACAGTTTTTTCTTTATCTGTTCCCAACAATTTTCTATCGTCTCTATTCTTCAGTTTACCTGGTGCTTCAGCCGAAGGCAAAGACGAATGGAAAACTAGAAGTTTACCAGTACATTCCGAAGCCTAAAAAGATATTTTATATATTTTATTTAAAACTGCATTTGATCAGACGTACCTTTAAGGCTTCTAAGCCGGCTTGAATGGCAGGGAGTAGAATCGTTTCGGTTTCCCTGGTACCTTCGAACATCGTAGGTATTTGTTGCATTAATAAATCTATTACTGCTTCTGATTCTTCAGGAGTACACAAAAAGCCGTCAAGTAAAGGCATAAACATGTCTTGTACGTCTCCTACTACCAGCATCTGAGGTGCTGCCAAAGTTCCCTTTATGTTATAGAAATGCACCGAGCTGCTGTAAGTGATAAATCCGACTTTCATGTTACTTTTTTCTTGTCCTTGATCAACTGGAAGGTTCTGAAGGATTTCTTTCATTTGCGAACACAGCAGTGCTAATAATCCTGACTTGACATTGTTGTAAGAAACGTCTATAACGAATATAAATGCTGGCGGTTTTGGTAGAGTATTGTTTCGACAATAATCAGAAGTTGCAACGAATTCGTAAGTGCCTAGAATTAATTCTGGTCGTTCGAAACGATCCATTCTCAGACCGGATTGATCGAGATGTTGGAAATATTCAGTGGGAACTAAAAAAAAATACAAATGCTTTCATAATTATAGAAATTGGCGGAGACTAGAACGTTCTATCTCTTCAATTAGCCGAGTTATGGTTACATAAAGTTGCAGAAAGTGGATTTTCGATTATTTTCATGATTTAATTTGCTATTCGCTAACTTCCTTAATGCTTGGAAATATAAACTGAAAATTCATATCTATATGTAAAATGCTCTTCTGAATCGATTGGCGAAGACTAGAACGTTCTATCTCTTCAATTAGCCGAGTTATGGTAACATAAAGTTTCAGAAAGTGGATTTTCGAAAATTTCATTACGTTATTTGAAGGTGAAGTAATGATTTTATTGGAAAACAGACGGTGCCAGTCGTTTTTTCGACCCAAAAAACCCCTGGTTACCAATTTATAGCCAATTCCAAGTCCCAAAAATTTTTTATTTTTTGAAAATTTTGAAGCAAGGGGTAGGTATGGAAATATTTCGCGATTTAAATTGCTGTCTGCTATCTCCCTTAATGCTTGGAAATATCAACTCAAAATTCATATCAATATGTAAAATGTTCCCCTGAATCGAATGGCGAACACTAGAACCCTCTATCTCTCCAATTAGTGGAGTAATGGATACATAAAGAATATTTTCATGATTTAATTTGCTATTCGCTATCTTCCTTAATACTTGGAAATATAAAGTTTCATAACAATAATTTAGTCATTTTTCAACACCCCTCGTAAACAAATTATTTTTCAAGACCTTCAGTCGAAATACCACAAGATGGAATCTTATTTTAAAATGAATTGTTCATTGTATTTTTGTGTTACTTTGGTTTTAGTTTGTAATCTCACTCACTCGAGTGGTCCTTCGAATGTTTTTAATAAAAACTGTTGACCTGCTATTAGAACCCTATAATACAGAGTGTTCTATTTAAAAAAGTGAAAATTTAAACTAGGAAGAATAAAATAAGTCCATTATTAGCAACACATTTTAAGATCTACAAGAAAGACCCTGTATAACCTATTAGTGACCTATAATGTTGGAAAGTTGATATATCTAACTAAATACAGGGTGTTCTATTAAAAAAAGTAACTAAAAACAGTAAAATAAGTCCAATATTAGCAACCCCTATAAAGTTAGCAGAGCCACTTGCAAATAAATCGATGAAACCTATTCCAATAATTGTCGAATAATTGTCGAGAATTTGTCGTGAACGTAAAAAATTTGTCGCGCTCTTAGTTTTTTTTATAAGGGGTGGCTCTGCTAACTTAATATTAAGTTAGCAGTGCCACCCATAAATAAATATTAAAATGCATCAAAATTAATGACCCCTATTAATGAACGATTTTCTATTAATAAAAGATTTTGGTATATGCAACCAAACATACAGTCACATTGAACAATTATTTGTGTAATGCTGAATGCTTTAACAGAATACTTCTGGTTTTTGATTCACACATTAGTCGGGGAGCCCAAGAGGGTATTTTGCGCGTTACACTTTTATCCATGTACTTCACTTACCTTGTCTTTACATATTTTTTTAAAAATCAGCACACAACAAGCCATCACTTTATACATTCTTGAGAGAATAAAAAAAAGAAATTAAACAAAATCCCTTAGTGCTTCTTCATTTTGTGAATCAGGGAAACAAATTAAAGTAAAATATCCCCTCGAACACATACATCAATACTACAATAAAATATTTCTCCTGTATAATCCAGGTCAATTATCCCCTGTTAAAGAAAAAGAAGAAGTTAATAGATATTCCTTAGTCTCTTCTTCTTTCCGTTAATCGCAGAAAAATATGAAGGTAAAATACACGTTCTAATACATGTTAATTGTGTCGATATATACACTGCCTGCCAAAATTATACTGAAAATAGAATTCACAATAACTATTTTCTTGTAAATTCTTAGAATATCCTAAAAAAATTGATTTAAGAATTTTTTTTAGAACTTTTCTACTTTCCCTGTATATTGAAAATATCAAAAATAATAGAAAACGTTTTTTAAAATAATATATATTTATATTCTTAAATGGGGCGGCCAGTGTATATTGAATTCACATCGATGACAAATACTTGTTTATGTGTAATAGAGTGACTAATGAATATCTTATTGCTTTCAGTAACGAATGAATTTTTAAATCGGACGGTCGTGTCGGGAGTGTATTTTATTAATTTACGGGAATATAAGTGTGTTTTCGAATTTTCAGGAAAGTACCTTTGTTCGAAATTATTTTCGGTAGTGAAACTGTGTGTGTCTTCGAACTTTTCGATAGTGTACCTAAGTGCAGTTCGAATATTTGGTCATGATTTCCAAGGATTATAATTTTTTATATAAGGTAAGTCAGTATTTTATTATTTGGTAGTTACTAGCACTACATATATACTCTATTTATTCATTTTCCATTTTTTTTTCAAAAGACATAAGTAACTATGTTGCTTTGTATATTTTACCCGTATATATTACCCTTTCTTTACTAGATCTACTAGCAATATATGAATAGAGTGTATTTAAAGGTTTTTATAATATCATGGAACTTTTACAAATAATTTTCATACAAAAATTTCAACCGATTCTTAATTTATCAACAAATTGGATTTTAAAATGGTTTAAGACATTCATAAATAGAGTAAGTTATATACTTTTCGAATATTTTTAGTTATCGTATTGTCGGTTACTTATTTTATAAAATATAGTCTGTATTTATTTATTTCCAAAGACATAGGATACCTATGTTGTTTGTTGTATTTTCCCAAAATATTATCCTCTCTTCATTTCTCACTACCACTATAAGTACGAGCAATAAATAAATATACACACTGTATTTAAAATATTTTGGATCTTTTACAAATAATTTTTATACAAAAAGTTTAACTGATATAAAATTCATCAATAATCTGAGTACTCGCTTATTAGATTTTGAAATAGTTAAGAATAATCTTTGATACAGTAAGTTATATACTTTTTAGTTATTGTACAGTTGGTTACTTATTTTATAAAATCCATTCTGTATTGATTTATTTTCAAAATATTTTTTTCCAAAGACATAGAAGATCTATGTTGGTTCCTATATGTTTTCCAAAATATTTTCCTTTCTTTATTTCTCACTATTACTAGCAATAAATAAATACACTGTATTTAAAATATTTTGGATCTTTTACAAATAATTTTTATACAAAAAGTTTAACTGATATAAAATTCATCAATAATCTGAGTACTCGCTTATTAGATTTTGAAATAATTAAGAATAATCTTTGATACAGTAAGTTATATACTTTTTAGTTCTTGTACAATTGGTTACTTATTTTATAAAATCCATTCTGTATTGATTTATTTCCAAAATATTTTTTTCCAAGGACATAGGAGATCTATGTTGTTTCCTATATTTCCCAAAATATTATCCTTTCTTTATTTCTCACTACTACTAGCAATAAATAAATACACTGTATTTAAAATGTTATGGATCTTTTACAAATAATTTTTATACAATGATATTAACCGATTTATAATTTATCAGGAAACTGATATAGGTACTTATTTGATTTTGAAATAGTTTAGAACACTTCGATAGAATAATAATTGCCTACTCATGATTATTAACTTATATGAACTTGGAATATTGTTACAAATTATGTATTAGAATTTAAAACTGTTTATGCACTTAATTTTCAAAAGACACGAGTAAGCTATATTGTTTTCCATCTTTTCCCAATTTTTATAACTTCTTTATATGCCTTTTTCCAAAAGACATAGGTTAGTATACCTTTTGGTGAAAGCATTTTTGAAAATGTAAATATTTTGGTAATATTTGACATACCGTTTTTATAATTCCTGAATTCATGTGTTCATGTTTGTACATTTTCATTCCTACACTTAGCAGGTAAAGACAAACTTCTGGTAGGGTTTAGCCAATGGAAAACATCCTATGAGCCGGTGGGGAATATTTTCCATCGGTTTTAGACTTTTTGACCGATTGATTATATTTTCTACTGGCTGGTGTCATCTTCCAGCCATGGGGGACAAACTTCCATCTACGCAAGGTAACTTTCAGCCTTAATTGCTTAACTTTTCAAAATACATACCTAAGTAAGCTATGTCGCTCCTCATTTTTCTAGATATTGTCCTCCATTTCTTTTACGAGGTGGTTATTTTTCAAAAGACATAGGTAAGCTATGTCGTTCCTCATTTTCCTAAGTATTGTCCCCCATTTCTTTTACGAGGTGGTTATTTTTCAAAAGACATAGGTAAGCTATGTCGTTCCTCATTTTCCTAAGTATTGTCCCCCATTTCTTTTACGAGGTGGTTATTTTTCAAAAGACATAGGTAAGCTATGTCGTTCCTCATTTTCCTAAGTATTGTCCTCCATTTCTTTTACGAGGTGGTTATTTTTCAACAGACATTGGCAAGCTTTTTATTTTACATGTCAAGGACACTACATGTAATCACTAGGTTGCTTCCGATTGACTTTTTCCTTCACGGATGCACGTAGTACCACACTGTGGGAAAGTGCTCGTTCCCTAGGTTGTCCGTCAGTCTCGTTTGCAAAGCGGGCAGTCAGCCAGATGGGGCGAGTGCGCTTAAGTGTTTTCCGTTTGTTGAATGGGTATGGATGAACAAGTTGGGGAAATTGTTGCCCAGTATGGGCTATCAAAATATCGTAGAAGCCAAAGCTGATACATGCAAAGTGACTACTTGACAGATTCTGACTAAATATTGTCCTTCCTTTGTTTAACAAGGTGTTTATTTTCTCAAAAGACATAGGTAAGCTATGTTGTTCCTCATTTTTCTAAATATTGTCCTCCCATTCTCTTATGAATTGCTTATTTTCTCAAAAGACATAGGTAAGCTATGTCGTTCCTCATTTTTCTAAATATTGTCCTCCCATTCTCTTAGGAATTGCTTATTTTCTCAAAAGACATAGGTAAGCTATGTTGTTCCTCATTTTTCTAAATATTGTCCTGCCTTCCTTTCACAAGTTGGTTCTTTTTTCAAACAGACATTGGTAAGCATTTTATTTTACTTGTCAAGGACGCCACATGTAACGACTTGTGTGCTTACGATTGACTTTTTCCTTCACGGATGCACGCAGTACCACACTGTGGGAAAGTGCTCGTTCACTAGGTTGTCGGTCAGTCTCGTTTGCAAAGCGGGCGGTCATCCAGATGGGGCGAGTGCGCTTAAGTGTTTTCCGTTTGTTGAATGGGTATGGATGAACAAGTTGGGGAAATTGTTGCCCAGTATGGGCTATCAAAATATCGTAGAAGCCAAAGCTGTTACATGCAAAATGGCTACTTGGCAGGTTCTGACTAACTACTAACAATTTTTTTCAGCGCTTCCTTTTCAGCACACTAACACTCTCTTACAGGCTTCAAGATTCCGACGGATTTTTGTTGAATTTTTTTAATTTTGTTTGATTTTCTGTTCTAGAAATTTTACCAGCGATGGATATGCTCTTCAGAATTTATTTGGAATATATCGATATATTCTAACTTGCTGATAGGCCTATTTCAAAAATTATAAAAAATTTTGATACTTTTTTTTCATGAATATAATTTAATTTAATTTTTTTCAGCGCTTCCTTTTCAGCACACTAACACTCTTTTACAGGCTTCAAGATTCCATCGGATTTTTGTTGAATTTTTTAATTTTTTTTGATTTTCTGTTCTAGAAATTTTACCAGCGATGGATGATATACTCTTCAGAATTTATTTGTAATATAACGATATATTTAAACTTGCTCATAGGCCTATCTCAAAAATAACCAAAAATTTTAGATAATTTTTTTTATCATTAATTTAATTTTTTGTTCCAGAATTTCTTTCAGGAAAGGATTTTTCAGGTTACAAAAGTTATCTTTGACTTTTTCAATTTGGAGCTCCAGATTTTTTTCCAGTACTATTAATAAATCAAAATTTCCATTCTAATTCATTATAAGGCTTATATTATTTGGTAAAGTACATATTATTTGCATGTTTATTTTCTTATCTGCATGGGTTTAATATTTGCATGCTCAAGCTTGAGTGTGGTAGGGGTTGGTGAAGTAGTGGTGATATTGGGGTGTTAATATGTTAATTTTAAAATATATTATGCTGTGTAATTTGTGTTTGATATTTTTGGTTAAAATATTGTATTAAATGTACATTGTTAATTTTTTGTTGATATTTGACATATAATGTTTTATAATTGTTGATTTTGAATTTGTTCCTGATTGTATATTTTTATTTCTGCACTTTGCTAGTAAAGACAAACTTCTAGCAGGGTGCAGCCGGTAGAAAACATCCTGTAAACCGGTGGGGAATATTTTCTGTCGGTTGTTGATTTTTTGACCGATTGATTATATTTTCTACCGGCTGGGATCATCTTCCAACCATGGAGGACAAGCATCCATCTACTAGGAGCAGCTCCAGCCACAATTTTATTTATATTTGTTTATATTATCTTGTATTTTTCACTCAACGATATAATGGATTACACAAATAGGTGTTACAATTCTGGAATATCGGACGTCCCAAAAACTTACATAAGAACAGATGTAGCACATTTTATCAAGAGCTGGGTAAATTTCTTCAAGAAAGAATGCAAAGAAAAAACGGAAAAAAAAATTCTACTTGTGTGCGATTGGACAACTCATTTTATGTCGTGACAGAGACTCTGCCAAGCGTGTTATTACCGCACTATTGACAATTTCTTTGTTTGAAAAAGCGGGTGTAGGTGCAATTTCTTTGAAGGAATCTCTTGATGTTATTGTTTCTCTGATGAATAGCAATACTTGCCAAGAAGAAGTTGGGGAAATCATAGATAAAACAATCGAAGACTCCGAAAAAGAAGTGAATTTCGAAGAATCAACAGATGAAGAAGAAAATGATGAGGAAGGAAACGAAAAATCACACGGTGCATATATAGGAGAAAACCCTCGTTAAAACCCCACGACAAACACGTTTTGGTCATTTGACAATTGTTCAGATAAATTGTTATTGAAAAAATAATAAATCAACAAAGTTACATAAGTGTACTACTTAATGTTCTATCATTCAGCTTTGAAACATAATTTTTTTGCTTCTGGAAAATAGGAAGCTGCTTAAAAAAATTTATAATCGTCAATAATGATATGGAAAACACGTAAAATATCAATATACTCATGCGCTGTTGCCAAAAATACGAAATTCCTACAAAAACCAGGAATTTCCAAGAAAAACGTATATATATGCTAGACGGAATAGATTTTTTGCGTTTTTTTTTACGTCAGATGGATTTCGACAATTACTCGACAATTATTCGTAATAATTTTGATTCATTTTAATATTTATTTATGGGTGGCACTGCTAACTTAATATTAAGTTAGCAGAGCCACCCCTTATAAAAAAAACTAAGAGCGCGACAAATTTTTTACGTTCACGACAAATTCTCGACAATTATTGGAATAGGTTTCATCGATTTATTTGCAAGTGGCTCTGCTAACTTTATAGGGGTATATTAGCAACACATTTTAAAGTTTTTTATTCTACGAGTCATTTTTATTTTTACCAAGATTTAAAAATTACAGTTAACTACACTCTACAAAAGCATTGTTCCTACTTACCATCTGTCGTTGCCATACAGAACAAACATTGAAATCTTCTACCAGAATCGACAAACTGCATAAAAGGACACATGTACGTCTTGCAACGTATGCACCTGACGGGACCCAAAGTTCCAAAATCGACTATCGGCGGTGGATATTCCTGATCTACTTGTCTCGCCATCGGACTTATTATCAAACTAAAGGGAATAGCAGTTTGTTTGCAGATATCCTAAAAAAAAATATTCGTAAAATTCCAGTCTACAGGAGAAATGAATCTTACTTGTGAAAAAGGAATGTTGTACATGGTAGATCTGATGAATCTAGGACTACAATTACCCTGATCTTGAACAATGAAATTAGTAGTTACTAGCGGAGGCATCAATCCTTTATCGTTCGTTACAAATACACCCCCTCGATTTATTTGATCCTCTTGAAACACTTGAATCTACAACAACAAAAATCAATACACAACACTATAAAATTATTCAAATTATCTTACTGGACTAGGTACATCATCTGGATCTAGTTGTTTCTGCTTCGGCTGTTCAGGATAAGGTGCATGGCCAGGGAATTGACCTTGACCAGCTGCAGGACCTTGTCCAGGTGCAGGTGGATACCCAGGACCTGGAGGACGCCTTGCTTGCGGGCCATTTTGGTAACCAGGTTGGTTTAATGGTGGTGGCATATGGGGTCCACTTTCCCCATTCATCGGTCTCATTGGACCACCTACTGGATATACAGGCTTTGGACCTGACAAATTCATTTGTTGTAATTGGTTACTTATTTGACCACTACCATATTGTTGTCCAGGAAGCGGAGGCATTTGAGGTACCTGTCCTGAAGGAGGGTATGGTCCAGATATATTTGAATAAGGACTTTGCCCTAAGTGATTTTGCTGACCAGGTAAAGGAGGCTGACCTGAATGCGATTGTAAAGGAATTTGTCCAGGCTTTGGAGGACCTATCTGATTATTAAATTGATTAGGAGGTGGGCCAAACTGGCCGTTTTGTGGCCCCATTGAACCAAATGTTGGTGGACCACCAGGTAGTGGTGGATGTCCAATTTGTGGCTGAGGAATTCCAGATAAAGGTGTATGTCCAACTTGTTGCATAGGACCCCCTGGACCTTGTCCTAATGGTTGGGAAGAACCACCAAGCAAAGGCGGTTGTCCAATTTGAGAAGGCGGACCACCAAGTAAAGGTGGTTGTCTGGTTTGAGAAGGTGGACCACCTGGCAGCCCTATTTGTGAAGATGGTGGACCACTTTGTGATAATGGTTGTCCTATATGAGATGGAGGTTGTCCTAAATGGGAAGGTGGACCACCAGGTAATGGTGGTTGTCCTAAATGGGAAGGTGGACCACCAGGTAATGTTGGTTGTCCTAAATGGGAAGGTGGACCACCAGGTAATGTTGGTTCTCCTAAATGGGAAGGTGGACCACCAGGTAATGGTGGATGACCTAAGTGAGATGGTGGGCCACTAGGTAATGTGGATTGTCCCATTGAATTGGGAGATTGTGCTGGAGGAACTTGTGGGCCTCCCAATAGAGAAGGCGGACCACTTGACAGTGTGGGTTGTCCTAAATTATTTGATTGAGTAGAAGGTGGTCGAGGAGGTAAGTTTTGATTTGAAGATGGAGGTGGTCCAAATGGATTCTGAGCATGTGGAGAAGGGGCGAAATTTGATGGTGGTCTGTTAGGTTGACTTGTTGGTATGGAACCTGAAAAATATTCATAAATCATAATGTAATTAAATTAATAATTAGTTTACTATCATTTACCTGGCATTTGCCCATTTTGGAACTGAGGGGGTCCATTTTGTAAGTTGCTTGGTGGAGAGTTTTCACTCTTTGACAAGCCAAAATGACTGTTTGAATCTTTCAATGCAGATGGTGGCAATTGATTTGATGGAATTTGTGGTCTTGAAACGGGTCCACTTAACTACAAAAATTAGCAAAATTAAGGTTAGGTTACTCTTCTCAGAAAACATACTTACATTAGGAGGAAATTGTCCAGATTGAGTGCTTGGAAGCTGTCCCAAAGAAGATAAAGCAGGATTATGACCACCCGAATGAGGAAGTTGACCAGGTTTTGGTGGTCCTAGAGGAATATTCTGAAATGACTGTGGTGTAGCATTTGGTGATACTCTATTAACAGTAGCAAAACCTTGTGGTGTCCCTCCGTACTGTTGTGGAGGTAAGTATTGTGGATTCATTTCTAAATTATCCTAAAAAAAGTGTGTCATTATTTTTATATATTTCAATCTGTAAATAATACTAATAAATCACTTACTAAACAGTTTAAAATGTGTACATATTATTTTATTAAATGAATTCTGATGATAACAACTTTCTCTATCTGTAATAAATGGATCACAAGATATTCATTACATCAACAATAAGAAAACTTTTTAATTGACAAATGTTAATTTAATTGATTTATTTACAGTGAAATAAAAATATAAATCGCTGACTTATATCAATACTAAGCAGATTAAACTATAATCATAGATTAATTAAAACTGGTTGTGTTAAAACAACCAAAAAATCTGTAATACTCATAACAGTATGGTATCTTTTTAATGGAAATTTGTGAAGATATAAATTATTTTGAGCTGTATTATTAAAATTTCTACTACATAAGAGGAGCACACAACTCATATGAGAGGATAAAAAGTATTGCAGCTGTGTTAAGTTTAAATAAATAAAGGTAAATAGTTTGCAAAAAAATTGTATCAAAGTAAGATGACTCAAATATCATAATTCGACCATGTAATTTTTAACACATCTTATTTAATACTTCAAAACATAGAAGAGTACAAACTGTAGTACTTTGTATATTACTTACAGTGCAAATTTAACTAAATATCTTCTGAAAACGATAAATAAATAGAGGACATTACTTTACACTTCACTCTGCCACGTAAGTCTACAGTGCGCATGTTCTGGTTACTTCCACGTCAATCTTACTAAAATAACTTCATTTTCCCCCATGTCATATAAAATACAATGCTACCAATAAACATCCACGTCACTGAAAGGAAATTGTACTTGAACGTGGAAAGAAATTTGCAAATAAATGTATGTCGATGAGCAATTTTCAAAGCTCAACCAGTATATCACTTTTTTTTTATACTGCCGCTAAGAACAGAATTAGAATAGAAGTAGTTCGACTTCAAAAACAAACCTAAAAATTAGTTCAATTGTAAACCACTAGATACGTTGGATCATAGATAAGTGCGTTGGATAGTCAAAATTGTCATAAGTCATAACACTCATAACCTCAATAAACAAAATTAAATTTTACAAAATATTTAAATTGTCTTCCTCCAGCTAACTGTGCTTAGGAATATTGTATGGTTATATAATGCATTCCAGATAGAACATGATCAAAAATCTATTAATCATTTTTGGGTTTATAATTTTACTTATTGCAGTATACTTTCCGTCTAGACACGCAAGACGTTACAATTACATTTCAGTAAAAAATATTCCAAGCGAATTAAGTTTACAATGGCCTCAATCTGTAGATTATCGGTTAAGAAATTGTTCATATCAAGATGTTCTTCTCAATAACAAGGAAATCAACATAGCCTCTATAACGAAAGAAAAAATCTTTAAAAAACCGCTGGTAGGAGGAGAATTTAAACCAGGCAACTGTACACCTCTAGAAAAATCAGCAATTATTGTACCATATCGAAATCGACCATATCACTTGAAACATTTTATTAATTTTATGCACTGGTACCTGCAACAACAGAAATTACATTATAGAATCATTATAGTTAATCAAAATGACACGTTGCCATTTAATAGAGCAAAAATGTTGAATTATGGTGCCAAATTAGCTATTAGACTGAAATATCACTGCTTAATTTTACATGATGTTGATCTCATTCCTATAAATACTGGAAATATTTATGCTTGTTCAAAAAAACCTCGGCATATGTCTAGTAGTCTTGACACTTTTAGGTAAACTTTGGATAAAGTTTTGCTATCTAATTAATGGACAATGTAATCTTTGTTTTAGGTATAATTTACCATATTTAACTTTGTTTGGAGGAGCTGTTTCTATCTTATCTGACCAATTTATTAAGGTTAACGGTATGTCAAATTTGTTTTGTGGCTGGGGTGGTGAGGATGATGATTTTTACAGGTAGGATTTAGCATACTGAAATGAATCATAATTGAAATATATTTATACCTATCCCTTTCAGACGATTGATACATAATAATATGGAACCATGTAGGTTTTCTCCCGAAGTCAGTAAATATACCATGTTACCACACAAAAAGGAAAAAGCAAGGTACAATTTTTATTTAATACAATATTCAATTATTAAAATATTCATTTTATATATCAAATTATCGTTTATCAACAGCGTTATACAATCTAGATGAAGAAGAAAAATCTTGACAGGATTAGTAATCAAATATTATGACGTCTGATATTAAGGTAGAAAGATATATTTATTCAGATTTAATGTTTGGCTTTATGCTTGGTGGTGTATTTGTCATTAATAACTGCCTTTGTTCACTGTACTAACTTAAAATATTTAACAGGGCTTTTATAATAATGAATATTCTCTATGATGAAATGTTAAGTATTTTTGGAATGTTATATTTCTGAAGTACACTATATTTATTAAAAAGCCAATGGTGAGTTTTCCCTAATATGTGGACATAATTATTTACTAATAACATCTCACATTTTCCAAATCTTTAATGAATTTGCTTCTAACCGTTTCCAGTTACATTAAAAGTGAATAATATAACAAAAATTCTTTTGTATTTAGCTTTTGTATATAATATTTCTTTGTGACATGCTTTTTGGGGCATTTTGTGGTGACTGAATTTTCATATGAAGTTGGTGGTTTTTTTTTTATATTCGTACAGGGCAAAATGTATATAAATATGCACCCCACTGTATTTTTAACAGTAATCCGACGAATGATGTATATAGAAGAGGAATGTCAAAAAAATAAACATAATATTTTTGTAAAAGGTATTTTCTATTTTGTCCATTTTATTTTTCAGTGAAAATAGATTTAGTACCTTGGAATCAACGGAAGGAAATCACGAACAGGACGGTTTGAGCAATCTATCAAACAATTTCATCATCAAATTGGAAGAGTTATATACTTTTATGATAGTTTCTTAAAAATTCTGTGTCATTTTTTTAGAATCAGAAGCCTCATTAGCTGATTTACTGGACAATACCGATATCTTCAGATTATCTCTTCTATTAGGTTGGTTGTTCGTTGGTTTTATATCTAATTTTGCTCAAAAAATATTCCAAGTGATTTCACAATGCACTCATTAAATATTTTTAGCAATTGGTTGTTTTTAAAGGGGCCATTTCCCGGAGAGCATATCGAGGCGTCTAAAGTAGAAAAAGTAGTTTAAATGTATTTCACTTACTTAATTTTAGTGAATTTCCACATGATGTGTGAATGTAAATAAAAATCAAACTAGGGATTTCCTGAATAACTGTTATTTAGTATCCGCCATTTTCACATGAACCACGAAATCCATAGTTCAATATTTATTACACTCAACGTTTAACATATCTACAACATATCTATACTTTATTCTCATTGTGAAAATTCATATTACAAAAAAACTACAAAAGTATGAAAATTTTCACGGTGTTCATTATAGGTAGTAAAAATTTTAAGTAGAAATATACCTATACATATAAGTGATTCGTCAGCAGGGTAGAATCTTTATGTTACCTATATTGTGATAATTATTTAATGTTATTTAGACATTTTATTTGTACGACTGCGTTACCAAAATAATCTTATTGTTAATTTGGTACTAGAAACATTTTGTTTGCTCAATGTTTAAATATAATATATAGATGAATGTTTTGTATTATTCCATCACCTTTGTATACATCGTATCTTCAGATTCCTAAATTTGGGATGCCCCTCGTATCTACATCGGCAAATTATTTCATGAATGAACATTATTCGTTTCGCACGTCAAATGATATGGATGCATTTCAGAGTTATCTACGATCTGCACAATTGTTTACATTCGTTTTTGCATTTCTGATAAAATGACGTTTTTTATTTTCTGTTGATTGTGGTAATTGGTTAATTATCGGCAATACCGCGGAAATAACTAAAACTAACCAAAAGAGGAGGAGACCAAAACTGACATAAACAAGGAAACGAAAACTAGTTTGGTGTTGCCGATACAAACAAAATTGCATGACTTCTCATACCTAATTTAATTCCCAAGTATTACCAAAACAGAATTGAAGCTAATATACTTTGTTCTATGCAAACATTTAATTTTATTTTTCACGTTTTAATACAATTATTACTTTTTCCGTGTGCCTTTTAAATATTATGTAAATAGGAAATTTTCTCTATTTATCAGGTAATGATAATCTGGCAACGTCGATTAGAAGAGCAAAATATATGAAACGGTGATGAACTCAACTTGATGTTGGTTTATAGAGAAAAGGTGCTTGTGTGGCATTATAGTGAACGTTATTAAATTTTTTTTTCGTTATTTTTAAAGTACATAGTGATCTTTATTATTGTTATCTTACTATTTTAATTACAAAATGTTTATATAATAATTGAAGTGATTTTTTATGTGTGCGAAAATTGAAGATCTTTATTTTGTTTTTTTTTCTTATTCTATAAAGTCCTACATATTTAATTCAGGTTCAGCTGCTTGCTAACAGGTATGTTGTTATTGTTAGTTTACGTTACAAAAGTTAACCTATATTGTTTTCAAAAATATTCCACTTAAAGCTTAAAGTTGTTTTCATAAACAGGTTAACATAAATATAGAGAAAAATAGCTGATACAAGTATAATTCCTTGATACTATGATAGTTTAATGTTATTATATAATGTTTTATAGTGTTAAAAGTAGGTCAGTTTCTAAACTTGTAAGTGGGAAACTTTTTGATGTTCACACTTGAAAAGGTAGAAAATATCAGCATGGCCTACATTTTTATACAACACATGGAAGAAACGTGTTTTGTTTGTCAAATAAGTAAAAACAAACATTATTAATTGGTGAAGTAAACTGGTATTATTATTTGTTAATATAATTATAGAAGTTACAGGTACCTATAGTCGTTGTTATGGTAGTTAAGCCACGTGAGATGTAGAAGATTGCGTTTTTTATATCGTAAATAGATGGACTTTGCCCTTTGTACCTACCAAGAAAACTTTGAATCTCTCAAATAATAGTTATTTTATTTATTGTACTTTACACATAATGTGGCCCACTTGGCCTTCGGAGAAAATTGCTTTGAAGATTGTAGGGTACCTACTAATTCAAAGGCGTAGCAAATACGATTAAATAGTACTTAGTTTTTTTATCAATTGTATCATAATTACTTAGATAGGTAAACTCGTGTTCGTGAAATTTTTTTTAGCGATAACAGTTGGTAATTTTCCACCTAGATAGATGCTATAACTATAAATAGTTTGTTAAAGTTCTATTTGTATATATTTTCCCATCCCAAATTGCTCGATCTTGATATCTATCATCGCCAATGGCGGCTCGTGTCGTGGCAACTATAAATCTAAACTAAACGAGAAGGCAAAGGAATTAGAAGTTTTTGGTCATACATTCTTCTGACCTTTAATTTTTATTGAATTTCCTTTTTGGCTAGAACCCTCATATTACATTAATTACACCGGTAATGAACCTAAATAGTATTTTTCTTTTTCCTGCTTTCCCATTTAATATTGAATTACATTTTCTACAGGGTGGACAATGCTAGAAGTGCATTTTGTCAGGTATGCCCTGCAAAAATCGCGGAAACTTAAATTATCAGAACAAACAACCGCCGTTAATATTTTTAACCACTATAAACTTCAAGAATGAATTATTATTCTTTTAACCTTGTCTGGTGCAATAAATAAATTTCAAAATTAGTTTATTGACTAGAAATTAACATAATGAATTTCTAGGTACATTTAGTCTAATAACTACGTAGGTAATTAGAACAGCTATTTAATGAACAAATGATGATATTTATTATTAATTGAATATTCTGTATGTTTATTTCAGTTGAAGCAACATGGCGGAAGCTCATTCTGCTGTGGCGTTTTCGTTTGCCATCACCCATGAAGGACTCAATGTTAACTTTGATCGAGAAGTTCTCCATTTGGTATGGGAATCAGGTGTGCGGTCATGGAAAAAGCGGGTAGCAAGATTCCAAGTATGTGTTCTTTTTATATAATTAAAATCAAATATATATAGCAGGTATTTTAGTAGTTCAAATTTTATGGTTCAGGAGTATAAAAATCCAATTAGTTAATTCACAAAAATAAGTGTTTTTTAATGTAATGTTAATATCTCCTATAATTCTACAAAAAATAAAAACCCAATATTAATACTATCAATATTTGGTTTGCTCAATCTGATCTGAAATTTGGGAGTGTATAGTCGGGTACTTTGGAAAAATTTATAATTTCGCGAGCAACATTAGTTATATCAAAAGGAGGATACATATTTGTAGTTGATTTTGATCAAATAACCAGAAATTTACGAGTTATTTTTAAAAATAAATGACTAGCTTTTTCTTTTCCTTTAATTTTGCTGCTGTTGTGGACTGGGCTGTTGTTAAGCCGACCGCGACATTCATACGGGGACTAGACAATAATTAACTAACCAATAGATTTGTGATTTTCAATGATGGAAAGAAATATTAAACAACCCCTGTAAATTAGCTAGAATTTATAAGTTTGCAACTGATATTACATGAACTTTAATTATAAGAATTATGTTAAATATGACCCTTGGTACGTACTATAAAAATTATTCCAATAATACGATTCTTGAGTTTGGAAACTACGTAAAGGAAATTAAATTAATTAGACACAATTAACATGTACTTGTGACCAAAGACAAGTGTTTTAGTTATTTTAAAAACTATTTAAATCAGTTCATTAAAAAGATAATGAACTTTTTCTCTCTAAAAAGTAGTTAAATTCATTTTCAGAATAGTATACACAATGGAGTGTATCCGGGACATTACAGATATCTATTTTTACTGATGAGTTTAGCGACTGCATTTCACTGGAGTGGAGTTAAAGTGCCTTTCAATCTAACTAATAGACTTCTACAAATTCTTCCAGGGTAAGAATTTCCCTTATTTAAAATCACACTGGTTAATAATTAAATTTTTTTCTCAGAGACACCCTCCTTTGGCAGTTGACTGCTTGCTTCCTAACATCTCTGGTCTTTTGGCTAACAGCAATTTATATTCTTAGATACATTTTGAAATTATTATTTGTATACAAAGGATGGATGTATGAATCCAGAGCTAGAGGCTCTAAACCGAGTCTAAAGACTCAAATTTGGTTGGCTTCGGTGAAACTTTTCAGTGGTTGGAATACACCAAGATTGTACAGCTACCAAGGATCATTGCCTAGGCTACCTCTTCCAAAAGTACACGATACAATGCAAAGAGTAAGTAAGCCTAATATCAGTGTGAAATCAAACTGACTTTTGCTTTTTAGTACCTTAAAAGTGTAAAAGCCTTGCTGGACGAAGACAAGTACAAACGAATGGAAAAATTGGCAACAGAATTCGAAAACGGCATAGGTAAAAAGCTTCAACGTTATCTCTTCCTGAAATCTTGGTGGTCCACTAACTACGTATCCGATTGGTGGGAAGAATACGTCTATCTCAGAGGAAGATCTCCATTGATGATAAACTCAAATTTTTACGGCATAGACGCTGTTCTACTTCACCCTACCCAAATCCAAGCTGCTAGAGCTAGTTCAGTTATTTTTTCATTGTTGGTATTCCGAAGACTAGTCGAAAGGCAAGAATTGGAACCTATTCTAGTCCAAGGTCTAGTTCCGCTGTGTTCTTGGCAATACGAAAGAATTTTTAATACAACCCGAGTACCTGGTAAAGAGACTGATAAAATTATTCATTGGTTAGACTCCAACCATATCGTTGTTCAACATAAAGGGAGATATTTTAAGGTTATTATTTACAAAGGAAGGATATTGAAGCCTTGCGAGATACAAATGTGAGTAGTCTTACAACATGTCGATATTAGAAATTATTACTTTCCTTGTTTCGTAGCCAAATACAGCAAATCCTAGAAGATCAGTCAGAACCGTTGCCAGGAGAAGAAAAACTAGCTGCTCTAACTGCTGGGGAACGGACTCACTGGGCTACCGTTAGACTGCAATTATTCAATAAAGGAGTTAACAGATCTTCTTTGGACGCCATCGAAAAAGCGGCGTTTGTAGTAACTTTGGATGATTATCCTTACATCTATGACCCGGTAAGTAACTTTTACATAAAATCAGATACACTTTAACCAAACTACTATTTATAATGTGCAGTTAAGAGCTAACCTCTAGTTTGCATTTCATGTCTTCATATATTAACGTTCCAAATTTCAACTGACAGTTGACACCACGTTATGTCATAAAATGTAAACGTTCCGATTGGTGATTGTTTGACGTGGAGGTTGTCCAATATTGGTTTGTCGCTGTCAACTGTCAGAATTTTAACAAATTTATTATAAATCTTGAATTTTTTGATGAAATCTCAGAAAGATCCTTCCAAACTTGACGAATACGGTAGAAACTTGCTACACGGCAAAGGATATGACAGATGGTTTGATAAATCCTTCACCTTGTGCATAGGCAACAACGGTCGCATTGGTTTCAACGCAGAACATTCATGGTAAGATTCAACATTTATTTGTTATTTCAAGCTATTATTATTATTATTATTTTCAACACACTCCATCGTTATGTTATAGGGCAGACGCAGCAATCATGTCGCACCTGTGGGAATACGTACTGACGGAGGAAATGGGGGAGAATCGGTAATAAAACTTGATAAAAAAAAATATGTCTTGCAGGTGATGGATTGTGGCGAGCCTATTTCTTTTACTTTTGCTGACTAAAAATATTTCAAACGTGTCTTTTTACACGTTTTAGATCGTTTGTACTGATTGTTGTTTTGGAGCAACTGATTGTTTTAAAGGCGACCATAGTAGATACCTGATCTTTGACTACTTGTTTTGGAATTCTCATAAACATTTTCTATAAGATTTTGATTTTTTTCTTGGTGATACGGGATCACTTTGGAGCCATAATAGTCCATTATTGAACATAGTAAGTAGACTAGGGTGGAAGCCTTTGAAAGTAAAAAAATAGTAGGATGAAACCCATTGGAAAAGGTGGAGAGTATTATAAAAATGAAAGGAAAAATAATTTACGGGTGATCTGAGGTCGTGAAGGGGAAGGGGGTGAGTTTTTAAGGGTAAAAACCGGTTTATCTCGATTTCCGGCAAAACTACAAGTCCTATGGAAAAAAGTTAAATGGCAGAGTTGTAGGTAATAAAAAGATCTACAACTTTTGTATTTACACTTTTTTACATAACCTCAAAATTTATATGGAATATTCAAAAAAACAAGTTTTTGGTTCTTTATTTTTATTTTCTATAAAAAAAAAATTTGGTGAAAACTTACCTTTTTATGTCCTAAATACACTGTAATTTATTTGATTTAAAATATTTATTTTTTCACCTTATTTTGACTTGAAATCGAAAATTCACCCGACAAAATATCAGCTTTTTTCAAAAAGTTGGTGTGCTTTCTGTTCGTTGAAATCTCTACTTTTCGATGGTGTAGAAAAAATATATATAACTATAGTAAATCTTCTCAGAAAATTAAAAAAATCGAAAAAAATTCGAATTCGAAAATTTTTTAATGCCATTTTTATACAATTTCATCTAAAAAATGTGACTGCTGCAACTTTTTCAATTAAAAATTTGATTTATTAAATTGTAATTATACTTATGTCATAGAAAATCTCATAAAATATAAAAATTAATGTAAATCGTACTATTTTATTTAGACACTTTATTCTGATTACGTTATTCATTACAATATTTTATGCATTTTCTGAGAAGATTTACTATAGTAATATATTTTTTTCCTACACCATCGGAAAGTAGAGTTCAACGAACAGAAAGCACACCAACTTTTTGAAAAAAGCTGATATTTTGACGGGTGAATTTTCGATTAAAAATTAGGTTGCTTTTTCGGTGAAAATAAGGTGAAAAAATAAATATTTCAAATCAAATAAATTATAGTGTATTTGGGGCATAAAAAGGTAAGTTTTCATCAAATTTCTTGAAAAAAAATATTTTTTTGTAAAAGATAAAAATTAAAAACCAAAAACATGTTTTTTTGAATTTTCCACATAAATTTTGAGGTTAAGTGAAAAAAGTTTAAATACAAAGGTTGTAGATCTTTTTATTACCTACAACCACTGGCGCACCCAGGGGGCTGCAGCCCCCCCTTCCGAGATTTATAATAGTTACAAAAAAGTAATAAGCCCAATGGTCATTAATTATGATTTAAAGTAAACGACAATCAAACTGTAACTACAAAGACTCAATTTTTGCGACCCCCAGCACATAACATTTGTTAGAAAATCGAGATAACAATTTTGATCCTGAACTCGAAATGCCCAACGATATTTTACGTTTTGCAAAATCTCAAGAATCCTCAAGTAATTTATTGAGCAAACTTGGAAATATTTGGGAACCAGAAAAATCTTTTAATTTTCGGAAAATTTGAGAGATATTTTCTTTTAGCCCCCCCCCCCCGAAATTTAATCCTGTGTGCGCTCTTTCCTACAACTTTGCTATTTAACTTTTTTTCCATAGTTTTGCCGGAAATCGAGATAAGCCGATTTTACCCTTAAATACTCACCCCCTTCCCTTTCCCGACCTCAGATCGCCCGTAAATTATTTTTCCTTCCATTTTCATAATATTCTCCTCCTTCTCCAAAGAGTTTCATCCTACTATTATTTTTTTTTTGGTTTAAAAACTTATCGACCCTGGTCTAAAGGTACCTATGATTTTTTTTTTTAATTGACTTTAACCTAATAGTACCTCCATCACTATACATTTTCATGTATCTTGGAAATCCATGGTTAAATACCCATAAAATTAGAATGGGCCCACCAACTTATGCCTAAACCTCACATATTTTTGATATGGACACTCAGCAGTTAGCAATTTTTTTATAAAGATTTACAATAATTGAACTAATTACTTATTCACGATGCCTACTTTTTCACTTCAAACCTACTTTCGATAAGCTCAGCCGCAAAATAGTCGCCTTTAAAATATTCTTTTCTATCTCCACTAACATATTCGTTATGCATGTTGCTTATTTGTTAATATTATTGATAAAAGTAGTAATTGGATACGAATTTACACAAATTAAATACCGGCTGTCCCAGAAGTTTCTGACCCATTTTAACTGAAAAAATCTCGGAACTCAGAAACGATAGAGAGGTGCAGTTTTTTCAGTATAAACGTTTAATTAGTGGGTCAGAAACTTCTGGGACACCCGGTACTTTTCCAAACATACGGAACATACTTTTTCTTTTAGCTGTCACTAGTTTGTGTTCTGTTCATTCGACATAAGAGTTATGGAATTTGATTAAAAACATTCTTTTTAGATACGACGAAACGGGAAATACCGTCGGTAAACCGGAAATAGTACCACCAACGCCGATTCGTTTAAATTGGGAACTAAAGTACGAAGCGCAGGACGCCATAGAAAAATCAGTCAAAGTCGCTAACGAGCTCATAAAAGACATCAATTTACGCATATTCGTTCACGATAATTACGGTAAAGGTTTCATGAAAACGTGCGGGGTTAGTCCGGATGCTTACATACAGATGGCGTTGCAACTGGCGTATTTTAGAGACGCGGGGAAGTTTTGTCTTACGTACGAAGCCACCATGACCAGACTGTACAGGTAAAGTATTTTGACCGTAGTTACCAACGAGGTTCTTTTTCTATGTTTTTATTTTTAAACAGAGAAGGAAGAACAGAAACTCTTCGTCCGGTTACTGTGAATTCGGTTGCTTGGGTAAAAGCGATGGATGATGAAACGTCCAACGCCGAAGAAAGAGTTAAATTGTTGAAAGTTGCTTGCAATTCTCATCAGGTAAGTTGAAATATTGTAATTTGATGTTCCCTTGGGAGCTAGTTAGAGCCAACGATCCATACAGTAAAAGTTACGAATGTTTCTCGTTACGTCATACTTCTGTGAATGTATCAAAACACTGTAATTTTATGTGGGTATGTCCAATTAAAACAAATAGACCAGGGTCGATAATTTTTGATAAAAAAAAAAATAATAGTTGGAAAAGAAGGAGAATATTATAAAAATGAAAGGAAATATAATTTACGGGCGATCTGTGGTCGGGAAGGGGAAGGGGGTGAGTTTTTAAGGGTGAAAAACGGTTTATATCAATTTCCGGCAAAACTACAAGTCTTATGGAAAAAAGTCAAATAGCAGAGTTGTAGGTAATAAAAAGATCTACAACTTTTGTATTTACACTTTTTTCACATAACCTCAAAATTTATGTGGAAAATTCAAAAAACCAAGTTTTTGGTTTTTTATTTTTATCTTTTACAAAAAAATTATTTTTCTCACGAAATTTGGTGAAAACTTACTTTTTTGTGTCCCAAATACACTGTAATTTATTTGATTTGAAATATTTATTTTTTCACCTTATTTTGCCTTAATATCGAAAAAGCACCCTAATTTTCAATCGAATATTAATTCACCCGTCAAAATATCAGCTTTTTTCAAAAAGTTGTTGTGCTTTTGTTCGTTGAAATCTCTACTTTCCGATGGTGTGAAAAAAAATATATTAGTATAGTAAATCTTCTCAGTAAATGCAAAAAATATTGTAATGAATAACGTAATTACGATTTACACTTATTAGTATCGAATTCGAGTTTTTTTGCATTTTCTGAGAAGATTTACTATACTAATATATTTTTTCTCACACCATCGGAAAGTAGAGATTTCAACGAACAAAAAGCACAACAACTTTTTGAAAAAAGCTGATATTTAGACGGGTGAATATTCGATTGAAAATTATGATGCTTCTTCGATATTAAGTCAAAATAAGGTGAAAAAATAAATATTTCAAATCAAATAAATTACACTGTATTTGGGACATAAAAAGGTAAGTTTTCACCAAATATCGTGAAAAAAAATATTTTTTTGTAAAAGATAAAAATAAAAAACCGAAATCTTGGTTATTTGAATTTTCCACATACATTTTGAGGTTATGTAAAAAATTATAAATACAAAAGTTCTAGATCTATTTATTACCTACAACTTTGCCATTTGTTTTTTTTCCATAGGACTTGTAGTTTTGCCGGAAATGGAGATAAACCGTTATTCAACCTTAAAAACTCACCCCCTTCCCCTTCCCGACTCTCAGATCGCCCGTAAAATATTTTTCCTTCCATCTTTATAATATTCTCCTCCTTTTCCAATTGGTTTACCATAATTTAATTTTCAGACCGGATATCAAGACGCGATGTGCGGAAACGGAATCGACAGACATCTTTTCTGTCTGTACGTCGTATCTAAATACCTCGAAGTAGATTCGCCGTTCCTTCAAGAAGTTTTAAGCGAACCTTGGAGATTGTCAACTTCTCAAACTCCACACGGTCAAACCACTCGTTTGGATTTAAAGAAATACCCGAAGTGCATATCGGCTGGAGGCGGCTTCGGACCCGTAGCCGACGATGGTTACGGCGTCTCCTACATTATCGCCGGTGAAGATTTGTTGTTCTTCCACGTATCGAATAAAAAAAGCTGTCCGACAACAGTAAGTATATTTGTTATAATTTGAAAATCTTCTACACAAGTTTGTCCCCTCCAAGAGACCGGATTCTTGACCTGAAGGAATAGAAATTCCCGAGAAAACACATATTTTATCTTTGTCTAAATAAATGTACCAGGCACTGGGATGTAGGGTGAAGAGACGCATTTTGAAAGCAATTTTTCATATTTTAATCTTAATTCTAGGATTGTCATCGTTTTGTGAGGAAAATTGAAGAAGCTCTTGCTGATATGAAAAGGACTTTCATCGATTACAAAGCACAAACTGGAAAAAAATAGTATTTTTCGTACAGTACTCGTAAATTTTACTAAACCGACTTTACACACACACCTAAAACAATTTTTGTTTGGAATATCAATTTTTTTCCGTGTAATTTATTTAATATCTGCACCAGTTTTTCGAAAGAGTCGATAAACTACTAACCACCGTCCAAAAACGAAGAAATTTTTAACTTCCACCCACCAAAGACTGAAATTTACTGCGCGCTGTTCTAAATTTGACATTTTTTGGAAATATTTTCAAAATACTATTACACTGCTACAAGTATTACCAACTTTTATAATGTATATGCTATTTTTATTTCGAAAAACTTTTGCAAATCTTTTTCGGTACGAAAAATTTATATCAATGTTTGTATGGACTTTAGTGGGATGATTTTTTTGTACATGTGTACTATCTGACAATCAAAAAAGCTCTATTTAAGACATATCTTATTTATTTCATATACACTGCCCTACACAAAAGGTGTGAGAAAATTTTCCGGACTTTTGTATGTAAAATAACTGGTAAAATAGGATGAAATTGAAAATTATCGCACTTCCAGCATACAGGGTGCTACAAAAGTGATGAAAAACAAAATTTATTCGTACACTCTCCGATTAAAAACTTCAACAAACGAGTTTACTTATACGGAAACCTGATTCTGATGCAGTTAAACGTCAGTACAACGCAGATGCTCCTGTTCAAGTCCAATACGCAGGTCGGGAAAAGAAAAAAAAAACAATTTTTGCCAAGTATTAAAATCTTTATTTACACTTAACAAATTTTCTACAGTGTGTGTATATAAAAATATTTCTCTTACATTTTTTATAAATACTTTATGTACACAGTGTACAAATTTAGGATCGCGGAATATCTAAAAAAAGTAGTTCATATGTACAGTATGAAACAATAATATAAATCGATTAAAAAGCTGTAACAATAACGTATTTTACAAAATAGACATTTAAAAATATGGGGAGATTGAGATTAGCGAAAATACTTTCGAAATATACAAGGTGTGTCAATATGAAGAAAAAATCACAAAATCTGTAACAAATCGACAAAGAATGCAAAAAAAATGTATCTAATTTCCACGTACCGCTTCTTGAGTCTTTACCGCGAAAAAATCTCGTAAAATGGATCCATGGATTTGGAGCAGACACAATTAAACTGCTAAATGACAACCTCGCATTTTATATAAGCCCAGAGCTTTAAAAATGTAAAAAAAGATATTTCGTACCCAATGAGATGGAAATCAATTGTCACACCTTGTTTTATTTCAGAGCAAACAGAATGTTTCATATTTACGTTAATCTCGGAGAAAAAAAGTAATAGTTATATAGAAGAAAGCGACATAAAACAAATATCACATCAGTGAAGGAATAAATAATAGTAACAATATTGATTTACACAAAAATAACAGCTGCCCTTAAAATATTTTTACAGTTTCAATAATCGAAGGTAAATGAGTTCCTTTTCCGATGTACCAACAGTTTCTAGCAGAAACAAGTGTGGATGAAATTATTTAACCCACACCGAAGAAGTCAAAATTAACTCGAAAGGTGTGAGGAAGTTCTCGATATCTAATTTCATGCTTAAAAACGAGTGGCGGTGTAAACAGTGACAGTTTTATATTAAATATCCAGTGAAATAGAATATAAAAATTTGTCTAATTCCCTACTTCATGTAGATCCCTATCCGGGAGTTGAAAAAATATGTTCTACGTCCTATTTTGTAAGTAAAAAGTGGAAATAAGGAGAAGCAAATTTTTCAATATATTTGCTCTAACTTGATAGAAACTTTTAGTACGCCAAAAAGAACCCACATACCAAAATTCAATCAAAAATCCTAATTCGCCTGGTCTATTAGTCGTTTGCAGGAATATATTAAGGACATTTTATTTCAATAAAACTTCCAGAGCGACGCGCACTCAAAATACCTGATCTTTCGAACAGATTTTCCAAAATCGGAAGCTTCTTCAGCACGTCAACTCATCGTTTTGGGAAAAACTCCGTACTATTTTTAATACGAAAATAAATTTAAAACAAAAAAACTTAACGGGATTCAAATCCATAAAGTAGTTCAAATGTACCATTCGAATTTGCCGGAATTTACAATGAATTTAAAGTAGTTCGAATGAACCGTCGTTGTGATTATACTACCCTGTACATTTACCGTCTGTTTTTGCATTCGGAACTGGAGAAAAATATACAGTGGCGCTCGAAAAATTATCAAATTTTCAATGGGATGCCCTCCAAATAAATTTAAAAGAAAAAAAACTTGACGGGATTTAAATCCATAAAGTAGTTCAAATGTACCATTCGAATTTGACGGAATTTACAATGAATTTAAAGTAGTTCGAATGAACCGTCGTTGTGATTATACTACCCTGTACATTTACCGTCCGTTTTTGCATTCGGAACTGGAGAAAAATATACAGTGGCGGTCGAAAAATTATCTAAATGCTCTCCAGCTCCGAAACGAATCCCATTTTTACTCTATTGACGTCACCTATGATCATAATTCATCGACTTTGCGATTATTCGTTATTTTATCGTCTTTCTTTTCCGTATTTTTATCACCTTTTCTATCACTAACAACAATTTCATCAGATACTTGCAATTTAAGTTTATTAAACACTTTATCTAAAATGTCTTTTGACTCTAATATACTCACTATCTCGACTTCTTCTAATAAAGAATTGAGTTCTTTCAATTTTTTACTCTTCTTTTGATTAACTAAGGCGTCTTTATCGGTTTCTTTCATTTCCGTTATAATCATAATACCCGGATCCGGTTCCACTTGCACCAAATCGTCGTCCTTCTTCGCATATTCTTTAGAAAGTTCCTCCAATAACCATTCGGTTTGTTTAACTATATCCACCTTGGAAACGTCTTTAGAAGAATCCCCGCTTAGAGTTTGATGGTATATCCTTAAAATATTAAGAGGCACTAATAATTCTTTATTTTCCGACGTTAAAATCGACTTTAAAAGTCCTTTTCTGATTTTAATCCACTGATCGTTCGTTTCGATCTCCTTCGTCGGCGTAAAATCTTCCTGCACACCTTCGTAGGTGATTCTAACCTTATTGTTTCCAATGTTGGCGCGAAATCCGCCCAATTCCACGGTTTTCGTAAAAGCCAGCCCGGTGTGTTTGTTGAGGAATTCTTGAACGGATATTTTCAATTTCTGGAACATACTTTCTTCTTCGTTCTGCGAAAAATTATCCGATTCTTTCAATTCTCTTATCGTAATTTCGGCTTCGGGATATTTATTTAAAGCTAAAAGTAATTTGGAAGCTTCTTGCGTGAAAATAAATACAGCCGGGATGTTTACGTCGTCGTTTCCGTCTCCGGACATTGAAAACATCGGCGAACTGGACGCGCTACTACCCGCGACGTTGTCTAAAATGACAGCTCCTACCGCGCCGAATTTTTGTATTTTCCTTACTTTATCCACGAACATACAATCTCCACGTTCCATCACGGCTATTTTTCCTTTTATTTTTTCGGAATCTTGAGGATTTTCACAGCCGCGAAGAGGATTTATCAATTCCGCTCGAGCGGTTACGAATTGGTCGCCTTTAAGGTTTTTCCCGAATTGCGACGGTCCCGCGTGTAATATTAACAATTGTTCTTCACCGTTGGCGTTCTTTATTTGAACTGTAACAGTTTGTGCAGACGGTACAGGTTCTTCGGATTGAAGTTTCGTCAATTCGACCATTTCTTGCATGAAAAGGAGGCCTTCTTCGGCGTCCGCAGCGGACCGTGCCTGAAAGATAGAGCATGGCCTTGAACATTTTTTTTTTACACTTTCTGTGTAAAATGTGTCAAAAAATAAGGAATAAGGTTTAAGGCATTCGTTCTCGACACTTTTTACTTGCAAAATATTTTAAAAATTGATGCTAAAAGCCAAGTCGGTCCTTAAGCATTTGTTTTTGATACTTTCTATGTAAAATGTGTCAAAAAGTTGTTGATAAAAGCTGACCATTCTTTTTTGACATTTTCTATGTAAAATGTGTCAAAAAATGATATTTAAGGCTGAACTCAGCCTTGGCATTCCTTTTTGACACTTTTTGCATGTAAATTGTGTCAAAAATTGATGCTAAATGCTGAGCAGGTCCTTGAGCATTCGTTTTTGACACTTCCTTTGTAAGATGTATCAAAAACTGAAGGTTAAGGCTGAACACGGCTTTGGGCATTAGTTTTTGACTGTCAAAAATTGATGCTAAAAGCTAAGTCGGTCCTTAAGCATTTGTTTTTGATACTTTCTATGTAAAATGTGTCAAAAAGTTGTTGACAAAAGCTAAGCAGTGCCTTGAGAATTCTTTTTTGACATTTTCTATGTAAAATCTGCCAAAAAATAAGGTTCAAGGCATTCAGCATTCGTTTTTGACACTTTTTACATGCAAAATATTTCAAAAATTGATGCTAAAAGCTAAGTGGGACATTGAGCATTCGGTTTTGACACTTCCTATGTAGAACTTGTCAAAAAATGAGGTTTAATGCTGAACATGGCCTTCGGCATTAGTTTTTGACTGTCAAAAATTGATGCTAAAAGCTAGTCGGTCACTAAGCATTTGTTTTTGATACTTTCTATGTAAAATGTGTCAAAAAATAAGGTTTTCGGCATTCGTATTTGACACTTCCTATGTAAAGCGTGTCAAAAAAGGAAGTTTAAGACTGAATATGGCCTTCGGCATTAGTTTTTGACACTTTTTACAAGTAAAATGAGCCAAAAATTGATGCTAAAAGCTGAGCCGGTTCTCGAACATTTGTTTTTGACACTTTCTATCTAAAAAGTGTCAAAAACTGATCCTCAAGGTCAAGTTTCGTTTATAAATATGGAAATTAATTTACTTACTGCCGAAAAACTGTGCAGCAATTGCACTCGTCCATCATTTAGAGCTATTATATTTATTCCCATATCTTTGATAATTTTGAGATGATTAATATTAGCTGCGGAAAATTCAGTAGCGGTAAGTCTTCGTTTATGAGATCTTTTAGGACACATTCCGTCGACCATATTTTGAAGAGGCTTTCGAAACGATTCCGGAAATAAACGCAAAGTATTTGGACACGTCCTATCGAACTCACATTCGTCCATATCCAGCTCGACAGTTTTACTTCCTAAAAACGAAAAAGTGTAAGTAAAAACAATAGAAGGGAAAGGGAAAAGCTCGGTACAGTGTTTTACCCATACATTTTTAATAATAAGAAGAAAAAAATTAAAAAAATAAAATAAATTACAATCAATAAGTAGTTCAAATGTACCATTTAAATTTGACGGAATTTACAATAAATATAGAGTAGTTCAAATGAATCGTGGTTGTGAACGTACTACCCTGTACACTTACCGACCGTTTTTGAGATGCAGACTATTCAATTTGATTATACAGGATGTCCTAAATTGACATATTTGTTACGAAATTGTAGTTTGGTACTCACCGTTCATAGTTCTACCGGAAAGTGTGAGTGGCAACAAATGTCCCTCGGTCGTAAACAAAAACTCGTCCAAATTTAAAATGAGATCATCTTTATCGGCAAACAATAAAAAGAGATACTTGAAAGTTTCGGCCAGTACGAAAGAATCCATCCTATCTTCCTTTTTACCAGTTCGAACGTCATTAACTGCGGCATAACCGCAAGGCACTCTGGCATATTTCTGCAAACTTTTCAGGACATTTTTACCCACCTCTAAGTAGTAAGGATCGCCGGTGGCGGTGTAAAGAAAGTAAGTAGATTCTAAAAATTCCGGTCGTAAAGGATGATTGCCCCAATGGACTTGAAAGTCAGTCGTGAACGCTTCAGGGATGAATTTGTGGCGCTGCATTACTTGGTAGAGCATTTCGTGCGTTTCTACCGCTGGTTTTATGTCGCCTTTTAGGACTTGGAGGCCTGGCCAAAAGGCTAGAAGGGCGTCCATGTAGTTGCGGGAGTTCGTGTGCGGTCTATAAACGAAAATAAAAAGATTGAGTATCTAAAAGTGATTTTCTAACTTTGTTTAGGTTGCTATAGAAATTAGTTACATAAAGAAAAGAAAATTATATGACTCGTAATGTGTATTCGACAAAGTAGTTCAAATGTAAAATTATAGTAATATAGCAAAAACTGCAAAATTGACATTAAGAGGATTAAAAATATCCCTCTTCCCTTGATATCATCTAATTACCTGTGCATATGGACGTCCAACAGCATTGGTCCTTGAGAAATATACTTCATAACAGCGTTATAGTGTCTATTGAATCTATTAAGGTATTTATTATCCCCCAGGAGTATGTACGCTTTTAGACAATATTCATAGTATGAATCTATTCCGGCACCTACTCCAGAATCCCTTCTAATCCAATCGCCAGAATGAACATTCAAAACGGTACCTACAAAAAAAAATTTGGTAATTTTGTTCGTAAAAATTATGTTTCGGCAACTTTTCTTACATATTTAGCTCAACTTTATCTCAAATCCTTTTTTTACATTTATTTGACACACCCTGTATCCTACCTATAAAATGAAATAACAACAAAAATGCAATATTACCCATGAGATCAGAACTACGGTGTCGCATCTTCCATAATTCGTCCATGGATTTTTGTGCCTTCATTTCGAATATAGGTTCACCTGTTAAACGTGACAGGGCAGCCATTTCAAGTATCATTGAACCAGCACAAGCAGTACAAGTTTCTCGAGCTGATTCTAATCTGTCACTTTTTAAACCATACTTCATATTCACCTAAAAGGGATACAAATTGTGTCATTTATACTGTGACAAATATCGATGTGTTTATTTGAAATATACAATAACAAAACCAATGTTATATTAACTACCCTTTTTCAAGAAGTTACTTACTCTCGAATGTGGGATTCCCGTAGTGGTATTAAAAGCAGGCATCAGTCTATATCCTGCATCTTTTGCCATATCTAGAAGTTCCCCTTTATACCAAGGCATTATACCATCTCTTTGCTGCAAATATTCTGCCAAAATATGTGCCGACAACAAACCACTACAAAAATTCGTTTAAATGCTTAAAATATACAAAAAAAAATGGCACATAACCTCAATTACACAGAAATGACATTTCTACAAGAAGTATATTGTGATTAGAATAAGCAGTTTGATTATTTGACATTGATGACAGTATCGGCACCTACCTGTCGAAATAGCTTACAAAAAAAATAATTGAGCAGTTTAAATAATTAAACAAATTAAACGAAAGACCACAGTGAAAGCCTAGTGGGTATGCAAAATTACAAGTAATATGTGTTGCCTACTTTTCATATAGCAGCTATAAACAATAAAATGACAGTATCAGCACCTAATAATGGATGCTATTTTTATAAAGAATTGTCGCTTTTGTATGAGTGAGTGAGAAGACTGTTTACAAATCCCATAACTTACCCTACAACTCTTATATTGGTTTCGAAAACAGAAACTACGACATCGTTATCGAAAGTGACATCATTAATGACTAGTTTTACAGCATGTTCAAATTCTGCAAGATCTCCAAGTACTACTAGCGTATCCAAAGTGTCTATTAGAGTTAAAGAAAAACTGGAAAAATACATACAAATAAGAACAAATTTTTTTTTTCAAATCTATGTTTGTAAATATATTCAATAAAAAATATGATACAACATTTTAGACACTTAAATTACAATTGACGCTATGGAAAGTTCGTTAAAATAATGATTTTCTAATTAACGAGTGTAAAATCCAGTTAATTTATTCATCTTTGTAACACCATGACTCATGAAAATTGAATTTGATCAAATTTAATTATCTTTTGTTGAAAATGTTGACAAACGTTTACAGTTAAAAGATTCCTGTACAGTTACAGTTAACGTTATCAACTTTTTATTTACATTTAAAAATACAACAGGTTATACGTTATACTTAACAGGAAATGATTATAAATTCAATGGAAATGTAACAATTGATCATTAAACTAGTGAATAGAGTGAAGTTTAATAAACCAAATATTTTCCTATATGCATAGTTTATGTAAATTATGTATACAAGTAATCAACTGGAAAGGTTTTTAAAAATAACCATTTAGATAATCAAAAAAAATGCATGACAACTACACTATCTACAAAACAATTTAGTAAATCTATAGCTGAATAGGTTTGTATTACAAATTGTGGATGATAAGTTTTCGACATTCTCTCTAATTACATATCCAGTTTGAATGCATAAGTTTTATTTCAAGTGTACTAGATTACACAACTTCAAGGTAATTTATATCAGCAGTCAGTGGATTTTTGAAATAAACAAACCTGAAAATTGTTATATGGTCAACCCAACAACATTAACAAGGTTATGGACATAAATGTAATAAATTTACCAATTTACAATACTGGTTCTTTTTTTAACTGGTTGTTCAACCTTGATTAGGATCAGCCTTTTATATTTATGAAATAATAATACAAGGGGAATACAGAAAATAGATCTTTCCTTCAATTTCTCTACCTTTTTCAAAAATTAAACTCTTATATATCAAATATTTAAGCCCACATGTATTAAAAATAATTATTACAATTCAACAATCATTATCTTTTAGATATCATATATTTTTAATATCCTCCTTATCTAAACATGAATTTAACTGAACAATATTTAATTTACGGGTATTGTTTTTTGTTTATGTGATGCTGATTGCATGACTGTAATATCAAGTCTCCTACTTATTTTATTAGCTCTATAATTAAATTGTTTTTTTTAAATTAAATATTTGTACAAAGGCTTATATTTTAAATACAACATCTATTTCAGTTTATTAAATATTGTAATTGGACGATTATATGAAATATATAAGTACTTACTTTCCTAAAGAGTCATCAATATCACCTCTATTTGGGGAAACTCCTCTGTAGCGACCAGTACAACTCAGAGGCATTAATTCATCTGCTGGATATGCATTATCCATATAAGCATTATATGTATGATAGAACATATCTCTAGCTTCTTCCCTGTAAGGAAACATACTCTTTTGTTTATAACGTTAAGGACTCCACCCTTATATGTAAAATGACATCTCTATAACCCACATTCACTCTTGTACGAATTCATGTTAATAAAAAATAAGACAATTTAGGCAGAAATTAAATAGAGTAGTGGCTTAAAACAAAAAAAATGATGGAACTTTTTTCATTTCTCTAGTATTGTTAGACATATACATAAATATTTGGGTGTTGTAATAGAACAATTGAGCAGTATTGTACTTTTGTAAGATATAAAGTAATTTTGATTATAATTGTAAACTAGTAGGTACATGGTACACGTATGTGGATTGGTATTTACGTAAATTAAATATTACTTACCTCAGTTGCACACGTTCTTTGAGGCTCATGTGTTTTACTTCTTTGGATAAACATGTTTGAGTTGTAAAAATTACACCTAGTAAAAAATTGAGCAGAAAATTTTCAAAAGAAAACATTTTAATTTTAACGAAAAATGAGTAAATAACATAGGTTTATATTTATTAACATATTGTTAAAATGCTTAGCTGTCAACACACTTGATAAGACTTTTTATCCTTATCACAAGAGACAAGGTTCTCGAGAAATTACGGTCCTTTCGAGCAACATATTCACAACGTACACAAACTAAAATCTAAGCACTTTTTTGGGGGGATTGGAAGGAGAATATATTGACATTACTTTCAACAAATATCTTAAATTTTTTGATTCTTCACAAAAACTGACATAAAAGTTCCTCAAAATTTCCCAGCACCCAGCTGACCTCCCTTAAAATAGGCGGAGTCTATGTAAAATCTAAGCATAGCTGCCAGACCGTATTTAAAAAAATCTCATAAATTTACCACCAAAAATTACAAATTTGTAAATCAATTATTATATCAAGGGTCCATGGTATAATTAATTTCTAAATAATCCATAAAGGATAATATTAATACAACAAAAATTTGGCAATCGGTAACTGATGTTAATCTTATTTATTCTTATTCAATATTATAAACCAGATCAAAATTTACAATAAAACAAGATGAGAAGAAATTATTTCAGTTGTTAAAGAATTACCGTCAGTTTTAATACAATTGTCAAAATTATTTTGTAAAATTCAATTTTTGGAAATTCTTAGAAAGTAGAAATAATTTAACACTTGGCACCCATATAAATATCCACATCCACCAACATAATAAATGTAAAGTTACTAGAGAAAAGAACAAGCAGACTTTATAAAAATAATTTTTAAATGCGCTCTACTAAGTAGGCAACTTCAATTACATCAAAGTTTAAGATGAAATAATATATTATACAACAATGACCTGGTAATTTATAATTATAATCGCCAATAATAAGGACATCTTGATAAGAAATCGATTTACGAACACCAACTGCATTTAAATAGTGATTTAGAAAAGGCTGATAACAAATATCGTGTGATCACCGCTTAATGTTAAGTAGGTTTTACGTAAATTTTTTATTTTCTATAATTTTTTGAAAAAAAATTAGTTGATAGGCAATTGTCGGTTTGTATGGATATTAAAATGTGAGTATTTCTAATAACTTTTTAACTTAATTTTAATATTCTTATTTTAAGGACTTCAAATAGTTATGGAACAAGGATAAATAAAAATAAAACAGGTACGCTACTTATGAAAATGCATTTAAGTTTAAGAAACTATGGAAAATTTAAACTTTTCATGTACAGTATTTTTATATGAATTTTAGATTGGGAAAAATTTTATATATCTCAAAGCGATCCTGCAAAAATAGGTAAGATAAACCTTGTAACTTATATTTCCAGTAATATCATTAATACTGTGGTATTTTTAGATAGTGAAGAGCAAACTTCAGCTCCACCAACTGAAATTCATGTGTGTAAAAAACTGAAAGATCTGCCAGGACCAAGTACGTTATTACTAAAAATTTACATAAAACATTATCTTTCGAACCATATATTGCAGGTAAACAAGATCGAAACGCTTACAAAAAATATTTATTTGGCGAAGATTATAGTGATGAATTTGATGCTTTTCATAAATATTTTACATGGATCAGGTGAACTTTTGATGATAATAGATTTTGTTGCAGCTAATATCATTTAACCCTCGTAATTATGTTCCAGAGAAAACGGTCTCTTTGATAAAATATCAAGTGATGTAGAAAACATGAGAGAGCAGTGTGACTTGTACGATGACGTAATGATGACGTACAAAAGTCAAAATCTGAATATGACCTGTCATGAAACTTTAGATACAAAAAATACAGACTTGTTATGTGCGTCAGACTCTGTAAAGTTACGGTAGGTTTGCTTAACTCATGGAAAGAGCCTTGCTCCTGTCATTCAATAAAAGCTATGTAAATTATTCCAATTAAACTACAACTTTCAGGACAAGTTCTGAGAAAGGTAGACACCTTGAAGCTTCAAAAGATATACCAGCAGGTGCACCACTAGTCATTGAAAAACCTGTAATATTACAAGTTGCACCTCTCTGTAAATGTGTTGGGGATCCAGACACTTCTCTGTATAAGTGTCATCATTGTGGCCTAAGCATTGGCGATTTTTACTCGTAAGAATTATTTTTTGGATCATAAAATAAGCAGTATAAAACTAAATTTACCATTTCAGATGTATGAAATGTAATATATGCGTGTTCTGTTCGAAAGCATGCTTACAAAATGCCCAAAAGGATTACCACGAATACGAGTGTTACGCCCTACAGAGACACTTTTGGTCTATATACGACAACAGTGATTTTAGCTATCTATCTTTGAGAATAATGCTTTATGGTGCTAGTCAAATATTTAATCACAAACCTCATTTTGGATGCGACAAAAATAGTTATCCTTTCATTTATAATTTAGAAACACATTTTGATAAGATGTCTATGGATCAAGTTAATAAAATTTTATACGTAGGTATATTTGTAGCTCAGAACCGCGAGCTTTTAAATTATGTTTTATTGTATAAGACAAATTTTCCCCAAATTGTTCACCACCATTATTATGAAATATTATAGATGTCATCCGTTTCGTCAATTGTTGCGCCATCTTGTTGAAACTACCTGAACTTCGAATAACTATCTTAGAGAATATAAAATTGCATTTTCTTCCTTAAATCAAAAAAAATCGTCTGTATTTTTTAGAACTGTTCTAGAAACGTATTGTACCTTTTAAATAAAACCCAGTTTTTCAACAACAGCAGAAATTTAAGGAAACAAAGTAAAAACAACATGAATTTCGTTTCTTTTATTGGTGGATTGATGGTGAAACATTATTGTCAGGCTCAAATTAACAATATCAATTTAGTATTTCCAAATTTATTAGTAGTTAATGGACTTTATTCGATTAGTGGATATGGAAAGGCGATTTGTCCTACTATATCTATGATAAATCATTCTTGTACACCAAATGCTGTTATTCTGTAAGTAGATTCAGCCGTAGAACAAAACTTTGGCGTCACATTTTACTTTTAGGTTATATTCTACCTTCTTAGTGGTTAAAAGTTTAGTACCAATTAAAAAAGGAGAGGAAATTACCATTAGTTATTCCGAAATTAACACTTTTATGACTTTAGAAGAAAGAATAATGGTAGCACAATATTTTTTCTTTTTTAGATGCAAATGTAGTTTGTGTGAATCAGAAACGAATGCGGTAAGAAAATGGACCTAACAAACATATATTTTTTTCTATATTTTACACTAGGTGGTAACTTTTTTAGATTGTATGTTTGGTTGCCTATATTAAATGTATGTATGGTGGCAACACATAAAAATTAACAAACGTTTTTGATGATAAAAGACACATTTTAAATGAGAAAAGGGGAAGGGTGATTGGAATGATTATTTTTCCTTCGTTTTGAAAAGATTATCAAAAAATTTTAAGTTGCGCAGTTTAAGGAGCCGCGATTGTCTTTTAGCACCTTCATCAATTTTAGTATAGGCAGCTAAACATACACTTTGAGCTATTGAAATTAATCACTGGTACACCCTGTACACTCGACAGTTAAATTTTGTAGCTAACACGTGTATTAACTACAAAATATCTCGATTTTCAACCACCTTTTAGTTAAATAACTATGCCTTAGATGCAAGATCAGTATACAAGTGTCCAGTATGCCATTCTTGTAACGTTAAGCAGATTGAAAATGTTGATGGAAAAGTTGTAGGAAGTTGTCCGAAATGCGAAAAAACAGTTTCGATGTCTACTAGTGTAAACCAGCTAAATCTAATAAATAAATATAGAGATTTATGTGAGTGAATTGATGATGTACTGGTTGTATAATTTTGAGGGGAATTTTTTTGCAGATTACAATACAAACGATTTAGATTACCTGACTAAAATAGTGGCATGCTATAAAACTATAATCTTACGAAATAGTATTCATATGTTGGATATCTATCAAGTTTTATATAACAAATACGGAAACGGAGGTATATTTAGGTACACAACTTTTCTTTCATTTGTTGTTTTTAATTTGTTTTTTTAGTCGATCAACTACAAGCATTAAAATACGGGCTTTTAGTGTTTGAAATTTTGGAAGAAAACATTTCAAAGCTACATTTTCCTTTATTAAGTGCCAAGTTTCTGTTTCTTATTAAGATGAGCGCAATAGAATTGCCTTCGCAAATAACAGAGGAAGAGATGTGGGTATTTTTTATTTTGACATATTTTAAAAAACCTACTTTTGTTTTGATTTTTTAGAGAAATTATAAAGTTATACGTCAGTGCAGCACTCAGAATTAAACAGGATCTTTCTTTCTACTTACCTATAGAAAATATTACAGATTATTTACTTATTCAAAAGCAAATTATTAGAATTATGGATCAAATCAAATACCAAAGACACATGGAAAGATAATAACTGGCTCTTTTGTCATTATTAATTTTTAAATTTTGTATTTGTCCAGACGATTTCCTTGAAAAACAATCTCTTTATAAAACAATTACAATATTCGGGATGTAATTTTTATTGTTTTTCTTTGAATAAACATTTCTTACATTATTTTTTCAAGTTTAAATATTTTTAAAAGTTAGGAACGTCAAACCATTGATACTCTTTCTCCTTTGTGTTATCTAATCCATACAGAACGCATTTTTTTTTACTGAAAAAGAAAAAAAACGGTATTTTCTTATATTAGATCGTCCAACTAGGAGCGCAAAAATAACAGGCTGTATCCGGTAGAAGCTATCTACTCACCAAACCCTCACGGGTAGGTGCAAAGTTATCTGTGTGGAGCCTACAATGTTTATAAATATAAAAATTGTCAGTTTACTTACGGAAAATAAGTAAATTTGAGACAACCTTCAACTGGATATTCTTCTTTGAAACATTGCGTCCCTAAGGCTGTAAAATAAATATTTCCTATTTGCTTGGACACAATACTATCCTCCAGCTTAAACAAATCGTCGTTTAGGAACTTTAAACAGTTGTAAAACTTTTGGTCACAATCGCAATTCAGTCTACAAAAAAAATTTGATAAAAATAATAATGAAAAAATTAATTAAAAATACTTTCCTTGTGTAAAAATTTGGATTTGTCAGGTTATGTTTCGTTTGGTGTCCGCCAATTATATCTGGACAGTGATCGTGATCCCTGCAACATTTGTCGGTTTCTTTGGCAGTACCGAGATCGTCTTCGTTTTCAGCTATATTCCCTGCTCCACACCATTTCGTTCCTAGAATTATGTACCGTGAAGGTTTTTATTTTAGTGGATCTACCAAAATCAAAACCTACAATGCTGGTAGCAGGAGGTTAAAATAAGTTTGGGGGTAGACAGTAAACTCAAAAGGCCAGTCAAAACCTTTTTTGTGTTACTGACTTCCTAACAAATCTCTAGAGCCGGCAAAGGTATAGTTTGTTTAACCATCCTTTGCCGTTACGTCATAATCGGTAGATCTTTGTACTGAGTATGCCATTTTCTATTTCATAGCCTGAAGATGGTATTGTAATACCGAAACTAATAGCAAGTAGAGTGTTCCTACAGGAACAAATTATATATTGTGGTTTCATTGACCCTTTTTTGGTATCTAACCACATTGGAGATATGGATGAACTCTTGAAGTTAAGATATTTCATCTTTTATACCCAGTGGTGATTTAGGGGTGGAACAATTATAAAGTAAATAAACTTACCGGGGTAAATGAAAACCCAATTGGGTAAACGAATTTCTTCAATTCTTCCAAGTAAAGAGTTTGAATCAATATTATTAAAATCTATATCGGTAGCAGAGTTATCCCAAATAATTTTATACCCGTTGACCGTAAAACAAAAGGAAATAATAAGAAAAAAGCTGGTAATCGTGATAAATGTCATTGTTCTAGTTCTTGAGAACGTAATATAGCTTTTTACGATTGATACCCTTTTTATAATCGATGGTAGACGATAATGTTTAATTTAATTTAAAATAACATCGATTTATCGTTTCTTTTTTGCATTTTTTGATAAGGTAATTGATTTATTATACAAAATAGGGAGCGATTAAAAAAGGAGGTTTCTATTTAAATTTAGTTCGTATATATAGTCGAGGTGATAAGATATTTTTTCTTTTTTCTCTTTACAGGTGGTTCTTTTCACCAACATTACCCACAATAATCAGATATTTTTTATCTACCTGTAAAAACCTATTCTTATTTAAAGATTATTTTTAATACCTATTTAGTTTTAATGTATGTTTGGTTGCCTATACTAAAATAGTTTATAACTAAAAAATCATATTTATATTAATGATTTGGTGTAGGTTAATCTTGTTCAAAAATGCTATTTATATAAAATTTCAAATTATGCAGTGCTTCGCGCTCTTCAAATAACCAAAAATTTGAGAAAAAACAATTTTTTCGTCGACCTTTAATAAAAAATGACATTTTTCCACGGTCGGGAGTAGAAATCAGTTTCTATGACATCAAAATTAAAACAGAAGTAGTCGATTATTCCCAAGGGAATTTACATTATGGAGAACGTTTTTCATTATACTCCCTTGGGAATAATCGACTAGTTCTGTTTTAATTTTGATGTCATAGAAACTGATTTCTACTTCCGACCGTGGAAAAAATAGTATATACCATTCGGGAGAGATGCTATTTTGTTCTCGGGCTTCAAATTGCACCTCTGCCAAAATAACGCATTTCTCTCCCTTATCTATTTACGTATCAATTTCCAGATGAAAAATAGTTTATTTTTGACGTCAAGTACTTTTCAACCCACAAACTACAAAACACGAGAACCAAATTATTGACGTTAAAGATGACATTTCTGATGTCAAAATTAACCAATAGTAAATCAAACTAACTGTTTTACAGGCGCCGCTAAATAAACAAAATTTGTTTAAATTAATATATCGACGTCACCAATGCAGTTTGATTAGTCAAGTTTAACAAACTATACCTTCTTTTAAACTAAGAGGAGCGATTTGAATTTAAGTTGGCATTTATGCTGCCTAGTGATTGGTCAGATTGCCACCAGGTTCACACAGCTCTTTTGATACCACTGACACTTGTCAGTTTTGTGTTTATTTATATAAAAATAGTCGTTAGTTCAATCATTACTACCACGTTTGTTGTTTATTTTTAACAAAGTATTATATTTTCCCCAAGGTATTTACTATTTTTATTATTTATTCCCTTTCCCTTATTATAACCTTACATCTTTTCACAATAATGTGACATATTTCACGTAATTTTCATTAGTTCAAAAAGTCTGAACACTACCCTTTCGAAACACACTCCCAATCTAGTAACTTTTAGTGGTGTGGTTTCCTAAAATGCTCCTCCTAGTTTAAAAACAACGTATAGTTGATCGTGGGACGCTTGCTAGTCATTTCATAGCTTTGTAAGTAAACACTGGTCCGGAACGCACCCTTTACGTTAGTTGTGTTTTAGTTTGTATATTGGCACTCCTGCACGTCAATTTGATTGTCAATGTCAATTAATAAATGAAAAATAACGTTTTTCTTTATAGTTTCTTGATAAAAACCACAAATAAAACTCGATATATAATAAAATACTTTTATTCGTTAAACTTACAGAACAATTTGAGTAATTAGACCAGCAGCGATAGTAACACCTCCAATCCTAAGCATGATTCTCCCTAATTCCTTACACTCGCTGTACAATTCGAGAGCTATTGGCCTCGATACTTGTATCTCTATCAACGCACTGGTATTATTCCCTAAAAATCTCGGATGCTTCTTCAACAATTCCCCGGTATTTTTATTCAATTGCGATATTAATTTACTAACAACCACCGGTTCTACTAAAGACTGATGATGGAGTACGACAGAAAATCCTTTAGTTATAGGAACTGTCACGTTAAAAACAACTATGCGAGCTTGGAATTTAGCGGCTACTTGGACAGGACTGTGCGGATCGCAAAGTATGTTTCCTACGGATACGTTTTGCATTTCTATGCCTGATAGAGCTGCGGTTACTTGCTCGCCGGCAAATACTATAGTTTTTGAAGCTTCTTCTATTGAAAGTGATTTTACTACGGCGATTTCGCGATTGGGACATACTAAGACTCTGTCTCCTACGCTTAAAGTACCGGTTTCGACTCTTCCTGATACGCAAAATGATGTACCTGTACCCTGAAAATATTAAGTAAGATTTTAATACGGAAACTATTTGCTAGGTAATAAATAAATACCTTGAATATGTCGTTGATTGACAACCTGAACGGTTTGGAAATTGGTCTGTCTGGCGCTCGAAATCGATCTGAAAATAAAACCATTGTACTTTTTTTCTCTCCCTCGTATAGCGTTTAAAAATACAGTAATTTTTCAACTCCTGATAAATGTACAATAAAAATGTTACCAACATAACCGAGGGGTGAACCACTGATGGTATTTTGGTGTACACTAGTATGGTATTTTCGGAAATATTTTGGTAATTCTTTAAATTTGGAAATATTTGGTATTTTATGGTAATATTTGGAATTTTTTTGGTAATAATTGGGATTTTTTGGTTATATTTAGAATTTTTTGGTAATATTTGGAATGTTTTGGTATTATTTGGTAATAATTGGTAATATTTCGGGGAATTTTTGATAATGGTAATTTTTGGTATTTCAAGTTGGTAATTTTGGTATCATTTGTCAAATAAATAGTTTGGTGTACACTAGTATGGTATTTTTGGAAATACTTTGGGATTTTTTTTTTAAATTTGGTATTATTTGGAATTTTTTGGTAATATTTGGAATGTTTTGGTATTATTTGGTCATATTTGGTAATAATTGGTAATATTTCGGGTAAATTTTGATAACGTAATTTTTGGTTTTTTAAGTTGGTAATTTTGGTATCATTTGTCAAATAATATGGTATTTTAGTCTACAGCTTTTGGTATTTTGGTGTATTCTAGTAAGGTACATTCGGAAATATTTTGGTATTTTTTTGAATTTGGTATTATTTGGTAAAATTTGGTATTTAACGGTAATATTTGAAATTTTTTGGTAATATTTGGAATTTTTTGGTAATATTTTGGTATTATTTGGTAATATTTCGGGTAATGTTGGAATTTTCTGATAATTTTTGGTATTTTAAGTTGCTAATTTTGGTATTATTTGTCAAATATGGTGTTTTAGTGTACAATTTTTGGTCAGTGGCTCACCCAAAGGGTGAACCGCTGATGGTATTTTGGTGTACAATAAGTAGTATGGTATTTTTGGAAATATTTTGGTATTTTTTTTTTAAATTTGGTATTTTTTCGAAATATTTTGTAAAATTTGGTGTTATTTGTTAAAATTTGGTATTTAATGGTAATATTTCGGGTAATGTTGGTATTTTCTGATAATTTTTGGTATTTTAAGTTGGTAATTTTGGTATCATCTGTCAAATATGGTATTTTAGTATACAACTTTTGGTCAGTGGTTCACCCAGAGGGAGGCTGATGGTATTTTGATGTACACTAAGTAGTATGGTATTTCTGGAAATATTTTGGTATTTTTTTTTTAAATCTGGTACTATTAGGAAATATTTAGTATTATTTGGTAATATATTTGGTATTTAAATTTGGTATTTTATGGTAATATTTGGAATTTTTTGGAATGTTTTGGTAATAATTGGTATTATCTGGGGTAATATTGGTATTTTCTGGTAATTTTTGGTATTTTAAGTTGGTAATTTTAGTATCATTTGTCAAATATGGTATTTTAGTGTACAACTTTTGATCAGTGGTTCACCCCTCGCCCTCAACAGACTAGGTAGTCATAATATAGTGACCCTAGCCTGGGTGCCAGGTCACCAAGGAATAAAAGGCAATGAAAAGGCCGATGAATTAGCCAAGCAGAGAGCGAGTGAGGTCATGATAGGGCCAGAACCTTTTCCTGTGGAACTAGGAGGACATCCATCAATGGATAAACAACCAGGCGTTGCGCTGGTGGCATAAAAACCCAGAACAAAGGCATGCCAAACTATCCCTTAAAAGCCCTTCGGCCAAACTGTCACGCGACTTATTATGTCAAAGTCGAGAAACGACGAGGATCATGGTGGAAATGCTGACCAGACATTCTAGGCTTAGGAAGCAAATGCACTTAATTGGCCTAGCAGATGACAGCCTATGTAGATTTTGCCAGGAAGAAGACGAAACCGCGGAGCACATACTCTGTGAGTGCAAAGGACTAAAGGGTACGGTTTCACCTATTCGGAGAAGGAAAACTGAGAGAAGAGAGATACGCAAGGGAAGCGGTATCCAGGCTAACAAGTCCAACAAAAAGAATAATGCTAGATATCGAGCTCTAAAAATAGGGAGGACCACAATAGATCTGGGATAAGACACTCCATTTCTAATCTAATCTAACATAATAAATACCTATAACGTCCAATAAACAAGGTCCGCTGTACCATTGCAACAACTCAGTCTCCGAAGGTTTATCAACCAAATTTTGTCCGGTCAAGCCACTGCAAGGTACAAACGTAACATCCGATTCCTTAAACCCGGCTTGTTTAAGAAACGCCTTCAGTTTCTTGACGATTTCATCGAATCTTTCTTGCGACCAAGATACAGTATCGAGTTTATTGATGGCAACTGCTAACTGGGAAACCCCTAGTGAACGAACGAGTAGAGCGTGTTCCCTTGTTTGTCCACCATGATCGAATCCGGACTCGAATTCACCACGAGTCGCGTCTACTACTAAAACAGCTACGTCTGCTTGTCCAGCTCCTGATATCATGTTCGGAATGAAATCTTTGTGGCCGGGAGCGTCTAACAGTGTTACCTTAAATAAAAATGGGATTTAATTAAAAGTGGGGGTAGATTTGAATACTTACGGTTTTAGATTTTGTTTCAAACTGAAATCTTCCGACGTCCATTGTAATACCCCGATTTCGCTCTTCGCCAGTTTCGTCTAATACCCAAGCGTACATAAAACTTTGTTTTCCCAATTTTCTACTTTCCTGTTCATATTTGTGTAGCACTTTTTTATTAACCTACAATTATAGGGTAATAAAAGTAATGAAAATTATTAAAAAACATTTACTTACCTGTCCCAATTCGCACAGAAGTCTTCCCATCAAAGTACTCTTGCCAGCATCTACATGACCAATCACAACCATATACAATTGCTCCTTTTCATCCCCTCTTTCTTTTTTATACATCAACTGTGGGTCGAACTTACTATCTTTTACTTTAGGTTGTTTTACTTCTTCGGCGAAGTCTAACTGGTTTTGATTGTTCACTGGAGTGACTTTACCAGAAGCTGGAGACTGCGATCTGGGGGTTATACTGCCCTTTTGCGATAAATCGAAACCTTTGGTTATGTTTGTTACAGTTTTTGGAGTCGAAGAGATTACTTTTGTTTGTTCGATCTGAGGTGTATGTACTATTTCTGGCTGAGAGACTGTAAGGGTCACTTATTAACTTATAAAAAAATTATTGTACACTCTAAAATTATCCCTTTACAGGTAAAGTACTATTATTAAATAAAAATTACATAACTTTATGAAAACTGGAAAAATATAAGAAAAACAAAAGTATAATTTGCACTTTAATTGTTTTTCTTGATTATAGTCAGAGAGCTGGCAACGTTTTTACTCTAGCCAGCTTTCAGACAATCAGGGGCCTTTTCAGTAGATGCTCAAATGTCAAAACAAATATGTTTATTTGAAAGACTAGTGATAATTTTTCAGAGTCAACACCAGTCATGCTCAAAATACAATCTTATAGAAGCAAATGGAGCCGAGAGTTTCAAGACCAAAACTTATAATAATCTAAACAACAAAGAGAATCTAATGTCAAAATAAATTTGGAGGTAGAGAGTGTTCAAGGAAATAGCACAACTATTGGAAAGGCCCCTGTATGAATTAAAATAGTTTATACACTAAAAATTGTTTCATATCAACAACAAAAGATATGAAAAATAAAATATTAGTTAAAACCAAATACCTTAAATGGCTCAGTCTTCATATAACTTTTTAATTAATTTGTAAATTTTCAAAAAACATACACCAGAATAACTACAAGATATAAAAACTATTTATAAGTCAAAATTATTTATTTTAAAATTGTATGAGAGATTATCTCTTTAAATACCCCTTAATTCTACTATCAGGTGATAAAGTATTGAAATCAAACTTCTTGATATTGTTCAAGGTAATTTCTGGACAAAAAAGTTTCACGCGTTTCTTGTACCTTCTACAAATAATTTTCCCAAAACAAGATCTATGTTTTTCAAGTCTAAAATGCTTTGTTTTAATTCCACCTACATTTAAATTACAAGTAAGATGTTCGGTTTTTTGTGTTAAAATGTCTTCACCGTCACAACTTACAAAAGGTATGTCAAAAGTTTCTGTAACTCTCTGTGATATTGTTGGAGCACTAACAATACTTTTTATTGCAATGGACAAGTCAATTTTAAATTTATTTTCGTTATCATTGGGCATCGAACTTGGAGACAAGGAAACACTGCTTAAATGATTTGTTAGCTTTGACACATCACTTTTATTGGTTATAGACAAATTCTGCATTTCATTTCTCACTTCCCTAACTTGTGTATTTATAGAATTATTTTTTAAATGAGTGGAAACTAAATCAGATAAGTTATGAAATTGTTTTGTATCATTTGTACTACTTTCCGACATATCTAAAGCTTTTTTATGTAAAAAAGGAAATGTAATTTGTGAACCATCATTCACTTTTTCTTTGTTTGTTGATAAATTTGGGATGATAAACTTGGGTTTTGCACTCATTGACAGATTTGGTATAGTGAATTTAGGTTTATTGCTATTATTTAATTTTGGAATAAAAAATCCTGGTTTTGAATCATTTAGAGGAGACTTAGCCATATCAGGTATTTCATTGAAAATGTTAGGAATGGTAAAGTTGGGTTTGTTTAAGGTTACTATAGGTGAAGTTATATGTATTTTATCTAGTTGGTTATCATCTTACCTTACAAAATGTGAAAGAATCCAAAAATCCAACATGAAAAACAAAAGGAAACATATTTAGTTAGATATATATTTTTTGTACTTGTAAAACAAATTTAACTTTATGTTAATCACCTTTTTCCGAAGAGTCAGTTCTAAACTGTGGATCTTCCAAAATTGCATTTATTGACTTTTCTACATCAAATTTTGATTTTATTATAATGTTGACTAGATCGTTTCTTGAAATATTAATGGATTCTAAAGTTTTTGTGATCTGAATGATGCAAGCTGCTAATTTTTCTCTATCCACATCAGACAGTTCAGCTTCAGATTCATCTTCTTCTTTTATGTCTCCTTCAGAACTTCTTTGTGAAATATCTCTATCGTAAATGAATTGTCTATTACTTGGAGAAATATAGTAATCGTCGTCTACAGAATGTCCGTAAATATCATCATACCCATCGTAGTCTAAAAATTAGAAACCCAGATAGTGTCCTACTTGAAGAGGGTATGTAAAATATCTTACCATCTGAGTAATCCATATTTCTGACATCCCTGTGGCGGGACATTTTGATAGTTTCTAGTTTACTAAGTTATATTATTTAGATAATATATTAATTTGGGATATTCTTAAATTACTAAACAAACACTATAAAAACATTGAACTTGTGTCAGCACTGTTTCTTACGTCATATCGTGACGATGACATTTGATTTATCTACTGAAAATGACATCTGACACATGATACAAAGGACTCGTTCCAAAATTTCAATTGATTTAAGATATTCTAAACTTTTTTCCGCTGTATTTACTTAAATATGCATTTTTGATCTAAATCATCCTTTAAATGAACAACTTTGGTATAGGCAACCAAACATACACATAATCATTCCTTAATTAAAGATTTTCTGTTAATAAACGATTATGGTATGGGTAGCAAACCACACAATAAAAGTTACAAGCTGTTAAAATGTTCTACTTTTCACTGAGATACCCTGTATAGTCGACAGAAAAGTTACAGTATTGTATTGAAAGGGCGCTATAAGTACGTCAACATTTCCATAGACAGCACTGTACAATATTTTTCATTGAATTGTCTATCTTATTTTTGTTTTCTATGCATGTAATCAACAAAACAATTTCAAGAAAATGTACTTTGCATGATATTACTTTATTTTTTGTATTTATAAAGTATTATAATTCCTTGTACCAGAGAATTTGGAAATAAAAGATGGACAACATATCTCAACAATCTGACGAAATGGAAGCCCTCAAATCTATATATGGAGACGAATGGAGGGATGATACTGTTCCTGGTACATATAGTATAGATATTAGCAAAGATGTAAAGCTTTACATTACCTTAGTTCCTGAATATCCATCAAGCTCTCTGCCAAAATATGAATTACTAGCTCCTAATTTAACTTATACTCAAAAGAAATCTATTCAACAAAAATTTCATAATTTATATGAGTAAGTTTGAAACCTACAGTATTGCTCATTCAAAATTATAAAAATTTTATTTGTAGAACTGAAGGTGGCGGTCCACTAATTTACCAAATGATAATGATTACTGAAGACATTGTAAAAAAATCACAATTGAACTCTGAAAATTGTTCACACTCAAAAAATGAAGAAAACGTTGAAGATGTAGTTATAAGTAATTCAAAAAGTTATACACATTTAAAAGTAATCCATGGACCAACAATTGTTGACAGAAAAAGTGTTTTTCAAGGACATGTATGTGAAGTTAAGTGTAAAGAAGATGTGAGGTAGGATTACACTTACAGTATAAATGTACGTTTCTTATTGATATGCGGGTGATGTCTCTTTTTTCAGTGGTTTTATGGAGCTACTCTTGGAAAATAGAAAAATTGCTCAGGCTACACATAACATTTCTGCTTATAGAATTTTACAATCAAATAATATAGTGATTCAGGTAAGTAGCAGTATTATAAATTTACATTAAGAACGTTTATTAAAGATCCTATTTTAGGATTGTGATGATGACGGGGAAAACAAAGCATCATCAAGACTTTTGGATTTGTTACAAACTTTAAAATTAAACAACATTATGGTGGTAGTTTCAAGATGGTAAGTTTATAATAGTATACCGATTATACTTATAAAGTTCATTTTGTATTTAGGTATGGAGGTACACAATTAGGGCCAGATAGATTCAGACACATTAACAATGCTGCAAGACAAGTTCTTGTAGATGCAGGCTTTGTAAAAACATAACTACCTGTATATAAACATTTGTATATAAGATAAATCTATACTAAATATATAAATTGTGTATTTTTAAATTTATGATTGAAATTCCAAACTGTTTTACATGTTAACTTAAACCAGCAAGATAAATTATAGATTTTGTTTGTTGATAAGTACAAGCTAGGTTTAACTATGGTTGATGTTTTGGACAAATTTTAGGTACCACACTGTATATAAATTTTTTGTCATTGATATTTTTCAAAAAATATACAACCATTTTCCATTTCATTTAGTTTTAAATCTTAAATTTGTTTGAATTTTTAAGAAAAACAAGTAAATTGAGTAGGAAACAAATTGTTCATTTGAACTACTTCAGTTTTCACACACCAACAGTTTATAGATCATTTGAAATAATGAATTTTCAAGAACAGAAGATAATTCTAGTCGAAAATAAGTTGTTCATTTGAACTACTACAGTTTTTATGTAACTCTCAAGACATAGATTATTGACAATCTACTTGGATGAATGGAAGGTACAAGCTAGTAAATAAATAACTCTATTTTAACCATTTTTATTGTATATTACAAAAACAATGTTACCCAACAAATTATAAATCAAGACAAATACTTTGAACAAAATAACTGGGAAAAATTAACATAAATACGTTGATCATGAGCATCACATTCTCGTTTCAAATGCAATTGACTGTTAAAAAATTTGAACGGAAACACAAAGTGGCAGTGGCTTTTTAAATTATGAAAATAAAAATCTTTGCCAAGTTAATAACAAACACAAAAATTATTTACGATGATTTAGCTAAATCATTTTTATGGAGGTAAACTGTACCTAACGGATTCGTTGTGAATTGCTCTGATCAGATCTTGATTAATAGAAAAAATAAATCTCAAACAAGCAATTTCTACAACAGCGTTATCATATAGACGGACTTTATTACCAATTGTAATTGGTCTACCATCGACAAATATGGGCCGTTTACCTTCGGAAGAAAGATAAAACTCCCCAGTGTTTCTTAACCTGAAAGACACAATATATTTATAAAATAAAAGGTACAATTAATTAAAACAAAATACCTTAAAGTAGCCTGCCTTCGAGAAATTTTATACGCTGGTCCTTCAAGAGCTAGATCAATATCGACAACATGACCCTTTCCAGTTCGACCAATACTTATTTCTCTACTCCTCATCAAATACCTAACCATTCTACCTCTTAGAACAGCCAACGTTTGATTATCTAACATACCAGGACACACTCCTGTAACACTATCAACCAATACATTCCATCTTCCAACCTATAATGTAAGAATATACAAAAATGGAACATGATAATAATTTGCTATACAAAACCTCATTTTCTAATTGCCTAATTTCTTTAATATTCCTCCTTTGTTGAAGTCGTAATTCTTTATCTAGTGCTTCATCGGGTGGTTCAGTTAAATCTGAGTCTTGTACAATTTCTTCAGCATCATTAAATGTCATTATAGGTCGGGCAGATGTTGGAAGAGGGCCAATTGTTTGATCAGGTAAGAGATTATACATTTTCAGACTCTGCCAATGGCGAAATAATGAAGCAGCTGTTCTACCTGTATAGAATACTGAAGGATGTTGAGAGAGTAGCTCAGCAAAGGTCTCAATTGTTGGAGGAGGTGTTGTATTCTGAAAAAATTTATTCAATCAAAATCTGTTTTAATTTAAAATAATTTTACTCACAGATTTGATGGTACTTAATATTTTTTCTTCTTGTTGACTCCAAAGAGCTCTATCTTGCACAGCTGCTATCATATCCGGATGAAGATTCCTCATTGCAGAAACAGCTACTCTCGATACAGCTTGATCATATAATAGAGCATACCATCTTTGTTGTAATTCCTGCACTGTAAATTTGCAGGAAAATTTTGTACCCAAGTGAACAGTACGTAAATCATTAGTTTGTTGTACTCCAATAATAAGAGCCAAGTCATCTACAGGTTTCCATCGCCCCAAGTCCTTAGCTGTATACTGTCCTCCTAGTTTACCACCTTTTTTGCCTCTTTTTGTAGAGCCTAATAAACTTTTTGAGACTTGTTTTCGTTTAGGATCAATGAAAGTTTGTGAAGTCGAAGGTTGTGGTAAAGCCGGAGGTGTTGAAGGAGAAACAACAGAGAATTCAGAATGAGAAGATTGCGTTCGCGATCTCCCGCTCTACAAGAAAATTATTCAATATTTTAAAATAAAATATGAATTTAAGATACTATACCTTTATGTTAGACACTCCTGGCATTCCTAGACTATATTCTACCAATTCATCATCAAATTTCCTACGTTTAATTGATCTATTTGAGCTAAAACAATATATTTAGTGACAATAGAAAATAATGACAACTTTTAGATTGTTCTCACCTTCTACGTCTAGTGACATCCGCATTTTCTCCAAGATTACTCTGGGAGTTTAGAGTGTACTCATTGCCAGCTTGCATTAAATCGGATTCATGCACTAAATTCATTGTTAGAATATTGTAATAATTATAAATAATCCGAATCCTACACAACAAACAATAAAATGTTTTTTTAAGTGACTAGTGACATTGTTGACAAATAACAGTATCTGCTATTAGGCATTTTTAAAAGTACTGGGCTGATTACTCGGTAGGGTATAGAATTATTCGCGATCACTGATTAACCGGATATACGCTTATAACAATAATGGAGATGCCGCACTTGGACTTGAGGAAAATTTGCATAGTGCAGGATGCTTAATTATCTTTGCTACTTGAGGGTATATTAAACATATAACCACATTGAGTAAAATATAACGATAATAATTCGATTGCCTTTATGTCGTCATAAAGATAAGCTGGTTATAAACATTTACTGTACTGTGGAATGATACTTAGCCATTTTTCTTTGAACTTGACCACACAAACCGGATTAACTATAAGTTAACCAGTCAATATTCCTCGACCTGTATTCCAAACCATGACGTAACAGTTAACCAGCTCTGAGATAGTTTGACAGAGTAGTTATCTTATTTGAGGTTAAGTGTTTGTTTATTTCAGGGTTGGTTAAGTTCAAAAAGAAATTACATATTTATATCAAATTTGATTATTGGGGAGGTTTCTTTGAAGTCTAATAAAAACAATTTGCCTGTAAAAAATGTTTATTTCATTACAAGATACCTTAAACATCGATAATTTTTAATATAACCTGAAGCAACAAAGGTATTTATCTAAATCATCTTATATTTATTAATTAATCTTAATGTTTATCTAAAGTTGTTCATTATAAATTCTTAATTATACAACAGAATTATTGTAGATACGAAAATTATTATAAACAAATTAAAGCTGACAAGCGGTTTTTTTTAGATAAGTAACTAAATTACTTACATATTGCACTCATTCATTGCTACAACAAAAAATTTAAAAACAAACACATTTTATATATAGATGAGTAATTAGACCGTGAATTGATATAAAAAGCTTAGTCCGGGCATACATTTTTCGGGTTTTTCTTACCTTTACGTAGAGTGCTTCTCAGATAATTAATTTTTTAACCTGTACAGTGTGTCAATTTTGACTGTAGCCACCTGCACATTGTAAATAAGTTCGGCAAACCGCATTGTGTATATCCAGACTTGAGATTTTTTGTGTTTAGTTGATTTTATTTCACAGAATCCTCTATCCTTTTTGTTAAAAAACAAATACAATTATTAGCTAGGCACTAGATACTTTTCTAAATTGTACAAATGTTGTGGAATCTATCTTTTAAAGAAATAACAGTTTGGGCTTCCTTTTAGTTTTTCCTTAAAAATTGTAATATTACACTATTAGTGTCTTACAAGTCAACAACATTCCAACAATACATTTATGATAGTCTTTAGAGTCTTTTATTCCCATTATTTGTTATCATCGCCTTCAACTGGCAAATCAGTACCAGCTGATTGTTGTAAATTGGGATTGATATTAGATTGTTGATTGGGATCATTTGGATCAATATCATACTGTTGATTAGGATCATATTGTAAATTAGGATCGTACTGTTGATTAGGATCGTACTGATTTTGGTCGTACTGTTGATTAGGATCGTATTGTTGGTTAGGATCGTACTGCTGATTAGGATCATACTGATTAGGATCGTATTGATTCGGATCATACTGTTGATCGGGATCATATTGTTGATTTGGATCGTACTGATACTGATTGTCCCCAGTTTCAGGCTGGTACTCGTAAACGGGTTCGGGTGGTTTAGAATGTTCTTCAGTTGGTTGAAGTTCTATTTTATCTTGACTGTTCTGTGTCGATAAAATAGGAGGGTTGCTTGTATTTGATTGATTCAAATTGGGCGATGGATGTTTCGGTGGAGTTTCTGTTTTAACAGGTTGAGTTGGTTGGGTTGGCTGTGGCGCGGAGCTAACTGTTTGTGGAGGATTTCGTAGTTGTGGAGATCTTTCAACGCTTGTTGCAGTATTATCTTCATCTATAAAAAGCTTTTTTTGTAAATTGAGTTACAATAAAAGCTGGAAAAAAGCGTTTAGTGCATGATTAAAAAACAAGACAAGTGTACTAGAATGAGAAAAATAATATTGGGTTATAACGTCAAAATATAAACGTGACATCTGTCAGTTGTAGGTAAACATGGTACCTTTGTAAAAAAATTGTTACAAAGTTGTAATTTTTTTATCCAAATACATGCAAGACCCTGTATATTCACAGTAAAATATTATCTTTGATCAATAAATAGGTCAAATTATTTCAATCTAAATTGATGACTGAACAGACGTGATTACTTTGAATATAAACATGAGATATTGAAGGTCGCGTTTCGATCAGTTATCTTAACGTTAGCTTAGAGCATAGGAGTAACAAGAGGGGTTATTTGGGACGTAACCCTCCCATTGATTGGAAGGAATTTAAAAAAAATTGTAAGTAACAATGTATAAACATGAAGAAGTACTGGGAAGTTTTGAGTGTCTAATACCTACAAGCAATGGTGATGCCACCAAAACAAAGGAAAGAAGTTTAAAGAAACTTTTGAATTTCTATCAGGAAGATATACAAATTGATGATGTTGCTACCATTGGAGAACTTTATATGTGGTAAAGGATTTGAAAATCAGATCATGAAGGGCAATTAATTACTACACTGCCTGACACAAGGATGTTTTCCCCACTACTAACACCCTCCTGAAAATTCACTCTTCCAGTACACTAGTGAAACGTCTTTTTCGTCTCTACGAAGACTGAAAACTTAGCACAACTGGCCAGCTAAGGTTAAACGGGTACCCCCCCCCCATGGCTCAACACTAGTTACGCCACTGGCTTAGAGTGATGTCTGTAGTATGTCAAGTAACAAGTGAGTTAGAGTAGTCATAATATGAGTTGCAAGCAAACAAGCAGTCTACCTCTAACTTGGCTGAATTTTTATTTCCTAATCTATATATCATGCAAAAGTGGGTAACTACCGACTAGAGAAAGAATGTGTAATTAAAAGTTTTAATGGTTCTTTAAGTTGTATGAGGTTTTCGATAAAGATTGAAACTTTTCTATAAAACAATTAACGAAATTTCCAAATCAACGTGAATGGGCAATGGGCATATCAATTTGTGATCGGTTTTAAACAGATGACAATTGACGGGTATGAACCATAGAGATAATACTCATAGAGTAGGCATGCCATCATCAGCAAAACGTGTGAACACCATCTAAATGTTTTTTCTATGAGCCCAAACAATTTGGTAGCGCAGAATCTTGACAGATTCGGACTACTGTGCCTCAAACTTTATCGAAATATCCTTGTAAATATTAACATAAAGGCATGTACAACCAACAAATTGAAACAAATAAACTTCTAAGTCATTTTGTTGTTGTTTTAGTACCTTTAGAATTGGGCGTTGAATAGTAAGACTGACTAAACTTAGTTCTTAAGTATTCTAGGTTAGTTTGTAGTTCCCGTATTTCCTCCCTATAAACAATACACATTTTTTTAAAACACACAAGACACTCAGTATAACTACCTGTCCATCATCCTTATTTTCAACTTGTCCGTTCGATATTTGCTTCAGGTATTTCCATACATTTTCTAATCTTATCATTAGCTCAACGTTATTGAGTCGTAAATTTTCCCTGTCGATTCTAACCAAAGGATTTTTTTAATTATTGAATTAAGGATGAAATCGAAGGTATTTTTTGGTTTATTTTGTAAATATTTGTAGATAAAAAGGCTTTAAATATTACGAATATTATGGACGACATACGTATGGTAATGATAGTTGCCTAACTTTGGACTTAGACCAGGGTCGATAATTTTTGAAACAAAAAAAAATAATAGTAGGATGAAACTCATTGGAAAAGGAGGAGAATATTATAAAAATGAGAGGAAAAATAATTTACGTTCGATCTGAGGTCGGGAAGGGGAAAGGGGTGAATTTTTAAGGGTTAAAAACGGTTTATCTCGATTTCCGGTAAAACTACAAGTCCTATGGAAAAAAGTCAAGTAGCAAAGTTGTAGGTAATAAAAAGATCTACAACTTTTGTATTCACACTTTTTTCACATAACCTCAAAATTTATGTGGAAAATTAAAAAAAAACCAAGTTTTTGTTTTTTTATTTTTATCTTCTACAAAAAAATTATTTTTTTCACGAAATTTGGGGAAAACTTACCTTTTTATGTCCCAAATACACTGTAATTTATTTGATTTGAAATATTTATTTTTTCACTTTATTTTGGCTTAATACCGAAAAAGCACCCTAATTTTCAATCGAAAATTCACTCGTCAAAATATCAGCTTTTTTCAAAAAGTTGGTGTGCTTTCTATTCGTTGAAATCTCTACTTTCCGATGGTGTAAAAAAATATATTACCATAGTAAATCTTTTCGTGAAAAAAATAATTTTTTTGTAAAAGAAAATTAAAAAAATTAAAATTTGTTTTTTTTTAATTTTCCACATGAATTTTGAAGTTATGTAAAAAAGTGTAGATACAAAAGTTGTAGATCTTTTTATTACCTACAACTTTGCCATTTGACTTTTTTCCATAGGACTTGTAGTTTTGCCGGAAATCGGCCATTAAAAACTCACCCCTTCCCCTTCCGTAAATTATTTTTTTTACTATTTTTTTTTTTACTTTTTATTATTTTTAAAGCCTTCTACCATTGTCTAATAGTAATGATAGTTGCCTAACTTTGGACTGGGAGGAAAACAAAGAAAAATTATGCCTTATCTACAAATTTTACCAACTACTTGTTAATTTAAATTACTTTATATTAATTTCTCTCTGAAAAAACTTATATTACAACGTTGACATATATTCCATCGTTATACAGGGGTGGGTAAAAAAAATGTCAAAATTATGTCTAACTGCGATAAAAAAAAGGGGGGATTTTAGGCTTGAGAAGTTGACAGTTAGTTTTGTGTTGAAACGTTGATGTTCTTTCAAAGAGAAAATGTCTAAACACCGAAAAAAACTTGGTCATCTAATTGTATTACTGAACTAACCTTTCGAGGTTTGGGGACCACTTTAACACTGATATCGACTTTAATCGGGTCCTTGCGTTTGGTTGGTCGGACTGACGGCGAATCTGACTCTCTTTTGGGATTTGCCTGGTCCGTCCCTACCAAACACAAGTTAAACTGTTACATATTATGGGAATAGAAAACAATTTAATATAAATAAATGTAGGTATGTACAAGATGTCGTTCAGGAGATAATACGTAAATAAAAATTTTTTGTACAAAAGTTTTTGGTATTTGAAAGTCTAGAAAATAGTGTATTAAAAATTGTGTCGAATATGTGGATGGTGTTTGCCAAAAAGGAAGCTAAATTATAACTATCCATGTTTCCTTTTCGAACAACACCATCCATTTGAATAATAACGTTTAAAAATATACACTGTACATTCTCCTGAACTGTGAGTGACCGTAATATTTTAATTAAACAAGAAAAAAAAATGCTTACTTATGTTTGACCGTTGTGTCTTCCAGTTTTTGGGTAAGAGCGTGACATTCCGAGGACAATTTTTCCATGAGTTGATTCTGGGAGTAGATCATGCCTTCTAACTCCGTTACAGTGGCCGCTGGAAAACGTCAATTCATCTTTAAGATGGTGTTTTCGAACTTAAACCTTCCATTGACTTGTTTAAACGTGACAACAACGCAAGTTATCTTCCTCAGCGAAGACCGAAGTCTCTGGTGAAGATAACTTGATTCCCGAGGGTATAACATTAGATCGAAAATAGTTTTTATTGTTTTTTAAATTTTACTGTGAAATTTTTGTCTACTTCCGGTTTAAGTAGATGTAAAAGCCAACTTTTCACTCTCCCAGATCAACTCATGGCAAAATATCACTGTCTACTCTTTTGTAGTAGCAGAAATTGAAAACACTAAAAATCATAATATTCTTTTTTGGCACATATTTTATTTCTCGTTAAGATACTGACTTGTTTTTAGCAATTTTTGGTGTCAACAAAAAATCAAAAGAACTTTGCACCAAAAATTTTGAAATTTTTTCTAATGAATAAGAAAATTGACCATAATTAGATTAATAATTGGACAATTTGTAAATTACAAGCTCTTTTAAAAAAACTGTTGTGTCCAAGATGTCGTTTAGTTATCATTTACAGCAAATCTTTTTTCTTATAACCACCATTTTAAAAAAATTGGAACAAATTAAAATTTCTCCTAGTTCCATGACTTCAAATATTTATGTATTTTTAATAATAAACAACTTTTTCAAATAAATTTTTTTGATATTTACTGAAATAAGGGCATTTTACTCAAATCAAATTTTCGAATACACCTCGTATGTAAGCAATTTAATATTAAGTTCCGAAATACCTTGTATACAAAAAAGCAATTCACATGGAACTTTCAGCGAGATTTAAATTTGTTACCGCAAATTATCAAGCCAAACCGTCTAAAATTTGCCATTTGGACTTCTTTATCTTCAAAAGAATATAAAATACGACAGAATATTTTGATTTTTTGTTTCATTTATTTAATAATTGTTGTAAACTTCAATAGTATTATTTATATAGGAAATTTTTTCCAAAAACCAATGAAAACTGTCGCAATGGTTTTATAACGTTGATACGAGGGTGACAAGAGAAGTAATTTGACCTAAATTATAAATAAAAATGAAGGAAAGTATTATTTGAAAATTATTTCTTCCAATACCGACTAGTTTGAAATATTGAAATTTACAACACAACCTGAATTTGGATACACTTGGTATAATTTTTCCTATTTTAATATCTTACCGTGTTTATTTTCCATGTCGTGTATCAAAGAACCCAACTCCTTTTCTCGATCTTCGATTTTAGGAGCAGGTGGCGGTAGTGCAACGATTTCCCCGCCTCTTGGAGTTCTAGGTGTATTGTTTCTTTCTTCGGATAAAGCCGTATTCAAAGCTATCTAAACATAACAAAAAAAATTATTTATTTCAAAAGAATCCTGGATTTAACCACCGTGACCTTGAAATATTTGTTCTTACCTCTTTTTCTAGCGACGCTATTTGTTCGGACAACCTGATATTTTCCCTTCTGCTATGAATAAGATCAGCATCAGCTCTATCCAATCTTTGCCTTAAAGACTGCATTTCTGCTTGCAGTCGCACAATTTCTTGCTTGGACTGCCGATCGCATCTTTCATTTGCCATTTGTAAAGTAGCGATTTGTTGTTCTAAAGCGCTTTTCTCAGCACCGCTTACGCCAATATCAGACTGCAAATTAACTAGAGAAAGAAAGGGGAGATTGTAAAAATAGTTCAAGTACACCTACTGATTCTGTTTTGCATTTCCTTTCTAAGTTCGTCTATCAAAGCTTGTTTCTGAGCGACATCTCTGCGTAGATCAGCGTTTTCCCTTCTTTGTTTGTCCAATTCCATCTGTAGTTTATTAGTGCTTTCCCATTGGACGCCTAACTCAGCTGTTAGCTGTTCTATTTGTTGACTGTATCTTCTTTCAACAGCTGATCTTTCATCTGATATTCTTCTACTCTGCAATAAAATGTTTAATATTTTTTACTATTTTTTTTTTTTTTTTAATAATTTACTTGTTCTCCAATAGCATCTCTTAGTTTCATGTGTTGTCTTTCTAGTTCGTCTTTTAACCGTCGTATTTCAGCTTCAGCTGCGTTTTTTTCATACTGAGCTTGTTCGGCGACGTCTAAGCTTCTTTTTACTTTGTCGGTGGTGTCGGTCTCTTTTTCTCTGAGTAGCGTTAGAGCGTTTTGTAGTTTGTGAACGGTGTCTTGGAGATTATCTTTTTCTCTTTGCACGTTGTCTAATTGTTTTTTGTACGATTCATATCCGATTGTGTCTAAAATTGTACCATCGTTGATTTTTTTTCTGTAGGTTTCATTTTCGTCTTGGGATTTTTTAAGGTCGATTCTCGATTGAGTTAATTGAGCTTCTAGTTCTGATATTCTGGATTCGAAAACGATCGCGGGGCCTTCTATGTGCTTAGTTTTTCTGGTCTTTTTTGGTGATTTTAAAAGCTGCAATATAATTGTTAATAGTTATTTAACCAACAAGTGTATCAATGAGGGCCATTAACAATCGATATAATTTAACGTTAATGTTCGAGATTGTTTATTTGCCCTTTTAATACTCGTGTTGGTTACAAAGCTTTTCCGTCGACTGTACAAGTTGCATTTCTTTTTTCTCAATATTTAAATACTAAAAATTAAATAATTACATTGAAATGTCACAGAGATTTTTAGCGATTTTTGGATTGAAAGTGTATTTATTGTTAAAATCAGTTCTTGTAAGAACTAATTTGACTTTGGTAAGTACGAAATCGATAGTTTTAATAAATATGTCGATGTTAATCATATAAATAAAATAAATACAATTGAAAAAGTTGAATTTATTGTTTAATTACCAATTCGTAAAATGCCGACCCTTGGAATATTAGTCATAACGATTATTTCTATTGTATTGACAGAAGTTTTGATTTGATTCAGAATATAGGTGAGTTCGGAATGGATTTTTGGTGCGGTGATAGTATAGTGTTCGTGTAGTGAAGAGTTTAGTCACGTGCTGATGGTGTAAAGATGGAGTGATCGACGGTGTAGCACCTAATACACCACCATTTTGTACCGAGTAAACGGTGTCCCACCATGTTTACACCATTCATACCCCGAAGGATTACCGAACGCAATAATAGTGTGCACTATATTTTCTCTGACCAATTAACGAACGCAACAGTGTCAATAGTGCGAAAAGTGTTGACACTTCTTACCATTCCGAACTCAGCTTATGAATATTGTTGCTGACGTAGCAGTCACGTGATTGTAAAGCTCCACCGTTTCTACTGTATGTTAATTTTACTCACGTTTTTGTCAAAGTCAGTTTCCGTTTCAGTTTCGGTGTCTAAGTGATCGAAAACCGATTTTATTAGTTTGGATTTTTGTTTTTCGTGTAGATTTTCGTTTTCGCTTATAACATCTTTAACCTTACTTAAAAGTGAAGATAATTCGTCCTAAAATAATAAAAATTAAAGTGAATCACATTTTTTTTTAAATTTTACCCGACAAAATCGAGATTCCTTTTCGAGTTGCTCGATATAATCTTCTTGACGTTCTATAAAAGACATCAGCTCTGGAGGGGCATTGTTGTCTAATTTCGGTGGATCACTAAAAATTAACTATTATAGTCGAAGAAAATTTCACTAAAAAGATACTCACGTCACTTTTTTTTCAGTATCAGGATTTAAACAAGGATACTGAGTCCTTAACGTTGGATAGTAGTAATACTTTCTAGGAGTTACCGGGTTGTAGTGATAGTAGTGTCTACTCATCCTGGAATTTCTACTCCCAGCGCTCACTAAGGATTGGTTATCGGTTTCTTCGCCAGCACTGTCCAATTCTTTTAAAGGTCTTTTGATTGGAGTGTAACTTTCAGCTAGAAGAATTCTAAGACGACCTACAGCTTCCCGATAAGCTGTTTCAGCATAGTCAGGTTTCCGTCTCCATTCCATCTTCGGTAGAGCTGATTTTCTAAAATAGACACTTGTCAAATATCTTAGAAAAGATCTGGTTACTTTTTTTACCTACATACAGATTAAATACAATTATACGTTACAATCATTGGATCTGTTTGTAACGATATATAGATTGGTAGAAAGTATTGGTGAAAAGTAAAGCTTACAACTTTTATAAGTCTTATTATACAAACGTGCAGGTTTAGTGTATGTATGCTTGCCTACATCAGACGTCATTATCAGATATAACCATAGAGTAGGCAACCTATGGATATAACGTGTAAGGAATGTTTCAACGAATGCTTTTGGGTACGTTTGGTTGCCTATACCAGAGGTCATTAACAGATATAGCATGGTAGGGGATGTTTTAATGAATGCTTTCATGTACGTTTAGTTGCCTATACTAAAGTTGTTTATTAATATAAAATCATTAATAGAGGGTGATTAAAATTATTTTTTCGCTTACCGAACCGGAAAACAAATCATATGAACACCAAAAATAGGGCGGAAAGTTTATAACGCCACGATTATTAAAGTTTTTCCCCATCTGTCACTTGATTACTTTGACGTTTCACCGGAATTGTGTAATTAAACGTAAAGTTTTCCTAATTTGTGGTTTATTCGGTAGGCGAAAAACAATCGTGTGTCACATATTCAGGAAACGCTTTAGCAACCCTTATTTATCAGTTGCTTGGTCTGCTAAAGCTCATTTTCTGCCCTTGTGACACAATATTGTGTACATTAGATTAGCACGGAAATGCAGTCGGTGGAAAATTATATAAAATTAATCTCAAAATTAACCATAGTTTTATCTGTACTATACTTTTTTCGTAATTGAAAGAGTTAAAAATAAAATATTACCTGTCCGCTATTACACCAGTAAACACAAAGACGCAGTGGATTATGCATGATGAGGAACCCCGTTTTTTCTTTGTTTGTATCCAACGCGTTTACTAATATATTAGAAAATCAATACTTCAACGCAGAAATTCTTCTTTTCATTATCATTAATTTAAAACTGAATAAAATATAAAGGATCTACTTTTTTTTTAATTTCAAAAAAGAAAAAAAAACAACGATGAACACTGTTTTGACGAATACAAAGATTTTACATTTCCATAGTAACCAGAAAAATAAACCTTTCGGTTGCCAAGAATATTAGTGAATCAAAGAACTTTTTTGTTGTAGAAGGTCAAAGCTTGTGAATTCCCAATATTTAATACGGGATGTATTGATATCTAGTTAGCCTAGACCAGTTCCATGCATAAACAAAATATTGCGTTACCATAGCAACGAACAGTAACTTATTAGAAGTGTCAGTGTGAAGTTTGACGTCAAAAAAGTAAACCAGAGTTACGCAATAAATTCAAAGAAAAAAGATGTCCACCGAAATTGTGAAAATCGTAAAATTGGAGTATCGAATCATCATCAAGTACCTGTATTTAAAAGGGTTAAGAGGTAAGCAGATTTACGAAGATATGCTTAATACCCTTGGTGATCAATGTCCTTCGTATGCGACCGTGAAAAATTGGACTGCAAGCTTCAAAAGAGGTAAATTATCCATTGAAGATGATGACCGATCGGGAAAGCCAGTTTCTGTGTCAGTCCCCGAAAAAACGATGCAGTTCATGACATGATTTTATCAGACCGTCGAATTGGGCTAAAACGGATATCTGAAGCACTGAATATTTCATACGAACGCGTTCATCATATAGTTCACGTCAATTTGGACATGAGAAAAATTGCTGCGAAGTGGATTCCCAAATGTTTGAATGTTGACCAAAAGCGTGCAAGGGTAGAAGCATCGCGTTCGATCTGTGCTCGATTTGAAAACGATGTAGACTTCTTAAACCGAATTGTTACTATGGATGAGACTTGGGTACATTTCTACGATCCAGAAACAAAGCAACAATCGATGGAATGACGACACTCTGGTTCTCTAAGACCTAAGAAGTTTCGTGTCCAAAAATCTGCTGGAAAAGTTCTTGCTTCAGTTTTTTGGGATTGCCATGGAGTAATCATGATTGATTTTTTTGGATAAGGGTAGAACAATAACTAGAGATTACTATTCGACATTACTGACCACTCTACGGAAAAAAATTTAAGAGAAAAGACGCGGAAAGCTATCCAAAGGTGTTTTGTTTTTGCAGGACAACACCCCTGCACACAAATCTCATGTTTCCATGCAAAAAATTCGTGATTTAATTTGAATTACTAGAACACCCCCCTTATTCACCTGATTTGGCTCCGTCCGCCTATCATCTCTTTCCTCAACTGAAAAAAAGTTTAAAACGTCGTAAATTTTCTTCCAACGAGGAGGTAATAAAAGCTGTGGAGGTCTGGTTTGCAGAGCAAGAAACTTTTTTTTTTAAAGGTCTAGAGACGTTGCAGGTTCGCTGTAATAAATGTATCCAATTAAGAGAATATGTTGGGTAATAAAATATTTTGACATTGAAATTTTGTTTGGTTCTATAGTAGGCTAAGAATTTTTCAATATATCCTCGTATGTTTCAGTGGTATTATCGAGTTTTAAAAATATCTTTTCGATCTTTTTTCTTTTTATTTCGCCTCGTAAAGTTATTTCTTGTTATGTTCAGTTTATTTTTCCAACTTTTTCGATCTCCAGTGTTAGGTTAGTCCGTTCCGGACCCGGTCCACTCAGAGGCACTAGGCTCATAGCGACACCCTTTGGCTTATGCTGTTGAGCCATCCTGTTTTTACCTATCCTTAGTCCTTTATATCTTTCCTTTAATTCCGTGTCTTAGGCATTTCCATCCTCCTACTAGACTCTCAAGTCGTTTACTCCCCAAATACCTCTGGCGTTTACCTGCCAGGGCAGAGCATAGACACATGAGATGTTCCACCGTCTCTTCCTCTTCCTCGCATTCATTCCATAGATCATCCAGTTTTGCACAGATTTTCCGGAGTCATGCCCCTACTGTGCAGTGTCCAGAGATCTTCTGAATTGAGTCCAGTGTTGTTTCTTCCTTGATATTCTTTTTATCTTCCTGACCGTTTCCTTCTCACTATAATGTGCCTTTACTGGTCAATGTTCCATTTCTTCTCCTATTTCTCCCCCATATGTTATTTAGATCCCTGATAATTATTTTTTCATTTTGCAACTTTTTCTTTTAAAATCTTTTTAAACCTCCCCTTCACCTTACCCCATATCATATTACTTCAAGAAGTTAATTAACCAATTAGATTTAACACTCTTTTGAAAGAAAATACTTACTTTAGTTTCTTCCTTTTATCTGGCGACATCGCTGAAAACGACCTGTTGGAATAAATGGACCTTAGTGGTCCCAATCGTGGTCTAACGAGATATCCAGTGGTGGGACGTTGTTTCTTGTTACTTGCGTTCGCGGTGCCGCTGCTGTTATACATCTTTCTTTCGACGAACCGCCACAACTAGTGGAGGCGGCGCGCAATCTTTGCCGCCTTTTATCAACTGTTCAAATCAATTGGGGGTGGAGAGAGGTTAGGGTTGTTCGGTTAGAGATGGTACGGAATCGGGTAGTTGTACAGAGTAGAACAAACAAATTTATAGAATATTGTTAAGTAAGTATTTTGGTGGAAATAAAAATGTTTTAAAGGAAACTGTGTAGTTTGTTTAATAGAAGTTGTAAATTCTGTGCTTTAGACCGGTTTTAAGAACTTTTATTTGTCAACTTCTTCGTCTTGACTATTCAAGTCATCAAACTTTCTTCTGCAGCTTCTATTCCTTCTGTTTTTCATCTTTTCCTTCCAAGATGATCCACTAAATTTTACGATACCATCAGCTTCATTAGGAAACATTTTTTTTACTATCTTCTCCAGCATTGTTATATTTAATCGGCAATCATTCTATCCTGCATATTCAACTGTTGTTTTCTTTCTTATTCAGCTATTTTCTCGTTCCAGATTTCTTTATAAAGCTGGATCATTGTGTTGCTTCTTATTCAGATATTTTCCTATTCCAGTTTTTCTCCAAAGCATTGTTCTACTCATTGATACTATCCATCTTAGCGTTGGCCAAGAACCAACTCTTCAATCCTTTATTGGTTTATCCTGAAGGTTTCCTTTCATCTATACCTTTCCAAAACTGAGTAATCCTGTATAAATATTTGTTTTTAACCGCTTGTTAACATAAAAAAATATTTTTTTTTCCTACTAAAAAGTTTGCGTGTGCTATTGTAAACATATTTTATAAATTCATGGGATTTATTCCCTTTGAATTCTATAGTTATTTCAGTATATCTTCTTGACGTTACAATATCTTTCGTGCAGCTGGAAATGTTTGTTGGCACGACAGGCACCAACTTGCACCAACTATGTCTGACAATACGGAGTTCATTTAGATATGAAAATTGTCTCGTCAAAGGGAAAAATAAAAAAAAATGTAATTTACAAGATATATTTTTTATTATATCAGTTAAAACTTCGGTATAATTACTGAAGGTCTTAAATTTTCCGGTGTGACGACGTCTCTAGGAAAATCCTTATTTAGATCGGCTATAACGTACGCTACTGAAGCCCATAGGGCTGTGGATTTATCTAGAGCATCGGGATCTAAGATATCCATCCTATCAGCGTTGGTATGATGGTACCAAAAGTATTTTTCGTTTTTGTTAAGAAGACTTCCAGTGGGTAATATGTCTTTCCATATTGTTATGTCAGATCCAACTCCCCAAAAGGATCTTTTGGTGGTTGTAGCATTTATGGATGTTAATAACCTAAAAAGTATTATTAAAATTTCAATTTCAGTTCAACGGTGTCCCCTCCAAATGGGTAGATTTGGTAAAATGTTTTGTGTTTATTGACAAATTTTCTAAACACCCTTGTATTCGTCCTTTTTTGTAAAAAAAATATCAAAAGATGAACTAAAAGAATTTTCAAATTAACTCAAAATTAAGTAGTTTATAAAATTGTTAAGAATAATGTAAAGCTGCATCATCCAGATTTATTTGTATCGATAAAAATGTGTTCTCTTTTCTGCTAACGATATTAATAAAAATACTGGCACTGACCTTGTAAAAAAACTGAACGTTTCTACATATTTCAATGAGAAAAATGAAAAAATAAAACACCAGCTAGAAACAACATCACTGAAACCGAAAGCTAGTTGGAACTGATACAAATTTCTTCCCTTTTCTGTTTAAGATATTAACAATAATGGTGACACTGATCTTGTAGAAAAACTAAACGTTTCTACATATTTCAATGGGCAACATTAAAAAATAAAGCCCCAGCTAGAAACAACATAACTGAAACCAAAAGCTAGTTGGGACTGATACAAGTTTCTTCCCTTTTCTGTTTAAGATATTAACAATAATGGTGACACTGATCTTGCAGAAAAACTAAACGTTTCTACAAATTTCAATGGGCAAAATTAAAAAATAAAGCCCCAGCTAGAAACAACATAACTGAAACCAAAAGCTAATTGGGACTGATACAAGTTTCTTCCCTTTTCTGCTAACGATATTAACAAAAATACTGACACTGACCTTGTACGAAAACTGGACGTTTCTACATATTTCAATGAGAAAAATGAAAAAATAAAGCACCAACAAAAAACAACATAACCGAAACGAAAATCGTGCTGGAAGAGAAAATTTATTCTTACCTTATCGGACCAGATCTAATGTTGAATACTTCTTGGACATGACTTGGCTTTAAAACGGGACTTGTATAATCACAGTCTAATCTCATAGAGAAGAATAATTTGGATTTTTTAAATAAAGAACAAAACTTGCTTTCTAAATTTTTATTTCAAATTTTTTAAAGAAAATAATAAATACTATACAACAGTAGAATACTGATGATTAATTTAAATCTCTGGGAAAGTCAGCATCAAGATCTGCAATGATATAAGCAACAGTTGCCCATACAACAGTACTTTTATCCAACGCATCAGGATCTAGAACGTCCATGGTATCAGCTGATGAATGGTGGTACCAAAAATATTTAGAGTTATCATTCATAAGACTAGCCGTCGGTACTATATCTTTCCATATCGATATATCAGAACCTACACCACCTGTAGATTTTTTTGCTATTGTGGCATCGATATTGGAAAGTAAACTGAAAATATTAATAAGAAAATAAAAAGTTTTATCACATACGGTTTTGTGTTTAGTTAAGCTGCATGCACATGGTATTTTATTTTTATTAGTACCAGTTTCATGCAGTAAACATTTTTTTTAAAACACTTACTTGGATGTTATTAACCAAAAAAGGTTGTCAATAACAGTTTGAAAGAAAAAAAACTAGGATTCACTAAGGTACATAAAGAGCGCTCCAAACTATAATGGTCCAACATTTAAAAAAATGTTTCGAACAAAATTTATAGTGAATTTCATCCTCTACATGTTTCATAATAAATAAAATACGATTGGGAACAGATTGCAATCTTTGACCTCAAAATAAGTACATGATTGAAATTATACCTAGCATTAAAAAAGGCTGGAAAGAAAAGAATAAAAGATTTTTTCTAAAATTAAATTTCCAGGATAACCCATTCCTTTACTTACTTTAATATTTCTTCTAAAATACATCCTCCCTCGATTCCTGCAACGTATTCTAACCCCAAAGGAGTGAAAGTTCCTTCATCGGATTCCATTACGAATATAAAGTTTTCTAATTCATCTTGGTGAGTTTTGTTATACGCTTGTACACCAATTAAACCAGGCTCTTCAGCAGTCCATAAGACTGCTCTAATTTATATAAAACAATTGGTTATAAAAACAATTTTAAACAAAAAAAAATTCAAGTGGTAGTGGTACTATTTTTATATTAGTAAATTGTAAATTTACCTGACTGTTCTTTTTGGTCTTAAACCGAGAGCCTTAAGTACTACCAAAGAGTACCAGGAAATGAAAGCACCACCTCCATCGTCCATGGCTCCTACCCCAACGTCCCAGCTATCAAGATGTCCTGAAACCAATACTACTTTTTCAGGATTTCTAGTACCTTTCAGTTCTGCTACAGTATTTCGGGATATAGTAGGATCTAAATTTTGTGTCTGAATATCGAGTTGAAGCAGTACAGTTTGATTTCTATCCTGAAATAAACAATATATTTTTTTTGTTCAGAAATTAAATTTGAAAAAAAACCTGATAGCGTTGGAACATTTTAGCATCTTCTACTGTAATACACGCAGCTGGAATTTTATTTACATTGTTGTCGTAGTTAGTTTGCCCAGTGTGAGTAGTGTATAAAGAAAAAGGAGTTACTGATCTTACCAATACTGCAACTGCTCCAACTTGAGCGGCTTTAATGGCACCTTGACTCCTACGGAATTAACTCAATGTTTCTTTGGCTGGAAAAAGTTGTTTTTTTACCTGAACGCCACTGAAATACCATATTGAATCCATTCATTATTGAAAACTACGATTTTCCCCTTGGCTTGTTCGGACTTGTCATTTAATTCATCAAAATCTTTAACTACCAACAATTCGGCTTTAATACCTCCTACGGGAGTCGATACAGAACCTCCTAGTGTCAAGACTTGAATATTAGTCTGGCGAGGTTGAAGCATTTGTGCAATTTCTCCACCTCTGAAAATAAAAAGTTGAAATTCAGCGCATCCCATCAAGATTTTTTTTGTTGAGGTTGGATATGGGACATGAATTAAAAACATCCCAATGGAAATATATAATAACTTTAATGAAAAGTATAAAAATTGTAATGAATGACCAAATTTTGCCTTATTACTTACAAATACCACGCACATGGTCGACTGTTTTGCTGGTTCAATTTGCTGTATATTATATTAGAGAGTTACTAAATGTGTTGTCCCAATATTCGCCATAAATTTAATTGTCAAAATAAACGTATATTACCTAATCCAATGCGGCACAGTGACATTTTCTCCATGAACATTCTCCAGCCCGTATCCATCTTGTTGCATTAAATCTAACAAATAATCTATCGACTGTTCTAAAACTTGACCGCCTGCTTGTCTAGCACCGAATTTATCCACGAAATCAGCCAATTCTTTATAAGTTTGCCCCTTAAATCTACCCTTAGTGGTAGCATCTACGATTTTATTAACCGTATCTTGATACGAACGTATCTCGTTGACCACGTCTGATGGTAAATTACATTCGAAGGAATTTGTTTGAGTGAAAATAAAAGTAATCAACCACACGGTCAGTACAATCATCGCGAATTGTATAAATGGGAAGCTGACGATACCAGTTTTATGAATCTGTTGACATAAAATTAATATTGATAATAATTATTATCATTGAAATACATAGGCGTAGGTATTTTTATTATTATGCAGGATTTCAATATAGATTAGATTGGACGTAGGTATTTTAATTATTATGCAGGATTCCAATATAGATTAGCTCGGTATATACAGGGTAGCGTCACTTCCAAATTTGACATTTCTAAAATACTACAAAGATAAGGATTATTTTTTATTGAATACATAAGTACTTATATTATTTAGGATGAATATTAACATTAATTGTACAGTTTGTATTATTACTTATATTTATTCAAGAAGTTGAAGCAAGAACTGTCAAAATATTAATATAATATCATTTCCATAGCACACGGTGACATTGTTAAATAAATTGAAGTGTTGTTGATTTTAGAGCAATAATATATTTATTTACAATAATCTAGTTTAATAATTTTAACGATTGCTCGAAAAATAGTTTGTATGCCATGGCCGCTAAACTTTTTAACGACCACAAGATTATCTCGGCCTTGGCGATAACTGCAGTGTGTGATACTGATAACTTGAACCGTATCCAAAATGCAATTATGATCTTCCTTCGAGTAGGATTCGGGTAAACTCGTAGTTTTTGATCTATTCGGATGACAATTTGAATAAATGGAACTCAACTGTTTTGTTTTTGCTTGATCATCTTTCTTTAAACCTATGTTGTTTTAAATTCTGATCGTTTTTATTTTTTAATTTGGTTGATTGCTTATTTAAAAGTTTGTATAATCCATTTGAATTTCGTGAACATTTATACAATCGCTGAACTAATCGCTACTAAACATTCCAAATATAGACAAATACCATTTACAATATATAAATATTCAGTTGCTTTATTATGTTTGAAATATTCATAAGGTAGGTATATTGAATAATAGGTATACCTAGTAATTATAACAATAATTCCTTTTTTCTTTTGACCCTCATCGATACTAAAAATATTGTATTTCATTTTTCATCTATGGAAAATAATGTTTTAACAGTTTTTTCATAGATCCAATGAAATAAAATATTTTAGGTAAGGAGTGACACAAAAAGTAAAAATAGGTACCTTTTGTCTCATTTCTACACATATATTACATAGTAATTTGGACATATTTGAGATGTAATATAATTTACATAATAGATATGTAATATATGAATATGTATATTTTATATGAATATGTATCTTTTATATCATTATTGTTCTCTAGCTGTGACGGCCTTCGTCAGTACACAATACATAAATATTATCTAGTTTTGACTTCAGTTTTATATAACTGTGACTTTTATATTTCAAAAATTACATAACATTAATGTATTCAATACGTTTTTGTGTTTGCTGGGTTGTCTCCAAATATGAACGCAACTTTCCAGCAGGATGGTGCACCTGCGCACTATCACAGATATGTTAGAAAATATTTGAATACCACTTTCCCTCAGAGATGGATTGGTCTCAGTGAATGTTACCCCAAAAGACATACATACATACATACATACATACATGAGGCAAAAAGTACTTTCGTCACTAAACAAATTGTTTTTGTGTAATGTGGGTTTTGACTAATTTTATTTGTCATACATTCACAGAATTCGAGTCTTCTGTCGGGGTCGTCATCCGAAAGGTGGTGCACCATTTTTAACTTGTATGGATGAAATTTATTTTTAGCCAACACTCTCTGTACTGTACTTTTACTTACTTCACAGTTAGACGCAACTTTAGTCGAAGAGGAAGTAGGGTTTACTACCATTTCAGCAACTATATCAATTTTTTTATCATCACTAAATGTTGGTCGACCAGATCGTTTGGCATCTTGAACACTACCTGTTGCTTCAAACTTGTGAAGAAGCTCCCTCAAATAAGTTCTCGAGATAGGGCGATCTGGGTATCTCTCATTAAATAAACGTTCCGCTTCATGGAGATTCTTTCCAGATTCACCAATTATTAAGATAGCTGCTACTTTGTCGGCTTGAGTACGTACCATTTTGCCTATGTAAACTCTTAAACGTCCCGTTAAACAATAATAAAATTAAATATTCAAGCTGTTTAGAAAAACTTTGCAAAGTAACAAATACTATTAAATTAAAAACGTCATTTTTTTTGACAACTAACCAGAGGCGGACTGAAAAATCTTCAATATTTAAATGTGAAATAATAATTTTGGTATTTATTCAATTTATCCGTCAAAATTAGTTTAAACTTAAACAAAATTAATATGGCTATGTAGCCAATGTCAATGCCTTTCAAACGAGATATCACTTGCCATAAGGTCCTATTTAAAATTATTGGCCAGAGTGGCACTGTGACGTCATCTATTACTATTACGTCACCTGTTACCATTCGTAGAGAAGTTTACAACACTTTATTTTCACGCTCCAAATTTTATTAATGTAAGTGTAGCCGTTCAAAAGATACGAGGGGAGGAGGGGACTTTTGAATAGCACTGTATATTTTTTAACATTGAAAGTTCGTCATTTTAAAAATAATCAAATTAAGCAAGCTAATCTCTCAAACTATATTAGGCCGGAGGCACAAGGCCAAAAATAATTAACGCTATATGATAAACTTTCCCAACATGTCTTTCTTATCTTGACAGGAATAATTATAAGGAATTTGTTAACAATCTTTTATGTTTTTCATATTCTAACAACCAGTTTTATTTGCGTGTTCAGGTATTTAAAGTGTACAAAATGAAATTTGCCTACATTGCATTATATTTGTTGTGCATCGTTCGAAATCAGTGTACAGCAGCGAAAATTTTAGGAATAATCCCGACGGCTTCTTACAGCCACCAAATAACCTTCCATCCGTTATGGAAGGAATTATCCTTAAGAGGACATAACGTTACTGTTATTACGACAAATCCTTTAAATGACATTTCGTTGAATAATTTAAGGGAGATAGACGTAAGCGAAATATACGACTTATTCAAAAATATAGAATTTTATGAAACTATATCGGGCGATCCTAAATATTTTTGGAAAATAGTTTGGTTATTGAAAAATGTTTGTTTAGAGCTCGCTAAAGTTTTAATAAGTAATCAAAAATTAAAAGAAATAAAAAATGAAGAATTCGATTTAGTTATAGCAGAAGCCCACTTTCCTTCAATCGTTGGTTTCATTGGGCATTTTAAATGTCCTTGGATAGGAGTATCCTCAATGGAATCCGGCATACAGTACAATGTAGCCATTGGCAATCCAGCACATCCAATTTTGAATCCGGATTATAATCTACCGTTGGAAAATTTGGAAGATTTGAATTTTTTCGAAAGAATTTTAAGTTTGGTTTATAGAACTGCATACGTTTTTTTGATTAACGCTTATATTTTTCCAATATTGACAACCATCTATGAAGATTTAGGATGGGACGTACCTCCTATGGTAGAAGTACAAAATAATATCAGCATGTTATTTGTCACTACACATCCCATTTTTCATAACCCTAGACCTACGCTTCCAAATACTATATCAATTGGAACTGGGATGCATTTTAAGGAGCTTCAGCCTCTACCAAAGGTAAGTGGTCCAAATATTCTATACCTTCATCTTCATCAAAGCTGTACCTTTGCTAAACATCCGGGTCCCATCCAAAACCTTTGGTATCTTTTTCTTCGGAACTGTAGAATCTTGAAAACATTTTTAGGTTGTTTGAACCAATTTTTTGTATCCAGTCAATTATAGTAACCTTACTGCGGATTCCAGGACACACTGAAACAAAATAGGAGATGCAAAAAGGACACCGAGGTGGGTTAAAGGGCACGACAGGAGTAAAGGAAATCGCATTGCTGATTCTTTAGTCAGGGAAGCCGCTGGACTAAAAATTCTAGGACCCAGTGACACCTACGGCCTAACGACTTCGACAATTGCGGAACTAGCCAAACGCTACACCCATACTCAATCCCTTAAGAGATGGGATGGAATCAAAGGATGCAGCCTTGCCAGGATCACCCTGAGCGACCCTGGGAAGCTGGAGCCGAAGAAGTATTTGGCGATGACCAGGAGAAACCTACGTTTAACGGTAGGATTTCTGACTGGTCACTGTCAACTAGGGAAACACCTCCATACTATGGGGCTAGTGGACACCCCTCTATGCAGGATGTGTGGACAGGAAGATGAAACTGTCAGGCATGTCTTGTGCGAGTGTCCGGAGTTATCGTCAATAAGAGAGTGTGTGTTCGGTGAGTCTTGGCCTACACCTGCCGATATAAAGGAGATGTCTCCTAGTGACCTGTCCACCTTCCTGAGAAGGACAGGATGGACAATGACCTAGGAAGACAACTCCTCGGGAGGATGTACAATGGGTCACATGTGGCCTAGGTGCTGTGAGCCTACACTCACCCTCCCTACTCTACAGATACAGAAGGACACCGAAACAGCTCTGCACATATTATGCAACTCCTGGACCACAGGAGGCAAAAACTAAATGGAAGACCCCAAATGACTTCTACAACCAACCAGTAAAGAACCTGTATGAGCTAATGCAAGGAACGGATTGGCTGAATAGGCTGTAGTCAGAACATTAGGAGAATCCACAATAAGCACAAGAGGCTGAGGTGGTGCCGGCGAATAGATTTACCGACAAAAACACACGAGTACCTTTTTTGTGGCATTCAATGTAATGTTTAAACAATAAAATTTCATAACATATTTTTTTTCTTGACGAAATAAAGATATCTCGGAAAGGATTAGCCGATAATGTATTGCTGTGACGAAATGCTTTGTTCACTTTTTAGTACACACGCTGAGAAGTCGGAACGATTTGTTAACAGATGATCAACATTTACATCTTTCAACCGATTGACAACATGTTTCGAGACTTCGGCACCTTTTTGTACTCTGTATTCTACAATTTACAAATCCTTTATCTATAAGTGCAATTTGATAATCTCAATTACCAACCAAGTTATTTTATAAAAATAAATAATCACAGTCGTACAAAGGTTACCATCTAAACAAACAATTATAATATAACCTATTCAATTTGAACTAGAGATTAGATAAACATATATATATAATTTTTTACTCAACGACTAAATAAAAAATCAGTTTTGATATGAACATGGTGTTAAATATATATATATTTTTAATAACTCAGCTGTGTTTGGTACACGCATCAAGAATTTTGACCATAATACCGTCAGCTTCGAAATCCCATCACTTACCATTCCAACCGTTATGGAGGGAGTTAGCATCGAGAGGTCATGAAGTTACTTCTATAACGACAGATCCTCAGAAGATTTCCTCTTTGAAGAATTTAAAAGAAATAGATATGAGTCAGTGTTATGAAATATACGAAAAACACAAGTTAACTGAAGCTATGGGCAGCCTGAACAGTAGTTATTTCGAAATAGCAGCTACTATTAGAAAAGCTTTTATAGAATGCGAAGAATATCATTTTAATTCACCGGAAATTCAAAAGATTATCAACGATAAGAGCGTTGAGTTTGATCTGTTGATGATTGAAGCTCATATGCCGACTATGTTAGCTTTTAGTTGGAGATTTAAATGTCCTGTCATAGCAATAGCTTCAATGGATTCAGCTATGCAATTTCACGATTCATTGGGAAACTTGGTGCATCCGTTAGTGAATCCAGATTATAATTTAGACGTTGGAATTGGTAACGAAATGAGTTTTAAAGAAAGATTCGTGAGCTTTTTATACACAAGTGTTTATAAATATTTTATGTACAACAATGTTTATCCAACATATCATGACAGGATAAAGAAATATTTCGGTGAAGATTTACCTTCTTTAAAAGAACTTCAGGATAATATTAGTATGTTGTTTGTTGGCACGCATCCTTTGTTCCATGGTATGCGACCACTGAATCTCAACACCATTACAGTCGGAGGAGGGATGCATATAAACTCTCCAAAGGAGTTGCCGAAAGTATGTTATTTTTGACACAAACAATTGTTAGAAAGAAAATATTTACAATCATCATTCATACCATTCTTTCCCAAATCCATTATTTTATCATTGGGGTTAACTAACAATGAAAAAAAACTAATTTTTGTAAATATTTTTTTATATTTTCAGGATATCAAAGAATTTTTAGACGATGGAAAGAACGGAGTGATCTATTTCAGTCTAGGGAGTAACGTAAAATCGAATTTACTAACAACAGAATTCAAAAAAGCCCTTTTAGAGTCCTTCGCCGAAATTCCTTACAAAGTTTTGATGAAAATGGATGGAGAAGTTGAAAATTTTTCGAAAAACGTTCTGGTAAGAAAGTGGTTGCCACAACAAGATGTTCTAAGTAAGATATATCAAAAGTAAATAATAAAAAAATATTTTTGTTCAATGTTTAATTCGTAGGACATCCCAATGTGAGACTGTTTATAACACAAGGTGGTCTGCAGTCGCTTCAAGAATCTGTTGTTAATGGTATACCACTAATAGGTATACCTTTTTTCGGTGACCAAATAACTAATGTTAATAAGATGGTTAAGAGAGGATATGGAGTGAAAGTGGACAGACGAACAATTACAAAAGATGAACTTACAGCTGCTATAAAAGAAGTTGTAACTAAATCAAGGTATTAAAATTTAGTTATAGTAAAATCGCAATCGGTGCTGTAACGAACTAATTGTAATTTGCTTACCAAATTAATATGAACATGCCACTTGTAAATTGTTCTTCCTTCCTTAGTCAAGTGCAAGTGTCTCTAAATCGCTGTCGGAATCACAATCGTCCTCAGATTAATACATTAAAAAGATACATTTGTCTGAAATATGGCAACACCGAGAAAAGGGCGGTAACCATTTTACTATCAATTTTACCTGATTTTATTACGAAGTTTCAACGTTCCTAGTTTATTGAAGCTCTTGTTTTCGTGTTTTCAACTGATATTTGTGACTATGCGTACAGATATAATTGAAAACAACATTTTTTTTGTGAAAACCATGGTTCGTCAGTGCCAAATTTGCAAAAAAAAACAGTCGGAATTTTCCTAACCTCTCTTTTTACCTGTAAGTGAATAGTTCTATATGCCAGTGGCATTTTCTGACTAGTCCCACAGTTTCTCCCCACTCCTTGAAAGTCATTGATGAAAACATACAGATTGCGAAAGGACTTTTCGAACCGTACGATTTAGACAAGCACTACAAGGAAAATATGAGAAAAAGAGCTTGAAAGAGAGAGAAAAAACAACTGTGCGTGGCCAGCGAGGGCGTGTATTTAGTTCCAGTGGCCGGTCGAATGTCCACTGCCCCCCCTTTTCAACCGCTGTTGCCAGAAACGCAGACTAATTTGTACAAATGATATTTTTGTCTTTTCATCGTTGACTCCTTTTCGAGCTTATGCACTATTAGGTAAAACCAAACACCTCCATCCACCAACCACCATCTAAAAACCCATTATCACTGCCAATATGAGTTATGATTAGACGTCGTCTCTTTCCGGGTGGACTCTTCAATCCTGTAGATAATCCTGTGACAGTGTAGCCTTCAATCATCCAAGTAAAATATCGGTTTGCCTTCTGCGCGTAATTTAGAAATTGTTCTTAGATACCTCCTTTTCTATAATGTTTTGCTCATTTAAGTTTTGATTCCTGTAGCGTTTCCCGTAGTTTTATTCGGTCCATTTTAGGGAAATATGGATCCTTATTCATTATAGTATCTTCTCAAAGCAATAAGCTACCTTTCAGGTAAGATTAACAACACTCTAAGACACTTTTTTTTTGGTTGGACTTGCCTATTTTTGCAGGAATTGTAGGGTAATGTCCGCACTGTATCAAATATATACACTCGAGTAATCATAACATAAAGTTATGTTATTCAGTGTACAGGATTTGTTTTACTTTTAGCTACCAGGAAACCGCGAAAGCCATGGGTGAAATATTCAAAGATGAAGAAATTCCTAGTCTTCAAAGGGCTGTCTACTGGACAGAATACGTTATTAGACACAAAGGAGCCAAGCATCTAAGAAGTCCTGTGGTAGGAATGCCCGCTTGGAAATTTTACATGTTGGATGTTTTTGCATTTCTATCCGTCATCATTTTACTTCTTGTATTTGTTATATTTAGTTTGCTCAGAATTCTACTTAGGTGAGTTGATTTTGAAGCACCCTGTATGAAAAATTTTATTCTTTCTTTTTTTTAGGCGGATGAAATTGGCTGTAAGAAGGTTTAGATTCGAAAAAGGAAAAAATCTCAATATTAAAAAGAGCAAGTAGGTAGTGTAGAACTGAACTGAACATGGGGATTTAATGTAGTATCCGATCTAAATAGTTAACGCTTAAAATCCCTATGTTCCGTTAGGTGTAGAAAGAGGCTTTCCAAAAAATACGACAGTAGCAAAAATTTGTAAATATATTTATAAATAAACGTTTAAAAATATTGATTAATTAATGTATGAATGAGCTCTAAATTCGTGACAGCAACAGTGAAATCAGGATTCATTAAATTTTTTCGACAGCAAAGTTTATAAATCTGAAGATTTCGGTAATTATTGGTGAACGCGGCAACGCTGCTCATATCAAACGTAGACATTGACTGCGAGAAACATATGCTTAGTTTGTATGGTAATTTAAATGTGATGCAATTTAATTATACACAAAAACACACAAATATTTCACATGAACACTGGATTACAACGGATAACACTTGATCAAACATTATTACACCGAATAAAATTGCACATAATAACACACCGAAACATCCAATAAAACACAGCTACAGCATTCAAAACCGCTCAATTCTACTAAAAAAACACACAAAAACACTGTAAAAAACACAAAAATGAGTAAACACACCCGAAATCGTGTAATTACACAATATATTTCTGTCAAAAACACACAAAAAACGACCTGGAATATAAAATCAGTCGTTTTACATTGAATAACCCACATTTGCACATAATAACACACCGAAACATCCAATAAAACACAGCTACAGCATTCAAAACCGCTCAACTCTACTAAAAAACACACAAAAACACTTGATAAAGCACAAAACACTCAAAAATGCGTAAAAACATCCGAAATCGTGTAATTAGACAATATATTTCTGTCGAAAACACACACAAAATGACCTGGAACATAAAATCAGTCGTTTTACATTGAATAACAAATAATAACACACCTAAACATCCAATAAAACACAGCTACAGCATTCAAAACCGCTCAACTCTACTAAAAAAACTCACAAAAACACTAGAAAAAACACAAAAACAAACAAAAATGAGCAAACACACCCGAAATCGTGTTATTAGACAATTTATTGCTGTCAAAAACACACCCAAAACGACCTGGAACATAAAATCAATCGTTTTACATTGAATAACTCACATTTGCACATAATAACAGTCCTAAACATCCAATAAGACACATCTACAGCTTTCGAAACCGCTCAATTCCACTAAAAACACACAATAACACTTGATAAAACACAAAAATGCGTAAACACACCCGAAATCGTGTTATTAGACAATTTATTGCTGTCAAAAACACACCCAAAACGACCTGCAATATAAAATCAGTCGTTTTACATTGAATAACCCACAATTGCACATAATAACACACCGAAACATCCAATAAAACACAGCTACAGCATTCAAAACCGCTCAATTCTACTAAAAAAACACACAAAAACACTGTAAAAACACAAAAATGAGTAAACACACCCGAAATCGTGTAATTACACAATATATTTCTGTCAAAAACACACACAAAACGTCCTGGAACATAAAATCAGTCGTTTTACATTGAATAACGCACAATTGCACATAATAACAGACCTAAACATCCAATAAAACACATCTACAGCATTCAAAACCGCTCAATTCCACTAAAAAAACACTGGATAAAACACAAAACACTCAAAAATGCGTAAAAACGCCAGAAATCGTGTAATTAGACAATGTATTTCTGTCAAAAACACACACAAAACGATCCGGAACATAAAATCAGTCGTTTTACATAGAATAAACTACAATTGCACATAAAAACACACCGAAACATTCAATGAAACACAAAAACTTTCAATAACACACAAAAACACTCAATTACACACAAATACTGCAATAATAGGCCAGACATTCAACAAAAAGAAAAATTCTATACTTTCTCACAAAAACGTTAATTATTTAACAATCCTTTGTATATAACCAAAATTAAATTGTGTAAATAATCATAGTGTCACTATCTTTTTATTATATTTTTATTGTAACTTCTCTCTCACACATCTACAGTTACTATGGATGAATTTTTAATGTAAATAAATTATTTTTGAAAAGAGAATTGAATATTATATATCTATGAATAAATGTCAGAATTCGTAGTTGTTAGGGATATAAAAAAAAGTATTGAAGCAAAATATGCCCTACAAATAATTTATCTAGCTGTGGTGCTCTTTCCTGCTTAGTCTAAATAATGTTCGTATATAACTTCAAAACATTATTTGTGATTCTATAGATTATAATGCATATTTTTAAAATATGTGATAAGATAAGTAGTTATTAACTATTCAAAATAATTTCATTACAATACAATATTTACTTACTTAAATGACTTATTCAAACAAACTAGATACGTAAGAAACAGTGTTTTAAAATAGTAAAACTACAAAAAATATATGTGTGTATAACCTACGATGGTGTTTTTGATTTTTATCAAATTTGTGGAAATTTAAAACATGGAAATTGAAATATCTAAACCTGGATTTTTCGCTAGAATGTCCTTGTGGCAAAAAATTACATTTGTGGCTTTCGTAACGTTGTAAGTTAAAAGTTAACATTGTATAAAAGTATATAGTTGACAATAACAATACATATAACGCATACAAATATTTATTTTCTTTTTTGTTTCAGATTCATCGTTGCATTTTTAATATTTGTAGTAATTTGGATCATTTTTCCGCTGGTGTTCAAGAATAGCATTTCAATCCAGCGATTTATGATATTCTTGAATGGTAAGTACAACAAAAATATTTTCAAGAACTGACTACTAAATAATTTTTATTTATTATATTATGACATTTGTATATAAAGAACCTTCAACGTAGGTACTATTTATCCGTATCACATGACCTGTTCATTATTCACCGGTATGTGAATGTAAACATTATCCATAGTCGTGGACATAATCAATTTTTAAAGCAAACGATTTTGGTATAGGCAACCAAACATACACAATGGTTGGTATAGGCCACATCAACGTTCTAAATCTTGAATTGTAGGGGTTACGTTTTGTGTTTTGTTCTAGAATTTGTTTTTTTTAGTGTTTTCATAATTTTGTGATATCAACAAGACTTTTCATGTTGAAAATTCGTTATTTCGAAAATTTCACGATGGTGAAAGAATGATTTTCTCATAAAACGCCTGGTTAGGAATTTTAAGCATTTTTCACTTGTATATGATAGATAATTAAATCGATTAGTGATCACCAGAACGTTCTCTTGGGTTGTGAAAGTGGATTTTCGAATATTTTGACTACTTTTACATTTATTCCTTCAATCAAGACTCTTGTAATTTTTTTTTCCAAACAGACTAGTCTTTTGAAAATAAACTCCTAAACTTTCAATTCAAAATTCATTTGTGGTATTTTAATAACTCAATTTCCGAGTTGCCCTCCCCGGGTATAGGCAACCAAACATACACAAAATGATTCTACAATGACCTAATGATTGTTGTTTGATAATCTATCAATTAACAATGTTGGTATAGGCAACCAAACAGAATACACGATAAAAAAAATACCAGAAACATATTTTTCAGTTAATGATCCAAAAAACCCGGAATTCAGCAACCCAGAAAAATATGGTTACAAAGGCGTAGTCAATTTTTACGTTACAACAAAAAATCCCGAAAATATTGATGAACTGTACAGTATAGGAGGTTGGTTGTTGATGCCAGAGAGTGAAATTAATGGTACAGTGATTCAAGCACATAATAAAGATGTAGTAGGTGAATTGCTAGCAAAAACCGACTACCCAGTAGTTTTGTACCTTCATGGTGTTGGGTGTAATCGTATAAAACCGGAGGAAACATATGCAGTGATAAGAAAGAAATTTTTAGTAATCTCACTTGATCACCGAGGTAAGTATAGGGAATCATTGTAGCTTCTCTCTTCTCTTCTCTACTTCAATCGATAAATAATTTATATAATTTTAGGTTATGGTGACTCTGCTCCTAACGTACCTCCCTCTGAAGAAGGTATAGTAAGTGATACAGTTCAAATATACAAATGGATCAAAGCCAGAACAAAAAAGGACATTTACATATGGGGGCACTCTTTAGGAGCTGCTCTAGCTGTCCATTCTATTAAGCGTTTAAAAGAGCAAGATATTGTTCCTATGGGACTTGTATTAGAATCCACTTTCACTACACTCAGACAAGAAATATTAGCTACTAAGATAGGAAAAGTAATACCCTTATTTAACTTAGTTGGTATTTATATGAAAATATTTCAAAACTTTGTAAAGCGTTAGAATAATATGTTTCTTTGATATCTCAAGGTGTTTTCATGGATACCATGGTTCGAGGCAACTGTACTTAATCCATTAGAACAAAACGGATTCCATTTCAAGTCCACTACGAATATTCTTAGTGTAGACTGCCCAATAATGCTCTTACATGCTCAAGACGATGCTGTTATACCTTGGACTCTTGGAGAAAAGGTTAGATCACTTATAATTATTGTTCTCCCAGAAAACTCAGTTTTATTCTTGTTTGATAGCTTATGGAAGTGGCATCCACTGAAAGACAGACTCCTCCCCAAGGTAACGTCACGTACCATCTATTTGGGAAGTTAGGTTATGGACATACTGGTATAACTGGTGATCCACAAATGCTGAAGTTTATAGAGTAAGTTCCAATATATATTTTGTTAAAAGTATTCAAAATTTATTTATTTTGCAATTAATTTTGTTTTAGTGAATTTATCGGGTACTGCATAGATCAAAATAAGCAAATAGGGTAACTTTGATAGAATCTCTTTTATAATTTACTTGAATTTTACTGAATTTATTAATAACTGATTCGTGTAGTGTATAATTATGACCCTATTACCATGGATATTTTCTGTTTTTATAAAGAAGTGTAAATAATTGTATAAAATAGTTAATTGAAGATTAAAAATATTTTTACAATATAATTTGTGGTACATTTGTACTGAGCCCGCTCCTGTACTCACAGTTTAACCAACTGAAATTTCAGGAATAAACACAAAATAAAATCTAGTCTGAAAGCTGTCATGAATCTGAGTTTTACAGTTCTGCGGTTGTCCCAAGCATTTTATCATATTCTACAACTCATCGGTCATAAAATGCAAGCAGGGTTGCCAAGGGTTGAAAGTAATTCAGTTTCGTTGATAGAGTTTGTTTAACCATCCTTTGCCGTTACGTCATAATCGGTGACGTATTCTGCTGTTTTACGTTTGTCTTATATTAGTTGAATGTTATTTTACACTTAACCTCAAAATTATAATCAATGACATATGTTAAGAATTGTTTATGATGCATGACAACTGAACTGTCAAAAGTGGTAAATAAAATTTACGTCGACATTAGTTAAGAAATACGTTAATGACGTCATAATTCCGTCTCATCCATTTCATGAATGAGAGATAAAGCTGGGCAATGTATGACGTAACGGCAAAGGTCGATTAAACAAACTCTAGTAAATTATATTATTGAATCATTTTATGTCAAAATATGGCAGTTGAGAAGGTATATACTATATATACCTTAGATTCTTGTTGATGTTGAGATAAGTGCGTATAGCACTTTCCATTGGTAGCAATTATTTCCAATTAATGAAATATCAGAAGAAGAAGGCTAAATAAACGCCATTGAGAAGAAAATCCCAATTCCCAATAATTCTTGTCTTAAGGTATTTATAAATAGTGGTCATGGTATGAAAAATTGTCATAAGGCGATTTTTAGCGAGTTACTAGTATCCCAACGGTTTTTTCGGTTGTTCCCCTAGATTACGAGTATGTTTGTTATATCTGGCAACGCTGATTCAATTTGTGGCTAGGGTACTTCAGTCTCATGAATGAGCCAACAATAGTTGTTTTATTTGTTGAAAAACAATCTCAACGAGAAGGCGTGACGCAAAGTTGTGTTTGGTTTTAGTCTATAAATATGTAACTTTTTTTAAATAAAATGAGTCGACATAGACAATTTCGTGAGTACTGTTTAGTGAACGATCGTGACACTGACGTAGAAGATACCGATGTTTTATTTCCGGATTTGGAAAAACAAAAATGCAATCTTCAAAAATGCATTTGTGTATTATTATTAACGTAATATGAATTGTAAACAAAATTTTATCAGTTTTGTAACTTTTTTTATTTCCAGTCTGCTCGTATTAACCTTGATTGTGTTTTTGCTGGTTTTCATTTTGTTTCCGCTGATTTTTATGATTTCTAAATCTCTACAAACTGATCTAATTTTCACACACTGTAAGTACCAATATTCTATTTTTAGTTAAAAACATGTGTACCATTTTAAAATTATTTTCAGTTAATCTACCAAAAGATCCGATTTATTTCCAGACAAGACATTTCCCAGCTTATAAAAATAGATATGTTACTTTTAATTACACAAAGGACAATGCTGTTCAAACTTTGGGAATGTGGCAAATACTACCAATAAATCTTGCTTATAACGAATTATATGGAACTGATGTAGATTTCGATGAAGCTCTGTTAAACAGTAATCAAAGTATTTTAATTTACTTCCATGGTACTGGTGAAGCAAGATCTTACAGTGAAGGCAAATACGAGCTACTAAGCTACAACTTTCAAATAATAACTTTCGATTATAGAAGTTATGCAGATTCATCTGAAGGAGATCTTACAGAAGATAAAGTAGTTCAAGATTGTATTGAACTGTACAGATGGGTAAAAAACAGAACTAATTCGGATATTTACGTTTGGGGTCACTCACTTGGAGCTGCTTTAGCTGTTAGAACAGTAGCTAGCATGGAAAGGTTATATAATGTGGAAACAAAAGGTCTTATTATAGAATCTGGGTTTACTACTCTTCACGATGAGCTATATGTTCATCCTTATGTAAAAGTAAGTGTTAAATTTTCTTAGTAAATATTTAATCATATTGTAAATAAAGCACCAATATTAATTAAAAGTAAAATCTGCTGTAGATAAATATTATCAACTTTTATCAATAGATATTACTGTTATTTTATATCACAGTTAATTGGCTGAGAACCAAAAATGTTGATAATATTTCCCTTAATTTTTGTGACTAATTAATTATATAATGGATTTTGGTAAAAAAACCACTTTAATTCTAAAACTCTTAGTTAAAATCTGTTTTTTTTTGTGGGATATGCCTTCCTCCAGTGTTTTCATGTTATTTTCATAAATTTTATATTATTCCAGATTTTCACATGGTTACCATGGTTTGACCAAGTGATTGTTAATCCGTTGTATAGTAACGGTTTTATTTTTGATACTGTAAGTCACCTCTTGACAATAAAATGTCCTGTGATGATACTACATGCTGAAGATGACAATCAAATACCTTGCAGATTTGGACGACAGGTAATTTGAATACATACTATTAATTTCCAGATATTTAGTCTTCAATACTTAATATGTTAAATAAAAAGGTAATAAGAATAGTTTATATCTTGGTATACAATTTTGTCGGTCGTTAATCTTACATAAATAGGAAGTGAAATAAGATTAAAATTTGTTTGTAAGAAAAACACTTCCGCAGTATTTGATAAGAAATGACATATTATCAACATTTTATACTGGTGTTTGTAAAATATACTAAAATAACAAGAAAATGTATAAACCATTTCAAATAGATCCTTATTGGGTTATAACTAATTGAGGTTAGGAATTTTCAACTTACCAATAACAATAAAATATTGTTTCCACAGCATATTTACACTTTTCACCTTTTTACACGAACAAATTACCGAAATTATCCACTTTTAGATACCACAGCATTTATTTCATCAAGTTTTTCTCTCCTATGAAATGTTTGGAAGCAAAGCGCGGGAATTGCTTTCACATATTTCATACTGTCCACGATTTATTTCACACTCATTTAAATGTCCATAATATCTTTTTCTGATCTCACAAATTACCCGTTCAAGATAATGTTTTAATAATGTTTAAGTGCATTTTGCTCATTCTTATACTACCATTTCAAATTTGCAGCCATGCTTTTTCGGCGTTAAGGTCACGCCCACCTGTCAGCTTCTAATTCTTCTTTTATATTGAGGTATATGTGCCTTTTCGACAACTTATTTTGAAAGTCGCATTTGGTTATGCTTTTTACTTTTACGACACCTTGAGCTTCCTTTTATAAAGTGTGCAAACGTATTTAGTTTCTATCTATCATAAGGAAACATGTATGTCAACTGTTAGTTTTACATATATTCATTTCTTTTAGTTGGTAGAAGTGGCTGAAAGTAGAAACATCACCACTGTATACCATGAGTTTGAAAGGCAATATGGATATAAACATAATTATCTGTATAAAGATCCATTTATGAAATTATATATCATGTAAGTGTAATTATAAGTTATTTTGGGTTAAATAGTACAAAATAGATTAAATTACGCTTTTGTGTTGTTTTAGGAACTTTAAGGAACAAGCAAATAACAAATTTGTATGATTTATTTTAAACAAACAAAATAAGAAGACAATTAGCTCCTATCAAAGAAGTAAAAAGGCTGTGATCTTATAAACACCACAAACATCTAATTATGGTTTTTGTGATGTGTTGATTTGTTTAATTATATTCTATCGAATTAAAAAAATATTAAATTGAATTTACTGTATGGACCATTACTTTGTGTTTCTAATTAATCCCACTGTGATGATTCAGATGATAATATGTCCATATCGAAATAATAAATTTACTAGATAGTGAAATTAATTAGACCCAGTTTCATTTAACATAAAAAATATTAAATAATTACAAATTTGTAATTCATTTCAATGTCATATATTTCGAGTTTTTAATTTATCCTTACCCCAAAGATTTCCAAATAACATTTTATGGGATATGTCCTATAGGCAACACAAAATACACATAAATTGAAGTATTTTAAAACAAAACTCTGACTACTCTTGATATTTTAGATGACCAATATTTCGATAAATTGAAGCCAGTCCCATAATATTTAAGTAATAATTTAAATATTAAAATCAAACCGAAATTACCTACGTTTACTCCAATAGAAGCTTTTTAATTGAATAGGCAACACAAAATACACTAGCTGAGTGAATGGGGAAAATGAGAAAATTTGTCATTTATAATGTTTTTGTACCAGATTTATGGTATTACAGTTATTATTTGCAGGAGTATTCGTAATAGTTCCACTAATATTCCAAATCAAGACTTTTTAATTGTATAGGCAACACAAAATACACATAAAGGGGGTCATTGTTAAAACGGATATTAAAGCGCATTTAATTTTAACATTGTTTATAGGATTATCGTATGAAAAGATTATACGATAATGTACTAAATATCTTCGAACAAACTTTATCTAACTTGGTATCAAACGAACACTTGATATCTATTGTAGGTACCTGGACATCAAGAAGAGCTTTAGACTTCTGGCATAATGCCGATTATGTTATTTCGGTACAGTGAAAACTTTTTTTATGATATGGAAAATACTGATAGGAAGATATGTCATATTTTAACGTTACTAAAGTAACAATAATACTCTAGCCTAGCGTGTAAGAACTATTACACAAACCGACATAATATAGGTACTTCCTTGAAACATTTATAAATTATTTAAAAAATCGATGAAGTATAATCATTAATAATGCCAAAAGCGGTGGCTCTTTATATACGGAAACGATTATTTAACGTACTTCATTCGAAAGGCAAGTTTAATTTGTTACATAACCTCTTTTCCTTTTCCATTCAGTGAAATCATTAAAAGTAAAGTTAAATTACAGCTTACACTTTCTAATTATCTCAGATACTGACCGGACATTCTATTATCAACACTGTGATTTGCACATACACAATATTATGTGAATATAATTCATGTACCTAACAGTGGGGGCGAAAAAACTAAAAAATTGTGTTGTTTGTTGGGTGTCAGTCATATATGCTGTCAGTTACAGTTTCGTGAAACATTAAAGGGTATGTACCTCAATAAAATGTCACTGTTATTAGTATTTAAAATTATTATTCCAGATTTAAGTTTGAACAAAAACTATGTGTCCTTAAAAAGTCAACTTTACGTCCTCACTATATACATGCATGTTTTAAATTTCATTCAAACATTGTTTATTAAAATCAAATGTTTGACCTCCATATAAAATATTTTTATTATGAATTATATTGCTTGGATTAAAATTTTATGAGCAGGTGAAAAACGTAGCTACATTCGATAAAAACTGCATAAATAAATAATTAAATTGAAAACAGCACGATAGATCAAGGTTGCGCGAAGAATACAGTGTGTTCCAATAGTTGAAGATCTCATTATACACTTTTGCTTAAAATATACTTTACATTAAAACTCTACACTCCATTTAAAAACAGTTTTGGTTCAAAAAAGAATTCGGTACAACACCAGACCAATGAAACACTCACGAAATTCACCCGAAATTATTAACAACAGTTTAATTGAACGACTGTTTTGGGTAGTACGGGGAACCCAAACAAAGAACAGCCGTAGATAACCTCTGGGTACGTTGGTGTCTTTGTGTTGCTTAGATTACACTGCTGGCAATTATATTTAAATCCTGTTAAAACAATTATTAATAGGAGAATGTTGATGTATGTAAGTAAATGTTGTTTATTTTTAAAAGTTGATTAAGTATGCACTTACGAGACATTGAGTTTTAATCAAATCTACAGATTGGCTTTGCAAGGATATTTGATACATAGACGTACAGAAAGAAGGGTAGTAAAAAATTCGGCACCGAATTCGTTTTTTAATATCCAAATGTGGAATTAAAGAACAAACAAATGCATTTTAAAAAGAAATATTAAAGTTGATACATGTATTTTTGCACTTCCTCTTATATTCTACCGTCTTATTTTGTATATTTTACCTTGGAAAACTGCCTTGGCCTACATTCAAATTTACATTTTGAAGATTCCGTCAATTTAAAAGTATTCAACTATTCATTAGAAATTTTTAATAATTCTAGAATATCATTCATGCATTACATCCGCAAACTCCGCCTCTGTATTAACAGTTAAAAACATGTTTTATAGTCCTCTAGACAACCAGCGTTGCCAGAGTGAATAGAAGATCTAAAGTTTTAGGAAAGTTTAGTTGAGGTAAAGGTATAAAAACATCAAATATGTCGAATTATATGTCCATATGTCAAACTTTGCAATAGAAACAAATTTGATGAGTCAACCTAATGATTGTCTGCTTTATACTTTATAAGATATTAAGAAAAGAGAAAAAAGCTGTTGATGTCTGAATTTTTATATCTACACTGGCAACGCTGCTTTAGTCTTGAGTGTTATAGAGAATAGAATCTATGAAATTTCTAGTTTAATTTTAGGATATGTAAGAATTTAAGCAACTGAGCATAAAGACGAAGTATAACTAAAGAAATCACTACATTTGGCAACTTATTATTATTTATGTAATGAAAGTATACAAGTGATTGTTTGTTGGACTTTAGCAACAATTGGATATAAAAATGGTAAGCAAACAGTCTTTGTTTATAATGTTCCGTTAAAAAAAATAATTCTGTTTTTAGGCTCGAGGACGAGGAGGTGGATGTTGCAAAAAATGCTTTTTAGGGACGTGCCTGTATATGTAAGTAATTTTTTGTATTAAATAATATACTTTATGGGTAAATATTGGTTTCTTAACTGTTTGTTGCCAATTAACGAAATATAGCAGACTGGATGGGGAATATCTGATGTTTATAATGTTTTTGTTTCAGATTTATAGTATTACTATTATTATTTCTAGTAGTATTCGTAATAGTACCTGTAATATTTAAATACAGTGTGGGAATACAGAGGAGTATAATATTTCCTACATGTGAGTGAAATAAAAAACAATATTTTCCAAATTAATTGAATATTTATCCGTTTTTAAGGGCTGGTAACACCTAAAAATTACTCAGACATTGACGGATACCAAATAAAAGGAGTGAAAAACTTTTACGTCAATCTACAACCCGACAATTCCACGATAGATGGCACTGAAAATATAACTCTCGGCGTTTGGCAAATTCTACCAGACGAATTATTGAGTGAATTAATAGATAATAATGATTACAATTATGATGGTATATTAAATAATGGAAATTATAGTATCTTACTTTATTTACATGGAAATGGACAAGACAGAACTCAATCAGTACCATTGTATGATGTTCTTAGGAAGTATTTCCATATATTTGCTGTTGATTATAGAGGTAACAAGAGTCTGCGGCTCTTCTTTCAGAGTGGATACAATGTTTTAAATAAATTAATGTTTTTTTTTAATTTTAGGTTATGGAGATTCAACAGTAGCTGAGTTAACTGAGACCACAATAGTTAGCGACATAGTGGTATTTTATAAATGGCTGGAACTTCGAACAAATTCAAAAATATACGTTTGGGGACACTCCTTAGGCACTGGAGTAGGTACCCAGTTGATAGCAAACTTGAAAAAACAAAATATTAACAGCAAAGGGCTCGTTCTAGAAACACCGTTTACGTCAGTCACTGATGTAATGATGACTCATCCTATTATCAAGGTATGTATTCCCTATTGGAGGTTTTATATAGTTTTCTCATAGTTACATGGTAACGTCATGTTAACCAAAGAAACTTTCGAATACTCCCTGGTAGTATTTACGTTTTGTTTTGTTATAGATTTTCTCATTTTTACCATGGTTCAGTTCAACTTTAATACAACCAATGGTAGACAATGGTTTTAATTTTGATTCGTCTAAATACATCTTAGATGTGGATTGCCCCATCATGATAGTGCATGCAAAGGACGATACAATTATTCCTTATTCTTTTGCTAGCGAGGTAGGTTTTAAGAAAAGGTTGGATCGGTTCTCATTATTTGACAAGAATTTGCTGCCAACTTGAATTCAAATAATTCTTCCTAGTTTTTGTAAATGTTAGAAATTAAATTTTTAGCTTTACCGCATTGCTGTAAATAATAGAAATTGGACGTATCAAGGAAATGTTACCTATTATCTCTTCGAAGATTTAGGATATGGTCATATGTACATCTTTAAAGCACCTGAACTACCAAATTATGTTAGGTAAGGATTACAAATCACCTACAGATATAGGTGGTGCTCCCTATGACAAAATTTCCTATGTCCTATTCAACGTTCTTCGACAATGCTGTGATCGTTTCAAATAGTTATAAGTAGGTTGAATTAAATGAAATATCAAATATATGGACAATAATGACTGATGTGGGGGTAATAAAACAATAATCATCCAGTTAATGTAAAAAATTTCAAATAAATAGATCGTTTTTGATGACAAACAGAAAGAAGAATAAATACTTAGCTACAGGTTTTATGTTGAAAAAATAAAACTTACCTTGTACACAGCACATAATTTTCTTTCGCATACACTTAGATGACATTTTCTTTTTCGATAATGGTAAATAATATTAACTAATTCACACACCCACACTTAAAGAAACAACAAAGTACACGTTCAAAAACCGTTAGAACTAAGATGGCGAAAACGACGATGTAACACATGTGCAAGTGTCTGGAATTACTGCCACCGGCATTACAGTTTTCATTAAATACAAAATTTTAGTCACTCAAAAAGCTCGCCAGATGGCACCACTCATACTTAAATATATTATTCAACCGAAAATATTAATGTTTATAATATTTATTTTAGAGATTTCATGGAAGGATGTGAAGAATTTGAGAAAAAGATATCATGAAATTGAAATATAAAAGTATTTCGCAATTATTGTGATAACAAAGGGAGCAAAATCATGTTTTTAGGTACTTTTAATTTTATTTTATTAGGAAAAATACATTTGGACTGTTACCTTTATATATTTCGCTTTTTTTTCTCCTTCTCCATTTACAGCAATTTTATTTAAAATTAATACTATACTAATATGTACACTAATCCTCACGCAATGTATGAGAAATACTGGTTGCATACCCTTCAGAGCCATCGAGCAATATTAATTACAAAGTCTGATGAAAAAATACACTTGTAAACAATTAATTTGTATGAGAAACGAATAGAGGTTTTACAATAATTCAAATTCAATTATGTTTCTAAAAAGTTTCGAAAAAAACTTTATTATGACTAAGTGTAGCATAACATCAATTCTTAAAGGATATTGATAAGACGTGAGATTAAGTAATAAGTATGAATAAATATTTATTTATTATAATTTATCAAAATACTAAATTGATAAATTGACAGGGTTTTAAAGGATAGGTAGATAAGTTTAAAAACTCCCTCGTATACTTATATCATCTCTAGTAAATTAAATGTTGAGCGTTACGCCTCTGGTCAATGAACCAAAATAAAACTCGAAATAATTTGTAATTTTACGGTTGTACTTTTATTGTATACATATAAAAATAGATTTTCTCACCTACCGTCATTCTTCATCCACTTCTTGGAGAATTTGAATTTGCCGCTCTCTGCAAATATTTCTTCCAGTTGGTAGGTAGATATTCGGGCTGGTCGAAAGTAACATGGCGAATAGTACAAAGTGGCAATAGTTTGTCATGAAATCTTTCGGATATGTTTTGTAAATGAAATCATTAAAATTTAATCTAACAAACAGTAGCGGAAGTGTGCAGTGGTATGTAGTGGTGTCAGTAAAGTTTTAATTAGGTGTATAGATGTATTTTCATTGAAAAACAACAAAATGAGGTAAGTTATCGGCTTTTGTGGTCAATTTATTCTCGATTTACCGATAAAATATCTTTGTTTTCTCTTGATTTTATAAATGTTTTATCAACACAAAACGTTTTAAATTAAATTTTGTTTATTTTATGGTTTTTGTATGGTTGTCAAGGGAAGGAAATGTAATTAATTTTTTAATAACAAGATAATAGTGACAGTATTCTCATGTAATTGTTTACCGCAAGGTTATTATGATAAACAATGTTTTTCTTAAGATTAGTAGGATATTTCTATATTATTTTGTTATATTTTTATCGATTCGGAAATATTGGGTGTGTTGAACCCGTTTGTAATGACGGGACGAAGTTTTCACCCCTATGTCTACCGCCTATAAGGACATATTTCCTTGAAATTTCACATTTTCTGCAGTAGCATGTTTAACAATGCAATATTGTAAAATTAAACAAAAACATATGGTGTGATTACAGTTTTTTCTATTTTAAAAAGAACAGATGTTTTTGTGGTTACTTTTAGCTTGCTTGTTCGATTTTGATTTTGTATAATCCGGATTTACCATAAGTAAAGGACAATATAAACAAAATGACACTTTCAGTTAAAATTAATCACATGTGACTAAGTACGAAAGTGAAATCAGTAGACGTTTCTTTGTAATAAATAAAATATTTCAATATATTCAAATAAAAACTGCTACTCATGCATTTTTAGAATATTAAAGGTGTCGGAAATGGTATACCTACTATACGCAAAAGTATTCTCGTTACATTAATTGAATTCTATTGTTTAAATTAAAAATACTTCCACATGATAATTTTTGTGCCTATTAATTATTGCCTCATCTTTTTCATTTTTATTAATAGTTAAAAAGTTACACCCACAAAAGCCTCTTTGTATACAAAATATTATTTAACAATATTTCAAAAATCATAATGGATGTTAATTTATTCCTGAAAAAGTAGGACAAATATTTGTTAAGACAATGAATTTTTTAATATTTGATGAGTGCTTGTGAAACTTATTGACCAATAATATATGAAAAAAATTAATATCATCCTGACTTATAAAACTCATCTCATATGACTGCCTATTTTAAACACAAAGCACTTCCAAAGATTACAAAAGATTTCTTACTATTTTTTAATCACTCTCCTAAAAATCTACCGGGTCTTCTGGTGTACTTCCTAGTGAAGTGACCTTAAGTAAACTTAATAATTGGTCGTGTATATTCTTACACCCACAATGCAAATTAATGTTATGTATAGTACTTTCAGTCCTACGAGTTTAGTAACCCAGTTAAGATGAGTGGGCTAACAAAGATTTACAACTTGCATAGCGTGATTTTTGGCTGTAAATAAATTAGTTATTTTCAATATAAAAGAAGTCGTGGACTACAAAAATTGAAAGTTGAACATATTTTTGTATATTTTGTTTGGAAATCTTGTAGAACATCAAAAAATTCTTCAGACGCCATTCATTCAAACTTAAATTTACATAAATTAAAAAAAGTGTAAAACCATAAAATGCAATCAACTATCTTAAATCTGGCGAGGACAATATAGTCTATTTTATATTAATCTCTCTTTCTGTTCACTTTTCTAATTGATACTTCATACTGCTTACAATAATTTGTCGTTTTCTAAAGAGGAATGTCCCAAATCCAACCAGTTTGTTTCCTCTATGAGCATGTCTGATATTTACAACAATTCCCAAAGGATTTAAAGTATTGACCATAAACTTACCTAACGTGTAAACAATCAAAAAGCCCTTCCCACTCATAACCTACATTGTCGATTCGATATTCAGGATATTTTCAAACAGAAAAGTTTCACTCTTACTTGAAATACTCAACTTGTAGGTGTATTAGTGACTATAAACATGTTCGCTACTATTAGAAAATCTAGAAGGTGAGGAATTTTCATTCAAAATACAGTTACTTCCAAAACTGGTTGATTTTATTTTTATTATTAAATTTGTTGCTAGTTATAATATACCTACACGCCATTTTGTTTAGGAAATTTGTTTCTGAGATATATCGTATAGATAAAATATCAAAATTGTTAGTATTGATACTTTCTAATATTGATTTTTTTAAAACACCAAATTTATAACGGTACTCTACACAGTATCGCCCATCTCTATATGTCACATTATTTGACGTACTCCAGAAATTTATTAATTTTGACGTTAGAATTGTCAATAATTCCAAATTATTACTTTCCGTTCTACACTCGCATTATTTACTCGACTTTTATTTAATAAAAAAATCAAGGGTCCTGGACAAAGTATAGTATTCTACTCGCAATTTGTGGCCATTATTCACTCGGGTGACTTGCGCCCCTCGCTTACGGCTCGGGGCGCAAACGTCACCCTGGCTATCATAAATTGCTGTTTAACTACGCATTATATATCAAGACGTTTAAATATAATACCTGTCAGAATGACATTTATATTAGTTTGAAATAATCAAAAGCTACCCAGACAAAATATACATAATATGTTATTTGTAGGACAGGACAACGTCTATCGGATCTTCTAGTTATAAGTTTTGTTACAGTAGTCATTAATTCGATTTTGAAAATGTAAAAATTTTTTCAGTATCGCCGAAATGAGTTCTTCCCAAGAAGTTCGAAGAAGGTATAATTTTTTGGATGAATTTTCGATTCTTACAAGGAAAAACACTGTATACATTGCTCTTTCACTTTATGATTTTTTTACTTTTCGACTATTACATAATAAAAAAAGTAAAAGCAGAAATAATGAAACACCCTATATCGTTTACAGTGTTTTTCGTTGTAAAGTTTCTATATATGTTAAATGCTAATATTTGGATGTACTGCTCTATTCATTTTATCCCACTATCAATACCACAAGTGTCAAAAGTCAAAATGTGTCATCTGTCATTTGTCTATTGTAGTATTTATACTTCATATATCGCTTTTCAGGCATATTTAATCTCTAATTATTTCGTTATAATCTATTAATATTCCAAATTTAATGAGATTTTTTTATTAATTCCATATCTCATTCCTTATCGGCAGCATACAGCGTTGCCAATTATTCGAAATTTCCTTATATTGAAGAAATTTTCAAATAAAAAAACACATCCACATCGACATTGTATATTTTAAATAAATTAGAAGTGCATTGATGTCAAACGTCGCATCTTCATTGACCTTAATAACCTTCTGACCCGTTTCGTACTTCATTATTTATGTACAAACATTTTTCCTTTTGTTAATTAGTGTAATTTGCGATGTACTTGTATCAAATTAATGTTTAATTGCACACTTTTTTTTTCATTTTGCTTCTATTTTTGCATGTTTTAATAGTGTTTTCGCACAACTTTCAGATGTGCGTTACTTTCAACAGGAATGATTTCAGCATGCATGCTATAATGACAATTACCTTCATTTTTATAAAATCGAAATTACATATCTGATAATTGGAAGCATTTGATATAAAAAATTTGACTACGCCACTGGGGAAATTAAAAAAATGTTTCACATACAAAAACAGTTGATAGCGTCATACAAATAATTTTTGGCCTAGGACGAAAACTGTCGCCTAGGTAACGATGAATTATTTAATACCTTTTCGACCAAATATGTAAACTATAAAACGTACAGACCCCTTTTTTTAAAGGAGACATTCTCTTATTAATGGTTTCGCAGGATTTTAGAAACACTCTGTACTGTTTCCACCAGTTTTTTTTAAACAAATTTATTGTGTAAAATCGGTGACTTTGTTATCTTGCGGAAACTGAAAAAGACTATTATCTTTGAGTAAAAATTACCTGAATTACCCCAATATTCCGTTACACAAGATAACATTCATAATTCTATTTTATTTAGATGACCTTTCGACCTTGTAAATTCATAAACACATTCGCGTTTATAACCCCTTGTATACAAATATTAGTGACCTAACTAATTTATGAGGGTACGCCCATGAATCATTGTAATATACTTATTCCTCACCCCAATACATCACTCACCCCGAAAGTTAGCAAGATGACTAAGGCCATTAATTTTAATAGGACAACATAGAATGTAGAATAATATATTATAGAAGGCCATGTTTTTACGCAAATGAAATGTACACTGAAAAAAGATTTATTTTTTTTTCGAAAATTTACTTTTTCTCCACCTTCAGAAATTTTGCATCTTCCTGTTTGTTGTTGGGTATAAAATTTTCAGGACAAAAAGTATATAGACGGTAAAATTACAGTAAAAAGGTTTCTCAGTATAATATTTGTTTGAAATTTTCAAGGTGGATGATTTAAAGAATATATCTTTTGTTCTTAAAACAAAGGTTTTGCAAAAGATTCCAGTTCGTTCTAAATATCCATCTCGACAGGACGTTGTTTAAATTCCACGAGATTTGAGAACAGGGGTGGCTTAATCAGATTTAAACGACTCTGTACTTAGTTTTATTTTAATTTTTTACTGTAGTATTAAGGGGCTGTGGAAGGGTCCTAATAACAGGGTGGACTATTTACAAATTATTACTGAAATATTTAAAAAAATTTATATTTTAAAGTACTTCAAACCTGATCAGGACTTAGTTATCAAATTATTGAAAATTTTATAGCTCTTTTTTGATATTTTTATCATTTGTTACCGACTTTATTACCCAGCTGAAAAAGAGAGTTAAAATTTTGAACTACCTCAATCCGATTCTGTACTATACTTTACGATTCCAAGGATTACAGTGATACTGAGCAGGGTTTGAAAAAAAAACGTAATTTATTATATACCTTGAGATATTATTGTGTAAGTAGTAATGGTGATCTAATTTTTGTATGAACTTTGTACGAGGATGGGTTATTAAATACAGCACTCTGAGGTATCGAAGTGAAGAGTTTAACTTGGAAAAATGTTCTTTAACCCAGCCCAAAGTGTAAAAAGCTAAACATTTTTCGAAGTTTCCTTCAAATATCGATAACTGGCCATTTGACTCACGCCGTCTGGTGGTGAAAAATCAAACTATAGTTCATTTCAGAAAGGTATAGGGTAATAAAACCTCTTTAGGTATGCAAAGGGAGCACAGAGTGACCCAACGAATATTTAAGCCACTTTCATAGTTTTAAAAATCCCTCTTCGCTTCCAATATGGACCATTATTAGTTTTTTCCCTTTACCTGAAGGCACCTTAATACCCGTTGACAGGCCTTCCATGAAAGCTTAGCGTGCACTAGTTATATTTTTGTCTTGCCACATTTTTGGTTATACATTTCATTAATCCACGTCTCATCAAGATAAAAGATTTTCTTCTGCTCTGTTCTATACAGCTTTATACTTCTTAAGTACTTTCGTCGCCAGCAAACATTTTCATCGCTTTCCAGTAAAAGTGCTTTACGGTTATGCTTTTCCCAGGCAAAATCCATATTTCTCAAAGTGGTCCATGAAAGTTTTTTAGTTATCAACGGAATACTGTCAACCTGGCCAAGCACCATTAAAAGCTTATCTAGGGTGGGTATTTCTTTTTTAAAATAAAAAGAGTGAACTTTTCTTCGAATTATACTTTTGGTTTTTTCATCAAGGACTTTTACTGGTCTGTCTGGACTTTTCTTGGGAGGCTCCACTTGGCCTGCTATCTTTCTTCCTTGCAATAATTTAAAAACGGTGGACTTTCCAACTCCAGTCATTCGGGAACATCGGTCGACAGTTTCTTGTACAGTAAATTAGGCAGAGGCACTAATAGAAGGTTAAACGGTACCTGTTAAACGCAAAACGTAACTGTATAATCTACTATACCTAAGTAATCCCTACACAATATTTCGATATTGACACTTCAGTCCAGAAAACATACTTTTCCTAATTCTCTTACGCAATTACTTGAAATTTTAATATTACAAACAATACTATTTCAAGACCTACGCCTATGGCCGACACCGAAATTCCTCATTTTATTACCCTATACCTTTCCGAAATAGACTATAGTAATAGCCAACAAGCACTTGCTGTTTACATTGATATAACGATTTATTAACGGCCCTCTTCTTCTACAGAAATCTATTTTTGTTTATTTTGTGTTCCTTCCTTTTGTCTAAAAGTATACTATTCCAACTCTTACAACCCTCTTTACTGTCCTGTATGTTGTGTCATGAATTACGCAGATTCCTTTCAGCAATCTTCACTTACTACTGTTTGCAGATAGACTACAATAGAAATTTCCAGCATTCAATTAATCAAATTCTTATCACCAACAGCGTCAATGTTTATTGTTGTAATTGTTTTAATTTTAACAAAGAGACAATAAATTGACTACACATGTGTTTTCTTATCAAACTGTAACAGTTTCCTAAAGATAAAAATATTTCAAATCAACAATTTTAGGAATCTTCTACAGTGCGGTCATAAATTATGGTATAAATGCATAAACAAAGGCGTTGTTTATTGAGTCCGCATCCTATCGCCAACACCAACTTTTTCTCTTTGATCTAGCGGATAGGATTACTTATGAAACTGGATAGATACAATGTTGAAGTAACTTTTGAACCAATTTTTTTTTATTTTTTGAGTCACTTATTCAGTATCTCTAAACACAACTCTGTTTTTGGCGTTTAAAGTTTGCAATTTTTCAAACAACCCCGCACAAATCTTATGGGAATTGGCTCCCGGTCAAATTGGCTGAAATTTGGATATGTTGTTCCTCTCGGCATCCTGAGCAAAAGTCTCAATGGGCACAAAGCACAATTTTGTTTATTTTGGCTGCTACAGAGCTCCAAAGCTCCTCGGATTGATCATTATTTACTACTCAAAATAGTGATCTCCCGGAAGTTTACTATTTGCTGCGTTGAGAAAAAAGTACCCTCTCATGTTTTCAGGGGGGCTAAACTCAAATCAAATGTCAGTATGATCATTCTGCTCGACAGCTGTCAACTGTCTTCATCGCCTTTTTGACATCAGTTTTGAATTCGGGAACCTCAAAAACATGTATTCACATGTGGATTTTATCAATTTTGATCATTGCTTGCTGTTTGACACTTAGTTGACAGCTGTCAACTGTCTATACCGTGTTTTTGACATCAGTTTTGTTTGAACTCGGGAACCTCAAAAACATATATTCACATGTGGATTTTACCAATTTTCATCATTGCTTGTGGTTTGACAGCTACTTGACACCTGTCAACTGTCAGAATTATCATACTGACGTTTGATTTGAATTTAGCCCCCCTGAAAACATGAGAGGGTACTTTTTTCTCAACGCAGCAAATAGTAAACTTCCGGGAGATCACTATTTTGAGTTAGTAAATAATGGTCAATCCGTGGAGGTTTGAGGCTCCGTAGCGGCCAAAATAAGCAAAATTGAGCTTTGTGTCCATTGAGACTTTTTCTCAGGTTCTCAACCTAATCAATTCCCATAAGATTTGTGCGGGGTTCTTTCGCGAATTGTTTTAAAACGTCTTATAATAGTTGCGAGGTTGTCAGATTGTCAGGATAGTGTTATTTGAAGTTTTTCTCCGCTCTTAAGTTAGCCCCCGCTCGACTTAGTCCCGGGACCCGAAGGAGTTAAACCCCCCACTGGATAAGGTTGTGTTCTATACAATAACCTTTGCTATCCCTATTTTTACCTATTCTTTTTTTCTAATCTTGGAAAATGTTTCCAGTACGGCCCTCGCTTATAAAACAATAAAAATATTAATAAATTTCCACCAGGTATATCACCAACGTCAAACGTCTAAACCACCTCCGACCGGATCATCTGGTTACCCCCATTTTTTTTATATCGATTCGCGGCAATCTGATCAAGTCTTGTGACACATTTCAAAACGTCGCCGAGAGTGGAGATACATTTGTTTCTGGCCCGACACTCGTTTGATTCCTTACACGGCGTACGCAATAATACTCGTACTTAGCAAGTTGACTGACTACGCTAGTTTTTATTCTTACCTAGTGGACTTTGCTATCTGTATCAGGTCATTTCCTGGTTGAATTCGATTATCAGTAGTTTTGTTTTTAATTTATTTTTTTATTAGTAGTCGGTTGTATTGTTTTGGTGTGTTGAAAAGTGAAGTGTTGGTGAGAAACATGGACGTTTTGGAAAGTGATCTTTATCGGCAATTGGACAAATTGGAAGAGGAGTTTAATGTTATTTTGAACTATAGGGATAGTGTTTCTTCTGTTGATAGTACTGGTAGTAAAAAAGAATGGGAAGATTACTGGGCCTGGTCAGTATATTATTTAATTTACACGTATCTATATTTGAAAAAATTACCTTCAACTTATAATGTAACTTTTGCCTTTGCAACTTTATATCGCTATATCTCAAGAAAACTACAGACATAAGCTGCAGGGTAAACTATAGCTCATATTTGGTGCTATAATTGAGGAAATTTTCAAAAAATTTTACATGCTCAATTTCAAGAAAATTGGTTAAATGTTTTTGCCCTTTTTACATCCTTTTATAATATTGTCAATTTAAAATAAATCATCATTATCGTAATAATCAAGGTAGAACTTCAAAAATTTGTTCGTACCCAGTTGACTCATGAAGATTACAATCGTGCTGGTCGCAATCGTGACTCTGAAACACAATGTGTAGCACGTTTTTTATATATTTGTAGCAAACTTTATTTATATTTCGAAGACTGCCATTAAGAAGCACGTACTTACCACTCTAATTACAAACTATAGTCTATTTGAAAATGTTTGATAGTGCAGTGTCCATAAAATTATAGTACGTCAACACTATACCCAACGAAAATACAATAAAAAGAGAAAATGTACATAGAAATTAATTAACTACAACTAGCAAAATGATTTTATCATTTTTTTTTTAATAAAACATATCTTCTCCGACACTCTTTCGATTTTTTGGGTGTAGTTCTAGTTAAATATTTATTTTATTCTGTTTTTTAGTATTTGTTGTTATAGCGGCAACAGAAATACGTCATCTGTGAAAATTTCAACAGCCTAACTATTACGGTTTATGAGATACAGCCTAGTGACAGTTGGACTGACAGCGAAATCTCAGTAATTAGGTCCGTTTTTTACCCTCTACGGTACGGAACCCTAAAAATGATGTCTGTCATTCAATACTTGTTAAGTTTTGTTGAGCAGTTTGTTTAAAATGTAAATTTTTAAGACTGGAAATTTAAGTAATCAATAACGTTGACAAGTGTAAACATATTTCGTATCAAGTATCTATACTACAGATGAGTGAATATTTGGGGTTTGTCTACTGATAACAAAAAAAATGTATACCTTTTCTTATGGCTATCTCACACGGTCAGGATCGGATAGTGAAGTTAGATATATACCACCAACAGAGATATTATTATTAGAAAATGTAGATCCAAAATTGAAATTAAATTATTCGAAAAACGGGGTATATATATAAGGTAAAAGTTAAAAAAAAATTAAGGTTTTTTTAATAGAAAATAAATAAGCAAAAATTATATTTTAAAGCAATACATTTCCTCTTTGGTCTTCCTAACCAAAATCAAAACTGTTTTTACAAATTTTCTATCACGAATAAAATAACCTTCTTCTAACCTAACCGGTACCGGACCGTCTACAGACACGTGTAGGAATACCATGACCTTCTGAATAAAATTTCAAGTTTATATACTCATCTCTATTTCCAAATAATCGATTACCTTATTGATAACGATTTGTTTGTATTCTGATAAAAGTATAGCCTGGAAGACACTTAAAACCATACTTATGAGTTTAGTTGGTGTAAAATTTTGTTAAAATGTGGGATGATTATGTACTGGGGTGAGTAAAAAAACATTATAATTTGAATTTTTTACCGTAGTCGAACCTCACGGTTGGTTAAACAAACACCGAAGCCATAGAATGTTAAAAACTCGAGGTTTATATTGTTTCAAGGTAAAAACATATAATTTTACAAAATAATTCATAAGAAACGTATGGTCTGTATCGTATTTCTAATGACAGTTGGCACACTTTGGTCTGCGCAGGTGGGTAACACGTTGATACAATCTGCATGGGCGTAGAATAGACATTTTTGAAAAATTAGACGACGTACCCTACGTACGACATAATTTCGTAAGAAATTTGGAAATAAGACATCCTTGGAATAGAATTTTTGTTGTATTGTAAGATATCTTTTTAAATTTAAAGAAAAAGATATGACTTTGGTCGGTTTTTGCAAACTAGAAAATTTAAAAAAAGTAATGCAAATTGTACTGTGTAACATATCTAAAGAAAGGGCTTATTGCGAGAGACTCTAAAACATATTTTTTTAAATTTTAAAATGAATAGTTTCCAAGTTTTTTCTATAAAAATTAAAAATTTCCGTTCTTCATAAGGAACCGCCAGTTCAACTAACAGTTGACTAGATTTGTAAAATATCTACTAACTGAATATATTCTGTACACGTTATAAATATAAGTATTGTTTGTTTTGCCTTTTTTATATTCTTAATGTCACATACAGTACAATGTACTTTACAAATAAGGGTTGTTTATGTCTAACTTATACAGAGTGAGACAATTTAACCGGCGATGAGAACAATAAATTTACTATGAGAATATTTATGAAGTTGAATTATTGAAAATCATAGACAGTGGACAACGTATTATACCAAAATATGTAAACACCCTATCCCCCTTTTATTTTTCAATAAAAATTTTGTCAACGCTTTTATCCATATTTATATGAGAAAATATTAAATTTTATGTATGTATGCTTCATGCGATACGGCCTGGTAACAGACGGGTGGACAGACAGTTAGACGAACGGATAGCCGAGTCTTAGTAATAGGGTTCGTGTGTTACCATTTGGGTACGGAACCCTAAAAATGGCCAGAGTAAAAACCTAGAAATTATTTACAGACATAGGTCTTCCACTAGAGGTCGTCTGTCTTTTCCAATAAGAGATGGGGGAGAGTGGGTACCTTGATATGGAAAAAAAGCTTAAAAGTTCGGCTCTGCATAGTCGATCTTTGCAGACTTAGTCTTGTTGAAAGAATTACTCAACAAAACGTGTTCGTTAGAGGTAGAATATTCACCTGGAGTTTTCTTGAGATACAGAGCTAGACAGTTGAAATGTCACTTAAAAAAAAAAACGTTTTCTAGGTTTTTTTATAACAATCTAAAAAGCATTATCGATGTGATTCACCTTTTCTAAACAATGCGTAATTTGTCACAATATTGAATGTATAAAATATTAAATATTTGATATGATAATAATATCAAACGGGTTGTTGAATATATCAGTTTCCTCTTAATTTGTTTGTTATCGGGATTTCAATACTTCCCGGAAACAGGCAAAAAAAACACAAGGCAAATATAATTGTCTCACCGTACAGTTATGTCCTCGACTCTAGATAAAACTACAGGAAGTCAGTGAATAAACACCAGAAAAATTGCTGATCAAAAAAACACACTCATACTAAGAATTTGGACCTTCAGGAATCTTGATGAATAAAAATATTCCCAGTATAATCAATAGAATATTTCAATACGTTTTTCCAACCCTTACATAGTTAAGATCGTTTTATTAAAAGTAACAACTACAAACCGGTCCTTATATACGCTAACTTTTTGTCTGCACACATAGGCGTCCGCAATATTTTTTTTTTAGTTGAAATAGAAAATTTTCCATTGTTTATAATTAATTTATTATAATTTTTTACAGCGAACAATCCATCGCTAGTGCCCGAGCAAGTGTGATGGTATATGACGATGTTAACAAAAAATGGGTTCCATCGGGCACGTCGTCGGGTCTTTCCAAAGTGCACATTTATCAACACACGGTACATCAGACGTTTCGAGTGGTCGGAAGGAAACTTCAAGACCATGAGGTAAGTCAAAAAATGTCAGATTTTAAAAATTCTTTCACCTACAGAATTCAAAATTTGGTACCGGTACTTTTTTAAAAAAATTAGTGGTGGTGAGTTCAAAATAATCAAAAATCCATTACCAGTTAATGCAATTTTAATTTACGATTGTATCGACGACTTTATATATCATCTAGACATAAACAACTTCCAACCTATTAAAATTCTTTACGTTTATCAGTCCACAATAAATAGTTGATAAAGAATTTCTAAGAATATTCAGTGAAACTGTTGACCACCATCATTTTCATTTGAATAAAAAGCTTTCGAGGCACAGGTACTCTTTTGAGTATGTTTTAAAACGTTCAAGTACCATTTATTTCTATAAAAGGTATATAAACTTAATTTTTTGGTAATTTTCTCTTTAATTAATTCGTAAGTGACAGTTTTTTTTTAATCAGTGTGTGATAACCGTCGGGTAAATATTAAATATTAATATTTTCATGGGAAAGAGTAATTTTGGAGCAATCTCCAACAAAATCATGAAAAATATAAAGACAATCACCTCTTTTTTTAAACTTTTTTAGAGACTTATGGAGAAACAAGCAGACATAGTTATTGTTTTCAAATGTTTTCTTAATCCGGACCTGGATTGTTATTAGTAAATGGGTTCAATCATGTGTATCAAATACCAAAAATATATACGGGATTATTCGTTAGTTATGATCTTATAAAAAAATTTTCAATGAAACTCCCTGTACATCTCGTTATATTATTCACTATTACCCAGCATTTTAATCATATTTTTTTTTTTGTTACTAGGTCGTCATAAATTGTGCCATTTTAAAAGGACTGAAATACAACCAAGCCACGTCGACGTTTCATCAGTGGCGAGACAATAAACAAGTCTACGGATTAAATTTTAGCTCTAAAGAAGATGCCGATTGTTTTGCTAGAGCTATGTTCCATTCGTTAGAAGTAAGTGGGATATTTTTTTTTGTTGCAATTGTTCCACTGCTCTATTGTCTCCCAACGTATTATTCGTAGTTTCATTCGTAGGAATACTCTATTTTATTGTTACCATACTATGAAATATTTCTTTTATTTGACAAATTTTAAAACAGTAATGTTTTCTTATATTTCAAGAATTTTCGATAAATTTGGCAACACCGGTATTTTCAAGAATTACTGTTTATTCTATTTACATAACCTCAAATTATCTATTCTATTGTACTTTTTAGGTACTTAGTAACATAGTTAGACAACCGGCACCAGCAACCCAATACCTCCCTCCAACGCAACAGATCCAACAAATGCAACAAATACAACAAATGCAGCAGCAACAACAACAACCACCTCAAATTCAAATGCAACCACAACAACCCCCGCTGCCACCGCAAATGCCGCAACAGCCCCAATACGATGAGGATATGGGGTATCGCACTATGACTCGCGAAGATGTCGCTATACTTCAAGAAAGAAGGATATCGTCAAATTTAATGTCGCCTCAGCAAACCTCTCCGATGACTCCGCAAGTAAACAACGTGCCTGTACCACCTGCCATGCCGATGGGCGCGCCTAGTCCAGCATCTCCACCTCAACAGAATGTTCCTGGTAAATATAATTATAGACAAACAAAGTTCCGTTTTTGAATAATTTTTTTTATAGTAGGTGTGAATCAGACAGGACACCAACGAACGGTTAGCGCTCCTCCAGCACCTCCTCCACCACCGGGTCCTCCTGCTCCTCCGACTGCGGCGGCAGCTCCTCCACCGCCGCCTCCTCCTCCTATGAATATGTCACGGTCACAAAGTAGCGATGGCGGTGAAGTTAATTCATTGGCTGCACAATTACAAAATGCTAGGCTCAAGAGAAATAGTAAGGTTGGTATTTAATGTTACAATTCTTATAAAATTAATCTTAATTAGCTGAAAACTAACTATTAAAATTAACCTAATCGAGACAAAAATTATCAAATATAAAATTCCCAAAAAAAAAGTTATTAAAATTTACCAAAAACATGAAAATTTACCAAAAAGGAGCTAAAAACTATTAAAATTTTTTAAAAAATGGCTAATTTAATTAAAATTGAACAAATAATAGCTAAAAACTATTGAAGTTAACCAAAAATAAGTGGAAAATGATAAAAATGACCGAAAAATAACTAAAAATTATTAAAATTACACAAAAAATATCAAAAAAACTGATCAAAAAGAGACAAAAACGATTAAAATTGACCAAAAAATGATTAAAAACTATTAAAATTGGTCAAAAAACAGCTATAAACTATGAACATTTACCAAAAAATTGCTAAAAATTATTAAAATGTTCCAAAAAATAGTAGAAACTATAAACATTGTCCAAAAAGTAGCCAGAAACTATTAAAATGATCATAAAATATGTAAATTTGAAGCTAAAATCTATTAAAATACCAAGATTTGCCAAAGATTAGCTAAATATTAATCAAAACATTGCTAAAAATTATAAAAAATTGCTAAAAACTATTAAAATTTGCCAAAAACCGCTAAAAACTATGAACATTTATCAAAAAATAGCTAAAAATTATTAAAATTTTCCAAAAAATTGTTGAAACTATAAACATTGACCAAAAAGTAGCTAAAATTATTAAAATTGTTCATACAATAGCTAAAGTTGACCAAAAAATAACTAAAATTTATAAGAATTAACCAAAAGTAGTTAAAATTTATTTAAATACCAAGATTGATCAAAAATTAGCTAAAAATGATTGAAAATAATCAAAACATTGCAAAAAATTATAAAAAATAGCTAATAACTTATAAAATTGACCAAAAATAACTGAAAAATTTCAGATATTAAGTGAAGGCAACCCTACTCTATTAAATTGAAACAATGAAATAACAGACCATAAACTTGAATTGGTATTTCCGACTCAATATTCCAAAAATTTAAATTTCAATCCCCATAACACATACTATATTCGTGCCTTAACAATTCTAGAATAATATACTAAGTAATAAGTAAACTTCTTCTTAAGGTACTTAATTGAAAATTATTTTCGCACTACTTAATTTCATAACTGTACTTCTAACAACAACAACAACGGGTTAAAAAAAAATTGCAAATCGTAAAACACTTGGTGAAGTAAACATTCTGCTCGAAATTCCTTATTTGTCATAATTTTCCTCTACCATTCCAATTTTCTACAAACTGTACATAATTTTCGGTCCAAATAGGTTTTTTTTTTCATTATCTAATCGGTTTTGGTATGATTAATCTGGTCCAACCCAAATATGACTCATGGTTCAAGAAAAATTATTATATTGTGGTAAATATTTATAGAATACCCCTCCACCGACTGAAAACAGTGGATCTTCTACCAGTAGCGGAGGTAGCAGCAATTACGGTACTCTAGGACGCGGAGGAGGTAACAGTATGGCTTCCATGATGGATGAAATGGCCAAAACTTTAGCCAGAAGAAGAGCCGCGGTAAATATCTATCATATAATCTTCTTAGTCCTCTCCTACAATCATTCCTTTTTTTTTTATTATTTTAGGTGGAGAAAAAAGTTCCCGACAACGTCGAAGATGAGAAAAAGGCTGCAATTTGGGAAAAAACCAATACGTTACCCAATAACACGTCTAAATTTAGTTCAGAATCACCGAAGGGTGTTCGAAAGAGATTCGGTTCGGCTTCCGAAGAAACGATATTGAAAGTTAATGGCCTATCAGAAGTTGGAGGACTTTCTATCGGTCCTACCGAAATGGAGAGCCTCAAAAATGAGATAGTTAAAGAAGTTAAAAAAGAAATTGCAAAAATGAAACAGGATATATTAGATGGTGAGAGATATTCTTTAATATTCGATTTTTTATCCACAGTAGTTCTATCATTCACCTTCTTAACCCTTTTCCACCACTAGCTACGCCTCTTCTTGGCCACTTCCACCCTTAGCTACTCCTCTTCTTAACCCCTTCTACTCCTAGCTACGCCTCTTCTTCTCCTAACTATGACTCTTCTTAGCCTCTTCCACTCCTAACTTCTCCTCTTCTTAGCCTCTTCCACTAGTAGCTACAATCCTTCTTAACTTCTTCTACTCCTAGCTACTCACCTTCTTAATCCCTTTCCCTCCTAGCTATGCACCTTCTTATCCCCTTCTACTCCTAGCTACGCACCTTCTTACCCTCTTCTACTCCTAGCTACGCCTCTTCTTATCCCCTTCTACTCCTAGCTACGCCTCTTCTCAATCCCTTCCACTCCTAGCTACGCCTCTTCTTAGCCTCAGCCTCTCGTAGCTATGAATCTTCTCAGCCTCTTCCACTAGTAGCTACGGCTGTTTTTATCCTCTTCCACTCCTAGCTACAATCCTTCTTAACTTCTTCTACTCCTAGCTACTCACCTTCTTAATCCCTTTCCCTTCTAGCTAAGCACCTTCTTATCCCCTTCTACTCCTAACTACGCCTGTTCTTAGCCACTTCTACTCCTAGCTACGCCTCTTATTAGCCACTTCCACTCCTAGCTACGCCTCTTATTAGCCACTTCCACTCCTAGCTACAATCCTTCTTATCCCATTCTACTCCTAGCTACTCACCTTCTTAATCCCTTTTCCTCCTAGCTATGCACCTTCTTATCCCCTTCTACTCCTAGCTACAATCCTTCTTATCCCCTTCTACTCCTAGCTACGCCTCTTCTTAGCCACTTTCCCACATAGCTACGCAACACGGTAGTTCAAATGTACCATCCTTCAATTTTTATATATTCAAGCATTAACTTGAATAAATCGCTATTAATTGGCATATACGAACTGAATTTTTTAATTTTTTTGTATGTTGAATTGATTTTTGTATTTTTTTTTGCAGCTATCAAATCAGAACTGAACCGGAGGTAATTTACGTGCAAAGGCAGTTACCTTTGCTATTTGATAATTATTGAATCTTTTGTATAATTTTTACACACGAACCAGACTAAAAAATGACGACAATTTGTAACGTTTAAGATGTAAGTAATAATAATAATAATCTCGAAATTTTTAACGTATATAATTGTACGTTTTAATTTTTTTTTTAATGGAAAAAAAGGAAAAAAAGTAATCGCTGTCGTACATAATAAAAAAATCGGCTGTTCTGTACGATTTTGAGTAATTTTTTTTATTTATACGAAAAGGGGGTTGTGTAAGATTCTAAATAAAATAGATACCGCTCAACAAATACAGGAGGCTCTACAAAAAAACAACAATTAAATCTTTTTTTTTTTTCATCAAAACTTCCAAAGATACAAATACTTTTGTGAAACTGGTTGTGATATTAAATATATAAACGGATTTTTTTTTGTAGAAACTTTTGTGTGAAAGTAAAAAGAGTATTTCAAAAAATATAGGGACGTGAGTACAGGATAGCTGAAAGTTTTTTCATTAAAATTGCTAGATAGATGTCGTGAGAAAATAGAGCACTTTTTATATTAAAATAATAAGTTTTAACATAGTATTTATTTTACTATTATATAATTTATATTATTAAATATTTAAAATGTTTTTAGTGATTCCTATGTTGCGCAGTCGAAGTGAGGGATAATTTATTGTTTTTTTTTTAATAACTAATATTGTATTTTTAGATTTTTGGATAATTATATTTTTAAAACTACTTTTTATCTCCAAGTTGACTTATCTCATCATCGTCATATTTTGCCATATAAAAAGCAATTCAATAACCATTGAAATAACCAAAAATGGCTAAAAACTATTAAAATTAACAAAAAATAGCTAAAAACGATTAAAATTAACAAAAAAATAGTTAAAAACCATGAAAACTAACCAAAAATAGCTAGGAACTATTAAAACGAACAAAAATTAGGTAAAAGCTATTAAAATTAACCAAAAATAGCTAAAAACCATTAAAATTAACCAAAAAACTATTAAAACTAACCATAAATAGCTAAAAGCGATTAAAATTAACAAAAAATAGCTAAAAACTATTAAAACTAACCAAAAATAGCTAAAAACGATTAAAATTAACAAAAAATAGCTAGAAACTATTAAAACGAACAAAAATTAGATAAAAGCTATTAAAATTAACCAAAAATAGCTAAAAACGATTAAAATTAACAAAAAATAGCTAAAAACTATTAAAACTAACCAAAAATAGCTAAAAACGATTAAAATTAACAAAAAATAGCTAAAAACTATTAAAACTAACCAAAAATAGCTAGAAACTATTGAAACGAACAAAAATTATACAAAAACTATTAAAATTAACCAAAAATAGCTAAAAACGATTAAAATTAACAAAAAATAGCTAAAAACTATTAAAACTAACCAAAAATAGCTAAAAACGATTAAAATTAACAAAAAATAGCTAAAAACTATTAAAACTAACCAAAAATAGCTAGAAACTATTGAAACGAACAAAAATTATACAAAAACTATTAAAATTAACCAAAAATAGCTAAAAACGATTAAAATTAACCAAATCTATTAAAACTAACCAAAATTAGCTAAAAGCGATTAAAATTAACAAAAAATAGCTAAAAACTATTAAAACTAACCAAAAATAGCTAAAAGCGATTAAAATTAACAAAAAATAGCTAAAAACTATTAAAACTAACCAAAAATAGCTAAAAACGATTAAAATTAACAAAAAATAGCTATAAATTATTAAAACTAACCAAAAATAGCTAGAAACTATTGAAATTAACAAAAATTATATAAAAACTATTAAAATTGTCAAAAATTAGCTTTAAACTATTCAAAGTAACCAAAAATAAAAATAAACCAAATCAGCTAAATACTATTAATTACCGAAAATAGCTAAAAGTTATTAAAAGCAATTCGTAACTTGATGTAATAAATTTCCGTGGTAGGTCTAATGTATATTAGAGAATTAATGCCCGAGATGTCTTTTTTCCGTGGTGTAGTTACAATCTACCTACTGCTTCAATCTTCCTATCAAAATATACACTATTTATTACTTATTTTATGTAGCTTCTGCCTGTACACGGAAATAGAGTTGTTATTTTCAAGTAGAACCAATTTTACACGGTAGTTCAAATGTACCGTTCTTAAATTTCAATATTTTGTATTCCAAATTGTCGAAAAATATTGCAATTTTACAATATATACATTTTAATGATCCAAAAATCTAATAATATAAAAAAAACTCTAGAATTAAATTATTTTTATTTAATTTCGATTTATTTCATAATCGAAACAACAGTATTATCTTTTTAAAGTGTCTATTAAATTTTACCCAAAAAATTGACAAAGACTGAATTGATATTTATACAAATTTTATACTGCCTGTGGAAAAACACTGTCTTTAATTGGTATACTGTACGGATGAATAGAAGAATCTTAATTTTATTGAATCAAAGCTCTCTTTAGAATCATCTTAATCGATAGCGTATTTTTATCGATAATCGATTTTTCTATTTGTCTAAGTTGCATTGCACAAGCTTTTATATAAAAAAAATTGAAAAAAAAATCGTCCCATATCTAGTACTGCGTAACGCTTGTATATAATCTTAGGTTAAGGACTTCCAATGATCATTTTTTAACTCGGAAATTGAACGCAAACTGATCATTACTTTAAATTTAACAATTTCCTTTGCTACAGCAGACAAAAAACTACCTAATTTTTCCCTTTTACTTTATCGTTTCGAAGAAAACTTCCTCTAACCCACTTCCCTTATACTCCTTCTTCCATTCCTCCCAATATGTGGAGAAATTGGGAAACTTTAAAGTTTGTTCTTCCACTCAGTAGATCCCTTAATCCTATTCAGTGAAATATCCGCAAAACTCCTCAGAGTACCGCAAGTTTCATTCCACAGCATCTGCATTGTTTCTTTGATGGTCTTGATCCCACTAGATTTTTCTCCTCCTTTCTTTGCTAGTTTATTTTCTTTTTTTTCCTATGTGAACATGAAAACAATTGGGACCAACACAGCATTTCATATGCTCTTTCTTTTAGTATCCACTAAAATCCTAGATATTGTGTCCTGGGATTCTTCATTCCGCAAACATTCTTTTTTCTCCACTAGTTTGAGCTTCTTAAAGCCTATTCAGGAAGTATTGTCCTGCTAGAATATAATGTAAAAATCCTTGATGTATTCTTACTCTGACTTCCTCTAATCTCACATGTTCTCGCCTTTTCGTGGTCTCCATGTATTGGAAAGTTTGTGGTTTCTCAATAAAACTGCACTATTTAAATTAAAGTTAATTTTTCGTAGTAGTTCAAATGTACCATTCTAAATTTTTGATATATCTGGGAATGTAACAACTGAAATCGGTAGTTCAACGCTTATGATTATAATTAAAGGACAAATTTGGCTATAATAAAGCTAGAACCTACAGGGTTGGTCAAAATGAGTGCCAAATTTTTGATTTGGTATTAAAGTAATGATCAGTTTTTTTGTTTTTATTTTTTTTGGTTAATATTTTGTTGAAGCTGCTCCATCGGGATACTGAAAAGAAGAGAAACAAGGCCGTGTATATTTATAGAATCCATTAGAAGCTTGATAGAGTAGCGTAAATCATGATAATACATCGAAATGTCAAAAATTTGAACCGGTTTTTTCAACGGAAGGGCACAATTGAATTGGAGCAGGACCTAATTAGCCCGAAAAATTGATAACAGTATTAGTTGAAAATTCTGGTTCTTTCTTTAATTTGTTACGTTTACTTGAGACAATTTTGAAACGAGCGATTTGTATAAAAAAAAAATGGAAATATAATCAATTTGTGATATTGTATTAATATATATTGCGTTTATTTTTATTGTACATTATTATCAAGCACTTTATATTCGTACATGTGTCGCGTATGTCCAATTTTTAAGGAAATTTAATTTTGAAAAAAAAAATTCATAGAAACGACTCAATTTTGCTGGTAAGGAATAAATTTTCCATATATAAAATTGTTAATTGTTTTTATTTTTACGTAAAAAATAATATCGGGGAAAAAAATTACCAAAGAAAATAGAAAAAAAAATTGTATTTCAAATTTAATATATATTTATTGTAAAAATAGACTTCTCCCAACTATTATTCCGTATTTTTACATAAAAGGATAATTTTTCAAAATTTTTTTCACGATTATCAAAATACTTGAAAGTTTACTTTAAAAATGGGACATGCTGTATATTTAGTTGATTTATTTTTGTATGTGATCTCAATTTATTCAAAAAGTAACACACCGTTTTCAAATGAGTTTTTTTTCGTTCAAAAGTGGTTTTTCTTGATTAACCTTTCGTTGTAAATTATAAAGTGTATTTGAAATAAACATATTCAAATTATCTACCAATTTATTCTCCCCGCAATCCCTAATTTATTCCTTTAAAAATAATTTTGTGTATTTTTGATATTTTCAAAATTTATTTAAATACATCAAATAATTTCCATAAAAAGAGAACAACCGGTATAACTTTTTTGTTTATCTTTAATAAATTTTCGTAAATTGATCTCAAAACAATAAATTTTTCAAAAAACTCGCCTTGTTTGCCGTTGCTGCATATCTCGTTCCAAAATATATAAATAAAGGACAACCGGTATTAGCCTAGTCAAAGTACACATAGAACCTCACAAAAAACTTGAAATTTTCCGGAAAATCGTCGAGTGAAAATTTTTGTTTTTGTTTTTTCGCTCTAATTGTTTAAATAATAAATATACAGAAAAAATTCTAAACCAAAATTTGTAGCTGATGCATTTATCTACAAATTTTGTCTGAAGAATTTTTCTGTAAATTGAAAAGTTTACGGGATAAAATTAATTTCAGTGGTATTCAATTCGTGGTTACGCGTGAGCCAAATTTATTAACCGCTCGACTTAAAAGTAAATAATTTTGGGCTTATAATATTCTCAAAAAATAAATAAACTTATGTAAAATGTAAAAAAAGATCTCAACTTTTAGATAGAAAAACTTTCAAATTTGAAAAAATAGTTCTGTTTATTATAAATCCTATTTAATTAATTCTTATCCCAGCGAAAATTCCTTTTGGATTTAGCATTGCAAATGAGCATAAAACATTATAATTAAAAAAACAAAGCCATCAATATTTAGAATTTTAAACGAATGCTTCTTAAAAATCTGTTTTTTTTTGTATGCTTAATTTTACTTGTTTTTTTTTAGACTTCAATCAATTATATCTTTTTTTGAAATTAACATAATTCAATGAAACTTCACCACTAAACACTTTGAAGCATCTACTTTCGAAACTACTATACAGTTTTTCTATAAATATCAAATTTTTTAAATAATAGACAATTATTTAAAATAAATACTTAAATCAGAGGTCTTTCAGCAAACCTTCTATAACTGTTTATACCGCTTATGAGATTATCTAAAAATTTGTGAACTTTATAATGAACCAATTAAGAAGTGATCGCGATACAAAAGAACACAACTATGGCTCAGGTAAGAAAGAGAAGGGAGCACAAATAAAAGTGAAAAAGCAGGTAAAAGGGAAAAAACAGGTTAAAAAATAATAATAACAATAATAATAAAATATTAACAACAAAAATATTTAACAAATTACATTAAAAATAGAGGCTGTGGTTACAACAATAATGAAAATAAAGTGGGGTCAAAAAAATGAAGGTTCACGTGGAAATTCATATGTATCTTTGTGAAAAATGCAGATATAAAAAAAAGTTTCAAATAAAGTTTGAAGATTAAACCATAATCTTTGTTATATAATTTAATTTATTAATGTTAATTAGAGGAATTTGGTTAAAAAAACGACTTTTTAGTAGAGGTTAACGTGGAAAATCGATGATAATACATTAAAAATTTTTAAAAATAATTATTTGTAGATACCCCATTTTAGAACACTTTTCATATGAAAATTTTTTTTCTAAATGTCATTGTTTATTTACTATCGTAAAATTAAAAACATGAAAATTGATGGTGTTCAAAAATGCTACTACGGAAATTTCGTATATTTTAAAAACTAATGCTGATACAAAAAAAATGTTCAGACAAATTTTGTAGATAAATGTATTAGCTACAATTTTTGATTTGAACATTTTTCTGTGTTTTCATTATTTAAACAATTGAGAGTGAAAAAACAAAAATTTTCACTCGACGATTTTCCGGAAAATCGCGTCCTAACATCGTAAAGTTAATCACAACTCAATTTTGAATTTTCACGTTTTTTGCGGCATTTTACGGATATTTTGTGTACTTTGACTAGTATAGCAATTTTTAAACTGAACTATCTTAATTTTAAAACCAAAAACTTACCATAATATCGTCGCTGTTAGATACATGAATCAAAAAAGACACTGCAATAGTAATATACCCGATAAATGAAAAATTGTACATCTCGCACATGTTCCTCTCTGCCCGAATTCGGTTCTACCGTATCTTCAAACAATTTGAAGATCGGGTTTTTATTAGGTAAGTCAATTAATTTAATTGTAAGTACGTAATAAAAATACATTTCTCCAAAATGTAAACTTAGAATTATACTACTATAGATAAAATGGAAATAAATCTTTCTATTGAGTAATTTAGAAAATAGTTATTAACATTATTGAGATATTTTACTGCGCGTATGCTTGGTTGCCTATACCAAAATATTTTATTGAGAGAATGTTTGGTTGCCTATATCAAGAATATTTATTAATAGAAAATCATTCGTTGATTTTTGTGTACATTGATATAAATAAAAAATACACGGTCTGTGGAAAAAAGACATTACAAGAGGTAAGTTGATAATAATATTCAATTCAAACGTGGATTTACAAATAATAAGTAGCCAACATCTTGGTCGGAGAAGAATAAACAACAATGTAAATTCAATATTTTTATTTAATTTACCCACAGTGTGTCGCATTTTTTAACAAAGACCTAGATTTCTACAGTTACATCATTTTGTTGCTGTTTTTTTATTTTGCCCGGTTACATCAATGCGCATAGTTATCGACTTTTTATTGTGCACTATGCTGCCAGATTTCAAAATTTTCATTAAAGTTTACTTTATTCAATATTCACTTTCATCTATTAATCAAAATCTCTACCTCAACCATTACGTGAAGTTTTGTGAAAATTGTGTCTGTACAATCTACAGCTTCTGTATTTTATACTAATCTTTCTTCCAATGTATGTATAGGTAGTATTTAATTGGTAATTTTTTTATTGGAAAAGTATTTTCATTATTAGTGACAAGAATATAGGTTTTCATAAGTTTAAAAATAGCTTTTCAAACAATATAAATTTTTATTTTCTGTTTTAAAATATATGGTATAAATATGTTCTATTTTTGAATAATTTTATTTATTTGAAATCTGACAACACCGTTAGACATACGGGCAACCGACACATAATGTGCGAGGTTAGCGTTTGTCAGTGTTGTACCTGAAGTGAGAGTAATGTGTTAAGTTTTTTTACTGGATTCGGTTTTTTTAATATAAATTAATAGTATCAGGGTTTTAAAAAATAGTGACGGTTACAAGTTTCACCAGTGCGGTAAACATTTCCAATAAACAATTTTGTTGTTTTCAAAACTGTTGAACAAACATAATATTGATTTTGTTATTGTTTTGTTGAGCAGGTTATTTTCTTTTCGAAGGTAAATATAAACTTATCTTATTTATTTGCACCTGGTTTTTAAACGGGTAAATTGCCGGTAATACGATGCCTTTTTGATATTATAAGTATAGGTATTCTAATGTTATTTAATTTTCCTATCAAAATCTATTGATTAGGAAAACTAGTTGACATTTTTGTTTCTAGATACTTTTTCTTTAAAATAATTTTCTTATTTGATTAATTAAGGACTGATTAGTGTACCTAAGTAAAATCTAATTAATCTAAAAGCTACAGTGAATACATATACAATTTATTGAATACAAGGGTGACATCACTACTTCTTGTACAGCGTCTAATTATTTAAACTTTGTAGGTACACGAATAGCTTTTAATAATTCAGAGTATTTGTGGTGAACAGATGAGTTTTTAGAAAGTTAATAAACATTTTGATGATTGTACATGAGTTGAATCTTCTATGTAGTTTGAAAATTTTATTTTTAAAATGTCTTTTTTAAATTTGCAATTTTTTGGCTGTAACATTGTAATTGTTTAACTGCTCGACATCATTCTTCTTGCCAAAAGTGCTTTGTTTAGTGCCAGATGAAAACAATTCAATTCAAGAGAATATAAATATATCAAAAACGCCCGGTCAAACATTTTTTGTTTCAAGCATCTTTAGAAATATTTTTTCGTAAAAACTTGGTATTAGTGATCTCTAAGTGTGGATTTATGCAGACACATTTAACAATTATCAATTAGCATTTAACAATTAACATTTATCAATTATAAGTTGAACTACCCATTTCACTATGACTCCATTTATGCACACAATTAACAATTATCACTTATCATTTAACAATTACGAAGTTGGCCAACTTTTAACTTCTTAAATTAATTGTACCGAATTTTCATCTAGTGCGCAACTAGTACGCAGATCCTGAAGTTAACTTCACTTTTTTCATAGAAAAGTGGTTGACAGGTTATATTGTGTTTGTTTGTTTTGTTTATTTTTAATTTTCAAGTTCAATTCATCTTCAAAATTATTCCAATGCACAAATGGACATGAAAATGTAGGGTTAATGGTTATGGTAAATAACTAGAATCTCGGGCTCGTGCGCATGCTTACTATTTTCTCCTAATTTATAATTGTGTCTGCATAAACGATGGCAGTTTTACTAATTGTTAATTGATAAATGTTAATTGTTAAATGCTAATTGATAATTGTTAAATGTGTCTGCATAAATCCACACTAAGTTTAGATCAGAGGTCCTCACACTTTTTTTACGTTGTTGACCACATTGACACTCATTTTCTTCGACTTTATCACTGAACCATATATTTTGAATGTTTAATATCAAACAGGAAACTTTTAAATCAGATTAAGATACGAGATCTAAATCTGAATTAAAATAGTATACTTAGGATGTATTGTAGATAAAAGATAATCTTTGTAATTGCAGTTACTGCAAATTTTTTTCATAACTATGCGTATAGTGTTAAAAAAATAAAAATTAATCATATTTGATAGATGAAAATTTATATAATACAGTTAAATTAAATTTAGAATACTTAACAAGTTTATAAGCATCATCAGTAGCGTACTGACGGCATTTCTGTTAGGGTCCAAAAATTAAATTCAACTTTTTAACTGAATTTAGGAAACTGGACAATCAGCGGTTGAGTCCGTTCCTGAGCATATACTGTAATAGGAAGCATCACTGATCAATGTTTTAATTGATAGTCAATTATGTAAGAAGCTATTTTTAGAAACGATGTCAGTACCACAGTACCTTTAACCCAAAAAATGAAAGTACTGTTTAAAATTTTACTCGCTTTCGATTATATTAGAAGCAGATCACGTGGAATTATTATTTGATAGACTGAATGGTAATTTTGAATGCTCTTAAATATGTTGAGACGAGAATAACAATTTTGATCTGTTCAAGTAAATTTTGTAATAAAATTTCGACATTGACATCTCATTATATCACAAAACGAGCAGATCAAGTTTTTTTATTAGACCACCATTACGTCACTTGTTTTCTTTATTCGAAAAGGTTAATGTGAGCATTTGTTGCTTGTTTAATAGTGAAAATTTGTGTATGGAGAATTTTAACTGTCTTTTCCATTTTAATGGTAAAAGTATAGGGCATATCCACGTGATGCCCTGAGGAATCTCACATGGAACATACAACATCTGATAATAAACAAGCGTTCTTTGCTCAACACGTGGCTCTTAATGTTATTTGATTTTGATTTAGTGCTTTTTTCGACGTTGTTTTAGTTGCTTAGGTATATTAAAAGTTATATATGACTGTCTATAATAAAAAGGATCATTGAATCAATACAAAACAACCAAATTACAAATCTGAAATCTAATCAAATAATTGTTTTTCCTCAGGGGTATTGTCACCTGTCAGTTGATGGACATGCCCCATTGACGTCATTCCGACTTAGTTTCACTTCCTAACATCTACCACACTACCAGATTGACGTCACTGACAGGTCGGCTATATTGATATGGGTTCTTATGTCATATTCTATTTAGTTTTCGTTGTTTACTGATTAACAACGGATAATAGTTATACTTTAATTAGTAAAAAGTTTTTGAAAGTATTCCACGGCCCACACGATAGTTATAATCATCAACGGTAGGTGGCGTCCTGCTTGAATAATACCTTCTCTACGTCCCTTGTGATGTATTCATTTTGTTATTTGTTGGGTGGGTAATTCTGTGACTACATTGACAGCTGTCAGTGTTTGTAATGCTGTCGTAAACTCGTATTTTTTTAAAGTTTTTTTTGTGTTTGTTTAATTTTTGTCTAATTTTACTAAATTATGAACGAAGAAGCCGTTAAAACTGAAGATGAACCCCCCAAATTATCCAACACTGGTTCGGTATCGAACAAATCAAATGAAAACGAGTCAAATCTTTCAATACTATCTAAAACAGCCGATGAAGATCAGAAATCAGTAAGTGAAGATCGACAATCGGTAGAAGACCATCGAAAAGAAATAGAAGTTGCTGAACAAGATCTAACATCGGTGAAGAGTGTAATATCTAACAATTCAATACAACCGAAAAAAGCAGTGTCCATAGGTTAGTCGTTTTGAGATTTTGTATCTAATTTATTAATGATATTTTGGGATTAGCAGACGTGAATTCTTTTGATAAGAAATATGCGGAACCCGCCAAAACGGTGCTTCAAGAGAAACCATCTGTTCCGGAAAGTTACGGATCAGTTATATCGCACGCTTTTCTCGACACGAGCTCTTTTCAAGCCGTTCACAGAAAGGTAAATTTCGCCAGTCATCAAGAACTAGACGTGACCGGTTCTTCCGAAATGCAGGAACAAGAAGTAGAAAATCAGGAGCTGGAATACGGCGAAACTGGTAACTTCAGTAAAAGTCACGAATGTTTCTTGTTACGTCATAACTCATAAATATCCGAATCAAATCAATAAGACAGTTTTCACCAGCGCCGCATCATTGTTAGAGGGTTCGGCATTTATTTCTGGTGATCTAATTATGAGAGAAAATCACCACCAACTTTAACATATCGTAGTTAGACTACAATTTGAAATTCTATATGAGCAAAACTAAAAGTGAGAGAAGAACAATTGTGCGCTCAGCGATGGGCGTGTAGAAGTTTAAATGTGAATTCTCTCTGTTAAGGACACTGTTACCGGATGAAAGTGTTTAATTTTACCTAATAGTGCATAAGCTCGAAAAAAAGTTAACGATAACGGGACAAAAATATCATTTGTACAAATTAATCTGTGCTTCTGGCAACAGCGGTTAAAACAGGGGGGCACTGAACACTCCCCCAAGTAGTTTTGCTCATATTTTGCTTGCCGTACTTGTGTAAATTGTATGGCGCGAATAGACTTTTCGCAATCTGTATGTACCTTTCCATTTGTTTTAATTGGACATACGTGGTAAGTAATATCCATAAAAAATTAGAGTGTCTTTGATAAATTCGGGGAAGTATGACGTAACGCGAAACATTCGTGACTTTTATTGTACCTATGTTTTTGATTCTACTAAAGTAAAATTTTCCTTCTACCCTAAAGTAAAATTTTATTTACTGCATACAGGGTGATACAAAAATACTTATACTTTGTATTTCCAATGGAACACACTGTATTGATTATAATAATTAATGAAAATTTCAGAAGATTTTCCCAGTGTGAGTGTAATTAGTGAAGGTAATCAAGTGAAAATGAAAAGAAAGAAAAAAAGTATTACACGTCAACCACACAAGTCAATCGAATCGTATACTGTGGGATACAAACTTGGCAAAAGATTTCAAGGTTCTAAAAATAGCAATGTTAGCGGACACTTTTTCAATCTAGGGGTAAATACTTTTTATTTTCTTCCTAGATTTTATTAAATTATCATCAGTCTATCTATCGATCAAATAACCTGTAAGATTTCTACCATTCCATTTAAATTTTTAAAAAAATATTCCCGAAGATAAAAAACTGTTCCTTGCAGGACACACCTAATGTAATAGAAACATTGGAATCGATTTCGACCGAGGTAGAAGAAGAAGAAGTAGAAGAGCGGGAGGAAGAAGAAAGCACAGTATCCATTGTATCAGCTTCAAGGTCATTCTTCTGCTACAAACATAGAACGCTATCACACGAAATAAAACAAACCAAAATTCTAAACGGGATTTTACAAAAAAAACTAGCCTTCTATTTTAGGTAGGTTTTAATATCCCTAGTTTTCGTCGTCCCTGTATTTATACACTTTTTAGACAGAAAAATATGCGTCATGTACTTAAAGAAGACGATATCGGTATTCATAATATGTCTAGAAAATATAATAGTCTGTTGGATAAATACGAAACCACATCTTTGTATGATAAGTGTGAAAGAGACAGAATCGCACACCAACTCGAAATGATGAGAAAGAAAAAAGATAACTTGAAAATTAAACTCGAACAGCTGTTTGAGAAACTTCAGGATAGAGAAAGGGAAGTTGGGTGTGGATTGATACATTCAAAAACTGGAAATGAAATACCCGAGAGGTATAATTAGTCTAATTTCGTGTTATTTAGGGTGTTTGAAAATTTTAATTGTCTTTATTGGAATCTACGGGTTGGAATTAGTGGATTTCCACATATAAATATGTCAAAAAGTGTTGTTAAGTTATAATCGCAAGTACAAGCTCAAAGCCAAAAAATTGTAGAGTCCATAATATTGGGAATTTTGAGCCGAAATTTTAAATCTACACTTTCAGATAATTAACGAATATGGAATAAAATCAGCGGAGACGTATCTATGATATTTTGTATACAGGGGTATCTGAAAGTGAAGAGTAAACATTTTTGATAAAATAAACTTTTCAACCTTGGATTTGAGAAAATTTTCGGAATCTTCGGGGTCGAATTAGTAGGTTCCCATTTATAAAAATTTCTGAAAACACTTATTATATACGCGGTGAACAATATTACACCTTCAAAAAAAATGTATCGTACCTCCATGATACAAGCAAATTTTTACAAATTAATTAACCCGTACCTGTCACTATCCTTATTTGGGCCCTGCTAAGGTTTAGTATTTCATTGGTCAGCTTCTCCGAGGGTTTTTTGACCAGGAGTTTGCTGTGTTCCTGTTTTGGCACGTGTCTCCAGTACGACTGGTGTTTAGTTAGAGTCCACCGAGATATACAACCACGTGCAGCAGTTTTGGATATCCCAAATACTGGTTCAGTACCAGTGAATGCTGTCTCAGGCCCCAGCTTTGCTAGGATGTCTGCCTTTTCGTTTCCTACAATGCCCTTATGCCCTGGGACCCACTTAAGAGTAACTCTATTATGGTTAGCCAGGGTTTTAAGTTTCTGTAGACAATCCCAGACCAGTCTAGATCTGATCTGAGGACATACTAAAGCTTTTAATGCTTCCTGACTATCGGAGAGAATTGGGATCTTTTGACCCCTGTACCCCCTTTCAATATTCAGTTGCAAACACATGTCGATAGCGTAGATTTCTGCCTGGAATACAGAAGCAAGATTCCCCAACGGTGCGTGGAAGTTGCACCTGGATCTAGCACCATGGACTCCAGCACCTGTTCCAATGTCAGTCTTTGATCCGTCAGTGTACCACATCAACGTTCCTTCCTGACTGCATGCTTCCAGCCCATCCCAGTTTAGCTGGATTTGGTATGGTTGGGTGTCGTTACTTCTTGCCAACATGTTGTCACTTCCCATTCTAAGGAGTGAGTTTGTGATAACTTCTGTGATTCTGAAATGACAATGGGTGTTGGTTCTTTCATGCCAGTTCCCATTGCATTCCAGTCTGTATGCAGCCATCCTCGCTTCCGCCTTAACATGCAGAGCAAGCGGCGGAAGATTGAGAATTGCTTCCATTGCCGCAGTCGGGCTGCTTCTCATGGAACCCGTTATGCACAGACAGGCAAGCCTCTGAAGTTTTGATAGCTCCAATTCAGCTTTCTTCTGATTTGTTTTTGGCCACCAAACTAAGGCACCATAGGTGACCATGGGTCTCTCCACAGTTGTGTACAGCCCGTTTGGCAGCCATTAGGGCCATTTTCCCTTTATTGGTTTTATCATGAAGGCGTGAGTTCCAGGTTAGTTTTGCATCCAGAATTAAACCCAGACACTTAACCTCCTGACTTCCCTGACCCTTTCGTTAGGTATGATTTGAAAACACTTTGTATAGCTCGGTAGGGTGTGTGGATCTAGTCGTGAAACGGACTAAATTTCTTCTTTTTTCATAAATAGATACATCGATCATCTTCTCAGTCGCCAGAGGTCGGTAAAGAAGAATATTTGTGAGATGCGTTTGACTTGGTTGCAGTTAAAAACTAAGGTAGAAGAAAAAGAAGAAGCAATATTAGCACTCGATAAAATCGACGAAACGCATTCTCTAACCGGCTACGAAAAATTAAAAGCGGATAATTTTATGTTACTCGACAAACTCGAAGAAAAAGAAGAAGACTTATCAAAAGTGAGGTTATCCTGTCAAAAGACTATACAGATTGTGGCGCATTTGAAAGAAAAAATTTCAGCTTTTTGTGCTGATATCGGCGATTTACAAGAAGATAGTAACCGAGTGAATTCATCGTTTGAATCTTCCAGATCTCTTTTGGCGAATTTAAAAACCGAAAGAGACAATTTTCGTCGAAAAATACTGAAAATGAAAGAAAAATCAGGTCTATTGATACATAGTAATTTGCTGAAAGACATGGAGAAGTGTATGGAAGAAGTCCAACAATTACAAATACAATTAAAATCCTTACAAACGGAGTACAAGGTGAAATCTGAACAGGTTAGGTTTAAAAATTTGTTCCCGGTGAATCCCAGATATAGTTGATTATATTTTTACAAACCCAGTTGAATTATTTTGTAGGTAAGGGTTTTGAGAAGTAAAATAGAAGAATACAGAGTCGACAGATCTGGAAAGAAGATCGAAACTAAAAGAGAAAGTGATAAATACAAGAGAAAAGTTTCTGTAGCGAATATTTTTCAACGGACACCCAGTACATTTGACACGAAAATACCCAGCGGTACACTGGATTATATCCAAACAGATTTTGAACCTCAAGTTACCAGAATAAAATTCGATGATTTACAGGGATCTTCGGCAAAAAGTGACGATACATGAACCAAAAAAAAAATTAGATTAATTATTCCGTGGGTAAAATACAAAAATAAATATTATTTTGTAAGCTTTGTGTAATATAAATAACAAATTTTTACTATTAAACATCTTATTTATTTATACAACAATGTTCAACGACCGTTTATCCCGAAATTCAACGTCAACTTTGTTATAATACCCTGTATATTATTGAAAATTTGTATTCCCCTTGATTAGCTGATTTCAACGACCTATCACAAGTATGGTTTGTAGCTTATAATTCATGAGTTAATCACAGGTTTTCAAATTTTAAGAGCTCTATAGCCCTTAAAAGTAGAACAAAATAGTTTAAACATCTCCATTCTAGTAAACGTTTAAGTAATTTTAAGTAATTATTTAAGCAAACTAATAAAATATGGATATTTTGTTCTATGTTTAAGAGCTATAGAGCTCTTAAAAATGAAAAAAAAAAGTTATTTTCGTATTATTGAGCCACTTATAACTATAAGTAATTGAAATCAGCTCATCACAAGGAATCCAAATTTACAATAAAATACGGGGTAATACAAATGAAATAATAAATATTTATCGAACATTTTTGGGTTTTTTTTTCCAAAATTCGTAAAGAATTCATTTTTTTATAGCCTTATTGTTCTTCTTTCTATCGATAGTTTTGAGTCGAACACTCTTACGGTCTAATACTGAAAATTATAAGTTATAAACAAACGATTTCAAGAGCTCATAGCTTTTAAAAATAATACAAAATATTTTTATTTCATTTACTAGCTTAGATTTTTACTTCATATGGCTAAAAAGGTGACTGTAATATTGAAATTTAAACTATTTCGAATTATTTTTAAAAGCTATAGAGCTCTTAAAATTTTAATAAATTTCATTTTTACATGATTTAGACACTTGAAACCATTAATGTGATAAGTAATTGAAAGCAGTTCATCACGAGGGATCCCAATTTACAATAAAATACGGGGTAATTCAAATGAAATAATAAATATTTATAAAAAACAGAACATTTTTGGGGTTTTTTCAAAAATTCCTGAAGAATTAATTTTTTTATACCCTTTTTTTTTCTTTTTTCTATTGGTAGTTTTGAGTCGAACACTCTTACGGTCTAATATTGCTAAATTATAAGTTATAAACAAACAATTTTAAGAGCTCATAGCTTTTAAAAATAATACAAAATATTTTTAATTCATTTACTAGTCTAGATTTTTACTTAATAAGGCTAAAAAGGTGACTGCAATATTGAAATTTAAACTATTTCGAATTATTTTTAAGAGCTATAGAGCTCTTAAAAGTTTAATAAATTTTATTTTTACATGATTTAGACACTTGAAACCATAAATGTGATAAGTAATTGAAATCAGTTCATCACGAGGGATCCCAATTTACAGTAATATACAGGGTGTTCCAATTAAAATTACCAAGACGAAATTTTTTGATTTAAAAATTTTTTTTTCGCCTTACTGTTCTTTGTTCATTGATATTTTCGACTGGAACGCTCGGTATATCGAAAATAAAAATTATTTTAATTGTTTTGAAAACACCCGCTTCCGATTCGTGCCCCGCCGCTGATCCAAATTGGAGCAGAGATATTTATAAAATTATGTGGAGATCTGGGAGAATGTATTTTTAGTCAACTTTCCGCAATGCAATCCGACAGATAGTAACTTTAAACTTTTTACAGGAACGACGTTCGTATGGGGTGACGGCGAAAATATAGACGACCAAAGTTAAAAGAAATATGGCCGTCTCGAGATGGATCTAGCAGAAGTGGTTGAAGATCTAATTTGTACATTTGATGGTTCCGGAGATACTACCATGGACACGCTGGCGATGTTCGTATTCGGCTGGATTTTAGCAGCCCTATTTATATTATGGTTAGGAAAACTATTTTACGAAAAATTCCAAAACAGAAACAAGACTCAAACAGAAGCAAAAGCTAAATTATTAGAAACCCCCGCTAAAACCACCGACAGCATCGATGGCGACAATAAAGGAATCAAGAAAACTTCGGCGGCACCTCTTTCGAAGAGCAGTGGAGGTTACATAGCGCCCACACCACCTGTGAGGAAGCGGTTGACGAGGCAGAGTCCAGCGCCGGAAAATCGTAAACCCAGATTTATACCGGCCCCCCAGTCCACCGGACCTGATAACGTGTGTGTTTTGTGGGTTAACGATGTGTTTCAGTGGTTGTATAATGACTTTGTTATTGTTAACGAGCTACTGGGAGTTTGGATAACTGCCTTGAACGAGTATACTAAAAAATCCGGAGCTGAGGTAAGCCGTGTTTGATTTTGGGTAATTTAAATAGATTTAGTATACAGGTGGTTCAAAAATTCTCTCCTTTCCTTCGATTATGAGTTAACGGTCTTTGAAAGCTCTTTAAATTTTTAGAAAATATATGTTGCACGAGACACTGTGAAATCCTAAATAATAACAAACTTTTTTCCCAGTTCCTATACGCAAACAAACTGGTAACCGGAACAAGCAGCCGAACGCCATCGTCGTTACCTTTTGAATTAGGGAACCACAATGATTATTTTTCATAAAAAATGCTCTATGAAAGAAATTTGATAAACATTTTTTTGAGTCAATTAATAACCAAAACAAACAATCAGTATCAACGGCTGCTAAAGCCGCCGCCATCTACACTGTTAAAAATAACGTTTTAGAAAATTTCAGAAAAAAAGTAGCCGTTGATACTGAAAGTGTGTATTGGTTGTGAGTACTTGAAAAAATTCTTTTTTGCGTATAGAAAATAGAACATTTTTTATGTAAAATAATTCTTGTGGTTCCCTAATTCAAAAGGTAACGACGATGGCGTTCAGTTTCAGCCTCAAACTTTTTAATTTACAAAATTCTATGTTTTAAAAAAGTTCTCTAAAACCATCTACTGTTACAACACCCGGTATATTATGCTTTAAACAAAATTTTTAATGTTTCTATTTGATTGATAATTTTGGTAATTTTATTACAAATTTTTAATAGACCATGTCTTAAAAGATACTTATTGAAATTCTTACGATCGTCCAAGGTTACTTAGCAAATTTATTTGAGATAATTTGAAGGTTACTGTTTAAATTATGGATATTTATAACCCATATTTATTGAAGTTAAACGAATGCGGTTTTTGTGGTGATAGTTTTCTAGTGTGCCTTATCGAATATACATTTTAAAACCTCGCATATTTTTGTATTCAGTGAGTTGGCAATACCTAACATTGTTAAGATTTTTAATTACTAAATAATCATTATCAAAGCTATGCTATTGTTAAATGTTTTGTTTTATTTTGTTCATCAATAACATTCAAAGATAGATCCTATAGCAATTTTTTCCTTGAATCAGCTGATGGCCACTACTAACAGCGTTCTCACTGTTGAATTGTAAGAGTGTCTTTTGAGAATACTCTCCCGAAATTTCAATTCAAAATTCATAGTTTTGTGGTATTTTTATATTGAAATTCCTTTTTTGTCGAAAATTTTTAAAAAAACTAAGTCGAACATAATTTTCCTAACCTCACCACTACACATTTATTTGGTACCTACATTTAAACTTGTATATATATTAAAATCACTTTCTTTTGCCAAAAAATATAAATTAAATTAAAAAAAAAATTCCTTTTGCTTTTTACTACCACACGTTCTATCGATGTAATTCCAGTGAAACATCTGCAGAATCAATTTTACGATTCAGAATGATTCACTGCAAGTTAAAAATATTTTCTAGTCTAATAACCGAGAGACGGAATTTTACTTACATCTGGAGTTGAAGTGAATTTCAAATGAATCTTATAGAAAATTTCTAAGTAATTCAAACTTGATATGTTTTGTTAGTACCAGACCTTCATGAAGATGTTGAATAATTTATAATTATATTTTAATTGAGATGTTGAAACTGTGCCAAATAATACTCAAACAACGAATATACAGGGTGTCCAGAAACTGTATAAAAAAAACCGCTACCTACAAACTTCAAACTTGGTAAATTGTATAACCCTGCCGTGATAAATTGTTACCAAAAATAGGGGGGAAAGGTTTTCACTGTCAATTGATTACTTTGAAGTTTCCCGTGAATTTTTTAAACGTCAGTCTATGTCATAATTTTTGGTTATATTTTCCTTTTTTGTTTTATTCGATAGACGAAAAACAGTAGTGTGTTGCACATGCAGGAAACGCTTTAGTAGCCTTTAATTATCACCATCTAATAGTCTCGGTCTACTAAATCATTTTCTGCCCTTTTTATTGCCATCACAATCGCTCAATATGGGAGTTTGGTTAAATTTTTTTGGGTTCTTGACAGTTTTCACATTAAATTCAAAAACACATTTTCCATAAAAAAATTCGAGAAAAAACATGGATAGATGGAAATAAAACCATATTTCTGTACAAAGTATATACAAAACATAAAACAGTGGAATCTTTGTTTCAATTATATTATTATTCATTCGTTTTCTGTGGGTGTATCTACCTTGAACCCTTGTACGCCGCTGGAATGTCACATCAAATGTTCCACGCCTACCTGATAATTGTATATTCTGAATTAAACTCGGATACAAACAAAAAGGTGTTTGCCAATGTTACATCATCGATCTATTTACGATTCAGTTCTACGTGCTTAGACAATGATTTGCTTCACTCTTTTTAAATTTAATTAAATATAAATTTGAGATAGAACTTCTTGTTTTCGTTGTCAATATTCCATTTATACAAGTCGCTAACAACCAATACACAATTTTAACAAAGACGGTCATTGAAAACTGTTCAGGTTACGCTACTGTTTACTGTACAATGAGGGATTTAAAAACTTTATCCTTAACGCCAGATGCCGAGTCAACAAAATTTAATATTCAGAGAGTGGATACTTTTTCAATACTTTTACATTTATTATTCATAAAACGGAAACCCTTCAAGTTATGCTCTTGTAATTTTTTTTGAATAATAGACTGATATTTTGAGAATACTGTACTAAAATTTCAGTTCAATATTCCTGGTTTTGACTGAAAGTGGTCACCGTTCCCGCTAGACTGACTTTTTCTAAAAATCCACGATTATTATGTAAAAAAAAACAAACATACACTGATTGATGTATTTATACAATCTTACAATAATACTTCTGATTATTTATCCAACAAAAGTTTTAAATAAACCAGTTGATACTCGTAATTCAGAATAAAATGGAGAAAATAAGTATTTGTAGGTGAATAATAATAAATGGGATTTGTGGGAGTTGCCTTGGCCAGGTATTTCAAACACACACAAACTCGGGCATTCTGCCAACTAATCGACAAATGGCATTTACATACAATAACTATGTTTATTATTTGCCAAATTTGCCACAATGAAAATTGAGAAAGAAAATTGTTGTAAGAACTGCATTTTCAGTTTCATTTTTTTGTATACGATTTATCCCAAATAGAAAATACTTAATTAACAATTGTGACAGTCAACGAACTTTTCTACCGGATGCTTTAACAATATTTAATTTTTAATACCGCTGCAATTGACATAGGAAGTTGTAAAAATGCGAGAACGGATTTTCTTTTTTCCAACACGATCTTTTCAGTGAATTTATTTGTTCCAGCAAGGAATCGGCGTTGAGTTAGTTAGGATATTACCAGAGACACATCCGCCCACATTGTCCAACATCTTCGCAGAGGCGGATTCTAAAGACGATGTGGTAAGATTTATTTTATATTAAACTAGTTGATGAAAAATTCGATTTTTGCCAGATACGGGTTTTTTTAAATGGGAATCTACAAAAAAAATTATTTTGCGGTGGATATTTTGAATTTATAGTTTTAGAAGTAACATTTTAATAGCTCTTCCTGTATATATAATTTTTGTTGTGGTTTTGTTGGTACTTACTGCTTGGTTAACGAAGTGAAAAAAATAACATTATTACAATATTTCGAAAGGAAGTAGGTAGATATTGTTCGTCATTCAGAAAGCCACAACATTTTTTTAAATAAACTTGACCACAAAATATAATTTTTATAAATTCCGCTGAGATATTTGTAGGACAACCTAGTTCAAGCAGTATTACATATTCTTTTGACTCCCTCTTGAATATTTCTTTTTGTTAATATTTTTTTTTAACTGCGGTAGCTTTCTGGTCTCCTCGATACCTTCATATTTTTATAACGATTCCAGTCTGTCGGACAAAGATGCTAGACCCGCTACTGGGTTGGCTTATTTTAATTGTCAAATTTTCTATGGAAAAGCAGCGAGTTTTGAAACAACGGATGTTGGTATTCTACCTACGTACTTTTGGGACTTTCTGTATATTGATATAAACCAACCGTAATTAAAGGTTACAATGTAATTATGTAAAATTACGATATACCTTCAGATAGTCAATTATTGAAAAATAATATCGATTAGATCGAATGAACATTGACCTACATTTATTTTTCAATTGCGAAAACACTAATTATTTTGGTAATTGCTATTTACTTTTAAAGCGAAATGCAATTTCTAGTAAACGTTTAATTATGTGTTATTACGGAAAGTATTTTAAACTTTTTTTTAATTAAATATTGTTAATATTTTTTATTAATATAATTTACCGATAAGTACATAAAGTATCTACGTCAAAGTAGAAACCAAATAGTGAGGTTAGTTTAAGACGTTGACAGAAGTAGTGTTGAGCGATACCGAGTTATTTGAATAACAGTTTCAATTGATATCAGTGATTTTACCAAGTAAATTGATTATAATTAATTGATTTGATTCGGGTTAGGTAAATACTATCAAATGTTCAATCTTACCTGCAATTAATATGGTAATACTCGATAGTTTACATGACAGTAAACGATACGGAATTCAATAACCAGCTCCGTGACCACGTTTTTGTACAAATTTTCATCGTTATATAAGATAACAGTGATTAAATCACAATCAAATACCGTTCATCACTAGACAGTATTAAAGTTTGGTTTTAAAACAAAAAATTTTTCATCTCAATTTTTCATGACAATTATAAATCACCATTATTATTAATGTTAATTGGTTTAACAATGATTCGACTTTGGTCATGCTCAATAAAAAGAAGTGACCATGAACACCTAAAAATACGTACCCATAATTACGAAATTAACCTTTACAACAAACCTTGTCAATTGAAACTCTACATTTAATTGTGAAAATAAACTAATTACTCGCAATATACAGCTCGTCCCAAAAGTTATAATAATTTTTCTTAATATCGTTATAGACAATAACTTGCGATTGCGAATCCACTCCGGCTTTTCAACTGAAGAGTTTCAGGCAAAAGGGCGAAAAAAACGAAACGTCGCATTATCGCGTAAACGTCAACCGTTTCAGAGGGAGACTAAACATTTTCTGCGTGTCCGAAAAACTCCGAGCTAACGTCAAATGTGACGGATGGCCGGAAATCAAAATCGCACTAGCTCCTGTTGGGAATATTAAAAATAATCTGGACGAATCGCACTTACAGGAAGTAATAATGTAAGTAAATTGTTTTGGTTAAGGTCGAAATATGCTCTGGTCCTTCGAGCCGGATATCCATTCAAATTAATCAGTTTAGATACAATATGAATCAGTTCGATTCATTTTTTTGGTCCTTCGAGCCGGATATGTACCACAGCATACCTAAATCTTCTTTTATTTATGATCCAAACAAAAAATGTCTAATAATATTCCAGAGAAATTCTAACCGACGCTCTCAGAAACACTGAAGTAGATTTCAACTTATCCCAGTACCCGACTTGTCCGAGGCTGGTGAGACATGTCGCTTTACCAGGACAAATTTTACCCGTTCATTATGACAGCATGGGCATGGTGAGTCATAAAGACTCGTGTCTTTGTCTTTCGTCATAATTTTTTTAATTCCAGGGAAACATCAGCCCCACATACAGCTCAACCCCCAATCACTTAACTGCGGGAGCACGGCAAATTCCAGGAGAAAAACGACTATTAGTGAAAGTAGTACGAGCTGCACAGTTGGGTGCTACACAAGGATGTGCGGAACCATATTGCGTGGTGGAAATGGACGAACCACCGCAGAAGAATCAAACTGCCGTCGCGAAGAATACAGATTCCCCACAGTGGGAAGAACACTTTTTATTGTAAGTAGTTAATCATAAAAAAATCAGCATTGACATTTGACAGATGACAGTCACGCATGCGCAACAGTATTTTTTATTGTTTCTATATTAGGCTGGACTAGAATGTTGTTACTAAATGTTTTTTTTTGTTACAGCGATCTATCGCCGAGTACAGCGGAGCTGCTTTTCGAAATATACGATCATGCAGTGAAACCAAACAGATTCTTAGGTTTAGGAATAGTAGGTGTAGAAGAACTTTTGGTAAATCCATCTCAAAGGCAGATTATTTCTTTACAAAGTCGACCGTACGAGAGCGATCCAGTATCTGGAACTTTGACCGTAGAGGTAATCGTCTTTTTTTAAATTTTAAGTTTTAAGCTGAAAGTTTGCTTAAATTTTCAAGTTTAAATTCAAGATTAAACAAAACTACAGTTGAATTTTCAAGTTTAAACTGTAGTTTTTGTTGAATTTCAAGTTTAAGCTGCAAATTTTTAAGTTTAAACGGTAGATCTGGTCGAATTTCAAGTTTAAGCTAAAAATTTGGTAGAATTTTTAAGTCTAAATTGAAATTTTGGTAGATTTTTCTGGTTTAAGCTGAAAATTTGGTTGAATTTTCTAGTTTCAGCTGAAAATTGGTTGAATTTTTAAGTTTAAACTGTAGATTTTCTTGAATTCCAAGTTTAAGCTGAAAATTTGATTGAATTTTTAAGTTTAAGCTGAAATTTTGGTTGAATTTTCGAGTTTAAATTGAAAATTTGGTGGATTTTTCAGGTTTCAGCTGAAAATTTAGTTGCATTTTTAAGTTTAAACTGTAGATTTTCTCAAATTTCACGTTTAAGCTGAAAATTTGGTAGATTTTTCAGGTTTAAGCTGAAAATTTGGTTGAATTTTTAAGTTTAAATTGAAAATTTGGTGGATTTTTCGGGTTTAAGCGGAAAATTTGGTTAAATTTTTAATTTTAAAGTGAAAATTTGGTTGCATTTTTAAGGTTAACCTGTAGATTTTCTTGAATTCCAAGTTTAAGCTGAAAATTTATTGAAATTTTAAGTTTAAGCTGAAATTTTGGTTGCATTTTCAAGTTTAAAATGTAGATTTCAAGTTTAAACTGAGAATTTGCTAGGATTTTCAGGTTTAAAGTGAAAATTTGGTGGGTTTTTCAGGTTTAAGCTGAAAATTTGGTTGCATTTTTAAGTTTAAAGTGAAAATTTGGTTGCATTTTTAAGGTTAAACTGTAGATTTTCTTGAATTCCAAGTTTAAGCTGAAAATTTATTGAATTTTTAAGTTTAAGCTGAAATTTTGGTTGCATTTTCAAGTTTAAAATGTAGATTTCAAGTTTAAACTGAGAATTTGCTAGGATTTTCAGGTTTAAAGTGAAAATTTGGTGGGTTTTTCAGGTTTAAGCTGAAAATTTGGTTGCATTTTTAAGTTTAAAGTGAAAATTTGGTTGCATTTTTAAGGTTAAACTGTAGATTTTCTTGAATTCCAAGTTTAAGCTGAAAATTTATTGAATTTTTAAGTTTAAGCTGAAATTTTGGTTGCATTTTCAAGTTTAAAATGTAGATTTCAAGTTTAAACTGAGAATTTGCTAGGATTTTCAGGTTTAAAGCGAAAATTTGGTGGGTTTTTCAGGTTTAAGCTGAAAATTTGGTTGCATTTTTAAGTTTAAACTGTAGATTTTCTCGAATTTCAAGTTTAAGCTGAAAGTTTGGTTGAAATTTCAAGTTTACACTGTAGATTTTGTTAAATTTTAAGTTTAAGGTGAAAATATTTTGTTTAAACTGTAGATTTTGAAGTTTTAACTGAAAATGTGGTTGAATTTTCCAGTTTAAATTCTAGATTTCGTTGAATTTATTAAAATTCCCAGCTTAAACTGTGACACTTCACTCTTCAAACCGAAAATTCCAAACAGGTCCTTTTTAAACCTTCATAAAACACAATTCTTGACTCTTGTTAATATTATTCAACCTTTTTATCGTTACAACAATATTTACATACACATGACTATTTTTATCTCATGACACAAACTTTACACAACCGTGAATCATTTTTTCATGTCCTGAACTCCAGATCTTACACACACTTGTTTATTGATTATTTTCTTCATTAAAATTAAAAATAATATTATATTTAAAGCACTCTTACGTTTTATTTCCAGTTTTTATTCATAGAGGGTGCTGACATACCAAATATAAGCGGCAGCCAACCTTATAAAATTAAAGAGACGCTAAGGACGCCCTCTCCTACGCCGAATAAGATTAGTCCTATTAATACTACTACTTTAACGTTCCAAAATGGTAAGATAATCATAATGTAACTAACGATTGGTTCCTCGTTATTATGCTGGTTGTTTTTTTTTGCAGATTCCCTTACAAATGGCAATCATTTGCCCGAAACGGGTTATAGAGATTTAGATAGAAGTAAGGTTAATACGAACACGAATACCCTGGTTATTCACAGCATGCAAAGGGTAAGTATTTTTTTTTCTAAACTAACCCCTGAAACGGTTTTAAATTGAAAATACCTTTTCTTAAACATAAAATGTACTGATTAACTAACTTTAATTATAAATCATAATCCATGTTTTTTTTTTTTGGAGCAATACAGCCTCTTGTCTAATGGGACTCTACTTTCCCACATTTTGGCTCACTCAGTCTTTCCCGGATTTGTGTTATATGTTGCAGGTGGCACATTTTCCTCTCCGAAAATTATTTGTTTTGTATTTGTTCTCGGTCTACTTTTTTTGATGAAATTTCTAGTGTAAGCTGAAAATTTGGTTAAATGTTTTAAGTTCAAACTGAAAATTTTGGTTGAATTTCAAGTTTGAACTGTAGATTTTGTTGAATTTCATTATTTAACTGTAGATTTTTTTAAATTTCAAGTTTAAACTGTAGATTTTGGTCAATTTCAAGTTTACACTGAAAATTATGGTTGAATTTCAAGTTTGAACTGTAGATTCTCTTGAATTTCAAGTTCAAACTGAAGATTTTGGTGAATTTCAAGTTTACACTGAAAATTTTGGTTGAATTTCAAGTTTGAATTGTAAATTTTGTTGAATTTCATTATTTAACTGTAGATTTTTTTGAATTTCAAGTTTAAACTGTAGATTTTGCTGAATTTCAAGTTTACACTGAAAATTTTGGTTGAATTTCAAGTAAGAACTGTAGATTCTCTTGAATTTCAAGTTCAAACTGAAGATTTTGGTGAATTTCAAGTTTACACTGAAAATTTTGGTTGAATTTCAAGTTTGAACTGTAGATTTTGTTGAATTTCATTATTTAACTGTAGATTTTTTTGAATTTCAAGTTTAAACTGTAGATTTAGGTGGATTTCAAGTTTACACTGAAAATTTTGGTTGAATTTCAAGTAAGAACTGTAGATTTTGTTGAATTTCATTATTAAACTGTAGATTTTTTTGAATTCCAAGTTTAAACTGTAGATCTTTTCGAATTTGAAGTTTCATCTGAACATTTGGTTGAATTTTCTTGTTTAAGCTAAAAATTTTGTTAAATTTTCAAGTTTAAACGGGAGATTCCGGTGAATTTCAAGTTTACGCTGAAAGTTTTTGTTGAATTACATGCTTAAACTGTGGATTTAGTCGAATTTGAAGTTTTAACTGAACGTTTGGTTTAATTTTTAAGTGTAAGCTGAAAATTTGTAAAATTTTTAAGTTCAAACTGTAGATTTTGGTGAATTTCAAGTTTACACCGTAGATTTTGGGGAATTTGAAGTTGTAACTGAAAATTTGGTTAAATTTTTAGATCTACACTGTAGATTTTGTTGAATTTCAAGTTTAAACTGAAAATTTTGTCGAATTTGAATTGTTAACTGGACATTTGATTGCATTTTTAAGTTTAAGCTGAAAATATTTGATTGAATTTCAAATTTAAACTGTTGATTTGGTCAAATTTCAAGTATAAGTTGAAAGTTTGGTTGAATTTTTTAAGTTCAAACTGTAGATTTTGGTGAATTTCAAGTTTACACTGAAAATTTTGGTTGAATTTCAAGTTAGAACTGTAGATTTTGTTGAATTTCATTATTAAACTGTAGATTTTTTTGAATTCCAAGTTTAAACTGTAGATCTTTGTCGAATTTGAAGTTTCATCTGAACATTTGGTTGAATTTTCTAGTTTAAGCTAAACATTTTGTTAAATTTTCAAGTTTAAACGGGAGATTCCGGTGAATTTCAAGTTTACACTGAAAGTTTTTGTTGAATTACATGTTTAAACTGTGGATTTAGTCGAATTTGAAGTTTTAACTGAACGTTTGGTTTAATTTTCAAGTGTAAGCTGAAAATTTGTAAAATTTTTAAGTTCAAACTGTAGATTTTGGTGAATTTCAAGTTTACACCGTAGATTTTGGGGAATTTTAAGTTGTAACTGAAAATTTGGTTAAATTTTTAGATCTACACTGTAGATTTTGTTGAATTTCGAGTTTAAACTGAAAATTTTGTCGAATTTGAAGTGTTAACTGAACATTTGATTGAATTTTCAAGTTTAAGCTGAAAATATTTGGTTGAATTTTTAGTTTAAACTGTAGATTTTGTTGAATTTCAAATTTAAACTGTTGATTTGGTCAAATTTTAAGTATAAGTTGAAAGTTTGGTTGAATTTTTAAGTTTGAAGGGAATTTTTTTTAAAATTTTTAAGTCTAAGCTGAACATTTTGTTTGAATTTCAAATTTAAATTGTAGATTTTCAAGCTTATACTGAAAATTTTGTTGAGTTTTGAAGTCTCAACTGTAAATTTTGTTGAATTCCAAGTTTAAACTCTAAATTTTGTTGAATTTTTGTGAATTTTTTCTTGAATTTTTAAGTCTAAGCTGAAATTTTGGTTTAATTTTCAATTTAAACGGTAGATTTTGTTGATTTTCAAGCTTATACTGAAAAGTTTGTAGAGTTTTGAAGTCTCAACTGTAAATTTTGTTGAATTTCAATATTAACTGTAGATTTTGTTGAATTTCAATTTTAAACTGAAGTCCATCTGCCTTTCTACCAACGACCCTCCTCTAATAAGCATGTCTACCAGTTTTTCTAACCTGTTAATTTATTGTAATTTTAGCAACCCTCTCAAAGGCTAGTGAAGGTAAGAATACATACATTATCATGTTTAACATTTCGTTTTTTTAGTGTTTTTAACATCTAACGATAAAACTGGATGGATTTTTCTAGACCTGTGACTCAATTTACCTAATATTAAATATACATTGTTATGTATCCGTCTTGCAGCATTTTAGACACAATCAACGATTTTGAAACGTCAACGTACTAGAATTTGTTATAAAATTCCCTCTAAAATTAAGTAAATTGGCCACTAGTGCTTTTAAAAGAACGAATTTTAATAATAAATTCGCAAAAAAATAGCACAAAATGCAAATAACTTAAAATATTTCAATGTCAATTCATTGTCAGTTGTCAAAATTCTTCTTTTTGCTATTAATTTAAAGCTTCAAAAATTCCATCCAGTTTTTAAATGTGTTTAACTGTTGTGTGCATTTTTGTTTTTCTTTTTTCAATTAACCTAAGGTTGAATTAAATAACGGTGCTTGGAAAGAGATAGAAACTATCGAGGTAAATCCAGAAGAAAAGGAAATAAACGACAGTGGAGTGGAGGACATTCAAGAAAGCAACGGAAAGTTACACACCGAAACGAATAATGGTACAGCTAACGGCGAAAGTAAGGATGCCATTAACGATAGTGCAGAGTCTAAGGTTCGGCTTCTTTTTTAAGTTTTTTACTAACTTATAATATTTAATTTCCTCTAATAATAATTTTCTTTCGCTTTTTTTTTTTAGCCTGGAGAATTTTCCTACACCAACCCGACCCCGACACAAAACGAAACCCAACCATACGATTATAGAGGAAGACCGAGAAAACGAAGAGATTTTTTCGGCACAATAAAACGACGATTGGGAAAATCCATGAACAGATCGAAATCAGCCGGTCCGGAAAACGACGTGGGGCGCGACGATTCTTTAAATCGATCAATTTCAGCCGATAGAGGTCGACACGACGAAAGTAAATAATTGATTTCAACACATTTTATCGCTTTTATAACGTTTCATTTTTCAAGGTTACCGCTTAAACGTACCCGGTCAACGTTCGATGGACGAAACTTCGAGAAGATCCAGTCTTTCGGAAGCTTCGGGAATGAGCAGCGCTTCAACGAGAACGTACATAAACGAAGCGAGTACTTTGGTGCTAGAAACTATAGAAAACGGTATCAAGAAACATTATCTAGTACCGTTATCTTTAGCACAAAAATCGAAATGGCGGAAAAAAGGAACCAAACTTCACATCTACAACGACCATACGTTTGTCGCCAAACATCTACAAGGGTAAGTATTACTGGACCTACCTCCTTTACACCTTGTGATACAGGGAGAGGTTTTGTACATTATTCAGTCATCTCGTGTGCTTTTCAGGGTAATAGAGGGTTTTTGAGTGATTTCAAGCTCCTTTGACTGTTTTGGACCGTAACTATGTGAAATTGATGGATATTGGATGGAATAACGTCGAATTGCGTGGTTTCGATCGTTTTTTACTGTTATTCAGTGTTCTTGTATGTATGTGAGTGAAATAAGAAGCAAAATGGTCCAATTGCTCGATAACTTTCGTTTTTGGGTAGATTCGAGTGGTTTTGTGCATTATTCCGTATAATAGAGGGTTTTCGAGTGATTTCAAGCTCCTTCGACTGTTTTGGACCGTAACTATGTGAAATTGATGGTTACTGGAAAACACGATGAGCAAGTCTCTTTACTGGCTCTTTATTTTTTTTAGGAGCGTGGAAATTTTTGTTTACAATTAATTTTTTACATGATAAGTAGCTCTTGAAAGTGTGTGTCAACTTTCTCGGAGCAGACTCCAAAATTTAGTATTGTACTCCATTGATAACCAGCTTCGTCCACGCTACTGAAGATACCACGAAATATGCCTCCCTTACACCTTGTGATACAGGTAGAGGCAAAACTAGGTATCCTTAGATTAGAAAACACGAAGATTGGCCTAAACGCTAGAATATTGTAAAAGTTGTGTCGAGAGACGTGCTTAGCATGAGAACCGACTACATAACCATGCGATATTCCTTCGATAGCCAGTTCGAAGTGTCGATTGCTGACAGAAATGAATGGGCTTACAAAGAACTCAGTACCATTAGACAGGGACATTCATGGTATACACCGATGGGTCTAAAGCAGGACGCACACTGAATGCGCTCGACTCGGATCGACACGGCAGTGACCGTTCGACTCGACTACGGCGGAGATTCCTTGGGATGGCAACTTCTGCCAAACCGTACGTCCAGTTGATTATTTGCAATCCAACAGTGGTGCAATCATAGAGATCCTACAGATAGAGGCAACAAACCAGCTCGAAACCCGTCAGCATGTAAGAGAGAAATAGAAAGTTAGAGATTCAGGCTGTCTTTCTTTAATGGCGTGTATACTGTAGACAAAGACAGAAAAACCTCTGATCGTCCGCCTCTTTCTCTCACCGGAGTTCGGTCGGACATTTCCACAGCGGCCTATAGCTTGTTGTCTCTATCTGTAGTATCTCTATGGATGCAATTTATCATGGAGGAAAACTAGTTGCTGGTCGATTCAGTGCGCGGGTAATAGTTATGCCGATCCGATCCGTTTTGTGTCGATTAAAGTCGAGCGGATTCAGTGCGCGTCCTGCTTAAAACTGTAAATTTCAGTGGAGCGGGAAAAACAGGTGACAGCTATAGCTGTGCACTGGGAAACTACACCTCTATATTTCAGACAGAGGTGTATGCAATAAGCGAGAGAAAACAACAGGAGAGCTGCCGAAGGCGAGCAGAGACAGTGAAACATGTACTGTTTACATGCGAGAGTCTTGATCGCAAAAGACAGTAATCACTTGACCAACCGCAAGGAAACGCTGAATTATATAGCAAACACCCTGCTAAGAACTGGTGCATAGGACAAAGGTGCCGGACTGGGTGCTATGAGAAAGCACGAGCAAAAATACAATAAGTTGTAGTGTATCGAACACTTGTCAGTCGGGCTCGGAAAAAAAGCATTTAAAGGATATTTAATTTTTTTTTCCAGCGGTACTGTATGCCAAGTTTGCGGAAAGAACATAGCCAGAAGATTCGGCAAACAAGGCTACGAGTGTCGGGATTGTTTGATCAAATGTCACAAGCACTGCCACGTTAAAGTAAATGACAGCTGTCCGACGTCGACCATTCACAATGTCGAACTGTAAGTAAACAAAAATATTAAACATTTTTCACGTTAAATCTAATAAAAATTTTTTCTATGGGTCTATGCTACCGGTCCTGAGCGACTAAGCGGTAAGATTTGTGCGTTTATTGAAATGTGTGTTGGTTTTTTTTATGTACGTTGCATGTTCCTTATTTAATATCGACGGCTGTTAGGTTAAGCATTTTCCAACCAGTGTAAAGCACTCAGTAGCGTGCAAGCTGTATATACAAGATATGTGACCAAAATAGAAAATTTGATTTTCTATTTGTTTTTTCCCGTCATGCACTTTAAAAATACTTTACGACTCTAAACTAGTCCAGTAAGTTTCATAAAACCACTTTTAATAATACGTATGTCCTCTCATTTTGAACAGAATTGAATTTTCTTTTTTAATAATCCGCTATCTTCGTTTATTTATAGGATGTACCAATAAAAATTTGACCCTCAAGGTGAATACACACTAGAACGTTTCAGAGTAATGTAACGTGTTCATTGTTGCTCCCATTCTGTCAACGTCAATTTGCAGCGAGCACTGGGTGCGTAAAATAACATTCCTTTGTTGTTCGTCAAAAAAACGACAACCCAATGGATCGACCACGTCGCGAAACGAGCTTATGTGGCATATTTATGATCGTTGCAACGTTACAATACGCTGAAATACTCTAGTGTGTATCCTCCTTAACAGTGATTTACTAATTCTTGATCGTAGCTAACATATTTTTTGCTTTTGCCTTAAGCCTTATACACACTTACCAGCGATAACCGGAAGCGGTTTTTACCGGAGAACATTTTTATTTGACAATTGATATTTATTAAATTTCCTAATAATTTACTTGAAAAATTATCTTATACTTACTGTTATACGTTTTTCTTCGTTGGTGTAAAAAGGACATCAAACACAGTTTACTTACACTTTTCATTAAGTATTTTTGTAAACGAGCGAAACCAAAAAGGATTTAAATTCCACCGGAATGCCTAAATATGTATCTTTTTAAGTTGGTCTATCTGCACGCTTAGTCTTTCCCACGTTTTTACCGGTACAAACCAGTTTACGTATGTTCCTAGTGGTTAGTGCTTCGTCTTTTTGCACATATACAAGAATGAGCGTGTAGACAGGCCTTCACACCGAGGCAAGTGTGAGTCAGTAACAAAGTAGCGTATTATTATACAGTGCGCGTTAAAAGCTAAGAGTATAACACGTTTGGAACAATTTTGAAGCTTTGCAATTTATTTGAAACAGCAAAATAGTAATAAGAAGTATAAGTTTAATTTTTTTTGTACTTTGCAGCTCGTACATCACAAATCCAATAACGGACAAGAATTTTTCGTTCTTCTAATCTACTCACGCTGTTTACCATCTACTGTTTTTTAATGGGTAGTTTTAACTTAGAGATACTTAATATGATTACAGGGAGATTTATCATGAAAAAAAAAAATTTAAGGTTCTGAATTGGGCGTTGACGCTTCTTTTCCAAAAATAGTTATTTGTTTTACTAGGCATTAAATCTGCTTTTCTGCCGTGTGAAACATATAATTTTTTATCTTCTATAAGTTCCTTGTGGCATTATTCTTTTTTCTTATTTTTTTGGGAATCAAACCACAATAATTTTTAATTTTTTATTTCGACGTTTCGGTAGCGTTCCAGCTACCGTTGTCAAAATTAACTATTTATAGTATAGAAATAATTTTTTGGTCCCTATCTGACACAACGAAAAAATTTGACAACTAGACAATCAATAATAATAGTCTTAAACTTCAAAATATTATTGATTGTCTAGTTGTCAAATTTTTTTCGTTGTGTCAGATAGGGACCAAAAAATTATTTCTATACTATAAATAGTTAATTTTGACAACGGTAGCTGGAACGCTACCGAAACGTCGAAATAAAAAATTAAAAATTATTGTGGTTTGATTCCCAAAAAAATAAGAAAAAAGAATATAATTTTTTCTTCAAATTTGTTCCAATTCCACGCAAAGTCGACTTTTTCATATTTAAATTGCGTTTCATTATCAATATCCAAATAATTAATGACACTTGGCAGGCTTAGAAGTTGTACTTTTTCTGCCTAGGCATTAAAAGTACAACTTCTAAGCCTGCCAAGTGTCATTAAAAGGCCGCTTTTAATGTCATTTGAAGAAAAATAATCGATGATATATTTTTCTGTAATCACTTGGATTAAACTTAAGCACAAAATTGTCTAATTACAAAATTCACGATCTGTGTTACTTTTTATTTAATTTTCTTTTTTTGTTTAATATTGATATTATTTTTTTATATATATAACATTGAATAATTTTATCAGATTTATTTATTTGTATGTTTATACATTTGTTGTCTTTTTGTTTTTTTTTGTGATGTATCATCATAGACCAGGGTAGAAGCCTTTAAAAATAATAAAAAGTGAAAAAAATAAAAGTAGGATGAAACCCATAGGAAAAGGGGGAGAATATAAAGAAAATGAAAGGAATAATAATTTACGGGCGATCTGAGGTCGTGAAGGGGAAGGGGGTGAGTTTTTAAGGGTAAAAAACGGTTTATCTCGATTTCAGGCAAAACTACAAGAACTATGGAAAAAAGTCAAATGGCAGAGTTGTAGGTAATAAAAAGATTTGCAACTTTTGTATTCACACTATTTTCACATAACCTTAAAATTAATGTGGAATATTCAAAAAAACAAGTTTTTGGTTTTTTATTTTTATATTTTACAAAAAAAAATATTTTTTTCACGAAATTTGGTGAAAACTTACCTTTTTATGTCCCAAATACACTGTAATTTATTTGATTTGAAATATTTATTTTTTCACCTTATTTTTATTTAATATCGAAAAAGTACCCTAATTTTCAATAATAATATATTTTTTTTTCACACCATCGGAAAGTAGAGATTTCAACGAAAAGAAAGCACACCAACTTTTTGAAAAAAGCTGATAATTTGACGGGTGAATTTTCGATTGAAAATTAGGGTGCTTTTTCGATTTTAAGTCAAAATAAGGTGAAAAAAATAAATATTTCAAATCAAATAAATTTCAGTGTATTTGGGACATAAAAAGGTAAGTTTCCACCAAATTTCGTGAAAAAGAAAATTTTTTTTTAGAAGATAAAAATAAAAACCAAAAACTTGGTTTTTTGAATTTTCCACATAAATTTTGAGGTTATGTGAAAATAGTGTAAATACAAAAGTTGTAGATCTTTTTATTACCTACAACTTTGCCATTTGACTTTTTTCCATAGTTCTTGTAGTTTTGCCAGAAATCGAGATAAACCGTTTTTTACCCTTAAAAACTCACCCCTTCCCCCTTCCCGACCTCAGATCGCCCGAAAATTATTTTTCCTTTCATTTTTATAATATTCTACTCCTTTTTCAATGGGTTTCATCCTACTATTATTTTTTTTTTATTTCAAAAATTATCGATCCTGGTCTATCAGCTCGACAACAATTTCGGTTTTTGAAAAAAGTTTTCTTATATTCGAAGCGATAACGATAGTTGGCGTTAGTCATGCTACAAAATAAAAATGACGGTAGACTATTCGGTAATTTGAATCGTTGTCGATAGATGTCAGTAGGTATACAACGCGTTGAGGTTTTCCTCAAAAACCGAAGTAGTAGTTGGCATTGACAGATACATTGCCTCATATTTTATCGAATGAAACCGTAAAAAATGTTTATGAATGTTTTTATTTTCATGTAATTGTAAGTGCCTGTTTTTCAAGTAAAAAAAAAAATTCGCTTATGTCGATGCGATCGTAGATCGGAGTGTGATTATTCTCATTGAATCTCAAATTTATGCAGGTCGTAAAAATATTATGTCGCCGTTTCGTGTTTTCAAAATAATACAAAAAAATATATTTAAACTAATTCTAGTTTAATTGCGTTCCGTATCTGCTATTGCTGTAATTTATTTTGACCAAAAGCTATAAGTTTAAATAAAATTTTTAATATTTTTTTGTTAAATTTTAAACAGAAAATAAATCGAATACTTTTATGAATTTTACCCAACCGAATTTTATTCCTTACTTTACTCCTTTTTCACTTCACTCGCTCTTCTTATGCATCTCTTCTGTCACATCTTTATCTCACTTTATACCTAACTCATCTCAACTTCTTTCTGTCTCTTTTTTACCCAACTCTCTTCTCTTGACCCACATCTCTCAACTCACTTCTTATTTTTTCTCAACATACTCTCCCTTCCATCGACTTTTAAATTACTCTGGGATTCCCTCAGCTCAACTTCCTCGTTCTTTATCTCAACTTACTTTCTCCCAAGTCATGTTTCCTCTCGTTCTCTCAGCCCACTTTCTGTCGTTCTCTTCCTCTCCTCTCAACCCTCTCACTCTTCTCTTAATTTACTCACTTCTCCTTACTCATTTTCCGACTCTTCCCATCTCATAACTCCTAGATCTCGTAAACCTCTCGTTCCATTCTCAATTAACTCTCTCTCCTCTAAACTCAATGTCTGTCTTATTCTCCCGATCCACTCACTAGTCTTGCTCTCAACCCACTCCTTCTCTTTTCCCAACTCTTTATTCTACTCATTTTTCTCTTAATTTACTCCTCCTTATTTTTCCACTCGTCCTTTAAACTCAATCTTTTAGCCCACTTCTTCTCACTCCTTTTCCACTCTCAACTCAGTCGTTATACGCCTAATTTACTCGCTCTTCTCTAAACTTAATTTTTGTCTCATTCTCCCAACTTACTCGCTCACCAGTCTTGCTCTCAACCCACTCTTTCTCTTTTCCCAACTCCTTATCCTACTCATTTTTCTCTTAATTTACTCCACCTTATTTTTCCACTCGTCCTCTTGACTCAATCTTTTAGCCCACTTCTTACTCACTCTCTTCCGCTCTCAACTCACTCGCTCTACGCCTAATTTACTCGCTCTCCTCTATACTCACTTATTCTCTCAACTCACTTCTGTTGCTCTTAACCCACTCTTCATCTTCTCCGAACTCACTATCTCTTTGCTGATTTTCTCATTTGTTTTTCCTCAATTACCTGTCTCTCCCCCATATTCTTTCGTTCTTCTTTTAATTATCTATCTCTCTTCTCAATTCATCCCGTCTCCTATCTCTCCCTCTTTTCAAAATATAAAAGAGTGTTTCAACATATGGCAGCGATGGAATTTGTTGAAAGAATAAAACCTACTCACCTGAGGCAAGTTAACTTTACGAACGACCCCTGTAAATGAGTAAGTAGACGAGGTTAGACAAGTAGGTATAATGAACGTAAAGTTTATTTTTGTAAAGCAATAATAGTAATGATGACGTGAGCAGCACATAAAAGTATTTCAGGTCGCTAACAAAAACATGATAGTTAAAAGTACAAACATGGTAATTTAAAAGAAAATCGTTTATCAATATTTAATATTTTTATAAATTTTTTTGATGGTTGCAGTTTCATTTTATTTTTAAATAACAAGCATTTTAGAATATATAGCAAAAACCTAAACGATTATAAAATATTAAAACAACCATCTGCACACTTAATAATCTCAAGATTATAAAATCACATTTTCCTTTATAATTAAAATAAACACAAACGAGTTGTAAGTATCTAATTTTTCGCATTCTCCTCGTAATAAAAAAAAATTTAAAAACCATTTTCCCATCTGTCGTTTGTAAGATACTTAAGATACGCTGTATAATACTGGGAAAGAATTCAAAATAGAGGTGGACAAGATTTCAACAGATTGAGAAAAAATGTTTTTTTTAATTTCTTTAAGAGATCTAAAAAAAAACGTAAATTTAGACAGGACAATTTTTTTTAATAAATTATATACTGGATTATATGAATAATGTGATGATATGCATAATATACACTAAAACTAAAAATATAAACACATGTGCATAGGTAAATTGTTTAGTGTCAAAGGAAACAATAAATTGATTACATTTTCATTGTTATACAGGTTGCGAACAACTTTAATAGGTCATACGACTTACACAAGTACGACAAGGATAATATGAACAACACTATTTGAAGGAGAGAGACAAGAACTGTTCCAAAAGGATGGGCGTGTATGTTCATTGCCCTTTTTACTTTTAACCGTTGTGTTCTTGTTTCTCTCTTTCAAGCAGTACTGTTCGTATCATCCTTGTCGTACTTGTGTGAATCGTATGACTTAATAAACTTTTTCGCGATCTATATATTAAACCTTTGAACATTATTTTGCATTCTTTTTCTCAAACCATTCGCTTTTTAGAAAATATTTATAAAAAAAAACTATATATATCACAGTAAACAATGTTTGTTGTTATATAAGAAATTGTTTAAATTTTATCGATATCCCGAACCAAATAATTTAAATTCGAATATTAAAAGATACACAGGATAAAAATGGACTTTTATATATCACAGGAAATTTAGGAGACGATAAAAATTGAAAATAAAAGTAAATCGTTGATAACAAATTATTTATTCTTTTTACAAAAGACTTACCGATCAACGAGGAGTCATTTCGAAAAAAAAAACATTTTCTCATACCAAAAAAAAAGAAATAATACTTCCAACTGTACCTATGCACGCAAAAAAATATTTTTCACCACTGACAAAAGGTGGATGTGTCTGGGGTAAGGTAACAATTGATAAAAATGATATTTATCCTTTTTTTACATACAAACAAGTTAACCTAAGTAATGTTTACGAGAGAAAAATTGGGAAATATAAAGAAAGAGCAACTGATAGAGAAGAAGGAAATAGGAAGACGAAAGTGGCAAAATTTTTTGATAAAATATTTTAAAAAATACTGAAATTTGCGATATTTTTGTCAATCGGACGTAAGTCTGGTTATAATCGTGGACGAAAAATAATGAATATCATTTTTATCCAACACAACTTATCCTAAAACTAATCTAGTCATGGTAAAAGGATTCAATGTTTCAATGTCGCAGTCGTTCCCATAAGGTGTGCCTCAAAGTGGCTCTAGCTGGGCTCATTTCGCACGGACTGGGCGTCGGTGGGCTGAATCCTTCGTCGGCTGACAAAGTTAAATCTTCCTCTTCTTCTTCCTCCGAACTAATCAGTTGCTCGAGAGCAGCTGTACCGTGAAAGCTCTAGAAATGTTTTTGAAAAAAAAAAAGATAATTTTAGTACAACAGAGACAGATTTATACAAAGTGAGTCATTGTAAATAGCTCACATCAATATTTAGGAATAATCATTAAATGATATACAGAGTGTTTCTATAATCGATTGCCTCAGACAGCTGTCGTTAATTGAAGAATTTTGACATAGGAACATAGTTACCGAGATACAGGGTGTTAAAAGTTTGGAATTTAAAATATAAATTTGACATAAAGCCGTTATTCAAATAAGTTCGAAATAATATTGAAAAAAATAAACCAGTGGAGTGCTATAAGGGTTATTATCCACTCTGGGGTAGATCGTTGTTGGGAAACACCCAGTATTAGTGACAATAAGAAAATTATGTGTCTAAGATAGGTTGCTATTTATATTCATTGGTAAAGTTTGTTCAAAATCAACTGCAGAAGTTAAAGTATGGAAAAAGTAAATTGAAAATTGGTCCAAGTGTACAGAGTGTCCCAAATTGTATGATATTGCAAGGTACATATATCGAAAATTAGAGGATATAGAAAAAAAGTAGTTAAGATATATAGGGCGATTTTTTAAAATTGTCCAAAACTGCTCTCAAATATCTTACTAGATTTAGAAAATGTCCAATTTGTGACCCCTGTACACAAAACGGTTATGAGAACCTTGAAAAATATTTTCTTTTAATATTACATATTTTTAACAAACAAATAGCAACCTACAAGTTTTATTTCGATTACAATTGACTTAAAGATATTTTTTTTTGTCTAACGTTTTGAAATCTCAAAAAAATCTGGTGCGTCAGTGATTTATTGCTAAAATTAGTATTTGTTAGTAGATAGTATTTTGTGCCTGCTTCAACACTTGACCTTAAATATATTTAAACAGCATTTTCGTAAATGAAAACTAATAAAAAATAAATTTTGAGTTATAAAAGAAAAAATATAATCACCAACAAATTTCCAACACAAATTACAAGTCGAGTGGTAAAAAAAATAAGCTAAGGGGTGACCTTTGAAAACGAAAGTTGTTGAATTTGGAAATGCCATATTAATGTTCCCTAAAATTTCCAATTAAGAAAAACATCCTGTATATACATTAGAAAAATCTTTAAAACATAGTTTACCTTAACCTACAGGTCAGTGTCATTGATCGACACAAAGTGAATCATGACTAAAGCCGGATTTACACGAGTCTTTGCACTTTCTCAGTTTTGTTCTACTTGACTTGACCGAAATATAACTGGATAAGAATGTTGGGGTTTGAAGATCCTCAAGAGTATAAAGGGAAGTTTAGAACTTCTAAGAATTATTAAATTATAAAACTGGTGGTTAAGTCCACTGTGCAGAATGCAAAGCTGCTTGACTTGCCTTGTCATATTATGACTCAAGATAATTCTTGACTTGACCGGAACTGTTTACAAGATACAAGTAGGATATTCTACTTAAGTGTACCAGTGTAAACCCACCTTTAGAACAATTCAAGAAAATGTTTTTAATAAAAATATTTCCCACTTAACTGTACAAGGCATAATATAAATTATTATTATTACGTGTCTTATTACGAGTTACCTAATTCATAATAACACTGGAAATTTATCAGTATTTGGGGGTCATGCAAATATTTTATAAAGGAAATCGAATATCGTAAAAATCCCCAACGACCTTCGTTTGTTTAGACAAACGTATCATTATAATATTTATTAATATAATCACTAGAAGCCAAATCGGGTTAATGTAATGGTATAGATGACTTTAAATGGAATAAATTCGCTTCTCATAATAATTTTGAAACGAAATATTCCTGTCACGGTAGCGATTAGTTCCGTCTTTTAAAGTTCACGCTTCGTTCGGTTCTTTGTAAAATAACACATTTATTTACTTGCCGAAGAAAAAAATTTGTTGCGTCGGCATATCAGGAACTACGGTCAACTTCTTTAAATGTAGACACAAAGTACGATTTCATTGAATCACCTTCTAATTTTAATTAAAAAAAAAAATACACGAGTTACTAGCGATGAGTAACGTTTACGAGGGTAGATCGAAAAATTTCTTAATGGGAAAATTGTCTGTCAAAACGTGTAGTTTGAGGAGTTGAAGTTCCTTATTTGTAAGGCATTTATATACTTTTAATTTTAAATTTTTTTCAGCGACAAAAAGTTAAATATGTAGAACTAGAGTTACATATTTTGTTTCTAACGCATTTTGTTACTCATTTAAATTAATATATGTTACATTTGGGTGAGGGAGGTCATAAAACCACAGAAAAAATATTTGAAAAAACTTGAGCAATCACCTCCTGAATTTTGTCGCATGAATTTGTAAACACCCTGTATAATGATACAAAAAATGTGCACCTGTTTTAAGCTGCAGGTTCTACAAATTAACCAAAGCTTTTGAAATCTTCAGTGTCTATTAGTACGTTTAGCTTGTAGAGTGGTTGTTTCTTATTTGGAAAACGTTATTAACGTCTTGTTTTGGTTAAAAAATGATTTTAAAGATCTAAAACTCCATCACAGGCATTATTTATAGATTAAATCTAATTTTGATCTACCTACTGTCATCTCAAATTTTATGGTATTTAAACGGAATTTATCTTGTGTTCTGTTAAACGTTAGTATCACCTTTTTTTTTAGGACACAAGCAATTTGCAATAGTTTAAAAAAATTCTTGAAATATCAGCGGCTAGAAGTGACTATACAGATTGTCTCCAAATATCGCCAGGATTACAGTATTTTTTTTCTTCAATTAATATTGAAATTGGCACAAATGCATAAATTTAGATGAGGAATATTAATTTACAAATTATTTTGTTTCACGAGAGCACCACGTGAATGATTCCTGATAGTAAAATATTTTTTACGAAGCTTTTTGGTGATTTTTCAATAGTTATAAATCATCCCGTATAACTTTTTTTAAAATGCGGTATTAAACAGTAGATTTTAAAATTAATGTTATGCCTGTCACGAGAGCACCTTACAAACAAAAAATTCTACAGTAATGTTCTGGAACTTTTAAAAAAAAATCATGTTTTAAAAGCTTTAAAGACATTATCAACCAACCAAGAACAATAATATAAATTCCAAACGCGTTATTCATATAAAATGAAAGTGATACTTTTGTTATAGAAGGCGTGTAGTAAGCAGACTGTGTTAGTAGCAATAGCCCAGTGAAATTCGATTTTTTTGATAAACTAAATTCAATATTAAGGTAGGTTTATTTACACAGAATTATATGAAATTCGAATTAGAGTATTTTATAGAGCAAAGTTTGAATACATTACAAACCACCACGTCTTTGTTTTCTATCATATAAAAGGTCAAGTTTACACACAAAGGAAATGATATTTTCAAGTTTATTTATAACTTTTCATAAAAAAATATTAAAACTACTCCCTCTGGCGGTGGAGTAGGAAACTTGAAAACAATTTCCAACAGTTTTTCGTGCTCGACGTTGTAATACAGATTTTTTTCTCTAAGCGGGTTACCTATCTTAATCAAACACCCTTTACATCCAAAATTATCGAGTATGTCTCATTATCCTGACTCTAAGTGGTCTTCTTTTTAAATTATTTTCAAGTTTTTAGATTCGTTTATGTCAAAGAAAAATACGAATTTGACTGGACTAACAACATATTAGTGGTGCATTGTAAATCTAACTTACGAAATAACATTATAATAGTAAAACTTGAACAAAGCCGTGAAGATTCGTTTGTCAGAAGTCCCCATCTACCATATTATTTATCAAAGAAGATACCTAAATGTAAAATTAATAAGCGAAATACGACATGCTAAAATTGTCTAAACTAAAAAAATATATAAATAAATACACATTTCCACAACATGTAATTATACTTTTTAGGGTTTAAATTTAATACAATGAGACTAGAACTGGTCGATGCCTTAATATACAGGGTGAGCCAGGAGTTGGGAGATGACGGAGCGGATCAAGTTTTAATAATACATAAGTAGGAAAATTAATTTTAGAGAAGTTCATTTCTGGATATTTGCAGACGCTGTTGCATAATAATTATACTTTCCATCTGTCAAGCGGAACAGTTGTATAATTGTCAATTTCCCGTTTTTAACTGGACGTATTTGATAATTTGCAATTTCATCTTGATGGGATGTTCGTAGTTGATTAAAATTATCGAATTAGTACTTCGTTTTAAGTTATTTTGGGGAAAATTCTAGATGACATAATGTTAGAGACAATAAAAAATGACAATGAAGAAGTGTCAACTCTTTTTTTTTAAGTAAAAACAAAAATCCGAGATCCCAATTGTGACATATTGTACAGTAAAGAGCACTACATTAATATTTTTCAAAAAATGTAGTAAAAAGTCCATAAATAATATATGAGAGGTCTTAAGTGAAAAATTAATAGCTTTAACTTAAACTAACACCAACAAAAATTCGAGATGACAAGATAGCGTCTTTGACCTTGACAAATACACCTCTAACTGCGCCATCTCTTAACTATATATATATCAATAAAGCTACCAACGAGAGCTTACACCAAATTTCGTATGTCAAGCGCCACGACTTCTATGGTTTGGCCTTGACAAAAAATAAAAAGCTGGCTCTAACTGCAAGTGGTGCCATCTTTTAACAACCATAGCTTGTATCTTTCAATAAAGTGATCTACGTCGAAGCTACACAAAATTTTGTATGAAAAGGTGGCGTCATCTCTTAACGGATCAATTTTCTATACTGAAACTAACCTTTTTTTGTGAACACCCTTTATATATAACGGAATTATATTTTTTCGATTATGCTTATACAAGAATTTCAAGTTTTTTTTTAAACAGATTTATACGTAAAAGTATCAAAAACATTTTAAGAATCATTCTAGTGAAGAATCTTATTAAAGTATACCATTTGAAATTGGGCGTGTAGATACGGTGATGGTGAGTTGATCTTTTCATAATTACGTTTATTTTCAGGTCTGTTTGTATCTAGCACATTTTGTACACTTATTTTTTCAACTGGAACTCGACGAATTGCATTAATTGGTTTTTATGAAGATCAAAATCTGTAAATTTATAGCACAAGCAATCGAGTGCAAAAAAAGTGTGGAAATCTCAGAAAAATTGTAAAGTCGGTGTAAATTGTATAATTTCATGATAATACAGGGAGTCCCATGAGTTCGTACCAAAAAAAATTATAATATAATGGCAAGATAAACTTTATCTTTTATAATTATTAATATTATTAAACCTACATAACTACATACTAGGTCAAGGTCAACTTATCTACAGGCACCTCCCGAAATGGACGTAACTTTTTTATAAACAAAACAAGGCAAAAGTAAATATAGATCGAATGCGGATTTCAAGAAAAGTAGTAAATTTTGCGAAAATTGGGTCAACGTAGAGATGATTCATAAATCAAGTTTTTGTTTTGTTCTATTTTTAAAGTTACTTTGTTAAAATAACAAACGGTTTGCCAAAAAATTGGGAGCTTAAATCGATTAATAGCAAAAAGGATAAACAGATTTCAGGAGGTGAACCTATTTATTTGATTTTAGTTTGAAATATGTTAAGTGTCTGACGTCGTTAGTGAGCCCTTTGTGAAACCATTAATTTAAGAATTTATAACCGGTATTTACCGATCTGTGAATATGAGAAACGTTTGATTTTAACGAGAATTGGGGTTACTAAAACCAAAACAACTGATACAAAACGGTGATAAACTCTTGTCCTTATTACGTTATGGAAAAGATTATTAATTATCAAAAATAGTATAATAGGTGATCTCCATGCCTAAAATGTATGAGTAACTTTAACAAAGCTACACTACGGTGACCAGAGGATGAACCTATATTTTTCATAAAGGCAGTAGAGTGTAAAATAATTGTATTTTCGACAGAAGACGGAAAATGTCAAACTCTATATGAGTAGCGTCCGCTAGATGGTACGTAAGTGACGACAAACGTTGCGTTGCATTGACGTTCAGTGATCATAAAACATTTTGCACGGAATTGTATTTTGATTCAAAAATACATTTTCACTATTTTACCTCACATATTATTTATATGACTTATAAAGATATTAATACGTTCAAAATAATTACAAACAACTAACACTCAACTAATAAAATTACAATAAAAATATCATTCTTACCTGCGATCTATGGACCGAGCTGGAGTGAGACGGCGAGCTGTCTTGACTGTGATTTGCCTCGGTGTACGAATGCGTCATCGCGTTTTGGCCGATTCCTAAATGTTGTTTTTTAGCCTGTTCTTTTTTCTTGCCCTCCGCGGCCGCTTTCATTGGGTCGTAACTCTTTCGTCTCTTCCAGTTTTGGAATTCTACTTCTCGACTGGAGAGAGAGGAGTTACTGCGGATGCCACCTTGTTTTTTACCTGAAACATACAAACAAGTTGAGCTGACACATTTAAGCATCTGGACCATTCAAAATAAGAATAAATTAACATAAAAAGTATTTAACTATCTGCAAATAAGGTTGGGAAGAGGGGCAGCATAATCAATGGGAATATAATATTGAAAGAGTCAAGTGCTTTTATAAAACTAAATGTAGAGAAATATGTATTTGGCCTTGAATTTTTTTTTGGTTAAATCCATAGGAATTTAATTTCAAAAGAGAAATTTTTCTTCGTTAGAATTCACAATACATTGTTGGTCAATAAAAATAAGTAGTGTACCTACTCGTCGACAATATTTAATAAACATATTATTAGATAATAATTATCAGTAAAAGAACCGTTTCTATCAATTTTAATACAATATTTAAACTATCAAGTAATGATATTGTTATAATTATATTGGACTTGGGTCATAAATTCATTTTATTTATACGTTTAGGTTAGTGAACTTTGATTGTTTATATACATATATATAGTCTGCAAAATATCAATAAATAAATATCCACAATTAGAAGTAGTATCAAAAATATATCGAAAATTGAATGATAGAAGGCCGTATCGCAATAGAACAGAGAGGGCTTAAGGAACGTGTACCAATATACAATATATAAATAATGATATGGCAATATTAATAAATGTATTGAAATATAAATACAAAATTTTCACGATTTATTTGTGCCACCCGATACAATTTCATATATATTATTAGCAAACGTTAAAATTTGTATGTCTACCGTTATTTTTTATGAACCTATGAGATCACTAAGTTATTTTATTGAAAGTTGTTATAAAAATAATTGGATAGAAAATTACCAATAATTTTTAAAACACGCTGTGTCTATTTATGTTTTGTAGCTCGGATAACATTATAGGAAGTAGTATAAGATTTTTAAAAAAATGTTAGGATTCTTTTGTTATAACCACCTGTTTTAAAAATATTTCCGGTGAAAATCGAAAAGAGGGTGCCGAATACCTCATGGAACAGTAAACATGACACTTATGCGGGTTTTAAACAGATATGGTAGCAACCTTAAATAATCATACAAAGAACTTAACGGACCTACATACTACATATATACAGGTTATGGTCGAAAAACTAAAAATACAGTAGAGAAAAAAATATATAACTGCTGATATTCCATACATCTTCTCTAGGTTAGTGAATGGCATAATTGCATCGGTAGATAATAAAGTCACATATGGAATATTTTGAAGTAGGTATTATCCACAAAATTAAGCCCAACCAGATCTGAAATATCTAAAAGTTGTTGACTTTTTATCTGTCGATAACCACAGGTAGATCACAGACTCATTGAACCTTTAAAAACCATCGTCGATATTCCCTTCGTGTATTTTTTGTTTGTTTTGTTGGATAATTTCATATGTAGATGGGTTATAAATATTAATACAAAGATGACGATGGTGTTAGTCATGGTTAATGTGGGCATAGTGAACAGTGCATATTATTAACTGTTCTGTACGTGGTGAAATAACAAAAACATTCGAAAAATGTATGGGGAGACCCCAGATTATATAGGAAATTGTTGGAAATTTTGAAGCAAGGGGTAGGTATGGAAATATATCCCGATTTAAATTGCTCTCTGCTATCTCCCTTAATGCTTGGAAATATGGACTCAAAATTAATAACTATATGAAAAATGTGTCCCTGAATCCAACAGAGGAGACTAGAACGTTCTATCTCTCCAATTAGTTGAGTTATGAATAGATGAAAAGTTTCAGAAAGTGGATTTTCGAATATTTTCACTACTTTCACATTTACTATTCACAAGACGAAAACCCTCCAAGTGAGGCTCTTGAAAATGTTTTTCCCGTTTGACTGTTCTCTTACAAATACTCTCCTGGAATTTCAGTTCGAAATTCATAGTTTTGTGGTATTTACAAGACTTTTTATGTTGAAAATGCGTTTTTTCCAAAATTTCATTACACTATTTGAATGCGAAAGAATTATTTTATCGAAAAACAGACTGTGGCATTTATTTTCGCGTATCAACAAACCCCCGGTTATCAATTTTAAGCCAATTTCATGTCGTAAAAATTTTTTTTGTTGGAAATTTTGAAGCAAGGGGTAGGTATGGAAATATTTCGCGATTTAAATTGCTCTCTGCTATCTCCCTTAATGCTTGGAAATATGAACTCAAAATTCATACCTATGTGAAAAATGTTCCCCTGAATCCAACGGAGGAGACTAGAACGTTCTATCTCTCCAATTAATCGAGTTATGAATACATGAAAAGTTTCAGAAAGTGGATTTTCGAATATTTTCACTACTTTCACCCCCTCGTTACCCGTATTTTTTTTCTTCTCGTCACGTGTATGATATCATACAGTGCGCGAGAAAAGTAAATCAAAAAAACAGTTTATAAATAATCAAGATAAAATTAATATTTTATTAAATAGAGATGTGGGCGCTGTCGGGAAAGTTTCAAATATACATCAGACAAACCCAGTTTTTCCTATCGATTTTCAAGCAATGAACTAAAATTAAAATTATGTGTTATGATTATAGTTCATACTATTACTTAGTTGATCAAACCATTGATTTTTCTATAAAAAAATTGTTCTCATTAGCGGTACTAGAGAAAATAGTTTATAGCGATAAATAAATATAATTTAAGTAAAAACTTACCACTTGGGTTTTTCTTCAAAGCTTTCGCACTGTTCGTAATAGGAGGTTTATTCGTTCGCATACTAAATCTACCACTATCTGTCCTGGCAAAACTTTGAGGTCGATTCGGCGTCAATTTATTAGTTGCACTTGGGACTTTTGGCACAATTTTCACCTCTTTAGGTGTAAGAGGTGCTGGAGGTTTTTTGCTAGCACTAAGTAAATATCTGCTTTGGACATCATTAGTTTTCATTGGTTTTCTATCTACCGATATTGCACGTTCATGTTTCAACTCAGGTTGGAAGGATTTTCTTCTCATTTCCGGAGTATTTGGACATTTGAGCTGTGTGGTTTCGTTGTCGGCGCGTGCCCTACGTAAACTGAAGGCTCTATTGCACCTTGTATTCGTTATACTTGACAAGTCTTTACGTTTTTGATTATTTTTCTCGAAATCTTCTTCACTACTGGATTCTGTATCACCGAATTGGCTTCTATCTATTTTTTGGTGTTCTGTACTACCTCTTCTATTTATTATATAATTAGGTTTCATACAAGCAGTTGAAGAACTTCTTTGCATTGAACTATTTCGACAAACATTTGGGGAGTTACGAATGTTGGATTCTTTTTGAATTGCATTAATATTTGTGTTTTTTGATAATAGAACTTGATTTTTTGTCGAAAAACTGCTGGATCTACGTATAGGTGAATTGTTTGGGGAATTTTGTATTTTATGGATAACTTTATTTTGGGAATATTGATTCAACAGATTCGAGTAAGTTTGATCAATACCAAGTAGATTTTTGTTTTGAAAATGTTCCAGTTTATTAGATATATTCATGGTTCTGTCATCCAATGAATTATGTCTAGTATGTGAAGCTTTTTGTTTTAATAAATGTGCAGTGTTATTCAATCGAACTTTAACATCATAATCACTATCAGGATCACTATCAAGTGATAATCTTTGTTGTAAAGAATTTATGTAGTTCTGGGTTGGTTTTAATATTGAGTCAGTGTCTAAAGAACAATCAGAAAATTCGATATTTAAAGAACTTACACTGTTTCTACTCCTTGGACGTGATACCATGTGTGTGGGAGATGGTATTTTTGTTGATGACACCTTAGCTGAGTACCCTCCAACAGAAGGTGGTAGATTATTAACACTTTTAGGTGTAACAACAATATTTGCACTTAAAACTCCACTAGAATCAACAGAACTTTGAACATCAATGCTTTGTACATTAACAATTGTTGCAGTCAGTTTAGGAGTAGATTTTTTAGTTTCTTTTTGAGAAGCTGGTGGTGCAAACACATCATTATAATTTTTATCATCAATATATGCTTGCACTTGCACTTCTGACTTGGTTAAGCTGGACAATTTATCTTGTTTCTTTTCTATTTTTGGTTTGAAAGCACCACTTGAAGTCACCGATATCACTGAGCCTTGATCATGTGTTTGTTTCAAGCCTTCTCTTTTGGCATTTGGACTAGGAAACATTATTTTTGTAAAAGTAGAGTTCAAATCACAGTCACTATTATTAAGAGGCTCCTCAATATGTTCTACATCTGTAATAGATATGTTCTGAGTAGGAGACATGATTGGTGATAGTTTTGTATAAGATTGAGTTGGTGTTGTAGGGGCAAACTTTTTTACGGTAGGTGATTTGGGGATGTTAGAATTTGCATTTATAAATTGGACACCTTTCACCATTTCATTTTGCTTATAATTCCTTTGACTCATCATTTCAGCATTTTGTAGTACATTATCTCTCATAGTAGCTAGACTTTTGATATACTCTTCAGTTTTCCTTTGTACAGAAACTTGTTCTATTTTAAATTCACTATCAATACTCATTCTAGCTTTTTGCTCTTCAGAATAGTTGTCAGCATCAAGTGTGTATGTTCCTGTATCACTAGCAGTATCAGACTTATCAAAATCAAATTCAGAACCATCTATAAATATTTCTTGTTCGCTATTGTCTCCGATGTATAGTTTCTCACAATCTGGGCTTAAAAATTTGGTTTTTTTAACAGAGTTTGAAATTTCTTGATTTTTAGATTGTTCCTTGGGACTAAAAGGACTGATCAAATCCATTTCAGGACTAGAAACATCTTTTAATTCTATTTCAGGACTTACTATAGATGGAAGAGCTGCATTTGGAAAAGACTGAGTCATTCTGTCTGAGACTGGATTCGGAAACGACTGGACTATTCTATCAGTTGTTACATTTTTTAATAAAAGAGTTAGGTCACTTCGTTTAGCACTAGCACTACCGATTCTGGCATTAGCACTTTTAACTCTATCCGGTTTTTCATCAGATGAAAAATAACCTTCAGACTGAAAACTAGATTTTCTTGGTAAATTTCCCGATAACGGATGCTGTTGCTTCGGAGGAGCAGTTGTTGGAGAATCTTCTAGTTTTGACAAAGACTGGCCCCTTTTGTGTCTTTTTTGAAACTTCTCTGCTAAAGCCTTTTGCCTTTGGGTGTCAACAGACTTGTTATTGCCAAAATCTATTGTAAAAGAGAGTGGTTTAGGAGAATCTGGAACTTTTTCAGGGGAATGTGCAGTATCTTCATCCATAATTCACGATATATAACTATCTTAAAAATTTGAAATAAACAAATACTTTGTGCCAAACTTCAATTGACTATGATCATCTTTTACTTTTTAAACTGTCCGTACCATCAAACACACATTCCATTAACAAGAATACCTTATTTCTTCACTACTAAAAAACTACGTTTTTTGCATTTAACTACATTTTTATAGCTAAATAGGTGCGGAGCGAACAATGCAACACACATGAGCAACTAACGAAAACTGACAGCAAAAATTATATTGTCAATTCCAAACGTCATCGATGCTTTAATATGTTGTGACTAATATTACGAGAGTCTGGCTTAATACGGAAAACGGAATTATGTTATGTTAGTATGTTATCTGTGATTACTTCACGATGACTATTAATAATTGTTTAATATATAATTAGTACTATATGAATAGCAATACAAATAGTTAAATTAATAACTGATAATTGGTACACAATGTGCTCGTTATTTATATTATAATCCAGACCGTTTCAAAATGTAATTGGATTATTTTTTTATATAGGTAACTCTATGTGAACGTAGATAAGCAGTACGCCCCCTACCGCTCACGAGTATAACTATCGCATGGGCCATAGAATGTCTTGATACATTTATTTAACCACTTTAAAATATAAAAACCTAGTACGTCTATTCAAACACTGGAAACTCAGTACGAAATAGGTTTTAATAATCACTCTCAAACAATGTAAATAATTCGCAAATGGCCCAGAGAATAGTTCTGATTTTGATAGATCTGGCGCTACAGCCTTAATTTCAGTCGCTTCTACCCCATGACCAAAAAGAAGTAAGCAAACAACGCCAGTCTTGAATTTTTTTTTTGGCCCCATTTTATCTACGATTAAAATTCCACTACGTATCAAATTATTGTACATTGTAACTTGCATTTCAATTAGCGCAATTTAACGGAGCTTCTACATTGTTAATTAGCACCGCGAAAGGGAAATTTGGGTTATTGGTTACGGATTTATAAGAAGTCCGTTAGCTCATTCCAATTTTCTTATCGACAAACAAATACAACTTACTTAATGTCGTATGAAAAATATAAATGCATTTTTGCTCAGTTACGCTGCGAGTAGCAGTGGCAACAGGAAGTCCTGCTGGTAAGTTTGGTTGCCTACCGAATCAGGCTCGTATTTAAATTGACGTTTCTAGCGGTTGTATAGCCATTCATAGTAGCATCATATTTTGGCCCAGCAATAAATGTTTCTTATTTGCCCATTTGAAATGTATTGCCCTATCTCGCTTATACTGTACAGTGTAGATAAGTCGTACTTTCGTATCACGGTATAGACTGGTTAAAGATTGATGGGTGAAGGAATACAAAAATTACACTCAAAAAGTATATTTCAATTTGATAAAAATGCAGAATCTTATACAGCAAAGTCACAATAGTAATACTTAAAATTTTTTGTAATTATACATGTACAAAAATAGACAATGGCAGAGAATTTCAAATGACATACCTATGTGTTAGAAATTCAAGAAAAATTGACAAGATCTGATTCTACAATTCCAGTACCTAGATGTATACCAAGAACAGCCGGTTATCCGTTCTAGATGTGGTAGTTCCAGTGAACCAACGTTTTGACGTTTGACGCTTTGAAAAGCGGGAAATTCTGACATGTTACTCAACCATCACTTAAATTTATTAGTTTCTCTTGATAATTAGCTGGTAGAAGAGAATTCAATGGATTCAGAGTGTTTTTCTTATTTTGTTTGGAATAAGAAGGGTGTTAATCAATGAAATTGATGTGCTATTTAGTTTAATGGAAGAGGTTGAAGACATTCATTTTTGAAGTAAGTACCTATACCTAAGTATTTAACTTTCATATTAAATTTATTTCAAAAAACTAACATAGTTACTAATACTAGGAAATAATAAGGCCTGCAGACAACATGACTGTTTGTGCAGTCAAAAGCACATAAGAAATTTCGGGAACGGTGTACTATACGGAGATACGAGTTTTCAACTAATTTTGCAAAAACTCTAATTGAATTGAAATGCAGAATAAGTTTATTCCTGGGTTATACTGTCAAACTTGAATAGATAACTTATACTCTGGTTTATACTTATATATACCATTAATGTAGAACACAATAGTCTTATCCTACTTATAGCTAATACTATAATAGGTTTATACTCAAATTGTAGAACAGGTCCTAAGAAGTTAACATCTATTGATGTACCTTAGAATCATTAGAAATGGTGAACAAAAACATAAACAAGTGATAATTTAGATAAAATATTGCATCCAGTATTAAATAAATACATATTTATTGTACTGAAGATGCCAATGAAGTAAAACGAGTCTATTAAAATACCCCTAACATTGACAAAAAGAAGGTAACGATAACTTTAACATGATACATATAAAATAATTGACATCATTATTTGTGTATTAAAATATGTTTTTTTAAATCTGGCAAATTTTTTGGCATATAAATGCATTTATGACATCTCAAAGGGGCTTTTAAACATTGCTCACACTGTTGTGTAGTTAAAATTGAGACATGACCATTTCGTTCAATGCTTAAAGCCACATCTAAAACATGAGGAATACTAAATAGCATTTTTTATGTGATATGAAAAAATATATTTCACATATATTACGTACCTTCTGGTTTAAGAAAGAAATCAGTCGTAAAAGAATTCCAATGCCTCTGTGTTTTTAAACATTCTGAATTAAAATCATCACTGATGATGTGCATGTGCAGACGAAGCATTGATGGTTCTGCATGATAACCCAACAAAAAGTTCCGACTTTTATCTTCTCTATTTATTAATTGTTTTGCTACGTCTTCCATATGTTTCAGTAATGGAAGATGTTCCTTGTTTAATGCTTTTAAATTTTTAATATTCATCTTAGGAAGAATCAAATAATGCACTTCTGCTTTTGGATACATATCTTTTATCACTGTCACCCAGTTGTCTGTAGCTATTATAGCTTTTGGATTTTGCATAGTTTTTATCAGTCCTTGTTGCCATTGTGGGTTACATTTTTTCACTGGTTTTGCCATGGCTAAAACATTGAATCCTGTTATAAGTTACACATTTGGATAGGCAACTTTTGAAGATATCCAAAACAATTAATAAAAATTATATTACTGTGCCAAGAGATTTCCTTTTTAGAGTGCCTTTCTGCAGCTAAGAATGTTCCATATGTAAGATTGTTGTAAAATTGTTACTTACTTGAATAAACAATGGAATTGATGTAAAAATAATTATAATCAATAATAGCTGCTATCTACGAATACAAACAACAAACATTAAATGTTCTTTTATATCCAATAACTATCATAACAAATAACCATAGTCTAAAGCAAACTACTTACTAGTAAAAAACATGAATTATATAGTTTTCATCACTATTGTTTTCTGATTTCCATGATGATGAACAAAGACGAGATCATGTAATCTTTGGACGAGATGTAAGATTAAGATAAATATTTATATTTGTATATTAAGTTAGGTTAGTTCCAGAGACATGTCTCCGTTAGTTCATAGCTCACACCAATGACGTATTATATGTCATTGGCTCACATAGGCATCTGACCATAGATAACATACTTCATCTGACCACAAATCAGAGGTAAGTAGTTTGTGCATCTGACCCGTGGCGTCTCTGACGGCGAAACTAATTTACAGATGGCAAGTATAGCCATTTTTCTTTAAACTTGACCACACAAACCGGGTTAACTATAAGTTAACCAGTCAATATTCCTCAACTTGTATTCCAAACCATGACGTAACAGTTAACCAATCACACAAACCAGCTCACTGAGATAGTTTGATAGAGTAGTTATCATATTTGAGGATAGGTGTTTGTTTATTTCAGGGTTTCCACAACCCGTTACGTCATAAAAGTTAACCGAGACGTCATGGTATTGTTAACCCGGTTTGCGTGGTTAAGTTCAAAGAAAAATGGTTTTTGACAGCGTAGTTATCTTATTGGAGGTTAGGTGTTTGTTTATTATGAGTTTAGTTGAATTATATTTTAAAACATTTTGTCTGGGAACTGATTTCAGCGATTTAAAAAAATTGTTGAGAATCCTCAACTGTTTTTGCATATTACTTGAATATCATTCTTCAATAATTATTTTATTCTTTGTTTTAGGTTTCGTAAAATTTGGTCCACTTCAAAATAGTGTGAGTATACTTACAGTAATTCTCAATTTCTTAAAATGGCATCATATCTCAGTATCATCCTGCCTTTTTTTACAAAAAGGTAGTTTTTTTTAAAGACATAGGTAAGCTATGTCGTTCCTCATATTCTCTAAATACCATCCAGCCCTTTTTTTTACAAATCATATGTAAGGTATGTCGTTCCTCGTGTTTTCTGTTCTGTTTTTTATCTGCCATTTCAACCCTGTTGGTGTCATTCGATTTGGAATTGTGAATTATTTTTTATTGCAATTGTTAAGTATGCCGAATATTTTAACCAGCAGATTATATAAATGGAACAACTTCCAGGCGTGATGGGCAACGTAAGTAAGGAAATATTTCACGATTGCTTGGGAATATCGACTCAAAATTCACTTGTATATATGTAACATTTTCCCCGGAATCCATTGGTGGACTAGAACGTTCTATCTTCAAATAGTCGAGTTATGAATAGCTTAAGGTAAGTGGATTTTCGAATATTTTCACTACTTTAACATTTATTATTAATAAGTCGGAAACCCTTCAAGTTATGCTCTTGTAAATTTCTTTCCTAATAGAGTGGTACTCTCCTAAAGTCCCAGTTCAATATTCACGGTTTTGTAGTATTAAATCTTTTGTAGAAAATGGGTGAATTAACAAATAAAACACATACAAATGAGTTCAATTTTATTATAAATGATCAATAGCTTAACTAACATAAAAGTGCCCATCCCCAGTGAAAGAATTGTATTTTAATGGAAAGCAAACGATGCTCTTTACAGCGTAATTCACTAATCTAAGCCGTTGTTCTAACAATTATTATATTTCATTACTATATTATTATAAATCCAATGAAACATAACCTTACTTTTCCTAGTAACAAACAAAAATAGAATCAATTGTAAAATCCTAAAAGTTGAACGAAATCAACACTATTACGTTCATTATTCACATTACAACTAAATTTTTTGTTAAAACCAGCAAAAGAAAGATATAAACTCGCGTCGATTCGACACATAACGTTTCGAATATTTTTGAAAATTTTCACAGTAATAAACCTACTAGCGTTTATATCTCGTTCAACACGGAACTAAAAAAAGTAAGGTTCATTTAAAGAGATGAAAATGGAGTTTTTTTTTCTCTTTTTTTTGTTTATCTAAGTACACTCATAATGAACAGATCTGACATTTTTTTTTTAAATGTTAATGGGTTTACTACATTCACATTTCACAGGACAATCGAGTATTTTAAAGCCCGAGCGCAGCTCTAAACGTTTTTATTTTGACAATTCCATACAACAACGTCACTTTTATTGCAAACAGCGCCACCTAGAAATAGTAGTCGAAAACTGTCCTTTATTTCCTATTGTATAGGAGCACAAGAAAGGGTCGTCACCCATAAAACGGCAATAAACCATTTTTCGGTAAATACCTGAACGGTTTCATTTGTCGGGTTTATTTAATAGTGCAAAATTTGGGCAAGTATATCATTAGTAAGTAATTATTACAGTATTCAATTGGCCCAAAATACCTGCTATAACTCGTTACTGAAAATGAGTGCACGACACTGGCCACCGTCTTATCATATTATTGAATCCCCATCCATTGTAGTGAAATTTACTACCCTATTGTATTTGAGGCGATACAGGACGTGTCGATTTAATTTTGGTAAAACCAACCTGTTATCATTTAACTCCAAATAGAAAAAAAGAAAGACTCACCCTATATTTCTAGTACTTTTGCTCTTACGGAAAAGGAAATACAGTATAATGGATGATTCTAGTAGTCCATTCAGTATTGCCACTACAAAATTTTCGGGTCGTTTTAGACCTGAAAATTTTGTAGTGGCAATACTGAATGGAATCATCCATTGGTGAGGTGGAATGGAAAGAAGAGTGTACAGATTTGTTTGGCTTAAAAATCGACCTTGAAGGTAACTGCTACTTTACACTGCTATTAATAACAGTCTGTTATTAAATTAGACAACCAAAGAGTGTTATAAGGGAAAACGGCGTGATATTCATATGGAAATACTAAATCTAGTTGATTTTCATCGAAAAAATTGTCTTGTAGCTGAAAATGAGTGGAAAATTGACCTTGCAGATACCTGTTATTTTAAACTGTTATTAATGACATAAAATAAATATCCGATGGTGTATGGAATTGTTCACTGAATATCCTAAACGGTTACCAACAACTACCAACTTTTATTTCTGTGGAATATTTTGGCAATCGTTTCGGTGAGAAAAATAGATTTTTTAAATAAAAAAAAATACGTTATTAATAAATCAGAATTTATGTTGAAATTATTGCGTATATATATTTTTTACTATACAAATGCGATACAGAGTGAGTCAATAAAGAGATACCGTAACACTCCTCTCAGGAATGGAAAATAAATCCTCTATCTAGCTGTATTTTTATTGTTTATTATTAAATTCTGCTAAATCGTAGTTATTTTCAATTTTTTAAGTTGCGAGTATAGTATATAGATATATATATATTTGATAGAAATTAGAGAAAATATTTTCCGATACATCACAGTATTAGCTCATTCTGATGTATTTTTTAACTATGTACAGTTTTTTAACATTTTTGGACATCGATTTTCCATCAACTTTAAAGATAAATAAAACTTTCATCATAAACCAGGCAAAAAAATTGTTATTTTAAACAACCCTGTACAATATTTAACTAAAAAAAGTTGATAGTTTAGGGGAAATAATAACTTAGTTATATTGAACAACCAACTTTGTGTCGTAAATGTACAGAGTGTGTCAGTAAAAAACTTGAAGTTTCTTTTGGGTTCTAATTTTGAAACAGTCCCTGTATATGCCAATTTACTTTTAAAATCCCATTCGATTGACGATTTTAATCATTGTTAATGTTTGGCTCGGAAATTTTTACGAATTCAAGTGTAAATATTGTACAGGGTGATAAACAATTTGCAATTTTAAACTAGAACCAAACAAGTTGGGTTCAGGACAAGTTCAGGTGAAATAATCACATGAACTCAGGAAAAAATTGTTATTTTGACACCCTGCATCTTTCAAGCCCCTACTTTATTGCATATACATATACAGGGTGAGTCAGATAAATTTTGGAAGCTTATTTTGAGTTTTTAATTATCGTTAAAGTTAATTTGTGTTCGATTAAGGATTTATATTTATACATACATCAGTTCTAAAAGTTCAGAAAATTCGTTATGTCACTTTTCCCGATCGGCCGATTTATTACTCCAAGCACAGTTTCTGCCAAATCGAATGGTTTCTTTCCGCCAACCTGATAAATGCAAATGCAGTAGTACTACAGGAAACGTACCAATATAGAGAGCAAACTTGAATAATTCACATTTACACCGAGTGTGTTTAGATTTAAATAAAAAAAATATGTTGGACAAACATACGGTAATTCCAGCGAAAGATTTAACGAACATCTACCACAAGTAACGTATTTACAATTAATTTAATCAAATTTATCTCTATAGACGCACATCTCGAGCAATACGATAGATTTGTTAAAAATATTTCTATAACTTACAACATTCAACCTTGTACACGCAAACTTTCATACAATATTTACAAAAAAAATTCATTTTGAAAAAAAAAAACGTATCCGCTAAAATGTTCATTTTATTTTGTTTGTGACTCAGGGACTAAAATTATAGACGTCACGACCGCAAATATAGTCGAATCGTTATAAGTTTCGAGTAAGAGTTGTAAATTCGTTCGAAAATCGTATCGAAACTTTTATTTTCGCTCGAATGGTGTGTCGAATTTGTTGGACGCCACCATAATCCGATTTTCGAATGAATTTATCGACAAAAAAGTATTTGGCCATCTCAAAAATCACAAAATTAACGTGCACACAATTTTTGCGTAAAAACTCGAAAAAAAAAAATACTTAAGTAAAGGCAAAAAAAAATACTAAATACAATAAATATTTATGAATCAATATAAAATAATACACTTATTTTTTTCACTGCTAAAGTATTGTTAATGAAAGAAAAAAAAATTGTATTGGAGACAAAAAAAATTAGTTACAAAAAAGTCGTTCTACTGTAAATATACGAGGCGTATCGACAAATCGTGAAGGAGCCGGAAAACTAAAAATAAAAATTATTCAAAAATTAACTAAAAATATTCACATTTTACAACAATTTAATATTATTTACATAAAAAATAAGTAAATATTTAACGTTTGTCGATACGGCTCGTATAAAATTCAATTGTAGAATCTCGTATTTTCTTTAATCAATTCCACATATCACAAGCAAAGAGTCCGGATTTTCTTCTTATTTACTAAAACTTTTTTTGGAGCGTTATTCGAAAAAAAAAAATTACAGAAATATCCCGCAGGGGGTATTTTTAAAAACGAAACTATCGGATGGTAGTCAACTGGTACACATTTTTTTTTTCGAAGACTAAGAAAATTGAGATGGAAGTCGCTACGTACATAATATTTTTTTTCTACGTTGGCTCGCTGTTCGCTATCTCCGGCTCTTTAACAAGCAGTCACAGCTTCAGTTCGTTTGCTATCTTGCTAGCAATATTCTTAAACCCAATACTGGTACCTGAAACAAAATCGTTATTTCCATTTAAACACGTCGAGACACGCTAATGTGACATGTTGAACCACGAATGTATTCTATCATAGACGATAAAATTTTCACAACGAACGTGCAAAAAAATCTCAAATGGGGTAAATTTTTTTTCAATTCCATGGGCGTACGATAAAATTTTCAAGAGGATTTATTGATTTGTAAAAATTTCCTTCCATCTTATGCGTTTGATAAAATTTCTGAAAAGTTCATTTATTTCCAAAAATTTCCAACATCCAAGGGCGTGCGATAAAATTTTTATAGAGGGTTAATTAATTCGTAAAGCATTCCTTTAATCATTGGCGTACGTTAAAATGTTTAAATTGGGTCAATTTATTTTAAAAAAATTCCGCTTACCATGGGAGTACAAAACATTTTTTTTAAAGGGGATTAATTTGTTTCCTACACCATTCACTATGGGCGTGCGATAAAATTTTCTAGGGGGTATATTAATTTGTAAACATTTCCTTCCATCATGGGCGTTTGATAAAATTATCAATATATTTCCAAAAAGTTCCATCTTCCGCGGGTGTACGATACAATTTTTATAGAGGGATAATTAATTCGTAAAGCATTCCTTTAATCATTGGCGTACGATAAAATGTTTAAATTGGGTCAATTTATTTAAAAAAAATTCCGCTTACCATCGGCGTACAATAAATTTTTTAAAAGGGGATCATTTATTCATAACAAAATGATTTGTTTGTAAAAACAACGACCGTACAATAAAAATTTTAAAGGGGGTTTATTAATTTGTGTAAATTTCCTTCCATCATTCGCGTTTGATAAAATTTCCGAAGGGTCTAATTTTTTCCCAAAAATTTCCATCTTCCGCGGGCGTGCGATAAAATTTTTATAGAGGGTTAATTAATTCATAAAGTATTCCTTTAATCATTGGCGTACGATAAAAATGCTTAAAAGGGGTCAATTTATTTTAAAAAAAATCCGCTTACCATGGGCGGACAATACATTTTTTAAAAGGGGTTCATTTAAACATAACAAAAAAACTCCATCTATCACGAGCGTACAATACAATTTTTATAGGGGAAAATTTTCTTCAACCATGGGAGTACGAACATTTTTTTTTGTTTAAATATAACTTACCCGAAATTCTCTTGAACCGTACTCCGTTAAGGGACAAACGTGGAAGTTTGCACACTTCGATTTCCCATTGCACCAAACTATCAGTATTAGGATCGCCGTGTACGCAAAGTAAGAGGAAGCGTTCGCGTTGTTCATAATCGCAATTGTTGGCGTCTAAAACTTTACGAATTTCCGCCATTATTTCGGCGGGGTCTCGGCTGGAGGTCGTTTTCATCGACCAAGTGAACCTCAGCGAACGCGGTTTGACGTGTTCTTCGTTTGGGGCACCTTGTACTCTACAAAAAGAAAAATATAATTTTATCGACCATCAATTTTAATAGTCGTTGAAAAAATAATGTGCGCGTCACGAGTTTAAAGGTAGTACTGTCAATTTTAGAATTACTGTTCAGATATTCAAATTAAAAAAGTTTTGCCTTCAACAGAGAAAATTGTACTTTTTTTATCACGTTGTTAATTACATGCGGCAACGCTGTAAAAGAGGTTAGGACGCTTAATTAAACATGCATTAAAGCGGAATGTGAATCAAAATGAAAGTGTGTAAACATGCCTTTATCTCTTTTTGACTTTACGCTGTGTTGCCAGATTTGGAGTAATTTTAAAGGAAAAATGATTAAAAATTTATAGTTTTTTATCCAGTCAACGGTTTTATGAAAATAAGGATATCAAAAACCAATTTTTTTTAAAACTGGAGAAACCCTTTCGATTTTCAACTTACCCCACTGTAGGTAAAGGTGAGTTGCCATGTTTAACTTGTTGACCCGGTTCTAATGCTCTGAAAATCAAAATTTAACAAAATGGTAGAAAAAAAATGAATATTAGTAATGAGAAGCGAGTGCTCGATGTACCAATTTTTTTTAATATTTCTAATTAAAATGTCCAGTTAACTTTAAAGTATATCAATGACAGATTAAAAAAAAATCCTTTAATTGGCGTTCATTCAAAACATTTCTAAACAATTCACAAACAAAAGCTGAAAGAAAACATTTCAAATTAATAATTAACGATAAAATGATTATAGTTGGCGTTGTATCACCACGACCATCTTTATTTTAAAACGGTACCCATTGGGAAAAAGCTGAAACTACATTTTTTTCAGTGTACGATGCAATTTGTTTAAAAAAAATTGAATCAGTACTGGAGAATCCGATTATTTATTTGAACCAAATTTAAGCTGAAAACAAAATCATCCGAGTACAAAAGTTTAAAAGTAATGTGTGTAGTATACATTCAAGGCGATACACAAAGAAATTTTCCGGAACTAAAAACAAAAAATAGAAAAAAAGGTACTCACAAAGCTCTGTTATGATGGCCGGTTTGGTTAGATTCAAGATGACTTCTATCACTAAAAAAGGAAACAATATTATAATTAAAAAAAAAATTGAAACATTTTGAGCCTTCTTGAATCCATTGTGCAGGTTGTGTGTGTTACTTCGCAGTTAAGCGAAATAAAAATTATTGTTTCAAATATAAACAGAGCATTGCGTGTGTTGTGAACAAAAAAAAATGGAGGCAAATACAGGAGAGCTTTACCATCACGTGACCCAATCTACGATTTAAGCAACACATATTTTCTACATACTATCTTCTTCTAACAATATAAATCAAACATAATAACGTACGATCGATTGTCTTCTTCACAATAACAACTACAAGACATACGTAATAGTTTCTTTAAATTTGCCGTAGTAATCGCAAAAAGAGACAACGATATAATTGACGTATGCTTAATAAATAAGTCGATGTTAACCATTTAAATAAAATAAATACAATTAAAAAAGTTGAATTACCAATTCGTAAAAGACCCACCCTTGGAATATTAGTCATAACGATTATTTCTACCGAGTTGATAGAAGTTTTGATTTTTGATTCATATGAATATTGTTGCTGATGTAACAGTCAGGTGATGGTAAAGCTCTACCGTTTCTACTGTAGCTACTAACTACTCAAAATAAAAGCGGAGGAGGTAAATGCTGGACTTAAAGCGACTTACATTTTATTTTATATAAAAGACGCTTGCTTTTTAGGTAAATTTAAATTCTAATACATAGTGTCATCCATAAAGTATGCACCATGTGGAAAACTTCTTGAAAATTTTGATAATATGAGTACCAAAATCAATTTTTTGAGGGCTCTTCGTAATAAACAAATTTCTCTTATGGTGCATACTTTGGGAGATGACAAAATTTCCCACGTACCCCCGTATATTGATGCTTCGAATAAAAATTCTTTCAATTAATTCAGTAGGTTCTTTTTAAGATAAAATTTAATTTTTTGGTGTTAAAAACAAAATTAAATACATATTATATTTATGTCTCGACCATAATTTATATAAATTTCTTGTAATTTTATTCTGTAGGTATTTTTCAAGCTAAAATTTGAAACAAAAATGAAACTGGAAAATTTCTTACTACCCCCGTATATTTATGTGAATAATTTATATAAAAATCTTGTGTAATTTTATTCTGAAGGTATTTTTTTAAGCTAAAATCCCCTTTTTTAGAGATAAAACCAAATTGAATACGAAAAAGTTGTGGGGTTTCCAAAAACCAAAAAATTTTCCTCGTACCCCCGTATATACATTTTCTGAACCATAATTTGAATGAAATTCCTGTAATTTCATTCAGTCTAAATATTTTCTTAAGATAAAATTCACTTTTTTAGTTTAGAAACAAAATTAAATAAAAGAAAGGTATGGATTTTCCAGAAACCGAAAAATTTCTTGTACGCCCCTGTATATTCATGTCTCAAACCCTAATTTATTTAAATAAATTATCCCGAATATCCTAATTCGAAGTTTCGCGATATTTAGAATGTTTAAAAGTTGTTAAATCATAATTTAAAAAAAAAATAATTACACTAAGAAAAGTGTTAGGAAATAATTTCAACATAATTATTAATACTATTTATATTAACCTTATAAATTCATATACATCATTTAACAGTCTAATATACAATAATAAACTAAACAAATTGTTATTAATACTTTGGTCTTAAATAAGTAATACAGATTGTCCAAAGTTTTTTAAATCACGAAACAATCTGTATGAAAAAATATATGAAATAAATAGCCTTTCGTGGTTTTAATTTCTTAACATTGAACACCAGTTTCTTGGACAAACTAAACGATACAGTGACTCAAGGAACATTTTTTAGATTTGAACGTTGAAATGAAAACTAGTGTTCGAAAAATGTATAAAAAAAAAGTTTCAATTAGTATCTGAGATCTTATACTTAAAATTAAAAACTAGAGGGATATTAATCGATATTTTCTATAAAAAAAACATTGCACTAATAATGAAGAACGAACAAGATAGCATTTTTTAGTTTTGTAAAAAAAATAATAAATCACCAGTGGAGTGGAGTGAAATTCAGAGTAAGAGGATTTAGAAAAATTGGAAAAAATTTGACATAATGCGACTTTGTCGGTTCTCCGGTGATATAACTAAGTAATTGTCTCGTAGATCAAAAAAAACTAATTATATCAGTATATAATCATTATAGTCATTATAATAATTATATCAGTAAAGTCGGGTATTTACATATTTGTTTTCAAGGTCAAGTTTGTAAGAATTTGACTTTGTTCTACTTCAATACGTTTAAAAAAATTGTACGAATCATCAATGTTTAGAAACATTTGTAAAAAAGCGAGAATCTACAAAATGAGAAATAATATATTAGTGTTAAAATAGTAAACTGTTCAAATTTCATTTACGCCTTTTCTAAACAATAGCCCCACTTGACAAACAGCTCTAGCGGTAAACATTTTGCGTTTCGTATTGGTGGATAAAAATAGTCCAGTGCGCTAGAGCTGTTTGTCAAGTGGGGATATTGTTTAGACAAGGCGTAAATGAAATTTTCAAAAACGGATTAGACTAAAAAAATTATAAAAATATACAGTATGTTTTTGAATTGTTGTATTTTTCAATTTTTATTATCTTTTGGCAAAAAAATTATAACAGAAACAAACAGCTGCCGTTAAAAGTACGATATGTGGCAATTGATTATATTAGAATATTATTGCTTTATATACATTTGTTTATTTTCTATATTTTTTATACGACATATAAGCTGCCCAAACTTGTACAGTTCTCAAAAATGTACTGTATATTTTTATAAGTATATAAGATTTTCAAAAATGAAACAGTAATATTTTTCCTAAAGCCATTAGACAGTTATAAGTGTTTAAAAATTGAAGTGGTTTATTCTGAAAAATGTAATTACCCTCTAAACCTAATAAAAACATGCCATTCCAAAAAAAATTCCTCATGTTCTCCTTTGTATTCTTTGGAATAAGGGGAAGTTGGGGGGCAAATAGTTCAGGAAGAAGAAACAGCTGGAAAGATTGACGACCCCAAAATTCTTTTTCGTTTCAATTTTTCAGAATAAGACTTCGATTTTTGAGAAAGTCCACTCACTAGAAAAATTAATACCACTTTTACGGAACAAAAAAGTCATGTATATGACTATGTTGTTGTATGGGGCTCAGATAAGAACCTTGAAGCACTTCAAATTGTAGATACAGTAAAATTTGTTGAAACCGATATAGACGTTGGAAGGGTTCATGATCAGTAAAAAAGGTATTATAGACGACTCTGGATTAAATCACACTGAATTAAGTCTGGAGACAATGTGTGCAGGTGAAAATGAATTGTATATGAACCAGTATGTGCAAATGGAAATATTTTACTGTAGAAGGGTTCCTGAATTAACATAGACTGAGTTATTGGTAACTGGAAGAGATATGGTGAAAAGTTTTTAAGGGTGGAATTGAAAAAGTGGATCAATTAAACCAGTAAGTGTATACAATAATTAAAATTAACATAAAAACCAAAAAAAAAAACTAATATAATATCACTTTTCTAAGCTCTTCATTCCTCTGTAATCCAAATATTATATCCAAACCTTCTTTACTCCTATTGATCCTTGGAAGACTTGGTCGTGGGTCATGATGCTTACTCTGGAGGAGGAACTTCTTGATGCGGTGGTACGTCCCCCGAAATCTCTCTCCTCCTGAACGAGAAACACCAGGTCAATTTTTTTGTTATTTACAAATTTTTTTTTGCAATTTGTAGGAAGTTTGCAGATTTTTCAAGGGACGAACCACTCGCATACACATATCCCCAAAAAAAAGGAATGAACAACCATTACAAAGCATTACATCAAAATAGACAAGTACACAAAAAAAAATTACATAGCAGTAGCATATTTTTTTTATACAAAAGTTATATTTCACTCATATTTATAACTAGAGGGTGTCGCGGGAAAAAGGTCGGGATTGTATAAGTTCCACTTAAATATTGTAAAAATACAGTCCCTTATTTCAGAGTTTTAGGCAAACAAAGTTCATACTATCTTTTTGGTAAGAGCTCGCTTATATATTTTTGTGAGAGCTCACCTATCTTGTTGGTGAGAGTAAGTTAATCTTCTTGGGGAGAGCTCACCTATTCTTTTGGTGAGAGTGAGTTTATCTTCTTGGTGAGAGCGCACCTATCTTCTTGGTAAGAGTGCGTCTTCCTTTTTGGGGAGAGCTCACCTATCTTTTTGGAGAGAGTGAGTTTATCTTTTTGGAGGAGTGAGTTTATCTTCTTGGTGAGAGCGCACCTATCTTCTTTGTAAAAGTGCGTCTTTCTTTTTCGGGAGAGCTCACCTATCTTTTTGGTGAGAGTGAGTTTATCTTCTTGGTGAGAGCGCACCTATCTTCTTGGTAAGAGTGCGTCTTTCTTTTTGGGGAGAGTTCGACTACCTTTCTGGGGAGATCTCTCCTATATAAGTTCCACTTAAATATTGTAAAAATACAGTTCCTTATTTCAGAGTTTTAGGCAAACAAAGTTCATACTATCTTTTTGGTAAGAGCTCGCTTATATATTTTGGTGAGAGCTCACCTATCTTGTTGGTGAGAGTGAGTTAATCTTCTTGAGGAGAGCTCACCTATTCTTTTGGTGAGAGTGAGTTTATCATCTTGGTGAGAGCGCACCTATCTTCTTGGTAAGAGTGCGTCTTCCTTTTTGTGGAGAGTTCGACTACTTTTCTGGGGAGAGTTCTTCTATTTTCTTGGGGGAGAGCTCTCCTATCTTTTTGGTGAGAGCACGGCTATATTTTTGGTGGGAGTGCGTCTATCTTTTTCGACGGGTAGCGAAAAATCATGCAATATTGTATATTTTTAGAGAAATAAAATACAATTAATAGTTGGGGGAGGAAACAGTTTAAAATTAATAATTGAAGAACTGTTTTTTTGATGTAATACAGAGTAATGACGGAACACAAAATTTTATTTTCGTTAATACAATTTTACAATTTCTGACTCGGGGAAAGCTGCTGAATTAAAATCTGGAAGTATTTTGAAAAAAAAGCAACCACAGTTGGGGTTGTATGTTTTTCGAGACAATATATACAGGGCGTCCCAAATTTAATAATGTTCACAACCGTTACCTATTAAAAACATTTGAATGAAAAATGTTTTTTATAAGAAATTATGAAAAAATAAATTAAAATTGAGGCAAAATATTTATAATAAATAACTATTTAATAAAATAAAGATTGTTTTCAAGTTAAATTTAGATCAAAGACAAGTAAACTGGCCTAATGAATGTTAAATTTAATTCTGAAGAAAGAGAAGAATATATATGACCATTCCAATGAATACTCGATAAATTGAATAAATTTATATAAATTTTCTTCAAAATTTATATATATACAGAAAGCAAACAGATCAAGGATAAAGCCACCGGAAATTTAAGCAATTGTTAGTGTATTATACAAAACAAGCTATGTAAGCGTAAAAGTATAAATGGTATTTTTTATTTGGATAGTGTGATAATTTTCCATTTCTTTACGTTTACTCCATTTAAAAACAAATAATGGTCCTTCGAGCCGGATAATTTCCACCATCTTGTTCACACTATCCAACAATAAAAACCTAATGGATTATTTAAAATGAAACTCACCTTTTCGTGAAACCTTTCAGGCTGAATTTAGAAAAAAACGAGGGTCTGGTGTGGGGGGAATCGCCTGGAGATCCTTGGGCGTATGTTGCCCTAGGCCGAGTTTGACCCGAATGGAAAGTGCTCCTCGATGAAGTGTTCCTGGGGAAGGCCTGTTGTCTGGTAGCTGCTGGTGAAGCAGTTGTGCGTGTACTAGAATTACAAAAATTAAAATATAGTTTACTTTCAATAGGGGACGAGCCAAACATTTTTTATAACATTGCTTTTTATAAGAAAAACGATACGAAAGCATATAAGTATGGTGTGGTTATTCTAAATTTTTTGTGGGATTTAAAAATAGTGCATCAGTAAGAAAATGAAAATACAAAAGCGGTATCGGAAAACATTAAGTGGAAAAAGTAGATGAAACCTGAAGTAAGCCGCCCCTCACCCACCCCACAGCCACTTTTAGATTTTTGCTCTTGAACGACGTTGGACTTGCTACTTTTAAATTTATACTCTTGAACGATTTTGTACTTGTCAGTTGACCTGATTGTGTGTCAATGTTAAAATCTGTCGGCTCTACGGGAGACTTCAGTCTAATAAGTTGGTGGAGTTAAAAGACAATAATTTTACCATTACACATGCAAGATAAAATTACTGTATATGTTCGAAAACGACACATCGTATAACGGGTGTGAATGAGTCACGGACCACCTCTGTAACTTTCAAATGGGTTGACAGATTTCTTTCAAATTTTGGTGGATTTTATTGGGGCTAATTTTGAAATTTGAAAAATCTATCGACACATTCAACTTTTAAAGGGTGGCCCAGAATGATGAGGATGAAGATATAAAACGTAAAAGATTAGTAATTAAAACAATACCGAGCTATAAAGAAACTAACACAAAACAACTACTTTGGGACACGGGAAATTAAAAAAAAACATACATATTTATTACTTGGCTACTTGGAATGCAAAAATTATGTCAAATTGATAATAAAATGAGTTTCCACCCCTTTTATCCACAACTTTTCCTACCTCTTGTCATTATACCAATAAAAAGGTTTTTTTGCCGCACCGGTGACGGATCGAAACCGCTCGGTGTAAAACCACCCTAACATAAATTCAATTTAAAGTTATTAGTGAATAAAAATGTATGTTTTCATTCCTATTCCCGTGTTTGACGGTTTTTAATGACAACCTACCTAGTACGTAAGGGATCAGTAGCTGGCTCTGGGCCACTGCTACTGACCGATGCCGATTTCACGTGGCCCTTTCCAGGCCTTAAAGTATCTCCGGCGCCAATAGCATCAGGTCTGCACATGCGGTTAGCAAAAGAATACAATTTTACTTTTGGTTTTTTTTTAAAGGGAGTAAAAGGGGTAAATTAATCGGGTTCTAGTAGGGGTTGTTGTAAAATTATGGTTGTTGAAAGTTTTTTTGTTTTTTAATTTTTATAGCACATTATTTTTTATTAACTTTCAACAAACAATTTAAGTTTTAACCACCCTGTATTTAAAAAAAATGGTTTCAATTTAAAAGTGAAATATAATTTTTTTCAAATTGTCCCAATTATTATGGGTATGTTACAGTTTTCGGTATCTTCGATTCAATAAATTCAAAATACAGGGCGATTCAAGGATTTGTAACAATACTAGATTAATAGAATTTGCTTTTACTAGTTTCTACTGGATTTTATACACATAGTACTAGCAAAGGTTAGCTAGCAGCAAATTTATACAAAAATTTTTTAAAAAAACTATATTCTGGAAAATCTCGGTGGTGTAAGTGAAATAAAATGGAAACTGTTGAATATATAGGGGTGAGTCGTAAAAATTGACATTTGTCTTAGTTCTATGTGTAATACTTTGGGAATTTGGAAGAATCTATTAATGGTGGTCCATTTGTAAACTACCCTTCAACGTTACCGTTTTTTATTGTAAAATTCCCAACTATCTCTGAAAAAAACATTTTTCCCAAAAAATATTCGATTTTAAACACCCTTTTTTTCCAAATTTAAGATTCCAGGTGGAATTTTAAAATTACCAGTGTACAAAGACAAAGGACTGAAGATTTTTTTAAACCAAGTTTAAAATTTTTATTTTGTACAGGGTGGCCCAAAATAAATGTTTCATCCCAACAACTCCTATTCAAGTATTTTCAGTCTTTCAAAATAGGACACCCTGTATAAGTATTCATTAATGGATACAGAATTTTATCCCCTTTAATTTTGCATTTAATCTCGGTTCTTATTTTCCCTATTTAAAAAAAATACGATTTTTGAATTCGAATTGAATTTTCGAAAAAAAAAAAACATTTATGAAAATTACTGAAAAGTTTCGGGCTCAGTAAAAGTTGTACGTGAGTGTCTTTTTACCAACGTAAAAATATTTTATAAAATTCACAGTTTACCTCAAATTTTATTTCACTTATAAAAATATAAAATAAAAATTTTAATCAACTTTTCTACTTACCCTGGTGCATCTGCGGTCATATTAGTTTTTTCCGTACTATCCGATTTGCCGTCGTAACTGATCGTCGATCTTCGTCCGACCGTAGTTCCTAAAGATAATGCTTGGTTCTTATTAAATACAGTTCGAGCTTTTGTCGGAGCTTGTATACCTAATATGACAAAAAAAAAACAAAAAATGGACATAGACACTACACTAAACGAAAAGGGATAGGAAAAGGACATAAAGGTAGTGACGAGAAGAAGAAATATGTCTACAGAAAAAACAACGAAACACTTGATGATATTCTAATGCAAAAATGGTACTCTTAGAACTAAAAGTCTCTTCTAGATTAAGTTAGCCTGCAGGGGAACTCTAACAAAGATGACATTTTGAATCTTCCAACGATCCAGGTCCTGTAAAATGGCGATTCACACCACATTAACCTAAAAGTAGACATGCTAGGCAACGTAGGTCCTTTTGAAGCGGCTAGAACTGGGTCAATCCTGGTAGATTTTGCCAAAAACCTGGAACTATTCTTATAGTCCAAGATCTGGTTATACGATGACTCCTTCAGCACCTTCACTTGCTGCCAGAACCAAATATAATACATTGAGAATACTGTAAATAAGTAGATCCTTTTGTAGAACCTTGAAATGGACCAAACCCGGTAGATTACGTCAAAAATCTGAAGCTCCTCTTAAAATCCAGGATCTAACTCCAAGAAAACACCAACATCGCCTTCCCCTGCTGCCAGAATGACAGAGGATGCAGACCAAATACTATAGATTGGGATAGCACAAGATGAATGGTCTTTAAGATCCTTACAGGACATCAAAAATCCGATTCGGCTGCAGACGAATAGGAGTCATCTGCTGCTGTTGGTTCATCTTTTAGACAGATACGACATTTTGAAGTGCAGGTCCTGTAAAATTATTATAAGGACCACATTGATCTTTAAGTAGATCCTATTGTAGAACCTTGAAATGAATTAAAGCTGGTAGATTATGTCAAAAATCTGAAGCTCTTTATAGAGTCCAGGATTTGGCTCCAAGAAGACGCCAACAGCGCCTTCCCCTGCTGCCGAAATGAGAAAGGATGCAGACCAAATACTATGGATTGAAATAGCACAAGGTGAATGGTCTTTCAGGTCGTTACAGGACATCAAAAATCCGATTCGGCTGCAGACGAACAGAACTTTTGTAGTGCCTTTGTCAAAAATCTGAAGCTTTTCCTAGAGTCCAAGATCTGGTCCCAAGAAGACACCTGCGGCATCTTTCCCTTCAAAGAAGTCTGCCACAAGACTCAGACCAAATACAATATATTGAAGAGAAATTTGATTGGCTCATTTTGCATTAGAATTTAGATGATAATGTTTAAATAATGATGTCTTTCTCCTGATCCTCGATAACGCGAATACTTACTGTTATCCGTTGTGGCCTTGGGTTGAGCACTGGCAGGTCTAGCGTTAAGTCTGGCACTATTTTCTTTGATGGTAGCACTGTCGACGGTGTTTTGTCGTTTGAAACCTGATGATTGTTGGTTGTTTATTTGAGTGGCAGGTACTTGCGGTTGAGCGCCCGTTCTTAACGTCTCGCCTAAACGAAATAAAAATTTGATGATTTAAATAAACAAAAATTGCATGCTCGTTAAAACCCTTTTAGAAGTACAGATTGTCCCAATGTTATAAGGCATTTATATAAACCAATTGTGCTTTTATAAAAAAATATTCAAATAGATTATGATCGATAGTTAATTATTTATTATGAAATTTCAGTTTTGGAAAGAATTTACGTTTTTTTTATTGTGATATAGTCGGGAATGGGAGAATTGTGTAGATAGTTAAGTATGGCCGCCGAGTGTCGGCTATTTTTTCTCCATAGTTTGCTATGATTCGATGAAACATTTTCAAAATTGTGATTTTATTGGAATTGTTATTTTTATTTATAAAATTGAGGAGAATCGACTATAATTTAAGACTTCTGGGAACATTTTTGGCAGGGAAAATACCAAATTTCAGTTTTAGGCAAAAATCGGACTCAGTCTTGTTCCTATACTAATTCTACAAGCGGATTGGTACCTTTTCCCATAGACAATGACTACATGTCCAAATTTAAAGTTACAAATATTCAAAACTACATACCCAACATGCATTTGATTTCATTAAAAAATTAAACATAAAAATCTTTGTATAAAATTTAAATAAAAAATTAAGGAATATGGTCTAAGAGCCCTTAATCTTGTGTTTTATGTTATTATTTATACGTAGTGAATAAAAAAAAACCAGTAAGACAATTTAAAATTAATTTAAATTCGTGGGAAAATTGTATATATCAATAACTAGTTAAGTCACGCCTCTTTAACTATGGCCACCGAAGAGTTCGCCATTTTTACTCCAAAAGTTGCTTTTTTATGGATATTTTTTGAAACAATGTTTCAAGTCGTTAAATTATAGGTTGGTAAGTAAAAAAATGTGTAAGAGCCCCCCTTTATTTTACCATTTATACACAGTGGACTAAAAAAAATCTACTTAGGCAGTTTCAAGTTTGCTGTTAATTTAAGGAGCTAAAGTCCTACTTAAACATTCACAGTTCCTCTTCTTTAATAGAAAATAGTAGTTTTTGACATGCATATAATTTTTATTTGTTCTAAAATCTATGTTAGTATTCCAGTAAGTCTGTTATAGGTTAATTTTTTCCCCTTTTTCTTTCATATAAAATTCATAAAAAACATAAAATAAACTTACGAATAATTGTTTTTTTGGGAAAAAAATAAAGCTTATTTAAAAAAAAAACATCAAAAGCCTATGTACAGTTTACGGCCTTTTACGTCCCGTGTAGGTTACTCACAAAAATACGACCATCTAACAAAACACCTACCTATAGTTCCACCTGAAAAGAACAGAGAAAAAAATCCAGTCAGTTAACACACAAATAACACGGAACTTTAGCTGGATTTATTCAACCTGCTTTTTTAAATGCTAGATTTTATGTTATACAATGAATTGCGTGATAAACAAAAAATAAAAACCTTGTGTATAGTGATGTTTTTGTTTTGGAATGATGTGATCAATTTTACGTCACTGTCAAAGCCGCTTGTGCCGCCGGTCCAGCCTAGTTTGGATAAGCCACGTATTTAAGAAGAACAAAAGCAGGAACAAAAATATGAGAAATTTCCGATCAATAGCTCCCACTTAACACCGAGATTTATACGATTTATAGATTTAGAGAAAGCATTCGATAACGTAAAATCGTTTACAACGTTTGCCTTTATTTAGTTGTACCAGATTTTTTTTTTAAAACAAGAGAAAAGCACACGGTGCCAAATCGGGAGAATGAGAAGATGATTTTTGACCAAGATTATTCAAAATTTTGACAAATAAAACGTCGTCGACAAATTGTCCATATTAATCGACATATTTCAACATACCTGACAGAATTTTTTATTGTTAAAGCATGCTATGAATTCGTTTAAAAGCAACAACCAATGTTGCCATTCTCGAAACATTTGTTATAGCGATATTACAAGGCAAATATTATTTTGAATAAATTTGTTAATAAGCAGACATGCTTCCATCGTTTTCCAAAAATCGATTTTTTTTTTATTTGAAATTTAAAAAAATATATTCCTCTAATTTTACTTTCAAGAAAATCGTTGTTAAGGAAAATGCATGGTATTTAGTCGTTCTATAGAAAAAAATTATTGATTAATAAAGATGCGAACAGACATGACGTGGCGCATGCGCCAGAGGCTCGAGAGCCGCGTTGCTACCATACCACTGTCGATTTTTCGAAGGCGCAGTGTTGACAGAAGTAGAGTGCGTAGCAAGCAAGCTGAGATGGAGGCGCCCTACATTCCAAATTTCCCAACTGAGGACAAAGAGCCTAAATTGCTGGACAGCCGCCTGGCCAAGGCATGTTGCTACCCATCCAATGCCCGTTTTTCGACGGCCGATCAAAGAAAAGACGTTGCTCAGTGTGAACAGGAGTAGCAAGCGAGCGCGACGTCAGATGGAAGCGTGCCTTAAGAAATGAATCGCAGCACACGCGCATGTCTGTACGTTAGCAGAGCAGTTTGTGTCGCAGAAAGTCAAGATTGTATAAGACTTATTCGATATACAGATTCGGCAAATCATTATGATCCGTATTATCATTCTGTGAGTAAAAGAGAGAAAGCTATATAACAACTTAGAGACAATGTTGCATTCCCCTCCCCGGAGAGTGTATCGAGACTGATAGAGTCTAGAGTGGTGGGTGTTTCATGGAGGGGAAGTATTTTGTTCTCTCTTAGACTTAAAGATTCTACATACGGAAGATGAATATTCGCCGAACCTGTATATATATTAGAACAATTTTTCTGTAGAACAACTGAATTGTACTTGGTTATAATTAATTTTTTGTTGTTAATAGAACATTCTCGTAAAATAGATCGCACAAACTGACTCACTTTTTTTATGTAATTGGAGCGCGAGATCTGGTATGAGTGCCAAACCAGGCCCTGTCGCTAACGAAAACAAGATTTGATTAGTCATTTTAAATAGGCTGAATTTTTTTAAGGCGCACAAATTTTTCAACTTTTCACAGTCTTTTATTTACATATTTTTATTCAATTTAGTGTAATGTGATGTGTATTATACAATTTTTAAATGACAAAGTGGTTAATTTTTTGATTTATACAGTACAATTGACAAGTGAAAAGACAGTGACAAGTGACAGTTGTCATACGTCAGTTGTCTTTGTCACAAATAAAAGCTTTGGCATTCAAATTTTGTAATGTTTGATGTAGTTTTGTATAGACTGTGTGTTTTTGAAATATAAGCGATGTGAGTTGAAGCGGGTGTAAAAAAAAATAACACAGATTCGAAATTAGCTATAGGAAATAAAATTCTCTAAAGATTGAAGCTACGCACAACAAAAAGATATGAAAAACAAATTACACACACAAACAAAAGTTCTACAATGTATTAAAAAATATATTAAAACAAATTGTAAGTAGAAAAAATAGATAAAAAGTTGAAACTTGTATTGATTTTAAGATGGACCGTTTTTTAAATGGTGAAACGTCTAAAACCTCGAGATAGTTTTAGTTAAGAGACCAGATATTGTGTAAAAGAGTAAAATTTGAGATTGTAGCAGATCGTTCAACTAGGAGCGCAAAAATGACAGGCGTTTTGTTTCTTTTCAGCACACTGTCGCTTATGACATTTCCATGTGACCAAAGTTCTTTTCTCATACTGTATACCGGTCAAGTTAATAAAGGAGAACAACAAACGAAAAACCATTGGCGATCTACTACATTCAATGTTTTTGGAAGAAGTGTCATTTGTCAGTAGCACAGTTGACAGTTTGGTAAATTCAAACTTCCAGCGTTGGTAGAAGTTAAAAGTTACTATAATAAACGGTTTAAAAGGTACAGGGTGTTAGGGATAGTGACCAGAGTTCTTTTCTCGTACTGTATACCGGTGAAGTTAATAAAGAAGAACAACAAACGAAAAACCATTGGCGATCTACAACATTCAATGTTTTTGGATGAAGTGTCATTTGTCAGTAGCACAGTTGACAGTTTGGTAAATTCAAACTTCCAGCGTTGGTAGAAGTTAAAAGTTACTATAATAAACGGTTTAAAAGGTACAGGGTGTTAGGGATAGTGACCAGAGTTCTTTTCTCGTACTGTATACCGGTTAAGTTAATAAAGGAGAACAACAAACGAAAAACCATTGGCGATCTACAACATTCAATGTTTTTGGATGAAGTGTCATTTGTCAGTAGCACAGTTGACAGTTTGGTAAATTCAAACTTCCAGCGTTGGTAGATGTTAAAAATTACTATAATAAACGGTTTAAAAGGTACTGGGTGTTAAGGATAGTGACCAGAGTTCTTTTCTCGTACTGTATACCGGTGAAGTTAATAAAGGAGAACAACAAACGAAAAACCAACGGTGATCTACAACATTTCTTTCTAATTTTGTTTGTCAATGAAATTTCAAGATGAAGTGTCATTTGTCAGTAGCACAGTTGACAGTTTGGTAAATTCAAACTTCCAGCGTTGGTAGACGTTAAAAATGAATATAATTAACGATTTAAAAGGTACAGAGTGTTAGGGATGGTAGTTACAACGCTTTCGGGAGGTGTTTTTATAAAATTAACAACAAATAGGTTTTTATCAGAATAATAATTTATATAAAAAAAGCAGGCCGCACAAACAGCAAAACATTGAAGAAATAAGGAAAAAAAAAATTCCTTATTCCTTCATTGATTAAGAAAGAAAAATTAAAAAATCCAAAAGCAAAAATAAAATAAAATTCCACTTACCACCGCTAGATGCTCTCCTGTTCGGTTTGGCGTGCGTCGCCGAGATCGAACGATGTACGCCTCTATGTTGAGGACTCTGTATAGCAGGTTGAGGCGTAGCCTGTTGTTGTCCTGTCATATTACGCAAGGATAAACTGCTGCCGCTCCTGCTTCCGTCACTTTCCGGCTACAACAACAACGCACAAATTAAAATTTCACTTTCGACAAAAGATAGAGCCCCACTTTTGACTCAATCGCCACTTAAATGCTTTTACAAATCAACTAGAAGCTGTCGGAAGATTTTAGTTTGTCTATACGAGTAGTAGATGGAGCTTTAACTCGATAAATGTCTCCATCTATTAGCAAGTTATAAACAATCTTTTGTTGAAAAAGATTCCTGTAGAGAAAAGTGGCAACTTACGTCTGTACTTTTTCTTCCTAATAGTAGATACGTCGCGAATGCGTCGTCGTATTTTTGAGAATCCAACGAATTTTCCACATCGTATCTATTGAAACCTAAACAAACTAGGGCTTCTATCCGTTTTGGATCGCTCATGTCTTGTTCCGGTTCGACGTAGGGTTTTAACTCATCGTTTTCGTACCTGAAAATTCGAATCGACGGAAAAGTTAATGAAGATAAGATAAAGAATTTCATAAAACAACTTAGAGAAAGAGTTCGTAAAAAGTAGAATGACAGTCTTTAGAAGGAGGAGAATACAATTCCAGTGGGGATATTGACGATAAATATTCAGTAGAGGATTGGTGACAAATGATGGATGATTTAACTTTAACAGTAGACTTGGAGAAATCGGTGAATATTAAGGAGCTTTGCTGTAATGAAGGAGAGAAAGGTGCAAAGTGGGAAAATATAGAGGGGTCTTTGTTTAATAATAGAGAGCATTTGTCTAGCTAGAGAGATATGCTTTATTGTCATGGAGGAAGGATTTTAAGGGACGCCAGAGGAAGGAATTAATCAATTTTGAGGCAGTTGGGGGTGAAAAAGAAAGATTAGACCATTGGAAGACTGCTGGATAAGAAAGGAATGCTTGTCTAAATTGGTCATACAGATATCCTAAAAGTCCTTCAAGGAATAGAGCTAAAAGATCATGTGGTCTTTGATACTTTCTCCAGGAGAAGAGTTGAATATACAAGGAGAGTTGGAGTTGTTGTGGCTTATCCAGCAGAAAAGTTTCGACAAAAGTAGTTCAACCTTTGAACATCTTAGAAACTGCAAAAGTAAAAAGAAAATGAACAGAAAGGAAGAAATTAAGAAGCTTTGCCGTAGTGAAGGAGGGAAAGGTGCAAAGTTGGATAATATGGAGGGGTATTTGTTTAATAATGGAGAGCATTTGTCTAGCTAAAGAGATATGCTTTATTGTCATGGAGGAAGGATTTTAAGGGACGCCAGAGGAAGGAATTAATCAATTTTGAGGCAGTTGGGGGTGAAAAAGAAAGATTGGACAATTGGAAGGAATAGAGCTAAAGGAACTTGTGTTCTTTGATACTTTCTCCAGGAGAACAGTAAAATATAAAAGGATAGTTAGAGTTGTTGAGGATAAAGACAGAAATATTTCGACAAACGTAGTTCAACCTTTAAACATCTTAGAAAGATCAAAAGTAAAAAGGAAAATAAACAAAAAACTTGGAAGGATGACCATGGATGAAAGAGAAGCGTTCTTAAGGCTTAGATTTAAACTGATTGGGATTTGTAGACTTGTAGAAAGCATTCGATAACGTTATTATGCGTTCGCCGTTATTTACTTCAACCACATTTTATTTTAAGAACAAATTAAAGGCACATGGTGCCAAGTCGGGAGAATAAATAGGGCGGAATAAGACTGGAACGTAATACGTGGCTAAATTTTGGTAAAGATAACGAAGATTTCATGCCTGTTGTTTTGAATGAATATATGTTTACGTCAATCACATGCTTACACATATTTTACAAAGGAACTACACTGTAAAAAAAGTTGAGTATCTTTTTGCAAGCAGTATCGAAAATAACATTTATTTTTGTGTAGTTCTTTTGTGTCTTCAAACAAAAGCATCTTCTAATAACAGAGAATACAAATGACCGCCAAAATTTTATTAAAACAAGAATAAAATCAGAAATTAATGAAAATTAATGTTAGTTATTTAATTAAAAATTTTTAAGGAAGGTTAGAGTATCGAAAAATGCTTCCGTTTTCATCATGTTACCGACGTCGACTTACATTTCCGTTTAATATAAAAATGTATGAAAAAAAAAATAAAAAATGGAATAAAAATAATAAATCGTAATAAATAAGAAAATAATGAAATAAAACTGAAAATCAATAAATAAATAAATAGATTGAATGATCCAACTTAGGTCGACATCAGCAACGAATTTAAAGAACAAAGAGTTGAAAATTAATTAAATAATTTACATTTAATCAATTTTTCTCTCTCAAAAACACCTACACGTTTACCAAATGAAAAAAAATTAATAAAAAATGGATTAAAAATAATAATAAATCGTGATAAATAAGAAAAAAATAAAAAAAATAATAAATAATGAAATAAAAATAATGATAAATCGTAATAAATTAAATATAATAAATAAAAAATGAAATAAAAATAATTTATCATGATAAATGAAAAAAAATAAATAAAAATTGGAATAAAAATCCAACTTAAGTCGACATCTGCAACGAAATTAAAAAACATAGAGTTGAAAATTAATTAAATAATTTAAGTTTAATCAATTTTTCCGTCTCTAAAACACCAACACGTTTACCAATCTACAGACGACATCGATTGATTTGTACTTAACTAACCCAACATACCCCTGGTTCATCCACTTGTCCTTCATGATGGTCTCCAAGCTGGCCCTCTTAGCGGGATTCAACACCAGGAATTTCTTCAAAAGATTCTCGCAATCGGTACTCATGTAAAACGGAATTCGATATTTACCGCGCAGAACTCGTTCTCTAAGTTCTCTCAACGTCGAACCGTCGAAAGGGAGACTACCCGATACTAGGGTGTAGAGAATTACGCCTAAAGACCAAACGTCAACCTCGGGACCGTCGTATTTTTTACCCTGGAACACAAAACAAAAAAATTAGACTCATATACATCTGTCATTTTGCACTAGATCCATTACACATTCTTCTAGATGCTACTTACTTTCCTTAACACTTCTATCACTCTCCTTCTTTCACATAGCTGCGCGCTCATCTTGTCTCATATCAAAAATCATCTGTCTCATGTCAAAAGTCATCTGTCTCATGTCAAAAGTCAGGTTACTTTTGACATAGACAGGATGAGCGCGCAGCTATGTGAAATTGGGGGATGGTAGAGGCGTTAAGAGCAGTTTAGAAGGATGTGCAGTGAATCCAACAGGTTCTCTATGTGATGTGGGCATTCAAAATGGTAGTTGGTATGAAAGTAGAACAAAATTTTGTGCTACAACTCAGAGATGGAAATTTATTGAGCTGAAAGGATCAAAATGTCTTAAAAATGTATAAATATGTCACAAATGAATCTGTTCCAAAGGGCTAGGATGGTCTAAACAGTTTCATGACTAAGTTTAGAGTCTACAAAATTATTTTTTATCTTTAGATTGTAACTTTTGGTCTTATATAGTGAAATCTGTGGTTGGAATGTAAAGTAGAAGTGGTACTTACTTGAAATAGTTCAGGGGCTGCATACGGTGGACTCCCACAAAAAGTATCTAATTTATTTCCTGGAGTAAATTCGTTAGAAAATCCGAAATCTGCTATTTTTATGTTCATCTCACTATCCAACAATAAGTTCTCAGCCTTTAAATCTCTGAAAACAGAAAGAAACGTTACCATTTTTGTTTTATTAATTAATTAAAAATGTAAAAAATATTGTGGTTTAATTTGAAAAAAATAGCAAAAAAATAGAGAATACACCACAAGGAACATACAGAAGATAAATAAAAGTATGTTTTTCCAAAATAAAGAAAAAAAGTCGAAAAAATCTTCTGGATTGAAGGGGGTTCAGAAAAAATACAGAAAATTCCAGAGGGTCTTTAAAATTTTGCATAAAACCTTTTGAGCTGATGTAATAAGTCCTTACCTTACTACTCAGACACAGAATAAAAATTCATTTCTGGGGGGATAAAATATTTCATAAAACAAAAATAATTTTATGATAAATACTGTACTCATGTTTCCCAGTAAATCTAACTTTATTATCTACAGTCAACAAAAAAATATTATCACAACAGTATAAAGTAGAATTGTCGATTAATAAGTTTTAAAAAAGATCTGAACGATATTGTTTGAAATAAAATTTATCTTCTGCCAGCTCATTATTCGTATCAATTTTTTTGATAAGATTAAACTGAATGTCTAACATCGGGATTTGTATTTTATTCCAATGAGAAATATCTATAAAATTACTTTCGTTTAATGAAATAATTTAAACAAGATCTGTATAAAAATAATGAAAAATAAAACCCCCTATTAAATATTGGAACAAAATATATTAAAATGGGGGCCCAAAAAAAATAAAAATAAATAGGCAAATTTTCTTTTTACCATGAACAGTTAAAAAAATTAATTGGTGTCGTACTATTGACACCATTAGCAAGTACCGTAAACCATAATGAATGTATCGAATTTTTTACACCCACAAAAGTGGTACTCAATATCCTGTGTCGAATTTTTTTCCAAGGTCAGGACTACTGTATAAGTATCTATTGATATGGACGTGAAGAATACTTAATTAAATATACATGGTGGTCACAATTTAAATAATCATTATATGGTATTTCGTTAACCAGTAGTTATAGGTTAAGTTAAATGGGGAAAAGTTTTGAAAACATTTAAAAACTGGGGCGGATACGGAAGTAATTTAATGGCGTTTGGAAATTTTTAATGACAGGGGAAGTTCCAAAAGTAATTGAGAGGCGTTTGGAAATTTTTGATGACAGGGGAGGTTGCAAAAGTAATTTTGTAGCGTTTGGAAATTTTTAATGACAGGGGCGGTTCCAGAAATATTTGCGGAAATGGAAATTTTTGTCTAGTAAGGAAGAAACTTTGTAGAGACATTTAAAAATGTATATTTCGAAAACTGATCATAGAAACAATTTAACTGTCTTATTAAATACTAAAACTAAAAGAAATAACAAAAAATTACAGAATTTAACCTACGATTTTTTTTAATACAGGGTGATTTATAAAAAAAAAATCACATTTTCCCAATATTTACCACCTCCTATCTTTCGTCTCACGTTGTATGTGCGCGTCGGCTCAAATACATGTTCAAATATTTACAAAAAAGCAACTTTTGACTTACCCCATATGAAATATTGATATAGGCACCACCCTGTATATTAAGATAAACAAAAATATTATCAGGACTTACCTGTGTATAATTTTTTTTTGATGGCAGTACTGTACTGCAGAGACGATTTGCCTAAACTTAGCTCGAGCTTCCTTTTCCTTCATCCTGCCGTGCAGGACGAGGTAATCGAATACTTCCCCGCCGGACGCGTATTCCATAACCAGGTACAATGTTTTTTCCGTTTCGATAACTTGAAATAGTTTTACTATATTCGGATGATCCAACATTTTCATTATTCTTACCTGAAACAAAATTATGATAAAATCTACAGCTCGAAACGTCAACATTTGACTTAGGTTAGGTTAGATGGTGGGTAGAGCTGGCCTTAGCCTAAACTTATGTGGATTTTAGTGCTCTGTAGACACCGGCTCCAACTCCATTAGGGGTATTTGAGCCGTCAGTATACCAGATGGATTCGGTGTTTCGGAATTCGGTCCGGGTACCTAGCAAAAGGGCTACCTGCTCACAGGGACCTTGTCCAAATCCGAAAGGGTGATTTCGTAATTCGGTCCGCTGTCGAAGCAGGTAGATTCCAAAATTACGAAGGTGGTTTGGTAGGGGTAGGTTTGGTTGAGTTATTATTGAAAATTATTATAATGTATTCTTCAAAAATTGACTAGAAATACGAAGGTGGTTTGGTAGGGGTAGGTTTGGTTGGGTTATTATTGAAAATTATTATAATTCATTCTACAAAAAAATTGACTAGAAATACGAAGGTGGTTTGGTAGGGGTAGGTTTGGTTGGGTTATTATTGAAAATTATTATAATTCATTCTACAAAAAAATTGACTAAAAATACGAAGGTGGTTTGGTAGGGGTAGGTTTGGTTGGGTTATTATTTCACGTACTGTTTTTATTTTTGACGATACGCATTTAGCGTAAATTTTTAAACATGTCAGTACAACAACAATAAGTGTGTACTGTTGGTACTAAGCCCAAAAAAATGTGAAGGAAAATAAAAGTCAAATTAAACAAAAAGTAGGTACATGGGACCCAATTCCGAAATCGCATTTTCGCTGGTGTGACCACACTTCGAATTTAATCCGTTACAGGTAGTCCCTTCCGCAGAAGCGGGACCGAATTCCGGTGCGTCCGATGGATTGTGCCTCTATGAGTGGACCGGTCTTCCAGTCCTTTCTTTCTGGTAGTTTTATGGTGTAATTTTTTGAGAATGTGTACTTCAGAATGACCATGCGATCAAAAAAATTTTGACTTACTTCTCTAAATAATTTTTGGAGTGAACCAGGCGTCAACTGAGTTTTGTCGATAATTTTAATAGCCACTTCTTTGCCAGTTGGCACGTGTTTGGCCAATTTAACTTTGGCGAAATTTCCTTTGCCAATTGTTTTGAGTAGTTTGTATTTTCCGATTGTCGGTTCTTCACCCACTCTCGACCTGTTCCGCATCGACGCAGAACCGCTACGTGTTGACTCCACGGTGCTGTCATTGGTCTGAAACAGAAAAAAAAAACAAAAATTAGTGGATGGATCTTTGCAGAAACCTACTATAGACATCTGAATTTTCCTAGTGGTCTTTTCAGTGTTGCATATTACAAAACAGTTGTTTTTTAAAGGTGCCGTCCCTTCGCCGGCACCACCTCAGCCTCTTGGGCTTATTGTGGATCCTCCTAGTGTTCTGACTACAGCCTATTCAGCCAATCCGTTCCCTGTATTAGCTCATACAGGTTCTTTACTGGTTGGTTGTAGAAGTCTTCTGGAGTAATTTGGGGTCTTCCATATAGTTTTTGCCTCCTGTAGTGCAGCGTCAGTTGTCGATCCTGCTCTTGCCAGATCGTCAGCTTTTTCATTGTTACAACACAGTTGGCGACACTCAAATGTCAAAATTAACGACAGTCGACAAATATCAAAATTAAATGTCATAGAATTTTCAATAGATGTCAAAAATAACTATTATAAAGCATTAAAAATTTTTTGAAAATACTTTCCAAAGAGACCGTTCACAAGCAACAACTACTTATCTGTCTATTTGCCACGACAGACATTGAATTACAGTTCTAATTAAAAAAAAAAGTTATATTCCATTTCGAAATATTCCACTTTCCTATGAAGACTTTAATCGATATTATACTTTTTACAATCTTCAAGGTCGCGATATGAAACTCACAAAACTGTTTGCCAAATATCCTTTAAATTATTCATACAAAACGTTCCTTATATAGACAGTGAGAGATCAATAAAACAAATTAAGTTTCCACACAAAAAAATCCAATAAGTAACACCCTAATACATGTCAAAATCGATAGAACACACATAAATAATTCGGTGGTAAGGTCCGAGCGTATTACCTTGAGGCACGCCTTCACAAAATTTTAAAATAAATAATTGAAACAGTGCTCTGGATAGTGAGGGAAAATGTATACCTAAGAACGATAAATAAATTTGCAATGATGAATCAACTAAAGATAAAATAAAGATTAAAGATAAATTATAGAAAGATGAAGTGAAATAAATTTATAGTGTCAATAAATATGGTATCGGAATAAAAATAAAGCAATGTAAATTTTGTCGTACGTCATGAAATACTTTGTTGGTATTTAAAATACTTAACAAGCGACTTATTGATATAATTATTGTTCATGGAAAATTATGGGTATATTCTACCTACGTGTAGACTGAATATACTGGGAATAGCGATCCTACAAATTTAATATTGTAGAAATTATAAAGGGTTCGTAGCAACGACCTTCAAACATAAGCGAACGAGGTCACATCTAATATGTTGAAAATTATATGCCATATACAGGGTGAATCATTTTATGACACAGTCTACCAAAAAATACAGTGTTCTTTGGTCGTGATTAACTGTCGCTTTATATTTTCGTGAGATATGGTGCTAAACACATGAAAAACGTGGAAAAATATCGGGAGAGGATTTTCCTATGAATCACAGCAGAAATGTACTGACTTTGGTTCATCCCGAACAGCACTAGACCCAACCAAAATACAACAACTCCACAAAATGTAAATTAAAGTTTTTCGACAAAAAATGTATAAAAAATCATTCTTTTTATGTCGTTAGGTCAATGTTTAAATAATTTCGCAAGCGGATCTGCCTAAAAGGATATAATTTTTCGCTTTAATTCAATTCTAACTATAAGTTTTTCAATTTATAAATAACATTTTCATAATAACATTACCATTATAAAGGAATTAAATACATATAGCAGGATGTGGGATTTCGTCACGTACCATTATAAATTTATTCTTTTTTTTTGTTATAAAACGTTTTTAAACTAGAATAATTATTACAATAGGGAATTATTTTTACAGTAGAAACGGTGGAGGTTTACCGTCACGTGGGCAACAATATTCATATGAATCAAATTAAAACTTCTGTCAACTCAATAGAAATAATCGTTATGACTAGGTTAGGTTATGACTGATATTCCAAAGGTCGGCCTTTTACGAATTAGTAATTAAACAAAAAATTTAACTTTTTTAATTGTATTTATTTTATTTATATGGTTAACATCGACATATTTATTAAAAATATCGATATACTGGGTGAATAAGTTACAAAGTCCAAAATTAATATTAACCATGCTGGCTTATTGTAATATTCCCGTCTCACGGCATTTTAGGTATAGGATCAGTTAAACATTACTACGACAAATTTCACTATTACGTATGTCTTGTAGTTGGTCTTGTGAAGAAGACAATCGATCGTACGTTATTATGTTTGATTTATATTGATAGAAGAAATAGTATGTAGAAAATATGTGTTGCATAAATCGTGGTGGTAAAGCTCCAACGTTTCTACTGTATATTGTTTGGAATATTTACTACCAACTATAGTACTCCTCGGTAACTGAGATAATTTTAGTAATTCTGATGTAGAATTAAATCTTTATCGGCCTATTTATAAATTAATAAAAAAACTTACTTTGCGAGATGTGCGATCCCTAGAAACCCTAGTCTGTCTTTTCACGTTGTTAACTGGCTTTTCCTGTGCGTCTGAGGCAGTTCTACTTAAAGGTTGTTTAGACATTTTCGGTTTACTTTCTTTGGTATCCATGCTCTTTCTTTCATGCACATCTCTGTTGAAAGCTTGAGGTTGTTCCTCCTCTTCTTTGAGCCCTCTAGCTGGTAAATCTTCGATTTCGCTAAAATGCTTTATGGGATTCAAAATATGTTCTTGGGATTCAAGTAGATCCCCGGATGTGTCTATGGCTTTTGTATCTTTTTTCTGTGTTAATTCAGGAGCTTTTTTAGTTTTGTTGGTGGTGGATTTTGGGCTGAATTTTCTTATCAATTCTTCGAATTTTTTTAGGTTATTTTCTTTCTTTTCGTGCTCGTCTAATTTGCAGATAATACTTTCTACGTTTTGTAAATGGGTTAGAGTGTTATCCACTGTATCTTTATTATTATTATTATTATTAATATTGTTTCCACTTAGAATAGAACTTAGAGCAACTGGTGAAAGTTGTTTTGGAGGAAATCCCGGTGGAGATTTTACAATTTTAGGACTAGGCGGAGGTACAGTTGTGTTAACACTATAAATATTCACACTTTTCTTGGATTTATTAGTATTAGCAACTGGAGAAAGTGATAAAGGATTACTAGGTTTGTGAGTACCTTCTGGCACTAACTTAAATCCGATCAAAGCATTTTCTTGCTTATTTAAATCATTCGTAGCATTGCTGCTTGTTTTACCCACAGCCAATTTCATTTTTTCCGTAGTGAATTTCGAACTAGCCGATGGAGAGTCGTCGGGTTTCCCCCCTTTAGCTAACTTTCGATAAAGTTCCATCGTATCGCGACACTGTACACTTAAAGGATACTTATCTTGATACGGTGCGTCATGAGAAAAAACGTCTTTGTAACGTTCAGAATATTTCCCGGCGTTCGTTATTTTATCTCTTCTATCTTTCAACGTCGTCACACCGATATCATGTTGGTTGATCTTCCAAGGGCTAACGCCTTCGCTCATATTTCAATTCTGTTTGGACAAAGAAGTTGTTTTTAGTCGATTTGGAAGATTTTTCCCAGCTACACAAAAGCGTAAGCGATACCACCTGGACGAAACACACATAGAACATTCAACTGTTTACTTACATCATCAAGTACCAAGAAATTGTTTTGTGATGAAATTAAGGAGTTGAGGAGATAATGATGAAAAGGAACTGGGTATTGGGTAAGAAAAACATGTTTAGGAAGCTAGTAAATGATTTTTTCTCTTCCCTATATTGTAAACAACGTACTGTTCACTTCTGGCTTCGTTATATTGTAAAAAAGAAAAAATCTTATATATTTCATTCATATTTACTAGTCTGCCAACAGTATTACTTAGTATAAATAACTATTTAAAGGCACTGCCACTATCTCAATGTATTTATTTCATTTTTATTATTGAAAATGAAAATTTAATACCATTTAAATGATTTAAAACCATTTAATTGCCAAGTACATGCTTTTTACGGATTCTAACTCACGAATATCGATAATAATAGCAAGCTGTGTTGTTATTTCAATTTAAAATAAATACTTTAAAAACATCTCTTTGCTACAAAAACGTAATTGTTCTTAATAGACGAGTTACTGATTTTGGTTAACATTAAAAACTATCTTACTCCGTGCTAAACAATATTTTCCTTCAGATTTTGCAAGAGGATTTCCCTGCAGTTAATTTAAATTTATTCAAGTCCTTTAGACATAATAATCCTAGAGGATATTCAATAAAGTGATAGGATATCTTGTCGAATATATTTATAAACAAACATTATCTCATATAGGTAGTCCTTAGAACTATCGAAGTTATCCTACAGTACATGAAATGGTAAAATAAGTCCTTATAGACGTGTTCTTGATCTAGTAACATAAACAAGCCTTACACATCCTTAAAAGTGTTATCCTTCAAGCTAGAGTGAATATTCAATGTTTTAATCGAAAAATAATTATCCTCAAGGACAAAAAAGCAAAATATAGCATTAAATATCCATAAAAGTATTATACTCCAGGAGAGAGGAGGATATTTAATGTATAAATCTAAATATGATTATCCTACAGGACAATTAAAGGAAAAGAATGGACAAAAAAGTCCTTATAGAGGTGTTGCTGATCTATTAATCTATTAAAAGTATTATCCCTCAGGCTAGAAGTGGATATTTACTATTAAAATCCACAAATAAATATGCTACAGGACATTTTAAGGAAGAAATAAGTCACGTACTTCTGATCAATTAACAAAAAAATAGTTTCAATTCACCTTAAAAGCGTTATCCTTCAGGATAAAGATGTATAATTATTGTTAAGGACATTTGAATGTTAGGATAGAAGAGATAAGGCTAAAAGGACTTAATTCGAACAAGTTGTTTGGAAATAGAGACATGTTTTGAGGTTATGCAACCGTTTTGGAAATTTTCATATAAAAAATTGAAATATTTTCAAAAAGAATATAAGCAATGAAAAAGAAGAAGATAATTTGAAAATTAACCAGACGTAAAAAACTGTACAAGTACTGAAAGTACTTGAAACAAATTATTACAAAACGTATTCAAACATTACATAATACAAAACGTATTTAAACAGCACTATCATTATCATTATTTATATTTTCACCACAAACACAAAATTTTTCCCCTTTGGTACTTGATGACGTAAGAAAATTCACATCGAAGATAACGGATCGGCGTGTTTTTTCGGATTTACCTGTCGATAGACTTTCATACGCGTCGGATTCGAAAACAAAACTGTTCATGTTGTTGTACGAAAAAAAAAAAAAAAATTACACGTTTTACAATCGAGCAGATTGCACAATGATTATAAAACGACAGTACCAGTGCGGTAAACAGCTGCGGCGAAAACAATGAAGACCGAAAAAACCACACAGCTGATCTCACACGCTCTTATCATTAGCGACTGCGCAAAATTCACGCTCTTCTCATTTTTTTTTTCAATAAAAATGAATATAAATATTATCAGCGAGATAATCGTTATGATTTTACTTTGCCGACTGTTATATTCATTAAAATGGAACAAACATACGAGGTGGTTCCAAGGTTATTGCTAGATTGTTGACTTTCATAGACCGAGGAAGAGAGGCTAAATGGGGCTACACTACGAAAGTGAGATTTTTCAGGGTTCGCAAAAAGTGTGCATTTTGATGTTTATAAAAAATAGAATTTTCAATTTGTAACTTTAGAGGCTTATACAAGTAGAGGCTTATACAGTGGAGTTTTACCATCACGTGACCTAATCTACGATTTATGCAACACATGTTTTCTACATACTATCTTCTTCTATCAATAGAAATGTACGATAGATTGTCTTCTTCACAAGACTAACTAGAAGACATACGTAATAGTTTCTTTAAATCTGCCGTAGTAATCGTAAAAAGAGACAACGATATAATTGACGTAACGTGTATAACTATTGTCAGAGAGATGACCATAAAATAAAGCAATGTTGTCAGATATATTTTTTAAAATTGTTAGGCTCGCTACACAAATGTTCCTCTTACTTCAGCAAACTGTTAGTTCGTGATGTTATAAGAAAGCTAGTTTGGAAATATTTTTAAAAAAATACATAATGTAAATTTATTAGTGAACATTTAAATAAGTCGCTTGAAATTACTGAAAAAAGAAAAATTAATTAAAACCACTTTTTATATGTTACTATATTTAAGAAAATTTTGAAGAGATGGCAACGTAGTTGCACGTGCAGTAAAGACTTCGAAACAACCAGTCATCAACTGCAGTATTCATCGCAATATAACGAAATAACCGAAGTATACTCCGTTTGATGTTTTTGGCAGAAAAAATTCTACGGTCTTGAGGGTGTTCGGGGGGGTTGTGTTGTGGTTAGGCTTATAATCCATTAGTATCATTCAGTGTCGGGTGTGAATTTTGTTTTAAAGAAATATTTAATATAATATCTATTTCTTGGTTGAGTGAGTTTAGTGAATTGTTATAGGTATTTATAGGAAAGTGTAGGTGATCTAGTGTAGAAAGGTATCATTAATATAATACCTTTTTGATGGTGTAGTGGTTAGGTCGCGTCAGTGAATTGATATTAATATAATATTCATTTGTTCGTAGACGCTGGAGTAAGTTTTATAATATAATTAATTAGGATGGCATTTTGGAGACCATTTGGAACAACAGTCCAAGAAGATGCGCGGGATTATTGAATTGTGGATTTAAATATAAGAAGTTAGATAATCGAATGGTAATAGTGGAATCTCGGCGTATCGCTGAACTTAGACCGGAGTATTTGCGCAAAATAAAAGGGTACCGTGATTCAAATAGAATTATAATTTATTTAGACGAAACTTGGTTTGATACGCATGATGTTGTCAAGTGTTTATTCATTTATTTGTTATTCAAACAATCCTTACGGTTTTATTACATGAATAAATATATAAAATAAAATACATTTTAACTTAATATGTAAGAAAATAGTAGTAATGGTAATTATATTATAATTAAACCTGTATGAGGATATACACCCACCTTTAAAATATGGTTGGGTTGACAATACAAAAAACTGTTCTCTAGATACTACGTGTTCTAGAGGAAAACGCGTTATTATTGTATTACAAATTTTAGGAATTTTGTATGCAGGTTAATTTTTTTCATTCAAATTAATATAGTAGATTAACATTATTTCACAATATTCGAATTTATAAAAAAATTATATGCACGCCATTGGGCGGCTTTTTCCTTCAAAGGGATTAAAAATATGGTTCATCACATTAACTTTGGAAGAACTATACTAAAAGTTGAGTTTGACACTACCGCATTTGAGGTTATGCGAGTTTAGTTTATTGTCTTGTTTTTAGCGAATTTTTTTATTGAAAGGGTATTTATTGTTAAAATCAGTTCTTGTATGAATTAATTTGACTTTTTATTCCATTTGACATTGGTAAGTACAAATATAATACATAGTTTTAATAAATATGTCGATGTTAACCATATAAATAAAATAAATACAATTGAAAAAGTTGAATTTCTTATTTAATTACCAATTCGTAAAAGGCCGACCTTTGGAATATTAGTCATAACGATTATTTCTATTGAGTTGACAGAAGTTTAGATTTGAATATTGTTTGTGACGTAACAGTCACGTGATGGTAAAGCTCCATCATTTCTACTGTATATAAATGCTCTACAAAATATATATATATGCAAATTCTAACTTTCATATTAAAATTTGGTACCTACTTTCTTGCCTGGTCTGTTAAAATTAAGTAGGCAGTTACGTTTGCAGGTATCCAGCCGTTAACTAATGGAAAGTAAAGATTATTTCACAATATTTCGTTGACTCTGCATCTGACCTTAAGCATTTAGTAATAAAAATTTATAAATCTCTCATTAAGCAGTAAACAATAACAGATCTGTAGCCGGTAAAATTTACATACTAAATTTATTTTGCAAAAAAAATCATAACAAGAAATTTATCTTTTATTTATTATTATTAATTAATTAAACTGTTGAAACATATAAGGTGGCCCCACCACGCTTGGATTTATTGCAATTATTTGGCATATGTTATCAAAAAATGTTTCAAATAAAAAATATGTACACATTTTAAAAATATTTTGTACTATACAGGGTATCTGCAAAACCGTGGAAGATATCAAAGTAACATTTTTTAAATAATTGATATAAAATTGAAAAAAAAATCGAACTAAACTAAATCAATCATGTTGGCAGAAGTCAAAACGAAATATATTGGAATTGAGTATACTACTGCCGAGAAAAAGATTTTTTTTATCTTGGATCATGGATCTTGATCGGGCCCTACTTTTTACACCTCCACTAGATCCAAAAAAGTGATATAGTAAATTATAAAAACTTTTGATAATCTTTAATGATATTTTTTCGTTATAAATAACATTGTTTTTCCCAATTCCTCTATTTTTGACTCTCCTCTAGCCCCCCTCCCCAAAAAATCACAACTAAACCAGACATTATTTTTGTTTTAATAAATAATTATCTTATATGATTTTTCAACATTTTTCGAAGCATATTCAGAATCAGCAGAATTTATTGTAATAATAGATTTTAAATTTAGTGTATTATTTACCAGTTTTTAAAATAAAATCTTACCACGAATGTAAAATTTTAATTCATGGCATCCACATTCACTGGTTACTGACCAACCGTGCTATTAGTGAAAAGGTATACTACTTACAAAGTTTTTCAAATGACAGACCCCGTTCATTTAGAAGCAACAACTACTTCTCGTTCTATGTGCCCCGACAGACGTTGAATTACACTTCTAAGTTAAACGGGTTGGGATATCTCCACGATATAATCAACCATTCTGCTCTGCATCACTTGTAGATCGGTTTCGGCGTATTTGCACAGTACAAGGTACATATCATCCGTCCAGAAGTTCTGAGAGCAACATCATGGACAGGATCTCATTACAAACCAGAATGGTTGGTTATATCATGCATATATCCCAACCCCTGTCAACTCAGAAGTGTAATTCAATGTCTGCCGGGGAACATAGCCCGAGAAGTAGTTGTTGCTTCTTAGTGAAAGGTCTCTGTTCTTTTAAATAAATTTTCAAACACTTTGTAAGGCGTTAAAATAGAATTAAACTATTATCTTTGAAGTATATTGATAACACCTTTTACTAAAATATGACAATTTTTACAGGAAACTGTAATTAAGTAAGTAATTACAAAAATATACAAATAAAATAACATTCGAGTTTTCCAGGATTCTCCAGCGAAATGTTTTCTGTAAACTCTAATTTATATCCGACTTCAAATTGCCATCGATGACAATATTGGCAAATTTAATTCATAATATTCACTTATGCAAAATTTATACATGTGGTAAGTGTCGTGGGTTGTCTACTTTTCAGATAGCAACTATAAACAATAAAATGACAGTATCGGCACCTAATAATGGGAGCTGTTTTTAATAAGAGCGATACAGGCACCCGGTACATTTTATTACAGCACCATATTTCATAAATAAAGCTAGTTAGTGGCAAAAATAATCAATAAATAATATTTTTCGAATACACCGTTTCTCCCATAATCTTCGCCTTTATAGAACATAACCCAGTTGATTACAACTAACCCGCAAATAACCTTGCAATAATTTTTTTTTGGGGGGACAGAACAGCAAAGTTCATTTTATTTAAAATTTCAATCAAGTAGAATATATATTTTTTTCAATTTTATGGATATATGGCAACATCGCTAGCTGACATCGGAGATATTAATTTAAATAAATATTGCACACATGTTCGTGTCGTGTTTAGTAACAATATATTTTTTAATCGTTTAATATCAGGAGCGTAACGGAAATCCATCGACATGTTTTGTTTTTTCCTAGAATTGATTTAATTCCCGATCGACGTCTCATTAGTCACTTCCAGCCCAGCCTTCCCTATAAGACAATTGTCAATGACAACTTACTTCTCCTAGCTCCTTTTCTGGTAAATTTAAGTTTTTCAATTTTCAACTGTTTGGGTTGTCAATTTTTACCTTATACAGTCAACGTCATAATTAACAGCGCTATCTAGTAGCTATTTATAAAAACAACAGTATTTATCCATACTATAAACGTATGTCAACAATATATTTCGAAAATATTCCGTATTCATACGAAACTACAATGATTAAGTTTTCTGATATTTTCATGTATATAGAAACAAGTCATGAAGATAAAAATGTCAATGTAAGGTTAACTTTCTTATTAAACCAGATAAGGATAAGAGTATTTACCAAAGATTGATTACGACGGATTCTCAAAAATAGATGAAGCTTTCATTTCTCTACTACATTTAAAAATTTGAATATTTTTCCAAACTCGACAATTACGTAACAAAACTGAATTTGTTGTTTGTTTGCCTAGCCCCTTAATGTGTCAATGTTTAACGTCTTACGCCACTGATTTTTATAGATAAATTAACCACACATCATCACGGGTTATTATGATTAAAATTAGTCAGCAATCGGAGCTGAAGGTCGTAGCAATTATTAAAAGATAACATTTTAATTGCTAATTTAACGCCACGCAGGTATGCAACTTATCGTACTTTTAGCGTGTACAGCGGTTTGCATATCTTGAAGGTAATAAAAAGATTGCTAGTTATGAGAAATTTTGGAGGATTTAATAGGGTATTCCAAGGGATCGGTAACAATAATTACATCTTCAGATTAGAAATTAAAAAATTGTATTATTTTTACAAAATTCGGGATAAAAGAGAAGAGTACAGTGCCACGCGAAACTATTTTTTAGGGGGTTTCATTAAGAAATTTTTATAGATATCAAGTGTGGGAAAAGAGCTAATAAATTTATGAACTGTTTATAGTCTTATTAGTAAGTTATTGTTATTATTGTATTTTGGAAAAGGCAGTAATTTAATAAAACAATTATAAATAACAAAAGTGTTTTTCGATATACAGGATGTCTCATTAAAAAATAGTTGGGTCATTGTGCAGAACACTGGCTTCTCTATTTTGACAAAAAAAAAAATGATACCTCCATATTCTTTACAACGCCAACATTAATAGGTCCTATTTTTTTTATCGTTGACCTTCTAATTTTATACGACGGGCTTTCAAAGTTACAGGAATTCAATTTACGTGGCCATTTTTTCAACTCTGTATACCTTCTTCAGTCATTTTCCTTTCCCCACTCGATAAATTAACCAATGATCTGTTTTAAAACGTCATATTATTGCAGAAAATCCATTCTCTAGTCATTTTAAACCTTTACTACCCCCACTCCTATTCACTCCCTACCCCGTAAAATACGCTTTAACTTTATACACATCAATTATAAACGCAAACCTATAGATTGTCCCAAATGTTTTTGTCAAAAGGTAGTGTTCTGCAGAAACCTTTTAATTTGAGACACTCTACACAATAGATTTCAATTTATCGACTACAAAATAACCTGTATGTTGATTTAAATTGTACTAATTCAAAACAAACATTGTCATAAATTCTCTATTTGCATTTGAGGGATTTCGATAATATCAACATAATTTTGGAAACCATTTTACAACTTTATTGGTCAAAATTATTAGATACGTAGATGAAGCTATCAATTAAAGGCAATTAGTCGAGTGTCATACCACCATTGACGCAATTAATGTTAGAAACGTGTTTATACAAAAAAAAATCATAACAAGTCTCGTTTATCGTTTGTGATGGTTACATTAGCGATTATTAGAAAATTAGACTATCAAAATTCAATAATTTCTTTTTAAAAAATACAATAATAAAGCACAAGAAATAAGTTCTAAAGCCTTCATTCTGTTTAAAAGAGGTTTTGTCTTCATTATTTGTAAAATAATATCTCCACAAGGATTTGCATTCAAATAGCTAACGTTATAGAACACTCAGCTGCAATGCCGAGTCGTCTAATCTAGTTCAGTCTTTTCTGAAGCCATTCTGGAGTATTAAAGGGAATTTACGAGGCAGTCCTTGAGCTATTTCACGCGAATTGTTCCATATCCTCGATATAAAATACGATTATATCAGTTACCATATACAAACTTTCGTTTAACGACTTAATATTGATAAATAAAGTCACATAGAGCGAGGTCGGGAGAGTAGGTCTGATTATCTTTAATCCTGAAAGCCAGAGAATGATTTTTATCGGAATATTTTCAACACCTTCATTATTTATTATGGGAAATATACAGAATTCTTATTAGATTAAAGAAATCAATCTAATAACAAACAATAATTATTGTCTAGAGTGCATAATAATGAATTGTAGAGGTTATCAAACTTAATTTTTATCTTTTATTCTAAAAATATAAGTTTATAATCAGCTTATGCTAGAGGGAAATAAACTGTTTTAAAACAACAATTAATGTTATGTATTAAACGTATATTCTTCGCATATAAAGAAATTTCAACAGGAAACAAATCCTCCCGTAACGTGTCTCATGGACGCAGTTTGTTTCGTGTAACGAGGATTCATTATCCCGGTTCATTTGTTTCTGCTCCGGTGAAGATTCAGTGTATACACTTTTTTTGTAGGCCAGAGCAAAGATGTAATATTGACAAAGGATATAGAATGCAAAAGATTATAATGTTGGAGTCATTAAAGCATTGAGTTGTTGTGTAATCAGTTCCAAAATGGTGTCGGAATGCCTAGGCAAACTCAATGAACTAGAAGGAAATGAAATAGTAGATGGACTAGCAAAGAGAAAGATTTTTTTGGAAGAAGTAGGTAAAGCCAAAGAAAAGAGAAGATCTGACCATTGGAAAGATCTAGTAGGGCTTAGACAGTCAAAGATTCTTATGGGCGACTACGACCCGTTGAGATCAAATGAATGCATGTCAAAATAAAACTGCACTAAGAATTTTAACAGGGATCCTAACGGTTAGGTCAGGAACTAAGTAGAAGTAAGGGGGCACAATGTCTGATAGTCAAGCAGCCATTAAAGCGCTGAGTTCCTGTGTAATCAGTTCCAAAATGGTGTGGGAATGCCTAGGCAAACTTAATGAACTAGGCGAGAACAATATAGTCACCTTACTGTGGATTCCAGGACACACTGGAATAGAAGGAAACGAAATAGCAGATGAACTAGCAAAGAGGGGGAGTGAAATACCCTTTTGGGGGCCGGAACCTTTTTGCGGAATCAGCTCCAATGTAATATTGGAAGAAATAGGTAAAGCCGAAGAAAAGAGAAGATCTGACAATTGGAAAGATCTAGTAGGGCTTAGGCAATCAAAGATTCTTCTGGGTGACTACAACCTGTTGAGATCAAATGAATGCATAAGTCAAAGCAAAACTGCACTAAGAGTTTTAACAGGAATCCTAACGGGACATTGTCGCCTGAATGGACACCTTAAAAAGCTCAAAATAGTGGAGGAAGAAGATTGTAGATTTTGTGGAATGGAAGAAGAAACCTCCATCCACATACTTGCGAACTGCACAGTATTTCAGAATCCTAGGGCACAGTACCTGGGAGACTACTGGATAGAAGATGGACAGTTACCTAAGTTGAGGCCTGCAGATATCCTAAAATTCCTCCGGGAAATAGGACTAAAGGAGCTACTAGTATCTGAGACTCTCCCCAGAAACTAAGTAGAAGTAAGGGGACACAATAGATCTTTTAGGTCTCAGTGAATGTTACCCCAAAATACATACATACATACATACGTAAGGGGGCACAATAGATCTTTTAGGTCTCAGCGAATGTCACCCCATCATACATACATACAAGATGTAATAGGGAAATCAAAATACAATATTCACTGTTTTGTGGTATTTGCAAGAAAATGCGTTTTTACGAAAATCTCATGACACTATTTGAACACACCAAAAACAAACCCTCACCGACTCACGCGGTCAAATTTTCTACGTCTAACAAAAAAACCTCAAGAACCGTACTAAGTAACAACGACCTAACGAAATTACGGCGGATACGGATGAAACTCTACGTTTACTTTTGCCACACAATGAACTCCATTCGGATGTTTGCAATTGAATCAGTGAACAAATTGGGATATTGCTTGTATTTTTTTTAAAGTATAGTCGACAAAAGCCCACAACATTAAATATAAGAAAATTATTGGGTAACATATTTTTTTAAATCACCCTCATGCAGACATTTTAATAAATTAAAATATTTTTAAGTAAAAAATTTAATAATTAGTGCCTTTACACACTTACCGGAACCGGCTGGCCGGTACCGGATCGCACCACTGATGGCCAGACTACTTATTAGTTAGTGTATGAATTTATATTTATATAGATAAATCAAAAACTCCCTTAAAACTTTCAAGGAAGTTATTACGAACGGACTTGTATTCTATTATCCCTTTCAAACTCAATTTCCCAATGAAAAATTGAAATTCTCGCTTTTCGGTATATGAAACGGAATTTGTAAGAGGCGTAGGTAGTTCTCCTCTATTACCTTTTCATGTCCACGATAATCAAAAAACGGTTTTTAATTTCCGATGGACATATGGTACGACAGATTATTTATATAATTTTCAGAGGGACGTGGCTCTATTAGGTTTCTCTCTGGCTATGAAAATTGATACCGCCCAATGTGTAGATATTCGAGACACGTACCTAAAATATTATAAATTGTATAATCGACTTTCAGTATTAATAAATGATGGTCTCTCTACCTAAAAACGAAAGTTATCGAGCAATTGGACCATTTTTCATCCTATTTCACTCAAATACATACGAAAACACACAAGAACACTGAATTACAGTATAAAACGATCGAAAACACACAATACGACGTTATTTCATCCAATAACTGTCAATTTCACGTAGTTACGGTCCAAAACAGTCAAATGAGATTGAAATCACTCAAAAACCGTCTATTACACTGAAAAGCACACAAGATGACTGAATGAGTCTCAAAACCACTGCAATCTACCTAAAAACGGAAGTTATCGAGCAATTGGACCATTTTTCATCCTATTTCAATCAAATACATACGAAAATACACAAAAACACTGAATTAGAGTATAAATGATCATCTTACCTTTTTGGGCTTGTTCATAACGACAGGCAAAGCATCGGCAACATTAACCAACCTAGTTTGCGGATGAACCACATGGGTAAGCCTGTGATTATACCCATTATGGGTATGTTTCGGTGTTAGTTTCTCAATAGGTGGCGTTGCTGCTGATTTAGATCTCCTCAATAGTCTCATCATTTGATTTTTAACACTATAAGGTTGACGCACGTGGGGTTGTCGTAAAGCGGCGGCGGCGTCCATCTTATTACCGCCGATGTTTCCCACTTCGAACATCATCTTGGTTGATTTTTAGGACACTTTACACGCGAGTTGTATAGTCATAGTGCCATTGTTGGCAGGTGGTATTGAGGCACGTAACTGATGGAAGAATTTTATAAGAAGGGTATTTAATTAATATACGAGGGCAACCAAAGAATTAAAATATCGACTAATACTATGAGTTTTTGTTGAATAACTGAATAAAAAAAAATAATTTTAGAACAAAGATAATGTAAGACTGAAAAAACAAAATTTTATAATGTTGTGACGTAGTATATGTAATCAGTACATTATCAAATTCCAACAGACTGTCGGATGAAAAAATAACGCGTCATACAAATATCGAGATGTTTGTGAAACTGAGGGTGGATTTTTGTTAGCTAGTATATTTTATTTAGTTATCGCATATCTTTGCCAGAATATTGTTATTCTAACCTTTGGAATGACGTTTAGCATCGGGTTTTTCTACAAACTCGTTTTGTATATAAGCACGATAATTTTATTAAATGTAAACTTTGATTTTAAATGTTTACAATATTCTAATCATTGGAATTTTTTCCATAAAAATAAATACCTATTTGAAAATTGTAGATAAATCAATTTTAGTTTCTGAAAACAAATACCGATAATGTTTTGACGATTGTTTAAAAGCACTTAATTAGAATAGAGTTTGTATTTCTTGTTTTTATCACCAAATTGATTTATTAGAAACGAGAAAAGAATAGTTATGTGTTTCATATAGGTTTTGGTTCAATATTTTGTAATGGATTCAAAAATTTCTTTAAAAAAAGTGTATCGAAAGCTGGACAAGTTGATAGACAACTAAGTTAAGATGGAAAAGTGCACTGAAAGTGACTCAAAAATAAAGGCAAAGAAAAATGTGACTCGAAAGCGAACGCACAAAAAGGTGACTCGAAAATGAGGACAAAGAAAATGTGACTCGAAAGAGAGGGCAAAGAAAATGTGACTCGAAAGTGTGGTCAAAGAATAATGTGACTCGAAAGTGAGGCAAACAAATTTGACTCGAAAGTGAAGTCAAAGAAAAATGTGACTCAAAAGTGAGGTAAAAGAAAATGTGACCCGAAAATGAGGACAAAGAAAATGTGGCTCAAAAGTAAGGTCAAAGAAAAATGTGGCTCGAAAGCGAATGCACAAAAAGGTGACTCGAAAGTGAGGACAAAGAAAATGTGACTCGAAAATGAGGACAAAGAAAATGTGACTCGAAAGAGAGGGCAAAGAAAATGTGACTCGAAAGTGTGGTCAAAGAATAATGTGACTCGAAAGTGAGGCAAACAAATTTGACTCGAAAGTGAAGTCAAAGAAAAATGTGACTCAAAAGTGAGGTAAAAGAAAATGTGACCCGAAAATTAGGACAAAGAAAATGTGACTCAAAAGTAAGGACAAAGAAAATGTGACCTGAAAATGAGGACAAAGAAAATGTGACTCAAAAGTAAGGACAAAGAAAATGTGACTCAAAAGTGAGGTCAAAGAAAAATGTGACTCGAAAGTGAGGGCAAAGAAAATGTGACCCGAAAATGAGGACAAAGAAAATGTGACTCAAAAGTGAGGTCAAAGAAAAATGTACTCGAAAATGAGGACAAAGAAAATGTGACTCGGAAGTGAGGACAAAGAAAATGTGACCCGAAAATGAGGACAAAGAAAAATGTGACTCGAAAGTAAAGGTAAAAAAAATGTGACTCGAAAGCGAGGTTAAACGAAAGAGGGAACTGTAAGTGGCTTGAATGCGGAGAAAAATACTCGAATGCAAGAAGTGGAAAAGTGACTCGAGTGAATTTAAAAGGGATTCAGATGTTTATAGGGAAAATTGATTAGAATTGAAGACAAACGGAAAAATTACTCAAAAGCGAGAGGAAATAGGCGAGTCTCACTACGTTTTATGCCAATATTAAAACGTTTTGTTCGTTTTCATTTCCATGAATACCTGCTCAGCATGATTTAAAATTAATAAAAGTACAGTGAATTTAACATTGAACTCGTGTGCCTCTCAAGGTTAATATCTCAGATTACCTTTCGAAGCGATATTTTAGCTCCTAAAAATTACATTCATCTCGAAACGTACGAAGTACGGATTAGTCAACAGTTAAATATACCACATTTCTTTATATTATATTTGCAAATGGACTTAATTTATATTTTATCTATTTCAAGGACGAATTGTTATTTAACAGTATTTTAATGTCATAAACGGTAACGTATATTTAACGCAGGCTACCTAACTTGGTAACAACGCTATAATTATTCTTATTTATTAACAATAAAATTACAATTATTTTACCTTTAATCTCAACGTTTTAACCTTAAGAAAAAAAATCATTTGTACCAAGTACATCTTATATTGAGAAATATCCAGTTTGTTATTTCTGCGTAATTTAGTCAAGAATAAGTTGCAATTACAATTTTTTTTTCATTTTACTTATATTGTTTCCTGACACACCTGTCAAGGTCGAGGATATTGTTTATACAATAAATTTCAATTGAATTTATTAATCAAATATGTCTGGCTTTTACATATTTGCTTATAAAGTTATACAGGACGTTCCCCATGGTAAATGGATATTTTCACAAATAAACCAACCCTCTTCAAAAACTTATCGTACGCCCATGACAAAGAAGTTTCAAGAAATAAATTGATCTCTCAATTGTACGTCCATGATAAACGGAAATTTTCATAAATATATCGAGCCTCTTTAAAAATTCTATAGTACGCCCACGGTAAATGTTGATTTTCACAAAATAATCGAGCCTCTTCAAAATATCCTATCGTACGCCCATGGTAAGTGGATATTTTCACAAATAAATCAACCCCATTCAGAAACCTGATAGTAAGCCCATGATATAGAATTTTTTTACAAATAAATTGTACGTCAATGATAGATGGAGATTTTTGGAAATGCATTAGCCCCTTTTAAAAATTCTATCGTACACCCCGATACGCGGTGACGTCACCAACAAATCAGCCTAACCTACCAAAAGAATTATTGTCTTTCTCTTTCAAGTAGTGCTGTTCATTATGATCATTGTCGTACTTTTTGTCTATAGAATGAACACACAGTATATGATTATTTGTTATTACCAAATAGATTAGTTCCCGTTTCCTGTTTAGATTATTATTATTAGTCTGCTAAATGACCCGATATGTATTGTCCTAAATTTCCATATCGTGCTTTCACTTTAAACCTAAACGATAGATAGGTTGATATCAACAATTGTTTTGCGTGACGTTCGACAGATGCCAAAAAAAGTGTTATAGTCCATTTGAAAATGATAAGAGTTGTTCAATTCCTAAAAACCCAAATTATCACTTGGACCATAATATTTACCAAATTTTCTAAGTGTTAAGTAGGTCTAACTTTAATGACGATATTTTTATAGTTAACTAATGTTACATTAGCGATTTTTTTGTTGCAATTAAATGTAGCCACCGGCAACGGTTAGTCCAGCAATAGTTTTAATATAAAACTCTCCTCATAGTTTTGAAATCATCAGCAACTTTAGATATAATAAAAATCTGGCAAAAACCAGTTCACCTTCACCTATCGAAAAGCGAAAAAATAAACCGATGATTCAGGTATATTTTTTTATGTAAAAATAGGTAAATGACGCATTATAAATTACAATCAACTATTTTGGAATCTTTTATGATATCAGACCTACTGAGCTTTATCACACTAATTAATCACCCTGTATAGTGTAGTTCGGAATCCAGCCCATAATTTTTTTGCTATTTTGTTGCTTTAAGGTAATTCATGTGTTTGTTGACTTAACAAACGCATGAACACATCGAATTGGCAGACACAACCATAAGCAAGTTTTGTCTAGAAGATGAGGAAACCTCAGAACACATACTGTGCTACTGCACAATGATGGAGGAGGAAAAACTACAACCCTCCCAGTATATGGAGGACCTGAGGTTTGCCATTCGAAGTCTAGTAATAAGGACGGGCCTAGACAAGTAACTCTAGAATAACATGAGGGCATACACACAATAGATCTGTAAAGGTCCTGGTGGAGAAGCACATAAGCCCCATAAATATCTTATCTTATCCTGTATGAGATTATTCTTTAAAAAAAAAAAAGTAAATTGAAATCAAAAATATGTTTTTATAAGCTAATAATAAATGTATGCGTTTTTTATGGACGCACTGTATATACACTTGTCACGAATAGAAAGTGGATCCGCATCAGACACTCTACATGTCAATTGTTTTCTGTGCTTGAATTTTTTCACATCCTACCAAACAAAAGTTATTATTCGATGAGTCATTTTTCTTACAGAAAAGGAAATCTGATGATAATGAAAATATCACGAATCGTAGGCAGGTATGTACACGTACAGGTGTTGTAGATTGTGAAATAATATCGATTGTAAATCAATTGCAGTTCCAAAAACAATAGGAATTAAAAACTCTAGGAGAAAGTAGTGGCAAGTGGTGCATAAAATGTACGGGAAAGAAGGCACGCACGTACCAGCAGGATGTATAAGTACAGTGTTGCAAAAGGATCATTTTTAAATGTATACATAAAATCGGTTACTGCGGTACGATCCGAAAGGTTTCTTAGAAAATATTCTGAAGAAAAAGGTGCCCTATTACTTAGTAGCTGGGAGAAAATGTAGATTAAAATGTTTTAAACAGGACTCGCCTAAAGTCTTTCAGTCTGCTTATTTTATTCGCAAGGAAAATGATAAAATTTCAGACACAGAGTTGAACAGTATTGTTTAAAAAATAAAAAGTTGAAAGATCAATAACAATGTCTACCGGAAGACATAATATGGATGTACACGACTTTTTTTTAAATATTTTTTCGATTTAAATTTAATTTTTTAAAAAATAAGTTGCTGAATATTATAAATAGGAATATAATCAGCAGCGTGTGTTTGAACACGACTATAAAAACTTGTTTACGTATAGATAAAAACGTCTAAAAGTTCTCAAAAACAAGTATAAATTTTAATCAAAGTAATAAAGATTCTTATACAGGGTTTTTAAAAAAAATTAGCCTTCCTCAATCAAAGATACAAAGACTAGACATGCTGAAGCGATCCGAAACATAAATGGTATCCAAAGACATGCCTGGCAACCTCAGGAACTATGAAAAAAAAACCAAGAGCTGCATTTTAAGACTTTTGGACCTACCGACACTTCATGTCTAAACAGACAGATCAGTAACCAATGGATTGATTGGAGAGCAAGTGCTCATAAGCAAACTACACAGCAATATGTATACCAAGCAATACAAAGTGTTGGAAACTGATCCCATGAATGGGAACACCATTGGAAGATGATGAAACATCTATTCACATATTCTGCTTCTGCAATAACTTACATGGACTCAGACGGAAGCACTTTGGAGAGGAAATAATACAAACATTACGTAACACCCTCCAGTCAAACTAATGGTCTACATAGAAAACACAAAGCTTTTGGTAATAAAACCAGTTTAAGTTTTTTTTATGATTATAGCATCTAAAATGCTTAAAAAAATCGTTTTCTAGAGCCGGCAGTCGACCTTGTAACTTCAATAATGTAGATTACTTCAAACGTCAAGATGGTTAATATGCAAATGATATAAAACAATTGCTCTGCTAGTTTTCAATATAAAATTAATTCTATTACATTAACTGGTAGTTGAAAAATATTTTTCCATATCACAAATTTGCTATTTGGTACAATTTTTGAACGTATATAATAATCAATTGGAGAGTTTTTCCATATAATTTTGAGGTTATAATTTTTTACGACGACGGGATACGGAAAACCATGGTTTGCAAACCAATAAAAATTTCAATTTTATAATTTGCAACTAAAACATTTTGGAAAAAAATGATCTTAAAGACAAACCCTTCTTATAAAATCCTGAACGAAAAATAATCATGAATAAAACCAGAGGTTTCACAATTTTTTTTATCACTGAATCAACAGGGTAATCAAAAAATACACCAAGTGTATAAACACAGCTCTGCACCAACGCCGCGACGAACTGTCACACAGAATACAGAATCCGACGAAAATCCACGGCGGCAGCAGAAAAACAAATCGAGGATGGTCTGCACCTACGCCGCGACGAACTGTCACAGAATCCGGCAAGCATCCACGGCGGCAGCAGAAAAACAAATCGAGGATGGTCTCGCTTCTGCTTCGCCTTCGCGTCAATCGAGCTAAAACAAGAATGTATGTGCGTACACCTCTGCTATAGAATGGACGCACGGGGTGTGTTTTCTGATAAGATGTTGCCACATCTACCGATACGACCAACGTTTTAGATACTATTTTTAATACAGGAAATTTTAATTGAAAGTTTTTGTTACTAAAACCAAAATTAAAATGTCCAATTGTAACAGTACCTATAGTTTAAAGAAGAATCATCCACCGTATAGTCCAAATTTGGAATGTGCAAATTCCAGAATGTTTGGACAATCGTTTGGATCCAAAATGTTTGTTTTCAAAACCAAAATCAACGGTTTCTTCGCCATTGTATATTTTAAAAGGACAACCATCCACTTTATGGTCCAGATTTGCTACCAAATTTGCGGATAACATCCTGTAGGAAAATACAGTTGATTCATACAATCCCAATAAATATTTGGATAATTCTTTTTGGGTCCAAAGTCTTTGTTTACATTTTAAAGTAGAATCACCCACCGTATTGTCCAGATTTTGTAAGAAAATTTCCGAATAAAATAGAGGTAAACCTTTCCAATTGAAATAAAAAAAGTTATCCATCCTTTCATTCCTATCAAACAACAAATAAAAAACACATCATTTGAAATTAGATATTTATACGACACTATAAATTTGACAACATTGCTTCGCGTTACGGCAATTGCGCGAGCCGCGAGAAACCTAGCAACCGCATCACAGAGTCCATGAAACGGTAAAAAGAAGAAGCATCGCTGTGGCGGCCAACTTTGAACTTTCTAATTCGAAATAACAGCGCAGGACACAGAGGGATGTGTAATGTCAAAGATTGTTTTCTTATAATTTTAACCACCTACCAGGACGATTAAAAAAATCCGGCTCGAAGGACCAGAAATATATTTTTATATGTATGTTTGTGTTAAAGGTTTCTGGTCACGTTTCATTTTATTCGTTTTCCAAATTGAATTTTGGACGTGTTCTAAAAATGCTATGAAAGGAAACACTTGTACTTCTAGATGAAAAAAATCAACAAACGCTCTAAAACGATTGAAAGTTGACCTAGTGATTGGCCACTTTTACACTTTTCAGTAAAATGTGATACATTTTTATGTAGGTGAAACATATAGACCACTAAAAATCAGAATAAATGAACATAAAAAATCTAATTTCATATATTTTCAATATAAGTGCGTTTTTCTCATTGGTTCAGACGAATTTCTAGTTATATGCTTCCAAATAAATAAGGATATGGATATCCTGCTTTAGAAGCATCAGTTGTAATGTGATAATATTTAGTAATTTCGAAGTTACGTGACTCACTAATTCATCATCAGATAAATTGATTAGGTTACGGTCCAATTTAAATTAAATGTCAAGCAATTGATTTTGGTAATTCTTGATTGGCACGAAATACGAGGGTTGTTCAACAAATAAATCAGTTTTCCGTTAAAAAAAATGATGGAGTGTGTATTAAGAGAATTATTATTCTTTAGACTTAAGGATGTACTCAAAAATATAACAAAATAATATTTAATAAAAAAATTTGTAGTTCTTGCCTTATATAATACCATATAATCGTTTTATTTCTAATTTTAACATTTTATTTACATAAAAATTATCTCATTTGTTTGAACTTAATTTAAAATAACTTATATTATTTCAACACATGCGCGTATAAGTCTATTACAACAAATAGATACACAGTAAAGCAAAATTAATTTCAATTCGAACCCAAAACGAATATTTCAACGTAAAAATACCAATTTTGATGATATATACATCTATTTTTATACAATTAACTATAATTTATTACTTCCAACGTTGTTTATCTGGAAACAATATGAAATTTCATCCCTCGTCAGCTAGAATGAAGCCCAATAAAATTGACCTAATTTTCCACAGTTATCCTCAATAAAACATTTATTTGCAAAAATTTCTATCTACCATGGACGTAAGATAAAATTTGTGTAAGGGTATCATTGATTTGTAAACATTCCCATTTACCATGGGCGTACGATAAAAACTTTTAAGGGGGTTAATTTTTTTTGAAAATTTCCATTTACCATGGGCGTACGATAAAACTTTTAAGGGGGTTAATTTTTTTTGAAAATTTCTATTTACCATGGAAGGGCGATCGAATTAATATAAAGGATTAATTTATTTGATAAAATTTCTATTTGCTATGGAAGTAAGAAAAGAAATTTTGGAAGAGGTTCATTGGCTGAATATTTGATTTTTATTTTTCAAATTAAATCTGTAATCTCTTCTAAATGAACAATTGATTTTTGGGACATTACAGTGTCTCGAGACAAGAATTGAAAATCAATAAAAAAAAATTATTCTAGACTGTAATAATTGACTTGAAACAGCGCAAAATCAATACGGAATAATTTCATTACATATTTACATATTCTAGCATGTCCAATTCACGTGTGTCTTTTAAATACTGCGACTCTTTCCTCTTCTGTTTGTATGATATATTCAATTTAGACGAGACACGTTGAATTTTCAAGGGCGTATTTCATTTTAAACTCAATTTACGATGAAAAAAAAAAACTTACCAAAAATGTAACGGCTCGAATAATAAAAGCTTTGGAAATTACTACGAACGAAGAGCACATTATTTGAAATTATACGTAAAAAAAAAGAAATAACCACATTAAAAAATATTTTATTAGATAAGTAATGATTGTTCGTTTATATTGTTGTTAAATATGATAAAATGTATGTATTAAATAAATAATAAAAATCGATTCGCGACAAGATACTGAACTGGTAAGTACCTACGATTAAAAAATTCTGATTATTCAGTTAATTAAAAACAACGTCGAGTCTTTCAGAGATAGCTCAACAGGAAAATTTTATTTTTTAAATTATCAAAAATATATTTTTGAATGACTCGCGACGAGCCTTTTCCTTTGATATGTCACAAGGTATGGTTTGTAATTTTTTTTATTTTTCAATTTGCCCCCCTGAATTAATATTATTTTATTTATTTTCATAAAAATCAGTAAAAACATTTAAATAAAAGGACAGTGTGGAATTATCTAGGACACAATATCTAAAACATTTTTATTCCCACGTGAAAAATTAATTTGATTTAAAAATATTTATTTATTGATAATAATGATGATATCGGAATCTGCTTATTCAAGTTAGTTGATAACTGTACGTCAAAGTTTCAATTGAATGTCTCTCGATGAGCCCTTTCTTTTGATATGTCACAAGGTATGGTTTGTAATTTTTTTTATTTTTAAATTTGCCCCCCTTAATTAATATTAATTAATTTATTTTCATAAAAATCAGTAAAAAACATTTAAATAAAAGGACAGTATATCTAAAACATTTTTATTCCCATGTGATGAATTAATTTGATTTAAAAATATTTATTTGTTGATAATAATGATGATATCGGAATCTGTTTATTTAAGTTTGTTGATAACTGTGTGTCAAAGTTTCAATTGAATGTCTCTCGATGAGCCCTTTCCTTTGATATGTCACAAGGTATGGTTTGTAATTTTTTTTATTTTTAAATTTGCCCCCCTTAATTAATATTAATTAATTTATTTTCATAAAAATCAGTAAAAAACATTTAAATAAAAGGACAGTATATCTAAAACATTTTTATTCCCATGTGATGAATTAATTTGATTTAAAAATATTTATTTGTTGATAATAATGATGATATCGGAATCTGTTTATTCAAGTTGGTTGATAACTGTGTCAAAGTTTCCTGGGAATAGACCAAGAGTGAACATTTGAGGTTATTTATACTCCTGATAATTCGAGTCGAGTAATATTTGTTAAAATTTTGTAGTAGCTTATATTATTTATTGAAAAAAAATTTCCACTATAACTACATACAACATACTACACCCTACATACAAAAAATACCTCTTAGATGTGGTTACAATCCAATAAAATTCAATGAAACTAAAAGTAAAACCACAAAAATTATCATAACTCCAACTTGCTTAAGATTTTTCTTCCTCAAAAGTACCTGTAGTTCTGACAAATATAAAATAACTTCGCCGCAACTCATAACTTGTGAAATGGAATTCCGGATAGAAATTCTATATTATGTCGTTCATATCTAGTATGCATTTCAATGGAACGCTTCTTCCGATTTAGAACAAGAGCGTAACAAGGAAGGGCAAAAAAAAATACAGAAAGTAATAGTTTTTTTTAAGAAACTATTTTAAATTAAACGCCCTATATATTATTGGATTTCTTACTCTTATGATCTAAAGCAGAGTTTCTCAAACTACGATTGAAACATTTGACAAACTCTGGTGTAAACAATCAAAATTGCAGTTTTTTAAATAATTATTTCTAACCTATTTTTAAAAACTATTCAACGAAAGTGAAAATGCGATTTAACTCTTTAGTGCTGTCAAAATAACGTCAAACAGATTTTTTTAACGAGTTTTGTTTTTTTCGTGAAAACGTACGCCACTGGTGACTCACAATTGGACCGAGAAATAGGTTTCCGGTGAGATGCCGACAAAAAACAACTTCACGACAATCTCTCTCTAGAGGTTTATTTTCTAGTTTTCTTCTAAAATACAATTTCAAATCATTATTCGCAAATAATACAAACAATCCTTAGAAGTAACCATTTTAAAAGCCTTACTCACACCACTAAAAGTGATATAATTCAACTCCCATCGACAAATATTTTATCAATACACTTTTACCGACTAAAAACCAACGTGTCTACCGGACCGGTTTGCCGTATCGTGTATAACCCCCAACGATACTAAATTTTTCTGTTTGAATCATATTGTTTCGTTTGTTTATGGCGTATTCTTTATAGTTTTTGGCATCGTAAAAAATGGGAGGACGATTTATTATATCCGACACGTGTAAAGACTTTTATTTTTTTTTATCTGATAACTCCTCGTAAACAGTAAAAGTTTAATGCTCCTAGCGACGATCATTTTTAATGTTTCGAAACAATTTTCTAAAGTTCATGATTTTAACAAAAAGTTAAGACAAAATTAATCTGTAGGGTGCAATTTTTGTGGGAGATTAAAAACGGATTAATCTTGTGCAATTCGTGTACACCGAGTCAATACATAACAAAATTATTTTTAACAATTTTTTGTTATTTATTCAGGTAAACCTGGAGTCGGAACAGTCCAATGATTTTTATCGTCGATATCAATAATTTAAAAATAGATCTTGATTAATATTAATCGATACAGATAAATATTTTGTTATTACAGCAGTATTAAAAATGTTCCCGAAGTGCTCTAGGGCTGCGGTTCCCAGCCTGGGGTACGCCGACATAAAAATATTCAAATTATTACATTATACAGTGCGTCCAAGAAGTAATGAATTCATACGATTCCTACTGGTTTTCAATTTTTCGTCGAGACTTTAAGCACTTCTAAAAAAGGATCTATAAAACTTCCTATTATCTTGAATTGAATATTCATCGTATAATTATTATAAACCTACATATTTTTTCCCGAAATAAATATTATTTTAAAAGGACTTCTGTTGGAAGCAGGACTCTTTTCATCTGCTTTTTGTTTTATCCTTTTTTGAATAATTACATTTTTAACTGGAGCGTAGCTGAAAAGACAAAAATATTCATTCTCGAACGGTGATGATAAGAACGAAGAGTTTTCAAGAATCCTTCTGATGTACTGATAACAAAGGACGTACTCATAGACTCGGGAATATTTTTTTTCCAAGGAATATTCAACAGAGATCGGAACATTTGTTTTAAAAGAAAAGTGTATAGAAATAGAAAAGATAATAATTAGTTTATCAAAAATAAATATTTGGAATATCAAAAAGACAGAGAATTATTGAAATACCATAAACCACATTTATAGTTCTCAAGGTTGCATATGTTTAGACAGCGGTGTTGTGACATTTCAAAACTTTATATTTAACTACAAAATGTATCGATTCTTTTTTATACAGTCCTCTGTAAAAATTATTATTTTTCCTACAAATTTTTACATAAGGCAACGTTGCAATTCGCCCTGACATTGGTAGAAAAAAACCTGTAAAACTTCCAGAACGTGAACGGAAATTACTTTATGCGATACATGTATACAGAGTGTTCAAAAAGATAGTAGTAAATATATTTGTGCAATTTGTGAAAGAATGTGAAATGATCGAAATCTATAAGTGGTGCTACTCTGTATAAAAAATAAGGCGTAACTCTACACAGCTATTATGGCCTAATTAAAGTACACATAAAACCTCACAAAAAATACAAAAAACTTGAAAATTGGGTAGTTAAAAGGGTGGTGTTTAACATGAGAAACAATTTACAATGTTAGGCATGCAATTTTCCGTAAAATCGTCGAGTGAAAATTTTTGTTCTTGTTTTTTTCGCTCTAATTGTTTAAATAATAAATATACAGAAAAACTACCAAATCAAAATTTGTAGCTGATGCATTTACCTACAAATTTTGTCTAAAAAGTGTTTCTTTAAATTAAAAAGTTTACGAGATAAAATTAATTTCACTGGTATTCAATTCGTGGTTACGCGCGAACGGCCCGTGAGCCAAATTTATTAACCGCTCGACTTAAAAGTTAATAATTTTGGGCTTATAACATTCTGAAAAATTAAATAAACTCATGTAAAATGTACAGAAAGATCTCAACTTTTAGATAGAAATACTTTCAAATTTTAAAAAGTAGATTTTTTGACTGTAATATCAGTTTATTAAAATTCCTATTTTATTCATACTTATCCCAGCGAAAATTCCTTTTGGATTTAGCATTGCAAATGAACATAAAACATTATAATTATAAAAGCAAAGCAATCAATATTTAGAATTTTAAACGAATGCTTCTTAAAAATCTGTTTTTTTTGCGTGCTAATTTTACTTGTTTTTTTTAGACTTCATTCAATTATATCTTTTTTCTAAATTAAAATAATTCAATTTTTTTTAATAATAGACAATTATTTAAAATAAATACTTCTGTCAGCAAACCTTCTATAACTTTTTATACCGTTTATGATATTATCTAAAAATTTGTGAACTTTATAATGAACCTATTTAGAAGTGATCGCGATACAAAAGAACACACCTTTGGCTCAGGTAAGGAAGAGAAGGGAGCACAAATAAAGGTGAAAAAGCAAGTGAGAGAGCGTGGAAAATCGATGATAATACATTAAAAAATTTTAAAAAAATTTGTAGATACCCCATTTTAGAACACATTTCATATGAAGAATTTTTTCTAAATGTCATTTTTTATTTACTATCATAAAATTAAAAACATGAAAATACTACTATGAAAATTTCGTATATATTTTAAAAACTAATGCAGATACAAAAAAAATGTTCAGACAAATTTTGTAGATAAATGTATTAGCTACAATTTTTGATTTGAACATTTTTCTGTGTTTTCATTATCTAAACAATTAGAGCGAAAAATCAAAAATTTTCACTCGACGATTTACCGGAAAATCGCATGCCTAGCATTGTAAAGTTTTTCCCATGTTAATCACAACCCTTTTAAATACTCAATTTTGAATTTTCAAGTTTTTTGTGTTTTTTGCGGCATTTTACGGATATTTTGTGTACTTTGACTACGCTATTACTCATAGAAGATGACTGACAAATATTGTAATAAACATTTCGTGGAACAATTACAACATAATGTTGCGCTTTTTTCTTTCAAATTAAATAGAGCGTTTATTTAAAAAGATCTTGTTGACAAGGCGAATTTGCCTGGTAGAAACCGTTTCAGACGGCGGCCTCGAATTGCGGACCGATTACCTGATTCCAATAATTCCGTACTCGAACTGCGGACCAAACCAAGAAGACCCCTCTTTTAAAAACCATGAATTGCGGACTAAGCTTAAGTTTATACAACTAGGGTAAAGGTAAGGTGTAAAAATTAGGGAATAGTAAACCATTATCATTTCAATATTTTTTTATTTTGAATAAGAAAATTATAGGGTAGGGTAGGGGGTAAGGTAGGGTGGTTTTAGTTAGGTTATTATTGAAAATTATTATAATAATCTGTCAATTACACAATTCAATTTTTCGATTCGGATAAGGGTAGGGGGTTAGGTAGGGTGGTTTTAGTTAGGTTATTATTGAAAATTATTATAATAATCTGTCAATTACACAATTCAATTTTTCGATTCGGATAAGGGTAGGGGGTTAGGTAGGGTGGTTTTAGTTAGGTTATTATTGAAAATTATTATAATAATCTGTCAATTACACAATTCAATTTTTCGATTCGGATTAGGGTAGGGGGTAAGGTAGGGTGGTTTTAGTTAGGTTATTATTGAAAATTATTATAATAATCTGTCAATTACACAATTCAATTTTTCGATTCGGATAAGGGTAGGGGGTTAGGTAGGGTGGTTTTAGTTAGGTTATTATTGAAAATTATTATAATAATCTGTCAATTACACAATTCAATTTTTCGATTAGGGAAAATGTATCTATGCATTCGTGATAAATATCATTATTAAAATATTTTTACTTTCCAAAACACAAACGTTTTAGTTTAGGACTACACTTGGCAACGTTGGTAAGAGCTACATTTAAACGCTCCTGATTTCAGGTGGCCCTTTCGACTTGGTCCGCAATTCATGGGTCATTAAAAACACATGACAAATTTTAAAAATCATTTATGGTTTTTGGTCCGCAGTTCATGTACGCCCGTTTCAGAGTGTTACGGAAAAAAAATGTAAATTAAGTTTTTATTTGAACGGTTTTTTTCAACTTTCTTATAGAATGTACAGGATGTAGTAGTTAATAAGTATAGGTAATAAGTAGTTAAATAAATAGAAATCAATTTTTAACTTTAGCCGCCTACAGTTCGTTAACGACCATCTACTAAGATTTCTGTACGACGTCCTCTGTATAACAAAACGAATACGATACAAAGATACACAAATAAAATTTATGACTTCATTTTTGAGCCACCAGGAATTCCCACAAGTACGTGCAATGTGATTCATCGTCCCAACAAAGACAAAGGAATTTATGTACTGCGTATATTCTTATATTACCCACTTACAACTTTTTGTGAGAAAACAAAAAAAAAACGAACAAAAATAAGTGGCAAATATTTTTATATTTAGACTTACAGTTATGCAACCAGTAAAACATTCTGGATTGGCGAATTGAAATACCTCTTTATATATTTTTTACAAAAAAAACCATTATTTTTGAGTAGAAAAAGAAGATTCGGGATCGAAATGTTATAAAAAAACATAAAAATTTAGGATTTCTAATTATTACACTATTCTTATAAATAGCGTACCCCGAAAATTATGCAACCAGTTAAACGTTAACTTAATATACTGGTTATCTACACATTGCGCCAGCTCGATCGAATGGCATGCGGTAATCTATTCGAGTTGCTACTCTTATCTAAGTGTGTTATTTATATTTTTGAATTCGTTTAATTTTGTTTATGTTTTATTTAGCAGGGATGTGTCTTTATTTCTTGGAAGGTCACTGGAAACAGCTGCTAAACACTCTAGTCACTATGAGAATTTTGTGGTAATTTCAAAAATATTTCATTTGGTAACTGATTATACGAGGGGAGTCATAAAAAAACAAATTCCTTCTCACCAAAGGCGAAATATTAACAAAAGTATTAAATGAAGCTTGGTTCAAAACACATATACAGTGTGAGTCATGAGTATCTAATTTTCTAATGTTAAAATCAGTTTTTCTTAAAAATATGTCCTATAACTTATACGTAAAAACAGAGTCATCATTCTGGGGACAGTATCTCATGACTCACCCAGTATGACAAATAAAAACATCACAATTTTTTCCTTTTGTCAAAGACAAGCAACACAAAGGCCATCAAAAAAGATATTTTGGTGAACATTTCGGAAGAAAACTTACCTTATTGGTAGACGCAGGGGTGTGATAATTTCGAGATCTGGTCGATTTGTCTTCGGAAATGGTCTTGACTGGCGTTTTGGTAATTTGAGGACCTGAAGTACCGATAGTGGGGTCGGCGTTTTTCGTTACCTCCAGACTTTCCGGCACGGTCTGAAGGGTGGAACGCATCGCTGCCGACATCGTCCCCACTCACACTAACGCGCTAGCCACTTCACATTACCTAAAAACAATAGAAAACTTAATTAAAATCGACAATCAACTAGATTTATTTTTATAAGTACAACAATCATATTCCAAACGACGTTATCGCTTAATATTAATACCACGTCGATACACACAAACTTACGCACACCTCAGAATAACAAATTCATTCGACAAATGGCATTAGTTAAGAGAAAAAAAAAGCTTTCGTAAACCTACCAAAGATGGACGCGCAGATCACGGAGAGATCTGAAATAAGTTGCTAACGAGATCATGTAAATCGGTTAACCAGAACCGGATTATAGACCAAGGTAGAGCATTTAAAAATAATAAAAAAAAAATAATAGTAGGGTGATACCCATTGGAAAAGGAGGAGAATATTATAAAAATGGAAGGAAAAATAATTTATGGGTGTTCTGAGGTCGGGAAGGGGAAGGGGGTGAGTTTTTAAGGGTGAAAAACGGTTTATCTCGATTTCCGGCTAAACTACAAGTCCTATGGAAAAAAGTCAAATATCCAGGTTGTAGGTAATAAAAAGATCTACAACTTTTGTATTTACACTTTTTTCACATAACCTCAAAATTTATGTGGAAAATTCAAGCAGTAATAATTGGGAACAATTTTTAGAAAGTATAGAACTACATCTATAATATGAGGAATTTTTTTTGAGATAATTTTGAAAGTACCTAATTTACAAAATATACAGTAATATACCAAACGACGTTCTCAAGAAATAATAGCAGCTACGAAGCATAATGATGATAGTAACTGTTCAATCACTTGTTCAAGGTGTCTTTCACTACGATAGAAGTCAATGACTCATAGACTTTATAATTTGCCATATAATAATAATTATTTTACAATTTCTGTATGAACTAAACAGCCATATTGCAAAATTGTTAATTACCCGATTTGACAAAGGTTTCTCTATGCATAATCATTATTTTATTTATATTATCAGGATTGAAAGTTTTGAAATATACATATACCAGGGTCATACAATAATTACCTGAATTTTTATTATTATTAACAAATAAATATAAAAAAAGATATATTGAGTGATAGAAATCGATTACAAAAAAGAGTAGTTTAGAACCGCTTTGATTACCTCTTCCGTTTAAGTACTTCCCTTTTCTAAAAAACACCCTGTATTTCACGAAAATAGTTCCAAAAAAACTAAATTATTGCCAAATTGTAGCAGAATCTTTATCATTACCTTCCTTGTTTATCTTACTGAATTTGTAGGCGATAGTACTACCTATTGAAAGCTTTTGAAGTACCTTTCTTGCAGACACTATTTACTTTCGATGCTCTGGTGATTAATTGGTTCAGCACCTCCAGTCAGAGGCTTAGAATCCTCGGCATCTCAGCCTTTAGGCTTTTTGTGTTCTTGGTTGTGCCATTTATGTGAAGGGACCAGTATCACTTATCAGCCCCAACAGTCCTTTCACTAGGTCCTTATTGGAGACATCCTCCTTTGGATGTTCTAGTCCTAGGAGTCTATATCCTTCACAATCGAAGATAATGCGAGATGCTGTTTTCTCCTCTTCCATGTACAACCGACAGATAAGGTACCAGCACCAGAGTTATTTTGTGATCCATCTATCTTCTACAGATTATTTATTTTGCAGTAGTACCCTAAACCAACGACTAATCGTTTTATTAATCTGGGTTTAAGTCTCTTTTAGATTGTTTTCCATAATTTGGTACTACAAACTCAAACAGTACCTGTACAAGGACTTCGAATTTTGCTAATAAAAAAAATTTGCCTGTTTAACATTTCGTTTTTGATAGCACATTTAAAACTTGTACTGAATTGATTACAATGTAAATTTAAACGGTAAAGTAGAATTTCATGTAACCCACTTATTGTAACGTAACAGTAATTCGCAATGAAATTTTTTAAGTAGAACACCAGCAATTTTAACCTATAAATATTCATAAATATGTTCGAAGTAATTAAAAATTGTAACGTACACTACATTTTTTTGTCGACTCCTGGCTCAAAATAAATTTATCAACTAGGATTAGCGACCCCTCTTTAACTTACCCCATTAGGAACGGCGTATGGTAGACGTTCGGAAAAGTTTTCATTTTGAACAGTTAACACGACATAAAATCATCAAGTCAGAAACTCATGTGGACCAGAAGCAGCGTAGTACATCTACTTTCCTCTCTTATTTTAGTAAGAAGTTGAAACATTTTCGAGCGGGTTTGTGAAACTGTACTTCAAGTGACACGTGCACTAATCTGATTATTTCTCAAGAAACATACACCATCTATTAATTGTAATTAATTTTTTTTATTTTAAATTTAATAAGGTTTAATTATATCACACTTGTTCCGAAATAATATGACTTTACGCAATTAAGTGTCTGGCATCGAAACTTGCCGGTAGGTGAGAAAGAAGACCGTTATAATCTTGCATTGTTTAATTTTTACAAGATGTAATATATGTTACGTGGGTTTAAAATAGTTTTTTATGTACTACGGAAAAGTAAACGTAAATTACATAACGATAGAATGATGAATAGTGTTGAAATTGTTTCTAAACTTTAGAAAATTGTCAAAAATGGAATTTTTAGGATTATTCATAATTAGTTCGATCATATTTAGTCACTTCATCATAAGTATGAACGGACTATACAATTTTTCCACATAACTGTCAATTGGTATAACATTAGAAATGCCTAAGAGTCCAACTACCGTGTTTTTAAACTAGTGTACTGTTTATAAAAATAAAGGAACACATTTTGGAATATTTTATTATAAAAACTATTGACCAATTTTTAATTTTCTTTAAATATAATAAAAATAGCATAATTTAAAGTGGCATCCTTTAAAATGACTCGAGAGTCATTTTTATTGTCTTCGTCTCTTTCGAGAGCGACTAAACGAGTTTCACCTAGCAAACGTCGACCTATATAAAATGTATTTTTGACTAAAACTATTTTAAAATAAAAAGAAAAGTCTTTCCTCGTATATATACATTCAAACCAGACCGTGGTGATGGTAAACAACTCGGTTTTCGATAAGAACACTACTATACCAGGTGATACTGAATATCGAAAAAACAATGCTTTGTGACAGTGCTACTTTTATTTAGAAAATTGTAAACAATTATATTTTTTACTTCGTCATATTTTCATATAATTTTTTTTATATTTTTAGCTACGCCTACCACCAGAAACATACGAAAGCGTAGAAGGTAAAAATGCTTTCTTTAAATCGAGAAAGTAGATGTAATTCCGCTTTCGACTAAAGGTCAGTTAATAAATCTGTAAAAAATCCAACAAATAACTTTCATGAATTTTTTAAAAGTTTTTATCGGTTCTGGCATCTTTAAATTGTCATTTTTTTCAACTCCACATTGTCACAGAAACTTCAACTGTCTAGATAACTACCAATTGTCTTAAATAGAAATAAAAAACCTCGTACTTATACAAGTATTGATTTTGGACAAACTTTATAATCTCAAAATATTAAGAAAGCCTAAGTTGAAATGTTCTACATTATGCAGGAAACTTAAGGGTTAAAAAAATCGGTAATAAATTCCAATATTCGAACTAGCTTCAAACCACCACTATTCCAAGATCTATCATAACAAAGACTAAATCAAAAAATGAAAAACAAATATTTTTTAGACATATTAATGCACAGTAATGGTTTCCAAATAATTATATATCTTTATGGTCATAATAAACCATCAAAAAAATATCCCTATTATTGGTAACCAGTCCAGAAATAATGTACTGTATTTTTATGACTCATATTTTACATTTTATAATAATTATAGGTTAGGAACTATCATATTAACAATTTGTAATGGTCTTTGAACTTTTAGACTTAATAAAAAAAAAACAGTAAAATACAGGGTGTTCCCAATTAATATACGCAGTGTTTTCTCGGGTAACTTTTGCTATCAAAATAAAAAATAATCAAAATGTTTGTTTTGTCAATCTGGCGTGTCACTGAACTAAATGTTTAATAAATACGTTTTCAATCTGACATTATGATTAATATTATCTTTTGTGGTATACTAACTAACTAGGTGAAATCATACAAAATTGAGATTATAGTAACAGTATAAGGAACAAGCACATTTTTTTTTCTTTAAGAAACTCATTTTTATGAATAAGACAATTTTGTGAAAGCTAACCTTGTGGATATTTTATAACAACAAATTTACAAAACTAATTAAAATATATTAACCATTAGTTATCTAGCAATCTCTCAAAAGAATTGATAAAGATAAAGCAATAGGAATTACACTAATAGTGATTTTAAGCATAAAAAACATTACAGTAATTAAAAACCTAACTAATCAGATAAGAAAAAACTTTACTAATGTCACAGTAGACTGGGAATAATCAAAAACATAATTGAATTAAACGTACTCCACCTTTATACAGAGTTAATGTAGGTATCATCTCAAGTTGACTCAAATTTCATGGAATTTACTGCATTTAGTAAATTCATATTCATATTTATAATACCTATGTAGCATTTTTAAAGCTTTAAACTGTAGCCATGAAAGTATGAAACTTTATTAAATTATACAAAAAACAGCTGTCTCAATATAAAAATTGATATTTTAATAATCTAAAATAACCTACCGATATTAAATATTCCTTATACTAAGAGTATGATAGAATTTTATTAAAATTACCATAAAAAGTGAATGTAAATATAGAAAATGAACATCCTTATTTGAAGAATAAGTATACAGGTTCATATTTTTTGAGGCAGGCCTTTTCAAAACACTAGCTTGGAAACTATATTACCCGATGTTGTAAAAAATTATATTATAATGCAACACATCAATATTTTCTATAATAGAAAAGAGCAAGTAGATATTTTCAATTGGTTAATTAAGATATGAGTTAAAGAAGAAACTTTCTATCAATATTAAACTTACAAAGTAACTTTTCCGATTAAGCAAACTATCAAGAGAACTGTAATTTTTGTGAAGAATACAAACTATAATGTTTTTCTTTGCTAGTAAGAATTGGTGGTTGTGTTCTACATCATATAAGACTAGTTCAAAATAATGATGCCTTCCTATTCAACAGGAAAAGCAGAAAAATTAAGGTTATGTATTAGTATTAACCGAAGTATTAATATTTCAATATAAAAATTGCTAATAATTCATAATAAGAAAGTATTAAAAATGAAAAACTCTAATTTAAATATTACTTAGAATTGCTGCAATTAATATACAAGCAAATTAAAAAAAAAACAATGATATCTGTAAATTTGATGTAAACAACAGATTATCAAAACAAATATTGTTAAATAAGCAATATCAGTGTACTAATTATGAACACTTTATTAGAATCAACTTGGATCAATTATATGTGGGTAATTAAATCAGCAATACCAAGAATCTTCAAATGGACATAATTAAGGGTTTTCAACTTGTAGTAGATTCTTATTTTCTGAGGTTAATCTGTTAATGATAAAAAACTAGACTTATATAGATATTATTAATAGATATGGGTGCAAACTACTTCAACAAATATATCAATACAATAAATATTTATGAATAAAAGCGTGTTTACACGTTTTAAATAGTATAATGTTATCGCTATATTCCCTTGACAAAGAAAGGATGGTTAGGAATTCGGGACATTGTTCTTTAGCGCAAATAAAGGATATTTTTTGAATATATTTCTCATAAACAATTAAATCCTCTATGGTAAGGAAGTAATGACCTCCCAGGGACTTCTATAGACGATGACTCATTTAACGAGAGATACCTATACACTTGAAATCGAAGAACCTGTCTTTAATAACGTGAACACCTACCTACCTATTTTTTAAAGTAATTGCCATGCATTTCCGGAGTTTATATTAATATAACAAGGTAGTAACCATTGATCTGATACGGCAGGTATAGTTGTGGCATATGAAATAATTACTGTACAAAAAAATTCTATACATAAATCAGAGTTCTACCTAATAAGGCTACGTTTCTTCAACCAATATTGTCCTATAAACCGACAACTCAACCGACTATCAACACTTCTTCTTCACCCCGTACACAAATATAGAATCTCATATTTCCACTAATGCTAATTTTAAGTATTAAATCTATTTTTCTGTATTTAGGGACCAAGTGAAAGCTTTGACAGGGGCACACTTTACGATGAGAAAATGTCACGTTTGAATACGTGATTTCACTTATTCCACAAAATAACACAACACTAGGTTTTATAAAGATTACGACTCACCCATAAAATAATCCTGGTCACTTAAAAATCCTTTAAAATCAACACACTCCTCAAAAAAGCATACTTTTAGATTTCTACAAGATGGCTGGGAGACTGAACGTATACACACCGATCGATCTACGACGTGCTTCAACGAAATCGCCCTAAGAAGCACGTTGGCTGGTTCAAGAACGTCAATCGTAGATTATGTCAGTTTTCCGTGACGTCGGTGACAAGGTGACTACTTGTACGCAAGACCAAACGGAGTGTGGAAAAGAAGCAGTGGCAGCCAAACTTTCCAAATTCTATTCTATGATTTTTATTACAAATGTTCATGAGCCCAGTCTATTCTGAATTATTGATAATTGGTTTTTATCGATTGAAAATTAGATTACTTCAAATGAGCCTGCCAAGAACATTCGTTTACGTAACATACATTTTTAAAAAGAACGGGTAGTTTTTGTTTAATCGTTCAGAGTGTAAGGACCTCTGTCGATATACTGAATAAGCCATCAAATTTCACAGTAGCTAGTGTACCGTAACACGGGGATGTACTAATTCGAGAAATTACATCTGAACAATACGTGGACTGTGGCCGTGGTCAGTCAGTCATTGTATCCTAGACAGAAGTACCGGCTCTACAATATTTTATTACTTATGTGGTTAAATCGGTTACAAGTAGTAATGTTGCGAGGAAGATTTAATACAACAGTTTCTTTTGGAGTAAATAAACATTTAATGCTGTGCTATTTAATGCCTCTTTGTTTTATTTTCCATTAAAGAGTTAGTAGGAACGTGGAAACACCCGTATAAATAACAATTTGTCGTCGACTGCAATCAAATTTAATTTAGGGACGTAAAAGGTCGAACAGATTAATTATAACGTGTCACAATTCAAAATTATATTACACTCCCCTCGCAAACTCTGATTATACATTCTCTAAAATAGTGATATTTCCAATTTTAGAAAATCGTGACAATAAATATTATTTATTTATACATCAATAGCTATATTTAGAAATTGTTCAATGCAGATACCTACAATGATAAACCCCTGAATATTAAAACCCCAAACTTTTAGTTCCCCTTTGTTTCCATTCTAAATTCGCATTATAAGCATCGGAATTCTAATTAAATTATAACTAGAACGCAAACAGAGTGGCGGCTCCTCAGAGGAGGCCAAGAAGGCTAAGCATCCCCCTGAAATTTTAAACTTTAAATTGCTCTGCCTTTTGCCTTCTTGTTTAGAGTAGTCACGAGCCGCTACTGGTACGAAGGGAATTTGAGAAGGGTTTCGGTTCATTTTGGTCATACTGTTTCACATTCAACAGTAAAGTTGTATTGTATACAAATAAAGTACGTATTGTTATGAAATACTTAAATATTGAATTGAGGAAAGAAAGAACAGCAGTTGTAGAATATTTTCGGCTCCTGTGAGGTATGCAACAAGCTATACGCGGGAGCTGGTAGGATTGATAGATGTGTGTATTCTTCATTATAGACAAACACGAAATGTCCTAAGAAAACCGTAGACTTTGTAAGAAAATTATGTTGACGACATACTTTTGAATATTATAGTTTAAAACAGACAATAATGTTCAACGTAATATCAATATACGAGCAAAATCATTTTTCATGTAGATTCTGAATCTTCGGATCTCCCGAAGATGAACATGTGATAAATTGGTTTGGGTTTAACTTAAAAAAAAAACTGGACAGTGTTTGTTTCCGGATTAGACCCGTGTGTGAGTTACGCCTCTGAGGTGTGAATTAGTAGCACGTGGCGCGTGTATTAATAACTCATAAACGAGGGTGGAGAAAGCCATCTTGTGTTCAAATTCAATGCGAAGGTTATAAATCAATCAATCGTTGCCCTTTCCATGTATCTATATGCTGTTGTATGTTTTTAATAAAAAAATTAATATCATCAAAATAATCTATTCAGCTGACTTTGTTTCCAAATAATCCTATTTTTCTACCAAAAAAATTTCTAGCGGCGCCTATTTTAGGTTTATAAGGTGCCTTTGTGGTGTTTTAGATTCATTTTTCCTCAAACTTGTTAAAATTATTGCGCACTTTCATTATAAAACACTGAAAGTCCCTTGTTGATAGCAAAAACAACATTTTCACCCCATTATTCAACAAAAACTATAAATCACCAACAAAAAATACACATCCCATCGCCATAAATTCCGCTTGAAAGTTACTTGAATAGAATGACTACGTTATAACGTATAGGTATGCTTGAACTAATTTAAAACTTTTGTAATAAGCCTCTGATAATGTGCTTTAGAAAATTTTAATATAGAATAGGTAGGTAGGTATACTGCCAAATATATATATATAAAGTTGGTTGGTGTTTAGGAAACATTATGCGGCTTCTTGCTTTGTCTATGTTATGTTCTATCTATCACTTTGGTGCCTATTTTGCTTTTTCTTTGTTCTTAGCTATTAGTATTACCATAATTAGGTATTCTTTTTTGAAATATTAGATAAACTCTTAGATCTTTTACGTGGGAATCCCCCAGCGGTTATTAAGTTATTAATCGTAAAATATATACAAAATACGAGTAGGTGTAACAAATCCAATCCAATGATAACGAAATCTCACCCCTTATTACCACCACGTATTTTCAACCACCAACGCATAGGATAGCATAGTCAGGAAGCTTACAGCATACTATTAACTTGACAGTATTCACCGTTAAACAAAACTTGTCCTAATAACAGTTAAAAAAGTATTATTCTTCTGCCCACAGTTTTTTTTAAATAAAATACTACAAGAAGGGATGTTTTGTATTAAAAATGAATGATTCTTTTATTAAATTTGGATCTATAATTCGCCACACTATCATTTTCAATCAACGATGGTCCCATATTATTTCTATGAACGGCTCCCACGTTTTAAAATTGGGCGTTTGCGCAATATTATTGACGGATAGTACGGCGGTTGCGCACAAAGTGTAGAACTAGTCATTCTTAGGAAGGCCGGAAGACTTCGCAACAGTCTAAACGTTCATGTAGTCGGATAGTGGTGTTGCCTAACATCATGGGAGCATTACTATATTTTAGTTTAATCATGTGTAAGTTGCAAACTGTTTATTTTATTATTATTGCTAGTTGAATTTTCATATAAAGAAATTGGAGTTTATGGTTTGGACTCGTGAGAGTTTATTTTACCATATTGCTGTCATATTTGACAAACAAATAATGATACTATCACGAATATTTTTTAAAATAAGCGATATTTTTAAGCTTTTTTTTGGTAAAACGAGAGATTTCTTGGAATAAAAAATGTGGTTTTTGTTAAAATTTTAATTTGAAAAAAATCACTTTATTTGCTGAAAAATGAGAGACTGAAACTATTCGTTCAACGCAATTAGAAATATATACTTTTTTATATCCCTTGTAATCGTTTAATATCCTGAAAAAAGTAGTGCAAGCTTTATTTAGGGTCAAGGATGTCTGTCTGTTATCAAAAATCATCAATGCGTAAAAGGATATTTTATTGTGTTTAGCTTTGTTACATTTTATATTTCGACAGTTAAAATAAATAAATTAGGGTTTATATCAGGGATCTGCAGTACTGAGTCCCTTTTTCGCGTTACAATATTTATAGCTGGTAACAGGTTTGGGAATATATTTAGAAATTGTAACTTTTATTATAAAATTGTCGTTCTCTTCTATTTGGATATTTAAAAGTTGGTTTAAATGACATAATTGATATCTATAAGGATCAAAACTACCTGGTATAGTATTGTGGTACTAATAATTACCCTATCCTTGTTCTTCCTTTTTGTTTCGTTTGTATACACTCTGTATAGTTAATTGTTCCATTCTAACACCTCCCAACTTCTAACTAGACATTGTAAACAAAGTGGGAGTTTACCATGGCCTTTAGCGAGTATAGAACAAACACATTTATCATCTTGAAGATAATTATATAGATAAAAAAAAGCACTAAAGCTCGAAGTTGAGCGTGGGTGGAAAAGTTTGTCTTTTTTTATATAAAAGCTTTTCATAAACCCATTTTGTTACCTTTACATAATATTCTTTTCATGAAAATATTCCAGGTGCTACGACTTGGTCTCTTGTTTCGGCTTTAACATTGAAACAAGCTACGACTAAACCTCGTCATACAAAATTCACTGTTTCTACAACTGAAGAAACTGGTCCTTTAGCCACTCCCGTTTCAAGTAGTGCTTCTAAAGATGATTCTGGCGTAGCTTACTACAGAATGTTTAATAGCAAAACTGGAGGGACGTGCATCTTGCTTAAAACCGATGCTGTAGTCGAGGTAACTTCTACTATAAAAGCATAGTCTATTAATTAATACAATTTCTTTGTTAAGGTACGATTTAAACTCCACGAATTGGACGAACAAGCAGACTCCTTTATTCCCGAAAAAGCACTCATCGAAGGTGATTGCAACGATGAAGATGCAGCCTTAATGAGGATTTCATGGACTGGATACAGTTTAATTATCAATTTTGCAAAAGTAAATTTATTTGATTAATTATCGATGAACCCCGGTAATAACAATTTTCAACTTGTAACACACTACGCCATCTCGTAGTAATACAACAAAAATACGAATAGTGTATATTAATGATAACTTCTTTATTATTGACATAGAGAAATGTTCTGTTTATCCGATAGATGTCGTTGCAAGTTAAAAATAGTTATTTTGGATAATTAATATATAATTTTTTACCCTCATATTTTTATATCATTTATTTAGACTCCTGGTGGTGAAAGATGGTACGTCAGCAGCATAGAACTTATTGTAAGTCCGGATCTACCCCAATTTCACGGAATTCCTATACAAAGTAAGCTCATATTATTATTTTTCACTATTAGAATAACGATATCTTGTTTTAATTTTCCGTCTATAATATTCTATTTCCTCCTTATAAGAGTATTTTAATGTTCAATAAACTTTAGGAAAATCATCTATTAAGCTGTACCATCGACAAATGCTGATCCCAACTCCCGTTGGAAAATCCTACTCATGTAACGAAGTAGAAATACCTCTAGAAACCGATGAAGAAGACAGTCCTCCACCAGGATTACACGGTACACTCTTCTTGAGGCTTCTCGAGGTCCAAGCTTTCATGTATCGAAGCGAATCTTTCGATGCATCTTTCGAATGTAAACCGTTAAGGTCGTATAGAGACGAAACAGCACCCATAGCGGTTGGATCAACGTTAGCCATAGCTGTATTGGTTACCATCGCGGGATATGCAGCGTATAGGTATTTTAAAGTGAAAAATGTCCAGTATAACACTATGGAGTAGGTAAGTTTTTTGCCGATCTAATGACGAAACTATTCGAACGTTGGACTTGGAAGGCTTTAAATTAATAAGAGGGGCAAAAATATAACAATTTAAAGTAGGTAACTATTATTTCTAATATTAAGTTATCAAAATCAAACTTTTTCTTGAAGTTTAGTAAAGTAAAAGGAAAATTCTACTTTCTATATGAAAATATTGAGTTGAAGATGTATAGTTTTTATTTTAGCCCGTCCTGTATAACGTAGTTAAAATTTTGAGCCTTTCTAGTTGCCTAAAATCATTAAAAAAAAACAATGCATACAATTCAAAAGATTTATTCTGTTCAAGTAACTTTAAAGATGCATTTTATAATCCTGTTAAAAATAAGTTTCTGGTAGACAAAATTATTGTGATTTTTTTTCTTTTTCTTTGTTATTATTTTTTGCAAAGCTGACAAGTCAAGCTTGGGATTAGAAGGTAACTTTAGTTTTCTCTAAATGGTGGAGAATAGCTAAGTTTATGCGTTAACAGATGGCGCTTTACGTTTGAAAATTGACAATGTTCATTAGGTTACTTTTTAAGAAATATGTCAAACATAAAATAATAATTTAATTATTTTTTAAATCAATATATACCCCCGTTTGGGTGGAACTATGTTTTCTCCATAAATCCCACGAAAAGAATAATTTTTTTTCTGTACAGAGTTGCCGCTTCTTTTTGGATTTAGCTAGATATTCATAAATTTTTATTTATTTAAAGATATTGTCCCTGTTGGTAACCTCAGCTTAGGGGGCTTCACAATAATGTTTCTAAAAATAATAAAAAGGTTTTATTTAATAAAATTAGAAGAATTAATTTTGTTCTATACAGTTTTTTTTCAAAAGTATGGTTCTAAACGTAACAAATTGTCATATATCGTAGTCAATACCACCTAAATTTAATTAAATTTTAATAATATCGGCGCCAATATCGAAACAGCATTAGATTATAACATAAAAAAAAATTGAATATTTTTCGAAAATTTTCATTAATAGGTTGTTCGACTTCAACGTTTCCCACTCATCTAGAGCAGTAAATATGGCACTTCTTGATGTATATAAATTCTTTAAAAAAGTTGTATAAAATTTTGAAAAATATTTAAAAATTTCTCATACGTATAGTTAAAATGAACCTGTCAAATTTTGGTCAAAATATAAAAATCCAGACTAGCTGTCATTAAAATATGGAATACTAATAAACGGGACTCCAATTTAACTAAAATTTCTCGGGTTTTTTGCAATAATTATCACACAAATAAATTTAAAAAAATATATATAAAACACTGTTCAAAAGCAGGCGTAGATTTTGATATATTTCGAAAAAATATATATTTTAATGTTGAGTGTGTTTAATTCTAACAAAACTTTATATTCAACACTTTCTTATAAATTTTTTTATTCATATTATTTATGTAAAAAAATTTCATAGGATATGAAACAATTTAACAAATAAGGGTGATTTAATCGTTAATTTTATTTAAGGACAACCTGTATATCATGCTTGAACAATATTCATAAGCTAAAATTATACCCTGTGGAATTTTTTCACCTAAACTTATTCAGATAGATTTTCCCTGCTGAAATTTATTTTTATTTCTAAAGATTCAATAGTAAACAAAACTATACATAGTATAGTTTTGTAATTTTTTTGAAATACACGACCTTAAAGCTGCAAAATTTCAAAAAGCAAGATAATATTTTATAAATCGATAATTTCAAAAAAAATGAGAAAGAAGAAGAAACCACAGATAATTTCAGAATAGGTTATGTGTGATTGAAACAAAACCCTTAACTTTGATAACTCATCACGGCTTCTGTAATATTATTCACATTTCTTTGCAGTTTTTTAGTAACTCCCAATTTAAAGAATCGAAAATTTAAATGAACAAATTAAAATTCGCAAAACATAACCTCAAATCAAGAGTAGACGTAAAATTAATCCTGATGAACCAATTTTATCGCGGCAACAGCGCGCATTTTACCCAACATATAAAATTTTTAGCACTACTGGCGTTAGTTTGAATTTGATATTGAATTTGGTATAAAATTAAATACAAAACGTTTCTTTGGATATATATACAAGCGACCTACAAATTTCAATATTTACCAAGTTTACAGTGACAAAACGTACTAATTGACAGCAGCAAACGAATGAACTGAATCAAACGAACAGCGTGATTTGTTCAATTTGATGACGTGGAAGTACATTTATATTAAATAAAGTATATACATCCATATTGCGGTGGATCGTTTGTGGTGCGATCTAGCGACGCTTGTCGAAAGTAGGTAACCAGAAACTGCAATTAGCGTGCATCCATCTACATTTCACTCACTTAATAATAAAACTATTCAGGAAAATCTATCTGAAACCGGAATAATTATTGTGAGATATTGTATTATTTAAAATATATTCGTTAACAGAGCATATCAGTGCGGTATTATTGTATAATATTATTTTTTACAAGTAGTTGTATATACATATAAATTGTATGGGAACAAAAGTTGTTTATGGAAATTTGTAAAATTATTGTTGTCAATTCATAGCGAAGCATATCATTGACTTGTTTGGTAGTATTTTGTTTAAATGGGCATTTTTAATAGAATCAAATATCTGGAGGTATTTTATATCAATATTTTGGTGCACTAAAAACATTAAATATACAGGGTGTTTATAAATTTCAGTAAAACTAGAGACTTGAAATTCTGTAGTTTTCATAAAGTGAAACAAAAGTTTTAACAGTTTTACTAAGTCAGCTTTCCCACTCACCCCTACCATTTATTTTACAAGATGGAGTAAAAAATACTGAAGCAAATTTACGAAAAATGATCGAATGTTTTACTAACAATTGTTCAATCACCGCCATCTAGAGACCGTTAAAACTACTGGAAAAAAACGAAAACGTAATATTTTATTAGGCATTGAATTCCCTTTTAAATGATCCTAAGTTTGTCAAAATCCATAATGTGGAACAAAAGTTATAACAGTTTTACTAAGTCAGCTTTCCCACTCACCCCTACCATTTATTTTACAAGATGGAGTAAAAAATACTGAAGCAAATTTACGAAAAATGATCGAATGTTTTACTAACAATTGTTCAATCACCGCCATCTAGAGACCGTTAAAACTACTGGAAAAAAACGAAAACGTAATATTTTATTAGGCATTGAATTCCCTTTTAAATGATCCTAAGTTTGTCAAAATCCATAATGTGGAACAAAAGTTATAACAGTTTTACTAAGTCAGCTTTCCCACTCACCCCTACCATTTATTTTACAAGATAGAGGAAAAAATACTGAAGCAAATTTACGAAAAATGATCGAATGTTTTACTAACAATTGTTCAATCACCGCCATCTAGAGACCGTTAAAACTACTGGAAAAAAAAACGAAAACGTAATATTTTATTAGGCATTGAATTCCCTTTTAAATGATCCTAAGTTTGTCAAAATCCATAATGTGGAACAAAAGTTATAACAGTTTTACTAAGTCAGCTTTCCCACTCACCCCTACCATTTATTTTACAAGATAGAGGAAAAAGTACTGGAGCAAATTCACGTGAAATAATCTAATGTTTTACTATAACGATATATTTGTTATAGAAAAATGATGTTTTTGTGTTATTATAATGAACTGTACCCTCTAGCGGTGGGTACTGTACTGTAGGTACGATACATAATTTCTGAGATACTCTCTTAATCAGACACCCAGTACATACACCAACTGAATATTTTAAAATACTTTGATTTAAAATATTCCAGATTTTCGACATACGCGATCGTGTCCAGCAAATTTTGATAAACAATTTTGAAACGCCATGGCCTGTCTTCCATATAAAAAATAAAACATATGATATTTAAAATTAAATTACAGTAGATTCGTGTGTGTTAATTTTAGGTAAATTTGAAATTTATGAAAATAATTATACATGCATAAATAAAAATAAAGTTTAACGAAAAATTTGTGTTTGATTATTATACAGTGTGTATTGTAATGGCATAGCTTGTCTAGCAGTAAATATTTCAATTTTCGATTATACTCCACTCTACCCCATCGTTGATTCAAAATTTCCTGTATTGCTTTTACACTATACGATACCTTAATTAGCAATTTTTTTTTCGATTAAGTCGTTAACAGGTAAATAATAATTTTATAGACCGTGGGAATATGCTGAAGTTTTAAGTCTCCATGGTATAAGGCGAGATATCCGAGTTTGCGAAAAAAACTCGACAATAAACTGCTGAATCGAGTTGCAACAAAAATTGTGTGTATATTGCGCTATGTTTTACAAGCATAAAAATATTGTGTTCGGTGTTTCTTATCGCTCGGAGTTTTTTTTTACAATCTTGGAATGCGATGCGTTCATCCGGAAATTCGAGAAACGATCCTGGCACACTTCGATTACATTACAATGCATCTAACGTATACAGAGTGTCACTGAATTAGAATATCTTGCCAGCTAAGAATCGTAAACAATTTTTATCACTTCTTTAGCACTCAAATACCAAAGTTAGATACATTTAAAATAATTAGTCTATTTCGGAAAGGTATAGGTTAATAAAATGGGGAATTCCGTCCAGTTCCGCTCAATTTCGGTATCGGCCATAGGCGTAGGTCTTGAAATAGTTTGTAATATTAAAATTTTAAGTAATTGCGTAAGTGAATTAGGAAAAGTATGTTTTCTGGCTTGAAGTACCAATATCGAAATATTGTGTAGGGATTACTTAGGTAGTAGATTATACAGTTACGTTTTGCGTTTAACAGGTACCGTTTTACCTTCTATTAGTGTACAAGAAACTGTCGACCGATGTTACCGAATGACTGGAGTTGGAAAGTCCACCGTTTTTAAATTATTACGAGGAAAAAAGATAGCAGGCCAAGTGGAGCCTCCCACGAAAAGTCCAGGCAGACCAGAAAAAGTTCTTGATGAAAACACCAAAAGTGTAATTCGAAAAAAAGTTCACACTTTTTATTTTAAAAAAGAAATACCCACCCTGGATAAGATTTTAATGGAGCTTGGCCAGGATGACAGTATTCCGTTGATAACTAAAAAACTTTTATGGACCACTTTGAGAAATATGGATTTTGCCTGGGAAAAGCATAACCGTAAAGCACTTTTACTGGAAAGCGATGAAATTGTTTGCTGGCGACGAAAATACTTAAGAAGTATAAAGCAGTACAGAACAGAGCAGAAGAAGATCTTTTATCTTGATGAGACGTGGATTAATGAAGGTTATACAGTACCAAAAATGTGGCAAGACAAAAATTTAACCAGTGTTCGCCAAGCTTTCATGGAAGGCCTGTCAACGGGTATTAAGGTGCCTTCAGGTGAAGGGAAAGACTAATAATAACCATATTGGAAGCGAAGAGGATTTTTAAAAGAAGGTTTGCTAACCTTTCAGTCGTGCCATACGGGAGATTACCACGAGGACATGGATTCGGATGTTTTTGAAGACTATTTTGGTGAAATGATAAAATATCTTCCGGCTGATTCAGTAGTAGTTATGGATAACGCAAGTTATCATTCTCGACGCATAGAGAAGACTCCAACTTCATCTTGGAGAAAACAAGAAATTATTGACTGGTTAATTTGATAAAAAAAGAACTATTAGATATAGCAATTTTACACAAATTTGTGGCAAGACATTCAAAATAAAGGACGTTAAGCTACTGCTTCATCAAGCCATTAAGGAAGTGACACCAGAGAACTGGCGAAAAGCAGTCCATCAGGTTTGTATCGGATGTCTGATGACTGCATTGAATTCATTTGGCAGTATTAAATATTCCGTTTTAGCCTGCGTTTTCAAAGAAATTATTATCATTAATTTGTTTAGCAATATGTTGCGTCGAAAACTCTATACTTGTCATTGGATGCAAAGCAAATTGTGAAAAATTTGTATCATTGTTTCGTAAGCAGAGGATTCATTAAACAAGAAGTTTTAAAAGAAACCTGCTTATTTACAAAGACACCAATATCCTTTATAAAGGATATTATTAACAGTGAAAAATTAAGTCAAAGAAAAAAACGTAGTGATTTTCAATCTGGACACTGGCCAACAGGATATAATAAGAAGCAAAAGGTAAAGCCAGATTGTTCCTACTTTGGACAATCTAAAAAGGAAGCTAGAAGAAGATTACACCAATATAAATATTAGCCGGGCAAAAAACCAAGGGGCAATGGAATAGCAAAGATTGCGCACTTGGAGATTCAATTTTCTTCAGGATATTAAGAAGTACCGATCCAAAAACAGATCTATAATCTACCTGTACGAAACATTGTTTGATACACATGAAATAGTATCCAAAAGATAGGTTGTTTCCAGTAAAAACTGTAAGACTAAGGCACCTTCAAAAAAGGAAAGAAAGCACTGGATCAGAAAACGGATTTGTTCCAAATTGTCTGCTGATGTCTGCAAATAATATTAAGGATTCAAGCTTGGATTGTCATATGCAAAAAGATAGATATTTGTGAATTTGATCCTTTTTAAAATAGTCGCCATTGGCGATCTCTTCTACAGCAACTATTCGCCATATGATTTATTGGCACATGAATTTAATGATTGCCGGCAAAAGCCAAGACGATGTACTTTGAGACAAATTATACTTCAACCCTGACACCCACGCTCCCTCCCAGTAATGTTTTCAGTACATTACAGGAATAAAACACGTTTCACGCCCTATTTATGTCAATCTGTCCAAGTAAAATCTTCATCGGATAATCAAATTCCTAGAAAAATATCTATTATCTAATGACCCTTATCCCTTATATCTGAATGTCTGTAAAAGGACTACTGTTCGGGTGTCAACACCTCTTGACTGATTGAAAGATTCTATTCAGGTAGAAAATTCTGCGGCATTCTTCATTAAGATCTCACTCTTCTTTTCAGTCAAAGTATATAATATATAAGTTCATTTTTATCACATAAATCTTTTGGTTCTTAAGGGATTTATATATACTTCGATGGGAAAAATGTGATTCTGTCGCTAGTAGAACTTACCTGGACGTTTGTAAAATATTCAAAGAATAATTCGTATTTTTTTTTGAAGTAAAATCAGGTTAGTTTGTAATTTTATCTAAAAATTTCTTTCTTTTTGATGTTACGTTCACCTTAGCGAATATATATTTCTTTGTGGCAATATTTTTCTCATTGCGTCTGCGCGAAACAACTGTCAGTTCTGTGATTCCAAATTATCATCAACATCTATGTTCATGTTTAGCTAAGGCTTAAACCAAGTTGACGTATGACAATGTACCTCACAAAAAGGCGTGTATTCTTTATACACATCAGTAATTTTCCCGTCGGTCGTGACCCACAGGATAGAATTTACCGCATATTTTGCAATTTTTTGGTCGATCTATTCAATGATACATCATCGTCTTTACAAGATAACACCAGTAGCTGTCAAGTGACGTGAACAAAGCTCTTTAAAGCCCTTAACAATCCCCTTTGCCACGCCCATCGTCGAGATTTGTACAATTCTCTTTGATCCTGTCGTGTCTATCTGTTGTCGAGTTGTCCTTATTTATGCGCAATTCGTTGGGTCAGGATCGTCTCCAACAATAATTCGAAAAAAAAAACAATCTCATTATAAACTGACGAGAATAAAAAACTCACACTGTATTAGTTTCACGCTCAAGTCACAAATTTTATACGACCTACTATTATTATACTTAGCCCCTTCATCATCCCGAACTCCTAGAAAAAGAAAAGTTATGAATTTCAAAAAGTTTTTATCGTATTCGGTTTGGATACGGTCCTATACAAAATCCAGATGCTCACCCAGGGACTGGCATCTCATCGAACGTCGAGCAGAGCATCAGCCCCCGTTTTATAATCCTGTAATATGAGTTGGGCATTGTAAGGACCTTCTAGTAAAGGAAAAAGCCTTTAATAGTGTCGCAAATCACACTTTGTTGCGCTATTCAACATATTTGTTTGCCTTTTACCGTCGGTTTGATATACAGGAGGTCCTTAACATAAACGTAAACTCTATTACATCATTTTTCCATTTATTATTCAAATTATTTTGTTGGATTTATTTTATTTATTGAAATACGAAAACACTTTGATAATTTCGACTGTCTGTCAACACTGAAATCTAGTACGGTAAAATTATAATGGGAACACTACGTTCTACAGAATATGTTTGTTACGGTCGGGACGCTCTGTACAATAATTTAACTGAGATGAGAGAGAGAAGGAAAATGCGGGGATAAAATAAAGTTGGCAACACTTGTCCTCCTCGGTTATTTCATTTACAGACATTGTTATCCTTCGAACAATTCAGTTCAGCTCATTACAGAAGGTTATAGGATGGGATGTTCATTTTGGGGTGACACAAGATTAGGGGAAAATCGAATAAGATTAATAAAAAATTATCTCGAAAAATATCATTTATTATAATATTAATTATACAGTGTGACCCATTTTGTTTGGAAGCACCCCTATAAAATCCGCATTTTTCAACCGATTTTGATTTAGTCTTTTTTGTTAGATTCAGTATCAAAAACAGAATTTGAGCACAAATTTTCATACCATAATAGCTATTTTCAAGGCACTCTACGTTAATTTTTCTTTGCCAAAAAAGACGAAAGTATATTAGGCATTTTTTTTTCTCAAATATGACTACACCACTGAATTCAGAATCATCACAAATGTAAACTATCAAAATTTTATAAAAAAAGTTTTATTAACAACAAAGTTATCACTAGATGAATTTGGAAAAAGTTGTTTTTTAATAAATTTTTTACTAAGAATGTAGACACATTTTAAAAATGGCAACAAGGTAAACAAAAACTAGGACTCAAACATATTGCACTGTAAAAATTTGAAGCCGATACCTCAACCCGTTCTGGAGTTATAGCTTCTGAGAATAATGTAAAATTGTGCTGATGTGACGAAATTACAAATTAACACCAAATAATACATTTTGATTATTAAACTACTTAATAATAATTGAATTCTACATTTTTGTAGCCTCGACTAGACCTCCGTTAATTTCCACACATTTCTCGTATCGTTTGCGACTATGTCTTAGCGCTTTTTTATTTCATGTGGCGTTATTCCAGCACACGCCTGTCGTATTCTGTCACACAGTTCTGCTCTATTCCTTGGACGTGTCTTATACACTTTTTGTGTCAAAAGCCCCCACAGATAAAAATCCAATATAGTTAAATCGGGCAATCTAGGAGGCCATTCGATTAACTCGCTACCGCGACCTATCCAACCATTTGGAAATTTTTCGTTAAGCCGCTGCCTGACATAGTGTACAGAACAACCATCTTACTGAAATATCAAATTTTTTCTTTCTGCTAGTGGCAGTTCGTCAATCACTGCGGATAACTCACCTTCCAAGAATTCCATGAAATTATTGGCATTCATGTTACCCTCAAAAAAGAATGGACCTATTATCCTGTCTTTTAAAATTTCGGCTTCGAATTTTCACAGTGCAATATGTTTGAGTCCTAGTTTTTGTTTACCATGTTGCCATTTTTAAAATGTGTCTACATTCTTAGTAAAAAATTAATTAAAAAATTAACTTTTCCCAATTTCATGTAGTGATAACTTTGTTGTTAATAAAACTTTTTTTATAAAATTTTGATAGTTTACATTTGTGATTATTCTGAATCCAGTGGTGTAGTCGTATTTGAGAAAAAAAAATGCCTAATATACTTTCGTCTTTTTTGGCAAAGAAAAATTAACGTAGAGGGCCTTGAAAATAGCAATTATGGTATGAAAATTTGTGCCCAAATACTGTTTTGGATACTAAATCTAACAAAAAAGACTAAATCAAAATCCGTTGAAAAATGCGGATTTTATAGGGGTGCTTCCAAACAAAATGGGCCACACTATATATTCTAGCATTATATAAAAATTTCCTTCAGTCATATACTAGAATCGGATTATAGTTACAGAAAAATTTGTATTACAAAAATGACCACTAGAAAAAATTGGAAATTATCTACAGGCCTGTAGATCCATCGCTGGTGGAAAATTTAAAAACCCAATTAAGGAGTATGGCAAAAACTATCTTCGTATCCTTGGAAAATAATAATAAAGGACAGACGTTAATGTAAGAGAGAAAAAATATATAATTTGTTTAATGCATTTTTTAGTTTTAAGACGCAAAAAACTGGGTGAACCGTATCCAATTTTTCATAGACCAGCGGTTTTATTTACTATACACTTATTTATTTATTGTTAAATATCAATTTAATACAAAGTAAACGCGAAATTTAATATCAAAATATTCCATTCTGCAAAATTAACGTTTAACCTTGGAATACTTTTTTTAATAAAACTATGTTATTCATTAATTTAAGTACTATAAAAAAACTACACTTTCTGATCGAAATCTGAAGCTTAAACCACATTTTCCTGACTTATTACCCCCGGTGATTTATCCTACGTCCAAAAATAAAGAAAAATCTTACGGAAGTTCAAAGAGGTTCTTCCTCGTTCTGATTTTTTTTTAGGTGGTTAACCTGATATCGTTTTTTCTGTTACGACATTCTACACTTTACACATGTAGAGTGTAGAGAGGTGTTGAATATCAAGTTTATCATTTAGACGGCGTCTACGAAATGTTACAACTTCCACAGCCTCTCAGGGCAATTAAAAAAAAATTTCTTAGAAAATATAATTTTTCTTAAAACAGACAAACTATAGGATTAGATTAGATGATGTTTTGCTGAGTGTGTACAAAAATATACGTGATTCTTGGATGTTTTCATAAACTACATTTAGATTTAAGTTTCCATACAACTCATAGCTGCTATTTTTTGTGTTTTGGAAGAATTTATTATATTTAATGAGTTTTTAAAATTAAGGGGGGTTTAAATACCCCCCCCACCGATTTTTTTACAAATTAAAATCTTCAGCTTCCCATACGTAGTTGATATTTTGTCTGGGTATGGAATTTTCAAAAACTTTTTGTAAAATAAAATATGTTTACTAGAGAAAAGTCTTTATGTCACTCAAATGACTCATACATCGTCTGTAATCCAATTAAAATCGGGACAAATCCACTAGAGAAAAATAATAAATAAGGACCTTTATATCCTATTTTACTATTTTATTTACCAGGTGTTAAATGTACCTGCTGTATACTGATCCTCTCGTTAATGTCATGGCAACCACGTCGCCGATGCTAGTTCCGTCGCGACGCCCTTTTATCAAAAACCATACACGCACGGCAAAACTATGTTAAAAGGAAAATACTGGTAGATATTTTTTTTTCGTGAATCTAATATCAAAAACGTCTGTCTGCAGATCAATAACAGCCAATCAACAAGGACTCCTCCAGGGTTCCCCTCTTTTGCTCTATAGCTTTTAGTTTACCACTTTCAGATAAAGTGCAAAAATTGAGGTGAAAAAAATTCCCAAAACAACAAAAACTTATAAGAGAACAGTGAAATGGTTTAACAGGTGTAGGATGAAGACCAGAGCCTTAAAATTCAATGCATAATCTGTTTATTAACAATAAAAAATACAATATATTTTTAAACAACTTACTAATGACATTAGTTAATGTGGAAGTTTTCAATATAATAGTATGTCACTTATAAAAACTAAGGTTACTGTTTTTATATGATATAGACCATTCCATAATGATGTCACTGACAGGTCGGACATATTGTGCTGGTGGGCACACATTCTATTCACTGGCAATAGTTAGAGCTTCTTAAAATGATCTAATATGCCATAAAATAGATAAGGTATCTTTTTTTCTGTCTGACAACCAACTGACTTCACTACAATCTAGATTTTTCTAAAATACTTTACAGTACATGCGAAAACATACAACTTATCGATTCGTTTGCCCTCCAGCACCATATGGCCAACCAGTCAAAAAAACGTTTTTTTGAAACGGTCTATTGGATGTATAGTGGCGACGCCGCGGTAAAAAAACAAACTGCTTAGGTAGACAGACGATTTTGAGGACAGGTTTTACTTCCAGTTAATAATGGTTCTTCTCGTACATTGTACATCAGGAATTTCGCCGCCTTTTCCTTCTAGAGGTTAGAATAAAAGGTGTACATCTAATTTTTATTTCAGTCACTTTCCCAGAAAGCGAGTTTTCCTTTTAAAATCCACCTGTGTACCGTCCTTGTCCGAAACATCCCTAATTGAAATGATTGCTATTCCCGATGGAATTAATTACAGAGGACACAGACAGATGCAACCCGATCTTCTACAGGGCCTTAATGCCAATAAATCACATAACATTAACAGATTCAATGGGAAATTACGTACCATACCGCTCAATTAGTTTGCGTAACGCCCGTAGAAGGCGTTAAGGGTTAGGCGATTTTAAAAAAAAAACCTATACATGGGGTTCCTATTTGAAATTGATACCTCGATTAATAATATAGTGTCGGACAAAGCTGTGTGATCTGGGAACACACTTAATTATAATGTTCAGTAGATTTTTATTCGATCCAAATTATTTCCAACATTTTTCTCCATTTTCAAAACAAAAATACATCAATGGTAAGGGGCTGTAAATAAATCACGTATGGCTACATTTTTGCCAATTTTTAACTACCCCTCCCCCATGTAGCTTGCCGTACCTTTCGGTCAACCCCCCCTTAGAAACTACGTAGCACTTCAAAATCAAATTTATTATATTACATTTAAAAAAATAATTGTAGACTTTCAATATCATCTTTATTGCTCGAATATATCGTTCAGTACAAATGATGAAACAAGCCAATTATGTAAGTTATCAATTACAGGCAAGTTTGACTCGGCATTCTCATCGCTCTCTACAACCCCTATGACCCCCCAACGTGACCCAGCGTAGTCTTAGATCGAAACCCCCCAAAAAATTGGTTACGTGATTTATGGACAGCAGAAATTACAAACCTGGTAATTCAAATTCAATATAAAGTTCATACGTTTTTTTATTGTCCATAGATCGAACCCCCAACATTGGCTACGTGATGTATGGTCCCTAATCAGATTGGGATAATATAGTGGTCACCATGGCTACCACTACATTAACGTTTATTTAAAAATAACCTTGCAAAACCAATACAGGATGAATCATCCAAGTAATAAGTATTAAAATATTATCGATAACATTTGATTTTTTTTCTATTTATGTGTCGAGCAGGTAGATTCACCTCGTATCAAGACAAGTTTAGGCTCTTGTCTACTGTCAAGAGAATAAAAGTTTCTATGTTAGTCAGTGACGTGGGCTGATAAAGAAATAAATATTGAGAACGTTTTGAATAAATCTGAATTGTATACATTTTAAATCAGAACGATTCATTCTTAAACTCATATTTGATTTACTGTTCCGCCGGATTTATAAATAAACTGTAAGACGTAACACTAAATAACATACGTTTCGATAATCTGGTTATCTTCTTCAGTCTTTTAAGGTTTCTTTTTGCACATTTTTGATCAATTCCAACGTTTCTTGTAATTTTTCAATGCTTTCTAACTTTAACTTTTCGCCATGTGGTATATGAATTTCGAAGAAAAATATGTTTAAGAAATTGGCAGCAATAAACTTCTTTTTTTTTTGACATAAAAAAATATTGTGTATTCGCTTAACCACCAATAATCAAAAATAATTGGGAGAGCCATAAATATGACAGATTTTATGGCCCTTAAAAAGCGAACGGCTTGTCATTTTAAAAAAAGGGGCATTTCTGACCTTTTGACTAACACGTTGGCCACAGACTTATCGTCTGGAATGTCTGGAGAATTTGAAAAAAAAATTTCGCTTAATATTTTTGATTTACTATGGTCATTTATCACTATCAATTATTTTTGGATTCTTCAGATTTCTTCTACGAAATCTTTTTTGAATAAAAGGGAGATATTAAAAAAAAATATTTCAAACCAACACAAAACTGAATCTCGGAAAAATAATTGACATTAAATAAAGTAAGGGTAGATAATTTCACCCCCTTATAACGTAACAGCAATGTTTCCATCTTTACTTTACTACGGGAAAAAAAATTAAAACTCAATTTCACTCAGCACCTTTAGGACAAACCCATCATAATTTTATGCGGGCAATCACCAGAATTTTTTCGGATAAATTTAGAAACACTCTGTATATAGGTACACACAAACTGGATGGATAAAATAATCTCGTCCTATGGAGATTACTACTGAAACTATATAGTTGATAAAACCAAGAACCTCTAGCTGTATGCCCAAAATAAAAAATACAGTAGAGGTGATGATTTAAACATATCGCCTTGGCAGAACATCTGCCTGAGGAAAGTAAGCAATGTTCTATAGGAAACTAGACCAAAAAGAAGATCCTGATAAGTCATGGAAGCCAGAGCCAGAAGGAGATTTGAAAAGCTGTCGATACACCCGTACACACATCTAAGGCAACTCACTGACTACACCAGAGAGGAGTACAACAGACACGTTCTTACGACAAGACAACACCAAACGTGTAAGTAAAAGAAGATCACTGTCAGTCCCAAAAACGAGGGGCAAGAAATCTAGTACGGCCAGCTTTTCTAGAGACGTCTTGCGACACGTCTCGCGATCGACAAAAATTAGGACCAGCGGGAGAAAAGTGAACATTACTACCTCGAATGAAGGAGAAGACTGTCAGAACTTTTCACTAAACTAAGAAAAGAAGATGTGCTAGCCTAGATAGGACTGAGGCGTCATCGGATGAGATGGGGGTTGGAGGAATACTCTTCCCATCGCTCCTGATGGAGGCGGGTTTGATAGAGGTGTATCGTGTGAAGTAAACAGCTTCATAGTTCTAGAATTTACCATTGATGCCTCATTAAGTTTTGCCACACACAGGGCAGCAAGAAGAGCTTTATGAGGTTTAGTTCATTCTAAGGTTTTATACATCCTCCAGAGCAAAACCGACAGAAATAATTCATGTTGTAGGAAGATTGGAGGTCGACACAAGGGTACCTCCATACAAAGAGTTTACTGAACAAGGTAGATAAGGAACTCTCAACCAGGCTATTGAAACTGAGTAGGAGACATTTGAAGACAGTTTCCGGCCTGGTAACTGGACATTACACCAAATGGGCAAAGTTAGTGAACCTATGTGTAGGAAATGTGAACTCTATGATGAAACACCTACTCACATACGTAAATAAGAGTCAGAATTGGCTCAAATCGGATACCCGGGGATTTTCGAGGTCGCTGATCATGATTATGATGTTCAAATTGACCGCCCGAACACCTGGAGCTCAGGAACGCCGACGAACGTCATCTCCGGGGACTATCCCGAACTTTATGCGAGAGAGGAGAGTAACTGGGCACCCGGGGGTTTTTTGGGTCTCTGAATTCGAATATACCATCGGCAAACACCCGACGGACACCTGGTGGGCCCCAACCTGGACGCGGACGTCATCTTCGAGAATTTTTCTGGAAATATCGACAATAACGAACCGAAAATCGTTATGGGTGCTTTTTGTGTGCGCTGAATTCTAATTTTATGTTGAATACGGCCACCCGAGCTCCTGGTGCGCCCTAACGTGGCTCTGAACGTCATCCCCGAGGGTTTTCCAAACACAATTGAAAACTACCAACCAAAAATCTTTACTGGTGGTTTTTCGGGTCGCTGAATTCAAATATAACATCGACGAACACCCCACATACACCTGGTGCGCCCTAACCTGGCTCTGAACTTCATCCCCGAGGGTTTTCCAGACACAATTGAAAAATACATTGAATTTCTATTCATTCTCTTCCTTTCCTCCCTACATATTTTCACTAGAAACCACAATTCCATGTAGTTATTACAGTACATTGCCGTCAATCGCTTAAACATCAGGTTTAGTTGATATTCATCGGAATGACATCGAAGTCGAGGTAAAAGTTTCAATGCAACAGGTGTCCGTGGGGTGTTCACCGATGCCATATTTGAATTCAGAAAACCCCCGGGTGCCCAGTTTCGGGATAGTCCGCGGAGATGACGTTCGTCGGCGTACCTGTGCTCCAGGTGTTCGGGGGGTCAATTTGAACATCATAATCGTGATCAGCGACCTCGAAAACCCCCCGGGTACCCGACTCCCCGCATTCCGATACGTCCTATCCTAAAAGATTTCCTATCTTTGACCTTTTTAGTGCTTCATTGATGAAATGGTAGACAAAGCTTTCCTTTGGACCTTAAAACTGGAAATTCTGGAACTGCGCCATTTTAATGAAGAAATTTGTGGTTTAATATAAAAAAATCGCTTACGAATGAAATTTCAAAGCCATCGTAGGTCCTTTTAAAAAAAGTTCCTACGTTGCATTAGGTACAAATAAATCTCGAAACACAAATTAAAACGCTTCCGAAAGTTTCCCCAGCTACAACAATCCCCTCGTCGATGATTCGCTCGATTCCAAAAACCATCACCATAGAAACTGTAAAGCTCGACCTCGTATTTGTCGCCGGAGCTTTTAAACCGCGCCCACACCACTCGAGTTGTACCCACTGTTTTACATAACCAGTGCGCCAGTTAGTAAGTAATATAACGCTTGTTGGTAAGATTCTTATGTTGAATTTGGTCAAACGATGGAAATTGACGCCGTTTCGAGCGGCTCTAGCGATTCCCATATGGGGAATTACGGCCATCCCATGGGCAACATCAACTACTACTCGGAAAATTTGTATTTCACTACCAATTGTAAGTTGGATAATTATTTCGCGGGTGATAAGTTAGTAAAAAAATTTGAAAATACTGGAAAAAAAGTGGACTATTTTCGAAAGGACGATTATGATGGTGTTAAAAATAAAAGTGAGATCGATAAAAGGGGATTGAGTTACGTGGAGTGTTTTGAGAAAAAAACAGACGAAGGACGAAGGATGCAATTGGATTATTATAATAATAGTAATAGTAATATTAATAAAAACGAAGCTGTTATACAGCTAAACGGGGGGGATGGTTATGGAAAGAAACCTGTTAGTTTTTCACCTGATCAAGTAAGTTTTTTTCACTTCTCTCTATCTTTTTTACAAATGTCAATTGGTTTTGAAACTTCTCCTGCGGGGACCGGGACTAAATCGAGCGGGGGCCCACTTAAGGGCGGAGAACAACCTCAAATATTATTTTTTCTGTATCACGGGGCCCCCGAAGATACTCGGAGCCCGGGGTTAGCCCCTACGTTAATCCGCCACTGTATTTATCCTATTGTTTATCCGATCTTTGCTTTTCATCGTTTTCCTTTTTACTTTTCTTTTCGCATTCTTAATTTGGTTGTATTGTTTTCTTCTCACACTTGAAATACCTTCTTTTTGCTCTTCAAATTTACTACCTCACCTTTGCTGAATCAAATTCAATACAGTTTATACACTTTTTGCATCTATCAACAATGCCCAGCTATTTTTGTTATTCCAAATAGCGATTCATTTAAATAACTTGCAGTTAAGTTAGCTGGAGGATTTACCATTTCAATTTTCCAAAAAATTGAATTTTCCAGCTCAAGTCGTTAGTTATTATATACTCCAATTACATTTCAGATACGATTTTTGGCCTCCAAATGTTTATATGGCATTTTGCGCAACCAAGGCCATACCCAGGGGGGGGTAAAAGGGGTTGAAACCCCCCCGAAATTTTCCAAAAATAAGTAATTTCAAATAGAAGTCGCTCCCACTCTCTCTTACTACCATCCTGCTCATTAGCACTAGGCCATCAGCGTCTACTTTTGTATTGTCTATCTATTCGTTTTTCATGTTTTAAAAGTCAAGATGGGCCAAGAGGATTTCCCATTTCAAGTTTCCAAAAAATTGAATTTCCCAGCTCAAGTCACGAGTTTTGAAAACATCTTATGCAACAACTTGAAATGTTTTCATTATTATATACTCCAACTACATTTCAGATACAATTTTTGGTCAAGTCCGTACCCAGGGGGGTCAAAGGAGTTGAAAGGTTGAAACCCCCCCGAAATTTTCCAAAAATAAGTATTTCGCTCTTACTACCATCCTGCCCACCAGCACTAGGCTAGCGTCTAAGTACTTGTATTGTCTATATTTATTTTCACAGCTAACCAATTTACAAAGGAAAATATTTCCGTACTTGAAATTAAAAGGTAATAGCTTTCAACGTTCAAATTATTATGGTTAAAGGATCAGATATGATATTATGTTAACGCAAAAACATTCTAATGGTTAAAAAATCCTTTAATTTTTTATCAAACCATAGTTTTTTGCCTCTAAAACGGCCTAAAAATGCGTCATTTTACACTTAAATTTTGAATTACCCCCCGGTGCTTTAAGCCCCCCCAACCCTGAATATTTTCCTTTTTCATTTGATTAAAAATTGAAATAAATGCAATAATAACCTCTTGTTGGGGTAAAAACTGTGTAAGTTCCAGTACTACCAATTCTGTACGCCCCTAATACAACAAATGCCTTCCCAAACTGCAACCTCTGAACGAATGATCTTCCTGTACTGCTCTTTGATTTCGGGGCACTAGGCATTCCAATTCACATGCCAATCGAGCATGCATACAACAATCCTTTAACATTGTAAATCTTTTCAGGTGCAATGCATGTGTGAAGCTCTCCAGCAACGCGGCGATATCGAAAAGCTAGCAACGTTTCTTTGGTCCCTTCCACCTTCAGAACTCCTTAGAGGTAACGAAAGTATTCTTCGAGCAAGAGCTGCTGTTGCTTTTCATAGAGGATCGTACCACGAACTTTACTCTATTTTGGAATCTCACGCTTTTCACGCTAGGTGGCATTCGGAGCTACAGATTTTGTGGTACAATGCTCATTACAACGAAGCTGAAAAAATCAGAGGACGACCTTTAGGTAGGCATTTAGTGATTGTTGGGTGTAATTGGAAAGGTTGAATGTAATTTTTTTACAGGTGCAGTTGATAAATATCGATTACGGAAGAAATATCCACTGCCGAAAACGATTTGGGATGGTGAAGAAACAGTGTATTGTTTTAAAGAAAGAAGTAGGAATGCTTTGAAAGATTGTTATAGTAGAAATCGTTATCCCACGCCAGATGAGAAAAGAGCTTTGGCTAAAAGGACTGGTTTGACGTTGACGCAAGTTTCTAATTGGTTCAAAAATAGAAGACAGAGGGATAGGACGCCGCAATCTAGACCGTAAGTTCCTTCTATTGCTCTGTCTGTGTACCATTGAATGACATTCTTTCCAAGTCTGGTAATGCCATATTTTTGATGCGACAATTTGGTACGTGTCTGGATACGTTAACAATAGTCCGATTTAGAATTTTAATACGGTTTTAAAAAATACAAATGTATAACAACGAAACGTTCCCTTTCGATTTGTTTTAAAATCATGCAAAGTCGACCAAAAACGCCCGAGAACACGGTATCTTTTTTTGGAAAACGTTAGTTTTTATTCCAACCCTGTATTTTCAAATTATTTTTGCTTTATGTACTGGAAAAAAATTAAAATATCGATTTCTGCATTCTTAATTTTCTGTTAAAATCGAACAGGTAGACTTAAAAATTGCAAAACGTGCTTATTGGACATTCCTGTTGTTTAGTAATGGTCTAGTTTTTAAACGATTTTATACGATCGAATGAAACTGCAACATACCAATGGTAAAACCAGTGGGTCGTTATGGAACTCGATGACTTTTCGAAAGTTTTTTTTTAAAATGTGTAGATTTTGCGATATTTAACAAATAAAAATTGCACCAGAAGACCAGAAAAATTGATTTAATTTATCAATTTATTCGTTAAAAATGTTAATTTACCATAGCCGTACTATAAAATTTTTTAAAGGGGTTTATTTGTATTTTCCTTTTTTGAATTCTAATACTTTATTTGTATAATTCGCGAGTTAATATATCTAACTTAAAATGTAGGTTTACAGGGAGCTTCCAAAAAAATACATAGTTTGAAAAATATGGCATTGCAAATTGATATAATTACAAGTTAAATATTTTCCATAATTCTTATTGAATTTTTATTTATTTCTAGGGATCTAATAATAGGAAATATGTCGCTAACGCACCAAAATAACCTAATGTCATCAATGGGTAACCACCACCAAGGTACCCTGGACATGGCTGCCTTTCAAACAGCTAGTAAACTTTTCGATCCAAATTGCACTATAACTTCTTGCTATTCAGATTACCAAGTCGTCTAATTAGAACTACGAGGGCTTTCGAATAATTAATGGATATTTCCTTGTTTTAAAAGAAAAATGTGATTATTTAAGAAACTATACGTACTTAATTGTAAATATTTGTAAATATTATAATATGTTAATGTTTTTCAAACGTTTTTTTCAAATAAAGATTATAAAAGCAGCTATTTTATTTGTTTAATTACAATTACATTTCTCGAACCAAAAATTGATGTAATACGAGGGTACTTCGGATTTTAGCGCCAGATCTTTCAGTGTTTCCAAATTAAATTCTTTATCACTGATATTTTTCGAGGGATCGATGGTTCTTTCAATGTTCTTGATCGGTTTTTCGAATTTTCCAGTGGTACTTATGTACCTTTCGTACGGCTTATCCTTTATATTTATATTCAAATTAAACCTGAAATGAAAAAGGTCCATATAAAATAGGAGATCTGGTAAATAAATTACGAGACTGCTTAGGAAAATGAGTCTTATTTTAAAAATTATTCTAAAATCGAATACTCCCCTTCAATGTATTCCTCTCCCCGTTCCATTAGTTTTTTCCACTGATGGAAGTCTTCTTTTGTAAGAGAATTTAGGTTAGGTGTGGTTCTATCTCGCCACCTCCACTTCGACCCCCGTTGTGACTATTGTGGCTCACCCCTAGGGATTACAATTCACCCCTCAAGCCTGTGTTTCTGACGAAGTCCATGGCTAGCAGTGCTTTCCGCAATACCAAAAAATGGTTCAGATCCGATAAATAGAAACTCTGATACCTTTTTTGCCAAAGTGTCGACCTTCTCGTTGTCCTCCACTCCTCGATACCCCGGCACCCACGTCAAAATGACTCTATTTTCCTTGACTCTTATTTCAAGGGATTGTAGACAGTTAAGTACCAGCTTAGATTTTATCCAGTTCGAGCTAAGTGCAGCCTTAAGCCTTAAGAGCAGCCTGGCTATCTGACAGAATTTAAAAGCTCTACCGATTTTCGCTGCGCCTCTTCCATCGACTCGAACCAGGTTCGTTTTAAGGCAGTCTTTAACTTCGAAAGAAGTCACAGGTTTTAAATCAGGCGAATACGGTGTTCGTGTACTGGAGTGCCTCTAGCTGCTAAATAACAATTTAAGATAGCTTGTTTTTCCACAGCTCCGGTCGTTTTTCACCAACTCGCTTTCGCAGCGTTTCCAAAACTTGCAAATAGTGAGTTGGGTCTACAATTTTACCATTCGGATCCATTCAGTCATAACGATGTCGAAAGAAACAATAAGCATGTCTTTGAATTTTGATTTCACCGACGATCTTTTGGTCACAAGCTTCGCAGACTTTCTATGTTCATGTATAATAAAATTTTACAGTTTATTTATCGGTATTTTCAGTATCATCAATTGTCCGTTATCGGCGATGAAATTGTCATCGATTTTGGCCTCTGTTCAGTTATGGATTTAGTCCTAGGCTCGTTTGCAAGTTCTATCTCGTTGGGAGTTATCGGTACAGCGTACAAATTTGAAAGTTACGATTTTTTCTCAAACTTGTTAGTCTGCTCGACATGATGCATGTTACTCATTAGAAAAGTAGTAGTCTGGAATAATAGATGCACTGGAATTCATTGCCGAGAGCATAAATGACAAACCGATTACGCGATCTGAAGCTACAGGATTGTAGCGAAAATTACAGCAATTCTAGTAATTGTTTGGAATGCAATTTTAGATCGGTTTGATACTGCTAGTAAGAAGCTTCCATTAAAAGAGCGGCGCACCAAACCGGGCCTAGGGCGGCAGGAAGCCTAAAAAAAAGGTTGAAACAGAGACAGGTTAATCTGGACCTTGGTCATCTTTAGTGTTCGCTCGGTACACAGAAAACCGTTAAGACTATTCGAAAACACACCCCCATCTTCTTCTAGAACACCTTCTGCGCACTCACTCTCGTTATACAGAAAACCGTTAAGACTATTCGAAAACACACCCCCATCTTCTTCTAGAACACCTTCTGCGCACTCACTCTCGTTATACAGAAAACCGTTAAGACTATTCGAAAACACACCCCCATCTTCTTCTAGAACACCTTCTGCGCGCTCACTCTCGTTATTTATTACCTTGTACCTTTAGTTAATAAAAATACAATCGAGTTTAAAAAGGCATATGACGCGGTTATACTAACAATTTTTCACGTAACGCAGCCGACGATGCAGCTGGATCAGTTTCCTTTGGTTTGTCAAAATAATAACTAATTTTGTTCCGGTATTTTAACAAATCCTCTTGTTTTCGAAGCCTCTTATCATCATAGCTGTACTTAAATCGCGGTTCTTCCTCGTAATATTCATAATAAATATTATGAACTTCTTTCATGTAACTTCTCCACGGCATTGCCTTCAGCAACTTTTCTAATTCGGTCAATTCGCTTAAATAAAAAACAAAGTTAGATTAACTCTGTTTGATGAAGGATATTTTATGTTTTTACTTTGTTCCTTTGTTGGATAAAACACCTTTACATTGGTGTGTACTTAGAAGATGGTGTCTATCCATGAGAACCTTGAAAATTTTGTAAGCGTATTTTTCATTGGTTTGAAATTCGTTTAAGCCCATCTCGCTAAAACGTCGTTGGAAATGTAGCTTTATATCTTGGTTGGCTTTCAAGGTTTTCGCCTTCATTTCCAAAATTTCTTTGATACATACTTCGTACGTCCGAACCTGCTATCACCAGGAACGTTAAAAAAAACTTATTCTTAAATTTAGAGAATTTCACTTACGACGTATCCCTTCCATGTGGACTGTATTTTTTCAGCTGCATGATTGTAATAACGCAGACAAAGATGATCGTAGTATTCTGCCATGATATCGGGTAATCGATATCTCTGCATCCATCCTCTAACATATTTTTGGATTGTAATGGCTGATCGTTGCATTTTTTTCATTTGTAGTCTTACATAAATGCCTCGGAAGAAACTCTGTATAATAATTGCAGCCCATTGGAGTTTGCTGGATGCTTCATTGTGTTTTCTAGAAATTTAAAATCGGAAAATTGAAGCTCGCATTGAATTTTAACAATGTTGTTGTGGTTTGGTTTAATCTTACTTGTAAGAAGCTGCTACGAAGGATTCTGTGTGTTCTGATTCTTCAAAAAATTGGTATACGTGAGCCATTCGAACGATTATAGATAAGAAAATGATTTTTTGACATTTTCAAAACAAAAATTGACAGTGATGTATGATTTTGATATTATTATTGTGAATTTAAAAGGCTCTAGCGTTATCTAGGTTGTTACTCCTATACTGTACATAATAAGTAGAGTTTTCTTCATTAGAAAGTTAGCACCTTTTATGTAGAGCTGGTAGATGGCGCGACGATACAAATATTCAAAGTTGCAGTAATATGAGTTTTTTTTAAACTTCAAATGCAAATATCAGGAAAGCAGAGAAATAGAGCCAAATGGATTGTGTCCTGAATCCTCTTTGTTATTTTAATGTACAAGAGGGACTCTATCAACTGAAGCGGAAAAAATATAATTTTGAAGGTTCTTCTGCCATCTAGGTTATTACTCCTATACTGTGAATAATATGTATAGTTTTCTTCACTACGAAGTTCGCACCTTTTATGTAGTACTGGTAGATGGCGACACAACACAGCTTTAGTTATTTATTGGAAGCACTAAATACGGATATTGTATGAAATTTGAATTTGTATTTATGGATAAAATAAACTGTAACTTATTCAAAGTTTCGGTGATTTTAAACTTATGAATCCCACCATCCTCTCCCTATTCTGGACACTTACTTAAGTACTCTACAGTGAGGACTATAATGGTACACTATAACTAGCGCCATCTATTCGAAATCTCTCGAACTTATTTCTTCTCACTTTTTTTGTGTTAAGAATTCAGAAATTCGCGAAGGAAAACGAAGCGAGCGAGTTTCTAATAATCCCACCATCCTCTCCCTATTTTGGACACTTACTTAAGTACTCTACAGTGAGGACTATGATGGTACACTATAACTAGCGCCATCTATTCGAAATCTCTCGAACTTATTTCTTCTCACTTTTTTTGTGTTAAAAATTCAGAAATTCGCGAAGGAAAACGAAGCGAGCGAGTTTCTAATAATCCCACCATCCTCTCCCTATTCTGGACACTTACCTAAGTACTCTACAGTGAGGACTATGATGGTACACTATAACTAGCGCCATCTATTCGAAATCTCTCGAACTTATTTCTTCTCATTTTTTTTGTGTTAAAAATTCAGAAATTCGCGAAGGAAAACGAAGCGAGCGAGTTTCTAATAATCCCGCCATCCTCTCCCTATTCTGGACACTTACTTAAGTACTCTACAGTGAGGACTATGATGGTACACTATAACTAGCGCCATCTATTCGAAATCTCTCGAACTAATCTCCTCTCATTTTTTTTGTGTTAAAAATTCAGAAATTCGCGAAGGAAAACGAAGCGAGCGAGTTTCTAATAATCCCACCATCCTCTCCCTATTCTGGACACTTACTTAAGTACTCTACAGTGAGGACTATGATGGTACACTATAACTAGCGCCATCTATTCGAAATCTCTCGAACTAATCTCCTCTCATTTTTTTTGTGTTAAAAATTCAGAAATTCGCGAAGGAAAACGAAGCGAGCGAGTTTCTAATAATCCCACCATCCTCTCCCTATTCTGGACACTTACTTAAGTACTCTACAGTGAGGACTATGATGGTACACTATAACTAGCGCCATCTATTCGAAATCTCTCGAACTAATTTCCTCTCATTTTTTTTGTGTTAAAAATTCAGAAATTCGCGAAGGAAAACGAAGCGAGCGAGTTTCTAATAATCCCGCCATCCTCTCCCTATTCTGGACACTTACTTAAGTACTCTACAGTGAGGACTATGATGGTACACTATAACTAGCGCCATCTATTCGAAATCTCTCGAACTAATTTCCTCTCATTTTTTTTGTGTTAAAAATTCAGAAATTCGCGAAGGAAAACGAAGCGAGCGAGTTTCTAATAATCCCACCATCCTCTCCCTATTCTGGACACTTACCTAAGTACTCTACAGTGAGGACTATGATGGTACACTATAACTAGCGCCATCTATTCGAAATCTCTCGAACTTATTTCTTCTCATTTTTTTTGTGTTAAAAATTCAGAAATTCGCGAAGGAAAACGAAGCGAGCGAGTTTCTAATAATCCCACCATCCTCTCCCTATTCTGGACACTTACTTAAGTACTCTACAGTGAGGACTATGATGGTACACTATAACTAGCGCCATCTATTCGAAATCTCTCGAACTAATCTCCTCTCATTTTTTTTGTGTTAAAAATTCAGAAATTCGCGAAGGAAAACGAAGCGAGCGAGTTTCTAATAATCCCACCATCCTCTCCCTATTTTGGACACTTACTTAAGTACTCTACAGTGAGGACTATGATGGTACACTATAACTAGCGCCATCTATTCGAAATCTCTCCAACTTATTTCTTCTCATTTTTTTTGTGTTAAAAATTCAGAAATTCGCGAAGGAAAACGAAGCGAGCGAGTTTCTAATAATCCCACCATCCTCTCCCTATTCTGGACACTTACTTAAGTACTCTACAGTGAGGACTATGATGGTACACTATAACTAGCGCCATCTATTCGAAATCTCTCGAACTAATCTCCTCTCATTTTTTTTGTGTTAAAAATTCAGAAATTCGCGAAGGAAAACGAAGCGAGCGAGTTTCTAATAATCCCACCATCCTCTCCCTATTCTGGACACTTACTTAAGTACTCTACAGTGAGGACTATGATGGTACACTATAACTAGCGCCATCTATTCGAAATCTCTCGAACTAATTTCCTCTCATTTTTTTTGTGTTAAAAATTCAGAAATTCGCGAAGGAAAACGAAGCGAGCGAGTTTCTAATAATCCCACCATCCTCTCCCTATTCTGGACACTTACTTAAGTACTCTACAGTGAGGACTATGATGGTACACTATAACTAGCGCCATCTATTCGAAATCTCTCGAACTTATTTCCTCTCATTTTTTTTGTGTTAAAAATTCAGAAATTTGCGAAGGAAAACGAAGCGAGCGAGTTTCTAATAATCCCACCAACCTCTCCCTATTCTGGACACTTACTTAAGTACTCTACAGTGAGGACTATGATGGTACACTATAACTAGCGCCATCTATTCGAAATCTCTCGAACTAATCTCCTCTCATTTTTTTTGTGTTAAAAATTCAGAAATTCGCGAAGGAAAACGAAGCGAGCGAGTTTCTAATAATCCCACCATCCTCTCCCTATTTTGGACACTTACTTAAGTACTCTACAGTGAGGACTATGATGGTACACTATAACTAGCGCCATCTATTCGAAATCTCTCCAACTTATTTCTTCTCATTTTTTTTGTGTTAAAAATTCAGAAATTCGCGAAGGAAAACGAAGCGAGCGAGTTTCTAATAATCCCACCATCCTCTCCCTATTCTGGACACTTACTTAAGTACTCTACAGTGAGGACTATGATGGTACACTATAACTAGCGCCATCTATTCGAAATCTCTCGAACTAATCTCCTCTCATTTTTTTTGTGTTAAAAATTCAGAAATTCGCGAAGGAAAACGAAGCGAGCGAGTTTCTAATAATCCCACCATCCTCTCCCTATTCTGGACACTTACTTAAGTACTCTACAGTGAGGACTATGATGGTACACTATAACTAGCGCCATCTATTCGAAATCTCTCGAACTAATTTCCTCTCATTTTTTTTGTGTTAAAAATTCAGAAATTCGCGAAGGAAAACGAAGCGAGCGAGTTTCTAATAATCCCACCATCCTCTCCCTATTCTGGACACTTACTTAAGTACTCTACAGTGAGGACTATGATGGTACACTATAACTAGCGCCATCTATTCGAAATCTCTCGAACTTATTTCCTCTCATTTTTTTTGTGTTAAAAATTCAGAAATTTGCGAAGGAAAACGAAGCGAGCGAGTTTCTAATAATCCCACCAACCTCTCCCTATTCTGGACACTTACTTAAGTACTCTACAGTGAGGACTATGATGGTACACTATAACTAGCGCCATCTATTCGAAATCTCTCGAACTAATTTCCTCTCATTTTTTTGTGTTAAAAATTCAGAAATTCGCGAAGGAAAACGAAGCGAGCGAGTTTCTAATAATCCCACCATCCTCTCCCTATTCTGGACACTTACTTAAGTACTCTACAGTGAGGACTATGATGGTACACTATAACTAGCGCCATCTATTCGAAATCTCTCGAACTAATCTCCTCTCATTTTTTTTGTGTTAAAAGTTCAGAAATTCGCGAAGGAAAACGAAGCGAGCGAGTTTCTAATAATCCCACCGTCCTCTCCCTATTCTGGACACTTACTTGAGTACTCTACAGTGAGGACTATGATGGTACACTATAACTAGCGCCATCTATTCGAAATCTCTCGAACTAATTTCTTCTCATTTTTTTTGTGTTAAAAGTTCAGAAATTCGCGAAGGAAAACGAAGCGAGCGAGTTTCTAATAATCCCACCATCCTCTCCCTATTCTGGACACTTACTTAAGTACTCTACAGTGAGGACTATGATGGTACACTATAACTAGCGCCATCTATTCGAAATCTCTCGAACTTATTTCTTCTCATTTTTTTGGGGTTAAAAATTCAGAAATTCGCGAAGGAAAACGAAGCGAGCGAGTTTCTAATAATCCCACCATCCTCTCCCTATTCTGGACACTTACTTAAGTACTCTACAGTGAGGACTATGATGGTACACTATAACTAGCGCCATCTATTCGAAATCTCTCGAACTTATTTCTTCTCATTTTTTTGGGGTTAAAAATTCAGAAATTCGCGAAGGAAAACGAAGCGAGCGAGTTTCTAATAATCCCACCATCCTCTCCCTATTCTGGACACTTACTTAAGTACTCTACAGTGAGGACTATGATGGTACACTATAACTAGCGCCATCTATTCGAAATCTCTCGAACTTATTTCTTCTCATTTTTTTGGGGTTAAAAATTCAGAAATTCGCGAAGGAAAACGAAGCGAGCGAGTTTCTAATAATCCCACCATCCTCTCCCTATTCTGGACACTTACTTAAGTACTCTACAGTGAGGACTATGATGGTACACTATAACTAGCGCCATCTATTCGAAATCTATCGAATTTATTTCTTCCCATTTTTTTTTGTTTTAAAAATTCAGGAATTCACGCAAGAGAACAGTGAAAATCCGATCTATTTTATAACCATTTTCAGATTTTGAAATAAAACACAAAAATGAATTAAATATAATCATTTATTTTAGTTTGTTGTATGTACATTGTTAACTTGTACACTTAATTTATAAATTATTATACCTAAGTACACTTCTAAGTGTTAAAGTTATTTTAGTATAAAAATTGTCCTAAATCAAAATATAGAATGTTACCAAAATGTCAACAAAATGAAATTTTCAAAAGCACACTCACAGCAGAGATATTTTTCTACCCAACTTGTAGAATTGAAATTTCGACATTTTGAGTAGCCATTCTAAAGGAAAACAATAAGTAATTTTTTCCTTTACAGGGTGGTTTAACAAAAAAGCTGTAAAGTGTCTCAAATTTACATTATACAGAACGATTCATACAATATATGAATAGGGTGTTAAAAATAATTACAGTTTTCCACTCTGTATATATGTCATTTAAATCACAAAATACCTCCGGAAACCATTCTTATTCCCAAAAAATGAATAAAAAGTGTACTAGTCATAAAAAAATACTTCTTCAATACTGCAAATCAGAAAATTTCTTTTAGAGAATTAAATTAACTTACAATTTTTACATATAAGTCTATAAAAATGTGAGTTGCAATTGACGGGATCATCGTATCTAATTTTCATCACCCGTCTCCATTGCAACTGCGCAATAGGAACAATCTACGATATTAATCATAATTAAGAACTATTATTTAGTATAGAGGTATAGAAAAATAAAACTTATCACAATCAAAATAAAATAATTTTTCTTTCTAAAAACTATGTCTATGTAATATTTACAGAAAGTAATTTATACAATATTATTAACAATAACGTAAAAGTAACATTTTTATAATATATAAAGAGACAATTCAATGGGTAATGCAGTTCCCTAAGATATTATTCAGATGCTATAGCTCTTATTTCTAGGAGCCATCGCTCCTATTTTTATTTTCAGCATCTATTACTTATATTTTTAGAAGTTATCGCTGATATTTTCAGGAGCTATCACTCACATTTCTAGGGGTCGTAGCTCATATTTCTAGGAGCCATCGCTATTTTTATTTTCAGCATCTATCACTCATATTTTTAGAAGTTATCGCTGTTATTTTCATGAGCTACCGCTCACGTTTCTAGGGGCCATAGCTCATATTTTCAGGAGCTAACGCGCACATTTTTAGGAGTCATAGCTCATATTTTCAGGTGCTATAGCTCTTATATCTAGGATCCATCGCTAATGTTTATTTTTAGCATCTAACACTCACATTTTTAAAAGTTATCGCTGGTATTTTCAGGAGCTATCACTCACATTTCTAGGGGTCGTAGCTCATATTTTCAGGTGCTATAGCTCTTATTTCTAGGAGCCATCCTAATGTTTATTTTTAGCATCTAGCACTCACATTTTTAAAAGTTATCGCTGATATTTTCAGGAGCTATCGCTCACATTTCTAGGGGTCATAGCTCATATTTTCTGGAACTATCGCTCACATTTCTAGAAGTCATAGCTCACATTTTCAGGTGCTATAGCTCTTATTTCTAGGAGCCATTGCTCCTATTTTAATTTTTAGCGTACATCACTCATAATTTTAGAAGTTATCGCTGATATTTTCAGGAGCTATCGCTTACATTTCTAGGGGTCACAGCTCATATTTTCAGGAGCTATCGCTCACATTTCCAGGAGTCAGAGTTCATATTTTCAGGAGGTATCGCTAACATTTCAAGGGGTCATAGCTCATATTTTTAGGAGCTGTCGCTCATATTTCTAGGAGTCACAGTTCATATTTTCAGGAGCTATCGCTCATATTTCTAGGAGTTATAGCTTATATATTTAGGTTATATTACTCATATTTCTATGGACCATCGCTCCTATTTTTATTTTTAGCATCTAACTCATATTTTTAGAAGTTATCGCTGATATTTTCAGGAGCTATCGCTCACATTTCTAGGAGTCATAGCTTATATTTTTTGGTTCTATTACTCATATTTTCAGCTATTACACGAATTAATGCGTTTTTGAACATTTGTGAACTTGACTATAGATAGAGTGGTGGAAATTGGTGAAAAGAGAGGAAAACTAGTGATTCAATTGATTCCGGTAGAAACAAAGAAGGTATCGGAGTAATGAAAGGAGTAACCAGTTAAAACAGGTAGGAAGGGTTAGGTAGAATGATGGAAATTGGTGCGAGGCGTGGAAAAACAATAAATTAATTAAAAATCTTAGCCAGGGATTGCAGAAAAAATGATGTAGCTGAAGGAAAGAGGGAACTGCACTATCAAAGTAATTTCTGGTAATTACAAAAGGTATAACGAGGTAAGATTTAAGAAAATGGTGTTTCAAAACCATCAAAAATCCAACCAAAGGTCGCTGAAAATGATGGTTTTTCACTCAAAATCGGTCTAGAAGCAGAAATATTGTGAAAAAGAAACAACCATTCCTATTAAGATCGGTTTTGGAAAAGTTGCTACAATGTGAGTACAAGACAGACACTTCCAGCATCTACTTTGTACTGATAATGACACAACTACTCTGAATTTGATCTGTCAATATTGAATTGGAATAAAATGAAAGAAGAGGCGATTTAAGAAGTTTCCTCAACTGAGAGGTTTGTTGGTAATTATTATTTGCCCCTCGTGTCACCGAAATTATCTTTATTGAGGTAAATGTTGAGAAAATTAAGGAAAATTGTAAAAAACCAAATTAGAAGATGATGAAGGAATGGAAAGTGCAGAAAAACTTGAGAGAGAGCCGAGTTGGATTCGATGGTTAAAAAAAGTGTATAGAAACACGAAATCGACTCGTTATACTTTTGCATAATACATAATATACTTAAATTATTCTTGAAACATTCAAGTCTTTTTTTTTTTAAATTAATTTAACGTTTTCTATTAAATTAATTCAATTTACGTCAAAACTTTTTATATGTAAGTCACTATAATACTAAAAAACATTTTCCATTTATACTCGAGATTTTACCAGAAAATTTTAAATCGACAAAAAAATTGATACCGTTTATTTTATGCAACCGGTTTTATTATTATTATTTTTTTATTTAAACCTGTCTAATAATTTTTGTTATTTTAATTTTTTACGATTTAATATTAAGGTAAAACCTGGATTAGAAGCGAAGCTCGTTAAAAATATTTGTATATACACAATAAATGTCCTTCTATATATTTGTTTAAATACCCTGCAAACCGACTTTATTAAAAAAAAAATAATAAAGAAAACAGTTAGTCCAACAGATATTTTTCTTTTAATTCGAATTTTTTTAAAGGAATATCGAGAAAATAAGGCGAAATTTAAATAATTTTTTTTCTATTTTAATTGAATTATTAAAATTAATTAATTATTTTCAATACTAATGATGAATATTAAATAACGTTCATATAATTAGAATAACATTAATTGATCAATTAAATTTTACACTTTCTAAAGAAATAAAAAAAAAATTAAAAGTAATTTATAAAAATATTCATTTTAAATAATTAATTTGAATTTTAAATAATATATTTGAAAAATTGCCAAAAAAATTAATTCCGTTAATTTCATATATTTTACCGATTAAATAATTTAAAATTAATTAATATTGCATCAAGTTTTTTGTCTTGCAATAATAATATGGAAAATTTAAATAATTTAAAAATAAATATTGTAAAATTGAACAAAATTATTAATTAAATTTTTTGCAATTGTCGTTAAAATTCGAAAAAACAGGAAATAATTTAAAAAAATTGTTCCAAAAATGTACAAAAATACAAAAGCTGAAACAAATCCATAACAAATAAATATATTCCTTTAAAAAAATTATCGCGCTCGCTATTACATAAAAAATAATAAATTAACATTTTTCTAGCTCTGTAACAGTCACATTTACAAAAAAAAAGGCGAATAAAACCTTTCTCGCTCCCCCTTCTAGTTTCCAACCAACCCAAAACTCCCCCAGGGCTTTTTTTCTCTCCATTCAAACAAAACTAATTTCGAAAACGAAAATAGTTTTGTTACAATCCCTCTACATAATTTTTTTTATGTAAATAAATTCATATCACAAAATATAATTCAAAAAAAAAAAAAAAATTAAAGAAGTTGATCGGTTTTTTTGATCGTGTTGTTGTTATTGGAGTTTACAGCTTTATAGTGGCAGTGTGACAGGTCGAGACTGCTTTTTCTTTTGCTCTTGTACAGGAACACCAACAAAACGACCAGAACTGCCACAAACAGCATGGAACACAACACTATTATTATTATGTAAATTAAGGAATCTGGAAAAAAGAATCTTCATTAAAACAGTTCATATATCAAACCACCAAAGCAGCATTCGCTAGAAAGCATACAAGAGACATCTAGAAGAGCCACTTCTTTGCCCACAAACCCCAAACAATAGAACAAGAAAGATTCCGAAAGTAATCCCAAAAGCAATAGTATCAGGGATCAGCTATGCTCAAAACAAAACTACAACAATGACGACCACTCCTACTTAGCTCAAGTAATAACCCCAAGTCACCAATCAGGTTTTCAACTTATGACAGCTATAAAGGTAAAGATTTGTCCCCTATAGACAAGCGCAGCACAAAACACACACAGCAGAAGACAAATAACAAGATGAGGTAGACACGAGTGTGAAGAGACCCCATCGAATGAGATGAGTGGTGATGGAAGGTTCCTCCTGGAATACATTGTTCTTGAGGAGTGTATTCTAGGACGGATGGGCTCAGTTAGAGTTGTGCGCATGAGAGAAATCTTAATGCAGCTCCAGGCTTTCCAGATTGTTTCGATCCTTTTAAACAACAATACAAATAAATTTGAATATTTCTTACCGTTTTCTTTATCTGTGCGTGTTACTGAAGGTTCGGTAGTGGTAGTTGTAGCGGATTCTTCTAAAAATTCGGCATTTCTGTCTCTAATAACAACCGGTACATCATCATTATCGACATCGACGCTTTTATCGACAGTCGAAGCAGTTGTACTCGTTGAACTAGTCGTTGATACTCGTTTCATTTTATATTCGTCCAAAATTTTAATAAGATCGTTCATCGATATGTTATATCTCGTCAAAATATCTTGTTGTAATTTGACGGTGTTGCATTTGCATACTTCGCAGCCTCTTTTGTTGAGTTTGTAGCCGTTGATGCAGGTTTTATTGCAGTTAGCCAAAGGTTGGCATTCGCCGATCGTGGTGGTCGTCGGGAGCGGCTCGCACAAATCGCTGGTGCATTTAACGATACCGTTGTCGCACGTGCAAGTGGTGCAATTATCTTTGTCTTTCCACATCTCCAAGTGGATGTGAGAAACGGTGTCGGTAGTGCACGAGTTGTTACGATGCACCAAGTTTTCTTTTACGTCGCAATAGTGGGAGATGCAGCTGTCAATACCGTTACTGAAAGTAAAAATAAACGTTATGTGTCATGTTGGTGTATTTTTGTAACAAAATAAAACATTTAAATGTTTGTTGCATGTATGAAAGCAGTCACTTTGTCACTTGTCAGATTTTATGCTGAACAGTGAACAGCCGTAGTAGCTGAGGCCTGCAAACTCAATAAATACATGACTGTGACCGTTGATTGACCAAACTTATCAATCAACGCTATGACAATAAAATGAAGTGTAACAAAGCTGAAAGTGTCAAATACACTAAAATATTTGTTTTTTGACATTAAAAAAATACTGAAAAAGGTTAACAAACGATTAGGATTTTATAGTTTCACCACAGAATGGGGTACTTTTATTTTAGTACCAAATAATTCACTATGTATATTCTATCAACAATCAATTAAAGAAATTAATAATTTGAGTTGCTTACTTGCAAGTACACAGAGTACATCCTTCGTCCTTGGTCCAAGTTTCGGAATGATTGTGAAATTGATTATCGACGAAACAGGGTGCAGCGTCCTGTCTGTTTTGATTTGAACAAAGGGCCAAACCATTGTCGCATTTACACGTTTGCAATGGCGGAATGAACCATTGTTCGCCGTTCTCGTAAGCTGTACCATCGTAAACGCATCCCTTTATCTCTTCAGCTTTTTTGCATTCGTAGAGGTCGCAGCATTTGCCCGGAATACCTTTACCTGGTTTCTTAATGACAGCCTGAAAATAAAATATAAAAGCATACCTACGTTTTCTTAAGAATTTCTTCTATGTACTTACTATTTTATTGTATCCACATTCGGTTTTACATGGTAGACAAACACAGTGGTCATCAAGTTCGCCTCCTTCGTTATTCGTAGATTCGCTGTCTGCTGGGCACTGCTTGCATTCTGTTATCTTACAACATCCCTCAATGTGTACCACTGGTACTGATTTTTTATCGCACAGTTTCGGAAGAGGGCAAAGGCGAGGATCGCAAACGCATTCACCGTCAACCTAAAACATTTTTTTCATTCAATGCACTCGGTACTGCTTTATTTTTATTCCAACGTATACTATTTGTTGATATAAATTAATAGTGAATAAAAACATTTAACTCGAACACGAAATAATCACTATTTACTAAAAACTGGAATAGTTTATTTGATTAGTACCACATAATCTAAAGATTATACCATTACATAACCCAACTTTATATTATTTTTATTAACAGCCCCATCTACTATCATAACAACTTACCAAATGTTTAACTTTGTCTACGCATTCACATTTATAACCATTGATTACAGCTTCCTTCGCACAAGGGCAGGTTCCATTAATCTTTTCGGTTTCGTTACAACCGATACACTCATAGATGGGGCAGCACTGGCCGGGTAGATCGCTGCTATTTGTCGCTAACTGTAATTGAGAGAGGCACGGCGGTTTTTCGCAAGTGGAGAGATCGCATTTACAGGTATCTTCCGAGAAGATGCTATCAGGCGGGCAGTCCTCGATAGATGGCGCAGCAAGTATCGCTGAAAATAAAATATTACAATTATTAGTTTTAATACATTATAAGTTTTTCTACAAATCTAAAAAATTGTGAAAAAAATTAAATATTCATGTTTCTTTGCTGCACCTGGGAATTCTATTTTATTTAAAATAAAATAAACGAATTACACTACTTTTGACAATCTTATACAGGGGTGAAACAAGGTGTAAGATTATAATTTTATTGGAAAATATGCAGTTAGTAACAAATAAATATATAAATATGATGATATAGGCGTTTTACTCTATATTTGAATGTTATTACAGCTACAAGGATTTGAAAACACTAATTTGCTTATACGAGTACCGGAAGGAAAAATCAATGCAGAGACTAGTTTTTGAATTATGCCAATTCCATCGTCATCTTCGTAGCATGTTATAATGCATTTAGCTTTTCAGATAATCTCAACAAGATCGTATCTCTTTGAGTGATGCAATTAATTTATCTTATTGTTCTATGTTCGCGTAATCGGAGAGATATAAGTATATACAGGGTGCAGCACTAAAGTGGAATATTTAAATCTAAATATTTTTGGACGATACAGTAGTACAGTAGTTTTTTTTTAATTTTAAAATATTTTTCAAAAGCAATATTGTGGGTAACTATATAATGTTTTTTTTTTTATTTTGCTGTATTTTAATAAGAATTATTACAAATAAATCCTTCAAAGCGCGAAAGGGATCCAACGGGCGTGAATTTTTTCGACACATTTAATATCATCCCTTCATTTTACCCCTCCCTTTTTACTCTCATTTCATCCGATTGCATGTTAATCTAAAATTAGTTTAAAATTTAAATTTGCCAGCAATTTACTCACGTCTCGAGTTTTATTAACAAGATAGAAAGCGTTATCTAATACTACAGTCAGTAGCGGAGCAAGAGCTTTTAAAAAAGGGAATACGAAAAGCATTTTTAATGCTACAATCAAACCTGGTCAGCACAAGCTGGCCTTAATCGAGTTTTATTATGAATAACAATACTAATTGTTATGTTATTAACACATAAAGCTATCGACCGTTACATGCTCATCCTCCTTTTGCATTTTGAAAAAAAGAGTCCTTTCTACGGCTCTGATTTGAACAGGATAATTTTAACGAAAGGATTTCGTTAAATTACAACTATCGCCAAGGAAAATCTCGGCACTTGAAATATAAATTAATTCGTCTTTAAGACAAATAGAATACGAAAGAGTGAGCAGAATGAAGGGGATGGAAGTTGAAGGAATTTTGGGGGAGAATTTGTTAGGCGGTATTTGAATGATTCAATTTGTTCCGGAGAAACTTATTAAGAATCGGATGATTAAGCTATTCAGTGGTTCCAAATAAAAATTACGTACAATCTGGTCTTATTCATTGATACGTTTCGAAGAAATTTAAAATTATCTTCAGTTTTCAATATGTATCACTTTTCTCTAGGAAAATAGTGCGCCTCGGTAGTGTTTAATGTTCCACAAGTCGTAAATATAAAACCGGGAGAGGACACGCGTTAAAGTAGGTCGTCTTTCTATAAAACACTCGGGGCGATATTGAATGGTAAACTCGTGCAATTATTCCGAGATAGAAGCTGTAAATTTTTCCTTAATTTGCTGTCTTTGGATAGTGCTTTGAATAACGAGCTGTGGTTCTCTATTATTTTTCTAATATGGAAGAAAGGTAACGCAATTTTTAGGTGGATGAAACATTATTTTTTTAATTAGGAAAAAAGGTAACGCATTTTTTGGTACAAATTTTAAAAATTATATTTCTAATATGGAAGAAAAATGACGCATATTTTGTGTGGTTAAAAAATTGTTTTTCTAATACGGAAAAAGGTCACGCATATTCTAAGTGAAACGATGAAACTTTATTTTTACAATAAGGAAAAAAGGTAGCACATTTTTTGGGTGGTTGAAAAATTATTTTTCTAATAAGCAAGGTAACGCATTTTTTGGTACAAATACTAAAAATTATATGTCTAATAAGGAAGAAATATTTTTGTGTGGTTACAAAATTATTTTTCTAATATAGAAAAAGGTAAAGCATATTTTAAGTGAAATGATGAAACTTTATTTTTACAATGAAGAAAAAAGGTAACGCATTTTTTGGCTGTATGAAACATTATTTTCTTAATAAGAAAAAAGGTAACGCATTTTTTGTGTGGTTAAGAAATAATTTTTCTAATACGGAAAAAGGTAACGCATATTTTTAATGAAATGTTGAAAAAGTATTTTTCCTAATTTTTAATTCCATCGTCTTCTGAAACACCAATATTACGTTACCTTTTTATATTAACTAGGATAGAGCGCCTTAATAAGGCTGATGTGTGTTAAATGAGAACCCAAGACAGGTCCATGTGTTGGGAACAACGGAATTGTGAAGGATCTTTCCGTGTCAACTGCTGCCATTTCAACGGATTTATGGGATTTCGCAGTTCGTATAAAAACTTTCTTTAAGTAATTGGTTTCGGTACAGACCAGAATTAATTTTTATATACAATTCTATTATTTGAAGGTGAACTTTGTAAGCAAAAAAATGACACCAAGAAAATTTTACCAAATCATTGGAAGGTCAATTATTTCATTATAAAATTAATACAGTAACAGCATATCATTTAAAATTGGTATTGGGTATTGGGCTATTGGTATGAATAAGGCGGGTCGCCTTCGGAGAAAAAACATTTTGCTGCGCCACTGAATAGATAATAATATTTTCCTATTTTTTCATTAAAAAATAGTTGCAAGAAAAGTTTTTTTTTAGAAATTATTACATCTCGCTATCTATAAATATCTTAATACGACTGATTATTTTGAAAAACAGACAAATCATAAATCCAAGGTACGAGATTAATTATTTACAAAAATTGCGATTTGTTTCGTTTATTTGTGCAAATGTCATACTTGTTAAAGGCTACCCACACGCTTGTTTATGAAGAAGCTGCTATATTGTATTTTTTTAACCTTCAATTGTCATTTACAAAACAGTCAAACGTTGCTTTTGTATTTATCATGTGAAGAGTGTACAGAGGATAACAAATTATTGATGAGTGTGGGTTTTTTTTACGCCTACACCAAAAAAAGAAAATAAAAAATGACGGAGTTTGAGGTTTTCAAATGTGGTAGGTTGTCAAAGGTATAGAATAAAAATTATCTAATACGGAAAAAGGTAACGCATATTTTGAGTGAAATCCTGAAACCTTATTTTACTACTAAAGAAAAAAGGTAACGCAAGTTTTGGGAAATTGAACCGTTATTTATATAATAAGGAAAAAAGGTAACGAATTTTTTGGGCGATTGAAACGTTGTTTATATAATAAGGAAGAATGGTAACGCATGTTTTGGGTGGTTAGAAAATTATTTTTCTAATTTTTTCTAATTTGTTTCGTTAATGTGTGCAAATGTCATACTTGTTAAAGGCTACCCACACGCTTGTTTATGAAGAAGCTGCTATATTGTATTTTTTTAACCTTCAATTGTCATTTACAAAACAGTCAAACGTTGCTTTTGTATTTATCATGTGAAGAGTGCACAGAGGATAACAAATTATTGATGAGTGTGAGTTTTTTTTACGCCTACACCAAAAAAAGAAAATAAAAAATGACGGAGTTTGAGGTTTTCAAATGTGGTAGGTTGTCAAAGGTATAGAATAAAAATTATCTAATACGGAAAAAGGTTACGCATATTTTGAGTGAAATCTTGAAACCTTATTAGAAAAAAGGTAACGCATTTTTTGGGAGATTGAAAAGTTATTTATATAATAAGGAAAAAAGGTAACGAGTTTTTTGGGCGATTGAAACGTTGTTTATATAATAAGGAAGAATGGTAACGCAATTTTTGGTTGGTTAGAAAATTATTTTTCTAATTTTTTCTAATTTGTTGCGTTAATGTGTGCAAATGTCATACTTGTTAAAGGTCACCACACCCTTGTTTATAAGTTACTATATTGATTTTTTCTACCTTCAATATTCATTTACCAAACAGCCAAACGTAGCTTTTGTATTTATTATGTGAAAACATTATTGATGTGTGTGGGTCTTTTAGGGCCCATTGTATCAATAACCCAAACTCGGTTTAATGATAACTGATATTTAGACTGACGTAATTGATTTATAATAAATACGTCACAGTCTAAACATCACTCATCATTAAACTGAGTTTAGGTGTTTGATAAAACGCGCCCTTAGCGTCTACAACGGAAACCAAGATAAAAAATAAAAAAAGATGGAGTTTGAGGTTATCAAATGTGGTAAGTTGTCAAAGGTATAGAATAAAATTTATCCAATACGGAAAAAGGTAACGCATATTTTAAGTGAAATGTTGAAACCTTATTTTACTACTAAAGAAAAAAGGTAACGCATTTTTTGGGCGATTGAAACGTTATTTATATAATAAAGATGAAGGGTAACGCATTTATTGGGTGGTTAGAAAATTATTTTTCTAATGCGCAAAAAGGTAACACATATTTATAAAAATTATTGCGATTTGTTTCGTTAATGTGTGCAAATGTCAAACTTGTTAAAGCCTACCCACCGCTTGTTTATGAAAAAGCTGCTATTTTGTATTTTTTGAACTTTCAATTGTCATTCACAACACAGTCATACGTAGCTTTTGTATTTATTATGTGAAGAGTGACATTGGAAAACATTTATTGATGTTTGTGGGACTTGTTACGCCTACACTAAAAACCGAAAAAGAAAATAAAAAAAGACGGGGTTTGAGGTTATCAAGTATGGTAGGTTGTCAAATGTATACAATAAAATTTATCCAATTCGGAAAAAGGTAACGCATATTTTGAGTGAAATGTTGGAACCTCATTTTACTACTAAAGAAAAAAGGAAACGCAATATTTAAAACATTGTGGTGGTTAAAACATTATTTTTCCAATGAGAAAAAAGGTAACGCATTTTTTGAAAAATTATTTTTCTAATTAAGAATTGCGATTTGTTTGTCGTTAATGTGTGCAAATGTCATACTTGTTAAATGTCACCTCACGCTTGTTTACGAATAAGTTGCTATACGTAGCTTTTGTATTTGAGGTTATCAAATGTGGTGGGTTGTCAAAGGTATAGAATAAAACTTATCTAATACAGAAAAAGGTAACGCATATTTTGAGTGAAATGTTGGAACCTTATATTACTACCAAAAAAAAAAGGTAACGCATTTTTTCTTTTCTTAAGATGTTGAAAATTAATTTACGAAGTGCGTAAAGAAAACTCTTATATGAAGTACAACAGTTATTTTTATTCTGTCTATAATCTTCCAAGTTCTTTGTATGAAGTCCTGGGACACCCAGTATACAACAAATAAAGTGCCGCAACATTATATGAATACAAATTTCGCACCGGTCGGTCTAATTGACGTATTTAGTGTGACATGCGGTCGTAATTCTACGACAATTATCATAATTAAACGAGATCACCCCATATAATCTCGTATTTAACTCGGATTTACATAATCAAGATGGAAAGGATAGTAATGTCACCTGCGAGATCAATAATATGATTAAATTATCAATTATTAAAAAATATAACCAAGCTTCGTCTTTGTCTATTACTTCTAAACAGGTTTCCCCATAAAATATTTATGTAACTGTCAGATTTACAAACTGATCCTTCTATAATGTTCTTCAAACTTGAAATATTTTATTATTGTTTCAATTTCGTTCTGTATATTTTTATGCGCATTTTCGTTTAGTCTTTGATGTCAAATTATTAAAAAATACAGTCTAGATAAAATTCCTGTTATTCATCATTAGTTATATTGTTTCCGTAGACAGTGGCGTAGTTAGTGAAAATAAAAAATATTTTGCAAATTACTAGTAGTTTTTATATTGGAACGCGTTTTCTGAGAGTTTGAAAAAACTGAAGAAAATTACACTCATATCCCGCAACTGCAGCCATCTACACTTTAAATTTGATTAAGAACTACTGGGGAGCGGGAGCATTAGCCCCTGTTTTCAAGTCTCGCGTTCGTACTAGGCTAGTTTTGTCTGTATTACTTGTACAAATTGGTGCAGGGGTACCATGAAAAAGTACAAGTAAAAACATAGGGCTCGAGAAAACAAAAATAATTAATAAAACTCAAAATAAATCAAAATTTAGTCATCCCATTTCTGAATAGTTGTACGCCTATTTGTACCGACATACTTTCTTTGTTAAAGAGAACTTTATGAAAAAACTGGTGCTTATATTATTAGAATTCCAGAAGCTTCTTTGTGTAAAAGTAAAATAAAATATTTCTGGATATAATTATATAAAAGAAGTCCTTAATTGCGAGAACTACAAATTTGGTATTTTAATTTTAATATTTCAGACGAAAAATTTTTTAAATTGATTTTATTTTCGATAAAACTACTGACTGCGCCAGTTAAGTTATTTTTCCCACTGAACTACAGCTTTAAATCAAAATTAAATACAGAAAAATGTATTTTGTTCCTTAGAGATACAGGAAGTATATTTTCATTTTCTAAGGTGACACAAACGTGTCTATACTGTTGTAAATAATGAAACAAAAAGTACAAAGTTTCCTTGATATACTTACGAGCTCATAAATCTTTCATAAAAAAAGGAAGGAGATCTCCAAGTTTGCCGTAAGTAAAGCCGCATCTCCAGAATGTATACCAAGTACAAGCAAAGTCACTCTTCAGATTAGATGAAACTAGATTTAAACAAATATATCAGTAGATCCGATGGAAGAGTGTACTTTTCAGTAATGAGGAACTGTACATACTCCGACCTTTTAGATTAAGGAATTACTTAATATTACAGCAAATCTGTTCCGAATTTACCTTAGTGGCTGACAGTTCGCTCTGTATATTAGTAAATAATGGCAATTTCATTGCTCCAATAGTAATAATAGGAGTATAAACTCTCGTGCAACTATTGCGAGATAGAATCTGTAAATTTTTCCTTAATTTGCTGTCTTTGGATAGTGCTTTGAATAATGAACTTTGGTTCTCTATTATTTTTTAAATACGGAATAAAGGTAACGCATTTTTTGGGTGGATGAAACATTATTTTTTTAATATAGAAAAAGGGTAACGCCATATTTTAAGTGAAATGATGAAACATTATTTTTACAATGAAGAAAAAAGGTAACGCATTTTTTGGGTGGATTAAACATAATTTTTTTAATATAGAAAAAAGGTAACGCCATATTTTGAGTGAAATGATGAAACATTATTTTTACATTTAACTAAAAATTAACTTTCCAAAGCACCTGAATTTTTTCTACGACGTTATACGCGACTCGTTTAGCTGTAAAATAAATTTCTTTCGATATTTGCATCTTTAATGTTGATTTTGAGATCGTTAGACAGCAGTTTTGCATAGCAAATTTTATTTTAATTTGAATTTTAATGTTTATATATTAGAATGTGATTAAAGTCTTGTAAAATTACTTGTTCGATTTTATTTTAAAATGATCGGTTTTAATCGAACCATAAATTTTCCGGTTGTAAAATTATCTATGGATTTTAATGTATTCTCATGCGGGAGTCCTGTTGGGACTAAGTGGTCTCCGTTGGGTTCAGTGCTATTCGACCAGTGGTGTAGAGTCACCAGTATTTTAATAATATTTAGCTTTGTATTTTAACATTTATTAAGACCTGTGATAATGTAAGGAGCAGAAACGATGACAATGACACAAAGAGATGAAGAGGAATTGAGGAAAAATAATGAGAGCAGTTCTAGGGCCAATAAAAGTTGGCGACAATGAATACCGGCACGGTATCTCGTGAAATGAGGTGATGATGCGCCGTAACAAATTTGAAAGTGGGGATCCAGCAAAGCCAATTGTTATGCAGTGGGCAGCTCGATATTGGCCAAATACGTTCTCTCTCTGCGTACTGGAAGCTCCGCCTTGTCATGAGATACCAGTTTACCTGTACCACAGCTGCGTCTGCGTATGTGAGGAAAATATAACTAATGCGACAGTGACATCATTGAACACTGTCTGGTTTCAACACCCACTAACACCTAATCTAACCCATGACACACGTGTCAGCATAAAAGTGCCACTCAACACAGTGTTACACATGACTAGTTTGGGAAGGCATTTGTTTTCATTGGCGTACATAATTGTTTGTGCTTGATGGGAACATGATAGATTTAAGTACAAATACTCGACCGCATGTTAAAGTTCTACCTGATATTTAAATTAAGTTAAATTATACCTTCTTGACGTTATTTTTAGTACTGCAATGGTGGAATGGTCACTATTTAAGTCCTATTTATTGGTAGTAATTGTGCGGAATTGAAATGAAATTTCGGCATTTTCATGCAATCGATCCGGCCATTTCAAAATAAAACGTAGGTGGGTCGACGTTTAATTTCCAGATCACGAAATTAGAATATGTTTGCCCCAGAGACCAATTCTCGTCGAATCATTGGCGTAGTGAGATAAATAAAACGAAAACTATGCTACAATGGATATTTTTCTATAGTGCATCGCTTCAACATTGTTTTCATTGCTTAAAGAAGCAGTTGTTATTGCAGTGAAAGAATTCTCTACAGAGAAAATGTATGCAAAAAGAATCTAATATTTTATATAGTAGATTGAGGCCGCACAAATATTCCAGTACAGCTATGAAATTTTTGCGAGAAAAAACATTAAACTCTCCCAGCCCCGCCAGAGGAATAAGAGTGTTAAAAACCAACATTATAGCGCTGCCGTAAACGTAATTAATTTAAATTAACAACGAACAAGGGATTTGAACGCTTGCCGGCAATTTTCTTGACCACTCGCCCTTTATATACAGACACAAGAACTCGATTTATACATGGCGCAGTCATGGCAGGTCCTACGGGACCGGACAAAACGACGTTCATTTATTTGTGCTCGCCGTGCGCTAAGAATAACATTAGCGGAAATGTAACGAGAGTCCTTTTTTCCCTGCAATTTAAAATTGTCAAATATTTAATCTCCGGAGATTTGTACAGGAAGCTTAGCAGTATTTTTAATGCTTTGACAAATAATCTTGTATAAGTAGTCTCTAATGTTTCATCTAAAATGGTTTTTTTTGTACAAAGGATTTCTAAAAGGACGAAGATATGTTAGATTCGAGAGGCTTCGAATTATATGTATAGATTACCCAATAGTCGGGAAGGGAAGAGTGGAAGGAGATTGTATCCATACAACCTACAACCGCCTAGTAGAAATTAAGATAGGAAAGAACAATAGCCCTCTTCACAGATATCCAGGCAGTGCTAAAGGTACCCGATTGCATAGAGGTCAATTCTAAGTCTACTGGAAGACCGTAGGATAGCTTGGGTTTCATAAGAGCAGATGAAATGACCAGACCAGGATCGTCAATGCCATTTATTGGACCAGATCCTTTATGCGACGTTGCAAACACGGGCTACAGAAAAGTGGGTAGTCCTCAAAATCCATAGAATACATGACAAATTCCCCAGGATAGAGACAAGCAAAACAATTTATAATAGAACATTTGTTTACGGCTGATTTATGGGTAAAGACATGAATACTGTCAAAACTACTGTGAGTCTGCTAACGAGGTATTGTAAGCTCAATAGGTATTGAAAGCTGATGAGATTGACAGACAAAGCTTCAAGAGATTCTGACCAATTGAGAAAGAAACGGCACGAAATATCCTATGAACCGTAAGGAAAAGCCACTGGGGAAGAACTATACTGTGAAAGATTCAGTGTCAAAGCTAGTGGATTTCATCGAGAGAGTCGGGATGGGGAAGTAATGTAGATAAAGAGGACTACAATAGATTTGAAAGGGAAATAGATAAATAGGAAAAAAAAATAATATTTTATTGAAGTTATTAGTAATTTTGTTGAACGTTTGACCAATTCGTCTTGAAATCCTCACTGTTCAGTGTCGTTGTTGGAAATTCGTGAAAGCGAGAAATAAAATGATGGCTATACTTTTATCTTACAATGCGGATTTCATCCTTTCATACCGAATGAGACCGTTTTAGTTTGGTAGAAAAGACATAGGAAGTGAATGCGGTTAGAGATGGATATGTTATTTAGAAAAATAGAAGTCAAATTTTTTTAATTTAAATCATTAAAATTGAAGGTTAGAAATATTTTCAACCTAAAACTACATTTCGATATCAGAAATTTACAAAAATAAAAAAAGTATACCTTTCAAAAAAAGTAAGATAAGTAGAACAGTGAAAAATTCTTGGTTAACCAATTTTCCGGATTCAAGATACAAGATGTTGGAATAAAATTGTTATATACACATTTTTTACTATTATGTCGAAACAACTGGCAACATCGTAATGAAATTTTGTAAGAATATGTTTTGGGAGCTGACACATCCCTGACTAGTAACAGTATGTTTAAAACTACTTACTAATTTCGTATTAATCTGAGCGTTTAAAGTTTAAAGTGGGTAAGAATCGAATTTAAAGGTTGTGTTATAAGTGGAACACCCTATATTTTACTATTATATTGTATAGTCATCGGTCCTTGACGGGTGTGCAAAATTTCGAATTAATCTGAGCGTGTAAAGTAGGTGAGAATCGAGTTTAAAGGTTAGGTTATAAGTGGAACACCCTATATTTTACTATTATATTGTATAGTCATCGGTCCTTGACGAGTGTGCAAAATTTCGAAATAATCTGAGCGTTTAAAGTGGGTAAAAGTCGAATTTAAAGGTAGGGTTATAAGTGGAACACCCTATATTTTATACCTAAAACTACATTTCGATATCAGAAATTTCCAAACCAATTTTCCGGATTCAAGATACATGTTAAAATAAAATGTTTCTACACATTTTTTACTATTATGTCGAAACAACTGGCAACATCGTAATGAAATTTTGTAAGAATATGTTTTGGGAGCTGACACATCCCTGACTAGTAACAGTATGTTTAAAACTACTTATCCTATTGACGTAGCATCATATTTTAAAGGGTTATTATAAGGAAAAAACATCAAATATAATAAAATAAAAACAAAATTAAGTATTTTTTGTTGACAAAGAATCCTGATATAAATTGTAAGACACAGAAAACGTTCCAGAAAACTACCTTGAAATGTGTACCTCTAAGCTATGCAATATCCCAAGATTTCCTGAAAAATCGCTATTCTGGAAAAAGCTGTCGTCTTACTTCGGTGGCAAATCGTCAATTTGTGACTGAGACTTTCGTGAGTTATAACGTTTTCGGATGTATTACACTTTTCGGAATTACTTCATACAGCAATAAAATGACATACAAAAAAAAATATTGAAGATTTGAAGAAAGCTTTCGACATTAATGATTTAACCATCGTCTTTATATAATTCAAACTATACTAGGGAAATGTAAACCCTTTGGATACACACACCCTTTCATGTTTTCAACAAATACGTATAAATTCGTCCTCTTTGTTTAAAATCCGGTACTTATACACTAAGTTCCGACAATTAGAGTCGGTTATGTGGGTATGTGAAGCTTTACCAAGAAATTAATGGTCAATTAGTAACGTTACAGAGAAACACAGACACACACAAACACCCTTCATATATTTACAACAATCAGTGTCTTAACACAATAATTTATAGTTTAAAAACAACTAAAAAAAACTCTTTTGGGTAAACGAACTAAAAAGTAAAAAACCTTAATTTAAGAATAATATTATTAGCGAGAAAATTAATGTCATTGTGATAAAAGCGTTTACTACATTTATACACTAACTCTGCATTTTGGAATAGAACTAGTGGGAAATTATAACAATTAATATTATAATAGTTAGGTTATAAGTGGAACACCCTATATTTTACTATTATATTGTATAGTCATCGGTCCTTAATGAGTGTGAAAAATTTCGTACTAATCTGAGCGTTTAAAGGGGGTAAGAATCGAGTTTAAAGGTTGGGTTATAAGTGGAACACCCTATATTTTATTCCTATATTGTATTGACATCGGTCCTTGACGAATGTGCAAAATTTCGTACTAATCTGAGCGTTTAAAGTGGGTAAGAATCGAATTTAAAGGTTGTGTTATAAGTGGAACACCCTATATTTTATCCCTATATTGTATTCACATCGGTCCTTGACGAATGTGCAAAATTTCGAATTAATCTGAGCGTTTAAAGTGGGTAAGAATCGAAACACACATGCAAGTGAAGCTAATATAAAGAGTGTAATAAAAAGGGATAGAGTGTTAAATTTATTGGGAAGATTTAATTTTTATGTTGAGTCAAGCAGAAAGGGAAAAGTTTATTCTGGAACATTATAGGTTAGCTTAGACCTTTTCTTAACATACAAAGGTGTGTTTTAAGAGTGAAAAAGGAATAGGTATTCTGTCTCCTTAATTTTATACTTTTTTTTTAAAAGCAACACTAAGTTTTACCAACAAACAAAGTACTATTATTTAAATGACTGCCGTGAAACTGGCTTATTATTTATGTCCGCAATTCTACCAACATCAGCACGCAAATATTGCTATTATGGCGGCATAAGTCTTAAGAAGATCATTAAACATTTAACCTGGCTTATTACGAATGACGTAGAATATTTAGGTATTCAGAATTCAAGAAATAAACTTTAACAGATGAGTGACGTTTAAGAAACGTTTAAAAAAAATAATACAAGAACAATGAATTTACATTTAAATAGAAAGGGTTATTATGGTTAACGAATATACAGAGTGAACTGATAAAAGCAGTGTTTTGTGACATGATATTTTTATATTTTAACTAATATTCTCTTGCTCTGATAAGTTTTATTTTCAATAAGAAAACTGAAAATGTTCATCAATTCTTGCCAAGCTTGTAGAAAAACGAAACAAGACAATCAGGTTAACTTTTTTAACCAATCAACCGAACTGGAGCCAAAAAAAAAGGATGATTCAGGCTTAGCGCTAAAATACCATATAATCAAAACATCCAACCCTAGAAGTCCACATTTGTATTCCTGTCGAACGTTTTACCTAACATGTCTCCCAATTCAGATACAATCTTATCCCATTCCGGACGTTGTCATCTCAACACATCTACCGAAATCGACACAAACGCATTTACTTATACAAATACAAAAGTTGTCTTTTATATTAAAGCAGCAGAAAACATTTAAACACTATTTGTTTTTTCAAAGTATTGTACACGAAGAGAAACGCATTTTTGCACCTTTTGGAACTAATTCTGGTGGCAGATATTTCACTCGCTTGTTGGAGTTTTTGAAGGCAATTACTTTCGGCAAACAAATCGATATGCACCAATCAGCAGCAACAGTTATTTGATCTTGCAGATTAATGGTTGTTACATCACCCGCTTTTGAGACAAACGTGGCCATCAGCTTTCCGGAAACACTTTCGTCGGTTTTGGTTAATTTTGGAACACCCAAATTGGTTCATAAGAGTACATCCATAATTTATCACCACTGACAATACTACATATAGTTTTTGAGTTTCCTGCGTTAAACCGGTTTATAGTTTTTTTTTGACACCGATTGACTCTAATTGCTTTCTGTTCCGCCGTCAAAAAAGCGGTATTCAACGAGAAATTAATTTTTTGACAGATAATTCATCATGTAACATTTTTTGAATTGTGGTCTTTGAAATGCCCAATGATTCCCCAATTTCACGATATGTTACATGTCGATCTTTTCTGGGTGCCTGCCGTTGTTGGTGGATCAGTTCCTAGATCGTCGCTAGGGTTGCTCCGTGTTATGTTGTTGTACGCCGAAACCGGTCTGCAAGTGATATTGTTCCTTCTAATTATAAACCAGAATGGTTGGTTCTATATTTTCATACATACCAGCCCCGTTTATCTTGGAAGTGTAATTCATTGTCTGGAAGGGGTATTTTGCCCGAGAAGTATATGTTGCTTCCTGGTGAACGGTCTATCCTTTGGAAAGTAATTTTCTAATTTGTAAAGTGTTTTAATAGTTTTACACTATTATTTTGACGTCTACTCATAACACGCTTTACTTAAATGGGCAATACCGATGTCCGTCCCGCGGTCAGAAAATTGAGGGTTTAGGAAAAGGGTTTTTAATCCCCGACCGATGTCCGTCCCGCGGTAAGGTGGATACACAGGTAGAATGGGCAGGGTAGAATATTATTCCTAGAATAATTAGTATGATTCGTGTATTATCGACACCCTTCCACAGACCCTTACCTATAAATAGAGGAATATTTTAAATAATAGCTAGTAGTGCTTCTCGTTGTTTCGCGTGTGATACCTTTCGACTTTTGGCTTAAAAACGCACCACTTTAATTGGTTAGTGCTTTCGGTGTGCTCCAGAGAAATGGATGTCATGGTAAGTCAGAAAGGTAAAACTCTTATCAATATTTAAACACGCCAGAAAGAAAAGGTCAATTTTGGCCATTGCTTCTGCCAGTCCTAAGCCTGGAAAAAGTGTGAAGGGAAAAATATGAAATAAAATGTAATGGTTTTAGCATTACAAATAAAGTATCTACTACATATTATATCTTATATGTATATATAATATATAATATCTGCAATATAAATTATCATACGGATCCAAGGGACGGACTTCGGACAAACGTCTTGACCCTTTTAACCGCGGGACGGACCTCGAACGTACCTGCGTTTTACCCTGACCGCCGGACGGACATCGGAAACACCGACTTAAATATGCCAATTGATATAGGAAATTGTAATTAAGTAAAAAACCGAGGAAATAAGAATAATACAAAAATTATTCTGTATAAAAAGGCGAGGAAATTTAATTGTACCCGCCATGGATTAGTTGAAAGGTTAGCGAGGTAAACGGTCGGTACTTATCCTTTGTCAAATGATATAGTAGAGCCGTTTTAAGATCTGGCAATGACACCCGGTGCTCTAATAATGGCGAGAGGGTATTAACTGAATTTTCCAGAAATTTAAACAGTACTTGGAAAAGCAAAATCTGGATAGCCTACGGCGTAACGTGTGAGGCAAAGATAGAAACTGTTTTAGATATACACAACCCGCTTCAAGTTAAATACTAATGATGTGCAGAGCGCCTTCGGGTCGGTTTAAATTCTAAATGTAATTAACAACGATCCAGAAAGCATGCGATACGCCTTTGATACAAATTTTCTAAAATTCGTTGTTTAAGTCGAGTGCGTTTTAATTGGAGAAAACAAAAATGATTTAAATTATATATATACGACACAAGAAAACTAAAGAAATTTAGGCCCGGTTGTACGTTTGAAGCTTAAAACTGAGCTGGGCTTAAAATATAAGCTTAGGTCAACACTAAACCTGTTGTACAAAAATGGTTCAGTGGCAGCTCTACTAAACCTATATTTGCAAGTGTTGGTAGAACTTATTTCGAACTGACGCATGCGTATGGAGTAAATTGGTCAAAATATGTTTGTCAAATGAAGATGTCACCTAACTAATTTGGCATTTGGGGGGATTGTTCGTACCTATTAGTTTTTAAGGTTTAAATCAAGCTCAACCGTAAGTTTACTTTGTACAACAGCAATCTGACGCTGAACCTGAGTTCACACTTGAGCCTTCACTAAGCTACAATTGTACAATCAGGCATTAGTGGTGTTAATCATCTACATATTTGTATTTTAAATGGGATACTTGATAAGAAGTCTAGCTTGTTCTAAATCACCATGTTTATATTTTAACTAAACCCTTTATCATCCTTTCGTGACACCATATACGAGGATATATTGAAAAATTCTTAGCCTACTATAGAACCAAACAAAATTTCAATGTCAAAATATTTTATTACCCAACATATTCTCCTCTTAATTGGATACATTTATTACAGCGAACCTGCAACTTCTCTAGACCTTTAAAAAAAAATGTTTCTTCTTGCTCTGCAAACCAGACGTAAACAGCTTTTATTACCTTCTCGTTGGAAAAAAATTTACGACCTTTTAAACTTTTTTTCAGTTGAGGAAAGAGATGATAGTCGGACGGAGCCAAATCTGGTGAATAAGGGGGGTGTTCTAGTAATTCAAACCCTAAATCACGAATTTTTTGCATGGCAACATGAGATTTGTGTGCAGGGGCGTTGTCCTGCAAAAACAAAACACCTTTGGATAGCTTTCCGCGTCTTTTCTCTTTAATTTTTTCCCGTAGAGTGGTCAGTAATGTCGAATAGTAATCTTTAGTTATTGTTCTACCCTTATCCAAAAATCAATCATGATTACTCCATGGCAATTCCAAAAAACTGAAGCAAGAACTTTTCCAGCAGATTTTTGGACACGAAACTACTTAGGTCTTGGAGAACCAGAGCGTCGCCATTCCATGGATTGTTGCTTTGTTTCTGGATCGTAGAAATGTACCCAACTCTCCTCCATAGTAACAATTTGGTTTAAGAAGTCTACATCGTTTTAAAGTCGAGCACAGATCGAACGCGATGCTTCTACCCTTGCACGCTTTTGGTCAACATTCAAACATTTGGGGATCCATTTTGCAGCAATTTTTCTCATGTCCAAATTGACGTGAACTATATGATGAACGCGTTCATATGAAATATTCAGTGCTTCAAATATCCGTTTTAGCCCAATTCGACGTTCTGGTAAAATCATCGATATTTTCGGGGACTGACACAGAAACTGGCCTTCCCGATCGGTCATCATCTTCAATGGAAAATGTACCTCTTTTGAAGCTTGCAGTCCAATTTTTCACGGTCGCATACGAAGGACATTCATCACCAAGGGTATTAAGCATATCTTCGTAAATCTGCTTACCTCTTAACCCTTTTAAATACAGGTACTTGATGATGACTCGATACTACAATTTTTCGATTTTCACAATTTCGGTGGACATCTTTTTTCTTTTAATTTATTGCGTAACTCTGGTTTACTTTTTTTGACGTCAAACTTCTAATAAGTTATTGTTCGTTGCTATGGTAACGCAATATTTTGTTTATGCATGGAACTAGTCTAGACTTACAAGATATCAATACATCCTCGATCTATTAGATGAAAGATTATTTTAGTAAATTCAACTACTTAAACAGAATCCGTAACTGAATCTGTCTCGTTATAAAATAACTAACAGAAATTCATATATAGTTTATGGAGGAACAGGAAACGATTACCAAATAGTCAAACTATCGGTTTCCAAACATAAATTCAACGTTAATGAATACTCGCTCATATCCCAATTCCTTCTCATCAGCAACACTACTTGTATGTGATCTGACTGATATTAGAGATCGCATTTACACGTTTTAGAATAGACCAATCCCTGGACGAAATATCTGGTTTTTATTTTTACATCTGGTAGATACATAAACAATTCGTACGTACTAAACTAACATGTTGAGATACTGCGGTTATTGCTTCAAGCACAATGACGTTAAAGTACCCAGGCTGTCAAAAATTATATTTGTTGACCTTTAACATCCACCCAACATCGACAAACCTATGGCGAAAACTTTCACTTGAAAGAATGTTGCATGCTGTGAAAGACTTTCAATAAGTACAATTTTTGGTCAGTTGCATCAATTGATAGATCCATTTAAGATCCGTCAGTAGCCAGCTCACGTGTACCACAGGTATGTCTCTCCCAATTTACCACAGTTGGAAGGATGTATCTGAAGGTAAGTTGCTGTGAATTTTCAGTGGATATTATGTGATCTGAAGGAAAAGCTGAAACTATGTGGCGTTTAGCTCACGCGTGATATGAAGCGGCGTTGTGTTCTGAATGCCACTGTGAAAGTGGTGCGACTTACACCCGTGATCACTAGGCAGGCTTGTCTAAATGTGATCATAGGGTTGACTACCACATACATCCAGTAAATAATTTGTTCCACAACACCTGCATATTTCGCCTCCTCCGTAAATGGGATGCTGTGACCATATAGCACAGGTTATTGAAGATTTAGGTTTTTCCTTCTCCTCATGAGAGTTGTGCGCTGTCATATCATCTGAACACAAAGCCTAGAGCTTTCAGAGTTCCTTCCTTCGAGCAGGTTCAGAATTGCCTCTAGCTATGATGGCTAAGTCATCACCAGTTGTTATGAACGACAAGCTCAAGAATTTCCTTCTGGTAGACGTGTAAAGGGCAAAGTATGTAGGAGGTATTGGCAGGTTAGGCTTATCCTGTATTTGATTCTATGTATGGTATCTTGTTAATTCTGGCTTACTTTCCACAAGATTAATTATTGGGCTTTCTTATTGCTTTAAGTTTGTGTGAATTTACAACGAACTTCTTTTCTAGTATCACTATAAATATATATCTCTGATTATTCTTAGACCGTACTATAAACAAGGGGTTATGTACACTGAACATTCAAATTAATAGCTCGTCATTATAGACATTTGCATGAAAACTAATAGTTTCGAAGACCGTTTACACGGTTACAGATCAAAAGGAATTGTGTACCTGGCTCGGTCGTAAGCAAACCCATTTCGAAAGCCGCCTTGATGGTTTCAGAAGTTTTGAACTCGAAAAAAAAAAAAGAATAACTATGCGGAACGTAATCGTTTGAGCGATGATTTCTCATCTGAAAATGTTTGACTTCGGAAGTTTAATTTTATTCGGTTTCAGAGCATTTTCGGAAACTTTAAAAGTTAAAGTTTTGTTAGTTGACCCTGTGGCGATGTAAAAAATCAGGTATGGACGTTTTAAGACTGTCATCTAGGAAGCCTTAGATTGGTGGCCGAAAAGAGATCAAAGGAAAGACGAATTGGACTTACAAAACTTCAGAGGCTTGTCTGTCTGTGCTTAACGGGTGCGATGAGAAGCAGCCCGACTACGGCAATGAAAGCCATTCTCAATACACCGCGTTTTGCTCTGCATGTTAAGGAGGAAGCTCAGATTATCTTCGAAGGTGAAGCACTGTCTCATTGGAGATATTGGATTACCCAAGACGGATTTACTAAAAAGACTGGTGAGCCTGATAAGGGGTATTGGTCCCAAAAAGCCTAAAGGCGGAGATGATGAGGTCTCGAAGCATCTGCCTGGTGGTGACGAACCAACCAAACGATCCAAACAATCAAGCTGACGCTTTTTTGGCAGTCGAATTTTTTTATGATCAGTGTATTTATTTGTGAATGCATACTTTTTGGATCATTTTTGCTTCTGCGATTTTGCCGCGATAGGCAGTAACCCCAAGTGTAAATCTAGCGGTGTTTTTTCAACCTGAAAAGTATTTGTTTTATGTATAAAAATTTTTCTTTTTATTTTAAGAAAAACGCATATAAGACGGGTTTATGTCGAGAAATAGTTCCTTTTATATCCTTTCGAGAAATATGATGGTCCATTGTTCTTTTTTTCTACTTTCTAGAGATACGAGATCATTCAAAAAATATTTACGATATTGGCAAATATTTTTATTATCGAGGGTCGTTTTATGAGCGGTGGATATTGGGTGATTATCGATTACGACGAAAAATACAGTTTTCTACACGTTTATAGAGATAAATTCAACTTTTCAGACGTTTATACACGCTTGTAAGCTTTACAAGTAAAAAAATTATTACTGGATTACTTTTTGGCAACGTCGCTAATAATTAATTAACAAGGACGAATATTATGCGTAAAGTTGTAAGCGATGTTGACAATTTTACTCTTAAAAAAGTTTTGTATCTATATTTGTAAAAATTGGGCGTACCAATTAAAAATCTTTATAAGGGATCAATTGATTTGTGAAAATTTCTACATCCATGGGAGCACGGTAAAATTTTCAAAGGGGAATATTGGCAGAAATTTACATCTACCATGGGCGTAGGTCGAAATTTTTGTAAAGGGTTAGTTTATTTGTAATAAATTCCATTTACCATGCATTTTAAAAATGGATTCATAAAATTAAAATTTCGTTAGACCATTTCTTTTCCATGGGCGTACTATGAAATTTTCCAATTATTGGCTAAAATTTCTATGGCCGAATGATAAAATACTTAAAGAGAGTCGATTTATTTGTAACCGTTTCTAATTACCATTGGCCTACGATGACATTTTCTTAAGGGATCAATTCAATTGTAAAAATTCCTATACTACCAACGTAGAATAAAATCTTTGAATGGGATTGATTTGTTACAATTTCCATTTACCATTGGCGTACGATGACATTTTTTAAGGGGGTTCATTTATTTGTGTCTGCAGCAACCGTACTTTTTTTGTAGCCATTTTTACTCCAAACATTTTCCTTACAATCGATTATTAGGGCACTTCGGTTTTCAATTATTACGTAAAAAAAAGAATTTGATATGTAATTTGGTGTGCTGGACGCGGAGAGTGGCGTATCTACAAACTAACGGATTTTTTTTCTCTTCAAAGAAGGACGCAAAATTCCCACTGAGTTTGGTTCAATATAATTTGTCAGGGGTGCGATTTAATACGGTACGGGATATGGAAAAATATCTAAGAAAAGAGGTAATTGAAATACGTGGGTAATTGGTTTCAAATTTTACAACATTACCAATTTTTATTTTCAATAGATTTATCGCCATAAAAATGATTTGCAGGGTTTTCAAATTTTTTCCTCATTTCGTGACGTTAATAGAAAGCTAATTTGGAAATATGGCTGCTAAAACAAAAGAAAAACTGAAGTGACTATGTCGTTAAAATGATTTGCAAAATTAACTATTCATAAAAGTGTAATTTCAAGGAAAATCATCACATGGCTTATTAGATATTGCTAAGCTATTTCTAGAGCTTTTCCAGCTATTATTACTGTATTGGATACATTTATTACAGCGAACCTGCAACGTCTCTAGACCTTTCAAAAAAAATGTTTCTTCTTGCTCTGCAAAGCAGACCTCCACAGCTTTTATTACCTCCTCGTTGGAAGAAAATTTACGACCTTTTAAACTTTTTTTCAGTTGAGGAAAGAGATGATAGTCGGACGGAGCCAAATCTAGTGAATAAGGGGGGTGTTCTAGTAATTCAAACCCTAAATCACGAATTTTTTGCATGGCAACATGAGATTTGTGTGCAGGGGCGTTGTCCTGCAAAAACAAAACACCTTTGGATAGCTTTCCGCGTCTTTTCTCTTTATTTTTTTTCCGTAGAGTGGTCAGTAATGTCGAATAGTAATCTCCAGTTATTGTTCTAACCTTATCCAAAAAATCAATCATGATTACTCCATGGCAATCCCAAAAAACTGAAGCAAGAACTTTTCCAGCAAATTTTTGGACACGAAACTTCTTAGATCTTGGAGAACCAGAGTGTCGCCATTCCATCGATTGTTGCTTTGTTTCTGGATCGTAGAAATGTACCCAAGTCTCATCCATAGTAACAATTCGATTTAAGAAGTCTACATCGTTTTAAACTCGAGCACAGATCGAACGCGATGCTTCTACCCTTGCACGCTTTTGGTCAACATTCAAACATTTGGGGATCCATTTTGCAGAAATTTTTCTCATGTCGAAATTGACGTGAAGTATATGATGAACGCGTTCGTATGAAATATTCAGTGCTTCAGATATCCGTTTTAGCCCAATTCGACGGTCTGATAAAATCATGTCATGAACTGCATCGATATTTTCGGGGACTGACCCGATCGGTCATCATCTTCAATGGAAAATTTACCTCCTTTGAAGCTTGCAGTCCAATTTTTCACGGTCGTATACGAAGGACATTGATCACCAAGGGTATTAAGCATATCTTCGTAAATCTGCTTACCTCTTAACCTATTTAAATACAGGTACTTGATGATGGCTCGATACTCCAATTTTTCGATTTTCACAATGTCGGTGGACATCTTTTTTCTTTTAATTTATTGCGTAACTCTGGTTTACTTTTTTGACGTCAAACTTCACACTGAGAAGTTATTGTTCGTTGCTGTGGTAACGCAATATTTTGTTTATGCATGGAACTGGTCTAGGCTAACTAGATATCAATACATCCTCGTATTCACTAAGAGAAAGTGGGAGATCCTCGTATTGGCCTGATTTATACTACTGTAAAATGTGCTTTTATTTAAAAATAAAAGGCAAACGTGACTTTTGAAAATTTAATTCTGGGAATAGCGACACTGAGAAATGTTGGTAATATTCCGACTCTGTTAAGAAAGTGAACTGAAAACGTACGTAAGCCGTAAAAGGCGAACTGAATTCATTTTTCACGTAGTTCAGATGGGCCTTACGATAAGGTTCCGGCGGACAGCAACGAACGATTTCACAAGCGCAAGGTAGTAACAATGAGAGTGAGTTGATTGAGTGTCTGATAATCTTGGTGTGGTTGCTTTTTATGAGTTAACTCGGAGATATGCAACTTTTTTGCTTCCGTGCAAAGATAGCGGATAAATCGCTTAAATGTTGTGAAAAAACGTGAATTTCTAATCTTAATAAAAAGGAACTGAATGAAGTTGAACAAAATGTACTTTGGTGGAATTTACGTTCAGATAGTTGCGGTAGGGAAATAATTGTATGTACTAGACAAGCGAGATAGCGATATCGACGACCATAATTGGTTAACCATATTCCAATCAGTGTAAAACACTCAGTAGCGTGCAAGCTGTTAGAAATTTTGTATAAAATATGTGATCACCTAAAATACACTGTACTTTCAGGCTAGAGCTACGGCACACAGGCTACTCCAAGGTCAGGCACCTATAAAACGACTACACGGTACTAAATACCACAGGCTGTACGAGGAAATAAAAGCAGATCCCGTCTTAGGAATGCCGGTAGAGCACATGGTCATTCCGAAGTACAAATTGTCAGAAAATGACTCCATAAAATTACCAGAAAGAAAGGACTGGGAAACCGGTCCATCCATAGAGGCACAATCCATCTGATATACAGACGGCTCAAAAACCCCTAAAGGAATCTACGCCACAGTGTTCCAGGCGAAAGTAACAGCCATTGAACACTATGCAAGAGAAATAGCAAGGTAGCGAGGAAAATTGGGATCGACGACACGAGCTGCAGGTGGATAGACTGCATGCTCAGAAGCAGGCTAATAGAAACAACTCTTATGGGGGAGACAATGGCCGTACGTGCAACCAGGGGTTGTCCACAGGGGAGAGTACTGTCCCCGCTGCTGTGGAACCTGGTCATGGACGGGCTCATCAGAACCCTACACAGAGAAGGATTTAACACCATAGGAAATGCAGATGACCTGGTAATTCTTTCCCAAGGTAAATACAACAGTACAACGAGACACAGATTCCAGATGGCTTTAAATGTAGTAACAGGCTGGACTGTGAAAGTAGAGCTACGCATAAGTCCCTCAAAAACACAGATAATTGCGTTCACCAGAAAAAGGAAAAGGGAAGGACTTGGCCCTCTGACGCTTCAAGGTGTACCAATACGATTGTCGGGTGAAGTAAAATATCTTGAGGTTATCCTAGACCCAGGTTTAACTTGGAACCGACACATTCAGCGCGTGATCAAGAAGGCAGAGGCAACCTTCATGGTTGCCAGACTCACTTACGGTTCTAAATGGGGACTTAGAACAAGCATGGTACACTGGTTGTACAAAATGGTTGTCATCCTTAGGATAACATATGACTCAACAGTTATATGAGTGTTAGAATATTGGCAGAAACAGACCTTTGCAGGTTTTGCGTTTTCTAGAACTTGGCAAGGAAAAACCAAGGGCTACAAGCTAGATCGAAAAGCCTTTGTCTAGGCTATGGAGCCTCATTAGGAGATTAAAGCTAAACGAAGTACTTTAATTACATCAGAGCGTCATAATAAACCATCAGAAGGCTACCGCCAGCTCTACCCACTATCTATATCTATTATTATCACATCCTGTTTATGACAAACTTAAAAAAATAGATTGAAACTAAAATTGAAAGGATTATTTAAAGTCAAAAGATACATTTGCAAAACCATCCGTCATCATCTTGTTCTTTTTATTTGAAAAATTAGATACGCTCATATTGTAATGCAAATATTTAGATTATCACGCAATCTTTAACAAGATATTTGTGCGGTAGCCTGTCAAAATATATAAAAGACCACCTTTTGTTCACTCTACATTTATCAGCGAGTTGAATCGGAATAAATGATATACTGTTCTCGACCAACTTAAACACGTTTTGTCATAATAAGATAAGCAGCCGCGAAATATATAATAGTAGGTAGTTTAATCAAATCTTATTGTTAGTGGAAAACAGCTGTGGGTCTTTAAAATCGATGGAATGCAGTTTTGGCGTTCGCATATTTTAAAATGTAAACTTAATGCGGGATAAATATACGTATTACGTTATATCCGTTTAGATCGCATAGTTTCGTATGTTAGTAGTTCATTTTATCGCGATATTTTCCAAAGAATAATCCGATTTTCGAGATAAATTATATCAAAAGAATGCATTCAAAATTTTACCTTGACGTTCCATGCTTGTGTTGTACAGGGTTGTCAGACTATAAGAAACGTTAGTGCCCCACGTTGGGCGCCAATTTGTAACTTAGTCGCTAATTAAAGGCAATATAAGAAGTATTATGATAAATTTCCAGGCCACTTTTGTTATAAGTTTTTTTCCCGCAGCTGTACTATGAACGGTTTCTGATATATCCTTTCTTGGACATCCGGTACACAAATATTAATTTCACTGCGTTAAACTGTGTTGGTATTTTTTTGCTCGATTTTTATCTGGCAAATTAAATATTTCAAATATAAAACCATTGAAAATGCAATTTTTCTTTGGAAAATTCTGTATTGCCTAAGTGACATTAACGTTTAAAATCATTTTTAAATTCACCCAAACACACACATACACAAATTGGTTTAGCGGATAAAAGTTTTACATTGCCGGGTTTCTGAAACGACGAGTTTTAAATTTTAATTCACCTCCCTATGCAAGTTGAATTAATTTTCAAAAAAAAAATAATGTACGGAAAATTATTAACTTAATTACAGTTTCCTGTAAAAGATTGTCGTTTTAGTAAAGCGTGTTATCAATAGATAATTCAATGTCTGTCGTGGCATATAGCGAGAGAAGTAGTTGTTGATTCTTAGTGAACGGTCTCGGTTTTTTGTAAAATGTTTTTCAAAAATAAAAAAAAATGTAACTATTATCTTTGATATCTACGCGAAAATTATCTTAACAATGGTAAAAAATGTACATTCTGTATAGACCTCTCAGTAATACTTTGATGTTTATTCAACAGTACAAATCCTTTAAAACGCGAGATTTACTGTTTCTGACATAATTTTTATTCTGACTGCACACGGGGGTATTCGAGTTAAAATACCTACATTTTATAATATTTAAATTTCATCTACTTTTCTTTGTTTCGCGATGTGTCAGCCAAATCTCACGGATTTATCGTTTATTCTTATTATTATTACCAAGACGGCTGTGACCTTAACCATATATTATAATATATAACTATATAACATGGAAATACAGGGTGGCACAAACACTTTTTTTTTTAATCAAAATAAAAAAAATTATATATACGTAGCAGGCATTTTTAAAGAAGTTTTTTGGAACAAAAATAGACAACATAGTAATGAATATTATAGTCTGTCTGTTGAGCAAAAGTAACAAATTTATGCCAGAGCGTGAGACTAAAGAAAAATTTTTAAACTATTTTTAACTAAAAAAAGGGGTTCTCAAATTGAAAATCCACTAAGAAAACACGAGGATATATTGAAATATTCTTAGCCTACTATAGAACCAAACAAAATTTCAATGTCAAAATATTTTATTACCCAACATATTCTCCTCTTAATTGGATACATTTATTACAGCCAACCTGCAACGTCTCTAGACCTTTCAAAAAAAAATGTTTCTTCTTGCTCTGCAAACCAGACATTCACAGCTTTTATTACTTCCTCGTTGGAGGAAAATTTACAACCTTTTAAACTTTTTTTCAGTTGAGGAAAGAGATGATAGTCGGACGGAGCCAAATTTGGTGAATAAGAGCGGTGTTCTAGTAATTCAAACCCTAAATCACGAATTTTTTGTATGGCAACATGAGATTTGTGTGTAGGGGCGTTGTCCTGCAAAAGGATAGCTTTCCGCGCCTTTTCTCTTCAATTTTTTCCCGTAGAGTGGTCAGTAATGTCGAATAGTAATCTCCAGTTATTGTTCTTATCCAAAAAATCAATCATGATTACTCCATGGCAATCCCAAAAAACTGAAGCAAGAACTTTTCCAGCAGATTTTTTGAACACGAAACTTCTTAGGTCTTGGAGAACCAGAATCTCGCCATTCCATCGATTGTTGCTTTGTTTCTGGATCGTAGAAATGTACCCAAATCTCATCCATAGTAACAATTCGGTTTAAGAAGTCTACATCGTTTTCAAATTGAGCACATATCGAACGCGATGTTTCTACCCTTGCACGCTTTTGGTCAACATTCAAACATTTGGGGATCCATTTTGCAGCAATTTTTCTCATGTCCAAATTGACGTGAACTATATGATGAACGCGTTCGTATGAAATATTCAGTGATTCAGATATCCGTTTTAGCCTAATTCGACGTTCTGATAAAATCATGTCATGAACTGCATCGATATTTTTGACGACTGACACAGAAACTGGCCTTCCCGATCGGTCATCATCTTCATTGAAAAATTTACCTCTTTTGAAGGTTGCAGTCCAATTTTTCACGAAGGACATTGATCACCAAGGGTATTAAGCATATCTTCGTAAATATGCTTACCTCTTAACCCTTTTATATACAGGTACTTGATGATGGCTCGATACTCCAATTTTTCGATTTTCACAATTGCAGAGGACAACTTTTTTCTTTTAATTTATTGCGTAACTCTGAATTACTTTTTGACGTCAAACTTCACACTGACATTTCTAATAAGTTATTGTTCGTTGCTATGGTAAAGATGGTAAATCAATATTTTGTTTATGCTGGTCTAGGCTAACTAGATATCAATACATCCTCGTATATATGTATTTACATGTTTATATATTTTAATCATTTTACAAAACTAAATAGTATTTTTCACTTGAGATATTGATATATACAGGACTTCGTACCAAAAACTTATGACACTCTGTATATAGACAAAAAAAATGTTGTATCAAAATATATTTTTCAAAACGACTTCCCCTCCATTATTTCGAAAAACGTGGCTTTCCCTAGTTGACAATTTTTTTGGAGTATTTTAAAGTTGATGATGACTTCCCTGTAGTTCGGCTGTTGGGAAGCGTAGAAGAAGGAGAAGAAGAAGAGTTGAAACGTGGTCTGTGAATATTAAATTCCGGTGCTTCTGCCGTCGCGTCCGATGGCAATCTCGAATGAACGAGCAACCGACGACGCTACGTTCCGCATCACAACGCATCGCACCCGGTATCTTTCACTCGTCAAGTTCATCATCCACTTTTTTTTTATTCATTCCAAGAGGTAACAGCAGTTCCAGTTCAAGTATAATGTTGAAAAAAAATTTAAATTTATTATATTAATATAAAAAAACTTATATATAACTTATATAATGCTACACACAGGCCTTTTAGGATAATTTCCTTCCATTGTTTTCTATCTCTTGCTTTCGCCTTCCAGTCCGGTCCAGACCTAGCCATCCAAGTCTTTTTGTACTTATCACGCTGCTCATTTCTTGCTCTCCAAATAAACCTCTTATTTCCTGATTTGTTCTTCTTTTCCATACCCCTTCTTCTTTTTTCCCTCCTAATATCCCTCTGAGTATTTTCCTTTCCTTTATTTTCCTCTTCTTTACTCAATATCCAAGTTTCACTACCGTATAGTGCCGTTGGTCTAATAACTTTTTTGTATAGATGTAACTTGTTCTTTCTAGCTACCTTCTTTGAAGTTATTATTTTATTTAGGGCTCCTTCCTTTTGTTAGTCTTCTTTCTATGTTCATCTTCTCATCGCCATCCTCCTTAATAACTGTACCTACAGATTGCGAAAGGGCATTTCGAACCGTACGATTTACACAAGCACGACAAGGAAAATGGATGGAGGTGTTTGGTTTTGCCTAATAGTGCATGAGCTCGAAAAGGAGTCAACGATGACAAGACAAAAATATCATTTGTACAAATTAGAATGCGCTTCTGGCAGTGGACATTCGGCCGGCCTCTAGAACTAAATACACGCCCTCGCTGGCCACGCACAGTTGTTCTTTCTCTCTCTTTCAAGCTGTTTTTCTCATATTTCCTTGTCGTGCTTGTGTACATCGTACGGTTCGAAAAGCCCTTTCGCAATCTGTATATCTAGCAAGACTAGTTAGTGAACAGGTAAATCTCGTGACAGGTTTTTATATCATTTAATAAACTGTGCCTTACATGTACTAAATTGATTATTTTGATTTGATTTAAAATGTATTTGATTCCTTTTAGGGCAATTATATAAAAGCTTGTTTTTAAAAAGTTTTTTTACTATTAATGTATTACACTAAATGTCTTAAAAAATAGTACCAACATTTCTCTTTAAAAGGGATTTATATTTAGGAAAGATTCCAAGGACGTGTAGCAGTTAGAAGTTTATTTTAAAAATTTTATGACATTGCGTTACCTTGAATAATGCGGGGTAATAAATCAAGAGACTGAAGGGGCACCTAGGTATTTAGCAAGTGCATGTTTGTCAGAAAATATGTTCTCGATATTAAATTCTGAGCTTGAAGTCGCTTTCTGTACCTGTACCCTGAAGGTATGCACCTGTAAGTTTACTTCCTTTAAAAATAGGCCAATACACAACAACGATTTTAAAAGTTGTGACATAATTTTTTTTTCTCCTAATGTAGGAAAAAAAAACAAGAGTAAAAAACGTTTTTAAAAACAACAGGATTTAAAAAAAAATTATTTCACAACATTCAATCTCGAAAAAAAAAGATTTGATATTAAATAAAATAAGGGTAGATAATTTCACCCCTTTATAATCCAACAGGAAAGTTGGAAAAAATACCGGTGGTTACTCGTTTTGAGTGCACGGACATTACAAAATTTCTAGTTTCCATCTTTACTAAATTTTGAGATAAAAAATAAAAACTAAATTTTATCCAGCATCTTTCAAGGGTGATATCTCTACTTTTCTTTTCTTTTCTCTACTTTTAATGCATTGAATAGACATCTTTTAAATTTTTGACGTCTTTTCACGGACAGGTCTATTAGCTTAAGCGATTACATGGAAAATCGCATATTTTCTAAGGTCGATAAAGCTATATACAATATATACATGATATATCAACCTTCAAAGATGCGTTTTAAAAGAAAATTGCTTTTCGGAGGAAATATTTACAGAAATTGCCGAAGAAAATTTCAACAAAGTTGCTTATAAAATTCGCAGTCGAATTCAAATTGTACGGATTCAATCGAGTTTATAACTCTGTATATAAAATAAATTCAGTTTGAATGCGGAAAACTTTTCTGTAATAGATATCTCAAATCAAAGTTGTTTCGAACGATGAAACAACAAACCTACCAGTAGAGTGTACACTAATAGAACAGTTCATTTAGTCGAGATTTGGTTTGAGAAAGTGGAGTGGCTCTTTCTCCTACCCCACAGCGACCTTTGCATATCCATTATGGTCCTCCCTATTTTTAGAGCTCGATACATAGCTTTATTCTGGATACTGCCTCCCTTGATGTCTTGAAGTTGAAGTATAGATGTCTTGAAAGTGAAATTAGAGATGGCTTGAAATGGAAACTAGATGCCTAGGGGTATCCTAGTGGTGTAACAGTATCCTCCTAGCAGAGGCAGCTGTTACCTGGCAGTTGTAACTTGGCAGGGTATCTTGACAGCGGTAACCTGGCAGGGTATCTTGGCAGCGGTAACCTGGCAGCTGTGCTTACCACAGCAATTTGGTAAAACTTAAGGTAAAATTGGAGAGACGATAAGGTATGTCTTTACTGTAAGACTGTCGGTAACGGAAAGAAAGGGCGATGGTTTTCAAAATGGAATCGTCCGTTGACATCATATGTCAATTGTCTTAACGGTCAACGAGAGTAGGAGAGATTTAGATCACAGAACTGTATTGGGAGTGGTCGATAGACCTGTTACATAGTCTCTGAGACATTCCGCAGGTACTAAGTAGAAGTAATGGGGCACAATAGATCTTTTAGGTATCAGTGAATGTCACCCCATACCAATAAATGTAAAAGTTTGATATCTTCTAATATTTTCTTGATGTTGAATATAGATAAGCCAAATAAAAAATTATAGCAAAGTATTGAATTCTATTCGATTAAATCATATTAAAATCTTGGGGGAATAAGTAAACGGTTCCGTTTGAAATGCAGATTCCGTCAATAAAGTATTTGCAGATGTTATCACCGCCATTTCAATTTGCATGGGAAACAGAGTAGAAAGTGCTGAAAATAAGTTAAATTCTTTGAATTGCAGCCGAATGCAATGGTTAACATTCCGAGTAGTGGAGGATAATTCAATTATGAGATGAAAATTTCGTCCAGACAACGGATATAATCGCAAAAGGTCCCGAATGCGTTCTGGTCTACATTAAGCGGCCGGAAAGCGTAGTTTCGGATTTTGGCAATATGCTGAGGGCCAGAACGCGTTTTGGGCGTATTTTTCGGCCATTGGCTGAAATCGGTGTTTGATCCTAACATATATAAATAAGACTATGAACGCGATTATGAAAATTAAGACAAGAAGCGCCATCTATGCTTCAGGCGCGGGACTTTCAGCCCATGTGTTATGTGTGTATCCAAATTTTCTTGATTGTTTAGATTTTATTTGTTTGTGTAAGACCAAATTGTTGTTTTAGTACAATTTCTGGACACACAGTACCTGAACCAACATATATTCGGATAGAATGTTTGAGACAGTTCAAAATGCTTCTGACAATCAAAGTCTTAATGTTAATTAATATTAATTTACAAATCTAGAACCTTTTTGTTTCAGTTTTATCAAAAAATTTCCTGTCATCGAAATACATATTTTTCTGGCAACTCCTCCTTTGTTTGAAAACGACATATCATCGATGTAACTCTATAAAAAAAAAACTACAAAAGATACAAGCGTTCGAAGCTTGCTTGGAAACTCTAAAAATGAAGTGTCTATTCAGTTTCTCTATAAAAGCGACTCAATTTTCAAAATGGGCCATAACGGGACCCGTATTTGAATGATAGCCTCGTCGTAAAATCAACCCAACTGGCTCTAAACTGAGATACACAATATATATATGTTGACAGATGTTAGATTGTTACGAGAGCGTTATTCAAAATATTTTTCTAAACTATCACCTAAACATATTTACGAGACCTAAACGATTAAATACATTGATTCAAAATATATTTTATTTACAACCCTTGTGTAACGTATATAGAATGTGTTTCAGTTTTATTTAAGTTCCAGTTTGTCCAACCTTTGGAATGTTAGTCATAATGATTATTTCTATTGAGTTGACAGAAGTTTTGATTTGATTCATATGAATATTGTTGCTGACGTAACAGTCACGTGATGGTAAAGCTCCACCGTACTGTATAGTATTAGCAGAACTATAAATGAAAAATAAAAATCTCTTTTCTCTTTGATTGAATAGAAGAGCAAAAATAGGAATTCACACACTTCCCTCCCGCGAAATTACCACTGAACTATACTGTCCGAGGGTTTAGTGTATCGCTCAACCCTCCCACCTATCCTACTATACAGTCAGTCAGTCTGTTTTGAAACATAAACAAAAACCTTTCTAATTAAACGTTAGACGACCCAAGTTTCGTGTGACACACGAGTCGATTAGATTTTTTCTCGATATCCCTTGGTATGTGTTTGTTTTTTTTGTTTGGATAACGAAAAAAATAAATTGAAAGAAAAATAAGGGTAGTAATTCGAATCAGAATTAAATTTTGCGAGGTTTGGAATTTGGAACAGATAGTTAATTGAAAAAAAAAATTAAATCTTTTAGGATATTTTTTGATCTGGGTTGGGGGATAAAATGAAATATAAGAATAAAAAAAACTTCTGGAAAACAAAAAAAAAAGGTAAAAAGAAAACTAAACGTTCTCAGGATATTTGAAAGAAAAGAAAACACGTGCAAAAGATTAATGTGTTCAGTAAAAAAAAAAAACTCTTTACTTCTTCTACTAGTGGAGGAAGAAGAATGTAGAGGGGAATAAAAACATAATGGGAACGTGATAAAATGGATTTTTTGCAATAAATTACATGACAATTAAAAAAAAAAGATATTTATTAGTTTTTTCAATGTCTCACCATTCTCTAAACAAAAATTGAACGTTCCTTATTGTTTGGTTATTTCCTATAAATTTAGAAGGACATTGTATATATCAAATCTTCACATTTGACGTCAATAATAAGAGAAATGATGAAGGTGATGTGGTAAAAATACGTCAGATACGAATCTTCCACCCACGTAATTAAAACGAAACAGATGTATTGGACTTATTCCAATTAATGTCAAAATATTGTGTAAATAACATAAAAATCAACAAGTTGGACGTCGAAATGTAGTTGACGGTTCATTTTCCTACGCACAAAATAGACAAACAATCGACCAAGTAAAAAGCGTGAAAAATTAGACGGAAATGTTCAGATCAGTGCCGGGTTTTATAATACAAATATTTTTTTAAAAACAGAACGTTATTCAATTCCAATTTATACGAAAAGTATTGAGTTTTTTTAAACTTTTAAGCAAAATATTTTCACGTCAATTATTTAAACAGTTTTAGTTTAAAATAAAAGAGGGGAGTTCAAGAATATTTTGTTGATCATGATCCTGTCTTGTATCCCATATATTCCGGCTCCTCGTCTAGAGCCTGTTTTAGAGCCATAAGTGTACCAAATGAGATTCGCTGTCATGCTTCCCAGTTCTTTCTGGTAGATTTATACTCAAATGTTGCTCTAAACCTTTAACCGTAGAAAAAAACTAGTTCTTTGAAAATTCTGGAAGTTGCATATTCAACTTCAATGATATAAACTTTTTGTTTTTTAATAAAAGCACCCCTCCAACCTATTAACTAATGCGATCGATATAAAGCGTAATGGTGCTTTACGGACCACCACCACACATATACGTTTATTACGAAAAGTTTTAAGTTACACCACTTTATATTAAAATTTGATTTAGTGCAACTTCGATGTGGTTTATGACGGTTTCAAAAGGGATTTAATAAAGATAAATTAAAAACGAGATTACGCTTTTTTAGTTGAATAAAAAAAAAGGTAAAGCCATTTTTAACAGAGTTTTAAAAAAAGGGGTTATAGATTTTGTTTTGTTTATGTAACTATTTTAATCTCATTGGTATTGCTTTATGAACATTTTTAATCATAATGGACCTTTTGACCAAAAAATAGAAGTGATGGTACAAAGCTCAAGTTGGTAGGATTATTGAAAACTCCATCAAAAATGAAATAAAAAGTCCTCATCGATTCGATACCTGGAAAAAATTTACTCGGGTTTTACAGAAAAATGGTGAGTTTTATCATAAAATTAGTTCAGACAAAAATTGTAGAACAGATATTCATTCCTTCGATTGGGTTTTGCTCAACAGCACTTGAACTGAAGTGAGTGTGAGTTTGACTGGAGAGATTCCATGTAAGCTCTCGCAGAAGCAGGGTATGTGAGTTGGTGTTTCATCATATACTTCACATTTCCTGCACATAGGTTCACTAACTTTTGCCCATTTTGTGCAGATGTTTCCTGTCTTCAAATGTCTCTTAATCAGTTTCAATGGCCTGGTAGAGAGTTCCTTGTCTACCTTGTTCAGTAAACTCTTTGTATGGAGATGTTCTTGTGTCGACCTCCATTTGAGTTTGTGTTCCCTATCTAACCAGACACTTATCTATAAAAATGTATAAATACTTTTTTCCTAAGAGCCACCGTTTCTGAGATATAACGATTCAAAAAGTTGGAAGAGTTGTAATCGTCATAATATGCACACGTCTTCACGCTACCTTTGAGGTGTGATTCTGTTTAATTGAATCATACAAGGTATTGGCAAGGGTTGGAAGTGTTAAAAATCGGTGTAAATAAAAAAAATAGGGAAATTTATTCGTCTTGTTCGTAATTCTCTAATGCTTCTGCTTCCTCTTGTTCTTCTTCTTCATCCTGGGTGCTAGTAAATTGCTTCAATAGTGATACATCGCATGTTTCCTCGTCAGTATCAAACGAATAATCTTTTGGTGATTCAACATTGCTGGGCTTGACAACTTTTACATGCTGGAAAACAAAACTTTTTTGCAAATAGGCCAACTTTTTTGTAACCACATTTAGCTGCCCTTAAAGCACTTCAGAGCTCTAAGGTAACATCTCGGCTGGTATGGGAATGCGACGAAGAACTTAGAAGACTGGCGACTCGGAACAGTGTAACACTGGATTAGGTCCCAGGTCACAAAGGAATCGCTGGCAATGAAAAAGCTGACGAAGTGGCAAGAGCAGGATCGTCAACACTGATGAACGGACCCGAACCAACTGCGAGCATCCCCAGATGCTCCACTAGGTCATGGTTAAAAGGGTGGATAAAGGAACAACACAAAAAACACTGAAAGAATACGCCCAGGCAAACATATGGGAAAAAATTTATAAAAGAACGAAAAGAACTGCTCTCAATGGGCAGGAACAAACTACGCACCATCACGGGGCTTCTTACGGGACACTTTCCCACAAATGAGACGGAGACCTTACATGCAGAAGATGCAAAAAGGTCACCGAAACAGATCTGCACATATTAAGCAACTGTGAGACGCTGGACCACAGGAAGCAGAAACTGTATGGAAGACCCCAAATGACTCCAGAAGATTCTTAGGAAAAAAGGTACTTATACCTTTTTTATAGATAATTATCTCATCTACAATTTTTGCCTGAACTAATTTTATGATAAAACCTACCGTTTTACTGAAAATCGCAGAAATCCCGTTTTGTGATTTTTGATCCCAAGTAAGTTTTTTTCCAGGACTATTTAGGTTTCATTTATGATGGTTTTTTGACCATTCCTATCGACCTTGAGCTGGCTACGAATTTTTGTACTCTTGAATGTCTAATTCGACCGAAAAATATTGAATTTATTCAATTTTTAAAAACAATTTTCCAATTTTAATTTAATGGTAACAATCTTTACGTTGAAATATATTTTCAAAAATCGGATAAACTTTGATGTTTATTTGTCTAGACGTAGGTAATGCTATAGCAATATTTTACGCGCTATAAGGATATTGATTGAATGGGGAGGACTCTGGATATATTTTACGACTTGATTCCTTTTCATCTTCACGTGTTATTGAACACAGTACTCAGTTCGACATAAATTTATGGCCGGTGCGTGATATGGAATACTATTTTCGAACAGATAAGGTAGATATCTTGTAACCGCCTTCATTTTTTGCAGAATTTGCGTTCAAATATTGTAGACTGTGATATATTTTAAACTAAAACTGGCAACAACGAATTCAGTTTCTCAGCTCGATTTTAAAACTAAAAAAGGACGATTTTATTGGAACATATATTTCATTGTACATTTTATGCTGGAAGTTCGTGTTTTCGAATTCGACTGTCTTCGTCCTTTTTTTTTTCTATCGGAAACGGAAAAGTGAAACAGATTGAAACAATTTTCTACTCTTCTCACTGGGAGAAGAGCGATGTAATAGTGCAATCAGAAACACAATAATATTACTCTTCTGGAAAATATTTCAAAAGAAAAATGATGAATCGGATAGAAATTCGGTCGATTAAAAAATATATCTACACTCAATTTTACGAGGATAGGTATATTTCGAAGAATTACGAAAAAGTAAAAAAAAAACACGAATTAATGAATCCACTTTAAAAATTTTATCGTACGCCCATGGTACTTGAAAATTTTTATAAATATATGAACCCCTGGTAAATGGAAAACTTTACAAATGAAATGAAAATTTTACAGTACACCTATGATGTAAAAATGTTTTTACAAATAAATGAGCCCCTCGCAAAAATTGTATCGTAAGCCACTGGTAAGTGAATATTTCTTATAAATAAATTGAACTTTTTCATCCATAATAAAGAAATTTAAAAAAATAAATTAAGTCCTCATAAAAATTATAAAGTACCTACGCCTATGATGGAAGAAAAAAATCGTTTTCAAGTAAATTAGCCCCTTACAAAAATTTCGTACGCCCATGGCAAATACAAATTTTTTACAAATGAACCAACCCCTCATGAACATTTTATAATACTCCTATGATGTATAAATTTATACAAATAAATGAACCCTTTAAAAAAATTTCATCGTACGCCCCTGGTAAATGGAATTTTTTTTACAAATGAACTAACCCCTCATGAAAATTTTATAATAAACCTACGAAGTATGAATTTTTTTACAAATAAATGAACCCTTCGCAAAAATTTTATCGTACGTCCTTGGTAAATGAAAAAGGACCCAAAATGCTTCACTAAAAACATTAACTACCTATTTAGAAATTAGTGTTTTCGATAGTGTTTCACCCCCAAAACATGAATTGAATTATATAATAATATATCATCTCAGCTCTTTCCTTTCACTGCTGACGTTCGATTATGGGTTAGAGGATCCCAGAGTGCAAGGACGCTCATCCAGATATCGGGAGTCTGGAACAAGGTTGATGCTGACGGGAGCGGACGTGAACAGTTGCCAACTGGTAATGTTTCCAGATGTATAGTCGGCAATATTACCGAGCACTGGAAATTAATGTTTGTCTATTAGATTTTTGTCGTTTCATCCAATATTTCTATGTCAATTCTAATAATTAAAAACCTTATTTATTACAAGGAATATGTTCAATCACTGGAACCTCCTATAAATGCATTTATTTTTGAATAGCCACTTCCTTTTTACTGATGAATGAATCTCGTAAACGTAATATTACAAATTGCCATAAATACCATCGACAAATTGTCGTTTTTGCAACGAGACACCGCTTTGTGGAAACACAAAGTTAAACAATTATCGTATGGGACACTAGGACCGCGTTTACGGTCTCTATAATATGTCGAGGTTATATCTTGAAACACGTATCTACATACACCGTTTAATGCTCTTTTGCATGTACACGGTATACAACATCCTGTGGATTTATATGTTGTCATTAAAGCTTCGGGTGCAATGTACACTCGGAAACTATGGACTGGAGGAGTTTGAGAGCTTTACGAGATGTTTCATTTGAATTTATACTGCATGAAGTTCTTGTATATGAAAATGGGAAAGATAAAGTTTACAATAAAACAGAGAAGGATCCACTGAAAGCGATCCAACTGCTGTATTTTGCAGTATTCGTTAGATTTATGTAGAAAAATGTTGGATTTACTTTATAGTGTCCTGCGACTGCGTATATATCAAATGGGAAAAGTATAGTGAACTAACTATGATCAGGGACGTAGTAGTATGGTTCCAAGGTGGACCCATAGCTACATACAAGCATTAAGCAATACTTAGGCAGAAATCGGGAGAATGATCTTTAGCCTTGGCCGATATACGACTGTGTTTCAAGCAGAGACGATTGCCGCTATTGTCGCCCAGGGTGATCCTGGCAAGACTGCATCCCTTGATTTCATCCCATCTGTCTGTATATTGGGATGACCACCAATAAAAACACACAGGTCCGGATTTATGCAAAAAGAAGCTGCTCAAAATCACCTGTGGTGGTATAACGATTTTTTTCCAGTGTAGATATCGAAGAGCGTTAGTGGTTGGTGCTAAAAATAAGGCAATTAGCCTACTTCATCTGGTTTTGTTCAGAAATTAATGATTAATGAGTTTTATAGATTTCATTAATAGAATCTAGCGGGCTTATTGTTCTTTTGCTGGTTGAACGGGCTTCGTGAAATTGATAAAACGATATTAACGGTCGATGATAAAAAAAACATCAATTCATTGTTTATCTATTGATAGCGGAAAAAAATATATTAGGAATGGTTCAATTCCAGATAACCACCATTCAAAAGAGTCGTAAAATATTGTTTTTCGATCGCAGATTATTTTGTTCGATGGAAATAGGCCGAAAGGGTTACGGACTTTCCATTACGTCACTAAATAACATGAAAATCCCATTTATACCAGCAACTTTTTTAATTTTAAATAGGACACACTATATATTATTAATTTTTCTAGTTAGGACTTAGGTCAGGAGTTTATAGAGGATGTATGTATGTATGAATGATGGGATGACATTCACTGAGACCTAAAAGATCTACTTAGTTCCTGAGGAGCTCCTTTAGTCCTATTTCCCTGAGTAATTTTAGGATATCTGCAGGTTTCAACTTAGATAAATGTCTTTCAGTCCCCCTCTTCGCTAGTTCATCTGCTATTTCATTTCCAACCACAGTAAGGTGACTATATTGTTCTCGCCTAGTTCATTGAATATGCCTAGGCATTTCCACACCATTTTGGAACTGATTACACAAAAGAGCTCAGTGCTTTAATGACATTATGATATTCTTTTGCCTGTATAGAGGATGGTCCAACAATTCGATGTTTTTTTGCAATAAAAACTCAATTGTCTTTCGAGCTGTGTAGGAACTTGCATTGTCTTGGTGGAGGATGGAGGGTTGAGTTATCGAAACTCAGCAATTCCTCCCAACCAACAAATCGATATGTACCAAATGTGGATCTCCTTGTTGCAAATAAAGCGCAAGGAGTGATACTTTGGAGCTATACTACTAGAACGTCCATAATCTATTTTTGAGATCGGTTAATAGACAAGACAAAAATACATAAAAAAATATACCTTTCGAATTGGAATCCTCCTTTTCTATTCGATTAAAAAGCACACCAAACGGAATGGCAAGTATAGGCAGAAGGATAATAAGATTAAGACGTTAATATCAACAGTAATATTATAAATTCCGTTTTCAGAGATACAAATAGTGCTAATATTCAGTGCTACGGTTCCCCATGACAGTCACAAATTACAGAAGTAATTCGAAAAGATGAAGAATAATTGCAATGCAATCTTTTTCGTTTATTTCTATAAGACAGCAATGGATATATAATCAAAGCAACGTTGTCAAACTTTAAATTTCATAAAAAACAGTTGGGTAGAATGGAAAATAAATTTTGAAATCGAAAAAGTAAAAAGATTTGGTGGTATTTCGGTAAAAATTGGTATCATTTGTATTACTCCACGAAAAAACTGTACACAGAAGTATTTTTTGTCATCAATATTAATGTTTTTATTTTGAATAATTTAGAAATCGTTATAAATATTTTCAGTATGTTTAAAGACTTAAAAAGCCTGGCAACGTTGTTTGAATATTCACCGCAAGCTATTGCTAATTGTCTAGATCATTATTAACCAAAACCCTTGTCTTCGTTTTGTTCTTTGTAACCACCAGATGGTCTCAAAGATTTCCCATCGGACGAATTGGATTTTAAAACGGAGACAAAGATGGTTTTATACCCTTTTTAGATGATTTAAGCTGATTTTCTGGAGTATTAAGAAAATTACTGTTATTATTAAAAGCGTCTCGAGTAGATAAAAGAGAAAAATATGACAGGGTTTTCTTTGCAAAGAAAAAGTCTTCATTTCGTAGAATATCTTCAAAGAAGCGATTTCTAATTTTCTGTCAGTTTATTCTTTATATTTATTAATTTTTTATGTTGATTTATTCCACCAAAGCTAAACTTACAACAAAATAAATTAGTCCCTATGGTCAGAAGTGACTCAATTATTTAAAACAAACTTCATATGAATGGTATTTTCTCTAAGTTTTGGTGGAATATACACGAACTGTCAGTAGGAATTCGTTAGCAATAAATCAATTGGCCAAATTCCATAAGCGTACTTAATACGAATTTAATAATGAATTCAGATTTATGCAAAACGTTCAGCACTTACTTTTAAAGATGCCTCATACATAATAGACTTACCTGAAACAAAAAAAATGATCAATTTCAAAATAAAAAAAACCCTGAATTACAAACCACAATAATGTACGAAACTAGTGTTTACCGTAAGCCAACACACACTAGCAGGTATTTGAATTTTGAATCAAATCATTCTATAAGCGTTAAAAAAGGAATAGTAAAATCTAATGATAATCAATTCATGAAGGAGAAAACTTTGCTGAAAAATGTTTTAAATGCCAATAATTACCCGGCAGAATTTGTAAATAAAGAAATTAAGAATATAGAGAAGGGCTCATTGTTAATACCCCATAACAATAACAATAATATTAATAATTCAGCTAACATAATTTTTAAAAACTTGACAATACCGTATGTTAAGGTTTTATCTGAAAGAATTAAGAAAATTGGTAATCAATTCAATATTCGAACTAGCTTCATTTCTAACAATACGTTGAGATCTATACTAACAAAAACGAAACCAAAAAATGAAGAACAATCTTCAAAAAACTGCATATATCAGATATCTTGCGACAAATTCTATTTAGGTGAAAGATCTAGACCATTGAAAGTCCGAATAAATGAACATAAAAAGTATATCAAAGACAGGGAGTTCTTCAAGTCAGGTATTTGCAAACATGCTTGGGAAGAGGGGCATAAAATTCAATGGGATTCGACAAAAATAATATTGAATGAGCCCAATAATAAAAGACGAAAAATCAAAGAAAGTGCTTTAATACAACTAAATTCAGATAAATGTGTAGCTAGTATTTCAGCCGAATGTAGTCATATTTGGTTACCAATGTTAGAAAGAGAAATTTCCAATAATCAATTACCTGCGTTATCAGGATAGCATCTTAAGTTTTTATCCAGGTTTTCTTATGATTTATCTTTGGAATGGTTGTTAATCGATACATACTTCAATACACAAAATCACCAAACTGAGTTATACATATTTTGAAAACAAAAATAATCATAGACAAAAAAGTAACAACAAACGCGTTTTTATTAACAAAATTTCCAAAATAAGCGAAAAAAAGCGCTATCCCAATAAAAACCGTTCCTGGAACGTGCACTTTACTGGATTCCATTTCTAGTGGACTACATATCGTTAGAATGTCATAAGATAAAATATTTTATTTCACATTTTACCAGAGATGTGATCTACTATGAATGGTCCTTAATAAAATTTGACAACAAAGTTTTGTAGTCTTAAACTTCAAAATATTATTGATTGTCTAGTTGTCAAAATTTTTCGTTGTGTCAGATAGGGACCAAAAAATTATTTCTATACTAGTTAATCTTGACAACGGTAGCTGGAACGCTACCGAAACGTCGAAATAAAAAATAAAAAACATTATTGTGGTTTGATTTCCAAAAAAAATAAGAAAAAAGAATAAGTAATGCCACAAGGAACTTTCAGAAGATACCTAAATTACAAAATTAGACTACCCAGTATTATAAGGAGAAAAATGGTTGCGAAATTACGAAACCATTTCATATTGGTAGTAATTTCTAACTTTTTTGCATTTCAAAATAGTTACCAGTATTAAAATAATAATAATTTTCCAGATTATCTAATAACTTGTAGAGGAACTGTATCTTACGGCCCACATAATCACCAGATTTATCTCCTTTGGATTTCTCTTTATGTGGATATTGCAAATTCAGTATTTATGGTAATTTTTGCATTCAAGAGGAATAAGGAATTATTACTCCTCTTTTTTTAATGATTGTCGTCTAATGACACCCAAAAGGAAGTTATCTACCTTTTCATTCAACTCCGCAATATTCTTCTCTAATCGTTAATTTATTTCCTTAAATTTTATTCTTAATTTAGTACGGGAGCTACAAGTTAATTGAGTGGCTGAAATTCCAATTAAATTTAATTGTCAAATAATAATTATCGACAGACTTTAACTGCTCGTTAACCGGTGAAGTCGACTGTTAAGTTGGCATCTCTTACGCAATATCTGCAGTCTAAACAAAAAACTAATTTCTTAATGAGTGTAGGATTTCGAGAAAATTCACTTATTAGGAATAATGAGCCAGGGAATAATAGACGTAGAGGCGAACATTCAGGATATCTACAAAATTTTATCAGGAAAAACATCGATGTCCCCGTGTATTGAGAGCACAACCAGGGAACTTAGCCTTTCGTGTGACATTCTATTTCTTAGAAAGGTTTTTGCTCTTTTAAGAGTAGAAAAACATCTGTCGACACTGGCTGTAGCAACAGGAAAAGTAGAAAGAATAACCAGTAAATGATGAAGAGCAGGGACAAAATTTTTGTTACAGTGCTCCAAAGCCTTTAGGGTTTCGGTATTTCTGTCTAAATCTTCACCCACTTGATTGCACCATAAGTAGTATTTACCATGAAGAGCAGACAGCGAGTAATTATCTTCAATATACATAGAAAGCTGCTTTAGCTGACTTGCATTTTCATTTGAGGCAAAGCCTGGGAATAAGCTTTGAAAAGCTATTAGTTTGGTGGAGTTTGTTTCAAAACGATCTTGTAGATTCATTATATGTTGGAATCATCGTTTTTCTAGTATGTGTTTGAAAACATTTCGGGGGGGTCCGGACCCCCTGGATACGTGCCTGATTCTAAAAGCTTCTATACATGTCCCTAGAGGTTGTATTGTTTTCTTTACAAAGTTCTACCGTATGAATCTTTATAAGTTATCACAGAATACAGTCTAGACTTAATTGTGGGAGGGTCCGGACTCCTGGGCCTCCCTCCTGGATACGTGTCTGATTCTAGAAGCTTCTATACATGTCCCTAGAGGTTGTATTGTTTTCTTTACAAAGTTCTACCGTATGAATCTTTATAAGTTATCACAGAATACAGTCTAGACTTAATTGTAAGTGTCAGCAGAGTCTGGCTCATTAGGCCTTGGCTCTATCTATCTATCTATTTGATATAATGAGTACCTAGACCATCACTGGGCTAATTTTGAATACAAACATTTTTTTTAAAGAGTTTTTCACGCCATTTTTGTTGTTAGTTGATTGTAATATCGTCTTCGAGGTTAACACAAGTCAGAGATGTGAGAATTCATGAATAATTGCCAAAGCTAAAATTGTACAATTGGAAATTCGTGGAAGTAACAACTCGTTGGGTTTCCAAAATTTAATGTTTGAATCAAAGGGTACAGCGGTCCAATGTTATAATTATCGTTTCGGAATGGTTAGAAGTGGAGGAAAGCTAAGTGAGGGTAAGATTCTATCTAAAACAGTTGTTTTCGGTGTAAAGAAGAGATCGGATTCATTGGCGTAGAAGAACGTTATTTTTTAGTGAATAAAGTTAATAGTTTTCTTAGAATGTCCTTCCAGGACAACGAGAAGGAAATTAATGTTACGTTGTTTGCATTGAAACAAGTTGTAATGTGTTTTAATAACAAGAAAATTTTAATAATTTTTGATAATGAAAAAGAATTTGACTTTTGGTGGAATAAACAAGAGGTGGATGTTTAATAAATCTTATTTAATAGTACATAGGCTCAAACAGATGTAGGGTAGACATTATTTTATATCTAATTCATTATAATATCCAAAATATGGTGACATCTGGTTCTAGAATATACATTTTTTCTATATCGAAGAGAAAGATAAAATTTTAAAGTGACTCTTTAGGGTTTTAATATCCGATGCCCATGGGAAAGTATTTTCTATTTGTATACAGGATGTTTTTATAATAATACTAGCATAAAAACACCGTACCCTTGAATAGCGTTATAGTAAGAAATCTTCGTGACCCTTGTAAAACCAATACAGGATGAACCATCCAAGTAATATTAAAATATCGTAAACATCAATTTTTTTCTATTTCTGTATCGGACAGGTAGCTCCACCTCGTTTTAGGGTCATATCTATATTAAAGTTATTACGAGTTAGTGATGTGGGCTTAGAATGAAATTTTTAAAGTTTTGAATAAATCTAAATTGTACACGTTTTAAATCAGAACGTTATAATCTTTCTAAAGTCAATGTCAAAGTTCTTTAAATCATAATAAAAGTGAAGATAGCTAACAATTTCTGGTTTAAAAGTTCTTTTTGAAATGAACTACCGCATAAAGAACTTTGTTACACACTAAGAACGAGGAGAATAAATGAAAAAAAATTATATCATCTTTACTTATATTTTCAACTATCTAAGACAAGATTCTGATCCGTCTTTTGTCAAGCCAAAATCTAATCACTACCAGTCTAGACCGACATAAGACTACCCGGAGAGTTGAGCGACAAAAGGACGAGTTGCAGAATTGGACCGACTCGAAAATTTATCTATATCTATATAAATGGATGTGGAGACGGTATCGGTATTTCAACCACTACGCAAGAGGTTTGTCTTGTTGTACATAGATGGCCGACCAAACTTTGCTGGTCTTTCTACCACCAACTCCACTCACGTCTTGAAGACAGTAAGAAACAAATCAAAAATGGAGTCGAATTAATTTTTCATTCAATCGGTTCGCATCCTGGGACAGCTGTTTCGGCCTTTAGGCCTCATCAGCCAGGCTTTCGAACCGATTGAACCAATAATCAACTCGACTGTCATAACCAAAGATCACGGCGAAACAACTAATGAATTAGTGTCGCCATCTACAAATGCAAAGTCGAAAATGGATGTGGAGAAGGTATCAGTATTTCAACCACTACGCAAGAGGTTTGTCTTGTTGCATTTGTAGATGGCGACATTAATGCGTTAGTTGTTTCACCTTGATCTTTGATCATTATAGTCGAGTTGATTTTTGCGTAAGTGGTGGAGTGGTTACGCTCTCGACTTGCTTTCGGAAGGACAGGGGTTCAAATCCCAGGTCCGCCTGACCTGCTATGAGTTTTTTCAGAGGTTTTCTCGTAGCAATAGGCGAATGCTGGGTCAGTACACACCTCTCAGGTACCTACCACTCCCATCCCCTGAACCAAAAACAATCCTTATTCCTTCCAATGTTGGCTGAAGAGGCTCCGGAAAGCCTATAGCGGCCCGCTCCCCCCGAGGGGGGAGAATGAAAATCGATCCTTCCTTTTTTTTGGTTCAATCGGTTCGATAGCCTGGCTGATGAGGCCTAAAGGCCGAAACAGCTGTCCCAGGATGCGAACCGATTGAATGAAATATTAATTCGACTCCATTTTTGATTTATATATATTAATTCTATAGAATTTGACCATAGTTTACACTACCACTAGACCAACACTTGACATAATTTTACGTGCATTTCGATAACCGTAAACTAGATTACAATGGGACCTACTGGAGGAATGCTAAATTGTTAATGGAGTTTCAGAAATATGATCTTAAAGTGATCAAACGTTCTACTAATTAACCATTCACATAATTTTGAGATCCACAGAACCATAAGCTTGTTTTTTATATCAAGAAACAATTTTTGAAAATTTTGCCTGGAAAATGTCGAGTAAATCCGTGTCTGTATCGGGGATCAAAACTAGACGATGGAGAGAGAGAGAGGGTAGGGTATAAAGGAAAGAGCTGCAATGGGGTGCCGCAAGCAATGCCTGTTAGGTCCTTTGCCTTTGCGGAAGGACGATTATTAAGGGAAAATTTCCTTTTCAAGGGATTAAGTATCGCGTACAAGACTACAGGACCACGATTTATTCTTGTTTCTTAACCCGTTTCGGTTCGGACGTATATCATGCTGGAAAACTCTATTCACAAGACCTTCCATTCAACATTATCTACGTGGTAGTTAAGAAGATGATTATAATTGCGATTTAATTAGTTTTTGGACATAAAAGTGGGATATTAAAGAGAAAAAGACGACCACCTTTTTATGTTTGGCCCGATGTTGAGTTTCATTTTACATTGTGAAAAATTTAACAGTGTATCTATGAATTTTATTAGACGTTCGGCGTTGTAGAACCATCAAAAACCCTTATTTATACAGAGCATTTCAATGACAACTATACACCCCACAACGTTTTTCAACGCTTGGAGTTGAAAAAAGAACAAAAATCGTGAATAGTGTGGAATAATGAACCAAACTGCTATTTTATATAAAAATTCGTATGACAATTCGCGGACGAATGTTTTGTTTTCCATACGATTAGTCTCCGATTTCAATCGAATTGTGAAATGGGCAAAAAATGTATGTATTCGATGACAAAAAAGTTATTTTATTTCATCATCGCATTCCATTCGCAATTTGAGGAAATTTTCAAATACAAAACCGTAAAGTAAGAGTTAAAATGTAATTAGGAAGTTCCTAAGGTTCAAAATATATTTCTAATTTTGTTTAAAATACAGTGTGTCTCAGGAATTCGAACCGAAATCTTGGCTGAAAATAATGATGCTTTACTGGCTCTGTAGCAGAATAGCGCTGGTCAAAATCGCGCTGGTCATAAAAAGCGCTGGACATAAATAGCGCTGGACAAAATAGCGTTGCACAAAAACAGCGCAGGACAAAACAGCGCAGGACAAAATAGCGCTGGACAAAATAGCGCTGCACAAAAACAGCGCAGGACAAAATAGCGCTGGACAAAATAGCGCTGCACAAAAACAGCGCAGGACAAAATAGCGCTGCACAAAAACAGCGCAGGACAAAACAGCGCAGGACAAAATAGCGCTGGACAAAATAGCGCTGCACAAAAACAGCGCTGGACAAAATAGCGCAGGACAAAATAGCGCTGGACAAAATAGCGCTGCACAAAAACAGCGCAGGACAAAACAGCGCAGGACAAAATAGCGCAGGACAAAATAGCGCTGGACAAAATAGCGCTGCACAAAAACAGCGCAGGACAAAATAGCGCTGGACATAAATAGCGCTGGACAGAATAGCGCTGGTCCTCCACTTTACTCCTACAATGGGTCACATGTTGCACAAGTGCTGTGGGCCTAGCTCACCCTCCTTACTCTACAGATATAGAACGAGCTATAGCATCTAAAGTTAGAAATACAGAATTATGTTTTATTAATTATTATTAATTAATTAAAATTTAAACAGATTTGTACGACTGTTATGAGATCATGATGCATTAAACACCGCGTAGGTATTTTTAACAATGTACCCGAAATTTGTTTAATTTATAAACGCACTACACTATACCCCATTTGTCAGTGGTTTTGTTTCCCCTTTACATAGTACGGCATGGAGTTGTCCAAACTTAAATTGAAGTAGAAACGATTAGCATATGTGGTTTATCCTCAACAAGCCTAGTAAATTCCAGAACAGAAACGAATCCATTTTATTTGTCCTTTTTTTTTTGGAAAAAATTCTATTGGTACACCTATGAAGAAACAAATTACAACTTTCATATATAAATATATACATATGCCGTCGCATATTTTTGTTTTAAAAGATTTCTGTTGAAAACTTTTAAAAGTTACATTTTAAAAGGAACAGGAAATGTATCAGCTTCATTCCATGAACAATATTGACATTTATATATTTTTATTCAGTAGAATTTATGTATTAGATATCAGACAAAATTATTATGGTAATCTGAGACCGAAACACCTAACCATTACTTATTCATATATAGAAATGGCAAATGTACAAAGCAAGTAGTTGTTTTAAACACTTTTTAGAAAAATCCACCTCTAATAGAGGAGTTCAGTCTAAGGTCAGTGTGGCCAACAAAAAGTGGTTTTTCTGACAATAATGACAGTTAATGTCTACCTTTCAACACACAAGATTTTTGCAGGTTTTTGTCATTATGAACATCTAAATTGCTTTATTAAGACAATGAATACACCCCCAAAGCGTGAATCTTAAAATTTAAAATGACGTTTTACCTGAATACTCAACGCATCGGTGGCCAATATTTTTAGGAACTTTTGGAAATTCACCATTTCATTTCTGTCATTATGTCACTAGTTATGTCAGATGTCATTGGAAAAAGCAATCGGAAGAATTAAGACACAACACAACTAACTAGAACTAGAAAAGTCTAATTGAAAATAAACATGAACGATTAAACGAATATCAATAAAAACAAATAAAACTGACATCTGACATATCTAGTGACAGAATAACAGAATATTTCATACGAACGCCTTCATCATATAGTTCACGTCAATTTGGATATGAGAAAAATTGCTGCAAAATGGATCCCCAAATGTTTGAATGTTGACCAAAAGCGTGCAAGGGTAGAAGCATCGCGTTCGATCTGTGCTCGATTTGAAAACGATGTAGACTTCTTAAACCGAATTGTTACTATGGATGAGACTTGGGTACATTTCTACGATCCAGAAACAAAGCAACAACCGATGGAATGGCGACACTCTGGTTCTTCAAGACCTAAGAAGTTTCGTGTCCAAAAAACTGCTGGAAAAGTTCTTGCTTCATTTTTTTGTGATTGCCATGGAGTAATCATGATTGATTTTTTGGATAAGGGGAGAACAATAACTGGATATTACTATTTGACATTACTGACCACTCCACGGGAAAAAATTAAACAGAAAAGACGCAGAAATCTATCCAAAGGTGTTTTGTTTTTGCAGGACAACGCCCCTGCACACAAATCTCATGTTGCCATGCAAAAAATTCGTGATTTAGGGTTTGAATTACTAGAACACCCCCCCAATTCACCAGATTTGGCTCCGTCCGACTATCATCTCTTTCCTCAACTGAAAAAAAAGTTTAAAAGGTCGTAAATTTTCTTCCAACGAGGAGGTAATAAAAGCTGTGAAGGTCTGGTTTGCAGAGCAAGAAGAAACATTTTTTTTGAAAGGTTTAGAGACGTTGCAGCTTCGCTGTAATAAATGTATCCAATTAAGAGAAGAATATGTTGGGTAATAAAATATTTTGACATTGAAATTTTGTTTGGTTCTATAGTAGGCTAAGAATTTTTCAATATACTCTCGTATAACCTTCTAATCCAAAAGTGGCCCAACTATGTCTAGTTTTTATCTTTGGAACTCCTTTATTGAAATTTTAAACTAACAGGAGAAGCTGAGCCCTTCAAATTTTCTACAAAAAATGATACATTCCAAATTACTTCCTGCTTCATCTAAATGTAAAAACCTAAGTAATAGAAAATCTTCAATGGTTTTCTCATAAATAAAAATCATTTTTCAATTTTTAATTGAATTGTTTCCGGTACGCTACTGATGGATTAGGAACTGTCGGCGCATAGAAAAGATAATAACAAAAGGAATGCATGACTGACATCGTTGGGTAGCCGAAGGCTTTTGGACGAGAAATACCAGCAATAATTTCAACTGTCAGTTGAAAAAAATGAGAGAACCCATTTCATAAATGCTACAAAAAAAAACAAAAATAAAAATCACCTTGATTGATTACTTTTTTATTTCCGTTCCGTTCTATAATATTAAAAATAATTTCCTTCGATTTATTTTCATTGCACACCCAGTATATGTATCATTCACCTTGTTAACATTTTCCAATCGTTCCTGGGACTCCATTATGTGTAAACAAATCAATAATTATTATTAAACAGATTTACTTTCTGGGTACGTGTTAATAAATATCTGAAGTTGTAGGTGGCAAGCATGACGAAACACGGGCAAATGGGACCAAAAAGGCACCCCATTAATTAGAGTAGCTAAGTGACCACTCTAGGGACATAATTCGTGTTGAAATGTTAACCCAACGGCTCGAAACTATTTCAATGCGTAGGTTTGAATTACTTTACGACACATCACAACTACGCACTGAGATTTCCTAAAAACTTTATGAGGCACCCTTGGGTGGTAATAATTAATGCCATTAAAACGTGTGTTTTTGCTCAAGTCGTATGAAATGTTCTGAATCCCATAATTTCTACATCTCCAACAAAGTTTTCTGTTACTCTTGAAGTACTCCAGGAGACTTTTGGCTTCGTTATATTGTATAAAATTTTGCAATTTCCTTTTCATTGTCGACGCTTTTCGCTGCATAATTTTCCGCAATAGTTGCAGTAAATGTTACTTACATCCCTAATAGTATAAATAACTATTATGTTCCAAGGACGAAAAGTCGAGTCTGCAAATTGGAAGTCGAGATGCAACACCTAAGGAAGACATACAGGCTGAGGCAACCTGGTATACGGATGCATCCAAGGTAGAAGTAGGGCTCCTCAAGATTTGGAAGGGTTGAAAACAACCAGACAGAATGGAACGTTGGTGTGGTAAACTGATTAATCTAAAAATAATAGAAGAAAAGGAGTTGGAGTCGACGGTGCTCAGCCCAGGTTGCTTTAGCATGCCCCAGGTGGTAGAATGAACATATCTTTTGACTTTATTTTACTTGATTAGTCTGTCAATGACAAGATATTTGTTCTCTTGTCAAGTTTTCACATCAAAGATACAACCAAAAGCACAAAAAGCTTAAAGGCTGAGGTTTCGAGTTCTTGCAGCCTTAGACTGGTCGAACCAATAAATCAACATGGTAAATTTGATTGTGACAGGACTCTTAAAACCAAGTAAATTCATCATTATGTAAACACATACTTTCTTTTCAACTATCCGGTACATAGTAAGAATTGTGATATTGATCTTTCTTCTTGGTGGGCTCCTCGGGACATTTTTCTATCTAATCATTCATATTAGGGTAATCAGCCGCAGGATGATCGACCTCACGTTCCTCTAAACATGCAATATGCTAATGGTATCTTCTTAGAAGTTTAACCTGATTTGAAATAATCGCCAGTGTTGCCATTTACAGGAAAACGTTTTTATGTTAGGGAAAATGTGACATTAGTTCGAGATATATTAATAGTATCTATATTCTTGGTTTTAATTTGAGAGTAAAACTGCTTATTACATCGATGTGAAGCGTTCACGGGGAAATAAGTAGAAATCGATAAGTGCTAGGTCCGGATTATACGGTAATTATCCCATTATTTCAAATGGAGCATGTCCAGTAATTATCTAATATCTGCTAACCTAGTTTTTTCCTTCGTGTGTGGTTATTACGTAGTTTAACGCGTTTCATTTCACATACAGCGAGGAGGTGTTTAGCATAAACTAACTGGAAATTCTTGAATATTTGCTAGTTTCGTTTGATACCCAACATTCTTCAGATGGCCCCACATAAAATAATCCAAAGGAATGAAATCTAGTGACCTCGCTGGCCGTTCAATAGGTCCACGTTTACCAATCCACCTGTTCGGAAAAATGTCATCTAGGTACCTTCTAACATCTACAGCATAATGTGGAGGTGCACCATCCTGTTGAAACCATAAACTTTCATCAAAACCTCTAGGATTACGTCTGCTGGGAAACAAATTACGTAAAGTAGGTACGAGATACCCCCTTAAAAACTCAAGGTACGTTGTCCCGTTTAAATTACCTTCGATAAAGTAGGGTCCGATGCATGCATGCATCCAGTAGGGGTTTTCTTTTGCCCAGTATCTACAATTCTGACGGTTAACCTCGCCATTTAACGTGAAAGTGGCCTTATCAGAAAAAATAATGTTTTGTATCAAGAGAGTGACATTTATCCATAATTTTTTCGCAAAATTGGATTCTTCTATCGGGATCATCTTCGTTTAATTCCTGCACTAGTTTGATTTTATAAGGATTCAACCGTACCAGTTTCTCGAAATTTCTTTTCAATCTTACTGACTGTTGAACGCGTTATAGGTCTTTCTGGATACTAAACAAATAATGACATTTCACAAAAAACTAGACGACTATGTTTTTTTTTTAAAATGATAAGAAATAATTTCTTTCATATTCTGTCTGCTAGACCACAAGTACCAAACATGTTTGGAAACAGCTCATTTTTATTAATCTACAAATGTAACAAACTACAGGGTGTTACATTTAAACCAATTGCCGCTAGACAATGAGTATTTTTGATAATATTGTTAATTTAACTAATAAAGAATGTTACGCGTTACTTTATGAGCACACAAAAAACTATTGTATTTTTGTCCATCCTGTACCAATTGGAATCAACATGTGATACATTTTTGGAATCAACTTAGCTAGAGTAATCCGAAAATTGAGACAATATGGGAGTGTTCCATTTAAAAAAAATGACGGAGACGTCATTACTCGAAAGTAATTCACCCTGTATATTAGAATATTATTTCACTATACGGTAAATTAAAATAAAAAATCGACGTGTTTCAGGATTATTTCTTAAAATGGCCTGTTTAGAAAAAATGAATTTGTTCCATACTTTACGGACAGTGTATGTAGTTTGGCAACAGCGCCGTCGGTTGATTACTTATTTTGTTTATAATAAAAGTAAAGCATGTACAAACCCAAAATCGATCTGATGAAAAGACTGCAGGTTTATTATTCATGGCGGCTTGCATGACATAAAATTGGAAATTTTTGTTTACTGTAGAAAACTATAATAACGTTTTGGTATTATTTATGATTTGCTTGTTGTTGAAAAGTTTATTTTCATCCATTGAAAAATACGAAAATTGAATATTTCGAGAAAAAACAACTACTTACTTCTATTGGGCTCGCAGCGTCTACCTTGCACTGCCGATTCTTCTTTTTGAATATAAAAAATGTAAAATTTTGTCAACTATCTAGTATCATACTATTAGTATTTCTTACAGACACTGTATACTACCAATTTTATTTATATTCGGATCTTACGTGTTTCGATTTAAGTGATCCAGTTATTTGTATGGACATTAATTGTCAGTTTTATCAAAACTTATTTCTTTTAACAATTGAAATACTCAATTTCCGATATGTATGAAAATTGAAGTGGAAAAATCCTCACATCATTCTAATTCGATTTGGACCTAGCTCTTTGTGTACTTTCAAAATTCATGGTTGGTATGTGTATATTGGGAGAACAGTGAAAAATACGGTTGAAACCCGACTTCTGAAATTGGTATGAAACAGACTACATTTTTGTCGTTTGCACCATAACACTATTTTCGAAAGTTGTTATTTCTTGAACCAGTCATATGGTTTAATGATTTTTTGTTTGGCAATTCTTTTGTAGTTGAATTTGAAAATATATAATAAATGTTTTCATCCGTAATTCGAAACACCCTATAGGCTGCAGCAACTACAATAGAAGGTGTCAACTGGAACCAAAATGTCGCACTATGCTTTATGAACATTTTGATTCTTTATCCACGTTATTAAAGAAGTTACATGCTTATAACGAAAGGTTTAACCAGCTTACAGTTCTGATATTAACCCTATTGAGCATCTCTGGGACCAACTGCAGTGAGTGATATAAAATAATTATTTACTAAAGCTTTTGTTCACAGTTGTTTAAAAACTTAAGTTTAAAACTATAATTGAGTCGTGGAAATATAATAGTTTGTAAAAATGTTTTTAATTTTGCTAAAATTGTAGACTTTTCATAAACTGTTTGCTATTAAAGAATAATGTTATGGTGCAAATGACTTTTATAGGTAATTCAATAAACCAAAATTTAATAAATACTCCCCATGAGTGTATCGCACATTTTATATTTTTCAATTTGTGCTGCTATCGCTAAAAATGTTTAGTGTCATTATGGCCTTATACATTTTTGGTGGTATATATCGTGAAGATTTGGAAAACTGATTATGGAAAATTGCTTTTTGTTTTTAATAATAATGGAAGATATTTACGAAGAGACTATGCAAAGTCGTCATAATTTTTACAGTCTGGAAAGGACCAGACCTATGGGATATCTAGTCAGCCTAGACCAGTTCCATGCATAAACAAAATATTGCGTTACCATAGCAACGAACAATAACTCATTAGAAGTGTTAGTGTGAAGTTTGACGTCAAAAAAGTAAACCAGAGTTATGCAATAAATTAAAAGAAAAAAGATGTCCACCAAAATTGTGAAAATGGAAAAATTGGAGTATCGAGCCATCATCAAGTACCCGTATTTAAATGGGTTAAGAGGTAAGCAGTGGTGATCAATGTCCTTCGTATGCAACCGTGAAAAATTGGACTGCAAGCTTCAAAAGAGGTAAATTTTCCATTGAAGATGATGACCGATCGGGAAGGCCAGTTTCTGTGTCAGTCCCCGAAAATATCGATGCAGTTCATGACATGATTTTATCGGACTGTCGAATTGGGCTAAAACGGATATCTGAATCACTGAATATTTCATACGAACGCGTTCATCATATAGTTCACATCAATTTGGACATGAGAAAAATTGCTGCAAAATGGATCCTCAAATGTTTGAATGTTGACCAAAAGCGTGCAAGGGTAGAAGCATCGCGTTCGATCTGTGTTCGATTTGAAAACGATGTAGACTTCTTACACCGAATTGTTACTATGGATGAGACTTGGGTACATTTCTACGATCTATCAGAAACAAAGCAACAATCGATGGAATGGCGACACTCTGGTTCTCCAAGACCAAAGAAGTTTCGTGTCCAAAAATATGCTAGAAAAGTTCTTGCTTCAGTTTTTTGGGATTGCCATGGAAAAATCATGATTGATATTTTGGATAAGGGTAGAACAATAACTGGAGATTACTATTCGACATTACTGACCACTCTACGGGAAAACATTAAAGAGAAAAGACGCGGAAAGCTATCCAAAGGTGTTTTGTTTTTGCATGACAACGCCCCTGGACACAAATCTCATGTTGCCATGCAAAACATTCGTGATTTAGGGTTTGAATTACTAGAACACCCCCCTTATTCACCAGATTTGGCTCCGTCCGACTATCATCTCTTTCCTCAACTGAAAAAAAGTTTAAAAAGTCGTAAATTTTCTTCCAACAAGGAGGTAATAAAAGCTGTGGAGGTCTGGTTTGCAGAGCAAGAAGAAACATTTTTTTTGAAAGGTCTAGAGACGTTGCAGGTTCGCTGTAATAAATGTATCGAATTAAGAGGAGAATATGTTGGGTAATAAAATATTTTGACATTGAAATTTTGTTTGGATCTACAGTAGGCTAAGAATTTTTCAATATATCCTCGTAAATATACTCCAAAAAATTTCTAGCAGTTACATATCTGCATATCTTACAACTTTACGCATAATATTCGTCCTTTTTCATTCTAAAGAAAAATATACGCAAGTGGAAGGAGAATTTTCACCACAAAAAAAAATATGAAACCGATTGTAGCTCCATCTACTGGGACCAATTTTGAATCTAAACCATTCTTTAATTAGCTTGAACACACACAAAATTCAAACAAACTCAGTCCAGTTGTTTACAACGCACAGAAGAGATATTTATATAAAGATTATGATTGTTATTATTGGTATAATCAGTGGACAGTGTTATTATTGAAATTAGAACATAAATTTACATGATCCTACATGAATGGAATTATCACAAATAACGTTGAAAGTACAGTTAAACATTATTCACGAAAATCCCAATTTCAATATTTTTGGCTTTACCAGTTGATTTACTTTTCAATAACGATGGTATTCAAAGGGGTTGATTATATTCAGTTTAACATGTTAATATTTTATACATTTTGAATGGAAACAAACCTTCATTACTTTTAATTGGACTAGTTTAAAGCCTTATGTCAACGTATTTGGCACGATATTTGTTCACTTAACAACAACGTTATGAAAATCGGATGGGAAATTGAAATTTTGATTTGCAAAATAGTTTATCACAAAGGACCGTGAATGCATGAAATTTTTGACAATGTAAAACCAAAAAGTAGCGACAAAAATTTGACAAAATAAACACAAATATAGTACCAGGTGTCTGCTCTGTACGCATCGTTGGGGAATCTTGTTTCTATATTCCAAGCAGAAATCTACGCTATCGACATGTTTTTGCAGCTGAATATTTAAAGGAGGTATAGAGGCCAAAAGACCCTAAGGAAACACATGCATACAATCGGCATATATAGGGAGGAACCTATCTGTTGGTTGTGCATGGAAGAGGAAGAAACCGCCTCTCATATTATCTTCGATTGTGAAGCATTATCTCATTGGAGATATAGACTCCTAGGACTAGAACATCCAAAGGAGGATGTCTCCAAGAAGGACCTAGTGAAAAGTCTGTTGAGCCTGATAAGGGCTACTGGTCTCTTCACATGAACGGCACAACCAAAAGCACGAAAAGCCTAAGGACTCTAAGCCTCTTTTCAAAGAAATTCGTTACGGAATTAAGCAACAAGAAGGAATGGGATCCAAATACCATTACCAGACTTGGAAAGAATGCCATTCAATGGTACACAGACGGCTCAAAAGCAATAGAAGGAACTGGGATAGGAGTGTACGGGCCAGGAACCAAACACTCTGAAAGCTTGGGAAAAACCCCAAGTATCTTTCAAGCGGAAATTCACGCAATAGGAAAGTGTGCCCAGTTCAATATTGACAAAGGATATAGAAGGCAAAGGATTATCATAATGTCTGATAGTCAAGCCGCCATTAAAGCGCTGAGTTCCTGTGTAATCAGTTCCAAAATGGTGTGGGAATGCCTAGGCAAACTTAATGAACTAGGCGAGAACAATATAGTCACCTTACTGTGGATTCCAGGACACACTGGAATAGAAGGAAACGAAGTAGCAGATGAACTAGCAAAGAGGGGGAGTGAAATACCCTTTTGGGGGCCGGAACCTTTTTGCGGAATCAGCTCCAATGTAATATTGGAAGAAATAGGTAAAGCCGAAGAAAAGAGAAGATCTGACAATTGGAAAGATCTAGTAGTGCTTAGGCAATCAAAGATTCTTCTGGGTGACAACAACCTGTTGAGATCAAATGAATGCATAAGTCAAAGCAAAACTGCACTAAGAGTTTTAACAGGAATCCTAACGGGACATTGTCGCCTGAATGGACACCTTAAAAAGCTCAAAATAGTGGAGGAAGAAGATTGTAGATTTTGTGGAATGGAAGAAGAAACCTCCATCCACATACTTGCGAACTGCACAGTATTTCAGAATCCTAGGGCACAGTACCTGGGAGACTACTGGATAGAAGAGGGACAGTTACCTAAGTTGAGGCCTGCAGATATCCTAAAATTCCTCCGGGAAATAGGACTAAAGGAGCTACTAGTATCTGAGACTCTCCTCAGAAACTAAGTAGAAGTAAGGGGGCACAATAGATCTTTTAGGTCTCAGTGAATGTTACCCCAAAATACATACATACATACATACAAGCCTCTGACTGGTTGTGCTGAACCAATCAATCAATCAATCAATCAATAAATAAATAAATCAATCAATCACCAGGTGTCTGAGAGAAAACCCGCTGTATCAAAACCTAATAAAACAATGTATCATGTTTCTTTCCAGTGGTTTTAACGGTGGCTAGGCGGTGGTGAAAGAAGAATTGTTTTGCTTTCAACTTTTTTGGGAATCTTCAAATGCGTATCGTCATATCTGTATAAGCGAAGATTCGAGAAGCCAGTCAGCTTTCCCACTCACTCCTATTAGTTATTTTACAAGAAAGAGGAAAAAGTACTGGAGCAAACTAACGCCCTCTCGCGGTGGAGTAGGCAAATTTGTAATACAGATTTTTTTCTGTATGAAATAGTTTCTGAGATACAGCGGTTACCAACATAAATAATTTGGAAAAACATTTGTTTTAAAGATGGGTCAATTACAAGTAGGTGTACTCTCGTAAATAACAATTTTTACGAATTTCTAAAAGAGCATACTGAAAGAAACCTTCGTAGTTTATATAACAACGTCCGTTGTAAAAAAGCAATATTTTCAACAGATAATGAAGTGAGCGAGAGAATTGCAAATGAGCTGTTCTAAGTGGTAGAGTAGAATCGTTCTATTTACAAGCTTGCGGGAGCAGCATTAGAGAGACAGGCTCATTGGGCCGATTGAATGGAATGTTTTCCGGTATTTTATTAAATAGGTCAGTTGTGAAGCATAAAAATCAACTCGATGATTGGTTTTCCGGTAATCGATATATGAAATAAATTGCCAACGACAATATTCAGCGTACGAGTTTATTTTATTATAAAACAAACTTTTTACAACCAGATACAAATGAATATTTGCAACTTTGTCGAATCTAAAACTTTACGGCACGTCCATATGCTACTGGAAGTTCTGTTTAACTAATTCGAACCTACATGCTTGGAAAAAGGGATAAAACTTTTTAATTCGACTAAAGTATACATTGAAAATAATGAACAGTTTTTGTTTGCCGTTCATTCTGCCAAGTTAAGTTGAAAAAATATCTATTTTGATTGTTTAAACATTAAATGCAGTTCCCTCACCAGTTTAACTCGCTGTTGCACCAGAGGTCAGTAAGACGTCGAGCGCTAGCTGCTGTAACACAGAGGAACGATCAGACATAGAGATCTGCTCGCTGTGACACTAGAGTTCGCCGACATCGAGTTTTTTAGGCTATGTACAGGGGGACGATCAGACATCGAGTTCTGTTAGCTATGACACAGGGGGACGATCAGACATCGAGTTCTACTCGCTATAACACAGAGGGACGATCTGACATCGAGTTCTGTACGATAGGATACAAGGGGATGATCAGACATCGAGTTCTGTTTCTCTATAACACAGAGGGATGATCAGACATGGAGTTCTACTCGCTGTGATACGGATGAACTACAAAACATCGAGTTCTGTTCGCTATGACACAAAGAGACGATAAGACAATGAGTTCTCCCAGATGTGACACTCGAGTTCACACAGGGGTACGATCAGACATCGAAATCTGTTGGCTATGACACAGGGGGACGATCAGACATCGAGTTCTACTCGCTATAACACAGAGGGACGATCAGACATCGAGTTCTGTACGATAGGATACAGGGGGATGATCAGACATCGAGTTCTGTTCGCTATAACACAGAGCGACGATCAGATATTGAGTTCTGTACGCTATGACACAGGGGGGCGATCAGACATCGAGTTCTACTCGCTGTGATACGGGTGAACGACAAAACATCGAGTTCTGTTCGTTATGACACAAAAAGACGATAAGACAATGAGTTCTCCTCGCTGTGACACTCGAGTTCTGTTCGCTGACGCTGGGGTACGATCAGACATCGAATTCTGTTGGCTATGACACAGGGGGACGATCACACATCGAGTTCTGTTCGCTATAACACAGAGGGACGATCAATCAGACATCGAGTTCTGCACGCTATGATACAGGGGACGATCAGACATCGAGTTCTGTTCGCTATAACAAAGAGGGACGAACAGATATCGAGTTCTGTACGCTATGATGCAGGGGGACGATCAGACATCGAAGTCTGTTCGCTATGACACAGAGCGACGATCAGACATTGAGTTCTGTTCGCTATGACACAGGGGAACGATCAGACATCGAATTCTGTTGGCAATGACACAGGGGGACGATCAGACATCGAGTTCTGTTCGCTATGATACAGGGGGACGATCAGACATCGAGTTCTGTTCGCTATAACACAGAGGGACGATCTGACATCGAGTTCTGTACGCTATGATACAGGGGGACGATCAGATATCGAGGTCTGTTCGCTATGACACAGGGGGACGATTATACATCAAGTTCTACTCGTAGTGATACAGGTTCTGTTCACTACTGCTGTAGTTAAATTTACTTTATTCTATAATTTTTTTTTTGTAAAAAAGTTACCTTTAAAATGCACTATATCACAATCGAATTGGTTTCCCACGGCCAACTTCGTTCTCTAACTTTATTTCCTACGAAAATCATTTAACCCGATCTCTTACTATGTGTAGCGTGAAAAATTGAATTTTGAAAAGCGGTCAGTCTCGGTTTCAGCGTCTTTATTGAGTTTTATACTTGTTCGGGACATTTTCCCGTCTCGAGGGACAAAAAGAAGTCGCGGTAGACGTTAGTTGGCTACGCTGGATTCCACTCGCCTACCGGTATTTTAAAATGCACTTTGAATATTCCATAAACGATGTTTCGAAATGTGAAAGAAACTTGTTGCTTGGTTATCGAAATAACTAAAAAATGAGAAGGATTAAATCATTTGAAATAATGTATTGAATAGTCAATCTACGGAAAGGGTCGTGTGGTATATTCGCTTCTTTAATTAATGACACTGTACTTGATGGTGTACTTTATTCTATTGTTTGGAAAACTTTTCGTTGGCTAAAGTTTTAAGCAGAATAAGATGCCGAAATGTGAAAAACTAATTTCAACGTATAATCTCTCTAAGCAAAAGGAAAAAAAAGTGTCTCAATTTCGGAAACATCTACTCGTTGGAAGTTAACAGAAGACAATAACTGATCGAAACTAAATTTAACTTTGGTCGTTGGAGAGTATAAAATACAAAAGTTTCTTGTTAGTCAACAATTCAACTCTTGGGAATTACCACTTTTTAAAAGGGTCTCGTGAATATCGGCTCGGTGATCCGGCAGTTTTCGGTGAAAAAATGGGCTTTACACTTTCTTTTTTCTCACATTACCGTTTGATCTTTATTCACCTGATTTTAAAAGATCAGATATTTTCGCTCTTCCAAATCCACCAACAAATCTACCAGAATAATATACAAATTGCCTGAATCCAACAATACGACCCAAATTTGTTTATTTTTCCACCACTGATGATTTTATCCCCAAGTGCAAACAGCTCTGACATCACACGTTTTGAGTTTATATTGAAAGACAGTCTTCCTGTATGAATTTTTTGGCGGGAAACCTAAAATTTGAGCGGGAAACTTGAAATTCTTAACGGGAAACTTGAAATTTTTAGCAGGAAACCAGAAATTTTGGCGGGAAGCTTGAAAACTTACCACTTTTTTTGACATAAACAATTTTTTTATAATTTTAGATTCAAACCAATGTAACTTTGGAATTCTAAAAGGTAGAATTATGCGGTCTTGACGGTTGTATTTGTAATTTAATAGATTACGAAAAACTGAAAAAATATACATGGTAAACTGTTAAAAGAAAATTTGTTAATAAGTTATTTTGGAGCAACGGTGCACCCTGTATACTTTTAATCGACTTGTGCTGATGGTAAGGATTATTTGAAAAAACTTTTATTCAACTTTTTTTTGTAAACCTAAAATAAATCGAAATATTAGCAAGTTACGTTACTTTATGTACACACTGTATGTATATTTATAGAAATACTGGTTTCAAAATGAATCCCTGAAGAAAAAGGTTGAATTTTTAAAACCATCTCTTCGGATTCGATAAAAATTCAAAGAATCGAAAACCGGGTGAATTTAGAACTGTCCAACATTATGTCACCGACATGCAATATTTGTTCGATTTATGAGGGGTACACCTGGAACAATAACTCAGCCCGACATGCAAACCCAAACACACACCTGTTCGGACTCGTTTTATATACCAACGCTTTTGGAATCTTTTTTTTTTTTATCTTGTGGTTATCTAATCTTTTGGTTTGTTTGCGTAATAAGAAGTTTCATTATAAAACTGTTTTTTTTTACGATTTAGGTACGTAAACTTATATATATATACAAACTGTACTCAAATACAGGGTGTAACAAAAAGGCAGGTCATAAATCATACCACATATTCTGGGGCTAAAAATAACTCGATCCAACATAAGTTACCCTAGTACAAATGTGCATGCGAAAGAAGTTACAACCCTTCAAAGTTACCGAATGAAAATTGATTTTTTCAAATATTTCGACATATTATAATGAAAGTTGACAAGTGGCTTTCTTATGATTAGAGCATCTTAAAAAAAAAATTAAGGATTTATTGCACCCCGTTGAAAATGTATGGGAGTTGAGATCCCCTAAACCCCCCCCCAAAACTTTTGTGTACGTTACAATGTAATGCTTATTGTGGCACCATCATCTAGGCACATTATTTTTGAAACTTTTTTGCCCCTTAGTACTTTTTATCGAGATACGGCCTATTTTTCATTATGCTTCAAAAACAAAAATGAATTTTTAAGTTTTTCGAGGGTCCCAAATTTTTTATTGAATCTTATTTATTTATGCTCTAATCATAAGAGAGCCAATTGTCAACTTTCATTATAATATGTCGAACAACTGTCGAAATATTTGAAAAAATCAATTTTCATTTGGTAACTTCGAAGGGTTGTAATGCACATTTGTACTAGGGTAACTTGGGTTGGATTGAGTTATTTTTAGCCCCAGAATATGTGGTATGATTTATGACCTGCCTTTTTGTTACACCCTGTATATGTCGAAGTTAAAATAGAAAATTTTCTACGGAAATTGTTTTATCTCTCTTATTTGTATAAAATACATTGGATTTTCCAGATTTCCACTTGCAATTTTGTACTCAGTAACCTGCAAGTGAAATTTTTATATAAAGAACCAACAAAATTTAAAGTAGGTATTTCGGGGTATGTATAAGTTTCTATCCTGCGCCGCTATTCTTGAATTTGTGGGAATAGAAAATCAGAGGGGCGTGGTTTCCTTAAATTTTATGTAGTATTCTTGAAAAATTTCTATTGAAAAATGAGGGAAATTATTACTCCCTAGGGGAATTTTATTCTATTGGTGATGACTGAGAGAAAAAGCCAAAATAATTTGAAAATATTTAGATTTAACGACAAAACTTATCGTTGGCTTGTTTTTTGGTCATTTTATTCTTGGTTTTTGTAGACTTGTTTCAGTATTTTTCGGTAAATTAGTGCAATATGCAACCAACTTTTGCATTCGCATGATTGACGATTTTGAGGAGGCTTGGGAAGTGATGAATATTGGAAAAGAGACAAATCCGTTACAACTTTTCCCTAAAAAGTTTGTACAAATATTTAAATTAACAAAACCTCTTGTTGGTGACACCATATACGAGGATATATTGAAAAATTCTTAGCCTACTATAGAACCAAACAAAATTTCAATGTCAAAATATTTTATTACCCAACATATTCTCCTCTTAATTGGATACATTTATTACAGCGAACCTGCAACGTCTCTAGACCTTTCAAAAAAAATGTTTCTTCTTGCTCTGCAAACCTAACCTCCGCAGCTTTTATTACCTCCTCGTTGGAAGAAAATTTACAACTTTTTAAACTTTTTGTCAGTTGAGGAAAGAGATGATAGTCGGACGGAGCCAAATATGGTGAATAAGGGGGGTGTTCTAGTAATTCAAACCTTAAATCACGAATTTTTTGCATAGCAACATGAGATTTGTGTGCAGGGGCGTTGTCCTGCAAAAACAAAACACCTTTGGATAACTTTCCGCGTCTTTTCACTTTAATTTTTTCCCGTAGAGTGGTCAGTAATGTCGAATAGTAATATCCAGTTATTGTTCTACCCTTATACAAAAAATCAATCATGATTACTCCATGGCAATCCCAAAAAACTGAAGCAAAAACTTTTCCAGCAAATTTTTTGACACGAAACTTCTTAGGACTTGGAGAACCAGAGTGTCGCCATTCCATCGATTGTTGCTTTGTTTCTGGATCGTAGAAATGTACCCAAGTCTCATCCATAGTAACAATTCGGTTTAAGAAGTCTACATCGTTTTCAAATCGAGTACAGATCGAACGCGATGCTTCTACCCTTGCACGCTTTTGGTCAACATTCAAACATTTGGGGATCCATTTTGCAGCAATTTTTCTCATGTCCAAATTGACGTTAACTATATGATGAACGCGTTCGTATGACATATTCAGTGCTTCAGTTATCCGTTTTAGCCCAATTCGACGGTTAGGTACACTAGTTACTTTTTTGACTACTCATTTTTTAATGGACACAATGAACAAACGTCAAAACCAAAAACACAACTAAAAATACCACGAAGCAAAAAAGGTTAGGTTGAAGTTGAAAACATCTTCGTATTTGGTTGAAATTCATTGCAAAAACATGTCAAAATTATGAACATTTTGACTGGTAGAACATTTTTGAGAACTTAGACAACACTGCTTCCTTTATCCCTCGCTCATGTCTATTCCCTGATTTTAAGAAAACTGCTTTTTGAAATCGAGGGAAATTTTGTGAGAATTGAAATGTCAACATTTCCCTGGGGAGTAAAAATGTATTGGGAATTTCAAGAATAGCGATCCTGTATGTTATTTCTGGGGTTGAACGGTTTCTGTATCAAATAGACCCAGTAGATTGTTAAAATGATAACAAAGTACCACACGTCGTTAGAGTCCAAGTTAATATACAGTAACACTAAAAAATAGTAATTCCACAAAACAAAACGTTTTTAAAGATCCAATCTTAAATGGTTTACGATTATTTCCTTTCAGCGTTACCAACTACTTTAAATCTCTCACAATTATAGAATAAATAACGATTCACAAATACTATTTTTGATCGAGTTATTTTAATTTTTCAATTACGCGTCCGTTGACCTTTTTTTTCTCTAAATACGCTGAAATAAAAATATAATTGAAAAAGAGATGATAACATATAAAAACACTTGTTGACATTCTGGGGCCAGTCTACGAATGTAAATCGTGACACCTTTTGCCCACTGCACGAATATTTATCTACCAGCGGCGGGACGATTTTTATTTTTTAGGGCCCGATGTTTATTCGTTGTTTTCCTTATCGACTAAGTCGGTAAGTTTCTTCAAATGTCTCTTACTCAGTTTCAATAACCTGATTGAGAGTTCCTCTTAGTTGTTGGATTACCTATTGCTTTAAGCAGAGTCTGACTCTCAGTGACACTTTTTATTTTTTGTCCGGTATATCCTCTTCTGATGTTTTCATCAATACAAGCTATAGCGGCAATCGTCTCTGCTTGAAACACAGTCGTATATCGGCCAAGGCTAAGGATCCTTCTCTTTCTAGGTTCTTTTATGCCAGCCCCAATGCCATGGTTTGTTTTGGAACCATCGGTGAACCAGACGATTTCTCCAGAATTACCTGGGTGCAGTGTGTCCTTGTGTGACCATAAGTCTCCCGATTTCAGCCTAAGGATGATGAATGATGCCGTCCCCGTACTGTTCATTGCCCTGGTATTACCAAGAAGGGTTTGTCTTTGGATTTCAGTTAATATATTCACTGCAGAGGACGCTTCTGTCCTCCTCCACCTGACTATTTTTCCATAGGTGGTCGTTAGACATAGTATTTTCCTTTAAAAGGCTTTAGAAATGGTGAAGTACCTCTTAACATTCTTATAACCTTGAGCGTGGCTTCTCGAATATTCAAAGGTGATCGAGCAAGATCCAGTAACTTCGCTGCTGCGTCTATCCGTCGCCAGTGGCGTCATATCTTATTTTATCATTAATTGAGTATATTTCTTATTTGAGGTTCCCTTTTAGAGCAATATTTCTGTACTACCGAAAATAAAAAAAAGTCCCGAAGCTGTTGAGGTGAGTTATTGTTAATTAAAACGCCATTTTGCGACGAAAAATTCCAAACTAAAAAACCACAAATCTTCCGAAAACTTACAGTTTCGCTGTCCGACTCCGAGGAAGAGGAGTAGAAAAAAAGTGTAATTGGCAAACTTCGAAATCCATTCAATTGTTTTCCCAAGCTAATCGCACAAAAAGGTTCTCTCACGGATAGAATCTCGTTTACGTGCTATAGGAAAATACACAATTGGCTGTTACTTTGCTAAAAGTAGACCTTTAAACTTAGATTAAATGACTTTCGAGCTCGTCGTTTTACACCTTGGGTTCTTTAGTTCAGAAGCCGAAAGAAAAAATGGGATTTCTTTATAATCAAGTTCTCTACTTTCTTATAAAAAAGCCAGATCAGTTATAGAGGCCTAAGCACTATCATAATAAAGAGGCTTTTGATGGTGTTTCATTAGTAAACTCGAAATAAATTCTCGATGCACTGCTATTGAAATTGATAGAGAGTCTATTAGACCCTCAACTGCGACTAGCAGCTTTATAAATACAGCCCTCTTTATATCACGGTTTGATAAAAAAGAAACCCGATTACTTAATTAATAAAATCTCAAAGTCACACACTCAAACACAGAAGCTATTTTTTCTTTCAACGCTGTATGTTTTCTATGAATTCACACTTTCCTTTCGATGTACGAGAATAGTTCTCCAGTTTTGTATTGCGGCATTAATTACAAGCCTCTGTAGCTATTACAGTTCTCTTTAATTAATAAACAGAAATTCTATTCTCTATTAAAGCCCCCATATGTCATCATCATACTATTTTTAATCATTCACCTCTTGAAAAGGCAGGGTTGGATCAAAGAGAAAATGCACCTAAACAAAAATCTATTCAGAAGATTGGTATGGAGGAAATGAAACCACGACACCTCAAACGTTACCACATCAACGCCAGGTGGTGATTTGAAAAGGGTGGATCATATTCACATTGTTATCTATCAAATTAGAGGTTCCAGCAGTGGTTAGGTCCTGATTATTCTGCATTCATTCATTCGATTGGGTTCTACTTCCATTCCAGAAGGTTTGTTTTTGTTTGGAGGTGCTTTTGTGTCGACCTCCAATCGAGTTGGTGTTCCCTATCTAGCCAGTTCCCGATATTCTGGTAAATCTAGCAATCATCCAGATTATGGATGGAATTAATTTAGACCTATTTTACATAAATATGCAGGGTGAATTAATTTTTATATAAAAAAGAGACAAGTACGGTGAAAACTCAAATGAAAAAATACATTTATTATTAAGAGCTTTCTTTCAATATCAAAGGTAATCCTTACACGCCTTAATTGAAGGAAAAAGTCAAAGGAAACTCTTGGAAGTAAAATGGAAAATATAAGAAGCTGGGGGTTTTATTACGGAGAAAATTATTATATGATTTTGATCTGATTTTATAAGCATAAGTAACTAGATAAGCGTAAGTAGCTAGGGGCTACTTTTCTCGATATTTTGGAGAAAAAAAAATGGGCAATACCGATGTCCGTCCCGCGGTCAGAAAATTGAGGGTTTAGGAAAAGGGTTTTTAATCCCCGACCGATGTCCGTCCCGCGGTAAGGTGGATACACAGCTAGAATGGGCAGGGTAGAATATTATTCCTAGAATAATTAGTATGATTCGTGTATTATCGACACCCTTCCACAGACCCTTACCTATAAATAGAGGAATATTTTAAATAATAGCTAGTAGTGCTTCTCATTGTTTCGCGTGTGATACCGTTCGACTTTTGGCTTAAAAACGCACCACTTTAATTGGTTAGTGCTTTCGGTGTGCTCCAGAGAAATGGATGTCATGGTAAGTCAGAAAGGTAAAACTCTTATCAATCAAGAAAAGGTCAATTTTGGCCATTGCTTCTGCCAGTCCTAAGCCTGGAAAAAGTGTGAAGGGAAAAATATGAAATAAAATGTAATGGTTTTAGCATTACAAATAAAGTATCTACTACATATTATATCTTATATGTATATATAATATATAATATCTGCAATATAAATTATCATACGGATCCACGGGACGGACTTCGGACAAACGTCTTGACCCTTTTAACCGCGGGACGGACCTCGGACGTACCTGCGTTTTACCCTGACCGCCGGACGGACATCGGAAACACCGAAAAAAATATGCAACTCTAGGTGTAATGGTTAGGTACAGGAATTAAATCAAATGAGGTGATTCCAATTAGCGAGCTTTGTGGAAAGCCACTAGACGACTAGTGTTATAAATACACCTAAGTGCAACTTCAAAGAATATCTAGTTGTAGAGTTATAAACGAGTTTCTTCAGAGTTCAGTGAGAAATTGTGGATACTGGGGTTATTAGTCAAACATGCTTACCGAAAATGATTCATGCCTGGGTACCAGAAAGACTGAGGACTTGGAGCTGAGCAATTATCTAAATAGATGTATCTCAAGCTTTTATGTTACAGTATTCCACAGATCTATTGTGGTCTTCTGAGTCCAGATTACATTTTCTAGCCCAATTCGTTCCAGTGCCTTCGTCTGACAACCCCAGTAGGTTTGTCTGCCTATTATTTGGTAAGGATACCTTCTACGGCTTTGAAAGTTTTCCAGTAGCCTGTATAGGTACACCTTTCTTTCCCTGGAAATGGTAGAAGAGAGATAAAACTTTTTAATTGGATCGTCGAACTGAATTGCTGCCATTAATCCGTTTCCCACTTTGCATACGTTGTTTTCTTTAATTGCTGTAATATGTCTGCTTTCTACCAATAACGGAACCGATTTGTTCGTGCGACTAGAATCGTACTGTTTCAACTTCGAAAGCGAACAGGAATAGATTGAGTTAACCGAGGGAAAATTAAAATTAGAGCTCTATATTATCGGAAAATTATTTTAAACTACTTAAACATGTTCTTGAGTCGGCTATTCTCAGCTCCCTCATAGATGGCGTTGCTACACACACGATAAGTTTGATATATACAGATTGCGAAAGGGCTTTTCGAACCAAACGATTTACACAAGCACGACAAGGAAAATATGAGAAAAACAGCCTGAAAGAGAGAGGTTCCAGAGGCCGGCGAATGTCCACTGCCCCCCCATTTCAACTGCTGTTGCCAGAAGCTCAGACTAATTTGTACAAATGATATTTTTGTCTCGTCATTGTATAGCAATTTAAATGTGAATTCTCTCTGTAAAGGACACTGTTGCCGGATGGAGATGTTTGGTTTTGCCTAATAGTGCATGAGCTCGAAAAGGAGTCAACGATGACGAGACAAAAATATCATTTTTTGTACAAATTAGTCTGCGCTTCTGGCAACAACTAAGAGTTTGTGTTTTTGGTGGAAAATTATTTTTCTTTTCAACTATCGTTTGTACGGTTATGATTTTGAACCATTTAGAAGGTAAAAATTAATGGTACACAGTTTTTTTTTTGTCGAAAAAGCAGGCTATATATATATATTTTCGTATTATACAAACAAAACAGTCTTTAACAACTAACTTCAATTTAACATTGACGGCTTTCATATTCTCCCCAAGAATAAACAAAAAATAGAATGATTAATTTCTTTTGGAAAAAGAACAAAGAGAGAGAGTTACAGACGCCAGGTTTGTGACAAACAAAAGATTAATATTTTACTGTACAAACCATAAGCGTAACTAAAAAACACGCTTTTTAGGTAACCGAACTAAAAAGTAAAAAATCAGTCTTAATTATTTGTTCTAAGTTGAAATAAAGTGTACTTTCTTAGCTATACATTTTGCAGATTAACCACCATGGCACTGGGGCTTAGCCTTGGCCGATATACGACTGTGTTCCAAGCAGAGACGATTGCCGCTATAGCCTGTATTGATGAGAGCAGCAGAAGAGGATATTGCGGACGAAAAATAAAAAGCACTTTGACACTATGACAGGTTACTATTTATATTAGTTAATTTATTGTCTTTTGGAGCCCATCTAAGACCGAATCAAATATACCTCATTTTTTATTACCTTATTTTAATAATTTTTAGATAACGCCACTGTCGTCGACCGTAATTAATATGATTAATGATTAAAGCTATTGTCAAAGAGTCCTAACAAAACGAAAAGATATATTGAATTGACAAAATCAGTTGCAGGCTTGGCAGTTAAATAATATACAGTTGCTCTTTCTTCTCTCCCAACAATTAGACTGAGTGTTAGGGAATAAGTCGACGCTGGCGTCAGGTAGACAAAATTTATTGTCACACGAATGATTTTTTTGTTTTAAAATTTAGGGCGTATAAATATCATTGTGGTATACTCCATTCCAAGATATTTCGTCTTAACTTAATACCAACATTATTGATTAAAGAGAAAATCGCACAGTATCGTTTCTTTGAAAGTATGATTATTTTACAACTGAAATATTTGAATAAACATTTTTATTTTCAAACTTTAGAGTCCTATAAAAAAAAATTATTAAAATGTTTCACACTAAACTACCTTCTGAAACTGATTTATTCTATAATTTACGTATTGGTTAAATAAATTGGAATATACAGTCGGTATTATTGTATTTTATCAATTTTTTTACATGTTTCTAATAAAAATTCTAAAAATAATGGAAAATATAATCGATTTCGAAGCAATTAAACTCGATTGATTGACTTTTTATGGAATTATGATGTGATAGATGAAAAAAAAATTCGTTTCATATTTGAAATTTAAATTCTCACATAAACGCCCACTTTTGACGTCGCATATTTTCAATTTGTTCGTTTTATGGATAATAAAGTTTGGAATGTACGAAAAAACGTATGAACTTTATATTGAATTTGAATTACCAGGTTTGTAATTTCATATTTTAACTATCAGTTTACGGATTAACATATCTCCATGTCCCTGTACCAGCCCAAGTTAAATGTAGAAGATGGTAAGACATTACAAAGTTGGTAAAATACAATTTTGAAGTAGTGATCATGATGGTTACGTAGCCAATTTTTTTGGGGGGTTTCGATCTAAGACTACGCTGGGTCACGTTGGGGGGGTCATGGGGGCTGTCCATATATTACGTAGCCATTTTTGGTGGGGGACTACGCTGGGTCACGTCGGGGGGAGAAACCGTGGTACGTGGCTTTTTTAATTTTAAGATAAAGAGTGAGAAACTAAAAGTAAAAAAAGTAATAAAAAAACGGCAGTGAATTTTTTTGCGAGCTTGATAAATGTATCCAATTAAGAGGAGAATATGTTGTGTAATAAAATATTTTGACATTGAAATCTTGTTTGGTTCTATAGTAGGCTAAGAATTTTTCAATATATCCCCGTACATTGGCTTGTTTCAACATTTGTACTGAACGATATATTCGATGATATTGAAAGTCTACAATTATTTTTTTAAATGTAATATAATAATTTGGATTTTGAAATACTACGTAGTTTCTAGGGGGTAATTGACCGAAAGGTACGGTAAGCTACATGGGGGAAGGGGTGGGTTAAAATTGGCAAAAATGGAGCATTTGCAAACACTTCGATAGGTTCCTGGAACACGATGCCCAGATGCGTTGACATTGCACCTGGGTCTAGCACCGAGGACTCCAGCTCCTGGTCCTAAGTCAGTTTTAGATCCGCCAGTGTACCACACCAACGTTCTTTCCTGACAGCATGCTTCCAACCCATCCCAGTTTAGCTGGATATGGATGGTTGGTTGTCGTTAATTGTGGCCAACATGTTATCCCATACCCCTTCAATTATTACACTGCACTTGGTTATCTCATAATTGGTTCCTGGTCTATTTTTTTTTTCAATGTAACATAAATCCCTCCGAAATATGAAGTAAATATCAAAATGTTTTTAACCTGTTCCGACACGGGAAAAACTGTATATCATGCGACGAGGTATTAAATGCATTCGGTCAATAACACTGAAATTACTTGAATCAATATTTGTACAGCCATTGGTTTGTTTCTGATAAATACGAGATTAATTTTCAATTAAAATGCTTCCAACACGGGACAGGAAAATTTTTTTTATTGAATTTAGACCAAAAAAAAAAATAAAGATTTATCTAATCGAGCCGTGTTTGTTTGGATTTGGGAATCACGTTTTGAAATTTGAAAGTTCGTTAACGAAATGAAAATAATAACAGAAAGGTATTAAAATGGAAAATATGACATGGAGATGGAGAATCAAAGCCGATTTTTAATTAAAAGTTATTATGGAGAAATATTGTTTAAACATTTTAAATAAGTACATTCAAATGTGCGAAAAAAAAGGATAATCTCTAACACAAACAGTGACAAAGTCGTTATTTTGTGAAAGTGTACCACAAGGAAGCGTTCTATGACCTATCCTTCATCCTTTATTTATATACGACAAACCATAACGAAAACTACTAGAATAAAAGACACAGTTAATTAGATCTGCTCCTCAATTATTTAATATTTGCTTTTTCATAAATGCACCGCTTCACCCTACAACTTAAGCAATCACAAAACAAAAAATAGCAATTTTCAACGTTCTATGATGAGTTGCATTCAAAATAACCGATCATAAGACTTTATCTTCCATTCTGTTCTACCCCAATCACTGGATATATAAATAAAGACATTTTTTACCAGCTGCAAAATTGTGATTTCCCGACACATAATCAATAATCATATTCAACCTCAAAGTACTAGTCTCCCTTGGTTTTTCCTTTTTCCGCCGAAAAAAAAAGCCGGTTCCGGTAAATTTATTCAGCGTGGCCTTAAAAATAGTTGGCCTTCGAAAAATTATGTTTTATAATGAGCTAGCGATATTGAAAAATGTGACAAAACATATTTAAACTTTATTAACAGTCTAACGATGTAAAATTTGTCTTAGAATGTGGATACAGTTCATATATAATTAGAAAGAGGAAAAAAAATAAATTCCATTTTATATGAGGCGTTTCATAACGATTTATAACAGAAGTTACCTCGTCGTGTCACTGATTGTTTCATCTACTAGTGTATTCATAGCATCATTTTTTATTTTATCTAAGCGTGAAATTCCAATGACTTGCCTCTCGATGCATTCAAACGTGTGAAAGTAAACAATTATATTTTCTATTTGAAAAAAAAATGGTCTTGACCCTAACCTACGAAGTTAAAAAAAAACATTGTAGTAGAGTCCGTTTCAATAAGGAAGAAGCCACCTGAAGTTGGCGTGCCGACCTGCGCATAAGTCAAAATCTGTCGAGCGATCGTTCCATTGGCGTTACAAGCGATGTTTCATGCCGACAGCAATTAAATTGTTGTGTTTGAAACAATCATTTACTGTCGAATATTTTTCATTTTTGAATATTTTAAGACGTTCTGCTAGTTTATTTGTGAGTGCTGTGTGTTTTATTTGATCTAAAACCATGCCTCCTACAAAACTGGTTGGTGTTAAAAGAAAAGTTATCCACAGTGAAGGCCGACAGATTCTTGAAAACGTTGCAACTTTTATGGAGTCTGAAGCTGAACATGGAATCCAAATTCCTTTAAAAAATCATCGGTAAGTCAAATAAGAAATTATAATAATCCAATATATTACTCATGGCATTCAGATTGTTGTAAAATATATGGAAGAGTTTACATTACTTCAAAAATAATTGAATTCTGCTAATAATTCATATAGTCTGCTGCACTTAGCAGTTATTTATATGGTTCTAATACTTCTAATTTTGTATTACCCTACAAAATGTGAAAACGTTACGCTACAGATTTAGATTAAAATATCAATTTTTAAATATGGCGCTGGTTTTGACATCAAGGTCGCGCATCGACTGCAACTTCAGGTGGCTTCTTCCTTATTGAAACGGACTCTATATTATTATTAACCTTGAATTTCTAGATTATTAGTTTAAATGCCAATAAAATTTCTTCATCGTTTTATTGTCAAAATTGAATTAGATATAAATAGCCACTCGTTATTACGTACCAATTTGTACCACTTTTTAATTTGTCATATGTTAAACATACGCAGTGATAAGTTATTTGAAATCTTCGTGATAAACTACAACTTTAAAAAGAAGTAGTGGAATCCCAGTAAGTTTTTGTGTATCTGTTACAGGCCAAACAAAACTAGTTCGTAGTTTTTCCTAGGACAAACTAGTTTGGCCTAAAAAACAGTTTGGCCTGCAACATATCTAACCTCAAAACATCCATTGCTCTTGCGTTACTAGTGAAGCATAACAGAATCGTTTTAAATTGGAGATAATGTTTTAAATATCCATCGTACAGTCCTGATCTGTTGCTGCGTGATTTCCAGAGGGTGAGTTGATTCCAGGTGATCGGAATTTGAGTGATTATTTTTTGTTGCGAGTTTATATAGTGCTTCAACGTTTAGTTATTTTAAAAGGTTGTTTGTTTTGACAAGGAAAAATTTTAAGTGAAGATGAATATAAAATGCAGATGCGCTGCTAATCTCAATTATTAGTCAAGGATTCCGCAAAAACATTATCAAAATAATCTGGTTGGATTTAATTATTTTTACAGCACTTGACTTTTTTGACGTCGTGCAATTTTACAAAATGAATATTATTATATTTTTTTGACGCTTTGATTAATATTTTGTTTTTCTCCGTCCTATTGATGCAAAATAAGTTTAATATTTACTAAAAATTCATAATTTTCATTCCATTTCTTGAAAAATTAAAATTAAAAAAATATATATTTGACACCCTGATTTAATATGTTACAGTTTGCAAAACTTTTGTTTTGATTTTCTAATTTGCCCCCCCCCCTTTTTGGGACCCCAAATTTTCGTTTTTTCAATCGAGCTTAAGAAATTCTTCAAAAGTACGATATTTTTCAATTTTTTTGGTTATTGGCTTTTAAATAGATCCCACTACATGTAGGTAGTACATAATAATTTCAAATATACAGATCAATACCTGTCCAATGACACCTCAAATGTCAAGAACTTTGCAATGACAGTAATACATTTTTTTTCTAAAAGATCTTCCATTTGCTATGTCACATGGTATAGTTTCCAATCATTTGTTTTGATTTTCTAATTTGCCCCCCCCTTTTGGGACCAAAAATTTTCGTTGTTTCAATCGAGCTTAAGAAATTCTTAAAAAGTACGAGATTTTTCATTTTTTTTTGGTTATTGGCTTTTAAATAGTTCCACTACATGTAGGTAGTACATAATAATTTCAAATATACAGATCAATACCTGTCCAATGACACCTCAAATGTCAAGATCTTCGCAATAACAGTTACACATTTTTTTTCTAAAGGATCTTCCATTTGCTATGTCACATGGTACAGTTTGCCAAACATTTGTTTTGATTTTCTAATTTGCCCCCCCCTTTTTTGGGACCACCAAATTTCAATTTTTTCTCAAAATTACTTACACTCTGAACAATTTTCATTTTATTTGGTACTGAAAACTAGTCTCTGCTCTTTCCATCTTCTGTCCCTGTTATTTTCGAAAAAAAAAAATCCAAAACAACTGCCAACTTTTCAATGTTTAATAATCGCCTTTAATTCTGCAAAAAAAAAACACCCAACGAATACCCTTCAATCAAACAGCAGAATCTGCCAACGTTGATGGATCATCGGCGATTTGCGTCTACTCGATCTAATGATATAACGCCTGGCATCAAGTCGAGAAAATGAACACATGTCCGTTGCGGCACGCGCGTGGGACACCGGAATTTCATTAAAATCTGTTTTCGAACACTCGTTACTACATGTCTATAAATTAGTTTATTACCGTCATTGTTTGGCTGAGTAAATTCGTAATAAAAATTTGAGACACTATTGCCCATCATCCAAAAGGAAACGTTTGAATTGATCCAAAAAAATCTCAAGAAACTTTTTTTTATCTAATTTTGACATATAAAGTGACATTTTTCAAAACTGACTTCCGTGATGGTGATGAAAAATTAATTTTATCACCAGTTAATAAAAAACAGAGAGAAAAGAAGAATAGAAAAATAACAACAACTAGAACTGAAGAGAACTACTAACTGACAATAAGAACAGCTAGAAAAATTTACTTTTTATTTTATGCATTATTAGCTATTTTCGATTTAAATTTAATATTAATGGTAAAATAATAAAGAAATTAATGTATAAAATAAAAGTATTGTCTTGTGTAATATTGGTTGCATAACTTGTAGGAATCAAAAAGTGATGTTTTCAAATGTTAAAAAACATATAAAATAAATTAAATTTTCTTTTTGTCTAATTTAGATAAAATCTTGTATGAAGCACGTTATGGAATGCTTTTTTGTGTAACTCGTGTCATTTTACGGGACCTCGCTCGCCCCGCAAAAATTTCACTCGTTACACAAAATAGTTACATAAATAGCTATTTTTAAATTAAAAATTTTTTTTTTTTAATTCGACGCTACTGTATCTATTATAAAATTTTAATTATATTTTATAAACATGTTTTCCTTGACTCGATATCTACTGACCCATTGAGAGACACATTTTGTAAAAATTTTGAGGCGCGTGGTCGGATTTTCTATGTATAAATTTTTTTTATTTTACTCTCGACGGGATTGCAGCTTGTGCTGCTAATGATCAACTAATAAATCAAAATGAAATGCAAGTGCAGTAGGTACCTACGAGTCACTAGCCAGGTGTGTGTATGGAAATTAGATTGATACATGTATATGTCGGTAAAAAAGGTTGTATAAATGAGAATTTTTATTAAGCTGGATTTATAATTGAATTGATCGTTTTCCCTGATTCCCGCTGTTCGAAAATAAATAGTTGTGCCCTAGCGACAGCGAGGGCTGGCAATCAAGTTCCTTTTATATCCCGTAAAAGTTAGGAGGTTGCGTTAATGGCCATGTTACGATTGCGCACGACTAGTGTAAACCCCGAAGTAGAAATGGGTCAATTAAGACTGCCACTGTGGCGGGAAGCGCTTACTGCTGCAGGCAACCAGTGATTTAGCTAACGCCTTGATAGATAACAATATTATCCTGAGGTGGGTTAAGGGGCACGACTGGAGCAAAGGTAACCACATTGCTGATTCATTAGCCAGGGAAGCGGATAGACTAAGAATTCTTGGACCCGGCAACACCTACGGCCTGACCAATTCGACAGTTGCGGAACTAGCTAAACGTTACACCCATGCTCAATCTCCAAAGAGATGGGATGAGTTCAAGGGATGCAGTCTTGCCAGGATCACCCAGGGCGATCCTGAGAAGCTGTAGTCGAATAAATATTTGGCGATGACTAGGAAAAAGCTACGTTTAACAGTAGAATTTCTGACTTGCCACTGTCAATTAAGGAAACACCTCCATACAATGGGGCTAGTGGACATACCTCTATGCAGGATGTGAGAACAGGAAGGTGAATCTGTCAGGCATGTCTTATGCGAGTCGGAGTTGTCGTCACTAAGAGAGTGTGTGTTCGGCGAGTCTTGGTCTACACCTGCCGAAATAAAGGAGATGTCTCCTAGTGACCTGTCCACCTTCCTGGAAAGGACAGGATGGACGATGAACTAGGAAGACAACTCTTCGGGAGTGCTGTGGGCCTAACTCATCCTCCTTACTCTACAGATACAAAGATATCCCGTGAAGTAGTATAACAAGATTTTTTCTCCTACCGCAGAATTTATTCTTGGATTTTTATTCAATTAATTCGATACTTTCCGCATAAAATTATGGACAGCTTTGACCGGTTTCTATAGCGTCATGAGCATTGTTATTTTATCAACGACCTCAAGCTGACAGTTTATTATCACGTACCATGTAGTCAATTATGTTTTTTTAAAACTATTTGATATAAGCAGTCATGGCCGAGCGGTTAAGGCGTCTGACTAGAAATCAGATTCCCTCTGGGAGCGTAGGTTCGAATCCTACTGACTGCGAAATATTTTTGTTATATATTTGATAAAAAACATATTTTTTGCGCCTTCTGAATATGGAGATGTTTAAACAAACAATTATACACCCAGTGGCTATATTATATTAACACCATCTGCCAGATAAACAGTGCGAGCATAAATCACACGAACAAACATATTAAAAATGTTGTTTATAAAGAACGACAACAAAAAAAATATTCTCGAATCGCTTAAATAAATAATATCGAACTGTCGTAAACGCCATAAACGGTCAGTATCTAAAAAGGTCACTCCCAAAAAAAAAAAATTCCCAACCTACGAAAAACCATAAAAATTCAACTGAAAATCCCACGCAAGGTAATCGATTTTATAACAGTTGAAATATTTCGATGGTTATAACGAAAATCGTATGTGTACATTTCTTTGGAATTAAAACAATTGATGTTGGCATTGGAGTTGTGCCAAAGTTGCGTATTTCAATATGACGTTGCTATTATATACATATTATGTCGATTTGTGTATTTTATATACTTACAGTGTTTAAAAGCAAAACGGAATAATTTTTTTCGTAGATCGCTACTAGAACATACCAAATTTCTTTCCGTTAGAAGAAGACTTCATGCTGCTGGACTGTCATGCAGAAGAATGGCTACAGGTCCTCCGTTGCAACGCCAGCATCGGACTGCAAGATTGACATTTGCCAGAGATCACTGGAATGATGATGACTGGAGCGGTGTATTGTTCTCAGATGAGTCGCGTTTTTGTCTCACTGGGTCAGATGGAGAAGACTTGGGGAAAGATACGCTGAAGTTTGAGTTGACGAGCGCCTTTCATTTGGCGGTGGGTCAGTTATGGTTTGGGCAGGAATCACTGTACAAGCTCGTACAGAGTTGGTCGTCATAGAAAATGGCTCCCTAACCTCTCACAGGTACATTACGGAGGTGATAGAAGACCATGTTATGCCTTTCATGGTGACTATGGGGTAACGTGGCATTTTTAAGCAATATAATGCGAGACCACATACAGCCAGAATTGTCAGGGAGTATCTGGATGAGGTAGAAATTAGGCGGTTTGACTGGCCAGCCCGCAGCCCATAGAACATGTCTGGGACGAGTTAGGACGACTGATCCGCAGACTTACACCAGCACCAAGAACTGTCCAGGAACTGAGAAGATTGCTGTTGCAGGAATGGGATAACATCGACCAGAATGTGATCCGCAACTTAATTCAAAGTATGCCGCGCGCGCATCATCAATGCAGGAGGAGGGAATACACGTTATTGGTGTAACGTTTTTTCATTTTGTTCGTTCCATATTTTCCCTAACAACAAAATGTTGAATTTCGCCCAAAATGTTAATTTGTTGCTTTTTCAGAATAAATCGTGAAATCCAAGAAAAAAATGCATATTTCTTTAATATAGAGTATCACATTCAGCTTACAAAAGCACATGCAGTGGTGTACAGATTGCGTATACGATCTAAAAACGTAAAATTTCAAAGCACGTGAAAATTTTAAGGTGTCCTCACTTTTTTGTTCGCCAGTGTAGTTTTAGTCAATAAAACAAAATCTCAATCACAGCAACATATACGAACACAATGTCTCGTAAGTAACTCAGTCCACCTTGGGACGTTCACAGTCCATGTGGACTAACAATTCAAGTAAATTTTGCATATACTAGTCGGAAGCTACATTATACCAATGAGAATTAATTGTTCGCTTGTGGGTAGGTCAAGATTAGAAATTATTGATGGCTTGTTCATCTTTACTCACTACTTTATAGACATTTATTTCATTTTTCAATTGATTCATGATAATAATATGGCCCGGATAATATTATTATTCTTTTTAGTTACGATGCTATGACGACTCAAGTTATTTGGCAAGAAAACATACACAAATTAATGATGTTTTTGTCGTTTTTGACTCTAATGTATACTTTCCTCATTACTTAGTGTGTCGAAAAGTGTGTTACAAATGTTTAGACTAAATAAATTAAAATATTTTGCATTTTTTTTTTATTTGGGTGTTGAGAATCCAGCAGTATTGACAGTTTTAAGTAGACACTTTTGAAAATTTGTTTACAAAAGTGCTGATATATCTATAGGGTTCCAAAAGTTGGATACATTCTAATTTTAGTTGTATATAAGAGGGTATATTTAAAAATTCTTAGCTTACTATACAACCAAACAAAATTTCAATGTCAAATTTTAATACTCAACATATTCTCCTATTAATTGGATACATTTATAACAGGGAACCTGCAACGTCTCTAGACCTTTCAAAAAAATGTTTCTTCTTGCTCTGCAAACCAGACCTCCACAGCTTTTATTACCTTCTCGTTGGAAAAAAATTTACGACCTTTTAAACTTTTTTTCAGTTGAGGAAAGAGATGATAGTCGGACGGAGCCAAATCTGGTGAATAAGGGGGGTGTTCTAGTAATTCAAACCCTAAATCACGAATTTTTTGCATGGCAACCAGAGATTTGTGTGCAGGGGCGTTGTCCTGCAAAAACAAAACACTTTTGGATAGCTTTCCGCGTCCTTTCTCTTTAATTTTTTCCCGTAGAGTGGTCAGTAATGTCGAATAGTAAACTCCAGTTATTGTTCTACCCTTATCCAAAAAATCAATCATGATTACTCCATGGCAATCCCAAAAAACTGAAGCAAGAACTTTTCCAGCAGATTTTTGGACACGAAACTTCTTAGGTCTTGAAGAACCAGAGTGTCGCCATTCCATCGGTTGTTGCTTTGTTTCTAGATCGTAGAAATGTACCCAAGTCTCATCTATAGTAACAATTCGGTTTAAGAAGTCTACATCGTTTTCAAATCGAGCACAGATCGAACGCGATGCTTCTACTCTTGCACGCTTTTGGTCAACATTCAAACATTTGGGGATCCATTTTGCAGCAATTTTTCTCATGACCAAAATTGACGTGATAATGGGTAAATAGTATTTGTATATCAAATGATACGACACTGGACATTTCAGAGCTGTAAAAAACTGTCAGGAACTTGTTGTTTATAAATTCAATGCTGTAACGCTTGAAAATAGAAAAAAAAAACTAATTTTGGTGATTGCAATGCCTTGTTAATTCAACATTTATTTCAACTATTACAATAAACAATGTTTTCACTGATTGTATTCAACAAAAATATATTTGGCTTGCAGCCGTGCACTATGACTCACCGTTATGACATTTATTTACAACGTTTATCTCCCAGCTGATCTCATCATTACTATTATTGTTACCTTAGGTGTTGTTTTTTTTTCGTCAGCCTCCAAAATTATCCTATTAAACATTTAACGACAGTAATGTATATAAATTGTTTATGCATTTTGTTGTTATAAACAAACTATTAACATTCTTTAATCTGCACCGACATGTAATGTTCTAAATGATAATAAAATAAATCCAAAGTTGTTTTTTTTTTAAATGAAAAAATATTGCGTTACCATAGCAACGAACAATAACTCATTAGAAGTGTCAGTGTGAAGTTTGACGCCAAAAAAGTAAACCAGAGTCGCCACGGCGCCAGTTGATGCATTTGCTCTAGTATAACGTTTCAAGCAAAAACTAGGTGAAGGTTAAAGTATTTGATGGTTTTGCAACGATAAACGTCTTCTTAAGTTTGTTAGATGCACTCTTACTGTAAAAAATAACTTTTGCGGTGTAAAATGAAGTTTTTATTCCCTAGTTACGATGTATTGTTATAGAAACTATTATAATATATAAAAAAAGATGATTGAATCTCTCCTCGTAATCGTAAATATGTGATAAAGTTCCTTACGATGAATGTTTTTTTCTGTGTAAATATTTTGTAACAATTCAAACAGCTTTTATGATAATATAAATTTCAAACTACCTTGGCAACTGACAATTCAAACAAAACAATTGTGTCAGAAACATGTTTTCATTCCTATTTTTTTTGTTATTAAATCACTAAACTGGGTTAACTATTTTGTAAAGGTATTATGTAGGTACAATCGTAAGACTAATTTGAAAATGAAAATAAATAAATCGGAAGTGATTGGGTCAATATAAAACGTGAGTTTAACATACAGGGTTGGGATAAAGTATGGAACCAAGTAAATATCTTTTAAACGAAAAGAACGATATTTATGAAAATTTGCAGTTAAGTGCAATGGAACAAAATGCATCTGATGTACATTTTTTTATTAATAATATACTTCCGGTTTAACCGGAAATGCCATCAATTTTGCAATGAAATCAATGCCAAACTATGAAAGTGGCTTAAATATTCGTTGAGTCACTCTGTGCTCCCTTTGCATACATAATGAGGTTTTATTACCTATACCTTTCTTAAATAAACTTTAGTAGACGTAATTATAAAAGACAATATCACTTGTAGACCGGTGACCGGTGACATCTATTGATAACACGCTGTACTAAAATAACAATTTTTTCATGAAACAGTAATTAAGTAAATGATCATTAGTGGCTAATTTATACAATTTGTATATTGTTTGTTCGTAAGTATTAAGGATAATCACCAACATAAAGTTTTATACAGAAAACTGCTGTTTTAGGTGAAAGGCAAAAAAAAAACAGCTTAATGAAGATTTTCGTGTATCTTCACAATTAGTTTTTAGGTGAATCGCCTCCGTTCGTATTTTATGTTCGTATTAAAATACAGTGGCGTAGACATTTTTCTTTAAAAAAAAAATCATACTACCCAGTTTTGTTTGTAGATAGTATACAATAAGAACATCAGTGACTCATTTGAAAAGCATAAACAGTTGTAGGTGTGTAATGTCGTATAAGTATGTACAGCGGCGTCTAGAAATCTATGCAATACTTTTTCTATTGGTGACTACAATAAAAAATTGCAACGACTTTTTAACGTTTTTGGTACAAACTGTAGATAAAGCTTCCCGTGTCCCAAAAATAAAAGAATAATTGAAGACGAGGATGTATTGATATCTATTTAGCCTAGACCAGTTCCATGCATAAACAAAATATTGCGTTAGAAGTGTCAGTGTGAAGTTTGGCGTCAAAAAAGTAAACCAGAGTTACGCAATAAATTAAAAGAAAAAATATGTCCACCGAAATTGTGAAAATCGAAAATTTGGAGTATCGAGCCATCATCAAGTACCAGTATTTAAAAGGGTTAAAAGGTAAGCAGATTTACGAAGATATGCTTAATAACCTTGGTGATCAATGTCCTTCGTATGCGACCGTGAAAAATTGGACTGCAAGCTTCGAAAGAGGTAAATTTTCCATTGAAGATGATGACCGATCAGGAAGGCCAGTTTCTGTGTCAGTCCCCGAAAATATCGATGCAGTTCATGACATGATTTTATCAGAACGTCGAATTGGGCTAAAACGGATATCTGAAGCACTGAATATTTCATACGAACGCGTTCATCATTTAGTTCACGTCAATTTGGACATGAGAAAAATTGCTGCAAAATGGATCCCCAAATGTTTGAATGTTGACCAAAAGCGTGCAAGAGTAGAAACATCGCGTTCGATCTGTGCTCGAGTTGAAAACGATGTAGACTTCTTAAACCGAATTGTTACTATGGATGAGACTTGGGTACATTTCTACGATCCAGAAACAAAGCAGCAATTGATGGAATGGCGACGCTCTTGTTCTCCAAGACCTAAGAAGTTTCGTGTCCAAAAATCTGCTGGAAAAGTTCTTGCTTAAGTTTTTTGGAATTGCCATGAAGTAATCATGATTGATTTTTTGGATAAGGGTAGAACAATAACTGTAGATTACTATTGGACATTACTGACCACTCTACGGGAAAAAATTAAAGAGAAAAGACGCGGAAAGCTATCCAAAGGTGTTTTGTTCATACAGGACAACGCCCCTGCACTCAAATCTCATGTTGCCATGCAAAAAATTCGTGATTCACCAGATTTGGCTCCGTCCGACTATCATCTCTTTCCTCAACTGAAAAAAAGTTTGAAAGGTCGTAAATTTTCATCCAACAAGGAGGTAATAAAAGCTGTGGAGGTCTGGTTTGCAGAGCAAGAAGAAACATTTTTTTTGAAAGGTCTAGAGACGTTGCAGGTTCGCTGTAATAAATGTATCGAATTAAGAGAAGAATATGTTGGGTAATAAAATATTTTGACATTGAAATTTTGTTTGGTTCTATAGTAGGCTCAGAATTTTTCAATATATCCTCGTATAAAACACGTTCATAATTCAATATCGATGATAACTAAAATTCATTCTTCGAATCATAAATAAATCTAAATATTTCCCTTAAATTAAAATCCCCATACAGCTACTGTTAGTGGAATCAGTGACGTTTGCTGTGTGTTTTGCTATCCTTGTTTTGGAAACAAAGTGTGTTGGCAGTATAGCCAAACAGTCCCAAACAAGTTTGGAATTTATGCATGGAACCCTAATTTATACTCCAGAACATTATTATACAAACTATACACGAGCTCAAACGGTTTGGTTCTATATAATGTATTTTATCCCTTTTCCAGATTAAGTACAAGAACGTGCGAATACAACATCGGCCAACCGAAATATTAACCTGTCAAATTTGATAAGCGGATTTCCAAGAAGAAATAAATTATTTATTGCCACCTTTTCTTTTGTATCTTTCGAATTGTTTCGTATGAATTTATCCTTAAATATATTATCACCGAATTGTATAATACCCAAGATATATTTACTACAGTTGAACAACTTATTCAAGGACAAAACTTGATATCTTATTCTTTCATTAAAAAACTTATTTTCCGTTAATTTAAACCGTACAAAACAACATAAAAGCTCTCTACCCCATCGAAAACTTCACAAGTTATCCCTTCTCACGAGCTTTTGTTTCACACCAGATACTTCTTAACAAGTAAAGGACCCTTAAAACGGGACTCGATACTTCGTCCTACGCGGGTTGCATCCCTAATTTCCAGACAACTTAGGAATTGAATTGGACACAGATTTATTTGTTGAGTCAGTCTAAATGTTCTTGGAAGTGGAAACAGACCAGGAGGATGTCGAACTTGATAATACTAGTCAGAACTTTTTGTAGAATCAAACAGAACTGGCTGGTATCTCAATTGGCACAAAGGAATTTCTGGCAAGAGCATAATAATCTGTACTGATAGCAGACAAGCTCTACTAACCTTGAACAGACGACGTGTTACATCAGGGCTAGTATTAGAATGCCATCAAGATTTAGCTAACGCCTCGGTAGATAACAATATTATCCTGAGGTCAGTTAAGGGGCACGACAGGAGTAAAGGTAACCGCATTGCAGATTCTTTAGCAGGGGAAGTGGCTTGACTAAGAATTCTTGGACCCGGCGACACCTACGGCCTGACCAATTCGACAGTTGCGGAACTCCAAAGAGATGGGATGAGATCAAGTCTTGCCAGGATCACCCTGGGAAGCTGTAGTCGAATAAATATTTGGCGATGACTAGGAAAAAGCTACGTTTAACAGTAGGATTTCTGACTTGCCACTGTCAATTAAGGAAACACCTCCATACAATGGGGCTAGTGGACACACCTCTATGCAGGATGTGAGAACAGGAAGGTGAATCTGTCAGGCATGTCTTATGCGAGTTCCCGTCTGGTGAGTCTTGGCCTACACCTGCCGATATAAAGGAGATATCTCCTAGTAACCTATCCACCTTCCTGGAAAGGACAGGATGGACGATGACCACTGGGAAGACAATTCCTGAGAAGGATGTACAATGGGTAACATGTGGCCAAAGTGCTGTGGGCCTAACTCCCCATCCCTACTCTACAGATACAGATATAGAAGAGTGAATCACTACAGGAAGGAACCTGCTTAGTAACTCTGAAGCTGTCTTTACCTCCGATGCTCAAGTTTTTTTCTCCTTACTCAATAACAATCTCAACCTAAATTTGATTATTTTCTCAATGATAGATAACTGAATATGTCACATTTAAGTATGGAAATCTCACGGTGCGGCCTAAACGATACCAACTCGTCGAAGACGGTTCCTCCTTATGTTTAGAGGAGAGTTCGCGACATTTGTGGCCAAGTGTCATTATCAGTTTATTGAGTAATTTGCGAGTTTGGAGTAGATAGTGGAGAATTACAACTTTGTCGGCTGTTTTGTTGGATAATGGAGCTTGTATTGACGGTCTGTTTAATGGGTTGAACATTAGATGTTATAGCGGAAGATTAACCAGTTGTTAATGCAACAAAGAATAAGACAGAGCATACAGACGAAACTAAATTCTACAATGTAAGTTTAAACCTGGTATTTGTTATACGGAGGGTTGGGTTCTACATTAGAGGTATAACTTATTCTGCTTTTGTATTGGTTTGTTTCGCGTAAAGATACCAACATTTTTACCATGTCTTGCATCAGGAGATAACAAAAGATCCTAAAGTATTCAGTCATTTAAACTATAGCATAAGTTGAACTGGAATTCCTTTAATTTTTTAACCGTATCTCCAGTTGTGTAGACACTACCACTGAATCAATAATCGCTCCTGATGCATGGAAATCGAGCCAAAAGGCGCAAATATTGCATGTAAAACTGGCTAGTCAAGTTCAAGGCCAATTATTACATCTCGTCGGGTTCCTGTTGCTGTCCCACTCTGACCATAGACGATATATTTTATTTTATTTTTTTGTACTGTCGTCGAGTCAGTTTGAAAAGTTTATTCCCAGGTACCACTGATCTGGAAGTGGAAGGAATATTTACACTTATTTAATTATTGCTAGTCCCAATGGAGTTCAATATTGTATTTTATTCTGAACCGAATTTTCAATGCAGTTTTCCGCCACTGAATTGGATTTCCAGCCACCACGACGTTTTAATGCAGTAATAACAACACTGGCATTAATTAATACGGTTGCAGATGTTCTTTAGAAACAATGCCCTGTATATAAATTCAAATACAGATTTGCTTCCCTAAATTACAAAATTTATGAATACCAATGTTTTGAATTGGCCCTTTTTCGAAAATTGACGAAAACGGATGGGGCCGGGCAAATTTTCGGCCGTTGATTCATATATTTTTATCCAATTTCGTAGTATTTGCCGGTAATTGTAAATTTGATACCATAATTATCGAAGTTTAGCAATATTCCTACTGATTTCGACAAATAAAACAATTAGGTGGGAATCTAGGACAAAAGTATGTGATACCTTTTGGCATTAAATAAAAACAAGAAATAAATTCATTGAAATTATTTACAAATCAAAATAATACATTTAGTTTATTTAAAACATTAGTTGTATCACGGCGAGGTCAAGTTGAAGTGAATCGCTGACAAGACGTGTCTCTTTAAGGTCAAGTAATTATCACCTAATATTTACACATACATGACCTAGGACATATATAAAGCTGTGAAACAGATGAGAAGAGAACAATAATAATTAATATTTGATATTAATGTAGACGCTTTTTTTTTGCCAGCGCTCCCACTGGATCACAGCTTGCTTAACTGAAAAATTATGGGTTTCTTTTGATTAAAAATCTGTATCATAATGAATTATAGACATGTAATTGTATTATTATAATACGGTTGTAGAAAAATACTGTTACACCACTGTTATGACTAGTACGAGTAGGTATGTAAATTTCAATGTAAAATTATTTTATGTATAAGGTTAAAGCTTCAATGAACGATTTATTATTGTAGTAGATTTTTTTTTAATCAGAGGGTTTGGAGAAACATTGGACAAGATTTATTCTGGAGATGCCGCCGCATCTTTTGTGAATTGTTTCTTGTCCGTGCTGATACCGGGTTTTTTTTCAATCGTAAGATTACGCCCTTCGATAATATCAAACGCTGAGTACGGCGTACCATCACCAGACGTACAGGGTGATCTCGAAAATATCTTGTATATTGACACGGAGTTCAAACCTTGTCCTTAAACCAATCAATATTAGTCGGGAATGTGTTATATGGAAATTTGGTTTATTTTTTTTGAAAGATGAATCCAAAAATGTATTAATATACCAGTTAACCCATATTTTGTGGGAGTCACGTGACCGGAAATGAGTTGAAAAACGGAATGAACATAACAATCAGTTTAGCTTGTTTATGGCTGTCAAGTTTCATACTTGTAATTTGTTTTCGAGATATTGTACTGTCGAAATATCGTGGGACATTCTGTATATATAATTTACTAATTATTTTCGAATAATGAACAAAATATCATCTAATTGATTGTAATGTTTTGCTCCTTCTTGAAAGCCTCTTTAATTATTCAACAAAAGTGTGACCATTATACGACGAAAAACAACTACTCCCCAGGCTATAATTACCTTAAACTATCAACGTTAGAATGCTCTTTTCTGAAATTCTGATTGGTGTTCCAACGACATATCCCTCAAGTCACGACAAAATGTTATATAATGCAACAGCGAACAAACTGTGGTCCAAAAAAAAACCGTTATTAATCATTCTCCCGAAAGCAATAAATTAAAACGATGTCATTATATACTAAATATAGAGAAATGAACGAAAATAAAGTGACATGTCAATTTATTCGGGCATATGCATTGTATCACCACAACCGGTTACGGTAATCAAGCGATTCTACAATGTTTAATGAAATTTTGATGGTACATGAGCTTCCAGGATCGGATTACGTTATTTCTTATCTACAGTAGAAACGGTGGAGCTTTACCATCACGTGACCTAAGCTAACCAATCTACGATTTATGCAACACATATTTTCTACATACTAACTTCTTCTATCAATATAAAGCATAAATAATAACGTACGATCGATTGTCTTCTTCACAAGACCAACTACAAGACATACGTAATAGTTTTTTTAAATTTGCCGTAGTATAACTGATCCGCCGGATGTAATTTAGGCACTAACCATCCTTCTTTACCTGTCTGACCAAGGAGGGTAGATAATCCGACATGAATTTTCGCCGCTAAGAAGTGCAGGTAGGTCGAGTCATAAAATAACTCTTATCTTAATAAAATACGAAGGTGGTTTGGTAGGGGTAGGTTTGGTTGGGTTATTATTGAAAATTATTATAATTTATTCTTCAAAAATTGACTAAAAATACGAAGGTGGTTTGGTAGGGGTAGGTGTGGTTGGGCTATTATTGGAAATTATTATAATTTACTTTACAAAAATATATCTTATTATAAGTGCATTAATCCTTTGGCGCCCAAATTACATCCGCCCAACTGATTGTACTAAAGGTTGAGTTTGACACCAATTCGTAAAAGGTCGACCTTTGGAATATTAGTCACAACGATTATTTCTATTGAGTTGACAGAAGTTTTGATTTGATTCATACGAATATTGTTGCTGACGTGACAGTCACGTGATGGTAAAGCTCCACCATTTCTACTGTACATACTATATATAAAAACATTGTTTACAACAAGAATAAAGTTTTTATAAATTGTCCACATAGTCTTCCCGAAGAGGGTATTTAAAAAATGTATTGTGAGAATGTCTTCCTGTTTTGCTAAATTGCTTAACTCACTATACAAATATTCTTACTTCAGTAAATTGTTAGATCATGAAGATCTCAGAAATCTAGATTGAAAATTTTGAATAAAAAAATTATTTATTAGTACACCAGTGCAAAATATTTTTGTTTAAATCAAGTTTATATACATAACTATAATTTGGAATAGTTTACAAAAACAAAAGAACAACTAAAGTGAACCAATTACAGTACTTTGCATTGACACAGTTATTTATGTGGTCTACTATATCGTTAAAACGATTTACAACATTAATTATTCCCGTCAGTGGCGCTCTGCCTTGTATTGTCATGTTACACGGTGTTTTATAATGAAAGATATTGTACATTTTATCAAGGGCGCGTAGCTGAATGCGTCTCTGAAATATTTTCGGCTGAGGTACTGCATCATTAGCGTAAGACTCATTATTCTTGTAGTTTGAAAAAAAAATTGGGAAAAAAAACAGCAACAACAACTACAACGTTGTTGCCATTTATATACTTTCACGCCAATGAACGAATGACTTGTCAAAAAACGAGTCTTGTTCGAGAGTATTGAACACGTTTTTCTACAGAGTTTGGAGTATGCGTTATAGACCAGGGACGTTTTTTAATAGAAGTAATAAATATGAAAGAAATGAATGGATGAAATATTTGAATGTTTTACTGTTAGTTGTGTATATAAAGTTGTTGGATATACAGATTGCGTAAATTACTTTGGAACCCTGGCCTCGGATTACACAAGTACGACAAGGATATATGAAAGAGAGAGAAAGAATAATTGTGCGCGGTCATCACTTTGTTTCATCTTAGGGGTGAATACTTATTTCCCGAGACTGGTCGAATGGTCCTTTACAGAGAGAGTTCACTAGTTGGTGGTATTCAGTATGCTCCCAACATGGAACGAGTGAGGGTGTTGAAGAAATAAAAAAATACAATCGTTATTACGTAACCTGTACATCTTAAAATTCATTTTTGTCAACATGATCATTTCAGACCAAGTTGACAATTTCTAACTACAATAGGATATTATTTTAGCCATTGTAACTTGAAAATAAAACAGCATTTCTTGAGAGAACCATTAATAAACTAAAAATCCCTTCCATTAATAAATTAAATTGAAAAAATAAAATAAGTAGATAGGTAGTTTTGCTTCACTATATCATTTGCTCGTGCTATACCACAGCTAGTTTCGGTGCATGTTATAAAAGAGGTAAGAAAAATGAAACACAACTACAAAAAATAACTAGAAAAATGGTAGTAATTTGTCAATTTGAAAAACAGATTCATCAGTATTCGAAACTATAAATCCTGGTAAAAACTGGATCATTCAACAAACAATTAAAATTGTAGATAATTCAATTGTGACTGTTTGAAACAGTAAACAAAATGAACTGCAAAAAAAAAAGATTATTAAATGACTAGACTATATTTTCAACAGCCATGGTATGCATTAGTACGTTCTTGATTTATTTCGAGAGTTAGTGTCAATCGTGAATCACTAAAACCGTTCTTTTTTTTTGTTTTGTTTCGTCGAAAAGGTTTGTAAACAGATTGGCTTTTTTGTTGAAACCCAAAATTAGGACATCGTTTCGACGAGTGGCATTGAACTAAATTTAAATAAACTCCATTTAATGTTACCAGATATTTTTCACTTTATTAAAAATATAACATAATAGTGAAAATAAATATAAAAATTATTGATATTAATGTTGTCTTCTTCCCCAGTAATTAATTCTGAACAGGAGAATGATGGAGATAAAGCGATGGATCAAAGTCGGGCTGCTCTGAATGCGATGATGTCCACAACGTTGGGATCGAGATCGGTAATGAGCTGTCGCGAAGCCCTGTCCTGGATACGCGACAGAAGGGTGAGTCTCTGCTGGGTCCCTGCACATAGTGCTGTGGAACGGAACCAAAAAGCAGACAGCCTCGCAAAGGAAGGAGCGAAGAAGGACAGGGCAGAAGCGTTATACAGACCAAGACCACCGATTCAAATACTGAAGGAAACCATAGAAGATATAACAGGTGCAGAACACGGAAAGAGATGGAGCGAGAGAAGCGATTGCTTCATTTCGCGACAGCTTTGGCTAAAAATAAACAAGGAAAGAACAACAGAGATCCTAGAATATAAAAAGGACTCAATTCAGAAGATCACGGGAGAGATCACTGGATACTGCACAGTAGGGTCAAGACTCTGCCTTGACAGGTAAGCGCCAGAGGTATTTGGGGAGTAAACGACCTAAGACAAGGAATTAAAGGAAATATATAAAGGACTAAGGATAGGTGAAAACATAATGTCTCAACACCATGAGCCAAAGGGTATCACTATGGGCCTCTGAGTGGACCGGGGCCGGAACGGACCTGGTTGCTCATATAACCTAACCTAAGATATCTTGCACGCCCTCTATCGTCTTATAATTTTTTTATACAAACTCCTACGTTTGTACATTACACAAGAATTTTTGCGTTAAATTTATCTTATAGCCGACGTAATTTTTTTTAAATTTTCGATTATCGAATATTATTGCAACTAATACGAATCCAAACTCCTTGACTAGAAAATCATCTCTCATCATGTATATTATCAATGGTGGTGATAATGAGTCTATTAATGTATAATGAATGACAATCTGTCAACATAAATCCATACATCTGCTATTGCGTGCTGTATTCCATTAGTAGAGGCGATGAGTGAAAATAAACCGAACATTAATTTGTGGTTTCTATCAAATATTGTAGAAAACGTTTTGTTTCCTTTGCAAACCGTTACACCTATGCTAAATCTCCAAAGAGATGGGATGAAGTCTTGCCAGGACCACCCTGAGTAAGCTGGAGGGAAAAACTTACGTTTAATGGTAGGTTTTCTGACTGGCCACTGTCAATTAAGGAAACACCTCCATACAATGGGGCTAGTGGACACACCTCTATGCAAGATGTGTGAACAGTATGATGAATCTGTCAGGCATGTCTTATGCGAGTGCTCGGAGTTATCGTCAATGAGAGACTGTGTGTTCGGTGAGTCTTGGCCATGGCCTAAGTGCTGTGGGCCAAACTCACCCTCCTTACTCTACAGATATTTCCATTTAAATGCTATGATTTCATATAAGATTAATATTTTACTGAATTACTATGAAAAATTACTTTAAAACTGCCTTGAATACCGTTTCACGCTATAAGCGCCATCTATTATACTACTTTAGAGAAAAAATTAGTCACGTGGTAATAGTCGACCCGCAGAATTAGTCTAAAAAGCACTTCATTAATCAAATTATAATTTTGCAAAATACCATTAATCAATTTTCCAACCTACTTATCTATCAAATATTTTTTCACACATTCAATTAAAAATTTAATTACTCGATTTTTCAACACATTTCTGCCTTACTATTGGAAAAATGTTCATGTTTATTTAGTAACGTCTACGACTATCAACATGTAATTTGTCTGTCATTTAGAAATCATGTTGAATCTTTTGAACTGAACCGCTATTTCACTGTTCACTAGATGTATGTATAGGAGGACTGACAAAAACTATACGGGAAGAGATAATGAAGTTCCTTGCTCCTGTGTCTTTAATTTTTGTCGAGGGTTGCAAAAAATTCTTCCTGAAAATCTTTGCAATGTTTTAAATTATAAATGGCCGATTCAACGAGCAAAAAAAATCGATGTCTTTGATTTTTCTGAAACTTTGAGACCATATTTCATGAGGAAAAATCACGATAAAGCTGATGGCGCTATTGAATATATCATAGGACGTACGTGAAAAGCGCTAGAAGGTAAAAACTTCGTGAAAAAAGTGAAAAAATAACATTTTGTGTTTGCAAGATTATATCTCTGGAAAGAAAAAAGTTGGAATATTGAAGTTAGGCCCAAAAGATAGCTTATATATTCGAGAATAATACATCGAAAATTCGCGTTAATAGAAGTGGGCGTTTTTGAGATATCGCATTTTGAAAAAAAAAGGGCTTTTTTTAGTTTTTCCGATTTTCCGGAAAAATTTTCCAAGATATTGGAAATCCGGAAAAAGCATGATAAAGCTGATTAAATAACGCACAGTTTGAAAAAAAAAACGTTTCCGATACTTTTATTTTAAGGAAAAGGTAGTTTTTAGTTTTCGAAATTTTTAAAAACAAAAAAATCATTCTAGCTCCTGAACTATCTCTATCTCTCGTAGTATGTTTGATTCGATTTTTTTTTTTTTTTTTCGGTCATAAAGAAAGTCAAAATCCAATTACACTTCGAACACGATCACACCGAACAACGGACGAGCTTAAAACGAAAGACCTCCCTGACTGTAAAACCACTTAAAAAATATCGTTGAAAAACCGGTTGACTTATAATATTACTCTTGTTGTTATTATGTAAGTCGATATAACCATAATGCCAACCATAGTCTTTACTTTTCACCTCTGCGGTTTTATACAGGGTGTTTCAACTACGAACATTTTTGTTTGAATTTTAAAGTTGTACTAAAAAGTATGTTCATCTCCACGCGGTATTCAAATTTAAATGGTTGTCTATAGGACGACAACTAATTATGATAAAACGAATTCGAATAATATCAGCTTGCGCTGTCAAGGGTAAATAAAATATTTTAAACAATTTAAGTGAAATATATTATATACGTATTGAATTGTTCTGTATAGATTGGTGTATTAATAGTAAAACTAAAGTATTTATGAGGTGGAATAAATTCTTCAAAAGACGAGCTCGTATTATTATTATTATTGTCGTAAATGTCAGTTTCGGTTGAAAGATTTATTAAGCTCCAACGACAAAATTGAATTTGCGGTTTTTAAGATACTTAAAATTATATTTTATGTCTGCAATTTGTCGAACCAAAAAGAATGAGTGCGAGTCACTTTTAGTCAATTTTATCAACACGTCCACCTGGGAAAGAGTCCAAGAACGTTTCTATCTTCTTCAGTGACTTGGCTATCGAAACGCGTATATAGTGCCCCTAGCATAATTAAAGTAAATATAGACGTACTGCACTGTTAAATGCCCAATAGATTTAGTAGTTGTCAATTAACGTCTTCCAACAAATTCAAATTAATAGCTCGGACGACAACTTTGCCCAGCCACTGGACCACATGTTAATACTGGTTTATTGTTTTATCGTCAGGTTAAATTGTACGTACTATATCGATACTAAACGACCCATTAAAGTGGAATAAAAGGTCTATATTCCCTCTCCCTTTCGCGATATGTGCATTCAATCGAAATCTTATTGATCCTTATTGCTAGATTAGGTATTTATTTAACGTGAAATCACTTGTTATACTGGAAATCGCGGAGCAAAACAAATCAATTTCCCTAAACCTTCTTAAAAATTTGAAAACGTGGCAACATTCTTTTTTTTAAATATTTATTATTATCTAAAAATTAGTGAAAGGATCATACTTAGTCCCTCAAAAATATTTACAGTGAATCTTTTGATTATACATACCAGCCTACTGCCATTTTTTTACGAAATAATTGATTTGTCGTTAAGTCAAATGTTTTTTTTTAACAATTTGAGTCTATAATGTCTCCATTAAATGGTTAGGGAAATTTTGATTTAAAATTCTTTAGATTGTCTGAAAATTTGGACAACTTGGCAACATTGAAATCTAGTCCAAAGTAAATATTGTTTGTATCAGTACAAATGTCAGCAAGGCGAGTCATTGATAGTGTATTGGGGAAATTTCGATTTAAAATTCTTTAGACTGTCTGAAAATTTGCACAACTTGGCAACATTGAAATCTAGTCGAAAGTTAATATTGTTTGTATCAGTACAAATGTCAGCAAGGCGAGTCATTGATAGTGTATTGGGGAAATTTCGATTTAAAATTCTTTAGACTGTCTGAAAATGTGGACAACTTGGCAACATTGAAATCTAGTCGAAAGTTAATATTGTTTGTATCAGTACAAATGTCAGCAAGGTGGGTCTTTGGTATCATATAAATTTAAACATTCATCTTCTTGTATTTTTTTGTATTTATCAGGTTTTGGCGCTTTTTAATTTTCCAAGAATTGAGTAACGTTTTTTGCGAACTTACATCGCCATTATTAAGATTCTATTCGGTGTAATAAAAGCTAATAATAGAAACAGTTGACTGGCTAAATAAATGTTGTTTAACTACGAAATAAAAAAAAATTAAACGTGGTTGAAATATGAAACGTCAAATTCTTAAACGAGGCGGATTTTTGGTGGTCCCCTTTGATGTTTCGAGAGAAACAAATCTCCCACGATATTGTTGATTGTCGTTGACAACATTGTATCTATTTAATAGATAGATTATAGAGATGGACATCTACACTGTTAAAAAAAGAACGAAATATTAAATTTTACAAAAAGTATTGTAGATTCTATACTAATAATAGAAATTTGATAAAATTTTTTTTGAGTACTCTAATAATCGAAACAAACATTCAGTATTAACGGCTGCTAAATCTGTCGTCATCTACACTGTAAAAAATATCGAAATATTAAATTTCACAAAAAATGTTGTAGATTCTATACGCATAATAGAAATTTGATAAAAATGTTTTTTAATACTCTAATAACCAAAACAAAGATTCAGTGTCAACGGCTCCAGAAACCGCCGCCCTCTACACTGTTAAAAAAGTAAGGAAATATTAAATTTCACAAAAAGTGTAGTAGATTCTATACTGATAATAGAAATTTGATAAAAATTTTTTTGAGTACTCTAATAACCAAAACAAAGATTTAGTGTCAACGGCTCCAGAAACCGCCGCCCACTACACTGTTAAAAAAATAAGGAAATATAAAATTTCACAAAGTGTTGCAGATTCTATACTAATAATAGAAATTTGATAAAAATGTTTTTGAGTACTTTAATAATCGAAACAAACATTCAGTATTAACGGTTGCTAAATCTGTCATCTACACTGTAAAAAATATCGAAATATTAAATTTCACAAAAAATGTTGTAGATTCTATACTGATAATAGAAATTTGATAAAACTTTTTTCGAATAGTCTAATTAGCTATCTACACTATTAAAAAAAATGAAAATAACTTTCTCAACAAGAAACCACAACTTTAATTCAAATTGTTCACCCTGTTTCAAGTGTCCTCTGGTTATAAATTTATCTTTATGACTAAAAAACACTAGAGATTATATTAAAAAGGATTAAAGACAGGAAGAAGTGAGTACGAACTATTTCCTAGGATTACACAATAAATATAATTTTCTAAATATAAAACTAAGTTTCGACCACTTTATTTGCCAAAATCTAAACAAAGCCGTAACTTTGCTATAATATAGCAAACTGCAATCAAAACCGTTCATTCATGAAATTCCGCATCACGATCGGTCGCGTCCTCTAGGTCAGTTGTGTAGTTATTTTTGAAGGTTTTGTTTATTTAAGTTGGCACATTGCGGTCGGCTACGACGCACACAACAGCCATTTAAAACTAAAAATAATTTTATAAATTGTAATTTTTGAATTTGGAACGGGCCAGAATAACATCGGAAGGTCAAATATTGACATATTCGAAAATATTTTAATTGCATTTTAAAAGGTAAAATAAAAAGGACAAACTAGATGTAGTTTTCGATATACAATTTGTCAATCCTGTCGATGAAAACTTGTTTTGCTAAACGTTTTTTGGGTTTTGTTACTAAAATTGGTTTTTTTACTTTGACCAAAAGACATTTTATGTTGAAAATTTGTTTTTTCGAAAATTTCATGACAGTATTTGAAGGTGAAAGAATGATTTCATCAAAAAACTAAGTCTGTCTGTCGATTTTTTCGGCGTTACCTTTTTAATTAGGGAACCGCAAAAGGCTATAATTATTTTCCGCAAAAAATATTCTATTTCCCATATGCATCATTGAAATTTGTAAAACTTTTTTTGAGACGCCTAAGAATCAAAACAAACATTCAGTATCAACGACTGCTAAAGCCGCCGCCATCTACACTGTTAAAAAAAAAGTGAAATATCAAGTTTCACAAAATATGTTGTGGACGAGGGGTGAACCGCTGATGGTATTTTGGCGTACACTAGTATGGTATTTTTGGAAATATTTTGTTATTTTTTTTTTAAATTTTGTATTATTTGGAAATATTTGGTAATATTTGTTATTTTATGGTAATATTTGGTACTTTATGGTAATATTTGGAATTTTTTTGTAATATTTATTTGGAATTTTTTGGTGATATTTGGAATTTTTTGATAATATTTGGAATTTTTTGTGTAATATTTGGAGTTTTTTGATAATATTTGGAATTTTTTGGTAATATTTGGAATTTTTTGGTAATATTTGGAATTTTTTGATAATATTTGGAATTTTTGGGTAATATTTGGTATTTTATGGTAATATTTGGAATTTTTTGGTAATATTTGGAATTTTTTGATAATATTTGGAATTTTTGGGTAATATTTGGAATTTTTGGGTAATATTTGGTATTTTATGGTAATATTTGGAATTTTTTGGTAATATTTGGAATTTTTTGATAATATTTGGAATTTTTTGGTAATATTTGGAATTTTTTGATAATATTTGGAATTTTTGGGTAATATTTGGTATTTTATGGTAATATTTGGAATTTTTTGGTAATATTTGGAATTTTTTGATAATATTTGGAATTTTTTGTGTAATATTTGGAGTTTTTTGATAATATTTGGAATTTTTTGGTAATATTTGGAATTTTTTGGTAATATTTGGAATTTTTTGATATTTGGAATTTTTGGGTAATATTTGGAATTTTTTGATAATATTTGGAATTTTTGGGTAATATTTGGTATTTTATGGTAATATTTGGAATTTTTTGGTAATATTTGGAATTTTTTGATAATATTTGGAATTTTTTGGTAATATTTGGAATTTTTTGATAATATTTGGAATTTTGGGTAATATTTGGTATTTTATGGTAATATTTGGAATTTTTTGGTAATATTTGGAATTTTTTGATAATATTTGGAATTTTTTGGTAATATTTGGAATTTTTTGGTATTATTTTGATCATATTTGGTGATAATTAGTAATATTTGGGGTAATGTTGGTATTTTCTGGTAATTTTGGTATCATTTGTCAAATATGGTATTTTAGTGTACAACTTTTGGTCAGTGGTTCACCCCTCGGTTGTGGATTCTATACGCATCATAGAAAATTGATAAAACTTTTTTGAGTACTTCAATAACCAACACAAACATTCAGTACCAACGGCTGCTAAGACCGCCGCCATCTACACTGCTAAAAAAAGTGAAATATCAAGTATCACAAAATATGTTGTGGAATCTATACGTATATATGTTAAACAACACTTATCGCTTTTACATTAAATGTAACGGAATTTTGAGTGATATTTCGTTTGATATGCAATAATTTACGTAAAATCATGCTTATTATAAATTTAAAATATTCCAATAAAAACGAAATAGTGAACATTTCGATTGAAAATATTAATTACCCAAACAAACATGCTTGTTTACGTCCTAAAAGTTCTATTAATGTTCGATTTAATATTGGTTTATTGTTATTATTTTTTTTTCGTATCACTGAATCATAGTTATGGAATTTAAATTATTCGAAATTTTCGACGATTACAGGCATAGTCCGCGTAGGTCATTTATAAATATAGGTAATAATCGTGTAATGGCCACGTTTTTTTGTGGGTTTAAAGCTTCGTTAATTTCTAACTACCGTGTTTGGTACGTCAAAGTATTTACAGTGTGGCTACAGCTATGCCGGGCGGAATTATGAATTTAAAATTAGCGGAAGTTCATTTGAAATATCTAGAAATATCTAAGAAAGTGGATTATCGAAATTTTCATGACACTATTTGAAAAACCATTTCTAGTACGAAAAAACAGGGCAAAAGATAAAAAAGAGAGAAGTCAATATTTACAAAAAATTAAAGAGAAACATAAACAGGTTTGCTGTTAGACAGTGATACTAAAAAATGGACACTAAAAAGAAAAATCTTAACAAATTGTGAAAACAATTTTCTCCCGGTCCCACTATTTTCTTCGCAACTCTCTTATTCTGCAGTAAATTATAATAAAAGTCAGTAGAAGAGTTCACATCTTACGGTTAAAACATACAAAGGTACAGTCCTGGCGGTTGCCTTGTAACAGTGGAGTACCTGAGCGGAAAAGTTCAATTTTCCCTATTTTGTGTTAGCTACAAGACTTTTTATGTCGTTAAAACGTGAAATTAGTTCTAAATTTCCAAAATGTATCCATTACAATAATATTTTAACCTCTACAATACTTACAAGTGAAATATGTTAAAATGACTTACCTGAAAAAAAAAGAAAAACATATTAGACTTATAAATTTTCAACAAATATCAACAAACTGTGAAAATCCGAAAATCAACGAATGAAATTACCCACTGACAACTACTTAGTCAGCTTAAATCCATCGAACATATAGATAGAAATTGGTGACATTTTATTAACGGTTTTAATACGATTATACATTCCCACGCAAAATTTAAACAATGTTCATAGGCTTATATTGACAAGGATTAAATATGTCACCAAAGGATTAAAGTACATGTTTTTCTTTATTTTAAATAATAATCATATAAAATAACTTAATTTTTTGCGACTTCTAAACTGGGCGTTTGCAATAAAAAGTGTACAGGGTGTACCAGGATAAAAAATAAGACAACTTTTATAGCAAATTTTTGTCCAATTCTAGCTGCTTGAATTTGTCATATATTGCAACATTGAATATTTGACATTTGTCAAACAATTAATTGTTGTTTTTTATTGAAAATAAAGATTATTTAGTAGCCTTCGTTATTTAATAATGAAAAACAATTAGAATTTGACACTTTGCAGAACAAAAGACGTACTATAATGTACTCGTTTATTTATTACTATACATACAAACAACATCATTTAGTTTATCTAAATAGTTTTTTGCTCTAATGCAAAAAACTCAAAGGAGGTTGATTAAAGTGCTATATTCCTCGTTTTTACAATTTTTTTTACACTAAACTCAGTAAGAATGAATTCAAAATAACAAGCTCTTTCAAAATCTGTAAAAATATATAGGGCGTCCCATTTAAATTAAAGAAGTTGATGGCATTTCCGGTTAAACCGGAAGTATATTATTAACAAAAAAATGTACATCAGACGCATTTTGTTTCAATGCAAATTTTCATTCATCATGAATGGTATGGTATAACAATTTTTAATCTCTTTATCATTTTCCATGATTTTGGATCCAGTTTTTTCTTCAGTATCAATAATATACCGAAGGGACATCCTTTATATAAACACTTTTAGTTACAATCTGTAACATCGGTGCAGTAAATGCAGACAATAATCTTCCCTCGAGGCTAACTAATATTTCTAAAGAGTTTTTTCTTTTGAAAGACAAAGTTAGCGTTTCATAAATATTTCCGAAGCAGTACCACAACAGTACCGTTGTCTACAAGCGAAATCCCATTCAACGAGGATTTTTATCTGTGATTTTTGCGCAGCTCGACAAAGGTAATTCCGCTATTATTGTATTACGGTAAAAATAATCTTAAACAATGCGTTAGTTGTTTGAATGAGGCAAATATTTGAGATCGAAAATGCATATTGTAATAATTAAATTCTTCGAGTTAAGAGTGTTGATTCCTGATAATGATGAGGTTAAGAACTTTTTTTATATGTCTTTGTTTAATAATGGTTATTTATCTAGTTAACAGAGGCGTAACGTGGAAATTGAAATAGTATACCGTTTCTAAAGAAGAAAGAGATTAAAATATTTTTTATTCTTCCAAAAATTTAGTTCAATATTCCTGATTTTGTGATATTTACAAGACTTTTTATGTAGAAAATGCGTTTTTTCGAAACGACCCCGGTCATTTTTACTCAAGTTATGGGCCAATTTGCCTGCCCTCCCATGCCTACATTCACGGAGCGTGCTCCCGGAGACGCCGCGCAGCAGCTCGAAATCCAAGGTACGCTTGGGTCCGTTTATCTCGAAAACGGTTAAACTTTTGACAAAAATGATAAGGATCATTTTTGTAGATAATAAACTGCTCTCCATTCCTACCAAAACCCCACTTCTCTAAGTGTCATATTTCCGGAGATATCGGCGGAAAACTCAATTTTTGGAATTATTGGCCATTTTTCAGCCCCTTCCGCAAATTTCGCGGAGGACATATTTTCAGAGAGTAATCTACCCGTGAATACCTACAAGTTGCAAAAAAAAAGTCCGACAATAATGAGATGAACAGGTTGGGGGGTTTCTCGGTCTTTATTTACTGGACTAATAAGAAAAACATCTATTTTTAATAATAAACCTTTGCTGTATTGACGTATTTATATAAATAGCTACCGAGTGTTGTCAAGCAAACCTAAAATCACACTGATAAAGTGACACACAAACTGTTGACGAATCCAATCAAAATGAGTGACGACAAACACGGAATTCTATTATTATAATCGTATCAGCTTTTGTAATACAGAATTGTATTTTAATCGGCTTAAAATATCGATAAAAAATTAATTCATACAATCACGTGTTTATATTTGTTCCATTGAAATCCAAAAATTGAACACTGCTTAGACTTTAAAAATAATAAAAAGTGAAAAAAAAATAAAAGTAGGATGAAATCTATTGGAAAAGGAGGAGAATATTATAAAAATAAAAGGTAAAATAGTTTACGGGCGATCTGTGGTCGAGAAGGGGAAAGGGGTGAGTTTTTATGGGTAAAAATCGGTTTATCTCGATTTCCGGTAAAACTACAAGTCCTATGAAAAAAAGTCACATAGCAAAGTTGTAGGTAATTAAAAGATCTACAACTTTTGTATTTACACTTTTTTCACATAACCTCAAAATGTACGTGGAAAATTCAAAAAACCAAGTTTTTGGTTTTTTATTTTTATCTTTTACAAAAAAATTATTTTTTCCACGAAATTTGGTGAAAACTTACCTTTTTATGTCCCAAATACACTGTAATTTATTTGATTTGAAATATTTATTTTTCCCCCTTATTTTGACTTAATATCGAATAAGCACCCTAATTTTCAATCGAAAATTCACCCGTCAAAATATCAGCTTTTTTCAAAAATTTGGTGTGCTTTCCTTTCATTTTTATAATATTTTTCCAATGGGTTTGATCCTTCAGATTCCTCTAAACATTGTATGTTAATTACAGTTCGAAATGAAAGTTGTAAAGCTTTTAAGTTCAAAATTTCTTCGATAACAGAGCATTAAATATGTCGAAACGGACGCGAAAGCTCATTAAAAAACACGAAATTAATGCATATCGATTTGCAAAAAGTTGAAAGTACGTGATAACTTCAATAAATTCAGCTCTTATATGGAAATTATAAATTATAGATATAGGTGTATCTGCCACTTACTAATGAGCCTATAAATACCCGTGGTTTTATCTTCTTAATTAATCTCATGTATAAAAACGAAATGAACTCAATCTGCTTTAATACCTATAAATACTTTACGTTTTGTCTTGTCTTTCTTCAAAATATTGATGGGAAATTATCAGAAATTGTTCTAACTACACCTCTCAGACTCATTCTCTGACATATTTCTCTTTATTAACGTCATTGATGACCAACCAAAGCGAGGCAAATATCTCACCACATGGTCCACACAAACCTTCTACGTCCAATCCATCGATTTGGAAAATTCGCATCCAGAAAATCCCTAACCCGTCTATCATAGTGGAGAGGTGCTCCATCTTGTTGAAACCAAACATTTTGTGGTAATTGCCCATTCTGTTGAAGTGCAGGAATAATTTCGTTATTTAGTAGATCCAAATATTTGTCACCATTCAAGTTTCCGTCGATAAAAAATGGGCCTATAAGCCTATAAGCCTATTTTCGACAATTCCCATCCAAACATTCAACTTCTGTGGATGCCGGGCATGTGCTTCATGAATCCAATGAGGATTCTCATTTGACCAATACCTTGAGTTATGGCGTTTAACTGTTCCATTTAAACAAAAAGTTGCCTCATCGGAAAAAACTATGTTAGAAGCAAAACTATCGTAGACATTACAGATGTCCATTAGCCGTTCGCAAAATTCCAGCAGTCGGTCAAAATCATCGTCTGACAATTCTTGAACCAACTGTACCTTATACGGATGATACTTTTCACTTTTTAATATCTTTCCTACAGAACGTCGACTGATACCATGGTTTAGTGCCAAATTTGTGGTGGAAGTTTGAGGTGATTCTTCTAAATCGATTACAATATTTTGTTTAACAGTTTCGTTCGTTGCAGTCCGCGGTCTTCCAGGTTTTAGCAAATTTTTTTACCATCCCAGTTGTATTAAAACGTTGTAATGTTTTAGTTACTGTTGAGCGTGATATAGGATTTCTCTCCGAATGCAAATTATTAAAAATATCTCTTATTTTTGTGTTTCTTGTTGCTCCAAATGCCTGTATTTTGCTTTTTTTTTACTTGTAAGAGTCCAAGATTCGCACCCACAAGTTAGAACTGGTCGATGATTGAATACAATACAATTTTTTGTTCCACAATAAAAGAATATTAAGGCGCCAAGTTATTTTGTATTTATTAAACTTGTTTTCTTTGTCAATATTTACGTTCTCACAAAAAATTCAAAGTTGCGTAATGTGGACACACCGGTTTTTTCTTTATTATGCAAATTAGTCTGAGAGTGCTTTATGTCAATATTTTATTTTTGAGTGATGTCTTATAGAAGTGGAAATTGAATTAATTAATTACGTAATGATTAGACGAATTTAAAATGGATTTGTAGGGTGTTATTTAAGGCGTGGACCAGTGGCGTAGGCGTATTTTGGGAAAACGTTTATAGATTTAAGAAAATTACTTTTTAAATTGAATTGTGAGTAATAAATAATGATATCTTCTGTAACTTCCTTGTGGCATTACTTATTTCGAAATAGAAAAATAAAAAACATTATTGTGGTTTGATTCCCAAAAAAAATAATAGAAAAAATAAATAAAAATATAAATATTATTTTTTTTTAAATACAGCACTATAAAGTTGAAATTATAATTAACAAAAATGATCTAGAAGGTATTTTTTCTCGTCTCAACTAAAATTATTGCGAAATTCAAAAATGTAAACACATTCATTTGAAAAAATTGAATTTTACGATATTGAAATAAAAATTCAGAACACCCTGTAAGACGCTAAATGAAAATACATATTTTTCATGAATTATGGTTATTTTCAAAGAAAATATTAAAAGCTAAATATACCGAAAACGATTATATATTGGGATGGGCTAAAATTAAGTGCAAAATCTATATATGTGAAAATATACAGGGTGTCTCATTTAAAGTAGCAAATCTGATATAAAAGTACTAAAAAGCCCTTAGTACAAAATTTCATAATTTTTATTTTATACGTCTGCATATTAAAAAACCAATATAATAAATAAACTCAAGTATATTTACATATTTTCTATAATCCTTTGATTATTCATAATTACCATTTTTTCCTAATAAGAATATAAATATTTTATGACCAAATTCCCATATAAATAGCCGTAATTATTTCTACCGTTTTCATTACTTTTACCAAAGCTTCTTTTGCGTTGTTTCTAATTGTTTAAATGGTTGTGTTTAATCAAGCCACTAGCTGGATAAATAAAGCCTGTTAAACACGATACAAGAAAAAGTATTCAAATCTACAGCACTTTTGTGACAGGATTTTTTAAGGATATATACAAGAAGTGTCTTTTATATTTTGCTTACTTGGAGAAGTAAAAAAGTCGTTAGGACTTAGGTCGGGACTGTATGGAGGACTGTGTGTAGGAATTTGCATTGAAACTTAGCAATCGATATGTACCAACAATTCGTTGATTTTTGACTAATGTCGACGCCATATTTTTGAAAATACTTCGAGAACGGATGTGACGTCAGTTTTGGTTCATCTAAATACACCCAAACACCCGTTTATTATCCGGTTCATAAGATTAAATCCAGGATTCATCACCGCTGACAATACTGTTCGTTAAGTTTTTGATTTTGATATTTCTTGACAGACGCCAACCATGTTGTTATATGCAACACTTGAAAGACAAATGTGATTTCGTTAACTTTGAAAACTTAGTTTAGTATTTGCCGGATCGTGTGTGACGCCCTTAATACTCCTTCAACCCAAGGCGAAAAGTGAACAGTTTTTCTTTTTTTTTGTTTTCAGTTGATTTCAAAGGAGTTTTTTAATTAAACAAAAGCCGTTTCGTTTCGAATTTCCGGTAACTGAACATCGGTAACGTGGCCTCGGGATTTCAGTGATTTGCATAAATGGCTTTATTAGATGAAATTTCGTACGGGAAAGAACTACGCGGACCAAGGTTATTTGTGTTTATCCCAGTCCTGACTATTTCTGGAAACTTTTATATATTTTTAACCGGCAATCTCCTAAAATTAAAAATAAATATAGACGACCAGGCATCATTTATGTAACATACAACTGACGATAGCATATAGATCACAAACATATATTCTTCGAATCTGGGGGGCGAACAATTGCAGATGACTAAACAAAATAATCCTTGAAAGGGGGGGGGCAAACAATTGCAGATGTATTAAAAAAATAATCCTTGAAAGGGGGGGCAAACAATTACAGATGACTGTCATCTTGAAGTTGTTGATAAAATAACAATGCTTATAGAAACCGGTCAAAGCTGTCCACAATTTCATCGAACTTTATGGTATAAATAACTATTTAGAGTACTTTGGACGAGAGACATTCTGATTTTGGTACTTCTGTAAATTACTCTCTAAAGTATGAACCCCTCATGATTATATTTGCCTCCGCTACTGGTGTGAACGTGTTGGTGTCAATTGAAAGAAAATGTGTTAAGTGAGACTTATTCGACCGTTTAATCCCTGCAGGACAACACGAAACAGATTCACCGTTAAACGTGGTGACTACAGGTGCAGTTTATGCGCTCCCTTCGATTTCAGTGTTCCGCATCCGCATTCTGTTGCAAATGTTCATGCACACGTGAACATCTCTCAGGACACATACAGAATCGCAGCGGCGTGGAAAATCATCATCCTTATACCAGCGAATAAATGATATGTGGATGATCCTGACCAATCTCCAGATTAAATATGTTACGGAGATGTTATTTCGAATATCTTCCGGAGAAAAATGGAAAAAGAATGTTTTTTTAAGAAACAAATAAGAAGAATTCACATATGTTTATGTAAATTGTGACTTTATACCAATTTATCTAAATATGGTGTGTTAAAGCTAGAAATTTTTGGATGTATTCAACTTTTTGTCAACTTCTCGATTTAATATTTGTTAGTTGGGTTTAAATAGGTCGACAAACGGACTATTTCAACTATAGTAGAAACGGTGGAGTTTTACCATTATGTCAGCAACAATATTCATATCAATCAAATCAAAACTTCTTTCAACTCAATAGAAATAATCGTTATGACTAAAATTCCAAAGGTCGGCCTTTTACGAATCGGTAATAAAACTTTTTTAATTGTATTTATTTTATTTATATGGTTAACATCGACATATTTATTAAAACTATCGATATACTGGGTGAATAAGTTACAAAGTCCAAAAATTTTTGATTGGACTTTTGGTTACCACACTGTAAAGAGTATTGGGTGATGCGGTCTTAAGTAGGTCACATTGTATATCCTTAAATAAATCCTTTTACATAAATGATTAATTAAACCAATTTTGTTGGGGATGGTATTATGTAAATGAGTTAAAATACACTCTGTTTATTATACGTCTAATAAACGTCGAAAATTGGTCGGAGTAATTTGGAAAAGTATCTAGTAGCTATAATAAATTCATCTTTCTATACAGCTTTGAATATGGAACGCCTCAATTATCCCGGAAACGGATCGCAGCATTTTTAAAGATTTTGGTGCGCAAAGGTGGTATTTACATTGTTGTCAGATCTTTTCTTTTTCCGGAATAATAATGAACTTTGTTATTTCAAATTGATCATCCTGTATATTTTTTAAACTTTGAAATCCTTAAAAAATACTGAATAATTTTCATGTGATGTTTCCTATACCTAAATGCAACAATTTCGGAGTTAAAATAATAGATTTAATAGTAATAATAACAGCGTTAATTTAGAATAATAATTTACAGACCATAGAGGTTGAGCATGGGTGACATGTGATGAAAAAGAATAGTTTTGGATTCGCTAGTTTTATTTCTTACATCAATTTTTAATTTAAGAAATATTTATTTCAATATTTTATTTTTTTTTTATCAATTTTCAATAGGATTTTGAATTTTTATAATACATATTTAAAAAATTTTCCATCTATGATAAGAAGAAGAACATTTTCACTTTCAAAATATGGAAAAAGGTGATAGAAATATCTCCTTAACCACGTTATTATACAGGGTAGGTCCCAGTAATTTTTACACACTGGGTATATTAAAAATATGTAAATAGTTGACGTAATTTTTTAAAAATACATACACGTAATTATTAACGACAGGGATTTCCTTTTGAAATCTAAAAAAAATGTACATCCTGCTTATTTCACGGAACTCGTTCTATATACAGATTTTGGGAAATGTTAACAAAAGAGTAATTTTTCTAGAAACTCATAGAGGTTAATATCCTGTATCAGTTCGGTAGAAATATCTTCTTCTTCTCAGAATAATAACATTGTATATTATTTTGTAAGCACATCATAAATGATTGAGTCCAATAAAGGAGTATTTTAACACGTAATCATTTAATTCTGATAACACAATGCATATAAAAGAATTCCAGTGTTGCCGTAGCTAATAAATTGTCGTAGATGCATGGAAATCTGATTTTTTTTGTTCCACTATTGACCTACTTTAGCGCATACCTTGTATAATATTCCAAGAACATGTGAATATATGTTACTAATAAAAACCATACTTTTTTATGATAAAAAACCGCACAGAAAGTGTTATCAATTGTAGTTTCTATAAGAATACGTCTCTGAATGCTTGAAAATATCGATTCACTTATAATTGCAAATTTAAATTTTCCCCTGAATCGACTGATGAAGCTAGAACGTTCCATCTTTCCAATTAGTCGAGTTATGAGTATCTTTTGTTTTGAAAACTGGATTTTCTACATTTTCTTGATACTATTAGAAGGGCGAAAGAATGATCTTATCAAAAAGTGAATTGTGTCAGAGGATTTCTCGTGCCAAAAATACCCCTTGTTACGAATTTTTAGCATTTTTCATGTCACAAAAAATTTTTTGTGTACATTTTTAACAAGGGGATGGAAATTTCTCGCTATTTAAATTAAATGTTTGGAAATATACAGATTGCGTAAATTACTTTGGAACCCTGGCCTCGGATTACACAAGTACGACAAGGATATATGAAAGAGAGAGAAAGAATAATTGTGCGCGGTCATCACTTTGTTTCATCTTAGGGGTGAATACTTATTTCCCGCGACTGGCCGAATGGTCCTTTACAGAGAGAGTTCACTAGTTGGTGGTATTCAGTATGCTCCCAACATGGAAGGAGTGAGGGTGTTAAAGAAATAAAAAAATACAATCGTTATTACGTAACCTGTACATCTTAAAATTCATTTTTGTCAACATGATCATTTCAGACCAAGTTGACAATTTCTAACTACAATAGGATATTATTTTAGCCATTGTAACTTGAAAATAAAACAGCATTTCTTGAGAGAACCATAATTAATAAACTAAAAATCCCTTCCATTAATAAATTAAATTGAAAAAATAAAATAAATAGGTACACCTATTCTAAACATAAAATATAAACTTTCTGAAAAAATAAAAATCCATTCTAAAGGTAAACATAATTTTAATGAATTAAGTGCTCAAATAAACCACCCGCCAGTGCCAGACAATAACCAAATCTGTGATAAAGATTTGATCTCATATCTCTAAGATTATTTGGCGTAATGCTGGCACAAACGTGCTGTATTTTCACCCTCAATTCATTTAAATTATTAGCTGCGCTTCTGGCAACAGAGGTTAAAATAGGGGGGCAATGAGCATTCGGCCAGTCTCGGGAAATACGTATACACCCTTAAGGTGAAACAAAGTACACGCATAATTATTCTTTCTCTCTCTTTCAGCTGTTTTTCTGTCGTACTTGTGTAATCGGGACGGTTCGGATGTACTTTACGCAATCTGTATGTAAAACTTTTCCCTGAATCGAATGGTGATCACTAGAACGTTCTAACTGTTAATAAAGTCGAGTTATAAGTACCTTTTGGTTTGAGAAAGTGGATTTTCGAATGCAGTCTCAGACCCTAGCTTTGTTAGCATGTTTGCCTTTTCATTTCCTACAATGCCCTTGTGCCCCGGGACCCACTTAAGAGTAACTCTATGATAGTTAACCAGGGTTAATAGTTTTTGTAGACAGTCCTAGATCAGTCTAGATCTGAACTGGGGACATGCCAAAGATTTTAATACTGCCTGACTATCAGAGTGTATATAAGGATCTTTTGGCTTTTACACCCCCTTACGATATTCTGCCTGGAATACAGATTTTGTATACCAAAAATGGTATTTTATCAAATTTTTATATCATTGCTTCAACTTTACACCGCCATATCTCAAGCGAAGTATCAACACATACGTCTTCGTCACTAGAAATTGCACCGTGATAAAATTTACGATAGGAAATGATATTTTGCTAATCTGAGTTAGAAACTTGATACTTTACACGGGCAACTTGTCGACGTAGCTCGACTAATGTCCTTATTCATATCGCATACTCGTTTCGAGATAATTAGAAGAGATAGATGAGAATATAGGATCGTCTAAGAAGTGTTGAGTTTCGAAAGATAAAACATTAAAAATTCAGCGTCAAAAACGATTAAAATCATCAACTGGATCCGAAGCAAAATGAATATTTCGTTTAAAATCATTTTTTTTTTACTCCTTTGTAGATGTCAGCGGTTACGTTCGAATAAAGAGTACTTTCTAAGCATCACAATGGAATCAGATAATTTAAAATCGACATCTTGCAGGCGCTGCAACTCGTTGCAGTCAAAGATTCACTCTAATTATTGGAAAACGATGCTTTAACAATAAACACAGTAAAAATAAACAGATTTATGTTTGAAAGTGTAAAAAGCAACAAAGAAATAAAATAATTAGGCAAATGTATTTCTTGTCGGGCAATACCGATGTCCGTCCCGCGGTCAGAAAATTGAGGGTTTAGGAAAAGGGTTTTTAATCCCCGACCGATGTCCGTCCCGTTTTCAGGTGGATACACAGGTAGAATGGGCAGGGTAGAATATTATTCCTAGAATAATTAGTATGATTCGTGAATTTATCGAATGACAATTTTTGTAAAGTAAATTATAATAATTTTCAATAATAACCCAACCAAACCTACCCCTACCAAACCACCTTCGTATTTTTAGTCAATTTTTGAAGAATAAATTATAATAATTTTCAATAATAACCCAACCAAACCTACCCCTACCAAACCACCTTCGTATTTTTAGTCAATTTTTGAAGAATAAATTATAATAATTTTCAATAATAACCCAACCAAACCTACCCCTACCAAACCACCTTCGTATTTTTAGTCAATTTTTGAAGAATAAATTATAATAATTTTCAATAATAACCCAACCAAACCTACCCCTACCAAACCACCTTCGTATTTTTAGTCAATTTTTGAAGAATAAATTATAATAATTTTCAATAATAACCCAACCAAACCTACCCCTACCAAACCACCTTCGTATTTTTAGTCAATTTTTGAAGAATACAAATAAAGTATCTACTACATATTATATCTTATATGTATATATAATATATATCTGCAATATAAATTGTCATACGGATCCACGGGACGGACTTCGGACAAACGTCTTGACCCTTTTAACCGCGGGACGGACCTCGGACGTACCTGCGTTTTACCCTGACCGTCGGACGGACATCGGAAACACCGTTCTTGTCAGAGAAAACCCACTGGATTTTTTTCAACAATTATTCAATTTTTCAAATACAGACCGTTCTACTAAGAAGAAACAACTACTTTCCGGGCAACGGGATTTTACAGTATTTTTAAATGACAAATATTTCCCATTGAATTGAGTGGGTGAGTAAAACCAATTACAATTAAAAATTCCACAATATTGCATTATATTTATTTTGGTCCTTAACCGGTTTATACAGTTCCACATTGTAAGGGTCGAAACAATTGAATTAAATATTTCCCATAGTAGAGAAGCAACAAGCTAATTTTGGCATTTTCTACTTGTTTATTTTGCGTAATTTTTTGCAGTGTAGTCGAAGCAATTTTTCTTGTAATCTTGTTCCCATTTTGTCGTAACGCGCCCGTGAAACTGTCAATAATGCCATTTTCCAGATAATTGTAAGTTCGGATTTTCTTAGGAGCAAAAAAGACATTGAAGTCGACCTAATTGCGGTTATCGGAGATTTACAGTAATGCCGAGAGGAGAATTAAAAAAAAAATACCAATGTCTCTGATATTTTTGTGTCGGGTGTCTGAATAAGAGAAGTAACTCGATGTATCTTAGAAACTACTTATGGTACAGCTTAGAAAAAAAAAATCTGTATTATAAATTATAAAAATATTCAAAAAGATGAATCCTGCGACAATATGGGCAAAATATTCGATAAAGTCTATGCTGATCGTGAAAGAAGGAGCTGATATTTCAAAATATCCAAAACTGACGGCTTTCTCTCAAAAAAGCAAGCAGGCGCAGGCAAACAAATCAAAAGTTCTGACAAGAGAAAAAGTGAATGCTGCAATACAAACATTAATACCTGCCAAGTCCCGCCAGCGATATGAAAATGAATATTTATTTTTATTTGATTTTAAAAAGCACAAAGTTGACATTACGTCAATTTCAATAAATTCATCATAAACTCTGATTATGTTTATGTTCCAGTGTCGTAATGAAGTTTCAGTGTCGTAATGAACCTCATTACGAAGCTCACATCAGTATCGTTATGATTCTTTTGGGGGCTGCGGTATCAGCCCCAAAGTAATATTGGAAGAAATAGGCAAAGCTGAAGAAAAGAGATCTGACCATCGGAAAGATCTAGTAGGAATGGAAGTGGCATGGAAGAAGAAACCTCCATCCACATTTGTCTATTAACATTATTTTTTCAATTTATGAATCTTAAGAGAAATTTGTTATGGGCTTCTTCAAGCTCTGTCAGCCTTGTGCGAAAACCATAATTTTCACGCCCTCCGAACTAACTTAATTGGTGAAATTTATCGAAACATTCGTTGCTCAGCGACCAGCTGACTTCCTGTTGGCAAGCGCGTGCGTGTGTTCTTTCCTCTCACTTTGTCAAATGACTGACATTGATTATCCAGTGGCGTTGGTATTGTCAGTGTCAGATTTTGAACTATTTCGTATCGATATTGAATTCAAGTACAATTCTTAACATTATCTGTTTTTAACAAATACCGTGTTTTGAAAAATACCTTACCTTTAAAGCAAAGCAAAAATCAGTTTCCATATATAATTATTGTGTAATAATAATTATTATTTTTAATACTTTTATAAAAATAGATACCGTACGCCATTGGTAAGTTTATGACAGATATCCGCCATGTTTTCTCACCCCTTACCTTACCGATGCCGCGTAGCTTCAGATAAACTTACCAAACTATACCTATATTATTAGATAAGTGTTTTTGTGGACAACTATAATATTGTAAACGTGATTAACTGCTTTAATTTTAAATAATATTATCAAATTTATATCAGTACAATTCATATATTGGATACACGTCGAAACCCATCAATCACATAAGACAACAAACGTATCTAAATTAAATAGAAAAAAAGTATGTAAACAACCAATCAGCAAACAAAAAATTTAAAGGGTACAAGATGGCGTTTCGTATTACTGATATTGACGAAGGTCAACTTTTATTATAACGTACCATATGTGTGTGTGTGTGTGGAAATTTTAGTTTATATCACTTTTTATGGTGATCTATCACTCGAGTCAATATTGACAGTGTTTGATATATTTTTTTTTATATTGGGTACGATAATTTTTTTTTATTTTAAACGTAAGAAATATTTTTGGTGATCTATGACGTTGATTTTTTTGAATTTTTGCCGTAGGGCCAAAACCTATGTATTTATTACATACATCACTTTTTTTTCGAATGAAAAAGAATATGTAAAATACAAAATTTCCAAATGAATTAAATAATCATCTATTGAATCAAAATTTAACTTGACACAACAATTCTCTATTACATCAGCTTCATTATCAAAATATATCCTGCAATTAATAATTCATCAAACATGAAACATTTAACGATACAAAATCAATCATATAATATACACTGTTAAAAATCTATGAGAATGAATTGGTAATTGGTACAATATTCGAACCAGCTTTAAATCTACCAAGAAATTTAACAGCTATCTCAACAAAAACTGAACTAAACAATATGAAATATCCAGTGAATGTGAAGTATACGCCATTGAACTGGTTGCAAGAGATCTGGTGAATCGACCTGTTGTAAAAAAGAACATACACATCCTGTCAGATAGCCAGGAGCTCGAACAGGATACAATCTAAACTGGTATCTACAATCCCTTGAAATTCTAGGCAAGGAAAATAGAGTCATTTTGACGTGGGTGGAGGGCAACGAGAAGGCAAAAAAGGGATCAGAGTCTCTATTTATCGGACCTGAACTATTTTTTGGCATTGCGGAAAGCACTGCTATAGTATATTTCGGAAAGGTATAGGGTGATAAAATGGGGAATTTCGTCCATTTCGGTGTCGGCCATAGGCGTAGGTCTTGAAATAGTATTGTTTGTAATATTAAAATTTCAAGTAATTCCGAAAGAGAATTAGGAAAAGTATGATTTCTAGCCTGAAGTGCCAATATCGAAATATTGTGTAAGGATTACTTAGGTAGTAGATTATACAGCTACGTTTTGCTTATATGTTTGCAAGTGAAAGGATTTGTGGCAAGACACAACAAGACATTCAAAATGAAAGACGTTAAGCTACTGTTTCATCAAGCCATTAAGGAGGCGACAAAAGAGAACTGGCGGAAAGCAATCCAGCATGTTATTAAAGAAGAGGAGAAAATGTGGGATCTTGACTACTTGATCGATCGGACCGCCGACCCGTTACGACTTTGTCAGAAGCACAGGCTTGTGGAGTGAGCCACAATAGAACGAACGGGGGTCGCATTGGAGGTGGCGAGAACCTAACTTAACCACTGCCAACACGTAGACTGTAAATTGCCCTAACCATTAAGTAGATATAAATTGTATTTACGGTTGGTAACTAAGAATTACTGTTTTCTTATTTTAAATAAATCATATCAATAAATTGCTTATTTAACGACACATTACGTTAGTTACATCGTCATTATCAATTAAGTTGCCTATCTGGCACCTACTTTTTTTTATTCACTATCTCTCGATGGTTCGACTAATCACAAGAATTTATTACCCAACAAATTTTCACGGATCATTATCTTTGAATTACGATCAATTTCTCACGATGTGGATTTTAATATCGGTCAACGTATCGATACCGTTTCATTTTTGCAATCTTCAAGATTGATTGATCGATTTAATCGAATATTAAAAATAGTGTTGATTTCTAATTTTTATTAATCGTGACGAATTAGAAATAAAAATCACTTTATCTTCTTCGTAACTCTATCAAATGGACGCTTATGAATGATGAATCATCCACCGTATAGACCCGATTCAAGAATAAAACTGTTGGTGAAGATTCTCACAGAAAAAAAGAAGAATGAATCTGCTCCCTGAAGTCATGAAAATTTAATTTTTTTTTGCAAAATGTTAGTTTTAAAGTTTCAAGTTCTGCAACTGCAAATCGATGCCATAAAAAAAGAAAAAGTTATTATCAAAAAACCAGTCTGTAAATTTTGCTTTATTTCGCAATGAACTTTTCGACGCTAAAATTATATAAATTCAATGTAATCCATTAATAAGATTATAGTTCAAGCCTTCACGAATAAAATAAGCTTTCGATGAACTCTGTAGGACCACCCCAAGGACAGGAAGAGCCAAAACACCTTTTTTTCGCAAAATTGTAATAACTCGATAAAAAATTATTTTTTTTAATTTTTAAAAAAAGCATGATATTCGACTTACTTGCATCTACATTTTTTCAAAGTTTCAAGTGGGTTGATTGAAAAATGAATTTTTTATTACAAAAAATAAAAAACGCTATTTTCGGTGGGTTTTCCCGTTTTTCTTGGAAAATTATGAACCGATTTTCATAAACCAAAGATTAACTGATAGGTATTTTTAATATCTACAACTTTTTTATTTAACTTCTTCTTTTATGAGTTGTAGTTTTTTTTTAAACGCAAAAAACCGTTTTTTGCACTTTTGCGATTTTTTTTGCACATGTTCACGATTGAATTTGCTAGTTCACTAAATGCTATTTGTGTTAATATTTTTTTTTTGCTTTTTTCTTATTTTTTTTGGGAATCAAACCACAAAAATGTTTTTTATTTTTTATTTCGTCGAAATAAAAAATAAAAAACATTATTGTGGTTTGATTCCCAAAAAAATAAGAAAAAAGAATATGTAATGCCACAAGGAACTTACAGTAGATATTTTTTTTGCTGCTTACAATTCGTTCTTTAAAATTTCCCTATTGATTGGACTAACTGGGCACACTTTCTTATGGTGTGTATTTCTGCTTGAAAGATACATGGGGGATTTTCAGTAGATGCATTGCACTTTCGTTATTTTTTCTGTATTTTCTAGACCTCCTGATATGTTTTAAAATATTTTGCCTTCCTGGACACAATTAACATTTAAAATTAATATTTCAAACATAAAAATCATGTTTCATCTTATGAATAGTGTTTCCGTATATTTAATATCGCCATGGTCATCTCTTATCTACATAAATTGTCATTTCTGAATGTTCAAAAAACAATATTTATCAACATCATATATGCAAACATTAACCTGTATAAAAAGCTGACCATGAAAAGCCCCGAAAAAAATAATTTAAACAGTATCCCTTGCAGACTTGTTAGATATTTCGTCTCTAAACTCACTAGAAGATATTCTGAACATATTTATACAATGAAATTAAAACACATTAAAAACCAAGTTACTCTACGAGTGGAGTCAAATATTTCGGACGTCTAAGACAATGTTTTAATACTTTGATCACGCATTACAGTTATTGAAAATTATTTTTCAAAAAACAGAGACCGATCACTAAGAAGCAACTATTACACTCCAACCGGTATCTCGTGAAATGAGGTGACGACGCGCCGTAACAAATTTGAAAGTGGGGATCCAGCAAAGCCAATCGTGCAGTAGACGTTATGCAGCCGAATACGTTCTCTCTCTGAGTACCGGAAGCTCCGCCTTGTCACGAGATACCAGTTTACCTGTACTTCTCAGGTTATGTGCCCCGAGAGATACTTAATTACAGGTAAACTGGTATCTCGTGGCGGAGCTTCCAGTACGCAGAGAGAGAACGTATTCGGCTGCATAACGTCTACCGCACGATTGGCTTTGCTGGATCCCCACTTTCAAATTTGTTACGGCGCATCGTCACCTCATTTCACGAAATACCGGTTGGAGTGTACACTTCTATATTTGATTAAACGAGTTCAGTGCAGTAGATAATTTGTGTTTAGGGGGCTCTACTATAAATCCATCCATAAATGGAAAAATATCCCATAACGTTATATTTACCAACAGAAAACTGCTTCAACTTTTAAAAACTTCATTTTATATACATATCAATTTTTTAATCGATACGGCATTGTAATCAATATGTTTTCGACGTCTTTTTTTAAATTGTAATTGAGATATACAGCCCAGTGTTGTCTTTATACATTATTTATGATTGATATATCAATGAATTCGAATAATAATTATTCATACCGAAACGATGGGGATTTACTATGCGTCCGTACACATCTGTGGAATACGAAATTAGACAAACTGATATAGATCACATCGACTGTTTTTTTTTTGTTAAGAAAAAATCATTTTATCAAATGCACGCATAATTTCTGTAGAGTACAGTGGCGGCACGTCGTTTAAGGTACCCGCGAAAGATTTGGGAAAATTTGAAGAATATTTTCAGTAGAAAAGATCCTACACCATGCACCTGGTAAAGAAAATAAACTTTGCAAAACAACAAACAGTACCATGAAAATGCTTAGCCGTAGTTTAACAGTAAAGCATAATATTTCTAGCACCTAACTCAAATGGAGAGCACCTACTCACTTACAAGGACTGAGACGGAAGCACTTTGGAGAGGGCACTTCAGTCATTCTGACGATATTTTAATATAGTAACAGTAAATTCAAGGTTTTTTTCAGTTTGAACTTGCAGATTATGAAAAGATAAAAAATATTTAAAGTAAAATGGATGAGCTTTTGCTCACTCTGTAAAATAACCTCAAACTTGGCATATGAATTGTCAAACAATTGTATTTTTACTCAAAGCCATTTATGGAGAGTTGTTATTAAAATTTATTGCACTTAGACTATGATATTTAACCCAATATGGATGCAAAATTAGTGTTAAAAGAAACTACAAGATTTAACGAGGGTCTGTAGAAAATTCCATACACATTTTTATATTATTCTGTTTACAGAGGCGTAACATTATAATGATCAAACAAAAATCAATCAATAATATTTTTTGTCAAAACATCTTCTTACAATTGTTACAGAGATTCCAATTATTATTCTGTATTATCTGTACGGTAACGTTGTTCATTCCCCTCGTAGTAATTGTTAACGGAACTGTTGATAAATAAGAAGAGTTTTAAAAAGAAATCCCGTTTTGATGCAGACGTTTTACGCAATAGTAGTGTGTTTGTTTGTAGGTGGGCTATCAAGACAAAAGGTATTGCGTCGCATTTTTTATAACACCCGGTGTGATAAAAGTCCAAGCGAGGTCGAAACAGCCGTGAAAATTAGTGGTTCATCAAAAAAAAATTAATGGTAAGAATAGTAAAAATAATGGAAGATGGTTTATTTTCAATGATTTTTTAATAATACAGTTCATTTTGTTTTTTGAACTGAAGAGATCGATTTGTTTGGTAATAGAATTAATTTTTAATTTTTCAAAGTCGTAGGCAAAATTTAGTGTGCAACAAGAGGTGGAAAAACTTTCCCGTCATTATACAATTCATTGTATTGTTCATAACCTCAATAAATAGCACACGAGTTTTTATACAGCAAATGTTTTTCAAATTCACCCTTTTTTTCGAAAAAATTACAAGATTATCTTAATATTATCAAATTTTTGGCCTTGCCCTTTGTGAATTATCGTAATTTTGAAACATTATACAGATTGCGAAAGAGATTTTCGAACTCTACGTTTTACACAAGTACGACAGGGAAAATATGAGAAAAACAGCTTGAAAGAGAGAGAAAGAATAATTGTGCGTGGTCAGCGAAGGCGTGTATATAGTTCCAGAGGCTGGCCGAATGTTCATTGCCCCCCTATTTTAACCGCTGTTGCCAGAAGCGCAGATTAATTTGTACAAATGATATTTTTGTCTTTTTTTCGAACTCATGCACTATTAGGTAAAACTAAATACTTTCATCCGGCAACAGTGTCTTTTACAGAGAGAATTCACTAGTTGGTAGTATTCAGTATGTTCCCAACATGGAAGGAGTGAGGGTGTTAAAGAAATAAAAAATACAATCGTTATTACGTAACCTGTAGATTTTAAAATTCATTTTTGTCAACATTTAAGTTATTAGCTCTTTCGCAATCTGTATATCTTCTTTTCGTTATAGCTATAAAAATTGTCGACATCACATAAAAACCTGGCGGCATAAATTAATTACAAACAAAAATACCTTCACAATTAAGAACTCTACAACGTGTTAATATGGCCATTAACGATTAATCATACAAACAATATTTTTTTAAATAAAAAAAAATACCTAACAGCGCGAAAAGTGCAAATATTGATAAACCAACGCGTTTCCTTTATGCGAGCAAAACAATCAAATCATAAAAATTCCAAAAGGTTGCAGTAACAAAAATTCAGAGTATGTTGTTGTTCCATTAACGATCTAAGGGGGAAACTTTCGACGAGTTAAATAGAATTAATTTTTTATTTGCTAAAATGTCTATTTTCCATGGTAGTACCGTACAATTTGTATAAGGGATTCATTTATAGAAATTTCCTATATCATAAGCGTACAATAAGATTTTTTGAGTGGGTCAATTTATTTACAAAAAAAAATGTTTCTAATAATGACACAGTGGTCCATTCTGAAGGGATATAATGCTGTATATATTTAATAATGTTGGTATTTTCTCGTAATTTTTGGTATTTTAAGTTGGTAAATTCGGTACCATTTGTTAAATATGGTATTTTAGTGTACAACTTTTGGTCAGCGGGTAAAATTAACACATATTTTTTGTTTTCTTCGTGTATATTTCAATTATTAGCTATAAGTGTATATTTTTTTTCTGGCTGTAGACACGTCAGCATGAATATATGAAAAAGGTTGAATAAATAATACATTTTAAGTAGTCTGGTGATGTACATAAATATATGTATATAAACACTACCATCCTAAAAAAAATCCGAGCGAGTTATGTGTGGTGAGAATAATAGATCCTATTATTTTAAGGAACACCTGCAAACCTGCTGAATAGACAAAATTATTTAGATATATAAGTTCAATTTGTTTATAATTAGGACGCTTATAGTTATAACAGTTACAGTAGTTACAATTAATTTAGTTTTAGTATTTAGTCCCATTTGGTTCTTGATAGTTGTAGTTTGTTTAAATAAATAAATATTTTCTTTTTAAAAAGTTATTTTCACGAAGGAAATATATAATTAGCGAGAAAAAACAATGAGTGTTATTATAAAATTAAGTAGAATGTTTATTTAGGATGAAAGAACTTTAGTTAAACGGTTGAGTCATTAATTTACTTGCAGGCAAAGTAAATAAGTGTTTTGTAGAATACTAATATGTTCAGAAAAATTGTATAACATCCAAAAAAAATGTATCGTACCTGTATAATGTTCGGAGTGTCTCAAATAAATACGTTTTGCAATTATACGGGGTTGGGATAAAGTATGAAACCAAGTAAATATCTTTTAAACGAAAAGAACGATATTTATGAAAATTTGCAGGAAAGTGCAATGGAACAAAATGCATCTAATGTACATTTTTTTTGTTAATAATATACCTCCGGTTTAATCGGAAATGCCATCAACTTCTTTTTTTTAAATGGGACACCTTATATATTTTTACGGGCGTACATGAACTGCGGACCAAAAACCATAAATGATTTTTAAAATTTGTCATGTGTTTTTAATGACCCATGAATTGCGGACCAAGTCGAAAGGGCCACCTGAAATCAGGAGCGTTTAAATGTAGCTCTTACCAACGTTGCCAAGTGTAGTCCTAAACTAAAACGTTTGTGTTTTGGAAAGTAAAAATATTTTAATAATGATATTTATCACGAATGCATAGATACATTTTCCCTAATCGAAAAATTGAATTGTGTAATTGACAGATTATTATAATAATTTTCAATAATAACCTAACTAAAACCACCCTACCTAACCCCCTACCCTTATCCGAATCGAAAAATTGAATTGTGTAATTGACAGATTATTATAATAATTTTCAATAATAACCTAACTAAAACCACCCTACCTTACCCCCTACCCTAATCCGAATCGAAAAATTCTTCGTATTTTTAGTCAATTTTTGAAAAAAACAATAAGAAAATTTTTATATTGGCGGAGATGCAAGATTTCCTCCAGAAATGTGGGCTGAAATGACAGACAGCATACAGAGAACAACAAATGCATGCGAAAGTTTCCATTCGAAGTTTAACGAAAATTTTCATTCTTCCCATCCAACAATATTCAACTTTTTAAATATATTAAAACAGTTTCAAACAGATACGATTATTAAACTTCGATCTGTCTCCGATAAACCTAGAATACGCGATACTAAAGTCAGAAAGCGACAAGATTTTTTAACTACCAAAATTTTTCAATATGAACATAAAGAAATTACTAGATATAATTACGTGAAATGTTTGTCCTATATGTATAAAGTAAATAATAAATAAATCTTGGATTTATTAGTACCTACATCAACATATTTATACATTTCCTATATCCCATATATTGTATAGACTATAGTATTTTAGTTGATTAATAAACATATTATAAGCAAAATGTATTTCTTTAAAAACTATAATTTTCTTATTCAAAATAAAAAAATATTGAAATGATAATGGTTTACTATTCCCTAATTTTTACACCTTACCTTTACCCTAGTTGTATAAACTTAAGCTTAGTCCGCAATTCATGGTTTTTAAAAGAGGGGTCTTCTTGGTTTGGTCCGCAGTTCGAGTACGGAATTATTGGAATCAGGTAATCGGTCCGCAATTCGAGGCCGCCGATTTTTACAGATTTTGAAAGAGCTTTTGCTATTTCGAATATAAACATACTGAGTTTAGTGTAAAAAAAATTGTAAAAACGAGGAATATAGCACTTTAATCAACCTCCTTTGAGTTTTTTGCATTAGAGCAAAAAACTATTTAGATAAACTAATTGATGTTGTTTGTATGCATGGTAATAAATAAACGAGTACTGTTTAGTACGTCTTTTGTTCTCCAAGTGTCAAATTATAATTGACGGAAATAAATTTTACAATTTAGAATGGTTCAATTAAGTGAAAAAGAGCGTATTGAAATTTTAATGATGATCGGTTATGGTGATCGTGTTAGAACTCATGAAGAAGTGTGTCATATTTTTAATAATTTGCATCCGGAGAGAAATCCTATATATCACGCTCAACAGTAACTAAAACATTACAACGTTTTAATACAACTGGGATGGTAAAAAATTTGCTAAAACCTGGAAGACCGCGGACTGCAACGAACGAAACTGTTAAACTAAATATTGCAATTGATTTAGAAGAATCACCTCAAACTTCCACCACAAATTTGGCACTAAACCATGGTATCAGTCGACGTTGTGTAGGAAAGATATTAAAAAGTGAAAAGTATCATCTGTATAAGGTACAGTTGGTTCAAGAATTGTCAGACGATGATTTTGACCGACGGCTGGAATTTTGCCAACGGCTAATGAACATCTGTAATATCGACGACAATTTCGCTTCTAACATAGTTTTTTCCGATGAGGCAACTTTTTGTTTAAATGGAACAGTTAATCGCCATAACTCAAGGTATTGGTCAAATGAGAATCCTCATTGGATTCATGAAGCACATACCCAGCATCCACAGAAGTTGAATGTTTGGATGGGAATTGTCGAAAATAGGCTTATAGGTCCATTTTTTATCGACGGAAACTTGAATGGTGACAAGTATTTGGATCTACTAAATAACGAAATTATTCCTGCACTTCAACAGAATGGGCAATTACCACAAAATGTTTGGTTTCAACAAGATGGAGCACCTCTCCACCATGATAGACGGGTTAGGGATTTTCTGGATGCGAATTTTCCAAATCGATGGATTGGACGTAGAGGATTCATAGAGTGGCCTGCTCGTTCTCCGGATTTTAGCCCGTTAGATTTTTTTCTTTGGGGTTATCTAAAATCACGTGTTTACGTTAGACGACCAACAAACTTACAGGAATTGAGACAAAGAATTATTGATGAATGTGAACTAATACGTGGAGAAGTCTTGGAAAGAGTGACTAAAGAATTTGTTAATAGGATGGCATATTGTCAGCAAGTAAACGGCGAGCATTTTGAACATTTGAAGTAATTTTTTTTCTCATTATTCTAAAATAATGAAATGTACTCGTATTGTACAACTAACAGCGAGTTATTCCTCGTTTTTACAAATTTTTTTACACTAAACTCAGTATGTATGAATTAAAAATAACAAGCTCTTTCAAAATCTGTAAAAATATATAGGCTGTCCCATTTAAATTAAAGAAGCTGATGGCATTTTCGGTTAAACCGGAAGTATATTATTAACAAAAAAATGTACATCAGATGCATTTTGTTCCATTGCACTTACCTGCAAATTTTCATAAATATCGTTCTTTTCGTTTAAACGATATTTACTTGGTTCCATACTTCATCCCAACTCCGTATAAAGAAACAAAAAGTCAAGTAAGTAAGTAAGAATTATACAAGGTGTAACAATAATTCAGAAAAAATTAATTTGAAAAAAAAATAAAAATTAATTGTATGTGGGGTGTAGAGGGTTGATGCTATTGCATTATTTTATATGTCATATTGGTTTTAAATTTGAGCAACTTTTCGCTGTGATTCATCTCAACTCTACAGGGAGGATTTCAATAAAAAGTTTTCTCTAGAAAGTAACCCGAAACATTGTTAATTATTTTATTGATTGGAATGTGTCTCATGCAGGCGGGTACACTCATATACACCTCGCAAGGAAAAAATTATCAATAAATCTTCCAGACAGACATTCATCGGTGGCACTAACTTTTCGTTGTCGATAAATGACATATATAGAGGTAGGTACACCGAAAATAACGGTTATTTGTTAAAATAACGTAACAAGAACAAATAATTTAAATCACCTTTTATAACGGTACGATTTTTAATATTCCACCCACGCACATCAGTGAACTGATTTTAAATGTTGGTCGACGCCGAAAAAAAAAACCTCTATTTATTTGTGAACTTTCACCTTTTCTCTGTCTCTCTAGGAATGCGAGATGTGTAACAAGTTTAAATAACGAAACGTTATCGAGAATTGCACGAACAAAGCTTACATTGCTTGTTTTCTTTCGAAATAGCTCGTTTTTTTTTTGTTTACGTTGGTTTTCTTGTAAAATTAAATGTAAATATTTTTTATCATTTAATAATGTGCCTCTAGAAACATATCCAAACTTTCTCATTAAAAAACTCAAGAAAAACTAAACAAATACAAAATATTTTCTGATACGCCACTGCTAGCGTCTGTACACCACTGATTTCTTGATTTTCACCATTTTAATTCCGATTGTTTTAGTGAAAGCTTTTGTTGGAATGGAAACATACCTCATTTCAAAATCCAATTTATTTTAATCTAACTCGTAAGCATATTGTTATATTATAGTAAGACACTCTATATATCATGTGCCAGTCACGTATTTCAATGTGAAATAAGCAGGTTTCTCATATTTCTTGAAACTCGAAACCAAATTTGTCAACATGTTTACATAACATAGGGATTAGACAATTTTCGAAGTCGTTTTGCCATAAATATATTTTTTTTTTAGACCAGAAAACAACATAATTAGACTGATCGATTGAAATATTACACCGTAATTTTAAAAACTGGATTATAATTTCACAGGACTCTTCTCAAAACAGTATAGCCTGAAGGATAATACGTCCTGTTCGCAAGATATAATTTTGGTAGCACATAACTTTGATAAGATAAGGAAAAGACAAGACAAGAGAAGAGACTTAAGGGAAAGACAATGCTATGAAGAGAAAAAAAATAAAGAGGTAATACAGAGAGACAAAGCAATAGAAAGACAAGACAATAGAAAAACTGGACAATAGAAACAATAAAAAAGAAAGACAGTGGAATAGAGAGTCAAGACAATAGAAAGACTAGACAAGAGAAAGGCAAGGCAATCGAAAGACAAGACAATGAATAGAAAAACAGTTTAATATAAAAACAAGACAAGAAAAAGACAATGCAATAGAGAGACAAGACAATGAATAGTAAGACAGTTTAATATAAAAACAAGACAAGAAAAAGACAATGCAATAGAGAGACAAGACAAGAGAAAGTCAATGCAATAGAAAAACAATTTAATAGAAAGACAAGAGAAAGACAATGCAATAGAGAGACAAGACAAGAGAAAGTCAATGCAATAGAAAAACAATTTAATAGAAAGACAAGAGAAAGACAATGCAATAGAGAGTCAAGACAATAGAAAGACTAGACAAGAGAAAGGCAAGGCAATCGAAAGACAAGACAATGAATAGAAAAACAGTTTAATATAAAAACAAGACAAGAAAAAGACAATGCAATAGAGAGACAAGACAATGAATAGTAAGACAGTTTAATATAAAAACAAGACAAGAAAAAGACAATGCAATAGAGAGACAAGACAAGAGAAAGTCAATGCAATAGAAAAACAATTTAATAGAAAGACAAGACAAGAGAAAGTCAATGCAATAGAGACAAGATAATAAAAAGACACGACAAGAGAAAGACAAGACAATAGAAAGACAAGACAAGAAGAGGACAATATTAGACAAAAAAAAGGCTTCACAAGACTTCGTGAAAAGGTGACATAGTATGGTTGTTGTCATCACGAAATGCTCTAGATTGATCAACTCCTCCAGCTCAATAAAAATGTTGAAGTAGAATTATATGTTTTTTTGAAAAAGCCTTGGATATAGATAAACAATAATTTGTTATTTAGTTTATGTATCGATTGTAATAAAAATACAACTAACAGGCATATATACACTATATTATTATAGCGGTGTTCACTAGATTCATGTAACTGGGTCACGGTCTTTTTAGGTCAACTTATTCAAAATGTAAAATGTTTATTTACATGATATAGTTACAATAACAATCATAGATAATAAAAAATTGGGAAGATTGTTACTGGGAAATTTTAAAATAATACAAAAATATAATGAAAAATGGTTGAAGTGTATTTGTGTTTGGAAAAAGTAGTGTCGTGGCTAAGCTAAGTATGTGTATGTTCCAAATATTTCTAAAATTTTAATACAAAAGAAGCATTGCCTTCACAAATTTTCAGATGAATTTAATTATTTTTACCAATTAAAAAAAATTAAAACAATTAGCTTTACACGATTTTTGCAAAAATAAAAAAAATTTAATAAAAAATATTTCGATTTTATTCTCATCTTCACAAATTTTCAGCTGAATTGAATTATTTTTACCAATTAAAATGATATAAAAAAAATAAAAATTGGTTTTTCAAGATTTTTGCAAAAATATTTTGCTTTTATTGTCACCTTCACAAATTTTCAGATGAATTTAATTGTTTTTACCAATTAAAAAAAATTAAAACATTTAGTTTTAAACGATTTTTGCAAAAATAAAAAAAATTTAATAAAAAATATTTTGATTTTATTCTCATCTTCACAAATTTTCAGCTGAATTGAATTATTTTTACCAATTAAAAAAGTAAAAAAAAATAAAAATTGGTTTCACAAGATTTTTGCAAAAATATAAAAAATATAATAAAAAATATTTTGCTTTTATTGTCACCTTCACAAATTTTCAGCTGAATTGAATTATTTTTACCAATTAAAAAAGTAAAAAAAAATAAAAATTTAGTTTTTTGCAAAAATAAAAAAAATTTAATCAAAAATATTTTGATTTTATTGTCACCTTCTCAAAGGAGACAGCCGGCTTATGGAGAAATGGGCTTCGGTGAAATTTCATGAATTGTTAGTATATTGTAGTTGAGAACTTTCTGAACAATAGTGTCCATGGGCCCAACTCAATCCTATGACTAGTTTCAGAGATACAGGGTGTTGAAGTTGGATAATAGCCATTTTTTAAAAGCATTTATTTCTTATTTTCTTCAATGTATCAAGAATTTCTTCCTGTGATAGTATTCAAATTACACTAAATATCAGTCCCTTATGAGAGAAAGTTTCATTTGCTACAGGGATACTCAAAAATTAGAAAAACGGAACGTTGACTTGAAATATAATTCAATTTTCACTAATTTCAATATCTGGCTGGATTTGCTTCTGGTTGGTTTATAATAATGAGATATGCAAAAAAATTTTACAGCGCGAGTCAGAAAGTTGAATCGCCCTGTATCCTACATTTAATAAAATTTTATATACTTTGTATTGCATGTTAGTAGGTGACATTAAGTCATTTTGAAATATATATAATTTATATATAATATACAGGGCTATTCAAAAGATATGTATGGAAGAAATTCCGAGGATCGATTTTTTTTTTGGAAATCTCCCTGTAATTAAATATTTCCTCGGTGAATTTCTGTGATACTTTCGTACTACTTTGGCTTTGAGTTTGTTGGTCGGATGTAAAAGTTTTGTCAACTTGCTATAATCAGTTTTTTTATCCTGATAGTTTGAAGACTCCCAATACAAAATAAGGTCGAATACAAAACAAACCAACTTAAAATTCATCATTAGAAAACCGCGTCGTCAGCCATCTTCTTCGCTGTAACTTCCCTATTAAGACAAAAAAAAATCGGTCAAATAGTTTGTTTGTTTTGAATACTCGATCGGTTCGCGGAAACAATGTTTTATTCAAACAGCGACGGCTAAGATCAATCGGTCTGTTTCATGTTTAATAATTGTTGTTCGTTTTATTTTAAAACTCAACCTCGGTAATTATTTTCAACTTTGATTTGCTGCAAAATAAAAAGAGAAGGGACGTTACGTAACATACATTTTATTGTCTTAATTAGACACACAACAGTGACAATTCTTCATAACGTAGTCTATTTATCGTATTTTTTAACAATACATCAATGTTTATGAATCACCAGTTAAGACATTTGGATTTCATTATGTTGTTTTGGTTCATAGTTAATGTTTAATAATCAAAACAGCCCCCGTACTATATTTTAATTCGAAGTTGCGATTAACAAATATCATAATCATGGTGTATATTATTCTAATAAAATTTTTAGTAACATTTATCAATTAATTATATTTATAAATCGATTGAAATAACTGTAATTATTTATATTTTAATGACAGGTTATTGATAACTGATTACATACTGTACTGTATAGAAACTAATTCCATTGTAATAAATAAAATCGGTTCGGGACGTGAGGTTAACTAAAGACTGGTTATTAATAAAATTTGATTGGTTGGTTTTGTCACGATCGTTGATGGATAGTATTTGATTGTGAAAAGATTACATCCGGTGGACTGGAATCCGGAATTTTAATGTTTTTTTTTTTTTTTTTTGGTTTCCTACTATTGAAATACATTATAATTTTTTGTTTATTACAATATGGATTATATAATTTATGTAAATCGTTATTTAATAATAATAATAATAATCATGCTACTATGAATACTAATTAATATAATATTATAAAAAACCTTTTAAAATAATAATTAATGTATTTCACTCTGTTTTAAGGGTCTTTTCATTACCCAATTTGCCCAGGCTAAGGATAAAGTGCGTATATATTTTATTTTTTTCAAATGAAACACCCTAAAATATACTATTATATTATAAAAATCGAGTTTAAAGTTTGCGTTATAAATGGAACACCCTATATTTTATTACTATCTTGTATTTTTTTATTACTATAATGTATCGTCAAAGATTCTAGACAAGTGTGCAACATTTCAAGTTAATCTGAGAGTTTAAAGTGGGTGAAAATCGAGTTTAAAGGTAGCGTTATAAAAGGAACACCCTATATTTCATTACTTTTTTATATTTTTCATTACTATATTGCATTGTCATCGGTTCTTGACAAGTGTGCACAAAATTTTGAATTAATCTGAGCGTTTAAAGTGGATAAAAATCGAGTTTAAAGGTTGCGTTATAAATGGAACACCCTATATTTCACTACTTTTTTGTATTGGTATCGCTATATTGTATCGTCATCGGTCCTTGACAAGTGTGTACAAAATTTTGGATGAATCTGAGCGTTTAAAGTGGATAAAAATCGAGTTAAAAGGTTGCGTTATAAATGGAACACCCTATATTTCACTACTTTTTTGTATTGGTATCGCTATATTGTATTGTCATCGGTCCTTGACAAGTGTGTACAAAATTTTGGATGAATCTGAGCGTTTAAAGTGGATAAAAATCGAGTTAAAAGGTTGCCTTATAAATGGAAAACCCATTATATTTCATTACTTTTTTTGTATTTTTTTATACTATATTATATTGTCATCGGTCCTAGATAAGTGTGCAAAAGAAAATTTGGAATCAATCTGAGCGTTTAAAGTGGGTGAAAATCGAGTTTAAAGGTTGCGTTATAAATGGAACACCCGAGCGTTTAAAGTCAGTAAAAATCAATTTTAAACGTTGCATTACAAACATACATACAAGTGAAGTTAATATAAACATAAAGCGTGTAAAAAATGCAATCGACACGACTAGTGGCCCACATGAGATTCCTTACGAATCGGTCAAGTTTTTTTCCGTCCATCACATCAATTATTTAGAATGTGAAATTTATCAGCGCCGATTGAAAGCGGATCTTTCGCTATTTTTAGAAATATATTTTCTTAATTACTCATTGGTAGTATGCAATTAATTTTATTTAAACATTGTCGGTCACTTTTATCTTCGTTTACATACACTATAAAAATTTAGGAGGGGTTAATCTCGATACCAATTATTAAACCGTTCGTAGTTTTCTATACACTTTTTTTCATATAATGTAGAATGTATCTCCGGGAGCTACAGTTACATGAGAATAAAAATAACCCACGTAATTACCCTATGGTTATTTCTGTTCCACATGCCCACCACGAGAATAATTACTGAATATAAAATGTACATAGATAATTTCAAATGCATTCGAATACGGTGCGGTTAGGTGTAAAAAGGAAATTGTAAATCGTGAGGTGACGGCTCGAATCAAAGCCTACGTTAAATGAAAGGGAAAATCGTCAAATGGGGTAATTAGGTTCGCGAACAATGCTTAATGATTTATTGAATGTAAACAATTTTTTTTGTCATCGTTTTTTCAATGAAAATTCAGTCAGTCGATAAAAGGAAAAAGATGTACAAACGGTGCCTGTTTTTACTAAATTTTGTGACCACTTTCACAACTTTCCAGTTTTTCCGGAGGATTTTTTTTTGTGGAGATTTAGTCCAGTAAATAAAGGCACCAACCTGTTCATCTCATTATTGTCGGACTTTTTTTTTGCAACTTGTAGGTATTCATGTGTAGATTACTCTCTGAAAATATGTCCTCCGCGGGATTTGCGGAAGGGGCTGGAAAATGGCCCATGATCCCGAAAATTCAGTTTTTGGCGGATATCTCCCGAAATATGCTACTTAGAGAAGTGGGGTTTTGATAGAAATGAAGTACAGTTCATTACCTACAAAAATGGTCCCTATCATTTTTGTCCCTGAATCAATATTTCTTGCAAAAATTTTCCGGAAAACTAAAAAACTTGGCCAAAAATTTCAAAAACCATCGAAAAGAGGACATTTTCAGCTTTCCAATGGTGTGCATTAAAGACCGATATTGCAAATCATTGTTTATCAATTTGCGATAGGCCCGAGAATTTTCAGAAAACTCCTGAAATAAAAAAAAAACGTCCCAAGAAAAACATGTTGTTTATAAATATACACAAAAATTATTTATTCATTCTTTCGGAATACATTCACCACCTATCAAAGTCCCATTATCCAAAAGGTTTCGGTAAAACTACGCTTAATTTAAAAGATATGAACGGATTGATAAGGGCGGTCAAATATTCAGGAAAAATAAAATTTGGCCAGTTTTTTCAATATTCCTGGAAAATAAAAAAACGAAAAAGTTACACGATGTTATAGGTACAGGTCCCTCCTTTCATATGCACTTTGAATCATGAAAAAAGATTCATTTTTACTCAAATTATGGGCCAATTTGCCCGCCCTCCCATGCCTACATTCACGGAGCGTGCTCCCGGAGACGCCGCGCAGCAGCTCGAAATCCAAGATACGCTTGGGCCCGTTTATCTCGAAAACGGTTAAACTTTTGACAAAAATGATAAGGATCATTTTTGTAGATAATAAACTGCTCTCCATTCCTAGCAAAACCCCACTTCTCTAAGTGTCACATTTCCGGAGATATCGGCGGAAAACTCAATTTTTGGGATTATTGACACTTCCGCAAATTTCGCGGAGGACATATTTTCAGAGAGTAATCTACCCGTGAATACCTACAAGTTGCAAAAAAAAAGTCCGACAATAATGAGATGAACAGGTTGGGGGGTTTCTCGATCTTTATTTACTGGACTAATTTTGGTGTTGAAAAATGCGTGATTTTGATTCACTCTGTAAAATAGCTTATTTTTTTTTAAATAGTGAATTAAAATAACAAATAAACTTTTCATATCACTATTTTTCAATAGTACGGAGGCTTCGCAAACATCGCTAACCAGACAAAATATTTATTTGACAGATTTACTAATTCTGACGTTTTGACGTTTTGGAAAACAAATTTGGATCCACAATTACGTACGTAAACAGTGTGATATTTTTTGTATCCAACACAATATGCGTGCTAACTCTCGTTAACTATTTATAATAATTTAAACTAAGTAAAAGTAGGATACAAAATGTTCTTAGACCGGTTCTGTCTAAAGTGTTTTCACGTTGTGCAATTTTAGTTTAATTATAAAATAAATGTTAAACAATATATAATGTAAACATCGGTAGTCTGAGGTGTAAGTCTGCTATTTAAATGATTATTATTATTATTAGGATTATTATAAGTCCATGGTCATTGATCGTATTTGTCGTTCTATCACGTGTGTTGGATAGACGAGGGCAAATTAATAAAAAAAACAATGTCCCAGCAGCAATATGAGCCAATAGGTGTGCAATGCGTTGTTTAGTAACGGTTACAATTTTACGAATTTCCAATAATTTAATTTAATAAATATATATAAAAAATAAAATTTAAGCAAAAAAATTTCGTAATTTTTATAAATTTTTGAAAAAAACTGTAGAAAAAGTAAAACATTTTCACATATAAATTAATATATTTTTTAATTACTTATCTCGCCCGAATTTCAAAACACACTGTAGCAAATTATTAGAACTATACTCGAAAGAATTTAGAAAAGATTCCTGTTGGAGAAATTAAAAAATTTCACTTCTTCACGAGTTTGATGCTAAAATGACTTTTTTATTCATTGTATTGCGGCAGCCAACGTGTTAACCATGAATCTTGACGTGTGCATTTTAATGTTAATGTTTTTTTTATTCTGTATACTGCGAAAATTTATAATGTGTGTAAATATTTGTAAGAAATTAATATAACATCCTATTCGAGGAATGTTAGGAATTTCGTTTGTCTACATTATGAAACTATATACACCGACATTTTTATGATTGCAGATAATATTTACGACGTTCGATTTAATTGAACAGGAAAAAAAATATGCTTGCTATTTTTAGAAATTTTCAAATTGATAAAGAAAATTGTTATCCATAAAATTAGCCATAACTTTTATAGCCGTGGTATCAAAAAGTATCGTGGCGCTAAGGGGGCGACAACAGAACTAATTTTCATTAAAAATTGATATTTTTAGAAAATTAAGACGTGCGATGTAAACCTGGCCAACCATTTATATGGCTATACTGAATAAATATGCCGGAATTGGAAAAGGTGGTAGTAGTTTTTTTGGGAGTTGGTACAGTTGTGGCTGTATTGTCACTCGTTTAACTGAGTTTTGAGGCTGAGCTAGGTTACAGGCAGACTACAGAAAAGACCGACGGCGTATTAGGAGGAAAGCGAAAAGAAGGTAGGTGATTAGATACTTGAAACCCTCACTTTTCAGATCGAATATATCGGTTAACGCCGTTTTCAAAGAAATCCGTTACGGAATTAAGCAACAAGAAGGAATAGGATCCAAATACCATTACCAGACTTGGAAATATTCCATTCAATGGTACACAGACAGCTCAAAAGCAATAGAAGGAACTGGGATAGTAGTGTACGGGCCAGGAACCAAACACTCTGAGAGCTTGGGAAAAACCACAAGTATATTTCAAGCGGAAATTCATACCAAAAGAAAGTGTGCACAGTTCAATATTGACAAAGGATGCAAGGCAAAGGATTATCATAATGTCTGATAGTCAAGCAGCCATTAAAGCGCTGAGTTCTTGTGTAATCAGATCCAAAATGGTGTAGGAATGCCTAGGCAAACTTAATGAACTAGGCGAGAACAATATAGTCACCTTACTGTGGATGGAAATGAAATAGCAGTTGAACTAGCGAAGAGGGGACTGAAATACCCTTTTGGGGGCCGGAACCCTTTTGCGGTTTTAGTCCTAATTTATTATTGGAATATATAGGCAACTACTCCTCAAATTCCATAACAAGACGTTACAAAAAGTTGAATAACTATATTTTTTCTCATAAAAAACATTTATTTTATTTTGGAAGGGTTGATTTACCCTTGGTTATTTTAATGTGGGATATCTGATGAAATTGTGTAATAATGAACACACGTATACTTAATGGCGTGAATGGTTTGTACACACGCATCACAATTAAAAGCAAACAGTATAAGTATCAATAATTAGTGTATTTCGTGAAAAAAATTATCAGGTATATACAAAAATAGACTTTAATGAAGTGTTTGACTAAAACAGGATATAAAAGCACTTAAGGCCTATTACAACAAAAAATAATGCTTATACACTTCAAGAAAACAGTGGCGTATTTAGATGGATTTTAATACACGTAGAAGATTTTGCCGGAGTTAGTAAATTTGACCGAAAACACGTGCCTTCGAAGGGGGTTGAGAACCTGTCAAAACTGTCAATAGTGTCGATGTTTATGGTAATTTAACCCAACCGATGGAAGTATTTTAACGTTTTTGAGACGTAGAATCGTTTGACCTCATTCTCTTAACCCTCCCCTATCGACGCTACTGACAGGTTTATAGTAATTTGACGACTCGTTAAATTTTGGGCTATTTTGAGATTAAACTTTTGGGTTCTAAATAGAAACTTACTACTTTGGAGCTTTATAGTTCAAAAAAGATAGTATAATTTAAAAATTTTTTTATTTAAAATTTATTCATCACATAGGGAACTTATTTTCAAAATTTTTTGCAAGAGATGAATTTTAAAAACTTGCTTCTATGTGAAAATAAAATTTTTTGGAAAAAAGGGAATTTTGAACAAATTTATTCGACAAAAAATGCTAATACGACTTTATCCATATTTCGTGACTGAAATAGTATGTTTTTTTTTTGACAAAGTTACTTCTTAACAAAATCAAAACCGTTTTTTATAAATACAATTAAATTTTTTTTTCAATTTTAAATTAGTTTTAACTCTTTAACCCCGTATCTCCCAAAAACCACAAGCTATAAATTTGAAGATATAGTCTGTATACTAATATAAGTCTAATCAGTATCCGATCTATTCAAAATATATCATATCTACAAACCTGAACCCTCTAAAAATAAGCTGCCTACTACAATGAACTCTCCTTAGGTTATTCTATCAAAAATTTGGTTTGTTTAACAAAGAAATACCTAAGTAAAAGCATCTAAACTACGTTTTTTCTATCTCTTTTAATTTTCGAAGAACACTGTAAAACCATCAAATTTGGACACTCTGTACATCAATACCAGATTTGAAAAAAAAAATCGATATAGAGAACAAATTTTAACATGTACCCAACAAGATAATATGTAGACCAAATATAATACCAACAATAAAGGAGTAAAAGTATAAAGCCGAAATTCACTTATCAAAATTTCTTAATATGCTAATTTAATTTTCAAAACAAACTTGTATCTAACAAAAAATATTTATCAACATTTCAACAATTAATCGCTGTCAATGACACACGGATCATTTACGCGTACTATTCAAATAAAAGTTATTGTTTTGAAGGTTTCAAGGGCTCTCAATTTTTGTTTACAGTCCATCAAGTACATTTAATCACAAGAAAAATTAAAAGTCAGAAGGGCTTAGTATGTTGTATGAGATACAGAGTGATTCATTATAAATATTTTTCAAAATGATTTCAGCCCGTAGTTTCAACAAGTGTCAATGTTTTTATTACCAAAGGAGTGCGGTAGGGATAAATACTTTCCTTTCCCCCCCCCGCTCTACCATGTACGCCACTGTCGTAATAAAAGTGAAAACTTTAGGTACTCTTTTTTTAAGGGGGTTAATTTAAGTACTTGGTCAAATTTCCTCCCATCATAGACGTATGATTTTGAAAAAGGGGTTCATTTTGTGTGAAAATTTCCATTTACCATGGGAGTACCATACAATTTTTAAAAAGGAAATATTTATTTGCAAAAATTTCTATCTAATAACATGGATGTAAGATAAAATTTGTGTAAGGGAATCGTTGATTTGTATAAATTCCCATTTACCATGGGCGTATGAAACATTTTTTTTAAGAAAGGTTCATTTTTTTGTGAAAATATCCATTTACCATGGAAGTCCCATACAATTTTTAAAAGGGAAACATTTATTTGCAAAAATTTCTATCTAACATGGATGTATGATAAAATTTGTGTAAGGGAATCATTGATTTGTACAAATTCCCATTTACCATGGGCGTACGATAAAAATTTTAAGGGAATTAATTTATTTGGGCAGATTTCCTTTCATCATAGGCGTATGTTGAAAATTTTGAAAAGGGGTTCATTTTGTGTGAAAATTTCCATTTACCATGGGAGTACCATACAATTTTTAAAAAGGAAACATTTATTTGCAAAAATGTCTATCTATTACCATGAATGTAAGATAGAATTTGTGTAAGGGAATCATTGATTTGTACAAATTCCCATTTACCAGGGGCGTATGATAACATTTTTGAGAAGGGTTCATTTTTTTGTGAAAATTTCCATTTACCATGGAAGTCCCATACAATTTTTAAAAAGGAAACATTTATTTGCAAAAATTTCTATCTGTTAACATGGATGTAAGATAAAATTTGTTTAAGGGATTCATTGATTTGTACAAATTCCCATTTACCATGGGCGTACGATAAAAATTTTTTTAAATGGGCTAATTTCTTTGGACAGATTTCCTCCTATCATATGCATATAATAACATTTTTGAAAAGGGTTTATTTTTTTGTAAAAATTTCCATTTAGGCGCGATAAAAATAATATAAGGGATTAATTTATTTGGACACATTCCTCCCATCATAGGCGTACGATTTTTTGTTTGTAAAAATTCTATATCATGAGAGTACCAAAAATTTTTTCGAGCTGGGTCATTTGTTTGATTAAATTTCCATTTGCTATGGAAGTAAGAAAATAAATTTTGAAAGAGATTCATTTGTTTTTGTTCTCACTTTTGTCGGCAATCCACATGGGTGCCTATTTGCTTTTTTTTATCTTTCGTTACTTTATTCCTTTTTTCATATTGCCTATGGATGGTGATCAAAAATGTATCCTAATAAAATTGGAAAGAGAAATAGACTAATAAATTTTTAGTTTTTTCCTGTTCAAAAATTAAAGGGAAATGTATGAAAAAATGAATTAAGTATATGTTTATCTTCTTCGTTCACGCCAAGGAACCTTAATAACTTTCTAGATAATTTAAAAACAACATTCGACAACACGCAGAAAGAATAGTCGTTGGAGAAAATGAGCCTATTCCGATGCCATTCGGCTTGTTTCATTCAAATATTAAAAGCAAAAAAAGCAGAGCAACTGGCACGGAGATAAAAGTGTGACTCCCTGAAATCGCGAACGATACCATCAATTTTTAACTAGGTACCCGCCCTCGTTATTGTCGACAAGTATTTTCAACAAAAATATATTTTAGGATTGAATCTCTCGAGGAAAGTAAACAAAAGCTTTTATTTGACATTTGTAAAGCTCCTTTTATTTTTAACAGAGATATTTGACATTTGTAAAGATGAACTATTTTTTTTACGAACCCTGTATACTTACTACAAAAAGCACCAAACTCATCAAGTAGAAAAACTGAAGTTCAAGAATATTTCTTATAAAATGATATTTATTTTGAACCTGATTACAAGAAGGAGCAACTTTTACTATTAAAAAACAATAAGCATGTCGGCGCGTGTAATTTAGGCGCTATCCATCCTCCTTTACCTGTCTGACCAAGAAGGGTAGATAATCCGACATGTATTTTCGCCGCTAAGAAGTGCAGGTAGGTCGAGTCAGCCAGACATTATAATTTATTCTTCAAAAATTGACTAAAAATACGAAGGTGGTTTGGTAGGGGTAGGTTTGGTTGGGTTATTATTGAAAATTACCATAATTTACTTTACAAAAATATCTTATTATAAATGTCGGTGATTTCATAACCGTAATTCACCCTGTATATTAGATTATGTTTAGCTAAAAATGAATTTGTTCCATACTTTACGGACACAGTGTATATATTATATATATTGGACGATTCAAGATTCGAGATATCGAGATATATCAAAAAAACATTTGAGATATTAAAAATAGCGTTCAACTTATTTTTAACTTTGTTTAAACTGAGTCGCGTAAAATCATGAAATATCACAATAATGTTTGTGTGTTTTATGATATAATTTTTTAACTACCTCGTAAAAAGCTTTTTTTAACTTTTATCTAAATTCTTTAAATAAATGTCACGTTTTGCCCTCGTTATTTATATTATTGTTTTACCATGCCAAAAAATACTTCGGGGGATTTTCTTCGCGACAATTTCACTAAAGTTTTTCACTGGAAAAAATGTTACCTTTACAAAAGAAATACTAATCCAGAAATCACAAGTGACAAGTCCATCAAAATTGGAAAAAAGGAATTTGGTACAAAAACATTCCTATTGGAATCCCCAGCATGTGAAATTGGACCAAATTTGGCCTAAATACCAAAAATTATAGAGTAACGAACCGAATGGTTTTCTACTATTTCTGTCCTTGCAAGAAAAAAGGTGTTGGTGAGTAAGAAAAAACTTGTGAAATAAGTACCACTCGAGAAAAAATTTTGTAGGAAAAAGTGTTCAAAAAGCTTTATTTTTTCATTTATCACGAAAATTTTGATCAAATCATTCGTCTCACGGCTCGTGATTTAAAAATGTTATTCTGGAAATTGCCTAGCAACAAACTTTTATACCTTTCGAAAATTTTGCCGACAAAAGTAAATTTCTCTTTGCAACGAAACAGAAAAGCTCGAGTGTTTTTTGGCAAGATAAATTAACGACAGAATATATGGATGAACAACAACAATAATCATCTTAATTAATGTAAAAGTGACGTCCGCTTACTAGATATTGAGGAAGAGAAATTTTTATCCGATAAAAAAGGATGCACCTTTTTTTATCGATGTCAAAGTGACAATAACATTTCCAGGTATATGACATTTTAACATTGGAGTTAATTTATCCATTGTAATCAATTGAGAAACCCCCCAGTTATAGTTGCTGCATCCTACAGGGAGTAATTAAACGAAAGGTTCAAGCTGAATAAACAAAATGTATCAAATTTTCTTGACGGCCAGTGTATTATCATTCAATTGCGGGGTTCTTTGGATAAATAAGACATCTTGCGTTTCATTATCCGATTTCCCGATACTTTTTAGACATAGTAGGTAATATATCATGGATTTATAGTAGAACTCTATTATTATTTATTTAAAATACAATGTTTATAGTCCAATTTATTTCTAGGTTAGTACTCTATTACGATATTGGCATATCATGTTTTATGTATTCGATTTTATAATTATTGAAACCACCATGTTGTCGAAAATAAGCCTCATATCACTGACCCCGTTCCCAAATTACTAGTAATAAAGAAAGAAAAACGGATTTTATAGATTTATTTGGCTTATCTATCTAATTTAATTAAATGGGTAATGTTTATAACGAATCGTTTTATTCGAATAGCTTGTATGTTGTAAAAATTTCATACATTTTACTATCCAACTTGAAATAATGTGGTACCACGCCACTGGGTTATTAAAATTCAACAAAATTAGTACTGTTGATGTATTTAGGCTACCTAATTTAAGAGACAGCCTGTATATAACAATGTCTCTCTGGAAATATAAATTCGATCATTTTTATCTTGTATAAACTAAATGTGCTTACCGAGTGAAAAGATTATTATCAAGCGAATCGGGTGTTATACCTAACAGTTAATTTTTCGCTTACTTGCAAAATATAAAACATTACATAAACTAAATTAAATTTGCTAAACAAGTAAATGGCTTTTGCAAGTGTTAGACTATGACAATTTTTGCTGGTATATACAACTAGAATTTAAAAGCTGTAAAAGTTATATATTTATGCATCATTATCTAAAAATAGAAAGAGAAAGGGTTTAAATTTATTTTACTTCTCATATAACATAACCTATTTATATTTCGCAAAATTAACAAAAGCTAGGTAGGTATTATGACAGTTGACTTTACAGTAAATGAAATGGTTTTCTCTTAAAAATGTCTGCCAATAAAATTTGTAGATTTATAATGATTATAATCACACCTAATTATCATTTTTTGTTATTTTAAATATACAAAACGAACATCTTTTAAAACATCAAACATCCATAAAAACATTTGTAACTAGATCCTATTAAAAACTGGTATCTTTAAAACCTGAAAGAATAAAATTTCAAAAACCGATAAGTTATTCAGTGTTGATCAACTAAATGATATAATCAAAGTGTAGTTTACTCCAATTTCTATTAGAATACAATAGAAAGAACAGCATAATTTTTTTGTATACGACTCTCGGCGTTGTAAAAACAGGTGTGAATATTCCTTAAAATACGAGACGAAAAAATTACCATCGTTACTACTGTTGACAATTCGATTGGCGAATATTTGGCAAAACAAATTACATGTCTAAAAATAAAAACTTACGTGTTTTAAGGACGAACAATATACAAAATACAAGTAAAATCGCCTTCATTTTGTGGTATCAGTACAAAAAAAGCCACTCACAAACTTATTTTAAAAAGCACTCACAAAAAACACGTAAGATAACTGCAAATTAAACAATTCGAATTTGTACATTATACACTTAAAAACGCCGATTTATAGGTTATGTTATACTATCAGTAGTTCAACGCGCAATACCGTCTCACATAACAAACAGATGAAGACTGGCTAAGTTGATGTGTTTCGCAATTATACATACACTATACGGTGTGTGTGATCTAAGATGGGAAAGACGATGATGATATATTGGTTGCATAGGCTATTAGGCGCGTTTTAAGGAAGAGTTAGGTGTGGTATTTTCAGAGCTTTTATAATGATTACAAGCATGCGGGTCTTTTTGTAAATTACAGTGGCTTCTTGAATATGTATTATATTAACTTTAGGCCAGTTTATTGTACTACAAAAATATATTAGTTTAGTAAAAATTATTTGTTTCATACCTATATCTAATTAAGTACTACCCAGATATTTATTTCATGCACTATTAAAATGTTATTTATTCTCAGTAAAATCAACTGGTGTATTTTTATCGTCGACGAGATTTTAAAAATACCATCAACAGGCCTAATTATTTCGCTATGTTGAGGTATACAATTATTGTTAGTATTTTAGAGGAATTTTAGCACAGGAAGTAATTCATTAGGAATCGAAAACGGCACTCAAATTATTAGGTTAAAACGAAGAGCAGCTCTATAATTTAAAAATTTAAATATAGGATAAAGTATGTTCATACTTATAGTGAAATGACCTTTAAAAATAATAAAAAGTGAAAAAAAAATAATAGTAGGATGAAACCCGTTGGAAAAGGAGGATGATATTATGAAAATGCAAGGAAAAATAATTTACGGGCGATCTGAGGTCGGGAAGGGGAAGGGGGTGAGTTTTTAAGGGGAAAAAACGGTTTATCTCGATTTCCGGCAAAACTACAAGTCCTATTGAAAAAAGTCAAATAGCAAAGTTGTAGGTAATAAAAAGATCTACAACTTTTGTGCCAACACTTTTTTCACATAACCGCAAAATTTATGTGGAAAATTTAAAAAAACCAAGTTTTTGGTTTTTTATTTCTATCTTTTACAAAAAAATAGTTTTTTTCACGAAATTTGGTGAAAACTTACCTTTTTATGTCCCAAATACACTGTAATTTATTTGGTTTGAAATATTCATTTTTTCACCTTATTTTGACTTAATATTAACCCGTCAAAATATCAGCTTTTTTCAAAAAGTTGGTGTGCTTTCTGTTCGTTGAAATCTTTTCTTTCCGATGGTGTAAAAAAATATATTACTATAGTAAATCTTTTCAGAAAATACAAAAAATATTATAATGAATAACGTAATCAGAATAAAGTTCTATGACATAAATGTAATTAGAATTTAATAAACCAAATTTTTAATTGAAAAAAATTGCAGCAGTCACATTTTGTATAAAAATAGATAAAAAAAAATTTCGAATTCGAGATTTTTTCGATTTTTTGCATTTTCTGAGAAGATTTACTATAGTAATAAATTTTTTTCTCACACCATCGGAAAGTAGAGATTTCAACGAACAGAAAGCACACCAACTTTTTGAAAAAAGCTGATATTTTGACGGGTGAATTTTCGATTGAAAATTAGGGTGCTTTTTCGATATTAAGTCAAAATAAGGGGGAAAAATAAATATTTCAAATCAAATAAATTACAGTGTATTTGGGAGATAAAAAGGTAAGTTTTCACCAAATTTCGTGGAAAAAAGAATGTATTTATAGAAGATAAAAATAAAAAACACAAAAACTTTGTTTTTGAATTTTCCATATCAAATTTGAGATTAAATAAAAAAAGTAAAATACAAAAGTTGTAGATCTTTTTATTACCTACAACTTTGCCATTTCACTTTTTTCCATAGGACTTGTAGTTTTTCCGGAAATCGAGATAAGCCGTTTTTTACCCTTAAAAACTCAACCCCTTCCCCTTTCTGACCTCAGATCGCCCATAAATTATTTTTCCTTCCATTTTTATAATATTCTCCTCCTTTTCCAATGGGTTTCATACTACTATTATTTTTATTGGTTTCAAAAATGATCGACCCTGCTCTAAAAATCAATAATAAATCGCTTAGAACTAGTATGTGAACTGACCTTAACGCTATTATGGTGCTACTGTCTGAATTGACGTTTGTTTGTGAATAAAATAAAAAGTTCAAGCATCTAAATATTAAAATGGAAGTTTTAACGAATTACACTGACGAAGAACAACAACAGGTGCTAATATCAGCCTTGAAGAAAAAAGAAGAAAAATTGTATACAAACAAAGTGCTAGAAAAGCATTTCGATCTCCGAAACCTATCGATACAGCATTACTTCTTGAGATTGTCAGCCGACCACAAGAGACAACTGATCATTAAATTTGTGAAACGTCTCAAATCTCCGGCAAGTTTATATCAAATATTCAGCGTCATGTCTCTAGGACACGCCAAAATGGACGTGTACGCTATCGTAGATCCCGAAACCAATTTTGTACACGATAAATTAATCTTAGATCACAATAGGATGCTGGAAAATAAAACTTTAGAAAAAACTGTTGAAAACGATTTGGAATGGTTTGGAAACTTGGATGATTATCAGCAAATTAACCTCACTTTGGGGTTAATCAGAATATCTGGGGGGAATGTTAAGAGGAATTTGTTCATTCCTTTATATAGAATCTACAGACTAGCATTATGTGGGTAATATTTCTATCACTGTATTAGATAAATATTCTGAAACCACCGGCACTCGGAACGGCATGCATCAATGCTCAGTTCGGTATTATAAGCCTTGTTTGCCTACTTCTATCTCGCTCTCCTGGTGAGCCTCCTGTACGCCCGTCACCGTCTCACACATCACATCACTTCATTGCCTCATGTGGACATTTCGTAGATCTAATCCCATTTCCGATATATGAAAAATTGAAAAAGCGAAATCACCGGGACTCGGAACCCAGGACCCCTCAGTTACAACGGTTCATACCCATACATGTTCTGTTTGGTATTATAAGCTACCATTCAACTACGGTCTCTATTTTTACTTCAAAATTGGTATTTTGTAGGCAAACTATATTCAAAACAATTTGGCAGTTATACTTCCACCAAATCCATATTTTTCCTAAGCGAACCCCAGCAGGATAACCATGAAGATTATGATCCTAAACATCCTGCTTCCATAGAAGTGGAGAAGCAAAGAAAGATGTGGTTTGACATCATGATGAAATATAAAAATGAGGTTAAGCACGACTCAACCTTAAATCTAGGCAAAGGAAAGAAAAGTAAAGAGGAAAAAGTGAAGAAAGAACTAAAGAGTAGTAAGAAGGACAAAAAGATGAAAAGTAAAGGTTTAAAAATGGAGTTGGGGTGCTTTTCCTACGAATACTTGTGGTTTTTTTTTTAGGTAAACGTTTTGTGGACGACGTAGGTGCTTACAAACAAATTGATCTTATCCAACTTTTACCGATTTGGATAGTGAAAAAAATTTTCGGCTATTTCAATACGAAAAATTTAACAAAATTAAAGCAAGTGAACAGCTACTGGTCATTTGTTATCAACGAATTGAACAAAGAAAGAAACGCTCGAAAAAAGATCAACGCTGTATTAGAAAAAATGAAATCTGCGATGGATCCAGAAGTTTTTAAAAAAGCCGATGAACCCCCGAAGGAAGAACAATTCAAAGCGGTTGGGAAAAAAGTATTTTACGAACAAGGAGCTGTGGATGAAAAAATAATTCCTAAGAAATTTAAGGATTTAGTAGATACTGCCATAGATACAAACGCTATGAAAACTCGTTTGGAAGAATATAATATGATTACTGGGGAGTGGGTGAATTTCCCGAGGTTTATTCAAGAAGATTTGGAGTTGTACAGATTCCGACCTGGATTTCTACAGGATGTAGGAGTTAAATTCTATGTTAACGACGATATTCAAAGACAAAAATCCTACCTTACTTATTCTTTATCGAAATCTGTCAGTAGTTTGAAAACGTCTTTGAAATCTGAGTTTCTTAATGAGTGGTAATAAATTTTAGCATCTTTTGAGATAAATTTTTTCATTTAATCGAACATTATACAGGAAATTTAGATGTAATTTTAGAAGCAGCTGTTCCACTCGTTTATTGGTACATTCAAAATCGTTTTTGAAGGCGTCGGAGAACACCAGTTAGAGGCTTAGAGTCCTCGGAACCTCAGCATTTATGCTTTTTTCCTTATCATGTTCAACAGTCTTTTCCTCCCTTGGATATTCTAGTCCTAGGAGTCTATATCTCCAATGAGATAATGCTTCACAATCGTAGATAATGTGAGAGGCTGTTTCCTACTCTTCTTCTAAATCGATTGCAATATTTTGTTTAACAGTTTCGTTCGTTGCAGTCCGCGGTCTTCCAGGTTTTAGCAAATTTTTTACCATCCCAGTTGTATTAAAACGTTGTAATGTTTTAGTTACTGTTGAGCGTGATATAGGATTTCTCTCCGGATGCAAATTATTAAAAATATGACACCCTTCTTCATGAGTTCTAACACGATCACCATAACCGATCATCATTAAAATTTCAATACGCTCTTTTTTAACTTAATTGAACCATTCTAAATTGTAAAATTTATTTCCGTCAATTAGAATTTGACACTTGGAGAACAAAAGACGTACTACACAGTACTCGTTTATTTATTACTATATTTCATTAGTCAGGAGTTTGCTGTGTTCCTGTTTTGGCACGTGTCTCCAGTACGACTGATGTTTAGTTTGAGTCCACCGATTTGTAAAACCACGTAAAGCAGTTTTATATATCCCAAATACTGGTTCAGTACCCATCTTACAGGAAGGATGGTCCAACAATTCTCTTTTCTTGTTTTAAGTACTTAATTGTTTTTTCGAGCTGTGTATAAGAATTAATCCATGATTAACCACCACTGACATATTTTTTGAGTTTCCAATAATTATTGAATAAAAAATGCAGTTTGTTGATCTCTCAAAATGAATAAAGTTGTTGGATCTAATTAGTTCCAAAGAATTTGAATGAAGATATGCCGAAATTTTTTTTGATAGCGAAACTTTTCGATGTCTTTCCATTACCAGAATTAAAGGACTAAGGACTATTAATTAAAAAGTTTCATCCCGCAACAAAAATCTCGATGGAATATTAGGAAGCTCAGAGTTTTTTTTTATGTCCGGGAATTACTTTTCTCTAAAACCTTAATAACCAGTAGGTTCTTAGAAAAATTTAATTAATAGGCTAATGACGAAAATTAAAGTTTTCGGCTGCTCATAATTTTAATAGTCTTTCAGGAAATTCAAATGAGTGTTAAGTTTGGAGACGCTGGAATATTCTCTGGTTCATAATAACTGAAAGTATGTATTGAATTTAATAGTTGGACCAAAAACCATTGTCAAATAGAATCCTTCTAAATAATGATATTTTTCTGAAAGACTGGTCTTTTGAGAATAATCTCCTGAAATTTCAGCTCAAAATTCATGATTTTGTGGTATTTACAAGACTTTTTATGTTGAAAATGCGTTTTTTCGAAAATTTCATTACGCTATTTGAATGCGAAAGAATGATTTTATCAAAAAACTGATTGTGGCATCTTTTTTCCCGTATAAAAAAACCCTTTGTTACGAATTGTAAGCCAATTTCATGTCGCAAAATTTTTTTTTTGTAGAAAATTTTGAAGCAAGGGGTAGAAATATTTCGCGATTTTAATTACTGTCTGATATCTCTCTTAATGCTTGGAATTATCATCTCAAAATTCATATGTATATGTAAAATGTTCCTCTAAATCGAATGGCGAAGACTAGAACCTTCTATCTCTCCAATTCGTGGAGTAATGGATACATAAAGAATATTTTCACGATTTAATTTGATTTTGGCTATCTTCCTTAATGCTTGGAAATATGAACTCAAAATTCACTTCAAAATGTAAAATGGTCTTCTGAATCGATTGGCGAAGACTAGAACGTTCTATCTTTCCAATTAGTTGAGTTATGAATACATGAGTTTTCAGAAAGTGGATTCTCGAAAATTTTCACTACTTGTTATTAATAAGTTAGAAACCCTTCAAGTTATGCTTTTGAAATTTTTTTTTCCCAGTTGATTATTCTTTCGGGAATACTCTTCTGAAATTTCATTTCAATATTCATGATTTTGTGGTATTTACAAGACTTTTAATGTTGAAACTGTGTTTTTTCGAAAATTTAATTACATTCTTAACGTAGAAAATAAACAAAATCAACCTGGAACTCCAAGGACACAAATACTATGATTCCTAAATTGACCGTTAATAATTGTACTTTGCATAACAGCACATTCAAAATAAATATTAATAATAAATGAGTTAAGTTATGTTATACATTTTGAGCAATAAATATTCTGTTCCTACATTATTGGTGGTTGCATAAAAAATATTGTACGCGCCACACTCGGAAAGTGTATTTACAGGGCTCGCATGCTTTAAAAGCTCACCCTGAAACTTGCACGCTCGCCCTGTAAAGTATCAATTTCCTATCTTGACACGTAAATAACTATTTTATCATTTTTCATGTACCTACATAAGAACATTTTTTATCATTGCAAATCTTGACCGAGAAATCCTATTTCGCGATTTAACACTTTCCCCGTAGAATCTCTTAAATAAATTACAAATTTCAACCCATTTTTACCGAAATATTTTCTAATTAAATAATAAGGCGTACGCCTATGTAAAATTCCAGTTTTGACAACCACTAAAATTATAAATATATTACACCTACCTTATATTTCCAATTTCCAGTTAAATATATTCCTCTGTTCTGTCATGCGTAGTTGTGGATAGGTATTCGCACTTCGTTTTCTGTGAACTATAAAAAATTGTTGTTAGAATGATTGGTACCTTTTTTGCTCAGATTCTTTGTTCGAATTTGTGTTAATGTTTAGTTCGCGATTGAAATGTTAGTAGCTAACCGTGATTTTAATGTGTCGAATTTATAAACTTTCAACAGTGTTCAATACAGAATAAAAATGTTTTGGATGGAAGAATAAAAGGTAAATGTTTTACTTATTTATTGAATAATAATTGTGCTTGAAGATAAATTGTAAGATATTGAAAATATTGTTCTTTATTGTAGATGAATTCCTTGCTGTTCGTAATGTAATGGTGAGTACTATTATTATTATATTATAGACGATATTTTTATACAAAATTTAAATAATAATAGGAGTTTGGTTGAATCTATCTTGCTCAAAATGTTATTTAAAAGTTTAGAATTCTGTGTGACACTTCTGCAGGGATGATAAATTATTAGTTATTTAACCAAGTGTATTAATAAATGCAATTGACAATCGTTAAAAGGTTTGGGACGTGTTGTTTACAAAACTTTTCTCAATCTTTGAAAACTAAAAATATTCATTGAGCTTCTTGTGCAATGGAATACATTTATTTGGTTACTACAGTGAAGGACGTCGGTTTAAATTTCACATATATTATAGTTAGACTACAATTAGAAATTCTACAAATAAATTGTTACAAAACTTACCTCTTGAATGGCATTTAACGGCAGATTAGAAGTAGTTCGCCATTAGCCAATTCCTTCAGGAAATATTCAGGTAACTTTCTAATACACTCACGTTTACTTTCGTCCAAACGTTTACCGGCCATTTTGTCGAAAAATATCACAATAAATGTAAATAAACTTTACCTATTTAAAGTAATGACAATGACGACGAATTTCAATGGTGACAGAATTATTTCCGCATAAAGTGACGTTTCGCTTTTTAAGTATAATCGTTGTCACAACACAAGACAGAGTGACAAACCGATAAAGACGTAATAGCGTAGCTTAATTCAGGCACAAAATTTACGTACCTTTATACCTTTTGTTTTAATAATTGGACATACGCGATAAATCCACATAAAATTAAAGTGTCTTTGATACATTCATTGAATTATGTATGTTTGGTTGCCAGCATTGGGGGGACATTTGAAGTTTAATAATGTAAGTTTGAATTTAGGTAATTTAGGAATTGTGAAATCGTTTTCGTGCTTTAATAAAACAATAACCAATTAGTCCAGGAGGAATCGGCGCATGAGTACCGAAAACTATTTGACCTCAATTTTTTTATGCGATCCTCTTCAAATTGCCCTCCTAATGATATAAATGCATGTTGCCATGGCGCAACCCGGTGCCATATTGTTTAAACCGAAATTGTTTAAACAATTGCAAGGAATTGTTATTTTTCAACCGGACAAATTTTTTTTATATTCTTTATTGAAATACCAATAAAAAAGGTCCTATGACTTTTAACGATAAAGTTAATATTTTTAAAGATATGAATTTTTAAAGGTTCGAAAAATCTCAAATTTAGGTACTTTCGACCCATGAAAAATATATTAAAAAAAACATAATGTCTAAGTAATATTTTTTTTTAAATTCTCTATACAATTGTTAATAATATTGTTAAAAGAGATTTAAAAAAATTTCATTGTTTATATCTTTTTTTTAATTGTTAATTCCGCGCGCTCACAAGTATGCGTCGCTTACCTTTAAGTATCGCTGTCTCTCTCTGACTCATGCGTTGCATCGGCCTCTCTGTGTCTTGAATCATTATTTATCATTTATCTTGAAAACTATCAACTTTATCAAGATTGTTAAAGAGAGCAATGTTATTAATAACTAAATTGTCTACAATTTGTTTTTAATACAATTTTTTCTGAAATCAATTTTTCAAAAGTTATTTAAGCATAAATCGAAACATGTAATTAAAATTACTTTTTTGTTATTATTATTATTGTTGATATAAAGGCAAAAATTACTATATATACTAATAATACTAATGATAATATACTATACTATATATATACTAGAGATAAATGATAAATTATGATTCTAGACAGAGAGGCCGATGCAACGCATGAGTCAGAGAGAGACAGCGATACTTGAAGGTAAGCGACGCATACTTGTGAGCGCGCGGAATTAACAATTAAAAAAAAGATATAAACAATGAAATTTTTTTAAATCTCTTTTAACAATATTATTAACAATTGTATAGAGAATTTAAAAAAAAATATTACTTAGACATTATGTTTTTTTTTAATATATTTTTCATGGGTCGAAAGTACCTAAATTTGAGATTTTTCGAACCTTTAAAAATTCATATCTTTAAAAATATTAACTTTATCGTTAAAAGTCATAGGACCTTTTTTATTGGTATTTCAATAAAGAATATAAAAAAAATTTGTCCGGTTGAAAAATAACAATTCCTTGCAATTGTTTAAACAATTTCGGTTTAAACAATATGGCACCGGGTTGCGCCATGGCAACATGCATTTATATCATAAGGAGGGCAATTTGAAGAGGATCGCATAAAAAAATTGAGGTCAAATAGTTTTCGGTACTCACGCGCCGATTCCTCCTAGACTAAATTTATTCTATTACCTATAAATTGCCTTCCCTCGTATTACGGAGTTCATTATTTCCTAAAATTACCTTTTACTCTGAAACAACTCTAAATCAAAGTGATTGATTTCTGTTGATAACTGTCAGGAGCTATAACTACTTTTGAGATAAACTCTCGTCTCATAACACACACATACACATTCAGAGTTTTCTGCGAATTTCACTCCCTAAATGGAAATTGCATGTGTCAGCAGGTGCTGTTAGAGGGCGCTTGCGAGGTCAATCGTGCTTTTAAGTTGCGATATTCATCTGTCCGACTTGTAATTTCCAATTTAATGTTGCACATAAAGTCAGGGGCGTAGGTAGAGAAATATAAACAGCATAATTTCAAAAATGTGGTTTTTAACTTAAAAATAAACGGATCTTCGAATTTTAAAGTATGTATATTTGGCTAAATATTATTATTTCATCTATATGCAACCCACAAATCATCCCTAGAGCTTCCCATTATCAACCATTTTTATCTTTCAGCCGAGGGTGCTGAAACAAAAAAAAATGTGAAGTATGTATCTATCCTAGGACTTAAAAATTAACATTATTATTTAATTTTTACAATCGAATTTCTATTTTATATGTTTTTATCGACAAATTCCTTATTTTTACGTATAAAAAGAAATTTCGCTGACATATTTTTCGCCAGTTTCGATAAATCTTCAGACCCCGCCTCTGAGAAGAACTAGATTTGTGGGAAGCGATGGTAGAACAGGCAACGTTTCGGATAAGAAAAAGAAATGATGATGTATGTGTTCCGTGCCGACTTCAAATTAGAAAGTGTCTATATGAATAAAAGTTATGTGTGATAAATGTAATCGTTTTTCTTCGCAGGTCGGTTAAAAACAATTATAATTATTCTAATTTATTACTTTTAATAGTTTGTAAATACCAATTGTAAAACTATTTATTTTGAAAACATAGTGATACCCTTTGACTCTTTCTTACCTGAGCCATAGGTGTGTTCTTTTGTATCGCGATCACTTCTTAATAGGTTCATTATAAAGTTCACAAATTTTTAGATAATATCATAAACGGTATAAAAAGTTATAGAAGGTTTGCTGACAGACCTCTGATTTAAGTATTTATTTTAAAAAATTGTCTATTATTTAAAAAATTTGATATTTATAGAAAAACTGTATAGTAGTTTCGAAAGTAGATGCTTCAAAGTGTTTAGTAGTAAAGTTTAATTGAATTATATTAATTTCGAAAAAAGATATAATTGAATGAAGTCTAAAAAAATAGTAAAATTAAGCATGCAAAAAAAACAGATTTTTAAGGATCATTCGTTTAAAATTCTAAATATTGATGGCTTTGCTTTTATAATCATAATGTTTTATGCTCATTTGCAATGCTAAATCCAAAAGGAATTTTCGCTGGGATAAGTATTATTTAAATAGGAATTATAATAAACTGATATTACAGTCAGAAAATCTACTTTTTCAAAATTGAAAGTATTTCTATCTAAAAGTTGAGATCTTTCTTTACATTTTACATGAGTTTATTTATTTTTTCAGAATGTTATAAGCCCAAAATTATTTACTTTTAAGTCGAGCGGTTAATAAATTTGGCTCACGCGTAACCACGAATTGAATACCACTGAAATTAATTTTATCCCGTAAACTTTTCAATTTACAGAAAAACTTTTCAGACAAAATTTGTAGACAAACGCATCAGTTACAAATTTTGATTTGGAAGTTTTATCTGTATATTTATTATTTAAACAATTAGAGCGAAAAAACAAAAACAAAAATTTTCACTCGACGATTTTCCGGAAAATCGCATGCCTAACATCGTAAAGCTTTTCTCATGTTAAACACAACCCTTTTAAATACCCAATTTTGAATTTTCAAGTTTTTTGTATTTTTTGTGAGGTTTTATGAGTACTTTGACTAGGTTACAAGGGATGTCACAAAAGTTTGAATAGTTAATGTATTGTCATTTTTGAATTTGAATAAATTTTTCCACATAAATTGTTTTTCACGTGAAAACCATTGAAGAATATGAAATATGTATATTTTTTGAGAATTTTGAGGGGGGCACACAATTTTTTTGCTTTTCCAAAATTCTTGTTAAATAACAAATTTTATGTGTTTGTCCTTTAAATTAATTTCTATTTTTTTTATTTTATTTTTATAATTTTTACAATTAACTGATAAATTCGAAAAAAATCACTGAAGTACTGTTTGATCAGTACTAAAAAACGATAAAAAAAATTTGAAAACTAACTTTGTAGAAAATACTCGAAAAATATTAAAAATATTACTTTTTCCGATTTGAGTGAATTTACGATTAATTTGAAAAGTCAAAAAACCTTCTAATGAACCACTAACTCATCAAAACATTTTTTTTCACTCTCTAAAACTAAAAAAAAATTGAATCTTCACTTATTTTTATTTTAACCACCCCCTGTATATGAAGCAAAAACCAAAAAAAAAACAAAAATAGACGTTTACCATCGAAATCGGCTTTATTTTTAATTTAAGCACTCATAAACTTGACAAATTCGAAAAAAATATCATTCTGTCTACCAAAAATATCTCGAAAACACATCAAGAACCAACAAATGTTTATTTAAATCCATAAACCAATTCATTTGTCATTAAAAATACGGATGAAAAGAATAAGTGCAAGTAATGCGTCCAACATAAACAAAATCAGAGTCCTCTTGACTTGTTTTGCCATTTTCCGTTGGAATTTGTGGTACCATTAAAGTGCTATTTTTGTCTTGTATCAATAATAATGAGAATTTCAGTATAACACTGAACATAAGTCTTCCAATGCGTAAAATATCACGAATTTCTTAAGAAACAACAAGTATTTAATTTTTTTTATGTAAATAAGTTTAATAATGGAGAATGTTTGATATCTATTTGATCGTTAAGAACTAGGAGATTACCTTAGTTGTTTTTATTCATCTCAAGGGCTTCTAAAAGATTTAATTTATAGGATTTAGGTTCTACATGTAAAACTTCAAAATTTTGAATCGAAAGGTAAATTTAATAACTTCGTAAATAAGAGTCAGAATTGGCTCAATTCGGGCATCCGGGGTTTTTTTGGATCGCTGAATTCGAATATACCATTGGCCAACACCCCACGGACACCTGGTGGGCCCCAACCTGGACGTGGACGTCATCTTCGAGAATTTTTCTGGAAATATCGACAATAACGGAACCGAAAATCGTTATGGGGGCTTTTTGTGTGCGCTGAATCCGAATTTTATGTTTAAAACGACCACCCGAACACCTGGTGGGCCCCAACCTGGACGCGGACGTCATCTTCGAGAATTTTTCTGGAAATATCGACAATAACGGAACCGAAAATCGTTATGGGGGCTTTTTGTGTGCGCTGAATCCGAATTTTATGTTGAAAACGACCACCCGAACACCTGGTGGGCCCCAACCTGGACGCGGACGTCATTTTCGAGAATTTTTCTGGAAATATCGACAATAACGGAATCGAAAATCGTTATGGGGGCTTTTTGTGTGCGCTGAATCCGAATTTTATGTTGAAAACGACCACCCGAACACCTGGTGGGCCCCAACCTGGACGCGGACGCCATTTTCGAGAATTTTTCTGGAAATATCGACAATAACGGAACCGAAAATCGTTATGGGAGCTTTTTGTGTGCGCTGAATCCGAATTTTATGTTGAAAACGACCACCCGAACACCTGGTGGGCCCCAACCTGGACGCGGACGTCATCTTCGAGAATTTTTCTGGAAATATCGACAATAACGGAACCGAAAATCGTTATGGGAGCTTTTTGTGTGCGCTGAATCCGAATTTTATGTTGAAAACGACCACCCGAACACCTGGTGGGCCCCAACCTGGACGCGGACGCCATTTTCGAGAATTTTTCTGGAAATATCGACAATAACGGAACCGAAAATCGTTATGGGAGCTTTTTGTGTGCGCTGAATCCGAATTTTATGTTGAAAACGACCACCCGAACACCGTATTCGCAAGATTTGGCTCCCAGCAATTTTTCACATGGATAATCCGAGTTGACACGACTTTTCAAATCTACTAAATTTTAATCAAACCTTTTTTTCTTATTTTCCACAAAAATACCTGAAGTAATAAATATCTCTACCTGAATTTCAACTATATATAATGAAGATACCACAACGTATACCATTCTAGAAACAGTAGCAGACTAAATGCTCGTTTGTCTTAACATAAGAGTAACTAAACTGAGAAAATGCAAATAAAGCCTTCAAGGCAAAATAATGGGCTTTAGTTTCTATGGACTTTTGTTGCACAGAAAGGATTAAATGGTCGTTTAAAATGATCCTTTTTAACAATGTTTGAATACTTTCCATAATTAACGCTTTCATGAAAGGTTATTTTTTTCATTTGCTGTAAAGGTGTCCAGAAACACAGAAATTCCCATTTATTTCAGTTTAACCAACTTAAAAGGTACTGTAGAAGTTACGAATGTTTCTCGTTACGTCATACTTCCCTGAATGTATCAAAGACACTCTAATCTTATGTGGATATCACTGATTGCGTATGTTCAATTAAATCAAATAAAAAAGTGCATAATATATGTATTTTGTGCCTGAATTAAGTTACGCCTCTACGTCTTTTTCGGTTTGTCACTCTGTCTTGTGTTGTGACAACGATTGTACTTGAAAAGCGAAACGTCACTCTATGCGGAAATCATTCTGTCACCATTGAAGTTCGTCGTCAATGTCATTACTTTAAACAGGTGAAATTTATTTACATTTATTGTGATATTTTTCGACAAAATGCCTGGTATACGTTTGGACGAAAGTAAACGTGAATATTTCATGAATATTTCCAAAAGGAATTGGCTATTCTGCCGTTAAATGCCATTCAAAAGGTGAGTTTTGTAACAAAATTTCAAATTATAGTATTATATTATATTTAGATCACCTGAAATACATGCCGAACCCTCTAACAACGATGCGCCGCTGGTGAAAACTGTCTTATTGATTTGATTCGAATGCTTATGGTTATGAGTTATGACGTAACGAGAAACATTCATGAATTTTACTGTAGTTGATGGGCTCCTAGCAATTTTTGGAAACTAGCTTTGGGATCTTGTTTGGACCAATTTGGAACGTCTTCTCCTGAATTTTCAGCTCCTAAGATTTTGACTTTAGAATTGTCCATAATACCAAATTATTACTTTCCGTTCTACACTCGCCTTATTTAATAAAGAAATCAACGATCGTGGACAAAGTATAGTATTATACTCTCAATTTATGGCCATTATTCACTCGGGTGACCCTGCGTGAATAATGGCTATCATAAATTGCTTGTTTAATAATATACTATAATCGGCTATTGCCTTTATGGAAAATACTGTTTTTTTCACTTATAATTGCACAAGTGGTTTGTATTTTATCGAATAACTGTCAACCTTTTTAATAGTTGACAGTTATTCTCGTCAAATTGCTAGGAAACAGTTTCTCATTAAACAACCCAAATTTACCCGATATCAATACAAACCTCGAGTGTAATTCGGCAGGACAATTTAATGAATGAGAAATTTGGAAACATATCAATGCAAATTTTATTTATGAAACATTAAAAATAAACACATTTTTATTTTAATGTACAATTATTAAAAACGCAGTTATTGAAATTCATACTAGGAACAGTGATATCGCTGCTGGTGCCACAGCTAATCGTTTCTGTAGTAGATGTTGAAGTTTTTCATTTTCCAAACGAATTGATTGAATAATGCTTGAATGATACTCTTTGTCAGCTTGTAAGTATGGTTTTATTGATGATGAATTGCTGTGTCCTGTTATTTTTATTAGAGCTTGTTCTTCAATTCCGCTTTTACTTAATTCGCTAACTGCTGCCGCTCGATTTGAGTGATTTGTAATTTTGACACGTTTGACATCTAAACCAATGCGTTGTGCTGAGTGTTTAGTGCATTTGGAAACTTCATTAATTCCAATCGGCAAATTCTTGTAGCAACCTTTAGAATTTTTTCTTTTTCCAAAAGGGATTTGGTGTAAGAAATACTCTGTCCAAAGTTATAAAAGTGTTTCGTTTTTCCATTTACTTTTTGAATAAACGTATTGGGCAAATATCTTCGTCGAAAATATTTGGCGTGATCCATTTGCTGTCACATAATTTATTGTTACCGCCTTGTCTGGTTTTCGAAAATAGAGGATTATACTTGATACGTCCAGTTTCTTTTCCATTATTTTCAATTTCAGATACGAAATAAGTGGTTTTGCAGTAAGCTGCTTCTCCTCCGCGCCAAGCTAGTTCAAACGCCAAAACGTGATATAATTTCTTTTGAAGTCCTTCCGGTTCATTTTCGTTATATAATCTGGCCATTGCAAATACTTCAGATTTATTAAGAGATGATGCACTACATTTTCTCTTTTCGGGTTGTGCTTGTAGGATTTTACGTTTAGCATTACGTGCAGCTCGTGATGAATTAAACTGAACATCGGTGAAAGGGTTGAATACAATATTAAATTCGTTATAATATTTACTTTGTAGCAATTTAGCGGTGGTGTTCCAAATTGTTTTAACTACCGCTTCTTTGTAGTCTTCTCCGTTACTTTTTCGCATATTAAATGCCCAATCTTGCAATATTACATTCAATTTCTCGATGGAAGTATCTGGCTCAAATGTGTATCTTTTTGCATCGCAAAACGTAGAAAATTGTCGCCAGATTGATGATTGCGTCGCAACTGTATTAGTAGGCACACAGGTATTAACAATTTGACTAATTACGGCGTTCGTAGACACACCGAATCGACTCATTGTTAGTTCTTGAAAATTCAATAAGTTGTTGACAAACATGCCAAACTATTTATTCTGGTAACCAACACCGCGATAATTGATGAACAAATGAATAAGTGAAAAAACCACTAGTGTATTTGTCGCTGTAAAAGTTAAAGCTAACTTTTGCCGCTGTCAAAGTGACAACTGCACTGTGGCATATGCGATTTTTTATACATGAATTAAATTATCTCTTGTTAAAATAATGCAAAAATCCTTTTTAAACCAATTAACCATACTGTATTTTCCAATAAAAGTTGTTAATTACTTTGCGGGTAAAAGTGGTGAATCCTGTTTAGCCAAAGTCGATCCTTTACACGTTTTGTCAATCTATAGCGACCGCAAATTCTCACAAGTAGCCAGATCCTTGATTCATTAATCCCAAATCCTCCCTTAGGCGATTCATTCAACCGTCTTTCTGTCAGAGCGGTGGTGAAGAATTGATAGGTATTCAGTGGAAAGCCAATTTGTGTTACGTTTCGAGAAAATTTGGGGAGAATAAAAGAGAAAATTTGTTTTGTGAGTGAAAATTAAGGACTATTGTTGAATATTCGTCTTCAAAAATAATTTTTTGGTAAGTATAGATTATCTAAAGTCAGTGTGAAATCCAAAAAAAGTTTAAACGTTCTCTTGCTGGCCTTTTGGTATTTTTTAAAATTTCACACTGACTTCAGCTAGACTATATTATTTGTTAGAGATAAGTACACGCACGGGCGAACACTATCCTCGAAAATCTCAGTTACAGTTAGTTATCCTGTGGACAATATGGAACCACGAGTTTTGATGATCTTGCAAAAAAATCGATAGTACCCAGGTTATCCGTTGAAAAATAAGGATTAAAAAAAGATTTCATTCTAGAAGGGGAAGGGTGAATGCAATGGTCATTTTCTCTTCCCTTCTTTCAAATATAATATAAATGTGGTTAATTTTGACAGTATACGTATAAAATATTTCGAAATTTAGTGTAAAATTGTTAAAATATTCTTATTCTCTTAGAAAAAATATTAAGAAATCATGAAAATTTTAATAATCGAACGAACTTTGAAGCTATTATTTAAATTATATCCATAGTAAACCCTCGATAAAACCTAGGTTCAGTACAAACAGTTTTATCAATTTTCCAGCCCTATATCTCAAATTTTCATAGAGAAACGTTAAGTTTGACCTCTCAACACCAGTATTGTTAATTTCCTAAGAAAAATAGCGATTTGAAATCATCAAAAAAACATTTTCCCAACTTCATAACCTTCATGACTACCATACGTCACTTCCGATGAAATTTATCAATGTTATATTCTAAAATTTGCAACACTCTCCAACAGTAGGCTTTTTAAATTAAACAGCCGCTCTTCAACATCTGTCTTAGTTTCTGCGGTCTCAAATTTCAGCAGATGTTCCCTTCATTTCGATAACTTCTTCGTGTAGAAAGAGCGTGCTTGCAAAAAAAATTATGATCGTCTTTTTCATTAGTGCCCTTTTCACTTTAGGCAGCTTTTTGCAATTGCAAACCCAGAAGTAGAATAAGTATATTATTATAGTAAAATCGCAATCGGTGCGGAGTAGTCATTAATCAAAATTTTAAGGGACTTACTCAGCACAAGTGACCAAACAAAATATGTAATTTTACACTACCTTCTGTAATTAATGTTGTTAAAACAAGAAATTTATTTGTGCCGATATGTATATAGTTTTCAGCGATTCTAAAAAGTTTTTCACCATCTAAGTTTTTATTTGAATATGTCAGTTTTGTGACTTTGGCAATTCAAATATTAATAAGGAGCAATTTTCCGGTTTTTTGCATCCTCAAGCAAAAAAAGTGTACTTACTACAGAATATTTGCAAAAATAAAAATACCAGGTACGTTTATGTTAATTAAAATATTAAACCATCAATCTTTTCTCCAGGTATATCTGTAGTCTCACATTTTGGTAACCTCTGTGTTTTCTGATTTGATACATATGGTTAGTGACCTTTTAACCCGCACGATAAGAGCGCTTTTGACTATACCTACTTTCTAGGTGTGTATACCCCGCATAATATTTTATGCCTAACCATGTTTTATTATTGAATCTTTCGATATTTAAACAATCCTGGTCATAAATTTCGCTGAAAACCCACTTCTGAATCGATTATTTAGTTCGTAAACAAAACATCTCACTTCCAGTGTCAATATTCAAATACCCTAAGGAAATATAAGTGATTCTATTTTCCTTTTTAGTGTTTAATTTGGTTTTAAAAGATTATAAATCAGGTGAAGTTCGTAGTTTCCCATGTTTACCGAAAGAGGGAGGTAACCTATTAATCTTAACTCTTAATACGATCGTAGTGAACTTTCTACTTGTATATAATTCCTCTACAAATAAGGGGAAAACTCGTTTCATTTCACTCCACACCATTTCCATCGCTTCGGTTCAATATTGTAAGGAAAAAGTCTTAAGATGTGAACATTCTCCCTGTGTAAATGTAGGGGAAGTTATCAGTAAAAAAAATAGTCAACCAAAGCCTTGAAATTGAGTTAGAAAAATCTACATTCGCTTCAAGCGTTGTACATTTTTTTTAACCCCTAAAATTGAAGATGTTCAGTCTCGTCGGGGGTTGTACTAATTTCACTGTCTTCAATAACCTCAGGTGAAAATAATTAGTGAGTACTCAACAGTGTGTATTTAAAATGCTAATTTTATTCGACATACATCTTGAGGCTTTGACTGCGACAAGCTGTTACATCTATTACGAGAAGTGGGGACGAGTAGAGCAGAAAATAAATTTATTATTACAAAGTACTACATAATAAGAAAGAACTAAGGAATTAAAATTTTTGTATATATAGTACAAGATTGTACAAATCTTTAAAAGGCCAACCATTATGTGGCTACACCGCTTGATTATACCGGAATCAACCTTATCAGGTGAAAGAAGTAATTGTGCTAGCAAAACTTTATGAAGGCAGTACTGATCCAAAGTCCTGATAGGATTAGGGTGGCGGGAACTTGACAGTTGATAGGTCGTCGAGGACTTTGAGGCAATTATTTGGTTTTTTTCGGATTTCGATACAGCGAAGAGTGGTTTTAGGCGAAGGGACAATTTTTTGTTGTAGGTTGGGAGAAGCAAGCTTGTTTTGAAGCTGATATTAAATTTGGCAGTAAATTGGATGGGTGTATTTAAAAAATAAGTTGGAATGTTTGTGTTAGTCATAGTCTTCAGTATTGAGACTTATTTTGTGTTTTCTGTTATGTTTTTGTTGGCTATCCCCATTATCAATTTCTGTTTTTATTAAAAAAATATAGACGTTATAAAAATAGCTACCGTACAATTCGAGTAATTTTTAACAAGAAAAATATTAACTGTATGGAATGTAGGTAGAGAAAGATAACCACGAAAAAAAAAACAGTTTTTTTAACCGAAGGAACGTCTTTTATTGCCAACAGAAAACCCAATTCTCTTGATGTACCATATTAGTTTCGGGAAAATAGACCCTCGAGTGATCTTATGCGAACAAAACATTAAGAAAAACTCTGGTTTTTTTTCTATTATATTCGAATTTATTCCAAAATGGAATCATGTAATTGAAAAATATTGTTTTCAAATATAATCTAGAGGCAAATGACAGTTTACCCGGTATATAAACTGTATTTTTTCTATGACTGATTAAAAAGAATTGTTATTTTTAAATTTCTTTTTTTTTTGCAACAACCTACAAAGTAAGAGAGACTGAAAATACCCTTAGATAAAATACTGCCAATAATACTAACTATTACCAAAAAAACGTTTTATTTTTTACACAACTCACCCCCACAACGATTATTATCAAGCGAATACAGTGCAGCTACATTTTAACAACCCCTTGTGTTAAATAAAATCGTTGGTAGTCAAAATTTGTGAAGTTTTTTATCGCACATATCAAAGAAAATCTTTTCTATGTAAAATCCATCATAACCAAAACATTTGCGCGCTAATCAGTGTGATTTATATGATTTGATGATTAATACTAGTTTGGAGTGTTTAAAGTTGCATATGTAGAGCACCTGCGGCGAAATATCTCCAACTTCAAACCGGTGGAATACAGAATAGTTTCACTGACTGGTTTATCATTTTAATTTATTCAAATTTATAAATGAATAAAGTTGAAATGGGATTTAGCATCAGTATCGTCAAAACGTATAAAAATTTCATTTCTATTTAAATACGAGCTTTTGCTTTAATTATTATGAATATCCAGTACGTAACTATTTAGATATGTTGTACTCGATGGAATAAAATTTTACCATAAAAGAAAACCAATTTGTGTCACAAATTTACATTCGTTTTATATTTTACATATAGAGCTACAAAAAAATAGTAGATAACTTCATTTTTCAAAGACTCGCTCAATGGTACTTTTCGGAAACACGTCGAGAACGGATATTTTTTGTAAGTTGAGGTTATTTTAAGGCTCATAAGACTGACACTACTGTATACAGTATGTACATAAAGTAACGTAACAGGATGTATTGATATCTAGTTAGCCTAGACCAGTTCCATGCATAAACAAAATATTGCGTTACCATAGCAACGAACAATAACTTATTAGAAGTGTCAGTGTGAAGTTTGACGTCAAAAAAGTAAACCAGAGTTAAAAGAAAATAGATGTCCACCGAAATTGTGAAAATCAAAAAATTGTCGTATCTAGAAATCATCAAGTACCTGTATTTAAAAGGGTTAAGAGGTAAGCGGATTTACGAAGATATGCTTAATACCCTTGGTGATCAATGTCCTTCGTATACAACCGTGAAAAATTGGACTGCAAGCTTTAAAAGAGGTAAATTTTCCATTGAAGATGATGACCGATCGGGAAGGCCAGTTTCTGTGTCAGTCCCTGAAATTATCGATGCAGTTCATGACATGATTTTATCCGAACGTCGAATTGTGCTAAAACGGATATCTGAATCACTCAATATTTCATACGAACGCGTTCATCATATAGTTCACGTCCATTTGGACATAAGAAAAATTGCTGCAAAATGGATCCCCAAATGTTTGAATGTTGACCAAAAGCGTGCAAGGGTAGAAGCATCGCGTTCGATCTGTGCTCGATTTGAAAACGATGTAGACTTCTTAAACCGAATTGTTACTATGGATGAGACTTGGGTACATTTCTACGATCCAGAAACAAAGCAACAATCGATGGAATGGCGACACTCTGGTTCTCCAAGACCTAAGAAGTTTCGTGTCAAAAAATCTGCTGGAAAAGTCCTTGCTTCAGTTTTTTGGGATTGCCATGGAGTAACCATGATTGATTTTTTGGATAAGGGTAGAACAATAACTGGAGATTATTATTCGACATTACTGACCACACTACGGGAAAAAATTAGAGAGAAAAGACGCGGAAAGCTATCCAAAGGTGTTTTGTCTTTGCAGGACAACGCCTCTGCACACAAATCAAATTCGTGATTTAGGGTTTGAATTACTAGAAAACCCCCCTTATTCACCAGATTTGGCTCCGTCCGACTATCATCTCTTTCCTCAACTGAAAAAAAGTTTAAAAGTCGTAAATTTTCTTCCAACGGGAAGGTAATAAAAGATGTGGAGGTCTGGTTTGCAGAGCAAGAAGAAACATTTTTTTTGAAAGGTCTAGAGACGTTGCAGGTTCACTGTAATAAATGCATCCAATTAAGAGGAGTTTATGTTGGGTAATAAAATATTTTGACATTGAAATTTTGTTTGGTTCTATAGTACGTTGAGAATTTTTCAATACATCCTCGTTACTTCCTAATATTTCGATTTCCGTTGGGTTCACAAAACATAGTTGTTCTACAGTTATTGAGAAAAATAACCTAACCTAACCAAAATAATTAACAGGAACAAATAACTGATCTTATTTAATGAGACGTTCAAATTGTCTTCCTTCTTTTATTTGACAGTATCCAAGTCGACTATAAAAAGCTGATATGGTATTACGCAATTGCCAATTTGTTATTTGATGGGCTGTTAGAAGTATTCTATTTCTCAGTTCATCCAGTTTATCTTGTACACAATATTTTCCAGATATCCCCAGAAGAAATAGTCTAAAGGCGATAAATCGGGAGATCTGGCTGGCCACTCAATTATCGTGATTCTTCTTCAATTCCACCTGTCTTGGAAAACTTCATTTATGTTCTAAAGTGTGGTGATGCACCATCTTTCTGAAACCAAGTGTCATTAAAATTGTTACCAACTTCATTTCTTATTGCAGGAACTACCTATTTGATTCCTTAATAAATAAATAAATGCTTGGTCCTTCTACAGACTGATCCCTCACTAACATCATGTTCTATTGCAGTTTTTCGAATGGGTGTAAAAGGATTTTCTACAAAACTTTGCATAACGTCCAAGGATTTTTCATCATTAGTTACTGTCTCCTTCAAAAAGTTTCACAATCCTCCAAACAGCAGATGTTTGTGAATTTTTCTGTGAAAACCAGTGAAATTTAAAAATATGGCGAGCGCGCTTTTCGCATTCACCAAAAATTGGAAATGTAAAAATCTGCTTCTGTAAAATTGTAGCTATGCATTTGAATAACGCATTAGATCAGTCATCTTAGTATGATTTATTTTTGAAATCGGTATGCGACCCGAGGTCACAGTGTATTTTCTTTTCCAGAACATCCCATTTATTATTTAAATTCGTTTCGGGGCGAACGGGATGAATAGATTTTAATTTAAATGTGGGCTTACCTGGAAAATCAAGATTTATATTTTCGACTGTAATCCTTTCTTTGTCCAGTCATGTAATTTGGTTAGGTGAACAATTTATTTTATAGTGAGTGTGTGTGTTTTCTAGAGATTTATGTTTCAAAAAAAAAAGTTTGCTTTTCTAAAAAATTACTTAAAGCTTGAAATTTTATAGCGGCGGGTTAACGAGGTGTGAATGTTTGTTCTATAATTTACGGTCATGTCCTAGTTGTCTTCCATTTTTTTATTTTTGTTCTATATATTTTTTTATTACCATTTGCTATTAAGTCAATTTAAGCCGGAATGTGATAAAGTGACTCAATTTTGCGATTATTTGTGTAAAAGTGTAAAAAAAATTTCATCTACAGGGTGATTGATTAGTGTGATAAAGTTCAGTGCCTCCTTTGTCCTTTGAGATATCAATTTGAAAATTTGAGGGTTTATAGCCATCATTTTAAAATTATTTACAATCTTCCAGAATGCTGCGCCATATCAAAGTTACATTTTTTTAAATGAAACACCCTATATTTTATTGCATATTTGGAATCAGCTTGACCTCCCCAATACAATAATATAGGGTTGTGATGTGTTCTAAGGAGTATTTAAAAAGTTATAACCAATTTTCCATAAAAATCATAACAAGTTCAATACCCTGTACAATGTAAGAGAAATCCAAATTTAAAAATCTGTGACGGCCAAAGCATTCGAATAGTAGTAAAAATCCTGGAAAATTAAATATTTCGTTAATATTCTTTGAATCTGATACAGGGTGAATCAAAATACGAATACATTATTTTCTCGGTTTTTTCAAATGGATCACCCTGTATTTTATGTGAGAATCGAAGAGTTCTACTAATGTACTTCTTTTTTAGGAAGCATTCCCTATACCTAAAATTATTAGTTCTTGAGATATTTTGATTTTTCTATGCAAAACATTGATTATATCAAAAAAATATGGTCCTACAAAATATTCACCAACAATACCTCCCCTCACATTCATCGACCATCTAGTTTGACTGTGTGTCACTGTGATATGGATTAGTTTATGAATAATTGTGAAAGTTGTGCCTTTTAACACAACCATTTTTATGAAACGTGGCTCCTTACACTTGTGTGTGGGTTTTCAGTAACTGCCAGCAAAACATTAATTTCATTTTCTTCTGTTACAGAAGTTTTTGTTTTGTAGGTTGCCGCCTTTCAGGAAAACGTTCATGGTATTCTCTTGCTGATAGTAAGGCGTTTTTATTGCATTCTCCCAATATCCAGATCTTTACCATGACTGCGTTACATATCCCCGGGGATATGTAGAGTAAATAACTTCAGTGCGGTACATACCACCGGGGATATGTATGCTAACCTACCCTAACCTAACCTTCTACGAACTTACACAATGTATTGATGAACTTTGGACACTATAATTTGAATGTATAAATACATGTTTTTGCTATGTTCAACACAGGAGAAGAAAGAATTCTGAAATAAAATTGGTAGTAGAACAAATATTTATTGAATTTATTTTAAGTTATAAAATAGAAATAATACAAAATATTGTTGAAACTATCAGTTGTGATCATTATTGAAACAATATCCTGGATGACCGGGACAATCCTGGCAGAAGCTTATGAGACGCCGCACTTTTTTATCGTCTTCACGACTGGTTGATCCAGATTCTCTTAACTGATTGTGCACACTTTCCTTTTTTTGCGACCAAGTCATATACTCGATAAACAAACGCGTACAACTTGTTCGACTTGTCGGTAGTGGTCAAAATAGGAATGTCTACTACACCAAATAGGTAAAAACTATACATATCTCCGGGGATATGTAACGCAGCTAAGGTGTTAATCCCCGAACAAGAACTAAGAGAGCAAAAAATCAAAATTAATTTCTCTCGAAACATTTTTCAAGAAACTGCCTTTCGCAGTAAACCTCCTTGTTTCCTTGGCCTCATACGTTACCGCAAAATGCTGGTCATGTGCTGGGTATCATGATTAATCAATGTGGTCCAGGGATACGGGGTTACGGGGGATTTAGACCCGAATTATAATTAATTGAATTGTTGGACCGTGAAAGATCGTCGGGCAAATTGACCAGCCGCCGACTGACATCAATGAAAGGCTTAAAACCTCCTATAAAACGTTCTTTTGATTGATTGCTCCAAATATTTATTACTCCCACCTACTCTTCAACAAGTTACGCTAATTAAATGAATTTAAAATTGATTTTTTTTTAATTTAATTATAAGTAAATTCAAAAGCGTTTAGTCGACCCAGATAAAAGCGATGTTGACGCATTTACCAAAAATACCGAAATTAAAGGAATTATAATTTTCCGGTTGATTTTGAAAAATTTAAGGTGTTTTTAAGTTTGCAGGGCAATTGTTATTAGGCAATAAATCAACCACTATTAACAATTTCATTGCGGTTGAAAATTTATTTGGAAATTGATGTGTATATAATTTCGTAGTTTGCATAGTAAATGTACGCTTGATATTTGCCAAAACAAGAATTTCGCCTGAGGAAATATCAGAACAAAGCACGCTGTTCGTAGATAATATACATGCCCATTTACTCTATTCAAATTTACGAAAACTCCCCAACAAATACTGGTTGAAAACAAGAACTGCGGTACCGACCTTTGGAAAACTATAACTTAACTCATTTCAACTTCAAAGAATCGCTCCGTCGTCTGCTGTTCTGTTATTTGCTTGAGACGTCCATTAAACTCAAAACAGTAAAAATTTTCGTTTTATTTTTTAAACAACAAAATTTTTAAATGGTGCTTTTACTATTACTGCTGGTCATCATAAAATTCAGTTTCTGGAAGCTTTTTTATGTTTACTGACAGTTTAAATAAATTTAGAAATATACAGGATGTCCCATAGGGGGAATCAACTACTTATTTTTTACAACTAATACGGAAAAGTGGGTTGCTAGACACAAAAAAAAATTTTCACCAAATATGAGCTCTTAATTTTAATAGGAAGATCCTCCGTATCGCAGTTTTTTAATTTTTTTTCTCAGTCCAATAGAAAAAAATTCATACCTCATCATTAATTGATTGTACAGAAAAAATTGTTTGGAAAATTTTGTTGGAAATTTAATGGTCTACAAAAAAAGTATCTTATATTTTTTTCGTAAACCTCACCTCACCTCAAATTCAAACTAACATCAGTTGTGCTAAAAAATGTATATGCTGGCTAAAATGTGCGCCATTGCCGCGATTAAATTGGGTTATGAGGCTTAATTCTACTCTTGCTTTGAGGTTATGTTTTGAGAATTTCGCTACCGAAACGTCGAAATAAAAAATTAAAAACATTATTGTGGTTTGATTCCCAAAAAAATAAGAAAAAAAGAAAAATATGTAGGCTCTTGGAGTTCCATACAAAACTCTTTTGCGACATTTTACCACGTTCAACTGCCACTTTCGCATGGACTATCCAAGTGCCTACCACTTGTGTTCGTTCCAAAATTTCTTACAATATTTACAGTTTGATTGTTAACAACTTAACCTTTCTATGGTTTGGTTAACGACTTATTTCCATCTCATCTTGTCCTTTGTCTCACCTTTCCAATTTCTGATATTAAATCTTTGTAGATCCTCTTCAACCATCTTGTTCTGGATCTAACTCTTCCTCCTAATGAGCTATACTATAAAATGTATCTCGAAATACTGACACAGTTACTAACTTTTTATGAGTTTTTTTTTTATAAAAAACGCTTTGTTCGAAAGACCCCTGCTCGATCCTGCATATTCTCCAGAGAAATCTGTACCAATTTATTAGAGCGAATATATCCAGTCAATAATGTGGAGCAGAAGTGAGATTTGCAGAGAGTAAGTAATAAAAGAGAAATAAAATGGCATTTGGTATCTCTTTCATTTCCTTTCAAATCGCTTTTTCAATGAATACTTTTTATACATTACGAAAAATGCATCGGAGATGTATAGAGAGGTTCGGGATTTCTCCAACCATTTATATTTTCCTTTTAAACAATTTAAATCCGGACGAATGAAATCGAGAATAAAAAAGCGAAGTGTGTGTTTTAAAAAGGATTATTTTTCATCCAATCTTTGAAACAAAAATAGATTTTCTTTCTTTATCCGTTATAGCATTTAATATTTTCGACTTTGAGGGGTTTCTGGCTTCACATAACGACAAAATCACGGTGAAAATAAATCGGGTTTTTCACGAGCCTTCTTTGTAGTTCAGGCGCTTATTTTCATAAAAAATTTTAAACTTAATATATTGTTGTGAGTAGATTTTATTTGCACCATTTCACAATTTGTCGGCGAGATAAAGAAATCTATAAGTAGAAGCAGAACCGGTTTCAGATTCATATTGTGAATTTTCAAAAAATGATTACTAATGCATCTATATACAGATTGCGTTAATTACATCCGAACCGTCCGGTTTACACAAGTACGACAGAAAAACAGCTGAAAGAGAGAGAAAGAATAATTATGCGCGGTCATTAAGGCGTGTACTTTGTTTCACCTTAGGGGTGTATACTTATTTCCCAAGACTGGCCGAATGCTCATTGCTCCTCTATTTTAACCGCTGTTGCCAGAAGCGCAGATTAATTTGTACAAATGATATTTTTGTCTCGTTATCGTTGACTTTTTTTCGACTGTGAAAATACAGCACGTTTGTGCCAGCATTACGCCAAATAATCTTAGAGATATGAGATCAAATCTTTATCACAGATTTGGTTATTGTCTGGCACAGGAAGGTGGTTTATTTGAGCACTTAATTCATTAAAATTATGTTCACCTTTAGAATGGATTTTTATTTTTATTTTTTCAGGAAGTTTATATTTTAAGTTTAGAATAGGTGTAGGTACTTATTTTATTTTTTCAATTTTTAGTTTATTAATTATGGTTCTCTCAAGAAATGCTGTTTTATTTTCAAGTTATAATGGCTAAAATAATATCCTATTGTAGTTAGAAATTGTCAACTTGGTCTGAAATGATCATGTTGACAAAAATGAATTTTAAGATCTACAGGTTACGTAATAACGATTGTATTTTTTTATTTCTTTAACACCCTCACTCCTTCCATGTTGGTAGCATACTGAATACCACCAACTAGTGAATTCTCTCTGTAAAGGACCATTCGGCCAGTCTCGGGAAATAAGTATACACCCCTAAGATGAAACAAAGTGATGACCGCGCACAATTATTCTTTCTCTCTCTTTCATATATCCTTGTCGTACTTGTGTAATCCGAGGCCAGGGTTCCAAAGTAATTTACGCAATCTGTATATCTTTTGTACCCCCTTATTTCTACCCACTTCAAAAGTCTTAGAGACTAGTAGCCCTGAGGTATTTTAGGATATCTGCAGGATTCAACTTAGGTCAATGATTCTGAATCACAAGTATGTGGATGGAGGTTTCTTCTTCCTCCACTGTTTTGAGCTTATCCAGGTGCCCATTTTGGCGACAATGTCCTGTTAAAACTCTTAATGCAGTTTAACTTTGACTTATGCATTCATTTGACCTCAACGGGTTGTAGTCACCCAGAAAAATTGTCGATTGTCTGAAACTTTTGTCAATTTGTTTCAGCAACTTTACGCTTTGTACCATTATTTTTTTGTTTAAGTTCACTTCTAGGTCTTTGTCTTGGAAACCGTCATCACCTTTAGTGTTTATGTAATTAGCTGCCTAATCTACCGTACTATACTAACAAAGAATGATACTGTGGATCGATAAAAGTCACAATTTCCTCCTGTCAAAATAATGGATGTTGTTATTAAGTTTAAACGAAACAACGGGCACGTTTTTGATTGGGGCTTCATTTGCTGTGAAAAACAAAACAAAAATAAAACCTCTCTGCAAATCCAAATGGTAAAATCGCATTAGCTGGAAAGAAATTGACTCCGTTTATAGGTTTTTATTTGAAACATTATATCACGAGTTTGATGAATACAGTACCTAATCGTTTTATGTGACAGTTGACAGTCCTTTTAATTTGTTCTAATAAGCAGAAGTATCAGTAAACAAATTTCCTGTAGAATTTATTGATACTATAATCTGCTTCTACCTTCTGTCTTCCAGAATTGTTCTTATCATTACTACATTGTCCACTAGCCCCATTGTATGGAGGTGTTTCCTTAATTGACAGTGGCCAGTCAGAAATCCTACCGTTAAACGTAAATTTTTCCTGGTCATCACCAAATATTTTTTCGATTCCAGTCGTTTTTGGCAGTCTAAAACCAATTTCGACGTTACACGGCGAGAGCTAAGTGCTTTCAAAGCCGCTTGGCTGTCCGAGAAAATTTTGATTGTTCTATGTATGAGATTGGCTTGCTCCAATCTCTTCACACATGAAACAATGGCGTAAATTTCCGCCTGAAATACGGTTACATAGGATCCTAGAGAGGTTGAGATTTCTGTCCTAGGTCTGCGCCCGTATACACCTGCACCAAAGCCTGAGGGTGTTTTTGAACCGTCTGTGTACCAACAGCTGTCTGCTCTTAATAGTTCATCCTTACGGAGGACCCATTCATCTCTATTTGGAATTAGGACGGTATAAGGCAGGTCGTAGTTTACTGTTAGAAGCATTATGTCAAAGGTCACTCCCATAATACTGTGACTTCCAGTGTCCACTAGAACTCTGCTTCGTTCTGTATAAGCCAGATTTGTGCATTTAGAAATATGCACAATTCTGTATGTTGTCCATCTAGCCTCTCTTTCCAAAAATATATGGAGTGGAGGTAGGTCCAGAAGGATTTCCATAGCTGCTGACGGTGTGGAGCTGATAGTAATTGCCAGGCAAGCCTGTCTCTGTAAACCAGAGAGCTTTGCTTGGGCCGTTCGCTGGTCTCGTGGTCTAACGATCATCACATATAACCAATAGATTTGTTTGGGTCCCAAGCCCCAAGATTTTCCACAGATCCTTCGACATGCTACAAGGAAAGTCTAGCCTTATGGATAACTTTTTCCAAGTGAACGTTCCAAGTAAGTTTCATATCTAGGATAATCCCCAAATATTTTACTTCCGCTGCAAATGGAATAACCTCACCATTGTAGGAAAGTGGTGGAAGATCCTCCAACTTTCTTTTCCTAGTGATGGGAACTATTACAGTTTTACCAGGGCTAACAGACATCTGTTCCCTCTGACACCAACTGTGGACATCGTCCAACGTCTTTTGGAGGATATTATATGCCACCCTTCCTGACTTGGACCTTGCCAAGATGACAAGGTCGTCTGCATACGCTTGCAGTTCTACCCCTCTTCTTTCGAGAGCGCTAAGCAAGTTATCCATCAAGAGTGACCATAGTAGGGGATATATAGGGTGTACCAATCTTATGTTTATCCAAATGTTATCGCTTCTAATGAGATAATAAAAACATTGAGCCTCCTGTATCTCTTTGACTAATATAAATAAAATATATACAGAAAGACTGAAATCTGCAAGAAATTTTCGAGAATAACGGCACAAATAACACTTCCAAGTAGCTTTCACAATAATTCGATTTTGATTTCTGGCTCACTGAAATACTAATGAACACTTAACCAATTAGAGTAATTCTACTCTACAGCTCTATTCTGTCCATTAAATGAATCACTTAACTAGTGGCCAGTTAACAATGAGCCCTGCCTAATATGCTCCAAAACATCTGGGCAGCTATAATTTACATTATTATATGTAATTCTAAGATAGATCTTCAAACAGGAAGGCCTGTTTGAAGTTTCGCGCTTATGGAAAATTCTTTGAACAAAAAGATTACTTATAGAAATGGCGCACAATAGATCTTTTAGTTCTCAGCGAATGTCACCCAAATTTACACGCATTCATCATAATAATCTATTTTAGAGCCTGCTATTAACCACGTAAATCCTTTTTTTTGTCACATTTAGATTCTGGGGGAATAATTCTATCTCCTTGAGATGTTCATAGAGTAAAGAGGCGAAAAATTGATAACGTAACAAAATTATATAAAATATGGTCACCTTGTCATGTTTCCTATTCATGTATCCCTACTTTATGGCATCAGAATATAATAGAGAGTACGTCGGTGATGGCAATGCAACTGCTTGTATTTAATGGAAGACGTGGGCGGCATTTACAAATGCCTAATTCATTAATTAATACGTGTTTAGGCGGATTAATATCAGAAATATGCTGAACAGGTGACAATTTTTACATATTTAGGGATTCATTTTAGGTGTGGCGCAGTCAACAGGATAATTTTTTTTATCGAAAAAGCGTTTTAATGTCTTTTTTGTCATTAAATTGAATTCTTTTTGACGTCGTTCTATCAATATTTATTATATTACTTGGAAAATGTGTCTTCAAAGTTTCATCCTCTTTGTGAATTTATCCTCTAAAGAATCTAAAGCTACTTATCCTGTAGATCATATGAGATTAAGAAGTTTTCTTAGATAACTGTCGTGAAAATATTGGAGAGTTTGGAAAGAAGTTGAGTATGATCGTATTTTAATCTGATACTGAAATATTTATTTAAATTTTTAATAAAAAAAAAATTGAATGATAAAAATTCCAGGATTGAAATTAAGAAAGTTTTCCAGCAAATCAACTGTCGTTCCAGACATACTTGCCGTATATACCCTGTCCTAGTATAATAAAGACGTATTATACGGTCCTTCGGGTATGGAACGTCCGTTGGACATAATAGAGAGTTAGAAGTCAGTTTATTACCGAATTCCACTCGCCTCTACACTGGTAATGTGGTCGGATAAAATGTCAACCTTATTTGGGTTATTTCCATAAAGTGAACAAGTCAATTTGTTGTAATAATACTTTTCATAATTGAATTTGTCAATGTTCCTCCTAATATTGCCCGTTATCGTCGAATAGAATTAAAATAAATTGGAGAAATAAAAGTAAAACGACTGAAGTTTTGTAATTTTTTGTTTTGCTATTGTTCTTTTGTATATTGGTGGAAGACCTAGGAATAAGAAGGAGCCGGATCAGAGGAATTCACCGTAACTGAAGGTGTAAGACAAGGAGATCCACTGTAATTCATTTTTTTTAGTCTAGTATTGGAAAAAGTAATTCGGGAAGCAGGTTGTTGTAGGTATTCTGCTTTCTTTATCTTTTCTTCGCAAAATCCGCAGAAATTTACAGGATTGTATCCAACAAAAACATTCAAATTTAAACTGAACTGTTTTAACTTCTGTGGATGCTGGGTATGTGCTTCATGAATCCAATGAGGATTCTCATTTGACCAATACCTTGAGTTATGGCGAATAACTGTTCCGTTTAAACAAAAAGTTGCCTCATCGGAAAAAACTATGTTAGAAGCAAAATTGTCGTCGACATTACAGAAGTCCATTAGCCGTTTGCAAAATTCCAGCCGTCGGTCAAAATAATCGTCTGACAATTCTTGAACCAACTGTACCTTATACGGATGATACTTTTCACTGCTTTAATATCTTTCCTACAGAACGTCGACTGATACCATGGTGAGGTGATTCTTCTAAATCGATTGCAATATTTTGTTTAACAGTTTCGTTCGTTGCAGTCCGCAGTCTTCCAGGTTTTAGCAAATTTTTTACCATCCCAGTTATATTAAAACGTTGTAATGTTTTATAGTTACTATTGAGCGTGATATAGGATTTCTCTCCGGATGCAAATTATTAAAAATATGACACACTTCTTCATGAGTTCTAACACGATCACCATAACCGATCATCATTAAAATTTCAATACGCTCTTTTTCACTTGATTGAACCATTCTAAATTGTAAAATTTATTTCCGTCAATTAGAATTTAACACTTGCAGAACAAAAGACGTACTAAAATGTACTCGTTTATTTGTTACTATCCATACAAACAATATCAATAATTAGTTTATCTAAACAAATTTTTGCCCTAATGCAAAAAACTCAAAGGAGGTTGATTAAAGTGCTATATTCCTCGTTTTTACAATTTTTTTTATCCTAAACTTAGTATGTATGAATTCAAAATAACAAGCTCTTTCAAAATCTGTAAAAATATATAGGGTGTCCCATTTAAATTAAAGAAGTTAAGCCGGAAGTATATTATTAACAAAAAAATGTACATCAGATGCATTTTGTTCCATTGCACTTACCTGCAAATTTTCATTAATATCTTTCTTTTCGTTTAAAAGATATTTACTTGGTCCCATACTTTATTCCAACCTCGTATAGGAGCAACAGTGAGCACTTCAAATTCTATAAGTCCAAGAGAGAATAAAATACTTCTTCCACGAAACACCCTCCACTCTAAACTTGATTGATCTCGATACACTCTTCGGAGAGGGGAATGCGGCATTGTCTCTCTGTTGTTCTATACCTTTCTCTGTTTCAATCACAGAATGGCAATACGGAATGTAATTAGTTGGCCAATCTGTATATGGTGTTTTTTTGTATAAGATCATAACTAACGAATCACACCGTATATATTTTTGATATTTGTTATACGTGTTTCGTCTTTCTAAAATGTCAGTTCAATATTCTAGGTTTTGTGATATTTACAAGAATTTTTATGTTGAAAATGCGTTTATTCGAACATTTTTAGTTCCAAAAATGAATTTTCAGCATTTTTCATGTCACATAAAAAGTTTTTCTACCATCACTATCAAAAGTCGTCTTTTGTGCCTTGAAAAGCAGCTGCAAAGTTGATGTTTTCCGCGAGCTGTCATAATTTGACATTATTGGAGCTCTTAAGCAGAAAGTAACTTTGGCGCACGCCTTATTTTATTTATAGATAAAAGAGAGCTATAGTAGTTAATTTTTGTGTGATAGTAGAAAAAATCTTGTGTGTATTTAGAGCAGAAAGTATTTTGGTAGTTTCTATCTCGACTACTTTCTGCTCTTGATACACAAATAGCTATTTTTGTGTATTTCATTATTTTTTATGTGTAATAGTGACACAAGTGGTTGTATGGCCTAAAAAAGAGAGGAGCGTCTAAATGTAGTACTCTTTACCAACGTTGCCAAGTGTAGTCCTAAACTGAAAGGGCGGCATCGAGTATCTCCGGTGGCGCTCGGCTTTCATGCGAAGCGCGCACGGTTCTAAAGCTTTTAACCTTCTATACGATATCATTAATGTGTGCAGAGATTAGCCCAGCGTAAGTGTGCTGGGCTCCTAACACAGAGGTACCAGGTTCGAGTCGTGTCCGAGTCAAGATATTTTTATTTTTATTTTCTTATTGTTTTTTTCAAAAATTGACTAAAAATACGAAGAATTTTTCGATTCGGATTAGGGTAGGGGGTAAGGTAGGGTGGTTTTGGTTAGGTTATTATTGAAAATTATTATAATAATCTGTCAATTACACAATTCAATTTTTCGATTCGGATTAGGGTAGGGGGTAAGGTAGGGTGGTTTTGGTTAGGTTATTTTTGAAAATTATTATAATAATCTGTCAATTACACAATTCAATTTTTCGATTAGGGAAAATGTATCTATGCATTCGTGAGTTTTCCTTTTTGTATGATAATTCTGTATTGTAAACTCGAACAATTTTCAGTACGTTTTGCTAAACATAATTTTAAAAATGACAAATATTGATTTCTTAACACATTGCTTTTTAATCAACTGTGATAAATATCATTATTAAAATATTTTTACTTTCCAAAACACAAACGTTTTAGTTTAGGACTACACTTGGCAACGTTGGTAAAGAGTACTACATTTAGACGCTCCTAAAAAAGAGCCTCTAAAATAAAAATTTGATATCTTCTTTATGTCCCTTGTGGTTCATTCAGAATTCTTTTTGTTAATTTGTTGGGAGATCAAACTACAATCCTTTTCATACTTTTAATTCAACGTTTTGGTAGCGTTCCAAAAAAAAATATATAAAATAAACAAGATTTCCCATACAAAAATAATCAAAATTTGATTTAATAATTAACTGGTAACATTGAGAGAACCCAGTTACTTTCTATTTATTCTAAAATTTGGCATTTATTGGCATTTTAGATAATAAAAAAGCGAATAAACATTTTATAATGTGTTTCCTAATAAACATAAATTTATGAGTTATGTCACTGTTGCTTCGATATATATAATTGCCCTACCGGCCATGAAGACAGCTCCTTTTCTGCTTTCTCTATCTACTTCTCTTTTAGTCTTCCTCTCTTTATTTTACATCCAATTCCTTTTCTAAGTACTTCTTCTGTAGCTTTTGTCTCTCTGTCCTAAGTATCTTATACCATGAACTTCTAATTTGTTCTTCTGATCCAGAAATCTTCTACTTTTCGTCCCTTTTCTCTCCCATAAATATCTAGTAGTTTCTCTTCTTTTTTATTCATAACCCACAGCTCTGCTCCATATAATACTGTTGCTCTTATGAACCTTTGATAAATTCTGTCTTTTGTTGTTCTTGATACCGATCTCGATATAAATGTCTTCAATAATGCTCCTATTTCCTTTTGTTAATCTTTCTTTTCTGTATATTTCGTTTGTATTCCTAATAGTTAACTATTTCCTCTCAAAAAAAACAGAAAAGGTTTTTTTGGGTGTATGTATTCTTCTCTTTTGACTCACAAATGAAACCAACATTTTAAATTTTGAGAAAGAAGAAAGCATAATCATGTTTCGCGATACGAAAGAAAAAAAAAACCTTGCAACACTATATCAAAACCTGTATTCGGGATATACGAAATAAGCTCGCGTTACGAATATGAAAACAAACTTATGACCCATCAAAATTGCACGAGATCTTATAAAATTCACCAAAGAACGGGCTACATGCGAAACTGGGATGAAAAATAAATTGTAGCCACGTGTGCATCAATAAAACCATTGGATTTAAGCGTGTTTATAAAAATTCCTTACATAGACCAGTCAACTTGAAGCAAAAGCTCGAATTTCGAAAATGTTTCACGAAAAATGATGATACAGTAAAAGTCACGAATGTTTCTCGTTACGTCATACTTCCCTGAATGTATCAAAGACACTCTAATCTTATGTGGATATCACCGACTGCGTATGTCCAAAAACGACTTTCTGAACAATAGTGTCCATGGGCCCAACTCAATCCTATGACTAGTTTCAGAGATACAGGGTGTTGAAGTTGGAAAATAGCCATTTTTTAAAAGCATGTATTTCTTATTTCCTTCAATGTATCAAGAATTTTTTCCTGTGATAGTGTTCTAATTACACTAAATATCAGTCCCTTATGAGAGAAAGTTTCATTTGCTATAGGGATACTCAAAAATTAGAAAAACGGAACGTTGACTTGAAATATAATTCAATTTTCAGGAATTTCAATATTTGGCTGGATTTGCTTCTGGTTGGTTTATAATAATAAGATATGCAAACATTTTTTACAGGCGAGTCAGAAAGTTGAATCGCCCTGTATCCTAAATTTAATACAATTTTACGTACTTTGTATTGCATGTTAGTAGGTGACATTGAGTCATTTTGAAATATATATAATTTATATATAATATACAGGGGTATTCAAAAGATATGTATGGAAGAATATCCGAGAATCGATTTTTTTTTGGAAATCTCCCTGTAATTAAATATTTCCTCGGTGAATTTCTGTGAAACTTTCATACTACCTTTGCTTTGAGTTTGTTGGTCGGATGTAAAAGTTTTGTCAACTTGCTATGATCAGTTTTTTTATCCCGACAATATGATGATGATGATATCGAAAATCAACCTTTGGAACTTCACTATTATTGTACTTGTACTTTAGGTACATGTGTTCATGTGGTCAGTGTTTTAAGGTTTTTGGGTTAAGCCAGATACGAACAGAATGTGAAATATCCATCTACTCATCTCCTAAATGAAATAACTGATGCAGCTGAAAGGATAGCACCAGAAAACATAGATCATGGTCCAGATATTGTAGAACTTTGAATTCCTTCAGTAATTTCAGTTAGTTTCGACATGTTTATGTTAATTGTTTTTTCATCAGCTTATATTTGTTTTTATGTACCTATATGTCGATCATGGTATAACGTAAACAACATCGAATATACCGATATACATAAATATGAAGAAAATAATGTTAGGCTTGTCTTCATATTGTCGGGATAAAAAAACTGATCATAGCAAGTTGACAAAACTTTTACATCCGACCAAAAAACTCAAAGCAAAAGTAGTATGAAAGTATCACAGAAATTCACCAAGGAAATATTTAATTACAGGGAGATTTCCAAAAAAAATCGATTCTCGAATATTCTTCCATACATATCTTTTGAACAGCCCTGTATATTATATATAAATTATATATATTTCAAAGTGACTTAATGTCACCTACTAACATGCAATACAAAGTATGTAAAATTTTATTAAATGTAGGATACAGGGCGATTCAACTTTCTGACTCGTCCTGTAAAAAATTTTTGCATATCTCATTATTATAAACCAACCAGATATTGAAATTCCTGAAAATTGAATTATATTTCAAGTCAACGTTCCGTTTTTCTAATTTTTGAGTATCCCTGTAGCAAATGAAAATTTCTCTCATAAGGGATTGATATTTAGTGTAATTAGAACACTATCACAGGAAAAAATTCTTGATATATTGAAGGAGATAAGAAATACATGCTTTTAAAAAATGGCTATTATCCAACTTCAACACCCTGTATCTCTGAAACTAGTCATAGGATTGTGTTTGGCCCATGGACACTATTGTTCAGAAAGTCGTCAACTACAATATACTAACAATTCATGAAATTTTACCGAAGTCCATTTCTCCATAAGCCGGCTGCCTCTTCCTTTGGTGAAAATTGTCTTATTGATTTATAAGCTATGACGTAACGAGAAACATTAGTGACTTTTACTATATTTTTCTAAAAAATATGAATTTGTAGGAGTTGGTCTTTGTGTTTTAAATAATTTCACTTTGATGATTCTCATAAAACGGAAACCCTCCAAGTTATGCTCTTATTATTTATCCCAGTAAAGTGGTCTTTTGAAAATACCATCCTAAAATTCCATTTGAATATTCACTTTTCGTATATAAAATGTTTTATTTTTAAACCTCATATACCTCGAAATACGAATAACAATGAAATAAAATAAAAAATAGAAAATGCTGCTGTATCCTATCTAAAAATAATTGCTCTGTTAGAGAAGATTATAATGGTTCTTATAAGCCGAATAGTAGAAAACTACATACTTAAATTTTTCGTATGAATAATTTCTACCATTCAACTTCGAGAAAAACTTTAAAACAGTATTAATTTTACAAATATTGAGGTCAAACTTTCTTTCAACTTTGTTTGTAAGCGATAAGAATATGCGAAACGAGGAATTTTGGAAAAAAAATTTCTAAGCAAGATCTCGAGGAGAAATAATCTCATGTGTTTATGAATCTAAGCTTGTAGATTTAGTGGAAACAATGAATTCAAATAGCATTCTAAATACCTACTGCAATCACAATCATTTTCCAGAACAGGTGGCGATAAGTCTGGTTGCCTAGCTGGCTACTCAATAGGATCTCTCCTCAAAATCCATTTATCTGGATAATTATTGTCAACGATTCTCTAGTTCAAGAACAATTAAAGCGTAAGCATCAGACCATGACGTGACACATGGGAAAGGACACACAGAAATAAGGCACATAGATGACGACATCTTTAAAATGCCAACAGACCACATGACCGCCAGATATATCTTTCGCAAGAAATTCGAGATTGTCATTAAAGATCGAAAGGAGCTTGAGGAAGAGGACGCACCACCACTCAGCAGAGCGAATGAACTGATCTGGTATACAGACGGATCAAGGAATGAGCTCGGCACTGGAGCGGGTATATACAGCAAGTCGAGCAAATATGAAGGAATCGTCTTGCTTGGTAAATATGCCTCGGTATTTCAAGGTTTATGCAATACTTGCATGTGCAAGGGCAAATAACATGAGAGCCTACAACAACAGGCAGATCAGGATCTACAGTGACAGTCAATCTGACCTTAAAGCACTTCAGAGCTCTAAGGTAACATCTCGGCTGGTATGGGAATGCGACGAAGAACTTGGAAGACTGGCGACTCGGAACAGTGTAACACTGGAGTGGGTCCCAGGTCACAAAGGAATCGTTGGCAATGAAAAACCTGACGAACTTGCAAGAGCAGGATCGTCAACACTGATGAACGGACCCGAACCATATGTGGGCATCCTCATGGTTAAAAGGGTGGGTAGAAGAACAACACAAAAAACACTGGAAGAATACGCCCAGGCAAACACATGGGAAGAAATTCATAAAAATACCATCAGAAAAAGTAGCGAATGAACTGCTCTCAATGAGCAGGAACAAACGACGCACCATAAAACGTTCCCACAAAGGAGCACCTGAACAAAATAGGGCTGTATAACAGAGACCGAAGAGACGGCTCCTTTAAAAAAAAGGGTAAATTTTACACTTTTAATCTTTCAGTAATGATTTCATACATTATTGTCCAAATTATTAAATTTCCACTACTTTCTAGCAAGGTATTAACCCTTTGTTCCTGAGAAACGACTGTGTTTCAGGCAGAGACGATTTAGAAACACTTTTTTCACTAAAATATAATATACCTAATCATAAAAATTCCCGGTTAAACTCTTATTTTGACATATCGCACGGTCTTGGAGATTACGTAAACTTTTTCATAACCGCCAGCATCTAACGAATTACATCATAAAGAAAACTCCGTAAACAAAACGCCTATCAGCATTTGCTGATATTCTTTTTCTTTGAATTTAGACCAGTTAACGTGTATTGTTCTGTATCTCTAGAGTATGGAGGTTGAGTTAAGCCAACAGCACTTAGGCCACATGTATATCCTCCCGAGGAGATGTCTTCCTAGGTCATCATCCATCCCATCCTTTCCAGGAAGGTGGACAGGTCACTAGGAGACATCTCTTTTATATCGGCAGGTGTAGACCAAGACTCACCGAACACACATTCTCTTATTGACGATAACTCCGGGCACTCGCATAAGACATGCCTGACAGATTCATCTTTCTGTTCACACATCCTGCATAGAGGTGTGTCCACTAGCCCCATTGTATGGAGGTGTTTCCTTAATTGACAGTGGCCAGTCAGAAATTCTACCGTTAAAAATAGGTTTTTTCCTGGTCAGCGCCTAATATTTTTTCGACTCCAGCTTCCCAGGGTCGCCCTGGGTGATCCTGGCAAGACTGCCTCCCTTGACTTCGTCCCATCTCTCTAGTGTTACGTTTAGCTAGCTCCGCAATTGTCGAATTCGTCAGGCCGTAGGTGTCTCCGGGTCCAAGAATTCTTATCCCACCTCAGGATAATATTGTTATCTACCGAGGCGTTAGCTAAATCTCGATGGCACTCTAATCTAGCCCTGATGTAACACTTTGTCTGTTCAAGGCTAGTAGAGCTTGTCTGCTATCAGTGCAGATTATTGTTTTTGCCAACAAATTGAGATACCAGCCAGTTCAGTTTAAACCACGCTGGTGTTTTTTTTTTTCCCATCTTTGGTTTTTGAGCCGTCTGTATATATGCAATATCTAACTCTGGAGGGGGGCCCGGATTTGAAGTTACGCTACTTCAAGGGAGCTGTTAAATGTATGGATAGAAAGGATTTAAAGGATTCATAACCATCCACAATACAACGCCTTAAATGTAATCTCCATATTATTTTATTTTAACCGAAATTTCAGTCTCTGCTTTCGAGATATTTTAAACGACTACCGCTAGCGGAATACCTGAAGACTAGAATTTGATATAGTTTGAAAGCGTCTGTCGTATTTGCTAGAACTTAACTAAGATTCGTGGATAAGTGACATGTTCATATATTATTTAAGTGCAAAGTTGCAGATACAACTCTCGGAATTTACTGCTCAGTTAACTCTTCGAACGCCGGAAGTTTATTAGGCGTGAAATACATTTTAAATTACTCCGTTTTAATTTAAAAAATTCATTTGGAGATGTTTTTTTTAAATCTAATAACAACTTATTTAACGAAAAACTACACAGTATTCTTTTCTTCAATATATATTCGAGCAAACGCCCAACCAGTGTAAAACACTCAATACCGTGCAAGCTGTAGTCGTGCTAGAAAGTTTATTAGATGTGTGATCAAAGCAAAAACAGAACTTTTAGCTGAGAAAATAAATATTAGTAGCTTAAGGGTGCAAAACAGACCAATTTTATTTGTTTAAATTCATCACACCCGATATCATTCAACATTTTGTTTTGAAGACCAAAAGTCGCCGTGTTTCTATACATGTCTTAAAGTAGGTAAACTGAAGTTTCTTGGGAAACTTTGCCGTAACACTGCCGGTTTCTTTGCAATATTTTAGCCTGCATGTCGCTCCTTCACACAATAATATAACATTTTAGCTGAAGGTCGACTTAGAGACTCTTTGGAAACTTTCTATAGCTTCAAAAGTTGTATCCATAGCTTTAGACTATATTTGAAAACGGATTGAATCACTTTTTAAAGTATAGAGATGGAATTTATTCGTCACAGATCGATTTTGTAATAATTTCAAGTTAAAATATATAAAAGTAGAGAAGTTAAGAGAGGGGTTACATTTATTCCAGCGCGCTGTATATTTAAAGATTTCTTTTCAAGTCACGCCTAAAAAAATCGCCTTGCTCTATTATTCCGCACAAGGGCATATAATACAATGATTTCTAGTCGTTTGAAATTGCTTCCAATATGCTTAGAAACCTCCTCATTCACTTCACATACTTTAAATATCTCTTTATCAAACCTTTATGAGATTATATACAATACAAAAACGGCTCTAATGGTGTGCAAGAATCTGGCATGGAAAAATTGGGGCTGTAACCCAAAAATCCTGAGCTGGATGTCATAGTGAGACCAATTATCACTTATGGAACTTATGGAGTCTAAAGACGACGACAGAAAACCTTTCTAAAACTAGCTTGTATATGCATTACAGGAGCAACGAAAACTTGCCCAACAGCAGCCATGGTTAGGTTAGATCTTAACCTCACACCGCTACATATGATGGTGGAAAGTGTTGTAGAAAGATCGAGATACAGATTAAGCAGAGAGGGAATCATTAAAAAAAAACACCTCCTTACTTCTTAGAAATCAAAAACCCTGGGACATGGCAAAATATGGTATGATGAAAAGGTATGAATTTTCAAAGAAATTCGTCACGGAATTAAGCAACAAGAATGCCATTACCAGACCTGGAAAGAATGCCATTCAATGGAACACAGACGGCAGAAGGAACAGGGATAGGAGTGTACGGACCAGGAACCAAACACTCTAAAAACCTGGGAAATATCCCAAGTATCTTTCACGCCATAAGAAAGGTTTCGGTGAATGTCACCCAACATACATACATCAAACGTTTATTTTTTAAATGTCAAAAACTTTTATATTCGACTTTACTGTTGTTCTTCGTTGAATTGTATAACTTCTAGTTTATGTAAATCAGTTGAATTGATTTAATTACTTAGTAAAAGTATAAAATTCGGTCCTGTTTTGTGCCCTGGCTTTTGAGTCGTGAATTATATAGATTTTCCTAAAAGTAATCAAATGCTTCGAAAGCTTTTTGTTATTTTATTTACTTAGGTCTTTGGAAGTTGTAGTTAAGCCATGACTTTAGTAAAGTAATGCCCACATGGTGATACGTGAAAAAAAAGGAAATAAGTAAATACATGAAGTCTAAATGAAATATTTCCAACTAAATCAAACGGATTATATAAAAATTTTGGTCTAGTAACATCTTTATGCCGTGAATTTTATTTTTATAGGGTACGTGCTTTAACACAGAATATAAATATGCTAATTTTCCTTTTCATCTTTAATATTATGTAAAATAATTTTTGTTTTGAGCATATTTTAATAATAATTTTATGTTGAAATCAAAAATTTCAAGCAATAACTACTGACACAACATAAATCTCAATACACGTCACAGCCGAACTAGCTAGACGATGTTGCCATGCCGTTTAAATAGTTTGAGAATCTAATAAAATTATTGAAATTTCATATATGCCAAAATTATAAATATTAGTATATTATATTAAAGTGTTTCTTTTAATATTATCATATTATCCTTTCGTCCTTTCATGTAATCTTTCAAATATTGACTGTTTGCATTGAATCCGTCTTTGAATCAAACGAAGACGCATCTAACCCCACCAAGAAACATTTATTTCTTTTTCAATTTTCTCTATGCAAACACATTATGTCAATATTGCCGGAAAGCGAAGAGATAAGCTGTTTACAAATGTTATTGGATAACCTCCGCCCTCTAGATCAACTGTTGGATTACATCATCAACTTCAACAGACAGTTGACGAGCGACGTCAGCAAAAACGGGACCTCGCGGCGGGTCGAGTTTGCGGAACTGACGAGACTCGTTTCTTGCATGGTAAAGTGCTGGCGATTGAAGAGATGATATGTAATAGGGTCGGTTGTTGAGAAGGACAGTTCCGGAAGAAGCTTTTTTCCTTGGATGTAGGATAGATTGATTACTTTCGAGTAATTTAAACTTTGAAGGACGTAAATAAATTAGGGCATACCATTTTTCCATGCATATATATATATGCAAATTAATATTTATAGAGTCAGTGAAGGAGTCAAATATACATTTTTTATGGTATACGGAAAATCGGTTAAGATTCGGTAGTTTTCCCTTGTTTTTTTTCGAAAATAAATATGTTTCATTGAATTTATTTGCTAGCTGAAACTAGCTGTGCTTCAAAAATGAGCTCTAGCTTCTAAAATTGGTATAGATTTGCCTAGATAAGCAAGTAGAGCTTCAAAAATGTGTTCTAGCTCTTAAAACTTGTATAGATTTGCACGCAGAGCTTCAAAAATGTGTTCTAGCTCTTAAAACTTGTATAGATTTGCACGCAGAGCTTCAAAAATGTGTTCCAGTTTTTGCAAATAGCATTGATTTGCCTAGAGAAGCCAGTAGAGCTTCAAAAATATGTTCTAGCTTTTGGAATTCGCAAAGGTTTTCCTGCAGAAGCCACTAGAGCTTCAAAAGTGTGTTCTAGCTGTTGAAAATTGAATAGTTTTGTATACAGGATCCACCATGTGCTCTAGCTCTGAAAACTTTCATAGATTTGCACGCAGAGCTTCAAAAATGTGTTCCAGCTTTTGCAAATAGCATAGATTTGCCTAGAGAAGTCAGTAGAGCTTAAAATATGTGTTTCAGCTTTTGGAAATAGCATAGATTTGCCTAGAGAAGTCAGTAGAGCTTCAAAAATGTGTTCTCGCGTTTGCATATTGAAAAGATTTTCATGCAGAATCCAGCTGTGCTTCAAAAATGTGTTCTAGCTTTTGCAAACTGAGTAGATTTGCATGCAGAAGCCACTAGAGCTTCAAAAATGTGTTCTAGCATTAAAAAATTGTATATATTTGCATGCAGAAGCCAGCAGAGTTTCAAAGTTTTGGTCCAGCTTTTGCAAATTGAACAGATTTGACTAGAGAAGCAACTAGAACTTCAAAAAAGTGTTCCAGCTTTTGAAAATTGTAAAGATTGTCCTGATGAAGGCAGTAGAGCTTCAAAAATATGTTCTAGCTTTTAAAAATTGAACAGATTTGCCTAGAGAAGCCAGTAGAGCTTCAAAAACGTTTCTAGCTTTTGCAAATTGAATAACTATGCCTGCAGAAGCCACTAGAACTTCAAAAATGTGTTCCAGCTTTTGAAAATTGTAAAGATTTTCCGGATGAAGACAGTAGAGCTTCAATAATATGTTCTAGCTTGTACAAATTGAACAGATTTGCCTAGAGAAGCCAGTAGAGCTTTAAAAACGTTTCTAGCTTTTGCAAATTGAATAACTATGCCTGCAGAAGCCACTAGAACTTCAAATATGTTCTAGCTTTTGAAAATCGTAAAGATTTTCCTGATGAAGACAGTAGTGCTTCAAAAATATGTTCTAGCTTTTACAAATTGTATAGATTTTCTAACAGAAGCCCTTGAATGTTTTGAAGCTACCTCAATAATGAGAAAAAGAATTGAAAAACGAATTCGATTTTTCTTCCAAATTTAATTATCGTACAAAATAGCCCAAAAATGTTTTTTTCCATTAAGCCTACGACTTATCAACGCCTCTCCTCTTAAAGGTAGAAGGAAAGTTATTCTATCATAATAATGAAATAAATCAATGAATAGTCTACTTGATAACGTTATTCATAGCATGGAGGATGATTTATAGAGCATAGTTGTTGCTCTCGGTTCTAAACGAATTTTGTAAGGCGTCGGGCGGAGAAGAGCAGAGTTTGACGCGGGGCTGAATGTGACGTTCTACGGGGCGAAAAACATACTTCAAATTCAATAAGTTGAAGGAAAAAGCGGAAATGTTCCCTTTGTGTAGTTCGCTACGACGGATATACACTGGAAGACGAGTCCATAAATTTTATAAAATATGAAAAATTATTTAAAAAATTTCAAGCTACAAAAAAGAAGAGGAGGGTGAGAAAAATTCACAAAAAGACGTTCACTACCTATTGGTTGTACGTTAGAGCAACATTACTATTCTTTTTTTAAATAATTTTAACGCCTTTTATCTCGGGAAGTATCAATTTTGACTTTTTTAAATAATTATAACATTTTTCTAACGAACGTTTTTCTTCTTTTCCTACATGAAAAATTGATTCGAGAGAGCGACTTTCCATGGCTTGTAATTTATAATGCAAGAAGAGTTTTCAGTTTTGAAAATTATGAGGAGTTCGTGACGTTTACTACATTTTTTTTGTCGAAAATGTGAAGGTCCCTTTACGGTAATTCTCACCCTGAGTGAATTTTAACAATTTATTCTAGTTGCTCTGAATCGTTAACTTGGTAAATTTATACCAAGTGGCAGTCATTAGTACGGTGGCTTTCACTCTATACAAATACTTGAACCAATTCATTGAAAGTAATGTCATTAAATTTTCGAAAAAATATATTTTCAATATCAAAAATCGTGCAAAAACCACAAAGTTGTTCTATTTTACCTAAAGCTGGATTTATAGATTGACGGACTGTAAACGTATACCACACGAAGACGCACTGGATACGTGACGTACGGTATGTCAAAATTGGCGCAGTTATAAATAAACGGAACAGAAATTTTGCGCATGGGCAGAGGTAACGTACTCGCGACATTCAAATTAACCTAGAAATTATACAAATCATCTACAGCCTGTGTCCTATGTTGTTTTGAGCTTTAAATTTTGTATTATAATCTAAATATTTATATAGTTTGAATCACAATGGATTGCGAAATACATGAAGATATGCTTCTTGGAGCCGTGGGACTGCTATTGTGTGCAATAGCATTTGAAAAGTGTCGACAAGCACAAACTCGAAAAACGACGCTAAACTTGTGGGATACTAGTGGATGTTTTTGATATCTACTATCGATAATCCACGAAAAGATCAGTAGCGTACCTAATTCATGGACGTTTCATTAGTCTTTTGTTATAAAAACAAGCTGCTTAACTATAACCAAAACGTATCTACAGAGGATATCTCTTGGGGAGACATTACGAACCTCAAGGATTTATATTTCTAGCGACTAAAGTGGAATTGTGGTTTGCTGACTTCTAAATCCCACGGATACAAATAAAACTGGGACAAACTAAAACAAAACTTAAGTTCAATTATTTATAAGACTTTATAATAGGAGCAGTATATTTTAAAAAAGTTTTTTCTGGTTCCGACTATAAAATGAATACAACAATCTTGTATTTTGAATAAAATTTTACGATAAACCAAAAGAACTTTCTCATTTCGCCGGGAAAATGACGAAGGACGAATATTTGCCACACGCTACGCGAATAAGTCCGAATACCAAATGTTTGCCAAATACACGTAGTGTCTGGGACCGGCTTAATAAATATATGCATATTTACTTACAATTTTCACACAAAAACACACACACTTTCTTGATGTCAGACCACCGACTAAAGAGAACACCTGCAACCATCCTTCAAAAATAGTTATTTTTCAGTCAAACTATTAAAGACACTCACTCGCTATCGCGCGTTCGTGCTTTAAACAGTCGCCTTCATTAACAGACTAGTTTATTAAATTTTTAGTTGAAATTATAACATTAAATGAATTTATCGTCAACTAAGTAAGGTATACTCTTAATCTTAGAGTCAAACAAAAAGCCGGCAACTTTAAGTTCGCACTATACCTTTTACGTCAACTATACAATGAGAGATTTATAAACTTTTATTACTAAATCCTTAAGGCCAGATGTCGAGTAAACTTTGAAGGATCAAAATACTCTCTAGCCTAGACTGCAATCGAAATAATTTTTGACGTTTTTCATTAACATTTTTACCCTTAAACATAAATTTATTAAGATTATACGTAAATTGCGCGAAACTCAAGTCAAGTTTGTTAAAAGTTTTGCCATAAAACTGATAATGGATGTAAACCGGTACTGTCCGACACAATATAGATAAGAAACAAAATATGAAATCTAAATTACGACAATAAAGGGTTCTAACAACAAACCTCCTTCGTTTGTCTTCTGTATAATCTTACTAGAAAGGAAGGGGGATTTTATTCTAAACTTCATGTTTATTCTTACTTCTGAAAGAGTTTATAGTTAACGGGTGCTTTTTGTAACATTTTATAACTTTCGTTAATGTTTATTTTCCTCCACTTTGTGTGTTAAAAATTATATTCTTTATTATTAATTGCATATTTCTCGCCCCTTACAAAATACAATAAAAATTCTGAGCCAGAGTGCCATATACTTGGAAAGAATGCCATTCAATGGTATAGTTGACGTAAAACATATAGTGCGAACTTAAAGTTGCCGGCTTTTTGTATATGACTGTATACTCTTAGTCTTAGAGCCCAGTCAATATTACAATTATTTAAAATGTTTACTTAGTTGACAATAAATTCATTTAATGTTATAATTTCAACTAATAATCGTTGATAGTTATTTAATAAACTAGTTTGTTAATGAAGGCGATTAATAAATGAAACTGTTTAAAGCACGAACGAGCGATAGCGAGTGAGTGCCTTTAATAGTTTGACTGAACTATAACTATTTTTGAGAGAGTTGCAGGTGTTCTCTTTAGTCGGTGGTCTGACATCAAGAAAGTGTGTGTGTTTTTGTGTGGAAATTGTAAGTAAGTATACATATATTTATTAGCAATTATCTATTTGAACGAAACTTGGTATGATACACACGATACGGTTAGGAAAGGATGGAGTGATGGGGATATACGATTAGATAGCTGTACTATATACAACAACTAGCGCAAAGGACCAATAATGATCCCTTGGGGTATTCCCATATTTGTACTAATTACGGTGAAAAGGGGTCTAAAGGGGCTACTAGTCTCTGAGACTTTCGTCAGTAGAAGAGGGCACAGTAGATCTTTTAACTCTCAGTGTAAGTCTCCCCAATAGACATACATAAAATACAAATGAACATTCAGCATATTAAAGACAAAACCTTAGTGAATCAAACAGTTGATAAATTTCAACTAAAATCCAACATTTGTAAACTTTCCTAACTTTTTAGCGGCAGTTTATTCAGACATCACTGATTTCCCGAACCTTTATCAGAGAACAATAAAACTACAAAATCAATATTTTACTAAAAACAAACGATGAACGGGAAGTTGATGTTACAAAATGTAATCAAATTAATTTTACTTGAAAGCCTAAACTTTGTTTAGCAGTTTACAATTCAAATGCGAAGCAAATTTGATTAGAAACAATGAAAATATCTTGCTCGTCTTGTTACGCCTTTTATGATTATCATTAGACTAACTAAAAAGTTGGTAAAAAGTTCTTTTCACGAAACAATAGCAGGCAAAAGAAAAGGTTCACGAAACTTAAAAATAAACCAGACTTTTTATAATTTTATTGAAATTAACGTGGGATTTATTTTTTAATTAAAACATTGGCATTAAAAAGTGCTCGTCGAATTAGTGGTACTGCGTACATCGCTGAAGAAACACTTTTCTCAACACTCTGTTTAAATCTTCTCCTCTTCCCTAAAACTAAACATTAAAAACAATAAACTATTTATGCTCGATTTAAACCTCCAACACAAATTTCCAACTCGATTCTATCACAATTCCTTTACCCAGTTAACTACCAAGCACTCGTAATGTTTCCTTCAGAGTTTACGGACAAAATGTTGATTACAGACAGCTTGTTAGAAAGCCAGCAAACCATAGTTTCAACTTTCGTCGTTTGTGCAATGTATTAATCAGTTTTCTAACCTACTGCTGATGCTACATATATATTAGTCGTAAGACAATACTCAACAATGAAGAGGGGTTACTGTTTCAAGAAGATTAAAGGTAACGAATGAATAAAAAGAATGAAGTTGCTGGAATGCTCTTTGTTCTTTGTTATATGATAAATTGAAATGTTATAGTTTTTGAGGACACAGTGTACAATAAGAATTTAACGCTTTCAGTTGTTCATACAGGAAACAGAGTTGTACTCAAAACTTCAAACTTCAAAATTATTCTCTTCAAGTCATCATGACCAGAAAAAATTGGATTAGACTTCTGGGAATGACAACTAAAAGGAAAAATCAATGAGTAGATTTGGAAGACTTGGGGGTCGACCAATATTCAAACAACAGACTGGTCAAAGACTGGGGAAGGGACAGAAGCAGGGGTGTATAGTGAGATGAGGAACACAAAATGTTCTTTCTCACTAGGAGTACACGCATCTGTATTTCAGGCGGAGATTTACGCCATCCTAGAATGTGTCAGAATTAACAAACATAGGACTGACACTCATAGGATACAAATATTAACTGACAGCCAGGCTTTAAATAGCCGCAAGGTAACATCCAGACTGGTAGAAGAATGCCAGAAAGAATTAAATTAACTGACAGACCACAGTAGAGTAAGACTAGTGTGGGTAAGCTGATGAACTCGCGAGAAGAGGTTCAGCAACGACATATGTTCTTGGGACCACAAAGAAGGTGTTCCAAGAACAAATACGAATATGAGTACAAAGCCAACATATACTACAGTGGAGGAACACTCCAAAGCAGGTACACAGTAAGACCTTCGTAGGTGACATATGTGTAAAACGTGATGAATAACTACTGAATGTTAGTAGGAACAAGCTAAGAATTATTACAGATTATCTAACGGGTAAAGGTAAAGGATCACCTGCATAAAATGGGGCTATATAACGGGGATCTCAGCTTCAAACTTTCTGGCATGGAGACCGAGACCGTAACCCATATTTTGTTCGACATTGGACTCAAGGAGACAGACAATCTTCGGAGAGGCCAACGTACCGCCTGAAGAATCCTGTGCATCCAGTTGACCTATATCATTTACTCGAGGGTATGGGAATGGCTGGGTGGGTGGAATAAAGGTGGGAGTAGCGTACAATAAGCCAACAGTGCTCCCGGTACTAGAAAGGCTCTAAAAAAAATATATTCAATCAAACCTTGTAATGATAACATCTGTTTAGGTCTGTTTTAAGTTCCCAGTTCTACTTGAAGCTCTTCAGCTGTATAAACTGGTTTTTTCGGGTTGTTAAGGTGTCTTTGTTCCTTTATCATGCTGTTTGTGAAGCACTGCCACTGAGACTAACCTTTTTTAGGACTGTTTTTGTACCCTTCTGCACTTGAAGCTCTAGAAACAGGTTTTTAACCTTGTATGGGGTATCTTTGTTTCTTTCCCAAACTGTTTGCAGGCAAAGTATTCATCTCAATAATCTAAGCAGATGTTGCTTTATTGCGATAATTTTGCTCCTTGGAAAAACCTTCTTGAAAAGCAGAAAGTGGAAGGAAAATTAAACGTGACCGGCATTCAAGTGACAAAGCGTTTGCTTAAACACAGAGTATCCTGTATATCGTCACGCTGCCAACCCAGTAAGTTGCACTCTATCACTTTAGCCGGCCACCACATCCCATGAATATAAATTACATTGAATAAACGAAAAATTTGAGTGTCTAGACGACCGAGCTACGTACGTTCCATTATATATAATCGAATAGTAAAATATAGTGTGATAAATGTTTGGGACTGTTTAAATTTGAACGGAAAACATTTTGTTACATTCTAGGAATGAAGCGAATTTGAGGATTTCTTAATTTAAAATCGGGGTTGTGTGATTTTAAATATCCCCACACAAAAAAATCCAAAGGATTGTATTCAGGTGATCTTGAGGGCCACGGCATCGTACTATCCAACGGTCTGAGAATAAACGTAAACTATAATGCAAAAATTTATTTTTTGTGTTTGGTTGCGTAGCCACTTTAAAAAAAAACCATGTAGATAGGCTTTCATGACATTGTTGAAACATGGTACAACTATTGAAAAATTAAATCCCCTGTCATGTGTGCCAGCTTCTATATCATGTCCTGACAGTTTATTGATAAATGGAGGAACTAAGTGCCCTACTGGAATAGTAGTCTCCTTGGCAAATATTTCTTAAGAAAATTTGAAAAATAATACAGTAAAAGTGAGACCTTACAACAGGATTATTGTTGTTTGAAATTTTGGCTCGTAACATACTCATTATTTTTTCTACGAGGCGAATATTTGAAAAAATTTTGAGATATTTGTATAATAATAGTATCATTATCATTTTTCCTTACTATGTACAAATCCAAAGTACAGTTTTTGTATAGTATTGTCAAAATATAAAGTGAAGTAAAGAAATACAAGATAGTTCAATTGAAACCCATCTATTGTCCAGGAAAAATTTATTGACAAGTACAGTTACAAATAACTACCACTACAATTGAGGCACATATCCCACTGTTTCACCAACCGATGTATACCCTGCTTATAGAATTCTTGTGGCTGCTGCTGGAAGAATTCTTTCACAGCGTTTTGTACTTCTGCGTCCGACTGAAAACGGTTACCTTTTAATGCCTTTTTTAGTGGCCCAAAGATGTGAAAATCGCAAGGCGATAAATCGGGACTATAGGGTGGATGCTCTAATATCCTCCATTTCTTTCGTTGCAGATTTTCTTTCACTACGTTGGCAACATGAGGCCGAGCATTATCGTGAAGCAGAATAACACCACGTGAAAGCTTCCCTGGACGTTTTCTTCTTATTGCTTGATGGAGCTTATTCAAAGTTTCATTATACAGGTTTGCGTTGATATGCACTCTAGGTTCTGTAAACTCTATCAGCAAGGGTCCTTCATGGTCGAAAAAAAATGTCAACATCACCTTGCCTGCAGAAGGTTGAACTTTAAACTTCTTTGGTGGCGGAGAATTTGCGTGTTTCCATTGCATCGATGACAGCTTGGCTCAAAATGGTTCAAAATAATGACACCAAGATTCATCGCCAGCAACTATTGACGAGAGAAAGTCATTACCATTTTGACTGTATTCCGTGAGGTGTTGCAAAGACCAGCCCATTCGCAAGCTTTTTTGGTCCTCAGACAAAAGACGAGGAACCCATTGCGCACAAACTTTGCTGTAACCTAGTTTGTGTACGGTACTATGGACAGATCCTATACTCACACCAACATTTTCTGAAATTGCTCTGATTAAAATTCGACGATTTTCTCTAATCAGGCCTTCCACACATGCCACATTCCTGTCTGTTGATGCAGTAATCAATGCACCTGGTCGTGGCTTATCATTCATCCTCTCTTCTCCATTCTTAAATTTTCGACACCATTCCTTCACAGTTGGATATGCAAAACATGCGTTTCCATACACTGCTTGCATTCGCGTATAAATTTGCAACGGTTGCACACCTTCAGCACACAAAAATTGAATGACCGCACGCTTATCACATTTGGACGGATTGTTAACAACAAACGCCATTTCAAAGTCACAATACTTAAAATCGCTGTCAAATATAAACAAAATAAACAGATCAGTGTGACGTTTGCATACACTACTAATGTTGGAAAACGTCAGTTGAATGATTACAATTGTTTCCAAGGCTAACCTGACCAAAGATGGGTTTCAGTTGAACAAGCCTAGTACATTAAGAAATAAAAAAACTCACAATTAATGAAGTTTTCTTCCCAAACTGAAAGCGAATTCGAAAAAAAAGTAGAGTTTCAACACTAAGTATAATTGAAGACATTTTAATATAAAAATCATTAACCTTTATCTCGTACGCAAAGAATTTTAAATTTTAATTAAAGTACAGCGAAAAAAAAAGTTAATTGGTTTTGTTGCCGTGAAAAAAGTGGATGACAATAAAAAACAAGTACCTCTCTCATAAATTACAAAAAAATAGAAGGGCTTTAGTATTAGAGTGTCACAAAGAAAATCGAAATACCTTCAAAATCTGCCACACTTTTCTAAGCTGCAACCACGTAAAAACTCGTCACTTGGTTTATACAAAAACGTAGGTTAAGACAGACATTTTAATTATTCAGCATTGTTTTCTTTCATCATCGATACCATGGATCGATACTATCAAACCTTTATTAAATAGTGCAAAAATGTTTTATTAAATATCTACTTTTCTGACAATTTTCATATATATTTTAAAATTCAACATTTGCTTTTGTCAGAAAGACAAGGGAAATTGACTTATCCGTGTGGTACACAAACCGTAGAAAAAGGAAAGAATTAGGTGGACGCCGTTTTATACAAATAGGCTTGCGAACAAAAGAATTGAAGACGCTTTTTGTCAACAGTTAGATTTGAATGTAAGCCGCTAGAAAAACAAAACGAATTGCATACGAAACGTTTTACTGATCGAATCAACTTTTATTGCTCCCTCTTTCTTATGGCCAAAGCAAAAAATGTGGCCAACAATGGAAAAATTCCCGTTTCGAGACAAAAAAACAGTTCCAATGTTTTTATTTATAAAGTTTGTTATTACGATGACGTAAAAAACCGTTTTCGAGCTACTGTACCAGAACCGGCATAATATTTCTACTTGTTTTTCAATACCTCTCTATATATGTTAAATGGTCACTCCAAAATGCGTCCTTAACGCGCATCAGAATGTCTCAAAATATCTCGAAAATCGACTCAAAAAACTGTTGCAAGCATCTTCGAGCTACTGTGCTAGAACCGGCATAATATTTCTACTTGTTTTTCAATACCTCTCTATATAATATGTTAAATGGTCTCTCCAAAATGCGTCCTTAACGCGCATCAGAATGTCTCAAAATATCTCGAAAATCGACTCCAAAAACTGTTGCAAGCATCTTCGAGCTACTGTGCTAGAACCGGCATAGTATATCTACTTAAGCTCTTCAATGTTATGAAGCCTCGTTATTAAAGCTAGACGAAGTACTTTAATTAAATCACCAGATTTCAGTGACAAAAGGTTAACGCCAGCTCTACCCACCATCTGTCTAAGCTCTTCAATTCATATATGTTAAATGTCAAATGTCACTACGATATACGTCATTAAGGCACCTCAGAGTGTCTTAGAAAGTCCCAGGCTGTCTCACAAAACTACTCAGAAAGTTTCAAGTGTTTTCAAGCTACTTGGCTAGAACCGGCATAGTATATCTACTTATGTTCTCAATCAGAAGAATTATTATATCCAAATGCGAGAATATTTTGTATGAACAGAAAATGTATCATTAAAAACGATCAATTTTCAAACACGTATACAAAGACAAACTGTTTCTCATACATTAAAATAAAAATTATTAACTTTTGCTATCTTATTATTTACTAACCGCTCCAAATCTAAACGAAGCGGTTACAAATCGTTTAAATTTAATATTTCAAAACGTACGAAGTAATTTAGTGAACCTACATCTGTTCCGACCGCTAAACATATTTTTTTACTTTCCGAAAACACAGTAGGATCAACAATGCAATCAGTCTATGTCAACAAAACCTCCAACCCTTCACTCATCCAACAATTCAATTCACAAATTCATGCTTGCAGAAATCCAGAAAGAAACAAATCGCTCGGCAACTGAGATTTTTCAGTAGCGGACTGGAATTCTGCAATTTCTCCTCATTTTGTCAAATGAATAATCAATATTGTCCATTTGGTTCAGGTTTTGAAAGGCTTTCACAACTTGTTCGATGTGTATTTTAGTTTTTTTTTGGATTTAAATCTCTGCTGGCATCTTTTGCTTTGGTCCACAGATAGCTTAGACTTTGGAGTAGGTCACAGATCCAGAAAGGATTTTCTTTTTGTTTTCACTGTTGGTTTCGACTTTGGAGTTGGTCGCAGATCTAAAATATAAGCATTCATCTGTCCCGGAGGCTATCCAAGTGGTGTGGAAAGCATTTAGAAGCTTCAACGTTGGTAACAAGCTTTCTTTATTTGAAAGACTGTCTTCGTCTGGTAGTTTATGAAACTACAGAGAATATCCTTGCTGCACAACAACCCTCCTTAGGTCTAGGTTAAACCTAACGCTACTGCATATCTTCATTCAGGGAAATGCAAGATCTGTGAGTCACAGATTATTACAGGGGTCTCCTCCGATAAGTCAAGGACACAGCAATGCCTATAAAAAGCCATATGAAGAAATAAAGGCAGATCCAATACTGGGAATGCCAATTGGTTTGTTTGAAAGAGTTTCCGTCTCGACCTAGGACCTAAGACAACTGAAAATATTCATCGTCGTCAGAAACGTTCTAAGCCGAGTTAAAAATAGGGCTGGTACATGTCTGTAGTGCCCTAATAAGCACGACATAAATAAATTTTTCAATAGCAGTTCACGTTTCGCGGTCTGTACAGTTTTCAATAAATCAATTGATGCAGAAGTGGAATCTGTTATCAACTAGGACAGATTTACGGTTGAGGACGTAATTTGAAATAAAAGAACGAATTCTGAGAGGAAATGAAGAATTTATAGCCGAACTAGAATTTTATGAAAAGGAAAAAATAATAATCTTAAATAAGTTACGTTGAACTTTAATACTTGATGATTAAATGCTAAGTGGGTTTTATAACCTAACCCTTTCTCCAATTAAAACTTTGCTTAATAAGGTATTTCACTAACTTAAAAATGGGGTTGTGGTCATCCTCTGGTGGTGCAGATGAAGGCGATGACTTTACTTGTCCTCGTTGCTGCTACCCTAAGGTTTGTTCCAACAAGTTTGAGAATCAGTTCGGAAATTTACTGAGTTTGCGTAGATACAAAATTAGCGACGATACTTTCAATCTACGCAAACTCAGTAAAATTCCGAACTGATTCTCAAGCTTGTTGGAACAAACCTCTAATACCTCCTTCTCCTTCACTACTTCTTAGTCTTCAAGTTCAATGGGATAAAAAGGGATATTTTTTGACAAAAATGAATATTTCGAAATGATATAACAACTTTTCAATTGATCCTGTATAATAATCACATCGCTAGTATTTGACAAAATAATCGATTGTGTGTGAAAATCAGATATTTATTCAGAGATTGGTGAAAAATTCATGAAAATGGATAAATGATAAGATAACAAATATTCAGGTTCTTTAAAAGATAAATAGTATACAAAATTAGTCCTATTTATAGGCATAAATATGGGAAAAATTAAGGAATATATTTTACAAACCTCTCGTTTTGAAAACGGACTTTTAAGAATCTAAACTCCTCCAGAGAATTTCCTATTTAAGCGAATTACTGAGGATGTAATTGAAATTGAAATTGTCAGTTTCACGTGCAAGTCTGGTCACATCCAGGATGTGTACTTTGGTTCATTTAATTTGATAATTTAGAACTGTAACTAACAGTGATTACTTTAATTACTACTCTTGTCTTACCTGAAAATTAGATTTTAAGTTTATACGGTTCACATTTCACTATTTAAAAAGCCAGGATTAATCAAATCCGCTGATATTTATAAATTATAATCGTTAAAATCAATTCCTTTTATTATTTATTTTTTAAAAGGAGCCGTCCCTTCGCCGGCACCACCTCAGCCTCTTGGGCTTATTGTGGATTTTCCTAATGCTCTAACTACAGCCGATTCAGCCAATCCGTTCCCTGTATTAGCTCATACAGGTTCTTTACTGGTTGGTTGTAGAAGTCTTCTGGAGTCATTTGGCGTCTTCCATATAGTTTCTGCCTCCTGTGGTCCAGCGTCTCACAGTTGCATAATATGTGCAGAGCTGTTTAAGTGTCCTTTTTGCATCTTCTGCATGTAAGGTCTCCTTTATACAGCCCTATTTTGTTCAGGTGCTCCTTTGTGGGAAAGTGTCCCATAAGAAGCCCCGTTATGGTGCGTAGTTTGTTTCTGCTCATTGAGAGCTGTTCTTTCGCTACTTGTTCCGATGGTTCTTTTATAAATTTCTTCCCAAGTTCTTCGTCGCATTCCCATACCTTAGAGCTCTGAAGTGCTTTAAGGGCAGCTTGACTATCACTGTAGATCCTGATCTGCCTGTTGTTGTTGCCATTGCACATGCAAGTATTGCATAAACCTCTGCTTTCAATACCGAGGCATATTTACCAAGCGAGACGATTCCTTCATATTTGCTCGACTTGCTGTATATACCCGCTCCGGTGCCGAGCTCATTCCTTGATCCGTATGTATACCAGATCAGTTCATTCGCTCTGCTGAGTGGTGTTGCGTCCTCTTCCTCAAGCTCCTTTCGATTTTTGATGACAGAGGCTTCAAACAGGAATTGCCTGTCGATTACTTTAGATTTTTTGGGTTTATATCCACAATTTCTGCTTTTTAAAAATACCTATGTTTTCCTCTTTGAAAAGCCATAAGATTGAAGAAATGCACGGTTTCTGAAACTGCAGTAGCAATCTTTGTTTGACACCATTTCTTGATACCTCTTCCTTGATTTCTCTGTCAGCACCGCAGACAAGCGATATTTGCTGATTCTTCTATATCCATTTGGTTGTTATACAAATTAATAATGTTAAATTAAAATTACTCGGAAAATTTTAATAATTTCCATTCATCCATAGTTTCTCGTTTTCATACATTGATGGAAACACCTCTTTTAAAAGTATTTGAAAAGGATAAAAACTTTTCTGGATGTTGAAATGAAAAGGGATCCTTTAAGTGATAAAGTAAAATGAAAACACTACTAGTATACGATTTCTATTTACCGATGGAATATAAAGAAGCGAACTTTATAGAAATATGAGGTTGTATCGTCATTCACTATTACGAAAGTGTGTTAAATTTGAATGAACTTCAAGGGTAGGAACAGGTTTGGTTTACACTGTGATAAAGCAAGTATTTATAATTATTTCACGTAGAGGAGCTGGAGATATTAAGTCAACAAAAAACAAAAAAAGCTTCCTCAAAGGCTCTAATGGAGACTTCAGAGGTCCGGAACCGTTTGGTGGAACCACAAAATATTGGGGGCACCTCTTTACAAAGAGTTTACTGAACAAGTAGACAAGGAACTCTCAACCATTACAACTACTGAAAATCCCTCCAGTCAAACTAGTGGCTTACATAGAAGACATAAAGCTTCTGGAATGAATGATAAGCTTTCTCAAACCTTTTTATATATGAAAATACCCCGTAGATTAAGAAAATGCACAAAAAGAATGTAGATCCTGTGGGATAAAAGAAAAAACCTCCATTTACATACTTGCAGAAACCCAAAATCCTCTAGGTGACTTTCCTAAGGAGCTCAATAGACTTTCTTACCCGTAAATATAATTTTGATCCTAAAGGACACTGTCTCCATTTCTATTATATGCGTCCTAGTTAATAATCTCTAAATACATCGACGTTAAACTCCCACCAGCAAAACCATCTAATTGATGTTAATTTTACGTAGTAACTTATCTCAGATGATGGCTGGTCAAATAATTGACACGACGCCATAAACGAGGGACTGTGTGTACGGGTCAACTGTTAGAGTTTCATCATTGGGGACGTTTCAAAGTCGTTAGGGAAGAGGAAAATGAAATGAGAGGATTAATAATGGCAATATGGCACTCTTTGAATTATTCGGGAAGATATTTATTTAGAAGGGAGGACAGATAAAGATGACTTTCGCTCGTTGCGGTCAGATGGAATTATATTCGTGTTGAATACGAATGTAGAGGCGGAGATAGAGATAAAATTTGATGTTATCTGGGAAAATTCAGTGGCGGATCCAGGGACGGGTTTTCGAGAGTTTCTGTATAGTAGGGAGGGTGAGTTAGGCCCACATGTGACTCATTGTATATCCTCCCGAGGAGTTGTCTTCCTAAGTCATCGTCCATCCTGTTCTTTCCAGGAAGGTGGACAGGTCACTAAGAGACATCTCCTTTGTATCGGCCAAGAATCACCGAACACACACTCTATTATTGACGATAACTCCGGGCACTAGCCCCATTCTATGGAGGTGTTTCCTTAATTGACAGTGGCCAGTCAGAAATCCTACCGTTAAACTTAGGTTTTTCCTGGTCATCTTCAAATATTTTTTCGACTCCAGCTTCCCAGGGTCGCCCAGGGTGATCCTGGTAAAACTGCATGCCTTGATCTCATCCCATATCTTTAGAGATTGAGTATGGGTGTAACGTTTAACTAGTTCCACATTTGTCGAATTCGACAGGCCGTAGGTGTCGCCGGGTCCAAGAATTCTTAATCCAGCCACTTCCCTGGCTAAAAAATTAGCAATGCTGTTACCTTTGCTTCTTGCGTGCCCCTTAACCCACCTCAGGATAATATTGTTATCTGCCAACGGTACTCTAATACTAGCCCTGATGTAACACGTTGTCTGTTCAAGGCTAGTAGAGCTTGTCTGCTATCAGTGCAGATTATTATGGTTTTGCCAGAACTTTTCTGATTAGTTCCTTTGTGGCAATTGGGATACCAGCCCGTTCTGTTTAAACTACGCTGGTGTTTCTTCCCATTCCCCTCTTAATCCTTAGGTTTAGTGATCTGGAGTAAATTCCACATCAATGCGACTCTAAATTCATTTCTTATCAAGCGACCTAAAACTGTTGAACAGCAGTTTGACGAATCAGCTGTAACAGTAACACCTACCAAAGCTAAGCTAGAAATAGTGAGCTGTTCGAGTTCAGTTGGAACTGCAATACTATTTGCCGAAAATGAGAAAGTACCGAAATCCCATGTAGATCGGCTCGATGTAGGGGCTGCAGAATTTCAACAATCAACATCAACTGATGAAGTGTGAACTAAAGAATGAAATACCAACTTGTTGAAAATGAGAAGCTTGAAGATCAACGGGACATTTTTATATTCATTACCCCTCCAACTAGTATCCTGGATCAGCCACTGGGAAAATTATATGGAAAAAAAACGTACACGAAATGTAAATAAATAATTTGTTGTAAACTGTTACAATTCTGGCTGATAAAGGCATCTAACTATCGATTTAACAAACTTTGCAGTTGATACAACAAGATTATACGTTATGTTTTGGATGTTCATTAAAATTTTATTTACAATTTCGCTACAAACTATATTCTATGTTTGTAAACACGACAATATTATGTAACTTGAGGTTCAAGCTAATTCCGTTGCAGTTTTAATAGAAAATCCACCCAAAACCGACGGCATTACAATATTCATGAATATTCATTATACCTTTCAGTGTTTGCTGGCTCTGAAAATATATTTCTGCGAGTATCTCATGCAGTCGCATCTTGGAATTCAGTTTTAGTGTGATTTTAAAAATGATGATTTTCATCAGTAATCGCAGATACATGCAATAGTCGAGGCAATGAAACATTATGATAGGAAATCTTTTATGATAGGACGTATCGGAATGCGGTTTTAAAAGTTATTTATATCATTTGTACCTACTTTGTACCTGTTACAAATCGGACTTTTGGCAAATTTAATAACTTCGTAAATAAGAGTCAGAATTGGCTCAAATCGGGTACCCGGGGGTTTTCGAGGTCGCTGATCACGATTATGATGTTCAAATTGAACCCCCGAACACTTGGAACTCAGGAACGCCGACGAACGTAATCTCCGGGGATTATCTCGAACTTTCTGCGAGAGAGGAGAGAAACTGGACACCCGGGGGTTTTTTGGGTCGCTCAATTCGAATATACCATCGGCAAACACCCCACGGACACCTGGTGGGCCTCAACCTGGACGCGGACGTCATCTTCGAGAATTTTTCTGGAAATAACGACAATAACGAACCGAAAATCGTTATGGGGGCTTTTTGTGTGCGAATTTTATGTTGAAATCGACCACCCGAACACCTGGTTCCCTGAACGTCATCCTCGAGGGTTTTCCAGACTTAATTGAAAAAAACCACCCGAAAATCGTTACCGGGGGTTTTTTGGCTCGCTGAAATCAAATATGGCACCGGCCAACACCCCACGGGCACCTGGTGCACCCTAACCTGGCTCTGAACGTCATCCCCTTGGATTTTCCTGGCACAATTGGAAAAGACCAACCAAAAATCTTTAATGGGGGTTTTTCGGGTCGCTGAATTCAAATATGGCACCGACGAACAACCCACAGACAGTCTTTTTCAATTGTGTCTTGAAACCCCTCGGGGATGACGTTCAGAGCCAGGGTAGGGCGCACCAGGTGTCCATTGAGTATTCGTCTGATTTCTCTACGAATTTATTTTATTTTGAATAGTTATGGGTTTGAACAGAACTCGGATTAATTAAGGACTAATTAAGGACCGCCCACGACAACGGAGTGATGGGAATTGTACGATATGTTGTAAGTGTCCAAATGAACGATTGTAATAATCGTGTTTTTAATTTGTTGAAGATTGATATTGGTCGACTAGTTCAAAAGAAGTTCTGATACAATTCTTAAAATCCGTTTCTCATTGCATGTATCTCTATATAAACATCCCATTTTCCATGGCACCTTTTTATAACGATATTAAACACTTTTCCTGAAACTTCAAACAAATAATACGGTTAACGAGTTAATTTTGGATGTCGGTAAATCTCCTTAGGGATACAACTAAAACACGACTACGCTTCTATGCGGTTCAAGTTTTGCAGTTGTATGCATCCAACTAAGTTTGATTGTTTTGATGATAGACGCAACTGACAAACTCGCTGTAAGGCACCATTATACTTTTGTTTATCTTTTTCTGAATGTTGTTTATTGGTTTTAGTTTGCTTCCACCAATCCCAATAAACAATTCTCGTGACTTATAGTAACTGATATTTTTATAGAGTATTCATAAAGGTTACACAATTATATAAGGAAATGCTTTGTAGTTTTATTGCAACACTTATAAGGTTTGCCGTTACTTCCGTAATAAAACTAATGGTTTCTGAGTTTTATAATAGCATCGTTGTTTACCTTTTTAAAACTTCAGATACTTAAGTTCTTCTATAAATACGTTATGAAACTGTTAGTAACAAGTTCTTTTATAAATACGTTATGAAACTTTGGGTAACTGATGTTTTCTTTTTGTGTTTCAGTAAAAAGTTAACCTAAAATAGGAGTGGTTATTAACTGTGTAAGAAAATTGTGAATAAAACTATGATTAATAGCTGGAAAAAAATCAAGTACAGCAGTACATTTTGCCGAAAAGTTTATAGGCGTTTTACCAGAATAACACAAGTAGTGCCAGCATCTTCTGGTAAATTAGAAATCATCACTTTCGTTAATCGACAGGTATCTTCCAGTTCCACTTTATCAACAAATGACGTCAAAATTTCTTCTTTACCTTTGAATTTTTCCACCAAAAGTTCTCTAACCATCACTTGTGGTGTGCTGTGACGCTCAACTAACACTTAATAATTTATAGTAGACTTGAAGTTTTATAGAATCACCATTTATGGATATATAGTGTTACTTTAAGTTTTATAGTGTTACCGACAGTAATTTTGTGGTAACTAATTTTTATAAGGGTGTAGGCTTTATCCGCCATGATAATTTTCTAAAACGCAGATATAAACAGGAATAGAAAATTGAATATTTAACAAAATTTTGGAAAACTGAATTTAGATTGGACTCTTATTTTACATTATATTGTAAGAACATATTGATTCTGTTTTATGAAAAGATTTTTTTTAATAATACATACTTCAAAATCCAATGAATTTTTTAGAAGTGCCATGCTAACATTTACAGTAAAAAATGATTGGCAATATAATTTTGGTCCAACCCTATGTGTGGAAATGATGTGACAAGTATTAAAGTGCACATAATATATCACATCATCCATCTTAATATCATATAAACATGGAGACAAAAATGAATTACTAAACTGCCTGATGTTTAAAATTGTGGAATTAACAAAAATAAACAGTTTAATAACCAATGTATGCTAAAAAGAGAAAACACATATTGAAAATGTGACACATGACAGCTTGACAAAGAAATAATTTAGTAATGGTAAGGTTACCAACAACTCTATAGGAAAAGTTTATAAGAGTAACCAAGTCAGTAATAAAACTAAATATCATTACATCCTCTTCCTAGATGAAGTTTTATAAGGGTACGGGAAATATTTCCGTTACTTTCAGTTATAGACTTATGGGTTTTATAACGTTGCTAAATAAAGGTGTTCGCAACTCTTATAAATTGCTCCATTTAAGTGTTGTAAAGGGTTTATGAGAGTTACAGAAATATTACTTTGCTTAGCTTATATAAATTGCAGTTTTATAAAATGGTGATGGTAACTTTACGGTTACTATTATATAAACGAAAATGTTTATTGGGATATACAGGGTGATCCGTAACTATTGAAACACAGTATGAACTTGCTTAACTTTGATTGTATTTTTTCACTTTCTCGAAGATATATTTAGAAGTGATTTATTTGGAGTTGATTATAATTTAGGGAATATAATTTTCCAACAGCTTGGACTAGTTGACGTGTCCGTAAACTATCAAATTCTAATATCAGCAAGAAAAATGTGTTAGTTTCTCTTATTTTCGTTCTAATCACGCCATCTTAGTATAAAATGATCATCGTCACGCTATCGTATAATCAGTAACTGTATTTCTTGTTTTCGAAGAAAAAAAATTACATCCTGATGTTTGCTGATCGAATTATCTCTACAGGGTATTTCTCAATTCAAGCGAAAAAATTTTGGAGGCGATAAATTTTCTTCAACCCATCCCTTTTCCGGGATATCAGCCCTAAAAAATGATGAGAAAAACTGAGTTTTTATCATTTTTCTCAAATTTAAGTACCCTGCACTATTAATCCTAATAGTCCGGTCTATTTGTACATTTCAAATAACAAAAATTCCGAATTTTGGCAATTTTTTAAAATTTTGGTCCCTATCAATCAATAATATTTTGATGTTGACTTCACTTTAAGGTTTCTGCCAAAATTCAGCTCTGTCAAAATGTTTGTTATTCGATCACTATTTTTCTGAAAAATTGACCTTACTATAACCACAGGAATGGCAAGATTTAACGACACCCAACCATACCAAATCCAGCTAAACTGGGATGGGTTGGAAGCATGCAGTCAGGAAGGATCGTTGATGTGGTACACTGACGGATCAAAGACTGACATTGGAACAGGTGCTGGAGTCCATGGTGCTAGACCCAGGTGCAATTTTCATGCACCATTGGGGAATCTTGCTTCTGTATTCCAGGCTGAACTCTACGCTATTGATATGTGTTTGCAACTGAATATTGAAAGGGGGTACAGGGGTCAAAAGATCCTAATTCTCTCCGATAGTCAGGCAGCATTAAAAGCTTTAGCATGTCCTCAGATCAGATCTAGACTGGTTTGGGATTGTCTACAGAAACTTAAAACCCTGGCTAACCACAATAGAGTTACTCTTAAGTGAGTCCCAGGGCATAAGGGCATTGTAGGAAATAAAAAGGCAGACATCCTAGCAAAGCTGGGGTCTGAGACAGCATTCACTGGTCCTGAACCAGTATTTGGGATATCCAGAACTGCTGCACGTGGTTGTAAATCTCGGTGGACTCAAACTAAACACCAGTCGTACTGGAGACACGTGCCAATACAGGAACACAGCAAACTCCTGGTTAAAAAACCCTCGAAGAAGCTGACCAATGAAAGACTAAACCTTAACAGGGCCCAAATAAGGATAGTGACGGGTTTACTCACCGGTTACTGTACTCTCATGGAAGAGGAGGAACCAGCCTCTCACATTATCTTTGATTGTGAAGCACTATCTCACTGGATATATAGACTCCTAGGACTAGAATTTCCAAGGGAGGATTTCTCCAAGAAGAACCTAGTGAAAAGTCTGCTGAGCCTGATAAGGGCTACTGGTCTCTTCACATAAACGGCACAACCAAGAGCACAAAAAGCCTTAAGGCTGAGGTGCCGAGGACTTCAATCCTTTGACTGGTGTGCTGATCCAATCAATCAATCAACCACAGGAATTCCTGTTAAATTCTATTTCTGAGTTTTGTAAAAAAATATCATTTAAAATCTTTGTTGTCTTGAAAATATTCGTTATTTTCATACGGAACTTTAAAATGATTTACACAGGTTAGTAGAGAGAAAAAAAATTTGTGCCACTCTAGCTGATAGTGCTATGGTTTATGCGGGAATCAACGAAACCGTTTTCACATTTTTCCGCCATTTTTGCCTATCTGGGACGCACAATTTAACCCGATGTCACTTATTTCATGCTTACCTTGCACGATTCCTTGTATTGAAATACATTAGCGGCTTTTCAAAACTGAAAATGCCATTAAAAGCAAAACTTTTTTTTTAAATTCTAATGATTCCAAATGAAACTGCGGCTTTTCAAAAGATATTTGTACAGTAAAACATGTATAGACGATTATCAATAAATACAGGGTGTTTACATATTCTTTAGAAAGTTTTCACTAGTGCTTGTGGACACTGGAAGAGTGGCAAGAATTTTCAGAAGGGTGTTAATAGTGAGGAAAACATCCTTGTGGCAAATAACTGAACTGATTTTCAAATATTTTCTCCTATTATACCACATAATGAAGTTCTCCAATGGCAGCAACATCACCACTTTGTATATCTTCCTGTTAAAAATTCAGAAGATTCCTTAAACTTTCTCCTGTGTTTTGGTGGCATCAGCATTGCTGGTAGGTATTGGACACCCAAAACTTCCCAGTACTTCTTCGTGTTTTAAAAACTGACGATTTAATTCACTTAAAAAGTGATCCAAAAAAAATATGGAAATCCTAAAATATGATTCTGGACTGTCGGTTTCAATATTACACCTCTGTATTTGTATTCCATTTCTTTTTGGAGTTTTTGACTAACCAGAATACAACATACAACTGGCATAGAACTCCTAAAAGAAATTAGCTTGATTAGAATTAGAAAATATGAAAGTCTATCTCAGAAATACTCTCCTATAGGAAAGTCGTGTATAGAGTTAGTGGAAACTTTGATGTAGGTATAGGTAATGATAAAAATATATCAAGAAGCGGTAGAAAAGAAACAACTACGGTATTATTTAACCATTAAAGCTAAATTAAAAGTATTTTCCATGTCTAGGTCGTTCGATTTATATATTTTTGTTAGTTCACCTGCATTAATCAAACTAAGGGCGCTAAATGCGATTTTTATTTGCTACAAGCTACATGGAAACGCTTTTAAGGATTTTGTTGTATACTTAGCTTGAAAAAAGTAATATTATAACGGTCTGTCTACTGAAAAGCAACAATTTTATCAATAGATATATTCACTCTAATACCGGGTGTCCCAAAAGGTTGTTACCCATTATAACTGCAAAAATTACGAAACTCAATCGATTATTCGTTGGAGTTTAGATGAAAAATGGGTAAGTTATTATATGATTTTTAATGATAGGCTGTTATGTAGGTATCTAGAGGCGTCAATGTTGGAAGTATGTTTTGAAAGTTTTAAAATCTCAATAAATTGACACTAGCGTAGTCAAAGTACACAAAATATCCGTAAAAAATTTGAAAATTCAAAATTGAGTATTTAAAAGGTTTGTGATTAACATAAGAAAAACTTTACAATGCTAGGCATGCGATTTTCCGGAAAATCGTCGAGTGAAAATTTTTGTTTTTGTTTTTTCGCTCTAATTATTTAAATATTGAAAACACAGAAAAATGTTCAAATCAAAAATTTTAGCTAATAAATTTATCTACAAAATATGTCGAAACATTTTTTTTGTATCTGCATCAGTTTTTAAAATATATACGAAATTTTCATAGTAGTATTTTTGAACATCATCAATTTTCATGTTTTTAATTTTATGATAGTAAATAAACAATGACATTTAGAAAAAAAATTTTCATATGAAATGTGTTCTAAAATGGGGTATCTACAAATACATTGAAATTTTTTTTTTTTAATATATTATCATCGATTTTCCACGCTCTCTCACCTGTTTTTTCACCTTTATTTGTATCATAAACGGTATATAAAGTTATAGAAGTTTTGCTGACAGACCTCTGATTTAAGTATTTATTTTAAATAATTGTCTATTATTTAAAAAATTTGATATTTATAGAAAAACTGTATAGTAGTTTCGAAAGTAGATGCTTCAAAGTGTTTAGTAGTAAAGTTTCATTGAATTATATTAATTTCGAAAAAAGATATAATTGAATGAAGTCTAAAAAAAACAAGTAAAATTAAGCATGCAAAAAAACAGATTTTTAAGAAGCATTCGTTTAAAATTCTAAATATTGATGGCTTTGCGTTTATAATAATAATGTTTTATGCTCATTTGCAATGCTAAATCCTAAAGGAATTTTCGCTGGGATAAGTATTAATTAAATAGGAATTATAATAAACTGATATTACAGACAGAAAATCTACTTTTTCAAATTTGAAAGTATTTCTATCTAAAAGTTGAGATCTTTCTTTACATTTTACATGAGTTTATTTATTTTTTCAGAATGTTATAAGCCCAAAATTATTAACTTTTAAGTCGAGCGGTTAATAAATTTGGCTCACGGGCCGTTCGCGCGTAACCACGAATTGAATACCACTAAAATTAATTTTATCTCGTAAACTTTCTAATTTACAGAAAAACTTTTCAGACAAAATCTGTAGATAAATGCATCAGCTACAAATTTTGAATTGGAAGTTTTACTGTATATTTATTATTTAAACAATTAGAGCAAAAAACAAAAACAAAAATTTTCACTCGACGAAAATTGCATGCCTAACATCGTACACTTTTTCTCATGTTAAACACCACCCAATTTTGAATTTTCAAGTGTTTTGTATTTTTTGTGAGGTTTTATGTGTACTTTGATTAGGCTACACGAACTGTCAAAGTAATTAATTCCGATTTGAATAGTTCTTAAAAGGCTGGCTAAGTATGAATCGCCAAAAGAAGATTTCGTGAGATATTAAGGAAAAATCTTGGAAAAGAAGAAATTTCAAACACATCATGTTGATATTTTTGTATTCAGGAAAAATTAGAACAGTGATTCCCAAAGTGGTCTATATCGACCCCCAGGGGTCTAAGACAACCTGCACATGGTCTACGTCAGCGAAAAAAAATTTGGGGGTCTATGAAATGAAAATGGGGGTCTGCGATAGTGGATCTCAACACTAATACTTCCTATTTACTTACATTATACTATCACATAATAAAAAGACATACATTATTTATAAAAGAACCTAAGAAGTAAAAAAATTATTATATACAGATTGCAAAAAGTCTATTCGAGCTATACGATTTACACAATTACGACAAGGAAAATATGGGCAAAACTACTTGAAAGAGAAAGAAGAATAATTGTGCGCTCAGCGATGGGCGTGCAATAGTTTAAATTTGACACTGTTGCCGGATGAAGGTGTTTAGTTTTACCTAATAGTGCATGAGCTCCAAAAAAGTTAACGATAACGAGACAAAAATATCATTTGTACAAATTAATCTGCGCTTCTGGCAACAGCGGTTAAAATAGGGGTCACTGAACACATACCCAACTGTTTTTGGTAGCTGGAACTGAACACACGCCCATCGCTGAGCGCACAACTATTCTTCTCTCTCTTTCAAGTAATTTTGCTCATATTTTCCTTGTCGTACTTGTGTAAATCGTATGACTCGAATAGACTTTTCGCAATCTGTATGTTTATAAAATTGTGTAAGTTGTAGGATGTAGGCATTCGCTTTGTGGTCGTAATACATTATGAACTTGTAAAAACCTGCCAGTATCATCTTGTTACAAGCATATAAAATTCTTGTCAATATTTGTCTCAGAGTTTCCCGAAAAATTGAAGGGGTCTCAGACACAAAAAAGCTTGGGTAAATACCACAAAACCAGGAATATTGAACTGAAATTTCAGGAGATTTTTCTTAAAAGACTGGTGAGAAAATTCATTCATACCATTTTATAAATCTTCAAATTGTAGAACAACTGGTAATTCGATATTTCCCATAGTTATTTAAAGTAGGAGAATTTACTGTTCTTCATATAAATTTAAAATATTTACACTGAAAAATTCAATTTTCCATCAACCTTTTGGTAATTTTTAATTCCCGTTTTAACCAAATTTAATGAAATTGCAAGCGAATTAAAGTGTGTGTACTTAAACGTTCACCTTTACGGTTCTCATAGAGAAATATTTATGCGAAAATTTATAATTCTACATTCAATATTTCATTACCTTTTATATTATTTTCCAGCAAACCTAATATTGACTTTTTAATGTCGGCAACTAGTAGAGTCTAGTGGAGTTACATTCCTTCATGGTTATGTTATATTTAATTTCGCTTTGTGAGTATGGAAATTCGGTAGCTTATAGCTACATGAATTTACAAAATGGGGACGTTTCCGTAGTCCAGTTATGGAATAGTCTAAAATGTACAAAGTTAGATTTTGATTTGAAAACTCTGACGAAGAAAAATGTTAACCTAGACCAGTTCAATGCATAAACAAAATATTGCGTTACCATACCAACGAACAATAACTTATTAGAAGTGTCAGTGTGAAGTTTGACGTCAAAAAAGTAAACCAGAGTTACGCAATAAATTAAAAGAAAAAAGATGTCCACCGAAATTGTGAAAATCGAAAAATTGGAGTATCGAGCCATCATCAAGTACTTGTATTTAAAAGGGTTAAGAGGTAAGCAGATTTACGAAGATATGCTTAATACCCTTGGTGATCAATGTCCTTCGTATGCGACCGTGAAAAATTGGACTGCAAGCTTTAAAAGAGGTAAATTTTCCATTGAAGATGATGACCGATCGGGAAGGTCAGTTTTTGTGTCAGTCCCCGAAAATATCGATGAATATTTCATACGAACGCGTTCATCATATAGTTCACGTCAATTTGGACATGAGAAAAATTGCTGCAAAATGGATTCCCAAATGTTTGAATGTTGACCAAATGCGTGCAAGGGTAGAAGCATCGCGTTCGATCTGTGCTCGATTTGAAAACGATGTAGACTTCTTCAACCGAATTGTTACTATGGATGAGACTTGGATACATTTCTACGATCCATAAACAAAGCAGCAATCGATGGAATGGCGACACTCTGGTTCTCCAAGACCTAAGAAATTTCGTGTCCAAAAATCTGCTGGAAAAGTTCTTGCTTCAGTTTTTTGGGATTGCCATGGAGTAATCATAATTGATTTTTTAGATAAGGGTAGAACAATAACTGGAGATTACTATTCGACATTACTGACCACTCTACGGGAAAAAATTAAAGAGAAAATACGCGGAAAGCTATCCAAAGGTGTTTTGTTTTAGCAGGACAACGCCCCTGCACAGAAATCTCATGTTGCCATGCAAAAAATTCGTGATTTATGGTTTGAATTACTAGAAAACCCCCCTTATTCACCAGATTTGGCTCAGTCCGACTATCATCTCTTTCCTCAACTGAAAAAAGTATAAAAGGTCGTAAATTTTTTTCCAACGAGGAGATAATAAAAGCTGCGGAGGTTAGGTTTGCAGAGCAAGAAGAAACATTTTTTTTGAAAGGTCTAGAGACGTTGCAGGTTCGCTGTAAAAAATGTATCCAATTAAGAGGAGAATATGTTGTGTAATAAAATATTTTGACATTGAAATTTTGTTTGGTTCTATAGTAGGCTAAGAATTTTTCAATATATCCTCGTATGTATTCAATCAGTCGATACAAAAAGCTTACAACAGTAGAAATAAAAGCTCTATGTCTATATAAAACTCCACAGAAGCTACATTAACATAGGCAGAAACTGTCGACCGAGGTGAAAAATGAAAAGAAAAAGTGATTAAGGTCTAAATCATCCGATCTGTTTCTTTTATTTTGATGGATGAACTTTTGCTTCTTCACTACTAGATCACCTACCATTTATATTGATAATAACAATGAGGTTTAGTTTTTTTAATATACAAAGTATTTTGTTTATCTTAAAATCTTTTCGAAAATCAATCAATAAGTCATCATAATCTAGTAATGATAATTTCTCTCTCTGTATTGCATAAATAGTTCTATAGTGACCTAAATTGTATATTGCAAGAGTTGAAACATGCCCAACAAATACCATTGTTATAATGTATTAGGTGTCAGTTAGCGGTTTTATTGTTATTTGTTGTTTGAAAATGGAGAACCAAACATTGGACGAACTAGGACCGGTTGAAGGAATTTTTTAAAAAATATTCTGAAACTAGTGACTCCAAGAAGTTATTTGTTTCATTCATTCATTCGATTGGTTTGTGCCCAACAGCCCAGACACTTGTTTCCTCTCCAAAGTCCATGTAAGTTCTCGTAGAAGCAGAGTATGTGAATAGGGGTTTCATCATAGAGTTCACATTTCCTGCTCATAGGTTTGATTTGGAATCCAATAATTCTATAGATAAAAAAACGGGATAGCAAAGTCTATAGATATAATCTGTTCCAATGATAATGAAGGCAGAAAGGAGAAAACCTTAAAAATAGGGATAGTAAAATTAAAAAAAGGGTTTCTCTAAATAATTAACAAATAGAACTATAAGATTTGGTGGCAGTAGGAGCTGATAATTTGGTTAAAAGTCGAAGAAAGTTTCTAGAAACAATAAATTGCCAATAATATTAATTCCTGACCTGTATAAAAGTCACCGAAAGCTCAAATATTGGCCCAATCGTGACATGTGGTCGAAGCAACTTTATCTCTTAAATCAATGTCATGCATGGTAATTTAGAGAATGCAAAATGTAAAATGCTCTTTGACACGTAAGCTCAAATGGTGTAATTTGTATACAGAAGAGGAATATATAAATGTAAAACAGCCATAATAATAGGCTTGCTAGATGGTAGTTACAAATTTTCGTGTGCTACGTTGCCGATGCGATGATATTTTTCGCAAGTTCGGGATATATAAAAGTTATTCATATTTTATTTTTTGGTTTTTCGAATTTTGAATTTTAGTCCAGTAAATAAAGACCTGTTCATCTCATTATTGTCGGACTTTTTTTTTGCAACTTGTAGGTATTCACGGGTAGATTACTCTCTGAAAATATGTCCTCCGCGAAATTTGCGGAAGGGGCTGAAAAATGGCCAATAATTCCAAAAATTGAGTGTTCCGCCGATATCTCCGGAAATATGACACTTAGAGAAGTGGGGTTTTGCTAGGAATGTAGAGCAGTTTATTATCTACAAAAATGATCCTTATTATTTTTGTCAAAAGTTTAACCGTTTTCGAGATAAACGGGTGCAAGCGTACCTTGGATTTCGAGCTGCTGCGTGGCGTCTCCAGGAGTACGCTCCGTGAATGTAGGCATGGGAGGGCGGGCAAATTGGCCCATAACTTGAGTAAAAATGAATCTTTTTTCATGATTCAAAGTGCATATGAAAGGAGGGACCTGTACCTATAACATCCTGTAATTTTTTCGTTTTTTTTATTTTCCAGGAATATTGAAAAAACTAGCCAAACTTTACTTTTCCTGAATATTTGACCGCCCTTATCAATCCGTTCATATTTTTTAAATTAAGCGTAGTTTTATCGAAACCTTTTGGATAATGGGACTTTGATAGGTGGTGAATGTATTACGAAAGAATGAGTAAATAATTTTTGATTATTTTTATAAACAACATGTTTTTCTTGGAACGTTTTTTTTTTGATTTTTGAAAATTCTCGGGTCTACCGCAAATTGATAAACAATGATTGGCAATATCGGTCTTTAATGCACACCATTGGAAAGTTGAAAATGTCCTCTTTTCGATGGTTTTTAAGTTTTTTAGTTTTCCGGAAAATTTTTGCAACAAATATTGATCCAGGGACAAAAATGATGGGGACCATTTTTGTAGGTAATGAACTGTACTTCATTTCTAGCAAAACCCCACTTCTCTAAGTAGCATATTTCGGGAGATATCGGCCAAAAACTGAATTTTCGGGATCATGGGCCATTTTCCAGCCCCTTCCGCAAATCCCGCGGAGGACATATTTTCAGAGAGTAATCTACACATGAATACCTACAAGTTGCAAAAAAAAAGTCCGATAATAATGAGATGAACAGGTGCCTTTTTTTACTGGACTATTATCCACTTTACAACAAGAATTCTTATTTGAAAATCTGTAGTATAATATTTACTGAATATACCAGGTTTGTTTTATTATAATATTTTAAAAGAAATTTTATCAGATTCAGGTGAAGAAATTTCGTATACCAACAAGAAAACGTGTCTTTGTGCCACCGAATTTGCATTTTCTTTTTCGCTAGAGTCTATAAATTTTACTTTTCCTTTAAAAATTATGGGAATCAACTGACTAGAAAATTATTCATGTATACAGAGTGTCCATAAACTCTCCTGTCGAAACGAAAACTATAGATCCTCCTCAAGAGGAATTTGAGATCTGTAATTTGCGTTTTTGAACACTCTGTATGAAATATATTAAACATATTTCTTCTCTTCTCTCTCTCTTCCTCAAAGAATTTATTTTAAAGTTTAGCTGGATATAAAATAGAAAATTTAGAGGCAAAAAATTTAATTTGACTAACAAAAATATACAATGTCGGAATTTCTTTATTGGTTTGAATTGCTGTGAGGGTGAAGAATTTCCTTGAAATATTTTTGGTTATAACCTAGCTACGGTGTCTAATATCCATAATATATCCAGCCTTGAATCCGGCATATTTTGGAAAGCACTAGATTTAAGCGTAGGTATAAATGAGGTAATTTCATTGAATATATTCAAATATTGTTGAATATTTTAGACTCGTAATTTATTTTAATGAACTTTTTTCCTCATTTTATCAATTTTTTCATAGAAAGAAGTTTTTACTTCGACATAAACAAATTTGAATAAATGGTGGACGCGCTGTACCGGCGAGCTCGCCATTTTTTTAAATTTTCAAAAACTATAATCGAGATCTTCATGTCTAAAAACTACTGTATAGAGTAATAATACGAGGATATATTGAAAAATTCTTAGCCTACTATAGAACCAAACAAAATTTTATTACCCAACATATTCTCCTCTTAATTGGATACATTTATTACAGCGAACCTGCAACGTCTCTAGACCTTTCAAAAAAATATTTCTTCTTGCTCTGCAAACCAGACCTCCACAGCTTTTATTACCTCCTCATTGGAAGAAAATTTACGACCTTTTAAACTTTTTTTCAGTAGAGAAAAGAGATGATAGTCGGACGGGGCCAAATCTGGTGAATAACGAGTGTTTTCTAGTAATTCAAACCATAAATCGCGAATTTTTTGCATTGCTTACATGAGATTTGTGTGCAGGGGCGTTGTCCTGCAAAAACAAAACACCTTTGGATAGCTTTCTGCGTCTTTTCTCTTTAATTTTTTCTCGTATAGTGGTCAGTAATGTCGAATAGTAATCTCCAGTTATTGTTCTAACCTTATTCAAAAAATCAATCATGATTACTCCACGGCAATCCCAAAAAACTGAAGCAAGAACTTTTCCAGCAGATTTTTGGACACGAAACTTCTTAGGTCTTGGAGAACCAGAGTGTCGCCATTCCATCGATTGTTGCTTTGTTTCTGGATCGTAGAAATGTATCCAAGTCTCATCCATAGTAACAATTCGGTTTAAGAAGTCTACATCGTTTTCAAATCGAGCACAGATCGAACGCGATGCTTCTACCTTTGCACGCTTTTGGTCAACATTCAAACATTTGGGGATCCATTTTGCAGCAATTTTTCTCATGTCCAAATTGACGTGAACTATACGATGAACGCGTTCGTATGAAATATTCAGTGCTTCAGATATCCGTTTTAGCCCAATTGGACGTTCTGATAAAATCATGTCATGAACTGCATCGATATTTTCGGGGACTGACACAGAAACTGGCCTTCCCGATCGGTCATCATCTTCAATGGAAAATTTACCTCTTTTGAAGCTTGCAGTCCAATTTTTCATTGATCACCAAGGGTATTAAGCATATCTTCGTAAATCTGCTTACCTCTTAACCCTTTTAAATACAGATTTCTCGATACTCCAATTTTTCGATTTTCACAATTTCGGTGGACATCTTTTTTCTTTCAATTTATTGCGTAACTCTGGTTTACTTTTTTGACGTCAAACTGACACTTCTAATTGTTCGTTGCTATGGTAACGCAATATTCTTTTTATGCATGGAACTGGTATAGGCTAAATAGATATCAATACATCCTCGTATATTCTTATTTATTTTATAATACGAATGTACTATTAATACGATTTTGACTCATGACACTGACCCAACATCAGAATTCAATGATTGAAATATATTTGAAGGGATTTGATGTCTTCACAATTCAAAAATATTTTCAGAAACGGCAATTTACCAATTTGTAGACATAAAGGCGTTTGGCCTTCTCTCCATAAAGTTGAACATCCGCGTGAATAAGTAAGGAAATTTCTTCAATTTCCTAAACCTCATTCAATCACACGGGGCGAAGAAAATGTCATCTGTCGATCCTCATACCCGATCCATATTTTTAGTAATTCAGGTGCGGTTTAGCCAAAAAATATAATCAACTCGATCAATACCTTTTCAATATTCAAATGTGTTTCGGCATATTCCACCCCATATATATTGAAATGGTTTCAAATACTTAAATTACTTGAATAATAAAAATAGGAAAATTGGGAAAGAAAATAGTTAGAAAATAGCAGTGAATGATTATGAAACTCGAATCAACTCTATCTTAGTTAAAAAAAGGATTATAGAAACACAGTAATAAACAGTAATGCAGGAAATAAATCTTTATAATAAGTTAATTTGAATACAAGTTGAGAAATAAAAACAGAAAGACTTACCTTGAATTAATAACGGATCATATTTTGTTTTATCGTATCTAATAACAATTAAATTGAATTTATAATTCTTCTTCGTCAAGATGAGTTATGTTTTGGGAAGACAGAATCGAAGAATAATATTATCAGAAATGGTTGTTAAGGAGAGAATAAATACTGCATTGTGATTGGGGCAATATAATCAAATTTTAAAACGTTTATTAAAAGAAATTTAGAATTAGTTTATATAAAATATGTAATAGGAAAGATTTATTGGACATTGGTTATGAGTTTACATGAATTAAAATAAAATTATTGATAGTAGAAAATTGTATATTAGATATTTAAGAGGTACACATAATTTATACATGATACATTGAAGCAAATAAGAAATACATGCTTTTAAAAAATGGCTATTTTCCAACTTCAACACCCTGTATCTCTGAAACTAGTCATAGGATTGAGTTGGGCCCAGGGACACTATTGTTCAGAAAGTCGTCAACTACAATATACTAACAATTCATGAAATTTCAACGAAGCCCATTTCTCCATAAGCCGGCTGTCTCATCCTTTGGGAGGAAGTGACCAATGAACCACAAAAACTAACTAAATATGGGGGTCCACTGTCGTGGACCCCCAAATTTTTTTTTCGCTGACGTAGACTCTTTGCAGGTTGTCATAGACACCTGGGGGTCGATATAGATCCCCGAGTGTGAAATTAAAAACAACTCGACCATTACTAATTTCCGAATATCCAGTCTATTGTTAGTTGTCGAACAAACTGATTTTTTGTTCGAGCTTCAATTAATTTGTTTATAACAATAAGCGAGCAACCGTAATACCGAATTCGTCCGTTCGATATAATTCATCTATTGTCGCTCCGGTGATTAACTTGGATTTATTGTTACAAATTTTGTTTTTCCTGTAAATTATTTATATTGAAATTTAAATATATATCTATAAATTATTATATTCAGAGCCGTCCGGGAAATGTTTACTTTTAATTAAAAAATTGAATTATTATAATATGCGCGAGAGTTTAAAAAAAAACAATTTACAATATTATCAAATAATTATTATTCACATGTACAATATTCTTCCGTATTTTCAATAATTTGCACACCAGAAACTCCATATCTCGTAAACGCAGATTTTCTTAAACTCAAATATTACCTCAAACTTCAGTTTAAGCTTGTGGCTATAATCGAGCCATTTTAAAAAAAAGAACCGTTGTCGAAAAAAATGGTATGTTATCTTATGACAAGGAAAAACCCAGGAAAAAATTTCGGGGGGGGGTTTTCAAAATTTAAGTGTAGAATAACGCATTTTAACCTAACCATTAATTAAATTATGAAATACTTCACTTAATGATAGCAAAATATCGAGAAAATATAATTTTTAATTCAGGAAAACTTGTGTTTGAAAATACTTAATTATGGAAAATTTCGGGGGGGTTTCAACTCCCCCAGATAGAGGATGTGGAGGAATGATTGGAGGAGGAAATAAAGAGAATGTAAGAGGAGTATGAGGGAGCGCTTAAAAGAGCGATTGGGTGTAGGAGAGATTGGATGGACACAGGTTGCTTACTGGACATGGGTCGAGAGTAGGGTAGATACCTCCACAAGATTGGGAAACGAGAGACTGGTGTGTGAGCGAGGGGTGTGAAGTGGAGGATGATGTGGGACATGTCTTCAAATACTATAAGAACCAGGAATTGCTGAAGAAGTTGGAGAGAAAGCTAGGGAAGGTGGTGTATTGGGAGAGCATGGTGGAAGTTAGTGGCTAAGGGGAGAGCATATTAAGGGGAAGAGAAGGTCACGATATGGCATGAGAGAGAGGTAGCAGTGATAAAAGGGAGAAGATGAGGGTAATGATTCCAATGCGGGACTAATGGCGAGTTTCAGGTGGATTTGGTTGGTAGGTATTCCCTTGGGGATGAGTCCAACACAGTCTGGGTCCTGGTTAGGACAAATTCGAACATGAGTTCCCCATCTTGGCCCGTAAAAAATTAGAGACAAAAGTGGCAAAGTTTTTTAAGTACTATCCAAACATTTTCCAAATTTTAATGGGTATTTTCTTATAGTATTTTAACGAAAAAATCTTATAAACCTGTCGATAACTTTTATCGTTAATGAGATACAGGGTTTTTACGTAAAAATACCACATTCGACGATATTTCAACGACATATATTTCTCAGATCCCATCATTTACCGAAACCGCAACGGTGAAATCGGGATTTCTTTTCCACTCTGCATTGCCCGCAATTTCCATTCGCGTTAACATTCATAATATTTTTCATTTAATTTTCCTAAAACTTAAAATATTCGTCGAGATGACAGTTAAGTACGGTGTATGTTAGAGGTGGGATGTTTCGATCGCTGCAGCTTTTAAATTTGAATGTACGAATAAAAAAAAAATGTTCCATGTTCTTCTCCAAGTATAATGACGTAGATTATTCACCAGTGGATAATAGGTGTGGATAATGAACAGGTAACATGACACGGATAAATAGGACGTATATTAAAGGTTATTTATATAATAATAATAATAATAATTTATTCTTAAAAAGCACAAAGATATATCACATTAAAATACAATAAAATAAAATGCAATAAAATATAAAACGGATAAAACAGATAAACAAATAAATAAAATGGATGAAACTACACAAATAAAATATAATAATAGCATCCAGGAATTTAAGGAAGTATTAGTAAATATTTAATAAGAGGTTTCTTGGTACTTCTAACAGAAACTTTTTTACAATATATTAAATACAAATTATCCCCGCGACTAGGATGAGAACCCTGTACCTACAATGATTCTTCAATTCACGCAGTCATGCCTCTAAACCATTACGCTACCAAGACATATAGTAAGTAAAAACCATTCCGTTGTAACGTATTCATCTCTATATAAAAACTGGTAGCTTTGGAAAACTTTTAATTTTAAAATGCCCAAGAAAGTATTGAATTCCCTTTAGGTTTTAGTAGAAAAATTTGAATATGAGAAGCTGGAAGCAAAGGAAAACGGAACTTTATATAAATATATATTTATTTAGATGATATGTTCGATAATTATAAAAATTATGAATTAGAATATTTCTCTAATTAAAAATAAACACATGACAATCTAAAATCTCTGTTTAAAAAATACCTAAGAGACTCCTGGCAATCATACTGGGACACGACACACTCCTCCCTCAGTAATATCTTGAAATTTAGTGAAGTTAATACGGTGCTATCCTACCTAAAAGACATAAATTTAATAAATCAGATCTAGCATGTTCTACCTAAAATGTATTGAATGTCATAACTGGGGGGACATTCACTGAGACCTAAAAGATCTATTGTACCCCCTTATTTCTACTTAGTTCCAGAGACTAGTAGCTCCTTGAGTCCTATTTCCCTAAGGAATTTTAGGTTCCTGGCCCGTACACTCCTATCCCAGTTACTTCTATTGCTTTTGAGCCGTCCGTGTCTTAAGTCTGGGGTAATGGTATTTGGATCCCATTCCTTCTTGTTGCTCAATTCCTTAAAGAGTTTCTTTCATAGACGCAAAATTAGTTGCAAATTTCTTACAGTAATACAGTGACATACTAATCAAAGTAAAATATGCTCGATTTTAAGTTTTTTTTAGAATTTGTGGTTCTTCTATTGAATGTCTACTCTGTAAACACAAAATTATTTCATATTAATATAGTTGTCACATCCCAGTTAATCTAGCAAAGTAAAAGCCTCCACTAATAGAAATAAGGACTCTCAATTTTCCAGAGGTTCTACAGATAGTGGAAGTCCACTTCCGCTAAAGTTGACCCCGTTTATTTTCAGGAAACAGGAAACTTTCGCCATTACATAGTTATCTAGAAAGTTTTCAAACTCCTCTAAATATTGATAACTGTATACTTAATGGTAGTAAGAGGTTTCTAGGATAGATAGTTTTTTTTTTAGTAAAAATCATGTCAGTTGGTAAATTTAAAATATTATTTTTTAATAAAATGTCGATAGTGGATCCTTTTATATTTGTCCTGCATAAAGCGTCCTCTTCACTGTTCATTAACCGCAGACTATCAAAACTGATGTCAATGTGGAACTTTCGCCAATAAAGCTAACAAATGACGGCCGACAGTTATTATCCAGAAGAAGGGAAGCAAAAAAAAAAAGGAAAATGAGCATTTTCCATCACGTGTCGTAGTTCACTGAAGTCAATCTAGCAAGGGTTGACATGTAATATAAAACTCAAAGCACACTTCACTGGATATATACAGTAATCATAGAGTGTCGCTTTGTTTGTTTGATGATTTTATTTATTTTATTTTAGTTTTGTTCAAATAAATGGGATTATATATATATATTTTTTTTGCTTTCTCGACTTAGTGACAATGTATTGTCACATAGGATTGTGTCTTCAGATTTTTATGCTACGACTTAGTAATAACTATCCAATTCAATCCAATAGAAACTTAGTAGATGCAACAATTTTGTCACCGTAGGTATATTTTTGGGTTTACAAAAAAGTTCAGGTAATTATTTGGTAAATAATCTCAAGAAGACCAACATCCACACAACTAGGATCACCTATAACATTTGAATCCCCTCTACAAGATCGTCTTTGGACGGCTAAGGATTTTACCTGTATACCAGATCAGCTCATTCGCTCTACTGAGTGGTGGTGCGTCCTCCTCCTCAAGCTCCTTTCGATCTTTGATGACAATCTCGAATTTCTTGCGAAAGATATTTCTGGCGGTCATGTGGTCTGTTGGCATTTTAAAAATGTCTTCATCCACTGTGTGTTCTGTTCCATGTGCTACGTCATGGTCTGATGCTTTTTCCTGCCGGGTGAGAGCTGCCCTTGCTTCGCACAATATGAAAAATAAAACTTAGTTATGTAGATTATGTGGGATGAAAGAAGAAACCTCCATCCGCATACTTGCCATTGCAAATTGCACATCTGGCAGACTTCCTAAAACTCCTCCGGAAAATAGGTCTAAAGGAGCTACTAGAATCTGAGACTTTTAGATCTCAGTGAGTGTCACCCCAATAAACGCACATCCTCCTGACGGTACAAACTGAGTTTTTCACAAGCACTTCAATTTAATTTATTATTTCCTTCACATTCATTATTGAACGTATGTAAAGTGAAAAAGAAAAGGAGAAAAACAACCATCCTGAACCGGTTGATCAACTAAAACGTTTGCGTAATTAGAGAAATTGCCAGAGATGTGGATTTTTCACCTCCGGCATAATTTTCACACATACAAGTTCCAAGTTAACTCCGTTGGCTTTGTAGTTTTCGTTCTTTTGAAACAAACTGGGTCAGCTGGAAAAAAAAATTCGTTATCTACTGATGAATACGGTGGTCACTGATTGAAGAGGATTCCGGAATGGTTAAAAGGAATAATTAATAGAAGGACTGTTAATTCGGAAATAAAGTAAATTAAAGTATTTATCAAGACTAAGGATTCTGGGACAATGAGGATTTGGTACAACCAGAGATAGTCAGTCTATTGGGAACGCTAGAAACAGGAGCAATCGAAAATGATCACCCAAATGATGATCATTCGTTCAATAATTGGTAGAGTCAAGCATCCATTAAACCACTGAGCAGTTCCAAAATTCCTAGTCATACTCAATGACCTAGGCGAGAACAATAGTCACCTTAATGTGGATTCCAGGACACACTAGATTAGAAGGAGATGAAATAGCAAATGGACTAGAAAAGAGGGGGTTAGGTTTATGGTGAGTGGGTCTATAAGGCCCTCCACTGCGACTCGCAAGAGTCTATTGTGGCTAGCAGCAAATAGGGGGGCTGAAAGACACTTTTGGAGGCCGGAACCCTTTTGCGGAATCAGCTCCAATGTAATATTGGAAGAAATAGGTAAAGCCGAAGAAAAGAGAAGATCTGACAATTGGAAAGATCTAGTAGGGCTTAGGCAATCAAAGATTCTTCTGAGTGACTACAACCTGTTGAGATCAAATGAATGCATAAGTCAAAGTAAAACTGCACTCAAAGTTTTAACAGGGATCCAATGTTGGCTGAAGAGGCTCCGGAAAGCCTATAGCGTCCCGCTCCCCTCGAGGGGGGAGAATGAAAATCGATCCTTCCTTTTTTTGACGCAATAAGTTCGGAATGTGTCGACATAAACTTGAACATTTTAGATAGAATTCACATTGTGACAGAAGCGCTCCGAAAAGAGTCGACACACTCCAGGCACAAGTAAATTGTGTCGCGAGATTTGCCAAAAATTGCTACTTGGGCATAATACATACATACATACATACATACACTTTTTACCCGGAATACTTCGTCTCCGTTACATTTTATATGTACTTTTGTGTTCATCATCCCTGTGTTCGCATTTGATGGGCTTGTATTGTGTTTTAAAATTGGTTCGTAATGTTATCATCCAGACGGTAAAATCGGTACTAACATTTATCATCTATTAACATTAATTCAAACTTGACTAATTGACATAATTCGAGATAACTGACCGGCAGTCCAAATCCTGGATGGATTTAAATTAGTATTGTAAAACCGAATGAATTACGAGTGTACAGGGACGTAGAGGTTTTAATAGCTTTACCTTCAATAGTGTCATAACATACAACTTAAAAAGTCTGATAAATACTACAAAACTATGAATATTGAACTCATATCTTAGGAAAATTATCTCCAAAGGCAAAGCTGTGTGGGAACTTGCATTGTCTCCGTGGAGGATCATTACCATTCGTCGTTAGGGGTTGGTTTTTGGAACCTCATCAATTACTTTCAGCTAACAACTCAATATGTACCAATCAAAAGTAACAGTTCTTTGATCCACTTGATAAAAATTCCATCCATAGAAAGTGTATGATTTTTCACTTTTCCTAATTTACTTACGGTTAAAAAAAAAACAAATATCGATACATGAAAGCCCGAAGCGATTTAAAGCTGCTTATAAATTCAGTCCAGCTTTTACTGGTAGCCGTTTAATTTGACTCCCGCTTTTCGAACTTTCCCAGAATTGCAAATATTCTAATATTTCAAATGCATTTTTTAAAATGGCGAACCCATTTGAATTTCTGATACCCTTCAATGCAAAGAATACGATTAAAGTAGACAGCTGTGATTTTTTTTCGGATGAAAAAATATATCCGCCTGAATAATATTACACCAATAATTCAGATGATAATGCTGTGCTGAAAGGTAGAGTGTATTATGAAAAGCTTGAAGAAACTGTTCTTTAAGATCTATCATCTACAGGGTGTTTCAAAAAAAGGTAACACCGCCTCTAGGATAGGTAAAAAACTGAAAAATAATTGGGGTTTGCTTAGTAAAATTTTTTTCTAACGCCATCCGTTTTCAAGATAAAGGGCGTTGAAGAAAATAAAAAATTACACATTTCATACGATTTTGCCGAAACTACAGGCGCCATTATAATGAAATTTTATACGAATATGTTTTGGAAGCTGATATATCCCATGAATTTGTTTTTATAACTAACTCTCATAGAGGGCGCTAGTTACACGATTCATACAACGTATTATTCAACATAACTTTTTTAAGGGTAGAATTATTAGTCAAAACTCCAAGTGAACATAAACATCGTTTAATTTTACACCAAAAAGGTACTCTTGGTAAAACTCGATATTATGTACCGTTTTCGGAATATTGTGATTTGAAAATTATGAAGTAATAACCGCTCCTCGTATAAGTTAATGATAAATTTATTAATTAAAAAAACTTACAATAAGAAAATTAAAATAAAGACAAAGAACATAACATAAAATTCAATTAGAGTAAATGTTCAAAATGTCCTCCGTTCTCACGAATACACAAGTCTATCCTTTTTTCTAAAGAATCCATTAATCTTCTTAACGGTTGGGGATCAGCTATGAGGTCATTAAAGTGATGTTTAATTCTGTCTATTAATTCTTGACGGTAATTTACCTCTGTAGCATAGACTTTTTCCTTAATATACGACCAGACTGTGTAGTCCAAAGGATTAAAATCGCATGACCGAGGAGGCCAATGAATCGGAGCTTCTGCACCTCTACCAATCCATCGATTCCGAAAATTGTTACTCAACCAATTACGACACCTTCTATCAAAGTGCGGTGGAGCTCCATCATGCATAAAAAATAATGATGTTCGCTCATTTATCGATAAATCTTCTAATATCTCAAATAAGTGATTATTTAAAAAATCAAGGTACATATCACCACTTAAATTTCCAGGTAGAATATGATAACCTATTAATCTGTTACCTAAAGTTGCTGCCCAAACATTAACTTTAAATGAGTGTTGGTAATGTGATACCCTTTTGGCTTGTGGATTCTCATCACACCAGTAGTGTGCGTTATGGGAGTTAAACATACCTTGTCGCGTAAAGGTGGCCTCGTCCGTAAAAAGAATACATTTTAAAAAATTTGGATTGAGGGCTGTCCTTTCTCGCAATGTTTCACAAAAATCGACTCTAACCGGTAGATCGTCCGGCAAGAGTTCTTGAACTTGTCTTTAATGGTAAGGATGTGGCTGCTGCTCTTTAAGTATCCGCCAAGTAGTTGAAGAAGATGTATTTGTTTGTCTTGCCATATTCCTTACACTTAATGTTGGATTTTGATCAACTAAATTTAAAATAATATTTTCTTTATTAATTGTTCTTGTTGTTCTTGTTGTTCTTGGTCTACCTGAATTTATTTTCTTTGGTCTTACATTCCCAGTTTCTCGACAACGTCGTTCAACTGCTCTAAATGTTTTTTTACTTGGTAAGTTTCTTCTAGGAAACTTTTCTGCATAACGCGTAAAAGCTGCACTAGAGTTTCCTAAACACTCGCCTAAAGTTAATAACATGTCGGTGTATTCAACATTTGAGTACATTTTGTTTAACAATATCTAATTTTACAAATAACAAGGTTTCAAAACTCTATTTATTGTTGACTTATTGTCATAACAATCAATAAATGTCAATTTTACATGGCAAACTTAGAGAAAAGCGAACTTTATCATTAGTTTATACCAGGAGCGATTATTACTTCATAATTTTCAAATCAAAATATTCCGAAAACGGTACATAACGGTACATACCAAGAGTACCTTTTTGGTGTAAAATTAAACGATGTTTATGTTCACTTGGAGTTTTGACTAATAATTCTACCCTTAAAAAAGTTATGTTGAATAATACGTTGTATGAATCGTGTAACTAGCGCCCTCTATGAGAGTTAGTTATAAAAACAAATTCATGGGATATATCAGCTTCCAAAACATATTCGTATAAAATTTCATTACAATGATGGCAGTAGTTTCGGCAAAATCGTAAGAAATGTGTAATTTTTTATTTTCTTCAACGCCCTTTATCTTGAAAACGGATGGCGTTAGAAAAAAATTTTACTAAGCAAACCCCAATTATTTTTCAGTTTTTTACCTATCCTAGAGACGGTGTTACCTTTTTTTGAAACACCCTGTATAGATGAATATGTCAGCGAGTTATTTAAGAAACTCATTTGAGGCTATAGATTGAGTGGAAACCAATGGAAGTCAATTTGAGCACCTTATAAAATAATTCAGTACTGTCTTGTTGATTTGTTACAAATTGTGATGCCTTTTGGCATTAAATAAAAACAAGAATTAAATTCATTGAAATTAATTACAAATCAAAATAATACGGTTAGTTTATTTAAAACATTAGTTGTATCACGGCGAGGTCAAGTTGAAGTGAATCGCTGACAAGACGTGTTTCCCTAAGGTCAAGTAATTATCCTCTTGTAGAGGAGAATCAAACGATGCAATAATCTATAGGGTGTTCCATTTAAAAAATTGGCAGTGGTGACTATAGGGGGGAAGGGCAACAGCGGTTAAAATAGGGGGGCAATGAACAATCGGCCAGTCTTGGGAAATAAGTATACACCCCTAAGGTGAAACAAAGTACACGCCTTAATGACCGCGCATAATTATTCTTTCTCTCTCTTTCAGCTGTTTTTTTGTCGTACTTGTGTAATCCGGACGGTTCGGATGTAATTTACGCAATCTGTATATTTTCATTGAATGAAAATCCCAAAACAATGTTTCTTTATGTTAACTCATACTACTTATATTACATCCGATCCATCAAAAATCCGTCAGTAAAAAGCTCCAAAACCTAAAGAATTTTCCTTCGTAGAGATGAAAGTAAATAACATAAGGAAGTGATATTTGTAGAGGATTGCAAAGGGGTTTTCATGAAAATTCGCTTTTGCCCTTAGGGTCAATGTTAGTAAACAGACTCGCTTTGACACAGCTACGACCTTGGGGTACATTATTCTGAATTCTCCGATGTAACTTTTCCTTTTTACCACATTGGATTTTTTTTTTACAATTTAAAAACTTTCTTGTACACTTTCTTATATCGACAAACATATCTTGACGATTTCCAAAGGCTTCCGAAGTTATATCGGGTGGCCCTTATCATATTCAAAAGTTTTACATAAGTTTTCTCAGGATTTTATGAAAACCATCAGGACTTTATCGGGAAAGACTTTGATATTTTTGATTGATGAATTCAACTTTTTTCAGGCGTTGCTCATTTTTCTTGAAAAAAAAACTGATGTGAGTTTTTCAAAACATTATATACCTAATTATAATTTCAAAATATAGATCCCTCGGGAATTTACCTTTTTTTTGGTCTCTAAATATTTCGCATCACACGTTGACCTTCTCAAAAATTCAGGAATTCAAGAATTTAGGAGGCCGATATTTTTTCGATTTAGATGTTAGTGTCCTAACTTCTCCGTACTAACATTCCCCCTTTTTTTCTTTTTCGTCTCCTGATAATATTCCGATCAATCTCCCAAACACATGCAAACAAGGATTGAAAGATTAAACTGTCACTGATTTTCAAGCGTCCATCTATCTGCATAACGAGTAAAGCTTCGCGATGCACGTATACCGTTATCCTAGACAAACATCTTAAGGACAAAGGACGAGACTTCGTAAGGCCGTTTATTTTAAAGGGCTCCTAAACCCCGTTTGAAAGCAATTAAAGGATTAAAATAGGTTTAGCGCGGTCTTATGACGACAAATGGGATTTGGTAAGGATCTATCAGGATATTATTTGTCAATTTCGCCAGGATTCACACTAAAAAAACGCGCAAATCTGTATATTTTCTTTATTATAATAAAGTCCAGTTAAAAATTAATCTTCATCCTTTGGAGCAGGTCCTGTGACAGTAAAACTAGCTATGAAAACGTTTATAATAGTGATAGCGAAAATTCCAGCAGTAACGTATATGTTTAATCTTTTTGCAGCAACAGTTTTGGCTTTACCCTGCATATAAAACCAAGCTTTATAAATAAGAACCATTCCAATTGCTAATTGAAGGATTAGCGATAGTGAAATAAGGACAACGTTTACGTAGAATGTTGAACTGTGTTGATTATACTCTACCATATAACGGAGTTGGTTCGCATTTGCTGTTATAAGGGCTATATCCATCATTCCTGCAAGAAAAAATTCTTATCAAACCTAAAAGTGTGTTTAAGCAGACGACAAGTTCAACCCACTTATCTCCACTCGATTTTATTTCTGTGGAGCTGCATGAAGGATGAATAGGGAATTTTTTTATTCAATAATTTCATTAAGCCCTTGCCTTGTCACTCGACTGTTCTTGGATTTCATTTCGCGTAAAATTCTTTTAAGAAGGTTGTAAATGGTTAGGTTAGGTTTAAAGTTGGACATTTTCTGTGCCAGAAGCGGCTTTGTCAATCTACTATGTACTGCTGTGTTCTTGTTTTGTGACCGTAACTGACCAAAAAAAAATAGTTTTGTCAATGACAGATGTTTTCACACAAATCACTGATTTTTCCACCACAGACAATAAGATTAGATATATGAGACAGTATAAAATTAGTAAGATACAATTTTATATCGGCATACTGTTGCTTTTGCTTTTTTAATGAAATAATCTATCCAGATCCTAAGCTAGTACGTTATTTATCAAAAATTGTTTATTTATTTGACATATTTTCTCTTCTTTTCTCAGCCTCACATAACCTAACCTAAAAATATCGACGTTCTAATTGAATTTCAAAAAAGTTAATTGCTTGCTTCCTGAAAAAATCTGTTCAGATGGTGATTTCGCAGATAAATTTGATTCTCAATAATTAACATCGTTTTAAAATATGTTAACATACTTTTTGTTATCTCTAGTTTATATAAACAGTTGCGAATTTTAGGTACTTTTTTTTAGATTATTCTAACATGACTTTAAAATCAAACTAGTGAAAAAACATATTAATAAATACATTTAACATTATTTTAACATGCTATAAGTACGCTCTTAATAACCATTAGTTAGTATGGTGTTATCGTCTTTATTATTATTTTTTTTTTTAATAAGGCTGTAAATGTTTCCAAATAAATTAATTTGGTCAGACAATTGAAGATTCCATATCCGAATCATTTGTAATTTATACAGTGTGTACATAAAGTAACGTAACTTGATTATCTCTCGATTTCCGTTTGGTTTACAAAAAAAATGTTGAATTTCAAGTTTTCCGCTCAAATTTTAGGTTTCCCGCACAAATTTCAGGTTTTCCACGAATAATTTTGGCGGGAAACCTAATATTTTAACGGAAAACCTGGAATTTTGGCGGAAAATTTGGAATTTTTGGCGAGAAACCTAAAACCTCATTAATCAATATTAATAACAGAAAAATATACTTCTTTTTTGACAAAAACAATTTTTTTTAAATTCTAGATTCAAACCTATGTAACTTTGGATTTATTAAAGGTAGAATTATGCGGTCTTGACTTATGAAAAACTGAAAATATATAATACATAGTGTACTATTCAAAAAAATATTTTATTTTGGAGCATACTTCTAATCGACTTATGCAGATGGTATGGACCATTTGAAAAAACTTGTATTCAATATGGAAATCGAAATATTGGCAAGTTACGTTACTTTACGTACACTCTGTATAATTTACAATAAGTATACAAAACAATTTTTATTACCTTGAGCTACGCCCTTTTTTGCAGCAAAACTATTCGCCGGCTTTTTAATTTCTTGATCCACTTGTGCTTCTACATCAACATTTTCCTCACTTTGCAACAACGATCTCTTATTTCTCCTATGTCCATCCGTTTCATCCGCATCTTCTTCATCATTATCCGGTTCTCTCTCTTCCAGTTCAACTGATTCCTCTTGAACCTCCTCTTCTTCTTCCAATATTGTTTTGGGCTTCGGTTTAGCTTTCCTCGCTGGTCTGTCATCTGTCGTTTCTTCGTCGTCTTTTACTTTGTTTTTGGTTTTCTTTTTCAGTAGCTTCTTATCCTCGAAGGAATCTATAAAAACAACACTCCTTATAAAATCTATTTATTATGGGTCATTGTGTAGGGAAGTCCCATACGCTAGCTGTTGCGTGAAGAGTTAATGTTTTATTAGCAAAAGTTATAATCAAATTAAGATGAAAAAGATATTTAGTTTTCCACTTAATCCTGTTGGAAAAAAACTAAATGCGCTTTTTTCATCTTAATTTGCTTATAACATTTTTCTAGACGTCATTCCAAAATTGCCTTTCAGCAGTAATAACCTAGGGACATCAATAATTGTACCCAAAAATTTTATAACAGATTTCGAAAGCTTGTTGGTTGGAAACAGACCGACGCCGCAGGCCTATAAGCAACAAACTTGAGAAAGTTGTTAAAATTTTTTGAGCATTATCAATGTTTGAGGGTTATTCGAATAGAACATTTTTTGCTAACTATAGAAAAAACTCAACAATTAACAAAAGAATATTTGAATGAAGATACGAAATAAATAAAAATGTATCCATGGCAACGTAATGTTGTTCTGATTGGTTGTGTTCAATGAAATGAACTGATTTCATTGGTTTCTACTAAGAAAATTATTCTGTATCATACTAATTTTTTATTTCCAATTACCATAAGTTTACAAACAAATATTTTTCATATCTCTATATATTAAGACAACGTTTATCAACAACCTAAAACCTATTTTGCTAATATTTAACAAAATATTAACAATTATTACAATATTGTACAATAATACCATCACTTTTACAATTAAAATACTTTTTCTTAAAACTTTCACTTTAAGTTTTTTTTCTCGTCGTCGCCATACTTCTTGTGAGCTTCAGCAAGGGATAGCAAAATAGGATAAAAATCTTCAATGTATCTTTTGCTTCTTTGAATAATCGGTTTTCTTTGATTTAAATTTTCCGCTATGAATTTGTTGATATAAAAATCCAGTTTGTTTTCACATCCTCCTATTAGATAGCAAATTTTAAAAGCTACAAAAGGATAAAAGAAAACGAATAAACCTGTCAAAGTGACACCCAAAGCAAAAACACCAATTATTCTAATAGTAGAAGACGAAAAAGTCAGTGAACGCTGTATGTAGCTCCAAACACTGGTTGAATTCTCTTCTGTTTTTAAACTCGTTGATGTATCTTCTACAGATTTTGGATTTCTGGGTGCTATTTCAGTTATTTTAACTCTAGCAGGCTGATCTTCTGTTGGTTTTATACTTGGAAGAACGTTGTGTTGGTCCTTGGATATTGTAATAACTTCTGAAGAAACTGGGTTTACCAAAAAACCAGTCGCTGATAGTAGAAGGCCGATTGTGAATACTTTGAACATCTGAAAATAATAATTATAATGTTAAATAAGTTTTACTTCTACCTGATGAAGCAGTTTTTTGAGATTTGTGTCAAAATATAATCTCCTATGGGAAAGTAGATAACAAAAAACTCTTGTACAAGACGGTTTTCAACACAAAATCAAATACAAAATAAAAAAAATTGATCGTTTGACTGTGTGAGGTAAATTAGAAACATTTCCAGTTAAAATATAAAAAGACGTCCCACTATGAGTTTTAAAAGATTCTAGACACAACATTGAAATCAGGACAAAACATTTTATTATAATTTATGATACACTTACCTTGCAAAGTCTACTGCTGAACTGTTTAGTATCAAAAGATCTGTTTGAAGAGTAACTGGTAAGTGATGATCTTGTGATTTTATAAGTATCCACCCCTTCTACCAATTACCTGGGTTCACTTAGGGTAGTTATACTGTAACTTGATAAACACCATAAATCTTTTGTGCAATTTAGTCACTTCCGGTGATAACTATACGAGATTATTATAATCATAAGCCCAAATGGTTGGAAAGATAGAAACGGGGTTTTTTTGAATTATGCAGGTAGAAAATAATACCAAATTCATTTTGATGTTGATACCTATTTTAAATACTTGCAAAGTACGAAATTCAATGAATACAGGTTTGTATTCATCACACTTCAATTTTTTATTACAATTCCACTCAATAATGCATGAAATAAATAAATGTTTGTTATATAAGGCTGTTTTTTTTTGGAAGTCCAGACAATCCATTACATTTCAAAGATAAGAAAATGAACGATTGTCGTTGAAAAAAAAAAATCAATTCAAGTAAAATACTTAGAAACTTCACTTTAACGACCAACAAAAGCTTTTAGGTCATGTAAACAACAAATAAATCGAAATGAAAAATGACAGGATCGGACTAACAATGTCGAAATAATTTGAAATAAATCAATTCTGTATGGCATGTCACACCGACTAACAGATACCACAATCCACTTTGGGTTATCATATCGCGATATCGAGCACTATTAGAAATATACAGGGTTGGGATAAAGTATGGAACCAAGTGAATATCTTTTAAACGAAAAGAACGATATTTATGAAAATTTGCAGGTAAGTGCAATGGAACAAAATGCATCTGATGTACATTTTTTTGTTAATAATATACTTCCGGTTTAACCGGAAATGCCATCAGCTTCTTTAATTTAAATGGGACACCCTATATATTTTCACAAATTTTGAAAGAGCTTGTTATTTTTAATTCATACATACTGAGTTTAGTGTAAAAAAAATTGTAAAAACGAGGAATAACTCACTGTTAGTTGTACAATAGGTGTACATTTCATTATTTTAGAATAATGAGAAACAAAATTACTTCAAATGTTTAAAATTCTCGCCGTTTACTTGCTGACAATATGCCATTCTATTAACAAATTCTTGAGTCACTCCTTCCAAGACTTCTCCACGTATTGGTTCACATTCATCAATAATTCTTTGTCTCAATTTCTGTAAGTAAACACGTGATTTTAGATAACCAAAGAAAAAAATCTAACGGGCTAAGACCCGGAGAACGCAAGGCCACTTTATGAATCCTCTACGTCCAATCCAACGATTTGGAAAATTCGCATCCAAACATTTTGTGGTAATCGCCCATTCTGTTGAAGTGCAGGAATAATTTCGTTATTTAGTAGATCCAATATAATATGGGTATATGGTAATGTCTGTACACGAATTTTGCCCATGTTGTCTCTCGTTTCTTCATTATTTCTCCTAATACTCCATACCATGTTTGCTCCGGTCTTCCTCTTTTTCTAGCTCTTTGTACATTGTTCCAGGTCTTCTCTAATTTTTGTACTTCTCGTTTATTTCTACGGTCTGAATTTGCGTTTTTTGCTGCTGTTTGAGCACCCATGATTCACATCCAAAGGTAAGGATTGATATAAACAGAGCGGCTATCCAGGGTGCTTGGTAAGTACTTAGCCCTTGCCTATAATGTCAAAACAGACTCAACAATTTGGCTATGACCTGGATATCTGGTTATTCTGGAATGGTAGACTTCCTTGTTCTTGGGACTAAAACGTCCAAGGGAGAATGCATCCAGGAAGGACCTACTGAAAAGACTGTTGAGCCTGATAAGGGCTACTGGTCTCTTCACATAAGTGGCACAACCAAGAGCACAAAAAGCCTAAATTTTTTGACTGGTGGTGCCGAACCAATCAAACAGAGCAAGATGCTTCTTATCGCACCCGTTGGGCAGGCCTCTGAAGTTTTGATAGCTCGAATTCGGCTTTCCTTTGATCTGTTTTTGGCCTCCAGAGGTCTGACCACAGTTGTGTACAGCCAGTGTACAATCCGTTTATTCAGTATCCACGATACTTTACGACCCAAATTTCCTAAGCCTATTCTGTCACCACCTCTCTTGAGTAAATGGTCAATTTGGAGTTAATATATCAGATAATTCACAAGGAGTTGAAAGCCGTTTTAGGACGACCCAGTATGTGTTTTTTTTAAATTTTTTCATTTGACTGATGACCTCTGTATATTATATCGGTATAAAAGGAATTTTTTTTCCTTGCCCTCTGGAAAATGATGTTTATAAGCTTTATCAAGTTCCAACCGAAATTCGTTGAAGTTTTCCAGTAAAAAAAAAACAAAAATAAAGGGAAATGAAGAGAAGATAAATTACACATTCTTTTTAAATTTCTATTGGCTTTTTTTTTAAAGGTTTTTGTTTCGGTAGGTAGTATTTTTTATTCGAGATAAAGTTATTAGCAGTGGCAGCTGCAGCAGGCAAGAAAAAAATGTTTGTTTTGCAACTTTATTTTAACACCATTACACAAAACAGCAAAGAAATTCGATTATTTTAGATTATTGTAGCCAAATTTATTTTTAACGATTGATTTCCTGACTTAAATCTGGAAAAATTAGGTTTTGTCATTGTCTTGGTGAGAAATAATTTTTTTCTCTCATATCTTGATTGTTCATAGCCACTAATAATGTTATCCAATATTTACTATAGCCATTTTCGCTTTTTAAAAGAGTACCTACGAGGATATATTGAAAAATTCTTAGCCTACTATAGAACCAAACAAAATTTCAATGTCAAAATATTTTATTACTCAACGTATTCTCCTCTTAATTGGATACATTTATTACAGCGAACCTGCAACGTCTCTAGACCTTTCAAAAAAGATGTTTCTTCTTGCTCTGCAAACCAGACCTCCACAGCTTTTATTACCTCCTCGTTGGAAGAAAATTTACGACCTTTTAAACTTTTTTTCAGTAGAGAAAAGAGATGATAGTCGGACGGAGCCAAATCTGGTGAATAAGGGGGGTTTTCTAGTAATTCAAACCCTAAATCACGAATTTTTTGCATGGCAATATCAGATTTGTGTGCAGGGGCGTTGTCCTGCAAAAACAAAACACCTTTGGATAAATTTCCGCGACTTTTCTCTTTAATTTTTTCCCGTAGATTGGTCAGTAATGTCGAATAGTAATCTCCAGTTATTGTTCTACCCTTATCCAAAAAATCAATCATGATTACTCCATGGCAATCCCAAAAAACTGAAGCAAGAACTTTTCCAGCAGATTTTTGAACACGAAACTTCTTAGGTCTTGGAGAACCAGAGTGTCGCCATTCCATCGATTGTTGCTTTGTTTCTGGATCGTAGAAATGTACTCATGTCTCATGTCTCATGTCTCTCATGTCTCATCCATAGTAACAATTCGGTTTAAGAAGTCTACATCGTTTTCAAATCGAGAACAGATCGAACGCAATGCTTCTACCCTTGCACGCCTTTGGTCAACATTCAAACATTTGGGGATCCATTTTGCAGCACGTCCAAATTGACGTGAACTATATGATGAACGCGTTCGTATGAAATTCAGATATCCGTTTTAGCCCAATTCGACGTTCTGATAAAATAATGTCATGAACTGCATCGATTATTTTCGGGGACTGACACAGAAACTAGCCTTCCCGATCGGTCATCATCTTCAATGGAAAATTTACCTCTTTTGAAGCTTGCAGTCCAATTTTTCACGGTCGCATACGAAGGACATTGTTCACCAAGGGTAAAAAGCATATCTTCGTAAATCTGCTTACCTCTTTACCCTTTTAAATACAGGTACTTGATGATGGCTCGATACTCCAATTTTTCGATCTACACAATTTCGGTGGACATCTTTTTTCTTTTAATTTATTGCGTAACTCTGGTTTACTTTTTTGACGTCAAACTTCACACTGACACTTCTAATAAGTTATTGTTCGTTGCTATTGTAACGCAATATTTTGTTTATGCATGGAACTGGTCTAGGCTAACTAGATATCAATACATCCTCGTAGATCTCAAAATACAGACGCCATTACCTTCGGGGTCTTTATTTTTAAAATAGTAAGTTGCCTTTTGATGTTCTAAAAATATCTTCAGCAATTTCACAATTTTATAATTTTTAGAATAACTAACGGAGTTTTAGTATACACAATTTGTTTCCCGTTGTACTAGAGCAATTAACTTCCATACATAGATACAATTGTTAAACTGCAGAGAAGTCTGTTTTGTCGTGTTTCAATGGGTTAATCCCCAAACAATCGCAAATTGACGATATCCGATGCAAACATAGCAATTTGATATCTTAATAAGCATTTGTATTAATTAAATTTTAGATTACCATTGACAGAACGATAATATTTTTGAAATGCGATAAAAACTTCTTAAAAGATTACGTAGATGTATAGGGTGTTTTACACATTCAGTAATTGTCTGTATAGAATTATGATGTTACAGAATTCTATCATCCCAGCCCCTTTAGCAGTGGAAGATATAGCAGAAAAACATAGTGTAACTCTATACCATTCTGAAATAAACTTTAATTTCGCCTTAAAAATAAAATCCTCTTACAAGGTTTATTAGTTCTTCGAATATTCTACCTAGTAAAGTACAAAAGGAGATTTAATATTAAAAATTACCTGCATTATGGATACAACCAGGTTGATGCATATTTCATAACGTTCTTTATTTTATTTTATAATATAAAATTCACTATTGAAATCACAAAATATATCTCAACAAAACACTGACACTTTGTGTACTGTGATTATGTATAAACATATCGATATTGAATCAAAATAAATAAATGAAAAATATGTTGACTTCAAGTCTGAAACCACAATAAGGTCGTTTACGGTTGTAAAATATGTTATCCCGTATCTATAATATAATCACAATTTTAAATAATCTAATTTTCAGTAATTTCTTATGAAAAATCAGATAGGAAATTTAACGTATCGTATTTTGTAATTTGAGGTAATTTTTTTGGTAATATTTCAAGCATAGGGGAATAATTCCCCAATTTCCTGGGTTCCTGGGTGACTGCCGTTATTGGTGAACCAGTTCTTACATCGTCCAGGTTCAAATTATCCTTACCAAAAAATTGTCGACAACAGAAACCAACTCGTCAAGGCATTTTTGTTGAAACAACAACTGACTTTAGTTTTAGTTTAGCTTTAAACTAAGCGGTTTGAAATTTTAACTTTGAACATGACAGTTATTTTTAACATTTGATATTTGTTGATAGGCGTCAACTATGTTATTATTATATGCTTAATTAACAACCCTCGTATCAAAATCTGTAGTTTACGTTTGGCAGGAGACTTGTTATACATTCTCGATATAGCTTTAAAAAAAGTGAAGTGTGAAGGAAAAGTTATAAAAGTTCCAAAATATAAATGGATTCTTTTGATATCCAGAACTTTCCCAATTAATCAAAACCGAATCGATGTTTCTATATTATTTTCAAATCGCTGGAAATAATTTATATTAGATTAAAGCTTCAATATTATTATATTGGTTATATAATTCGTTTTTCACCCTAATCCATATAGGCATCACGAGGAACAATTTAAAAGATTATCAATAACGATTGTGGTAATTTTTTTTATGTAGTATTACAGTTATTAATCAATGTCAGTGAATGTATAAGTGAAATCGATATAATTTTAACAATAACGTTGTAGATATAGATATTCCATATCGAAGGGTAAATATCATAACAGTAATATTAATTTATTGTTTGTTTTATTGTCTATATTCGATGAATTATGGAAAATCAAATTTGTGTTGTCCTACCGACGAATAAACACGTTCTTTGTTGTAAAAATAAACCGTTTCAAAAAAAATTACGATCTCTGGTCATCAAGTTATAAATTGAATGTTTTTTCTTTTAACACATGGGCTGAAATGGGCAATCTTTTGTTCTCAGTTAATACTAACCTTAAAAAGGCAGATGTCCAAATTTCATGATATTCTATCCATTAGTTCGTGAGTTATTGTGCTAAGAGTGACAATACTTTACATATTTTCAAAACAATGAAAAGGGAAATAAAGTGAATATTATATAGCGTTATTGAAGGACGAAATTGCAAGGAAACGCCCGCAAATGGCAAAGAAAAACATTTTGTTTCATCAAAACAACACAAGTCAATCAAAACAATGGCAAAATTACATGAATTGAACTTCGAATTGTTCCTAAATCCACCGTATTCGCCAGATTTAGCCTCCCAGCGACTACTGGCTTTTCGCAGTCCTTAAAAAAATGCTTTCGCTCGAATGAAGAGGTTATCTCCGACACTAAAACCTATGTTAAGGCAAAAGAATAATTGTTCTACAAAAGTGGTATTGAAATGTTAGAGCGGCGCTGGAATGATTGCGTTGTTCTTGGATGGACTAATTTTGAACAAAAAAAAACGTGTTTTCTACGGACTTTCCAGCCCATGTGTTATGCGAGCGTTTGTTGACCCTTTTGCGAAATACGTTTACAGTTTTAAAAAACAAAAACAATTTGAAGTTATTAATAATTGAAGTAGATAAGTTAATAACAATTAGTTGTGCTAAAGGCTGCAATATTTGACGTACTATTTCCTTTGCAACAGAAACATCAGAATAATCTGTTGTATTATCCGACAAATACACAGTCAGTTAAAGATTTTGTGCGGGTGGTAACCCTTGGTTCTTCCTCTCAAGTTTCCAGTCGCTCGATATCTACGAAAAAGCCGCGAAAAGACACTTTTTCTGACTTGAAAAACGTCCGTAATAATCATACCACTACCGGTGTACCAAAACCAAAACAATTACCGATGTGAAATGTTTGAAGATACAAAAAATACCAGAAAAAAAAAGTAAAATCGGGCCAGTTTTTAATGGTACAGTTTAAGCTTTATTTCAAAGGTTAATACAAACCCCACATAAGCTTGTGGTAAATTTATTAATTTGAACAAACAAAACGTGTCTACAAGTCGTTATTTTCACCCTAAATGTTCAGTTTGTCATCAAGTCTCTTCGACCTGCTATATTCTAGCCTTCCTTCCCATTATATTTCCATATTTACCGCGAATATGCATGATATATTTACTAAAACATTAGAAGCTTGCTGCCTACGTATAAATTACAAAATACAGGCATAGTTTAATACCCTCCGGGAATTTTTAATATATTCTAGGACGAACTGTTATTAGATATTCCTAAAAAAAATCTTTACCTTCGTCTTGTTCCTGTTTATTATTAATACCGTCAATTTCGTTGCTCATTATCACTGTATACAAATATAAATTTAGCACTTTTTCTGTTAAGGAAACAAACTGATTTCAAACGAATTGTTTTGGTATCGTTTTGTTCGTTATAAATATTTTCCTTCCTCAGTTTTATCGACTACAATGATAAGAGGAAATCTTAGAGGAAATTATAAGTTGTAGATTCAATTTCACTTAGATTATTTCACTTTTTAATAACTTGTTTAACCAGTAGCGGGTAATAAACAATTTAAGGTCAATATTGTCGTATTTAATAGAAATTCTCGGACGGATAGCACATACTGATGAGGCGCAAATACGCCGAAACTGGTCTATAAGTTGTGTTGTCCCTTTAATTGCAAACCAGAATGGTTGGTTTTTAAAATATCTTGTAGATATACCAACCCCGTTTGACTTTGAAGTGTAATTCAATATCCGGCGGTGAATATAGAACGGGAAGTAGTTGTTGCTTCTTAGTTGAACGGTCACTGTTTTTGAAAAATATTATTTTCCAAAACTTATGAAGTGTTGGAATATAATACTTGTCACCATTCAAGTTTCCATCGATAAAAAGTGGGCCTATAACCGGCAATTCCCATCCAAACATTTAACTTCTGTGGATGCTGGGTATGTGCTTCATGAATCCAATGAGGATTCCCATTTGACCAATACCTTGAGATATGGCGATTAACTGTTCCATTCAGTTGCCTCATCGGAAAAAACTATGTTAGAAGCAAAATTGTCGTCGACATTACAGATGTCCATTAGCCGTTCGCAAAATTCCAGCCGTTGGTCAAAATCATCGTCTGACAATTCTTGAACCAACTGTACCTTATACGGATGATACTTTTCACTTTTTAATATCTATTCTAGAGAACGTCGACTGATACCATGGTTTAGTGCGAAATTTGTGGTGGAAGTTTGAGGTGGAACAGTTTCGTTCGTTGCAGTCCTCGGTCTTCCAGGTTTTAGCAAATTTTTTACCATCCCAGTTGTATTAAAACGTTGTAATGTTTTGGTTACTGTTGAGCGTGATATAGGATTTCTCTCCGGATGCAAATTATTAAAAATATGACACACTTCTTCATGAGTTCTAACACGATCACCATAACCGATCATCATTAAAATTTCAATACGCTCTTTTTCACTTAATTGAACCATTCTAAATTGTAAAATTTATTTCCGTCAATTAGAATTTGACACTTGGAGAACAAAAGACGTACTAAACAGTACTCGTTTATTTATTACTATGCATACAAACAACATCAATTAGTTTATCTAAATAGTTTTTTGCTCTAATGCAAAAAACTCAAAGGAGGTTGATTAAAGTGCTATACTCCTCTTTTTTACAAATTTTTTTACACTAAACTCAGTAAGTATGAATTCAAAATAACAAGCTCTTTCAAAATCTGTAAAAATATATAGGGTGTCCCATTTAAATTAAAGAAGTTGATGGCATTTCCGGTCAAACCGGAAGTATATTATTAACAAAAAAATGTACATCAGATGCATTTTGTTCCATTGCACTTACCTGCAAATTTTCATAAATATCGTTCTTTTCGTTTAAAAGATATTCACTTGGTTCCATACTTTATCCCAACTCCGTATAATTATTTATTTTAAATTCTTCAAAATTTTGTCTGAATCCGGCTCTGTTTCAAACTAATGTAATTCCAAACAAATCGAAACGTCCTGTTTCATTGGATAAGTCGCTTGCGAATACAGATGTTGGTTCTAAAAGAATGAGTTTGAGACACTTTTTCCGATTTCAATTTAACGGAAATATAAATTTATTTATGGAAAGATACATTTCCGCATCTCTATGATATACAGATTGTCTACATTATTTTTTAAAAACCGTTTCTGACCAACTTTATCTCAAAAACATCCAAAATGCGGAATTTTTATTATCTATGTTATATGTATAACGTTAGCATTTTCACACATCCTTGAACATATTTTAAACTTCCTTAAACATCTTGATAGATCTATGAATATTTTTGAACATCCTTACACATTCATAAACTTTCTTACAAACGTAAACATATTTTGAACATTCCTAAACATCCTTAAACATCCTTTTTGATTACTGAGATATGAACCTTCTTTCAGAACTTCAAATAATTTTTTTGTGTTCTCCCTTAGGGCGATGGTTTTTGTCAATATTTGTATTGATTCTGTATTGTTTAGGTCTCTTTTATTTCGTCAATTTAAAAATATTAAATTTGAATTTTTAAAATTCTAGCCCCATCCTGCAGCGGAATTTTACGGACAAAGCAAAGAGTTTTCTAAGGATTATTCGACTACGATGACCGGTTGTAGATTTTGTAGGGATAATTAATATACGGTCGCGGAATTTTACTGTTATTTGTGGAAATGTTGAACGAAGAAACGTTAAAACAAGGATTTGTTGGTTATTTTGATCCTTTTGATAAGTTTAAAAATACCAACAAGCGTGTCACAGTTAAATTGCTTTAAATTAATTTGACCGACAAGTATACACAGACTTTGGATATGTAAGTCCCTTTTGGGGGGTAAATGCGGAAATTTTAAAAAAAAATCACAAACTATAACATGCAACATATCAAATCAGAAGGATTGTTGAGGGGATCTTTAATATATTTTTTCCTTAATTTTAAAATAAGTAGTTTCAAAATTAATGCGTTTAAAATGTTTCCTTTACATTCAAGTAAAGGAAGTTTAATTTTTTTCTCAGTGTACTTTAATAATAACCGTTTCGATCGACCTAAGGGCAAAGCAAAAATTTCAAAGTACCAATGTATTCCATAGAAAACAAAAACGTTTTGGAATTAGATAGAACAAAGCCACATATCAGATTGTATTTGAACAACAAACAATTAATTTCCCGCAATGGATTTTCCCATAATTATCTTTAAATCTGCCTGCACTGCTTAGAGGTAGGAAGCGTTATTTTACATGAAAATTAACATTTGATGTGGGTTTATTTATCTCCACGTACGTATTAAAATATTATTCATTATCTTAATATTAACATATATATTAATAGCCCCCTTACACTTTCTCACTAAACAAGTCAAGTCAAACCACAATATAATATATTCGTCCCAAGCTCACTTCAAGGCCGAACACCCCGGACATTTATCCGGGGCGGCAAATCTTATGGGCGGCATTTTCATTGTCAGAATGTGAGAAAATATTATAAATAATAATATACACTGTGTCCGTAAAGTATGGAACAAATTCATTTTTAGCTAAACAGACCATTTTAAGAAATAATCCTGAAACATGTCGATTTTTGAGTTTAATTTACCGTATTTTAAAATAATATTCTAATATACAGGGTGAATTACTTTCGTGTAATGACGTCACCGTCATTTTTTTTTTAAATGGAACACCCCCATTTTGTCTCAATTTTCGGATTACTCTAGCTGAGCTAATTCCAATTGGTACAGGGTGGACAAAAATACAATAGTTTTGTGTGTGCTCATAAAGTAACGCGTAAATTAACAATATTATCAAAAATACTTATTATCTAGCGGACAGAATACGATGAAATACATGACTTTATAAATGTTCGAACTGCAGCCCTTGCTGTATTTGACAGTAACCCAAACGGTGTACAAATTCTTGTTGAACCTTGTTTATTGTGTCTTGAGAAATATTGTTTATTGCTGTCCGAATTATCTCTTTTAATTCTTGAATATTTGCTGGTTTCGTTTGATACCCAACATTCTTCAGATGGCCCCACATAAAATAATCCAAAGGATAGAAATCTGGTGACCTCGCTGGCCATTCAACCAATCCACCTGTTCGGAAAAATTTCATCTAGACACCTTCTAACATCTACAGCATAATGTGGAGGTGCACCATCCTGTTGAAACCATACACTTTCATCAAAACCTCCAAGATTACGTCTGCTGGGAAACAAATTAGGTGAAGTAGGTACGAGATACCCCCTTAAAAACTCAAGGTACGAATTACCTTCGATAAAGTAGGGTTCGTTGATTCGATTTCTTACAATTCCTTTTGCGGGTATTGTGTATGATGCTCACGCATCCAGTGAGGGTTTTCTTTTGCCCAGTATCTACAATTCTGATGGTTAACCTCGCCATAGTTATAGTTTTTGTACCGTTGTTTTGCTAACACCGATATCGCGACTAACTTTACGCACAGAAGTGTGAGCATCTTCTTCAAAACTAAGTAAAACATCTAATGCTGTATCAGCATTTGCAGAAGGACGACCTGATTTGCGTGCATTTTCAACCGTACCAGTTTCTCGAAATTTCTTTTCAATCTTACTAACTGTTGAACGCGTTATAGGTCTTTCTGGATATTTATCTTTAAACAAATTGCACTCTTCCATCTGAGTTCGCGATCTGTCTCCATCCCCAATCGTCATAAGTATTTAAATTTTTTGTTTTACACTTAACTCCATTTCTACTTCAAATTAAATCTAAGCAATGATTAAAACATTCAACAAATACCTGAAATATTGTATTACTAAACTGTCACTGAACATCAATAAATTACTAAACAAATAATGACATTTCACAAAAAACTAGACGACTATGTTTTTTTTTAAATTGATAAGAAATAATTTCTTTCATATTCTGTCTGCTAGACCACAAGTACCAAACATGTTTGGAAACAGCTAATTTTTATTAATCTAAAAATGTAAAAAACTACAGGGTGTTACATTTAAACCAATTGCCGCTAGACAGTAAGTATTTTTAATAATATTGTTAATTTAACTAATAAAGAATGTTACGCGTTACTTTATGAGCACACACAAAACTATTGTATTTTTGTCCACCCTGTATCAATTGGAATCAACATGTGATACATTTTTGGAATCAGCTCACCCTGTATATTAGATTATTATTTTAAAATACGGTAAATTCAAATTAAAAATCGACGTGTTTCAGGATGATTTTTTAAAATGGTCTGTTTAGCTAAAAATGAATTTGTTCCATACTTTACGGACACAGTGTATACATATTAATAATAATAGCATGCCGCCTTTCATTTGTATAAACATTTCTTATCACTGTTTTTACAAGAAAGATAAAATACTCTTGTTTTTCATCTATATAGTTGTAAAGAAAATAGGTAATTACGAAAAAATAATTATTTTTTAAATAATAATTATTAAATAAGGAAGACGAGTGTTATTTATATAATTTAGAATTTATATAACCGACCATATATTTTTTTGAATAAATCATTTTAACATAATTTTTATTTCATTTAAAAAAACTGTAGTAGCAAATTGATTGGTCCTACTTGGGACAAATGTATTATATTGTGGTTTGACTTAGAGTTTTATTGAACCCTTTTGGTTGGATTTGAACCACATTTGGGATCTCTTGGAGTTAAATATTTAACATCATATATCATAAAGTTCAAGGTCGGTCAACATTTCTTTAATTGATTAACAAGTTCAGTAGATACTTTCAATTTTAAAGAATTTCCATGAGGATTTTGGATGCTTCTTCACAAACGTGAAGTGCTTCATGGAACGAGTATTCTACCAGATTTCTTTAATGTTACCCACCTCTAACTCATCCCCGTTGACCATTAAAACCTGTAGTTGGAAGTTCACATCGCAGAGTCAGATTTTATGTATTTCACGTTAGCGGGGTAGTTAAGTTTGGTTGTGGATATTTTCAATTTAAAATAGCCCATCTCAGCCAAAGGGTGGCTTTATATAACATAGATAATAAAAATTCCGCTTAGAGGAACAATTTTGGATATGTTTTTGAGATACAATATAGTTTGTCTCAATGTATATCGTCTTATGGCCAATAGCTGCTATAGAAGAGATCGCTAATGGCGATTATTTTAAAAAGGATCAAATTCACAAATATCTATCTTTTTGTATATGATAATCCAAGCTTGAACCCTTTCAATTATTTGCGTAATTGACAAGTCCATACTTGTAGATGCGCTCCCATCCCACTATTTGCCGTCTTCTCCGTATTTAATTTCTGCTGTTACTCCGTTTTTCGACGTCGCGTCTGGTGGTGTGTGGTCTGAAGAAGTTGTTTTTGAATTTCTCTAGCTCTACGAAAATGATTCAGCTAGAATCCGTTTCACGTCAAAATCTAAGGTATGGCCAACTCACGAAACTGTCACCACTAGCGAAGAATCTAAGAGCAACGCAGAACCTTTCCTAAACTGCAATTACCTTCCTTAGCTGAGCATCTTTCTCCTTATCATATGTCCCACTTTATTCAGTACAAGTTGGTGTAAGACATTCGCAAGTATTTCTCCAGTCGGTTCCCGAATCAGGTCCTCTATCATTGTACTACAAAAAAATGTTTGAAAATATAGCTCAGCTTTTGGTCGATCAGGACAGATAGAGGTATTAACTCACCTATCTCGACTTCTGTTCAAAAAGTCATTCACCATCTTTTTCTTTTTGGCTTCTGAGCTTGATAAGCTTTAACTCTTCTCACAAAGCAACCACTCAATCCCACAAATTTTGATGCAAAATAAACACTGAAGGCCGAGAGACGACGAAACCTGCTGTACTTGCCAAGTACACAAATATTCGCGTACTTGCCAAATTCAGGAGTAGTGGGAGCGCCGTACTTGTCAAATTGAGTTCGAACTTGGTGTACTTGTCAATTACGCAAATATTTGCAAACTTGCCAAATACACGAGTAGTGGGAGCCCGGCCTTAGCCTTAGTTTTTACTAGAATCAACCCATCCTTTGGATACTGTATCGTGTGTATCAAACCATGTTCCGTCCAGGAAGATTATAGATCTGTTTTCGGATCAGTACTTCTTAATGTTCTGAAGAAAATTGAATCTCCAAGTGCGCAATCTTTGCGATTCCATTACCATTTGTTTTTCGTCAATTTTACGATTGTGAATCCCATTTTACCAATAACTCGATGGAAGGTGGCCCGTCTAATATTTTATATTGGTGTCACCTTCTTCTAGCTTCCTATTTAGATTATCCAAAGTAGAAATAATCTGGATTTCATATATTTTCTTCTTATCATTTCCTGTTGGCCATTGTCCAGACTTAATAATATCCTATATAAAGGATGTTGGTCTTTGTACTTAAACAGGTTTCTTTTAAAACTTCTTGTTTAATGAATCCTCTACTTACAAAACAATCATACACATTTTTCACAATTTGCTTTGCATCTAATGACAAGTGGTTTCGACGCAACATTGCGAAAAAAATTAATGATAACTTACAATACTGATGGCCCGCCCTTGCCTTGTCTCTCGACTGTTCAAACTATATACCATCCTATAAAATCTAACTAATATTTAAAACGAAAGTTTGTTGTGGTTGATATCACCTTTGGGGGTTTTATTCTTAATTAAAATTTGAAACTGTTTACATATTTAGATAAATAAGGTCAAAAACGGAACATACCGGGTTTCGGGACCGGATAAAATGTTATTTGTAGTTTGCTAAATGTTATGCAGGTTTCTCTAGGCTTAATACCAGTTATTTTACATATAAATTGATGATACCCACGCTGAATTAATTAGTGTTTAAGCTGAAATAATCCATATTTTATATATTGATAAACAAATTAATCTAATCGAGCTGGATGTTTTGAAAAAAACACTGTCAGAGTTACAAAAATTATATTTCAACACATTATTCACATTATTGATAGTGAAAAACTCTTGGAAATATCTAATAAAAGGTAGGTATTATTTTTTGCTTATAAAAAAATTTACATATTTTTCATGACTCCATTTAACTGTCTCTTGAAGCAGAGAAAAACATTATATACGTTTTCGAGATTATAAAACGATCCAACTGGAAATCTCCCGAATAAATATTTTAGAGTGAAATGCGATGACAAGAGAAGCTTTTGTTTTTTTTACCATTTCCTTTTAAATAAAAAAAATACAACAAGTAACTGTATCATTCATATTTTATAAAGTTTGGCACGTTTGAAAAGCACAAGTGGATGAAAAATATTCACCTACATGGGGATATGGGGACAGAAGTCGAACATAGGCTGACGTCGCTCGTTTGTTTACTGAAGTTCATCCAGAATTACCTTCAATTAATCGAAGTAAAATTGAAACTCGATATCGGGAGTAAGGGATACTCCTCGACAAAAGCTTTTAAAAGTTGACGAAGAAGCCCAGTTGAACATATTGTTGGAAGTTGACTCGAATTTTGCAAACGAATTATGGCTTCTATCGAGGGTGGACAAATTGCTTTGGAATGGGTGCTGTTTTTTGATGAGGCTACGCTCACATTACATGGCACGTCAATCGACAGAACTGCCGTTATTGGGCTGACGATAATCCCCGTTGGAAGCGTGAATCCCATACCCAAAGGTCTCAAAAAACAAACGTCTGGGCTGGAATTATTGGGGAACGCATATAGTAAGTCCTTTCGGAGAAACATATATGCTCCAGGAAGAATAGATTCCTACTTTAGTAAATTTATTCCCCAATAATTTGGATCCCAACTTATTTGACCAACGGATGTAGTTTCAACAAGATGGGGCACCACCACATTTTGCTCAAAATGTACGGACCTATCTTAACGAAGTGTTTCCAAATACGTGGATTAGAAGAAAGGGCCAATTGAGTGGCCAGCAAAATCACCCGATTATTTATCAAGTGACAGAATTTGTTCCAGTTAGACTTTCCACTCTGTAGAAAGTCTAAGACAAATATTTTTTAAAAATATGTGAACCAAAAAAGGATTTAACAAAGACAGAACGACACATATTATACAGACACTCATTTCGCATATATTTTTCATCCACGTCTTTTCTATTCGGCTTCCGACCCTCCAAAAACCAGATTTATAGATATTAATCTGGGCCTTTGCGGTAACTGAAAAGGGAAATCTAGCTTAAAAAAACATGACACGAGTCATATGGGACAGAGTCGACTGAAATTTTGATACAAACCTTCGTAGGCCTCACGGAAGTTTTTTTTACTCGAAAACAAAAATAAAATATTTTAACCATTCTTGTATTGTCTTTTATGGGTCTTCCAATAAAGGGTTGTCCTTAATTTCTCTTTCTTCTATTAATATTTTACAATTTAATAGTAACCGTTTGGTTTAGAGGGTATAGTTTGTCTCAAAGTATATCGACTTTGGTTTTGCCGATATTCATCTGAATATGACCACTTACGACCTTCTTAAAATAATTTTACCTGAAATTTCACTCCAAAATTCATAGTTTTGTGATATTTACAAGACTTTTATGTTGAAAATGAGTTTTTTCGAAAATTTCATTACAGTATTTGAATGCGAAAGAATGATTTTTTCAAAAAACTGACTCTGTCATCTAAATGCCCGTATCGAAAAACCTCTGCATACCAATTTCATGTCGCAAATTTTTTTTTTATAGGAAATTTTGAAGCAAGCTGTCTGCTATCTCCCTTAATGCTGAAAAATATCAACTCAAAATTCATATCTATATCTAAAATATTCCCCTGAATCGAATGGCAAAGACTAGAACCTTCTATCTCTCCAATTAGTGGAGTAATGGATACATAAAGAATATTTTCACGATTTAATTTACTATTTGCTATCTTCCTTAATGCTTGGAAATATGCACTCAAAATTCACTTCAATATGTAAAATGGTCTTCTGAATCGATTGGCGAAGACTAGAACGTTCTATCTCTCCAATTAGCCGAGTTATGGTTACATTAAGTTTCAGAAAGTGGATTTTCGATTATTTTCGTGATTTAAATTGCTATTTGCTATCTTCCTTAATGCTTGGAAATATAAACTGAAAATTCATTTCTATATGTAAAATGGTCTTCTGAATCGATTGGCGAAGACTAGAAAGTTCTATTTTTCCAATTAGTCGATTTATGAGTATTTTTGGTTTTAGAAAGTGAATTTTCGAAAATTTCATTACGTTATTTGAAGGCGAAATAATGATTTTTATGGAAAACAGACGGTGCCAGTCGTTTTTTCATCCCAAAAAACCCCTGTATACCAATTTATAGCCAATTTCATGTCGCAAAATTTTTTTTTTGTAGAAAATTTTGAAGCAAGGGGTAGGTATGGAAATATTTCGCGATTTAAATTGATGCATGATATCTCCCTTAGTGCTTGGAAATATCAACTCAAAATTCATATGTATATGTAAAATGTTCCCCTGAATCGAATGGCGACGACTAGAACCTTCTATCTCTCCAATTAGTGGAGTAATGGATACATAAAGAATATTTTCACGATTTAATTTACTATTTGCTATCTTCCTTAATGCTTGGAAATATGCACTCAAAATTCACTTCAAAATGTAAAATGGTCTTCTGAATCGATTGGCGAAGACTAGAACGTTCTATCTTTCCAATTAGTCGATTTATGAGTATTTTTGGTTTTAGAAAGTGAATTTTCGAAAAATTCTCAAAGACGTGGGTAGACTTGATAATTTCTTTTTGGGGATGTTAAGAAGCATTTTTTGGGGAGGTTAAGAAGAATTTTTGGGAAGGTTAGGTTAGGTTAGATGAGGACGGTATGGGAATAATTCGAAATTTAAATTGCTCTCGCCTATCACCATAATACAAGGAAATATCGACTTTAAATTTATATGAGAACTGCACCTGTAATATCCGATAAGCACTTGTTATTTTGGGGATTATCGCATTCCTATACCTACTCTATGTAATTTTTGAAGCAAACTATAATATGTACCCTTCCATTCTCCGCCCGTTTGAAATCATACCCCTACCTTTAGATAGGATTTTCTTTGATTTGCGTGTTGGCATTGATGTAGAAAGTTACCTGAATATGCAAATTAAATACTGGAAGGGTTGTATATACTGTATTTACAATAGGTATGATGAATTTTAATGTTGGCGTGGTTGATACATTTCCAACTCAAATTAAACAGGTGTGAAAATGTTTCCTTCATTTTAAATAATATACTGCCTTTCGCAATAACCGATTATCTCTAACACAAAGAAAAATTCGTTATGTACGCCACTGTATCTGTAGCGTTTGAGTTACTGGCACGTTCCCGGTTAACAAGCGCTCCCGTGGGCTCAGCTATCTTTCGGGATATCCACATAAGAATCTTCTTTACTTTGGCTTTATCTCTGCTCACTTGATTATTTTTCAAATATGCACTAGAAAAGACAGAAAATGGCTTTTAGGTCATTCCGTATCCTGCGTTCTACCGGCACTGAAAAATGAAATACTTCCTTCGCGAGTCCCTACTTAATTTCGGCCCAGTTCGGGGGGTTGAAGTCTGCGGAGAGTTGCTTTTATGTTCGGTCTGTTGATTTTGAAAACTACCTTATTCAAACTAATCTCACGGAAAATGGATTCTGGAAATATTTAGGAGATGCTCGAATTGATGTACGAAAAGTATACAATCGATCGCAATCGTTATCTTAAAGAATAGGCGATAGTCGGGTAAATGTGTTACTTTCACCGTGCATTTTATGCACCACTTATCGATTTTTTGAAAGTGAACAACTTGACAACGTTGTAAACACAGTTACCGGGAAGAGCAGGCGACGTACATTCCGCATGCAAAGTTCTAAAGGTTGTGAGGCTTACGAATTCTGCCAGCGAAGTGAGCTCTTGCAATCCGCATACGTCTTTCCTACGGCGCATTGGACGTTGCCAAACTTCCGAATGCCAAAATTAATTTGCCGACCTGTACACTTAGTCAAACGGGGTATCGGTATATGATCTACAATATTTAACCAACCATTCTGGTTTATAATTAGAAGGGACAATCACTTGTACCGGTTTCGGCGTATTTGCGCCTCATCAGTACAAGGTATTTGTTTTTAAAAATCTGGTGATTATATTTCATAAAAAATGTATAGTAATCTTACCTCAACATATTTCAGAAGTGGGATTTATTTTTCGACTTTTGTGCGCTACTGATATAACCGTTAGATAGCTCCAACTGTAAAAATGAAGCTGACCCTAATTATGTTCAAAGCAGCCTAGCTATTACAACAAAGGCTATTCTGATTCCAAACTGATAATCACCATCTACGAAAATAGGATGACCTTATTTGCCATATATACGAAATGGTTCGTTTCACATATTGCACGCTTTACGCCCCTTGCCCGAATAAATTTCCTCGACAATCTTCCGATCCCTTGCGGTGCCACCGTTGGAACGGAATTATTTTTGTTTTTCGAGTTTCACGAAGAAGATAAAAAATAAAATCTCGAAAAAAATGCATTAAACAGTTTAATTTTAGTTTTCAGAAGTGGGATTTTTTCTTTTCCCACTTCTGATTAGTCATACACTACGTTAGACATAATTTCCGTTACATTTCTCGATTGATGAAGACTTGAACTTGTTTTATATTTATTTAAATTTACTACTAGGTAATTTAAAAGACGAGCTTAGTTCAATTCTACAATAAGGAAATAACTATAGATATAAACTTGTTTCGTTTACGGAAACAAGCTTGATTTCTTCGTAAAAGTAAATGGAATCTCTGCACTTAAAGTTTACGATTATTTCCCAAAACAAATAAAGTTTACTTTTGTTAGAGAAATACTATTTTTTTTGCGAATGTTGAATTAAAAAAAAACATTCATACCAAATTTACCAGAGATCCAGACCAGACACACTTTTTTTAGACTTTCTATTGAAAAAAGTTACACGACAAGGGCTTTGTGCTTTAAAAGCAGCTTAGCTGTCCGAAATTTTTTTTATTTTTCAATGGGAATTCAGAATTAAAGACAGTGAAAGGCAATGTATTCTATTTAACGAACCATTTTGTGTTCACTCAGGCAAAGTTGATAGTGTAACATGCAGATTCTACAACTGCATGATAATTGTCCTCCAACACCTTAAATTCTTGAAACAGCTCTAGTTGGAGCCTTAGAAGTGGTTTCTATAGTATAACCATGTATGTATGTATGATAGGATGACATTCACTGAGACCTAAAAGATCTATTGCGCCCCCTTACTTCTACCTAGTTCCAGAGACTAGTAGGTCCTTTAGTCCTATCTCCCTGAGGAATCTTAGAATATCTGCAGGCTTCAACTGAGGTAAATATCCCTCTTTTATCAAATAATTTCCTAGGTGCTATGCCGTCGGATTCTGAGTTGCTGTGCAATTCACAAGTATGTGGATGGAGGTTTCTTTTTCATGCCACAGAATCTACATTCTTCTTCCTCCACTATTTTGAGCTTTTTCAGGTTTTCGTTCAGGCGGCAATCCCGTTAGGATCCCTGTTAAAACTCTTAGTGCAGTTTTACTTTGACTTATATAGTCACCCATCAGAATCTTTGAGCCCTACTAGATCTTTACAATGGTTATATCTTCTCGTGTCTTCGCCATTTCCTATTTCTTCCAACATTGGTATAACCATGCTGTTATGTGCTGGTACAGAGATTCTCTCGGAAAATATTATAAAGAGCCGTGTACATGATAAAGATCTGGTAAAAAGCAACCGAAAGGTTATCTGTATGAAATAAATTACTAATTCATATTTTATCCACCACGTTTTCAGTTAGCAATCCTCTTCAACTATAAAGGGTATTAGTCTGGTGAAAATTGAAGGTCGAATCCTTCCTCGAAGGCTTTCCTTTTCAATATATATATTTAATTTAATACCCACAAAAGTTACCGCAAAAGGATATAAAAGGTTGTTACGAAAAAAAAAATATAAATAAAATTTTCTGCATTGAAAAATGTATCTGAAAAGAGTGTGTTCCAGAATTTCCTTTTCTTTACTAAATATTGTATTTTATGGAAATCCGAGGTAGTTTCCGCTAGTCTGTATTGTAATGTTAGCAAAAACCGCTTATTCCAGCTAGAGATATATATGCCGATGGGGAGTGTTTGATTAAATTGCTAAAGTAGACAATTCCGAAGCAAATTGATGATTTTCTTTGAACGGCGAGTTGTTCTCTCATCACCTTACGCTTCAGTATACTCCTAGTGTATTTCATTTATTTTCTGGAAGAGAGATTGCGGTTTTCATTACGAAGTTTGATTACTTTTTTGGCGCTACGTCTTATTTAAAAAAAATTTATATAAAAATAAGTCGAATTAGTTGAGGAGAATATTTTATAAATGTTATACGGAGTGTCCAAAGACTGCCCTGCCTAACCCAAACTAGAAAGTGATATAAATGATACTAATATTCGCATTAGACAGTTTCATTTTTGTAATAAAGTTTTGCAAGATGAATAACCTGGAGGGCACTACCGCCCAAAGACGTTGCTCCTACAGGTAGGGTAACAGTACGGATACCTAAAGAACATCTTGATGTTGAAGACTCGACAAGAAAATGAGGGAATAGACGCTGATGATTGGAACGTCTTCAATGTCAAGAATGATCCAAAGGACGCCATTCTGATCGTGGGAATGGACGAGGACTTCCTGAAGGGAAGAGTATAAACTAGACCTTGGCCTCGAACCAAAACCCAAAAATGTTGCGGGTACTTCAAATAAACCTGCAGCATAATAAGATGTAAGTGTTCGAAATGTGCTCCGTCTACTTCCTGACAGTAATACATCCTATTAGTAAACTCTTGTCGTACTCGTTCGAATGTGTCAGCTGAAATTGCATTGCATTCTTCAATAATTCTTTCTTTCAAAACGCCAATGCTATCTGGTGCCGTAGTATAAACCTTGGATTTCAAGTACCCCCATAGAAAAAATCTAATGGTGTCAGTGACCGAGGTGGCCATTCTATAGAACCTCGCCGGCCGATCCATCTACATCGATATTCTTCATCCAGGTAACGTCTTACTGCACCATAATAATGTGCAGGAGCACCATCTTGTTGAAATGTTATTTCCAGATGGCCGAATTCATCTGGATTGTCTTCCAGAATTTAAAGAAATAACGGCTCAATTGCATTTTGTAACATCTCCAGATACACTTCACCGCTTAAATTTGAATTTAGGAAAACAGGACCAACTATGTGGTTTCCCAAAATACCTGCCCAAACATTGACTTTTTCTGGAAATTGGGTATGTTGTTCACGAAAGGTGTGAGGATTTGTGTCACTCCAATACCTTACATTTTGTGTATTCACATTTCCATTGAGGCAAAAAGTACTTTCGTCACTAAAACAAATTGTTTTTGTGTAATGTGGGTTTTGACTAATTTTATTTGTCATACATTCACAGAATTCGAGTCTTCTGTCGGGGTCGTCATCCGAAAGGTGGTGAATCATTTTCAACTTGTATGGATGAAATTTATTTTTAGCCAACACTCTCTGTACTGTACTTTTACTTACTTCACAGATAGACGCAACTTTAGTTGAAGAGGAAGTAGGGTTTACTACAATTTCAGCAACTATATCAATTTTTTTATCATCACTAAATGTTGGTCGACCAGATCGTTTGGCATCTTGAACACTACCTGTTGCTTCAAACTTGTGAAGAAGCTCCCTTAAATAAGTTCTCGAGATAGGGCGATCTTGGTATCTCTCATTAAATAAACGTTCTCAACATGGAGATTCTTCTTTCCAGATTCACCAATTATAAATTAGCTGCTACTTTGTCGGCTTGAGTACGTACCATTTTGCCAATGTAAACTCTTAAACGTCTCGTTAAACAATAATAAAATTAAATATTTAAGCTATTTAGAAAAACTTTGCAAAGCAACAAATACTATTAAATTAAAAACGTCAATTTTTTTGACAACTAACCTGAGGTGGACTGAAAAATCTGCAATATTTAAATGTGAAATAATAATTTTAGTATTTATTTAATTTATCCGTCAAAATTAGTTTAAACCCAAACAAAATTAATATGGCTAAGTAGCCAATGTCAATGCCTTTCAAACGAGATATCACTTGCCATAAGGTCCTATTTAAAATTATTGGCCAGATTGGCACTGTGACGTCATCTATTACTATTACGTCACCTGTTACCATTCGTAGAGAAGTTTATTAATGTAAGTGTAGCCGTTCAAAAGATACGAGGGGAGCAGGGGACTTTTGAATAGCACTGTATAACTCAAACTGAGATAATGTAAGAAGTTGCATTATTGTCAGGGACAGATGTGTTGACAGGCGCCAGCCCTCGCAAAACAAATTAAACCGAAATTTGAAAACCTAATAATTAGTCAACAAAAAGCCGATGTAATTTGTATACCTAATAAAGTTCATTATTCAACTCGGTGGAATTAGGTAAGATTAAAGAGAGATTCCTGTACATATGCGTCGACGTACGTATATATATATCTCTTCATCCAAAAGTTATACCAAACAATATTAGATTAAGGAAGTTTGTACTTGGAACTTCTACTCGACAAACTAACTCAATGTTGATAACATTAGGATGTTATGGGCTGCCACTAACGTTATAGTTTCTAAACTTAAGTTACAGCAAGATCTGCAGGTGTACTTATAGAATGGAATATTATATGAGAAGAAACTACTTAGGGGAAATCGCTATATGAGTATGAGAAACCAACGATTCGATAATACCCCGAAGCGTGTAGAGAATGTGTGTGTTTTGCGAAATAAATGAAAAACGATAATCATTTTTAACATAAATCCAATCTTTTTGAACTTCTCTGGCAACGTCGCTTACAATTTACCTCGTAATTTTCGTCGTTGTTTAAAAAATATCAAATTATTCCTGATTTATATTAAGTATATTTCCAAACGATATACGTTATTCAAATAATACCAGTTTAAAGTTCGAAAAGCTCACCCAGTAATTTAGATCTTTTTCCCATTTCGCGAATCATTTATTTTCATTGTTTTAGAGACGGTCGGAGATGAAACCGACTCGGAAAAGCAGTTAGTTTCAATCTGGACAGTTTCACAATAACCCCTAGCATCGATCAAGTCACTCAAAGGGGAATTTTTACTAATAAAAGTCGAGGTTTTGATAAATATACTTTTTACATTCATCAATATAGTTTTGTCACTAAATACAACATCAACAACGTTTGCGGATACAATTTCTAACCTTCTGTAACTCTCAAGTTTCTGTTGTTGCTCCTAGAGTCATTCATCAGTGCCTTAATGAGCACCGGTTAATGATGGAGCCTGTAAGGGTTTTTCGTCAACTCGAATTAATTCCAAACGTTCTCATTTTCAGGTAGCAACAGTGCTGGAGGAATTTCTAGAAGAAAAGCTCACCAAAAAAACCGCAGAAATATGAATAAACGTTGATATGTGACAAATCAGGTAATAAAATGGATTTTCTTTGTTGCACGCCACTGAATTGAAAAAAAAAAGTATCTAAAAATTCACCTTCAAAGCGAGATCGTTTTATCTCGCAAAACGTCTCTGGTTCTCGCGTAGGTCTGTTTCGGAGGTTGATTAGAGGATGAAGAGTTAGATTAGTGCGGTAAGGAGTTAGAGTTAATTATAAACCCACCTGGCACTTGGATAGTTGAGAAGTTTACAAAGTTAAACACGGAAATTCGAAAGTTGACTTTTATGATAAAATAAGTAGGGGACGACATTTTAAAAGGTTTAACTTTGTTCTTCAACAACAACCAACAAATAAACATAATTGTAAAAAAATCAAATTGTAGAGAAATTAATCTTTGACGCACCCTGTATAGAGGATCTCTTTTCCCGATTACGAAGAGTTGATACCAATTTGACAGTGACCAATTGATCTATGACAGTTGGAAAAAAACCGCTGAATAACCCTCCAGATCACTAAGCCTAAAGATTAAGTGGGGAATGGGAAAAAAACACCAGCTTGGTTCAAACAGAACTGGCTGGTAGCTCAATTTGTTGGCAAAAACAATAATCTGCACTGATAGCAGACAAGCTCCACTAGCCTTGAACAGACAACGTGTTACATCAGGGCTAGATAAGAGTGCCATCGAGATTTAGCTAACGCCTCGGTAGATAAGAATATTATACTGAGGTGGGTTAAGAATTCTTGGACCCGGCGACACCTACGGCCTGACGAATTCGACAATTGCGGAACTAGCTAAACGTTACGCTCAAGCTCAATCTCTAAAGAGATGGGACGAAGTCAAGGGAGGCAGTCTTGCCAGGATCACCTTCGGCGACCCTGGAAAGCTGGAGTCGAAAAAATATTTGGCGCTGACCAGGAAAAACCTACGTTTAACGGTAGGATTTCTGGCTGGCCACTGTCAATTAAGGAAACACCGTCATACAATGGGGCTAGTGGACACACCTCTATGCAAGATGTGAGAACAGGAAGATGAATATGTCGGGCATGTCTCGGTGAGTCTTGGCCTACACCTGACGATATAAATATATCTCCTAGTGACCTGTCCACCTTCCTGGAAAGGACAGGATGGACTATGACATAGGAAGACAACTCTTCGGGAGGATATAAAAAGGATCTCATGTGGTCTAAGTGTTGTGGGCCTAACTCTCCCTCCCTACTCTACAGATATAGAACCCTCTGGATCACTCAGGTGTGGTGTAGTGTAACTAATGGCAACCATAAGAAACATTGAAGTTAATTATTTTGCCGATAAGGTTTTTCTCAATTTATTTATAATTATCTCAAGAAAATGCCCCAGCTGATGTTTAAAAAAAATTATCCCTAAAATGTGCTCGTTCCCTTTCAATTACGACGCCTATAAAATCCTGGAATAATGAGTTTAAGGTGGGTCTTCGGAAGCTAGGTCGATTTCCAGTATATGGGATTCGTATATCAAAATGTTTTGATTAAATTTATTTTAGTATCAATAAACGCCAGAGTACGGTGTACAATTAGTGTTGGTATTAAAACTAATTAATATCGTAATTAAATTTTGTTTTCCGTTTTAAATTTCGAGTACAGGGTGTTTGGTTAAAAGATTTGTATATAAAATTGATGTGAGGGATGCTTAAGATCAATAGCAAACTTTTAATTTTTATCTCTTCTAGATTATTAATCTTGTCAGTCCTACAGGTTCTATTCCCTATATAAACGTCGCCGTCAAACTTCATGTCACTTTCCACAACAGCGGTAAAATTAAAGAAAATCATCTGTGTCGACTATGATTGACAGGTTAGGCTGTCTTGATGAGAATATGTGTTTAAGAGCTTCGGCGACTGATTTTAGACAAACTTCATCATATATACATTCTAGAGAAGCCTTTTCGTCTATAGTATGAATTTCTATTTATTAGCTACACCTGTTTCGTGTAACGGAATTTTCAAACATTGACTTCAAAACGATGGATTGAGTTTGCACACACATGATGATGATGATGATGAGGGGCAGTCGATAAATCACAAATCACGTATCCAATTTTGGGGGGGTCAGATCTAAGACTACGTTAGGTTACGTAGTTTCTTGGGGGGGGGGGTCCGATCTAAGACTACGTTAGATTACGTAGTTTCTTAGGGGGTGGAGTGACAGAAAGATACTGTAAACTACATGGGGGAGGAGTAGGTAAAAATATGGACAGCCCCTAAGACATTTATTTAATAAGTTTGTTCCAATATATTTATCAGAATCATTCCCCGACCCAATTTCGTTGAGAAATTTTTGGTAGGAACAGAAATCACGGGTTGGTAACCGTTCCCTGTTACCCACAGAACAATTTTTTTCAGGGGTAAAATGTATGTGACAGTGTGACACCTTCACCGCATATCATGTGCGTTCGATGTTTAACGAGGGTTAATTTATTTGTAAAAATTTCCATTTACCATGGAAGCACGATACAAATTTTGAAAGGGGTTTATCGGATCTGTTAGAAATGTTTCCTACTGCCTCTAAAGACACAATCAAGTGGATACAATAATCAAGCTCCGCCGACCCTATCTCTTCGCTGTTCTTTTTTTTAATTGACTCGAAATAATTTAAAAAAGTCGTGAACGTTACACTCGATTCGAAAAAGTTTTCAATTTATTTCTAAATGAAGGATCTCCATGCGCATTTATTAGATTTTTGGCGGCAGTTATAATACCGGTAGAATTCCTCTTCTTTTTTTTGTGTTGTTGAAAAAAAATCGACAAAAGCCTGACAATTTGATAGATTGATTCTTTCTGTCTGCAAAAGGTGGATAGTAGAAACTTTTCTGAATTTTAACAATGGCTATTATATTCGTATCAAAGTGGATGTAATTAATCAAATATTTATTCGTTTTTATAAGAATTGGAATCGTTTTTTTGGACCATTGTACAAGGCGTAATATTATTTTTTAAAGCCTTATCCTTTGCAGGACCGTCGTGAAGAAATTTCGTGGCTGTGAATCAGTTTATTTGCGATCCTTTAAATTTGTTGAAGGGTTGAAAAGAACCAAACGTTTCGATGGTTTTTTTTTTCATTTTTTCTTCTCGTTTAATAAATTGAGGAATTTACAAAAATGACGGTTTTAATTTTTCGAGAGTGAGTTTTTATCCCCTTTTTTATAGCCAGATGTTGTGTATTATTAATTCAGTTATATTGTTTTCCAGAGGGAATTTTAGGGAGTATAGAATCAACGTGCTCAAATCATAAAGACACTACAGATGGAGACAACAAGCCAGTTCGCAACCCGTCACCATGTAAAATAGATCAGATGTTCAGGCTGTATTTCCCTAGTGACACGAATGCTATAAACAAAGACAGAAAAACCTCTCATCGGTTGTCTCTTTCTTTCTCACCACCGCAGATCGGACGGACATTCCCAGTTACACAGCGGCCTCTATATTTGTGAGTATCTCTATTGGTTAAAAACGTTTTAGGTAGTTGGTGTATGGGAATGATAAAAACGCAAAAAATTAAATAAATAAAACAATTTTATTGGTTACATATACTCTTCCAGAACAAAAAAAGAACTATTAATACTTATATTACATTTTACAATTGAAGTAATTTGAAATGGTATTTTTTTTTTCAAGTCCTATTCGTATTGTCACAAATGTACACATTAAATTTTTGGATAGCAGTCACAAATAGCGTTTTAAAAGTAAATAAATACAAAGCCTTAAATGGCCGAAAGAAAGTCTTATTATTCACATTTTTTTTTAAACACTGTCATTTTTTTTATAAATCTCTGTACACGAATTTTTTTACTAGTAGTTAGAAAAAGTCTCAGGGGTCTCGTTTTTACATTCTGGTCGCCAAAGCTCTCCGCAAATCTGCAACAAAAAGAAAATTTTACTAAATTAATGTAATTATTTCTTTCTATAATTAACAGTGATAGCAAATATAACCATACATATTGTGTTTTTGGATTTTAGGCTTCTGTTTTTGCGATTGCTAATGTTTTTTGCACGAAAAGCAAAAAAAGCGCTATCCCAATAAAATCGTTCTTGTAGCGTGCACTTCACTGGATCCCTGTCTGTGGAGTAAGGAAAGTGAGTTAGGCCCACAGCACCTAGGCCACATGTGACCCATTGTTGTCTTCCTAGGTCATCGTCCATCCTATCCTTTCCAGGAATTTGGACAGGTCACTAGGAGACATCTCCTTTATATCGGCAGGTGAAGGCCAAGACTCGCCGAACACACACTTTCTTATTGACGACAACTCCAGGCACTCGCATAAGACATGACTGACATATTCATCTTCTCAGTATAATATTGTTATCTACCGAGGCGTTTTCTATATCTCGATGGCACTCTGATGTAATACGTTGTTTGTTCAAGGCTAGTAGAGTCACTGGATCCCATTCCTAGTAGACAATAATATTGTTAGAATGTCATGATGAAATTTTATTTCACATTTTACCAAAAATATGGTCTACTATCAAATTTTACAACAAAATTTTGTGCAATCGTAAACGTCAAAATATTATTATTAATTTTCTAGTTGTAGACTAGTATCAGTGATAATGAACACACCACAAGGAACATACAGAAGATAGTAGGTTAGGTTTGGTGGTTGGGTCTATAAGGCCCTCCACTGCGACTCGCAAGAGTCCATTGTGGCTCACTCCTACTCAATTTTCGTCAAACAAATACAGCTTCTTAACAAAACCGATTAGTTTATTTGGTGAATGATATTTCAGGTCCGAGGGCAAGAGAGAATCCCTGCCAAACATCAGATACCTGATTCGAGCCGCGGCGGGGCAGGCACAAATTACATGCTCTGCTATTTCATCATGTTCCAGACAAAGACGGCAGGTCGGATCTTCAGTGGCCTGTTAAAAGGCCTGTTCGACAACGTAGGTCATGCCTGCTATAGTCCAACATTTGTTTGGAGACATTCTTCGAAGGATATATGAAAGACTTTATCTTGGTAAATTATTCCAGAAGTCTAAAACTCTTCTTGCCGTCCAGGTATTCAGTGTTTGTTTGGCAAAACTTATTGCGATGCCAATTATAGGTTCTGGTCCGATAGAAACAGGTGCGGCTCCCTCCCTTGCAAGAGAGTCTGCCTTCTCGTTTCCTTCCATGCCAGAATGGCCAGGGATCCAGACCAGCAATACTTTATTGAGTTCTCCTATTGAGGAGAGTCTTTTTTGGCAGTCTAAAACTAATTTCGACGTTACACGGTGAGAGCTAAGTGCTTTCAAAGCCGCTAGGCTATCCGAGAAAATTTTTATTGTTCTATGTATGAGATTGGCTTGCTCCAAACTCTCCATAAATTTCCGCCTGAAAGGTTGAGATTTCTGTCCTGGGTCTGCGCCCGTATACACCTGCACCAGAGCCTGAGGTTGTTTTTGAACCGTCTGTGTACCAACAGCTGTCTGATCTTAATAGTTCATCCTTACGGAGGACCCATTCATCTCTATTTGGAATTAGGACGGTATAAGGCAGAAGAAGAATTTTAAAAAAAATAGTAGTACAACAAAAATGCTAGAAAAAACAATTTATATCTATTCCATTATTTATTCTATCCTTCTCTGATCATTTTACAGGTTTCCAAGTAAACAATAAAGAGCACGCAGCCTTGTCTGAAAAATTTTGGAATTCTGTGTTTTTTTCTGATGAGACAAGAATTTGTATGGTACGTGATAGTCATGAGTGTGTGGAGAGAGTCAACGAGAGCAGGCCAGTTCGTCCATGTCTGCCCTGTGCTGCCCTTTAGAGGAGGAAATGCATTGTTTTTGGCTGGGATTATGTACAACGGACGCACAGAATTAATCCATGTTCTGGAAACAATGACTGGTGATAGATACCTTAGGGAGATTCTACATCCTCACATGAGGCTATGGCGAGCAACTATTGGCAACGCTTTCGGTTTTATGGACGATAACGCACCAGAGCTGTAAATGAGTATCTAGAAACCGAAGGCATCAATCGCCTTATCGCCAGGTATGAATCCAGTAGAACATGCTTGGGAGATGCTTTCCAGGGCAGTATCAGCCATAGAGATACTACAGATAGAGGCAACAAGTCAGCTCGAAACACGTCAGCATGTAAGAGAGAGATAGATAGTCAGAGATTCAGGCTGTCTTTCTTTAATGGCGTGTATACTGTAGACACAGACAGAGACAGAAAAACCTCTGATCGTCTGCCTCTTTCTCTTTCACCGGAGTTCATACGGGCATTCCCTCTTTCATAGCGGCCTATGGCTTGTTACCTCTTTCTGTAGTATCTCTATGGTAGCAGCACGCAGAAATCTACCCAGGAGTGTACAAGAGCTTGTTCATGCCGCTCAGGAGGAATGACGGAATATCCCGCAAAAGCATATCAGAAATCTGGTTAACAGTATGGATAGGGGTATCCAAGCCTGCATAGATTCTAGAGGTGGAAATACTCTTTATTAAATAATTCTAATTGATTATTTTTCCAAAAAAGTACCCAATTAATTTTCTTGCAATAATACTCTCATATTTTTAGTGAATAATAAAATTTTTACAAAAAACCTTGATGTTTTTTTGAACATAAAACTAATCAATTAATTATTCTCCAATCAATTTTTGATGAAAAGAAAAATACTTTACAAGATATTTTGTAATGCAAAACCTTTGAATCCATGTGTATATATAAATAATACTTATTGCCCCTCCCTAGTACATTAAATTTCGCAACGGCTAATGAAGGAACAAAAAGTTGCAAAAAAAAAACAACAAAAATACAGTCGAACAGAAATATATAGTAATGAATTGGCATCGAATTGTTTTGATGTTATTTTTTTTTATATTTGTGCTGACATTTCCTGGAATTTACGGACTTCAAAAGTTGCATTCGGTATTAGAGAGCTTGGAGAATTTATTGCGAAGCCATGAAAAAAAAAAGGCTCGTTGTGGAAGTAGAAATGAGTGAACACGGTAATAGTTAAAATACATAGTTACATTTTTTTTTTGACTGGAACGGAATGAAATAATTGGGTCGTTTAGGAATTTTTAACTGAAGCCGAGTCTATCCGGCCGACGATAGGGTTAGAATGAAAATTGTTTTCCGCGGAAAAAATAAACACGGAGAAACAGGAATGCGAGAAGAAAAAATAAAATTATTGCTCTTGCATTCTACACTGACAAAATAAATGATTAATCACTCAACTGAAAATATTATTATTACTCACCACGAGCTGACACTATCTATACGGGGTGTCCCAAGATTTTTTTTAGGCTGTAACTCAAAAATTAACGAATAGGTTTATTTGAAAATTGTGTTATCTTTTCGGGACCTACAGTAATTTCATCAGAGGAATACAGGGACGTCATCGCAATGGAACAAATTCAATGGAAGAGTGAGATTAAACTTAGCTTAAATGAAAGGGCTTTTGTATTTCAAATTCAACGGTGTATCACAGTGAATGACGATGAAGTTAGCCGCGTTTGAATTTTGATAAAAAAGTTTTCCGCAGCCTGGCGGGGTCGAGCATGATTTTTTTCTATAATATAGGTCTTTAGCTATTCAATCAAAAATATTAGAGCACGATTAGAGGTGGTAGGAAAGAGTTTGAGGCGATCGAAAAAAAAATCGTGCAACTTGACGTGTTTCGCCTCAAACTTTTTCTTGCCACCTCTAATCATTCTCTAACCCCGCCAGGCTGCGGAAAACTTTTTTATCAAAGATTTTTTTCCAAAGGCGGCTAGAATGTCGCGGCTAACTTCATCGTCATTCACAGTGAGGGTACTTCTGTGAATAATTACACCAAATTTTCAGTTTAATGTTTATTTGCAACAATAACCAGAACAATTTTCAAATGAACCTATTCCTGAGCTACAGCCTGTAAAAAAAATCTTGGGACACCCTGTATACTATTCACCATTGTTCTACATCCCATCCTTAACTTGTCTAAAGCGTTGGTGTGGAAAAAAATAAGGTATTTACCCCTTTTATTTTCCACAAAAAAATACAAACCAGTTTTAAGATTTCTTTTAGTCGCCACTCTAAAAGGACCTCGTTTTAACAGATCCTGTTCGAACTGTGACTGAAAGAAATTTGAAAACAGAGCCATTTTTTCACCAATAATTATTGAATTTAATCTTTAAATGTCAAGGTCGAACTTCCTCCCTTCTGTACGACTAACAAATTGAGCTTTCACAGATATACATATATATATCATTCAATTTTTTTACGTTAAAGTTTTAAGAATTTCTGGCTTGACGCCAGCAAACTCTTGTTCTATTGAAGCTATGTTTCGAAATTGTTAGGAATGCAACGCCAACTCCGTTGTTATTATTATCGAACAGATACCGGTATCGGAAATTCCGTGTAAATCTAAATTTACAATTCCCGATCGTATCAAATCGTTGCAATTTTTTTTTGGAATATTATCGAGAAACATGCAGAGAAAATTCTATTGTAAAAATTTTTGTTTGTCATGAGAAATAGTAGGCCATTTACCATAACAGTGGATATTGAATCCGCAATACCCCTATAAAAAGAAATCTGATGATTGTCAGTTTCTATACCAGTTATCTCAAAGATAGGCCTCGAATTTGGGACACACTGTACATATGGGGTTGTTGTTGTAGAGTAGGGAGTTTAAGTTAGGCCCACAGCACTTAAGCCACATGTGACCCATTGTACATCCTCCCGAGGAGTTGTCTAACTAGGACATCGTCCATCCTGTCCTTTCCAGGAAGGAGGACAGGTCACTAGGAGATATATTTATATTGGCAGGTGTAGGCCAAGACTCACCGAACACACACTCTCTTATTGACGATAACTCCGGGCACTCGCATAAGACATGCCCGACAGATTCATCTTCCTGATCTCACATCCTGCAGAGAGGTGTGTCCACTAGCCCCATTGTATGGAGGTGTTTCCTTAATTGACAGTGGCCAGTCAGAAATCCCACCGTTAAACGTAGCGTTTTCCTAGTCATCGCCAAATATTTTTTCGAATCCAGCTTCCCAGAGTCGCCCAGGGTGATCCTGGCAAGACTGCATCCTTTGATTTCATCCCCTATCTTTAGAGATTGAGCATGGGTGTAACGTCTAGATAGTTCCGCAATTGTCGAATTAGTCAGGCCGTAGGTGTCGCCGGGTCCAAGAATTCTTAGTCCAGCCGCTTCCCTGGCTAAAGAATCAGCAATGCGGTTACCTTTGCTCCTGTCGTGTCCCTTAACCCACCTCTGGATAATATTGTTATCTACCGAGGTGTTAGCTAAATCTCAATGGTACTCTAATACTAGCCCTGATGTCTGTTCAAGGCTAGTAGAGCTTTTGTCTGCTATCAGTGCAGATTATTATGTTTTTGCCAAAAATTCCTTTTCTGGTTAGTTCCTTTGTGGCAATTGAGATACCAGCTTGTTAATTTATTTGTAAAAAAATATCCATCTACCATGGACGTGCAATAAAGTTTTGAAAAGGAATTAATAAAAGTTCCACCTTTGATGGGTGTACAAGATGGGTTAATTGATTTGAGAAAAATCCGTGTTCTCATAGGCGTTCGTCAAAATTTGTATAACGGATACTACCATGGAAGTATGAAAAAATGTTTAAAAGGGATTCATATAATACCAAAAGTTTCCATTTCTATAAACATTTTTTTTTTCCTTCTTGTGGTAAAAGTACGCAATGTTTTCATGTATTTTTATAGCATACAAAGTGTAGTAAAATGCATTCGATATATCCACAATGCATTTACGTCTAGGCAAGTATATGTAGCGAATGGTAAATGGATGAGGACTTTAAGAAAACACAAATGTCAACGGCAGAACGTGTCCCGATACATTTCGGTTCTACCGCCAAACTCGATATTTCTTCAACGCTTCACTGAAAACTACACGAGGTTGTGAAATGCACAGGGGTGTTTTCAATAAATTTTTCATCGGAGTTTCCTTAAAAAAATCGTTGTGTCCACCCCTAAATATATAGAGTACAGTGGAGGAACACTCCAAAGCAGGTACACAGTAAAACGGGCTGAGGAACAAGCTAGTATTATTATTATTATTAAGAACAGGGTGAGTGTTTTCGCAACCTCCTGCACTGCGACCAAATAAGATCTTTTGTGCCCCCCTCTTGTTGGATTCAGGAGAGATCTATGTCATTGACAAAGTCGATCAAGCCCCTGATCGGTAGGTTTAGTAATTCTTCTTCCAGGATGAAAATAAATTCTAAGAATTTCTGTCTTTTGTGGCATAACGCCGGGCAGCTCGTGATAATGTGTTCCATAGTTTCCACCTCTTCACCACAGTACCTACAAGTGTCATCATCCACCAGTCCCATCTTTCTCAGGTGATGCCTGCAGTGGATATGTCCTGTTAGTATGCCGCAAAGTAGTCTTAGCTCCCTTCTGCTTAGTTTTAACACTTCCCTTCCCCTCTTTTTGTTAGGGTTGAGGAATTTCTTTGAATGTTTGAGACCTGTAATAGCATTCCAGGTTCTGTTGATTTCTTTGTTGATCCAGTTGGTAATGACTTTCTGGTAGTCTCTTTGTCCAAAAGCAAACATGGGAGCTGGTCCTATAAAGGACTTTTGTGCACCCTGTTTCGCTTGCTGATCTGCCTCCTCGTTGCCTGCTATACCCACATGCCCTGGCACCCAGACAAGTTCAACTTTATTCTTGTCCGCCAGCTGGTCCGCAAGCTAGTAATTATTACAGGTTATCTAACGGGTCATGCCCCGGTAAAGGATCACCTGCATAAAATGGGGCTATATAACGGGGATCTCAGCTGCAGACTTTGTGGCATGGAGACCGAGACGTAACCCAAATTTTATCTGACTGTGAGGCATTGGACTCAAGAAGATGAGGAGAGGAGACAGACAATCTTCGGAGAGGCCTGAAGCATATGGCATGCATCCAGTGTTGACCTATATCATCTACTCGAGGATTCGGGAATGGCTGGGTGGGTGGAATAAAGGTGGGAGTAGAGTACAATAAGCCAACAGGCTACAGTGCTCCCAGTACTAGAACGGCTCCCAAAAAAAAACCCTAAATATATATAGGAACAAATGTACCGAAAAAAGGTAAATTTGATAAAATGATTTGTCTTTCTCTGAGAAAAGAATATCTCCCATATTGTTTTTTTTCCGGTCTTCCATTCTAACAGGATTTGTTAAAAATTATTATTGCGGGATTCGTCCTTGTATATTTATAAAGGATAATACCTTTACATTCTGTAAAGAGATACGACAAAAGAATATTATACCAGATAAAGCCGATACTGTTTTTGTTTGTTGTTTATTCCTATAAAAACTAAGGAGGGATTTTAATATTTAATACGTTTAAGGTCCTTTGGAAATGTTGGAATTTTTATAATCGAAAGGGCTTTTCGAACCAAACGATTTACACACGCTCGACAAGGAAAATATGAGAAAAGCAGCTTGAAAGAGGGAGAAAGAACAACTGTGCGTGGCCAGCGAGGGCGTGTATTTAGTTCCAGAGGTCGGCCGAATGTCCACTGCCCCCCCATTTGAACTGCTGTTGCCAGAAGCGCAGACTAATTTGTACAAATGATATTTTTGTCTCGTCATCGTTGATTCCTTTTCGAGCTCATGCACTAATAGGCAAAACCAAACACCTCCATCCGGCAACAGTGTCATTTTCAAATACAATGGCATGCGCTTCCAGCGTGATCAACGTTTGTAGCGAAAAGACCTAGGAATAGCAATTTAAATGTGCATTCTCTTTGTAAAGGACACTGTAGTCGGATGGAGGTGTTTGGTTTTGCCTAATAGTGCATGAGCTCGAAAAGGAGGAGTCAACGATGACGAGACAAAAATATCATTTTTTGTACAAATTAGTCTGCGCTCCTGGCAACAGCGGTTGAAATGGGGGGGGGAAAAGATATTTAAAGGTTAAAACTTGTCAAAGCTCAACGGTAAACTAGGAAATTCTTCAATTTCAAATAATATTTTCAATAACTTCTCCCTATGAATAGTATCAAAGCAACCGTAGCTCATTGTACGTATAAGCCGCGTTGATTTCTAGTCGGCCGTGTGGCAATAATGAAGTTACGAGAACAAAGAGAACTTTTTCATGGAAGTTACATTCACTTGTGTTTTAGTGCGAAGCTATCGTGGTGTAGTGTGACAAAGCCAATTTCGTGCTTGTGTGTTACCGTTACAAGAAGGTTGATTAATTAAACTACTTGGGAGTTCGTTAGTGTTGATAAACGAAACACTTTTAAACCTTCTTCCATACGTCGCAGATAACAGAGCTTTGAGACAGTAATTGTTTTGATATACGCATAATGATATTGATTGGAAAGGGAAAACTTGTCTCGTCGAGTTTGGCAATTTTCGGTAGGGTTTGAAGTCGAAACACCACAAGCATTCAAAAGACGCTGTTGTATGATCCGTATAATATACCCGTAGATAACTTGTGACCTGTGAGTACTTGTCGGATCGTAAAACAGCGTCTTTTTTATTGCTTCAGTTTCAAACCATATATAGGGTGTACATAAAGTAACGTAACTTGCTAATATTTCTTATTCCGTTGGGTTTACAAAAAAAAATGTTGAATAAAAGTTTTTTCAAACAATCCAGACCATCTGCATAAGTCGATTAGAAGTAAACAGGGTGCACCGTTGCTCCAAAATAATTAATATTAATTGATACAGTTTTAGGTTTCTCGCCAAAAATTCCAAATTTCGGTAGAAAACTTGAAATTTTTTGCGGAAAACCTGAAATTTGGGCTGTTAACCTAAAATTTGAGTGGGAATCTTGAAATTCTTAACGGGAAACCTGAAATTTTTAGAGGAAAATTTGAAATTTTTGGCGGAAAAACTGAAATTTGGGCTGGAAACCTAAAATTTGAGTGGGAATCTTTAAATTCTTAACGGGAAACCTGAAATTTTTAGAGGAAAACTTGAGATTTTTTGCGGAAAACCTGAAATTTGTGCTGGTAACCTAAAATTTGAGTGGGAATCTTGAAATTCTGAACAGAAAACCTGAAATCTTTAGCGGGAAACCTGAAATTTTTAGCGGAAACCTTTAAAATTTTGGCGGAAAGCTTGAAATTGTTGGCGGAAACCGAAATTTGAGCGGGACACCTAAAATTTTAGTGAGAATCTTTAAATTCTTAACAGGAAACCTGAAATTTCTGGCGGAAAACCTGAAATTTGGAAGGGGAACCTAAAATTTTAGTGGGAATCTTGAAACTCTTAACGGGAAACCCGAAATTTTTAGCGGAAAACCGAAATTTGGGCGGTAAACTTAAAATTTAAGTGGGAATCTTGAAATTCTAGACAGGAAACCTGAAATTTCTAGCGGGAAACCTGAAATTTTTAGCGGGAAACCTGAAATTTTGGCGAAATAGTTGAAATTTTTGGTAAAAACCGAAATTTGAACGGGAAACCATTCAGTTTGGGTATCTATAGAGAATACTCGATAAAATTTGAAGTTTAATAAACTAACTTTCATTTACAGAAATAAAATACAGGGTGATACATTTTAAAAAAAATGTGTAACCGATGTTTTTGACTTTGGACTCGCCCTGTATACGGTTTCTTAGTTATGGAAGCAGGTCTAGTGAATTATGATACTAGAAGACCATCTCAGATGTTTGGTTGTAATATATTAATTTCAAATTGTGCAGTTTAAAGTATAGAATTTAAAATTGAAGTAAAATAGATCGTGTCCCATTAAAAAAAATGTAACTTAGATCTGGCGCGGCGTTCTGGAACACGCTGTACAATTGCGACTAATTTTAGAATATTGGCCTTTGGCTGGCTACAATCAGTGAAAATTTTATTCGAATATCATCGATGGTTTACAAGATCCATAGTTCTGTAAAGGTCAAACTTTTTTTCAATTTCGCTTTACCTACACTTAATGTTGACATTTAATTAATTTTTCATCGGTTATACAGTGTCAAACCGGTGATAGTGACTTTTTAATTTGATTGTTTGATTTGAATTTATATTCTCCAACAAACCGTTTTCACGAATGTCATGGATTTTACCCTTAGTTCCATCAGATTAGCGACGATTCTCATCGATGCGTACCTATATACTATGAACTAAATTATGCAATGTAAATTTCACGGGATTTCAAAAACTGTATCGGAATTTTGAGATCCTTGGAGAAATGATACACACTCGAGATTATGACGAGAAAATGGAATTTCTCTATTTGAAACCGAAAACCACATTTTTTTACCACAACCTTTACGAAGTCAAAACTTCAGTAACGTATCGTAGGCAAATTATTTATTTGAAAAATTTTTCATCTACCATGGGCGTACGATAATATTTTTGTAAGGGGATATTTTTTCACAAAAATTTCCATTTACCAAGGGTAGACGATCGATTGTCTTTTTCACAAGACCAACTACAAGACATACGGAATAGTTTCTTTAAATTTGCCGTAGTAATCGTAAAAAGAGACAACGATATCATTGACGTAACGTGTATAACGAATATAATACATCATTAATTTTTGAAATTTCATAACACCTAAAATACCGTGAGACGGGAATATAACAATGCTTATTTAATATTAATTTTTCGACTTTGTAACTTTTTCACCCAGTATATCGATAGTTTTAATAAATATGTCGATGTTTACCATACAAATAAAATAAATAAAATTGAAAAAGTTAGATTTCTTGTTTAATTTCCAATTCGTAAAAGGCCGACCTTTGGAATATTAGTCATAACGATTATTTCTATTGAGTTTACAGAAGTTTTGATTTGATTCATGTGAATATTGTGCTGACGTAACAATCACGTGATGGTGAAGCTCCACCGTTTCTACTGTACGTTCTTTGCGGCATGTTTATTTGTTTCTAGATATTGCTGGATCACCTCCGAATATTCGAGAAGCTACGAGCCCGTATATAAAACGGACGAATCTAGCGAGACGGCAGAGTTCTAGGAAAATTGTTACTGAAACGTGCACTTGACTGGTTCTCATTTTAATTTGTTGTTAGTAGAAAAATTTTAAATAATTTTAGACGATTTTCCAGTCTCCTAATGTGTATACCAAGTTTTTCAACAGAGTATGTGTGATTTTTCCACGTTCAATTTTCTTGGTGTAAAAATTCTATACACCATGCAATATTACCATTTACTTCAAACCGATTATCTATAGATGTGTTGCTGCAAAGCTACAGCCTCTTTTATATTAAAAAAAAGAAAGTAGTCCAATAGAATCACGTCTGACATCGCTTTTCCGTAAAAAGGGTTGCTGCGATACATTGTTTGTTTTTCAATTCGAACGAAAGCGCAGACTGCATTACCGGGAAATGAAAATAGTTTTGAAATCTAAATTGTGTTTTCTTTTAGAGAGTCGAATAGTTTGACTTTATATAATTTTACTGAATAGTAAAGTGATTATTTGATAGATTTAGAAGGAGCAAAAGAATATCATTTAAATACGTAACTTTTTTGACGATTAGAAGTAAACAGGGTGCACTGTTGCCAAAATAATTAATATTAATCGATACAGTTTTAGTTTTCTCGCCAAAAATTACTAGTTTCGGCAGAAAACCTGGTATTTCGGCGGAAAACTAGAAATTCTTTGCGGAAAACCTGAAATTTGGGCGGGAAACCTAAAATTTTAGTGGGAATCTTGAAATTCTTAACTGGAAACCTGACATTTTTAACGGAAAACTTGAGATTTTTTGCGTAAAAACGAAATTTGGGCGGTAAACTTAAAATTTAAGTGGGAATCTTGAAATTCTTAACAGAAAACCTGAATTTTAAGCAGGAAACCTGAAATTTTTAGCAGGAAACCTGAAATTTTTAGCAGAAAACCTGAAATTTTTAGCGGAAAACCTGAAATTGTTGGCGGTAACCGAAATTTGAGCGGGACACCTAAAATTTGAGTGGGAATCTTGAAATTCTTAACGGGAAACAAGACATTTTTGGCGGAAAACCTGAAATTTGGAAGGAGAACCTAAAATTTGAGTGGGAATCTTGAAATTCTTATCGGGAAACCTGAAATTTTTAGAGGAAAACTTGAGATTTTTGGCGGAAAACCTGAATTTGGGCGGTAAACTTAAAATTTAAGTGGGAATCTTGAAATTCTTAACGGGAAACCTGAAATTTTTAGAGGAAAACCTGAAATTTGGAAGGAGAACCTAAAATTTGAGTGGGAATCTTGAAATTCTCAACAGAAAACCTGAAATTTTTAGCAGGAAACCTGAAATTTTTAGCGGAAAACCTGAAATTTTGGCGGAAAGCATGAAATTGTTAGCGGAAACCGAAATTTGAGCGGGACACCTAACATTTGAGTGGAAACCTGGAAATTCTTAACGGGAAACCTGAAATTTTTGGCGGAAAACCTGAAATTTGGAAGGGGAACCTAAAAGTGGAGTGGGAATCTTGAAACTCTTAACAGGAAACCCGAAATTTTTAGCGGAAAACCGAAATATTTCTGAAATTTAAATTGTGTTTTCTTTTAGAGAGTCGAATAGTTTGACTTTAAATAATTTTACTAAATAGTAAAGTGATTATTAATATCATTTAAATCCGTAACTTTTTTGACATCTGACGTATTGTTGTGTCAAGTCAATGTTCAATCTGTATAGTAAAAGTTTTTTTTCATTTTCATAAGTTGTTCAAATGCTCATTGAATATCTGCGAAACAATTTTCAAAATTTTCCCAACGTTCCGTTCTAAATACATACCAGGAAGTACAATAGTTAATTTTAATAATTTTGAGCAAAAATAAAAATTTTGCCAGAGTCGTAACTGGGGGAAGACGTTTCAATGGAAACTCATTACAAACAGTTGATTATGTTTTTTTGGCATTAATCTCGCGTACCTATTTAATTTGGAAACTTTTCAAAATTATAATTTAAACTTTGTAAAACGCCTCCCTTAGGAATTGTAATTTATTTATACAGGAAAAAAAGTATATTCGAAAAGAGAAAAAATTGTGCTGTTATGCAAACACCTACTAAAATTTAAAAGTTTTGAAAAATTAAAAAAATGCCGAACAAAATACCCTAAGTTGCAAAGTACTCTCTAAGGATGCTTGGGAAATCCCCTGGCGTTATGCATTTCTTTCTGGATATTAAACATTTTGTAGAAGCAGTGGCGTAGAAAATAGAAAAATTTTTGAAGTTATAAATGGAACAAAAAAATACACGCTTGAAGTAAAAAAATAATACAGACTAAAATAATTGAAATTTTGAGTTGAAATTCTAGATATATTTTTTTTCGAGGGATCTCTTTCCAACTTTAATGTCCTGTATCTCAAAAAAAAAGGTATCGGTTAATATGAAACGCCGAAATTAATCCTCATAGTTGAATCTTTATTTTATGAACCATTATCTCGTTACAAATTATCTACCTTGATGAACACCGTCATTTCTCAAACTAGCCTTTTAGATTACAAATAATCTTTGCGTCACGACCGAGGACGTAGAAAGGAGGGAAAGGATGAAAAAAAAAATGGGAAGCGGGATGATCGTTATTTTAAAGGTCATTCGAGTCGAAAGCTGAGGGCACGAATATATGAGATCAATTTATTCTCCTCGAGATGCTGGGTTAGAGAAAAAAATATACATTAGAAACGTTTAGTTCCTAATATCTACAACCATGTATTTTATACAATTTAAAGATTTTTTTTTCATAAAAACTTGTACTAAAGTCAAAAAGCAGATATTTTTTTAAATTCAAGTTCGCTGAAACAAAAGAATGTCACTCCATCATACATACATGGGCAGCTCTACGGAGACTGCACCGGTACAACTGACGGAGGATATCCGAGGTGCCTTAGACAACCAAGAAACTGTAGTATGTGCATTTTTGGACATAGAAGGAGCTTTTGACAACACTCCACATGAAGCTGTCAAGAGAGCATTAAATAGAAGAGGTGTAGACAGCACAACATCCAAATGGATATCGGAACTGCTCACCACTACAGTAGCAGAGACGAGAACGAGCAAAGACATTGTCTCCATCTGCACAACCAGAGGATGCCCACAGGGAGGAGTAGCATCCCCATTAATGTGGAGTCTGACGGTTGACGAACTCCTGTGTGGTTTGACAGACCTCGGAATATCCTGCCTGTATTGTTATAACTGCCAGGGGAAAATTTGAAAACACCCTTTGTGACATCGTACAAAAGGGTCTGAACTATACAAATATTAGGTGTAGGCAAGTGGGACTCAGCATCAACCCCACCAAAACCATCTTGATAGCCTTCACTAAGAAAAGAAAATTCAACCTCAAAACCATTAAACTTGATGGGAACGACGTTAAATGGAGACAAGAAGTCAAGTATCTAAGTTTGACTCTAGACAGCAAACTCCTGTGGAACAAACACGAGAAGGAGATTACATACAAAGCAAAAATGGCTCTAATGTTGTGCAGAAATCTGGCAGGGAGAAAATGGGGTTGTGACCCAAAAATACTGAGCTGGATGTACACTGCCATAGTGAGACCAATCATCACTTATGGAGCCATTGCGTGGAGTAGTAGAACTAGCCTCTTGACGACGAGAGAAAACCTCTCCAAAATTCAAAGACTAGCCTGTATATGCATAACAGGAGCAATGAGTACATGCCCAACGGCAGCAATGGAAGTGATTCTCAACCTCACACCATTACATAGTACCTGGGAGTTTACTGGATAGAAGAGGGTCAGTTACCTAAGTTGAGGCCTGCAGATATCCTAAAATTCCTCCGGGAAATAGGACTAAAGGAGCTACTAGTATGAGACTCTCCTCAGAAACTAAGTAGAAGTAAGGGGGCACAATAGATCTTTTAGGTCTCAGTGAATGTTACCCCAAAATACATACATACATACATACAAAGTGACGCGACGCTACGCTGAATTACCCCGGAAGCTTCCCAAATTCTGTATTTTTGATTCCTATTTCCAATTTGGTTATTTTTAGAGACTTTTCTTACCGTACAAACCCGAATATAAGACGACACCCATTTTTTACCGAAAAAATCAGAATTATTGAAGAATGCAAAGAAGAAAAAATATACAGAAGTATATTATGTAAAAATTCCCAATGGTACTCCATTTTAATCACTAAATATTTCACCAGTAGCATCATCGTCATCGGCACTTTCATCTTCTGGTTCACTTTCTTCACTTGAGTCAACATCACCAGTATTTCTTCCAGCCACAAAATATCATCCTCCATGTCATCCATGCTGTTGGAAATGCAACTGTTTTCCGTATTTTCATCTTCGACAACTACGAAAATGCCCTCGTCGGTAGTTATTTTGTTCTCTTCAATTTTTTTTAAACTTTCATAGTTTTCCCTTGTTCTTTTGGTTAATTATTTTCCAAAGATATTTCTTTTTCGCATGGCGACATCGATTTCCCGTGAGTTAAAAACGAATGGACACGTGCAACAACGATTTTCCTTGACGAACTCAATACTTAAACTCCTTTGTTGACCTTTGTGTAGTGTGGGTCATGCCAGCGTCATCTGTTGGACGATATATAATTTCCTACACTATAACTGCGCTTTGCCGTTGACGAGATATTTATTATAACGACGGTCATTTTAACTAAAGAGATTAATGCTTTGTTGTTGGGTAATTACACCGGTAGATTAGATAAAATATCATAGATATCCATTATTTTGATGAATTGATGTTTTTTATTAAATAGTTACCAAAAGCTACCATATTTTAATCTATATTTCTATAAATTTTATAAATTATCTGGCCTAAACAGTGAGGTTTAAGTTGATAGGTTATTTATGGAAGTAGAAACTACCGATATATTTTCAACTAGTAATTTTTTTATTCAGTTTTATACGTTTTTATTGTCTTTTCCGAAACACCTACAAATTTTATTGTTATTTAATATTCAATAGTTAAAAAAAAGAACCATTTTAAAAATCATATCGTAAGCCTATGGTATTTGGAAATTGCTACAAATTCATCCCCTTTCAAAATTTTGTCGTATATCCATGATACAAAGTTTTTTATAAAAAAATGGATCCCTTAATAAAATTTTATCGTACGCTTAAGGTTGCTGGAAGTTTTTGCTAATAAATGAAACGCTTAAAAACATTTACTACATTTCCATCAACAACATGTGTCATTCAAAGTGTTTAAAAAAAACATCTAAATTGAAAGAAAATGACAAATCAAGTTCCTATGGTTTTGTTCAACACTTTTATCAGCCTTCAGAGTCCAATTTTACCCTAATTACCTTCATACAAACATACATTTCCCTTTGTAATGCTAGGGGTTGGATTTCATCGCAACACGAGTCTGTTGAAAATCATTAATTAGAGAAGGAAGATCTAGAGAGAGAGTTTTGTTTGTCCATAATTATTCCATACATCTCCCGTTCAGGTTTATCTGATCACTATGTAAATGTACCTTAACAGAAAGAGATTTGCCTTTCTAATGAATAAAATATATCTAATGGTATTGTTTGTTGATGATTTTATTAATTATTAATCGATTTACTTTCGAAACGTTAGTTTTAGTTATGTTTAGTATTTTAGATGTTTTCTTGGAAGGTTGGGAAGCTTGATTTTTAATAATATTGAAAGGTATTGAAAAATGGGAGAAATGTTGGAAAATGTTTTAAAAACGCTAAAAGCTGTTGAAAAATTGAGAGAATTGTTGAATAATTTAAAAAAAAACTATTGGAAAATGTTAAGAATTGTTTGAAAAACGTCAAAGTATGTTGGGAAATGAAGAAAAATTAAGGAAAACGTCAAAATACGTTGGAAAAGGAAGAAAAATGTTGAAAAACGTTGAAAATTGTTGAAAAATTGAGAGAAATGTTGAAAAATCTGAAAAAACTATTGGAAAATGTTAAGAATTGTTTGAAAAACGTCAAAGTATGTTGGACAATGGAGAAAAATTATGGAAAATGTCAAAATATGTTGGAAAAACAAGAAAAATGTTGAAAAACGTTGAAAATTGTTGAAAAATTGAGCGAAATGTTGATAAATCTAAAAAAAATCTTGGAAAATGTTAAGAATTGTTTGAAAAACGTCCAAATATGTTGGAATAGGAAGAAAAATGTTGGAAAACGTTGAAAATTGTTGAAAAATTGAGAAAAATCAAGATAAACCCCAAAAAATATTGAACACCATTTGAATATGTTAAGAAATATTGGGATGCATTGAAAAATGGGAAAAATGTTGGTAAACATTAAGAAATGCTTTGAAAATTTCAAAATATGTTGAATAAAGCAGGTTTATTTTAAAAAGTTGTTAAGAAATATTGGGAAATAATCACGTTCATCCCTTCTGAATGCGTGTTTTGTCAACTGATCACATGTGAGCGATGTGGTAGCTGTAGCCATTTTTTTCATCAGTATTGAAATACTCTACGCTACCTATCAATGATGCGGGAAACCGGGAGTGTCGGCGGGAAACCTAAAATTTTGGCTGGAAACTTGAAATGCTTAACGGGAAACTTGATATTCTTAACAGGAAACCTGAAATTTTTAGCGGCAAACCTCAAATTTTGGAGAAAAACTTGAAATTCTTAACGGGAAACTTGAAATTCTTAACAGGAAACCTGAAATTTTTAGCGGCAAACCTCAAATTTTGGAGGAAAACTTGAAATTCTTAACGGGAAACCTAAAATTTTGAGAGGGAAACTTAAAATTCTTAACGGGAAACCTGAAATTTTTAGCAGGAAACCTCGAATTTTAGAAGGAAACTTCAAATCTTAATGGGAAACTTCAAATTATTAACGGGAAGCCTAAAATTTGAGCGGGAAACATTAAATTTTTAGCGGGAAACCTGAAATATTGGCGGGAACCTTAAATTTCTTAACGGGAAACCTGAAATTTTTAGCAGGAAACCTCAAATTCTTAACGGGAAACTTCAAATTATTAACGGGAAACCTGAAATTTTGGTGGGAAACTTGAAATTCTTAACAGAAAACCTGAAATTTTGCTGGGAAACTTGTAATTTTTGGCGAGAAACCTGACATTTTGGCGGGAAACTTGAAAATTTGGAATATGTTAATAAGTTATTATGGAGCAACGGTGCACTTCTAATCGACTTATGCAGATGGTCTGGATTGTTTGAAAAAACTTTTATTCAACATTTTTTTTTCAAACCTAACTGTTATCGAAATATTACCAAGTTACGTTACTTTATGTACACACTGTATAACATATTTTGGTTTGAAGATATTTTAGACATTTTTATCTTCAAAACGAATGAACACCAGTAGGAACTATTGAACTAAATTGTAGTATAGTAGCTTTGTAAATTATATTTTTCATTGTTTCTCCGGGAAATTAATTCGATGCGGACAATTTTGGATTATAATCAAAATTCTGCACGTGCAGTTCCCTCGTAACCAGAATAATCGAAAATGCGAAACACCTTTACATAATTTACATGCCACCGCTGCCGGTCTCCATCAACACAACCGATTGAATTGTTGTCGACGTTAATTCAAATACGTCCAAACGTATTCGGAATTACGCATATGACGTATCGCAGTCTGCTACTTCGCATTGGACGACTGTATAAATCGACACGGCGATGCTTCATACTTAAATCGAAATTAAAATTGAATTAATCTCGTTCAATTCGAACCGGGGTAGTTGTTTGAATTTTCCAAATTTCCCAATAGAAAATGCAAAGCCACTTAACAATAAATATTTGTTTAACTAATTCAAAGCAAATGTAATTAGGTAACTATTGCTGTTTATTTGTACGGGATGTCCCAATAAGAAACATGACTGCTAAAAAGTGATCCAATGTTGCTTTGGCACCATCAAAGTTTCGTTAAAATAATTTAAGAATAGTCAAACTTTTTCTGTTATAAATTTAAGCATGCAAATAATAAATTTTACTTACAAGAAATTAAAAAGCGGCGAAACATATTTCACGTATCTTCATGGTTGTCGAAAATGATTGGTCGGCAGGTTCCTTCACTAGGTGACGGTCCAGGTTGTTGACACGATAATCCAGGCTCACAGGTCCCGCTGAAACCCAAGTCACCTCCACAGGGTTCACCTTCGGTCTTTGCGCATTCTTGACAACATCTGCAACAATAAATATATCTGGATTGGATCAAATGTATCAAAAGAAAACTGGCGAAACGGTTCTACAGATCTTAGAATAACTGTAAATTATAGTAAATGGAATGTAGTTACAGGTAAAAGGTGTTTAATTAATAGAGATATTTTAAAAAATGTAAGAAAATGAAAATAATGTCGAAGAATATAAAAAAGTATTGAAAAATAGGAAAAACAATGGAAAAAATGTCAAAATATGTTGGAAAATTAAGAGAACACTTTTAATTTGTTGATAATTGTTGAAAAGTGAAGAGAATATGTTGAATAATGTTTGAGAATCTAAGTTTTCCACTGTATTTAATGGCTAATTTAATTAAAATCTATATTAATACAGACAATTTCAAAGCAAACCATTAAATTTGTATACCCAACATCAAAGTGATATCTGTTGAGCTTATATCCTGACAGGGTATTTAGTCGAATGCACAATCAGAGGGTGAGAAATAACGGCAGTTGACAGGGTTCCTGATGAGTTCCAAATGAAACAATGTATATGTTAACGTTCGACATTAATGTTTACTGCTTCTTTGGCATTATATTTTAGCCATCTGAGCCTCGCGTTGAAACTAGAACGATAGAAAATCGCTTCTGAGAGATGATATGAAAGAGGATGTAGCGATAGCGTTTTTTGTCTCCAACTATATATAGTGTAAAGTCAATGTTAACAAAAGAAGAACTAAAGAAAAATTTTAAAATGTTAAGAATTGTTTTGGAAATGCAAAAAAACCAAAAATAATTGGAAAACGTTGAAAAATATTGCAAAACGAAGAAAAATCCTTGAAAAGATTCTATAAAATATCGAAAAACGATTGAACATCAAAGTATAATTTTGGCACGGCATTCTTTGAAAGAAAAAAAAATTGAAAGCAATCACGTACCTTTCATCTTAGTACCTTTTTTATTTTAAGGAAACTGTAAGCCATTAAATAACACTGATCCTAATCCTAATTTCACAAATTAATTCGAATTTATATTTTGATTTATTTTTTATTTGTTGTGTTTAGAATATTTACAAACTTATATAAAAAAAAGGATTAAGATTTTTATGTTGAAAATATTAAGGAAAAACTTGAATTTATATGCAGACAAATTTCCATCTCGAAACTGGTCTAAACACGTTAAATCTGAACGAAATTGTTTGAAGTTCCACGCGACCACATATTTTCTAAAAAAATAAATAATGAACGTCGAGTACGTTGCGACTTTTCGTAATTGAAAATCAAAAATTTAGATATTATGTGCTCGGTAAAACTTGGAAAAGCAGTTAACCAAGTTACACACACAAACTTGCAGCTTTTGAACATAGAAAACTTGAAAATAATATTTTCTTTCTATTAGCGCTCTTGAGAATATTTTGAAATTATTAAAAACTTTCGTCACTAAAAAGTTTTACTTGTAAAAAGGGGTTGGAACAGTCCATTCGGTTTCTTTTTTTTGTTTGGTTGTGGTTTCATTTCCCAAGCAAATAACGAAAATAATAATGAATATGCCAAAAAGAAAATACAGAAGATATTGGGACCCACTAGTTTAGCAACCATTTTTTACATTTTTTCAAGAGATACAGTATTTATAATTTTGTAATATTTCGTATCATTTTTTAACAATATTTGATGACAATACTTTTGCATTTTTTTACAATTTTTACAAAATTTTCAAGCTTTTTGTGATATTTTTCAACGTTTTACTCCACTCTCCAAACTTTCACACTTCTTACTCTTTTTTTTATTACACTTCCTAAAATTATCCCCATTTTTTTATTATTTTAACTAATTTTTAACTTGCTTTTCACACAGTTAATTCTGTATATACCTCGACGATACATTTTTCATAAAATCTCCCATCTTTTGTATTAATTCATTCAAAAGCATAACCTTTAATTTTTTCATTAACGTGAAAAAAGGCGAGTCGTATTTTCATTATTTTCGAATTAAATACTTACGATGTCAATCAACCAAAATATTCCAGATAGAATAGAAAGTCGAGGATAATTGCCCTTGAGACTGTTTTAATTATGGAGAGGTTATAGAATAGAAGTCTGTGGGCTTGAGAACAAAATTGTTAGAATATAAAATTTATGTTTCAATGTTTATGGTCTAAACATATTTAAAATCGTCTATTTATAATATTTTTCAATTTTTTTGTGGCGTTTTTAAAACTCTCCAACGCTCTGCACTAGTTTTTTGACATTTTTTTTAAATCCTCCAACATGTTTTGACATTTTTTTGAAATCACCCAACATTTTATGAAATTTTTTAGTATTTCTCTACGTTTTTCTCCATTCTCTAAAATATCGGACACTTTACAACCTCCTCTGATACTCCTTACATATTTTTCAACATTTTTTAACATTTTTCAACATTTTTCAACATTTTTTTACCATTTTTTGCTGAAATTTTTCAACTTTCTCCAACGTTCTGCATCAATTTTCAACTTTCCAAAACAGTTTTTGAATACCCTCCAAAATTTTTCAAAATTTCCACATTTTTCAACAATTTAAAAACTCCCAAAAAATCATCTTCGTACATATCTATGGAAATGTAAGTTTTCTCTATAGTTGGCTTACCTCGCATACCAACATAATCCCAAAATATACACACCCTACACTATATTATTCGAAGATTAAATCGTATTTGATCACAAAATGTACCAACCAACAACGTGTAACTCATAAATACATATCGAATATACGGTTAGCCAAACTTACATTGTTTCATTCTTAGTTCTTGTGTCACATGTAGAATAATAATCTCTGAATCTGACTATCAAATATTATGCATTATTATTTCTGAAAGACGCATAAGCAAATTGTAATCTCGGTTAGTATCGCGGTTGATAACTAGGAGAGATTATACAGTTGGCTGTATTTTATTCCAAAAAGGAATCGCGTTAAATACCGAAGTCATTACTGACATTCAAAGTTAAACGTCTTCAACTAAATAGAAGGGTGTAGAGTTCTATGATCTCAACCATGTCAGAATGAAGTCTTAAATCATAGGAGTAGACAAGGTTTTTTTTTATAATAATAATGATTTAAACTAGAGACGGAGCCAAATCTAATGAATAAGGGGGGTGTTCTAGTAATTCAAACCCTAAATCACGAATTTTTTGCATGGCAACATGAGATTTGTGTCCAGGGGCGTTGTCCTGCAAAAACAAAACACCTTTGGATAGTTTTTCGCGTCTTTTCTCTTCAATTTTTTCCCGTAGAGTGGTCAGTAATGTCGAATAGTAATCTCCAGTTATTGTTCTACCCTTATCCAAAAAATCAATCATGATTACTCCTTGGCAATCCAAAAAAACTGAAGCAAGAACTTTTCCAGCAGATTTTTGGACACGAAACTTCTTAGGTCTTGGAGAACCAGAGTGTCGCCATTCCATCGATTGTTGCTTTGTTTCTGGATCGTAGAAATGTATCCAAGTCTCATCCGTAGTAACAATTCGGTTTAAGAAGTTTACATTGTTTTCAGATCGAGCACAGATCGAACGCGATGCTTCTACCCTTGCACGCCTTTGGTCAACATTCAAACATTTGGGGATCCATTTTGCAGCAATTTTTCTCATGTCCAAATTGACGTGAACTATATGATGAACGCGTTCGTATGAAATATTCAGTGCTTCAGATATTCGTTTTAGCTCAATTCGACGTTCTGATAAAATCATGTCATGAACTGCATCGATATTTTCGGGGACTGACACAGATACTGGTCTTCCCAATCGGTCATCATCTTCAATGGAAAATTTACCTCTTTTGAAGCTTGCAGTCCAATTTTTCATAGATCACCAAGGGTATTAAGCATATCTTCGTAAATCTGCTTACCTCTTAACCCTTTTAAATACAGGTACTTGACGATGGCTCGTTACTCCAATTTTTCGATTTTCACCATTTCGGTGGACTTTTAATTTATTCGTAACTCTGGTTTACTTTTTTTTCAAACTTCACACTGACACTTTTAATAAGTTATTGTTCGTTGCTATGGTAACGCAATATTTTGTTTATGCATGGAACTGGTTAGATATCAATACATCCTCGTAGATCTGCTAAGGTCGCAGTGAGATAGGACAAAGAGCCACTCTATATATTCTAATCTAATGAACCAGTGATAAAAAAAATACAGAAAAAAGTCCAGATGGGAAAAATCAGTTTCTTCAACAGGATTTTATTGGTCCTTCGAGCCGGATATGCACAGATTTTAACGTATCTATCTTTCAGAGCCTACCCTGCTAGAGTACTGAAAGTATAATTAGATTCGTCCATGTATCTTTAATCACACTATATTCGATCATGTGAAGACAACTTGGGGACAAAGCTCAACATAACAACCCTTGTCAATTATACTACTCAAACTTGGAATTGGGGTAGGTCGTAGGTCCGGTGGAAAGTGACAAGAGTCATCTAGTTTAATCAGGGATTGTTTGGGTAAATACTGGCTGTGGGCATTGTAAACAAATAGAAACTTTGACAAGGCACAAACACCGAACCATTGTAAACTATGCATATGCAAATTGACTACTAATGGATGTTCACTGATATTGCGTGTAAATGCAAAAAGCTTTCAAGACTAAATATAATATATTTTGTTTTATTATTAAAAATCTTGGACTTGGGATATTTCTAGCATATTTTGTATGTCGTTTTTAATCCTTATCTGGTGATAACTCTTGTTATTTTATTACAGTGTCTACTTTAACGAAACTAGTGCCGAGAGACAAACACTTTATTGTCCAAATGAATAGAATTTCTCACAAGGTTTGTTCTATATGGATGTTATCACTCTTCTTTCGAAAGGTGTTTGCGTCACAGCGAGATTCATAAATGAATGATGGGTGTAGTTGTCAAATGAGTGTTTTTATTGGTGTACACTTTTACGACTGCATCTGAAAATTTACTCTGAAACAATGCATGGTAACTTATGATTATTATTGTGATCAAACTTTTGTGAATACTTTATTCGATTAAGGCAGAGGTCCCTAAACTTTTTTATAGTTTTTTTGACACATAATATAGTGCTACTCTGAAAAATTTAAATTTCCTGCACAGGGAGATTAAATAAACGGATCGTACATTGGTTGTAAGGAAATGTGGTTACCTATGTTACTTTAGTCGTTTTTCTTATCACTCTAGACTTATTAGTTGGATTTCATCAATATTCTCCAAAATTCAAAGACTAGTATCAATCCTAGACATATTTGATACAATTTTCGACCCTATCTTTATTTATAAACGTTTTTTTTTGGACAAACTAATCAACTCGAGATGCAATTCGAATTTGTTCACTCGTCATAAAAGCGGATTAAAAAGAAACGGATCCTTCTTGGAAAATATCTGGAACACGAACATCGGAGTCTTTCATTAATTTTAATCAGGTATACGGTGCTTTTCATAAATAAATCCCACATAATACCCCACTAACATTCAAGATAATTAATTTCTCTTTACCTATACTTTGAATCATTTTCGCCTTTCCTACGAAGCTCCTTTATGATGAAATATAACGATCGAAAAACTGCTATCTAGTCCTTCTTAAGGAAGATATGTACTCTCTGTCACTGGTTACTGCGGAGGTAAAAACGTTCACGTATACAAAGAACAATTAGAAAAATTTAACGATGTTGTAGAGTAGAACGTTTTAGACGGAAACGTCAATTATATTTTAAGTACTCTTCTCACTTTAGAAGATAGCTGGAAACGTATTAAAGAGAGAGGGGATATTAATGAACGTTTGTATTTTTTAAAATAATACAGGGGCGTCACAAATATTTTATTTTCGTAGGTACCAAGACATTTGCTATTATTGCGAGATTTATAGTGCTAGGAGGCAAAATGTTAGGCTCAGGACGCAACTTCGAGACGCCACCACAGAGGTCGAGAACTATCGATAGCGCTATCGATAGTTATCGATGTTTATGACTATCGAACAGAATCGATAGTTTTGAAAAGTTATCGATAGTGGTATATGAGTGGATACACACCATATCGAAACATGTTTTGATATGAACAAAGGAGGAAAAAAGAAGACGAAGTATCTGTTTTCGAGTTTTATCTCTGGTTTTGTCGTTTTGTGGCATATTTTGTTTTTTACATTTTAACCTCTCACTAACCGTCACCTGTCTGTCCTGTCATATGTCACCTCACTTGTTATTTAATGAAGTGAATTTTACTCTTACTTTTCCAGTTTCTTGTGTTTAAGTTCCACTCACTTTTAGAGTTTTAGTGGTTACTTTTATTTTGCGTACTTTAGTTTTACTGCCTAAGCTCTGACGTCACAGCAGAAGACTCCTCCTATAAACTTTTCCAAACAAATCTAATGCGCGTGCCCAACACAAACCACGTGTGTCCATGTGTCCAAACAACATATGAGATTTTAAATTTACCGTTTGCTATATAGTTATTTATATAGGTATTTTCTTATAAGAACGTCTTGAATTCATCACTTTTTACTTGTCTCTAATACCGATCACTCTCATTTAAAACTAAATCAACAGCTGAGATAATATATCAACAATATCAACACCAAACAGAAAACTTGCGAAAAACTAAAAATCTCACGTGGCAATTCACACTCGCACAGTCGCACTCGGTTTGTTTGGAAAAGTGACGTCAGACTTAGGCAGTCCATTATTTAAAATTACCAGTCTTGCAGAATATCGAAAACTATCGATAATTATCGAAGGTTTAGAAAAAACTATCGATAACTATCGATGGTACGGCTATCGATAGTTCTCGACCTCTGCGCCACCACCACCAAACCTGCACAGTTTTAACCCATCACGATCTCTTAGTTACCATTAAGACTACAACATATCAAAAACGAGAACCAGGATTACCTATAAAATGGTGCAGGGTCCTTTGATTTCTTATTGAACCCTCTTTTATTTACGTCATCTGTTCGAGATCCGTCAAATGTGACAAACGATATTGAATGACAACTACAAAATTCAAGTGACAAAAACACGAGTCTCGAAAATGATGAAATGAAAAAGAGAAAGAAACTACCAAGAACACAATGAAGTCGATGTCTCCTATAAAATCGATACGATTAGTAGCAGATCCTGCGAAAAATTTTGACGAAAGAGACGATAAAGGTGTTGTTACATCAGTACACGGTATTACCAATATTGACTTTCCTAATTTTGCGTATTTCTATAATGCCGTGGAGGGAAGAAAAAAATCTTTATTAAATTACAAAAATAAAAACGTACAAATAGTGACTAGAGGAATAAAAACTATTAAATTGGAAATGCCTGTGTTAGGGTTGGAACACGCCGTTGTTTACCCGAGAAATAAACCTACCAAGTTACCTTTAAAAAAGAGAATTTTTAAAAAAATGTATTTGGAAGATCGATTACCAAATACTAACATACTTAAAAAAATCCAAGAAATAAAAAACGAGAAAAAAGATATTAAAAGTGTAGCTTTTTCAAATGAACAAATAGAAAATATTAGCCAAGAAGAAGTGATACGAACAGCGAAGATTAAAACCAAACAAAAAGTTCCAAGCGACACCTTATTACAACAAAAACAAAGCTCGAAAGAAATAACCAAAGAAAAAGCTTCATCCAATGAAATATTTAAAAACGTATCATTAAAACCATCACTAATACAAGTTACAACTAGCGAATCTAAGAAATTTACCTCGCAAGGAATTCAAATGAAATCTTCTTTCGAGTCGAAGATTCCGAAGCCGACGAAATTTTTAAAAAATTTGATAAAAACAAAGACCGTTGACGAACAAAAAGTAAATGAAATTCAAAGTGAACGTTCAACGCCATCTGTAAGGAGTAGTGTTGAATTAGATAGTGTGGAAACTATTAATAAATTGAAATCAAGGTCGAAAATCAGTCAGACGTTCACGAGCGATTCGGTGACTAGTCAGATGTCACAAACTGTTTCGAAAGGTAGTCAAATGATGGTGGGTACGTCAAAAACAAATCAGAGTGCTGCTAGTACTTCTAATGCCAATGATAGGTTTGTATATTTTAGATATCGAAGAATAAATGAATATAAGCCAACCTCTACACATATCAATACTGCCCGGGCCTGAAAATGGCCCTCAAAACCTAGAAAATTGGGTTTTCAGCCAATATCTCCTAAAATATGGCCTTTAGAGAAATTTCGTTCAAACAAAAAATAAAGATCATTTCATTCTCTACAAAAATGGTCCTTATCATTTCTTCCGAAAAATTGACCGTTTACGAGATAAATGGGTCCAGGCGCAGCCACAATTATGAACTCCATAGCTGAGTGTCCAATAACTTGGGTAAAAATGCATATTTTCTCATAATTCAAAATTCATGTGAAAGAGAAAATCTGCCGCTATCATCCCTTGTCACTTGAGTCACGTTTTGACTCTTTGGCCATATTGAAAAAACGGGTCAAACTTTCTGCTCCGACGCAATTTGGACCTCGCCCGAAATTTGCTCGTAATTTTTTTTCTAGTACACTTATTTACTCTGAATTTTCCGGGATATGGATCCTCGAAAGGTCCGTAAACATCGCAGAAAATAGGGGAAACTAATTTTCTTGCGTTTCACTAAAAAGCTTGGTTGTCCATTTCCAATTTTTCACTGTTTTTTTGAGTCTTGGAAAATTTGCCTACAATGAGTCATAACTAATTTTTTCTTTAATAAAATGGCCCTTCAAGGCATGTCATTTGAAAGGTGAGATTGTCTAGTTTTCGACTGGGCTATTAGTTTTTTTTTGAAAAAATCAGGGATTTCCCATAAAATTAAAAAATGCAGGACCCCGGAAAAACCTCACTTTTTTATTTTGTGGTTGTTTTCTTTTTGCCCTTTATTCTAGGCATTTTTCCACCTTGACCAAAATAAATTCTCACCTTTCCATTCATATATATAAAGTCATACTATTTATTAGAGGGGGGGGGGAAACCCGTGGCACTAAATGTAAGTAACTGTTTAAAAAAAGCTCAAAATTTGGAATTTTTCACCTGTATTTTTTGCAAAAAATATAAATAGTGCGAAAAAAATGATAAGGACCATTTTTGTAGAGAATGAAATGATCTTCATTTTTTGTTTGAACAAAATTTCTCTAAAGGCCATATTTTAGGAGATTCTTCTGAAAACCCGATTTTCCAGATTTTGAGGGCCATTTTCAGGCCCGGGCAGGGTCTTGATATGTACATTTTCAAAAATTTAAGAGAATGTACAAAATTTGGTCAATATGATATTTCACACCCTCTAACGATATTCTATAGATATTTTCAAATTTTTATAAATAAATTATATCGTTTTAATCTTTGAAAAAAAAATATCGCAATATTTGTAATTGTTTATGTATTTTTCTTTTTTTGTGTTACAGGCCGTCCAAAGTAAGAATCAACACATCAGAGAAAAAATTTACAGACATAAAAAAGACCGGCGAAAAAGCCCGGCTGCCTAATAAAAACATCCAGAAAAAATCCTCTGTAGCACCACCAGTCAAGTCAAAAGTAGCCAACAAGCCAATTAAAGAAATAAAAAATATTTTGCAAGAAATTCCAATGATAAAAAAAACTTATACGATTTCGAATAGAAGTTCAAAGAAAAAATAGATTCTATATGTTATAAAACTGTTTTGTGAATAAATGAGTGCTCGTAAAAACAATTTCTTTTCATAAAATAATAATAATAATAGTAAATCGACGAATCTAATTAGACGTTAGAGGATGAAACATAATCTCGGGGGATGCAGACAAATATCAAAAAACACCACACTTTTGAACTTCATATCTTTTTGTAATGCCGGCATAATAACTTTTTCCAGCACCGGCATAATAACTTTTTCCAGCACCGGCATAATAACTTTTTCCAACACCGGCATTTGATGTCATGCAGGTGCTCAAATAAACAAGGCCATTTGTAACATTCTATGTTACATCATCAAACCTCGATTTTTAAATCTCTCAATTAGAATTTGACAGTACAAAAGCTGCCTACGTAGGTGACGAACAAATGGGTCGTAAATAATTCAAAACTCGTTCCAAAGAAGTCAATTTTTAAAACTAATTATTTTAAAAAAAGGGGAAAATAATTTGTTTATTAGATTAGATTGTGGTTAGACTGAAAAAACCTTTTCGTTGTCTTATATTTAATGGTGTATATATTTTTCCCGTTAAAAGGTTGGATATTCCGGAGACGTACAGGACAAATTCTTGGCATCGAATCTAATTTGTGCCATTAAAAAAAATCGAGTCTAACGACATCATTTGCGCGCTTCTACCAGAACGTGATGAGCGTAAGAAGGTACTGAATTAAATGGGTAGTGGAAAGATAGCAGCTCGTGATGCTTATATCAATTTTCACTACTGAATCTACTTACCGAATAACTGTACTCTTTTGAAAATGTTACATTTTTAAAGTCTTGAAAAATGTAGAGCCCTTCGTATAATTAAAGTAAATGTGGGTTATTAATGAATTACTAGAGTCAGAAAAGAATTAATGATAGTTTGAAGCCCACTTCAACTATAGCAATTTTTTCCTGCAGCAGAATTTTATAAAAGTTTTATTACCCGACAAAAGAGACTATAAAATATTGATTGGATGAGCTTTTATCAATTATTTATAGCTATTAAAGAGGTTCCATACGTTGTACGTCTTCTCCAACAGATAATACCGATATTTCTTTTTGGTCATTTTTCATCGACCGAATAGTGTTGTCAGAGAAATAGCGAAGGTTGAAAATTGCAAAAAAAGTATGAGTCACTTACTTTTGTACGAAGATATATTGAAAAATTCTTAGAACCAAACAAAATTTCAATGTCAAAATATTTTATTACACAACATATTCTCCTCTTAATTGGATACATTTATTACAGCGTCCAACGTCTCTAGCCCTTTCAAAAAAAAATGTTTCTTCTTGCTCTGCAAACCAGACCTCCACAGCTTTCATTACCTCCTCGTTGGAGGAAAATTTACGACCTTTTAAACTTTTTTCAGTTGAGGAAAGAGATGATAGTCGGACGGAGCCAAATCTGGTGAATAAGGGGGGTGTTCTAGTAATTCAAACCCTAATTCACGAATTTTTTGCATGGAAACATGAGATTTGTGTGCAGGGGCGTTGTCCTGCAAAAACAAAACACCTTTGGATAGCTTTCCGCGTTTTTTCTCTTTAATCTCCAGTTATTGTTCTACCCTTATCAAAAAAATCAATCATGATTACTCCATGGCAATCCCAAAAAACTGAAGCAAGAACTTTTCCAGCAGATTTTTGGACACGAAACTTCTTAGGTCTTGGAGAACCAGAGTCTCGCCATTCCAGCGATTGTTGCTTTGTTTCTGGATCGTAGAAATGTACCCAAGTCTCATACATAGTAACAAATCGGTTTAAGAAGTCTACATCGTTTTCAAATCGAGTACAAATCGAACGCGATGCACGCTTTTGGTCAACATTCAAACATTTGGAGATCCATTTTGCAAATTTTTCTCATGTCCAAATTGACGTGAACTATATGATGAACGCGTTCATATGAAATATTCAGTGCTTCTGATATCAGTTTTAACCCAATTCGACGGTCTGATAAAATCATGTCATGAACTGCATCGATATTTTCGGGGACTGACACGGAAACTGGCCTTCCCGATCGGTCATCATCTTCAATGGAAAATTTACCTCTTTTAAAGCTTGCAGTTCAATTTTTCACGGTCGCATACGAAGGACATTGATCACCAAGGGTATTAAGCATATCTTCGTAAAACTGCTTACCTCTTAACCCTTTTAAATACAGGTACTTGATGATGGCTCGATACTCCAATTTTTCGATTTTCACAATTTCGGTGGACATCTTTTTTCTTTTAATTTATTGCGTAACTCTGGTTTACTTTTTTTTCAAACTTCACACTGACACTTTTAATAAGTTATTGTTCTTTGCTATGGTAACGCCAAATTTTGTTTATGCATGGAACTGGTCTAGGCTAACTAGATATCAATACATCCTCGTATATATTGGCGATCAAAAAAATTCACTAAAATAAATTTTTAATCTGGATATTTTCAGGTCTGGGCTTAAATCAGGCAAATTTACTACCGGAATTTGAACCTCGGTAAATTATTTCAAGTCTATTCCTCTATTTTTCGTTGCTCTAATTTCCATGTTCCCTAGCTAATCTAAAGCGATGGTGTCTCAATAACTCTGGATCAGTTGCAGATCTCCTGGCACGCAGACCAATACCAAAAAACACCACAATGATTTTTTTCTTGTGAATACAACAAATTCACGAAAGCGTTTTACAGCTCTTTGAACTTCACATCTTCTTTTTGTAATGCCGGAATAAGAACGTTTTTTAACGCCGGCATATTAACTTTTTCCAACACCGCGATTTTTAAATCTATCAATAATTACAATTTTTCGTTTTTCTTTATTGAAAAGGGTGTTTCGTGTGTACGCCACTGTCTTCTATAAATTGTGGCGTCCGTTTTATCCAGTTATCTATTATATAAGCTTATCGGAATTGTTATGATACCATAACGCCTTTTTGGGTTTATCTAGGATGTATTTATAGCTACGTTGTTTTGTTTATATACCTTGATATTTTGGAGGTTATACAGGGTGTCTCAGGACTTCGTACCATAAAGTGTAGAAAAAAAAAGCCTAAAAACAGTCTCTCACATTTTTTCTGGTTCCATTCACATACAAAAACCTATATCAACAAACCGCAGCATCGGGCGATTTTTAAAAATTTACGGTGATGTAAATAGGAAACGTTAAAAATCGTTTAGTAATTATTTCGCAAACTCGATAAATGGCTGAAAATAAAAAAAATACCGTGTATACGGCATAGTACACCACTAATTGGTTTTTATTGGTTAAAAACTAACCCGTTATTATCGCGCAATGTATGGCTCGACAAGGGTAAAGTGCAAATTTATATACAGATATTTTGTAGATTCCTATGGGATTTTTAATATTCCATAATTTTCTTTTTTTGTAACCCTAAATTTACTTTTTTTTTAAAAAAAAATTTTTTTGTAAAACCGGCATAAGAAATTTTCCTAATGCCGGCATAATACATTTTTCTGACGCTTTGTTCTTAATTTATGGTATAAATAATTTTTGAATCGCGCCTCGTGTTTTAAAAGTCCTCAGTTTTCTTCAAGCTTCGAACTGACAGGCATTATATAAAAATAAATGCGTAGTAGAAATACATAATTTCCTTTTTAAGGAATAAAAGAAACTTCAATCCTCAACGAAAACACGATGTGACATGTTGGATAAAAGATATTCCGGAGGTTTTAAATATAAATGAATTAGCTGGCAGAAATCCACTTTTTACTTAAAAAAAAACGTTGAAAATATTCATCTATGTTTTTTCTTCCGTCTTAATTTCAAGTGATACAAAAAAAATAAAGAATGGAAGCAGACAAAAAATCGATAGATTCCTTTTGTCTTTCGAAATTCAATATTTAACCGGCCTTTAGACGTTTCTCAAAAATTACATAACCTAGAATTGTTAAAATTTGTAAAAAGTCTCTCTATTGAATCCCAGTAAAATTATTATACAGGGTGTTCCAAAGAAAACTTGACCCCCCCCCAGAAACACTCAAAACCGTTACTGGAAGACATGTATTAATTGTGATTGAACTGTATTCTTCAGTCCGGGATTAAAGACTCTCGGACGGACTGCACATACCTTGTACTGATGAGGCGCAAATACGCCGAAACCGGTCTGCAAGTTGTGTTCTTCCTTCTAATCGCAAATCAGAATGGTTGGTTTTAAAATATCTTGTAGATATACCAACCCCGTTTGACTTTGGAGTGTAATTCAATATCCGGCGGTGCATATTGCACGGAAAGTAGTTGTTACTCCTTAGTTGAATGGTCACTGTGTTTGAAAAATATTATTTTTCATAAATTTATAGAGTGTTGAATATAAATAATTATTCTTTCGACATCTGTTGATAAATCACATTTTTCAATACGACACTGTAATAAGCTTTATGGTGACGAATATTCATACAAAATTCATACCCAAAAATACAGATTGAAGAAACCCTTATTTTCTGAGTGTTTGTTAAGTTTTCGTGTATAGAAAAATCTGAAGATCTAACAACAAACAACTTGCATTGTCAACTGAACAAAGCGAAAACCAGTTAGTAAGTAATTAAGTCGATGCCGTTACGCAGTGTCTAACTCTTTGAACTTTAACCTGAGAGAGAGAGAGAGTGAGAAAAGTGAGGCCTATGCCCGCGTTTCTACTAAACGACCTACCCGACGTAATTAATTATTCTCAAAGGGCTATTGAAAGTTTCCCTTTTATGTACTAACCATAAAAATGAAATTTTCTATTACTCCTGAGGGGTTCTACAGAACATTTGTGATGTATACAATACCATTTCGGAACGGTACGTTAGTGTTCATGGAGTGTTTCTAAAAACTCTTTTTTTGACAAGATGAATGATTGGGTTAATTTGGCTGAAGTGTATTTTGGTCCTTGGGCGCTCATCCTCTTTAGTACTCGAGAGATTGAATATTAATGAGGCTATCTATATGCCCCTCGATATTCTTTAAACTATAGAAAGAGTAAAAAAATCATGCAAATGGAAAAACCACCCTTTAGGTGAAAATTCCAATATATAAATTTGTGTGGACATTTCTGTTGACTTATGACAAATTGTGGGGTAAAAACCTCAAGATTAATACATTAAAAAGATACATTTGTTTATATTTGAAAGCGAACCCAACATTACATCACATTCCTTAAGGTAACTTGCCGACCCTTTGCCAGATGTCTTGCTTTTCCTTTGAATTGCGACAACTGAATTATAGGACACGATAGAAACGTACAAAATAAAAATGTACTTTTAAGAAATTACATAAAAATATGTTTCTGTTTGAAACTTTAAACGAGAAAAGGGCGGAAACCATTTTACTATCAATTTTACCTGATTTTACTACGAAGTTTCAACGTTCCCAGTTTATTGAAGCTCTTTTCAACTGATATTTGTGTGTGTGCGTACAGATATAATTAAAAACAATATTTTTTGTGAAAATCATGGTTCGTCAGTGCCAAATTTGCAAAAAAAAAACAGTCGGAATTTTCGTAACCTCTCTTTTCACGTGTAAGTGAATAGTTCTATTGGCCAGTGGCACTGTCCGACTAGTCCGACAGTTTCTCCACACTCCTTGAAAGTCATTGATAAAAAGATATGTATGGCGATAGAATGTTAGCCGTCTTTTCGGATAGTTTTATGAACGACTTGCGGACTCTATTTATAGTATTACTCTAAGGTAAAAACAACAATGCGGCGTGAGGTTTTTTAACATTCCCTAGTCTAGGATAAACAAACATAATTTTTACTTAACCAATCCATACAAGTACTTCATTTATCTTTGCCGGAAAATTGTTTGAAAATAACCGCAGTTGATATACTTTAAGAAAAAAATACACAAAAACAAGACGTCACTGCTTCTGGAGACATTAACACTGTTGAGCTCATTCATTCATTCGATTGGGCTGCGCTCAATAGCCCAGGCACTTGAATTGAATCTTTGTACCATTTCCCATGTCCCTCTGTGACCGGTGAGTGATACAGCGTTTTATAAAGCGGGGTTAGAGTAGTGATGGCGATCTGAAATCGTTTAATTGAAAAATCGATTCCTCGGAGGAAATAAATCGATTTTTTAAATCGAATTGTTGTACAGAATCGATTCAATGACTCGATACCCATTCCCACGCCATTTTGGAACTGATCACACAAGAACTCAGTACATTATGATATGATATGAAACTCATCTTGCTACAACCGAGAAATGTCAAGAGAGGTATTTCCTATCTCTGTTAGGTTACATGGCGTTGAAACGTAGATTGCATTTAGAAATTCTTAAATTCGGAAATGGCTTTTTTGGAAATGGATGGTGAAATTAGAGTAAATTTACTAATATCATCTCCGTTTTTTCGAATTGTCTTCCCTATAATATAAAAATCCCATTAGAAAACCTCGATAGCAGATATCTCCACTTTTACGTTGTTTTCCCCCACATCAATAATTTTCTCATCAACTCAACAAATCAACATTAAGCGTATGTACTATAATAAATCGAAAAAGAAAAATCTGCCGACCCAATTTTTCAAGAGCTCACCAATTCATCCCGACAGTCGGCGTTAAGCTCTATAAAATATCGACATATATATAATATATATAAGATCTCGTGTTCCTTCCATTTCCACTCATTTTCCATTTCTATCGAAATTGTTTTGATAATTCTACGTCTAATTGGTAAAGGAAGAAAAAGGCCAACGCGGATTAGCTCTATATTGAAGGATATGGATTCGGGAAAACGTATCGAAATCCACTTAAAATCCCAGAAAAGCATTCGTAAAATTTCATATATTTTTTTTTTATCGAGAAACGTACAAAAAAATATATCTCCAGTTAAGATGATGGAGGAGCATTTCTAATATTGAAAGAAATATTAGAGGGAAGCGTGTTTTAAGAGGATTAAAGTCTGGAGAACTAACAGGCCACTCTATGAATCCTCTACAAAAAAAAGAAATTTTACTTGAATTCAACAATTTTGGATATTTGATAATACATATCAGTTTTATGTTCAATGTTTTGTTTTTAAAATAGAGTAATGTGTACAGAGATAGTCCAGTAAATAAAGGCACCAACCTGTTCATCTCATTATTGTCGAACTTTTTTTTGCAACTTGTAGGTATTCATGTGTAGATTACTCTCTGAACATATGTCCTCCGCGGGATTTGCGGAAGGGGCTGGAAAATGGCCCATGATCCCGAAAATTCAGTTTTTGGCCGATATATCCCGAAATATGCTACTTAGAGAAGTGGGGTTTTGCTAGAAATGAAGTACAGCTCATTACCTACAAAAATGGTCCCCATCATTTTTGTCCCTGGATCAATATTTCTTGCAAAAATTTTCCGGAAACTAAAAAACTTAGCCAAAAATTTTAAAAACCATCGAAAAGAGGACATTTTCAACTTTCCAATGGTGTGCATTAAAGACCGACATTGCCAATCATTGTTTATCAATTTGTGGTAGACCCGAGAATTTTCAGAAAACTCCGGAAATAAAAAAAAACGTCCCAAGAAAAACAAGTTGTTTATAAAAATACACAAAAATTATTTATTCATTTTTTCGGAATACATTCACCTCCTATCAAAGTCCCATTATCCAAAAGGTTTCGGTAAAACTACGCTTAATTTTAAAAATATGAACGGATTGATAAGGGCGGTCAAATATTCAGGATAAATAAAGTTTGGCCAGTTTTTTCAATATTCCTGGAAAATAAAAAAAAACGAAAAAGTTACACGATGTTATAGGTACAGGTCCCTCCTTTCATATGCACTTTGAATCATGAAAAAAGATTCATTTTTACTCAAGTTATGGGCCAATTTGCCCGCCCTCCCATGCCTACATTCACGGAGCGTGCTCCCGGAGACGCCGCGCAGCAGCTCGAAATCCAAGGTACGCTTGGGCCCGTTTATCTCGAAAACGGTTAAACTTTTGACAAAAATGATAAGGATCATTTTTGTAGATAATAAACTGCTCTCCATTCCTAGCAAAACCCCACTTCTCTAAGTGTCATATTTCCGGAGATATCGGCGGAAAACTCAATTTTTGGGATTATTGGCTATTTTTCAGCCCCTTCCGCAAATTTCGCGGAGGACATATTTTCAGAGAGTAATTTACCCGTGAATAACTACAAGTTGCAAAAAAAAAGTCCGACAATAATGAGATGAACAGGTTGGGGGGTTTATAGGTCTTTATTTACTGGACTATGAGATGAGGATTTTAATTTGATAGAGAGTTCTATAAAGTACATTAGAAACACGTTTTCAAATCCATAAATTGACCATAAAATGTATCATAATATGTAGTTTGGCAAGTTTATCTAAAGCTACGCGGCATCGGTAAGGGGCGAGAAAACATGGCGGATATCTGTCATAAACTTACCAATGGCGTACGGTACTTATTTTTATAAAAGTATTAAAAACTATGTAGAAACTGATTTTTGCTTTGCTTTAAAGGTAAGGTATTTTTCAAAACACGGTATTTGTTAAAAACAAATAATGTTAAGAATCATACTTGAATTCAATATGGATACGAAATAGTCTGACACTGACATCTGACATCTGACACTGACAATACCAACGCCACTGGATAATCAATGTCAGTCAATTGACAAAGTGAAAGGGATGAACACACGCACGCGCTTGCCAATAGGAAGTCAGCTGGTCGCTAAACAACGAAGGCCTTTTGATAAATTTCACCAATTGAGTTAGTTCGAAGGGCGTGATTATTATGGTTTTCGCACAACGCTGCCAGAGCTTGAAGAAGCCCATAACAAATTTGGAAAAGTGTTCATCTTTTAATATTCATAAATTGAAAAAATTATGTTAATTGACAAAATCAAAGACAACAAGCACAATAAAGAATTAACGGTTAATCATATTGTTAATACTGTTAATAATAAGAAGTCCATTTTGTAATTATCATCACTACATACTTAGCACTTTATCTTTTTCATAGTTAAACGTGGCAATATCGTTTTTTCTTTGTTAGACCCGGGACTTTTCAGCCCATGAGTTATTATTGAATGTCTAGTTGCTGAATTTTTTCGTAGTGTCAGATAGGGACTAGAATTTTCTAATTTTTGAAACATACAGAACTATTTTATCGTTGAAAAGAATAAAAAAGAGGTAGCTTACATAAAAGTGTAGTGTGACTAGCCCTATAATACGTATCCGACCTCGCTGCACGCACGTTCGAAACTCTTAACCCCTCAGGCACGATATTTCTCAATCGGTTCCTACGGGACTACAACCCTTAATCACGAATGTCGAATATTATGGAATCAGATATATATTGGCTTACCACGCTAGAATAAAGTGTATGCGCGTGATATACAGGGTTAATAATTAAGTCTTTACATTGTATTTTCAAGTAATAATTGTAAAGAAATTTTACATTTGACTATGCCTCGTATACATTTAATTGCCAAGAACAGGTTCCAAGGACTATTAAAATAACAATAATTCATGATTATTTATTTGGATATTATGCAGAAAGCGTTTGTAAGTATTTCCGGGATTAGTTAAACCGCTGGACCAGTTATGAATTGGTCGAAGTGAAATATGGATTTTCCCTCGAGTATGGTACAAACCACTATCGAGGTAATCGATATTTATGGGTTGCTTAACGTGTGAAATTCCAGCTAAATTAGGACTTAATAAGAGACGAGATTCAAAAAAATCTTTTGTCACTTTAGTTGTTCGGTCGTTATTTTTGAATAAACAAAATATCCCAATAAAGTGTTGTCTATACCAGTGACGTATTAAAGATGAACCAGTCTTCACACATTATTACCTACACAATGATTTGGTCGCAACATAAATCAGGGCAAGTACAACGCACAGTAGCGTATATTTCGAAAGGGTTCATTTAAACTATTTTATAAAAAATATTTTTAGATTAAGTGATGTACGTTATAAACTTCACCAAAATGACAGAAGTAGTCCAATGGTGCCAAGCTAAAAATTTACAAACGATTTTACTTATGGCATTTATAGAATATGAAAAATTCTAACCGGAAAAAAACATAGTCAGGCATGACTTATGCGGGTGCCCGAAGTTATTGTCAATAAGAAAGTGTGTGTTCGGTGAATCTTGGCCTACACCTGCCAATATAAAGGAGGTGTCTCCTAGTGACCTGTCCACCTTTCTGGAAAGGACAGGATCAGGATATTAATTCGAAACGAAAATATTTCGGGAATCATCCTCAAAAAAAATTCTCTCCGATTTCGATGAAATTTTATGGAGGGGTGGTTTCGAGGTCAAGGATTCCGAAAAAAATATCGGTTGCGATCTAAAAAATTTTTGACAGATGTTATGCCCGAAAAACTGTCAAACCCAGGAAGACAACTCCTCGGGAGGATGTACTGTGAGCCTAACTCCCTACTCTACAGACAGAACAGAAAATGCTACTAAAATCTTAAATATATTCATCGATTACGATTTTTGTTATACAATTTTTGGCAACATGTAAAAAGAGTCTCGTCTTAAATATGTTGGGGTCAACCAAAATGTAAACAAGGCTTGTCTATCTTTAATACGTCAAACATATAACACAGCAGATCTCATAAAATGTTCACTGTAAAAACCCCAAATTGGCAACAAATAACCTTTCATATCTATAGAATATATTCGATAACAGAAACATAAAATCCGATAACGTCTACTGGAAAATACAATGAAATTTTCTTTCTTTTCTCTTTTTGTAACCATCGACATTTTTCAGAGTTTCTTCTAAGAAGGTGAAAATATAGTCACATTCAATTTCCAGCCCTTATAACACTGCATAAATAACGAGTTCCCTTTTTGCGAAGTCTACCACTTTTATGATGATATGCCTCCAGTGGTAGATTTTAAAATACGATTTCCTCCCACTCCCTTCGTCCGTAGGACTACTCCCGTTTTCTCTTTCAGCATTTTAATCTTGGTGCGAAAAAAAAAATACCTCCTAGAGAGGATATACGAGGGTTGATTTTTATATTTTACATATAGAGTTCGAAAAAAAGAGTATTATTTTTCAAAATATTCTCTACAAAGAGAAATACAGTTCTGCATCCTTTGGGACGAATTCTGGAAACATTTATTCAAAATCTTCTTGGGACTGGAATCTTTGACCACGCAGTTCATTCTTAATTTCTGGAAAAGTTAAATTTCGGGAGGATGGTCCAACAATTCGATGTTTTTTTTTCTTCAAAACCTCAATTGTTTTTCGAGCTGTGTGGTATCTAGCATTGTCTTGGTGGAGGATAAAGGGTTGAGTTATCGAAACTCAGCAATTACTTCCAACCAACAAAACGATATGTTCCAATCAGCAGGAGTTAAATCGGGTGACCTAGGAGGACATTCCAACAACGGTCTTGTCTACCTATCAACCGAGCAGGAAATGATTCGTTTAAAAACCGTCTTACATCGAGAACATAATGTGGAGGTTCCCCATTTTGTTGAAACGCTAGCAAAGCTGTACATCCTCCCGAGGAGATGTCTTCCTAGGTCATCGTCTATCCTGTCCTTTCCAGGAAGGTGGACAAGTCACTAGGAGACATCTCCTTTGTATCGGCAGGTATAGACTAAGACTCACCGAACACACATTCTCTTATTGACGATAACTCCGGGCTGTCGCATAAGACATGCCTGACCGATTCTTCTTCCTGTTCGCGCATCCTGCATAGAGGTGTATCCACTAGCCCCATTGTACGGAGGTGTTTCCTTAATTGACAGTGGCCAGTCAGAAATCCTATCGTTAAACGTGAGTTTTTCCTGGTCAGCGCCAAATATTTTTTTGACTAAAGCTTCCAGGTTGATCCTGAGAAGACTGCATCCCTTGATCTCATCTCACCTCTTTCCACCTTCCTCAGATTAATATTGTTATCTACCGAGGCGTTAGCTAAATCTTGATGGCACTCGGAGGGTGAAAATAAGGGGGAAGGGATTAATGTTATAACGTCTACATTTGAAAAATGTTTTCAGCTTAATTCCATTTTTCGTTTGATCAACAACTTTAAATATTGGGTTTAGGTGCAGTTTTAAACGGAGCGCCATCTACTGTAAAAGACAACTCTCGTACAATCCACCAATATTTCTGTTGTTAATAATCTCGCATTTTATTCAGAAAATAAATAATAGTTCCAACGGAAATTTAAAATAAATATGTAAAATTGTTTCGCAGAGCGTGTCTGCTTCGTAAGGATATATATATGACGGATGCATAATTTTATTGCATTTCCCTCTAGTGTCTTGTTTTCCATAATGGAAAACTCGACGCAGCTTCCTTATGACTTTGACCCAGATTTTAGTTCCCTGCTTTATCATTTTTTCCCGATATAATTTAACGGTAGTACGTTTTTTGACTGGCCTGTTAGAAAAACGCTTCATTTTTACCATTTGCAATATTTAAAATAGTTCTACGTTTTAGCTGACGCCACATTTTCCATTTTCTTACACTTACAATTTTCTTTTTCGCGATAACAGATTTAACGGCAAAGGGTGGTTCAAAATGTATCCTCTGAATTTTATGGAAACAAAAGGAAAAACCCCAGCCATTCAAAATGTACGTTTTATAGTAATTTTTACTGTTTCTTTATCTACTGAGGATATGGGGTTCTTTTCGTTGTTTTTTTTTCAGAATAAGTCTAATCCTCATGAACTCGTGTTTTATTCAATGTAAATAGTGGAAAATTAAAAGGTTGATATAGTAAAAGTCACGAATGTTACTCGTTACGTCATAGCTTATAAACATCCGAATAAGATATACGTACCTTTCAATTTGTTTTAATTGGACATACGCGATCAGTGATATCCACATAAAATTAGAGTGTCTTTGATACACTCAGAGAAGAATGACGTAACGAGAGACATTCGTGACTTTTACTGTATTTTAGTGTTTCATTAAAAAAATATTCAACAAAGGTTTTTTTTTAATTAGCTTTTAACTGAAACATCCTCAAGCTATACACGCGGTTTGGGTTAGAAATTAATTGGATTTTCTTGAAAAGGATGGTTTTTCTTCGTCTTGGAGATTTTCATTGCAGCCAGACACTTTGTTTTTATATTAATTTCGACTTTGGTCAATTTAATGGGATAAAATCTAACATTATTTTTCATCTAGTCACGTTAGAACGTTTTGAAAGCGTACGTTCCGGATCTTTTTAAAAATTAAACTTCACAATATCACGTAATTTTTACGAGAATACTTCAAATCGTTGGTAAGAAACACTTTTCTTTAATTGAAAATACTATACAGGGTTGGGATAAAGTATGGAACCAAATAAATATCTTTTAAACGAATAGAACGATATTTAGGAAAATTTGCAGGTAAATGAAATGGAACAAAATGCACCTGATGTACATTTTTTTGTTGATAATATACTTCCGGTTTAACCGGAAATGCCATCAACTTCTTTAATTTAAATGGGACACCCTATATATTTTTACAGATTTTGAAAGAGCTTGTTATTTTGAAATCATACGTACTGAGTTTAGTGTAAAAATTTTTGTAAAAACGAGGAATATCTCATTGTTAGTTGTCCAATAGACATATCATTATTTTAGAATAATGAGAAACAAAATTACTTCAAATTTTCAAAATGCTCGCCGTTTACTTGCAGACAATATGCCATCCTATAATAACAAATTCTTGAGTCACTCTTTCCAAGACTTTTTCACGTATTAGTTCACATTCATCAATAATTCTTTGTCTCAATTCCTTTAAGTTTGTTGGTGGTCTAACGTAAACACGTGATTTTAGATAACCCCAAAGCAAAAAATCTAACGGGCTAAGATCCGGAGAACGAGCAAGCCACTCTATGAATCCTCTACGTCCAATCCATCGATTTGGAAAATTCGCATCCAGAAAATCTCTAACCCGTCTATTATAGTGGGGAGGTGCTCCATCTTGTTGAAACCAAACATTTTGTGGTAATTGCTCATTCTGTTGAAGTGCAGGAATAATTTCGTTATTTAGTAGATCCAAATACTTGTCACCGTTCAAGTTTCCATCGATAAAAAATGGGCCTATAGGCCTATTTTCGACAATTCCCATCCAAACATTTAACTTCTGTGGATGCTGGGTATGTGCTTCACGAATCCAATGAGGATTCTCATTTGACCAATACCTTGAGTTATGGCGATCAACTGTTCCATTTAAACAAAATGTTGCCTCATCGGAAAAAACTATGTTAGAAGCAAAATTGTCGTCGACATTACAGATGTTCATTAACCGTTCGCGGTCAAAATAACCGTCTGACAATTCTTGAACCAACTGTACCTTACACGGATGATACTTTTCACTTTTTAATATCTTTCCTACAGAACGTCGACTGATACCATGGTTTAGTACCAAATCTGTGGTGGAAGTTTGAGGTGATTCTTCTAAATTGATTGCAATAATTTGTTCAACAGTTTCGTTCGTTGCAGTCCGCGGTCTTCCAGGTTTTAGCAAATTTTTTACCATCCCAGTTGTATTAAAACGTTGTAATGTTTTAGTTACTGTTGAGCGTGATATAGGATTTCTCTCCAGATGCAAATTATTAAAAATATGACACACTTCTTCACGAGTTCTAACACTATCACCATAACCGATCATCATTAAAATTTCAATACGCTCTTTTTCACTTAATTGAACCATTCTAAATTGTAAAATGTATTTCCGTTAATTAGAATTTGACACTTGGAGAACAAAAGACGTACTAAACAGTACTCGTTTATTTATTACTATGCGTACAAACAACATCAATTAGTTTATTTAAATAGTTTTTTGCTCTAATGCAAAAAACTCAGAGGAGGTTGATTAAAGTGCTATATTCCTCGTTTTTACAAATTTTTTCACACTAAACTCAGTTTGTATGAATTCAAAATAACAAGCTCTTTCAAAATCGTTAAAAATATTTAGGGTGTCCCATTTAAATTAAAGAAGTTGATGGCATTTCCGGTTAAACCGGAAGTATATTATCAACAAAAACATGTACATCAGATGCATTTTGTTCCATTGCACTTACCTGCAAATTTTCATAAATATCGTTCTTTTCGTTTAAAAGATATTTACTTGGTTCCATACTTCATCCCAAACTGCGAATACTAAACATTGCAACTGTAAATTGCCCCAACACATGAAATGAAATCCCGAAGCTTGAAATGAACATAATGGAATAAATTTAAGTTGAACAGCCAGTGGATTATTATTATAATAAGTAATCTCATCCTCCGAAGCACATTTCTTTCAATATTCATATATACTTATGTGAAATAATCATTTATCAAAAGAAGACAATGGACTCGAGGCAATCCTAGGGAGTTTCGGTGAATAATGAACTCCTTAGAATCGGCGAATCTCTAGCGTCGCCAGATTTTCTAAGGGAAAAATGATGAAAAATAAAAAGTTTTAGATACGTACATGATGAAAAGTTACAAGGCTTTATTTCCCTTCCTAGTCGACGACGGATGTTTTAAAGTTGGAAAAATAGCGATTGTTATCACGTAGATTTTGACTTGAAATATTTTAAATGATAATTTATTATTTTGTGACACTACATTGATATAGTCCAAGAGCTGGCAACGTTTTTTTTGTAATTTTTGCACCGTTTCACATCTTATCGGCGAGATAAAGAAATCTGTAAGCACCAGTAGAGGAAATGTTAATGTAATGACCCATATTTTAATGCATATAAATTTTTTTTTACAAATTGGAATAATATTTTTTATTGAATTTAAAATAGTAATAGTAATATAGTCTCTACAAAACAATTCGCACACGCCCCTGGATGAAATTAATGCTCAGTAACCCCAACTTCTTTAGGTCGTTAAAATTTTTTATGAAACAGTGGACCGCGTTAATAACTGACCAGTTACTTCGTTATATTATGCCAATTACTGGAGATGGACTATTCGATTTCCAATCCACCTGCTGCTACGTTGCCAGCTATTCAATATTTTCTTAAAAATAGTAGCATACATGGTTTTAATTAATTTTTCTTTTTACAGCAATTTCAAGCGGCTTATTCTAATGCTTACTAATAAATTAATATTAGGTATTTTTTTTTTCAATATTTCCAAACTAGTTTTCTAAGAACATCACGAACTAAGGGTTTACTGAAGTAAGGGAAACATTTGTATATTGATCCTGACAATTTTAGAAAATAAATCTGACTAAATTGCTTTATTTTATTGTCGTTACATTCACATTAGAAACACTATACCTTTTTAACACCAAAAGAGTTGGGATTTTCTCAATAAATAATGCAAATTGAAAGAGATGTGTTGTTTTGTGGACATACAGTGTGACCCATTTTGTTTGGAAGCACCCCTATAAAATCCGCATTTTTCAACCGATTTTGATTTAGTCTTTTCTGTTAGATTCAGTATCAAAAACAGTATTTGAGCACAAATTTTCATACCATAATAGCTATTTTCAAGGCCCTCTATGTTAATTTTTCTTTGCCAAAAAAGACGAAAGTATATTAGGCATTTTTTTTTCTCAAATATTACTACACCACTGGATTCAGAATCATCACAAATGAAAACTATCAAAATTTTATAAAAAAAGTTTTATTAACAACAAAGTTATTACTACATGAATTTGGAAAAAGTTGTTTTTTAATTAATTTTTTACTAAGAATGTAGACACATTTTCAAAATGGCAACATGGTAAACTAAAACTAGGACTCAGACATATTGCACTGTAAAAATTCGAAGCCGAAAATTTAAAAGACAGGATAATAGGTCCATTGTTTTTTGAGGGTAACATGAATGCCAATAACTTCATGGAATTCTTGGAAGGTGAGTTCTCCGCAGTGATTGACGAACTGCCACTAGCAGAAAGAAGAAATTTGATATTTCAGTAAGATGGTTGTTCTGTACACTATTCTAGGATTGTCAGGAAGTGGCTTAACGAAAAATTTCCAAATGGTTGGATGAGTCGCGGTAGCGAGTTAATCGAATGGCCTCCTAGATCGCCCGATTTAACTATATTGGATTTTTATCTGTGGGGGCTTTTGACACAAAAAGTGTATAAGACACGTCCAAGGAATAGAGCAGAACTGTGTGACAGAATACGACAGGCGTGTGCTGGAATAACGCCACATGAAATAAAAAAAACGCTAAGACATAGTCGCAAACGATACGAGAAATGTGTGGAAATTAACGGAGGTCTAGTCGAGGCTACAAAAATGTAGAATTAAATTATTATCAAGTAGTTTAATAATTAAAATGTATTATTAGGTGTTAATTTGTATTTTCGTCACATCAGCACAATTTTACATTACTCTCAGAAGCTATAACTCCAGAACGGGTTGAGGTATCGGCTTCGAATTTTTACAGTGCAATATGTTTGAGTCCTAGTTTTTGTTTACCATGTTGCCATTTTTAAAATGTGTCTACATTCTTAGTAAAAAATTAATTAAAAAATTAACTTTTCCCAAATTCATGTAGTGATAACTTTGTTGTTAATAAAACTTTTTTTATAAAATTTTGATAGTTTACATTTGTGATGATTCCGAATCCAGTGGTGTAGTAATATTTGAGAAAAAAAAATGCCTAATATACTTTCGTCTTTTTTGGCAAAGACAAATTAACGTAGAGGGCCTTGAAAATAGCTATTATGGTATGAAAATTTGTGCTCAAATTCTGTTTTTGATACTGAATCTAACAAAAAAGACTAAATCAAAATCGGTTGAAAAATGCGGATTTTATAGGGGTGCTTCCAAACAAAATGGGTCACACTGTATATTCTTCAGACTAATATTTTTTTTATAAAAATCTACTTAAATTTTTATCTCATAATTACCTACAATAAAATATCCGTTTATCCAATTGAAACAGATCCGTTAAGTTCGAGAATCTTTCGATTTGTTCGACGAGCGATTTCGTGTTTCCAAACTGAAAAAAAAAACTTCCAATTCACGAAAAGGGTATCGGATAGAAGTCAATTCTTGGTTAGAACGTGAAAATTCGTTCGACCATCTCAGGTTAGAAATAATCCGTTAAATGAAAAGTTGTGCCCGGCAAAGGTAAGCTTTAAACTGCAATTAAGAGGATTTTACCTGATTCCTCTAATGCCCTGAAACTTTGTGGCTATAAATATTTTGGGACAGAGCCGGATTTCCGAACAAATAGTTGGTGAAAAATTACAATTACATACTAAGCCACGGCGCCAGTTAGTGTATTTGTTCTAGTAGAACGTTTCAAGCAAAAACGATAATATATTATCTAATTTTTTCTATTTTTTAGGTATATATTTTAATTACGGTTCTGTAATTCTTCCACACGCATCGTTTTCGAATAAAACCAGTTGGCGTTTCCAGAAGTTTGAATTATCATCCAAGTCAGCTAAAAAGTTAGTTGTTGTTTCAGCATTTACAAATTGAACTAAAAGTTAAAGAAAACGGAAAACTTGATTTAATAAAAAATAGACAATTAAAACAAATATATAAAAGTCACGTAAACGTAACAGAAGTTCTAGATTTACTTTATAAACATTTTTGGAATAATTAGAATTTTTTAACGAATCTTCGATGGTATAAAATTCTCCAGAAGTGGGTGTAGAATCTAAAAATTTATCTGGAAAAATATACGCAAAATTGCAGATTCGGGGAAAATCATTTTCCAAAAAAACAAAACGACATTTCAGTGATGATATTGTCCTATAGATCCCAAAATTACCGCCGTTTTTCGACTAGAAAATCTGATGAATGTTTGTTTGAAATTGGAGCAATTCATTGTATGGAGAATAATTGGCATTTATTCAACACTGGGTGACCCTTTATCCACCATGAAATAAACGAATTTTTATTATACAGTGATTCATTGCACGAGCTTGATTAAAAATTTTTTTTTGGACGAAATGGTTCAAAATTGAGTAATGTAAGGTTTTGAGTGGTAGAATATTAGGTTTTTGTGGTTGAAAATGGTTGAAAAATGGTTGAAAAATTATTTTTAATAATGGAAAATAGATTTTTCATAAGAATAGGTTTTTTTTATCTTTTGAAAGGTGAAAATAAGGTTTTTGAGGTTCAAAATGGTGAAAAAAGTTATTGATAAGGTTTTTCATAATGGAAAATAAATTTTTTATAATTTATAATGGTGAAAATAGGGTTTTTTATCTTTTGAAAGGTGAAAATAAGGTTTTTCAGGTTGAAAATGGTGGAAAAAGTTATTGATAAGGTTTTTAAAAATGGAAAATAGATTTTTCATAATTTGGAATGGTGAAAATAGGGTTTTTCTATCTTTTGAAAGGTGAAAATAAGGTTTTTCAGGTTGAAAATGGTGAAAAAAGTTATTGATAAGGTTTTTAATAATAGAAAATAGATCTTTCAAAATTTAGACTCGTAAGAATAGAGTATTTTTATGTTTTGAGAGGTGAAAATAAGGTTTTTGAGGTTCAAAATGGTGAAAAAAGGTATTGATAAGGTTTTTAATAATGGAAAATAGATTTTTCATAACTTAGAATGGCAAGAATAGAGTATTTTTGTTCTGAAAGGTGAAAATAAAGTTTTTGAGGTTCAAAATGGTGAAAAAAAATAGATATTTCATAATTTAGAATGGTGAGAATGGATTTTTTTATCTTTTGAAAGGTGAAAATAAGATTTTTGAGGTTCAAAATGTTGAAAAAAGTTATTGATAAAGTTTTTAATAATAAAAAATGGATTTTTCATAATTTGGAATAGTGTGAATAGAGTATTTTTATGTTTTGAAAGGTGAAAAGAAAGTTTTTGAGGATCAAAATGGTGAAAGAAGTTGTTGATTCGTTTTGTAATAATGAAAATTGAGTTATTTAAAAACTTAAATGTTCCAGAACGGAGTTTTTTAAGTTTAAAATGGTAAAAATAATTGCCAATAACGTATTTGAACACTAAAAATGGATTTTTCATAGCTTTAATTGGTAAAAATAGGATTTTCGAAGTTTTGAACTTGTTAAAAGTAAGATTAATATCCTAATTTGATATTTTAACCCGAAACTAAGCACCCCGATGGTTTTATCTGCGAAACTCTAGTAAAATGTTGTGTTTACAACTGGTCGCAAATAAAAAGAATGTTTTATTTTCACAATTTGTTAGATTGTTTGTGTCATCAAATAACCCACCCATATAAAAAAGCTGCAAAAAAACATAAAACGTAACAATATCATAGTTAAAATTTCCCATTTTTCCATGAAAAAAAAAGTATGTAAAAACAAACATTCGAAAATCTCGTAGTAGACAAAATACCGAACACGAAAAAAGCATAATTATTGGAATATCCCACTAATCAGTTTGCTTGTTATCCCGAATATAAATATTCGTTTTAATTTTTTCATATATACGTAATGTAATTATAACTTTCCAACAACACCCAGAAAGAAAACACAATCGTCAGTATACCCTCGTCGATTAGTCCTAAGATAACCATTTAAATTATATGGTGTAAAAGAGTAAAATAATGTGCATTAAATGCTTAAATCTCCCAACTTATTTAAAATGATAAAGGTTAATGCCGTATTTGTGTAAATAGCTTTTACATTGCTGCATTATATTTGCCAATTTTGTAAAGTAGTTATTAAACTGGATATAGTGTATTATCCTTAAGAGATAGACATATGTCATTGCGGACTTTTCTGTAGACCTATAACGTGGTAAAAAAAATCTAAAAATTATTATTTTCCTTCTACCGGTCCTGTTTTAAAAATGTTTTATATTAAAATTCGCAACCCCTGATCCTTTATAAGCTGACACGAGCAAAATTTCGGTAACAACCATTGTTACATGAGTATGTAAATGACTGTACTTAAACCTCTTGCCTAACACGATCGGTATCGGTAGACCCGATTTACTCCAACCCCACCACGATTCTACGCGAGTCCCAAAAATTACATACGACTAAATTAAAATAAAAATCCAATTTAATGTTAATTAGAAAAGGTACCCAGGAGAAATTAATGGCCGTAAAACAATTTTGATTCCATATTAAAAACAGTATCTTTAGAAAATTGATTTCAACGAGAACAGCGTGGGGAAAATGGTATTTTTCGATTTTGAATCAAATAGCATTTAATTGGTGTAATCTAACATTTCCCAGTGGCGTATCTAAGGCAACTGTGATTGAATTGAAAAAAAAACAGAAAAAATAATGTGTGTACGCCTATGGTAAATTTAAATTTTATTCAAAATCCATGATTTAGAAATATTCACAAATAAATTGATCCATTAAGAAAAAATCATCGTACGCACATGATATTGATCCCCTATAAAAAATTTATCACGCGCCTATAATGGAAGGAAATTTTTACAAATAAATTATCCCTTTGAAAGGATATTATCGTACGCCCATGACAGATGAAAAGATTTGCTAATAAATAAATCCCTTTAAAAAATATTATTGTAGGTACACCCTTGGTATAGATTTTTTTTACAAATAAATTGATCCCTTAAGAAAAAATCATCGTACGCATATGATATTGATCCCTTATGAAAAATTTATGGCGCGCCTATAATGGAAGGACATTTTTACAAATAAATTATCCCCTTGAAAGGATATTATCGTACGCCCATGACAGATGGAAAGATTTGCTAATAAATAAATCCCTTTAAAAATATCGTAGGTACACCCTTGGTATAGATTTTTTTTACAAATAAATTGATCCATTAGGAAAAAATCATCGTACGCATATGATATTGATCCCTTATGAAAAATTTATGGCGCGCCCATAATGGAAGGAAATTTTTACAAATAAATTATCCCCTTGAAAGGATATTATCATACGCCTATGACAGATGAAAAGATTTGCTAATAAATAAATCCCTTTAAAAATATCGTAGGTACACCCTTGGTATAGATTTTTTTTACAAATAAATTGATCCATTAAGAAAATATCATCTTACACACATGATATTGATCCCCTATGGAAGATTGTACTCAAAATATTTAAGACGAGACTCTTCTTACATGATGCCACATCGTAATCGATGAATATATTTAAGATTTTATCAGTTTTTTCTGTTTAAACCGTGAGAAAAAAAGTGGAAAATTGGTATGTAGTTTGTACAACCTACAAATTAAAAAAAAAACTTTTGGAAAAACCGTCTAAATCTGTAGTTACTGTTGTGAAGCTGAAAATTGTCTAGAACACTTACTATGAATTTAGATGTTAGTAATATTAATAAAATTGAACAAAAAAGCCTTTCAATATCATAGTGCAAAACTTGTTTCAACTTTAAAATCTATCTATTAAAAAAATAACTTGTCTATGAGCTACGATCTTCGATATAATTTCCACTTATTCAAACGAAAAAATTAATAACGTACATAACTTAATCTAAAAATAATTTTTCTAAAATAGTTTAAGTGAACCCTTTCGAAATATACGCTACTGTGCGTTGTACTTGCCCTGATTTATGTTGCGACCAAAACATTGTGTAGGAAATAATGTGTGAAGACTGGTCTATCTTTAATACGTCAATGGTTTTGCCCCTATCAAAAATATACATTTTTTTTTTCTTTTATCGTATCTGCACTTGTTTTGATTTCACTCCACCGATTTACTCGAGAGCATTTTCCGAACCCGTAAGCTTTTCGAATCGAACGCAAATAAAGTCGAACGTCATTTGCATTTTGTACTTCTTGTAACATTCAATTTGCGTTTTGGAACGGTTTAACTTAGGTGAGAATTTCTACAGAATCGAATGGGAAAGAAGAAGAAAAAAAGCTCGTTTCACTTAGTAAGACACGGAAACTGGTTTACTTTTAGAAAACGTTTTGCGTTTCGAATTTGAATGAATTTATTAATTCTATAACTCTTCCAATAGCATTAAAAAGTGATCGTATTCTTACATACAGAGAATACACAACAATCGCTTTTTTTTTCATTTTTTTTATTTGCCAAGTAAAAGCAAAGTAAACCGTTCCGATCATCCCTTTTCCCACAATAGTATAACCGAGGTCGACAAATATCCTGGAGAGAACAAATACATTCGATTCAAGCTTATGTTTTCGCAAATAAAAAAACTATCGACTCTCTATTTGTCGATCCTCAGTTTTTCCTAGACACAGAACGGAGGAAAAATTAATTTTTCCTTGTTTTATTTTGCTACAAATAAAAAAAAAGTTTTTTCTACGACTGCTATGGAAAATAGCAGAAAATCCCACAATTTACGAGACTACAAAGTATCACTTTGCCTATGCCGTGGAAATGATTTTTTTCCATTTTCCCATTAAAAATATACCACTTTAAAATAGTTAAATTATTCTTTAATTTGCAGTCGTCGAAAAAGTATAGTGTGTAACACGAGGGAAAAGCATTTTTCTCACTAGTTGTTAATTGTTAATTTTTTGGGGAAACCGCTTATACACAAATTCATTCAATTTTAATAAATTCCGTGCCATTATTATCTTCAGCTGTTTGTGGGTATTTCGACTTCGTTTCGACCAGCTGATTATTTTTAATCTGATCTAACTCTGTGGCTGTTTTTTTTTTAACAAAATTACTGTAATGACTACATAAGTCTGTTCCGCAGGAAGTTAATGTCATTGCGGCAAATTTTGCATGCGCCGTACTAAGTTTGTAAAAAGTTCATTAAAAAACTTTTACAGATTTTAATAAGAGCTTTATACCTTCGCCGCAGATATAAAATCAACAGTTTTTGGGAAATAAAAGTCACATAATAAATGACTTCGTTAAAAATGAAGTTTTTTCACCCAAAGAGTAAGATAAGTATAATAAAATAATCATAAAATCAGTAAATTTGGTATTGTTTTTTGAAAATATTTTTTAAATTCATTAATAGAGTCCGACTACAATAACTTTGGGACACCACGTGATTCAACGTAGGGCCGCCTCGAATGCGATGCCGATCTATAATTGGCTGCGGCTTCGAGCCAGCGGCGGAGCACTTTATTTCATATAGCTTCTTCGTGGTGTTCCAAAGTTATGGTCGGACTCTACAGTCCGAGCCAAACAAAACCTACTGTGAAAAATCCAACCGAAACATTAGGAATGGAAGGGGATGAATTTTTTTTGATACACACTGTATTTTATCTATAAAAATCATCGATAAGTAACATAAGCATTTATTATCAGATAAAAAACAGTAATACGAAGAAAAACCGAAACATCTCAATTTACAATTTTTTTTAATAACTCATCATACAGGATGTACAATCCTTTAATGCTGACGTCAGCACCAGATTTTTTTTTTTAAATTTCCTGATTTTTCTTACCGAGGATTCCAAAAATGTATCACAAGATGATTAGAGTCGGTAAAGGGTGGACAAATACGCAAGAGTTATTAATTCCGTATTAATTGTGAATCGAATTTATCATTTATCATATTTAACAAACTAGCTGTTGGTGATTGGTGTTGGCGATAGGATGCGGACTCAACAATATTCAATCTACGGTAGTACCACGGAGTAGCGTAGGCTGTATTTTGTTTCCAAAAAAATTAGAGATCGCTTCGAAAAGGTATAAAAAAATTTGTCATTATTTGTACTCATCATTAATTATTTTAGTTAAATTGAAACACAGGTAGAACCGAAAGATGATAACTTAAGTTTTATCAGTTTTTTCCCAATTAAATAGTTTTATAACCAAGTTAAGAATTATTAGAATCGGACCTTTCGTTTAGAAAGTGCGACGCGTATAAAAATGGTAAAAAAATTAAGCCTCGACAGAGAGGGTCGCGATTTTTTGTCAATAGTATGGTATAGTTTGTCCAAAGGCATATGCAGGTTTTGGATAAACTTATTTTTTTATTTTAATTTGGAGTTCTGCCTGTGCTTTGCCGGAGCTGGTGGTTATAATTTTATTAGCAATCTAAGTAATTGGGGATAAATCATTATCAAGCCTTATCGACTAGGAAGTTTATCTTGAAATAAGAAAGTTTACATGAAATATGTTGGTTGTTTCGAGAAAGTTAAGGTTTCCGAAACTTGGGAAACTATTTAAGTGCCACGTAATTCTACGAGGTAGCTACTAAAGATCGATATTTTAGTAAAAATATAATTACAAAAATCAGCCATCTTAGCACAGACGCCGTTTAGAAGCGTGTGACGTCACGGTTTTGTAAACATCGGTTGTCATTTTATATTTGCTGGTTTTGCATCGTTTACGTGATAAAAATGTGGTTTTTAATGGTGAAAAATGGGGGTTTTTATTCGAAAAAATTATGCTTGTTTGAGGTATGCCATTTTATACAATTTTTTATGGTTAAAAAAAGGTCAAATACTGATTTTTTCAAGTTAATGGTTTTAAAGTGTAAAAAAATAAGTTTTGAATGGTGGAAAATGAGGTTTTGGAAGTTTTGGATGGTAAAGAATGATTTTTTCCAAATTATGTAAGTTGAAAAATGAGGTTTTTAATGGTAAAAATGTTAATGTAATTTGTGAAACTGGTCTATTATAAAATTTGGTAATTGCCGATATTCCAAAGGTCTTTTTGAACATAATAAACAATTTTCTCGTGTATCCTCATAACCCTTCTAACTTCTATGTTTTGCGCGTTTTCCAACCCTCAAAAAGTTTTATAAAAAAATTGAAATTGTAGTATGTACTTACTTGCAAGGGTCCCAGACGACAATTCCCAATCCAGGACAATCAATTTCGTTGATGATTTCGCACTCTCTCTTGTCGCACACGCAAGCGGGGGCGGTCAGACCGCCACAAAAAGCGATGATAGCCACAAACGCTAAGGCGAATACACTATTCATCTTGTCCTAGGGTGACTGTCGGATAGAGTTACATAATTCCGAGTTGTTTTTCCCGTTTTTTTTTTATTTCGGAAACGAAAAAAGGTTATTTTAGTTCTACACGGATTAAATTTTGGAAAATTAAAATGTACGCGTAAACACTGTTTTTTTTTTCACTTATTTTTTATATACACTAAAGTTTCTTCTAATAGAGAAAGCTGGAAAAAAAAAATCGAATTTAGTAAGAGTTTAGATTTTACTATTTTTATAGATATTTCATTTTATTCCTGATGATTCTGGTCAGGATATTATACGTTAGGTTAACAAATTTATTAAAATATGATAATAAAAATTTAATTCCTTAGTTTACATTTTAAAAGCTTAATAAGGTGAAAAGAATGTCGTAAAGTAGTTTTAATTCAATTTGTGATTCTGTTTCAGAAATATCGATGTTTTCGTATTAGGTAGAGTTAAATCCCTACTGCAATAATTTTGTAATAATTCACAAAAAAAAATTTATACGAAATCCAGTTTTTAAAAAATGTAACTCCCGTATTTCAACGCTCTCGCTTTTTTTTATATTCTTTACGTTTAAAAAAAAAGGGTTGAGTTCATTTTTATTCGCTTATAATTAAATCTGTTATTCTCTTTTATTAGTGGAATTTATTTCATTCACAAACGTCATATAAAACCTGTATTTTGAAGTTTAAATTTGCAAAAAAAATTTCTCAAAATGAAAAATTAGACTATTATTTTTTTAAAACGGTTTATAACAAAAACTATACCAAAAAATAAACAACAATTTTCGAAAAATGCATATAACCGTCTCAGTACAAAAGTATTGAATCTTGTATAGTTCTTCCAAAGTTAATGTGATGACCCATATTTTTAATCGCTTTGAAGGAAAAAGCCGCCCAATGGCGTGCATATAAATTCGAATATTGTGAAATAATGTTAATCTACTATATCAATTTGAATGAAAAAATTTAACCTGCATACAAAATTCATAAAATTTGTAATACAATAATAAAGCGCTTTCCTCTAGAACACGGAGTATCTAGAGAAAAGTTTTTTGTATCGTCAACCCAACCATATTTTAAAGGTGGGTGTATATTCTCATACAGTTTTAATTATAATATAATTACCATTACTACTATTTTCTTACATATTAAGTTAAAATGTATTTTATTTTATATATTTATTCATGTAATAAAACCGTAAGGATTGTTTGAATAACAAATAAATGAATAAACACTTCACAACATCATGCGTATCAAACCAAGTTTCGTCTAAATAAATTATAGTTCTATTTGAATCACGGTACCCTTTTGTTTTGCGCAAATACTCCTGTCCAAGTTCAGTGATACGCCGAGATTCCATTATTACCATTCGATTATCTAACTTCTTATTTTTAAATCCACAATTCAATAATCCCGCGCATCATCTTGGACTGTTGTTTCAAATGGTCTTCAAAATGTAATTCTAATTAATTATATTATAAAACTCACCCCAACGTCTATGAACAAATGAATATTATATTAATATCAATTCACTGACGCGACCTAACTATTACACCATCAAAAAGGTATTATATTAATGATACTTTTCTACACTAAATCACCTACACTTTCCTATAAATACCTATAACAATCTACTAAACTCACTCAACCTAGAAATATATATTATATTAAATATTTATTTAAAACAAAATTCACACCCGACACTGAATGATACTAATGGATTATAAGCCGAACCACAACACAATCCCCCCGAACACCCTCAAGACCGTAGAATTTTTTCTGCGAAAATCATCCAACGGATTATACTTCTTATACTACTATACTACTTAATCCAAAAAAAATACTCTGGCACAAAAAGAAACAACGCTTCCTCTGCGTTCCCTACCACAACTACGTGTTAAATTGAAAGAAATATGGGATAGTTTCGCCCCTAAACTCTTTGAAGGCCCAGTAGCTACGCCTTATTAGTTTGTTAAGAACCATTTGTTGCAATATTTAGTTATTAACAAAAAATATTTATTAAAGAATGACAAATTGAAAATGATTTATAGAATTTGACAGTTACGGCAAAAATTCAAACGGTTTTCATTAAACTGGCTGTAAAATGAGACGGGTTTTGAAAAACTTAAATTTTATCTCATAGTATGGGGTTTTAAAACAAGCAACATTTTTTATCAAGAATGACATTTTTCACTAAAACATTTTTACCTAGGATACCCCATCTGTGGACACGCTGTATAGTTGTTTATGCTCGTGTATACAAACCTTGCATAATAAATTGTTTATTCTTTATAATTTTAAATTAACTTCCTCACCTAATATCTATTCCATCCCCCTTAAACGCCCCCCCGAACTGAAAAACTTCCCTTAACCCGACAGAGAGAGAAAAAGAAAAAAAACTTCAAAAATCCATCTCGGCAATTAATCAAATCACTAACTCCCTGCACTTCGTGTAGCAGTAGGGCGATTTCCTCGAGAGTTATTCACGTGTTTTCCGATCGTTTCTCGCACAGAGATTTTCACAGCAAAGCGCTTGTTGAGAAAAACAGAGCTCTACTGGATTTTCTTGCTCTATAGTTGAGCGTGCTTGAAGCTCTATACGAAAGTGGATAACACGCTTGCGTCAAAGATGACCGGTGATGGGTTAACGTGCTGCTTTATGGTTTATTACATTTTTTTTAAATATTTCAATATACAAGGCGATACGTTTTAATAATTGAAATAATTTTTTTTAGAATTCTTTTAAAAATGTTGAAATACGAGGATATATTGAAAAATTCTTAGCCTACTATAGAACCAAACAAAATTTCAATGTCAAAATATTTTATTACCCAACATATTCTCCTCTTAATTGGATACATTTATTACAGCGAACCTGCAACGTCTCTAGACCTTTCAAAAAAAAATGTTTCTTCTTGCTCTGCAAACCAGACCTCAACAGCTTTTATTACCTACTCGTTGGAAGAAAATTTACGACCTTTTAAACTTTTTTTCAGTTAAGGAAAGAGATGATAGTCGGACGGAGCCAAATCTGGTGAATAAGGGGGGTGTTCTAGTAATTCAAACCCTAAATCATGAATTTTTTGCATGGCAACATGAGATTTGTGTGCTGGGGCGTTGTCTTGCAAAAACAAAACTTTCTTTGGATAGCTTTCCGCGTCTTTTCTCTTTAATTTTTTCCCGTAGAGTGGTCAGTAATGTCGAATAGTAATCTCCAGTTATTGTTCTACCCTTATCCAAAAAATCAATCATGATTACTCCATGGCAATCCCAAAAAAACTGTAGCAAGAACTTTTCCAGCAGATTTTTGGACACGAAACTTCTTAGGTGTTGGAGAACCAGAGTACCGCCATTCCATCGATTGCTGCTTTGTTTCTGGATCGTAGAAATGTACACAAGTCTCATCCATAGTAACAATTCGGTTTAAGAAGTCTACATCGTTTTCAAATCGAGCACAGATCGAACGCGATGCTTCTGCCCTTGCACGCTTTTGGTCAACATTCAAACATTTGGGGATCCATTTTGCAGCAATTTTTCTCATGTCCAAATTTACGTGAACTATATGATGAACGCGTTCGTATGAAATATTCAGTGCTTCAGATATCCGTTTTAGCCCAATTCGACGTTCTGATAAAATCATGTCATGAACTGCATCGATATTTTCGGGGACTGACACAGAAACTGGCCTTCCCGATCGGTCATCATCTTCAATGGAAAATTTACCTCTTTTGAAGCTTGCAGTCCAATTTTTCACGGTCGCATACGAAGGACATTGATCACCAAGGGTTTTCATCTATCTAATTACACTTAGTACAAAATTATTCTTCTTCCAGCGAGAGTTTAAAACAAATTCCAAGTTACTTTATCTCCCATATAATCAAATTATTTTAGAGGAAAATAATTGTGAAAAGTGAAACAGTTAAATAAGATAAATACATTTCGTGTTGCGTCCAATATTACTCAAATGAAAGAAAACATTCTGTGTACATTCTACTCGTCGCTGTACAAACCATCTGGGAATATGTAACTTTTCGAAGGAAAAGATAAAAGTTCCAATAATACACAATTTTGTTTGAAATAAGCTCGATACTTTTTTTTCTTCGTTTGGTACAAATAAATTTAAAAATTGTTGCCATAAAAGTGGATTGTTAAATTTAGTTCAAGTTTGACGACTAAAAACAAAAGAGACAATCTAATATGGGTGGCGGCACATGCGGGTAATGAAATGGCTGACCAGTTGGCGAAAGAAGGCTCTAAAGGAGACTTCATAGGTATCGCCCATCTCTATTTGACACATTATTTGACGTACTCCAGAAAGCAATTAATTTTGACGTTAGAATTGTCAATAATACCAAATTATTACTTTCCGTTATACACTCGCATTATTTACTAAACTTTTATTTAATAAAGGGTCGTGTACAAAGCAACACTCTTCCCCAGCCCTTAGTAAAACTTGTTATATAAAAAATATGCAGAATTTGTCGAGGCATCTGATTATAATATTTAATATGCCCCTTAATTGAGGAAATTTTTCACTTCGTGCGTAATGGGTTACTTACAACTCTTGTTACGTAATATACTATTTTCATAAACTCGACTCTTTACTAACATATAAGGAAACAAGCCCTAATTTTGTGTTGTATTTTAAACAATTTCAAAGTTGGAAAGAGAGCCACTGATGAAGGTATATTAAAATACCAAACACGTTACTGTATAATTGTAATTTATGTAATTTTATCATTATTTAAACTATGCGAAACATGTTATTGCGAAAATCTACAAACCTCAAATAATGAAAGACGGCAAATTTTATATATGTGCGAAGCATGTCTCGAATATTATAACTTGTCTGGAACGGCGCGTTACCCGAGAATTTGTAAGGTAATTTTAGAAATTTCCAGAGAAATTTAGCTAGATGTAATCACTGAATTTAACTCAACGCGAAAAATGTCAAGTACATGATTTAATTAACTTTTAATAAAAATATAAAATAAAACTATAATATATTATTACAACATTCGCGATATGATATAAAACGTCGTTTAGTATCACAAAAAAATAGATAAAAGCTTTTTGTTTTGGAATAAAAGTGAAAAGCATGTATTTAACTACCGGTGACATCTATGAAATAACGATAAAACTTCCTGCAACGAAAAACTATTTATCCAAACTGTAAGATAAAGATACCTACCAAAATAGACATGTAACTTACGAAAAATCCCGATAGATGTCTGTAGCGAATGTGTCAAGATTATTTAAAGATGGTAGACAATTAGGTTATCCTAGTGTCACGTATCATTTACTTGATATAATGTGTAGAAATAAAAGTATTACTTTTACTTAATACTTAATAGAAAATGCAATAACTGCCGCACTATTTTTATGTAACTTTACCAGTGTTAATTAGTGAAAATAAGGTGTTGGTGTTTAAAATAAATCGTAAGTTTTTCTAAATAAAGTTGATATTTGATCACTACTACATTCAGTATGAAAATTGAAATATTCTTTATACTTTTATTGAACTTTTTACAAGAAATGAAAATGTTCATTCAAGAATTATCTTTATAGATAATAATATCAATCAAAGTTGATTGAATTGATAACAGTTATCTATAGTACCAGTAAAGTTCTAATTTATATAAATCATCACATGACATTTGTTGATTATTCAAGAAGTTGAGACACGTAGGAAATTTTCATTAATCTGACCTATTTTTCAGTGAAAGTTGTGCAAAATCACTTCCATCATAAAAGAAATCTAAACAAAATATGGCATCTGCTGAAGACATATACAAAAAGCAAAAAACATGCTTACAAATAGCTACTAACGTCACTGAACAAAAACATCATGTATCTAGAGCTAAACGTGGACAAATCTTAGGACATCTTCGAGGTTTTAGAGGATGCACAGTTTGGTTAACTGGTAAGAAACAAAAGAAAATATTCGAATATAAAATTATCAAAACCAACTTTAATTTTATAAATACAAACAAGTTTAATTACAGGCTTATCAGGAGCTGGAAAAACATCCATAGCATTTGAACTAGAAGCTTATTTAGTATCCCATGGAATACCATCCTATGGTCTTGATGGTGATAACCTAAGAACAGGTCTAAACAAAGATCTAGGTTTTTCAAAACAAGACAGAGAAGAAAATATCCGTAGAGTAGCTGAAGTTGCAAAACTCTTCGCTGACGCTGGTGAAATATGCTTGTGTAGCTTTATTTCCCCAAACGCTGAAGATAGAGATGTTGCACGTAGAATTCACAGAGATAGTGATCTCAAATTTTTTGAAGTTTTCATTGATACACCCCTTGAAGTATGTGAACAAAGAGATACGAAAGGTTTGTATCAAAAAGCTAGAAAGGGAATTATAAAAGGTTTTACAGGAATCGATCAAGCTTATGAAAAGCCAGAAAGTCCCGATTTAGTGGTGAAGACAGTAAATTGTTCAGTAGAAGAGTCTACAATGCAAGTTGTTGAGATGTTACAAGAGAACGGAATCATTCCTTTTGTTCAAGAGGATAAAAACAACATTCCTGATTTGTTTATTCCAAAAAATAGACTAGCTAACGCATATGAAGAAGCTGAATCTTTACCTAGATTTGAAATTACAGAATTGGACTTACAATGGTTACAGGTATGAAGTGAAATTTATTTAAAAAAAAAACATTTAAATTCTTTATATTTTCTTAAAGATCCTTAGTGAAGGTTGGGCTTACCCCCTTAAAGGTTTTATGCGTGAAGATCAATATCTGCAAACTCTCCATTTCAACTGTCTTCTTAACGAAGACAGACCTGTCAGTCAAAGCATTCCGATCATTCTACCTCTAACCACTATGGATAAGGAACGGTTAAAAGATTCATCGGCCATAGCACTAACATACAAAGATGAGTTTTATGCTATTCTTAGGAAACCAGAATTTTTCTATTATAGAAAAGAAGAAAGAGCAGCTAGGCAATTCGGAACAACTAATAAGGATCATCCTTATGTTAAGATGGTTTACGAATCTGGGGATTGGTTAGTTGGTGGTAAGTATTTTTTTTTTTTGGTATATATAACTTTACGATTAATAAAATTGATAAATTTCTTAATAAAATGGGTTTTTTGTTCAATTATATCAATCAATTTAAAAAATTAAATAAACAGAAGATGCTACAGTGAGTATATTACACAATATTTGCTTATAGGTGATATAGAAGTTTTAAAAAGAATAAAATGGAATGACGGACTTGATCAGTACAGACTAACACCGAATGAACTTAGAGGAAAATTCAAATCCATGGGAGCAGATGCAGTATTTGCATTTCAACTCCGAAATCCCATCCACAACGGTCATGCTTTACTCATGACCGACACCAAAAGGCAACTACAAGAAAGGGGTTATAAAAGACCAGTGCTGCTTCTTCATCCTTTAGGTACATTCAAAATAATATAAATATCTCATATTAATAAACAATAAACTATATTTTTAGGAGGTTGGATCAAAGATGATGATGTCCCATTACCTACAAGAATACTTCAGCATCAAGCAGTCTTAGATGAAGGTCTTTTAGATCGTAATTCAACAGTATTAGCAATTTTTCCAAGTCCTATGATGTATGCTGGTCCTACGGAAGTTCAATGGCATGCGAAAGCTAGAATGAATGCCGGAGCTAATTTCTACATAGTCGGTAGAGATCCCGCAGGTGTTACACATCCTGCAGGAAAAGATGCAAGTCCGGATGGTAATTTGTATGAGCCTACTCATGGAGGAAGAGTTTTAAAAATGGCGCCGGGTAAGCGCAAAATTAAAGTGTTTTATATTGTTTGTAGAGTATTAATAATCTTTAAGATGCATTTGTTTGATAATTTACTGTATTTTAGAGGATTTACTTTATAGGGTCATAATATTTGTCACTAACCTTGTTTCTAAGTAGGTATATGAAGAAATATTCCTCTGGTGTTTTTGTTCACGCAAATTTTCGTTATTTCACGTAATTTCACTTTCACTTTAGTTCGATATAATTTATAAAAGTCACGATTACGATTACACCACCGGCACACCATTTTAACAAAACGAATAATTTCGTTTTTCAAGCGACTCGGTTTTTTTAATTTACAAAGCCGACTCCACATCAGAGTTTTTTTTGTTTTTTTATCATCAGCCTCAAGTTATGACACTAGTGAACGTTATTTTTAAAAATAAAATCACATACATCATGTGATCGAGATCATTATCTATGATCGAGATATCCAGAAATTGACATGTCTTTGATTAATATTCTTCTTTTTTAAAAATAATAGTCAAGACCAATTAGTTTGCAGTTTATTTTGTGGTTTTTGTACCTTATGACCATCGTAGGCGAAGTCACCTTTTAGGCGTAGATGTAATTCAAATGTTTTGTACCGTTTTACAACAAAATGGCCTATCTCCCCAAATAAATCTTTGATAATTATCAGTTTTTTAACTATTACTGAAAATATTTATGGTAATATAGTATATTTTTAGGTTTACATTCGTTGGAAATAATTCCGTTTAGAGTTGCAGCTTATGATAAGAAAAATAAAAAAATGGATTTCTTTGATGCATCCCGTAAAGAAGATTTCGAGTTTATCTCTGGCACTAAAATGAGATCTTTGGCTAGAAACGGAGACAATCCCCCTAACGGTTTCATGGCTCCGAAAGCTTGGGAGGTTTTAGCGGGGTATTATCAAAGCTTGGCTAATTTTTGACTTTCAGCTACCAGATTTATTATTCACATTTAATCTGATGAAATTTTTTATTATACAATATGCCCTTGTGGATATGATTTATCCATTTTTCCAGTTAAAAATTGGTGCATTGCCAAAAACTACCATTGGTTTGTGAATGCTTTCCAAGTTTATTTTTATGTGATCAAAATTTCTTTTACTTATTGTGTGCCCAAGGCCGTGACGAAAAACCCAGTAGATATTTTTTGTACATCTTTTATTTTCATATATTTACTAGGTACTAATTATTTTAAGGTGAGTGTAAAATTTTTAAAAAGCATTTTAATCTGCCTGAAAAAACATTTTATTTTATACCTGATTATTTCGTACAAAAATACCTCTAAAATTCAAACAAAAAAGTACCAAATTAATCATTAAATTTTACTTATTTTTGAAAATATATTTGCAGATTTACATTCCACTTTAATGTTTATGCTTGCAAACTAATATTTCTAAAGCTTTACTTATATTAAATAGGCAGCTCTTATCCAGTAGCTCGCTATTTTACTTCAATTTATATATATTTTTTAATGTCCTGAGAAACTATATATGTACAGCTCTAAAGAAAAATCTAGAATGGTATTGACATTTGAGGCTATTTTTAATCCATACGATTAAGTATTCTCTGGAACTTCAGTATCTTTCCCACAATACTCATAAAATAAAAGTATTAAAAACTTATGTTTTAAAAATTGTACAATTTTTTAAGAAAACTAATAACATCAGTTAAACTTCAAGAAAAAGCTACCTATGTTGACCATTTGAGCATAACAGTAACTCACATTGATATGATTTAAATCTAGAAAGGTTATTTATTACAATTTAAACCAAACTATCAACATTATTATTATTGAAACATGTATTTACAGTATTATCATTTCATACATTTTTATTTGTATGTTTTGTTTCAAAATATATTTTATTGTACAATGAAAATGTGTTTTTTTTCTACCAAATATCAACAAAATGAAAAATATATGATTTTATTTACCTTGCAATAGAATTATAACAGATTGTAATCCAATAAAGTCGATTCATTTAATAGACTTTTATTTTCTTCTTCGACATATCTCCAACACTCTTCAAAATTCTCATGTAATGATTTTACAAGGTAGGAATCTGTATTGAATACTAAATTTTCATAATTTTGCAAAAAAGCTGTATTTGTTATATTCATAGAACCATTTAATATAAAACCATTTTTTCCTTCTTCATAATCTTTTACCATATATTTATAATGCATTATACTATCCATACTATTTTTGTTACTTATATATAACTGAACAGCAACACCTAAATGACAAAAACATTTTTTCCAAACTTGTTTTTTTTTATTAAAAATAATATTTACAAACCTGTCTTTATGCACTGTCGAACTGAAGTCAAATTATTTTTGCAATGATCAAAATTCATCAATAACCTTATTTTAACACCTCTTCTACAAGCTTCGTTGATAGCATTGTAAACTTTTTGGACAGTAATCATCATATAAGCTATGTCCAAGCTTTTATTTGCAGTGTTTATAAAGTAAATCATTGGTTCATATAAAGGATCTAAACAATTTGTTTCTTTAATGTTAGGAACTATTCGATCTTTATAGGGAGGCCAACCACTCATTCCTTCAATACTTGCATACATAACTACACAATTATGCCTTCTGTTAAATAATAATTGCTCTTCATATTTCAGTTTATATACTTTGTACTTGTTGTACAACATTTTCCATGGTATTATAGCTAGTATCACTAAACCAATCAGTTTGGTCTTTTCTAACATAGTTGTTTACGGATCCTAATATAAATAGTTTATTTAAGTCGGCGGCTTAAATGTATTACACATTTCAAGTAGAAAAAACTAGCTTACTCTGGTTTCACTCTGAGCTGAACAGCGTAAGTAAAAAGAAAAAATTTAAAAAATATTATATCTTTAGTGACAAGATTAATAAAATAATTTCCATATCTTACTACACGACCATATAAATTAATAAAATATTGGTGTTTCTAAATCTTGAGTAATTCGTAAAATATCCCATGAATTAATAAAAATAAAATACTTTAATTTTTAATTAAAAAATTACATGTTTTAATTTGACAAGTAAATCAGCAACGCCAACAATTTCAATATTATTACTGTTTAGTTTAGTTGGTAAGACTGATAACTTAGCAAATGATAAAAAATGTAAAAATAGAGTGGAATTGATGTTTCAAAATTAAAAATATGAAAAATAATTCGTATGAACTATCAACTGCGACTAATTCCTAATGCACCAAAATTATATAGTGGATAAACACCTTTTAATGATACATCCAGTTGGTTATCTATGGATACATCCACAGGATACATCTACTGAAAACACTTGTCAGAAATGTCAAAATTAACGACGTCAGTCATTTTGTAGACATTTTTGAGAACGTATGTAAATGACATTTTAGTTGAACATCACGTTATCATGAATTTTTTTAATAATGTTCTTCATTAAAAAATAAGTTAGTAACAAATCAGTTCTTTTGTAGTTTACTGTGGAGTGTGGAGTTCTGAAGTGTAAATTTTAGAAGTAACATTAATACAAATTCAATAAATTCCTGCCTTTGTTTTGTTGTTGTAAAGAGGAAGTAGATATAGTTGAAAACTGAGTGGTATTTCATTCATTCAAGACGTTCAAGATCACATCAAGTTAGAGAATAATTAATATTACATATCTACGAATTTAAAGCAACGGAGTAAAAATGTGGCAAACTCAATCAGTGCATATTACAACATATAATAAAGAAAACCATACACAAAAGGGTGAAGAAAAAATAACAACCCTTGGGATGACTTCTGCCATTTCAGCTGCAGGTCCTAAGCCAGCAGACTTGATAATATCTAAAGAACTTGAAGAAGCTTTAAAACCATTTGATGTTTTTGAAAGTAAACAAGAGTTGAATAAAAGAATGCATATTTTGGGAAAGCTGTATACTTTAGTTAAGCAATGGATTAAAGAAGTATCTCTAAAAAATAATATTCCAGAAATTGTTGCAGAGAATGTAGGAGGAAAAGTTTATACATTTGGTAGTTACAGATTGGGGGTGAGTAATATATTTTTATATTAAATATATTAAATCAGACAACAAGGTAAGCATTAAATTATTTTAATACCTTAGAGCAATTTATATTTGGTAGCTGTATTCTCATTTTTTCAGGTACATAACAAAGGAGCCGACATAGATGCACTTTGTGTAGCTCCTAGACATATTCATCGAGCAGACTTCTTTTCTTCATTCTATGAATTATTGAAACAGCAACCTGAAGTTACTGATCTTAGAGTAAGTATTGGACAAATATATAAATAAACACACACAATTCTTTTATTTATATTGTGTTTTTTTTAGGCAGTGGAAGAAGCTTATGTACCCGTAATAAAGATGGACTTTGATGGAATAGAAATTGATATGCTTTTTGCACAATTACTACTTAAAGAAATACCCGACTCGATGGATTTGAAAGATGATATGTTGCTAAAGCATTTAGATGCTAAATGTGTTAGAAGTTTAAACGGTTGCAGAGTTACAGATGAAATTTTGAGCTTGGTACCAAATATTGAAAATTTTAGATTGGCTTTAAGAACAATTAAACTTTGGGCAAAACGTAAGTGTGCTAAAATTAATAATGGATTATCTGTGCTGCATTTTCTATATTTTTTAGGACATGGTATATACAGTAATGTATTAGGATACCTTGGAGGTGTTTCATGGGCAATGTTAGTAGCTAGAACTTGTCAGTTATATCCAAACGCTGCTCCATCAACTTTAGTGCATAAATTTTTCTTGATTTTCTCTAAATGGAAATGGCCACAACCTGTTCTTCTTAAACAACCATCAAATGTTAATCTTGGATTTGTAGTATGGGACCCTAGGGTATGTTCAAGTAAAATTGTTTCATTTTTTATTAATTTTTATTTATTTACAGGTAAATATTCAAGATCGGTATCACTTGATGCCCATCATAACACCAGCCTATCCACAACAAAATTCAACTTTCAACGTCTCTCAGTCCACCAGGCATATCATGGTCAATGAATTCAAACAAGGGCTCTCTATTACAGACGATATTATTTTAGGAAAATGCCAATGGGATAAATTGTTTGAACAGCCACCATTTTTCACCAAATACAAGCATTTCATTGTTTTATTAGTCATGGCAGGTAATGCAGACGATCATTTAGAATGGTGTGGTTTAGTCGAGAGTAAAGCAAGATTACTTGTAGGTCAGTATACTATTTATCATTATCTCAGCATTTTTATCTTTATTTAGCATTTTTTTTATATTCACAGGTAATTTAGAAAGAAATCAATATATAACATTAGCTCATATAAATCCAGAAAGTTATGCAATGCTGGAATCGGCTGCAGAACCTAATACTTTGTGTTCAATGTGGTTTATTGGCCTCGAGTTCGCCAAATCCGAAAATCTTAGAGTAGATCTCACCAGAGACATTACTGTTTTTTCAAAACAAGTTATTAATCATGCTGTAGCTATAAATATGTGGAAAGATGGAATGAGGTGAGTATTCAGTGAAATCATCATCGATTTGTATAACTTGACTATTATTTTAGTGTCATACAATTTTCCGTATCTGTTTTATAAATTTACTTCAGATAGTTCAAATGTTGCCTAAATAATGTATTGGTTCTTATGATTTCTTCCCTATTGTTTCGTATTAAGTATATTAAGGTAATAACCGAATTTTTCATGCTTGTGGAAGATTTATAATCAAATAACTATTCAGTTTGTAAATGTAAATATATGAGAAACATGCAACTTTGAAGTTTACGATTAATACTTATTTTTCATAAAGATTGGACAGTTATTTTTCTATAAATTTTAAATTTGGACAATTATTTTGCAATAAATTTAAGATTGGATGCTCGGCACGTTAAAAGAAAACAATTATCTCAGTATATCGCACCGTCATTTTTAAAAAGAGAAAGAAAGACCAGCATTTCCAAAAATGGAACGACTCCTGATAATAGCAGAAAGAGACAGTCATCGGAAGTTGTAGCAGAAAACACTGATGGAGTGCCTAGTAAGAAAACGAGGTTGTCCGAAGAAATAACACCACAACAGGTGAGGTTTTTTCTTAACCATAACACTTAGCGATTTTTGATAGGGGCAAAAATTTTGGGTAAGTGACGTTACCATACCATGGAATTTTTAAAAAAATTTGTATGTGTAAAAATGTCTGTCTACCGTTGTCGTACCATAAAATTTTAATAAGGGACAAATTTATTTGTAAAAAAAATTTTTTTTCATAGGAGTACGATAAGATTTTAAAAGGGGTTCATTTATTTGTAAAATTATTCTTTCACCATGGACGCACGAGCAATTTTTTCAAAGAGATCATTTTATTTTTAAAATTTCTTATTTTCCATGGACGTACGATATAATTTTCAAAAGGTATTAATTTATCTGTATAACTTTCCCTTTAGCAAGAGCGTACGATAACATTTTCTAAAGGGATTAGTGTATTTTTAAAATTTCGCATTTCCCATGAACGTAGTATAAAATTTTCCAAAAGGGGGTTAATTTTTTGAATCGAGCGTGCCTATGACTGTTATTTGTAAATATTTCCTTTTTTCATAGGAGTACGATAAGATTTTAAAAGGGGTTAATTTATTTGTAAAATTATTTATTTACCATGGACGCACGAACAATTTTTTCAAAGGGATCAATTTATTTTTAAAATTTCTTATTTTCCATGGACGTACGAAATAATTTTCAAAAGGTATCAATTTATCTGTATAAATTTCTCTTTAGCAAGAGCGTACGATAAAATTTTCTAAAGGCATTTCCCATGGACGTACTATCACATTTTCAAAAGGGGGTTAATTTTTTGAATCGAAAGTGCCTATGACTGTCTATTTGTAAATTGTTTTAAATTCCAGTTTGACGATAGTTCAAATAACTCGATAAACATCGATTCCAGCAGTAATTTGAGTTTGGCAGAATCAGAACATAACGTAAGTAATAAGACTTCGCCCTCTACCACCCCAACTCACGTGTCCTCGAATGCCTCAACAACCACAAACGTACCGGAAGCTGTATGTACGTGACGAGTTGAAAGCGTGGAAAGTCTGGTTTTAATATGAGAAAATTAATAAAAAAAATAAAGGTGAGTAGTGAAAAAATCTCGGTTGAAATATTGTTGTAATATTTTTTAGTTTTGTTCTAGGTTGTCAGCGCAAAAGAACCTATTCGTGGTGTTCACGTACGTATTTAAAATAAAAAAAATTGGAGGTAAAATATTATCGCAAATAGTGCAATTTCTTGTTTTATTTAAGGCTTTATCTTCATGTGTATGTGCGTGAACGTGTACTCTTTCCATGTAAATATAATATGCTATACATTTTTTCGAAAAAATTAATTTTTTGGAAAAAAAATTATTTCTGTATGTTAATACGGCTTTGATGCGTTTTTTTTTATTAAGTATGTTTCAAAAAGAGGTTGGAAACGTTTAGGTTAAAAGAATATACGAGGTGCAGTTCGAAATTTTTTCTTTTGTCTAAAACTTCGTATTCATAATACTTGGAATTTTTGGATTGACGAATTCTAATAATTTTGTCAAAATAATTATTAATTCTCGATGAATTCGAATGGTTTTTTTACTTTTTTTCCGATTTAAACGAATTTTAAATCGTGCTTAGATAATTAATTAAAAATTAACGCATATTTATATTATACAGGTTTACTCAAAAATATCTAATTTCCAGTACTTTTGAAACTTATGGTGGAAAACTTTTTGTTTAAACATGTATATTATATAATAACGTAGATATGTCTATTTTTTTAAAAGTTGTGAGCAAATCTTTGTTAATTTATCTACAATACAGGGTGTTTCTAAATTCATGCGATAAAATTCAGAAGGTGATTGCTGGTATAAGATGGGGTCTTTCCTATAAAAAAAATTTCCTCAGCCCACCCCTTTCCGAGATATCACCCTTAAAAGGTTGTGACTAAAATTCTTATTTTTATTTTCTAAAATTTCAGTTTTTTTTCAATTTTTAAACCACTGGTATTTTTTCAGTATTCCTGTTATATTATACGGGGGTGAAATTAGCAACCCTTCCTTTATTTCATATCAAAACTTTTTTTCGAGTTGAAGTTTTATGAAATAAAGTAAAGGTTACTAATTTAACCCCCGTATAATATAACAGGAATATTGAAAAAATACCAGCGCTTAGTCCTTTGCGAGTGCACGAAAATGACAGAATTTCAAGTTTCTAGCTTTACTGAAATTTTATAAAAAAAATAAAAACCGAATTTTAGTCACCACCTTTTAAGGGTATATCTCGGGGAGGGGTGGGCTGAGGAAATTTTGTTATAGGAGAGACTCACTTAATTTTATACGAGCAATAACCACCTGAATTTTCTCGCATGAATTTAGAAACCCCCTGAACTTTTCAAAATTCGTTTATATTCGTTTGAAATTGATTTGGCATATTAAAAAATATTCCAAGTATTTTTAAAAAAATATTGTCGTTTTTGGGAATAAAACGGACATAAAAATGATTGTATTTCCAATTTGAAAATTTCGAGTATAATTTTGTTGAAAAAAAAAATTGTTTTCCACTTCTTGTGTGTTTTCGATATCGAAAAGAATATTACTTAAATTTTGCGGTAATATTTTACACTTTTGTAAATATTTTAAAGCAATTAAGTATATTACTTATTTTTAGAAATATTCCGAATATACTCCATTACAGAAGCTTCTTTTTTTTTAAATTCAATTAAACAAAAATTTATCTGTATCATCAAAAAAAAATTTTTATAATTACTTTTGTTTTTTAATACATTTTTAGAAAAAACTACCAATTTTTTGGAAGCAGTATTTTGTTCCGATTTATTTTTAATATTTTTTTTTTCACCCAATTTCTCCATTGATACTCTTCTCACCTCAGTTTTTTTTTTCTTTCCATTGTTAATTTTTTATAATATCCTTGATACCATAAAAATTAAAATATTAACTACAAATATTTAAAAAATACTAAATTAATGTCCCCCATTTCGGATAAGCAACCCATTTTTGTATTTAATATTTTAAATTTTGATCGTATCAAGGCCTATCATATTTCGGAGTAAAAAAACGGGGAAAATTGCTTTTCATTTGTGGAAAAATGGAGTCGTCGTTATTGTTAAGGTGCGTAATTTTTTATTATTAGTGTTATTATAACATGTGAAGTTATCGAAAATTAAATAAACATTTCCCCTTTATCTTTATTTTTTTTTATTTCTCGACTCTCCACCTCTTCTGGAAACCGACAAAGTTTGAGTAAACAAATGTTTGACTCATGTCATCTGTCAATATGGTATAGTGTACCTTTTCGCCACCTGAGAGATTCGAATTAGGTAGTGGGTGAATTTGACGTTTAACGCCAAAAGGTTTTTCGAATTCAAGGGATATGCAGTCTTGCCAGGATCACCCTGGGAAGCTGGAGTCGAAAAAATATTTGGCAATGACCAGGAAAACCTACGATTAACGGTAGGATTTCTGACTGGCCACTGTCAATTGAAGAAACACCTCCATACAACGGGGCTAGTGGACACACCTCTATGCTGGATGTGTAAACAGGAAGATGACTCTGTCAGGCCTGTCTTATGCGAGTGCCGGAGTTATCGTCAACAAGAGAGTGTGTGTTCGGTGAGTCTTGGTCTCCACCTGTCGACGATTTAAAAGAGATGTCTCCTAGTAACCTGTCCACGTTCCTGGAAAGGACAGGATGGACGATGACCTAGGAAGACAACTCCTCGGGAGGATGTACAATGGATCCTAAGTGTTGTGGGCCTAACTCACCCTCCCTACTCTACAGATTCGGAACCTTAGAACTGTTGTTCATTTGGAGCCTAGAGATGGGAATTTTTGTTCCAGACTTGGAGCGTTGAAACGGCTACCGCTCCAAAATAATATCATAATAAAATACCGTATCTCTAGAGCGATTTCTGAGTTTAGATCATAGAGATACTACAGATAGAGGCAACAAGCCAGCTCGGAACCCGTCAGCATGTAAGAGATAGATAGAAAGTCGGAGGTTTAGGCTGTCTTTCTCTAATAGCGCGCATGCTATATAAACAGACAAAGACAGAAAAACCTCTGATCGTCTGTCTTTTTCTCTCTCACCGGAGTTCGGTGGGACATTCCCACTTATACATGGCTTATTGCCTCTGTAGTATCTCTATAGTTTAGGTACTGCTAACGTTGAACACTGTGTATGTCTGTGAACACAAATGTTGTTGTTAGACAAGTTTAGAACCAGTATAGTGATCTATGGCCAAGACTTTTGACGCATGCGTTGTTTCGAAACATGGAAGAATTAATTTTTTAATTGGTCATCTTTAGTTTTAATTTAAATCTTAGTTTCTTATATCAACACCTACATTACATTCTCTTGTAAACCATACCGAAATAAGTATCTAACGTTTCATTAAGAGTGATTTATTTTAAAATAATATCCATGAAAATATGTCCACCGTGTATTAATCTAAAAATGATGTTCCTGTTGCGTTATAAAAATCACATACTTTAATATTTTTTCTTCGAATGCACATAAAACACTTTTTAGCTTTATTGATTCGCGTTGGGCGCATGCGGCTTGCAATCGTCCAGCTTAGTTTTCCGTGTAGTTATCCCTCAATAATCGAACCACGATTTGAACGATCTAACGTTTCATCCTCACGACAGTGGACCAAACAAAAAGTTTGCGTTGTTCCTGGCTTTAAATGATCAGTGTTCGCTTCGGGCTGTTTTGCAGCTTCCCTATGGAACTACTCGGAGAAATCCAGATTTTTAGCAGTAGATAATTAACATGTATTTGTTGTTAATTTTTTGTTTGTTATGTGCTAGTGGTTGCGTTGTGGGTAAGTTGATTGCTTTAACTTATTTCTTGTTATTTTATGTATTTTTAGGAGCCAAAAATGACTCTTATAACCGTAAACTCAACGAAGACGATTATTATTTAAACTACGATTATGAAACTGAAAATAATTCCGTAAATTTAGAATTAAATTCGAAATCTCTAGTGCTTCCCAATCCCCAAAACCTCCAATCTAAATATACAGTGGATGTACTTCCAAACGTCGAACTTCCAGACGATTCCCTCGCAGATCCAGACCTCAGAGATCATGATTTTATCGACAACATAATGTATGTCTATTACGGATCCCATACTAGGAATACTGGTACATATGGACCAGAAATTATTATCATTGGATCGGTTTTGAGTTGTGCAGCTCAACTACTTACCATTTTTTGCGTTTTGCTCAAAAAGAACCAGCGCGGGGAGAGAATGATGACTTATATTTTCTTCCAAATTTTAGGAACATTTTGCATATCAAATTTGATCTTTATGTTGGGAGTGTACGTAAGTAGATTTTAATATTTCTTATTTTACACTCATTATACCTATAATATTCGACTTACCCTCGTATCTGTCTGATATTTTTTGTTCATTATCATCTGAATGTCGATGAATATTAACGTATACGGATTTACGATATTCAAAATTTGAATCAAATTATTGACATAAATGTTATGACACTAATATTCCAAAGGTCCATCTTTTATTAACTGCGAATGAAAGAAGTTATCATTTTATCATAATATTATGGAAATCTTCCAGAAGTATCATTGAAAATTAAAGAATATTTGCCATTAACAAATGTCAAAAATTTAGACATAAATTTGTATCTTCAATTTCTGTATATGTTTTAACGTTTTTCCAATTTGTAGGCTACAAAAAGTGCAACAAAATGTCTAATAATATCTCTCATTTTGTACTTTCTACATCTAATGACGTCAGTCTGGTTGTGTCTCTACTGCTTTTATATCTACAAAAGATTTTCGTCTGGAGGTTTCATAAAAGAACGTCATTTAAAAGTCAAGTATTTCAACATAGCAGCTTACGACATACCTACTTTTTTAACGCTTGTAAGTAATAGTTGTTTTATGTTAATTAATGATTTTTGCATATGCAACCAAACTTACACAGTTTTAGTGAGTATGGTTGCCTACACCAGCATCTTTCACCGAATACCCTTCAATTTTATGTATGTTTGGTTGCCTATTTCAGGCAACATATTTCATCGCGCCGCACAGCTACGAATCGAGAAGATTTTGCTTCATTTCAGTACAAAAAGGGATGATTTTAAACTACATGATCCCAGTTTCTCTGTTAATATTCCTTACGACAATACATTCCTTAAGTGGCATCAGAAAAATCAACATGGAATTGTGTAAATTGGAATTAAACAGCTCGGCCGAATCGTTGAATGCGCTAAGGAACGAACTAGAGATGTTGAAAGATAGAAAAGACGATTGCGTAGATGAAGAAATAATAAGTTTGAGAGAATCGAAGGCTTGTTTGAAATTACTTTGCATTATACAAACTGGATACGACATTGTTTGGTTTATTGTTGTTTTGGCGTTGGAAAATGTCAACGAAAGCAGCGGGATGGCGATTATTTACGCCATTATGTCTTGTTTATTGGTTAGTTTTGTTGGTTTTTATAAGAAAAAAAGTATTATTTCGAATTTTTTTTCAGAATTGGTACATATTTATCAAACGAAGAAGTTTAATGCCGACTCTTAGCGATCTCCCAGACGATATGGAAGAAGTAATCGTAGAAAAAGATCAGACCCACATCGTGACGGCCTCGGCGAATGTTTCTAGAAGAGGTTCTTCGGACAGTATCCCTTTACTCAATTCAGATACTTGTACCGAAATGCGGGAGTTGAGACTGGATCATATAAGTACAATAACTACATAAATGTATTTAAAAAAAGTAATAGCCGATGGAACTTTCCGTTTCAAATTTAATTTACTATATAAATGTTTCGGTTATAATAAACAAAATGGCACACATTTTCGTACAATGAACTAACTAGAAAAGAAAAAAACTTACCTACATGATGCTTACAGTAAAATCCAGAACCACCAATAATTATATGAAATTAATAATCATCAAATCCAATAAATGCCACTTTAATATTTTTCAGTTAATCAACCATATTTAATCTCTGCTTATATTGATACCAACTGTCAACAGACGTATAATAGCCCATTTTAGCGAGTTACTTGTTATAAAAAAGTCAACCGGCTGACAATAGTCGTTTTTTAGCGACTTACGTGTTATAAAAAGTTAAAACCAGTAACTCTCTAAAAATCGCTTAATTAGAGTGCGGTGTCAGTTCTATGCTTTGGATTTACACTGGAGGCAAGTTCCATTGGCAGCAAATTTCCAAGGGCAACAAAATAATGCAAATATAATATGCATTTTTCGAAAAATATATAGAAGTTGATTTGAAAAACAAATAATTTTGAACTTAAACTGTCAACAAGAATGGAAGAAGACAATAAGCACCGCAGCAATGGTCATTTTACACATAAACTTCCATTTTTGTCCATTTTTAAATTATAGATATTTCGGTAGATAATTAATCAAATATATATAATCATTTTCATTATAAGATAATTCAAAGTATATTCGTTAAACATAAATAAAACATATCGTGATAACATTATAACAAATAAAAACATTCACAGTTCTAGTTAAAAACGCAAACGAAAAAAAAAATTTTCTTTATACAGTGTGATTAATTAAGAATGCACAATCTCTTAAATGTAAAGTCTAAAATATGATTTAACCCGATATGGTTCGAACAAATATGCAGGTTTCTAAGATACAGGGTGATTTCTGCTTGGATGTTTTTTCGGCATAAGGATTACGAATTTGGACTCTAATTTAGCGTTGATAGTAGAGGGCGTTAGTTATACCTGTATATGAAGAAATAAAGGCAGATCCAATACTGGGAATGCCAATGGATCAGACTGCCCCACAATACAGCTTTAAAAATGAATACAGAGTAGTTATTCCAGAGAGAAAGGACTGGGAGGCAGGGCCTCCTATAACAGCGAATCTCAACTGGTACACTGATGGCTCTAAAACAGACTCTGGAGTAGGAGCCGGAATATATGGGGTACAAGAGAAGATCAAGATCTCTCTAAGCCTAGGGAAACATGCCACTGTCTTTCAGGCAGAGGTAATGGCAGTGCAATGCTGTGCAAGAGTTGATAAGACGGAAGGTGGATAGCCAAAGAATCGTCATCTACTCCGACAGCCAGGCGGCACTAAAGGCGATAAGCTCATATCGGACAACGTCAAATCTGGTGTGGGAGTGTCGCAAGGCCCTCAACAGACTAGGTAGGCACAATAGAGTGACCCTAGCCTGGGTACCAGGTCACCAAGGAATAAAAGGCAATGAAAAGGCTGATGAATTAGCCAAGCAGGGAGCTACTGAGGCCATGATAGGGCCAGAACCTTCCTGTGGAATTGCAAAAAACCTCACTAAGGAGAGCATCCACCAGTGGATAAGAAATCAGGCGCTGTGCTGGTGGCATGAAACCCCAGGACAAAGGCACGCTAAACTATTCCTTAAAAGCCCTTCGGCCAAACTGTCACGCGACCTACTATGTCAAAGTCGAGAAACGACGAGGATGATGGTGGGAATGCTGACCGGACATTGTAGACTGAGGAAGCATATGCATGCAATTGGCCTATGTAGGTTTTGCCAGGAAGAAGATGAAACCGCGGAGCACATACTTTGTGAGTGCGAAGGCCTAGTAAGGGTGCGGTTTCACCTATTCGGAGAAGAAAAACCGAGGGCAGAAAGCTATGCACGGGAGGCGGTATCCAGGCTAATAAATCTAATAAAAAGGATAAAGCTAGATATCGAGCTCCAAGGATAGGGGGGACCACAATAGATCTGCAAAGGTCGCAGTGGGATAGGACAGAGAGCCACTCCATTTCTAATCTAATCTAATCTATACCTGTAGCTTCAATAAATCAAAGCATAATTTTGTTTCTGTTGAACTATGATTAGAGTAATAGAAAAGTTCGAAGAAGCATTCAATTCCACTAGAAAAAGTTGTTAAAATATGCACGCTTATAAAATAGAAGGCCAATGTGTAAGACCGAGAGATGCCCTTCCTCCCATAAGACCTACGCTTCTATATTCGGTTTCGGTGTTGTTTTTATAAAATGATGAACTCTAAACTTCAAACACCCTGTATCTCGAAAACCTGCAATATTTGTATGAAGCATAATATATTGGCTTGAATTTATTTTGGGAATCTAAAATTTAGTTAAGATATTCTTAATGAATCACCCTGTATACTTAGATTCGATATATTAGTTATTTTAAATTGTTAAGAAATATGTGATTGTCAAGCTCAAATTTTAACTGATTTATTGTTATTCAACATTTTTTTATCCTAAATACAGAGTGTTTCAAAAAAAAGATAGTCCCGTTGCTAGAATAAATAGAACTCTAAAAAAATCAGGATCAGTGAAAAATATTCGTAACGGCATCTGTATTTAATATATAGGGTGTACAAAAATTATTTTACACTACTGGCAACGTACGTTGTCATTAAATTTTGTATTAATATGTTTTGTAAGCTGATACATCCTATACATTTATTTTGACTCTCATAGAAGGCGCCTAGTTAAACGGTAGTTTTTTTGGTCAACATCCTGTATAAATGTTACTTTTCTCAGCCAAAATTACTAAAGTAGTGCCAAAATATTACTCAAACTATTGTATATATTTCTTTCTATGTACCTAATGAGTATACATGTTATTTTTTTTATTCTTTCATAATAAAATTCGCGTACTTATATTGCAAATAACTTCAAAAAAAAACAGTAAAAAGTATCTAGATTAATTATAGATATCTAATATATAAGTTTTTTACATTTCACTAAAGTTAGGACATTTTATAGTACACTTCTCTGGACCCGACAGACGTTGTCGAAAGACCCACTCAAATTAAAAACTTTCAACGTCAATAACCCTTATTTGAATAGCAATTAGGGTTCAATTTATGTTTTAAAACCTTTTAATACTTTTGTTAAGGAACGTATGTTTCAAACTTCAACCCTGTATAACTTTGTTATTTATGAAATTGAAAAACTAAATTATTGATCTCAATTTAGGGACATTCTTCCTCTAACGATTGGTACAAAAACGATACTTCTAACTGTTGTGGTTTTGACATTATACCAATTTCAAGAGGGGGTATGCCAAAAATTTTTCCCAGATTAAAAAATTCTCACCATCGCTTTGTGCTGAGCGAAGGGAACAATATAAACTCATTTTCGTTTCAAATCTTTCAAACAACTTTTCCAAACATCATCAAACAACAAAACTAAAAATTTTTCATCAAATTAGACATCGAGAAATGCCAACAGCAGCATTACGATCAAAAATTCATTCTGTGTTACTATAAAAGGTCCATACCTACATTTAGTAATGAATAATATTTAAAATTTTACTATTTTTGTTTGTACATGAACTAGACATCAAGCGTTTGTGATTTTTATATTTAAGCGTACATATATTTTTGCACATATACTATACTTTTTTCCGAAAAGTTAAACACGAATTCTAAACTTCCCAAATGAACGTATTATTATGTATCGACTTTTATTAACTTTTTATATGATACTGAATGTAGTACTTCATTGTTTATATTCGACATCGGCCTATATCAGTATTATTCAATGTCGTAAGATTTTATTCCGAAGCACAAAATGATCGTAATTAGGAAAACTTGTAGGAATACGTTGATTCCAGTATATATCTGGACTTTAAATAATAAATAAATGTTGTTGAGCTCTTAATATGTTTGTATTATTGACAGATAATCCTGTATATGAAAACTAACTTTATTAATGAAATATTTACATGAATAACTCGAAACATTGTATATAAAAAAGTGCGACAACACTGTAAATAGATATTTTTCTCTTATTAACTATTCAACGAAATGTCAAATTTTAAAAAAGAAAAATGTAAATCCATATATTTTACGAAGACATGGCATCATCTTCGGATTCTGTACCAACGTTATTCTCTTCTATTTCTATTTGTTCCAAGTCGCTTTCTTCCTCCCATTCACTGCCACTTTCTGATTGACCATCCATTTGGATATCCTCTTCTTCCGAGTCACTGCTGTCTAAAGTTTTAATTAAACACACATTTCGTTACACTTTTCTAGGATCATTTGAACTACTCATATTTAAAATAATAATTATTTTCCCTATACAGTATTCACTTCTCCACATAAATTATAAAAAGACCGATCTACCAATAATTATTAACTAAAAAAACTCTCTTACCTCTGTCGTTGTAGACAAGTAACGGTTTTTGATTTTCGCTAGCCTCTTGTTGCGGAATCCCGTTTACTTGTGGTAATAACAAATCTAAACGGCCTTTTAACCTATTCAAAGGAGTCAAAAGTCCTAATCTACTTTGTACACTTCCTAACGTAGCCCCTAACAATTCTGGTAATTCAGGATTGGACATTAAAATACCTGCGTGGATTTGCAAGATATACTTTAACCACACCGATCCAATTTGACTCCTAAAATACATATTCAATAATACAATCAATTATACGGACCTACCCAATTTTATCAACAGACATTAGTTTAGAAAAAATTTTGACTTACGATAAAGTTTTTCCTTGTATATAGCTAGCAAGTTCTTGCACAAAAGGTACAAAAGTCAACACAGGCAATCTCTTCACTGTATTTTTTATAACGTCTTCATCTTTTTGATATAAAACAGTCCTAAGTATCTTCTTATCCTTACTATGCAGTCCTTGTATCAGCAACTGTGCTACATTATCAGCTTTAGGCACTTTACTTCCTTCAGCTTTGCCAAGAGAAAGATTTTCTAGCCTTTTTTCCATCGGCACTTCCATTGTACCATCATTTTTCCTCTTAGCCGTTGATATAGTTGACATTTCAGAAGTTAGATAATGTACACTGTCATTTACAACTGGTGTTACTGTTTTCGTTATGTTATCTTGTTTGGACAATTTTAATTTGTGAGGATCTTGTCTTACAAGGCAGTGTAGTTTTTTGGATTCTGTTATAGACTAAAAATGGATTATTAGATTATTCGCAAAAGTTAATTTAAATATTACACTTACAATATTCTCGAAGGTAAGTAAAATTTCAGAGCCGTGTCCAATACATATTGTTTCACTATCTATAAAAAAGGCACCTGCAACTCTAATAGGTGTTACTACTTCATTAGGTTGTACAGTATCTGAAACAACTTGAATTGTTGTTTTCGGTTTTAAAGGTTTATCAGATTTTCTAAAAATGGAAGTAATTAATATTTTTGTTAAACCAAATTTTGTAATATTTACCCATTCAAAGTTTGCTTGTAAATATGAACTACTCCACTTCTAACTGTGACTGCAATTTGTGTAGCTCCACTACTATCCAAATTGAAGGAAATATTTTGAACAATATCTTCCATAAGAAAAGTAGTTGTAGCATTTTTGCTAGATGAGCTGCTATTTAAACTCCAACAACTTAATGTTCTGTCACCCTAAAAACTATTGATTAGAATGTAATTTTTTAAATGAAAAATATTCACCTTTGAACCCGATATAAAGTAGGAATCGCCTGAAGATTGTGGAATCAAGTAATGTAAAAACATTATTTCTGATTTGTGCCCTGTAAAAGTTCTTAGCACTTCTTTTGCATCAGTATCCCATAATTTAATATTTTTTGCAGCTGTAAGTAATTGTTTACTTTCTGGGACTGCTAACACAGCCGTGACTTTCTCGTTTCCCACTTTCCACTTGCTAAAAAATTGGAGTAATAGTTATGGTTTTAAAAAATTACACAATCTTACTTGACAATTTTTTTCTTTTCGAGGTTCCAAACCAAAACATCTTGGTCTGATCCCGAATATATAGCATTGTGGTCTACTGCAGATAAACAATTAATTGGCTGACTAGTTTCGCCGTTAATTATACTTTCTAAGCCAGCAGTTGTTATTGAATATAATAACAAAACCCCTGAAGTAGTTCCTAGAATTACTTTTGGACTAACATTAGACTCAGAATCCCTCCGTTTTTTCTTTTTTGGCGAGCCACCCTACAAACAAAATTGAACAATTCAGAAAATATATTTTAGAAGTCTAATAGCACATGTTACCTTATACTTTACTGGAACAGTTTGAATGAAATGTAAACAAGTACATGGTGAAGTCAAATGAAAATCTGGTGTAAATTCTTGTTCAAAGTTATTGGATAGTGTATTCCATATTTTCAATTTCCCATCTACGGTTAAACGGGCAAAATATTTTCCGTCTTCACTAAATTGAGAAGCCATTGCTACCGCCATTAACACATGGTTTAACCTCAAATTGTATGACGTTGACAATGATTACCCAGGCAAATTTAAGCAAACACTACTTATTTGTCGAGGAGAAAATGTTTGGTAGATCTAAATAATACCTCGAAAAAAGGAAATAAAATGGAAAAGATTAGGTTATATAGATTACCTACGTGTTTTTAACCTGTTTCGTATATCACATGGATAATTATTCCGAGGCTTCGACCATAGATTACCTATTACCTAACTTCGACTGAAAAAGAAGTAGAGTTTGGTTTGGAGTCGATGACATGACATGTAACCAGAGACTGTAAAATAAACAATTTTAATTTTGCGATATGGAAGATGATTGGGACATTGAATGTTCTGATGATGAATTAAAAGATTGTAAAGGTCCATGGGAACCAAAACCTGAAGAAATAGACCGATTGTATACAATGCTGGAGAACGGTGAAATGCAGGAATTAACTTGGAAGTGTCCTGGATATCGTTCACCTTCTCCAGAAGTTACTGAAGAACCAGACCAGGAAGATAACAATAAAGAGTTAGTTGAAGATTTATATTAAGATTAGTTGCTTTATCAGTTATTTTTAGATCTGAAGAGCCTACAGATTTCGACTTTATGGATGAAGTGTCTTCTCCAAAATTAAAAATTAGGAATAAAGGTGAAGAAACGCTCAAAGGAAGTGCGAAAAAGAAAACTACTTCGTTGGATAGTGTTTTAAATAATATGAGAAGACATAATTTATTGCCAAACAAAGCTAAAAATTAAGTACACTTTCAAATTGAAAGAAAACCCAATAAAAATAATTGTATATTACTGAATAAACTACAGCTCTTTATTTACCTAATTTCTTTCTAAGTACTTTAAAAAATATCTAGATTTAATCAGTACAAGTACTTATATTAAAGATTAAGCGTAAATTTATAATACTTCTCAGTGACTAATAAATAAAAACTGTAATTTATTAGGTTTAGAAATAAAATGCAAACAAGAAACTTTCACTGAAAACTTATAGACTCAATTTTCTATCTTTGTGGAGCAGGTTTGGGCTTTGGCATTTTAGCTAGAAGTCCTTGTATTTCCTTTTTTTCATCATAAGTTTTCCACAATTCAAATAAATTAATAATATACCTCGCTATTTCTTGAATTTTTTCAATATCTACATTCAATTCAGCGAACCAGGATTTATGGTCTTTTTGTAAAATAACACATGCTATTTGTAGGCAACCTATTGCTATTTGATACGGTGGGTATAATAAACAGAGATCAGTTCTAAGAGAATCATTCACAATTCTCCATGCTAGAGTAAGTAGTTGTTCCTCGTGACCCATATCTTGCACTAATTGTAACAGAGGTCTATATGGTTGATAAACTATTAAACAACAATCCAAATTTTCTAGAAGATAAAACTCACATTCTAAAATGTGGTTTGTCCTATAAGGAAATTCTTGGGTATAAGCATAGCTGAATTTATTTTTAACTAAAAAACAATTTATTTTAATAAATCGCATTAAATAACAGTAATAAGTACTTACTGACTGTCTGGCAAGTGGTTATAAGTCTTGTATTTGATATAACCCCGAATTCTTCTACTTTCGATGCTAAAAAGATACAAGTAGGAGCCAACAAAAGTGGGTCAATACATTTTAAAGAATTCCTAGCATAAAATCTCTTAAAATACACTGTGGCTGTTGCTATAACTTGTTGTCTAAGTTTAAGTTGTTCTCCCAACGTTTGAATAACTAAAACAAATAATAGATTTAAACAAAATGACTTCAAAGTATGTGATTTGTAACTGAGATTACCACTCGAAAAGAAAATAAATATTTTTTGGTATTCATCTTCGGGTAAAATTGCTAAATCATGTTGCCTTTCCCTGATCAAATCTTGTTTGTCTAACAACCATTGCTGACTGAAACATAAAACATAATACTTTTAATTTGCTAGAATTTATTTTACAATAAACATCATACTAATGAGAGCTTTGCCAAAAATTACCAGCCATAATTATATGTTACTAAAAATAATAAATTGATTAAAATAAAATGTATTCGTCTACAAATATTCGAGTTACAGATATGACTCGGCTCGAGTACAACTTAAAATCGATTACAAATGTCAATTATTAATCGAGATATTTCTGATTGTCAAAAAATTTCTCGCGAACATTTTAATAAAAATGACGTCAACAGATAAATAAAAACATGTCATTTATTCACGTATATATTAACAATCACATTACATTACGCATCGCCACCGTAATCCTCCGAAGACAAGCAATTTGGATCCAACGATAATAGCGACAATAATGCAAATGCTGACATTAATAAATTAAATTGATTAGCCTTTTTTAAGCAGCATCCTTCCTTCCTCTTGATAACAAAATAATTTATTCCAAAACACAAGCCAGCCAGAACAGTATATAGATTGTAACTGAATCCAACGATGGTATAACAAAGGATACTTGTTATAACGTTTAAATCAGTTAAATCTTGGCGTTTATACTCGAGTATAATAAACATAAGTAATGTTGCAAATGCCATGCCAGTGGGTATGTAACATATTTCTGTAGGTGCTATTTCATTTTTCAATAAGAATTCTGTAACTATTAACGGGAGAGTAAGAACCAGCTGGGCATAGTCCAATAGTATACGAAGATCGCAGTAGGTGTCGTCGTTAGCTATCGAAAATAATTATTTATTTCAATTGCAATCAATTAAAAAATATATATTAATACTTACTATATCTTAATAACCCAGCACATGCATTTGCAATCATAATAAGATATGATATATGTGCCAAATGTCGAACATCTTTAAGAACTACTTGCTCGTAATACACTTTCAAGCAAAATGCAGCAACTAGAGCAAGCTGCAAAGAAGACCAGCAAGGTATAACGTATTTTTGAATTACACCATTAGATCCACCTTTACCAAAAGCGTTCATATTTAAATAAAACTAAAATTTTGAAAAGTTAAAAACCGCATTTAAAAAGTGAAATGTCACTAATTGACATTGTAACTTGACAGCTAAGGTTGGTTTCGTTGGTTGGATAAGAATATCGTTGGAAACGACAGCGTGTTCTATTAATAAGGAGCTGTTTTCTTTTCTAAGCACTTTCATGGGATTCCTATAGGTTACTTATTAATGGTCACACTTCTTCTTTTTTACTTTAGACAAAAGCAGTAGTTAAGGCCAGTTGGTTATCTATGGTTAAGGCAGCCGATACGCATTAACTAACTAAAAAAAAGAAGAAATTATTTTACGATACTTGTTTTCCGAATTGCTGCACAATATTCATAATTTTAGTGCCAATTGTACTAATTGTAGCATTTTAATGTGGTAAAATCAGCACAACATACGAAATTAATCGTTATCATGTCAAAAATATTCAAGAACAGTGGGGAAAAGCCCTACATGGTAAGTACCTACTCACAATACAATTTTTTTTTTCTATATGACTCATTTTTTTTATAGTTTGGCGATAGAAACAAATATCTTTCTAGAATAACAAAATCTTTGTACTATGGGAAACTTCCTAAAACTGATTGCTTGAGTTTACCAGTTACTGGTAAGTTTATCTTAAGTAGGTTAAACTATGTGGCACAAAAATAATGAAATTTCTTATTGTAGAACTGGCTGCAGAAATTTTTTCGGAAGCACAACAAGGTAAATCTTTGGAAAGACTACATTATTATAAAGCAGCAAATATTTCAAGAAATGCTTGTGTGGCCCCATGCTCTCTCGTATTAGCACTTCTCTATTTGGAGAGACTGAAAACATGTAATTCCCAGTACCTTGAAAAAGTTGCTCCTTCTGATTTGTTTCTTGTGTCATTGGTATGTACACTTCTAAAATTTAATTTAGTTTGTGGAATCTACTCATATTACTTTTTAAAGTTTGCAAATATAATTTTTGTTTTAGATGGTTTCTTGCAAATTTTTATTTGATGATGGTGAAGGAGATGAAGTGTTTTTAGATGAATGGGCTGCTTCTGGAAATGTCCCAATAAAGGATTTGATTCGTCTTGAAAAGGATTTTTTAAATGCTATGGTATGTATATAACAAAATAACCTTAAACAATGTACTGATGGAAAAAATTTTTAGAAATGGAAGATATTTGTTAGCGAATTGAAATTTTACAAAAAGCTCAAAGAAATCGAATCAATTTTAGCTATAAAACAAGGTAAACAACGAAACTTCTTTACATATACAGAACTACAAACTCTATCATCTTTAGTAGAAATACAAAAGATTATACACTGTTTATGTGCGGTTACAACTATATTGGCTATAACTTATTTAGCTGGAGTTTTAACTCTGGTTGGATCAGTATATTTGACCAGCATTATTCCCGGGACTACCTTGTACCATAAAATTGAAAACAGAACTGAAAATTCAACCGTACCATCTAGAAATGACATTGCTGCAATTTGGGAACCTGATTTTAACTTAAAGACTGACTTAGATAATAAATTACGATCTCCGAGAGTAATAGGCATGTTAAAGACCAGTATTTTGTTGGCTTCCATTAAATCTAATGCTACATCGTATGAAAACAATAACATTGAGAATATTTCTTGGGATTATTGGAACAACCCAGTTATGGATTGGTTAGCCAAATCTTCAGAGATCGTTTCTTCTTTAACCACCAATTTGCAATTCAACTACTTACCCAATTATTCAGAAGTGGCTGCCACTAATATGAAACATATTGAATTGGAGGATCAGATTCATAAGGCTACAAAAACCAGGATTCAAGATCAAATGGAATCTTCTTGGCATACCGAATGGATCGAGTCTATAAAGCTTGGGATTTACACAGAAAGTGTTACTTTTTGAGTCCATAAGTATAACGTTTTACTGGAAAACGTGTGGCATTAGCTTAGGTGGAATAAAAACCTCTTTGTAATGAAACATTGTTACTATGTTATTGAATTTTTTCTTTCTTTTTATTGAAGTGCCTAATAAATTACTTAAACACAATAAAAACTACATTTTATCTTTATCAATACTCCTTATATGATACAACTTTTTATCATCATCTGATATATAACTAGGAGCCCCACTCATTGGATCTCTTCCCTCGTAATTTTTAGGAAATGCTATAACGTCTCTAATACTATGGGTATTCAGTAAAACACTCAGTAATCTGTCTAATCCTAGGGCTATACCACCATGAGGTGGACAACCCGATCCCAACATATCTAATATGTGTTGCATGGTATTTGGGTTGATTTTTAAAATATCCAGAATGGTAAGTTGTAAATTTGGATCATGAATTCGAATAGAACCACCTCCTACTTCGTAACCATTAAGAACCAGGTCGTAAGAAAGACCTCTAACCTAAAAATAAATGTTGTTTATTCAAACGTTTTAAACCCGATGTATCATACCTTTAAGGGATCACTTCTTAATAGGTTTATATCGTCTGGGTGTGGAGCTGTGAATGGATGGTGTGCTGATTTTAAAGTTCCTTCTTCTGATAATTCAAATAGAGGGAAATCGATAATCCACAGAAATTGTAATTCTTTTCGTCTTACATTAATACCTGTACTTTCAAGAAAGTTTACATATTCGGTGCGGATTTTTCCGATCACAGAACGCTAAAATGATTAATTGCTGAAGTTTTTTTTATTTATAACAAATACAAACTTACTGCTTCATGTTTATTCCCGAAAGCCAAAAATAGAGTAGATTCCTCAGATATACCGTTTGCATTTAAAAATTCTGTTGCTATTTCTTTAGTTAGTAGTCTTCCGATTTTGTTGATCCATTCTTCTTTGTTTTTAATAATATTAAGTACAAGTTTAACGTTGTTGAATTTATTTGTTATATTTGATATTGTTTGTTTCACGTTTTTATTAAGAATCGACAATTCTTTTGGAAAAGATAAGAAAAATGCTCCAAAATCATCGTGTTCTACTAAACTTGCATTCTTTTTTAAAATATCCGTACAATTCCTTATCTATAAATATTGAAATCAAATCAAAATATTTATTTTACAACAAAATAACTCACTTTGTATTCAAAAGTTAGATCAGGCTGATCAGTTCCATATTCTTCCATAGCTTCGTTATAAGTCATTTTTTTAATTTCAATTTTTTTTGAATTCAACTCTTCTGTTATACTATACTGCAACAAATCCTCTATAAGTTTAATCACTTCTTCAGCATTGGTAAATGATATTTCAATATCCAATTGGGTAAATTCTGGTTGTCTGTCAGATCTAGCTCCTTCATCCCTGTAGCACCTAGCAATTTGGAAATATCGATCAACTGCACCTGCCATTAACATTTGTTTGAATTGTTGCGGACTTTGAACTAGTGAATAAAATTGGCCAGGAAACCTTGTAGGTACTATGAATTCTTGAGCACCCTTTAACAATGAAATTACAGATATGTTATAACTTCTTGAATATACTCACCCCTGGGGTTGCTTTAAATAATGTGGGTGTTTCAACATCTACAAAATCATTGTTGCACAAAAACTTCCTCATTTTCATCAATAATGTTGATCTATACCTTAAATTTCTTTGCATTTCTGAAAACCTAAGGTCCAAATATCTATACTGCATTCTTAAGGGTTCTTTAGCCTTTTGAAACTCTCTTATATTGAATGGTAGATTTTCTTCTGCTTTGTTGAGAACCTGGAATTATTCTTTATAAAGAAAATTTAAATATATTCATTAAAAGGTAGATTCTTACTTTGAAATCATTAATTACTACTTCGATTTCTCCTGTAGGTTGATTCTTATTTATCATTTCTGCTGGTCTACTTAAAACTGTTCCAGATACTTCTAAAATTGACTCAAATGGAATGTTTTCTAATACTTTTTGAGTATGTAAATCCTATATAAAATATAGCTTTTATTCTACAATATTCATTCATACAATTATCAGTTACCTCTTCTTTAATTAAAAGTTGAATACGTCCATAACTATCTCTTAGAACAATAAACTTATTCATTCTTTGATATTCCAACCACCCACATAATATCACTTTTTCACCAATATTTGTTCTTCTCAAAGCCCCACAAGTATGTGTCCTATTAGTATATTTACTACAGTTTTCTTCATTCTTTAATACTGTTTTTGAGTGAACTGAATATGGTTTCAAAATATTTGAATGGTGAAAAATGATCTGAAAAATTTAAGTTTCACATTATTTTGCAAAACTTGGAAATAGTTGTATGCTACCTTTTTGTTACAATAGATATTTTTGAATAATGTTAAATTTAATATCTGTTTAGTACATAATTTCGAAATATTCATCTTATTTAAATTTAAAATATAAGCAAGGTTATGTTTTAAGTTAAGCTAAAAGATGCTGAACTTTACCCTGAAAGACTTTCATCCATATTATTCTTCTTCTTTTCTGGGGTATAGCTTGTGAAATAATTAACCCAATTGTTTTCTGGGTAAGTTATCCCTTGGGATATTACCGAATAAAGGAAGAAGAAGAAGATAACCTTAAAAATAAAAATGTCAGCTGTAGTAATAGGAGGTGGTTTATCTGGCCTTTCGTGCGCATATTATTTGGTTAAAAGGTTTCCAAAATATCCTATTACATTATTAGAAGCTTCAAATCGCCTAGGAGGATGGATAAAGTCAAATTCTCTAAATAACAACATAATTTTTGAAGAGGGTCCTAGAACTATAAGACCCCATGGACCAGCTGCTTTAAACACCTTATCGTTAATTGAAGACATTGGTTTGACAAACGATGTAATACCAATTTATTCAACCAACCCAGCAGCGAAAAACCGCATGATATATGTAAATAAACAGCTACACAGCCTTCCATCTTCTTTAGGGGGTTTATTTAAAACTTTACCACCTTTTAGCAAACCCTTAGCTTTACATTTATTAAGAGATATATTTTCTGTTAAGAAGACTGTTAATGATGATTCAATTTATGAATTTACCAAAAGAAGGTTTGGAGTGGAAGTCGCAGATAATTTAATTAGTGCTATGATATGTGGTATTTGTGCGGGAAACTCTAAAGAAATAAGTGTTAATTTTTTAATGAAGACTTTATTTGAATATGAACAACGGTATGGAAATATTTATAAAGGTTTGTTGATGAATGTATTTAAAAGAAATAAGAAAGCTGCATTGAATGGATTGGCTTTAAGAGCAAAACAAGAGCGTTGGAGTGTCTATTCTTTCAAAAATGGATTAGAGAGTCTTACTAAAGCCCTAGAGGATTCCATTAAAAATAATATATGTATTGAATTGAACAGTAAATGTGGCAATTTAGAAATTTTTCAAGATAGTGTTGTTGTTAGTCTGGAAAATGGTAAATCATTTTCGTCCCCTAAAATTATAAGCACAATTTCTTCTGAAAGTTTGGGAAATCTACTAGAATTACAGCATCCTGAGTTAGCAGGATTTTTGAAACAAATTAAAAGTGTAACAGTAGCTGTAGTGAATGTTTATTATGATAAACAGCTAATAAAAAATAAAGGGTTTGGCTTCTTAGTACCACCTAAAGAAAACCTACCAATATTAGGTGTTACTTATGACAGTTGTTGTTTTCCAAAAGGTAATAATACCGTTCTCACAGTAATGATGGGAGGAGCTTGGTCAGAACAACTCTTTGGTAAACATCCCGATAAAGACAAACTATTTAAAATCGCCTTAGAACAACTGAAGTTGATATTGGGAATAACTGAGGAGCCAATTCAATATAAAGTGAGCATTCTGGAAAAGTGTATTCCTCAATATAGAGTAGGGCATAATGAAAATTTGGGAAAAATTAATACGTATATAAAAGATAAAAAATTGCCTTTATCATTATGTGGATCTTCTTATTATGGTGTTGGGGTTAACGATGTTATTTTGTCTTCTAAAAATGCAGTGGAAAAGATGTTTTAACATTACGATACAAAAATTTTTGTTGTTTATACCTTATTTGGCTGTGAGTTTGTAGAGGAAAAAAATAATGGTGTCATGATTTTATCATTTTGTTTATTACATTATCATTAGATAAATAAAAATATATATATTTTATAATGATTAATAAATAATGTCTGACTATTACTGAAATCCCACGTATTCTTCCAGTCTTACACAGCTCACCTTTTGTGTTCTACCGATAGGTAAGAAGTTGTAATGGAAAAAAAAAGTCAAGATTTGGTACCATAATAATTTGTAATACATCAAAATATAAATTCAATTATTTTACATCCAATTTTGTGCCCTATTTTGGATATATTGAACTTCATACAAAGTTATTGATTATTCCTTTCGGGATCAACTTTGCTTTCAGTCTAGAAAATAAAAAAAAGGTCCTAATATACCCGAAAATTCCTACAGACATGTATAGGGTTATCCTGTAGACACATTCATAAATATGTAAGCTACTTAAGCATTTTACAGAATAGCACCATTGAATAACATATAAAGTACTTTTTTTATAAATGTAAAAAATAAAATCACATTATATTGTTTATAAAACATAAAATCAAAATTAATTTACAACACACAAATGTAGAAAGTTATCTGGATAGCTCAAGTGTTCAGAAAGCCATTGTAGTGGTGTATCTAATGGAGGAATTAATCCATGAGTTTTTATTGTTACTGTAAAAAAACTGAGTCACTTAAGATGTAAATAAACATTTGTATTTATCTTACTATTGCTATTTTCTGGAAAAATTTCGTTTACGAGATCCTGCAGAGTTTTTTTTGTTCCGTTTTCTGTTACAGGTTTTGTCAATTTTTGTTTGTAACCGTTTTCAATGTAACACCTATATGGAATATATTTGAAATGTTCATGTTCATTTGTTGCTTCCATTAATTTTCTGTTTACAGCCCAAAACTGATCAAATTTGTCTGAAAATTAAGTAATATAAAAAATAATTCTTTATTATTACTGCAGTTATCACCGTTCTGTAATCCCAGCCATAATTGATTGTGATCCTTCTTTTGCATACTTCCTGCTATTTGTCCCCTATGCTTTAAAACATCAGCTTCTTTCAAACAAGACATAAAATAGGACTCCACCATATCCCTAAATATTTTTGTATTCTCGATAAAAATGTTGAGCACAAATAAGTTTACTTACTTATTGCTGAACCTAAATATCTCAGTCTCTGGGAATTTATCAAAATGAACTATAATACTCCATGGCAAAAGTTCATCTTTATCAAATAGTAAATCAAACAATACTCCAATCGGATAGTGCCACTTTAAAGGTTGACCATTATACTCCAACCACATTTCTTGCTCTGATTTTTCATTGTCAACATATTTAATAAAGTGTCTTTTTATTTTATCAGTCACTAATGGGAAATAACTAAGACGAGGAACCATTAAATAAAATGGATCTGGCTCTCGTACATCGGCAACTTCTTCACTATCTAAACGGAAACAAATTGGCAATTTTCCTTCCCAAATTTCACGAAGAATTTCCCTATCGTTTGCCATAGCTAGAAGTCCTTAAATAATACGAGAAATGGAGGTTAGAATCACTCACCTACACGGACAGCTGATTGATAGATATGTCAATATGACAAATTTTTGCAATATTTATGCATCCTCCTAATTATCTTGGTATGGAAAGTAACAATTTTCTTGACAAAATTTGTAGCAATAATATTTGTATTTGATATGATATGTATTTCTATATTTTCCTTAAAGAGTGGCTAGATGTTTAGTTAGCTAACAATAAAAAAGAAGCTTGCTGCTAGTTTCATTTAAAAAAATACGTAACCTCAAATTGAAGTTTGATTTGACATGTGTTTTTATATTGCTGTTTATTTGAAAATGAAATGTATTATTAGTTAAAAAAATGCCAGGAAGTAAAGTATTTTTGCCATGCCGAGGCTTGGGATACGTTAGTAATCATATACCTCTACAAGTTAGATATATTAAAAGTAGGAAAGAAAATCTCATAGTAACATGTGTTGGAAAATCTTTCCATACTTACGGAATATCCCATTTTGGATTATTAAGTGTGAGTGGTTTACACCATGACGATATAACTTGTATGACCTCCGATGCATATCATGTATATACAGCTGTAGACAATGTAATATATGCTTGGCGAAGAGGTACAGAGCTCAAACACACGTACAGAGGACATAAGAAGAAAGTACACTTGATGATACCTTTTGGTGCTCATCTTATTTCTGTAGATGAATCTAGTAACATTAAAATATGGGATATAAAGGCAGAGACTGTATATTTAGAACTAATGTTTAGTAATAAATCGTTCAATGTAAGTGCCATTCTACATCCAAGTACTTACATAAATAAAATATTATTAGCCAGTGATACAGGAGGTATGCAACTTTGGAATATTAACAATGCAAAGTTAATATATACATTTAAAAGTTGGAAGGCGGCTGTTAGTTGTCTAGAACAAGCTCCAGCTATTGATGTTGTCGCAGTTGGATTGAGCACCGGTAAGTAGTTTTAAAGTATTTCTTGAAAAAATATATAAATGTTCGATGTTTCAGGAAGAATTATTCTTCATAATTTAAAATATGATGAGTCTATTATGGAATTCAATCAAGATTGGGGTCTGGTTACTTCAATATCGTTCAGGACAGATGGTAGTCCAGTTATGGCAACTGGAAGTGCTTGTGGTCATATTGTATTTTGGAATTTAGAAGATAGGAAAGTTGACAGTCAGTTATTAGCTGCCCATGATGGAGCTGTCACGGGAATGGTATTTCTTCCTAATGAACCTCTAATTGTTACATCATCTCCAGATAATACTTTGAAATTGTGGATTTTTGATACTTCAGATGGTGGTGCGAGGTTATTAAGAATTCGTGAAGGTAAAATTATTTTACCTAGTTATAAAAACTGGTGAAATTTGTATTAATTTTTTAGGTCACTCCTCTGCTCCTACTCATATAAGGTTTCACGGATCAAACGGTCACAACATACTAAGTTGTGCAGGTGATTCCACATTGAGAATCTTCAATACCAGAACTGAACAGTTCAATAAAAGCATGGGAAAAGCTTCTTACAATAGAAAAATAAGTAAAAAACGTGGAAGAGCTGTGGAAGACCCATTGAAAATGCCACCAATTATACAATTCACCTCAGAAACTACTAGGGAAAAAGAATGGGATAATATCGCAGCTGTTCATTCGGATATTACTTTAGTAACTACTTGGTCTTATGATAAAGTTAAAATGGGAGAGTTGAAATTGCTTCCTGAGCGGTTTCAGAAGAAGAACAAAGATGTTAATTTGGAAGTTACAGCGACTTGCTTATGTTTATCACATTGTGGAAATTTTGTTATTATCGGATACAGTACTGGACATGTAGATAGGTAAATTAATAATAATCGTTGTCACTTTTTAAATAGCTAAAATATTTTTATTCGTAGATTTAACATGCAATCTGGAATTTGGAGAGATTCTTATGGAAAACTTACAGCACACAGTAACCCAGTTCGTGGTGTTACAAGCGATACTCTTAATCAAATAGTTGTCACTGGAGGTGGGAGCAAGGTTAAATTTTGGAGATTCAAATGCAAAGGTATCGGTCCTTTGGTAACAATTCCTTTAGAAGAACATATAAGTTTTTTCCGATCTCACCATGAGAGTTCCTTATTAGTAATTGCAATGGAAGATTTTTCAATATACATAATGGATATCGATACTCAAAGAGTAGTTAGAAAATTTAACGGGCACACAGCTCAACTAACAGATGTAGCTTTTAGCCCAGATTCAAGATGGCTTATCTCCGCTTCAATGGATTGTTCGATAAGAACTTGGGACATTCCTTCAGGTCAATTAGTTGATGAATTTGCTACGGATGCTGCTTGTATTTCTTTGGATATGTCGCCTACAGGTGAATCTCTTGCTACAGCACATGTTGATTACCTAGGAATATTCCTTTGGAGTAATAAAACAATTTATGATAAAGTTACTTTGAAAAGTATAACTCCAAGTGATGATCCTCCGTTGATTCTTTTACCTGAAAGCGGAAGGGATCTAGAGGAAGATGATGAAGTTGTTAAAGAAGAAACGGAAGAATTTGTATCACCAGAGCAGATAAGTGGAGAATTAATAACTTTATCTGGACTTTCTACGTCTAGGTGGCAAAATTTATTAAATCTTGATGTTATTAAGAAAAGAAATAAACCTAAAGAACCTCCCAAGACACCAAGAGCGGCACCTTTCTTCCTTCCAACTGTATCATCATTAAATAATATCCAATTCGATGTTAGACCAGAATCTGAAGAGGAAAGTAAATTTTTAACACCGATAAGTTTTGAAAACTTGACAGAATTTGGAAAATTACTGGTAAAATCAAAGGAAACTGTCGATTTTAATCCAGTTATTGAAAAATTAAAAAGTTTTGGTCCTTCGATGACGGATTTTGAAATAAAATCACTTTCGCCTGATAACGGTGGATCTTTGGAGGTGATGCTACAATTTATGAAGTGCTTGGAGTGCATTTTAAAATCGAATAAAGACTTTGAGTTGGCAGAAGCTTATTTAAGTGTGTTTTTAAAATCGCACGGTCTAGTGATAGCGCAAACTAAATCCCTCAGGGAATATCTACCGAATATCAGGAGTTGCCACGGTGTGGCTTGGGAAAGATTACAGGAAAAGTTGTTGTATTGTTTGTGCGTTGTTCAGAATTTAAAGACTATGTAATTTTTTTTGTAATAGACATTTTTTTTTCGATCTTAATTGTTTGTTTTCGTATCCAATATTATTTTTAAACAATACCACAAAAATTGTAGTGCTTCGACATAATTTATGTTGGTAAGGTAAGCAATTTTTGTTAATTTTCGTGTTGTAATGAATATAAGTTGAAATCGTTTCAAAAATATATATATTTACACACATTTACAATTTAGAAATTAAGGCACTTTTGACATAAAATTGTTTAAAACACGAATGCCTAAAACTTAACATAGAATTTTTAAAAATCTACTTTGCATTATTTAAGGAACAAAACATTTAAAATGAATATAATCAGATACAAGAGAAAAAAAAAACAAAAATTTGAAAGACTAGACAAATTATTTTCTAAAAATTAAATCGTACTTAAGCTTAAAATAGTGTTACCATGAGATACATTGGAAGAGTAGTTAGAACGACCTTAAAGAGGAGGAAAAAGAAAGGATGTCCCAATTAAAAAGACAAGACTTAGGTAAAGTGCTTTAGTTCATAAAAAAATATTAGAATGTGCAAAAAAAGGTGAAGGTTATCAAACGTCTTATATTGTCAAAATAGAGCAAAATTGACAACCTATTGTTGAGTGACGTTACAAATTATTTATTTTGACAGTTACCTTGAAAATAAACAAAGCTTTTCTTCACAGAACATATGATTCTTAATAGTTATTTTGATCGTATTTGTTTAAATTTTATTTTATTGCCTTTTTTGACGTTTCAATTGTTTTTTGCTTCCTTCCTTTTATTTTTGAGGAATTTTATCAAGTTTTCTCTACTTTAAGTTGAAAATTAGTAAAATCAACTTAAAATTGGTGAAATCAACTGAAAATTAGTAAAATCAACTGAAAATTAGTGAAATCAATTGAAAATTAGTAAAATCAACTGAAAATTAGTGAAATCAACTGAAAATTAGTGAAATCAACTGAAAATTAGTGAAATCAATTGAAAATTAGTGAAATCAATTGAAAATTAGTGAAATCAACTGAAAATTAGTGAAATCAACTAATAATTAGTGAAATCAACTGAAAATTAGTAAAATCAACTGAAAATTAGTGAAATCAATTGAAAATTAGTGAAATCAACTGAAAATTAGTGAAATCAACTGAAAATTAGTGAAATCAATTGAAAATTAGTGAACTCAATTGAAAATTAGTGAAATCAACTGAAAATTAGTGAAATCAACTAATAATTAGTGAAATCAACTGAAAATTAGTAAAATCAACTGAAAATTAGTGAAATCAATTGAAAATTAGTGAAATCAATTGAAAATTAGTGAAATCAACTGAAAATTAGTGAAATCAACTAATAACTAGTGAAATCAACTAATAATTAGTAAAATCAATTGAAAATTAGTGAAATCAACTGAAAATTAGTGAAATCAACAGAAAATTAGTGAAATCAATTGAAAATTAGTGAAATAAATTTAAAATTAGTGAAATCACTTGAAAGTTCGTGAAATCAACTGAAAATTGTTTTTTGCTTCCTCCCTTCCTTCCATCCCTTCCTTTTGATGAATTTTATTAAGTTTTCTCTACTTTCTTGAGCCAAAATATCACCCCTCCAATTATTGTCTACCTGATCAACTTTGTTTTGATAAACGCGACCATTATTACAACAAACAACTACTGAACAAAATCTATGACTGTTTCTAACAAAAAACAATTAATCAAAACATCAAAAGTACAAATAAAAGCAAATAATTGTTTTCCCCAAGGCAACTGTCATTAGTGTCAACTGTCAGTGTATATTCTATAAACCGGGATGCTTAATTTGGTTATGGTTAACCTTAAAGTACCCACCCCTTAACACACTGTCAAGAATGGTAAATTACAATAGAAAAAAAGACGGTAAAAACAAACTCCAAACATATGGCGGTACTTCAAAAAGTTTCCACTGTTTTTAAAGACTCAAAAGATAATTTTCATACGTACAGTTGGCTTAAAAAAGTGACAAGTGTTAGAAAGAGAAGTTAATGTCATCATATTTGCGTAAAACCGGCTGGAATTTGAGGTTATCAAAATAGAGTTGGAGTTTTGATAAACTCAAACTCCACCCGGTTTTATGCAAAAAGTATGATATTTACGCCTCTTCTAATATATGGATTATTTTTAGGAACAACTGTACCACCAGATTCGAAACTGGTAGACTTTAAGTAGGGGAAAAATATTTTAATAAAAAATAATTTTCTGATCGAGATCGTTCTCCAATAATACTCTTATTTCAACACTGTAAGCATAAGATGAGCAAAAAAAAACTAAATAATATTATACCTATTATTGTAACACAGCTTTTTTAATAAATTAATTTTTATTCTATTTTCAAAATCGTATTCTACATTTTTTTCCATTTTTTCGATACAAATATTTAAATACTTATTTTATTAGTATTAAAGGCAGTGCGTACAACCAACATTTCTTCGTATTTTTGTGTGCGTTTTACGATATTCCCAACAAAATAAAAATACACAGAGTGTTTTAAATTGGTAATAACATGCAAGAAAGGACGATTATTTTGTTGTTGTGAGACCACCTCCAAAATTGCAAAGCATGCACAACAAAACAAAAGTTCCTAGGCGAAATATAATGTGTGACATTACGAGTGTTTTGATTAGTTTGTGGCATTGACAAGTGACAGATTTGTGATTGACAAGATAGGATTCAACATTACCGGTGATAATGAAATGACAGATTATATTGAAATTGTTGAAAATGTGGCGTTTTGAAGTTTTAAATTGTCAAAAATGGTTCAAGATTTGAAAACACTCTGTAAACATCATTTTAGTTGGAAATATTTGAGTATAAAACTGTTCAGAACAAGAAAAACCTAATATGCAAGTAAAAGGTAGTTTTTTTTTTCAATTTTGGATACAACTGCATAAAAGATTTCAATACTATAGGGTGTTCAATTTAAATTGTTATTGATTTTATATTTTTGAAGCAGACAAATCTTATTTTTCTTGGAGAATTCGTAAACTTTGTGGGTCGAAAAGAACAATTTTGATCAAAGCATAAAACAGCCAGGTCTGAATAAAAAGAACTGCTCCAACTTTGATAAATTGATCGTTTCGATTCATTTTTTACCGTTTGTGATGTAAGCCTGTTTAGAAAGTTTCATTTTTTATTTTTTTTTTCAATTTTTAAACAAAAAAAAGATAGTACCTACTTTTTGAATGGATTTTTTTGATATCTCAATGCAGAATGATCCAAAAGTATGTTTGGAAGTACAAGTTAATTTTTTCATCAAATCGTTTATAATTCTTTGATTTCAACTAAAATTTTTCCTTTTTTCAATATCTATTTAAAAAAAGAAGGCTCCATTGATAGGATAAGTGAAAAATAAGTAAAACATACGTATACAAGATACATGGTGTTCAAAAAACAATTATACAAATTATGTCGAAACAACTGGCAACACTGCAATGAAATTTTGTATGAATATATTTTGGAAGCTGATATCCCAAGATTTTGCTTAGATTGTCATACAAGTTACAAGTTAACTCGAAAAAATGTAAGTATAAAACTAAGCCATTGTTCTATTTTTTCTCAACACTCTGTATCTAGCAACAGGAACATCTTATTTTTTCTAATCACCCTATATATATATAATATTACCTAAAAGATGATTTTTATAATCAAATATAGAAAAATTGAATAAAAAACTCCAAAGAAACATTTGATGGAAAAATTGACTTGGAAATGAAATAAAATTATTTAAAAAATCGTTTTTCACACCTTAAAAATGTAACACACTTTCTTTTCCATTTTTTTTTTTAGGATTTCACACTTACTAGACTCGTTGTCCAAATTATTTACATATACACAAATAGCAATAATTTATAATCAACACCCGAAAAAAATCTCGTTAGTAATAATTACATATGAAAAAAGTTTAAAAATATTTAAGGGTTCTCAAGACCAGTCGCAAATAATACCACAAACAATGATTAATTTACGTAAAAAATAATGATTTAGAGAATTGAACTGTTTAAATGGCCAAATTTCAACTTGCAGCGGTCTATTCTAGTAAATTATTTTTTTTTTGGTACATTTGAACTACCGGCGACCGACTCGAGTATTTAAGAAGCTCGCGTCTTAAAAATAAATCATAAAATATATCTATATCTCTCTCAATTTGCTTATCTAGTTTTTTTTTTTTTAATAACTGACTAGAAAATTCCAATTCGACTTTTTCAAAAATTTTATACATGTCAGATTTTTATCGGGTAGGTAATTTTATATCACAATTTTTTTTTAACGTTACTTATGAAAGTAGCACCAATAGACTGTTTATAATTTTAAATAGTTATAAATGTACATGTTCAGCTTTTTTAAATTAGAAATTATTGAAAAAAATTGTCAAGTCATCGCTGTATAAGGCACAAAAACGTATCCATGCAAAAACGTCAAGAAATTTTAGCTTTTTTGATGAAAATTAGTGAAATCAATTGAACATTAGTGAAATCAGGTGAAAATTAGTGAAATCAACTAATAATTAGTGGAATCTGTTGACAATTAATGGAATCAATTGAAAATTAGTGAAATCAGTTGAAAATTATTGAAATCAGTTGACAATTAGTGAAATCAAATGAAAATTAGTGAAATTAACTGAAAATTAGTGAAATCAGTTGGAAATTATTGAAATCAGTTGACAATTAGTGAAATCAAATGAAAATTAGTGAAATTAACTGAAAATTAGTGAAATCAGTTGGAAATTATTGAAATCAGTTGACAATTAGTGAAATCAACTGAAAATTAGTGAAATCAAATGAAAATTAGTGAAATCAACTGAAAATTAGTAAAAACAGTTGAAAATTAGTGAAATCAACTGAAAATTAGTGAAATTAGTTGGAAATTAGTGAAATCAGTTGAAAATTAGTGAAATCAACTGAAAATTAGTGAAATCAACTGAAAATTAGTAAAAACAGTTGAAAATTAGTGAAATCAACTGAAAATTAGTGAAATTAGTTGGAAATTAGTGAAATCAACTGGAAATTAGTGAAATCAACTGAAAATTAGTGAAATCAACTGAAAATTAGTGAAATCAACTGGAAATTAGTGAAATCAGTTGAAATTTAGTGAAATCTTGGACGTGTTTTAAATTGAGTCAATGGCGATGACTCTCTGTTGTTGCATTTTTGTTTCAACAATTTCTTTGAGTAACTATTTAAACTTGAGCTGAAAAAGGCATTTCATAAAATATTATAAGGCAGCTAGACTGGACTTTGGTTATATATCAAACTTCACACAAATAAATTCTTTCGTGTTTTTTTATCGATACAAAAATGAAAATCTACGGCGCGAATATAAAATTTGCATTATTTATCACAATATTTTAATAGATTTTCGATTATTTTCTTTATTTTTTTTTTTTCAAAAATCATAAATACATTTTTGTTGTTGTAGAAATAATAAAAAAACACAAAGAAATCGACCACCTTTACTCCGTTCAAATAATAGTAGTAGCGATAACGAAACCGGGCTTTTGGCAAGAACGGCGTGCCCGCGGCATCGCTCCGGACAAAGACTCAAAAAAACGGGGTTCCACCCCTTCCAGTCACCAAACGTCACACGTACACCGGCCCGCCTTGATTGTCGTTGTCGTCTAAGTTGATTTTGTTGAGTGAAGTAAGGCCGCCGTCGTCGAAGAACCTTCTAAACGTAAATTCGAAAAATCCGTGGAAAAGATTCGACTTATCGACCAATTCGTCCGAATTACTCGAGTCTATCGACGTCGAATTTCGCAGTTTATCGGGATCGATCGGATCGAAATTCGAAGTATCCGTCGGGTAATCGATACGAGGTTTGTACGGGGCCGGTTGACGACGCAAACCCTTCTCGAAATCGATATCTTTGAAGAACGGATGTGATTTAACTTCACTAGCATTTTTGCCGAGACGTTTTTCGGCGCTACAACACAATTTTAATATCAAGTCCGTACTATCCGGCGATAGATTCGCTTGTTTCGGAATCTGAAGTGTCGTTTCCCAATTTATCACCTAAACAACAAAAATCCTATAAAATCCAACAAAATTTACCACAAAAAGTTTAATAAAAACACCCTTAAAACAAAATTTTTAGGTACGCCCATGACAAATAACCATTTTTACAAATAAATTAACCCCTTATTACAAGTTTATCGTACGCCCATGATACAGCCGATCGCAGCACGTTACATTAGCAAGTCGGTGAAGCGAACCTACCCTTTAAAAAAAAATTTACGTGCGCACATGGTTCATACAAGTTTTTACGAATAAATTAACCCCCTATTAAAAATTTATCGTACGCCCATGATACAACCGAGGCGCAGCACGTTACATTAGCATGTCGGTGACGCGAACCCAACCTTTAAGAAAAAAAATTACGTACGCCCATAGTTCATAGAAGATTTTAGGAATAAATTAACCTCTTATTAAAATTTTAACGTAAGCACATGATACAGCCGATCGCAGCACGTCACATAAGCATGTCGGTGACGTGAACCCTACGACTCGAAAAAAATAAATTCTACTTACTTTGTATTGAGTTTCGGCGGGAGTGTTAGCCAAAAAAGGGGGTTGACCGACCAACATTTCATAAAGAATAACGCCGACGCTCCACCAATCGCAAACGTGCGTGTATCCCTTCCGTTGCAGTACTTCGGGAGCTATGTAGTTCGGCGTGCCGACTAGAGAGTGCGCTAAACACCGATGTTCGCGTCTTCGCCGCCTTTCTAAAGGTTTACAATTACATTCTTCATTCCAATCGTCTATGGGATCCATGGAATCTTGTCTACTGTGATCTCCTGAAGTAAGAGAGGAGATTAAGGTGGGAAAAAAGAGCAAGGAAGATGAGCAGGTGATCCAGAACGCCATAAAGATTTAGTGAAATCAACAGATATATAGTGAAAACTACCGCAATTGATGTAAAATTAGTGAAATTGACAAAAAATTAGTGAAATCTACAGAAAATTAGTGAAATCGACAGAAAATAGGTGAAATAGACAGAATAGTAGTGAAATCAACAGAAAATAAGTGAAAATAGACAGAGAATTAGTAAAATCGATAGAAAATAAGTGAAATCGACAGATAATTAGTGAAATCAACTGAAAATTAGTGAAATCTACAAAAAAAATAGTGAAATCGACAAAAAATTATTGATATCAACAGGAAACTAGTAAAATCAACAATAAAAATAGTGAAATCGACAGAAAATTAATGAAACCAACAGGAAATTAGTGAAATAGGCAGAAAATTAGTGAAAATAGACAGAAAATTAGTAAAATCAGCAAGAAATTACTGAAACAGGCAGAAAATAAGTGAAATCGGCAGAGAATTAGTGAAATCAATTGAAAATTAGTGAAATCTACAAAAAAAATAGTGAATTCGGGAAAAAATTAGTGAAATAGACAGAAAATTAGGGAAATCAACAGGAAATTAGTGAAATCGACAGAAAATATGTGAAATCGACAGAAAATATGTGAAATCGACAAAAAAAATAGTGAAATAGGCAGAAAATTAGTGAAAATAGACAGAAAATTAGTAAAATCAGCAAGAAATTACTGAAACAGGCAGAAAATAAGTGAAATCGGCAGAGAATTAGTGAAATCAATTGAAAATTAGTGAAATCTACAAAAAAAATTAGTGAATTCGGGAAAAAATTAGTGAAATAGACAGAAAATTAGGGAAATCAACAGGAAATTAGTGAAATCGACAGAAAATAAGTGAAATCAACAAAAAAAATAGTGAAATCGACAGAAAATAAGTGAAATCAACAGAGAATGAATGAAATCAACAGGAAATTAGGTAATTATAAAAAAACTTACCGTTAGGTTGGTAATACTTGGAGTTATGCGTCCATCGAAAACCAGTACATAGACCGAAGTCGGTCAATTTTATATGACCGTCTTTATCTATCAGAATATTATCAGGTTTAATATCTCTGTGGATAAATCCCATTTTGTGTACGCTCTCCACTGCACAAGTCAATTCTGCTATGTAGAACCTAAACACAATTTCCAAAAATATAAAATTTGCGTAGATAAAATTTCGTTTCTTACCTCGCCAGTACTTCTTCGAATATTCCTAATTTAATTAACAAGGACATTAGATCGCCGCCCGGTATATAATCCATAACGAAATACAAAATGTCAGAATCTTGAAAAGAATAATAAAGTTTCACCACCCATTCGTTATCGGCTTCGGCTAATATGTCTCTTTCTGCTTTGACGTGAGCCACTTGGTTCCTTTTTAAAACTTCCGACTTTCTCAACGTTTTCATTGCGTAGAGATGATTCGTATCGATTTTCCTAACTAACGTTACTTCGCCGAACGCACCCACTCCTATCGGTTTTATTCTCACGAACATACTTTTATCCATTTTCGCTCGTTTTAACCTAAAAAGAAAACGCCAAAATCAAATCGATACACGGATTTATATCAAACTTTCTGTGTTAATACAATCGATTCTCCAACTCGAATACAAACATACAATTCGATTCTTTTTGTGAAATCAACAGAAAATTAGTGGAATCAGGCGAAATGTAGTGAAATCTACTAAAAATAGTGAAATTAACTGAAAATTAGTGAAATCAACAGAAAATTAGTGAAATCAGTTGAAAATTAGTGAAAAAAACTGAAAATTGGTTAAATCAACTGAAAATTAGTTAAATCTACTAAAAATAGTGAAATTAACTGGAAATTAGTTAAATCAGTTGAAAATTAGTGAAATTAACCGAGAGTTAGTGAAATTAACCGAGAGTTAGTGAAATCAACTGAAAATTGGTGAAATCTACTAAAAAATAGTGAAATTAACTGGAAATTAGTTAAATCAGTTGAAAATTAGTGAAATTAACCGAGAATTAGTGAAATACGTTGAAAATTAGTGAAATTAACTGAATAGTAGTGAAATCAACTGAAAATTAGTGAAATCTACCCAAAAAAAGTGAAATTAACAGGAAATTAGTGAAATTAACCGAAAAATTAGTGAAATCAACAGAAATTACGAATACGAACCTTATATAATTCGATTCTTTTTGAGACAGCATCTTCCTCATCTGCGCTTGCGCTTCCGAACTCAATCCGATTTTGTTCATTTCCTTCTCCAATTGCATGCGCCTAAACTGACGTTGTTTATAGGATTTAATCACGTTTTCGATGTGTTGTTCCATGAAAAATTTAAAAGCTTGAGGCGAATAATTTTTCACTTTACCATCTCGACGTTCTTCTTCTTTTTCTTTGCTGATCTTTTTCCGTTCGGGTATCGGCGATTGATGTTTGATTTTCGTATAAGGGGGTAGTTGCGGTGGAGTTTCGTTGGATTTCAATTCGCTGTTGCCGTTTACGATGTGATTATTATTTGCGGCGTTGTTTTTAACGGAAGACGAAGCTACAACAACAACAACAATCAAGAAATAAATGAAAATAAAAATGTAATAAAAATATATCTTACCCGTAGGAGGCAGTGGCGGAGCCCCGTTATCCGAATACTGATTCCGGCTGTCTCCGCTACTCGTCGATTGTGGACTGTCCGATCTACATTCGTTATTAACGACTGGAGAGTACTTTCTTTGCAAAGACGGATGGACGTGAGGGCTAGCTCTTGGAGACATCGAGCTATCGACTGTATAAACGTGATTATCGTCTGAAGAATAGGGTGGTGGAGGTAATGGAGGATGAGCGGCCATGCCTCGTTGAGCTTTCGCTTTGGCTTGCATGGTGCTGGCGTAGCTCGGTGGTTCTGTAGTCGGTACGGCTACTGGTTGGACGTTATTAGATGAATTAACGGTGGGTAGAGGAGCGGCTGGTTTTGTGCCATTTGTGTAGCTGCAAAAAAATTTGTAGAACAATTAAAAATTAGCGAAATCGACTTAAAATCATCAGTGAAATCAACTACGAATTTAGTGAAATCAACTACGAATTTAGTGAAATCAACTAAAAATTAATGAAATCAACTAAAAATTAGTGAAATCATCCAAGAATTAGTGAAATTGACTGAAAACTAGTGAAACCAATTGAAAATTGGTGAAATCAAATAAGATTTAATGAAATCGATTGAAAATCAGTGAAATCAACTAAGAATTAGTGAAATCGATTGAAAATTGGCGAGATTAACTAAAAATTAGTGAAATCATCTAAGAATTAGTGCAATCGATTGAAAATCGGTGACAATAACTAAAAATTAGTGAAATCGATTGATAATTGGTGACAACGACTAAAAATTAGTGAAATCGATAGAAAATTGGTGAAATCAACTAAGATTTAGTGAAATCGATTGAAAATCAGTGAAATCATCTAAGAATTAGTGAAATCAATTGAAAATTGGTGACATTAACTCAAAATTAGTGAAATCAACTAATAATTAGTGAAATCGATTGAAAATTGGTGAAATCAACTAAAAATTAGTGAAATCACCTAAGAATTAGTGAAATCGATTGAAAATTGGTGACATCAAATAAAAATTAGTGAAATCAACTAAGAATTAGTGAAATCGATTGAAAATCAGTGAAATCATCTAAGAACTAGTGAAACCAATTGAAAATTGGTGACATTAACTAAAAATTAGTGAGATCATCTAAGAATTAGTGAAATCGATTGAAAATTGGTGAAATCAACTAAAAATTAGTGTAATCGCTTGAAAATTACTGAAATTAACTGAAAATTAGTGAAATCAAGTAGAAAATAGTGAAATAAACTAAAAATTAGTGAAATCGATTGAAAATTGGTGAAATCAACTGAAAATTAGTGAAATCAACTAAGAATTAGTGAAATCGATTGAAAATTGGTGACATCAACTAAAAATTTGTGTAATTGTTTGAAAATTACTGAAATTGAGTGAAACTTGGTGAAATCAACTGCCACTCAGTGAAATCAAATAGAAAATAGTGAAATAAACTGATAATAGTGAAATCAACTTAAAATTAATAAATACTGAAAAAACTATTAAAAATCATCCACCAAAATTACATCTACTCACCCTTTCTGTTGAATAGAAACAGTATACGACGGAGGCGGTGCTGAAACAGCTGGCGGAGTGGTACTCGTCGGAGACGGAAGCTGTGGTGATGTGGGTTGGATGGCAGTTTGCAGCACCGGCTTTTGAACCTGCGTACTTTTAACGGACTGCATGATGATAGGTGGTTGTGAAATCGTTTGACGTGCACCCCAAGCTTGCAACGGCGTAGGCCGTGCCATTGCCGTTGGAGTGGCGCTCGTAGATACCTGAATTTCAAAAAAAAAATGTTATCAAAAAAAAAACTTCTTAGAAAAAAATCATTAACGTACCGGTATCGGACTAGGAGATCCGGTTGAAGTCGAACCGGAATAAATTCCAGAAGAAGGACTCTTCCTAAAATCCTGTGTCGGACTTTGTCGATTTTGAATCGATGCTGAATACGAAGGTGGAGGTGGTGGTCCGTTTGCCGGACTGGCTGGTATAAGAGGATACGGTGGCGGTGGTTCCGAAGTCGAAGCGGTACTGCTTTGATACAAACTCAACGCTTGCATTTGTTGGGAAAGTTGCTGTTGAACTTGTGGACCATTTTGAACGACCATCGGCTGACGACCGGACGATGTCGAGGTACTACTTACCGGACTTGTTCCTCGCTGTAAATATAATCGTAGAAGTCACTTTTTTTTCGATAAGTTATTTACACTCACCTGTTGCAAAGCAGGTGAATTATACCCTTGCCCCACGGCACACGTTCTCGCCGGTACCACCGGAGCTGGCGACATCCTCTTAAACATCTGCTGTACATTGCTAGGTACCGGCGGTGCTTGATATCCCCCAGCACCACCTACAACGTGAGGCGGTGGTGGTGGAGGCGTATTTCTAGGTGGCGGTGGAGGTGGTGGTTCATTAAAACTCGGTGAATATCGGTTATGCAAGTCAGCAATAAGCCTCGGACTGTCCGAACGAGAACTACCAGCACCGCTATCCAACGCAGGGCTTCCACGTAGTACTAATTCTCGTTCTATGCTAGGTTTTCGCATAAGTTTAGTATAACTAGGGGATGTCGTTTTTAGACCAGTAGAAGGATCAATTGATTGCTTACTGAGGTAATCTAGAGCGATATCTACTCGACCACTGTAAAGTTGTAGGGCTCGTACAGAAGATTCCTATACAAACGATTATTCTATATTTATTAAATCCATCAATATTTAAACAACTTACCTCTGAAAATCCCAATTGTCTCAACTGTATAACGTCTTTATCATTAACGTTTCCTCCAGAAGTAGAACTCAAAGAACTGACCCCGCTGGTTGCTGAGAAACTGGAAATGGTGCTGGCAGCACTAGAGCTCATTGCTTCGCTGCTGCTTTTTGCAAATGGTCGTAAGGAATTTTGGATTTCTTCCATAGCTTTTTGGTGATAGCCCGGTGATCGGGCTGGTGTGCTTGGATTCATGATGATTTGGATGCGGGGCTGTTGGCCCATACTGGGCCTCACACGAGGCTCACAACTCTTTTACATTGACACAAGAGTTAAATATATCTGTTGAAATTTGGTGTTACAGCAGATTTAAATCTTGAAGCTTCTTTTACTGAAATAAATTACATTTATTGTAAGATATGTTTGGAAATATATTTATAACTAATTTTAAGGTTATGTATATTTGCAATAATAAATTTATAAAACACGTTAATTTGACATGATAAAATAGAATGCTTTTATTCTTAGTAGAATATGTCATAGCTGATACCTGCTTTATCTATATTCCTATGCTTTGGTAGAACAAAAACATCTAGCAATGACTAATACATAATATAAAAAGAGCATTTTTAATTGGTATTCATGAAATCATATAATTAATTGAAAAATACATCAACAAATATTTACTACTAATACATTAGCATAGAAATTATATTTATATAAAATAAGATTGTATTTCAAGTATATATTATAATAAAATAATATAGTATATAAAATTTTTCTATTAAACTTGATGACTAGTTCTAGCTAGAAAAATTTTATAAAAAAGAAACTACCTATTACTGTTAGGTGGTAAATTAAACTGGAAACTGTGGCTATACATTGGAAATTGTATATAAAAAGATTATTCGATAAAAGAGGTATTTATGCATTGTTAGAGTTAAAGTATGTGCCAAATTTCAAAGAGATGTCTCATTCTCATTCTGCATACCAATAGGCATTCCATAGGATTTGATTGATTCAGCAATATTCCAACTTTTGATTTAGCGAGATAGTTACAAACAATTCTTTAAGTTTCGTGCAATAATTACCTTTTCAATATGCAAAAATATTTAAGAATCTGCTGCAGTCTTTGGAATGACAGATTTTAGTGTCAAGTCAATCTATCTCATTCTATATGGTGAATTTTGAGGGCACTTCTTCACTTTATTGCAATTTTAAGGTGACTGTGGTTACATATTACACTTTTAACTATTACACGTTCAACGTATATCGAGAAATAAATTCATTTATAAAATTTTAAATCGCGAAAACAAGAAAAAATGTAATGAAAACAAAGAAAATTGGATTGAGTTTAGGGTTCAGTTGTCAGCCATTTTACTCAGTGTCAAATTCCAGAATCTGCCAACATAAGAAAAATAAATACTAAAAATAACATTATATAAAATGTATTTAAAAACAATTCCAGACAGAATCTAAAAAACATCTAGTAAATGAGGTGATTTTATTTTAATTAATTCCATTCGTTTGTTAATTTTTCCTCTATAAATCCAATCACTAACTTGTTTTTATCTAGTAATTTTTTCGGGCTTATCTTGGTAATGCTTCTCTGCATTCCATAAAACAGGCAACATTCAAAGACATAGACGTAACAAATAAATCCTAAAACCAAATTAATTTATAAATTCATTTCAAATTATTCACGAGTCATACACGACTCAGTAAAATACTATTTCTACAAAAAATTAATTAAATTTAATGAATAAAATTATGTTTAGTATTTAGAGTGGCTAATTTGACCTATAGAAAACTTAATATTAATTGGTGTTCAATTACACTTACTTTTGAACGCCACTGGCAGAAAATATTTCATGTTTTTTTAGAACAAAAACTACTGTAGTTCTTTCTCCTTTTATTTTATTTTTAAAGAGACGAGGTATGCAAGAGGCGTGGTTTCCGAGGATTTATTAAAAGAAACAAAAAAAATCATAATTGATGTGATTAACGTATTTACTTGTCACTAGTTTATAATAAAAAACAGCCGGTTTCCATGATATCATTAGAATTTATCAAAGTGATGAAGAATGTCTAAAATACATTGAAACATAACCTAAAAAAATTATATCATGGGGAAAGTTTTTTCGTCGATAAAACATCCTTTTAAAAACTTTAATCTAGAAAGCAGAGCGCATCAAGTAATATCGCAACCAAAACCAAAGCCTGCGCCAAAATATAAACGGGATCAAGAAGCTTTTGAGCAAATGATAGAAGGTTCAATTTAAAATCTTATTTTGTACAATTTTTATAACAAACAAGAGCAGATTTTAGTATTTAATATTTTATTTTCAGAAAACCCAAAGGCATTTGAAGACAGTTTAAAGAAAAATGTTAAACTTGATGCACACTTGAAGAATATTTTTGTAGTTTCACAAGATGTATGTAACAAGAATAAATTGCATATTTTCATAGGTAAATAAAACATTTTATTACAGCCAAATGTGAATATCAAACAGGAACCAAATCCTGATAGACCTCTCCCAACTGACAGGAGTCCAGCTAAGCCTTTTTTGTATGGAATGAAAGAACCAGATCCCGAGAAAATTCCTATAGGTAAAACTACATTAGGGAATATATTGGAATTTATATCGAAGTATCAAGGTGACCCAAAAACTTTTAATGCACAAAAAATCGCCGAACAGTATGTTCTAGATGAAGGAACAGTACGTAAGTTGAAATACATAATTATATAGGGACTGTTAACTGTATTTGTCATAAATCTTTTAGGAAATGTATTGAAATACTTTAGGGTTTTTGAAATTTATTTTCCACAAGAATTGAGAAGTACAAAGGCGAAATTCGCCGGACCGAGTTTACCAAGAGTTCATGTAATTAAAAATATTAAAAAACAACTTCCTCCGCCGGATCCTCCGAAAACAACTTAGAACAAATTAGGCTTTTTAATGAATTGTTAATGTAGTTATTATTCTGATTAAAGAAAGTGTTTCGTTTATTAAAATATCTTTTCTATCCGATACCTATGAAGGAGGTTATTTCAAAACAAAGTCAACGGATTAATTAAAATAGTGTATTTAAAAAAAAAACTAAATCAATTTTATTTATATTCTATCCCATCTCCAGATAGTACCATCATCGCAAACACAAATTAAAATCGTAGAATTTCTACTGAGAGTCGTTTGTCTGATGGCTGTGGTGCATCGAGGTTGTTGTAACATGTAACACTTGGCCTGAGCTGGATCAGGAACATCTAAATCCCACACAAACACTTTACCAGTTTGATTTCCCAATGCTAGAATCTAAAAAGAAACAGTTTTTAAAAAAGAATGATTCATTTTTGGATATTGGGTTACCTTTTGCCAATAATCCATAGCAAATCTGACAAACCATATCTCGCATTCTTTATAATCAAATCTATGAATTATCGTTGAACTAGTTTCACCTTTTCGTAGATTTTCATCTTCCAAACGACCGGGTTTCCAGCAGATAATGCAATTTTCACAAGATTTGCTCAGTAAAAAATCTCCAATCCATTTTACACAATCTACATAATTTCTAAAATACATACAGATATTTTTACGCATAATTAGTATGTACAAAAATTACCTGTGAATGTCTCTCGTGGAAAAATCTGGAAAATTTTCCTTTAAACAATCAAACGGTCTCGAATTTCGAGAAGCATTCCAAGTATAAGAATTTTTTATAGTTTCCCGCATAATGTCCTTGTCTAGCCTCCACAATTTCAAAGAATGATCCATGCCACAAGACATAATTCTATTACCATTTAAATCAAAGTCCTAAAATATTTCATGGTTATTTGTTTGTTACTTTTCAAAATAAAATAACTTACTGCGCTTAAAACTTCATCTCTATGACCTTCTACCCCCCCAAAAATAGCAATGCAAATGTCAGTCTTAATATTCCACAGTCTTAACGAATGATCTTTAGAAACTGATAGTAATAAATTTGGATCTTTTGGATGGAATTTCAGCTCGTTTATAGCATGTCCGTGTCCTATGTAGTGTCTAATACAGCTCATAGTAGTTAGGTTAAGTATACGGATAACACCTCTAGAGCCAGCTACGGCTAACAAAGGTTTACCTACATCCTCATCGTATGACCAAGCACAAGTATAATAATTTTCATCCAACTGAAAAATTTAAATAAAAATCCATCTCTTACTTATTAAAATGTTAAAACTTACATCTGGATCTGCGTAGCACTGTAATAATTTAATACCAGTTCTTTCGGGGCATTCATAAATTGTTACTCGGTTACTACCAACAGCAGCAAAGACTAAAGGTTGGCCTTCTTTGAGATGGTGATTGAATTGTGCACCAAACAAAGGTTGTCCATGATCCTCTTTAATACTACATCTACAATGTAATAAATAATAAAGTAAATGATTTTTTTATAGTTTTTTAACTTACGAAAATGTGTAGATGGGTTTTAGAATTTTAGGTGTACTACTTAAGCGTTTTTTACCACGACGTCCTTTTCTTAATCTGTTTGTTGGTGTGGCACTTCGAGAAGTATTGTCAGTAGTGGAAGTACTGCCTACACTAGAAGTTTCATCCTAAAAGTTGAAAAGAATATTCAACAATCAAACAAGTGAAGCGTTATTTTACTTACTCCTTCGTCTCCAGAATCTTCTTCGTGGTTAGATAAATCTTCTTTAGGAGTAGATTTAGTTTTTTCACTATTTTTTTCTTTCATTTTCAACGGCAAATTGGAGAAAATACTATAAGTAAAAGGACGCTAGAAAAGAGCAAACTGCCAAGTCAAGTTTGTTTTCTTTAACTTAAGACTGAGGTAGGTAGATGATATATTTTATTTATCTGTAATAAAGATTGCCTATGTAGGTTTTATGACAAAGGGGAATTTTGTTCGATTACGTTGGTAATTTATGACATGTATTTCCCAAATGTGTCAGTTGTCATTGTTTTGCCGCCTCTTATGACAACGGCTAAAGTTCTTGGATTGCATCATGGCGTCTTCAGAAAGTGCTGGCGTGACTACAGGCCAACCAAATTTACACAAACAAGATTTATCTAAATTGGTAATAATACTAATTCTTTTATAGCAATATATTAATTACCGATTGATCCGGTATTAAACAAAATTGTTTCTAACCTCAATTTAACCTCTTGCTACATCTGGTTCGTGATACTACTCCCTAAATAATTTATTGAAAACGACCTATTAGATATCTCCCTAATATATAAAATGTACCAATTTTGTTTATTTGCTTCTAGGATGTTAAAAGGTTAACAGCGTTATCTCCAGAGGTTATTAGTAGGCAGGCTACAATTAATATTGGTACAATTGGACATGTAGCCCATGGTAAATCCACGGTTGTTAAAGCAATTTCTGGGGTACAAACTGTTAGGTTTAAAAATGAATTGGAAAGGAATATTACCATTAAGTTGGGTAAGTTTTTGAATTTTGACAAGTACATATTATGCAAAAAATTCAAAGTTGCCTATTATAAACCGTACCTTATACATCAGCTTGCTTTTTCTAATTTAAGATACTTTTAGCTTCATATGCATTCACAAAATGGTAATTTAGGTTAAATAAACAGGCATATATATATAAATTGTTATCCCAAAATTACTTGAAAATCAGCAAGTGTTTGTTTAGTTTTTTTTAGTTTCCTTGGAGTCTATTTTTAGTAAAATTATTTCACCAAAAATGTTGATATTATTATTTACCAGGTCTTGGTACTAATTTCTATAATTTTCTTTCAGTAGCTTTTGAGTTTTGTGATGAACCCTTTGCATCGAACTGAAAGTATCTTTTTGCTGTAACTTTTGTTATACCTATATTGATAAAAAATAGACTAAATATAATGATTTACTATTGTAGATCAACTCCAGTTCGATGAAAGTGGTAAGATCATCACATGGCCCAAAACACTGAGAGGAAAAAAAGTAGATTTAAACCAAGCTTTAGAATATTGTGAAAAATTTAAAGGCGAAACAAGAGGAGTCAAACGAAAGCTGGAGAAATTGAGAAGGGTTAGGCCTAACAAAGAAAATGAAACTTACAAGAAAGAGTTTGAAGTAGAAGAGATTTTAGCACAAGAGTATGAAGTTCACACCAAGACTCTTATGTTTTATGTAAAATGGAAAGGATATCCAAAAGAACAGAGCACTTGGGAGCCTCTGGATCATTTAAGACATTGTCCGTTAGTTTTAACTCAATTTTTAGCCAAAAGCTTAGGGTCCCAAGTACTTGATACACTTTGTGAAAAATTAAATATTTCCAACATGCTAAATGATCAACATCTAGTAGAAGTTTTAAAAATAACTAATCTCGATATTATACCAGCTAAACTAGATCTACAAGAGAAATTATTAAGGCTAATAGCAACTCCACCTAAAGAAAGACATGTACATAAATTAGAAGATGGCAAACGTGCTATTTTACTCTATCAATTAGTGTTGAAAAGAGAAATACAATTGAAAAAGCTACTGGCATGGGAGGAAAATATTAATGCCTTGGATAAAGGAGAAGCGATAATAACTGTAGAAAATACAGTAGATTTGGAATCCCCTCCTGAAGCTTTCACCTATGTTAATGAAAACGTACCAACGCAAGGGTTGGTAATATCATCCAGTCCAGAAAAAGGTTGTGATTGTGACGAATGTGGACCCAAATTAAAAAATTGCTGCGGCAGGCAACCTTTCAATGGTTATACTTATAAAAAAGGAAGAAGAAGAATTAACGTGAATCCAGGCGTAGCCATATATGAATGCAATAAAAAATGTAAATGTGATGAAAATTGTAGGAACAGAGTTGTGCAAAATGGCCGTAAAGTGCCACTATGTATTTTCCGAACTATAAACGGATGCGGTTGGGGTGTAAAAGCTCTGAGAAAAATCCACTGCGGTGAATTTGTTTGTGAATATGTTGGAGAAGTAATTACACACGAAGAAGCTGAAATAAGGGGACGTACGTACGATGAAGAAGGAAGAACTTATTTATTCGACTTGGATTATAATTCAAAAGACAATCCTTATACAGTAGATGCTGCGAAATTCGGAAATATTTCGCATTTTATAAACCATTCTTGTGATCCGAATCTTGGTGTTTATGCAGTTTGGATAAACTGCCATGATCCTAATTTACCGCGATTGGCATTATTTGCTCTTAAAGAAATTGAACGTGACGAAGAAATCACTTTTGATTATATGATGAACATTGACCCTGTAGTACCTACTACTCCAGAAAAAGCAAGGTTTTTACACACCCCTGATAAACTTCAGGTACTTACGCAAGGTAGAAATATTTGTAAGTGCGAAGCAGATTCCTGTAGAAGGTACTTATTTTAGTGGAATGGAAACAGTCTAAAAATCTCCAAGAGTTGATTAATAACAACGTAATTAACTTACCAACATATTTCAGAAAAGTGTTGTGTTAGAACTGGCTATGGAAATCGTCTAGTTTAGATAATGAATGTATATTTGAATCAACTCGTTTATCAATTTTATTTTATTTTAATTTAACGTAAAAAATAATAATAAAGAAAAGTGTACTTCTACTACTGCTGTGTACAGTAGTTGTCTTATAACTTGGTGTGATTTAGGGCTGTTGAAGTTTATCCGTAGAGATACTACAGATAGAGGCAACAAGCCATAGGCCGCTGTGAAAGTGGGAATGTCCGGTGAAAGAGAAAGAGGCAGACGATCAGAGGTTTTTCTGTAAATACATGAATCTCTGACTTTCTATCTCTCTCTTACTTGTTGCCTCTATCTATAGTATTTCTATGAGTTTATCACATGCTAAGTTATTTTTAATACTACCAACTTGACAGATTTGCTTTTAAAACTAAAACGTTCAGTTCTCCAAGTTATCAGGCACTACTTAACACAAAAATTGAATGTTTTAAACACTTTAACTTACAACTCGTCAAAGATACTATGATGTATGTACCTACGTATGTTTTTGAGGTGAACATTCACCAAAAATATCTATTCAGCTCCTGACTTTATCCTCTAAGGAATTTCAGGATATTCGCAAGCTTTGGCTTTGGGGATCTGTAGCCTCTTTTATTTCACAGAATCTACATAGTTTGTTCTCCACTTCTGAGCTTTTTTAGTTTCCAATTCAGGCGACAGACGATATTTGCATTTAAAAATACCGTTTTTTTAAAAACGCCCTATATAAGATTTCACTAATTAAACATTTATACTGAAAAAACTTTATATAAAATGGGAAATCATTTGTTAATGATGTAAAAAGCTATGAATAAATTTGAACCTGTTTTGAGCGCAAATCTAATATTGAACTTTCCTATGCCGTGAATTTTCCCTTGTAGCATACCATGATACAAGAGTATTATTAGAAAATTTAAAAATCGCAGTATTTTTGACAAGTTGTACATATATCTATATATATATATATATTTAAGTTTATATTTAACTGAATGTTAGGAATTATATTTTTCCTATTGTTATATTAAAGAAATAATTATTAAAAATGTATAGTTTGATTGTTAAACATTCCATAACTAATTTTATTTGTTGTCCGATTTTTCCAAATATGCTATTTAAGCATGTACAATAAACGAGCTCTTGGGTGTTTTTTTCCGGCTTACTTAGTGCTCTACTTTTAACATACAAATAAAAGTTTTATACAGAAATTAGTTCAAGTTTGTTTATATACGGTAACTATCAAAAACTAAACCTAACCTATAGCCAAATAAAAAGAAGAATATTTGATAACATCATTTGACATTTACTAGATTCTCATGTTGGCAACATAGTCCAGTTATGACAGAAGTCACGTGGGTTAATATTTATAAGTTACAAACTATAGGTTGCCTACTCTATGTTTATTATCTCTATGGATGTACCACATATAATTTTTTTTTAGGTTATGCCAATGCAAAAATCTACAAATGCGACAATCAAAAATGTCCTAGACCTGCCTGTTTTATATCTGGTAGTTCATCTAAAGACGACAGTTTTCCCTGTCTACGTCCCGCTTGTTCCGGCAGATTCCAATTAGTAAGACATGTTAGTTTCGTCGACTGCCCCGGTCACGACATTCTTATGGCCACTATGCTTAACGGAGCCGCTGTCATGGATGCAGCATTATTACTTATCGCCGGTAAGAAATTTTATTTGTTTAATAACCGATTTATTTAATTAATTTCTTTGTTAGGTAACGAATCTTGTCCTCAGCCACAAACCAGTGAACATCTGGCCGCTATTGAAATTATGAAATTAAAGCACATTTTGATACTTCAAAATAAAATAGATCTTGTTAAAGAAGGACAGGCTAAGGAGCAACACGAACAGATTGTTAAGTTTGTGCAAGGAACCGTAGCTGAAGGTGCTCCGATTATTCCTATATCCGCCCAGCTTAAATACAACATTGAGGTCTTGTGCGAATATATAACTAAGAAGATTCCGATTCCGATGAGAGATTTCACCTCTGAACCGCGTTTGATCGTCATCAGATCTTTTGATGTCAATAAACCCGGTTGCGAAGTGAACGATTTAAAGGGTGGAGTGGCCGGTGGAAGTATTTTAAGAGGGGTGTTGAAAGTAGGTCAAGAAATCGAAGTCAGACCTGGTTTGGTGAGTAAAGATTCCGAGGGAAAGTTAGCGTGCCGTCCAATATTTTCCAGAATAGTATCGCTTTATACGGAGCAAAACGAACTTCAATTCGCCGTTCCCGGTGGGTTAATTGGGGTTGGTACTAAAATCGAACCGACTCTATGCAGAGCTGATCGACTTGTGGGTCAAGTTTTAGGAGCTGTCGGTGCCTTGCCCAGCATCTTCACCGAACTCGAGGTAATTTTGTTAATTTAAGTAAAAATATTGTATTTAACCCTTTTAGAAACCAAAAAAAAATGGTAGAATGATAATTGGAAGAAAAAATAATTTGCGGGCGATCTGAGGTCGGGAAGGGGAAGGGGGTGAGTTTTTAAGGGTTAAAAATGGTTTATCTTGATTTCCGGCAAAACAACAAGTTTTATGGAAAAAAGTCAAACGACAAAGTTGTAGGTAATAAAAAGATCAACAACTTTTGTACTTATACTTTTTTCACATAACCTCAAAATTTATGTGGAATATTCAAAAAAACAAGTTTTTGGGTTTTTATTTTTATCTTTTATAAAAAAGTATTTTTTTTCACGAAATTTGGTGAAAACTTACCTTTTTATGTCCCAAATACACTGTAATTTATTTGATTTGAAATATTTATTTTTTCACCATATTTTGACTTTAATATCGAAAAAGCGCCCTAATTTTCAATCGAAAATTCATTCGTCGAAATATCAGCTTTTTCAAAAATTTGTTGTGCTTTTTGTTCGTTGAAATCTCTACTTTTCGATGGTGTGGGAAAAAAAATATTAGTATAGTAAATCTTCTCAGAAAATGCAAAAATCGAAAAAAAACTCGAATTCGAACATTTTTTAATGCCATTTCTATACAATTTCATCTAAAAAATGTGACTGCTGCAATTTTTTTCAACTAAAAATTTGATTTATTAAGTTCTATTTACATTATAGAAAATCTCATAATATATAAAAATAAATGTAAATCGTATTCTGATTACGTTATTCATTACAATATTTATTGCATTTTCTGAGAAGATTTACTATAGTTATATATTTTTTTTTACACCATCAGAAAGTAGAGATTTCAACGAACAGAAAGCACACCAACTTTTTGAAAAAAACTGATATATTGACGGGTGAATTTTCGATTGAATATTAGGGCGCTTTTTCGATATTAAAATCAAAATAAGGTGAAAAAATAAATATTTCAAATCAAATTAATTACAGTGTATTTGGGTCATCAAAAGGTAAGTTTTCACCAACTTTCGTTGAAAAAAATATTTTTTTGTAAAAGATAAAAATAAAAAAACCAAAAACTTGGTTTTTTGAATTTTCCACGTAAATTTTGAGGTTATGTGAAAAAACTGTAAACACAAAAGTTGTAGATCTTTTTATTACCTACAACTTTACCTTTTGACTTATTTCAATAGGACTTGTAGTTTTGCCGTAAATCGAGATAAACCGTTTTTTACCCTTAAAAACCCACCCCCTACCCCTTCCCGACCTCAGATCGCCCGTAAATTATTTTTCCTTTCATTTTTATAATATTCTCCTCCTTTTCCAATGGGTTTCATCCTACTATTATTTTATTTTTGTTTCAAAAATGATCGACCCTGGTCTATTTTGTCCTTAGGTGAGTTATTACCTTTTAAAACGTTTACTTGGAGTCCGTACCGAAGGTGATAAAAAAGGAGCAAAAGTCCAAAGGTTAACCAAAAGCGAGGTACTGCTCGTTAACATCGGCTCTCTCAGTACAGGAGGACGTGTAGTTGCTACCAAAGCCGATTTGTGTAAAATCGCTTTGACGAATCCAGTTTGTACTGAAACTGGAGAGAAGATTGCCCTCAGTAGACGTGTTGAAAAGCATTGGCGACTCATCGGTTGGGGACAAATCCGCGGAGGGGAAACCATCGAACCCACTACAAACTAAAAGGTTTTTCATTTATATTTTGTACCGGTTCTTTCAGGACATTAGCTAGCTAATTTTTTTTTTTATTTAATTTCGTTTTATTAAAAGATTTACGGTTGTAACTTATAGATTAATTTATATATATATATCTGGTTTAGTGTACTGATATTTATCGGAATCAAATTATAATGACTAGGAAAAGTATTTTTTTTTTATTTCACCCACCCTAGATTAGAAATGGAGTGGTTCTTTGTCCTATCCCTTATTGTGGTCCTCCCTATTTTTATAGCTCGATATCTACAGTATATCTATTGAATAAATAAAGCGATATTCCTTCAAATTCACAAATAATCTGTACTAATTCTGGAATTTCTGGCGTCATTAGTTTGCAACAATTTAAGGGTGCAGCGAAAAAGAGAATATTCATCATCGGAACACTGAGTTTACATACAATATTTGGAAATAAGAGTAATGTACAAATAAACGATTAAAATAAAAATAAATATATTTTCGAATAACACAACAATAAAAGTATTTACAAAAAATGGAAGTTAGGCACAGAAGATAGAAGTTTGAGCTGACAGTGTACCACCTTACATATTATAATTTATGTACACTCTACTTTGAGAAAATTTGTGGTGCATTAAAAAATAGCACTTAGATCGATCATCACATTAATAAAAACTACTTTTCTAAAGTATGAACCAATTGCACGATTTTTGTCTAATTATAAATATATTTACTACTAATAATAATTAAAACTAATTTTCACACTGGGGTTATTTAAAGTATACAGTAGAACATTTATTAATGTAAGATATAATTATCAGAATTAAGTTACTCACTATTTTCAGCATAAAATTCAAAAGTATCCTTTCACAGTTTTGCTTTTTAGCAACAATATTCTACCCTTTATAAGGATTTGTACACTTTTAAGATCACATTTTTTATAAACCTCACAATTTGTATAATAATTCAATTAAACTATTCGAGTTTCTTTGTTACTGTAGATTCTTGTGTATTTGAGGTGTCTACTGGTTTATTTTCTTGATTTAATTTGTGATTTACACATCTAGTTAATTGTACTAACTGAGCTCCTTCATTCGTAAAATGGCATGCGAATAATAACATGTTCTGTGGTTTTACCTTCCAAGCGAAACGCATAAAAATTGCTGAATAAAAACACAGTGCTGGAAAAGAGGAAATTATTACATCAGTAGAAAGCAAAAATTGCCTACTATGACAACATACAACAAAAGCAATAAATTTAAAATTTATAAATGAATCCAATTGAAATTTGTTTTGTATATGATTCAATAACTGATAATATCTGTGGGTTTTTTTTATTAAAAAATAACTCAAAATTTTAATTCTGAAAGATAAAATATTGATTTGTGGCTGTCAAACAGGATCAAATTAGATTAATAAGTATGTTATTGATATTTACAGGTCTCAATTAAATTTACAACAAATAAACACATGTAGATAACTATAATTGATTTGCAGACTATAACACTAAATATTTATAATCTTGGTTATATTTATACACAATCTGAAGAACCTTGTTCTTTAATTAAATAACAAATTGAAATAAACTAGTAAAAAATGGCAAATCATGCAATTCTGTTTTCAAGGCTATTATTTTTCTATTTAATATTCAGTAATTTCGCATTTATTATTCCAAAAATGTATGCCATAATTACTAAAATGTATAAAACTAGTTAATTTTCTCAATGGTTACGTTGTTTTTTTTTTTCATTGAACTTTAGTTTAAAAATAATATAATTTCAAGGTTTTTATCTAGGCTAATAACTTAAATTTGAATGGTACATACTTACCAACTGTCATTACCGGACTAATAAATTTAGGATCTTTTCTAAAATCTGATATAGCTGCTATCGGTATACCCCAATTGGCTACAGGGCCCCAGAAATGTGTGCTTTAAACATAAGATATTTTTACAACTTATATAATTAAAAAAAAAACAACTTACCTCATTAAATAATTCCTGAATTCTGCAGATTTTAATTGATCTATTAATTTTTTTGTTAGTGACGATGCCATTTTTATTTTGGAAAGTAACTACCTACTTTTAAAAAATTTATAGAAACGACCTTTTCAATCACAAGGTTCTTTTTGACGTGTAATTTTTAGGTTGTGTTGTGATGTGGTGATTATCCGTTTGCTATGACATGACCATAGAGAAATAATAGTCGATGGACATGACTTGATAAGTGATAAGCATTTTAAGATTTGATTTATGCCATATTTTCAAAGGTTCCCCGCTATCAATATTTCACTGTACTACTTTCTATCAAAGACAACCCTCAGTTCTTCATGAAGTAAACCCTCCCTATGTATCTTTTTTAGGCGGTTACATGTGAAAGCAGCATTAATCAATGTCATTTCGCAGTTGTCACTTCCAAAGTGTATTTATGGGTTACGGAACTCCTTTTGATTCTATAGAAATAGGTAGATACGAGTTTTTGTGAAAAGAAAGAGAGCAAACGACAAAGAAATGAACATAGGAAAACGTGTTAGTAGAAATGAACGCAGAATTTTTGAAATAGCGAGCTGCCGTTAATATGGTTAATTGCAAAAAATATTGCAGTTGTAAAGTACACTATTACAATACAAAGAATAGTTTTAAACACAATAAGTACTGATTGAATCGTCGGGTGGGAAAAATTGTGAAGAAAAATGAATTCTAACCTCAATATGCCGCATTCATTTACTTACAAGGACTTGCTTCTTAAAAAACTTTATTATTCAGTGGTGTGTAGTGTTTTTTCGCAGTTAGTTTTACTGCAGACTTATGTTCTCGTGTCCAACATTGATATTTTTCATCCGGTACAAATGATTTTAATATCATTAAGAACATTTACATCGTTCAGTACTTGGTTGTTTGTAATACCTTTCTTGAGCATAATATTCGCCCAAAGCATAATATGTGCCAAAGACTACGTTTTTAAATCCAACTACTGCTCAACAAGATTCCAAAAATTTGTTTCGGCATTTTCTATGCATAACTTAGTCCTTCTTGTTCTTCATGTCCTGGCTGGACCGATGTTAATCTGGTTATTTTTATCACTGGGAGGAGGAGATTACCAGAGCCTTACAAAAGTTAGCGAAAACAAAACTTATGTACTGAACGAAGGAAGTTTTTATTTAATTCTAAGTGGACTTTGGACTGGTTTTTATTATTTCCTAAAAGTGTATATATCTGAAAAACATTTGGCTTTTCCTATAGTTCATCAAAGAAAGTGGTTACAGCTAAAAGCTCAAATGCTCCCTTTATTAAAAGAAAGTTTTGTACTCTCACTGTGGCCCACTGTGTATTATATTATCATCTATACCATATGGGGTGATAATTTTAAAAACAGTTTTAAAAACAATTTGGGTTTATTGTCAGATGAAAGAAGTTATGGAATTTTTGTTCATTTCTATTTATGGTGTTTCAGTGCCATTTATTATTTTAACATGAACTTAATGAAATTCTTCTTCAACGTGTTTTTAACGGAACTTGTAGAATTTCCACTGTATAAAATGTCTCCTAACTTTTTAAATCTACAGGAGAGTATAGTGTTATCAGATTTGCCAATTATTCAAAATTTAGCTTGTCTGGATTTGTACACTCTTTCGCAATGGTCACCACAAAGACGGCAAGTCTTTTTCACTCTTTCACAACCAGGAGGACATCCTCACAATTGGAATATTTTAGTAGAAAATGTTTTGAAACTTTTAAAAGAATACACTGACTTATTAAATAAATCTACTGAAACTAAGGAGGTTTTAAAACAACCTATAGCAGCTGTACCTTTACAAAGTATGTTGCAATCACCAGATAGATTCTCAAATTTAAGAAATATGTCTCTACTATCAGATCCAGGATTTGTGGATATTGTTGACGTAACACATTCTAATTTACCAGGATTGCATCTAACAGAAACTTTGTTTACTAAAATTAAGCAAAAATTCAATAACATCATAACAGTTACTAAATTTCTTTTGGGCATTGACTTTATGTTCGGAGAGTTACCTCAAGCGAATATACAAAAATGTTTAGCCAATGGACTTATCATAATATGGACAAGTCAAGGTATTTCTGATTTGGTGTGTGCAGCTTTAACTGAAGATAAATATGGTATTGTACAAAAAGACATACCAGGAATTGTTACTACAATTGTACAGTTGAAACAAAATCTCGATAAGTTGAACAAAGTGTCTGCTTTAACTAAAAAAGTTGCTGGATATGACGATTTTAACTATAAAATGAAAGGAGCTGTGGCGACTGCTGTTAAAAGAAGTTTATTTAATATTTGTAGAACGTACAGAAATTATATGAGTGATTTTCCTTTAACCAAAGATGTATCTGCACATCTTCATAATATTTGTAAAAGTTGATAAGTAGTTTTTAGTAATTTATCTAGTGTTTAACAAACTGAGTGGTTAGTAGCTTTTATTTCTTTATTTTTAAATGGTAAAATTGTTTTGCATTGTATGTTTATTTTTATGTACATTATTAACCTCTTGTATACATATAAATTAAAAAATTCAACAGTAAAGTGTCTTTTAATGTATTTACTAATAAAACTAAACTTTTTGGTACTGATTTGTTTAGTCAATAACATAGTTGCAATTTACATAGATATAAATAATGTTGGGAGTCAGACCACTAGATAATTTGTCAATATGTGCATATTTATGTAAGCTGTGCCCATCTTTAGTAAGTTATAGGAACACATTTAGATAAATATTCACCTATTAGCTATTTTAATCTCAATTTCAAACTATATTTGGCGAACTATTCCTTTACATAAGCGAATATATAAATGTTATTAAAACTTACCTCGTATAATTTATATCAAATAAATATTCTAGCACAAAACATCATAGTATAACTTCACTAGTGCTATAGATATAATATATTCAAGGGAATCAAACACTTTTTTATCAAAATAGTAATACTTAGATTGCCGCCATTTCTCTATGGCTACAGCGCTCGTCACGTGATACATTAGTATGTTTGGTTGCCTATACCAGTGTTCACATTATTGCAATTCAATAATATACAATTATTTACAGTATGTTTAAAATTGATACTCGTTAGTTGCAACACTTTTGTTGGAGTGAAAAGTAAATAATTTCAATATTTTTACGTCAAAGGTGAAGTTGGTTGTATACTTGGTTGCCTATACACAAATCATTGATTAACAGGGGCTAATGATGAATAATTTTGTATCTTCTTCCCATGAAAATCATATTTTCCCTTCCTTTTCGACGAATATCCAAATACTCTGTATTTTATATAAAAATACAAGCGCCAAATGAAATTAAAACCGCCTCGATTCCCATTTAAATTTCAGTGCACCCGTGTGCCAGCGGGAAGATTCAAAACTTACAGGACAGTTGTTAGTGTTTTCCTTCCTGTTACATATCATACGCTCCTGAATTTTCAACTCCGTGATCACGTGAATAAGTACTAAATTTATTCGACTCCAACTTCGTCTTAGAGACGAACGTACCTACCTTTATAGTGCAGATGCTACAAGTAAATGTCAAGAGATAGACAAGTGACAGTTGACAAAGAGAAATGTCAAGAGATAGACAAGTGACAGTTGACAGAGGGCGAATTAAATGTAATTTCCCTGCTCCAGTATTTAAGTGTTATTTTTTTTCATTTCGGTGACCTGTTTTACAACCGAATTTGAAAAAGAAACTTGTTCCATGAAAATTCCTTGTTGTTTTGTTTTTCTTCAAGTTTTCAGCAATTCTGGATAAGATTATATTTTGGGTGAAAAAGGAATGTTTGTGTTAGAGAAGTTTTATTTAAAAATTAAATTTATAATTTTAATAAGAAGCTTATATTACAGTTGACAACAAGTATACCATTTTGTTCAAGATGTCAAAATAAAAAGAAAGGGTATGGCGGTTTAATAGAACTTTATCTACATTTATCATTGAATATCTCTACAAATACCTACACAGAAAAAATCACATAAAACCCAACACACCGTTTGGAATACAGAATCAAATACAATTTCAAGAGAATATTTTCGTCTTAAAGTTGCATAAATCGATCCTTAAAACTTTATTTTTTTTAAATTTCCTAACAATCATTTTATTTATAATAAAGTTTAAGTGTGGTACATTTTTTTGTTAATAATAATTGTTACAATAGTTAACATGGCAAAGAAATTAAACCCGCCGGTTTAGCAGAATTTACGTTACCCTTATTCTGGTCCTTCGAGACGGATACTTTTTTTTCCCTCGGACTGTAATTTCCGCTAAACCCGGCGAGACACAAATCTTCGTCTAAATAAAAACATAACTAATTATATGATTGTATATTTTAAATACTCGAAATGTAACAATAAATATGCACCAGATATAGGTTATAAATACAAATGGGTAATAGTATGTCGAACATTTTTTTTCCGAGACATACATCTATAAATATAAATAACTAAAACCTCTTTTTTTCTTCAATTATATATATAATTTTTTTGTTTAAATATAGTTAAAATAGTATCAAACGAGACAAGAATAATGTACAAACTGAATAGTGAACAGCGTACTAAGTGCTCAGCGTAAACAAGAAGTTTCGGTGGTAAGCGGCGTTGTCGAAAACTTTTAGCTAAACAAAAACGCGAATACGCTTTTGAAAACTTAAAAATAAATATAAAAAATAGCCACAGTGAGTTGGACAAGGCGGCACTACCGGCTGAAATCTGAAACAAAAACCACCCCATTAGGATAGTAAGATGGTTGTTAAGAGTTGTTTATGTTCAAAATGGGCGATAAGTAGTGAAAAAATAACCTAAATAATACGAGGGTTGTTGCATAATAGACAAGCCTCGTTTACATTTTGGTTGTCCCCAACATATTTGAGACGAGACTCTTCTAACATGATACCAAATCTCGTATAACAAAAATCGTAATTGATGAATATATTTAAGATTTTAGCAGCATTTTCTGTTAAAAACGTAAGAAAATCCTTCAAAGGTATCTATTAAAAAAACAACTTGTCTATGAGCTACGATCTATAATCTATAATTTCCACTTATTCAAAAGAAAAAATTAATAACGTACATCACTTAATCTAGTAATAATTTTTCTAAAATAGTTCAAATGAACCCTTTCGAAATATACGCTACTGTGTGTTGTACTTGCCCTGATTTATGTTGCAACCAAAACATTGTGTATGTAATAATGTGTGAAGGCTGGTCTATCTTTAATACGTCATAGTTGACGCCTGTCAAATAATATCAATTGTCAAAATTAACTGTCATCTTTAGTTTCAGCCCGCTTCCTTTAAAGCTGTTGTTTGTGAGAAGTAATTGCTGAGTTTGGAAAAACCCAACTCCCAATGACAATACAAGTTCCCATACAGCTCGAAACACAATTGAGTTTTTAAAGCCAAAAAAATATCAAATTGTTGGACCATCCTCCATATAGTCCCGACCCAAGTCCTAACGACTTTTTAACTTTACCAAAAATTAAGATTAAACTGCATGGTCAAAGGTTACAGTTCCTAGATCTTCAAAAACTCTATTTTTAATGAGGAGTGGAATAACTGCTTTTGGAATTATTTCCAACAGATGCGTAAATGCTTTTTTATTTGTGGAGAATATTTTTAAAAACAATACTATTTTTTTTCTAGCTTTATATGTAAAATATAAAAGAAAACCCACATAAAACTATTTTTAACCGACTATGTTTGAGCATACCTTCTTTGTTTATGAACCGATTTAAATCCAGTATAGCTCCAAGGTGATCCCATTTTGATATTGAATCTTAAACTTTGAAGATACACCATGAAAACAATCAAAATCATATAGGAAATGTATGGTAATTGAGTACTAAGAGCACTACCAGGGGATCGACAATGTAATTATAAAATATTCCTGGAATATTTCCTGGCTAAAAGTGTCAGCAACTGTAGATGGCGGGACAGGCAGTCTTTTTAGTTTTTTAAAATTATACATCGATAAGTTGATCAGCTGGGATAGATTATTTTTTGTGGAATTGAAAGACGAATAAATTTGAACAGTTAGTTGGAATTATAGTGGTGGACAGTAAGTTTTGGTTGAGATAGTAAAAAGTGTTGGCATAGCTCGTTATAATTATTATTCTTATTAAATGGAAACAGGAACAAATCTCAAGTTTGTCCAAAAGCCGAAAATAATGCAATTCAAGTACCGAATAACAAATTAAAACATAAATTAGGAAGTAAGTGGAAGAATATTAAAAAAATCAGATTTACTTACTCATATTTAGTGTAACATGCATACTATTGCTAATTTTTATTATTACTGGCAACACTGCTTGCGTACTCCATCAGAATTCATAGTTGGTTTCATATCTATTGGTTCTACATTCTGTGGTCGGATTACATCTCCTTCTGGAGGGTCTCTGATCTGTTTTTGCGAAACAATTCTATAAATCTCTAAAAAAAATAATTGTAAATTAGAAGAGTCCAGCTGTAGACCTACCGATTGTCATAAACAGTGTAGTTTTTTACACTCAGTTATGTTTAAACACTAGCCAGATATAGCTACGATATCAATTTTGTATATATTTACCTGTGAGTATATTTTGGAAAGCCATATCTACGTTAGTGGAATCTAGAGCAGAAGTTTCAATGAAACTAAGACCGTTTCTTTCGGCGAACGATTTCGCTTCTTCAGTAAGAACGGCGCGTAAATGCCTCAGATCAGATTTATTGCCGACCAACATAATGACGATGTTTTGATCGGCATGATCGCGTAGTTCATGTAACCAACGTTCTACGTTTTCATATGTCAGATGTTTGGCGATGTCGTAGACGAGCAAAGCACCTACTGCGCCTCGGTAATAAGCTGCAGTGATTGCTCGGTATCTTTCTTGACCGGCAGTATCCCATATTTGAGCTTTTATCGTCTTACCGTCCACCTGGAATTCGAATTAAACTTTAATGGAGAACACATGAACGTTGTAAGTAAACAATACCCTGCATTCTAAGGAATTTTTCAATACTTTGGGATAAATAAGCTATAACTAACTACCTACTTAAGTGACAAAAATTACAATCTCCGTCCCCTTGTATATTATTCACCCTGTGTGTGACAGTATTGATAATTTTCTTTTTCCATTCAACAGTTTTGATCCGTTCAATTTCATCAATAGCGGGAAAACTCATTAAAATACATCTTTACCAAATTCAAGTACATTAAAATTTTAAAATAAAATTAGTTATAACAAAAATTGTGTATTCAATACATTATTTAACAACTAAAACGAAAAGTTTTATAAAGCACACTAGCTGATAATGTTTTTTTATCATCTATGGTAATTACTGTGACACTACAAAGTAACCCCATAAATCCATCAAGTATAACAAACATGGATATCTTTGTTAGCAATATTGACAATTAGAAAGTTTTTTTTTTCTAGTGTTTTTGGCATTATAATAGAGAGACCAACACATATACATTGAGGCCACACAAAGACAATCAACCTCAACCTTTCCCTTGGATAATTATCATATTAAACACCCAAATTTTAATAAAAAAAAATTATTTCCGTGACATAATATGTTAGACAATAATGCTTCTAAATAAATTTTTTTGAATATTCAAGTTATGATATTTTATTTAGTCCATCAATCAATTGATAGGTATTGATTAATCACGGTAGCACAAATTATAGTCTAAAAATAGATTTATCGACGATGTTTTGAACTCTACCTTACATTGATGTAATTTTTCATCATAGTAACTTTTTTGAAAGTAGACATTTAATATAATCAAAGACGGCAAAAAGTGCTAGGTAGTTATTAACCTTAACTTGTAAAAAGTATTCCTTTTCATAATCATACATCCTTCATATCCGTGAAAAGCAATTTTCAATAATAAAAAGTGTTTATAAATTCCAATGTCAGTGGGTAATTAAGTATTAGTCATCAAAAATTTACATGTTTTTTATGCAATTTGCACAAAGGTATTGATAAACTGTTTTGCAGATAAGAATTAAAATTACTTATGTATAAAAAAAAATATGTAATATTTCATTCACGATACCTCATAACAAAAAAGTGTCCAATATAACTTGTTATTTATTTTAACTAACTTATAAATGACTTACCTGTATGCTCCTTGTAGCAAATTCAACACCTATAGTGGATTTAGATTCCAAATTAAATTCATTTCTAGTAAATCTAGACAATAAATTACTTTTTCCTACACCAGAATCCCCAATAAGAACAACTGGAACAAGGAAAATTTTTGTTTGTACAACTGAATCAAAGTTATGAACGAAGTTATTAATGAGATTATTGATTTATTTGTAATAAAATTGAACGAATATTTTTACGTTATTCCTGCTGTCACTTTTTGTAGCAACAACTTGACCTCTAATTTGATGACATGTCAATTTATTCTTTTTTGCTTGTTCAATTTGACTGAATCCAATTACTTCAATAAAATTACAACTTACCTTTAAATAAATAATCGTATTCATCATCTTTCGTACCCATGTTTCAATCACTTGATAGTTTATCTTTCAAAAACCTTTTTAATCTTCTCTAACAACACAAAAGACAATTCTAACACATATCAGTTAAGACGAAAATATCTATTATATGAATATTTTTTATATATCACAGACACATTACTTTCGATACGTTTACTAGAAGATGTCGGATGCTTTAGATTTATTTAGAATTCTATATTTTATATTTCTATATTACCAAAATGGCGTCTGTTTTGTTGATAATTTAATTTTGTACGCCCCTTTGACAACATACGTCAACATTACAATGAAAACACGCAAGCGTCGAGTTGATTTTTTCAGAAATTGTGGCATTTATTTGTGATTATTCCTTACATACAATGGTTATACGAACATAAATAAATGACGTAATTAAAATTATCATTTTCATTTATGAAGTGTTATTCAATATACAATATGAATTATGAATGAGAGTCGGGAGTCGGGAAATGGAAAACTTCGATCCTATAAAAAGTATAGAACCAATCTTAACCTGAATAACTTGAACTTAAGGAACAGTGAAAGCTCCTTTATTATCCAGCTGTTCTTCGTTGAACTGACAGCGACCAAAATTTAAATGTCAAATTGGGTTATATCACGGTTATATAAAGTTAGGTTATAAATTCTGTTATTTATGCACAACATGTCTGAGTAAAACATAAACAAGATTTAGTTTTGTAGTAATATCTATAATAATTTTAAATAACAATGTTTAACATTAGTAGCATGACTTATTTATTAATATTCATATTTTGCATAAAATATATAAATACATGGAGCTGGAATCCCATATGTTTAGCGATGGAGTGCTGTAATAATGATTATGTTATTAAAAATGTAAATGGTAGGTAGATTTTTAAGAAGACATTCCATATATTGTGCGATACGTATTTTAAATTTTAGCGTTAAGAGCTGTAATTAGGTCTAAAGTGTATGGGCAACATTTAGTTGAAAATGCTGTTGATGCTATTGAGGCACACTTACATTTCAAACCACAAAAACCACTAACATTAAGTTTTCATGGTTGGCCAGGTGGAGGGAAAAACTATGTTTCCTCATTTATAGCAGACAGTTTATACAAGGAAGGTTTAAAAAGTAAATATGTACATACATTTATTGGAAGAGTACATTTTCCAGAAAAATCTAATCTAGGACGTTATAGGGTAAGTACATAAACTAACTTTTTAATACCTGGAAATTTACGTTAATATTTCAGGAAAATTTGTATACTTGGTTACAAAGCAACTTATCTTCTTGTCCATATCAATTGTTCATTTTTGATGAGGTTGATAAGATGCCATCAGGATTATTAAATGCTATCAAACCAATGATTGATTATAGGTCTCTAATAGATGGCGTTGATTACACTCGAGCTATATTTATCTTTTTATCAAACACTGGTGCAGAACTTATAAATGAATATTATTATAACTTATGGAATGAAGGTAAAAATAGGGAAGATTTGAAATTGGCGGATTTTAACAGTTTAATATCTAAGGGTGCTTTCAACGAAGAAGGTAAATTAATATTTAGTAAGGTTGGTATCCACAAATGTGTTATTTTCAGGTGGGTTCCATTGGTCAGATGTTATTAAAAATAATCTCATTGATCATTATATTCCGTTTCTACCGATGCAAGAAAATCATATAAAGCAATGCATTTTGGATCAATTTAAAGAGCGTGGAGTTCTCTCCCCTGCTGATAAACATGTACAGTAAGTAACTAAATGATAGTCAAACAAGTCAAGTTTTTAAAACCATTTTTTTCCAGGGAAGCAATGAAGATTGTAGATTGGGGTCCAAAAGAGACAAAATTATTTTCAAAAACAGGTTGTAAAAGAATTAGCTCACAAGTTAGTATATTAGTAGCCAAGTATTATATGCATCGTGCCCGTTCAGAATTATAATAAATTATTTACATTCAGTTGAAAGTAAATCATTCACTTTAATTCTTAACCACGAGGATTATGGCAGCGAAAATGGTTCATAATATTTTTAGAATCTATTGATCTGTTTTGTTTCTACTAAATTCTGATTATTTTTGAAAGGCACATTAATTTATTTGAGCAGATTTGTCAGTGATAACATTCCAGTGAACAAAAAATGTAGTCATCGAGTGAAAAATATTTATAATATAAATTGACTAACTTTATTAATTTTTGTTGTTTTAAAATGTCAAGTAACTATTGCTGTGATACCTCTTATGTAGCTGGAACAACAAATGCATTTTTGAATATTATAATAAAAGGTCTGACAATCCGATTGTTTTATTATCAAATACCTTCATTCCACTTCATCGTACCACTTTTCGCAATTTCAAGATCTACTGCCTGTTCTAATTAATGCACCCTTGGTTCTAGTCTTTATCACTTATTGCTTTCATGCCTTCAATATACTGACTCCCCTTTCTTTATTTCTTACGTCCTTGTGCCTAGCATCACATTTATTAATTGCCTGGGATAATATGGAAAGTGAATAGGGTTTAAATGATTTTATTTGAATTGAAATAACTATTATAAAAATAACAAAATGTAACATTTACGAAAATAATTTTTAATAATTTAGACATATAAATTATTCATATCAACCCTATCTTTAACTGTATAATTTTTAATAGATAAACCAATATTTTTAAAAACATCTAAAATTGGTTTACTGTTATAAGAATCTTGTTGAGATGGATGTAAATAAATGATAATCAAAGTGCATTTTGGTATTGACTGGTGGATACAATATGTCAAAACAGCTGCACCTAATCCCGTTACCAAGTTAGGTTGCTCCAATTTCGTATATCCCAAATTGTTTTCGGTATTTGTGAGAGTTTTTATAATATGTGGTGGTCTTTCAATAAGAAACGGGTTTTGATAATTGTATGTGGATTCGGATGTGATTGTAAATACTACTTTTGCTTTTACAATCCAATTTTCAATAGCTTCTACTACCTGACATGTATTTAGTTCATTTTCTTCATAATATACTACAAAGTACCGATCTGGTTCCAATGAATATATTTCTATTCCACCATTGATCAGTTTACAAAGAGGTTTTTGATGTTCGAGAATACAGTCCTTTAATAAATCTCTTACTATTCTGGATTCTACGAAAATTAGACAACTTATTTCTTTGGGAACTTCACAGCTTCCTTCCCAGTTGGGAGCAACTCTGGAAACAAATAGAGAATAGTATAATTTAAACATTTTAAGATAAGTTGCTTTACTCGACATAATCTGGATATTCCTCTAAATCTTCATCGATTAAAGCCCTTGTACTGGGCTCTACAATTTCACCAAACATAAGAGAAGTCATTTATGGAAAAATCAAAATAACAAATAACGGTGAGTGGTGACTGGAACAATTAACCTCTTGCCTCACAATATTCTACGTTTTTGTGGCCTCTTATTCTACAGGATAATTAACCACTTTATTTATGTGTAAGCCAACATTTTCATGTCTTCTTATAGATTGCATAATTTACAGTGTAACGACTTCAAGCTAATTTTAGATTATATAAGAAAAAGTTGGGTCTTTGAGGAAGATGTGTATTCGTTACTTAGGCTGGTTGGATGTTTCACAAGAGTCAAGTCCAAATCAGAAGAGGTTAACCTCAAAATATGAGCCATTTTCACATACAAGCAAATCACTCAAATTATCCAAGACCCTCCGACTTGTTTAGGAAATTATTAATTAAATTAATGAAAAAAAGTTAATTTATAATCGTACCTATATTGCAATAAATATTTGTACATTAAACAGCAGTATATAACATTCGAAAAGGTGAACATTGTATTGAATTTATATAAATATAGAATGTGATTAATAGAATTCAAAACACTTGTTAAATAATTATTTTGAAACAAAAAAAAACATTAAAAAGTTTGGTAGTGTAAAGCTGGTTAAAACATGTACATTATAAAGGAGATTTTTCACTTTCGATATACTAACATGTCAAATTTATTAAAATCAGCAACACAAAGTCTTCTCTATTTGTAAACACCACATGTATAAGAATTATTTATTCGGGATTTTCAGTAGTTTCTATTACATTTTCAACAACGGATCTACCAATTTCTTCATTCGAATTACCTTCAGAGTTGCTTGTATCTGCATCTAAAAAATGTAAAAGCAGATGCAGGTAGAAGAAAATGTAGAGTTTTTAGAAATTATTATAAGGTTCAGCACCATTTTGTTATATTTTCTTGTTCGACTGTATTAACAATTTATTGTTTTTTAAACGTTATTATAAATTTGTCACTTTTTGGATGAATCCCACCTTGTTTTCAGAAATTATTTACTACTTTAAAACTTACCATATGTTAAGAACAAATAAGGTATGGCCGTAAAAATTTTTCTGGTCATACAAATCAAAAAGTTGCAAAATAAGGCACAATATCTAATACCTGTCTTGAAGGTGCCTAAAATAATACACATAATTGATACTGGGTAAGATTTTGTTTAATTTGACCATTTAATTGTAACAACTCCTGCCTATCCTTTTCCATATCGATAAATAAGTTGAAATCAACCAGAAAACATTTTTTTTTATTCAATAAACACTCACCTCTTAAAGTTACAGGTCCTTTGTTCCTACAGGTATTGTATGACCCACAGTGTACACACTTAAATCCAACTACGTGAAATTTAACTGTACTTTCCTAAAAAATATAACATTACAAATATTTTAAGAAGTGAAAAAATGTAATTTCAACTTACAGAATGGCAATCTTTGCAAAGTATATCCACATAATAATTCCTATATTCCGGGGGCATTGGTGTATTTTCTATTTCCATATCCCAATGTTTCCAAAGTCTCTGCATGTTCATTAAAGATGTTTGACATATAGGACAAGCATACAGTCCATTGCCTAAAAGTTCTTCATAACAAGGTCTATGTAAAAGATGCCCACAAGGAGGTATATGGCAGGCTATTCTTGATGTATGGATATCTTCTAAACATATTGGACAGTTAGTTCTAGACACATTTTCTACACACTAAAAAATACTGATATAAAATCCTTTAATTCCTTGATAAATTGAAAAAATACCTTATGTCCTTGTTTAAGGGATATAGGAAGACACATGTTACATTTTTCGCAGTGATAAAATCTTTCTGCACCTCCAATTCTACATATTCCACAACCTTTACAGTGAAATTGTTTTTTATCATCATCATCAAATAAATTACATTCTAAACATACGTACTAAAAATATAAAATTATTTATATGTTGCAATTTTTAGATTCAAATATATGTATTACCTTTCCAAAATCTACTCCACAGTTCATACATTTACTTTGAACTCTTTGCTTAGAATCACATACAGCACATATTAGTTCCGTTACTTCTTTCCTATTCAGTTTATGGTTTTCATTGTCATCATGACAAAACCTACATGTGTATACTTTGTTGCAGCAAGGTGTCTACAAAAAAAAATATATACTAATACTAAATTTAATTTCTAAGCGAAGCTGAAAGTGGGGAAGCATATAAAATAAATTGAATTACAAGTCAAATTTTACCAAAAATTTTGATTTTCTTTTGTAATGGCAACAACCAAAAGGTTTTTCAGTTTCTTCTGGAGGTCCTTCAGCACTTGGTGTGGAGATTGTATCCATTTGTTCCTAAATTAAGTATATCACTTTTTAAAACGACCTACAATTTAATTATTGTGTTTCGATTAAAAATATGCTTGTAAAATTTTGATATGATAAAATTTGAAATGTCACGAAGAACGTCTTTGGAATCATATGACGTTTTGTCATTGTCACTTGTTACGTCAAATGTCATAAACCAGTTCGATTCTAGACATGCCTACAGCTCCGCACATAGATAACATACTACACGTTTTTTTATCGTTAATCTATGCGTTTAACTTAACACCTCTCTTATTATCACTTATTATTAATTTCTCTGACAATATCTCCATTTGAAGTTGGAGATATTCGATTGCCTAGAGCAAGACGAGAATACCTCCCCCGTATTCTCTGGACAAATTATCCCCTGGGATATTACCCAATAAAGGAAAAAAAGAAGAATATCCAACATAACCTAACAAATATAATCGTATTAACGTTTTATTATTATGTAAAAAATAAAGTCAGTAATATTTCAAAATGAATTTAAATACGTACAGGACATCTCCCTTGGGTAACTGTAATTTGAAAAACTTAGAAGAAATATGTAGAGAAAGAACACAGCTTTATATAATCCTGGAAAATGCCAAGCTGCTACAGTTTGAAGAAGGCAGCAAGGATTGGTCGAATTTTATAATATCAAACATTAAGCAATTGGAATTAAAAACATATCGTACTCTATTAGGCTTTGATTTACGCCATGGATTTTTAAAATCTAAAAGAATAGATAATATAGCTCATTGGGTTGTTGGTTTAAGTAATTATGTTTTATAATAATTGAAAAGTAACAGAATGTCTTAGTTCAATACATGTACAGGTAAATCAATCAAGTTTATGTTTTCTAGGTTATTGTCAAAGCCAGGAATTTCAAAAGCTTTTTATAAATTGGGAGTTACAATGGTTTCATCTGTTATTTATGAATGCAAAGAAAAGTGATAGAGAAGCATTTTTAAATAAAAATAACTTGATGTGTGATACAATAGAGGTCTTGGAAAGACTATTGCATGATGAAGATATCATAGATGCAACAGGAATTAGTAAAAATGATTATTATTCGACCACATTTTACAAAGCTAAATATTATGAGATACCAGAGGTAGTCAGTCGTAGAGAGGCCTGGTTAAATAAAGGAATTGCTATTTTTTCAGAAAAAAATTACATCTGTTATTTAAAAACCAAGTTGAAACATGAATTTGTGGAACGACTAGAATTTCAAAATAAAGTATTCCCTTCTTTAAATGATCAGTTCAAGTTTTTAGTTAATCTTCTACCACAGTATATACCAAATGTTAACTTTGGCAGTGAAATAGAAAATGTTTCTTTGGAAAATATTGATTATTTAGCCAATCGCCACTTTCCATTATGCATGAAACATTTGCATAATACGTTAAGAAGAGATCATCATTTGAAGTATGACGGTAGGATGCAGTACGGAGTGTTTTTATATTGGATGGGCCTTTCTTTCGAAAATGCCATGGAATTTTGGAAAGAAGAATTTGTACATAAAATGTCTGAAGATTTCTTCGACCGCAAATATGCATACTTGTTTAAACATCAATATGGACAAGTAGGAAGAAAGAGTCCCTATAACCCTTGGAGTTGTAACAATATTCTTATGTATAGCCCATTGTCCAATCAACATCATGGATGTCCTTTTAAACACTGGTCCAAAGAGACTCTGTTAAAAACTATAAAAAATGAAGTTTCCTGCTTAAAGGACATTGAAGATCTTGTTGATCACCAACAGTTTGAAAAAGCATGTACTAGTTATTTTTGCATGTCGAGGGATGTAATTAATTTCAATGCTGAAATTAATGTGATTAAAAGTCCAAATCAATATGTTACTGAAAGTTTTCTTGCTCGTGATATTTTAGATATAGTATTCGAAAACTAATTTAGATAAAAGTTGTTACCATTATAATTTATTTATGGCCATTACCTGATGACGGTATTTATTTTTGATTTTTTTATAAGGAAAGAATATATTTTTTGTTACTTTGCCATGTATGTGTTTTATTCACTTATTAGTCCTAGTTTTTCCATCCAATTTCTCAAAAATTGTTAAATAAATGAATTGTCAAATTAATTATGACATTTCGTCTTCTAACTAAAAGAACGCTTCTGGCCTTGATATTAATAGACACTTTTTGTATATTTAATACAAAAATATAAACTTCGGAAGTAGGCCGTGATTTTGACATTTAAATATCAACTAAGTCAAGCCACGCTAACATTTTTTCTAGAGCAAAAAAGTTTTAGTTTCTTAATACTCCCGAATTGGAAGTATGTTTTAAATATTTACGGTTTTTATTTTGAGTGAAAGTTTATATATTGCAGAGCTTTTAGTAGAAAAGAATGGTAAGCAAAGTTTTTCATATTAATAAGTAATTTCTACAATGTAGAAAACTAATTTTAATTAGCTGGAAACTATTATTATTCCCTATAATTCACGCCGGTTTCATCCAATCTGACAATTGTTTTCATAATCCATTTTGTTAATTGAGAAATCTCTTCATGAAAGTAAGAAGCGAATGAAAGAAACCATTTTTAGTTTTACTAGTCAAGTATAGCTGGCGCTTAAATCTAACATAGCTAACTAAACATTAAAAAAATATTAATGTTGTTATCCAAAATATTTAGATGTTTATTTACAAAAAGATACATTAAAGGTTTATGATATATCATCACTGATAAACCAACTCAACATTGTACTATTTAAACAATATTAAATATCCATTTTTTTCTGTCGTAACCTTCCTTATACTATAAGAAGTTGCTAATTATAAAATAAATATATTTATCAAGATATGTGTAACATTAGAATAATCACATTAGTGGTTTTTTTTGTTTAAATTAGATTTTATGAAATATAATTAATAAATTTGAAAGTTCCCGCCTGCCTTTGACAATTCAGTGGCTGGGTGTCGGTTGATTTGTCAGATTGTCAGTTAGTGTAGAGTGTGTGCAAAATGGCTACCAGTGATGATGAACCTATGCATCATTTATATGAAGTTTTCACAACTTGTTTTAATAAAGTAGCTAACAAAGCACCTGGTAAGTGATTAATTATTCTATTATTTACGAATATAAACCAGTGTTGAGATACATTTTTCGGTTAATAGTGTAAAAGACGGCAAAATAATACCATGCAAACGCGTGTGATCCCAAAACATTGAACAGCTTGCTTTAAAAACCCTTTTGTAAGATTTTTAAAATTCGTTTAAATTACTGCAGATCAGTTCATAAACCGATGATATGTAAAAAGTATCTAGTTATTTTTTTAGTGGCTATTTTACACGGTGCCATCGTTAAAATTAGTTAAAATACAATGGGTAATGTTATTTGTGTCATCGTTCTCTTGTAGAAGATATTTTCGTGTTTACATCTTAAGATAAAGTATGTTCGTAGTTTCCGTATTATTCAAAAGTTCGGTTTTGCTTTATTATTATTAAATATTTGTATTAGATTCACTATAAACATGAATATAGAGGATGTAAATCTAAAGTTTTGTTTAATTTGGTGAAGTTTACTTGGTAGTCACCTAGATAAAACATTCTTGAGAAAGGATCTCTTAAATACGTGTAATGTGCATTCTGTTTCAAGAAAATTTGGTTCGTTATAAGATGAAAATAAAGAATATATTATTAATTGTTTAATTTGTATAGGAAATGTTTATTCACCAGCTTTTAATTGATAGTAGTAAACAATGGTAGTAAAGTAATTGCTACAATTAAATTTGTTTTATTTTAAATTGTTTGTTTAGCTATTAGTAAGTAACAAAAGTGATTTATTTTGATTAACTTATTGTGTATTTTTTCCAATGCGAAATAGTATTATGACATGGGAAAATTAAATGTATTTATTTGTATTAATAACTTGTTCTCAAATCAGATAAGTATAGGAAGTTGTTTTTTTGAAAGCACTGTCTCATTGCTGTTTCGTTCGATGTTCAAAATTTGTGTGTAGAGAGGTGAAATAATTTTTTTTTTAAGTTAGTTATATTTCATATTTTGAAGGTATTAGAATCGGGTTTTTTGTATATTTAAAAACCTCGGAAAGAAACATTTTAGTTGCTAAAAATCCACTTGCAGAATAATACAAGCAAAACAAAATTCATGACACTTGATTTTTTGTGCATGTTTCATTATACTTACAATATTTATTTTATTATGCGTCAACGTTCAGGATACATGAATTGTTTCATCCCAAAACTGTTGGTATTGGGGTAGTGAAAATCCTTATAACATGAAACAATTTGATAAAAAATTAAATATTTGAGTCGTTTTAGAAGATTAAGAAAATTGACCTTATTTTCTGGATAATACTTCTTACGCCATCAGAAGTTAAAAAAGTAAACCATTGGCGCACAACTATGCATAAAATAAGCACTATTAATTTATTAAATGCGGTTTATTTCATGGTTATTAATTAATACAAATGCTAGAATGCACTGGCATTAGCATTTGGCACGTTTCTACGAATGAGCTTTATATTCCAGGACATACTTTCATCGTTCTTGAGCTAGTTCTGGTATAGTTCTTTTATTTGACCAATTCTGAACTAATTCTTACATTTGATAAAGCAAATCTTATTTGCTAGTTTATAAAGAGTTTTACTTAGTGACAATGATAAACTGATAGCTCTTAATTTTAATTCAGATGATTTTTGTGACATAAATATATATTTTCAAACAAAATCTTCTTTTTTATCATTATTATCAATTAGATATGTATTTTTAGTCATTTTTGTTGGTCGAAATGGGCTTAACAACTACATCTCTCTGGTAGGAATGAATTTAAATTCGATTTTCGATGTACAGTGTATCAAAATGTATATGACGTGCTCACTAGATACTCTGCATTATGAATTAGAGCCGTTTTACATAATTAATCAGGCTTAAAAGTCTATTAATTCGTTTGTGACGGATATCGCGTTGTGTGGATGACGTGACGAGTTTAAAAATTGTGAGATTTTTTTGACATAACCTAGAAAATATAACAAAATAATAAGGAAATGTACGTTATTAATAAAAAAAAAACTAATATAACTTTGTAAAAATATCATCTCTCTCTCTATATAGATACAATTTAAACGGAACTACTTTAAATTCTAATTTATTGATAAGAACATTATCATTTAGGTACCTTTGAATTTTATCAGATAAGTAGACTTATCATTATTTACGTGAATCTAAATATTGTAGTGATATTAGAAAATTTGTTTGAATTATTTAAAAAAATAAAAATAAAAATGTTTTCCGAATTCGTTTGGCTTTTTGGTAAGTTTTTTCACTATACCTAGTAGGGAAGAGCTTTTTTAAATCACAATTTCTAGACTGGAAAATAAAAATATTTTTTTGGAATTTAATAATTTGATAAAGCACTATCAGATGTAAAAAAATATCCAAAAACACTTTTCCCACATTTTAAATTGATTCCATCCTTACCGAGTATATCCATTCCTGTTTTTCTCAATTTGTACCGAATTTTTTTGTTCGTCTGGTTTTGAGAACGTTTCTCCTCTCTCTAACGTTCGTCGAATCCCCCATCCCCCCCCTCTCCCCCCGCCCCATTTGCAGGTATCTCTAAGATGCAAAGAAACACTAAAAGTATAACTTGAACTCTTCGTCGTAAACTGAAATGAAATCTCCGTTAGGGTTGGAACAGTGGCGGAGTCTTCGATAAAACAAAAGGCATAATAATCCCTTGTGTTTGATCTATTCACGTTGACCTTTAAATTTTCGTAGGCGATCCTATATCGTTTTTTCTGTAAAAAAGTGAATTTTTTTTTGTAATTTTGGTTGAGATTATTTATTAATACGTCCAATCCTACGGTAGTACTTACTACTTACATTGTTGTTAGATTTTCGTTTTTCTGGATCTTTGATGTTTCAAACGGTATTGTTCATGTAATAATTATTTTGAATCTATATTTTTGTAGTCGATGGGTAAAGAAGTGGTCACTTTTTACGTGAATTTTCCGTTGATTTTTATACCTTTTAAATTAATTCAGTCGCGCCGCTGTTACCCATAAAGCCCTATAGAACAGCTGTCCGTGATAGCCAACCGCCTTTTAGCTTTTGGTAATTATGATTATATGTTAAACTTTGTTTTGGTTGTACTGAAACACCCATTTTTATTCACTTCTTATCGAATACGTGTGTGTATATGATTTTTATTCTTTTTTATGGAGATGAAATTATTAATTATTTTTCGAAAATTTCATTCTAGACCAGGGTCGATAATTTTTTAAACAAAAAAAAAATAATAGTAGGATAAAACTAATTGGAAAAGGAGGAGAATATTATAAAAATGAAAGGAAAATATAATTTACCGGCGATCTGTGGTCGGGAAGGGGAAGGGGGTGAGTTTTTTATGGTAAAAAACGGTTTATCTCGATTTCCGGCAAAAATACAAGTCCTATGGAAAAAAGTCAAACGGCAAAGTTGTAGGTAATAAAAAGATCTACAACTTTTGTATTTACACTTTTTTCACATAACCTCAAAATGTATGTGGAAAATTTAAAAAAACAAGTTTTTGGTTTTTTATTCTTTTACAAAAAATTTTTTGTCCACGAAATTTGGTGATAACTTACCTTTTTATGTCCCAAATACACTGTAATTTTTTTGATTTGAAATATTTATTTTTTCACCTTATTTTGACTTAATATCGAAAATTCAGCCGTCAAAAAATCATCCTACTATTATTTTTTTTCACTTTTTATTATTTTTAAAGGCTTCTACCCTGGTCTATTCGGCGAATACCGACTTGAAATAATTATTTTTATTCGTGAAGACTTTTTCATCGAATTTAAAAAATTACAACCAAAAGTGCTACGAAAATTTTTTTTTCAACTCTTGCAAAATGTTGATGGAAATTTCCATGGTATAAACACGCTTAATAATTAATATGATGAGAATTTCGGTCACAAGAGTTCGAGAATCTTCTTTCCTTCTCCGCTACTATGCTTCTCTCTTTTCATGCCCGCATGACTGAAAACTACTTAGCATGTAACTACCGAAAGTTTCGGGGGGGGGGTCATCTTTCGCTTCCATTGGTATAGGGATGGGAATTATTAAGTCAGATACTTATAATGGGTTATTTTGAAATAGGAAAAATTGTATGGATCCAGAGTGGTTTTAAAAGTACCATGACGACGTTTCGGCGCTCAACTTTTGCTTTAGACCAATTTACGTCATATTTTATTGCTCTCTCCGAATCTATTGGTTCTAGGAAAAAACTTCAAGAGTGTAAAATGTTTTTAAAGATAACAGAGATTATAATATCGCCCACCTCACCGGAAAACAATCATATGAACTAATTTCACAAAATTCAATAAAAAAAAAATAAAAAGCAAGGCTTAATAATTTCACTTCCTTATAATGTAACAGGAATGAAAAATGCCGGTGGTTAGTCATTGTGAGTTCATGAAAATTATTTATTAAATTTGAGAAAAAAAAATAAAAGCCCAATTTTACTCAGCACCTTTTATATCGGAAGACGAAATTTCGCCATAATAATTTTATACGAAATTTTTCCCGTAAATTACTAACACCCTATATAAAAACAGTTTTATGGTGTAATATTTTTTGCTACACCCAGTATACTGGACAAGTTTGACGCACGATAAAAAATATTAATAGTCCTAAAGTTTAAATTAAATTTATTGTTTTACCAGCTGAAATTTTGATTTAAGAAAAAGGTTAATTTTTGCTAAAACTTTGTGTTAAATAATACCGAGTCGGGTCCATCTTTACCGGAAATTTAATCGAGGACTACTCTGGGCTGCACGCTTCGTCTAACAAGTCTACAACAAGTATGACATTTTCGTAAAGGGGCATGATAGTGAAATGGTCAGCCCGACGGTTGAAAGGACTCTCGTTGAGATATCTGCTAATGAATATTATCTTAATGTTGCCTCGACCAAGGACATGAAGATAGCAGCTTGATTTTCATGGTACGAGGATTATGAGTCGTTGGGTAATTTCCATAACTTATGTAATAGTCGTAATAGAACGACAGAGAAAGCTTAATTTATACAGGGTGTCACAAAATCTAAAAATAATGATACTCTTTCTCAAACAACTTTATACACTGTGTCCGTAAAGTATGGAACAAATTCGTTTTTATCTAAACATGCCATTTTAAGAAATAATCCTGAAACACGTCGATTTTTTATTTTAATTTCCCGTATTTTAAAATAATATTCCAATATACAGGGTGAATTACTTTCGAGTAATGATGTCATCGTCATTTTTTTTAAATGGAACACCCTCATTTTGTCTCAATATTCGGATTACTCTAGCTCAGCTGATTCCAAAAATGTATCACATGTTGATTCCAATAATTGGTACAGGGTGGACAAAAATACAATAGTTTTGTGTGTGCTCATAAAGTAAAGCGTAGCATTCTTTATTAGTTAAATTAACAATTTGTTCCATACTGACAAAGTGTATATATTAATATATTTAAGAACATTTTGAAGAGGCAACGTGGATACTAAAACAAAATACAAATTCAGTACATTACAACTTATTTATGGATTGTAGGAAATATTAAAAAACAAAATTTGAATTGCATATCAGAAATGTTGGTTATAGATGTACCAACCCCGTTTAAGCGTAATTCAATGTCTGTCGGGGCATATACTCCGAGAAGTAGTTGTTTCTTCATAGTTGAACGCTCATTGTTTTTTGAAAAGTTAGTCCCGGTAGGTGGCGTTGCAATCGAATTCACAACACCTAAACAAATGGGCCGATTTTGGTGAAATTTTTTGTGTATGTTTGAGTAAGTAGCGGGATGGTTTAGATTCTCAATTAGTCAAGGTAGGTGGCGCCGCAAGCGGGTTCATACTGAACAACTCATTAAAAAAAAAAGAGTAAAACATTTTTTTTTAAATAAAATTCTGTCGAGTTTTCAAGAAATATATATTTTCAAAATAAAAATAGTCAAAATTTGTATAATAATGGTAAGACAAGACAGGACAACGTCTGTGGTTTTGTGTCAATCCAGAATTTTGGTTGTGGGAATGTCGCTGCTATGGCGTTTTTAACATTTCCTTTTTTTTTATTTCAGTTTCGAATAATGCCCATGACTAATTTCAGTGTCATTTTCAGTCCAGGATTATGCTCTCAGAGCTTCTGGACGGAGAATATCTACCTTGTACTGATGAAGCGCACATTTTTAATTGTTTATTTTTTTTGTTACAGAAAAGGTTGGTTTTCAACCTCCTTACGGTGGTTTGGATAATGGCATGGTAAGTAAAATTCCAAGTTTATTTCGTAATTTGTCCCAAGTAACTACGACACTGATCATCAAATAGAAATCGCCGAAAGACCTCCGCTTGCTTTTTATTTAGAATTGTAAATAAGTAATTTTTGTCGCTTCAGATCAAAGGAAAAAAAAATAATATCGATAGTGTTGATACACTATTGAACTGGGAAAAAAAGTTGATTACTAGAATCAGCATTTTGCTAAACTGCGTTTTAATAATTTGTATCGTTGAATTATTGATCAACTTGTACGACCGGTTGTATAGTCTATTTGAAGATATTTCTACAAATTGGTTCATAATGGAAAAGTATAGGGTGGCCAAATAGCGTAGTCAAAGTACACAAAGTATCCGTAAAAAATTTGAAAATTCAAAATTGAGTATTCAAAAGGGTTTTGATTAACATGAGAAAAACTTTACGATGCTAGGTATGCGATTTTCTGGAAAATCGTCGAGTGAAAATTTTTGTTTTTGTTTTTTCACTCCAATTGTTTAAATAATGAAAACTCAGAAAAATGTTCAAATCAAAAATTGTAGCCAATACATTTATCTACAAAATATGTCTGAACATTTTTTTTATATCTGCATTAGTTTTTAAAATATATACGTAATTTCCATAGTAGTATTTTTGAACATCATCAATTTTCATGTTTTTAATTTTAAGATAGTAAATAAATAATGACATTTAGAAAAAAAATTTTCATATGAAATGTGTTCTAAAATGGAGTATATCTACAAATACATTGAAAAAAAATTTTTTTTTTAAATTTTTTAATGTATTATCATCGTTTTTTCACGCTCTTTCATTTGCTTTTTCACCTTTATTTGTACTCCCTTCTCTTTCTTACCTGAGCCATAGGTGTGTTCTTTTGTATCGCGATCACTTCTTAATAGGTTCATTATAAAGTTCACAAATTTTTAGATATCATAAACGGTATAAAAAGTTATAGAAGTTTTGCTGACAGACCTCTGATTTAAGTATTTATTTAAAATAATTGTCTATCTTTTAAAAAATTTTATATTTATAGAAAAACTGTATAATAGTTTCGAAAGTAGATGCTTTAAAGGGTTTAGTAGTAAAGTTTCATTGAATTATATTAATTTCGAAAAAAGATATAATTGAATGAAGTCTAAAAAAAAGTAAAATTAAGCATGCAAAAAAAACAGATTTTTAAGAAGCATTCGTTTAAAATTCTAAATATTGATGGCTTTGCTTTTATAATAATAATGTTTTATGCTCATTTGCAATGGTAAATCCAAAAGGAATTTTCGCTGGGATAAGTATTAATTAAATAGGAATTATAATTACAGTCAGAAAATCTACTTTTCCAAATTTGAAAGCATTTCTATCTAGTAAAGTCTTTTATTTTAAGCTATATATTTTGATAATACATTTTTAAGTACTTATCTTCTATCTACATCGTTTTTGTTTATATAATATTATTTATCTGAAATCGATAGCCAATAAAGGAGATTTGGTATCAGTAAATCATATTATTCCAAGGTGAAATTTCGTGGTTTTTATTTTCTATAATTTTTGAATTATTTTGTTGCAGGCGTACGCGTTGAATCCCGCAGGACCGGTTTACACAGGCCCCGGTGCCAGTCCGACACAAGCGCCCGCCGAACCTTTTACGGCCGACAGTCCGTATTTTCCGTTTAACGCGCGACCCGGTAGTCGGTTATCTCCGGCAAAAGCGAAAATTATATCCGTATCCGGTCTAAGGCCGACTAAGGAAGAACCCACGGGTACGGCGACAAACCTGGATAGCCAATGGGGGGTGGTAAGTCTGATTTTTTTTCATATTTTGTTTATTTAAATTTGCCGTCCCGTGCGAACCACCCTTTAATCCCGGAATATTTTAGAATGTAGTCCAAAAGTTTACTTATACTTGGGCATCTCTAATTTTATACTGACTATAGCTACTTTAGAAAGAGTATAATGTCAATTGTAAGCAGAATCCTTTGATTGACAAGATTTTTGTTTTTATTATTATTATTAATTGGTATCACTGTACAGTGCCTCATAGAATTGTTTTTCTACGTCTGTAATTTTAAACGTAGTATTTCCGCCCTCCGTTGGGCGCCGTTTGCGATCAGTCAGTTAGAATTGCTTTTAAAAATTTCGAAAATTGCCTGCGAATATTCCAAAAATGAATTTTTCCAGTATTCGTAAATAGGTAATCGATAGAAGTCATGAAAACAACGTTCAATCATAATAACATTTTTAGAATTGCTCTTGACAATTTCGAAAATTTAGAATATTCAAATAATGCCTATAACAATATCTTCCTCTTCGAATTGTCGCCAAAAGGCCATAATTTTAATTATTACCATCAAAACAGTTTTAGTCTGTAAGTTTAGTCTGTCTTCTGTAAGTTCCTTGTGGCATTACTTATTATTTTGGTTTGATTCCCAAAAATATAAGAAAAAAGTGCAAACTAATTTTACTCGACAACAATAAATCTAGACGTGTAATAAATAACTTTAGGCAAGAAACGTTCTTCCCATATAGAGCAACTTGAAATAATTTCTTTGTTGTTTATGGTAAACAAACGGCGTATACCATACACGTACTCTCATATATCATGAAACTAAACTATATGTAAACACTTATATAGCCTATAATTTTCTTGTTTAGGCTACTATTTTCGTTTGTAAACTGTTTACGATAAACTTTATTCTGAATAGTTAAAATGTTGATGTCAGTGTACCCTCTTTCGTGTAATAATAATACTTTTTAATGGTCTTGTCAGATCTCGACGATACACGATCTTTTTACGTAAAGTTTATTTATATTTAAACATTCTTTATCAAGAATTCGATTTATAATAATAACAGTGATCGTTTTAAGCAAAAAATAATGTAATAAAGTTAAAAGACAACGTGTAAAAAACAAACAATAAGAGTAAAAACAAGTTGATTAATTCATGTCAATTTTAATGTTTAATCTTTTGTACTTCTTTTTTTCTTCCTCCTTATGTTGTTTGGCTGTTTTTTTTTACTCGTATTCGTTTTATACTCGAAAGACAATTTAGATCGACTTCTATAGAATATCTAATTATTTTATTATTGGAATTATTAATATTGATTTGTCGTGTAAACATTCCAAACTGATAAGCATCGACTCGTTTAACCGAGTTAATTATTAATGCCGTAAATAAATCAAATTGGAAATTGAATTGGCGAGCGAAAATTTGTCGTTAACAGTGGCGGAACGTGAAAAAAATTTGTGTTATAATAAGGTGAATGGTATAGTTGTGAGTAGAATTATTAGTTTGCACTGTTTCACAATAAAAAAATAAAAGATAAAAAAATCCATAAATTATTTCTAGTCTTGACCTAACCACAAGCGAACAATTGATTCTCATTGGTGCAATGTAGCTTCCGATTGGTCTAGGAAAAATGTACTTGAATTGTTAGTCCACATGGACTGTTAACGTCCCAAGGTGGGTAAAACTGATTCTGCTCCTGCTTACAGATTTCTTTGTCTCGCCGACAATTTTACTCACATCAATAAACGTACGAACATTTTTATTATTTAATTTTAACATTAAATTTTTCCAAAATGTTGGATTCTGGTTAAAAAGGGGTCAAATATTTTTTTTCGAAATTCAAACTCTGATCGTATAAAAAAAATATTCTGCTCTGGAACAAGAACTTTAAAAAAAAACAAACGTTAGGATACAATTTTTTACCATTTTATTGGTTCTAGATTTTTTTAAGTTGAAAAAAATTATATTTACTAGTTTTGTTTGGTACTTTGAACAGAGGTACTAAAAATCATTTAGCACCACACTTTTTCCCAGATTTAACATAACATCTACGAACTTTCTTGGCGAACAAACCCACCTTGCATCTGTCTCGTTATCTTCAATCAAAATTACATAAAATAGATAAATATTGAAAATACGAAAATAACATCAAACAATTAGGAAAACACAGATATTATTATCATAATTAAACACGCATATAAATTCAACTTTTTCTTCTTCTTCCAAACTAAATGTATTTAAAAATAAATCATTTTATAGAAAGTTGAAGTAATTTAAATAGAAATAAACCGTTTTATTCAGATAAGAAAACGAGTTACGGTCGTATTATTGGAAGAATTCCAGAATGATAACCTCGTAACGAGATGAAAAAAAAGAGAAAAATGTTTCTGTAGCTAAATAAAAATTATGAGATTTTTTTTAATTTTTCAGTTTATACTTTGTGACAAATGAATTTGAAAATTCCACACCTATGTTTATGAATTTTAGTAGAAATTATACTGGACATTTTTCTCCACCTAGTTGTTGGCATTAGCACAGTCTCCTATAGAACTCCTCCTTAACTTTGTTTAAAGTTTGAGGTGAAATATTCCGTATTTCTGTAGTTATCCTGTCTTTGAGGTCTACAATGCTAGTTGGTTGTGTTGCATATACTTTGTTCTTGAGATAACCCCACAGAAAAAAATCTAACGGCGTAAGGTCTGGCGATCTAGCTGGCCACTCAATAGTACCTCTTCGTCCAATCCATTTATTGGGGAAGATTTCATCTAAATAAGTTCTTACCATTAAAGCATAATGGGGTGTTGCCCCGTCTTGCTGGAACCAAACATTTTCATTCGGTAAGCTAGGATCTATTGCGTTGGGATATAAGTTTGCCAAAATATTTTTCAGCTGTCAAATTTCCATCTATAAATATAGGACCAATAATATGATACCGGCCCAAACGTTCACCTTTTGAGGGTACTGAGTATGTGTCTCACGCATCCAATTAGGATTCTCTGCTGACCAATATCTACAGTTCTGTCGGTTTACCTCTCCATTCAATGTGAATGTTGAATCGCCAGAAAAAAGAATGGTACCAAGAGCTATCTCATTTCTGTTCAGCTTATTCATCAATCTTTCGCAGAAATCCATTTTACGATCTGGATCGTCTTCTGTTAACTTCTGCACAAAAGTTAATTTGTAGGGATGAAGTTTTTCTTTATTGTCACCCTGTATAATTCATAATTGACCATATAATATATATAATAATAAATTTTAATTATTTGATTGTCAAACACAATTTGGTGTGGAATTTTCTTACCGAATATCACACGAGGTCAAATTAAATCCGGAAATTTTTTCTCGCTCATGAATATTTTTAGAAAAAAAAAATATTTTCAAAATATTCATGAGCTCGAAAAATTTTCCGGTAAGAATTATAACTTAAAATCCTGAGATATGTAGAAAAAGGTTAATTCAAAATCACACATTATGTACTTGTTTGAGCAAAAAAAATAAAAAACAATATTTTTTGACACTATTGTCAAAACCAACAAACTAGTAATGTTGCCTATCAACAGTTTCATAAAGTTATTTTTCCTTTCCTTTTTTCCTCATCCAAATTTCATACCGAAACTTTCGAAAATTGAAAAAAAATATACGGTGTGTTCAAAGTTAAATAATTTTTATTAGAAAATAGAAGATTTTCTTCCTCGCCCTGTATAACTAATAATTTTTCAATGTTATTGGGATGAATTGACGCGTTTCTACCTAATTTTGTGTAGTCACTATTAAAATTTGTCAGTTCCAACTGGGAGACCCTGTATTTTTTGTTTAATTACAATAATTTGTTCTCATGGATAGCGTAAGTTGAATAAACAATCTATTAAAATAAAATCGATTATTAAATAACTAGAGAGTAATTCAATTTTTTTTTTCATTTCTTAAATTTTTCAAATGGTACATCCTGTATGTAATAATGAAATACTGGTAGAACGAGATCGGACACAGTTCACTGATAATTTATTGCAATTAAATTAGAAGTATAGAGTAGTACGATGGAATTTAAATACCAGAGGCGTTACCATATTAAAATAAGTCCAATTCTTGATTACCAGACCGTTTTTTTGTAAATAATTTAAAAAAATAAATTTATTTTACTTAGAATATCCTGAATAATATATTAATATAATAATAATACATTTCGGAGAGCAATAATATTAGTACTAATATACAGAGTGTCCAAAAACAGATACTACACTGTACTATACTGTATTTAACTTTCCCTTGGTGGAATTCGTTCTAAAATTTCGAATAGCATTTCTTGTTCCGGATTATTCCGAGCTTCGGGACCGAATCATTTGCCATTAGAGACAACTCAATTATCCCAGAGATAGAATCAATTTTAAGGGACGACGGTGGTAAGTAGATTTTGCTCCTTGACACAGTAAAGGACTCTCTTCCCTCAATAAATTTCGATACCGAATAAGATAATGAAAAAAAAATGTTTTTGTGCAAATAAAAAAATACCGAATAATTTTTGGTGGTTAAAATATTTAATACGATTTTAATGAATATTTTAGGGTGTTTTTTTTGTTAGTTTATAAATTCCGAGTTGTGTTACGTTCCGGTCCTGTCTCTACTCCTTTTCTCTTCCTTCTTCGTCCCGAATTAAGGAGAACTATGGTCCATTCGGTCGAAAACGACTTTAGCAAAGACAATGGTCTAGTTTTATTGCGTCCAGGGATGGAGGGTTAACAGCTGTAGGGATAAATGAAAAATTTTTTTTTTCTGTTTTAATATTAAATATATTTCATATAAACTACAATGTTCATGTGTTACTAGTAACTTTTGACTTGATATAAATACGTTATTCGTTGAAGTTTTGGAAGTTAGCTTTTATTATATAAGGTATGGGGATACTCCATTACCGTAAAAACTTGTACTCCCACTTTTAAAACTTGCCTCATGAGATATTTAAACCCATTCTGTACCAGTGGCGTTACGAATTACATTTAAAAGTAAAATTGTTGTAGTTTCGTATTTTTTAAATAATTTCAAAAATTATAAAAAACATATATTTGAAATCCCCTCATCAAGTCCTTTAGTTTGATATGTCACATGGTATACTTTTTTAATTTCCCATCAAAAACAGACCTCCATATCCAAAATTCTATATAGACTTCTACTATTTTCTGTATTTTTTCAAAATTTCACTCCCAGTAGTTTTGTAGTTGAGAGGGGGATTTACAATATTTATCTATTTTTTCAAATAACTGTTTGTTTTAAAATTTGAAAAAATATATAATTAAGATCATTGCAACAAGTCCTTTTGTTTGATATGTCACATGGTATACTCATTTTTGATTTTTTAATTGCCCCCCAAAAACTGTCCTCTATATCCAAAATTTTATAAGGACTTCTTATACTTTGGTTTTTCTATAATACATCAGGAAAGTACTATTTTCTGTTTTTTTTTTCAAAATTTTACTCCCACTAGTTTTGAGAGGGGGATTTACAATATTTATCTATTTTTTCAAATAACTATAAAACTATTTGTTTTAAAATTTGAAAAAATATCCTATTCTTTTACTTTGATATGTCACAAAATAAATTATTATTATTTCCTGTATTTTTTTTCAAAAGTTTAGGCCCAGAATTTAGGGGGGGGGTTATAATTTTCATCTAATTTTTCAAATAATTAATTATATATTTTAGATCCTCGCAACAAGCTCTGTCATTTGATATGTCTCACGATATAATTTGTAAATTTTTATTTTATTTCGTAATTTTACCCCCCCATATTAAAAATTCATTTATTTTCGTTCCACGTCCTTGAAACTGAAATAATTCTATAACTAGAAAAATAGTACACAAATTTTTTTTATCTTTACACGTACGCCCATGAAAGGGACGACAAAGATCCGAATTCCGTATCCCCTTTTCTCGTCCATTCAACGTCGTAATGTCTATGTTTCGAGGGTCCTAACAAAGGATCTTGTCGATTAAGGACTCGAATGAGTCAGTCAAATAAAAAAGAAATAGAGAAAAGAGAAGGAGGGAGATAGACTAAAGCGGAAAATGGAGAGTTAGTGAATGAATAAATTATTATGAAACGATATAAAGTTACTGTTGTTGCAAACTGTCATTAAAAAGGCGAAAAAAAAAATCCGGAAATATATAAAAAATGGGTAACAAATGAATTTTACTGTTTCTTCGAGAATTTAGTCATGGCAGGAAAAAACGATCAGATATATCTAGAAGCGCGTCAGGATTCGAAAAAACTAAAATCTACCTGCATCTAAAAAAAATATAACATTAACTATTTAAGGTATAGTTGTGAGAAAAATTAATTTGCATCGTTTCACAGTTTGTCGGCGAGATAAAAAAGAACCGGTATCAGACAGATTTTTCGTTATTGCAGGATCCCGACGCACTAGCAATTTCTGTACTCTTTTTCCGACGAATTTCAGTTTTACCGATAACTGTAATAATAGATTTTTTCTTCGCCCATGTACGTTATCGTCAAAAATCGCACTGTCAACATTACTTGTAAGTGGCATTTAACAATAACATGCACGTAATGAGATCTCATAACATACACGTGCGTTTAGATAAGAAAACTTAAATTTCTTCGTTGAATCAAATTGCAATCAAATTTTTTTTTACGTACTACTTTTACTTTTACTAATTGAAAAACATAAAAGCTCTTAGCATTAGTGAAATACATTTTAGATTAAAAGAGTGATGTCCCTAAATGTCGGCAACGCATTATACAATTTCAAAAAAAAAATAAGTAAGTACACCGCTTCCCCTAGTTTCTTCTCCAATATTTTCAGTTCGTCCTCGACACATGCCCAGTAAATGAACTAAACTAAACCCATCCTGGGACGTTAACAGTCCATGTGGACTAACAATTCAAGTAAATTTTCCATAGACCAATCGGAAGCTACATTGCACCATTTGTTCGCTTGTGGGTAGGTCAAGACTACAAATGATTTTTGGCTTTTTTTATTTTGCCGAATACTGTTATTTTATTGTGAAACAGTGCAAACTAATTTTACTCACAACTATAAAGTCTATAACGATAATTTGTACGTTTGAATTTTAATTTGTTCTCCGATAGCATGAAACGCCGAATGATTTTCAACTCCTCGTTTCGAAATCGTCGATCTCAATAATTTTTTTGCATGTTGTTACACTTGTTAAGATATCTCCAAATCTCATGTGTTTATTCCCATATTAGTAATTTGAAAAATTAGGTTTCTGGTTGCATGCGTCGAAAATATTATAGTTTTATCGATAGCCACCGAACGAGTCATAAAAGGATAATTAGGAGAGCATATTCGGTGGATAATGAGCCGACGAATTCGTACGCTCTATTTCGACGGTAAATTTAGGCCTAATTAGATCGTTAAGAGGAACTACATGGTTTTCTATATACAATTTAATTTATTCGAAAATCTAGGACAAGTTTTTCTCGGCGCTAACCATCCTTCTTTACGTGTCTGACCAATAGATAATCCGACATGTATTTTCGCCGCTAAGAAGTGCAGGTAGGTCGAGTCAGCCAGACATTATAATTTATTCTTCAAAAAATTGACTAAAAATACGAAGGTGGTTTGGTTGGGTTATTATTGAAAATTATTATAATTTACTAAAATATATCTTATTATAAATGTCGGTGATTTAATAAATAACTGTATTTCATAAATCACGTACTTCAGTCGGTTAGCGCCCAAAATACACATAGGATTAAAATGACCCTTCGGTATTGGCGCCTAGTTTACATGTTGTAAAAAGTGCATTAATCCGTTAGCGCCCAAATTACATCCGCCCGTTTTTCTGCCCTATTGTAACCTTGGGTTAGATTAGATTACAAGATCTTTTGTGTATACCCTACATCTACAGTGTGAGTTTTAAGCATGGAACTCATCAGTTATCACGGAAACAGATCGCAACTTTGAATATATTAGTACAAAAGGGGTCTCAGAAAGCCTATTGACCATTCTGGAGATAGGTTTGTAACTTGATCCTGTTCCAGGTTGGGTTGCTTTAGTATCTCAAGATATATCGTTAGATCGCCAAGTTTCAATGATGTAGCCTGAGCCAGCCTGTAGGCATTTTCAAGAGCGATCATCGGTACATGCAGATGTAGTGAAGTTTTCCCAAAATAACTCCAGAGAGCTCTTGTTGCTTTTGATGGAATATGTACGTTCCACGTGGGTCTCCTGTCAAACATGACTCCTAGGTACTTAACCTCTTCTAAGATTTAGGGGGTAATTCCAGTGGAACCTTGTAGTTTTTTTTAAAATTCCTATACACCCTTTTTAAAATTGCATAACCCGGTGTCAATTCGTTCAACAACCGATGGGATTATTCAAAAAATTATCTTTTTCGATTTTATTTATTTGCACGATTTTCCAATTATTGCGAATACCCGAGTTATAATAGTTAATGAGGTATGTATACGGCTGACGTGGTTAAAATTCCAAACTGCTTCATTTCCTTGCAAATCTTCCTTTTCACATCCATCGGAATGCCTAAGGTATTTGTTGTTTTTTTTTATTTATTTATTTTTATTTCTATCCGAGTCGTGAAATATTTCTTGTCGAAATGTTGCATCTCGAAACAAACAAAATTAATGGAAATTGAAAATTTTGTGATTCACATTCATACCTTCGCTTAGTATATATAACAATTTAAAAATAAAAGCTTGAGGTCGCGGCCAGATGAGTTCCTCATGTTTACTAGACAGGCACTTTAACCTACCAAGCCACGACGCCAGTTAATGTATTTGCTCTAGTAGAACGTTTCAAGCAAAAACGATAATAGGCCTCATGAATGTTTTTATACAATATGTTGAAGCTTGTGTATCAAAACCATTCTTCAACCATCACAACCTTCTTGATTCATGCTCGCTCTAATTTGGTAATAAACAGATACTTTGGAGTACCGCCGTGGAACGACTATACTACTATTAAATTAAATTGAAGTAAAAAGTGCTGTTGTCTTGCAAATGTATAGAACATAAATCATAGGTATTTTGATATTCGTTTGTTACGAATTCCTCGCCGATGATTCGTTTATATTTAAACACGTAATTTAAAAAAGAAATTCCAAGAAACGTCTTACGTCGCTTCCTTTTGTCATAAACAAAAAAATGCAACTCGATATCCAGGTAAAAAAATAATTAATTTTTACGTAATTTTTTTTACCATCACCAGTGTTGCGTAGTTATTATAGTCTAGTTCGCAAAAATTTTATGTAAAGCTTCAATTTGCAAAAAAAATTCTTAATTAATAGTTGCATAATTAAGACAAGGAGGGCGGGGGGAAACTTTTTCTCAAGCCTCCGAATTTAAAAAAATGTTAGTCGTAGAGGCCTCCTTTCAAAATTCACTGAGTAAGTACTATCTACACGATATAACCAACCATTTTGGAAAGGCGATAACAACGTCATCCCCAAAAACTTTGTAAGTTGTTATAATAGTATTAAATAAACAACATGCGAAGTATACTATTTTATACCTTTTTTCTTTTTTTCTGAGTTTGATTTGTTCTAAAATCATGAAATGAATACCTATGTAGTTATTTTTCAAGGACAAATTCCAGAATAACTTTTCATCAACGCAGTCGCGTTCGATAGTTCTTTATCTCAATCTTGAGCATTTGCACGGCATTTTCTACTAAAGGATAATTATATTTTCTTGTCGATTTTATTTGCTACATACACATACGAGATCGTCTAAATGATGTTATTAATAAATTGGATCTGTCATTGGTTAATTGATTGATATTATTTATAGCAGTGAAAATGATATCATCCTAGAGGCAAACCTCCGCACATATTTCCTTATTTTATTTCGATTATATTGTAGATTTGCCTCAAGGTTTTTGTATCCTTTGCTGTACTTTCTACAGGGTGTCATGAAACACTTGCCAAAAGCAAACTACAAATACAAGATGTGACGAGGGTTTTGCATATACAGATTGCGTAAATTACATCGGAACCCTCGCCTCGGATTACACAAGTACGACAAGGATATATGAAAGAGAGAGAAAGAATAATTGTGCGCGGTCATCACTTTGTTTCATCTTAGGGGTGTATACTTATTTCCCGAGACTGACCGAATGGTCCTTTACAGAGAGAATTCACTAGTTCGTGATATTCAGTATGCTCCCAACATGGAAGGAGTGAGGGTGTTAAAGAAATAAAAAAATACAATCGTTATTACGTAACCTGTACATCTTAAAATTCATTTTTGTCAACATGATCATTTCAGACCAAGTTGACAATTTCTAACTACAATAGGATATTATTTTACCCATTGTAACTTGAAAATAAAACAGCATTAAACCATAATTAATAAACTAAAAATCCCTTCCATTAATAAATTAAATTGAAAATATAAAATAAGTAGGTAGGTACCTACACCTATTCTAAACATAAAATATAAACTTCCTGAAAAAATAAAAATAAAAATCCATTCTAAAGGTAAACATAATTTTAATGAATTAAGTGCTCAAATAAACCACCTTCCTGTGCCAGTCAATAACCAAATCTGTGATAAAGATTTGATCTCATATCTCTAAGATTATTTGGCGTAATGCGGGCACAAACGTGCTGTATTTTCACCCTCGAAAAAAAGTCAACGATAACGAGACAAAAATATCATTTGTACAAATTAATCTGCGCTTCTGGCAACAGCGGTTAAAATAGGGGGGCAATGAGCATTCGGCCAGTCTCGGGAAATAAGTATACACCACTAAGGTGAAACAAAGTACACGCCTTAATGACCGCGCATAATTATTCTTTCTCTCTCTTTCAGCTGTTTTTCTGTCGTACTTGTGTAATCCGGACGGTTCCGATGTAATTTACGCAATCTGTAGAGCTAGGACAAATAAAAACCGGCCAAGTGTGAGTGGGACTCGCGCACGAAGGGTTCCGTACACCATTATCTATAAAAATTAGAAAAAACACGTTTGTTGTATGGGAGTCCCACTTAAATATTTATTTTATTTTAGAAGGTAGAAAAATCATCCACTTTGTATATTCCGTTCCAATAATAGAACAGATCGTTCGATACGACTAAAGCTTTGTTTTCAGAAATTATCTATAAATATGTGCTGGTTTCAAATGGCCAGTGATTTCACTGATTTTACCATATACAACTAATTAATGTTGAACTTATATGGTCAGCTTTGCATAGTCCCATGAATTTTTTCTTCTCTCAAACAAACCACTTTTGTATTGTTATTGAATGTAATCATTGTCGATTATCTCGACGAAGGCAAACTCTCTCACGTGAAATTTTATTACTTTTACTTTTGCCTTACGCATATGAAATTTTTTCCATCAAAAATTGTCTGTAGTAATATCACAAGAGAGTGAGGGTAAATTGAAAATAATTTGACAGATTTTAGAAAACTTGTTGCTAGGCAATAGAATACGTTTTCATGTTTTTTCATTACAACGAACGAACGGTTTCTTTAGAAAAACGAAATCTTTGAATAAACTCATCAGAACTTCTACAAATTGTAAAATTGAATAAGCCTCCTGCTCGATATGCAGTGGTATTGACCGGAGTTGTCTAGTTCCTCGCACATTAATAGGTAGGTACAAAATTTGTGTTCAGTTCCTCGCAGCATACGAAGGGTAAGGGATTAGGTATCAGGTAGCAAGGTCCACAATGACAGATATTTTTATTTTTATTTTCTTATTGTTTTTTTCAAAAATTGACTAAAAATACGAAGAATTTTTCGATTCGGATTAGGGTAGGGGGTAAGGTAGGGTGGTTTTGGTTGGGTTATTATTGAAAATTATCATAATAATCTGTCAATTACACAATTCAATTTTTCGATTCGGATTAGGGTAGGGGGTAAGGTAGGGTGGTTTTGGTTGGGTTATTATTGAAAATTATTATAATAATCTGTCAATTACACAATTCAATTTTTCGATTCGGATTAGGGTAGGGGGTAAGGTAGGGTGGTTTTGGTTGGGTTATTATTGAAAACTCACGAATGCATAGATAGTGTGAGGAACTGCAGACTGTGAGGAACTGCAGACCTGTCTTAATCCTACCCTCCGTTCGAAAAGGGATTAACGCAGGTAGATGCGAGGAACTGACTGGTGTCCGTATTGACGTAGTGCGACTTCCCCCTTATCACTACCAATTAAATCCGATAGAACTGATATGGGTACAAGTTTTATAGGTCGGCATAATACTACATTCAAACTAAAATATGTGCAAGTATTATTAGAAAGGTTCCAACAGATGGCGAAAGGAATAATTATAAATATTCTACACTCTATGAATTTTTTTTTTTTGAAAAATAATATTTTTCAAAAACAGTGGCCGTTCAACTAAGGAGCAACAACTACTTCCCGTGCAATATGCACCGCCGGATATTGAATTACACCCCAAAAGTCAAACGGGGTTGGTATATCTACAAGATATTTTAAAACCATTCTTTCTGGTTTGCAATTAGAAGGGACAACACAACTTGTAGACCGGTTTCGGCGTATTTGCGCCTCATCAGTACAAGGTATGTGGTGTCCGTCCGAGAATCTCTAATCCCGGACTGAAGAGTACACTTCAATCACAATCAATACATGTCTTCCAGTAACGGAAATGTAAAGATTGTGACGGCAGCGCCCTCTTCACTTCCAATCGCAAACCAAAAACCTTGAATTTTTGACAATAAACCACGTAGGCTTAAAACAATAAATCTTATTACAGTTTCCTGTAATATTGTCGTATTTAATAGAGAGTAATAGAATAAGATTTAGAAAGGTTCCTATTACAAGTTACTAAAGAAAATTGGGAAAAAAACAATTAATCATGTATTAAAAGAGGAAGAAAATATGGCAGACATTACAGTGACACCATTAACAATTTCAATAAATAATGACTCCTCAAGTGACGAACCCCTAATACTGTTCCTAAACCTACGCCTATTATATCCCTAGAAAGTATTAAGATAAGACTCGGTTATTGTTATCTTTCTACAATATCCGTCGGCACAAATAAATTTCTTGTTTTCACAACATTCATTACAGCAGGTTGTGTAAAATTACATATTTTGCTTGGTCCACTTGTGCTAAGCAACTCATAAAATTTTGATTTATTACCCGGCACCGATTGCGATTTTACTATAGTCGCAGAAAATCCAAGAATCAGAATAATAACTGAACATTTATCCAACGAAATCCATTCATTTTAAAAATTATGTGCAATATTCAAGTTTCAGTGATATATTGTTGTGGGTTTTCAAAAAAAAATATTATTAGAAAGTTAAATGGCTACACCCACGACTATTCTACGTTCATGTAAATACTAGTTTTAATATTACAAAATATTATAATTGTTGTTTGTCGTGTCAGAATAACCAGTCGACCTGTTATGGTGATTAGGTTCTCTTTGATAATATGTATGTAGAATTTGATACAGGATGATGTTGCTTCGTACATTTCACTTTTTTGCATGTTTTTTGACAGCGACAAGAAACAATATATTTTTCGCACACCCTCTATTATTAGTTTTTCTATTTCTGTTGTTTTTGCCTGTATTTTTTTATGGCATAGCTTGGAGGGGGCGGCAGGGGACATATCCACTAGGGACGGTAGAAAGCACCTCGATTTTTTCAGGAAAACATTGACATCTGCTGTCAAAATACAATAATTCGCACATTTAAACCAAAAGTGTCACTAAACAAAATTTTTTTAACAATAAACGAACAAAAGGATTGTTTTCGAAAATAAAACCTTCCTGTATAATCTAACTTCCGTTTTTTTTTTGTTTAACATTTAACCTATAAAAAATAAGAAAAAAATACCCAACCGTCAAATGACTGTGAGGTTGAAATTATTTTCTTATGGTTAACAAAAATAAACATCTCGATCTAATGGTTTATTTTTAGTAAATCGATGGGTAAATTCATCACGAAAATTTTATATTGACGTATTTCGGGATTACCAGGTACGATCCAAATGAAAGACAATTTATATCGTCATTATTTTGATACTAGAATAATCTCTTGTCAATAATTCAAGAAGAGGAGGGGTGAATGAAATGGTTATTTTCCCTTCCCCTTCTTGATGAACGTTGGTATTGGACATTTGGCAGCAGCAAAACAAACATTTCATTTTAATGTTATAGACATTATACAGGGTCGGGATAAAGTATGGAACCAAGTAAATATCTTTTGAACGAAAAGAACGATATTTATGAAAATTTGCAGGTAAGTGCAATGGCACAAAATGCATCCGATGTACATTTTTTTATATTTTATATTCCTCGTTTTTACAAATTTTTTTACACTAAACTCAGTAGGTATGATTTCAAAATAACAAGCTCTTTCAAAATCTGTAAAAATATATAGGGTGTCCCATTTAAATTAAAGAAGTTGATGGCATTTCCGGTTAAACCGGAAGTATATTATTAACAAAAAAATGTACATCAGATGCATTTTGTTCCATTGCACTTACCTGCAAATTTTCATAAATATCGTTCTTTTCGTTTAAAAGATATTTACTTGGTTCCATACTTTATCCCAACCCCGTATAATAAAAGGAATATGGTTTGAAAAAAAAATCGTTGATAAAAAATCTATACTTTATTAAATATTAGAGGAATTTTTCGAGAAGAAAAAAGAAAATATGGTTTCGAACAGTTTCCTGTATAATGTGACATATTTAAACTGTGTGTTTTTTGACGGATAATCTTCAAAATAACTAGGATTTTTTTGCAAAAAGTATATTATTAAAAATCACAAGCAACAAAGTAAATAACAAATTTAAAAACTTCCAAGGTTTTCCTTGTTCTTTCGACTTCCAACTCACGTGTTATAGGTGTCACGTCGGACCCACCGTCATCGACATAAAACCGTTTAAAGTCCAGTGCCAAGCTGTCTCGCGATTCTCTTGAAGCCGTCTCTTGACTACAATAAACGCAACGTTGGCGGCGGCGACTTAACAAAGTGGGGTACAAACACTACTATCTGCTTTATTTCAATACACCGGGATTTCAGTTTATTGTTACGTATTCTAAACACATCGCAAGGTCCGGTGTAATATCGAGTGTAGGGGAAAAAAGGGGTCGCCTAGTAGTGGGTTGTGTTTCTTATTATTAGTGAACTATAAATACTAGGTATTGGTTATGTAGGCCGGAAAAAATTTTAGCTTTTCAAGTAAGAAAATAATTTTGACTACTAATAAACGGTTTTTGAATTTTTATTTTCAATTTGAGTGGAATTTAATAGATTTTCGAAAAATAAGCCAATTTCTGAAAATATAATATACTATTTTATCAACAAATTTTAATTTTAGCCATAAACTGTCACTTTTCTGTGTAAATTTATGTTGGACAAATCATTTTTCTGATTCATTTTAAATATTTTTACGCAAAGTATAGTCTGTTCATACTTCTAGTGAAGTGACACAATGAAATAATATTTATGGACAAGCAAATGACTGTCAGTACTTGTGGATTTACTACTAATTAGTACTTAATATTACAATGAACTGGTAATATCAGAAAGACTGTACCTATATGAGCAGCAACTTTGTTATTTTAAATGTAACACCTTGTGTATTTTTAACTTTTCGGATTCTACATTAAATTTTAATATCACTTTGTATAGAATACCACTACCAAAATAAAAATTGTTTGTCGGGTTAATTAGTAAGAAGGTCAAGGTAATACATCGCTAAAAGAATGAACAGACTTTACATTTTCCATAAAAAAAAATTATAGAAAATAAATACCGGCCTACGAATGAAATTTAAAAAAAAATCCATTACCTAGTTTCCTCCTCTTTTTTCTCAGAAGACAATAATATTCGAAGGATAACTAGTTTCACTTCAAACTGCATTTGCTTTTGTTATAAATAATCTAGTAATTATACAACTCGGAATGTGCGGTTCGATGCCAATCGGTCTGTCGAGCGAAATTTTTTGTTTTCAAAGTTTTCAACCTTATAAACTGGTTTACTGAGAAATGGTTTATTTTTAATACAAAAGACAATTTCTTTTGTCGCGATGGACTTTCAAAGGCATTCTTACCTGGGAGGTCAGTTAAGTTCTTGTTGGAGGTACGGGCAGTATGGAAATCCCGATAGTGGGGTAAGTTAACACATAATATATATAAAGTTAAATTTGGTATATCCAAAGCGTAGCCGTTTTATCAGATGGATAATTTAATAACATGCCAATTAACGCAAGATAGGTTGGATTTAATGAATATACAGGGTGTCGTAATAAAATGGGCTAAAAATAATGTTAAACTTAATATAAAGTAAGAAATCAAGATTATTCTTAACAGGAAAACAGAGAAAGTTTAATTATACAGAGTGTCACAGGAGTTCGTAGTGAAAGCTTGGAAGATAAAAATAATGATAGTCCTTTATATAAGATTTGTGCCATGCTTCCTTCGTTAACAAATTATAGGACTAAAGTTGGAAATAAATTTTTTACTCTTAGCTCTCTCGGTATCCTTTTGAAGATTTACGTTTTTATATAAAAATTATTTAATTAATGATAGAGCGTTGTCTATCGAATGTCGCAACACTCTGTATATAATAAATTACATAATTTAACAGAGATAAATGATTTTTACGAAGAATATAATTATCAAGTATTATTTATCTGTAATTAGAAATGCTGCAGCTAGACAGCTTGTTGCCAGTCGGTTTTTTCCCGTTTTACAATATAAATTACTTCTTATAAGATTCATGGAAAATTTTTCTTTTAATTTTATTCGCCATCAAATGGTAAGTATTTGAATTTTATTTCATCACTTGTTGGTTAACGATCAAGGTTTACCAAGATCATTTTTATCATGTTTTTATCGACTTGAAAACGTCAGATTCAATTGAATTTCTGCACATTAACATTTAATAAGTTTGTTCCAATATCGTTACCAGGATTATCGTTTTATTTTTTATATTCTATACACTAATTATTGCAATTTCCAATCGTTATTTTGGAGACACTGAAATAATTTAACGTGGTCCAATGACAACCTCTATACACCTTGGATTATTCAACAAAACTGTCACGGTCATCCTTGATAGCTACTTTAGTTTTTCGTACAAAAAAAGGCTTTTCCGAACGCATTTTTGAAATTAATTCATTTACGATATTTTTCAAAATTCGTTTAATAGCCTAATCAAAGTACATATAACACCTCACAAAAAATACAAAAAAACTTGAAAATTCAAAATTGGGTTTTAATAGGGTGGTGTTTAACATGAGAAAAAGTTTACGATGTTAGGCATGCAATTTTCCGGAAAATCGTCGAGTGAAAATTTTTGTTTTTGTTTTTTTTCCTCTAATTGTTTAAAAAATAAATATACAGAAAAACTTCCAAATCAAAATTTGTAGCTGATGCATTTATCTATAAATTTTGTCTAAAAAGTATTTCTGTAAATTAAAAAGTTTACGATATAAAATTAATTTTAGTGTTATTCAATTCGTGGTTACGCGCGAACGGCCCGTGAGCCAAATTTATTAACCGCTCGACTTAAAAGTTGATAATTTTGGGCTTATAACATTCTGAAAAAATAAATAAACTCATGTAAAATGTAAAGAAAGATCTCAACTTTTAGATAGAAATGCTGATTTGAAAAAGTAGATTTTCTGACTGTAATATCAGTTTATTATAATTCCTATTTAATTAATACTTATCCCAGCGAAAATTCCTTTTTGGATTTAGCATTGCAAATGAGCATAAAACATTATTATTATAAAAGCAAAGCCATCAATATTTAGAATTTTAAAAGAATGCTTCTTAAAAATCTGTTTTTTTGCATGCTTAATTTTACTTGTTTTTTTTAGACTTCATTCAATTATATCTTTTTTCGAAATTAATATTATTCAATGAAACTTTACTACTAAACACTTTAAAGCATCTACTTTCGAAACTACTATACAGTTTTTCTATAAATATCAAATTTTTTAAATAATAGACAATTATTTAAAATAAATACTTAAATCGGAGTTCTGTGAACTTTATAAAGAACCTATTAAGAAGTGATCGCGATACAGAAGAACACACCTATGGCTCAGGTAAGAAAGAGAAGGGAGTGCAAATAAAGGTGAAAAAGCAGGTGGGGGCGCGTGGAAAATCGATGATAATACATTAAAAAATTTGAAAAAATTATTTTTTTTTCAATGTATTTGTAAATACCCCATTTTAGAACACATTTCATATGAAAATGTTTTTTCTAAATGTCATTGTTTATTTACTATCATAAAATTAAAAACATGAAAATTGATGATGTTCAAAAATACTACTATGGAAATTTCGTATATATTTTAAAAACTAATGCAGATGCAAAAAAAATGTTCAGACAAATTTTGTAGATAAATGTATTAGCTACAATTTTTGATTTGAACATTTTTCTGTGTTTTTATTATTTAAACAATTAGAGTGAAAAAACAAAAACAAAAATTTTCACTCGACTACTTTCAGGAAAATCGCATGCCTAGCATTGTAAAGTTTTTCTCATGTTAATCACAACCCTTTTAAATGCTCAATTTTGAATTTTCAAGTTTTTTGTGTTTTTTGCGGCATTTTACAGATATTTTGTGTATTTTGACTACGCTATAAATCCCATATCAAATAAAAATGTTACATGGGAGTGCATTTAGGTGCAATAAAATGCGCATCTAAGAAATATAAAGAGATAACATTTTATATTTATTATCTTGCAATTGAAAAACAAGAAATTTCTTGGGAGTACAGTACCCGGTACTGAACTTTTTCAAATTCTATTTAATCATCCTAACAATGGAAATTTAACTGGTCATTGGTAAAAACTCGTTCAAAAAAGACGTTAAAACGAGTACATATCCTGTAAATAAAAATAAAGTAAGGTGGTGGCATAAATATTCATAGGCAACAGTTAATATCGTTATGGGGGCGATTACCTTAAAGCGGATGGTGGTAAAGTTTTAATCCTTGAAATATTATTAGTTATATTTCCGGATAAAATGAAAACATTAAAAATAATTTTATTTATTTTAACATTTTAATAGATCGTAATGTATAATAATTCTGTGATTATTCTGAAATGAATGTATGTCTTTCTCCGTATCTATATATACAAATATTATTTTTCAATCTAAATTCTATTAATAATAACGCAGTTATAGACATGACTATAGCATGAACGGACTTATGTAATATTTACTATCGATGTACTGAACTTTTACGATTTAGTTTGTTATTTCAAGCAATAACATGTCATCCGGTCTCTTAACATCTGTTTCGTGTTATCTCGCTTCTTCTTTTTCGATATTGCTTTTTTATTTTTTTTGAATTCATATGTCCACAAATCCTTCATTGCACATCAGGAATTTCCCTTGGTTCCTATATTGGAATTTTTAAAATTCAAAAATTGAGTTTGTGTATCCATTGATAGTACACGCTTTAATTCAAAAAATCGTAGAGGCCATAATAATGGAAATTTTGAGCTGAAATTTCACATACGCACTCTCAGATAATGAACACATATGGAAATAAATCAGGTCAAACGTATCTATGATATTGTGTATACAGGGGTAACCAAAATTGAGGGGAACGAAATTGAAAAAAAAAAAAATTAAATTTAAACTTTAGAAAAATTTTGTGGCCATTTTTGGTATCTAAAAGGATAGAATTAGTGGAATTTCATACAAAAAATTGTGTGAAACAACTTAGTGTCGATATTGGAATTTTGAAATTTCAAAAAATGAGTTGCGTATCGGTAACAAATACATGTACTAAACAAAAAAATCGTAGAGGCCATAACAATGGGAATTTTGAACTGAAATTTCACATACACACTCTAGGATAATGAACAAATATGGAAATAAATCAGCTCAAACGTATCTATGATATTGTGTATACAGGGGCACCCGAAAGTAAGGGAATCAAAATGTAAAAAATTTAACCCTAGACTTTAGAGAATTTTTATAGTCATTTTCGGAATCTACGGGGTTGAATTAGTTGATTTCCGTATATAAAAGTATCCAAAATACTTTAGTTCCAATATTAGAATTTTGAAAATTCAAAAAATGAATTTGTCGCTCATACACGCATAAAGTCAAAACATCGTAGAGGCCATAATAATGGAAATATTTAGCTGAAATTTTAGATAAACACTCTCAGATAATGTACAAATATGTAAAAAAATCAGCGAAAACGCATCTTTTATATTTTGTATACAGGGGTACACGAAAGTAAAAATTTTGAAAAAAAATTTAAAATTTGACTTTAGAAACATGTTATAGTTATTTTCGGAATCTAAGGTTTCGATTTAGTGGATATCCATATATAAAAGTTAACAAGCTACCCTAGTATCGATTTTGAAAATTCTAAAGGTTTCTAAGAGAGAGTACTTTTGAATTGGGCAACATTATCCTCAACCCCTTTGCAGCTCTTTAAAAAATCGATGTATTTTTCGAAAAAAGCCTTGATTTTTCGCATGAACATCGTTCTTTGGTTTAACCTGCGCATCATCTACGATTATTTAGTCGTTTGGCGATGAGGCACCATAGGAAACCTCCACATTTATGTAATTAACTTCTTAAACCTTAAAATGTACCCTAATTATCTCAAAAGTCACCTTGCGGTCGATAAAAATAATGATAATAATTCATAGAACAGTTGAAAGTATGTGAAAATCGTAAAAATTTGTGCTTGTCTCGACTGAAAGTCTTTAATGAACAGAATTCCAACGAAAACATCTCCAAGTAATATAAAACTTGCTGCATAAATGTATTTATAGGTATCCGAGAAAATGTTCTAAGAGATATTTAATAAAAAGCTAAATTCGCTACTAAACAAAATGCACAAAGCAAAGAGTAAGTAATTATTTTCTAATTATCGCGTCCATTACGATTTCCGAGAATTTTGCGATTGTCGCTTTATATGCGGGAGATCTATTACCGAGAATAGATATTGTGGAATTTTTCTTTTTGTTTTAGTATGTAATCTGGTTTTAATAATTAACGGATAAAAATATATACAGGGTCATGATTAATAAGAACATGTACATTTCTTTCCCGAGCCCGTCTGACAAGTCGATAACACTGCACTTATTGTATTTTTGCTCGTGCTTTCTCATAGCACCCAGTCCAACACCTTTGTCCCCTGCACCAGTTTGTACAAGTCCTTAGCTGGGTGTTTGCTTTATAGATCAGCGTTTCCTTGCGGTTGGCCAACTAATAACTGTCTTTTGCGATCAAGAATCTCTCATGTAAACAGTACATGTTTCACTGTCTCCGTTTCTCTACCGCATAATCTGCATGGTAAGACCTCCGTTGTATAGTTTTAATTTGTACAGGTGTTCCTTTACCGGTGCATGACCAGTCATGAAACACAGTGTTAGCAGTTCTAGTGTACGTTTTAGGCAAGGTTCTTTTATTAAGGTTTTCCCTTGGGACGTTTACCCAAAATTTTTATGTTGTCCTCTGAGTGCCATTTATAGTTTTAGACCCACATACTCCTATCTCGTATGGAGAACCCTACGGGGAATGTCAAATGGCCATTAAAAAGTGTCTGCTTCCATATTTTAATAATAAACGAGGATGTATTGATATCTAGTTATCCTAGACCAGTTCCATGCATAAACAAAATATTGCGTTACCATAGCAACGAACAATAACTTATTAGAAGTGTCAGTGTGAAGTTTGATGTCAAAAAAGTAAACCAGAGTTACGCAATATATTAAAAGAAAAAAGATATCCACCGAAATTGTGAAAATCGAAAAATTGGAGTATCGATCCATCATCAAGTACTTGTATTTAAAAGGGTTAAGAGGTAAGCAGATTTACGAAGATACGCTTAATATACCCTTGGTGATCAATGTCCTTCGTATGCGACCGTGAAAAATTGGACTGCAAGCTTCAAAAGAGGTAAATTTTCCATTGACCATGATGACCGATCGGGAAAGCCAGTTTCTGTGTCAGTCCCCGAAAATATCGATTCAGTCCATGACATGATTTTATCAGAACGTCGAATTGGGCTTAAACGGATATCTGAAGCACTGAATATTTCATACGAACGCGTTCATCATATAGTTCACGTCAATTTAGGACATGAGAAAAATTGCTGCAAAATGGATACCCAAATGTTTGAATGTTGACCAAAAGTGTGCAAGGGTAGAAGCATCGCGTTCGATCTGTGCTCGATTTGAAAACGATGTTAAACCGAATTGTTACTATGGATACATTTCTACGATCCAGAAACAAAGCAACAATCGATGGAATGGCGACACTCGGGTTCTCCAAGACCTAAGAAGTTTCGTGTCCAAAAATCTGCTGGAAAAGTTCATGCTTCAGTATTTTGGGATTGCCATGGAGTAATCATGATTGACTTTTTTGGATAAGGGTGATTTATGGTTTGAATTACCAGAACACCCCCCTTATTCACCAGATTTGGCTCCGTCCGACTATCATCTCTTTCCTCAACTGAAAAAAAGTTTAAAAGATCGTAAATTTTCTTCCAACGAGGAGGTAATAAAAGCTGTGGAGGTCTGATGTCTGACGTTGCAGGTTCGCTGTAATAAATGTATCCAATTAAGAGGAGAATATGTTGGGTAATAAAATATTTTGACATTGAAATTTTGTTTGGTTCTATAGTAGGCTAAGAATTTTTCAATATATCCTCGAGTTGCGAATTTTCTTTTGATTATAACTTCTTAACGGTAATTTTGATTTGTCGCATATTTAGGTAAAACGTCATACTACCATCACTGAATTAACTGATTTATTCAAACTAGAAAAAATCGGGGGTGGTCTTATAAATAAATTTGTTTTGTTCATAAAAAAAATTTCACACATTACACGTTTTTTCAAAACTTTAATAAGAATCTTACAAAGTACATAAATAGACAACAAAAATTCATTTTTTCCCCACACAATTATTGCTCAATTTTTGCAACAAAAATTATATTTTTTGGCAGATCTTGCAACATTTTTGTTAGAAATATTACTATCGAATATAAAATCGACATAACAGTAAGGAACGAGCAAGGTCTCATAAAATACATCATCTTTCGAAATTTCCTTACAAGATTTTTTAATATTTTATGAACATTTTATACTGCCTTCCATATCAAACGCATACGAATGTCACGTAACCGCCATAAATTGTTCCAAAATAATTTATATTCCTTCGTGTTTCGCACATTCATAGTAATGACTCGTGGAATATATTTTCAAAGCAGATCGCTTTTTCGGTCCGAATCTGAATTTTTCATTTTTCTTCTTCATTTTATATCACACGTACTTTAATATCGATAATTGGGATTTCTTTATTCTGATCCACTTTAACCCCAGCAAAACTAGGGTACGAGACTGCATTCACTGGTCCTGAACCAGTATTTGGAATATCTAAGACTACTGCACGTGGTTGTACATCTTTATTCTTAGCCTACTATAGAACCAAACAAAATTTCAATGTCAAAATATTTTATTACCCCACATATTCTCCTCTTAATTCGATATATTTATTACAGCGAACCTGCAACGTCTCTAGACCTTTCAAAAAAAATGTTTCTTCTTTCTCTGCAAACCAGACCTCCACAGATTTTATTACCTCCTCGTTGGAAGAAAATTTACGACCTTTTAAACTTTTTTTCAGTTGAGGAAAGAGATGATAGTCGGACGGAGCCAAATCTGGTGAATAAGGGGGGTGTTCTAGTAATTCAAACCTTAAATCATGAATTTTTTGCATGGCAACATGAGATTTGTGTGCAGGGGCGTTGTCCTGCAAAATTTTTTCCCGTAGAGTGGTCAGTTATGTAAAATAGTAATCTCCAGTTATTGTTCTACCCTTACCCAAAATATCAATCATGATTACTGCAAGGCAATCCCAAAAAACTGAAGCAAGAACTTGTCCAGCAGATTTTTGGACACGAAACTTCTTAGGTCTTGGAGAACCAGAGTGTCGCCATTCCATCGATTGTTGCTTTGTTTCTGGATCGTAGAAATGTACCCAAGTCTCATCCATAGTAACAATTCGTTTAAGAAGTCTACATCGTTTTCAAATCGAGCACAGATCGAACGCGATGCTTCTACCCTTGCACGCTTTTGGTCAACATTCAAACATTTGGGGATCCATTTTGCAGCAATTTTTCTCATGTCCAAATTGACGTGAACTATGTGATGAACGCGTTCGTATGAAATATTCAGTGCTTCAGATATCCGTTTTAGCCCAATTCGACGGTCTGTTAAATTAAGTCATGAACTGCATCGATATTTTCGGGGACTGACACAGAAACTGGCCTTCCCGATTGGGCATCATCTTCAATGGAAAATTTACCACTTTTGAAGCTTGCAGTCCAATTTTTCACAGTCGCATACGAAGGACATTGATCACCAAGGGTATTAAGCATATCTTCGTAAATCTGCTTACCTCTTAACCCTTTTAAATACAAGTACTTGATGATGGCTCGATACTCCAATTTTTCGATTTTCACAACTTCGGTGGACATCTTTTTTCTTTTAATTTATTGCGTAACTCTGGTTTAATTTTTTGACGTCAGACTTCTAATAAGTTATTGTTATGCATGGAACTGGTCTATTATAGGCTAAAACTAGATATCACACACTTCAAATTGGTCACCCTCTATCGTTTTGATGGTCCTCGATCCACTGACAAAATGAAAAAAGGAAGTGACCATAAAATTTTTTTTATTGCTGATCTGTATTGTTGTGGAACCAGTTATACTATCGAAATATACTTATTGGCAATAGAAAATAGAATTTTTATGAGTAATAAAAAAAATTTTTAAGACCCAAAAAACCGCATTGATTAAGACGTACAAAAAATAAAATAAGATCTCATAAATCCGATCCCCTCCGACACTCGAAACCAAAGAAGACGTTCCGTAAGTGATGACCGGGCAAAAATTTAGCTATAAAGTTTTCCGTTCCATAATATATCGGAGAAATATGCTGAATGGTAGTTTAACCACCCCAGATAATAAATTTACTCGTATAAATTCGATACAAAATATGGAACTGTGTATGTATTTCAGTTTTACTGACACTAAAAAGAAACGTTTCGTTTTTCTATAGTTCGCGCCGAATATTGAAAAACATGTGTTATCGGTAGAGCAGACGAAAAATAAGTTTGTCAAAAAGTTATACAGTGCGTCCATAAATTCATTACTAATTAAAAAACTTGAATGTAAAAATCCAAAATTGATCTTAATTCGCTTTTTTAAAATTATAATTTCTCATATTCCTTATATCCTTATAATTTTGCAATAATCATAATATTTATTGTTCGTTCTATATAAAAATAATTCATTATATAACGAAGACAAATTAACTTCAATTAATTATTTTTTCTCTTATTTTTTGGGAATCATTAAAAATATTTTTTTTTCAAAATTTTTATCCTCACACTTTCTGGCACCCCTGGTATGTATGTAACGGTTCAATATCCAAATAAGCACCATAAAAAGATATTAATTTCCCAATCATAAATATTTAATTAACGACTTTATTTTTTGTTCTAGTATGGATCCGACGAATTCCACGAATCTCCCCGATACACATCACCAGGAGCCAATTCCTATTACCTACCTACCGATGGAGCGCCGAATCCCGGTGTCGGAGGCAGCGGTCCCGCCCCGGCCACAGGAGGTGGTACCGGGGGTAGTGAATGGCCCGCCTCATACACATACCAAACCTACGAAGCCTTTGGTCTTATACCTGAAACAGAACCGCCAGGCGGTCTGCCGCCTATGTCTTCGTTAAGGCCTAATGGGACACCTACAGCCACTACCTTAGCGGGACCCAATACACCTTTTGGACCACCAAACAACGATCCAGTCGTTAATAAAGGACTAGCAGCTGTAAGTATAGTTTATTTTTCACTCCGAAATTTTTTCGGCTCGAAGGACCATTTTCTAATAAAAAATTTCACAGATATATACACCGGCCGAACAAGTTAGCGCGAGTAGTTATAGTTCGGCACCATCTACACCAGTTAGTTCCCCGCCTCCCATAAATCCTGCCGGATGGTTGACGAATCACAGTACTCCACATTCGCCGCATTACACACAAGCCGTCAGTGTTAATAATACTGTCGCCCCCCAGGGAATACACATGGTGAGTATCGATGACTTTTTTTTTCCTCCTTACAAAAATCTGTATATTGTGACGCTACTATCGTTGTGTGACATTTTCTAACGGTAATAGATCCGGTGTAAATAGTGGTCACCGAAATGTCGTACAATCGATGGGGGGGTCACAGTTTTCTTTTTACTTATTAGCCGAATGACATTTAGTCGTAGAGCACTTTTTTTTATATCTTATTGTTTAATTTAATGTTAACAGTGTCCTTTCTTTAGTAATGCTTTCGTTGTTGAAAAAATTGTGTGTTTTAAGCATATGTAAAGAAGGGATAACGGAAATTTGTCCAATTTTAACAAAAACATATTTTTTTTGGAGGGGGGGGGTGATAAAGGGGGATAGTTTGTTTGTAAACATTTCGATGAACCATGGGTGTACCCTTAATGGTACTTTTTTTTTATCTTACAGCTCCGATTGGACACATTTCCCTTTCCAAATTTTTCTATTTTTCTTTTTATTTATTTTTTGCATGACTTTTTTTTTGTTTTTGTTTTTGTGTGGTGAAGCCTCCTGCACCAGAAGCACAACGTTTAGATGATGCTATAGGTTTCCTTAGGGATCATTCCGAAGCTACGGTAAGTCGGTATTTTTCTTTTTGTTGCTTACTGTGTGTTTTTTTTGTTGTGTGGTAATGTTAAAAATAACATATTGAAATAACAAAAACTACAAATAATCTTTTACTTTTTATTGGTACACCATGTATACAGTTGTCGGGGGATAATTTTAAATTGAAAAAAGCACGACATGTTATTCGGCTTTGAATAATATTTTTTTGGGGGGGGGGGCAACGTAATCTCCCGATAAGGAATGCCAAATTCCAACCTGTCTAATGATTCCTGCTAATTGATGGATTTGAATTTTTCCAGGGTACTCGGATGGAAGAGAGGTTAGACGACGCAATAAATGTTTTAAGGAATCATGCGGAACCCTTAGGATTGGTCGGACAACTTCCCGCACATCAAATGACACAACTCGGATATCCTGCACCACCCGCCGAAGCCCATCTGAGCGATAGTATCAAAGTCGAACGACCTACATACAATACAAGTAAGTTTATTAAAAATAAAAGTTTATTTTCATTCCTTGTAATCCTTTCCAGTGATATAGTCTATTTGCGGAGGTTTTTCTACAACTGCGAATATGTTCACCACCAACTTTCAACTCTATAATCCAACTCGTTTTATTTTGACTTTGAGGTGTACCTTCCTTTTCGGACCTTGGAGTTATGTACATTTTTGTTTTACATGTTGAGAACTTCCACAAATTAGCCAAAAACCATTTTCTGTAAGGTTTCTGCGGGGTATTTTGTGTTCTCAATCAATCTGAAATAGACTATAGCAAAATTTCTTTAAATATGATTGGGTTTGATTTGACAGAAAGGTGTATAGAATGTTTGTGTTTGTCATTATTCTTATCTGGCCCCTGCTAAGGGGCATTAGTCAGCGTCTCCGAGGGTTTTTTGACCAGGAGTTTGCTTTGTTCCTGTTTTGGCACGTGTCTTCAGTACGACTGATGTTTAGTTTGAGTTCACTGATATGTACAACCACGTGCAGCAGTTTTAGATATCCCAAATACTGGTTCAGGACCAGTGAATGCAGTCTCAGACCCTAGCTTTGCTAGGATGTCTGCCTTTTCATTTCCTACAATGCCCTTGTACCCTGTAACTCTATTATGGTTAGCCAGGGTTATTAGTCTTTTTAGACAGTCCCAGATCAGTCTAGATCTGATCTGAGGATATGCTAAAGATTTTAGTGCTGCCTCAAGCCATCAAGGTAACTAATTCTTGTGAAAGTTTCGTTGTGCTTCTGCAACAGGAAAGTTTGTGTCTACACCAGTGCGGTGTGTGTTCTAAACTAGGTGGTGCGACAAAGATTTACAGACAACAACAGCTGCAATTGTAATTATTTTACAAAAACAGAAAAATCGACCAGACCAAGTCTTTTAGACAGAAAGTCACATAACGTCTTCTAAGATCATTAAAGAAAGATAATATAGTATCAGAATGTATTGATTACGGATACAAATATAGGAGGTGCTAGTGGGCAAACCATTTGCTAACAAAATATGCTCCAGCACCAGATTTTTGATATGTGCGATATTTTTTTTCTGTAGATCTGTGCTACCAACTTTTTTTTTACACTAACACCGTCGCCAATCTCACCACATATCTCCACCCACAAATTCTGTTTTTGGTAACGGTCTCCATACATTTTATCCCATGGATTCCACAAAAACTTTTATTATTAATACTGACTAATGAAGTCAACTTAAACTGATGTTTTCGGCAACGACTCGACGGTTTCACAACACAATTTTCGAGTATTGGAAACAAGCAACAACGTGTCCACTGATAAAAATACCGTTGACAAACAAGAAATGTTAACCAATGTTTCTATATTTCCTTGGATCTTTGTCGCTAAATATTGAAACAAGTAACTTATTGTGGCCGCAACATTAAACAATGAAGAACTTGGATAAATTTTTGTCAACATTCAGGAACAAGCAACATAAACATAATGTTCCTATGTGTTGCTTTCGGTGTGAAGATAGGTATATCCTTCATCTCGTATCAAGTAGTCACCAGATAGTTTCTGACCCATGTCTCAGAGACTAGAAGTTCCTTTAGCTTTCCACTTTTACTCAGTAGACTCCAGATGCTATGCCCTTCGATTGAGTTGTGTTCAACAGCCCAGGTACTTGAACTGAATCTTTGTACCATATCCCATGTTATCTACTTCCATTCCAGAAGCTTTGTGTCTTCTATGTACGCCACTAGTTTGACTGGAGGGATTTTCAGTAGTTGTAATGGTTGTATTAATTCCTGTCCAAAGTGCTTCCGTTTGAGTACATGTAAGTTCTCGCAGAAGCAGATTATGTGAGTAGGCGTTTCATCAAAGAATTCACAGTTCCTGCACATAGGTTCACCAACTTTGCTCATTTTGTGCAGATGTTTCCTCAGGGTGCAGTGTCCAGTCACCAGGTCCAATTTCAATAGCCTGGTTGAGAGTTGCTTGCCTACTACAGGTATGTGAATTGGAGTTAATTCTTCGATTCCACAGAATATCCAATCCTCTTGTTTGAGGTACCCATTCATAAAGGAGTTTCCTGTTAAGACTCCTCTCAAAACTATTACTCTTAGCTTATGGATACTTTTAATCTAACCAATAGTTTTGACTGTTATTCTTAATTTTGTAGAAAAACGCAAAGAACCGCCAGATATGGACACGAAACCTTCCAGTTCAGTAGAAAGTTTAGTTCAACCAAATTCAACCAGTGGCCCCCCTTCGAAATCGACGAAACGGTCGAGAAGATAGTAAGTTCCATTCATTTCCGATACCTTTATATTTTCTTTTAACAGCGGCAACATTCGAAAAAAATAAATTGATACAAATGGAATTTTTTATTTTAAATCTCAGGGCGGAATTGGAAACTGTTTCATCTTAGATTACTGTAGGTAGACAGGTTTTAGTTGTCACATTGATCTAAGAATAAACAGTTTTCACTTCTTTAATCAATAATCTCGTATCTAACTCATAATTTGAACTTTCACCATAGATCCCACCTCTACGCTGTTCCAGGGATTGGAACTTGGGACTCTTCGCCATCTTTGTATTTTACTACATTTTAATTACAGGATCGCCACCAACTTTTGACGCAGAAAGATATTTTTTATTAATCAGCTGTTTATTACAATACTCTTTGTTTGGACATAAAAAATTTCCTATAATTAACAGGGTGTCCAAAAAAAATTCCAAGTAGATAATCAAAGCGGGTTCTGGGCCACCAAGGGCGTCCCACGTTTGGCTTACATTCCCCTTTGTTTTGGTGACTAAGAAAATTAATACTGATAGTGTGCAATGCAAAAAGAGTGCCCTTTTTGCATTGCACGATTCATGTGCGTCAAAAAACACAGTAGCGTTCAGTACTTCGCCCCCTCATACACCTCACAGCACACTATTAATATTGATTTTCTTAGTCACCAAAACAAAGGGGATTGGAAAGTAAACGTGGGACGCCCATGGTGGCCTAGAACCAGCTTTGATTATCTACTATTCCATATATCAAGGAAATTCTAAAAAAAAATATCAAGAGTCGCGTTTGGTATTTGTAACGTTTTTTTTTTTGAATGTAGCCGTTGAATATAGTTACATTGAGATATGTTTTTATATGAATCTCGAAAGTGTTGATAATTGTTTAAGTAATACCGATGAAGACGAAATTGACGACCCCAACAACAAGGCCATACGCGAGAAAGAGCGTAGACAGGCTAACAATGTTCGTGAACGGTATGTAGAAACAAAAACTAATTTTTTTCTTTCCTCTTGATTCCTCTTCCTTTTTTTTACTTGCAACCGTAATATTTTTTTTAACTCTATCCTTAATCCAGTAGTATTTTGAAAATAATTAATATTAATTGGTGCTGTTGTATTATCCGGCTCGGCATAAATTATAAAGGAAATTGAATTTGTTGGTTTAAATGTATATCCTACTGGTTTTGAAAAAAAATCCAATTTTAAACAAGGCCCATATTCGGATTACTAATGTTACGGAATTGTCCGATTGTATCTCAATGTATTTTATTTGTTTAAAATAATTTTCGTAACATTCGTTTTTGGGATTTTGGCCAATAGCATGTCGTAGAATGTTGTGAATAGCAAAGAATATAAAAAAAATTATTTTTCCATATTAATTTTTAATTGAAGTTTGATGGGTTACACTAAGTACAACATGTCGTAAATCACCAGTTTAAATAAAAAACACAAAGAAAGTAAAAAAATTTATTTTTTCAAATACACGCCATTTCGTTAGGATTCCAAAATTTTGATGTATTTCCTTATCCCACTTCTGTATTTGTAGAGTAGGGAGGGTGAGTTAGGCACACAGCACTTTGGCCACATGTGACCCATTGTACATCCTCCCGATGAGTTGTCTTCCTAGGTCTTCGTCCATCCTGTCCTTTCCAGGAAGGTGGACAGATCACTAGGAGACATCTCCTTTATATCGGCAGGTGTAGGCCAAGACTCACCGAACACACACTCTCTTATTGGCGATAACTCCGGGCACTCGCATAATACATGCCTGACAGATCTTCCTGTTTACACATCCTGCATAGAGGTGTGTCCACTAGCCCCGTTGTATGGAGGTGTTTCCTTAATTGACAGTGGCCAGTCAGAAATCCTACGGTTAAGCGTAGGTTTTTCCTGGCCAGCGCCAAATATTTTTTCGACTCCAGCTTTCCAGGGTCGCCGAAGGTGATCCTGGCAAGACTGCCTCCCTTGACTTCGTCCCATCTCTTTAGAGATTGAGCTTGAGCGTAACGTTTAGCTAGTTCCGCAATTGTCGAATTCGTCAGGCCGTAGGTGTCGCCGAGTCCAAGAATTCTTAGTTCAGCCGCTTCCCTGGCTAAATAATCGGCAATGTCGTGCCTATTAACCCACCTCAGGATAATATTGTTATCTACCGAGGCGTTAGCTAAATCTCGATGGCACTCTAATACTAGCCCTGATGTAACACGTTGTCTGTTCAGTCCCACTTATTCAGACGTTCCTGTCTAACCTGTCTATCTTATTGCATACAGATCTTGGAAAATAATTTGGAAAAAAGCCAGTTTGGAAAATATGCTGAATTTTTATGTTCACGCTAAGGACAGTAGCGACGGAGGGATGTATAAAGCAGGACGCGCACTGAATCCGCTCGACTCGGATCGACACGGAACGGATCGGATCGGCATAACTATTACCCGCGCACTGAATCGACTAGCAACTAGTTTTCCTCCATGATAAATACAGTACTGACACCATTTTTGGATTGCAAATAATCAACTGGACGTTCGGTTCGGCAGAAGTTGCCATCCCAAGAAATCTCCGCCGTAGTCGAGTCGAGTCGAACGGTCACTGCCGTGCCGATCCTAATGAGTGCGCGGTGATATATTGAAATAAGAACAATGCAAAACGTTCGGCAATGCTGTGCCGTGTCGATCCGAGTCGAGCGGATTCAGTGCGCGTCCTGCTTTAACCCACCGCTTGATCGGTGTCATGTTTCGTTCTCTCCCCTTTACCACTAACTTCACCCTCCAACCAACCAGCCCTTTCCTATGAGTGATTAACTCACAGCTGACGTGATTTTTCTCCTGTACTCCTCATTTCCCTTCAACTCTACACTCCTCCTTCCCCTTATCACTACCTCGTCCCTAATCCCTATTCACCATCACCTCCATCTCTTCCACTGACATCTCCTTTCCACGGAACCTCCACTGTCTCTACTTCTTTTTCCACTAACTCCTACTTAATCTTCCACTGTAAACGTCTCTATTGAAACTAGGCCGTACTCAGAAGCTGCGGTACCATAATACAATATCATCGTCGTCAAACTTTCTCCAACCAGCAACGAACTGGCAGTTTGTGTAGTGGAATTTATTCCCCGGCATCTCCAAAAGTGAAGTCGCTTGTTCCGCCGGCCTAACTCAGTTTGGTGAATGAAGCCATATGCTTCTTTTCGCGATATTGATAACTTGTAACTTGGGTAGGTGTGAATTGTTGTCAGGACCTGAAAAATAAAAAAAATAAACTGTAATTATTTTTTAAACAATCATGGAATACAGAAAAATAAAAATATTATTTTTAACATATTTTTGTTGTTCGTTTTCATTTCACGAATAAGTATTAGTGACTGTGTCCTCTCTTATACTTTTTATTAAAAACACGTGTACGATGTTGCACGCCCAATATATTTTTTGCTATTCAGTCGTATTTTGTTATTATTATATGATATTTTTGTCGTGTAAACACATTGAATATGGGCCTATTATACACACCTAGACCTCTATTTCAAAAAGCTGTTTTTGGGGTTGCAATTTTTGTAAACAAAAAATCGGTTTACTTTTTATTATTTTAGGGAATAGATCATTGAAATCATCGAAAATCAAGAGCCAACTTTTTATTTCCCAAAAAAATTGGCTCTTTTTTTTATTGCACAAGAGCGTGATTTCAATGAATCTATTTGTTACACTGTTAGTTGTGGACGGGTTTTAAAATCTTGACATCAGTTGTTCCAGTGCCGATGAAACAGAGGAAGGTGATTTAGATCCAGATTTAAAAGCACAAAGGGAAAAAGAAAGGAGGCAGGCTAATAATGCGAGGGAAAGGTGGGATATTTTTTTTTAATTGTACATTTTGTGTATGTTATTTTTGAGTTTTTACTTAAATAATATATTTACAAAATTAAGCTTGAAAACAACTATTTTTTTTAAATATATCACCTGCTTTCATATTCTAAAGGGTTGCTATGTTTTGGCCTATATTCTTGTATGTGTTTCATGCTTTTTATTATTATAATTATTATTTTCAGAAATCTTCTGAAATCGCACAGATCTTCATTGCTTATTTTTCAGTTAAAAAAAAAAAAGAAACAAATTTCATTTCTTGTTAAAAAATTGCTTTTAGAGAAATTGTCACACGTAAAAAACGTGATAGAAACTTCGACCAAGACTCTTGAGGTAGTACTGTCGATACGGTAGTATATCTGGCAAAGCTTCGTGAACGCAAAAGGCAGACGAGACACTCTGTAAACTTTGTAAAATAGTAGATAATAAAACCGGGTTCTGGGCCACCATAGGCGTCCCACGTTTGGTTTACAATCCCCGTTGTTTTTGTGAATAAGAAAACTAATATTGATGGTGTGCTGTGAGGTGTATGGGGGGAGGGCGAAGTAGTACATGTGTCGTTAATAACGCCAGGACAGTGCCCCTTTTGCATTGTTCGATTCATGTGCACACACAACACAGTAGCGTTTCCAACGTACTACTTCGTCCCTCCCCCCATACACCTCACAGCACACCATCAATATTAGTTTTCTTATTCACAAAAACACCGGGGATTGTAAACCATGGTGGCCCAAAACCCACTTTGATTATCTACTTAAAATATCATTTTCGTTCTATCATTCTTGGATATTTTGATTCACTTCTATCTATGTATGTTTAAATTAAATTAACGAGATAAAAATTCCATTTTTTTCTAGTTATCTTATCAAATAATTGGAAGTTCAATTTGTAACTAAAACTTTAAATATCAACATCCTTTTTTGGTTCATTATTTGGTAAGAACGTAACTATACCGGGTGTCCAGGAATCATGTGCCACCCTTGTAACTTTTAAATAGGTTAATAGATTTTCAACAAATTTTGTTGGGTTATATTGTGTCCAATTTTCAGTTTTCACATCTAAAAGCAATACGACCGACTTCCGTTCTAACCGAAAATGATATAAAAATGAAAATTACACCCTGTATAATATCTACAAATTTGAATTCTCCAGGTTCAACTACATTCAATTTGCCCATCAAATATCAAAAAATATGCCGTTTTAATTAAAATGTTTCAATAATATACAGGGTGTTCCAATGAATTTTTCATTTTTTATACTATTTCCGTTTAAACCGGAAGTCGGCAGAATTGATTTTTGGTGTGAATAAGTTTAAAATTAACCCCAATACAATATACTACAATGACACCCATTTTCAAGTTGGGGGGGGGGACTTTATAACAACCGGTATACCAAGTTTCACTTCATACAGTTTTGAAAAATATTTTTCAAAACTGTATAAAGCGTTAGAATAAAAATAATTATTCACCGACATCTGTTGTTAAATCGCTTTATTAAACACGACAATATTACAGGAAACTGTAATAATCTATATTGAAAATTAATTATTTTCAACAAACCGACAGTACTTGCTATGTTTAAAACGTTTTTTTGATTTTTAAATGAAATTTGATTCTTTGGTAATATACAGTATGGTTATCTCAGCTATGACATATGTCGACATCGTTAAATAGACATCAGTCAATAAATAAAAATTGAACTATTTTTGGTTAAATTTAAAAAAAAGCATTTGACGATGTTGAAAAATAATTTTTCGAAGTATACGAAGAGTCGTTACTAATATTTTCCGTTTTTTTTTCTCAATTTTTTTTTAGAATAAGAATTCGCGATATAAATGAAGCTCTAAAAGAGTTAGGTAGAATGTGCATGGCGCATTTAAAAACCGACAAACCACAGACCAAACTCGGAATATTGAATATGGCTGTCGAGGTAATTATGACCTTGGAACAGCAAGTTAGAGGTAAGAACTTTTCTCTGTCCTCTTGGACATTTTAATTGGTGCTTCTTTTAGGTTGCGAAAATATTTCAATTTTAACAAATTATTTGTTAAATTTTGAAACATTTTCATCGATTGGTGATGGAAACATGCCGTTTGTTGTTGATTTATTTTCAATAAAAACCATCTCATTGTGACGTTAATTTTGGAAATGCCCACAATATTCACCAGATACGACAATGTGTGACGTCTTTTATATAATTTATATGTATTTTGTCACAAAATGGCATGTATCTAACACTTGAAACTTTTTATGAATATAGGAAGTACAGTGAATGGTTTGATGATTTCAGAAAGGAATCTCAATCCTAAAGCGGCCTGTTTGAAAAGGCGAGAAGAAGAAAAAGCCGAAGACGGACCTAAATTAGGACCCGGACCTCATCACATGCTCTCTGCGCCACACTATCCCACATTACCTGTAAGTTTTCAACATTCTAACGAGAATAATAATTAAAATGGTAAATTTATTTATTTTTTCTTCCAGGGGGGACCTACGAATTTGCCTCACAATCCAGGTCAGCCACAATAGCAGTGATAGTATTTTTTTTCTGCTACCTGTACATACACTCTCGTACAAAAAAACGGCATCATCATATTCTTCATCTCCATATAAACGATTTATCTATTTTTTTAAGAATATTAATTAGTGATACAGTACATCGTATTTTTATTTTTTATTTTTTAAATGATTTTTTCACATGATATAATTTTTTTTTTTAATAATTAGCGGAACAAATGAATTTTTCGAGACAGCTTTATTTATTTTTAATTTGTCGAGGTAGCTGTTAATAATACTCGGGACAAACTATACATAAGAGCTGCAAACAACTAGGGAAAAGCGATAAAGGACGTTTAGAAGGAGTGAGTGAGTGGAGTGTTTGAAAAAAAGGGGTTCACTCACTGGGTTTAACAAAATTATGCAAAAATATTTCATTTTTTTTGTTTTTATGTTCATTTTTTTTGTGTTCTGTTCGAAAATATGCAAAAATATTTCGTTTTTTGTGTTTTTATGTTCGGTTTTTGTGTTTTTAAATTCGGTTTTTTGTGTTTTTCTGATGTATTTTTTAATGCGCACAGGTAATTTTTTTGTTTTGCTACAAAATTTGAAATAATTGTTTAATATTGATAAAAATTTGTGAACAAGTATTAATGTCCTTGAAAAGTAGTCGAGAATTACCATACAACGGTATAGCCTACGATTACGTCAAAATGACAGAATACCGTCAAAAATATGATGAGCTGTTACAGCTAAAATTTGAGAGATAAATTCATTCTGTCAGTGCCATTTGAAAGGTTTGGATTCTAGTGAAAATAATAATAAAATAGTTTTAAATAAACTATTTTTTTTTAAGCGAAATACAGCAATTTTATTTCTCGTATTGCAGTTGTAAGAGCCCATCGAATTTTTGACGGTTTTACGACATATCAGTTGCTAGAGTCCGACCACAATAACTTTGACTGATGCCCATATTTTTTCAATAGGGTTCAATTCAGGATGATATGGCGGCAATCTCAAAACTTTGTGTCCATGATATTTTTAATTCACTATTCGCACAAGAAGACCGAAAGCAAAGTACTGTCTGGTCTGGCTGGCAATACTGAAATAAAATAAAATAAAGCGCCCGTTGCTCCACCGCTGCCTCGAAACCGCAGCCTGTCAGAGGTACGTTGAATCACGTGATACGGTTTAAGCCAATCTTTAAGGATATTAACACACACTTTTTCACAAATTTTCGTCAATATATGTAACAATTATTTCAAAAATCAAAAAAATTACATTTGGTTGGATTTTTCAATACTAAAAAAACATTTTAAAGTACAAGATATATGGATGTAAACTTTTCCGACGAACGTTTTTTGCCTCAAACTTCTTCAATAGGAAGTCGGGAAAACACGGAAATCAGAAAAGAAAAACACAAAAAACTGAACAGAAAGGCAGGAACAAAAACAATTGTGCGCATTTTTGCAAAACCCAGTCTATCTTAAACGTTTTCCGCGAAGCCCCTTTTTTGAAACACTTACCTGATCGTATTAAACATCCTTAACATCTTTTCCATTGTTGTTTGCACACATTAATCTAGTTTGACCTGACTATAAGAGAGATATTAAAATGAAAAAAAAATTGTTCGTTCGTTTGTTGAAATTTTCGAACTAGAGGCTATTTCTATATACTCGATAGTTATTTTTTAATTAAAAACGTCGTCAATATCAGTTTTTCCAACAAAAAAAGATTGGCGACGTTTTTTTCAAGACTTTTTCTAAAATTCGCTTTATTGTCTTTGTCATGTAACATAATTTTATTGCTGAGCTTTGTAGTAGTTACCCGATGGTATAGCAATTTGGTAAAATTATATTTTTGATAAATTCTGAGTGGTAAAATGTTTCCGTTATGTGACATAGATCTTAATTATTTTCAATTTAATTTTATTCCCCCCAAAATCGTTTTTAGAAACAATTGAGATTAAAATTGAAATGGAAACTTATTTTGTAAAAGAATTGTTTTGTGCAATTGAACTACTTGAAACTGTTTATTTTTCTACATTAGAAATTTTTTTTAACGAAACGTTTTATTTTTATACGAGGAATGGCTTTTAGCTTCAATCTACGTGTTTTCAGCTACTTCTTTGTATTATAGTCCAGTGAAAGTACGTTAAAAATACGTCCAATTGGAATTATTCCAAAAAAATTTAATTATCTCCTAATAAAATTGCATTTCAGTTGATTAATACCGGTGAGTTTGGAATAATTTTGAGGAAAATTAAATTTTTTTAAATGTTTAATTCTAGTTGTAAGCGTAATTCTACTCGACTATCGAGATTTATATGTGGTTTGAGACGTTTGTGCCAATAAAAAAAATACTCTTAACTTTTTAAGTATTTTTCCTACTTTATATTGTCGCTAATTAATTTTTGATCTCTTCGATTGCCATCCTTTATTTTATAAAAATTTATTTTAAAAAAAAGACCGATTTATTTTTTATAAAACGGAAATTCAATATGCTGACGAGTACTTAATTTTTTAGATTTAGGCTGTTTTATTTATAATTTCACTTAATTTTACACAATTTTGCTCAAGATAACAACATTTCCATGATAATTCTACTTAAAGAACAAATTAAAGTATCAAAGTTGTGCCATTATTGAAAAAATGTTGAAAATTTGGGTCATATTTTCCAAAAATAAATAACAAATTTCACAACTTTTATTAGGTACTCGACTGGTTTCACAAACTAAAAAGATGTTATTTGTGAAATCGGTCGAGTACCTAATATACCGATTGCGAAAAGTATATTCGCGACACGATTTACACAAGTACGACAAGGAAACTATGAGCAAAACTACTTGAAAGAGAGAGAGAAGAATAATTGTGCGCTCAGCCTCTACCAAAAGAGGTTGGGTGTGTGTTCAGTGCCCCCCTATTTATTTCAATTGTTGTTGCCAAATGTACTTATCTGTAAAAGTTATTCCCAAAAATACCAATAATTGTTAAATCGAAAGCAGTGTACAGATTTTATTTATTGCAGATTGTAATTTGTCCAAATTTTTTCTTGAACTCAATTATTTTATTCTTATTTGTGTTGATCTCACTTATTTTTCAAAAGTCAATCTCGATTTTCTCCCACTGAATACGGCGTTATCCAGTGTCAAAAGTCAAATGCAAAATAAGTTATTTATTCCTTAGAAAGTACCAAACATTCTAAACTGGCAACGCTGCTTTCATATCACCCTGGGAGTTAGGCTACTATTCTTTCAGTTCAGTATTCACTAGTATTTTCCCAACAATAAAGGAGTGTGAAAGTGTTTAGTTTTACCTAATAGTGCACGAGTACGAAAAAAAGTTAACGATAACGAGACAACTTCTGACGCTTCTGGCAACAGCGGTTAAAATAGGGGGGCACTGAACAGTCGGCCAACTGTTTTTGGTAGAGAGAACTTGTTGCCGACAAAAATTGGCAACACAACAATTAAAATAAATAGGGGGGCGCTGAGGACACGTCCAACCTCTTTTGGTAGAGATACCTTAACACACGCACATCGCTGAGCGCATAATTATTCTTCTCTCACTTTCAACAAGTTTTGCTCAAATTTTCCTTGTCGAACTTGAGTCGCGAATAAACTTTTCGCAATTTCTATGTTGTGAAATTTGTTATTTTTCCATTTTATTTAATAATTACTTGACCTGTCTTTTCCTAATATTCTCCAGATAATCTTAAATCCCCAACTATCGTTAAACAAATCAAACAGCCATCGGGTTTTTGACATTTTGGAAATTATAAGTGAATATCTGGGATTTGGTCAAGTGTTTGCCTCAAGATATGATCCAAATTTGAGAAAAAGTCTTCGATATGAATGTTATTTACTTAAGAATTCTCAAACCACGTATAGTTATTGTAAGTTCAGCGCCAGTATTCATATTTCGGATTTACGAAAAAGTTACTTATTGTGTACATAAATATTTTTTTTGAACAAATTTTCTTTTTCTGTTTTTTTAAATGCAATATATATTACTTATTTTAAAAAAAGCCACAGGTCTTTCCGAATAAAATTGCCAATGAGGATTTCCCTTCCGGGGTTGTTTATTATTACACTTTTCAAAATAATTTAAATTCTTTTTATTCGATTACCTGCTTGATGGTTTTTTTAATTGTTTGAAAATTCACAAAACATCGTTCATTGGAATTTAGAAAAATCTACTTAAAACTTTTTGTTCCTTATTAGATTTAAGACGATCTCTCAAAAGGCGAAAGTGCTTTTTTGTTATTTTTTTTGCACCAAACTTGAAAAAAAAAACATTTCCGAGACTAACCAACTCCTAAACTACTTTAGAATGTTCTACTTTTCCAATTTTTTGTATTTCATTCAAAAACTATCGAAAAATTCACCAAACTCGGCCATGCCGGCGGCTCAAGCAACCTTGTCGCTGCCGGCTTGCACCACCACACCCAACTGGCTGGTTCGGTTCGCTGCTGACATTGTCGATAACAAATTGCTCAGCTTCTGAGTACTTCCTAGTTTCAATAGAAACTTTTACAGTGGAAGCGAACTTTCACATAAATGAAAAAGCCATGATTATGGTCTGACTGTCCTGGCTATCAACTACAGATAACAAACTAAAAGTGTGTCAGCTACCAAGTGTGCTTCGGAGATTCCCTTGATCATTACCGACATTTGGTCGCTGGCAATAACTAGCCGGCGGCCTAGCCAGCTTTATAGCGAACCCTAAAAAGTTATTCACTTGCACAAGGTAAATGTCATCCAGCAAGTCTAAGCTAGAAACTGTAATTTGTGTATGTGTTGATAAAAACGGAATCAGCTCTGGGTATTTTTTCACATACTATTTGCTAAAAAAAATGAGGTTTTTATTTTGGTTGAGTCTACCGCAAATGTCAATGTCACTGTCAACATTGTTGATTGATGATAAGACGGTAAGACAAAGATTACATCTACAGATTGCGAAAAGTCTATTCGCGCCATACGATTTACACAAGTACGACAAGGAAAATGTGAGTAAAACTACTTGAAAGAGAGAGAGAGAGAAGAATAATTGGGCGTTTAAAAGTTTAAATTTGAATTCTCTCTGTAAAGGACACTATTGCCGGATAAAAGTGTTTGGTTTTACCTAATAGTGCGTGAGCTCGAAAAAAAGTTAACGATAACGAGACAAAAATATCATTTGTACAAATTAATCTGCGCTTCTGGCAACAGCGGTTAAAATAGGAGGGCACTGAACAGTCGGCCAACTGTTTTTGGTAGCTGGAACTGAACACACGCCCACAATTATTCCTCTCTCTTTCAAGTAGTTTTGCTCATATTTTCCTTGTACTTGTGTAAATGGTATGGCGCGTATGGCGGTATAGACTTTTCGCTATCTGTATATCATCGGTTTTTACACAAAAGGCTTTTTTCATTTTGCTAAAAAATAACAAACGAACAGTTTTTGTCTTTTTTAAATTATATGTGAATCCCGGCGAAATTGACTTGACGTTTCAGTGGGTTTTGTGATTTTCAAACGCGGCTTTTAATAAACACAGCGTTTTCCGAAAAATACAAACAACGTTTCATCCCAAAAATATCACGTTGTGCTTAATATTTTTTTATTATTATTATTATCTATAAACGCAAATAAAAAAATCTGTTATGTATTTTTTAAAAAACACTGTACTATAAATACGAGTGTTTTATAGCGCGTCGTATACAATTTGTATTGGTAAAGATTTGTTCATTTTTTTTTAAATATAATTTTAAGTTTATATATTTTACTTAAGTGTAACTTTTTAGGTAGATTTTTTTTTAATAAAAAAAAAACATGTAATATTTTTCAGCTGTTTACGTTAGCATGGTAGGTAATTATATTTATATTTATATATATATGTATGTTTTTCTTTTTTTTTTTGATTGTTAAGATTAATTTAATTACTTTAACTATATTTTTGTACAATCCTCCCCGGTTATGTATGGCCTTCTACTGTGACGGCGTAGATAGAAGAAGAGAGAGAGAAAAAAATAAGAAACAGGTTTTTAATGATATTTATTTAAAAGAGTAAATCTATTTCATATATACGAGGCCCTTGTGGTTGCTTTATTTATAAGTTCTGATATAATTCTTAGCTAAACAAAGTACATTGGAATCGTTTCGAATACTCGCGACTAAGGGTAATTACAATTTTCTAGTGCATCTGCCAAAATTTAAAAAGGGAAAAATTCGTTCACTAATTTCCATCAGAATAATTTTAAAACTTTACTTTTACTTAATTCCCATTAATTTTTGGGTGATTTTTTATCTAGGAATGAAAAGAAGCAATTTTTGGAACATTTTCTTCCACTGGCAACATTGTAATGAAATTTGTTTCGTCTTTGATAGAGGACTCCAGTTACAAATAAAACTGCTCTCACACCATCTTGAATGCGTATACTATTGCAAAAATTTTTTAACAAGTACATCCCACTTGTTTCCAGTGTTCTACTTATCGAGACCAACTTTTTTTTGAAACACCCTGTATATAATTAAAAATATAATACTATGTAAATTTACCAAAAATAACCGTTAGGCGCGCTTTCACTGTCGAGTGAGATTATGTTGAAAAAGAATAAATTTGCGATTACATTTTAAATGAGACACGAAGAAATTTAAATAAAACAACGTTACTGAAAAAGTTGATTGTTTTAAACAAATATATGTATCAATTTCGATGTTGTTTAAGACTGGCTAAAAGGCGATGATAACATTCTAATGTATTTTGATAAAAAAAAGACAATAACTGTCAATTTTCTATTGCTAGCATCAATTTACGATAATAAACAAATCTGCCAACTAAATGGATTATGTTATTAACAATTTCTATTAAATATTAAAATATTGATAAACAATAAAAACCACTTTTGATTGTCCGGATATTTTTAGAATATATCGAGCTACCCCTGTAGGTTCTAAATAATAATAAACTGATAATTCCACAAGAAATTGTCGTAAAATGTTTAATTTTTGAAATTTTTGGCGATTTAAAATAAAAAAAATTCATAGAAAATTTGTTTAATAACACAATTCAAAATGCACAATTTGGCAAGTTCCTATAAAATCTAATGTTTCATATTAAAAAGTTAAGGTAATTAAACCGCAATTTTTTTTTGTTTTACTCTGAAAATTTACAAAAATTCTTCTGCATAGTATATTTTTCTGAATCCCTTCCCTACCCCGAATACCTTTCCCTCTCCTAATGTCCCCAGTGTTTATTTCATTCCATATGGCAGCCAAAATCTGACAAATTGGCAGCAGAAAAGCACTGAAAGTTTTTTCGGCACTAAATTCTTTATTTTTATTATTATTACTATTTTTATTTGTGGATGAAGTTGGCAGCCATAATTATTATAAAATACAACCATTTTCGGAGCAAATGTGATTTACAGTAAGTTAGATTTCGAGTTTTTTTTTATAATATAAAAAAAATTATATTCGATGTTTATTTTTTAAACATTTATTTGAAAATAATAATTGGATAGCCAAAAAAATCCTGTAAATTCTTGTAATTTTTTTATTTTATTAATATTACGGTTAATAGTGAAATAAATAGAAAAAATTCGAAAATTTTTCTAAATAGCTTGGGAAAAAATGGAAATAAAAACAATATATTTTACCTACAATTTTATTGTCCATAATTCATTGAAATTAAATAAAAAAAATAAATAATAAGCGTCGAATATAATTTTTATTAAAAAATAAATAAATCGATGTGTGACCTACTGATGAAAACTATATTTTGCGACTATTCTTAAAAGTCGTCGATTCTGTCGCCTACGAATTCTGTAAAAGTGTTGCGAGCATTTTATATTAATATATTTTTGTAGTTGAATCGACTGGCGACGATTTTTTGAAGAATTGTATAATTTGTGGTTAACTAAGTGATTAGGACAAATTTGTAAAGCTTAAATTTTAAGCCCTGTATAAACGTTTAAAGCGAATGTGTTTTTAATTATATGAAAAAAAAAGGTATATATGACAAAAAATTGAAATATTGAGTGATGAGGAATTTAAGGTTAGGTTTAAACAGCTAGACTACGACATAAAAATAAAATTATTATCAACTCTATGTAATATACAATAATACGTACATAATATACTATGTGCCATTTTTCATAAATTTGTGTTTTTGTTTTTCCCAATTTTTCCTCTTCTTAAAAAAAATGCACTGGCTGTCAAAAAAGTCATATTTAAACACTTTGTAAATTTTCAAATTTGATTCGACATCAAAATTTATTGCTACACAAGAATCGACTTACTGATCAATAGAAATAATACAGGGAGATCCAAAAATACTAAAAAATAGGTAGGTATTAAGGGAGGTTTCACATCCAGTCGTCTTTAGAGGTGTTTACAGAAGGGAGATTAAAATGAATTTTTCTTTTATTGGGAAATTGAACCACAATATTTTTTGTATTTTAATTTTCCAATAAATTAACGAAAAAACAAAACATACAGGAGATGTGAAAGCTTTTTAAAAGGGTATGGAATTAATTCCACTAATTACCAAAATAAAAACTTGAAAAAAATCTGGAGCATTTAAATTTTTATTTTCAAGGTTCTGTTGTGTACAACAAAATTCCATAATACAGAGTGATCCATATTTTCGCCAATTTGTTTAAATACAACACCCTGCGTTTGATGATATTTTTAAATTACTAGTAACAAGCGGATTCCGATAAAGTAGGAGACTTCAGGAATAAAGGATATAATGGATGTATTCAAAACTGTGCACCAATTATTTAATTAAAAACTTTTAATAATTATATCCAGTGGTACCCAATTCGCAGAGTAGCACGCCTGACCACAAATATTGAAAAATTATAATATCGTTAAACAAAACTTACTAAAAAGCAAAAAAGTTCAAAAACAGTCGAGTATAAAAAGCTTATTAAACAAATAACTTGTTTGACTTTATTCTTTTTTATTTATCGAAAATAAATTGATAGTTTCAACCCTTACACTGTGAAATTCATACATATCAATGTTTAAAAATAATGAGTATTTTTAAATATTGATATTTATCGAAAATGTTATATTTATTTTTTTTAATTGGAGTAAACAAAATAAGTGAAAATTTTGGAGTAAAAAATAGCACATCGTTTTCAAAATTTCTTTATCACCTTTACGACAAATTCTAGAATATTTTTATAGGTACAGTTTTTCCGCAAATTTACGGAAAAAGTTATTCTTCATAAAAAGTTCTGCATATAGAGATTTTATTCGAGATATATCAGAAAATATGAATTTTAAGTTTATCACATGCTTCGAACTTGAGTGGACAGACTGTATATATATTTTTTAAATCTGTAAAGTATCGTTATAAAAATGCAGGAATACGTAGGTTAACAACTTGAAAGTTTTTCCTACAATCGTTATTTCAAAATCACTGACCGGTTTGATTGATAAACGTTTTAATTTACGGTTACCGATAAATGTATTACCTTATAAGATCATTTTATTTTATTTTATCTCTGCGTGTTTAGAATGTGTACAAAATGGCACATATTTTTCTCCTAATTTATATGTAAACTATTTTGAAACCAATGGTCATTTTGACCTAGACTGAATACAAGCCAATAAAAAAGACGAGTACGGTTTTCGATGTGGCACGAAAAAAAAAACCGTAGAATAAAAGACTGCATTTCTGGAGATCTTTTCTAGATTAATCGAGAAAGCTTTATTTTTTTCCCCTTTTGTACAGATCAATATCACAAAAACGATTCACATCACTTCTCCGATAGAGGGAGTAGTTCATAATCATTTTACGTAAGTTTGATAACCAGTATTTTTTCCTCTATCTTGTAAAGTAACTGGTAGGGGAGAGTGGGAAAGCTAACTGAATAAAACGGTTATAACTTTTGTTGCACTGTAGGGATTTTGATAAACTTAGTATCATTTGAATGGGAATTCAATGCCTAATAAAATAATATATCATTTCTTTCCAGTTGTTTTAACGAGTGGTAGGTGGCGGTGATTGAATAATTGTTTTGTTTCCAACTTTTTTTTGGGAATCTTCAAATGCGATGCTATATTTTTTAATCATTTACTTGAAAGAAAGTGGATTTTAAAAAAAATTTTGTCAGTCAGCTTTCCCACTCACCCCTACCAGTTATTTTACAAAATAGAGGAAAAAGTACCGGAGAAGACTAATCTAATGATTACGAATATTTAAATTTTGTGGTACTATAAAGGTACATTTAAAACATTTTGTGTTATTATTGTGGAATAAAACAGATTTTTTTCACTAAGCTATACGATAAATATTTTCCGAGATACCTCTATTAATCACACACAGGTTGTCCCATTAAAATGCTAATAGGTTCCCTATTTCACAACAGTTATCGAGATATTGGACAGTTAAAACGTCGTGGGACACCTGGTATAACGATATTTTTATACAAGAAAATCCCCACGTATCATACTCGGCGACCTCTAGTGTATTTTTGTAAAAATAAAATTTTTAGGTCAGAACCTCCTTCGTAAAAGTTAATTATAGAAATTTGTTTGATTTACTACAATATTGATGACTTGTCTTATCAATGGAGAAAATCAAGGATTAGGTACAAGTAATTTTTTTTTAACTCTGGCCATTATATATTTTTGACGTTTAACATACTAAAAAGATACTTTCCAGTTTAAAGACAAATTTATTTTAAAGTCTTTACATTTTATTGAATTCTTCAATAACACAGGGTTGGCTTAAACAGGATGGACACCACTTATTTTATAGAATTATAAAAGACGCCGAGGACTTAAATTAAAAAATTACGTATCTCAGCAGTTTTTTATACGTTTATAATTTTAGTAAGAAATTGTTTTTGTACTTACAGAAAACTGCAAACAGTTTCATCCTGCAAAACAATAAAAGAAAAATCTACATTAATATTTATATATGAAGAATACTAGACAATTTTCACTTTTTCATAAAATTTTGTCTGAAAAAAAATATGATAATCTACAAAAATATAAAACTAGAGGTTCAAGAGATCAGGTAGTCGCCCTCTATTTGCAACAGACAGACCAAACACTGAGTAATCATTTAAAGGATGAATTATACACAAACAAGCCTTTTTTGACCTTCCTAAGTCTAACATTTCCACTTTAATCACATTCAGCCCTTTCGGTTGATTTTTTTGTAACCGTTTCATTAATTGAGGAGATCCATAATGGGCTAAGACAATTACTATGAACCTAGGCAACAGGAAGACAACAAAGTGTACCTATTCGGTCTGGATTCCTGGTCATTCTGGTATGAATTGCAAGGAAAAGGGAGACTCCCTTGCAGGGATGGGTGCTGCAGGTGGTTTTGTAGGACCAGAATCTGCAACTAGCATCTTATTAAATTTTGGGATAAACCCTTCATATTTATACTTGCAAAATGCAAGCCACTACATAATTTCAGGGTACGACCCTTGGATAGCTGTAGCCTACAGGTACCTATCTTAAAATTCCTTCAAGGGAACTATGGGAGCTTCTAGTCTACTTAGTAGAAAAAGATCTATTGGGTCTCCCTAAAAAAACATTCAATACAATTTCTATTTTATTTGCTTGAAATTGATTATTTTTAAATTTAATAAAAATAATGAAACAAATCAACGATAACTACACCTTTAATACAAAATGCCAATTTGTTATTAGCAATAAAAATTCTAAGAGCATCAAACTTGTTTCAAGACCAGAGATTTATATGTTAGTAGAACAAGAATAAACATCAACTTGTGTGTCTATATTTGTTAATGTTGTTAGATTATAATTATTTTAAAAGAAAAGTTTTCCAGAAGACTACTATCGAAAATCATATTCGAATACATACAATATTATTTATAAGTTACTGTGAAAGTGGATCCTTATTGTGTATTTGGCTTACATAGAATTGCGAAACTGTAATTTGAATTTAGACGATTTTTTTAGTCTCTACAGCTCCAAAAAAGTTTCTGAGTGAACCAGTCGCTTTGTAGGCTTAGGTAAAGTTAGAAATATCTTGTATGTGAATGCCAAGAAGAACTCTGCCCTAAAACTAGAAAATAACTTGAATCTGAGATGATCTAGAGAGGGAGGTGTTATTGAATCTAACATTATATAGAGGATGGGTAAAGCGAAAACAAAGGGAGGTGGGATGAAGAACCGTTGGAACAAAAAACTGAAGAGCTACTCAATAGGAATAATAATAACTGGTTACAGTCCAATCAGAGTACACCGGCTCAAGTTGGGGTTGTCCTGTCCTGCAGACTATCTAGTGAAGGGACAGAAAAGGCTAAACATGTACTGTCCGAATGCTAAAGTCCAAGAGGCTGATTTGTAGCCGGTGATAGAACCAGCATCTGGACACAAAAAAAGGAGTGAAGAAAAATAACACTAGGTCAGGTGAAAAACTGAAATGGCACCTCTAGAGTTGTTTAGATAGCCATGGGGATAAACAGCTAAATATCTTGAAGGACAAGATTTATATTATCAAGGAGATTCTTGAAATTTTCTAAGAAATATTTGAGTTTTATAAGATTAATGATTCGTACAATAGAATTAAAACTAAAAGTATCTATTATTTATTGACGATCCGATTTACTTTCTACACATTTTAACAAAGATGATTTTCACGGTATTTTCAAAATTAAATATGGTCGAAAACAATTACCCCGTAATTCTAGTTATTTCATCTCGGAAGTGCGATGTAAAGTGTAACCGATATTTCTTCGTTGCCGGAGATAAAACGAGGTCGAATCGAATTAAATAATCCTAGATAGGCAAAAAAAACCAGAACATTGCACACTCTGTACATGTACTGAATACTCGATGAGTTCGGTAGCTGGAATTACTTTCGCTGCGCCTACGGTATTTGTTTTTAAGTTTTTATAGTGAAATAATTTGGAAAGGAGAAGTTATTTATAAATAATAATAATAATAAATAAAATAGTTTTAATAGATGATATTGATATGGTATGGTCAATAAAGTCTAATATTAGTTTGGATTATATAATTTCATTTTGGTTCATTCGCTTCAGTACAATTTTGCTGGCGAGATAAAGAAGAATGCGTGAATAATGGCTATCATAAATTGCTCGTTTAATAATATACTATTAGTGAATAAAACAAAATCTCAATCACAGCAACATCTAAGATTACAATTTCTCGTGAATAACAGAAATGAACTAAACCCACCGTGGGACGTTAAGCGTTAACAGTCCATGTGGACTAACAATTCAAGTAAATTTTTCATAGACCAATCAGAAGCTACATTCGCTTGTGGGTAGGTCAAGACTAGAAATGATTTATGGCTTTTTTATCCTTTCGGACCTTGCCGCATACTGTTATTTTATTGTGATACAGTGCAAACTAATTCTACTCACAACTATACAGAGTGGAGAAAATAAATTTTTATATTTTACCATAATTCATTTCTAGTATTAATGGAGTAAAATAATCTTAGTATACAAATTTTAGCGTGCGTCCTTGGTAGATGGAAACTTTTTGAATCCTCTTTCAACGAACGCTCATGGCAAATGGAAATTTTTACTTATAAATAAATTTATTTAAAAAAAATCGTGCGCACATGATAGATTGAAATTTTCACTAATAAATCTCCTTTAAAAATTTATAATGGTATTTTTATAAATCAATATTGATCCCTTATGAAAATTCAACTATACGCACATGGTAGATGAAAGTTTTCGAAAAACCCCTTTTTAGGAATTTTCATCATTACTTGAAATTTTTATTCCAGTATAGTGACTTTTGGGAATATTCTCCTAAAATTTCAGTACAATATTCCTAGTTTAGTGGCATCTACAGGAATTTTTATGTTGAAAATGTCTTCAATTATACACAAAATTCTTTGAAGAATATTAAATTTGTGCCTGTAAATAATTTTTGTTAAACAGATAATTAATTTTGTGATGTGTATTATAAAAAAAATGCGTGCACATCCTGTTAATTTCATCTTTATAACGTTCTATATAATCCTTGGAGCGAAATAAATCGAATAAAAATAACAATTCGTTTGAATCAAAATGCTTTTAGTCATTAACGAAGGAAAAATATAAAAGTAATAAAACTTTAACGCCCTATATCTCAATATTTCGACCTAATTTCCATTTAAAACGATAGTTTTCAATAGGAAAATATTGGAAATTGTTTTTCTTTTAATTAGAATTATTGATTGGTCGAAAACTAGACAGACACTGGCCGGTCCGTTGTTCCACATATTCGAAAAGTGAACCATGAGCTTGGCTGCGATCTCTCTTCCTTATAAATACTCTCATCATTTGATGGCGGCCTTCATAATACGTTAACAAGTTCAAGTTGTTCGAAGATACGATTTAAAGAAATTATAGTAAAGGCGCTAAGTGAACAACTGATTAATAAATTTAAAAAAAATGAGTAGCAAACTCATCGTTTTCGGGTTGTTTATTTTTATATCTGGGATCGTTGGTGAAAGGGAAAATGTGACAGTGGTTAAGGAAAATGAAAATCAAGAACGGTCTAGTAGAGATTTAATTTATAAGGGACTAATTGTATGTGCTTTTCGGTATGATGCTGGTTGTTTTATGAACGTAGCTCAGAATTTTTTGGATTTGAAAAGGACGCAACTTTTGGGTAAGTTTTTATATGGTTTATAAGAAAAAAATTATATTGAATATTTCCTTCCTATTAATATTGACCAATCGCTATCAAGAATTGCTATGTCGAATATAAATTGCTGCTGCTAAAAATAATGTTAAAATCATAGTAGGTTTACTGACAGGACACTGCAGACTCAATAGTCATATGAGTGCTATAAAATTGGCAGAAACAGACCTTTGCAGGTTCTGTCAAGAGGAAGAGGAATCGGCAGAACATGTGTTGTGCCACTGTGAAGGCCTCACAAGACTGCGTTTTCTAGAAGGAAAGACCAAGGGTTACCAGCTACTTCGAAAAGCCTTTGCATGGCAACATGAGATTTGTGCGCAGTGGCGTTGTCCTTTGGATAGCTTTCCGCGTCTTTTCTCTTTAATTTTTTCCCGTAGAGTGGTCAGTAATGTCGAAAAGTAATCTCCAGTTATTGTTCTACCCTTATCCAAAAAATCAATCATGATTACTCCATGGCAATCCCAAAAAACTGAAGCAAGAACTTTTCCAACAAATTTTCGGACACGAAACTTCTTAGGTCTTGGAGAACCAAAGTGTCGCCATTCCATCGATTGCTGCATTGTTTTTGGATCGTAGAAATGTACCCAAGTCTCATCCATAGTAACAATTCAGTTTAAGAAGTCTACATCGTTTTCAAATCGAGCACAGATCGAACGCGATGCTTCTACCCTTGCACGCTTTTGGTCAACATTCAAACATTTGGGGATCCATTTTGCAGCAATTTTTCTCATGTCCAAATTGACGTGAACTATATGATGAACTTGTTCGTTTGAAATATTCAATGCATCAGATATCCGTTTTAGCCCAATTCGACGGTCTGATAAAATCATGTCATGAATTGCATCGATATTTTCGGGGACTGACACAGAAACTGGCCTTCCCGATCGGTCATCATCTTCAAAGGAAAATTTACCTTTTTTGAAGCTTGCAGTCCAATTTTTCACGGTCGCATACGAAGGACATTGATCACCAAGGGTATTAAGCATATCTTTGTAATTCTACTTACCTCTTAACCCTTTTAAATACAGGTACTTGATGATGGCTCGATACTCCATTTTTTCGATTTTCACAATTTCGGTGGACATCTTTTACCTTTTAACTCTGGTTTACTTTTTTGACGTCAAACTTCACACTGACACTTCTAATAAGTTATTGTTCGTTGCTATGGTAACGCAATATTTTGTTTATTCATGGAACTGGTCTAGGCTAACTAGATATCTTGTTTCTTGTAATTTTGCTCTAGTTTTTTTCAACCACTTTCCTTCTCCTTTGTTTCTTGTTCAAATGATGTAATCTATTTGGAAGATATAGAAGACCCACCCAACTTTCAATTTTATTAATAAAAATATGTAACAACAAAATTCTCAACCAATCGGCCACGTATTATTTAATAATTATTATTTATTATCAAATAAAGTAAAGCAAAATAAACACCAAGTAATTATGAAAAAAAAATCTTCTTACCTCTCAAAATCAATAAGTAGCGTTATTAACGGCTTATGGCTAGCGTTAATTTTAATTGTTTATACATGAAATATTTAATGTTTATATGTAGCGGGAGTTAATTATTTAACGCTAAAGTTGTAATTTAATTTACACCTTGGTGACAAGTGGAATAATTTTTAGTGTCGAAAAACCGATTTAACCTTTTATAGATGATATTCTGACACTTAATATAAATGGTCCACTTCCGCATATTTCGTATCAAAGGAAAATGTCGGCAAGGGAGACTTCGGCACGCTGAAATACTCAGATTTGAGGTGTGTACAAAAAATTTAATTTGTTCGGTTCTTTGGTACCTTTTTTCTCCCTTATTAGAAGATATATGCGAATAAAAATTTAAGGGTATTTTACTGACAGCAAGTTGCAGAAGCTATGCATATTTAATCTTAACTTTTTTTGAAATTAACAGAGATTAATTATGATTTGTCATCAATATCAAGAATATTTAAAATTTAAATATGCATAGCTTATGCGCTGTCGTGGACCACATACGCCCTTAAAATTTTGGCAATTTTTATGCAATATTAACAAAGAAAAAGTTTTCATAGATTTGTCCAATATATTTTACTTTATTTTCTGGTATATTTGTGAACGTTCACGGATATTTAATTATTACTATCAATTATCAACGTGTTTTAAATATATAATGTATTTTATCTAGTTTGTAACGGAAATATTAAAGCATCATAATATTCACGTTCAATGTTTCAGTTCGTCCTCTTAAATGTATATTTTTTAAAACCAAGAATTGAAATTCGCCTTATATCAAATATACAAAGTGGGTCAATGAACAGGTTTTTGGAGATGACACACATTCTTAGTGGCATCTTAGTTACTAAAAATTAGCAGTTTCTTCTTAGATTTACTTAAAAAAAAAGGGGGTTATTGACGCATTGAACTTTCATTCATATACTAGCAATCAGTATCGGATTAAGCTCATGATGGTAGTCGATTTTTTCATATATAATACCACGAGAGTGAAAATTTTGTCGGCAAAATGTTTCGATTGTCATGAAAGTTTGTTGCTTGGCAATTTTGCGAATGACATTTTTAACATTAAATGGATTAAATGTCATGAGCAAAACAGCAACAAACTTGAATACGACAAGAGAAAAATTTTACCTTACAAAATTTTTAATTGAGTGGTATTCGACATGACTATTTCACGAGAGAAAAACTAAAAAATCATATGTGTAAACGTTTTATTTATTGCAAACTTCAATTATACAAAGCCAAAAAAATAATAACATTATGAAAAAAAAATGACTTATTTATGTAAAAAGTACAATTATTATAATTGTACGTTGTAGCATTATTTTGGGGATTGTTTTGCATCATAACCTATGATGAATTTAAGTTGGAAACTGAGGATTCCTTTTCTTTATTTTTATTTTCTCGAAGGTTCCCTATAAGTTGGAAATGGTGTTCTTCAATAATTGTAAATATGGTTTCAAAGAATGGGCAGAAGAATCACAGAGTGATAGAATTTTATACACATAGATTTGATATATTAAACGTCAAAAAATTGCCGCGACAAGACAAAAAATTGCCAGTTCAAAACCTTCAAATTTTGTCAGTTATCAATTTACTCTAGTGAAATAGTCAATTTAATGTGAATATATTATGTCGATAAATTATTTTTGACCATTTGGAGCAATAAAATAAAATTATTTATTTTTAGCAATTTGATATATAGGATGTCCCAGATTAAATCAATCGATTTATAAGACATTTTTTTGACTCAAATTTAAAATGTAAATTAAAAGCAAGCCCGTCTCTGTATACTGTCTAGTAAAAAATGAGATCTTTTGAGTTTTGTTTAAATGCATGTGGTTCTGAATATTTATTTGAAATTAATCGACTATAATATGTTAATTTTTTTAATTAATCATTATTGAAAAAAAAAATAATAGTCGTAAATTAATAAAAACTGAAATGTTTTTAGTGGCACCAATTCTAATATTTAAATTGACAAAAAGAATTTGTAATTCCTTTTTGTTTGGAAAGTTGTTTTATGTTTTATTTGATGTTTCATTGGCGTTTGACAGAGTATATAGGGTTACCCGAGAGTAGAGAGTGAAAATTAAAAAAATAAACTTTTTAACCATGGACCTTAGTATCCGAAATTACGCACACTTATTCAAAATAGTCCATAATAATTGGAATTTGAAGCTGAAACTTGAAATCTGTACTTTTTAATGCTGAAAGAACGTAGAAAAATATCAACGAAGACGAATCTATAATGTTTTGTATACAGGAGTATCCGAAAGTGGAGAGTAAAGATTTTGGAAAAAATAAACTTTTCAACCCTGAACTTTTTCATATTTTTATAATCATTTTCGAAATCTACCGGGTCGAATTAGAATATTTCCAAATATAAAAGTATCAGAAAAGACTTAGTTCCGATTTTGGAATTTTGAAAATTGGAAATTGGGTAGATCCGATCGCGTATAGAACACGCCCATAGTCAAAAAATCGTACAGTTAATAGTAATAGGAATTTTGAGCTGAAATTTCAGATACACACTCTTAAATAATGAACGAGTGTTGAAAAAAATCAGCAAGAACGTATCTACAATATTGTGTATACAGGTGTATCCGAAAGTGGAGAGTCGAGATTTTGGAAAAAATAAACTTTTCAACTCTGGACTTTATAAAATTTTTATAATCATTTTCGAAATCTACGGGGTCAAATTAGAATATTTCCAAATATAAAAGTATCAGAAAAGACTTAGTTCCGATTTTGGAATGTTGAAAATTTGGTATATCCGATCGCGAATAGAACACGCCCATAGTCAAAAAATCGTACAGTTGATAATAATAGGAATTTTGAGCTGAAATTTTAGATATACACTCTCAAATAATGAACGAATGTTGAAAAAAATCAGCGAAAACGTATCTACAATATTTTGTATACAGGAGTATCCGAAAGTGGAGAGTCGAGATTATGGAAAAAATAAACTTTTCAACTTATTGTTATAATCTACGGGGTGGAATTGGAAATTTTCAACTGAAATTTTAGATAAACATTCTCAATTATATTTTGTATACAGGGGTGCCCAAATATTAAAAACAAATTTTTCTTTTAGACATAAAACTTATATATAATTTATTGACAAAACATAGTGATTTATAATTATTGGGACATAGGCTATCATTATTATTTGGACCAAAATATATCAATGGTACAGAAATGTCAAAGGAACGGTTTTAACCTGATAAAGAACTTTTTTTCTTTGTTGACTGTTTCAAGATCATGAAAAACATCCCCCTTCATTTTTCTACGTTACAAAAACAAACATTCTAATGCACCTTCTTAAAGTTCTACATCCGCAAATCTCGATTGTCCATTTTAAGAGTTTCAAGTTTCCTACCAAGAATCAATAATAACCCGAAAAGTAGAACGAACCAAGTCTGCAAAGCATCTTTGCAAGGATGATTCATTTCGAGGAAGTCTTAATGTCTAGAGAAAAGTGTACCGAACTGGAAATCTTAAAAGCGTATTGAATTATTCATGATATTTTTCTACCAATTTCACATTAGATCTCATCTTAAAATTCAATCTGTTACAGAGTGGAATTTAATTTTCAAATTTAAAGTTTTTTCAAAATAACGTGAAAATAATATATGCAATAGTAAGTTGACGTTAACAGATAAATTTCCATCTAAAATTATACAATTTTTAGTCTAAATATTGAATTTAATCCGTAGTGCTGTTCCACACAGTATAAAAAACCAACGGCAACAGGTTAAAACGTGTCAAATTTTTTTTTGAACAAAAATTTAATCATACAGTTTTCATTTTTAGTTTTACCGAGAAATGTTCAAAATAAATTGCAGACGCTAAAATTCGTGTTCGTTGCCCTTGCCGACTTTTTTTCTTTGAGCGGTAGCTTGTTCTAAAGCCCCATGAAAAAATATTTAAGTTTTTCAAAATCTGCGTCATTTTATAGTGATTTTTATGTAAAACTTTTGCATTGAGTTCCAAATTGTTATAATAATCTAGTGAGCGACGATTACGATGTAGTATACTCTTTCTAAAGTCACTGTGAAGAGAGAGATTACGTAATAACCATTAGACTATCATCCGCGGGATAGCAGGTGATATTGAACCACACTAAATAAAGGTAGACCTGGACAGATACTACCAAATCCAAATAAAAGAAGCATTTAAGATGAACACCAAAGGAAGACCACTTTTCTTGGTAATCACATCCCCTACAATCAGACTGGTTGTTGAGAGTACGCGGGTAATCTGGGATGTGCGGAAGCAGCAAAAACCCATAATTTGGTGCAACAACTGCCAGCTATGGGATCTCGCAACCACAAACTGTGGCCGCCCTCCCAGATGCCTCAAATGCGACAAAACAATGGACTGTTCCAAAATCTAGATCCGGCTTAGCAAAAAATGTCCTAAAAAATCTAGATCCGGCTTAGCAAAAAATGTCCTAAAAACAACACTTGGATCGGATAGATTTTTCAAACTTCCCTGTATGATAAGAGAGTTTTTAGAACCTCCAAAGTGATGTCCATTTATAGCTAAAGTTAGCCCCTTTCTAATAAAACACTCAGTAAAAGTGTTTCCACGCCCTTGGTCGACTTTTTGACTGGTTCAATTTGTTGTAGATAATCGGTAGTGTAAGGACGATAGTAAACTAGGCTATACAGATTGCGTAAATTACATCCGAACCGTCCGGATTACACAAGTACGACAGAAAAACAGCGGTCATTAAGGCGTGTACTTTCTTTCACCTTAGGGGTGTATACTTATTTCCCGAGACTGGCCGAATGCTCATTGCCCCCCTATTTTAACCGCTATTGCCAGAAGAGCAGATTAATTTGTACAAATGATATTTTTGTCTCGTTATCGTTGACTTTTTTTCGAGGGTGAAAATACAGCACGTTTACGCCAAATAATCTTAGAGATATGAGATCAAATCTTTATCACAGATTTGATTATTGTCTGGCACAGGAAGGTGGTTTATTTGAGCACTTAATTCATTAAAATTATGTTTACCTTTAGAATGGATTTTTATTTTTATTTTTTCAGGAAGTTTATATTTTATGTTTAGAATAGGTGTAGGTACCTACCTACTTATTTTATATTTTCAATTTAATTTATTAATGGAAGGGATTTTTAGTTTATTAATTATGGTTTAATGCTGTTTTATTTTCAAGTTACAATGGGTAAAATAATATCCTATTGTAGTTAGAAATTGTCAACTTGGTCTGGAATGATCATGTTGACAAAAATGAATTTTAAGATGTACAGGTTACGTAATAACGATTGTATTTTTTTATTTCTTCAACACCCTTACTCCTTCCATGTTGGGAGCATACTGAATACCACCAACTAGTGAATTCTCTCTGTAAAGGACCATTCGGCCAGTCTCGGGAAATAAGTATACACCCCTAAGATGAAACAAAGTGATGACCGCGCACAATTATTATTTCTCTCTCTTTCATATATCCTTGTCGTACTTGTGTAATCCGAGGCCAGGGTTCCAAAGTAATTTACGCAATCTGTATAAGGCTTTCCACGTAGCAATAAAACCCATTTTTCTTCTGATTATCATTTCAGTTGACAAGAATTATTAAATTACACTGTATACATGAATTTGTGTTTTTAATTTAAATAATACTATCAACTTAAGGCGTAGCATAACACATCCATAAAAAGTTCTTTGGCCCATTAAAGGTGTGTGTATGAGAAACAGACGGTACGTGTGTGCATGCGTATATGGAAATTCCGACCCAGATAATGTTCAGTACCGGATGGATTCAATCGTGTTCTGATTAGAAAAATTTCGAAGTTTTTGAAAGCTCTTTATTTCTTTAAAAATATTTAGAGATACCCTACTTAGTATAGAATATTTAGGGTATATTTTCCAACCGCTAGACGTACAGTTATATCCAATGCCTTTAGCATTTGTAATTCCACATTCATTATAGTATTTTTTTTCGTCTGTTCGGTAGTATGTGTCACACAGATACATAGTATTGGCTACGTCGTGGTACGTTTATTGAATTCCAATTAAGTCACATACTTTGTGCATCACACCCGTGCATTTCTTTTCTAACAGGAAGACGAACTTTTTTTTCTATTGTAGTATTGTTAAGGTATTTTTAAATCTATACAGGGTTGTCGTTCTAAAATATGTATTTTTTTACAGCTCAAGCTGATCAGGAGGTAGCTCGAGCTACTGGAAGTACCAGTGTACAAGCGAAACCATCACAAGTGGCTCAAACTATTGAAAAACTTTTCTCTGATCTTGCTGGGTTATTTAGAGATGGTTTTTCGAGTTTATTTAGTTCTAAGGATGACGATGATGATTTATCAAGCGAAAAAAATAATGATGCTGAAAAGGACGATGACGAGGATGAGGACGATGATAAAAAAGACGGAAATACCAGTAGAGATGTTGGAGGTTTGTGCACAATTTTGGTAGCGGGGTTTGTTTCGTTAAAAAAATATGAATTTTTTTAGTTTAAAATGTTAAAAATTCATTTTTTTTGGGATTTCATTTTGTGCTTTTACTGCACCATCTAGAAGTAGATTTTCTGTAGATAGACAGTAGATATTCAGCTGCACAGTAGATTTTATGTTGACGCTATACTTTGAGGATTTTTTTATGTAAATTTTTAGCAAACAAAATCCTCATTGTATTTACAAGCTTACTACATTTTGTGTCTAACTACATACAAAGTTGTTGCGATTTCAATAATTGTACACACTTTATACAAATGATTATTTTTTCAAATTTTCTTATAATATATTTATACAGATTGCGTAAATTACTTTGGAACCCTGGCCTCGGATTACACAAGTACGACAAGGATATATGAAAGAGAGAGAAAGAATAATTGTGCGCGGTCATCACTTTGTTTCATCGTAGGGGTGTATACTTATTACACCCCTAAGGTGAAACAAAGTACACGCCTCAATGACCGCGCATAATTATTCTTTCTCTCTCTTTCAGCTGTTTTTCTGTCGTAATCCGGACGGTTCGGATGTAATTTACGCAATCTGTATATCGTACAACTCTGGTAACAGCGAAAAATTCTAGTTTATCATAATTTTTACATTAAACACCCTGTAATTCAGTTAAATTACTACTTTGTATAGTTTTTTTTATCAGCAATAATTATATTTTGTTTAAATATATAAAAATCGCAACAATATTTCTTAACTTTTTTTGTGATTAATTAAAAAAGCTGTGTGTTAATCATATCTACGAAAATGACTTCTTAACATTCATCTACATCAGCATTTTCATCATATCATTTGTCACACCACTTCATTAAAATATTTGCATCGATGATTTGCTACAAATTCGATCAAAATTTTGAGGTAAAATTAAAAAAATATATATTTTTTATTACAGGAAAATTTCTAGTCGCGCAGTGTACACTGTACAGGGTTATTCATTATATGTGGACCCCATTTTAGCTCAGAAGTTATTTTAGATGAAAAAGTAACTGTAATTTTTAGAAAATTTTATATAAAAAATGTGTGACGAACCAGCAGTACTAATTTTTTTTGAGTCGATTCGCTGCATATTTTAGAGCACATTAAGGTCTATTTGAAAAAATTAGTTTAATTTTCTAAAAATACAGTTGACCTCTCAGTTGTAACATTTTCGGTATTTCAAATAACTACTGAGCTAAAGGGTGGTCCATTAAAATTAATAGCCCAGTTCATGAATACCAAAATTTAATTGTTATTTTTAAAAGTACCGTTCATAATTTGAATTCTAATGTGGTCAACAGGTCGGAAGATGCCATTAAAATAAAGAAAGTTTTCTAATTTATACCATGTATGTAAATAGTTTAAAATATTTGTTGGATTTATATATTAGTTTATTTAGAAATGTAATTTTGTTGATGGCAAACTTTCTAATTTATTTCACTCGATAAAAAATTGACCTAAATCAAGTGGTACTAGATCTGGGGTTGGCGGTGGTCATAATGAATTTGATAAAATAAATAAATATGCCAGAACGATTAAAAGTGAGTGAAAATTGAATTTTATATGCAGTAAGTATGAAACATATTTTACTTGGCATGTTTTGGTACTTCAATTATGGCACGAAAAAATTAAAATAAAAGCATGAATCACTGACTGGCACGAAATTAAAAGGCATGAGCACGATTTTACACATTAAAATATTTATTGAATTTTACAATATATAACCACTTTTTATGAATTTATTTATCACACCACATTCATCGATATTATCATTGGTTATGGTAGGTTCTGTTGTTTGAAATTTTGTGCATGTTAGTTTTTAACAAAATCAGAGAGTATAATATTAAATATTTTGGAAAATATTTATTTCTTTTAACTTTTTGGCAAACCAGATTCAAAAATAAAATATTTAAAGTAAAATTGTAAAAATACATGTGATCGAACAAAAAAATATAATGCTGGAAATTTATACAGATACATGCAATGAGAAAAGGAACATTGTATCAGAACTGCTTTTGAACTCCGCGGGATTTGCGGAAAGTGCTGGAAAATGGCCCATGATCCCGAAAATTCAGTTTTTGGCCGATATCTCCCGAAATATGCTACTTAGAGAAGTGGGGTTTTGCTAGAAATGAAGTACAGTTCATTACCTACAAAAATGGTCCCCATCATTTTTGTCCCTGGATCAATATTTCTCGCAAAAATTTTCCGGAAAACTAAAAAACAGCCAAAAATTTTAAAAACCATCGAAAAGAGGACATTTTCAGCTTTCCAATGGTGTGCATTAATGACCGATATTGCCAATCATTGTTTATCAATTTGCGGTAGACCCAAGAATTTTCAGAAAACTCCGGAAATAAAAAAAAAACGTCCCAAGAAAAACATGTTGTTTATAAAAATACACAAAAATTATTTATTCATTCTTTCGGAATACATTCACCACCTATCAAAGTCCCATTATCCAAAAGGTTTCGGTAAAACTACGCTTAATTTAAAAAATATGAACGGATTGATAAGGGCGGTCAAATATTCAGGAAAAATAAAGTTTGGCCAGTTTTTTCAATATTCCTGGAAAATAAAAAAAACGAAAAAGTTACACGATGTTATAGGTACAGGTCCCTCCTTTCATATGCACTTTGAATCATGAAAAAGATTCATTTTTACTCAAGTTATGGGCCAATTTGCCCGCCCTCCCATGCCTACATTCACGGAGCGTGCTCCCGGAGACGCCGCGCAGCAGCTGGAAATCCAATGTACGCTTGGGCCCGTTTATCTCGAAAACGGTTAAACTTTTGACAAAACTGATAAGGATCATTTTTGTAGATAATAAACTGCTCTCCATTCCTAGCAAAACCCCACTTCTCTAAGTGTCATATTTCCGGAGATATCGGCGGACAACTCAATTTTTGGGATTATTGGCCATTTTTCAGCCCCTTCCGCAAATTTCGCGGAGGACATATTTTCAGAGAGTAATCTACCCGTGAATACCTACAAGTTGCAAAAAAAAAGTCCGACAATAATGAGATGAACAGGTTGGGGGGTTTCTTGGTCTTTATTTACTGGACTAAAGTCCCTATGATCCATTTCTGATTGCATGTATCTGTATATGACTTAAAGATGACGAGCTGGACAACCAAGGGTTTAGCTAGTGCTTCTTACTTTTCTTAGGGATTTGCAGAGCTCAGTTCGCTGTGACATTTAATAAAAAATTATTATACTGAAATTTGTAATAAAATCTATATTATACTCTCTAAAATGGTGGAAGGTAAAAAATAACATCTTCTATGTGCTGCTTTGCGCTTCCAACCGATTTTCTTTAGACTCCTAATCCAACGAAAATTTTAGAAGTGCGTAAGAAGAAAAAGAAGAACGGTCCGCTGAAAAAACTATTTAGACTGATTAAAATCGTTATTTTAACGATAATAGTTTTCCTGAAAGTGGCTTTGCTTGTTAAAATTTTCGAAGCTGCTTTGAAATTGAAGATGGTACTATTAGGAGCTGGATTTTTAATCATTTACGTTGTAAGGATTTGGTTAGATCAGAGAAATAGAAAAAATCAACATGATGAAGCAGGAGGGATCGTTTATAAGAATCCTTTGGATGCGGGGGCTGCTGAGTGGGCGGGTCCTGGGGTACCTGGAGGATTTCATGCTAGGAATTCTGTAAATGAAGAATATGCGCAACGACTAGCTTACGATCAACAAATTCAATAGTTTTTAAATTTGATTCTGAACTAAGGTACCAAAAAAAAAAACAACTACTCTTCTGGTAGTTGTTCTACCAGGATTTGAATTATAATTATTAATTTAATTTTGGTGAATTAGTTCAGATTTTGAAAATATTTATATTTATTTTTAATTTATCTTCAACACTGGTATACTTCTTGAAATAATTGTATAATTTTTTTCATTTTCCTAAAAATAAATTAAAAAATAAAAATTTTTAATTCAATTTGAGTAAATTGTAAATTTTTTTAATATAATTTTTGGGAAAAAGTTCGGCTAGGAAAGGTATAAAAAAGAAGTAACAGTGTTCTCTCATTTATTTATTTTTACCAGGAAAAATAATTCCTGGAGATTTTTTTTATTTTATATTAAAAATTCCTCTCAAACCGTTTCTTGGGCTGATACCTAAACTCATTCACAAGTGGTGTGACATTTTCATCTGTAAATTTTTTTTTTCGAATATTGATAATAAAAATATTGTATTATTATTTACGTCTAATTACATCTAACCCGTTTATAAATATTTCTAATTAGTTATTGTATTACGCGGTTGTATAGTTTGAAAAAAAAAGTTTTTTCGGTATTTTATAAATCTTCATATTTTTGTAGGTTTTCACTACCCTTACTTTGACCAACTATACCATGAAAACCTTTTCAGTTCACCAAAAAAACTGAAAACCCCACATCAAGACCCATTCCATTCACGAAACTGCTTTCTGTTCTCATTGAAGTCAACCTCTACACTACATTCTGTCAGTTTTACCAAGTTCTGCAATTTGCAGGTACCAGCCAATATTTTGGCATCCCTTAATCCAATTAGACTTCATATCCCATAACTATAATTCCTGCTGGCTGGAATAAAGTTTGGGACAATTTAAGGACAGAGCATCTTTAGGACTTCTTTGCAATCCCCGCTAGCATAGAAGTGCATTTACTACTCTTCCTCCAAGTCCTGGAGTGTTATTCCAATTAGACTTCATATCCCATAATTCCTGCTAGTTAAAGTAAAGTTTGGAACAGAGCTTCTTTGGAATTGGTCTGCATCCACAAGCTTGGAAGAGCACTCGTTTTCACCCAATTTTATTGGCATACTTTCTTATTTCCAGTGTACGTGTAGCTCTAAATTTTATAGGTTAAAACCATACAACTGCGTAATCTATCGTGTACAATTGAATACCCAATTTCAGCTTCATCTGCATTTTTTAAAGTTTCATCGCATGTAACTAACTGAATGCCCAAAAATATTTCGACCAGTCATTAGCAAAATAACCTTTACAGAAGCCAGAAAGAAGAAGAAAAAGAAGAAGAAGAAAGCGATAAAGATTTTCGCCATTGCCTCGGCGATTATAGCAAAATTAGGGTTGTTGGTGAAGCTACTCCAGGCTGGTCTCTTATTTAAAATTGCTCTTACCACGGTAGGCATTCTCGGCGTCTCTGTGGCTAAATTGATATTTTTGGTAAAACACGGGAAGCAAAAAACTATTTATTATGAAAATTCTCATCACGATCATCACTATGAACACGATGATATTTATGAGAATGATGAACATCATGGATGGGGAAGAAGTGCTAACGATATTGCTTATTCAAAACAGATTCCAAAAGTATTGTAAAAATAATAAGACACTGAAATAGTAGGTATACGAGTAGAAATGTAGATATTATTACCAATATTTTAAGGAGGTAGATTATGGGAATATATTGAGCCCCCCTGTAGAGGTGGATCCCTGGAAAATTTGCAATTAAGTAATTACTATTAAAAAATTTTAAATAGTTCATTATTTTTTCTTTTATTAATTTTTTGCATTTATTTCACTATTATCAATATTTTTTTGCAATTTACCCACTTAATTTTTTTATACCTAGACTATAATAGTTGTAGATATTTATTTATATTTATTTTATTTAAATAAACAAATTAAGATAGAACATGCCTTATCATTATACCTTTTCGATAACATAACATTACTCACAATATTTCCGTTATCATGTGGGAGTTTTTAAGGTACAAATGGTGAAATTGAAGCTGAAGACACAGTAATGTTCAAGCTAGGGGTGACAACATTAAAACTGATGATGAAAATATTGAAACAGACCTATGTAGGATTAAGTATCCCAAAATCAAGTCTTAAACATATTTATTTCGAGCTGTAGACGTTAAAATTGAAGCTGAAAACGATAAAATTGAAGCTGGAAAGAAAAACACAAAAACATTGAAACTGAGTTGTGGGACTACATATTCCAATAGCAGGTCTTAAAAATAATTTTTGAAGCTGAAAATGGTAACATTGATGCTGAAGACAGTAAAATTGAAGCTGAAGACACAGTAATATTCAAGCTAGGGGCGACAACATTGAAACTGATGATGAATTAATTCAAACAGAGCTATGTGGAATTAACTATCCCAAAATCAAGTCTTAGACATATTTATTTCGAGCTATAGACGGTAAAATTGAAGCTGAAGACGATACAATTGAAGCTGAAGACGATACTATTGAAGCTGGAAAGAAAAACATTAAAACAGAAGACAAAAACATTGGAATTGAGTTGTGGGACTACATATTCTAATAGCAAGTCTTAGAAATAATTTTTGAAGCTGAAAATTGTAATATTGAAGCTGAAGACAGTAAAATTGAAGCTGAAGACACAGTAATATTCAAGCTAGTGGCTACAACATTGAAACTGATAATGAATTAATCAAAACAGAGCTATGTGGAATTAACTATCCCAAAATCAAGTCTTAGACATATTTATTTCGAACTATAGACGGTAAAATTGAAGCTGAAGTCTATAAAATTGAAGCTGGAATGAAAAACATTAAAACAGAAGACAAAAACATTGAAACTGAGTTGTGGTACTACATATTCTAATAGCAAGTCTTAGAAATAATTTTTAAAGTTGAAAATTGTAATATTGAAGCTGAAGACAGTAAAATTGAAGCCGAAGACACAGTAATACTCGTGTTTTTTCATCTAAAGACATTAAAACCAACCTTGAAGACAAAAAAAATATTAAAACTGCTAACGATTGAATATATACGACAATATTTAATTTCTGTTAAACATTATCGATATTCAAAGTACATTTCGGTGGATCAGAAAACCCAAAACAACTTTCAACAGTGTCTGTTATGTCTAGAAACTAAACACATTGTATAATGGAAGGTACACGTGACAATAAAATGTTGCCGAATGGTTGAAACTAAATTTAAATAGAACGATAACTGTGCATGTAATAAAATTCAACGTATCGAACGATAATGATAATTATTGTTTATAATGATAAGGAAATTTATGAATGAACTCATGAATAGAACAAAATATATTAACCTATGTTTGATAATTGATGAAAGCATGTCTGGTATTTATTTTTATGATTAATGAGGATGTAGAGATAAATAGAATTTTCAATACATTTTTTTATTTAAAGAAACGATATAAAGAGTTCATTATATTTTTTATATTTGTACTTTCTGTACACTTTACTTAAGTATGATCAAAGGAATTATTCATAACTAAAAAAAAATCTGTTTACTGAAGATACGCAGCATTCAATTAGAGTCATGGACACTTCACTATACCTATGAACAATTTTATTCACCTGTCAGTTTAATTAGACAAGTGACAAATGAAATGAAGGGTAACGATAGAAGAAGCCTGTCATTTCGATGCAGCTTGGTGTGTTCCATACAGTAAGTAACGATTTTTTAGGTTTATTGGGACAACACCACTAGATCATGAACTTTCAGAAACATTTGCATGGAAAACTGATACACCAGGAATACAAAAAAACATACACAACAGTAAAGACATCATATTATGGTTTTATTCATTAAATGTTTACCAATACACTAGCATGTACAACAAAAATTTGGTTCCGTAAAAACACTTACTTGTAGCATCTGCGTTTGTCGAATTTTCATCATTATCATCTTCACCATCATCACCATTACCATTTGCTTGTAAACACAAATTCTTTGAAAAAAATTATCTACTTTCAGCTTATTCTAGCGAAGTCAGAGGGAAAAAGAAAAAGGATCATCCACTTAAAAGACTGATAAGAAAAATCTTAATTGGCGTTGTGATTTTTGTTGTAATTAACTTCCTTTTGAAGTTCTACTTCGCCAAATTGGCTTTCCTTAAATGGCTAGTTTCACTCTTATATTGGAAGTTGCATGCTTTGAAATTATTTTTATGGTATAAGAATAACAAGTACTCTCATCATGAAATAGAAGTTGAGCATGAACCATACCACGCAGAGCATGCTCCTGGATTGTACGGATATGGGCATGACGAACATGAAGTATCTCACGGGTACGATTTCGAAGACCATATTTTTGAGACGGATCGTAAGCACCAACCTTATTGGGGTAAAGAAGATCATGCACATAATTTAGCTTATTCCAAACAAAAGCCTGCAAACTCTGCGTTATCTTGGTTGGGATAGCATGTTTAGAATTTTTTTTTTTTGAAAGTTAATTCGGGTTTTAGTTTTTTAAGTATGTTTGCCCAGTGGAAATAATCTTAAACACTGCTTAACAAATACACATTAAATTCTGTCTTTTACAATTTAAAAATGGTATTCTTATCAGCATTCACGCTCAAAATAACATTGTTAATGTCTGCTTGAGGTATTTGAGTCCGTTGTACACTCAGAAGCTCTCGAAATTGAAACTTATTAGGGATGTTTCGTCGTTGTAGCATGTCCCATAGGTGCTCAATGAGATTCAACTCCAGTGATTGTGTTGGCCAATGAAAAACATCAATCCCCTCGTTATTCGACCAGTACGGGCAACATGTGGTCGAGTGTTATCATGCATTAAGTGAAAGTTACTTCCAACAACACCAGCAAATGGACGATCGACAGGTTGGAGAATAGTATCCAAATACTTGTGAGAAAGTCACGTGGGAAAATGAGCTCAGTTCTTCCGTTTTAATGATTCCGCCCCATACCATTAACGTGCCACCTATGTATGTGTACACTTCCTGCACATGTGCAAATTTCCGTGCAAATCTCCGACGAGAATCTGGATGAAATCCAAATCTAGACTAATCGCAGTCATTGTTAGCCCAATTCAGAAACTCTTAACACCAGGTAAATCGTGTAGCGCGATTGTATCTAGACAGAGTTGCCGACTACGAAGATTGGCTTCATAGAGACGATTCCTCACCGTATTACTGCCAATTGTCACATTAAGTGCACTCTGTAATTCATTAACCAACTCGACTGCTGTGATTGTTGGTTGCCTTCTAGCGGTTGAAACTAAATACTTGTCTTGAGCGGTGGTTGTAGAACGACCACGTTCTGGATGTTGCTCGGCTGGATTCCCAGTGTCTCTAAACCGACGTCATAATCGACTTATGACGCTTTGCAATACTCCCAACTGTTCGGATACTGAGTTTGTCGCACACCAGCTTGAAGGAGGCCCTATTCATCTCATCCAAGGTTAAAGTTGACGTTCCATGGTAAAAACACACTATTTTTAACAGCTCTGTAGCAGAATAGCGCTGGATAAAACAGCGCTGGACATAAATAGCGCTGGTCAAAATAGCGCTGGTCAAAAACAGTGCAGGACAAAAACAGCGCAGGACAAAAACAGCACTGGACAAAAACAGCGCAGGACAAAATAGCGCTGGACAAAAACAGAGCAGGACAAAAACAGCGCTCCATAAAATAGAGCAGGTTGAAATATCCTCACAAAATCAACTATTACAGTAGGGTGTGATTGAAAAAAATCAAGTTTCACTGCTAAGCATCAACCTTTCTTTACAACAAACAATATCAGAATATAAGGAACGGAAAACAAGTAAGGACAACAATCAATATTTTTCATCATACTTCAACACATATCGCTTCCCGACCAACTGACACAGATCAAAGTGTAAACAACTACAATTTCACGTTGCTTGTCCTTTCGGTAATTATATCTTTCGTGGAATAATGTAGCACCTCCTTTCTGAGACTTGCCAAATTGCATTTTTTTAGACTTTAAATAAATATGACACACTGACAAGTAGTTGTTTACACTTTGATCTGTGTCAGTTGGTCGGGAAGCGATATGTGTTGAAGTATGATGAAAAATATTGATTATTGTTCTTACTTGTTTTCCGTTCCTTATATTCTGATATTGTTATAGACAGTTACCAACACTTTAATCACTGTCAGCTGGTCGGGAAGCGATGTTGAATTAGGAAAACTATTGTTATGACTGTAATTTATGAAAAATATGTTATTCCTAATTATGCTAATTCGGTACTATAGTCTATTTTTATGTATGCGATAATAGTAAAATAAAGAAGCATAATTATGTTTTGGCGGCGCTATTTTATGGAGCGCTGTTTTTGTCCAGCGCTATTTTTGTCCAGCGCTATTTTGACCAGCGCTATTCTGCTACAGAGCCATTTTTAACACACATTAAAATATAAATTTTTTCGTCCCTTGTGAAAAACGTTCTAAATCACGTATTGTTATCATTTTTGCAATTTTTTTATATAAACAGTCCAAGCAAGTTGAAAATTTCTTTCATAAGCTTTAGGATTTTACAAAAATACCCGCAGACTTTTACGTTGTGTTTATTTGGGCTTGTGTGATGCTTTTGCATTATTTCACTTTTTATTTCTTTTTACACGAACTTTCCACTGATTGGCAAACAATTCACAATTGTCAATCTTGCCATTATATTCATAAATTATCTTGCCATGTGATTTTTTTGCATTATTTTATAAAAAAAATGTTTGTATGGTGAAAAAAATGTTTGTAATAATGTTATAAAAAATGTGTGACAGAAGCGACTGGATGTATTTATTTTGTGAGTTGAAATATTTTGTTTTCTAGAAAATTAATTATATTTTTTAGAAATTATTATTTAGTATCTAATTTTAAATTTGGTATTAAATTATTAAAAATATTTTTTCGTATTTATTTTTTGAACTCCAACGTTATTAAATAAAGGTAAGTATAATATGAAAAAATAAAAAATTATTTGTAGGTTTTCAAACAACCTTTTGTCCTTTTATTGCGAATTTTTAGCATTTTTCATTTCACAAATTTTTTTTATTGTAAATTTGGAACAAAGGGGTAGAAAGAAACTACACTACTCACTTCAGTTTCATTAATTGTAGCACAAACGCATGATCAAATCATTCAAAACATTTCAGAATCATTGCTTAAAGCAAATTATATCACATTTTTTATAAGTAATAAAAAAATTTCAGACCTGAAGATACCTCAAGCAAAAACAGAAAGAACAAAATTAACAGCAATTAAAGAAATAAGAAGAAATAATACATTTAGTGCGATAGAAGATATTTCTGTAACATCAGCGAGGAAGAAGAAGAAAAAGAAGAAAGGTTTAAAAAAAATAATAATGAAATTAGTACTAAAAATTTCCCTCGTATTCATAATCTTTACAATTTTGACTTATTTTTTAAAATTATTCTACGCAATTCTAGCTTTCAAACATTGGTTGGTCAAGGCTAAATTTTTTATTATCTACGCTTTGAAAACATTATTTTACTTCAAAAAAAGCTACTGGGATTCAAATGACGTAGTGTTGTATAAATCTCCACATATAAATTTCAAAAGTGGATCTCGGCCCACCTATCCGCTGCCTCCGAAGAAATCTCGGCACACATATAAATCTCCACATACAAATTTCAAAGGTAAATCTCGGCACACCACTCCGCGGCCTCCGAAGAAATCTCGGCACACCACTCAAGTGTACGATTTAAATTCGTTACCTCTGAAGAAAAAATGGGATTGGGAAGAAAAGGCCAAGAAATTACATGACGCCAAATATTCTCCCGCTGATGCTTCCTGGTATATGACCAAATAACTTAATTTTATATGTTATTAATTCAAATTTGGAAAAAATGCTAGTCATAGATTTTAGTTTTCTTAATTTTATAATTAAATATTACTGCAGTTCTAAAAACTTCCCTTCGTTAACGAAGTCATAAATGAAAAACTCTATGTCTGGACGTATTTCTAAAAATGTGCTACATTCCCTGTACAAATAAGGAGTTGGGGAAGTAAAAGAGAGAGAGAAAGTCTAATGAGTACTGTCAAATTTCGGAATAGATTGTTTTCTGTGAACCATGTTGACTATTTCTTGTTTAAATGCAACTAAAATCATAAACCGTCAAAATATTTGAGTTTTACAGAACTATGACGTCAGTTTTTTATTCATTCTTGTTAAATACTATTTACCGTCTTCACAACAGACTGGAAAACATTAGGATAGTACGTTAACGAAGGGACCAGAAGTTTTTATTAAGAATTTTTAAAACATGCAAAATCTGAGATGACTCCTTAATTAAACCTGGTATACATATGGTATATTCCCTGTACAAATAAGGAGTTGAGGAAGTAAAAGAGAGAGAGAAAGTCTAATGAGTACTGTCAAATTTTGGAATGGACTGTTTTCTGTGGCCCATGTTGACTATTTCTCGTTTAAAGGCAACTAAAATCATAAACCGTCAAAATATTTGAGTTTTACAGTAAACAGCAGTCGATTTCCAAGTAGTGTTCAAGCCTATAACTATTCAAAATAAAATAAATACGTAGAGAAATCAGAATGTACACCCATCAGGAGAAAATTGAAATTGTATCGTGATATTTTGGAGGTCACTGACAAATTTATCGGCACAATTTCGATCGGGCTCAAAATTTGATAGAATTAAGGGCGAAAATTGTCCAGCATTGTGCTAACATTACACCGAATCAGCTCAGAGATACAAGAAAGTTGTTTTTCGAAATTTACTTTCAAAATCTTATCTTGTTTGATTTACGAATTCCTTTTTATTTTGGAAGCCATTATGACCAAGAGAAATCGAAAGACACTTGAATACTAAATCGCACATAACTAACAAATATTGGAAGGAGAAGAGGCGGGGTTTGTTACAGTAGTTCTGAATCCAGCTGTCCAGCTAAGTACTTGATATTTATTGAATACATTGAATGTTGTAGGGTAAATACCTCTTCGAGATACAGCCTCTCATCTCTCTTTATCAAACATTTAAATTAAAACATAGAAAAAACAATGTAGGTTATCTAAGAAATATATTAGATGCATAAGTATAATTAAATAAAATGTTTGTTGAATGAGATTAATAAATCGTAAGTCAGACAAACTTTCCACACTCAGCTTATACAGTATCACTTATTCTCCTATATCATCATGATATACTATTATTGTAGGAATTATATTTGTATGGATAGTTTGGATGTGGTGATAATTTATTTAATATTAGATATTTCGATTTAAAATATATGCAAAATATTAGCTTGTATCAAAAATAAATAAGATTATTCTAATAAAAATATATGTTTAAGATGCACGTGTTTTAGTATTTAACTTTTAGAAGGTTGTTATATGAGGGAAGATCGATAGTAAGTTAATTAAGACATTTTTAGACGTTTCTATTTGTAGATTCCTTCAAGTTAGGGTATTGTGAATTTTTTCTCTCTCTTTTGAGAGTACTCTTAATATTTCAGACCAATATTCATAGTTTGGCGTTTTTTAAAAGACTTTTTATGTTGAAAATCCGTTTTTTCGAAAATTTCAAGACATTTTTTCACTTATAATTGCACAAGTGGTTTGTATTTTATCGGGTAAATTTGGGTTGTTTAATGAGAAACTGTTTCCTAGCAATTTGACGAGAATAACTGTCAACTATTAAAAACACGACACCGAAGGTGGAGTGTTTGAATAATGCTTGAATGATACTCTTTGTCAAATTGTGAGTATGGTTTTATTGATGATGAATTGCTGTGTCCTGTTATTTTTATTAGAGCTTGTTCTTCAATTCCGCTTTTACTTAATTCGCTAACTGCTGCCGCTCGATTTGAGTGATTTGTAATTTTGACACGTTTGACATCGAAACCAATGCGTTGTGCTGAGCGTTTAGTCCATTTGGAAATTTCATTAATTCCAATCGGCAAATTCTTGTACCAACCTTTAGAATTTTTCTTTTTCCAAAAGGGATTTGGTGTAAGAAATACTCTGTCCGAAGTTATAAAAGTGTTTCGTTTTTCCATTAACTTTTTGAATAAACGTATTGGGCAAATATCTTCGTCGAAAATATTAGGCGTGATCCATTTGCTGTCACATAATTTATTGTTGCCGCCTTGTCTCGTTTTCAAAAATAGAGGATTATACTCGATACGTCCAGTTTCTTTTCCATTATTTTCAATTTCAGATACGAAATAAGTGGTTTTGCAGTAAGCTGCTTCTCCTCCGCGCCAAGCTAGTTCAAACGCCAAAATGTGATATAATTTCTTTTGAAATCCTTCCGGTTCATTTTCGTTATATAATCTGGCAATGGCAAATACTTCAGATTTATTAAGAGCTGATGCACTACATTTTCTCTTTTCGGGTTGTGCTTGTAGGATTTCACGTTTAGCATTACGTGCAGCTCGTGATGAATTAAACTGAACATCGGTGAAAGGGTTGAATAAAATATTAAATTCGTTATAATATTTACTTTGTAGCATTTTAGCGGTGGTGTTCCAAATTGTTTTAACTACCGCTTCTTTGTAGTCTTCTCCGTTACTTTTTCGCATATTAAATGCCCAATCTTGCAATATTACATTCAATTTCTCGATGGAAGTATCTGGCTCTAATGTGTATCTTTTTGCATTGCAAAACATAGAAAATTGTCGCCAGATTGATGATTGCGTCGCAACTGTATTAGTAGGCACACAGGTATTAACAATTTGACTAATTTCGGCGTTCGTAGACACACCGAATCGACTCATTGTTAGTTCTTGAAAATTCAATAAGTTGTTGACAAACAACACCAACACCGCGATAATTGATGAACAAATGAATAAGTGAAAAAAACACAAGTGTATTTGTCGCTCTAAAAGTTAAAGCTAACTTTTGCCGTTGTCAAAGTGACAATTGCACTGTGGCATATGCGATTTTTTATGCATGAATTAAATTGTCAAAGTAAAATAATTAATTTAACAAAATTTTTTACATCCTTGTGTTTTTTGTAACCACAAAAAGATTCTTCATGGATTACGTCTAGTTTGCATGAAATAATTTTTTATCTACTTTTAAGACGCCAACCGTACTAATTTTAAAGCTTTTTAAAAAATAATTAACCTAAATTTTAACCAAATAATAATATTAAATTTAAAACAAAGTGACTAATTTGTGTTTTCTAAAAAAAAAGAAGCATGAAAATCAGTGTTAAAGGTAATATTAATTTTGTATTGAAATAAATAAAAAAACTAAAAACTGACACTAATAAAAAAAGAACAAATTAGTGTTCATTGAAAATTTCTGTTTTCAGCCAAATCCAACACTAGAAAAAAACAGTCAGGAGGGTTACAGATTATCAAGAAAATGATTCGATTTGGAAAAATTGTAATAATAACATTAGTTTTGGCGGTAAAAACATGCATATTCTTAAAAATAGTAAATGTAGCAATAAAATTCAAATATTTGTTAATAGCTACTGGTTATTTCTTACTTAGCGCTGTAAGATTGTGGTTAGATACTAAATACGCCAAAAAAAATACAAAACATGTATACTATAAACACGCAGATCAAATCGAGGACGAATGGGCTCACGACGATTGGAAAAGAACAGACGAAGACGAAAGAAGCACACAAATTATGCATAACATGAAGCATTATCCGTTCAACGGGTTTAAATAAGATATTTTCTTATTTATGTTAATTAAATTTTTTTAAATCTTATAAAATGTCTTAAATTTTTAAAACTATTTTTAAATTTATTTACAAAAATATAAATTTTAATATGTATTAGATTTTCGTTTATAAAATAGTGATAAAATATGTAAAATATAAATGGGCCCCCTTTTATATGACGCTTGTGGAGTAGGGTTGGTTAGATTAGACTGTTGAGTGACAATTTTTCACTCAACGATTAGACACAAAAAATAGAAAATAGAATTTAATTTATAGTTAATGTATAGTGGAGGGGGGGGAATTTTTTATATATTTTTTAAATATATTGTGGTTAAGGTGAGTTGGGAAAAATCTAGTCTAAGGTTTCCAGTGTTTTTGGAATCCCTTTATGCTAATTTAATGTGCCAATTTATATAGTTTGTGCAAAAAATCCTTTTTTATGTATTTACTTGTATTTTTAGTAATAAAGACTGTTTTTGTTTATTTTTGTGATTTCGTGCAATAAACGTAGTTAATAATTTATAATAATTTTGTCCTTTTATATTGTTCAGTATTATATTTCATTTGTTAAATAAATTAAAGTATAAAAATAATTTTTAATTGATCTGAAGTGTTGTGACCAATAAAATTTTTATTTCATTTTAATCTGATGCGTAAGAAACCTTGTACCACAACAAACTTAATATTAAAAATTGAACATGGACGAATTAAAACAATTTAATTTGTTTAAATATTTACTATATATTTGAACCTATGTTCAACTTAAATTTGTAAAGCGTTTCGCTATCACAGTGGCTTTCTCAAAAGGATGAAGGTATAATGAAACTTTAATTTATACAGTACGTTATTACGGAATTTTTTAAGATATTGACGAAAGTATAGAAAATGTTTAAATGGGAGTAAAGTGCAAAAAAAGGTTCTTAAATACGGAAAGAACATTTCTTTTTATTTATCTCAATGGCTTTTAAAAAGATTCAATTTAAATGATATATAGTGAATATTTAAACTTAATTTTAAATGAGATTCTCAAATTGGTAAGTATTCAGGTCTAATATATACAGTGTATCCCTAGATGGGGACCAGTCAGTTACATTTAAAGCCGTCGGCTAGGCCGCTTATGTCGCCGGCCTTTGCTTCAATGCTCAGGAATTAAAAAAATTGTGAAGCAAATCCAAATATACTTTCTGATTTAACGTATCTTCCAGAAAATAGGGTGCGATTATATGTTTCCCCATCCACAGACACACTGTATAATAAAAAAACGTTGAAAAATGATTTTTACGAAGGCAAAATTTACACAGCATTGTTTTTCGTAAAAATAGTATTTATTGGTTTAAATATGCAAAAAAACAGTTTTGTGTTTCAGAAATACTGGTCTGAAGATATCACGAAGAGCACTTAGAGTAGTTTTTGGAAGCACTTAGGATTTAGCACACTTGAAAATATATTTTTCCTACGCCCTATCTTGAAAGTAACAACAGTTTGTAGCGATTACATTGGCTGTTTATGGTGGGAGTGAACAAAAGTGAAAAAAGCGTTAAAAAAGTGCCAAAACGTTAACTTTATTTCACACTTTCGCCCACTACAATTCCGTTTTCAAAATTCACATTGCGAAATTAACCTAAAATACATAATATAGTTGTTAATTTTTCTTAATATTATTGTGTACATTTTCCAATTCATTTATTATGTTGTAATCTGCTGAAGGAGTATAATTGAAATATTCCAAATTACTATTTTGATTTTATTATTTGTATAGGGCTGTAGAAAAAATATTGTATGCAACATATGCATAAGCTGTCTTTTTTTCAGTCAACTTTGCCATGAAAAAAGTTGTCGATGAGTATTTGGTAGAAAATTGCGATCTTCTTTAATTTCGATAAATTTCACTAAAAATTTTTGCAGTATAGTTTATCTAGTCTAAATGTGAAAAGCTACAAGTGGTCTTTTGGAAAAAAAAATTCACCTTGATATCTAGACTAAAATTTCTACAAAATAATTATTTTTTTTATTTTAAATTAATATTTTGGTATGTAATGAATTTTTTAACAAAAATAGTTAGAAAAATCGTATCTTTTTCCATACTCACCGACGAACTACTACTACACTGAGAAAACAGATTTTTTTAATACCTACAAATAATGGTCTATTTTTAATATTTTCAGATTTGTATTTTTTTAAAAATTTCAAAAATATTCAGGGTATTCACACTGTATATTTGAACTTTTTTATAATCCTATAAAATAATGCCACAAATAGTTTTATTATAATAAATAAATAGTATTATTTTACAAATAGCTTCAAAAAAACGTTGAAAAATTATCAAAAAATACTTAAGTAACTGGAAAAAACATCTATTCACTACATGAATCCTTGAGACCAAAAAAATGAATTAAATTTAATAAAAACCTTCAAGTAAATGATGTTATAACATGAAAATAGACCAACTAAGTATTAAAAAAAAATTTACAAACTCTAAACCGTCAATTATTTTTAGGATTATCCTTAAAAACCATTAACATAAAAAAAAAATCCTCCAGGATGAGAACATTAGTGACCCTACTGGCATTGGGAAAAATAATGATGTCCAAAATCGACATGTTACTCAAACTATACATGGCAGGAATTCAAACAAAAATATTTCTCGTTCTTTTATCAATTTTAGCTTTAACCAAGATCAAATTCTTTTTGGATTTGAAAAGATACGATAAAGAACCTTCGAAAAATATCTACTACGAACATGCGCAGCACGATCACCACTACGATGACAGTCCTTGGGTACATGGAGAATCGAATGGATTTTGGGGAAGATAACAATAAAGTCCTTTAGTGCAATATTTTATTGTAAACAACGCATTTTGACACCTTGGGATCTTTATTGCCAGCCCTCGCTATCGCTCGGGCGAAAAAATTTCCTCCCTTATAGTATAAATAACTATTATGTCCTTGAAATTTAGAAAAATTTGTTGCACTGTTATTTATTGTGTAGACTGATAGAGAAATATTCTAGTCTTTTGTATATGTAGAAATATTTTTTAAATATATTTATTTAAATAAACTGAGTATTATTCCTATACCTTCCAATTAAAAAACGGTTATTTACGTATCAAGGACGAAAAGCTGTCGAGCAAGAAGACGAGACACTTAGACAGTTTTGCGCCGAGGTGCATATTACATTTTTTCGTCGACCTTTACAAAAAAATTTCTGGGGCATCTCGAGGAACTCGACTAAATTTTTTAGATTTTTTTGTTTTGTACCCAACGCCTTGTTTTTTCAAAATCTCGATAATTTGGATATGTTAACGTCTTAGTCTTCAAAAATAATCGATTTTTCATTCGGAAATTAGTATGTAAAATGTCATTTTTCGTAAAGGTCGCTGTAAAAATAATTTAGCTTAAATGATAGAGCACACTTGGATTTAAATCAACTCTAAACTACCTACTACTAAATAAGGAAAAATAAAAAGAATTTCCCTTCATATGATTCATAAGTAATAAGTCAAATTGAGGCTTATACAATTCTAATTACAGTTTCCTGTAATATTGTCGTATTTAATAGAGTGAATGTATCAACAGATGTCGAAAGAATAATTATAAATATTCAACACTCTTTAAAATATCTTGTAGATATACCAACCCCGTTTGACTTTGGGGTGTAATTCAATATCCGGCGGTGCATATTGCACGGGAAGTAGTTGTTGCTCCTTAGTTGAAGGGCCACTGTTTTTGAAAAATATTATTTTTCAAAAATTCTTATTGCTTGATAGGAACATGACAAAATCTGCACAGCACAGCACATATTGAAGATTTAAATTATGGAAAACTAGGAAATAAAAATACATCTCGATTATTGGACAAATGATGCCAATAAAATTCATCAAATTTGAATAAGACAGTCGTCAAATTTAAAACAATCGACGAATAGAAACCAACCTAAATATATATTTATGTCACGTCCACCATTCCCAAATATAAAAAGTCAAATTCGAGACTTTTAATTTTTTTTCAACGGTAATAGTTTTTAATTTGTACAATGCACAAGTATCGACCTACTAACAACTTTTTTTTATTCCACGTCCGTTAACCGATTTAAATTTATGTTGTTTAAATGGAATTTTTTGTAAAATAAATAATATAGAGTGGACCTGAATAAGCGATTTATGTAGTAAAGAGTAAGACAGGAAATTGGAACACGAGCTGAGCCAAGAATTTGGTGAAAAATAAGGAAAAATAGTAAAAAGTCAACATAGTACCTACTCAATAATTTTAGGCATGTAAATAAACATCGAAAGGGTTCAAAAGATTCTTAAATTTTCTGATGGTTAGGTAGCAGATTGTCTACAAAATCTCTTAACCCTGAGACACCACAATAGAGTAACACTCAACCAAGACCCGGGGCACGATGGTAGTGAAGACACCCTACAACGAAACGGACTTAATCTGTAATAAAAAACATCAGACGTGCAGAACCACGTGCCTGAGAAGGATCACAGCAAACAGGAATCGCTAACTAACAAGAAACAAGAGGAGAAAGTAGGTTCGTTTCAATTGGCGATAGAATCGTTGTAGGTATCGTTTGCGCTAGTGCTGTATTTTGATTTTGATGTGTCGATCCCTAAATCGAGATTGTGCACTGTACAGTACTCGATACGATTCCAGAACGGTTCTAGTATCAGGAGCACTGCAGCCTGTTGGCTTATTGAACTCTACTCCCACCCTCGAGTAGATAATATAGGTCAACTGGATGCATGTCATATGCTTCAGGCGGCACGTAGACCTCTCCGAAGATTGTCTGTCTTCTTGAGTCCAATGCCTCACAGTCGGATAAAATGTGGGTTACGGTCTCGGTCTCCATGCCACAAAGTCTGCAGTTGAGATCCCCGTTATATAGCCCCATTTTATGCAGATGATCCTTTACCGGGGCATGACCCGTTAGATAACCTGTAATAATCCTTAGCTTGTTCCTACTAGCACTCAGTAGTTCTTCAGCCCGTTTTACACAAATATCACCTATGAAGGTCTTACTGTGTACCTGCTTTGAAGTGTTTCTCCACGTTCCAGAACGGTGCTTAAATCGAAAGCGAAGCACTGCGATTTACTGGGTATATAAATTTTTGGGACTATTCCAAGAAGGACCTCGTGAAAGGACTGTTAACCTTGATCTAGTATGTTTACATAACGAGCACAAAATATAAAATTAATATTTCTACTCAAGTAACTTGTAAGAGGGTCCCGGTGCACAAGGGCATTGTAGGGAATGAAAAGGCAAAGCTAAGGTCTGCATTCACTGGTCCTGAACCAGTATTTGGGATATCTATAACTTCTGCACGTTGTTGTACATCTCGGTGGACTCGAACTAAACACCAGTCGTGCCAAAACAGGAACACAGCAAACTCCTGGTCAAAAAAGCCTAGGAAATACTAAACCTTAGCAGAGGCAAGATAAGGATAGTGACGGGTTTACTGACCGGTCACTGTACCCTAAGGAAACATATGAATTCAATCGGTATATATAGGGAGGAACCGATCTGTCGGTTGTGCATGGAAGAGGAGGAAGTAGCCTCTCATATTGGAGATATAGACTTATAGAACTAGAGAAAGGTGTTCACCAAGAAGGACCTAGTGAAAATACTATTGAGCCTGATAAGAGCGACTGGTCTCTTTACCAATTAATCACTACAAAAAAAAACTAAAATTAATACGATTATATTTTTTATTATATACAATACTTTTTATCTATTATTGGATCTATTTGATAAGCTTCAATACTTTTAATATTGTATAAGTATGGTCACCTTGTATATGAATGAAGAATAGCCACCGTCTTCCGACAGGACGTTGGTTCTGTCTTTATTATTTTCAAGCACTATCTTCGTTGCCTTTCTTGGATCCTATATAAACTATGCGACCATTTCAGTGTCACGTAATAGTGACATTTTGCCGTTGTTGAATAGAACCTTTTGTTCAACTAAAAATATATCGACGATGAAGAAGGTTGTGTTAGTTATACCGTTTTTTTTCTGTTTTGTGAACAGTGCACCGAAGTTAAGGGTGATTTGTGATTTTTTATTATATAAAACGTCCTTGGAATGTTTGAAGTTCATTGGAAAAATTTATTTTAGATTTAAAAGCAAAATTTTTTCAATTATTATATTTTTTTTAAAATTACATATTTTATTTTATTTTTTGTATATTTTATGTTTATACTTATTATTTATCACGAAAACTAAAAATTAATTCAAATAGTTTTACATTTTTTTTGGTGAAAAAATTAATTTTTAATATTTTAATTTTGACTCAATTTTTACCTTTAAATTTTTAATATTTTGGGGTCTCAAAAAATGCTAAACGACAAATTTTAATCTAACCCAACTATTTTCGAAAAAATACTGGGATGTAATTTAATATATGATTTTATTTTTTGTACATTTTATATTTTTTCAGATTTTATTTATCAAAAAACTTTTTTTTAAATAAAAATTTATTCCAATCTACATTTCCACTTTCAAAAAATATTCAATTTAAAAAAAATTTTTATTTTCATAATTGACCGAAAAAGAAACAAGAATTTTGTGTATTTTTTAACGGAAATTATGAAGAATTCAGTGGAGAATACTCAACTTGAAAATAGTTCATAGTCCCTAAAGTACAAAAATAATGTTAACTTTCACAGACGTTCTTACGAGTCATCGTTAGTGAGTTATAAGGCCTCAAAATTGCAAGAAGTTTGTTTTTTAGCTGTTATTTCATATACCAGTAAAAATAATAATCTTTTAAACAAATTTATATTTTCCCTTTCAAGCCAGACGGGTTATTTTTAAAAAAATCTTCGTTACTGAGTTATAGGACCCCAAAATTACAAGTAGAAATTAGTTTCTTAATTTTTATTTCCTATACTATTAGAAATAATAATTCTTTTGAAATTTTAAACATACTTATATTTTCCCTTTCAAATCAGACGGGTTATTTCTTAAAAAAACCTTCGTTACCTCAAAATTGCAATTAGATATTTGTTTTTCAGTTGACACCAGAATATCCATCTCCACCTTCTCTATTAACCTTACCAAGTAACGCTACTAGTATTCGTACAGATATTAGCGATTCCTTCCACTGCGAAGGACGCGACTATGGATATTATGCTGACGTCGAAAACGATTGTCAATTATTCCACGTGTGTCTACCAGTGACGTACTCTGACGGAAGAAACCAAACTTTCAGATGGAGTTTTATATGTCCAGAAGAAACTGTGTTTAACCAAGTGAGTTACAAAAATAAAATAATTTCTTATCTGAATGATTCAAATGAAGGAATTATTGGTAATATTACGTATCAGGATCAAGGATTTATTTATCATTTAATTATGTAACAGATATTTGTTTACAAAAAAGAGCCGACCTTCAATTTTAATATTACGTAAAGTTAATTCTTGAGTTTAAGAAAAAAGCGGAAGACACAAAAATTTGTATTTATTACTAGTTCTTTTAGTGCCCTAACAACAAACATACTATTATTATAAAGAAATATTTACTGTTAAATACCTTAATATTGTACTTTTTACGAACTGATAATGGTTCAAACTTAGGCTGAGGGCGGCCCTATGAAAAGGAAACGTCGTACAAACATTGTAGTGGTTAAATCAAATTTTGATAATTCAAAAATCAAAACAGTGTGTCATAAATGATTTGACATAATATCTCGTAAATAACAGAAATGAACTGGACGTTAACAGTCCATGAGGACTAACAATTTAAGTAAATTTTTCATAGACCAATCGGAAGCTACTTTGTACCAATGAGAATCAATTGTTCGCTTGTGGGTAGGTCAAGACTAGAAATGATTTATGGCTTTTTTTATCCTCAAAAAGACCTTGCCGCATACTGTTATTTTATTGTGAAACAGTGCAAACTAATTATACTCACAACTATATGTACTATCATTATTACTAGTGAATATGAATTTTTCAGTACTGTATTTGTTTTAAAGGAAATGTTCACCTGTACCAGATCGGACGAAGCCATCGAGTGCGCCGAATCTCCAAGATTTTACGAATTGAATAGAAATTTCGGAAGTGAAGAGATTATAAGCGAAGTAGTGGAAAATGTGGTATCGTCTACACCCGAAAATCATTATTTGGAAGAAGCTACAGCTATACCAGAAGTACCTCAAGGATTAGGCAGGAATCTCTCCAGGAGAGGAGGAAATAAATCTGACATTAAAAAGCAGTAGAAATACCGTTTACTGCAGAGATGAAATTTGTTATTGTAAATTTTATTTCTGTTAATTGAAAACAGTAGGTTAAGGAAAATTACCCCGATGGAAGATCTGCGAGAAAAATAACCCCTTTAGATACGGCCATCGTGTGGGTACTTTTTAGATATATAAGATACATACAGTATGTCAAAATTATTGTTTTAAATAAATTTTTAATTAAAGTAAAAAATATTTAAGAACGCCTCTGGATTGTATTAATTCCTATCGATTTTTATAAAGATATTTTTAGCGGTAAATAACTTCATGAGTTGATATACAGTTTTCCTCATAAAAATTTTCCGCTGTATTCGTTTTTTCTGCCAAGAGTAATATAAAATTGTTTCTGGTATCGATTATTGGGTTGGCAAAGCCAGAAAAACATTTTTTTGGATTCATAAAAATCTAAGGTGAATCTACGAGATAAAAAAAAGTGTAGTTGTTTTTGAAGATATTTTGAGATTTAATTATTGGTTTGTCCAAATTTTTAGTGGTTAAACAAATTTTTTGATTCGTAAAAACAAATCTGTTAATTTTTCTTTTGAAAAAGTCTTTCCAACGTCTACGAAAGAAAGTTGTACGAATGAAAAAAAATTGAAGACAGTAAGGAGAAAAGGAAAAGGTTTTAAGAGATTAGAAGAAATTTGAAAGACGGAAGATATATGTGGATTAGGATTACTGAAAGGACGAATATAAGGAACATCAAAATCAAAATAGAAGAGTTAAAAACAAATTAAAAGCAGGAGAGCCAAAAAGGATGTGAAAAAGACAGTTTTGTCTTTATTAGATGAGAAAAAACTTTATTTAAATTAAAGATTTCATTGATTTCACAAGATATCAAAATTGTTGATAATATTACTCTTAATCTAATATCAAAATAAGAGATTAAAAACATTTTTTATTTTATTTGAACTACAGTTACATTTATCCAGTTACAGTGTTGTCAAACTTTAAAAAAAATTATCTGAAATAAGGATTATCACATATTTTACTTCCCTATTGAATTTTCTTTGAAAGGATTACCTAATAGACATTAAGGCGAATTTCCACAGATCCGTCATCCGACGATACGGTCATCCGAATATTCTGTGATTGGTGGAAAAATTCAAAATTGACAAGCCGCGAAATATTTGACCGAGAGTTTTAACTCCGTTATCGGATCTGATTTAACCTAACTTTTTCATGATCTGCCATTTTTGTGGGATTCGTCATCATTGATGAATGATTGAGAATCCATTTTTCTCAAATAAACTAATTTATTGTCGAAGACCAAACCCAAACAACACACTAACAAACTGTACAAGAAACCAGTTAGGTAAAATTTAAAAGTACAAAAAACTATCGACAATGACTGTCACTGTCACTTGTCATTCACGTTACCAAACTTAAAAGTGATATGTTACTATTTTTGTTACTAAAACGTACGATTGTTTCCAAGCAATGGAAATTGGCATTTGCATTCATCCGATACGACGTGATTCGACTTACAATCGGACATCGTAAGACGGATCTGTGGAAATTCACCTTTATTCGGTCGTACTGCAAATGACAGTGACAGAAAAAGTCAAAAGCAATGACATTTTTATCCAGTTGGGGGTTATAAAGTTACAGTTTTGTAACCAGGTGAGTAGTTTAACAATTTCCTTTTTAATCTACTCAATTTTACCTTCCAGGATAGATCTTATACTATCCTCAATAGTATTTTTAACCTACTAAAAAATGGGGTGCTCCATTCGAAGTGTATATAAAATTTTTTACATGGAAACAGTTTGGAGAGGAGATAATACAACCATTACAACTATGAAAATCCCTCCAGTCAAACTAGTGGCCTATATAGAAGACACGAATCTTCTGGAATGGAAAACTTGTTATTTAATGATTTCATCTGATAACTAAGGACATATTCTACGTAATAGAATTGGAACAAGCCTTACACCAAAACGTGAAAAGGTTTCTGATTAAGGAGAAGAAGACTAGCAATCAATTCGAGCACCACACGCTTATTAAAAACAGAAAAAACATGATAAAAAATCCATAATAAAAGTTAAGAATGTTTTTCTAATACAAAATAAATGTTTCAGATGTTCACTATCGACTCTATCGACCTTGTTTGAGTTCGCGAAATCCACACGAGCGTAGGCACGGAAGGTTTGGCAACGTTGTATCCTCCCAGAGACTACGAATTCGATAATTTTACGCCAGTTGGCGGGTTAAACTGGGACAGATGTGTGCGATTGTCCGCTCTGATTTTCGCGGACGTTCAAAACACAGACAAAGTGTACTTACTTAATTAAAACAATTAGAAAAAAAACTGTGATAAAATGGACACGGGAAATAAGACAACCAAAAAACGCAACCCCGCTGAAAATGCCAACCCTATATCGAGCCTTCTATTTTTGTAAGTATACCTATTCTTTTTTTTTATTACTGACGATGTATTGTACGAAACGTTTAAAAGTATCCGATGTGCTAAAGAAAATTTATCTTTGTGATAAAATGTCGACGAAGGAAAATTTCATTTTCCACGTGCAGTTTTCGTTTTTCTTTCTGGCAGCCATTGTAGTTATTCCTGTTTCCTTTTGTTTTGATTTTGTACATTCCATTGATCTTTTATTACCGAATCGCGTGTGGGACCGGAAGAAATTATTTTAAAATCCACACGACATCCTCAAATTTATCAATATTCTGATTTCTAATAGAACTTTACGGGGTCGTTTTAAATATTAGTTTGGCCGCAATATAAGCCGGATTTAATCTGGTAGATTTCATGAAATTTCACAACATTATTATTTCATTTAAAACGTGATGTTTGTTCGGAAGAAACACTCTATTAAAAGTGACATTTCTATTTAACTTTCACATTTTTTTATGTCAGAATATTTATTAACCTCGTGTAGATATTATCTCTGTAATGTAATTAGTATGTGTGGGAGGAGAATAATCAATATTTTTTATTCCCACGTTTATACGTCATTAATAAAAAGGTGTACTGAATGTCCCAAATGGAGGGGGTTAGTATTTCATTTAAAATTTCGTTAACGATAATCTAAGTCGAGTATTTGGGTTTATAAACTGATCTGCGCTACCCTTGAAATATGGACACTTTCAAGTCGCATTGTAAAATTGATTTCTATTATTCGCAAACGAATATAGCATGTGTACATACCTATATTTACAAATGAATACCTAATGTGGTGGATTAAGAGTGACGAGCGACTGTATCTCAAAAGATATTCACGCTACAATTTCTGGAAAAAATATAACCACGAAACATAAGTTTGATCCACCACTTTTTCTTTTTTTTTTAAATAATTGCTAGGGAAGAGTAGAAAGTTAACTAGTGCCAAATGAAAAAGAATAAGACGTATAGTAAAATATTTTTATGGTGTGGTAAGTATGTTTGTCGAAATATTCGAAAATTCAATATTCGTAAACGAATACCTAACGTCACGGTATATTGAAGTTTTCGAATATTTGCAAATGAATACGAAAATATAATCACGAAACATAAGTTTGATCCACCACTTTTTTTTAAAATAATTGCTAGGGAAGAGTGGAAAGTTAATTAGTACCATTTGATCAAAAATTTGACGTATAGTAAAATATTTTTATGGCGTGGTAAGAATGTTTTTCAAAATTTTCGAATATTCAATATTCGCAAACGAATACGTACATTGAGGTTTTCGAATATGGAACTTTTTTTTCTTAAATATTCTTTATGCAGGATTTTTTTTGGATCTGCTCACGGAGAATCACATGAACGAATTTGTGTTGATGTAGGTAGTTCAGAAGAGACTTTATCAATGGCAACAATATTTGCGAGAATTAAACACAGAATTTTTTTGTGATTTAGTGTTTGAGGAAACAAAATATTTCTTGAAACGTTTCAGATAAAAAAAATTCACCCGAATAGCAATAATAATTTATCCAAAAAAAACTTTCAATATAAACTATCTTTGTTAACTTTATCTCGACCACAAACTACAGATAAAGAAATTCCGACGAAGCAAAACGTGTGCAATAAAAAATATTGTATGACTCATTAAAATAATAATTCGTTGATTTTCTTTGTTGGCAGTTGTATATAGTTCAAGTTATTGCATTGTCAATGCCAAGAACATCTCTTTCTATCTCTACAAACGTCATAACATTCGATGACGCCCTATTTGAATGAACATTTTCTGGCATTGTTCCACCATCTCTGATGTAATAAGATGAGTGTAATATTTTTGCTGGAAAATATAAGGGGAATAATGTAAGACAAAGGGACTACGAGTACGATTTTGTGCAGTGTCGATAATACAGTGTGACCCATTTTGTTTGGAAGCATCCCTATAAAATCCGCATTTTTCAATCGATTTTGATTTAGTCTTTTTTGTTAGATTCAGTATCAAAAACAGAATTTGAGCACAAATTTTCATACCATAATAGCTACTTTCAAGGCCCTCTACGTTAATTTTTCTTTGCCAAAAAAGACGAAAGTATATTAGGCATTTTTTTTCTCTCAAATATGACTACACCACTGAATTCAGAATCATCACAAATGTAAACTATCAAAATTTTATAAAAAAAGTTTTATTAACAACAAAGTTATCACTACTTGAATTTGGAAAAAGTTGTTTTTTAATTAATTTTTTATTAAGAATGTAGACACATTTTAAAAATGGCATCATGGTAAACAAAAACTAGGACTCAAACATATTGCACTGTAAAAATTCGAAGCCGATACCTTAACCCGTTCTGGAGTTATAGCTTCTGAGAGTAATGTAAAATTGTGCTGATGTGACGAAAATACAAATTAACACCAAATAATACATTTTGATTATTAAACTACTTAATAATAATTGAATTCTACATTTTTGTAGCCTCGACCAGACCTCCGTTAATTTCCACACATTTCTCGTATCGTTTGCGACTATGTCTTAGCGCTTTTTTATTTCATGTGGCGTTATTCCAGCACACGCCTGTCGTATTCTGTCACACAGTTCTGCTCTATTCCTTGAACGTGTCTTATACACTTTTTGTGTCAAAAGCCCCCACAGATAAAAATCCAATATAGTTAAATCGGGCGATCTAGGAGGCCATTCGATTAACTCGCTACCGCGACCTATCCAACCATTTGGAAATGTTTCGTTAAGCCACTGCCTGACAATCCTAGAATAGTGTACAGAACAACCATCTTACTGAAATATCAAATTTCTTCTTTCTGGTAGTGGCAGTTTGTCAATCACTGCGGATAACTCACCTTCCAAGAATTCCATGAAGTTATTGGCATTCATGTTACCCTCAAAAAATAATGGACCTATTATCCTGTCTTTCAAAATTTCGGCTTCGAATTTTTACAGTGCAATATGTTTGAGTCCTAGTTTTTGTTTACCATGTTGCCATTTTTAAAATGTGTCTACATTATTAGTAAAAAATTAATTAAAAAACAACTTTTTCCAAATTCATGTAGTGATAACTTTGTTGTTAATAAAACTTTTTTTATAAAATTTTGATAGTTTACATTTGTGATGATTCTGAATCTAGTGGTGTAGTCATATTTGAGAAAAAAAAATGCCTAATATACTTTCGTCTTTTTTGGCAAAGAAAAATTAACGTAGAGGGCCTTGAAAATAGCTATTATGGTATGAAAATTTGTGCTCAAATCTAACAAAAAAGACTCAATCAAAATCGGTTGAAAAATGCTGATTTTATAGGGGTGTTTCCAAACAAAATGGGTCACACTGTATGATGATAGAAAAAGAAATTCGAAGAGAAAGAAAAACGGTAATTGAGATATCGTGATTTATATGTTTTCATTTTCAAGATATGGGGGATTCTTCAAAATTGATGAAGAGTTCAGTGCAGTACGTAATTTATTTTTAGGTGATTGGTGGATTATTTTTAAATGAAACACCCTATATATTTTGAATTTTTAGTAGTACTAAAGAATTTTTTAAAAGAATATCCGAAGGAGAGTTCAGTGCAGTACGCACTTTGTTTTTAGAGGGTTCAAGAGAATAGAAATAACATAAAATTAGTTTTTTTGGATTAAAAAATTTTTTCTACCTCCTTAACTTTCGAAATACTCTGCAAACTCATCCGATTTGATACTAATTCTTGAGTACGTCTAAGAATATTTTATATCAGATTATAATCGACTCGACGTTATCACTAATATGCAAATTGATTTTTTAACTCGCCTATAGAATTTAAATGTATACTGGGAATTTACGATATAAAAAATTTCTCAGTAGGTTATTCACTGTGCATAAAAAAATATTGAAAAATTTACTGGGTTTTAACGATGAATAAAATTATATTGGATGGATATTTTTAAGAATATTTTTTGTATCTTAACAACCTATTACGTTAAATGTTTTTTTATTTATAATCAGCCGAGTGGAATATTTAGAAACATCTGTTAAATTAAAGAGAATTAGGAGTGTGTCTAAATCAAGGTCAATTGTCCGAAAGCACATGTTTTTTGGTGAATTAATAGAAATGTTTCGTGGAATATTTTCGAGCGGAAGTAGGGTGGATCAATAGTATGTTGTTTACCGTGTAGGAAAAGCATAACATTCCTGGACGACTGTGAATATACTTGTGTGAATATATTTGTGCTAGCTTTACGCCAAATAATCTTAGATATATGAGATAAAATCTTTATCACAGATTTGGTTATTGTCTGGCACAGGAAGGTGGTTTATTTGAGCACTTAATTCATTAAAATTATGTTTACCTTTAGAATGGATTTTTATTTTTTCAGGAAGTTTATATTTTATGTTTAGAATAGGTGTAGGTACATACCTACTTATTTTATTTTTTCAATTTTTAGTTTATTAATCATCGTTCTCTCAAGAAATGCTGTTTTATTTTTAAGTTACAATGGCTAAAATAATATCCTATTGTAGTTAGAAATTGTAAACTTGGTCTGAAATGATCATGTTGACAAAAATGAATTTTAAGATGTACAAGTTACGTAATAACGATTATTTTTTTATTTCTTTAACACCCTCACTCCTTCCATGTTGGGAGCATACTGAATACCACCAACTAGTGAATTTTCTCTGTAAAGGACCATTCGGCCAGTCTCGGGAAATAAGTATACACCCCTAAGATGAAACAAAGTGATGACCGCGCACAATTATTCGTTCTCTCTCTCTCTTTCATATATCCTTGTCGTACTTGTGTAATCCGAGGCCTGGGTTCCAATGTAATTTATGCAATCTGTACATAAATATAATTTCCTCGCAGTAAGGAAGTGAATAGGAAATCTAGACTTTTTCTTTAAGAAATTGTGTCTGGAATATCAAAATTTGCGTGAAAAGATATTACACTTGACTCGCAAAAATGTTGTTTAGGAAATTGTTATAAACATTTAAAATGTCTTTTACAAGATGGCACAGTCCTAGGAATATTTTTATAAAAATTCACCTTGCTTGGTCTATTCGTTAAATATTCTAGACCTCTCAGGTAAAATAAAATCAACAGGTAAAGTTTGTCCAAAATCAATTTTAGAAAATAAAACATTTCTCTTTCTTCGTCCTTGCTTACATTTTTCTTTGATCAACATAGGCGGAGGTATATTTTAATAATTTTGAAAAATACATTTAAAAATCTTCTGTAAGTTCTTTGTGGCATTATTTATTCTTTTTTCTCTTATTTTTTAGGGAATCAAACCACAATAATGTCTATTTGTCAAATTTTTTCGTTGTGTCAGATAAGGACCAAAACATTATTTCTATACTCATTAATCTTGACAACGGTAGCTGGAACGCTACCGAAACGTCGAAATAAAAAATCAAAAACATTATTGTGGTTTGATTCCCAAAAAAATAAGAGAAAAAATAATACATTTAAAAGTCTATAGAGTCTAAAAACTTGTTTTTTATGGTTTAGTAAACTTTCGTGATTGGATTGGATACTGCACTATTATTTGAATAACTTTTTCGGTTGAACGAAAATTGAGCAATATTTATTTAAATAGACAATAATATATATATATATTAACATTACCAGTAGTAAAAACATTATTTTCGTTTATAAAATTATATTTTTACCATAAATTATTTTTAATGTGAGTAATTTAGATATGGATAATGAGTTTTTTGTCGACCTTTACATAAAATGACATTTTACATACTAATTTCCGAATGAATAATCGGCACTACGATCCAGCACTGTCATTTGCTGTTGTCAGTAGTGATAACCCAAGGACATTATTTAATCCAGTCATTACGTCTGAAAAATCGGGTTAGATATGCAAAAAAACCGAGAAAGCCAAATTTTGGATATTACGTGGTTCAAATTGTCGACCAAAATAACCTTGTGGGTTTTCGGCCATCTTGAACAAAGTGTTAAATTCAGTTAAATTCATAACTCGATTCCCCGCTGAGATACGAAAATTTTTATGCAATACTTTTTTTGCTCTTTGTACGTTCTACAATTAAGGTCCTATTCATTTTTCACGTATCGATCATCGTTATCGAGATATCGATCAAAAAAACCATAAATTTGGGGAGAAAAAATAATTTTTCGCTATTTCCTTTTTTCTCGTGAAATAAATCGAAAAATGTCCAGTATGAAACTTGTAGAGCGTGCTCAGACCTACAAATTCGTTTTTTTATTTTTTATTTTCGAGAAAAATTGCGACCTCTAGCGCGCCACAAAGTCAGTAGACTGTGCACGGTTTTGATTTAACCGCTATTTGATAAATAATAATCAAGAATGGGTAGTGATACATAAACTTATATTTTTGACAGTAATTTTTTGTAAAGGTCGGCGAAAAACTGTAATTTTATTCTTGCTAACAGTGCACGTGTCCAAAACACTTTTTTTTGTCTCATTAATTTGATATTCCTAGTATCCCGAACATATTTTCGTCTCCCACAGGATAACCGGAAAAACTTTCTTTCAAACAATGAATCTAATATTTGTCAATAAATCATGTAGCTCCATTTTTGCCAATTTTACCCACCCCTCTCCCCATGTAGCTTACCATACCTTTCGGTCAACCCCTCTTCCCCAGTAAGGAACTACGTACAAGGTAAACTGGTATCTCGTGACAAGGCGGAGCTTCCAGTACGCAGAGAGAGAACGTATTCGGCCAATTTCGAGCTGTCCACTGCATAAAGTCTACCGCACGATTGGCTTTGCTAGATCCCCACTTTCAAATTTGTTACGGCGCATCGTCACCTCTTTTCACGAGATACCGGTTGGAGTGTAGCACTTCAAAATCATAGTTATTTATTATACAAGGGAAAAAAGTATTAGATTTTAGCTCCAGGTTAAGTTGTCTCCCGACGCGAAGCGGAGGGAGACAAAAAACCGTCAAACTTTTTTCCCGTCACAGAAAAATAATTATTATATTACATTTAAAAAAATAATTGTAGACTTTCAATATTATCTTTATTGCTCGCAGATATCGTTCAATACAAATGGTTAGGGATGGCGATCTGAAATCGATTAATCGAAGAATCGATACCTCGGACCAAATAAATCGATATATAGTACTGGATCGATTCAGTGAATCGATATTTCACCCTTGAACATGGAAATTCGATTTTTTCTGTTTCGGTAAAAAAAATCTTTATGATTAGCTGAATGAATGTACTCGTAATATTACGGTGTTGCCGGTTAGAGGTTTAATTACTCACAGGCAGTTGTGCCCCTAAAGTATGATCCTATACTTTACTGGCAAGAACAAAAAAACTTTATCACCATGTTCACTCAATAGCCTTGATGTATATAGGTATCGTGGGGTCATATCTGTTCCTCGTGATTGCCTTTTTTCAATTGCCGGCAACATCGCAAGTGATGAGGAGAACCGCTTGGATCCCAGTAGGCTTGACAGACTGTTGTTTTTAAAAAGCTTAGATATTAGGCTTTGGGAACTATAATATTATCTATTTTCTCAACTTTTTAATGTAATAAATGTTTTATTTTATACCTCATCTGATATTTTGATATGGTAATGAAAATAATTGTTATTATCGAATTTCCTGAACTAAAAAATCCCTGATTTTACTGATAAGAGATCCCAGAGGTTGTTTATTATGGTATCTTTCTTGTTTTCGATCTTTTAGACCTCGATTTTTTTATAAATCGATTCATTAGGTTACGATTCGAATCGATTTAAAAATCGATCTTCTTTGGAAAGAATCCCCATCCCTACAAATGGTAAAACAAGCCAATCATATAAGTTATCAATTACAGGCAAGTTTGACTCGGCATTCTCATCGCTCTATACTGGAATGTTTACGAAATTCGAATCAAGAACTTCTTCCTAAAACCATCGTATCAAAAATTCACAGTCTCGTTTTTTTGTACTTTTTTACTCTTAGTTTCTCATTAATTACATAAATTAAAAAAAGCTACTTACCACGGTTTATGACCCCCCCCCCCTAAACGTGACCCAGCGTAATCTTAGATCGAACCCTTTCCCCCCCCAAAATTGGTTACGTGATTTACAGCCACAAAGAATTTATTTTGACATTCAAAAGAAATGTATTATTAGTATACTTTAAACGTGTCGGTCATAAAACTTGAATTTTATTTATTTATTTTTTAATGACTAAGTCTGAGTTTCCTCGATGATTTACACTTAATTTTTATGCTTTCTTTGTATAACCTTGATTTGCTTTTTTAATGGTGTTTCAGGAATCGCCAATATTATATAAGACTGCAAAAAACCTTGTACTTTACCGTAGCAATAAATAAAGAATGTTAAAGTCTATTATTTTTCCATTATCTTTATCTTAGATTTGTAATTTTTTGGATAAGGTAGGTATATAAATTGAGCTCTACATTTTGGAAATTTTTTATAGTGTGTCTGGATACCCTGTTTATATTTAAATACAAATTTGGTACTTACCGTTTAATATCCCCTGTAGACTAGCCTGGTATGGACCTGAAAATCAATAAATGTATTATCAAGATTTTGTATTCTATGCAGTATTGCCAAGTTCACAATAGTTTCTAGGATTTCCGGAATCAAAAGATCTACGAATATATCAGTATTTTTATTATAATCGCTTTTTTAGTATACCATGTGTCACAGAAATTTACTATGCCACTTATTTTTACGACTTTTTTATTATTCGATGATGAAATTTATTTCTGTTTACATAACAATATAATTATAAACAATTCCTATTGTTAAATCAAATTCACGGAAATCCCAGGACGTTCACATGTCTCTTATTATATGAAATATCTTACGTCAGAAAATTTATTCAACTTCTGGGATACGAGGGGAATCGAATAAATTACAATTTCTCCTTGAAAACTTGTTATTCTTACAGGACTTTCTTTCGTTACAGGTATATGTTTCCCATCTTTAAAAAAACGTACAAATTCAAACTGACGGAAGATGATTTGTTTTCACCTTTAAAAGAACACAAATCGAGTTTGTTAGGTTCGAAGGTAGAAAGAATATGGAAAGAAGAATATAGGATACACAAAAAGACTGCACTACATAGGGCTCTATTTAGAATATTCGGTCTTAGATATATGATACTAGGGATAATTAGATTGATAGATGAACTTATGTTAATGTAAGTATAGTTCTTCCAAAGTTAATGTGATGACCCATATTTTTAATCCCTTTGAAGGAAAAAAATAATGTTAATCTACTATATCAATTTTAATGAAAAAAATTAACCTGCATACAAAATTCATAAAATTTGTAATACAATAATAAAGCGCTTTCCTCTAGAACACGGAGTATCTAAAGAACAGTTTTTTGTATCGTCAACCCAACCATATTTTAAAGGTGGGTGTATAACCTCATACAGTTTTAATTATAATATAATTACCATTACTACTATTTTCTTGCATATTAAGTTAAAATGTATTTTATTTTATATATTTATTCATGTAATAGAACCGTAAGGATTGTTTGAATAACAAATAAATGAATAAACACTTGACAACATCATGTGTATCAAACCAAGTTTCGTCTAAATAAATTATAGTTCTATTTGAATCACGGTACCATTTTATTTTGCGCAAATACTCCTGTCTAAGTTCAGCGATACGCAGAGATTCCATTATTACCATTCGATTATCTAACTTCTTATATTTAAATCCACAATTCAATAATCCCGCGCATCATCTTGGACCGTTGTTTCAAATGGTCTCCAAACTGCCATTCTAATTATATATAATATAAAACTCACCCCAACGTCTACGAACAAATGAATATTATATTAAAATCAATTCACTGACGCGACCTAACCACTACACCATCAAAAAGGTTTTATATTAATGATACCTTTCTAGACTAGATCACCTACACTTTCCCATAAATACCTATAACAATTCACTAAACTCACTCAACCAAGAAATAGATATTATATTAAATATTTCTTTAAAACAAAATTCATACCCGACACTGAATGATACTAATGGATTATATGCAGAACCACAACACAACCCCCCCGAACACCCTCAAGACCGTAGAATTTTTTCTGCCAAAAACGTCAAACGGAGTATACTTCGGTTATTTCGTTATATTACGATGAATACTGCAGTTGATGATTGGTTGTTTCGAAGTCTTCACTGCACGTGCAACACGTTGCCAACTCTTCAAAATTTTCTTAAATATAGTAACATATAAAAAGTGGTTTTAATTAATTTTTCTTTTTTCAGTAATTTCAAGCGACTTATTTTAATGTTTACTAATAAATTTACATTATGTATTTTTTTAAAAATATTTCCAAACTAGCTTTCTTATAACATCACGAACTAACAGTTTACTGAAGTAAGAGGAACATTTGTGTAGCGAGCCTAACAATTTTAGAAAATATATCTGACAACATTGCTTTATTTTATGGTCATCACACTGACAATAGTTAGAGTATATACAGTCGACTTTTGACGATTACACACCATCAAACGTCTCTATTTTTTTTTACAGAGTTGTAGTGCCTTATTGTATACGAATATTAGTTTCATATTTGGAAGCTGGACAAACCAGAATATCTAAAGATGAGGCACTAACTTATGCATCTGTACTAGCGATTACACTTTTATTAGATGCAGTTATGCAACAGCCTAATTTTATGGGATTACAACACATAGCGATGAAGATGAGAGTGGCTTGTACGTCTCTGATTTATAGGAAAACTTTAAGGTTTAGTCAAGCTGCACTAGGTATGTATCATAATGCGGATCGAATGTAAAGGACCACGTGCTTTTCTTATGACAAAGTGGCGTTCTGTCAACTGTTATACATTTTGGATATTATGTTGTACTCGACTTCTTGACCAAAAGTGTCCATGGGACCAATTGAATCCTATGACTAGTTTCCGATATACAGGGTATTAAAGTTGAAAAATCCTTGTTTTTCGTGACCACGCAATTTTATTATTAACAAATAAATATGCATTTTTAATTGATAGTACCATTAATATGCTCTAGTTTATCCTAAACTTACACATAAATAGTTCAAAATCTCAACATATACAGGGTGGGACTCTATTATATAAAGACGAAAATGAATGAAAACAAGGTCAGACATAAACAAGGATTTTTCAACTTTAATACCCTGTATAACGGAAACTAGTCATAGGATTGGTTCCATGGACACTTTTGGTCAAGAAGTCGAGTACAACATCATATCTAAAATTTATAACATTTGACGGAACGCCACGTTGTGATAAGAAAAGCGCGGGGTCCTTTGGGGAAATTTAAGAGGAACTAAAATTGAAAGTGGTGACGAGGGGAAAGTATAAAAAAATAGGAAAAACTCGCTGATAATGTCAAAAATGTGTCATTATTTTGGATAAGATTGTAAAAATAATGGAGTAATAGAAGTAGATTAAAAGAAAAAGCAAAAAAAGATAAGGAATTGATGAAATTTTTTTGGTGGACTATATTTGGGTTCAATTCATCTAATTCTACTATCAATTGTTATCCTATTAATTTTTATATTATTCTAGGCAACACTACTGTGGGTCAATTAGTAAATTTAGTTTCAAATGATGTCAGTAAATTCGACCAATTATTTGGTTTGACGCATTACGCCTGGATCGGACCAATACAAGTAGCACTGGGTACTTGGTTACTTTACAACGAGATTGGAGTTGGCGCTTTTTTCGGAATGGCTTTCTTGGTATCGTTCGTACCGCTTCAAAGTAAGTACCCATTGTGTATACCTATTTTAAAATGATTTTTACACGTTCATATCAAGATGGTACGGTTTTGCGTACTTTTAAACCAATTTTGGAAGTTCCTTTTTTCACAAAAAATGTTATAACGGTCGAATTTTAGTAATTTTATCTTCTATAAGTTCCTTGTGGATTCTTTTTTCTTATTTTTTTGGGAATCAAACCACAATAATGTTTTTTATTTTTTATTTCGACGTTTCGGTAGCGTTCCAGCTACCGTTGTCAAGATTAACTAGTATAGAAATAATTTTTTTGGTCCCTATCTGACACAACAAAAAAATTTGACAACTAGAAAATCAATAATATCTTGAAGTTTAAGACTACAAAACTTTGTTGTCAAATTTTATTAAGGTCCATTCATAGTAGATCACACCTCTGGTAAAATGTGAAATAATAGTACATTATGTTACTAGGAGTAGAAGACTATCATTATTATTGAGCCCAGACTCTTGCACTGCCGAGGCGTCAGCCGAGGCTGTGCAAACTGGGCGAAACATATAATGGGTCTTCTGCTCCAAGTGACATATACTATTTTTTCTTCAAGCGTAAAAATAATGCAAACGTTGAAATAAGTAAAAAAAGAATCGGCCGGCGCTGAGATTCGAACCGCAGACCTCCGAGACGGAACACAAAAGCTCCACCGCTGAGCTATCGTGGAATAAACGTTTTAAATTCGAAATACGTTAATTTAAATATTAATCTTCTAAAGGATATCATAATAATAAAAAAAATAAGAAAGTACCTACCTACTTTTGTTGCTAAATAAACATTATTCGGTGCATCCTGAAGAAATTTATCAAATTGGTCTTTTGTTGATACTTTTGATTTTTTCGCGGTATAAATTTCTCCTTGTCGCTTTAAAAATGCAGCTAATTTGGTATAATTTTCCAATTTTTACATTATGTTCCATGTTTAATGATGTTTTAAACATTGAATATTGTGCCCATAGTTTCGATGTTTTAAATTTTCTTGACAAATACGTAAAATAAGCAAGCATAACATTTTCTGTGTATCTTCGTACAATATTTTCTTTGCACCATTTTATAAATTTTTCATAAGCAAAATCATACACTTTTCGTGACTGCGTCGGAATTAGTGTTTCAATAGTGAAATTAGCTATTTCGACTAATTCCGGAGGTGTACATTGAAATTCTTGTTCTTGAGACATTTTTACAATACACTTTTCAAAACTGACAAACATCAAATTAAATAAAAATTAAATGACAGTTCCTGTCTACTTGATTACAACGCCCATAATAAGACGTTGCTATCGTTTCTCATTATTTTGTTACTAGTACAATAATGAGCGTTCATTATTTTACTAGTGAAAGAATAGGTTATTTCTAAGATCTGTGTTGCCGAAAATAATATAGATATTATTATACGCTTGAAGAAAAAATATTTTTCCTTCAAGCGTATAATAATAACTATATTACTTTTTGCAACACAGACCGTAGAAATATCCCATTATTTTACTAGTACAAAAATTAATTTTCATTATTGTACTAATAAAATAATGGGGCGTTGTAATCAAGTAGGTAGGAACTGTCATTTTTAAACTTATTTAATTTGACGTTTGTCTGTTTTGAAAATTTTGTGAAAAATGTCTCAAGAATTGCAATGTACGCCTCCGGAATTAGTTGAAATAGCTAATTCCAGTATTGAAACTCTAATTCCAACGAAGTCGCGTAAACTGTATGATTTTGCATACGAAAAATTTCTAAAATGGTGCAATGAATATAATGTACAGCAATACACGGAAAACGTTATGCTTGCATACTTCACGAATTTGTCCAGAAAGTTTAAAAGTTCTACTCTATGGGCAAAGTATTCAATGATTAAAAGTCAATTAAACATTAAACATAATGTTAAAATAGAAAAATATAGCAAATTAATTGCATTTATAAAGCGCCAAGGGGAAAATTATACACCGAAAAAATCAAAAGTATTAACACAAGATCAATTTGATAAATTTCTCAAGGATGCACCAAATAATGTTTATTTAGCAACAAAGGTAGGTACTTTCTTATTTCTTTTTAATCATTATTACGTTTATTAAACCGTTGACAGTGATATCTACTAGCAGATCAATATTTAACTTGACAGCAAATATTACCTCATTTCCTACTTATAACATTTAATGACGGTAGCTCAGTGGCAGAGCTTTTGTCTTCGGTCGCAAAGGTCAGCGGTTCTAATCCCGGTGCTACCAGCTTTTTTTTTTATTTATTTCAACGTTTGTTTTAGGTTATATTAATATTTGGAGTCACAGGAGCCCTTAGATGCGATGAACTTGTTAATTTAAAGTCTAGCGAAATCCAAGATTTGGGAAATTTAATTTTGGTTAAAATCATAAACACAAAAAACAAAAAACAACGGTCGTTTACTATAATTGGCGATTTTTATTTGAATTTGGTAAGACAGTATACGGCTCTTCGTCCGGATGATATTGGCCTGCAGCGATTTTTTATTAAATACCAGAATGGTAAATGTCACCGTGTGGTAATGGGTATCCACAAAATATCAAACGTACCAAAAGACGTTGCTACGTTTTTGAAATTAACAAATCCTCATGAATATACAGGACATTGCCTTCGGAGGACTTCCGCAACTATTTTAGTTGACAACGGAGGTGATATTACCGCTTTAAAGCGGCATGGTGGATGGAAATCCACCAGTGTTGCTGAAGGGTACTTAGAGGATTCCATTTCCAGTAAAACACAAACTGCACAAAAAATACTTAATTGGCAAGAACAACCAAGTAATAGTTCTGGAATCGCTGACATAATAATCGACAATCAACTTACTAATAATATGATGTATACCAATGACAAAATTGTAAATGTCGAAGCTGAAAGCGGTGGCAGTGGCTTAAATTTAAACAACTGCAGTATACAAAACTGCACATTTAATATTACTGTTAATAAATAGGTAACACTTTATGTAATTTTTCGTTTGTATTAATTAAATAGTTGAGATATAAACAAAGCCTTCTATATTTTTTATAAAATGCATATTATTATTACGCTTGAAGAAAAAATAGTATATGTTACTCGGAGCAGAAGGCCCATTATATGTTTCGCCCAGTTTGCACAGCCTCGGCTAGCGCCTCGGCAGTGCAAGAATCTGGGCTCAACAATAATGTTGGCCTTCTACTCCTAGTAACATAATATACTATTATTTTATGACATTCTAACGATATGTAGTCCACTAGAGATGGAATCCAGTGAAGTGCACGTTCCAGGAACGGTTTTTATTGGGATAGCGCTTTTTTTCGCTTATTTTGGAAATTTTGTTAATAAAAACGCGTTTGTTGTTACTTTTTTGTGTATCATTATTTTTGTTTTCAAAATATGTATAACTCAGTTTGGTGATTTTGTGTATTGAAGTGTGTATCGATTAACAACCATTCCAAAGATAAATCATAAGAAAACCTGGATAAAAACTTATGATGCTATCCTGATAACGCAGGTAATTGATTATTGGAAATTTCTCTTTCTAACATTGGTAACCAAATTTGACTACATTCGGCTGAAATACTAGCTACACATTTATCTGAATTTAGTTGTATTAAAGCACTTTGATTTTCCGTCTTTTATTATTGGGCTCTTTCAATATTATTTTTGTCGAATCCCATTGAATTTTATGCCCCTCTTCCCAAGCATGTTTGCAAATACCTGACTTAAAGAACTCCCTATCTTTGATATACTTTTTATGTTCATTTATTCGGACTTTCAATGGTCTAGATGTTTCACCTAAATAGAATTTGTCGCATTCACAAGATATCTGATATATGCAGTTTTTTGAAGATTGTTCTTCATTTTTTGGCTTCATTTTTGTTAGTATAAATCTCAACGTATTGTTAGATTTGAAGCTAGTTCGAATATTGAATTGTTTACCAAGTTTCTTAATTTTTTCTGATAAACTCTTAACATACGGTATTGTCAAGTTTTTAAAAATTATGTTAGCTGAATTATTAATATTATTGTTATTGTTATGGGGTATTAACAATGAGCCCTTCTCTATATTCTTAATTTCTTTATTTACAAATTCTGCCGGGTAATTATTGGCATTTAAAACATTTTAGTTTGAGCCAAGCTCAAAACGGACCCAGAAATTCTTCTTATTTTTTTTTTGCGGTTTTCGAACAGCTGGAGTGTGGAGAAGTACCAATTTTTTGGTAGGTTACGATTAGACCTTACTCTACGTGTTAGAATCTGCATCGTCTGTCAACCCCCTTAACTTTGCTTGCCCAATAAGTTTGGGTTTGGCATACAATTTTCTTTCCCGTCTCTGTCCAGTCGAGATTTCCCACCATTCTAGAGATTTCTGTGCCACCCACGTTCTCGTAGCCATCTTATTTTCGATTTTGGGTTACGGTCCAATGAATAGATTTTATCGGTCTTTTCGTTGCCTTCGCAACTCTCGGTAACCAGGCAATTCTTGGGTAGCATAACCATACTAGATTTCCAGGTTTTGGCCTGGTACTGGAAGTCTGGTTTTACGTAGAAGATCAGCTTTTATCTAAAAACTGAGGTGGTAGGTATGGAAATATTTAGCAATATAAATTGCTTTTTGCTCTCACCCTTAATGCTTGGAAATGTCGACTCAAAATTCACTTATATATAATGTAAAATTTTCCCCTGAATCAGTTATGAGTGTCTTTTGGTTTTATCAAAAAAAAAAAAAGAACTGTTCCAGTCGATTTATCGTCAAAAAAACTGTTTATTACGAATTTTCTTGTCACAAAAATGTTTAAATTTCCTTAATATGTGTTGTGGAAGCTGACTAGTCTATTGAGGCCAAAAAATCAGCTGTTTAATAGAAAAAATTCTATTTTCGTGTTAATTGAAAATTAATATAACATTTTTTGTTTGTTTCAGTTTGGTTGGCGAAAAAAATGTCGGTTATGCGATTGAAGACGGCATTGAGAACGGACGAGAGAGTGAAATTGATGAACGAAGTAATATCTGGTATTCAAGTTATTAAAATGTACTGTTGGGAAAAACCGTTTGCTCATGTTATCGATTTGGCTCGAAAGTAAGTTTATATTAATTATTCACCGACCTTTATTACGGATTTTGCGCGTGGATTATCGTAATTTATAATAATGAGACTAAATTCGTAAATAACTGAGTAGTTTACTTTCAAGAAATTTAGAGTTTGTCGTAAAAAATAATTTTTGTCTGCAATTAAAACCTGGATATATTCCAATTATAAAAATGGATACAAAAAGCTATTAATATCCATAGTACAGAGTGAGTTTTAAGTATGTATCGCCTCAACTATCTAACAAACTTTGAGTACGAGTTTCAGTTATAAAAAGTGAGTTTTGAGTATCAATTATGATGGTATTTACATTGTTGTCAGGTCTTTCTTTGTTTCGGAAAAATAATGAACTTTATTTCAAATGGATTACCCTGTATATTTTTAAGATAGCAGGCCAAGTTGAGCCTCCCAAGAAAAGTCCAGGTAGACCAGTAAAAGTCCTTGATGAAAACACCAAAAGTGGAAAGCTATGAAATTGTTTGCTGGCGACGAAAATGCTTAAGAAGTATAAGAACTATAAATCACTATGCTCCGTTTCTCATTGCGTGTATATGTATAGTACGGGGGATTGTTTGTCACACAAATTTGCTTTTTATATTCCGTCGATTTAAAGGTTGAGAAACGTCACTTTTTGTAACTAAAATGATTGTCAATGTTACAAAAATAACATTTTATATTTTTTTACAGAACAGAGATGAAAGCAATCAGATCCCATTCATGCCTTCTAGGAATCCTGTACTCTTTCGAAGTTTTCGTCTCTAGAACTGCCATTTTCGTCAGTATATTAGGATACGTATTGTTAGGTAATTACATAACGGCAGATAAAGTCTTCGCAATTACCGCCATCTACAATCAAATGCGAACGGTGATCACTATAATTTTTTCACTAAGTATAACAGCTTTCGCCGAAATGAACGTAACTCTATTAAGGATACAAAAATTACTAGTGTTCGATGAAAAAGAAAAAGATTACGAACAAAATTATAAATCACTAAAAATGAACGGAGCTTACCCGAAAACTTTGGAAAGTATGGAAGGTGTTATGAACGGCATTAACGGTAGTAAAAATAGCTTTGAATTACATAAAAAAGAAAAAGTTCCAAAGCTGGTACTATCCGAAGTATCCGCTAAATGGTCAGAGCAATCCAGTGAATATACCTTAACTAACCTAACTTTTAACGTCCCATCTAATAAAATGTTAGCTATAATAGGCCCTGTAGGTAGCGGAAAAAGTAGCATCATCCACCTTCTTCTTAAAGAACTTCCCGTAAGTTCCGGCAAAATGGAAATCGAAGGTAAAGTATCGTTCGCTTCCCAAGAACCGTGGTTATTTAACGCTAGCGTTAGACAGAACATCTTATTCGGCGAAGCGTATCACGAAGAAAGGTACCAAAAGGTCGTCGAAGTTTGTGCCTTAAAATCGGACTTTGCCTTACTTCCTTACGGTGATAAAACCTTGGTGGGAGAAAAAGGAAACACTTTAAGCGGCGGGCAAAAAGCCAGAGTGAATCTAGCGAGATGCATCTATAAACAAGCCGATATCTATCTCTTGGACGATCCTCTTTCAGCTGTAGACGCAAACGTTGGTAAACATCTTTACGAAAAATGTATCAAACAATTTTTATCCAACAAAATATGCGTGCTTGTCACACATCAATTACAATACTTGAAAAATTCCGATAAAATTATAATAATGAAAGATGGGAAAATCGAAATGACCGGTAGTTATGTCGAACTGAAAAAAAGCGGTTTGGATTTCGCTAAAGTCATGGAAGAATTTCAAGAAGAAGCAGAAGAAGATAAAAGAATAAAGTCGATTAAATCGAAAGCTTCTATTTACGATGAACCTATCGATGATGATGAAGATCAAACTATAGAAAAGGAATTGCAAGAAAAAGGGACCATTAAAGCTACTACCTATTATCAGTATCTCAGAGCAGGCGGCGGTATTTTTTCTATGTTGATATTGGGTTTTCTTTTTGTTTTGTGTCAAATTGTGGCTAATGGAGGAGAGTACTACGTCACTTATTGGTAAGTACTTTCTTTTAAATACGTTATCAAGATCTAGTGTTCCTTTTTCTTTGGTTCAACCCCTTCTCTTTGCTAATTCATTTGCCATTTCACTGCCTCCTAATTCAGATTGTCCTGGATTCTCCAGTAAGGCAATACAGAATCCTAGGGCACTACACATTTTGGTGGAAACCTGCTCTCAGATCCTAGGAGCTTGTTCTACTTTTTCCCAAATTTGTAGGATTTTCTCCCGTTGGGATGTAATCTCGTTTCGCTGCCCTACAGCAAAGTAGCAGTAACAGAATTAGGGGTATCCCAACCTGAGCTGATCTCACAAAAACCACTCCATAACTGCCTTCAACCAAAACTTCTCTGGAACTGCTTGTGCTTTACTTCAGTGGAGAATGTTCCATCCATCATCTGAATCGAGTAACCTCGCCATGAAATTTATTTTGTTTTAGTTTTCTTGGTTTTTCTTGATTTATTTTGGTTAATTTTCTATGCACTTTTTCATATTTTCTTAATTCAACATCCTTTAATAAATTTTTGACATTTTTAGGGTGAACTTGGAACAAGATTTTAGCGATAAAGTTAGAAAAAATCTAACAACACCCAATGAAACGATAAATAGAGAACTCATCATGTGGTCATACACTGCCCTAATCATCGGCAATATTATTATTTCGGTAGTCAAAGCAGTGTATTTCATGATATTCTTCGTGATAGCGTCTAGAAATCTACACAGCTACATATTTTCAAGACTAATAAATGCTACAATGAGATTTTATAATAACAATCCGTCTGGAAGGATTCTAAATAGATTTTCTAAGGATTTAGGTACTGTAGACGAGTACTTGCCGTCCGTTATTATCGATGTCATAGAGGTACATTTAAATTTCAATACATTTCCAAAAATACTAATATTTCTTTTAGATCTTCCTTCTTCTAGTTGGTGCTATAACACTATCGTCAATTGTGGAACCATTATTGCTAGTACCAGCTGCAGTACTGATGGTATTCTTCTACCTACTAAAAGTTGTTTATTCTGAAACTAGTCGAAGTGTAAAGCGAGTAGAAGCAATCAGTAAGTAACCTAAATACTAGTATAATAAATGGAGTTTGTTAATGATTGTGTTTTCTTATAGCAAAAAGTCCAATGCTTAGCCACTTAACAGCTTCAGTTGATGGTTTAAGCACAGTTAGAGCTTTCCACGCTGAAGAAATGCTAATTGAAGAATTTGACAACTTCCAGGATAGTCACAGCGCAGCTTGGTTCTTATATTTAGGTTCTAGTAAATGTTTTGGACTTTGGTTGGATATAATTTGTATAATTTTTATAGCCATAGCAGTATTTTCCTTATTACTTTTAAGAGACGGTAAGTTTATATAATTAAAAATAATTAAATAGAAAAAAAACCTTTTGTATATTTTTTTAGGTATATACGGTGGTGACTTGGGTCTTGTGATAACTCAATATTTGGGTCTGATGGGTTCCCTCCAATGGGGTATGCGTCAATGGACTGAATTGGAAAATAACATGACATCAGTAGAAAGAATCTTAGAATATACACGTTTGGAAAAAGAACCGGAAAGAAAAGATCCTAAAAATCTTCCGGAAAAATGGCCTGAGCATGGTCAGATACAATTCCAAAACGTTTGTTTACGCTACAGCGAAACTGAACCTTTTGTACTTAAAGAATTGTCTTTCTCTATAGAACCTAAACAGAAAATCGGTATTGTCGGTAGAACAGGTGCAGGAAAATCATCCACTATCACAGCATTATTTCAATTATACCCACTAGAAGGATCTGTTGTAATCGATGGTGTTGATACCACGCAAATACCGTTAGATATTCTTAGGTCGAAAATTTCTATAATACCACAAGAACCAGTCTTATTTTCCGGTTAGTATTTCTATATATGAAACAATTTAATATCCAGATTTAACACTTTGTGATTTCTATTTTTAGGCACAATGCGTAAAAATTTGGACCCGTTCGAAAACTACAGCGACGACATCTTATGGAACGCTCTAGAACAAGTAGAATTAAAAGACGTAATTTCAGAACTACCTTCTGGACTTAACACTGAAGTTTCCGAAGGAGGAAATAATTTCAGTGTTGGACAAAGACAGCTCGTATGTTTAGCTAGAGCTCTGATTAGAAACAATAAAATTTTGGTAATGGACGAAGCCACAGCTAACGTAGACCCACACACAGATTCTCTAATCCAGACTACGATTAGGGAAAAATTTGCTGACTGTACAGTTTTGACAATCGCTCATAGGTATGATTAATTTCCATAAGCCAAGAAATGAGTTGTTTAACGTTTTTATATTTTATAGATTGCACACTGTTATGGATTCGGATAAAATATTAGTGATGAGTTCTGGAAGGGTGGAGGAATTCAATCACCCTTATCTTCTTCTACAACATAAAGCTGGTGTCTTGTATAATTTGGTAGAAGCAACTGGAGCATCTACTGCTAAATATCTAGAAAACGTTGCTAGAGAGGTATGTATATGTTTTTGGGATCTCAGTTCCTCTAATTCTTTTTACTACACCAATAATACAGCGTTGCTGAAAAGGCTCGCACCAAGGGATTATCTTTGAAACGGATAAAGGGAAAGTTATGAAATTCTTGGACTCTTTTCTGCATGTCAGCCAATGCCAATGACAAGCTAGGTCGTGTGACCAATCACAAAAAAGTGGTGCAATTGAGTGGCCGGTAAGATCACCCGACTTGATACCACTAGATTGTTTTCTCTGGGGCTACCTGAAAGACCGCGTTTATGTAAACAGACCAACTAACTTAAACGATTTAAAGGATCGTATACGTCTCGAAATGCAGGGAATTACTCCACACATGATCAACGATTCTATTCGTAGCTTCGAAGAGAGATTGTATCATTATCAACAAACAAATAGCCAGCATTTTGAGCACTTATTGTAATGGAGTATTTGCAACTTAAATAATCGTTTAGTTTATAAATTTCTGTAACACGCAGTGTTTATTAAAATTATAATTTTAATATTTTTGTTAAATTTCTATCGTAATATTTGTTTGATTTGTTTTTTTTTTGTTTCAGAGCTACGAGAAGAAGACGGTTTAAACTTTTTATCTCCTTATATATATTATATATTATACTTATTTAAGATTGCTGTGATTTTTTCATACTTTTTAATGAATACAAAACAGTATTTAGTCAGGTTAATTTTTTTGTTATACTTGCCAATTTATCATTAGATACAAATACATAAATCTTAATTTTAATTCAAAAATATATATATATTTCATCTTAAAATGTGTTTTATTTATTTAACCAACAACTGAAAGAAGTATTCACTATTGCTTAATTCAATAGTTTCATTTCTCTCTCTTTTAAGAAGAATAAGTTTACTAGTTCGCCCTAGATTTACCAATTTGTCTTTGTTTCCTTTCATTGTCAAAATATATAATGTTCTACACCAAGAATCTCAAGACTATCTCACTTTATCAGGCAATTGCACATTTGAAAATACTTTAAATTTAACTGAAAGTATGCAAAACTTTATACATAATGGATATATACACCAAAAAATATGAAATTTGACAAGCTTCAAATAGTTGTTTGAAGATTAATGTCTTTCGGTTAGCTCTTTGTTAAATGAAACTTATGGAGTATAATTAACTACAAATATGGATAGACGAAACAAATTTACCAAAAATATTAATCCCGCCGAGAATTCCAACGTTTTATCTCAACTATTTTTTCTGTAAGTAAGTTTGATTTTGACACAGGATAAAATTTTTATTTTTTGACGTTAGAAAAGTTAGTAAACGACATTTTATGTAAAGATCAATTCAAATAAATATTTTACGCTTCCTGTATTTCGAAAAATCCATTCAAACTGGTTCTAGAAATATGTATTTTGTGTTGCCTATGTAAACTGAAAGATTTTATAAAACTATAAATATGTACGATTTAATTTCAACATTTTAATGATTATAATCGTGTTTTAATATTTTAAAATATTAAATAGTCAATCAAAATATTTAGAGGAGTCTTAGAATATAAATTAGATTCAACCATGACCACTTTTATGAGTATTATGTGTTGCCTATCAATATTAAAAAGGTTCATACTCATAGAGTATCTCTATATTTATAATTATTATCTGATATATTAAATTTTTTCGCTGTGATCACGAAAAAAGTCAACTTCCCAGTTAGATTTTGATGTTTTAAAGCCTACTTTTGATACTAATAGTAGGAAAACACATTTTCCAGAAAAATTTTTGTCCTGGATTATCTCATTTATTTTCTTTTTTCAGTTATATGTTTCCCATATTCAAAAAAACTTATCAATACGACCTGTCAGAAGATGATCTTTTTAAACCATTAGAAGAACACAAGTCAAACAAATTAGGATCGAATTTAGAAAAAATTTGGAATGAAGAATTTTTAAAACACAAAAAATTTGCCTTACACATAGCATTATTTAGAATGTTCGGATTACATTTCATGTTATTAGGAGTAATAAAGTTAATAGACGAGATTATGCTAATGTAAGTATATACAGGGTGGAACAATGAGAAACATGTTTGAATTACACAATAGTGACAATTTAGACCATTTTTACTGATACTTTGCTCTAGAAATAGCTTATGGATAATATTTCTTTATTTATTCCAGTGTCATTATCCCTATGTGTATAGGAAAGCTAGTCTCATACTTCGGAACAGAACCAAATCGTACAACAAAGAAAGAAGCCTACTCTTATGCAGTAGGACTCGTTTTCTGTCTATTTGCAGATTCCTTAATGTCACACCCAACCTACATGGGTTTACAACACATATCGATGAAAATAAGAATAGCCTGTAGCTCCTTAATCTTTCGAAGAATATTAAAATTCAGTCGAGCCACTTTGGTTAATACGACAGTGGGAGAAATACTCAATTTGTTGTCTAATGACGTTAGTAAATTTGATGAAGCCTTCGTTCTTGCTCATTTTTCATGGATAGGACCATTACAAGTAGCTGTAGGAACATATTTATTATACAGGGAAATTGGAATGGGATCTATATGTGGAGTTGCTTTTTTGATACTCTTCGTACCAGTTCAAAGTGAGTAAAACCTTTTTTTCCTTGAAATACAGGGTTACAAGTATATTGTATATTATAGACTGTTTCATCCAAATAATTTTTTTAAAGTTTGGTTAGCGAAAAAAACGTCAATATTACGACTGCGCACTGCCTTAAGAACAGACGAAAGAGTGCGTTTGATGAATGAAATCATATCTGGTATTCAAGCAATTAAAATGTACTGTTGGGAAAAACCGTTTGAAAAATTTGTTTCTAACGCTAGAAAGTAAGATATTTTTATCAAAATTTTTTTGAATTAAACATTTTTTTTTGGTTTTAGAAAAGAAATCAAATCGATTTTGCTTCATTCCTACATAATAGGAATCATCTATTCATTCGAAATATTCATTTGTCGAACATCGATTTTTATTAGTATCTTAGGATACGTTTTACTGGGTAGTTATATTACAGCAGAAAAAATATTTACCACTACCGCCATCTACAACTGTCTAAGACCTGTCATTACTATGTTGTTTTCTCTAAGCATATCCGCGTTGGCTGAAATTAACATTTCGATTACAAGAATACATCGAGTTTTAAAAACAGATCAAATAGAGATGATAGAAAATGCATTTTCTTATGAAAATCTCCAATCAAGCGGGGAGATTGGTACTAGAATTAATTTTGAAAACGTTTGTGCTAAATGGGTGGAAGGAACTGCTGAAAACACTTTAAATAATATTACTTTTGACATATCTTCAAATTCCTTGGTTGGTATACTGAATTTTCCTTGTCTCTACCCCCCATAGTGTGTAGTTTTTCTTTTAGGTTATGATTTTAGGACCAGTAGGTAGTGGAAAAACCACCATTCTAAACACTATACTTAAAGAGCTACCGATAAAATCAGGTAGATTGAAAGTCGTAGGAAAAATATCATACGCGCCACAAGAGCCTTGGCTTTTTGCTTCTAGCGTAAAAGAAAACATACTTTTCGGTGATATATACAACGAAGAAAGGTACAAAACAGTTATAGATGTCTGCGCTTTGAAAGAAGATTTTAATACCTTTCCACACGGAGATAGAACATCGGTAGGAGAAAAAGGAACAGGTTTAAGTGGGGGTCAAAGAACTAGAATAAGTCTAGCTAGGTGTATATATAAAACAGCAGATATATACCTTTTGGACGATCCATTATCTGCTGTTGATGCTAGCGTAGGTAAACATATTTTCCATCGTTGCGTGAAACTATTTTTATCCAACAAAACTTGCTTATTGGTAACGCACCAATTGAAATTCCTCAAAGATGCTGATAAAATAGTTATTCTTAAAGACGGTGGAATTGCAATGTCAGGCAGTTACAACGAATTGAAAAATAGTGAAGATTATTTCGTGGAAATGATGGAAAAGTTCCATTTCGAAGATTTTGATGATAAAGATAAAAAAATTAATTGGAATGAATCAAGTTTTTTTATAGAAGATAATGATGGCGAAGAAGAAATTGTCGAGGAAGAGTTTTTAGAAAGCGGTGGTATTGATTTGAAGGTGTATTTAGCTTATTTTAAGGCTGGTGGAAAAGTTTTTGCGATCACTTTGTTGGTATTTCTTTTTATAGCGTGTCAAATTTTCGCTAATGGCGGAGAATACTTTTTAACATATTGGTGAGTACCTATATGAATTTTTATAGTTTCATAATTTCAATTTTCAGATCAATACGACCCTGCAGGGCTTATTTGAAATGTAAATTATTTTATAAAATACTTGTTACTACAATTTATATTTTGAGTTATACATAATACGTCCAAGTTGAGTTAATTACAAGTTACTTTATTAAAACTTGTAAAAAACTACGTACTATTCAAACTACAAAGATGCCCATCTTTTAACCATGAGTCATAGTTGCTGTCAAAAGTTATTTTCACAGTTATTTTTTCTATGTTTCTCAATTAAATATCAAATTGTGTTTAATTAGTTGAATTCAATAATAAATTAAGCAATTTAAGTATTCAATTTTATACAAACAATACAGCTAAAGTAACTATAACCTCTAAATTTATATAGACGGTATTCTACCTAGATACATATCAACTTGAAACATTGTAAATTTTAAAATCCATGCAAATATCATCTAAACTAAATTCTATGTATTAACGAACACATTATGTTTCCTATCCCACTGTTATGCATTTTTTGTTCCTAAATATTTTGGTAATGCTCACAAATCTAACAAAAAAAGTTACTAAAAGAAAACAAATAAACAACAAAAACTCACCTATTAATTCTAGAAGTTCACTTGCACTATTATCAAACTCAATGTTTTTATCACTATAAATACACTTTCATACTTAATTTAAACGAAATGTACTAAAACATTAAACACTTTTAATAACCAAACCACGATAAACTAAACTAACGTACGCATCATCGAGTTCTGTAATACCAAAATGGTAGCGATACGCGGAGTCGCTCTTAGCGACACCTATCCGTTGATAGTTTTATAATCTCTCTCAGTAGGCTGTGATTTCTAGTCAGGTCCGGATTCAGAAAAATTTATATAAAATTAATAAAAATTTTATATACGAGTGATATTCATATTTTAATTTAACTGTTTCAGGGTAAACTTGGAACGAAAATTTACAGCAAATGTAACAACAACAAATTATATAAACAGATTTACCGTAATAACTTTTTATTTTCTTATTACAATGGGAACCATCGTTGTAGCTGTGATAAAATCGGTTTATTTCATGGCATTTTTAACGTTTGCTTCAAAAAATCTACACGATTTAATGATTGCGCGAATCTTAAACACCACCATGAGCTTTTACGATAACAATCAATCAGGTAGAATCCTTAATAGGTTTTCAAAAGATCTTGGAATTATTGATGAATACATTCCTTCTGTACTTATAGACGTAATCGAGGTAAAAATATTTTAAGAAAGCTTTTAAAATATTTTATAAATACAAGATGAATTTTCAGATAGCTTTACAACTTGTTGGCGTTGTTATTTTATCTACGATAGCTGAACCGTATTTATTAGTAGTTGCAGGTTTTTTAATACTAATTTTTTATCTAATAAGAGTGGTTTATATCAAAACAAGCAGAACTGTCAAACGAATTGAAGCTACGAGTAGGTAATATAGATTTCTATTTAGGAATTTTTTATAAAATACTTATTTTTTAGCAAAAAGTCCAATATTTAGTTTAGTGACAGCTACTATGAAAGGTTTAGATTCTATAAGAGCTTTTTCAGCTGAAAATATGTTGTTGCAACAGTTCGATGATTTACAAGATATACATAGCTCAGCTTGGTTCTTATATATAGCAGCTGGTAAATGTTTTTCCCTTTGGTTAGACCTTGTTTGCCAGTTTTTTATCATCATAGTTATTTTTACACTTTTGGCTTTTAATAAAGGTGAGTTAAATGAAAAAACTACACTGGTAGGCCAAACAATAAGTAAGTATTTTTGATAAAAGTCCTTGTAGAAAACACATTACGTAGTATCATTTTGATATGTTTTGGACACGCAAAAATGTTGTTCAGTAATTTGTTATCATCCGTTTTTTGCTAGGATTATTATCAAAAATTACTATACTCGCATGCTCCGTTGCTTGGTCTCTGGTGTTTATTATATATGAGTTTCAGATATGTTTGGAGGTGACTTGGGTCTGGTGATAACTCAATATTTGGGTCTGATGGGTTCCCTCCAATGGGGTATGCGTCAATGGACTGAATTGGAAACGAACATGACATCTGTAGAAAGAATTCTAAATTATACAGAGCTAGAAATTGAATATAAAAGCGAGGAAGTTTCTAACGTTTTAGTGAATTGGCCTGAAAAAGGAGAAATCGAGTTTAAACATGTTTTTTTAAAGTACGATTTCCGAGAATCGTACGTACTTAGGGACTTGAATTTCTTGGTGAAATCTGGTGAAAAAGTTGGGATAGTGGGGCGTACAGGTGCTGGAAAGTCGTCTATTATTACTGCTCTTTTTCAACTATATGAAATAGAAGGTTCTATTTTAATAGATTCTGTGGAAACAACGGGGATATATTTAGATATAGTGAGGTCGAAGATTTCTATAATTCCACAAGAGCCAGTGCTTTTTTCAGGTATAGTGAAAGCAATTTAAAAAATGTTTGAAGGTGAAAGAGTTTATCAAAAAACTTAGTCTGCCAGTACATTTTTCAACCCAAATAACCATAAACTACGCATTTTTCATGTCACAAAATTTTGATATAAATTTTGAGCAGAGGTAGGTATGGAAATATTTCAATTGCTCTCTGCTATCTCCCTTAATGCTTAGAAATATCGACTCAAAATTCATATCTGTATGTAAAATGTTCCCCTGAATCCAATGGAGGAGACTAGAACGTTCTATCTCTCCAATTAGTCGAGTTATGAATACGTTAAGTTTCAGAAAATGGATTTTCGAAAATTTTTACTACTGTCACATTTATTATTGATAAGTCGGAAACCCTTCAAGTTATGCTTCTGAAAATTGTTTTCCCAGTTAATTATTCTATTGGGAATACTCTCCTGAAATTTCAGTTCAAAATTCATGAGTTTGTGGTATTTACAAGACTTTTTATGTTAAAAACGCGTTTTTTCGAAAATTTCATTGCACTATTTGAATGCGAAAGAATTATTTTATCAAAAAAACTGACAGTGGCATCTTTTTTCCCGTATAAAAAATCCCCTGTTACGAATTTAAAGCCAATTTCATGTCGCAAAATTTTTTTTTAATAAGAAATTTTGAAGCAAGGGAAATATTTCGCGATTTAAATTGCACTTTGCTAACTCCCCCAATACTTAGAAATATCGACTACAAATTCGTATCTGTATGTAAAATGTTTCCCTGAATCCAGTGGAGGAGACTAGAACGTTCTATCTCTCCAATTAGTTGAGTTATGGATACATAAAGTTTCAGAAATTGGATTTTCGAAAATTTTCACTACCTTTACTTCTATCATTCATAAAACAAAAACCCTTTGGGTTAGTATTTTGTAAATTTTTTTTCCAATAGACTAGTCTTTCGAGAGTACCTTCCTAAAATTTCAGTTCAATATTTCTGGTTTTGTTGTATTTACAGGTTTGGAAATATTTCGCGATTCTCTGTTAACTCCCTTAATGAAAAATTTTGTTTCTTTTCAGCCAGCATACGTCAAAACCTCGACCCTTTCAACCAATACAACGACGAAGTACTTTGGAACGCTCTAGAAGAAGTAGGATTGAAAGAACTTTTCGTGGAATCCACTTCCGGTTTAAATACCCAAGTTTCTGAAGGCGGTAACAATTTCAGTGTTGGACAAAGACAGTTAGTGTGCCTAGCAAGGGCGATGCTTGGAAATAATAAGATTCTTGTACTAGATGAAGCCACAGCTAATGTTGATCCACAAACCGATGCTCTCATACAAAATACTATTAGGAAAAAATTTGTTCATTGTACAGTTCTAACAATAGCACATAGGTAGGCATGACATTTTTTACAGCTCTCTTTCCGCATTTATAACTAACCGAGACAGTTGGTACAAATCCAAAGTTTTGTAATTGGGTCACTTCAGTTCTTCTTTTTGTTTTACCAGCCATGTTGCCGGCTCTTCAATTGGATATGATTGGACATTTTTTACTCTAAATGTGGTTAATTTCTGAATATATATGTAGATTGCAGACTGTAATGGATTCTGACAGAATTTTGATCATGAATCGTGGTACTGTCGAAGAATATGATCATCCCTATAAATTATTACAGACAGATAATGGTACTTTGAGGCAGTTAGTTGAAGCTACTGGGCCAAAGACTGCCGAATTTTTAACTTCGATTGCAAAGAAGGTACGGTAAAAGTCACGAATGTTTCTGGCTGCGTCATATTTCCCTGAATGTATCAAAGACACTTTAATTTTGTGTGGGTATCACTGACATCGTTTGTCCTATTAAAACAAATTGAAAGGTACATCATATGCTTTTTGTGCCTGAATTAAGCTACGCCTCTACGTCTTTATCGGTTTGTCACTCTGTCTTGTGTTGTGACAACGATTGTACTTAAAAAGCAAAACGTCACTTTATGCGGAAATCATTCTGTTACCATTGAAGTTCGTCGTCATTGTCATTATAGTCCAATAAATAAAGGCACCAACCTGTTCATCTCATTATTGTCGGACTTTTTTTTTGCAACTTGTAGGTATTCATGTGTAGATTACTCTCTGAAAATATGTCCTCCGCGGGATTTGCGGAAGGGGCTGGAAAGTGGCCCATGATCCCGAAAATTCAGTTTATGGCCGATATATTCCGAAATATGCTACTTAGAGAAGTGGGGTTTTGCTAGAAATGAAGTACAGTTCATTACCTACAAAAATGGTCCCCATCATTTTTGTCCCTGGATTAATATTTCTTGCAAAAATATTCCGGAAAACTAAAAAACTTGGCCAAAAATTTTAAAAACCATCGAAAATGGACATTTTCAGCTTTCCAATGGTGTGCATTAAAGACCGATATTGCCAATCATTGTTTATCAATTTGCGGTAGACCCGAGAATTTTCAGAAAAATCCGGAAATCAAAAAAAAAAACGTACCAAGAAAAACATGTTGTTCATAAAAATACACCAAAATTATTTATTCATTCTTTCGGAATACATTCACCACCTATCAAAGTCCCATTATCCAAAAGGTTTCGGTAAAACTACGCTTAATTTAAAAAATATGAACGGATTGATAAGGCCGGTCAAATATTCAGGAAAAATAAAGTTTGGCCAGTTTTTTCAATATTCCTGGAAAATAAAAAAAACGAAAAAGTTACACGATGTTATAGGTACAGGTTCCTGCTTTCATATGCACTTTGAATCATGAAAAAAGATTCATTTTTACTCAAGTTATGGGCCAATTTGCCCGCTCTCCCATTCCTACATTCACGGAGCGTGCTCCCGGAGACGCCGCGTAGCAGCTCGAAATCCAAGGTACGCTTGGGCCCGTTTATCTCGAAAACGGTTAAACTTTTGAAAAAAATGATAAGGATCATTTTTGTAGATAATAAACTGCTCTCCATTCCTAGCAAAACCCCACTTCTCTAAGTGTCATATTTCCGAAGATAGCGGAAAACTCAATTTTTGGGATTATTGACCATTTTTCAGCCCCTTCCGCAAATTTCGCGGAGGACATATTTTCAGAGAGTAATCTACCCGTGAATACCTACAAGTTGCAAAAAAATGTCCGACAATAATGAGATGAACAGGTTGGGGGGTTTCTCGGTATTTATTTACTGGACTATTACAGGTAAAGTTCATTTATATTAATTGTGATATTTTTCGACAAAATAATATTTCCAAAAGGAATTGGCTATTCTGCCGTTAAATGCCATTCAAGAGATGAGTTTTGTAACGATTTAATTGTAGAATTTCAAATTGTAGTCTAACTATGATATTATGTTAAATTTTGTTTTTATTTATTCCCTCCCATAATTAGATCACCAGAAATACATGCCGAACCCTCTAACAATGATACGCCGCTGGTGAAAACTGTCTTATGACGTAACGAGAAACATTCGTGACTTTTACTATATGTTTATATTTGTTACTTGTCATTCTGACAATTGTTACGTTTTGTTTTCAGACTTATAAGTCCCAAAAATCTTCGTTACAGCAACTAGACGAGACCGAAGTTCCTCTTTCATCTTCAGTCACTATTAAAAATGGAAAGAAAAATTAAGATTCCAAAAAAATGTATAATAATAACAAAAATTTATTATAATATCGTAAAAATCTATTAAAAACAAAATTTTATAATAAAATATTATTTTCTATACATCTGTTTCTTCGTCAGAGCCTTCGGCTTGTTGTTCGGGCGTTCGTAAATCGATGGCAAATTTTTTGATCGGCCTTTCACCATTTTGGGATTTAACTCTCCTTCCATAATCTTGAAAAGCAGCCGCTAGAGCGTAAGTAATTTTCCTAGCTTGATCCCTGGACTCGCAAAGAAAACTGTGACATTCAAAAGGTGTACCGTTATTGAGATTGTCATCTATTACGACAATCATACTAAACACTCTCGTGTAAACCAAGTCTTGTACGCCGTAGGAAATTTTGTCGACGTCTATGGAAAATGTTGTCGGTTGTTCTTTTGAATTTTTGTTGATTCTATTAGAGTAATTTACTCCTTTTTCTGTTACGGTGAAGTTTACTATAGGAAGGATTACGTCTGAGGCCATGCTTTTTGCTTGAGATACCAGAAAATCTACGGGTTTCCTTGTGTGTTTCATTCCCCATAGACCTTTAGCTGGATGGCTTCCTGAAACGAAAGAAATAAATGGATTATTAATTTTATTTTTATCATTTTGGCAGGGATTTTACTAGGCAATGAACCAAAAAAGTATAATTTTCACTTATAATTGCACAAGTGGTTTGTATTTTATCGGGTAAATTTGGGTTGTTCAATGAGAAACTGTAGGTGTCGTGTTTTTAATAGTTGACAGTTATTCTCGTCAAATTGCTAGGAAACAGTTTAGAATTTGAACAACACAAATTTACCCAATATCAATACAAACCTCGAGTGTAATTCGGCAGGACAATTTAATGAATGAGAAATTTGGAAACATATCAATGCAAACTTTATTTATGAAACATTAAAAATCAACACATTTTTATTTTAATGTACAATTATTAAAAACGCAGTTATTGAAATTCATACTAGGAACAGTGATATCGCTGCTGGTGCCACAGCTAATCGTTTCTGTAGTAGATGTTGAAGTTTTTTCATTTTCCAAACGTTGTAAGTGTCATTTGTTAAAAATATTATACCTCTGTATAAGTTTTTTCGAGTATTTGATACTGAGATGAATTTATTTTTTTTCGTAAATATTTTTCGTCATTTATATTAAATAATAAAATGATTAATCTCAATATACATTGACAAGTTCTGGGAATAATATATTTATTAATTTCCATGAAGCTATCTTATCTTAATAAAATAAATATTATTAGATTATAATAATAATTGGTAAAGTTGATATTTTTTATATAAATTAGTACTCGTATGTTTGAAGAAGGACAGACGCTTTTAAATATGAAGAAAATGGCATGGGTACATCTGAAACATGTTGATTTAAACAAGGGTGGTTAAGGACTGCTAAAGCGTTTCCTGCTTGTGTGACACACAACTGTTTTTCTCCTACCGAATAAACCAAAAAATAGGAACAAATAACAACAAACTTTGACATTCACTAACGTTTAAGTGAAAAATGTGACAGATGGTGAAAACCTTCAAAAATTATATTTTCTTTAAACTGTATTGTAGCGAAATTTCAAAAATATGTAAAGTGTATTTATTACTTACCCAAATATTTGACCGTAAATTTCAACGGCAAATCACTAACAGATATCACAGATTCATTATCTTCCATCTCTAAACTCTAATATAATAGAAAATAGTCAATAAAAGTAGTAACCTGTAACACTAAATAAACAAAACGACAAATTCAACGAAATTCTTGCATGCACCTACGTAGGTACTACACATCCGTTTTGGAAATGGTTCCGAACCAACTGTCGACGACTCCCCCTTACCGTTTTTTTTCACCTGTTACCAGTCAACTGATAAATACACTTTATCTACTCACACTTTTAATATAAATCGTGTATTAAGGTCTACCCTCCAGAGTCGTGCGCGTGTGAGGTGTCAAGGGTTAAAAATAAATTAATTTTGGTGAAAAAAAAGGTAATAAAAAAATTCGTTAATTTGTGGAATCTACTCACATTTCTCTTACAAATTAAAATGACTGTTTCTAATTAATTCCACTAATTAATTTTTTGTTAATATGGAATTAATTAGAAGCAGTTAGTTTGGATCAACTTTCGTGTAAGAAAGTGAAGGAATTATTTGAAAAAAATGCATAATTTTCATTTTTTCCTACGTGTAGAAAAACGTTCGACAAGTTTTTACAATTTTACATGTCGTTAAGATATGAGCTCTATTATTAGGTTTGTGAGTTAAAACGCTTGACAGGAATGTCCGTCTGAACTCCAGTGAGATAGAAAGAGCGCTATTAGAGAAAGATAGCCTAAACCTCCGACTTCCTATCTCTCTCTTACATGATAACGAGATCCGAGCTAGCATGTTGCCTCTACCTGTAGTATCTCTATGGCCATATTAGAGACACTGTTGTCTCTTGCCAGCCTGTTGAGGGATTCTTTACAGTTTTTTACTAAGTCTAGACCTAATTGTTGGATTTGTTTGGATATATTTTCACATTATTAATTTTCTGAAACGGATTTGCGAATGTATAAGTGTTCTAAGCGATAACAGTGCCGCGACCTTCGTTTTTTGTTTGCAAAGGAAACCTGGTTTGAAAATAATCAACTTTCACCAGAAAAAAAATGTAAAAATTGCTTCCAGAATTGCAAAATTTCATTTTAAAAGTTATCCATTGTTTTTTTGTAGCTCTATATGCAAAATGTACAAGACAACCCTCGTAATACCAATCAACTGAAAATAAACATGTTGCTTTTTATTAGTTTTGAAAACCAGTAGCGCCACTAAGGTCAAAATAAAGTTCCCTTACTTCCAAAGCTTGTTTATTATAAAAAAAAGTCAACACCCTGTATCTGATTAACGACAAAACTTATCACACATGTTTATAGGAAATATTCGTTTAACCATCCACAACAATATTTTAGATTACTCTTATTTATCATATCCTAAAACCCTTTTTTAAATAATTTTCTGTACTACCCATGTACATAATTATTTACATTGTTTTAGATAACACGTCGTATCAGTTAGTAATAAGGTACCTATACAATACTTTTTACATTTATTATGAAAAAGTGTTATACCTGGATAAATAATATACAATAAGGAATTTATTTTGTAAAAAAAGTGGAAGTTTAAGTGTGTATAAAAAATGTAGGTACTACAGGTACTAATTGGAATTTGAAAAATAGAGAAAGTCCTGGAATAAATCAACTCTGGATCTGTGCGACAGCAGACAATACAAAATTTCTTTAAGTTAGGGAATATAAAACTATACACTAGTGACAACCTGATAATAAAATAGTTATTTTTATACTATAGTAAAATCGCAATCGATGCGGAATAATAAAACTGTTGAATTCACAGAAGGAATTATAACGCAATAAGAAGAAAAGTGAACGAATTCTATTTTAGAAATCCCAACATTAGCTATATGTATAACTATAACATTTACTTCATAGTCGAGAACGATTTTCGCAATAAAGTTCAAGCCAGAAGTATCCTGCAGTATTTCAAGAGTAACAGAGAGCTTAGAGATAGAGAAATTATGGAGTCAGAACTTTACATACAAATTAAGAAAAAACGAGAAAACATTGATCCAAATTTTGTAAATAATGTTAATAATTGTTTTATATGGCATAGATTATTATCACCCAAGGGTGGTAAGTTGACTTACAACCCGCCGTCAAGGTCAATCGATACCTTTTTGGTAATTATTGTTACTTCAAAATAGTGTCAAAATGCGTTGTTTACAATATAGGGGGGAGAAAAAATATATTTATACACACACGAACAGCTTCTAGACTATCTTAATATTTTTCAGTTTGAAATTCTGTTCGGCCGAGTTGCGTTGTTTGCCAAAGATTTTAGAAGGTCGCGTGCTACGAAAAATTTACTGTTTAATGAAAACCGTTCGATTGGATTTTATTCAAATCAGCCATTGGTTAAGTAAGTATTGGAAAATATTTGTACTAACCATTGAGTTTAATCAAATTTACATTATATCTGCCTAAATTAAAGTAATTTATTAAAATGGATTATTTTACGTGGTTTTATCGAATATGACTCCCTCGATCACCCGATATGAATCCTTTAGACTATTTCCTCTCCAAAGTTCTTCCATCTGAGTCCTTCTAAGTCGTATCAGAAGCGGATGTTTCATCTCTTAGGGCCCGTTTCATAATACGTTAGTAAAGTCGATTTCATTGAGGTACAAGTTGTGAATGTTATTGGGAGAGGCGTAGCAGAGTTCGATAGCACTACGTGTTACATTTTCGAAAAATTAAAAACTGCATTTTTGATATATGTCACAATTACAACTATTTTTCATCAATTTTTATGTCTAAAATAGCATTTTTTATGAATTTTATGTTGAAAAAAGGGATTTTTCATCATATTTCATGTTTAAAATAGCATTTTTTATGAATTTTTCATAGGAAAAAGCATTTTTCATAAATTTTTATGTTCAAAATAGCAGTTTTTATGAACTTTACCTTGAAAAAAAGTATTTTACATACATTTTCATTTTTAAAATAACAGGTTTTATGGATTTTTCATCAAAAAAAAGCATTTTTAATGAATTTTCATGTTTAAAATATCAGTTTTTATGGATTTTTTAATAAAAAAATGCGTTCTTCATAAATTTTCTTGTTTAAAGAGCATTTTTTATGAAATTTAAAAAAAAGAAGGATTTTCCATCAATTTTCATGTTTAAAATAGAAGTTCTTTTGAACTTTACATTGGAAAAAGCACTTTTCATAAATTTTCATAAAATTTTCATTGAAAAAAGTGTTTTTCATCAATTTTCATGTTTAAAAGTGTAGTTTTAAGAGTTTTTCATCGAAAAAAAGCATTTTTAATGAATTTTCATGTATAAAATATCAGTTTTTATGGATTTTTTTAATAAAAAAATGCGTTTTTCATAAATTTTCAAGTTTAAAGAGCAGTTTTTATGATATTTTTATTTTAAAAAAAGGTTTTTCCATCAATTTTCATGTTTAAAATAGAAGTTCTTTTGAACTTTACATTGGAAAAAGCACTTTTCATAAATTTTCATAAAATTTTCATTGAAAAAAGCGTTTTTCATCAATTTTCATGTTTAAAAGTGCAGTTTTAAGAATTTTTAATCGAAAAAGAGCATTTTTAATGAATTTTCATGTTTGAAATATCAGTTTTTATGGATTTTTTTAATAAAAAACAAGAAAATCATCTAAAAAACATCCGGTATAGAACCGATTGTTTTTGCTTTTTCGGTGTAAATTAAAAATTCGTCTTTACTGCTAAATATAATTCATCAACAAAAACCTTAAAGTCGAGCGGTTGCGCGTGTTGGGATATTTACAAAATGTACGATGATGCATGAGCCTTGTCAACGTGCCAACTTTGATTGGCTAATATTAAAACAGAAAATTCTATACAACAAAAAAAAATATGCAAGCGAGAGTTACCACGAATCCATTATTCTTAGTTTTTAGCGAGAGGTGTGGAAAAAATTTTAACGGGTATTAGTAAAAATTGACGTATGAGTGATATTAAAAAATTCTGTCGAAGTAATTCCATTGGTGTATAATCAATTTTGCAAATAAAATCGACAACGACAATATTCGAATATACTCTTTTTAAAGAAAGGTTCTCAGATACATTTTCTAAAATTCCACTGTGTCCTTAAAATGATTTACAGCTTTTATTATACCCGCCAGTGGCGTACAACATTGTAAATAAAAATAAGAATTATTCCATATTATAAAGTTTACAGTTATGTTTTGTTTTTGTTTTTAGAATGTCCTCCATGACGGAATTCGCTCTAATCAGCCACAAAGGCTTCAAATTCCTAATAACCAAAAACCCGGCGAACAACAACTTGGAAGCTTTTATCAAAGAGCTGAAAACGAACAACGTCAAAATCGTAATTAGGGTTTGCGAACCAACTTATGACACGGAAGCTTTGAAAGGTGCCGGTATACAAGTTTGTAATTTAACCATTCCAGATGGAACTTGCCCATCAGACAGTATTGTGCAAGAATTTTTCATTATTCTTAAAAGACAATTTTGTATTAATCCGGAATCATGCGTCGCTGTACATTGTATAGGAGGTAGATATTTTTTTAAATTTTTCAACATGTTTTTATATATTTTTTTTTATTCAAGGTTTAGGTAGAGCTCCTGTGATGGTAGCTTTAGCTCTTATTGAACTCGGTTTTACGTATGAAGACGCTGTTAATCTTATTAGAGAAAAAAGAAGAGGGGCTATTAATTCCAAACAATTACAATTTCTTTCCAAGTACAAACCTAAATCAAGATTGGGGAAAGATAATAAAAAATGTATCATTCAGTGAAAAAAATTACCGGTTCTCTCTGACTTTTGTGTGATATGACAACACTGCAAAAATGTATTTATAGAAATGGCGAGGAAATCCTGTATAGGTGACCAGAATCGCCAGTTAATATTTTCAAAAAATCTGTACCAATGTAGCTATTTTCTTAATTTATATTGTAACTGTATTTTGGTTGAGACTAGTGTTATTTGGAGTTGATATATTGAAAGTTCCACTATATTTTTTTTAAAGCAAATAGTCTTACCTTAGATGTCTACGAATTGAACTGGTTTTTGATTCTTCTGAAACAAAAAATCGTATCTTAAAACTTTTCGTCTCACTTTTTATATAATATTATCCATATTTTATAAAATAATATCTGTATAATAAGGATTAAATTGAGTACATGTAGATTTTTATTTAAAAAAATAAATATTTTTTTAAAACTACAATAGTTGTTTTTTTTTCTAAGAATGTTAAGACGAATTTGACTGGACTATTAAATTTTCCTATTTAATAATAAAGTGTATGGAAGGAAAAATGGTTAATAAGGGAAGGAAAAATGGTTAAAACGGAAAGGAAAAATGCAAATTTAAAAGTAATTTTATTTACAAAAAAATATACAAAATTAAAAAAAAAGTGTAAAAAATAATTTAACTGGACTATTAAATTTTCCTAGTCAATAATAAAGGGTAAGGAAGGAAAAATTGTTAAAAAAATGCAAATTTTATGAATTTAAAATAAGTTTATTTACAAAAAATAAATAAAATGTTTAGAAAAAAATATAAATAATAATTTTGCATCGGTGAAAATTGTTTTTAATCATTGTCGCTGTTTATCAACATACGAAGGAACCCTGTACAAATCCTCGTTGATTCCATAAAGACTTGGGGTAGCTGCACAATCGACATTAAACCACCAATCGCAAACTCTAGCGTATTGGTTGAAAACTGTACCGTTGGGGCACAAAAAACTGTATTTTTGACCGTTAGGGAGGCACCAGTGCCAAACCTGCGAAAATAAAATACTTTTTTATAATTTAATCCCTAATAGATCGATCCAGGCTGACTGAATTGACAGGGTTGAGGATGGGTATCCGTTTTGCACGTGTCGAAATGCCACAAATAGAAAATTCAGGAAGGGGAAGGAAAAAACATCGTTGAACGGAAATAATAACTACATTTTCCCTTCCCCTTCTTAAAAAATATCCAATCATTTACATTTAATATATAAAATAACGGAATTAATTTTTTTTAAATAGTTTTCCATACAATACTTAATGGTTTTACTTTTTTTTTGGAATTATTTTTCTGGAATTTCTGGATAATCTTCAAAATAAGACTAAGATACAAATAAAAAAAATTTACTTGACACTGGGCTTCAGGATCGCTGTAATAGCCTGGTAATTTTTGGTCACATCTGAAAGTAAGTCCTTGGGGTATATCGTGGTATATGGGATAGTCTTGTCCTGGAATGTAACCATCTATTTGCTGAAAAAGAAAGGATCAGAATTAACAATTTTTTTAAAAAATGAATAGAGGTTCAGCAACGACATGTTGGACCACAACCAGTCCTTGGAACCACAAAGAAAGTGGTCCAAGGACAAATACAAAAAAGTTAAACAAAAATTGTAATTAATGACTATACAGTGTGGGCAGAAAAAAAGGAGTACATTTTTTAATTGAAAATATTTTTTTTGTTTTTTGGGCGATTTATTTTCTTTTTGCAGGGATAATAACCTAACATGTCCTCAACATGACTGTAAATTTGGAAGCAAAAGTAATGTACAGGGTCGGACTTATAAAAAAAAGTCTTAGCTAAAATTGTACTAATACGCTTTTTTTTCACTATCCAGAACACTTCAGTAAAAAGGAAATTTTCCGAAGTTACCGGATTCGCGAAATACCATTTTTTTATTAAATAACATTTTAACAAATAACACATTTACGAAAACAGTTTAGTAAGTTTAAAACTTAAAGTAAAATATTATGAATGTGACCACCATTATTTAATAAAAAAATGGTATTTCGCGAATCCGGTAATTTCGGAAAATTTCCTTTTTACCGAAGTGTTTAGTTTATCTACCGAAAAAGTGTATTAGTACAATTTTAGCTAAGACAGTTTTCATTTGGAACGAGCTCAAATGCACCGTTATATAATTTTTTTTATAAGTCCGACCCTGTACATTGCTTTTGCTTCCAAATTTACAGTCATGTTGAGGACAAGTTAGGTTATTAGCCCTGCAAAAAGAAAATAAATCGCCCAAAAAACAAAAAAAAATATTGTCAATTAAAAAATGTACTCAAGGAGGCAAACCATTTCCGGGGAGACGTAACGTGGCAGATCTATATCGTCAACTCTACGATACAAGCATCACTGGGTACCCATTAAACTATTTTTTAAATATTCCCAAGTGGGCCAAAACAATAAAAAATGTATTACATAAAATATAAAATGTAAATTTAAATTGAATAATGTTAAGAGTTGCTGTCGAAAGATGCATTCCGAAATATTTCAATACAACAACTAGGTCGTGGATTTTTATGTATGCTTTTCCCAGAGTTGGTGCGACAATTAGATCCACTTATCCACCTATCTTAACTTTTACATTTTTTTTTAATTATAATGAGTTTTATTGTAATAATTCACGATTGAAATTGCTGATATTTTTTTCATGCGAACTTTACTACAAATATTACATATTGTTTACTCAAAAGGACCATACCTTTTGAGCTGGTTAGTTTTGGAAACCAGTAGCGTCACTAAGGTCGAAATAAATTTTACCTAACGATAAAATGTATCACACATTTTTATAGAAACTTTTCATAAAATTATTGATTAGAATCAAATTGGCAGAGATCCGGACCTACATCAAATATATCTCGGTGAATTTTTTGCGAAATATTGCAAAATAATCAAAGCAATCTTCGAATTTTTTTTTTCGGAAAATTAGGTCGATCAACCAAGTGTAAATCCTTTTTTTATCTACATCAGAAAACGGTAAATATGTAACAATAGTTTAGCAATGGTCAGAGATCGAAATCGGATGTTAGCTTTATTCGTCTTTTGTTTCCTGTGTTGTTGGATGACACTTGTATAACATCCGGACTGTCGATCCCCGTCCAATGGCGTAGAATATACATTTTATTTATAATGTATATATGAGTAAATTGAAAATATCCACCTGGTTAATTTTTATTTTTCAGTGGAAATGGTAAAAAAAAGTGTACCGAAAGTTATAAAAAGTGTATCGAAAGTTAGAAAGGTTGATCATACCAGTGCATACTGCTATAAAATCTTTTCAACTCTGGAAATATTTCATTTGATGAAGGTTTCAAATTGATCAAACTGCTCGGCACACTTTTACACTCTACATTTCTATACACTTTTACAAAAAAACAGCTAATGGCATAAACAGACCTATAGAATTATTCATCTGAGCACCCCAATTGAGATAGCAGCCGTGATTTTCTGATTACGTAGTTCTCAGACTGTTAATACAGAAGGAAAGTGTATTGAAAGAGGATGGAAGGTTCGAAAAACAGTCGGCAAAAGCATTTTTCAGCACACTCTACTCTAAAATCTGTAAATATTGAAAAAAAGTGTATCGAAAGATGATGAAAAGTGCCAACAACAGTCGGCAAGAGCATTTTTAAGTGCATACTACTCTAAAATCTGTAAATATTGAAAAAAGTGTATCGAAAGATGATGAAAAGTGCCAAAAACAGTAGGCAAAAACATTTTTCAGCACACTCTACTCTGAAATCTACAAATATTGAAGAAAAGTGTATCAAAAGATGATGGAAAGTTCCAAAAACAGTCGGAAAAAGTATTTTTCAGCACACTCTACTCTAAAATCTGTAAATATTGAAAAAAAGTGTATCGAAAGATGATGAAAAGTGCCAACAACAGTCGGCAAGAGCATTTTTAAGTGCATACTACTCTAAAATCTGTAAATATTGAAAAAAGTGTATCGAAAGATGATGAAAAGTGCCAAAAACAGTCGGCAAGAGCATTTTTAAGTGCATACTACTCTAAAATCTGTAAATATTGAAAAAAAGTGTATCGAAAGATGATGGAAAGTTCCAAAAACAGTCGGCAAAAGCATTTTTCAGCACACTCTACTCTAAAATCTGTAAATATTGAAAAAAAGTGTATCGAAAGATGATGAAAAGTGCCAACAACAGTCGGCAAGAGCATTTTTAAGTGCATACTACTCTAAAATCTGTAAATATTGAAAAAAGTGTATCGAAAGATGATGAAAAGTGCCAAAAACAGTCGGCAAGAGCATTTTTAAGTGCATACTACTCTAAAATCTGTAAATATTGAAAAAAAGTGTATCGAAAGATGATGGAAAGTTCCAAAAACAGTCGGAAAAAGTATTTTTCAGCACATACTACTATAAAATCGATAAACATTGGATTGATGTGTACCTAAAGTTAGAAAAACAGTCCTTGAAAATGCTTTTTAGTACTAAACGTAACAATTTCACTACTTAACACTATTTCCTACATTTTTATATGTAAAACTGCTAAACCGATTACTTTAAATATTTTTTTTCTAGTTTGGAAATTATTGTTTGAATGAAAAAACATGTTATCTCCTAGATACTTTTAATAATACATTTCTATTGACCTTATTTCAAATGTATGTAAAACGATTTCAATTTCCACTTAAAAATAACGCCCAATCGATGTAAACTTACTGTATATACAAATTCCGTCAGTAATCCACAAAAAATAGCGACGAACACATGTTTTTTCAAATCCAAATTACACATGACGAACTTTCGTTTTTTTTTAACGTACTGTATTCGTAAGAAAAAAGAACAATACAATGAAATCTCAAGTCGCATCTTCTTCATTTTATACATGCTGTTAAAATCAAATAATGCAATCAATTCTCAACGTGTTCCTAATGAACCGAGGGATAGAAGAAGAGAAGTGGAAGATTTTATAATTCTGTAACGTCCCAAATACATAATAGAAACGATACATGACATCATTATTTTGAATACAAACTTTTCGTTAACTAATTTTCATCATCTGATGCAAGAAAAAACAAATTCAACATTTGTTGAAAAAGAAACAACTACTTCTTATACTATAAATCAGTAGTTAAGTGGCCCAGGAAGAAGAAGAAGAAAAGCCGAGGGCAGAGAGGTACGCAAGGGAGGTGATATCCAGGCTAATAGATCTAACAAAAATAATAATAGATATCGAGCTCTAAAAATAGGGATGACCGCAATATACTCTAACTAAAGTCAGTGTGATGACCATAAAATAAAGCAATGTTGTCGGATATATTCTCTAAAATTGTTAGGCTCGCAACACAAATGTTCCTCTTACTTCAGTAAACTGTTAGTTCGTGAAGTTATAAGAAAGCTAGTTTGGAAATATTTTTAAAAAAATACATAATGTAAATTTATCAGTAAACATTAAAATAAGTCGCTTGAAATTACTGAAAAAAGAAAAATTAATTAAAACCACTTTTTATATGTTACTATATTTAAGAAAATTTTGAAGAGTTGGCAACGTAGTTGCACGTGCAGGCAAGACTTCGAAACAACCAATCATCAACTGCAGTATTCATCGCAATATAACGAAATAACCGAAGTATACTTCGTTTGACGTTTTTGGCAGAAAAAATTCTACGGTCATGAGGGTGTTCGGGGGGGTTGTGTTGTGGTTCGGCTTATAATCCATTAGTATCATTCAGTGTCGGGTGTGAATTTTGTTTTAAAGAAATATTTAATATAATATCTATTTCTTGGTTGAGTGGGTTTAGTGAATTGTTATAGGTATTTATAGGAAAGTGTAGGTGATCTAGTGTAGAAAGGTATCATTAATATAAAACCTTTTTGATGGTGTAGTGGTTAGGTCGCGTCAGTGAATTGATATTAATATAATATTCATTTGTTCGTAGACGTTAGAGTAAGTTTTATAATATAATTAATTAGAATGGCATTTTGGAGACCATTTGAAACAACAGTCCAAGACGATGCGCGGGATTATTGAATTGTGGATTTAAATATAAGAAGTTAGATAATCGAATGGTAATAATGGAGTCTCGGCGTATCGCTGAACTTAGACAGGAGTATTTGCGCAAAACAAAAGGGTACCGTGATTCAAATAGAACTATAATTTATTTAGACGAAACTTGGTTTGAGACGCATGATGTTGTCAAGTGTTTATTCATTTATTTGTTATTCAAACAATCCTTACGGTTTTATTACATGAATAAATATATAAAATCAAATACATTTTAACTTAATATGTAAGAAAATAGTAGTAATGGTAATTATATTATAATTAAAACTGTATGAGGATATACACCCACCTTTAAAATATGGCTGGGTTGACGATACAAAAAACTGTTCTTTATATACTCCGTGTTCTAGAGGAAAGCGCTTTATTATTGTATTACAAATTTTATGAATTTTGTATGCAGGTTAATTTTTTTCATTCAAATTGATATAGTAGATTAACATTATTTCACAATATTCGAATTTATTAAAAATTTATATGCACGCCACTGGGCGGCTTTTCCCTTGAAAGGGATTAAAAATATGGGTCATCACATTAACTTTGGAAGAACTGTACCTCTTGTTGAGTCCGCATCCTATCATCAACACCAATCATCATTAAAATTTCAATTCTCTCACTTTCAGTTTTTGTTATTAGGTAGTCAAAGATAGATAATTATTTTAAAAAATTATATATTAGAATCAATAATGGACCTATTACTGTTTGTTATCGAGAACGTCTCTTGCTTACTGGGCTACCTTCAACTTTTTTTGTATAAATAGGAACTTTTTCCTTCAAAATAAAAACTAAATAATTCGCAAATTTAATTTTTTTTTTTTAAATGGATCATTTTCAATTATAGAACACGAAGCTCTCATGGCTAAGATGCCAATTTTTTAAATAATCCTCATATTCACATCGTAGTTTATGGTTACAGTGGTTGTAAATTAAAATAAAATTGACAACTACCTGTCGAGGGCTTAAACAATGGCTATAATTAAAATAAAATTGTAAGATATCAATAAATATCTACGTGAAAGCTGAAATTATAGATATTAAATTTCCAGGCGATATAGAATCTAATCAAATATTTTAAAGTAAGTTCTTCACACACTTTGGTGAGAATACGTGTGTTAATTTCAATCTTGAAACTATGTTAATACATCTCTCAACAAAGTTACAACTTGGAATTGTTTATTGATTTAAACAATGCTTCATTACAACTAGATAATTTCGTATGTTTTAAACGTCCTTCGAAGATTTTGTATTAAAAGAGAATTGGTTAATAAACCGATCTTTGAAAATGTTTTGAAAAATAAATTGTGTCAAAAAAAAATTATTTACGTAAATTTTTAAACTTACCTTTGTATCTGCACTTAAAAACTTCAGTCATAGAATGAAAACATTTTTTTACGCGAGCACTCTGTTGTATCTACGACCGAGATCGTTTTTTTTCTTTCTTAAGGCAGTTTCGTTTAGTTTTAAGAATTTTTTTTGTTAAAAAACAAAATTTGGAAATTTATAAAACTTTTTATAATGTACCGGGTGTCCCAATAAAAATGGCGTTTGGTCATATGTCAGAAATCGTTTATAGTAAATTAGAGGGAAAACAATTTTGGAAATTGTTTTTAAGTCCACAGCAAAAAATCTCAATACCTGGCTTAGAATATTTTCTTTTTATTCTTTAATTCCTACATCATTTGTATTAGACTTACTAAAAACGGAGAAAAATTTGAAGATTTTATCATATTTCTGGAGGAAATTAATAAATGTTTAGTTGTTTAGAGATCGGAAGATATAAAGTAACATTGTTCATAAGAAAATGCCAAATTTGACTTATTTTTATTCAGTAGATACATTTTAATTAAAATTCCATATTTCAACAATGTTTATATCAACAAAATTTTCATTGAAATCTAGATTATGTAATGATTTAGTGAATGATCGTCTCATGCAACAATTACTACATAAAAAAAATTTAGCAATCTATGAGACAATAAGTTGTTTTCAACCAAAAGTGGTGTTGCAAAAAAAATTTGATTTTTTTCATTTCACATCAAATTCATTCAAATTATTAGCAAAAATGTTATCATGGCACATTTGGTCCTATCGCAAAATAAATAATCCACCCTTCGTCCCAATAGTTTTGAATTACCCTGTATAGAGAGTTGATACTTACAAAGACTTTTCAACGACAGTGCCTTAATGCTTGGAAATATGACCTTAAAATTCATTCCTGTATGTAAAATGTTCCCCTGAATCGATTGGTGAAGACTAGAACGTTCTATCTCCCGAATTAGTTGAATTATGAGTATTTTTGGTTTGAAAAAGTGGGTTTTCGAAAATTTCATTACGTTATTTGAAGGCGAAAAAATAATTTTATTCAAAAACAGACTGTGCCAGTCAATTTTTCGTCCCAAAAAACCCCTGGTAACCAATTTATAGCCAATTTCAAGTCGCAAAATTTTTTTTTTTGTAGAAAATTTTGAAGCAAGGGGTAGGTATGGAAATATTTCACGATTTAATTTGCTCTCTGCTATCTCCCTTAATGCTTCGAAATATGAACTCAAAATTCATTTCTATATGTAAAATGTTCCCCTGAATCGAATGGCGAAGACTAGAACGTTCTATCTTTACAATTAGTCGAGTTATGGATACATAAAATTTCAGAAATTGGATTTTCACGATTTAATTTGCTCTCTGCTATCTCCCTTAATACTTGGAAATATGAACTTAAAATGTATTCTTGTATGTAAAATGTACCTCTGAGTCGATTGGTGAAGACTAGAACGTTCTATCTCTCTAAATAGCCGAGTTATGGATATATAAAGTTTAAGATATTGGATTTTCGAATATTTTCACTATTTAATTTGCTCTCTGCTATCTCCCAATATAAACTCAGAATTCATTTCTGTATGTAAAATTTAACCCTTAGTCGACTAGAACGTTCTATCTCCCCAATTAGTTGAGTTATGAGTATTTTTGGTTTGAAAAAGTGGATTTTCGAATATTTCATTACGTTATTTGAAGGCGAAAAAATAATTTTATTCAAAAGCAGTCAATTTTTCAGTGCTCAGAACTCTGGGGGGATAAAAACACCCTACGACTTCAAAATTTAAAAAAAAACTGCTGTTTCAAACACGTCATTTTTGCAATTTTTTTGCTTCAATCTGCTTCTCAGAATTTTGCCACCAATATTTATTACAGATCAAGTTTTCGATGATACCGATAATGCAGGATTAGTAAAAGTCAAAATTTTGACAATATTCTGACATTTATACTTATACACATTTTTTAAAAAGTTTATGGTATTTTTAAACAATTTATTTATCAACGATGATAATATTTATGGTACTAGATGATAAATTTCGATGCATTTATATGGATTAAAACCGTAAGTACCATAATTGATAATAATAATAATAAAATTGTAGTGACGTAAATTCCAGTCTTTCATTCTGAGTTAATTTTTTTTTCAATTTTCTAGCGTACTAGTGGTGATACTCAGTTTAAGCCAGCTTTTAATATTCCCTAGTTTAGGAGACTTAATTTCAAAGCGGATTAATTTCAATAACGTGGAAGATTTTAACGATATAGTAGAATTGAGTGATTCCAATAAAAATTATGGTAAAACTGAGGATGCAACTGTGGCATTCAAAGAAAAATTCCAAGCGTTTGAAAGTAGGAACGTTTGGCCTTCGTCGAGAGTAAAAACTGACGTTAGAAACGTTCAAGATCAACCTACAGTTATACAAAATAAGAAAAGTTATAATAAGCATAGTAGTAGTCGTTTTGGTATGAGAGGACCTTCGAAGGGGTATTTTTTTATTAAAAAAAGACAAAGACAAAGTAAAAAGCAGACGAAACATAAAAGATTTGAAAACGGATTAACAGTAGAAGAGACAGAAGAATGCGAAGCAAATAATAGAGGTAAATTATTTCTCTATAATCAATTTTTATATTTAAAAAAAATATTTATTGTTTAAGATCCTGAAATGTCGAACTGTAAGGAATTGTTTAGTATTTTCGAAGAAATTCCACGTATTCATGAAATGGTAAAAGAGCTGCTAGAGAAGAAAACATCGAAGAGAATGAACGACACGTGGAAATCGATAAAATTAGTTATAATGAACGATCCGAAATATTCCGATAACGATTTTTTAGAAAAATTGGAAACCAAACGTTGTTTTCAAAATTTCGTAAAAAGTCAAAGAAAAAAGCGACATTCTACGTATATAAACCTAAAAAATCAAAAGAAAAAGATCAACACAAATTTGGCCAAGAGGAATACCGAAGAAGATCCCAGGTTTAACAGTATCGTCAACTTCATTATTAAAAATAAAATATTTTCAGATAAATATACGTATGTGCCTATAATTTTTGCTAAAGTAGAACATTCAAATCATACGACTGAATATTTCACAAACTGTTCTAAAATAGCGGAAATAACAACAAGAAATAGTGTAATTGAAACCACCACCAATTTAAACAATTCCCCAAATTCTATTACAAGTAGTAACGTTACAAAAAACAATGAAGTAAGTGATTTTTTTTAAATTCAACCCGTTTGGATTCTTCTTTAATTTTTTTTTCATTTCAGCCAAACTCATCAACCCATGCTAACCAAATTATTCCTGTGGAATTAAAAGAAAAATATTCGGTACGACTAAAATTAGAGCTACCTGAAGAAGATACGTTGCTGGAAGACTACGATGCTGCATCTTCAGAATCTCAAATGAGTCAATCTTCAAATATCGTCGAATATCAAAGGCAAACTTCTGATGCGACAAATCAGCCGTCCAATAACCGGTTGAAGAAGAATATAACCAAACCAAATATTCCAACAACTGAGGTACCGAAAGAAAAAAAGGTTCTAAAAATGAACGCTGACAATCAGGAAGATGCAAACAGCATCGAAGAAGAACCCATTACACTGGGTCTAACTTATTCAGATTTTCAAAACTTCAATAATCAAAATATATCCACCACAAGAACCAATTCCAATGTTACTTTAAATACTTGCAAAACTACTAATAATATTTCCGAAAATAATGAACATATTAATAGACCTTCATCACTTCCTATTGGAGTTTCTGAAAGTATAACTGTTCCATCTAGTAACATCATTGGAAACTATGAAAGCACAAATGTCACTAATCAAAATAATCTAGCTCTTAGTACTATGAGCGAAGGTATTGGTTCTAATACACCCACTGGATGCAGTAGAGCCAGTACTACCTTTGTTGGTACTGGTACAGGAAATATTCAAATGAATAATTTTGTTGAAAGTACTCAAAATATACTTGAATCTACAACTGAGACTATTAAAAGTTCTGTTGATGTTATTACTGAGATTGGTACTACTCAGAACATAGTTGAATCCACAGCTGAAACTAGTAAAAGTACCGTTAATGTCATTGCTGAAATTGGTACTACTAATTTACTAAATGAGAAGGTTACAGAAGCATCTGAAAATTCTGGTAATGATGATGGAAGTAGCTTAGAAAATGAAGGTAAGTGGTACCAAAGCAGAAACACTGTGATCTAACCACATTTGTTTTATTTTATTTTTTGCAGGACTTCAAACCATTAATAATCCTGTCGGTACAACAAACATCTATGAAGAGAAAGATATGATTCCTGGAATTTTGATATATCCTTTAAACAAAAAGGAAAACAGTGTAAATATTGAGAAAAATAAACGGAATATTATAGAATCTGACTCCATGGAAGAAAATGATATAGAATATCCAGTTACAATAGAAGATATCAATGACGAGAATAATTTTAAAGTAAGTGTGATTATTAGGTATAGTTCTTGAATTTCTTTCTTGATAACTTTTTATTTTGCAGTATGTGAATTTCAATCCGTTTGTAAAGGAAAAGAAATCCGTATCTTCAGACTGTTCTGAAGAAACTGAAAGAATGTTGGATGTTTTAGAAAAATTACAGTTACCTGTAGAAGAGAACATAACAATAGCAAATGAAGACAACTATACTAGAGCGACTGGACCTCAAATTTACCATTTCAACGAAACAGATTCTCAAACTGAAAGCAAAGAATCCTCTTCCAGTCTGGAATCAAGTACGCTTACTAATACTGAACCTAATAATTTTACTTCATCAAAACCCACTGTATTAACTGAAGAACCAGTAAATGCTTATAAAAGTGCTGTTAAGACTAATGATAATATAGAAAAACAATTTTTTCCGGTAAATAATAAAAGTACAAGTGATACTGCAGCTGGTAACTTATTATTAAACCAAAATTTTATCAGTTCTCCAACAAATACAAGTTTGACACTCCAAGGAGTTACATCATTGAACAATTTAGATTTACTGGACTGCAATGCAACTTTATCAGACTCTACAAATGCACCAGTGACAAATAGAATGGCTGTTAATATTGGAAATGTAACTAGTATCATTAAATTGGAAGGATTTGGTACTAGTAGTGAAGCTGGAACAGTGTTGACAACTGAAAGAACGACATTAACTACGATACCAACTAGTACAGCTGTAAGCAGTATACCAGAAAGTTTTGTTAATTCAATGGGAACAGTAAGTACGACTACTTCTTGCCCGAAAAGTAAATCAGACAACGTTAAAATGGAATCGTTAGCACAAGATTTACAATTAGTAAACGAGATTCAAAGAATATTGGATGGAGTGTACAGAAAACAGTCGAGGAGTAAGAGAGACATTTTGGATTCGTCTTATTACCAAAGTAATGTTACGGAATACAGTCCAGATAGCGAATTTAATTCAGAAATTAGTGGGCTTGGAAAGATGTTACAATTCAAGGGCAATGGTCTTAGAAGAAAGAGAAGGGTTGGAAAAAATAGGAAGAAAAAGAGGAAGCGTACGCATTTTATAGGAACTGAATCGAGTAGGCGTTTTTTAGGCCAAAGTATGCAAAATTATACGTAAATGTTCTACCGCAAAATAGAAATAACTATCAAGTTCAACGTTATAATGGGGCGGACAGCTGGTCGAAAAGGGAATTTACGACAAAACTTTATGATTTCTCTTGGCCACCAGTACATAATACTAGAAGAAAAAATAAAGATTGGAGAAAAATGTTTACGAAAAGTTTGAAAGAAACAACAACGCAATCTACAGAATATGTAGAAGAAACTGGTAAGATATACCTTCACCACATTCCTCATCTTCCTTAATTTAAATGTCAACCTTTTTAATAAAACCTTCTAGAATCTACCACACATTTAGTGGAAAACCCCCAGTCTCAAGCCAGTACCAATGAAGACATGCTCGAGTCTAATTTAACTGAAAATAGTGAGTCAAGTATTCAAACTGCCCCTACTGAACACACTCCACAAATCGACGAATATACTTTCAAGGCTGATACTCCTGAATACATCTCCTCGGACCATTATTCATCTGAATTTTCAAATGAAACTAGTGAGTATTTTCAGGATACACGTAAAACTTCATTTACCTAACTATGCCGTTTTAGAATCTACAAAAATGTATGATTTTTCTTGGCCACCAGTACACAATACTAGAAGAAAAAATAAAGATTGGAGAAAAATGTTTACAAAAAGTTTGAAAGAAACAACGGAACAATCTACAGAATATGTAGAAGAAACTGGTAAGATATACCTTCACCACATTTCTCTTCTTTCTAAATTTCAATGTCAATAAAATTTAATAAAACCTTATAGCTAGTACTAATGAAGACGTACTCGAGTCTGGTTCCACTGAAAGTCTTGAATCAAGTAATCAACCTGAATACACTCCACAAACCGACAATTTTACTTCCAATGCTGATACTGCGGAATATACTATTCCAATTTTCACTACATCTGCTCCTCTATCAATTTTTACTTTATTCAGCGAAGAGCCAGTAAGTAATAAAGATGTTATTATTACTGGAGTGGTTGAAATAGAAGACTTTATTTCTAATACAAATGCAACGATTATCGATGGGGTAACGATAGATGAAGAGCTAAATAATATTCAACAAATAATAAGTGATGAGCTATCAACAGACAAAGAAGAATTTCCTATTAACGAAGATTTACTTTTAACTGAAACAGTAATTGATACAGGTGAAGTAACTGTTGATTATGCTTTGAATATAAACCAAGCAATAACTTTAAACGATGAAATAACCATTAGAGATGAAGAAAAAGAAGAAGATATTAGAAGGAAGCAACTTTTTTTAAAAGCGGATGAATTATTAAAGGATGTTACAACTGAGACTGTGGGAGAATTTCCACATAAAGTAATTAATAATACTACAGGTAAGTTGGTAGTTTTAGTTCGTTAACGTGCTAAAAATTCGTTGTTACAGAAGAGTTTGTGAAAGTTGACGAAGAAATCGATTATGTGGAAATAGAAACGTTGGAGGCAACTACGATTAGTTCTACTGAAGAAGAAACAAAGGAGTATGTGAAGCACAGAAAAAGCACCAAAACTGGTAAAAATGGATATAAAGAGCAAGGTTTGTTTTTTTTTAAAATGTTTGTCCTATTTCTCAAAGTTCTAAGTAGGTAGTTGATAATTTATGCCTGGATAAATTTTTTTAATAACATTAATAAAGTAATTTCTAGAAAACACCACAATACTAACAGAGAAAGAAAAGGAAGAAGATTCAAGATTAAAAGAAGGAAGCATAGAAACGGCAAAAAGTCCAGAAAGCGGCTTAACATCTCGCGAAATGATAAAACCAACAAAGCGTAAGTGGATTCTTCGTATTGAATAGATGAGGCTTTTACTTGATGAAGATTCATTCTTCGTTTTTAAATGTATTACGTATATTTTTTAATAAAAGAATGTTCTCTTCCAGAATGGGAAGTCCATACCATCGAAGAAGGAAAAGTTTTGGAAACTTCTCTAACAGAATTTACTACTGAGCTGCTAGAGCCTGAAAAAATTACGGAAATTATTCCTAGCTTTACTAAAAAACATACAGAAGCAGTTGCCACTAATGGTAAAGCTTCAGAAGAAGAATTGTTGACGAATGTTTCAATTTCTAAAACTACGGAGCCGATAGAGCCTGAAGAAGATGCAGAAATTATTCCTAGGTTTACTAAAAAACATGAAGAAGCAGCTACCACCACTGGTAAGAGTTTAGAAGAACAATTGTGGACGACAGAACCAGTTTCTACAACTACGGAGCTGATAGAGCCTGAAGAAGATGCAAAAATTATTCCTAGCTTTACTAAAAAATATAAAGAAGCAGCTACCTCCACTAGTAAAACTTCAGAAGAAGAATTGTTGACGAAAGAATCAATTCCTTCAACTCTGGAGCCGATAGAGCCTGAAGAAGATGCAAAAATTATTCCTAGCTTTACTAAAAAACATAAAGAAGCAGCTACCTCCACTAGTAAAACTTCAGAAGAAGAATTGTTGACGAAAAAATCGATTTCTATAGCTACGGAGCCGATAGAGCCTGAAGAAGATGCAGAAATGATCCCTAGGATTACTAAAAATCATAAAGAAGCAGCTATCACCACTGGTAAAACTTCAGAAGAAGAATTCTTGACGGAAGAATCGATTTCTACAACTCTGGAGCCGATAGAGCCTGAAGAAGATGTAAAAATTATTCCTAGCTTTACTAAAAAACATAAAGAAGCAGCTACCTCCACTAGTAAAACTTCAGAAGAAGAATTGTTGACGAAAGAATCAATTTCTACAACTACGGAGCCGATAGAGCCTGAAGAAGATGTAAAAATTATTCCTAGCTTTACTAAAAAACATAAAGAAGCAGCTACCACTACTGGTAAAACTTCAGAAGAAGAGTTGTTGACGAAAAAATCAATTTCTACTACTACGGAGCCGATAGAGCCTGAAGAAGATGCAAAAATTATTCCTAGCTTTACTAAAAAACATAAAGAAGTAGTTACCACCACTGGTAAAACTTCAGAAGAAGAATTGTTGACGAAAGAATCAATTTCTACTACTACGGAGCCGATAGAGCCTGAAGAAGATGCAAAATTTATTCCTAGCTTTACTAAAAAACATAAAGAAGCAGCTACCTCCACTAGTAAAACTTCAGAAGAAGAATTGTTGACGAAAGAATCAATTCCTTCAACTCCGGAACCGATAGAGCCTGAAGAAGATGCAAAAGTTATTCCTAGCTTTACTAAAAAACATAAAGAAGCAGCTACCTCCACTAGTAAAACTTCAGAAGAAGAATTGTTGACGAAAGAATCAATTCCTTCAACTCCGGAGCCGATAGAGCCTGAAGAAGATGCAAAAATTATTCCTAGCTTTACTAAAAATCATAAAGAAGCAGCTACCTCCACTAGTAAAACTTCAGAAGAAGAATTGTTTACGAAAGAATCAATTCTTTCAACTCCGGAGCCGATAGAGCCTGAAGAAGATGCAAAAATTATTCCTATCTTTACTAAAAACCATAAAGAAGCAGCTACCACTACTGGTAAAACTTCAGAAGAAGAATTGTTGACGAAAGAATCAATTTCTTCAACTACGGAGCTGATGGAGCCTGAAGAAGATGCGAAAATTATTCCTAGGTTTACTAAGAAACACAAAGAGGTAGTTACCAACACTCTTGAAGCTACAGAATTAGTAGAGACAACAGTGACCATAGCTACTTCTAATGAAGAAACCACGGAAATGTCAAAAGCATTATCTGAGACAACAGAAGTCGTTGAGACATCAGTGGAAACTACAGTCTTAACTATTAGACACGAGACAAGATTACCTGAAATGGAAGAAGCTACAGAAATGTCAGAAATAATATCTGAGTCCACCGAAGTCGTTGAAACATCAGTGGAAACTACAGTCTTAACTACAGAACACCAGACAAGATTTCCTGAAACCGAAGAAGCTACAGAAATGTCAGAAAGAATATCTGAATCAACAGAAGTCGTTGAGACATCAGTGGGAACTACAGTCTTAACTATTAGACACGAGACAAGATTACCTGAAACCGAAGAAGCTACAGAAATGTCAGAAATAATATCTGAGTCCACCGAAGTCGTTGAGACATCAGTGGGAACTACAGTCTTAACTAAAGAACACGAGACAAGATTTCCTGAAACTGAAGAAGCTACAGAAATGCCAGAAAGAATATCTGAATCAACAAAAGTCGTTGAGACATCAGTGGGAACTACAGTCTTAACTAAAGAACACGAGACAAGATTACCTGAAATGGAAGAAGCTACAGAAATGTCAGAAATAATATCTGAGTCCACCGAAGTCGTTGAGACATCAGTGGGAACTACAGTCTTAACTAAAGAACACGAGACAAGATTTCCTGAAACTGAAGAAGCTACAGAAATGCCAGAAAGAATATCTGAATCAACAAAAGTCGTTGAGACATCAGTGGGAACTACAGTCTTAACTAAAGAACACGAGACAAGATTTCCTGAAACTGAAGAAGCTACAGAAATGTCAGAAAGAATATCTGAATCAACAGAAGTCGTTGAGACATCAGTGGGAACTACAGTCTTAACTATTAGACACGAGACAAGATTACCTGAAACCGAAGAAGCTACAGAAATGTCAGAAATAATATCTGAGTCCACCGAAGTCGTTGAGACATCAGTGGGAACTACAGTCTTAACTAAAGAACACGAGACAAGATTTCCTGAAACTGAAGAAGCTACAGAAATGTCAGAAAGAATATCTGAATCAACAGAAGTCGTTGAGACATCAGTGGGAACTACAGTCTTAACTAAAGAACACGAGACAAGATTACCTGAAACCGAAGAAGCTACAGAAATGTCAGAAATAATATCTGAGTCCACCGAAGTCGTTGAGACATCAGTGGGAACTACAGTCTTAACTAAAGAACACGAGACAAGATTTCCTGAAACTGAAGAAGCTACAGAAATGCCAGAAAGAATATCTGAATCAACAAAAGTCGTTGAGACATCAGTGGGAACTACAGTCTTAACTAAAGAACACGAGACAAGATTACCTGAAATGGAAGAAGCTACAGAAATGTCAGAAATAATATCTGAGTCCACCGAAGTCGTTGAGACATTAGTGGAAACTACAGTCTTAACTAAAGAACACGAGACAAGATTTCCTGAAACTGAAGAAGCTACAGAAATGTCAGAAAGAATATCTGAATCAACAGAAGTCGTTGAGACATCAGTGGGAACTACAGTCTTAACTACAGAACACGTGACAAGATTTCCTGGAACCGAAGAAGCCTCTACAGAAGAACACGATCTAATAATAGTTCCCGAAGAAGATGAAACATTGATTCCAAGATTTTCTAAAAAGCACAAAGAAATGGCAGCTAGCACTGCAGAAACTTCAGCAGAAGGCATGCCAACTAAGCAATTGAATAAAATAGAAGAAATTACAATTGAACCGCTAGCGCCTGAAGAAGATGCAAAAATTATTCCTAGGTTTACTAAAAAACATAAAGAAGCAGCTACCTCCACTGGTAAGACTTCAGAAGAAGAATTGTTGACAAAAGAATCAATTTCCACAACTACGGAGCTGATGGAACATGAAGAAGATGCAAAAATTATTCCTAGCTTTACTAAAAAACATAAAGAAGCAGCTACCTCCACTGGTAAGACTTCAGAAGAAGAATTGTTGACAAAAGAGTCAATTTCCACAACTACGGAGCCGATAGAGCCTGAAGAAGATGCAAAAATTATTCCTAGCTTTACTAAAAAACATACAGAAGCAGTTGCCACCACTGGTAAAACTTCTGAAGAAGAATTGTTGACGAAAGAATCAATTTCTACAACTACGGAGCCGATAGAGCCTGAAGAAGCTGCAAAAATGATTCCTAGCTTTACTAAAAAACATGAAGAAGTAGCTGCCACCACTAGTAAGTCTTCAGAAGAAGAATTGTTGACGAAAGAATCTGCCCCTTCTCCAGAATGGTCAGAAAATGTATCAGAGTCAACAGAATTTTTGGAAACATCGGAAAAAGAGGAAACCACAATTAGCCTTTCTAAGAAACACACAGAAGTAGTTATCACCACAAAGGAAACTTCTAAAGAAAAAGAAAAGTTGAGTCCAACAGCATATGCTGCCAGTACTAGTATCATCACAAAATCTTTAAATGAAATCGAAAAATCTACTACTGGACCATCAGAGCCAGAAGAAGACGGTACTGTTGAAATGTCTACAGCTTCTACTGTTGGTACTACTGTCACCACACAAAAAATTAATTATATAGAAGAATTTACAACAGAACCATTAGAGCCAGAAAAAGAAGCAAATGGAATCTCTAGTTTTATTGAACACGTAGTAACCAAATCTAAATCATCAGAAATGGTAACGTTGGCGCAAACGTCAATATCCCCCACCACACAGAAATTTAGTAATGAAGAAGATGCAAAATTAATACCAAGCTTTTCTAAAAAATACAAGGAAGTACATACCAGCACTGTTGAAACTAAAGAATTCATGTCTACTGCATCTACTACTAGTACTAGTATCACCACACAGAAATCTAATGAAATAGAACTAACAACAGAAACATTAGAGCCTGAAGAAGTTGCTAGGACTACTCCACCCCTCACAAGCTCTATGGAATTAGTATCTGGTGATATAAGTAAAGAATCAGAAGGTGCTTCATTTGTAACAGAAATAATTGAATATAAATCTACTAAGAAATTTTCATCCGAAGAGGAAGAACAAGTACTGCCAACTAGCTCGGAAACTGAAGAGTTGCCTACAGAAGTAGCAACGGAAGAAAAAGAAACAATATCGAATACAGAAGAAAATGTGACTTTAAAAGAGATCAACGAAGAAGCTTCAGCACTAACTACGTCAGAAACCGTTTGGTTGAAACATTTTGAAAGTACTTTCGAACACGATGAAGATTGGGAAGAAGAAAGTACTGTACCTATTGCAGTACTATTAACGGAAGTTGAAAATCAAACCAGTGAGACTCAACAAGAGCTGACAGAGAAACAAGGCACCACAACTGATGCATTTAGTAGTACTATGAGTACTATATCCAAAAAAGTACCAGGTATGTATAAAAAGATTTTAGTGAATCACTTTTCTTGCTTCTATAACTTTTTTCTTCTTAGAAGAAACAAAAACAGAAAGAATTGATAAATTGACCGAAGAAATAGATGAAGATACTGAAGGACCACCAGTTTACCTGCCGATATTTAAAGAAGTTACTGCTACGACTTTAGTAGCTTATACTGATCCAAAAAATACCCGATACGAACCTAAAACAAAACAAAGTTTAACGGAAATTGTTGTCTGTAAAGAATGTGACGAACAAAGTGTCACAGCAACAAAACAAATTAACGAAACTGCTCATTCTATTCATGCTACTGCATTACCTCCGGGATATTCAACTAAGACAGAAGATAGTTTGGTAGTTTTGACAGTAGTAAAAGAAGTAACTCATAAGGAATTTCATAAATACACTCACCCACCTAATACTAGATATTCTGCTTCAACTACAGATGATATTACGAAGCTGCGCACTGGATTTTGGCAACTAAAAAATCTTAGCACTATTGAGGATAGAAGATTTCCAAGTATAAGTAGTGAAGAAATGACAGAAATTTATATTAATTCTTCGCGACAAAAATCTACAGCTGACATTCGATGTGAATTGTGTGAAGAGAATTCAACAGAAGCAAAGCTTCAGGAAAAAAATTGATTGTTAGCCTAGAAAAGAGGTTGAAGCTGACTTTCTTCTTTTTCTTTATTTCTCAATATTTCTATTCTTTAATAAAATACTAAATAGTATCATTGGTTTTCGTAGCTGCTGAAGAAAAAAGTAGTACTCGTAAAGGTAAGACAGAGGAACATACTGAAGTAACTACATATTCTACAGGATCTGATGGTATGGTGTCTAAAAAAACTCAAGTTTTTACGAAGGTGAATTATTTAAAATTTGTGAAAACTAAAAAATATAAAATAACAGGTTTGCAGGTGATTCATGAAGAAAAAGAAGAGGTAGCAACTGAAGAGCTTGAATCAAAATTATCTCGGACTCGGAAAACTACTAAAAGCACAACTCATTTAACTAAAAAGCACAAATCAGGATTACCTAAGACCCAAGGAACTATAGAAATGTTATCTGAAGTAACAGAATTCGAGGATACTACCGAAGAACTAACTGGAGAAGTTCAAACAAATTTGCCTGAAACTGCAAAACCCACAGAACCAATATTTACAACTAAAACAAAATTACATGAGTCTAAAGGAACTACAGATATGTCGGAGAGACTACCTGAGGTAACAAAAAACATTGAGACTTCAGGGACTACAGAACCTTTAACTGAAGAACACGAAACCAAATTACCAGAGGTCGAGGAAACTATTGAAATGCTGGAAAAATTGTCTGAGGTAACCGAAGTTGAGACATCAACGATCACTACCAAAGAGCATGAAACAAAACTATCTGAGACTGTAGAAACTACAGAAACATCGGAAAAGCTACCTCGGGTAACGAAATTCGTTGAATCATCAGCCTCAACTGAAGAAGTGGAAACGAAATTAACCGCGACTGAAGAAAATTCAGAAATTTCTGAGAAGTTTTCCGAAACAACAGAATTCGTAACAAAATCAAAGGCTGCAGAAGTTTCATCTCAAGAAATTACAACTACAGAAGAATGTTTACTATGCAATGTCGAAGAGACTGAAAGTCAAGAAGTTTTGTCTGAATTAACAGAATTGGTAACAACACCAGCACTGCCTACTGAAGAACGAGCCACAAGATTATCCAAGACACGAAGAAGCACTAAAATGTCTAAAACAACAGAAATTGTAGAAACTAAAGCTGCAGCAACTGAAGAACATAAAATCACATTGCCTAAAAGTGAAGAATTCACAGAAATACCTAAAAAGACATCGCTGGTCTCATCTTCAACTAAAAAGCACAAAACTAGAATACCTAAGACTGAAGGAACAACAAAAAGGTCGGAAAAGCTATCTAAGACATCAGTGGTTACAGCTACTGCAACTAAAAAGCACAAAACAAGATTTCCTGAAACTACAGAAATATCGGAAAAGCTATATGAGGTAACAGAAATCGTTGTAGCATCACCGACTACAGTTGCACCATCTGAAGAATATAAAACAAAGTTCCCAAAGACAAAGGATTTCACAAAACTGTCAACGACCACAACAGTTTCTACTGAAGAGAACGAATCAATAGTAGATAAGACTGAAAAGTATACAGAAATTTCAGAAGAAATATTAGAGACAAAAGAACTCGTTGAGACATCAACGGTTACAGCTACTCTAACTAATGAGCAAGAAACAAAATTATCTGAGACTGAAAAAACCACAAATAAGTCGAAAGAAACGTTGGAAACAACAGCCTCTACAGAAGAATTTGAAACAAACGTACTTGTGACCGAAGAGACTACAGAATCATCTGAGACAATAGAAATGGTTGAGACATCTGAAGTGCACGAAACAGAATTAGCTGAGTCTGAAGATGCTGTAGAAATAACAGAAAGGTTATCTGAGACATCACCGAATACAGCAGCCACAACTGGAGAACACGAAAACACATTTCATGAGAGTGAAGAAACCCCAGAAAATTTTTCTGAGACAACTGAAGTTATTGAGTCATCAGCGAATACAGCAGCTTCAATTGAAGAGCAAGAAACAAGATTTCCTGACACTGAAGAATCCACTGAAATAAAAGAAAGACATTCTAAAGTTACAGAATTCGATGAGACCTCATCGACAGAAGTTGTCTCAACTGAAGAACATGAAACAAGATTTCCCGATATTGTAGAAACTTCAGAAATAACAGAAAAGGTTTCTGTAGTAACCAAATTCGTTGAGACATCAAGAACTATAGTTACTTCAACTGAAAAGCATGAATTAAAACTACCTGTAACTGAAGAAACCACAGAGATATCAGAAATGCTGTCTGAGACAACTGAAGCTATTGAGTCACCAATGAATACAGCATCCTCAACTGAAGAACACGAAACAAGATTTCCAGAGACTCGAGAAACTGCAGAAATAACAAAAATATTGTCTAGGGCTACAGAATTAATTGGGACATCAGCGGTTACAACTGCTCTAACTGAAGAACAAGAAACAAAATTATCTGATATTGAAGAAACCACAAAAAAGTCAGAAGAAACGTCTGAGGTAACAGAAATCGTTGATAAAATGTTGGAAACAGCAGCTTCTACAGAAGAATTTGAAACAAACGTTGTTGAGACCGAAGAAACTACAGAATCATCTGAGACAATAGAAATGGTTGAGACATCTGAAGTGCACGAAACAGAATTAGCTGAGTCTGAAGAAACTCTAGAAATAACAGAAAGGTTTTCTGAGACAAATGAAGCTATTGAGTCAACAGCAGCCTCAACTGAAGAGCAAGAAACAAGATTTGCTGAGATTGAAGAAACCACAGAAATTACTGAAAACTTATCAGAGACTACTGAATTTTTTGAGACATCAGCGAGTAGAGCAGCATCTACTAAGATACATGAAACGAGATTTACTGAGACTGAAGAAGCTGCAGAAATAACAGAAATATTGTCTGAGGCTACAGAATTCATTGGGGTTACAACTGCTCTAACTGAAGAGCAAGAAACAAAATTATCTAAAACTGAAGAAACCACAAAAAAATCAGAAAAAACATCTGAGGTAACAGAAATCGTTGAGAAGATCTTGGAAACAGCAGCTTCTACAGAAGAATTTGAAACAAACGTTGTTGTGACTGAAGAGACTACAGAATCATATGAGACAATAGAAATGGTTAAGACATCTGAAGTGCACGAAACAGAATTAGCTGAGTCTGAAGAAACTCTAGAAATAACAGAAAGGTTATCTGAAACAAATGAAGCTATTGAGTCAACAGCAGCCTCAACTGAAGAGCAAGAAACAAGATTGGCTGAGATTGAAGAAACCACAGAAATGACTGAAAAGTTATCAGAGACTACTGAATTTGTTGAGACATCAGAGAGTAGAGCAGCATCAACTAAGGGACATGAAACGAGATTTACTGAGACTGAAGAAGCTGCAGAAATTACTGAGACAACTGGAGTAGTTGAGACATCAGAGAATACCTCAAAGACTGCAGCTGCTTCAAATGAAGTGCATGAAACAAGACTACATGAGACTGAAGAATCCACTGAAATAAAAGAAAGACATTCTAAAGTTACAGAATTCGTTGAGACCTCAGCGACAGAAGCTACATCAACAGAAGAATACGAAACAAAATTTCCTGAGAGTGGAGAAACTGCAGAAATAACAGAAATATTGTCTGAGGCTACAGAATTCATTGGGGTTACAGCTCCTCCAACTGAAGAGCAAGAAACCAAATTATCTAATACTGAAGAAACCACAAAAAAATCAGAAAAAACATCTGAGGTAACAGAATTCGTTAAGAAGATGTTGGAAACAGCAGCCTCAACAGAAGAATTTGAAACAAACGTTCTTGAGACTGAAGAGACTACAGAATCATCTGGGACAATAGCAGTGGTTGAGACATCTGAAATGCACGAAACAGAATTAGATAAGTCTGAAGAAGCTGTAGAAATGACAGAAAGGTTATCTGAGACAAATGAATATATTGAGGCATCAACGAATACAGAAGCCTCAACTGGAGAGCAAGAAACAAGATTGGCTGAGATTGAAGAAACTACAGAAATGACTGAAAAGTTCTCAGAGACTTCTGAATTTGTTCAGACATCATCGAGTAGAGCAGCATCTACTAAAGGACAAGAAACGAGATTTACTGAGACTGAAGAAGCTGCAGAAATGACTGAGACTACTGGAGTAGTTGAGACATCAGAGAATACCTCAGAGACTGCAGTGGCTTCAAATGAAGAGCATGAAACAAGACTACATGAGACTGAAGAATCCACTGAAATAAAAGAAAGACATTCTAAAGTTACAGAATTCGTTGAGACCTCAGCGACAGAAGCTACATCAACAGAAGAATACGAAACAAAATTTCCTGAGACTGGAGAAACTGCAGAAATAACAGAAATATTGTCTGAAGCTACAGACCTCATTGTGACATCATCGGATACAACTGCTCTAGCTGAAGAGCAAGAAACAAAATTATCTAATACTGAAGAAACCACAAAAAAATCAGAAAAAACATCTGAGGTAACAGAAATCGTTGAGAAAATGTTGGAAACAGCAGCTTCTACAGAAGAATTTGAAACAAACATTGTTGAGACTGAAGAGACTACAGAATCATCTGAGACAATAGAAATGGTTGAGACATCTGAAGTACATGAAACAGAACTTGCTGAGTCTGAAGAAACTCTAGAAGTAACAGAAAAGTTATCTGAGACAAATGAAGCTATTGAGTCAACAGCAGCCTCAACTGAAGAGCAAGAAACAAGATTTGCTGAGATTGAAGAGACCACAGAAATGACTAAAAAGTTATCAGAGACTACTGAATTTGTTGCGAGTAGATCAGTATCTACTAAAGGACAAGAAACGAGATTTCCTAAGACTGAAGAAACTGCAGAAATAACAGAATTTGTGACAAAATCAGAATCTACAGTAGTTTCTGATGAAGCGACATCTGTAGAAGAATGTATACTATGCAATACCGAAAAAATTATAACGGAGTCTCGAGATTTTAAGACTGGATTGACTCATTCAAGTTTATTAACAATAGGTACGTACAAAAGACAACTCTTTTGAATTTTCTCAAATTTCTCAACAATTTATTAAAAGTTATCAAAGTAATATTTATAGGTCTTGTAGTTTAGTACAAAATATCCAATCCCCCTCATAAAACGGTTCTTAAGTTACGCACCTGTTTTTTCCGGTAAAAAATTTACGAAGCTACCTTTAATGTCATAATTAGTTGTCACCATCAATGTTGTCATAATTTTCAAATATTATGAGTACCAAACATAAAAAATCATCCAACACAAAAGAAAAGACCGTAGAATGTGAAGAATGTGGAGAAAAAATTTCAATTAGCTCTTCTTCAACAAAATTTTCCACCCCCAAACATAAACAAGCTTCTGTAGCAAAAGAAACATCTCTAGAATGCGAGGAATGTGAGAAAAAATCTAGAATTGTTCCATCTTCGACAGAATATTCAAAGGAAAATGGAAAACACACACAAAAAAGTAAGAAAAATGACTTGGACGAAGAAATTTCTTGTGAAGAATGTCAATTGGGTAAAAATATAGAAAAAAATTCTGAAATTTCCGTAACAGAATCTGAAGAAGAAGGGCCTAAACATGAAAAACTTGGCGGTCAAAAAAATACATCAATTCTAACTATTGAAAAAACCCCAACAAAAGGTGATTATATTCTCCGGGACGTATTACGCTTTTATTACTATTAAAAATAGTAATTCTAATTTAGTTTCTCTTTATAGAACCCAAGTCAGAAGAAGAAAATACCGAAGTGGAAATAAAAAGCTCAACAACGATAAAATCAACATTTCTTTTAACTACAGAAGAGCTCGAGGAAACAGAATCTTCTATTACAAAGTTACATACCATTAGCGAACATGTAACTCCAGAAGTGCTAGAAGAAGAAATTACTAATCTATCTTCTGAAGATATAACAACACAAACAGCTATTCATATAACTACAAGGAAAACAAAAACCAAAACTAAGATAAAACAAACTGAAGAAATAACTACAACAGAAAATAAAGATGAAAACGTAATTACTGGTATAGATTTAGAAATAACTGCAACTGAAGAAAGGGAAGAAACTAGTTCCAACAAGCATAAAACTCACGCACCAGAAATTGAAGAAACTAAAACTACTTTAGAAGCTCTTGCAACACAAGAGGAAGCCGAAATAGAAGCACCTACAACTGAAGAAATGGAAGAAACAAGTTCCAAGAAGCATAAAACTCACGCAACAGTAATTGAAGAAACCAAAACTTCTGTAGAAACTCTTGCAACAGAAGAGGAAGCCGAAATAGAAGCACCTACAACTGAAGAAATGGAAGAAACTAGTTCCAAGAAGCATAAAACTCACGCAACAGTAATTGAAGAAACCAAAACTTCTGTAGAAACTCTTGCAACAGAAGAGGAAGCCGAAATAGAAGCACCTACAACTGAAGAAATGGAAGAAACTAGTTCCAAGAAGCATAAAACTCACGCAACAGTAATTGAAGAAACCAAAACTTCTGTAGAAACTCTTGCAACAGAAGAGGAAGCCGAAATAGAAGCACCTACAACTGAAGAAATGGAAGAAACTATTTCCAATAAGCATAAAACTCACGCAACAGTGATAGAAGAAACTAAAACTTCTGTAGAAGCTCTTGCAACAGAAGAGGAAGCCGAAATGGAAGCACCTACAACTGAAGAAAAGGAAGAAACTAGTTCCAAGAAGCATAAAAATCACTCAACAGTTATAAAAGAAACTAAAACTTCTGTAGAAGCTGTTGCAACAGAAGAGGAAGCCGAAATAGAAGCACCTACAACTGAAGAAAAGGAAGAAACTAGCTCCAAGAAGCACCAAACCCACGCAACAGTAATTGAAGAAAGCAAAACTTCTGTAGAAACTCTTGCAACAGAAGAGGAAGCCGAAATAGAAACACCTACAACTGAAGAAAAGGAAGAAACTAGTTCCAAGAAGCTTAAAACTCACGCAACAGAACTTGAAGAAACTAAAACTTCTGTAGAAGCTCTTGCAACAGAAGAGGAAGCCGAAATAGAAACACCTACAACTGAAGAAAGGGAAGAAACTAGTTCCAAGAAGCATAAAACTCAAGGTACAGAAACTTCTACAGCAGGTCTTACCATAGAAAAGGAAGAAAAAACTGAAATAGAAGTACCTGCAGCTGAAGAAAAAGAAGAAACGGGCTCCAAGGAACATAAAAACCACGATACTGCGGCTACTGATACCTTTTTAATGACTCTTGCAGAGATAGTATCTTCTAGTACATATTCCACGGAGATAATTTCGGAAGAAAGCATTCCAGATGAAGTGGCAGCTTTAGATGAAGACATTTTTTTAATTACGGCTGTTGAAGACACTAACTTTACAGAAGAAAGTGTATTTAATGAAGAAATAACTGTCAAATCACCTTTTTTTGTTCCAAAACATACGCCTGTATCGGAAATTACCAAGGCAATGGTAATAATTGTAAATAATTCGGGAAAAAAGATGAAAAAAATTAATGAATCAATTTTGGAGAAACTTGTCAACAAAAAAATGCATCAGCTTGACTTGGAATACATCGATCTTTATGATATATCGAAGGGTTCTGAAATAACAAATAAATCTGAAGAAACTAATTTGATTTCACCTAAAAGTTTAATAGGTAAGTGTATATCACTTCTCAGATACTATTATTTCATTATAATAGAACAATTTTCGATGCTATCGCCATCTGCCCATATAACTTTGAATCTCCAGTTTTAACAAATATAATTTTCTGCGCATAACCTCAAATGCAGTAAAATATTATACTTTGTTTTAAAAATCTTATTATTCTATATCGTTAACATTTTCTAGGTGATGGAAAAGAATGTAAATCAAGCGAAAATTGCCCGTGTGACGTAGACGCATATTTAAAGTATTTGCAAGGCAAGCTGGCTGAAAACATGGATATAACTAACATAAACTGCCCGAAAATGATAAGTTTTCACGATGGATTACTTATTACTAACAAAACCGAACCGCTTAAAAGAAAGAAAAGAAGTTTATTATATTTGAAAAGTATCGGAAGATCATCAAATGTTATCGAAAGTAATAACATCGAAGATGTGTTAGATAAAGACTATCAAATTTCGTTAACAGGTTAGTATAATTTACAAGCTCCATTTTAGAATTGAAAATCTTACCTATGTACTGTACATCTGGATGAATTGAAAGTATAAATAACATTCAGTTTATAATCACTTTAACACACAACGTAAACTAATTTTTAAAATATAACACTGTATTTGTATAAACCACAATATTTTTAAAATCAAAATTAAGTATTTATAAACGTTTTTTTAACAAACAAATACGAGTATGAAATACCAGCACAATTTTAACAAGAACACGAAATAGTGGCGACACCTATGGTCGGCGTAGGCTCTACTTATCCATTGAGTTGAAATTTGAATGTAGTTACCTTGTTTGTAGGAGCAGATATACCAGTATATCCAACTCGAAAAGCAAAAATTTACTGTGGAAGCGTAGCTGATAAACTACTAAAGATAGAAGGAAGTAGTTTCAAATGGGAATTTACGAAAGAAGGTGAAGAAACACGTAAGAAATTTATTATTTTATAAAACAAAAGTGTAATATCAATCTTTTAGCTGAAGTTCTTCCCTTTTCCGAGAATCCACTGGTGATTTCAAATGCAGATACAAAAACAGCAGGGAATTATAGTTGCACGAGAACAAATAAAGAGGGGGACCAAGAAAATTATGGTCACGAATTAGAATTAATAACGTTTCCCATATATAAAATCAAACTAAACGTGTTTTACTGGGTCAACGATAGTTGTTCTTTAAGTGACGGTGATATTTTGTTTTCATATCTACCGAATATGATAGGACCTTTACTTTGTGGTAGTACTGGTAGATTGTGTAAAGTCGACATGGTAAGACCACGATGTTTTTCCGAAGTAAGTAACAAAACTGTAGAAATTAATGTTGGATAATGAGTAATTTTTGTTTCAGGATGATAACACTTTTTATAACGTTACATTGACGGTGACAATGAATGATATTTATGACATATATCCTTCGATAAGCGACGACAAGTGTAATCTAAATTGTAGATTCGAAGCATACGCTAATTTGGTTTATTTGGTAAACAAAAATGCCCAAATACTAAAAAATATCCCAGGTAAATGTTTATTTATTTTTATTATTTCCACTCCATTAGCGTACACTTGGATCTGGATGTCATAAAATTATTTCATTGTAGTTTTTTCAAGACTCGAACATAATCTGGACTTTCTCTCTAATATAACAATAGCAGATAAAAATAAACCACCAAAAATGATCACAACTTGTCGTGGAGGTTACGGAATTGAAAAATACAAACAAAGAATTTGTGGTAAGTTAAAACTTACTTTTTAATCTGACAAATATTACAATTTTTTAAAATTTATTTTTAGTAATGTGTCCAAAACATACATTTAGTGCCGATGACGAAGCTTTTTGTAAAATGTGCCCCGCGGGACAATATCAACCACAGCCCGGTCTAGAGAGCTGCATTCCCTGTAAATCCCCCGTTGATAACACCATGTGCTTAAGAATGTTGGTAAGTAGAACTTATTTTAACCCACAATATACATTTACAAAGATTCACGAGTGTTTTCTGTTTGTTTTTGTAAGTTATTAATTGACAGGTGACATAAAATCCATGATTACCAACTTCAGTCTTATGTTAAGACCATAGACTCTACGGTTAAGATGTAACTGTTGTATATTGGTTGCATAACATTCCACCTTTGACATTAATGTACTTTTTGTAGTACTCGGATACGAAAATATTCAAAGTTTACGTGGGCACAGCTTTCGGTTTTGTAGTTCTAATTCTAGCCGCGATAATTTTCTGGAACAGCAGCTATTCCAAAAATTCTTCGAAAGTAAGATATCCAGAAAATTACCCTTACAAACTGAGATCAAAAAGAAGAATAGTAACCGATGAAGAAAACCCACTATTGAGGCCTCTAATAAAGACAAAGACTGATGAAATCAGACGAAACTCTCCACCAGCCATACCGCCGCCGGATTTTTAATATTAGTTTTATGTAGTTAAGTTTTATTTACACTATATTTATAGATTTATCTAATAAACACTCTATACAGTGTTTTTAAATTTTTATTTTATAAAATATATAGATTCGCTCATCTATCTATTGACATTCCTGTCAAATGGTATGCAACACTAACTACATAGATTATTCAACAAGAGAAAGTACTAATTTTTCGGACACAGTTTTCTATTCTATGGTGTAGTAGTTACTTAGTGGGTTATTTGTGGTTACTACTGGGGCTGAATTCCTGACTAAGGGAGTACAGCTTCCCGAGAGAAGTGTCTTAGATACAACAATAACGAAATAAACAAGAAAGAAAAAGACAATCCAGTAGCTGTTCTTATTTTACTTAACTATGGCAAGGCCAGCTGTGTCTGTGGTAGCCATAGAGATGTGTATTATCTCTATGGTGGTAGCTGTCAATGAGTGAGTTATAAAAAATTCTATGCTGTGGATTATGCAAATCTAAGATATAAACACAATAAAAATACGTCAATTATTGTGAAGGATAAAATTTTTAAGAAGGGGAAACCCGTATGTGATTATCGGGGAAACCCGGAGATTTTTATATAAAAGTGGCAAATCCTTAGTTCTTGAAACTAGTTGACTTTCGTTGGCAAAGAGGTATACGTGAGTGAAATCGGACTTGAGGATGGATAACAATCGTTCAAATCAGTTGAACCCGAACAATGACAGTTTTTGGAAAAGTAGAGGCTATGAGGACAGGCCTTCTGGATGGTTAGGTAAGTAGATTTGGAATTATCATAAACTAGAAACCAAATATAATAGCTTAAAGGTGGGATTATACAGCAAATAAAATAAAATAAGGAACAAAATAAGATAGATGAACATACGGATCTATATGGAATAAGTGTTCCTATTTTACCTTATTTCTTGTATAAACACTTTCATATAGATGTGTATGTACATCTTTCTTATTTTATTTTATTTGCTGTATAATCTCTCCTTTAAAACTCGAGATAGTTCAAGTAAAAATTGAACTTCATAAGTTTAAGTATAAAACTTATTTTATAGACATTTGAAACTGTAATTTTTATCTTTTTTTCAGATTTATTTTTGTCTATAGCATCATTGGCTTATTCTTTAACCAAGTCAGATAATGACAACCGTTCTAATCAACTAAATCCCAACAATGGTGGTTATTGGTCATCTCGTGGACAAAGCAAACCTTAAGTGATGGAAATTACTTACAACGAAACATCACATTTATAAAGCTAAAATATTTAAAATAACATTTTTTTCAATTTTTTGTAACTTTTAAAACTTGTATTATGGAATTTTATTTCAATAAATTTCTTGCAGCTACTCTTGTTTATTTTCCTGGAGGATAAAAAATAAAAACAAATGTTCACAAATAAATAAAGCTGTTATTTAATGGGGTCACAAAGGAAGGTAATTGAAAATAAGCGTGTTTCACAAAGTAATTTATTTCCAGATAATAATTATTACATATAAATTTATCTTACAAATTACAATAAATACAAAAGAAAGCACAAATTTTGAGGCATCGAAAGATTTGTACAGTTAAAACTCAATTTTAATCAATCAAATATCGTCAACTACAAATTATAAAACAAACTAACTGAATCCTAATAACCTCAGAATAAGATTTTTCCGTTACATACTCATTGTAATAAAAATTAAATGAGATCAGCAACATTCATCGGCATCTCATCTATCTGTGTGGAATAATATTGTTCGATATCTCTTAGAATTCTAATATCGTCTGACTTTACAAAATTGATTGCGACACCTTTTCTACCGAATCTACCAGACCTGCCGATACGATGAATGTACAACTCACGATTGTTTGGTAAATCATAGTTGATAACCAAACTGACTTGTTGGACATCAATTCCTCTAGCCCACACATCTGTTGTTATTAAAACTCTGCTTTGTCCGGATCTGAAACAAAATAAAATAATAATACAGGTAAATATAAAAAATGGATCTATATACCTGAATTCTTTCATTATATTGTCACGTTCTTTCTGGGGCATATCACCGTGCATCGAACTGACTGTAAAGTTATTCTCCCTCATTTTTTCTGTAAGCCAGTCTACCTTTCTCTTGGTATTACAAAAAATAACTGCTTGTGTGATGGTGAGTGTATCGTAAAGATCACATAATGTATCAAACTTCCATTCTTCCCTTTCCACTGCTACAAAGAACTGTTTAATTCCTTCCAATGTCAATTCATCACTGAAAAAAATTCATGTAATATTCCCAAATTATGACAATTATTATAACTACACTTACCGTTTTACTAAAATACGAATAGGATCTGTCATAAACTTTGATGTTATTTCCAAAATTTCGTGAGGTAAAGTTGCTGAAATAAGAACAACTTGTGTTGATGGTGGTAGAAATCTATATACATCATAGATTTGTTCTTTGAAACCCTTATTTAACATCTCATCAGCTTCATCTAATACTAACATTTTAACAGATCTTGTCCTCAATGCCCTTCTTCTAATCATATCTACAACATTAACATAATGTAATCATATTTTAAAGTTTAAATATAGTTTTCACTCACCATACACCCTGCCTGGTGTTCCACTTACTACATGTTGTCCGTAATCCAGTTTTCTGATGTCTTCACCAAGATTTGTACCTCCAATACAAGCATGGCATTGTACATTCATAAAATCTCCTAGGGCTAGGATAACTTTTTGGATTTGAACAGCCAATTCCCTAGTGGGTGATAAACACAGGACTTGTGTTTCTCGCATTGTCAAGTCCAAAGCTTGTAGGATTGAAATCGAGAATGTAGCAGTTTTACCAGTACCAGATTGAGCCTGTGCTATAACATCTCTACCTTTCATAATAGGCTTTATAGCTCTTTGCTGAATGGCTGAAGGTTTTTCAAAACCTAGATAAAAAAAACAAGGTTAGTGATTGTAAATATTTTGACCTACATTGTAGAACGTACCATATGCGAATATGCCACGAAGCAGCTCTTCCTTTAAATTCATATTCTTAAACTTATCAATTACTTCAACATCTTCACTAGTTTCGAATTCCACGTTAGATAAGTCCTCAAAAACTGAGGCTCCCCTTTTAGGAACAGCCATTTCTACTACGACTTAGTATAACTTATTAAACTGCTAAAAAATTATATCCGGTATAACTGAAAAATCAATGTTTATATCAAATTTTTCTTAATTACTCAGATATATACCAAATATTTCGTATCTTTTTCAACTTCTTATTGCCTACTTTATTCGTAAATCAACGCATCAACAGAAATGCTTAAACGTCTACTGTATGTCACTTGTCAATGTCAGTTTTCCTCCCGAATAGCTAGGAGCGTATAAATGTAGCTCTTTACCAACGTTGCCAAGTGTAGTCCTAAACTGAAAGGGCGCCATCGAGTATCTCCGGTGGCGCTCGGCTTTCATGCGAAGCGCGCACGGTTTTTAACCTTCTATACGATATCATTAATGTGTGCAGAGATTAGCCCAGCGTAAGTGTGCTGGGCTCCTAACACAGAGGTACCAGGTTCGAGTCGTGTCCGAGGCAAGATATTTTTATTTTTATTTTCTTATTGTTTTTTTCAAAAATTGACTAAAAATACGAAGAATATTTCGATTCGGATTAGGGTAGGGGGTAAGGTAGGGTGGTTTTGGTTAGGTTATTATTGAAAATTATTATAATAATCTGTCAATTACACAATTCAATTTTTCGATTCGGATTAGGGCCAGGGGGTAAGGTAGGGTGGTTTTGGTTAGGTTATTATTGAAAATTATTATAATAATCTGTCAATTACACAATTCAATTTTTCGATTAGGGAAAATGTATCTATGCATTTGTGAGTTTTCCTTTTTGTATGATAATTCTGTATTGTAAACTCGAACAATTTTCAGTACGTTTTGCTAAACATAATTTTAAAAATGACAAATATTGATTTCTTAACACATTGCTTTTTAATCAACTGTGATAAATATCATTATTAAAATATTTTTACTTTCCAAAACACAAACGTTTTAGTTTAGGACTACACTTGGCAACGTTGGTAAAGAGCTACATTTAAACGATCCTCGAATAGCTAACCATAGATAACCTACTATAGCTAACTTCAAACATGTTGGATAATCCCATACTCCAGGAAACTTGTTAAAAAGAAGAAGAAAAACTAATTAGAAAAAAGAAGAAGAATAACCAAATTTTAACTGTCAAAATATAGTCATTCGTTAATTTTTTTTACAATAATTATTCAAAATGAGCAGAAAAGAAGCATTATCATCGTTTATCCAACAAATCCATGGTAGACCAGTAGTGGTAAAACTGAATAGCGGAGTGGATTACAGAGGTAATATATATTTAATTCATTCTTACAATTACTTCAATTACATTGCACTTTCAGGGGTTCTTGCTTGCTTAGACGGGTATATGAACATAGCTTTGGAACAGACCGAGGAATACGTTAATGGACAATTGAAAAATAAATTTGGAGATGCTTTTATTAGAGGAAACAACGTTTTATACATAAGCACTCAGAAGAGGCGTTACTAATTTTCATTCGTTTTCTATAGATTATAAGTAAGAATAAAGATTTTTTTTATAAATATAGTTTGGATCTGATGGATTTTTTCCAATTTCCTTCGTTCCAATATTAAATCCTGAAACCCGGCTTTGGTCTATTCTGCAAGTTCGGAACTGGTTCTATCGAGCTATGAAATACCTATATAGCCATGGACACAAAACTGGCAGTCCAATAACGTTGCCTATTGCAAATATAAATTTTTACTTTAGATATGCTTCCGCCTGCAACCACTCTATTTGATAGTGCTAAACCTTCGGTACTCACTCAAAATAATGTCAATAGAAAGAGTTTTTATTTGTCTTTTGATCCTAGTGCTAGATAAAGTAAAGTAACTTAAATGCAGATTTGTATCGCGTAATTATTATTTCTTGTACCAATTTTCAACAGTTGGCAACGCTGTCTTACTTGTGACAAATATCACGTAATCAGTCATTGATTATAGCTGGCCAGATAATTTTTCAAAATCAATATACATTAGTTGAATAATCAAATACACTGATCCACTCGAGTACTGACCAAAATCAAAATACAGCTGGGAAAATCGTTAACTAAACTTCAGTTTAATACTCACTATCGTTGGGTAAATATCAATTCTATTATCAGGGTCATGCATTGTCTGTTGATTTACACTTAATGAACAGTAAGGATGAACAGTTGATTTAACTTTATCAATAAATATTAGTGATAGTTTTCGAAATGGATATTTAAAAACTAAATAATGGAATATTCTGTAAATACAACACCTCTTCTACAACAGCAGTTCGATTCAGAAAACGAAGACGATGGCAACGATATTGTTGTAAGAGATGATAAACCTCTTTTTAAACCAGAACCCGTTGATAAATTCTACGCTGCCTATTTTATATTTTATATATTGGGTATTGTGTCTTTACTTCCATGGAATTTTTTTATAACTGCTGATGATGTAAGTACTTTTATTCTAAGAACTATGAATAATTCGAGCTAATCAATAAGTTGAATAACTATAACAAAAGTGAGAGGTTATTGAGGTTATTTTCAAAATAAATATTTTTATTTATATAATATTCTGTAATTGTTTCTAGTATTGGATGTATAAATTTAGAAACGTAAGTAGTAACCTTAGCATCAGGGAAGATGCTCCTACAAGATCTACACTTCAGGCAGAATTCACTTCATATCTAACTTTGACTTCAAGTTATCCAAATTTAGTATTTTTAATACTTAATACAGTTATTAGCCACAGGTAAGTTCCAAATCGTTAGGAAATACTTAATACGAATAATGCCATGTTGTTTTTGTTACAGAATATCCCTTAATGTACGAATTTTAGGATCATTAGTTTTTATTTTATTGTTAATGTTATTGACACTAGTGTTGGTAAATATCAACACCGACAGTTGTAAGTAAATTTAAAATACAATTATTTGCAGAATTTTCTCATTATTCTAGTTTATTGTTAGTTATCAGTCAATGCTTTTACATTACCATTTCCGTATAATTATCAGTTTTAAATGAAAACCAACTACTTTTAGAGACACCACATTTCAAGGTTATATAGTTTAAATGATTCATATATTTTCAGTATTACTGTACATTGTCACTGCTTATCTCTTTATTTCTGCACATGTCAATAATTCACAGCTTTTTTAATGATAAGTTGACATCAAAAACAATTTTAATGATAATAATGACATGAAGACACAAAATTGATAAATTCTCTTCCTCTAATATGTTAAGACCTTTCTACTTCGACATCAAATGCCAGAGTTATACATTGTATTTATTCATTCATCTGCTTTAAAGCCTTCTTTAGCTCTCATGTCTAGCCTATTAAAGATTTCTCAAGGGGATTATTTAGTATTTTTACCATTCTAGACTTAAATTTCCATCAAAAACATTTTTTTTCACTGTTAATTAATAAAGTTATTGCTTGTATTTGAATAATTTTTATTTTTAGGGCAACAGGGATTTTTCATCTTGACATTAACTACAAGTTTTTTTCTTAACAGTGAGTAAATATAGTTCTTTTGATAAGTATTATCCTAAAAAAAACTAACCCCTCTCTATCTTAAAAGTACTATGGAATCATCTGTCTTAGTTAGTTCACTAAAATTATGAACAGACTATAAATTTTTTTCCTGTTTTAGTTTTTAGTCCAATTTTCGGAGGAAGCTTAGTGGGGGTAGTAGGAAAATTTTCTCCAATATATATCACCGCCGTTGTAGGAGGACAAGCCTTGGGAGGAGTATTTGCAGCATTGACCCAAATAGGGGCTCTAGCAATAGGCGCTTCGTCCACTCACACTGCTCTAGTCTATTTTATAATAGGAAATTTAACGATAGCCTTAGCTATAATTTTGTACATTTTACTATCTGGATCCGTATTTTTTAAATACTATTCTTTTGACCAAGCTGTGATAATAAGCGATACACAAACAGATTCTATTCGAGATGTTATTTCTTACAAAGTGATTTTTAAGAAGATATGGTGCTACTGTTTTTGTGCCTTTTTTATTTACATAGTCTCACTTTCCGCATTCCCTGGAGTTTCTGTACTTATCGAATCAGAAGGTAAAGGACACGGCCATCAGTGGAACGGTGAGTAGTTTTTATCTATTAAACAGATTGACATACTTATTTTCGATAAACTAAAGAAAGAAATTCTTATTTTGTATCCTACTTTTCAAAATTATTGTTTCGATATTCAAGTCATTAATAAGTAAATATGTTTTGTATTGTTCTGTTATCTCAAACAATATTATTAATGACGATATTATTAAACATATGCTATTACCCTTATTTCCCTGAACTGTGTGTCAAGCTGCATAATGTCTGGTATTATGCAAATGCTTATTTATATTTACAGATAAGTTATCTAAGGACACTTTTTTTGAATATTTACTATCTTCAAACAGTACAATATTTAACAATACAACACTACAAGGATATTAAAAGTTCGTTTTTGAATACACTGGTTTTCTGGTAGGTATCAGAAGCAAGCACTTTAAAAACATACCAAATGTAGATTTTATCGTCCCTTTACGAAAACATTCTTTTATACTCTGTATAGTATTAGCATTTAGTTGATTTTTCCATAAAAACAAATTTGAAGTTAGGTATTTTGAAACGTTCAAGTTAGCTGCGCCCAATATGGCATAATTGTCAAAGTCAGGTGTTTTGGAATGGTGTATTCTATGAACGTGAATTTTATGGTTTCACACATAGAGAAATAATATATAATGGTTATTTTGTCTATGGTTTCACAACTGTCATTTTCATAACCTATAAATGTCTTGTATTTATTGTTAATATTATTTGAATCGACCTGAAATTTGATACTGGGCGATGGGTATCAAATTTACATGAAATTATTGAGCCAGGGGAATAGAGGTGTGGAGAATAACAAATAATATTAATGATAGAAAATATTCCAGGAATTGATCCCGTGTTTCTTGTTTTTAGATGTTTACTTTGTACCAACGATAACATACTTACTTTTTAGTATTGGCGATTATTCTGGGAGAATTTTTGCTGGTAGGATACTTAAGGTGAATTGAATTATATATTTTTAGGTTAAGTATTTCCGTTAGTAAAGTCTTACTGACGATTAGATACCTTATTTCAACTTAATTTATACATTAAAATATTCCTTTTTTAGCCAAAAAATATCATCTTGATTACTATTTTGACGGTATCGAGACTGATTTTCATTCCATTGATATTATTGTGCAACGCACAACCGCGTCACCACTTGGACGTTGTGTTCGACAGAGATTACCAATATATTTTGATCCAATTCATATTCGCATTTACAAATGGTTATATGACGAACGTCGTACAAATATTTACGTCCAAGTAAGTATCGAATATCAACTTGTTTTATTAGAATAATATGAGTAGGATTTTTTTTAAATGGTATTATTTTATTTTTAGAGTGGTAGATCAGCACGAAAGAGAGATAGCTTCGTGTATAACAGTTGTTTTTATAGGAATCGGAGCTGCGCTAGGATCTACAATTAGTTTATTTATGATTAGGTTATTGTAAATAATGTAATTCGATTACACATTGTTGACATATATCAGGGAGCAAAATTATACAAATATTTTTTGAAAGGGAGACTTCTTTTTTAAGCGATTTTTGGTAAGGATTGCGATTGTATCCTGTTGGACTCTATTTGGATGGGTAAATTGCAAACATTCTCTTCTATCATAGGATCCCAATGACATTTTTAAGAAGTTAGTTTATTTGTGATAATTTCCTTCTATCATAGGCGTACGATTAAATACTTCAAGAAGTCAATTAATTTGTAAACATTTCCGTTTACCATGGACATACGATTAAATTTTTCAAAGGGGTCGGCTGTCCCCTACTGCCGTTTTTGTGGTTTAGAGCCAAAAATAAAAGAGGAACATTTTAAAATGTAATTTAATAGAGTTTTACAATTATTCAGATCCAGTGGAACAATATTATAGCCTAGTAGCGGTAATACAGAATATTTTTTTCCAACTAATCCAAAAAAAGACGAAAACTTGTCTTGTTTTTTGGAAACTATTATTGGGCAACAACACAATACCTTTTTTTGTTTCGTTTCTTCGAATATTATTTCAAAAAATAATTTGATTTGTAAATTCATAATGAATTTGGAAAAATACATTTTTGGTTGTTTTTTTGAAATCGTATACAAAGAAGCAAGGATTTAATTCTGTGATATTCGATTTGAGATATGAAATAATAGAAGAAATTTACCTAATCAGTTTATATTACCTCGTATATTATAAAAAAAGTTTTGATGATAAATAGGCATAAATAACGAGAAAAATTCAACCAATTTAATAAAAAATGCGTAAAAGTTAAATTATTTCTTGGAGACCTCGTACTAGTTTAAAAAAATTATTTTAAGTTTTAATAAAATTTAATGAAAAAAAAAATTAATATCTAAAAAACAACAAACTTTATCATAATCGCTTTAAAAAAGTTTTTTTTTATAAATCAAATATCACACAGTTCCGATTCATTAATAAATCTGTAGCGCAAGTCTGATGAAAATGAAAAACTTTCTAGCAAACATGTACCTAAGTAGCTGAATTAAAATTTATTACTACATAAATTGTCACCATTTCAATCATCACGATTCCATTATTGTTTTTTTTTCCAAAAATCCTCCCAAACTTTCGATAAAACTTTGATTAAAATATAGATTTAGTCGTACAAAAAATGTTAAACATAACTCGATTCACTCACTGACGAACAAAATATGTAGTATCTTGGTGATTAAGTTGCACGAATTGTTCTTTCTATTTACAATAACATTTTGTATATCAAAGTGCTTAATCAACTACAAACAATTGCAATCATTAAAAATTAATGTTCATATGACGTATTAAAATATGAGTACATTTTAATATAACGAAGGTTGTTAAATGTATAGTTAAATCACCAAAAATGTGAAATTGCCCGATATCATTAATTTTATGATAATCTCGCCAACTTTCGATTCAAATTTCTATTTTATGCCTAAAACGATGGAAAAATGTATTTTTTCAACATTTTTTATTGCGAAATGATATAGGAAACCAACAAAAACTATATCTGCATTTTATTAAAGTGGAATTCCACAAAGGAACAGGCGAAACTAAATTCAATTCAAAATTTTATGTATTTTTATCTTTGTTCTTTCATCCAATATCACCCAAAATTATTTTCCCTAGATTTCGTAAGTGAAAAACTATTATGTGCAAAAATTAAGAAAAATCAGAATTCGCAAGATGAAATTCTCTACCTATTTGAAGGAAATTGCTGTGGACCATCTGAAAATATCAAAGTGCAGAGTTTACACAATACCCGAGGTACGTATTTACTTTAATTGCATCTCTTACTTGCCTCGTATCTTACAAGAAACCTGATGTTTAATTGCATCTAAATATATGTTGTAAAGAAAATTTCTTATTTTATGAAATAACGACACATTTTACAACCTTTAAAAAAATAAAAGGAATGACAGTTTTCATATAATTCTAATCACATTGAAAGTATGCTGTGACAAGTATACGAAAACCATATACTTGAAAACACCTACAAGCTTTTAAAGCCTAATAAAAAAATAAAAGTCTTTCTTGATGACTTGCCGATAGCATGTGCCATCCTCTTTTTATGCTTAAGTATTGTAGAATGGCACGAATGCAGATGATAAGACCTAAACAAAATTATCTTTTATTTTTAACTAGTTAACATTTAAAAGTTTTTCACTCACCAAAAGTCATAATAAGCCACCACAACCAACTGTTGTCTTTTGAAGCTAATTCAGTTGAGTGTTGTACAATGAAAGTCCATTTTGCCAGCGACAATCCAAAACCTGACAAGGCTCCGTAACGTGAGGCAATTGTATGACAAAAGCACATTAACAATAAAAATCCTATCCAGTTAAAAATAAAAGCAACTAAAAATAAGAAAACGGAATTATAATATTTAATATCTAATAATATAACTTGTACTTACCAAAAAACGCAATATAAAACATAAAATCTGTTCCCAATAAAGAAGTATCTACATCTTCTGGATTCTCAGTATCAATAGTTATAACTCTCTGTCCTGGACGAAATGGTAATGGCTGAAAAGAAAACTATTAAAACAAAACCTTTCAAAATGTATAAAGTTACCCTTGTAGTTGGAGAATTGATGGGAATTGGAATTTCCTGCTCTTCCAAATGTTTTTCTCGTTGTACTTCTTCATATGTAGGCAATTTGGTACCCTTTGTAGCAACCTCATATGGTGGGGGAGCATAATAGTCTGCTTTTGGTGGAGGTATCTCCTCACTTGATGTGCTAGCAGCAATATTTACTGGACTGGGTGCAGCACTAGGTACATTATTGTCTAAAGTGATTTCTTGTTGGTTCTGAAAACATTTTAATCAAAAACATGCTTTTAAAGAATTAAAAATTTTTTTTCAAAACCATATGACGTTTCCTGAACATCCTATTAATCAATTGCATATGCAAAACAATTATTGATTATCGTATTATGAAATTATTTTGATAAATATTGTTACATAGGTCATTTTTTCCTGATTAAATTATTTTTAATATAAACATTTCTATACATTTATGCAATTATATTTAAAACAAATTAAAGGGCTTTTTTATCATAGCACGTACTTCAAACATTTTGATTTTACACGTACATTATATAAACATTTATGAAATAAACAAAATGATTAGAATGACCCTAATACATTGAATTAACATGACGTACACTTTGTTGTCCATTGTTTGAATCGGGCGGAGTTGGTTCCATTTTTTCCTTAGAATAAATTATTTAGTTCTTATTTACCAAATATTTTAACACTGTTTACAAATAGTTAGGTACTAAATACCATTTTAAAATAGTTTTTGGCCAGAAAAGACAAAAACTTCTGACAATTAACTTCAAGCGTCAAATTTACTGTCAAAAATATTGACAGCATTTAATTTCAACCAATAGAATGTGAAGGAAAGTATCACGTTTTTGAACTGCGTGAATGATTAGTTATTGATCGGTTAATAGTTTCGATACGCTCTTGAGTGAAATCGATATAATGAAATAATAATAAGCAGCGATCGATTACATTTATAGAGATGGGCATTAATTCACTTTGGCAATCATTTTTTGATAAATTGATTACTACAATTTTAGTTGCACTGTAATGAATATTAAAAAATTCTCAAATTTACTATTTATTTAAAATCGAATACAATCTGGTCTCGTTCTGAAAATAATCGATTACTCGATTCTAAGGAATTTCTGCTTATGATAATTTAGTTGATATTTTTCACCGCCAGGTTCGCTAGTAATTCAAAACAATTTATATCAAAGGCAGCTAAACGCAACAGTTGACAGCCAACTTCTTTGGTGTTTGTGTGTGTTGTATTATGTGTGTATGGTGTGTTGTCATATTTACATACTATTTTTCGGCGTTTTAAATAAATTTATTTATTATTTTAGAAGTATATGTTTTAAATAAGTTATAATTCATTCATTTATGTTTATTTTAACGTTCCGCGAAAGATCGTAGACTCTTAAAACTTGTTTAGTGTCTGAAGGATACTGTGAGTGGAATAATTTTACTAAGGTATGTGGTCATGTGTTTCTTGATCTACTTTATGACTTAAAATAGAACTAAGATAATTAGTACGATTTACCGTCTCTTCGGATTCCGCGGTGTGATTTTTAAAAGTTTTAAAATATAATGTACTGTTTGTGTAACTAACCTACGATAGCTCTTGTTTGAATAGGATGATAGGCAGCTGTATAGATTAGTCAAGTCATTTGTATGACAAATTTCAGAATGTTTGTTTAAATTTTAACGAACAAAGAGCAAAAAATACTTTATCAACGTAGATATTGCAGTTTGTTTTAGTTGGCGATAAAATTCGCTACAATAGTTGTCTTTAATATTTTAATAGTGTTGTTTAAAACTGTCAACTGTCATATATATTAACTTTCTTTCAAGTTTACAATGGGGTAATCTGTAAAGATATTAACAAAACTTCTTAATTGTTGAAACGAATCACTTGAATGATTAATTAGATTGAAAATTCAATCAGAGCAAAAAAATCAACAGACCGGTGTAAGATTTCTGTTTTCAGAAACACTGTTAACAATATTTACAGAAGCATAAAAAAAGTAATGAAATAACATTGAGTTTGAATTTTTTGTGTATCTCGCATAACCTTGAATTAAATCCATCAACTTTACCTACCAAATTTGGTAGTTGGCTACTCTTAAATATTGTGAATTAAGAAATATACCGGGCGACCGGACGAAAATGAAACAGAAACTGCGTTAACGTAAAAAAGAAAACTTTTTTTTATTGAATATTCGTTTTACGAAGGGACATTGACATTATAAGAGATGTTGATTTTAATTACATTATAAATAAATCAAATTAGTTTGATAAAGAAAAAAAAGGATTCGAAAGCCACTGGTACTTTATAATTTACGATTAAAACTTTTTTATTTGTCGCTATAAATATCTTTCGGTATTTAAATGGCGTCTATGTTGATTCGTTTGATGTTAGCTACTAGATAATGATTGGATGGACGGTGTAATCGAAAGTATTGCTGATTATATTGCACCTTTTATACTATAAATATCATTATGATGAATATAAATAAAATAATGACTGTTGAACGAGTCTAGCGTGACGAAATCACGATATATTTCAAAATTCCAAGTGAAATGTATCATTGTTGTTTAATGCTGTCATTATTTTTATTACTAAAAGGACATAAGTAACAATAGAACAGTGTCGGACTCAATCAAAAATACTTTTTTCCATCATAATTTTCACAACCTGACTGAAGTCTTTGGTATTTTATGTTGGGAGTTAAAAATAGCAAGTTAAAACATGATCTGTTCGTATTTTATTACGTCTATGACCTTCTTCTTCTTTTCTGTCATTGATTTTAGTAAATAACGGATCTTTAAACTAAACAAAGTGTGTTAAAACTCAACTTGTCTTTAAGTGAAATAATAATTATTATCAGTAGGAGTAAATTACCCATCTTGTATGTATACGTTGCCTAATAATTCTACAAATAATTATTAGCAGATCCTAATACGGAATTTTGTTGACTTTCTCACTCCCACTCGGAATTTCGTAAATGTATGGCCGATTCCTCGTCGATTCATCGAGATTTTTCTGAAACTTTGATACCATGTGACAAGTGTTTTTTTATTTTTTCCAAAAAACGTTTTTGGAGCCATGTAGTGTCATGTCAAAGTATAGCCGTTATTTCGAAAACTAAAAACTACCTTTTACTTAAAATAGTCGCAATTTCGGCCCAAATAATCGTATCGAAACCGTTTTTTTTTTCAAAATGTGCGTAACTTAATCAGCTTTATCATGCTTTTTCCGGATTTCCAATATCTTGGAAACATTTTCCGGAAAATCGGAAAAACTAAAAAAATGCTTGTTTTTTCAAAATAAGATTTCCCAAAAACGCCCACTTCGATTAACGCGAATTTTTGATATGTTATTCTAGAATATATAAGCTATCTTTTGGGCCAAACCGCATTATGCCAACTTTTTTCTTTCCAGAGATACAACCTTGTAAACACAAAATATAATTTTTTCAGGTAGTTTTTGGCTTCTATCGCTTTTCAGGTACGCCCTATGATATATTCAATAACGCCATCGTTTTCTACTAAAAAAAATACATCGGAAACGTGTATCACTTGTTGGAAAAAGTTATTTAGTTGTTCTTGAAAATTTACAATTACAAAAATTTCGCATATGTTGTCTCACGACGTACTCGTAAATTTGTACTCCTTTCGAAATGGAGATGGACTCGGTACTACTGCTGAACATATGAAACTTATTTTTCCACACAGAATAAAGTGAAAAAATTACATTTTGTGTTTGCAAGGTTGTATCTCTGGAAAGAAAAAAGTTGGCATATTGCGGTTTGGCCCAAAAGATAGCTTATATATTGGAGAATAACATATCGAAAATTCGCGTTAATTGAATTGGGCGTTTTTGAGAAATCGCATTTTGAAAATAAAGCACTTTTTTTTAGTTTTTTCAATTTTCCGGGAAAATTTTCCAAGATATTGGAAATTCGGAAAAAGCATGATAAAGCTGATAAAATTACGCACATTTTGAAGAAAAAAACGGTCCTAAAAACGTTTTTTGGAAAAAAGAAAAAACACGTGTCTCTTGAAATCGCAAATGGAATGGAAGTTTCAGAAAAATCAGAGACGTCGATTTTTATCGAGGGGTAAACCGCTGGTAAAATTTTGTACACTAATTCCACTTTCATGTAGTAATACACAGTAATACCTGTGTAATACAGGTAATTCCTTAGTAATACCTAGTAATTCCCCTGTAATACCACTAATTCCCCTGTAATACCACTAATTCCCTTGTAGTACCCATAATTCCATTGTAATACCTAGAAATACACAATAATAAATAGTAATTCCTTGCCTATTTGTGGTAATATATGTTGATACTCTTCAATTACTTGATCTCTGATTTGGTATCCTATCTATAAATGTTAAGAATCTTGATATTATTCAGTGAAATTACCACTCATACCACTCATATCAACTCACCTGCTTGCATTTCTCCACTATATTTTAATAATATATTTAATTTATATCCAGCTGAAATAAGTAACTATTGAAATATAGGATATTTTGGAAATGTCAACGTTTTGTGCTTTCCTTATTAAAAAAACCTTTTTATCCTACACTATGAGAAAGTTGAATTTTACCAGCTTTACGGAGACGAGAAAGTTACCTTTTCTACGGCTAGCCTAAATAAATTTTACGTTTCCTCGCTAGCTGGCGCCCTAATTGACAAATAAACACCACCATTAAACGTCAGTATGAAAATAAATTGTTATCAGTTGTCAATGTCAATTTTGATGTTTATTTGAAGTTAACTTGTCAGTTATGGAGCCGGAATCAAATAAAATAGTTTATCTGACTCCTCCTGAAATAAAAGATAAAGCTAACCAGGTCACGCTTGACTTATTACCGGAAAAATCGGAAGCGAAATATTATTATAGAAAAATATTACCAACAATTATTGTGTAGGATAAAAAATTATGTGTAAACCACGGCAGTAAAGTGCTTTTTTCAGGCATCAGGAAGTGGTCACATCCATATCTTCTTTCGGCCTGAAAAATGCCACTTTACTGCCTGGGTATACAATATACTGTTTCTTGTAGAAAACAGATATTTATTTTTTAAATACTACACAATATAAAAATCTTATAATCTATACACAACAAAGAAGTTGGGATAATACAAAAGTAAACTTTAAATGAACCTAACTAACTAGTTAAAAATGCTTTTTTTTCGCAAGTTTGTACTTTTTTGATATATTTAAAATATCATACCTCTTCAGTTCAAATGGGCTACTGCCAACTAGCTCTGTTGGCCCGTAGAATATAAATTCTCTTTTAATATTAGCGGTATCAGGATTTCTGGGCCATATAAAATTACTAAGCTAATGTTTAAGAAATTTCATATTAAATTCATCGGCACTCGTGTTCTGAATTACACTCCCTATATACCACTTGTCATCATAAAATACTGCATAGTATTCTTCTAAATGTACCTCTCTCTATCTCTCTCTCTGTTATGTTCGTCAGGTTCATTATCAGAAGAGTAATATAGCTCTTCACTCGAATCTTCCCAATGGTTTTCTATATTCTATAGTCCTAACTGGGAGTGATGTTCATCAACTCTACTATTTTTCTTAGTGTAGTTATGGGTTTACTTCGAATCAATACTTGTGTTATTTTTCTCAGTGTATCAGGTAGTTTGTGTTTCATTGGTCGCGTTCATCTCAACGTAGCGCTACCGAAACGATAATCAATTTCCTGCTGAACGCGTGTTTTGTCAACTGACTGATGTGAGTGCTGTGGTAGCAGTCGCCATTTTTCCCATCAGAATTATTGAAATATGCTACGCTATCGATCAGTGATGCATTAACTGTCATTTACGACAAATATTATGTGAATAAACATATAAAATGACATATTTTTGTTTGAAGATATTTTAGACCTTTGTATCTTGAAAATGAATGAACATCACTGGGAGCTATTAAACTAAATTGAAATCGCAGATGAATGAATAATTGTTATAATACGATTAGAACGTTCAGCAGAATTAAGAAATGATGGGTTACTCTGAAAATCGCTACCTGATCAACTTTGTTGATATGAACGCGACCAATGCCTCGACGTATTTCTGCTCAATATCGTGTAAGTCCGACTTCAAAGGAACCGACAAAGCTTTCGTCTCTTGTTAGATGGTGTACTCTGTGGTTGAGATCTTGAGATTTTTGCAATTAGAGTGTATGGCGCATGTGAGATTTATGTATTTGCGCAATGCGCAGCAACTAGTATACAAGTAATACCTGTATTATGCAGTAGTAATACCACATAATACCCATAAAATTCCCACTAATTCCTAGTATTACTCGGTAATTCCTAGTAATACACAGTAATACCTGTGTAATACACGGTAATTCCCTGTAATACCCACTAATTCCTGCTAATACCGCAAGCTTGTACACCAAAATTCACCAGCGGTTTACCCCTCGATTTTTATCACGTGTCATTAAATAGAGAGATGTATGAAGATTGAAAATCATATTTTTTTTATTTTCTACGCAAAAAAATTGCTTGATTTTTTAAATATTTTCGTTTTTAATAATCACAGTGATTTTGTGGCAGTTTTTTTTTTGTAAAAAACGTATCAAAGTATTCTTCTTTAATATTTTAATCACTACTTCCCGTATTTTAAGTTCTAGATACAGTTTTTTTTCTCTCAAATTGTCTGTCGATCGGATTTTCGATCCTTTTACTTTTTTCTGGATTTCCATAGACTAGAGGCATTTGGAGGGCGTAGTTGAATTTTAAATCGGATTTGATACGAAATTTATTTGGAGCTTGGTAATTTACGAATCCACATAAATGTATGAAACTAATGTTTTTTTTATTGGATTATCTTAAAATTTAGCCTAAAAGTTTCTCTACAGAATGTAGACTTATAATTTGACGAAAATAGAATCTTTCTGCAAATCTTTTACTAGCGTTGACAAATATACAAATTTACTCTTTAAAAATGTGGAAAAATTCGAGGGGTAAACCACTGAAAAAAATAGTGTACAAATTAGAGAAAATACGTTGAAAATACAGAAAATATTCTAAAAAATACTAGTATTATTAGAAAATACTCCTTAAAATACAGAAAATACAAGGAAAATACATGGAAAATATAGAAAATACAGCTGAAAATACAGAAAATTAAAAATTTCTCTACAGAATGTAGACTTATAATTTGACGAAAATAGAATATCTTTTACTAGACAAATACACAAATTTACTCTTTAAAAATGTGGAAAAATTAGTTAAATTTGGCATTAAATAAGTAAGACCTAAGGGTTAGGGCTTCAATTAACAAAAAAATATTTTTCTTCAGCACCCACTTCAAAATTTATCTATAAATTTATGAAATTTAAGAGAAATTTTTCTAAAATCTCCGCTTTTCGAAACCGGAAGATCTCGATTATAAAAAAAAATTATTATCTATTGGTGACGAAAAAAAAAACAAGTACATTTGCAAGTGAACTGTTTATGCGCTCTGGTATGATTATAAAAGAGAAAATATGGAGTACCGACACGTGATCATTAAAAATCTTTTAAAGAAAAGAAAAAAATGCGTCAACAATGAGAAACTGAAATTAGTGAATAATTTCTATTGTAGTCAGTAGAAAACAACTACGAAGGATAATTTGAATCGAACTGCTCGCTTGTCACCTTTGTTTGGTGATAATAAATGAGTAAAGTCATATAATGGTGACGAACCGTGCCTATTGCTGATTCATAAAAGATTTTTTTTACACGTAGGTCAGTGTAGACTGGTTCACGAGTACCATTTCTTTTTAAACCTAACCCGAACCACCGAAAATTATTATTAAAAATACAAAATTGGGGCCGACAAATATTGCAAATTGAGATATTTGCAGAAAAACGAAATCATATTTAAAAAAAAATTTATTATAACTTTTGCCTCGTATTATTCAACAAATTAACATATTATTATTAGAGTCAAGTTCCTTATTTTAATAACTGGAAGTTCTCTAAGACATTAGACGAGATATTTATGGAAAAAAGTGTGGTATAAAAATAGAAGACGGGAAGTATTATATTCACTACGGAATTTAACGAAAAGACGATTTTTATTTTTCAGAAAAATCATTTCAGTCCATTGTCCAATAAATAAATTTTAATATTTGTTGTAAAGATTGTCCAAAATCAATTGCAGAAGATAAAACACGTGGTCGCCCTTAGAGGAAATTACCACGGGGCCAAGCTTGGCCCAAATATATAGAACTGTGGGCCAAGCTTGTAAAACAGGCTTGCCTGGTCTTGGTAGAAGTCTGGAGTGATAACGATGGGCCAGGCTCGGTTGCCAAGACTGTTACGACATTCAATGTTAAAATCTTTAGATTATTCAATGTTTTCAACGAAATTTTTCACTTAATGTCTTTTTCGTTGTCACTTCTTCACTATTATGCTGTGAAAAACTATATGCGGCATCACCTGGTAGCTGGTCATCATTAAACGGCCACGGTTGGGTAACCCAGTCTTGGTACAAGCTTGGGTAATCATTGGCATGGCCAAGGCTGGGGTACCCAGTCTTGTCCCAAGTTCTGATAATCATAGGCATGGCCAAGGCTGGGCCAAACAGTCTGGGTCCAAGCTTGGATTTCCAATAAATGGCCAAGGCTGGGTAGTCTTGGACCTAGCTCGGATAATCATAGGCATGGCCAAGGCTGGGCCAAACAGTCTGGGTCCAAGCTTGGATTTCCAATAAATGGCCAAGGCTGGGTAGTCTTGGACCTAGCTCGGATAATCATAGGCATGGCCAAGGCTGGGATAAACAGTCTGGGTCCAAGCTTGGATTTCCAATAAATGGCCAAGGCTGGGTAGTCTTGGACCTAGCTCGGATAATCATAGGCATGGCCAAGGCTGGGCCAAACAGTCTGGGTCCAAGCTTGGATTTCCAATAAATGGCCAAGGCTGGGTAGTCTTGGACCTAGCTCGGATAATCATAGGCATGGCCGCAGCTGGGTTAAACAGCGTGGCCCATGCATGGGCCAATATAGTCACTCCTTAGCTAGGTTTCCCAGTACTGGTCCAAGCTTGGCCACTTTGTCAACTCTGGGGGTATCCTAGATGGGCGATTTTTTCTTATACTCACGCTTATGGCGACATCTAGTACTAACATAATCTACTTCTATAATAATAGATTGTGCCTTTTTATAAATATTTGATACTGAAAACTTTCCAATATCCAAATCACTAGATAATCCCTCTGCAGTCTCTATATAACGTGCCCTAATTCTGTATATTTGATTTTTTATACTACTTACCTTGAAAAAAATGTGCATAGAGTTTGTTTAACCATCCTTTGCCGTTACGTCATAAATTGTCTAGCTTTATCTCTCATTCATGAAATAGATGAGACGGAATTATGACGTCATTATCGTATTTCTTAACTAATGTCGACTCGACGTAAATTTTATTTGTCACTTTTGACAGTTCAGTTGTTATATTTTGATTTTTTCAGTATTTTTGGTCATTTTCGCCTTTTTCAATTAATTTTTCATTGTTAAAATGCCTTCCCGGTATAATGAGAAAGTGCAAAGTTTAATTTTGAAGTTGATTAATTACTTTTCAAGAGAAAGAGATGCTAAAATGCCGCTTTTACCGTTAAATGCAGTCCTGTTATCGTAGATCAGAATGAATCGGACTTCCACAATGATGATGAAGATGATTTTGTCAATGATGAAGCTTAGACTTTGCATATTATTTCATTACATAATATGCTATTTCAGTTTCCCTTTCTTATCCGTTTATTCGTTTCTTTTTCCTGTTTTTATTGGGAGTTTTTTCAGAAATAAATTTATTTATTGCATTTCTCAGGAAGATTTACGAAATTGTTTCTCACAATGACACAGGCAATAATTACTATACAATTTTTAAAATTATGAGCATATAGATATACTCTATATAATTTTGAATAATCTTTGGGTTCACCCCAAAAATATAATCGTTTAATACATTTTTAATATATATTATAATAATTCGCCATTTAATCACGATTCGGTATTCCCTAATTTTGTAAATTCAGTAAAAAATCATGCTCAGGGGCGTTAAACATCTTCAAGCTAGAAATTTGAAACAAATCAGTTTAAAGAAAACGGAAATTTCAAGCTAAAACAAAACTAAATTATGTAAAAAGGTTCGTAACGCATAAAGCAAAATATACGAGGCATGTTTTTTAAGTAAGTACCGTTTTGGAATTAAAAAAAGACGTGCAAAGATATCGCAATAATTTTATTTTTACATGAAAGCCTGTACCTTAATCTACTTTTCTACATAATTTCCGTGATTATTGAGGCACTTGTCATAACGTGGCACCATTAAAAACAATTCTTAACATATGTCATTGATTATAATTTTGAGGTTAAGTGTAAAATAACATTCAACTAATATAGGATATAGCAGAACACGTCACTGATTATGACGTAACGGCAAAGGATGGTTAAACAAACTCTACCTTTTGTTGTGTCCGCATCCTATCGCCAACACCAATCAACATTACAATTTCGAATATCTCACGTTTAGTTAAATGCATTTCATCAAAACAGATATGATAAATTATATTAAAAACACAGGACTGTATTTCTAAATTATTTACAGTTTTTAACGTCAAATTTATGCTTTATTATTAATATACAGAGTATTTCATTTAAACAAACATAATTTTGCATTTTCTTTTTAATATTTCTCGGTTTGTTGAGCCAGAAACCGCGAGAAGTAGGTTTGACGAATATTTTCATGGGAATTAAAGACAACTGGAAGTTTTTCTAAGGATTTTCCGATTCATTTATTGGTATAACCATAAAATCCTTCTTAATTGTTTCCATTATGATTGTTTCGAAACACTTATCCGTTGTTACTTTCATTTTTTTTTAATTGTAACATAATTTCTACATAAATATATTACTTCGCAATAAATGTACTTACCGCAATTTTTAAAACATTTAAATCCATTTCTACTTTCTACTTTATTTAAGAAAGAGTTTCATATTTTCCCATATTTTGGATATTTATATTGGCAAAAATAATACGTTCTTCGATTTTTCCTGTCTAAAAATACAAAAGGTGTTGCCTAATTAGAGGAAAATGTCATGACATATACGCTGAAAACAAAAACGGTAATAAATTTGGATGTTTAGACATAATCGATAAGTCTTAACGCGTAAAAGTAGGTTAATTCTCAATGCTAAGAAACTTAGTAACCTTTAACCCGCGAAAGAAAAAAATATTAATAAAAGACCCTGGTTGTCGTGAGGCTCGTTTCCGCGTTTCTTTCTACATATAAAAATCCACCTACGACCATTGTTTTGTTTGGTAAAAATCTTTGCAGGACAGGAATCAACATAGCCACTTGAAATATCGTATAGGCAGTTAGGTTAGGTTCTATGTGAGTAGGGCGTTGCGGAAGGGGCTGGAAAATGGCCCATGATCCCGAAAATTCAGTTTTTGGCCGATATCTCCCGAAATATGCTACTTAGAGAAGTGGGGTTTTGCTAGAAATGAAGTACAGTTCATTACCTACAAAAATGGTCCCCATCATTTTTGTCCCTGGATCAATATTTCTTGCAAAAATTTTCCGGAAAACTAAAAAATTTTAAAAACCATCGAAAAGAGGACATTTTCAGCTTTCCAATGGTGTGCATTAAAGACCGATATTGCCAATCATTGTTTATCAATTTGCGGTAGTCCCGAGAATTTTCAGAAAACTCCGGAAATCAAAAAAAAAACGTCCCAAGAAAAGCATGTTGTTTATAAAAGTACACAAAAATTATTTATTCATTCTTTCGGAATACATTCACCACCTACCAAAGTCCCATTATCCAAAAGGTTTCGGTAAAACTACCCTTAATTTAAAAAATATGAACGTATTGATAAGGGAGGTCAAATATTCAGGAAAAATAAAGTTTGACCAGTTTTTTCAATATTCCTGGAAAATAAAAAAAAACGAAAAAGTTACACGATGTTATAGGTACAGGTTCCTCCTTTCATATGCACTTTGAATCATGAAAAAAGATTCATTTTTACTCAAGTTCTGGGCCAATTTGCCCGCCCTCCCATACCTACATTCCCGGAGCGTGCTCCCGGAGACGCCACGCAGCAGCTCGAAAGTACGCTTGGGCCCGTTTATCTCGAAAACGGTTAAACTTTTGACAAAAATGATAAGGATCATTTTTGTAGATAATAAACTGCTCTCCATTCCTAGCAAAACCCCACTTCTCTAAGTGTCATATTTCCGGAGATATCGGCGGAAAACTCAATTTTTGGGATTGTTGACCATTTTTCAGCCCCTTCCGCAAATTTCGCGTAGGACATATTTTCAGAGAGTAATCTACCCGTGAATACCTACAAGTTGCAAAAAAAAAGTCCGACAATAATGAGATGAACAGGTTGGGGGGTTTCTCGGTCTTTATTTACTGGACTATCTGTTCTCCTTGCCTAGTATTTCAAAGGATTGTAGACAGTTAAGTACCAGCTCAGATTTTAACCTGTCCAAGATCAGTGCTTTAAGGCTATCTGACAGGATGTGTATGTTCTTTTTTACAACAGGTTGATTCTTCAGCTCCTAACCAGGTTGACTGTGATTTCAACTCTGGGTTTCCTGCTGAAGACCACCCCGTTTCCGGTTTTGGATCCGTCAGTATAAATCACGTAGTCCGTTTCTAGGAAGGAGATTTTTTTCGCTATCCCATTGGTCTCTCGTGGGAATGAGAAGCTTAAACGGCTTGTCCACGTGAAGTTTTGTAACAGAGAGATCCGAGGGCATCACAAGAATGTGGAGATTTTGTATTTTCCTCAGCATACCCGAGTGATCCCTCAGAATCTCTCCATTTATTCTCCTGACTTCCCTCTCCAACAAGGATACTCTTGAAAAATGTGTAACCAATAGGTTTTCTAGTGCTTGTTTCTGGACGTTAATCAGTTTCATCCAGAATATCTTGTTCTACTCTAACGTTTCTAACTCTTTGGTAAATACCTACACGCAAATAATGAATTATGAGGCGTCACTCACCTTTTAGAGGTGATATTTCAGAAGGAGTCAATCACCTGCTGAATTTTTTCGCATAAATTTATAAACATCCTGTATATAAATCCAAAACCGAATAAACAGTGTATAAAACCATCAAATTCAATTAAGTAGTAACTGAAAGAGACACATCGCCGAAAAAAAAAGGAACTACCTTCCTTGCCTTGTTATTTTTTTGCTTTTAATAAGTAATGAACTTGATTCACGGTGTGTGACGGCCTACTATAGTAAAAAAAAGCAGGAAGGTGTTCGTTCTTGTCCCATTTAAACATCTTATCGACCAAACACCGTCATCTGACAACGAGATGGGACCGTTTTTGCTAAAATAACGACGATAACAGTTATACAACAAAATATTTCCAAGAATTATAGTTTAATTAAAAATATTTCCACTGCCATACATAACCTATCCACTTGAGATTCATTGTGTACCTAAAAGTTATCACTTGTTTTTTTTTTAGTATAATTGAATCAAAAAATTTGGTTATTTTGATATAAGTAACTTCCCAGCTCTTCTGCGTTTTAGTTCAAGAGTGAATGAGGTGGAAAAAGGTTCATCGACCTTTTATAAAACTTGTTCTTCACATCTTTCATTATTCTTGAGGATTATAGGCTCGAAAATATAAGAGAACTGTTGTTGGACTAAATATGTTTACAGTTATTTTATATGCAAGAGGTTCGATGCGGTTCTCATACAGTTCATAGACAGATACTTAAAATATTTTATTTATTTAAGTAGCAATAAAAAAAATATCAATAAACACGGTGCCAGAAAGTACCAGACTATTATGAGAGTTGTTTTTTATATTTTGCAATTTTGGAACGTTAGGACAACAATTCGATATTTTATTGCTTTAAAAACTCAATTTCTTTTTGAATTGTGATCTTTGAAACGCCCAATGATCAGCTACCAATTTTGCATTTCACATTCCACCAATTTCTACCAACATTTGGCACATAATCTACAAATTTTCTAAAATTCGGGTTGGCAACACTGCCTGAAACTTTGACATTTGACAGGCGACAACTATGCTGTTATATGCAATTCTTAAAATACAACTCGAGTATAATAAAGATTTTTGCTTCTATATCCTTGGAAGCCTCTATTTTTAAAAAAAATTTGTTTAAAATAATTTATGTACAAGACGAAACAATCTAAAAAGGAACGCCCAGGACAAGATAAATAAATAGGTCAAGGATATGCATGTCGTATAAATGTAAATCTCAATTTCAAGACACACCTCCTTAATTAAACCCGACACTCGGCAGTACTAGAAGTATTTTCACATTTCATGCACGCATTGTTACTTTTTATGTCGTTGAATATATTTTTTGTATACTTATTTTAATTCATATAAACCTGATATTTTCGGGGACTGACACAGAAACTGGCCTTCCCGATCGGTCATCATCTTCAATGGAAAATTTACCTCTTTTGAAGCTTGCAGTCCAATTTTTCACAGTCGCATACGAAGGACATTGATCACCAAGGGTATTAAGCATATCTTCGTAAATCTGCTTACCTCTTAACCCTTTTAAATACAGGTACTTGATGATGGCTTGATACTCCAATTTTTCGATTTTCACATTTTCTGGTTTACTTTTTTGACGTCAAACTTCACACTGACCCTTCTAATAAGTTATTGTTCGTTGCTATGGTAACGCAATATTTTGTTTATGCATGGAACTGGTCTAGGCTAACTATATATCAATACATCCTCGTATTTGATCCATTTTTATAGAAAATATTAAATATTTTATCTTAATTATGCACTTTTTCCAGTTAAAACTATTACTAAAATCCATTATAAAGCTATTCCGGTTAAAAATAACATTTAAGCATTTTCTACCCAAATTACTACAAAAGCTCATACAGTTTGGTCCTTTGCAGCCTCCAAGAAACTGAACTATATCTTTTAAAATTTATTTTAAGCTCTTACAAGTCTCCTATTTTGTTTTCGTTTGATCCACTTATATCAGTTACCGTTTTACAATATAACTAATATTGAATGTACTTTAATGAGTCATGTGAACCGTTAATTCACGTAGGAGATGATAATTCGGTTAGTTGGCCAAGGTAAACTATTGAAAATAAACATATCAGAATGAAAGACACAATTTTTTCAATGTTGTCTTGATATGGTTTTTTCGTCGGCTGAAAATCATTAAGAATTTGTCGAGTTAAAAAAATTGGTTGATAAAAAGACACTTGAAAACTTGATACGGTTTAAAGTGACAAGATTTTCCTAGTTATTGTTAAAAATTGAAATATATTTCGTAATATCTTAAGATTTGTAAGATTGCTGGTCATTACGGAAGCTCTTTTGCTACCTACACAGTGTTTAACGGATATAAATTTCATAATATTCTCCACTCGTGCAAAAATTTACGACTCCGCTTAAATTCAATTACACTCGACCATTAACTAATTACATAAATCCAAGAAATTAATGCGTTGTTGCAATTCAATGAAAAATGCTTCTTGCGAAATTGTTTTTACATCTGATCAACGCAATTTTAATCGAGAAAACTTAAATTAGAAAACTAATGACATTGAAGACTTACATTTTGTGAAATGAGGTACCTAACCAAAGGATTTTGAAAGGACAGAATAAATAATATCGAATAATTCTCACAAAATTCGAGCTTGAAGAAACAAACGGGCACAAATACAAGGGTTGGGATAAAGTATGGAACCAAGTAAACATCTTTTAAACGAAAAGAACGATATTTATGAAACTTTGCAGTTAAGTGCAATGGAACAAAATGCATCTGATGTACATTTTTTTGTTGATAATATACTTCCGGTTAAATCGGAAATGCCATCAACTTCTTTAATTTAAACGGGACACCCTATATATTTTTACAGATTTTGAAAGAGCTTGTTATTTTGAATTCATACATACTGAGTTTAGTGTAAAAAAAATTGTAAAAACGAGGAATAACTCACTGTTAGTTGAACAATAGGTGTACATTTCATTATTTTAGAATAATGAGAAACAAAATTACTTCAAATGTTCAAAATGCTCGCCGTTTACTTGCTGACAATATGCCATCTTATTAACAAATTCTTCAGTCACTCTTTCCAAGACTTCTCCACGTATTAGTTCATATTCATCAATAATTCTTTGTCTCAATTTCTGTAAGTTTGTTGGTCGTCTAACGTAAATACGTGATTTTAGATAACCACAAAGAAAAAAATCTAACGGGCTAAGATTCGGAGAACAAGCAGGCCACTCTATGAATCCTCTACGTCCAATCCATCGATTTGGAAAATTCGCATCCAGAAAATTCCGAACCCATCTATCATAGTGGGGAGGTGCTCCATCTTGTTGAAACCAAAAATTTTGTGGTAATTGCCCATTCTGTTGAAGTGCAGGAATAATTTCGTTATTTAGTAGATCCAAATACTTGTCACCATTCAAGTTTCCGTCGATAAAAAATGGGCCTATAAGCCTATTTTCGACAATTCCCATCCAAACATTTAACTTCTGTGGATGCCGGGCATGTGCTTCATGAATCCAATGAGGATTCTCATTTGACCAATACCTTGAGTTATGGCGATTAACTGTTCCATTTAAACAAAAAGTTGCCTCATCGGAAAAAACTATGTTAGAAGCAAAATTGTCGTCGACATTACAGATGTTCATTAGCCGTTCGCAAAATTCCAGCCGTTGGTCAAAATCATCGTCTGACAATTCTTGAACCAACTGTACCTTATACGGATGATACTTTTCTCTTTTTAATATCTTTCCTCCAGAACGTCGTTTGATACCATGGTTTAGAGCCAAATTTGTGGTGGAAGTTTGAGATGATTCTTCTAAATCGATTGCAATATTTTGTTTAACAGTTTCGTTCGTTGCAGTCCGCGGTCTTCCAGGTTTTAGCAAATTTTTTACCATCCCAGTTGTATTAAAACGTTGTAATGTTTTAGTTACTGTTGAGCGTGATATAGGATTTCTCTCCGGATGCAAATTATTAAAAATATGACACACTTCTTCACGAGTTCTAACACTATCTCCATAACCGATCATCATTAAAATTTCAATACGCTCTTTTTCACTTAATTGAACCATTCTAAATTGTAAAATTTATTTCCGTGAATTAGAATTTGACACTTGGAGAACAAAAGGCATACTAAACAGTACTCGTTTATTTATTACTATGCATACAAACAACATCAATTAGTTTATCTAAATAGTTTTTTGGTCTACAGCAAAAAACTCAAAGGAGGTTGATTAAAGTGCTATATTCCTCGTTTTTACAATTTTTTTTACACTAAACTCAGTAATTATGAATTCAAAATAACAAGCTCTTTCAATATCTGTAAAAATATATAGGGTGTCCCATTTAAATTAAAGAAGTTGATGTAATTTCCGGTTAAACCGGAAGTATATTATTAACAAAAAAAAGTACATCAGATGCATTTTGTTCCATTGCACTTACCTGCAAATTTTCATAAATATCGTTCTTTTCGTTTAAAAGATATTTAGTTGGTTCCATACTTTATCCCAACCCCGTATAGTTTTAAAATATTTAGTTAGGATATGGAACAGGATCTCGCAAAAAAATAGAAAGGAAATCATATAATTCAATAATTTTTGACAGTTGACAGTCATAAAAAATTGTGTACCTACTCAAAATTGTAGTTTTCTGCTATTTCAAGATTACCGGAAGTAAATTCGAAAAAAAAATTAGTAATATCTCATTAAATAAAGAAAATATTAAAGAAAAGTGGAACTTCTACGTGGAACATCCTGTATATCAAAACTTTTAGGTCAGATTTCATGTGATTTTTATCACAAACTAATTGAATGGACAAAAGTAGATGATAAATAATAACTATTTAAAAACAATTAACTCTAAATTAAGGATTTCTAAAAAAAAATTTAAGATTCAACTTTCACAATTATTGGGAATTATCGCCTTCTAATTGACTAATTAACAACATTTTAAACTGTTAGTATTTTTTTTTTGAAGGAAGTTTATCAAATTTACCTGTCGTATAAAAAATATTGTCGGAAACTCGAAAGTAAAGGTCTTTTTTATAAACGAACCGTCAAAAAAAGCAGCTTCACACACTTATTACAGTAGGTATTACATACTGGGTGGAATGCAACTATGGAATGAAATTATTTTTATAGAATTAAAAAAAACACTGGGATGAGTCAAAAATTTGGAATTAATTCTACGTTTTCTGAATTAAAATGTAAATAAATAGGTTCATCCATGTAAGTGTAGCACAGCCGGTACCCTTTATCTACAGGGTTAACAAAAAAATTTAGGTTTCCCATCAAAAATTTCAAGTTTCGGCGGAAAACCTGGAATTTCGGCGGGAAACTTGAAATGCTTAACAGGAAACCTGAAATTTTGGAGGGAAAGTTGGAATTTTTGGCGGAAAACCTAAAACTTTTTTGACATAAACAATTTTTTTATAATTTTAGATTCAAACTATTTATAATATATTTATTATTATTAATATTATTTAAAAAAAATATGTTAATAAGTTATTTTGAAGCAACGGTGCATCCTGTATACTTCTAATCGACCTATGCAGATGATCTGGATTATTTGAAAAAACTTATTCAACATTTTTTTGTAAACCTGACGGAAATCGAAATATTAGCAAGTTACGTTACTTTATGTACACGCTGTATAATATTTCTATTCGACTTTGTTGTTGATTAATTACTTTTTAATCTTACAAATATCATCTACAAATTATCACCTTCTCTCGACAAAAAGAAAAAAATCTCATAACCTTTAAATGACAATCTACACAACTTACAAAAACCAACAATAACAACATGTGTTCGAACAAAAGAAGATTATTATTACTAATTAGAATCGTTAATAAAAAGATTGACGCAATTATTATTCATATCATTAACTATTATTTATCACTTTCGTAAATAAACAAATCTAATTTTTATACAACTTACGAGGGCGACACGCGAATATAGATTTTTCGAATTTGCTCTATTTCGTTTTAGACTACATTAACCTAACAATAACTTTTTAAAGGAACGTTTAAATGTAGCTCTCTTTACGTTGCCAAGAAGGGGAAGGGTGAATGGAAAAGTTATTCGCACTTCCCCTTCTGTATATCTTCTTCGATCGTTTTTTCCTTGTCCATCTCGTTAAATTAACCTCAGGACTATGCTTGGCAACGTCTGTAAAGAGATGTTTTAATGTCAATAAAAGTATTTTATTTTTATAAAATTATTGTTTTTTTTACAGATTCCGCAATGGAAGTTCGGTTTTATGAAAAAGATTAATGCACCAAGAAGTTTAAAGTGAGTAAAAAAATATTTATTTATTTTTAACAATTTTTGGAACACCCTCTGTATTTGAAAACGATTTAAACGAGTGAAACTTCTAAAAATAGGAATCATTCAGTGTACTCTTGAAGGAATTCCTATTGAATCATACCAAAACATCCTTCATTCTAAAAGCAGATTGCCAAATTCCTTTCTTTACAAAACGAACGTCTCACGGGCCTTTCCTGAATTCCCACCCTACAGAATCGGGTTCAAGGACACCAGACGTACGGTTAGGTCCAAACTACAGACTCGAGCTGACAGAGGCGTTACTCGATATATTTTACGTTGAAATATTTAAAAAATTGACACATTCTTAAGGGTGAACTACTCATTTGGAATTCATGTTTTTTTTTTTTGTAAATTTTAGTTTATTTATTTTGTAGCAAGACTGTGGCTGAAATTTTGTTGTAAAGTTAAATTTGAAAATTAAAAAGGTACCTAAAAATTATTTTTGCTCCAAAATTTGTTTGATTCTATTTCGAAACACATTTTATAAAAGTAATTTCTTTGATCCTTTAAATAATGGTTTTGAAAATGTTTTTCTTCTTATAGAATTTAAAAAAAATATATATATAGTCGATGTAATTTATTTTAAAATATGCCCCCACCGCCTCTGACTCTCCAGACTCCATTATTGAATTATCCTTAGAGAATTCGCAACAATCCTTCTCTTGTGCTCTCAGTCACTCTTCTCTCTCAGCCGACGTAGAAATCAATACGAGTGTGTAAGTTTAACCTCAACCCCTAAGATCCATGACCTTGCTTTGGCGGCGTGTAGTGTAGATAAAGTTATAAGGTGGAAAGAAGGGTGGGAAAATTTTATAGGTATACTTCGTTCCAAAATATTTCGTATCGTACTCCTTTCTTCGAAAATCGACAAAATAATGTCTAATAGTATGATTATTTTACGACTGAAATGTTTGGCTGCTAAAATAATACTAATTTATATAATTATCCTATTATTTATTTGTGATTCGGAAGGTAAATTAGTTAGTTGTAAATAATGGAGAGCTCTAACACCAGGGCTAGTATTAGAGTGTCATCGAGACTTAGCTAACGCCAGAGTGTGTGTTCGGTGAGTCTTGGCCTACACCCGCCGAAATAAAGGAGATGTCTCTTAGTGACCTGTCCACCTTCCTGGAAAGGACAGGATGGATATGAAGACAACTCCTCGGGAGGATGTACAATGGGTCACATGCGGCCTAAGTACTGTGGCCTAACAACAGACAGGCAGAGAGAGCTCTAAAAGTCTAATCCCGTCCTGAATACGACACTAAAATCACAATCAATACATGTCTTCCACTAAAGGACGGAGAACATACCATACCATACCAACCCCGTTTGACTATAAAGTGTAATTCAACGTTCGTCGGGGCCTGTAGCCCGGGAAGTAGTTGTTTCTTCTTAGTTCAACGATAACTGTTTTTGTAAAATATTTTTCAAAACCTTGTAAAGCGTTAGAATAATTCATTTATTTTTCAATAATATATTAATATATTATATTTTCAAGGTCATTTTTGTTTTAAACATTTTTTCCTCGCTGCTGTGCTAATATATCATTATCTTTGGGACACCCATTACAGTAACTAATAATCACCCTTTTGTAATGAAATAAGGCTAATTTTTTAACATTTTTAATATTAAATTACGCCCTCTAGCGATAGACATACAAACTTAAAAACTACTTCCAGGATTTTCACGAGGGCACTTTTGTTCCTTTAAACGTTTTCTGGTATATGGTAATTCTATTTGGGACACCCGTTACGTAATAAGCAACCAGTACAGGACTGTATAAAATTATTTTTGAATTTACCCTCGTATTACACTAATGATTGCCTCCATTTGATATTCTTGGAATACGATAGATTTAAATTAAAACGTTACTTTCTTCTTTACCTCATTTTTATTATATAATCACTGCTTCAATTGTAACTGGCAAAAAAATGTTGTAAAATCATGACGTAATTATTCATCTATTAGATTGTTTTATTATTTTATTTGTTGTAAAAGTATTTACCAAAAAATAAATGTTTCATTAATGAATCCACCCAGTATATATTTCAACACCTCCTAATTCCTTTTTATCCTTTTTTTTTCCTTGCAGATGTCATCGGCAGCCGTCGGGACACACTCTGGGGCGGGACCCTTGAGTTTGATGTCCTGCGTTAGAGATTCATCACCCCTTCAAGATTTCGATACAGACACAGAAAAAAGTGGTAAGCAATTATCGTTGATATTTTTCTTTCCAACTCCCCCTCGTATAATATCTATCTCGTATTGAAAACTCGTTAATTGAAATATGTTTTGCCCTACATATTCTGCTAAATGAAATTTCAAATTTCTCATCCTCGTTGTTTCATTTCTGTGCTATTTCTAATAATAGAGTTGGATCTTTTCCAAATCAGAATATTTATTTTGATTTTTGCGTATTTTATAATTTTGGGATGTGCAATATACAGGGTGTCTTAGATATACTAAAAACTTGGGAAATGATTAAGTGGCTAAAAATTATGATAGTATAGTTGACGTAAAAGATATAGTGCAGCTATCTAATCGTATACTATATCCCCTTTAAGTTATGTTGCGTAGCTAAACTCTGAAAGGTGTTAATATTATTTTGGCTACTTGGCTATATTGTATTTGTATTTTGACCCATCAGTCCATCCTTTCTTAACCGTATCGTGTGTATCATACCGAGTTTCGTCTTAATAGATAATTGGCCGCATATCCATTATTATTCTGCTTTCCATGACGTTTATTAATCGTTTTGAATTTGAATCCCAATTTTTTTAATCCAGTTTTCAATGGTATCACACGCGAAACAACGAGAAGCACTACTAGCTATTATTTAAAATATTCCTCTATTTATAGGTAAGGGTCTGTGGAAGGGTGTCGATAATACACGAATCATACTAATTATTCTAAGAATAATATTCTACCCTGCCCATTCTACCTGTGTATCCACCTGACCGCGGGACGGACATCGGTCGGGGATTAAAAACCCTTTTCCTAAACCCTCAATTTTCTGACCGCGGGACGGACATCGGTATTGCCCTTTACGTCAACTCTACTTCATATAAAATGTTTCTTTGTTATCGAACTATAGGTCTCTAAAGTTCGGTATTGAAGAAAACTCCTCGGACATTCTTTATACCTGATTTATTATTTTTAATATCTCAGTTAATTAATATTTTATATTTTGGAAAAAATCAAAGATACAAGTAGCCACCTTTAGATAATGTATGTAATTAATTAAGTACCTGTTTATACCGTTATAATAAACTCATCTAAACAGTGTTTCATAAAATCCCGTTTCTAACGTATATAAATAAACGTATATATTTTAGAAAGTGCATTTTTTATATGTTGGGTATCTTTTATTTTTATTGATACAAATTATGTAGAAGTTCTATTGAAAATAAATAAACAGTATGTTTTGTATTGATTTTTTATATTTTGTTCTTTTTTAATTTATTAAAAGATCTCTTATTTCTGGATTGGGTTCTAAACTAAATTAATTTTAAATCAAATTCTGTCTCATATATCCTTATTTATTAAACATTACAAATGTCTAATCTATCAATATTTTTTTTTCAAAAAATTATTTATCTTTCAAATTATCACTTATTTTTTTAATTACAAATGTACAAATTTTGCAAATACCTTGGGTAAAATATAATACTTTGTTAAAAATAAACAATAAACAACAAACGTGGTAGTAATGATTGAATTAATGACTATTTTTATATAAATAAACACAAAACTGACAAATGTCAGTGTCAATGGTATCAGAAGATCTGTGTGAAACTGGTGGCAGTCTGACCAATCACTAGGCAGCAGAAATGCCAACTTAAATTCAAATCGCTCCTCTTAGTTTAAAAACAAGGTATAGATCTTTCCAACGTTCAGATGTTTTCTTTTCTTTAGCTTTTCCTATTTCTTCCAATATTACATTAAGGCTGGTCCCACAAAAGGGTTCCGCAAAAAGACGTACCCCTTTATATGATTTATGACGTGTTTTTTCATTTTTTCATAATTATATACAGTGTGACCCATTTTGTTTGGAAGCACCCCTATAAAATCCGCATTTTTCAACCGATTTTGATTTAGTCTTTTTTGTTAGATTCAGTATCAAAAACAGTATTTGAGCACACATTTTCATACCATAATAGCTATTTTCAAGTCCCTCTACGTTAATTTTTCTTTGCCAAAAAAGACGAAAGTATATTAGGCATTTTTTTTTCTCAAATATGACTACACCACTGGATTCAGAATCATCACAAATGTAAACAATCAAAATTTAAAAAAAAAAATTTTTATTAACAACAAAGTTATCATTACATGAATATGGAAAAAGTTGATTTTTGATTAATTTTTTACTAAGAATGTAGACATGGTAAACAAAAACTAGGACTCAAACATGTTGCACTGTAAAAATTCGAAGCCGAAATTTTAAAAGACAAGATAATAGGTCCATTCTTTTTTGAGGGTAACATGAATGCCAATAACTTCATGGAATTCTTGGAAGGTGAGTTATCCGCAGTGATTGACGAACTGCCACTAGCAGAAAGAAGAAATTTGATATTTCAGTTAGATGGTTGTTCTGTACACTATTCTAGGATTGTCAGGCAGTGGCTTAACGAAAAATTTCCAAATGGTTGGATAGGTCGCGGTAGCGAGTTAATCGAATGGCCTCCTAGATCGCCCGATTGAACTATATTGGATTTTTATCTGTGGGGTCTTTCGACACAAAAAGTGTATAAGACACGTCCAAGGAATAGAGCAGAACTGTGTGATAGAATACGACAGGCGTGTGCTGGAATAACGCCACATGAAATAAAAAAGCGCTAAGACATGGTCGCAAACGATACGAGAAATGTGTGGAAATTAACGGAGGTCTGGTCGAGGCTACAAAAATGTAGAATTCAATTATTATTAAGTAGTTTAATAATCAAAATGTATTATTTGGTGTTAATTTGTATTTTCGTCACATCAGCACAATTTTACATTACTCTCAGAAGCTATAACTCCAGAACGGGTTAAGGTATCGGCTTCGAATTTTTACAGTGCAATATGTTTGAGTCCTAGTTTTTGTTTACCATGTTGCCATTTTAAAAATGTGTCTACATTTTTAGTAAAAAATTAATTAAAAAACAACTTTTTCCAAATTCATGTAGTGATAACTTTGTTGTTAATAAAACTTTTTTTATAAAATTTTGATAGTTTACATTTGTGATGATTCTGAATTCAGTGGTGTAGTCATATTTGAGAAAAAAAAATGCCTAATATACTTTCGTCTTTTTTGGCAAAGAAAAATTAACATAGAGGGCCTTGAAAATAGCTATTATGGTATGAAAATTTGTGCTCAAATACTGTTTTTGATACTGAATCTAACAAAAAAGACTAAATCAAAATCGGTTGAAAAATGCGGATTTTATAGGGGTGCTTCCAAACAAAATGGGTCACACTGTATATAATTATCAGAATTAAGTGAGACGAATAGTTTTCATCGAAATACCCTGTATCATAATTTTTTTTCCAAAAAACATTTACACACTGATTTAATTTATTTAAGCAATAAAATAAATTTTATCAAATATATCCAATGGACCTAATACCGATATCTTAATCTCAATAATACCAATATTCTGATAAATATCTCATTTCTCGATATTTCAATTAACTCGAACAAACGATAACGCTCTTGTCTAAATTTGCCGATACAAAATATTCTCGTATTATTTTTAAACTGCTACAAAATAATGTACTTCAAGAGGTCAGTGTGCAGTTATAAAGTCAGTAGCAACTATGACGGTATGTAATTCATATTATATTCATTAAAAAAAAAATTCAATCAGTACCTAATAAAAACATAATATCCTTTTGTCGCCTATTTTACCGGAAAACCAATCATATCAACACCAAAAATAGCAACACAAGGGCGGAAAATTCATAAACGTCAGTGTATGTCAAAATGTTTTTCTATTTTTTTATTTATTCGGTAGACGAAAAACAGTTGCAGGAAACGCTTTAGCAACCCGTAACTATCAGCTGTCCTCGCTTCGCTACGCTCGCCCGTGCATCTAATAGTCTTGGGCTGCTAGAGCTCATTTTCTACCCTTGTGACACAATTTACTATTTTTTCCTTTTACTATAGAATCTTAGGTCCTTTCTTATTTCTTTCAAGCTCGCAACTTAAACCCACAGCTCCCTTCATATCTCCAAAACACCCAATTTGTAACTTTCCTCAGTATAACCATACCTGCAGCTCTTCTTTTCTTTGCCACTCTTTTTCCGTCGACGCCTTGCTTTATTTTTCTGCATCGGTGAGTTAAAATTTTACCTTATTTAATAAGGGGTGTCTTAGGCGGTGTTTCCGATGTCCGTCCGGCGGTCAGGGTAAAACGCAGGTACGTCCGAGGTCCGTCCCGCGGTTAAAAGGGTCAAGACGTCCGTCCCGTGGATCCGTATGATAATTTATATTGCAGATATTATATATTATATATAGGGTAGGGTAGGGTCTGTGGAAGGGTGTCGATAATACACGAATCATACTAATTATTCTAGGAATAATATTCTACCCTGTCCATTCTACCTGTGTATCCACCTGACCGCGGGACGGACATCGGTCGGGGATTAAAAACCCTTTTCCTAAACCCTCAATTTTCTGACCGCGGGACGGACATCGGTATTGCCCGTCTCAGGTAGTAACCGTCAAGGGATTATCGGCATTCCCAGAATACGTAATTTTGACGATAATGCAAAGAGGTGCTTATGCTAATAAAATGAGGTTAATACCGTAATTAGGATATTGGTTGTAATATAATTTCAAGACAATAACAAGCCAATAAATGTTCTGTTATCGGGACTGCCCTAATAGTTTACCCTTGGGAGGGGGGGAGGTAGGTAGTAGGCAGAGGTTTTATTAGAATTATATCTTAACAAATATTTTACGGGTTATATTTTATTTGTCTTAAAACTGTTGTACAACAAAGATGGAAATTAAGTGTGAAGTTATGTTACGTGAGAAGGACAAAACTCTTCTAGTGGTAAACCGTGTGTTTATCTTGTTGCGCGCAATTCGGCTCCTAATTTTGGTGTTCTACTCGTATTCAGGTAGAAAATAATCGCTGCGCGCAACTCATTCCTTTTCTTTTTTTTTTATTCTTCCACTTTATTTTTCATCCTTATCAATCCACAATCTTCTTTAAATCATTCTTAATAAATTTCAATGTATACCTTTTGGGACTTGAAAGACTGAAACTCGGGCTTGCCAGAAATAAAGGTACAGTTATATAATATTATAATAACCATTGCAGTTGCATATTTTCGGAAAATATTAGATCGATTTAGATTAGATTAAATACTAACACTTTGTAGCCAAAAATTAAGTAATTCGATTGCCAATCAAATTTATTAAGTAATCTTGTTTCAAAACTTGCTATCAGTTATAAAATTAACAATACAGGGTGGCCGGACGAAAACTAAACAGAGCCAATATCAGGACCTGAGTCAACGTTTTAAAAAAATACAGAGATCTGTCGATTTTTTGTCAAAGGAGGACGGTATTTTTAACTTTGCTACTTTCACCCCCTAGCAGGGGTAAGCATCACATAGACATATTTAAATGGTATTAGGGGTCGAGTGAGGGATGATTTTATTTAAAGCCATTTTACAAAAGTGTTTACATTTTAAAATTCGGAATAATAACACGTTCACGTATAAAGCGGCATATGCCGCTACAAATGCAAGGACAAAGCGTAATAAGCCGTCCTAATGTAAAATTCATTTTTCAATACTTAAAACGTATACGTTAATACCGGAAAAAATATCCCCCTTTGATCAAAAATCGACTGCGTTTTTTTTTAAACGTTGACGCAGTTCCACATAATGGCTCTGCTCCATTTTCGTCCGGCCACCCTGTATATTTCGATTGATTTTAAATATACCGAGCTGGATTTACAATAGCGTGACGAATTACTAACCTACCAATTCATACAACTAAAAATAGGCCAGGATAATATGGAAGAATTAACACTAAATATTTTTTGTCATGAAAATATTTCCTTGTTTTCTCCAAGATGAAGTTGTAGTCTTCTCTATGCGTCGAGAATGATAACTTGCGTTATCCATAACTACTACTGAATCAGCCGGAAGATATTTTATCATTTCACCAAAATAGTCTTCAAAAACATCCGAATAAAATGTCCTCGTGGTAATCTCCCGTATGGCACGACTGAAAGGTTAGCAAACCTTCTTTTAAAAATCCCTCTTCGCTTCCAATATGGACGATTATTAGTCTTTTCCCTTCACCTGAAGGTACCTTAATACCCGTTGACAGGCCTTCCATGAAAACTTGGCGAGCACTGGTTATATTTTTGTCAAAGAATACACCAACTAACAAGAAGCGAAGCCCGACGCAATCTCTTTGATGTTTTGGTAACAAAAATGTATGACCTTGAGAGACTGACGTTGACAGATAACTTACTAAATACACTGAGAAAATGATCAAATTTTTAAATATCGGCGATATAATTGGTCGACAAAGTGAAGTATGACAAGTATCTCATTATAAAAATGGCTCCTTTCAGACATGCGCATACAAAAAAAGGAAAGGCAGCTTCGTTTCTTGGTTGCTGGTGTATTCTTTGTTTTTGTCTTATGCAGAGGCACTAATAGAAGGTTAAACGGTACCTGTTAAACGGAAAACGTAACTGTATTATCTACTACTTAAGCAATCCCTACAAAATATTTCGATATTGACACTTCAGGCCAGAAAACATACTTTTCCTAATTTTATTTCGTAATTTTAATATTACAAACAATACTATTTCAAGACCTACGCCTATGGCCGACACCGAAATTGAGCCGAACTGCTATAGTTGGATTATTGATAGATTTCTGGGTATAGTTTGCATACTTTTCAACTTTTAGACACTTTTATGTCAACACTGTAACACGGACCGTACTATTTATTGGTACTACATCATACTACTAATTTCATCAACGTATCGGAAATCTTATTGTTAAAAAAAAAACAATATCCAATTGTATCCACCTACACAACTGGTCGGTATCCCCACATTTACGTATTTCCGTATAGTTTCCGTTTGACGTTGGACGCGGTGTCGCCATGAGGACCAAAAAGAAGTACTATTTCGGTAAATCAAGTTATTGATCCCTTTTGGTAGATCCTTGAAGGATAAAAGGAAACGTGACATAAAAATAGATCTTTTTTATACAAGTGGGAGAATTGCAAGTGTTTCTTTTTGTTATAGTGACGTCGAAACGGAAATTTTGGAACCCCATAAAATGGTTCAAAAGAAAAAATAAAGCGAGTGATGATGTGGTCGTAGTCGAAGTTACCGAAATTGGAAAAGATGTTCTGCGTAGCAGGTCTACCAGTGAACTTTCCGTCACCGAAGAAGAGAGGAGACGGTAGGAAAATTTTTATTTTATTATTTTCATTAAAAATGTTTTAAGCGCTGAAGCTCTATCTTCACTATTAACAATTTTAATTGAATGTTGGAAAAAAGGTAGCGCGGTTTTTATAGATCATAATTTTCAAGTCAATTATTTAAACATTCATTTGTCGAAAAATAAATTTTCATTCATTCATTTTCATAATATCCTCCTCCTTTTCCAATGGGTTTCATACCCTATTATTTTTTTTTCACTTTTTATTATTTTTAAAGGATTCTACCCTGGTGTACATAGTTTATTGAAATTTTTTGTGTAACACTAATTTGAACTTATTGATAAGAATATAATTATGCAGCTTCTCCAAATAAAAATACAGATACTGTTCAAATAAATATGGATAAAGAAATAGACAGTCAATTCGATACAGATAAAGTAATCTAAACATTTTTATTAGATATACATTATTTGATTAGCAATGACATCATAAATTTTACTTTTTGCAATATGAAAAATTTCAGTCATGAGATTATATTTGTCTACATTACACTGTTTACGTTAAAATTGCAGCTAATATAAGCAAGGTATTTGGGTATATTTATATATTATATCACACGTAGCTTTAAAAACAAAATATTGTTCACATTATTTTGGATGGAAGTTGGTAGTGTATCGTGTGTTTGATATTTTTGTGGAAATTCAAAGCAAGCGACTAAAATAGGCTTATTTTTGAAAGCAGAAAGATTTTTTATAAACGATAATATCAGTGAATGGTCCTTCATCTTGGACTGAATTGAATTTTTTTTAAAAATACACAAGAAAAATATTAAGTTATATATTTATATGCAAAACAAGACTCGAGATCGACTAAAGATTATTATGAGTTATGATTAGTTTGTCATTTAATCTGACAAGGGTAGATTAAGTCATCAAAATGTTTTCTTAATTTTCAACTCACATTATTGGAAGATTGAATATGATATTTCATTTAACACTGTAAAATGCGTCACCTTTAGCAGGCGATGCTTTTTTTGATTGTTGCAGTTCCCTAATTCAAAAGGTAACGACGATTACTTCCAACCGCCGGTTTCAGCATAATTTTATTTAACATGCTGTTGGTTTATTTTAATTATTAGAATAATTTAAAAAAGTTTTATCAAATTTCTATGATGCATACAAGAGTTTTTGTTAAATTTAATGTTTTGTTACTTTTTTAACAGTGTAGATGGCGGTGGATTTAGCAGTCGTTTTGACTATAAGAGTACTTTAAAAAAGCTTTATCAAAATTCTATGACGAGTATACAATCCTCAGCATTTTTTGTGAAATTTAACACTGTAAAATGCGGCACCTTTTGTAGACGATGAAAGTTGTTTTTGATTGTTGCAGTTCCCCAATTCAAAATGTAACGACGATTATTTCCAACCACCTATTTCAGAATCATTTTATTTGACATGTCACACAATACAAATATATTTGTATTTCCCAATTCACCCCCAAAAATGAACCCCCATATTCAAAATTCATTTAATTACGTTAAACATCCGTGCTTATATTTCCTGTAATCTAAGAAAAAAATTTCTGTATTTTTGTAAAATTTTCCTCTTATTTTTAAAAAACTTTGAAATTATTAAATTTAAAAATACAAAAATATATATTTAAGACTCTCAAGACACTGGAACTGACAGTCGTTACATTTTTTGTGAAATTTAACACAGTAAAGTGCGGCACCTTTAGCAGGCGATGGAAATTGTTTTTGATTGTTGCAGTTCCCTAATTTAAAAGGTAACGACGATTATTTCCAACCGCCTGTTCAGCATTATTTTATTTGACATGTCACACAATACAAATATATTTTTATTTCCCAATTCACCCCCAAAAATGAACCCCTTATATTCAAAATTCATTTAATTACGTTAAACATCCGTGCTTATATTTCCTGTAATCTATGAAAAAATTCTGTATTTTTCTGAAATTTTCATCTTATTTTTAAATAACTTTGGAATTATTTAATTTAAAAATACAAAAATATACATATATATTTAAGACTCTCAAGATGCTGGAACTGACAGTCGTTACATTTTTTGTGAAATTTAACAGTAAAATGCGGCACCTTTTGTAGACGATGAAAGTTGTTTTTGATTGTTGCAGTTCCCCAATTCAAAAGGTAACGACGATAATTTCCAACCGCCAGGTTCAGCATCATTTTATTTGACATGTCACACAATACAAATATATTTGTATTTCCCAATTCACCCCCAAAAATGAACCCCCATATTCAAAATTCATTTAATTACGTTAAACATCCGTGCTTATATTTCCTGTAATCTAAGAAAAAAATTTCTGTATTTTTGTAAAATGTTCCTCTTATTTTTAAATAACTTTGGAATTATTTAATTTAAAAATAAAAAATATATATTTAAGACTCTCAAGACACTGGAACTGACAGTCGTTACATTTTTTGTGAAATTTAACACAGTAAAGTGCGGCACCTTTAGCAGGCGATGGAAATTCTTTTTAATTGTTGCAGTTCCTTAATCCAAAAGGTAACGACGATTACTTCCAACCGCCAGTTTCAGCATCATTTCATTTGACATATCACACAATACAGTTTACAAATATATTTTTATTTCCCAATTTACCCACAAAAATGAACTCCCATGAACATCCGTGTTTGTATAAATGATATTAAAATCTGAAAAATTCAAAATTTTGCATATTCCTAATCAAACGAAAAAGTCGACAAGGAAGACGAACTCGCGCAAATTTTATCTAAATCTTTCCAGTATGTATCTTATCAAACGATAAAACTGAAATCAATCATCTATATAATATAACCGAGCATCATTTTTCTTTTGTTCCAGATCCTCCACTTCGATGCACCCCGCTTTCAGTAGTGTCTCAGATGAAAGTGTATTTCGTTCGCCGAACTCTGGATCCGATATGGAACTAGACGCCGCTCGAAGTACTTCCCCGATATCGAGATTTCAGCCCCCCCTGGATATTAGATTACAGGTAAGTCACTATCTACACCCACTACAATCTAATATAAAAAAATCAGTACCTACTTATTTTTATATTATTTACAAACTTATATCGATTATTATTTATATTTATACTATTCAGTTACACATTGACATTAGCCAGACCTTCCAATTTCATTAATGGATTTTTTTGTCCGGACTCCCAATAGTCACCATTCGCGATGATATATATTATTGCCAGGCTATTATTAGACGAATCATTATCAATAGACAATAAAAAACATTAGCAATTAGTATATTAGACCAATATTTCTCATTTTATATAGTTTGAAACTATTTTTATCTTAAACCCAGTTTACGCTATGCGTTTTTTAACGTATGGCACCTTTAAACGCACGTTTGACATTTTTCTATTTACATTTGTTAATATTTTTAAAATAAAACAGTTAAATATTCATCTAAGAAGAAGAATACCTATCGCTGTGCTGCTGATCTGTCTTAAGATGCGGTAAAAACGCACATTTACACGGAACCTCTTAAGCGCTGGTCACACTAGACCGATTACCAACCGCTGATCAACCAGTCTTGTGTGACCAGCGCTTTAGATGACTCAATGTATTTAGGGAAGTCTAAAATTTATTTTCAGGTCTATATTTGTATCCAAACTTGGTGTACCATTGTAAATTTTAATTATAAAGTAATTTTTTACACGGTTATCCATCTTAAAACGTAGAACTCCATTGCTTTGTCGCAACTGTAGGGGCATTTCCTCTCTATTATCATCCACCCCAACGGTTGCTTTTAATTTTTAGATGGGCATCGCAAACGCTGAAACTCTTAGAAGGTTTTGACCATAATTCGAAATTTATAACTACTTATCTGAAAGAATGTTATCAAACAAAACCGGAAGAAGCACAATGACAAGGATATAAATGACTTCCAGTTGTTTGTAAACGGTTTTAATTTTATAAAAAAAAAAAATTCAACTATAATACTTTCCCTTGTAAATAATATTTAATATTATGTAGAGCCAGCTTTTAAACGAAATTAACTTATTTTTAAAGGCAGGGATTATTTCAGTCCAATTAATTTTTAAATTCAAATAAACTTGGAAACAATTCAACTTTTCGACTTACCCTGTATGAATTATTGAAATGGTCAATAATCACATAAGCAGTTGATTGTTATTTTAGCACGTTTTCATAATATTTTAGAATAGAGTGAAAAATTGAAGAATTTAATTTTAAACAATTATTGACTCACCCTGTATCCATTATTATTTTTGTTAAAAAAAAACAGTCTAAATCATAGCCTCATTAACATTTGTTCAAAATATTAATCGTAAAAATGGTTTTACTATACAAAATATTAACCGCTACTTTTCAACGTCCTGTATCTCAAAAACTCGTCATAGGATTCAAATGACACATTTGTTCAGGTGATCAAACTCTACAGCATAGAATCTAGAATAGAAAAAAAATTAACCGATATCCATTGTTTTATCCAGAATTTTTTTCCACTATTATCGTAAAAATCCCATAAAATCTAATTCATGTTGTGAGTTTTCAAAACACTCATCTCACTTAATTTAATCCACTCCGATTATGCAGTTTTTCATTGTTGCGTCACCTTTAGCAGGCGATGAAAGTTATTTTTGATTGTTGCAGTTCCCTTATTCAAAAGGTAACGACGATTTCTTCCAACGCCAGTTTCAGCATCATTTTATTTGACATACTGTTGGTTTATTTTAATTACAGTTTTATCAAATTTCTATGATGCGTAAAAGCGTATTTATTAAATTTAATGTTTTGTTACTTTTTCAACAGTGTAGATAACGGTGGATTTAGCAGTCATTTTGACTAGAAGACTGCTCTAAAAAAGCTTTATCAAAATTCTATGACGCGTATAGAATCCACTTATCCACCCAATTTTTGTGAAATTTGACACTGTAAAATGCGTCACCTTTAGCAGACAATGAAAGTTGTTTTTGATTGCTGCAGTTCCCTAATCCAAAAGGTAACGACGATTACTTAAAACCGCCAGTTTCAGCATAATTTTATTTGACATACTGTTGGTTTATTTTAATTATTAGGATAATTCTAAAAAGTTTTATCAAATTTCTATGATGCGGATAGAATGTACGAGATTTTTTGTTAAATTTAATGTTTTGTTACGTTTTTAACAGAGTAGACGGCGGCGGCTTTAGCAGCAGTTATTACTGTTGGTTTATTTTAATTATTAGAATACTTGAAAAAGGTTTCATCAAAATTCTATGATGTGTATAGAATCCACAGCAATTTTCGTGAAATGTAACACTGTAAAATGCGTCACCTTTAGCAGACGATGAAAGTTATTTTTGATTGTTGCAGTTCCCTTATTCAAAAGGTAACGACGATTTCTTCCAACCGCCAGTTTCAGCATCATTTTATTTGACATACTGTTGGTTTATTTTAATTATTAGAATGATTTAAAACAGTTTTATCAAATTTATATGATGCGTACAAGCGTTTTTGTTAAATTTAATGTTTTGTTACTTTTTTAACAGTGTAGATGGCGGTGGATTTAGCAGTCGTTTTGACTAGAAGACTACTCTAAAAAAGCTTTATCAAAATTCTATGACTCGTATAGAATCCACAACATTTTTTGTAAAATTTAACACTATGAAATGCGCCACCTTTATTGTTTTGATTGTTGCAGTTCCCTAATTCAAAAGGTAACGACGATTACTTCCAACCGAAGTTTCAGCATCAATTTATTTGACATGTTACACAATTCAGTTTACAAATATATTTTTTATTTCCCAATTTACCCCCATATATGAACCCCTATATTCAAAATTCTTTTAATTACGTTCAGTGCTTAAATTTCCTGTAATCTGTGAAAAAAAATTCTGTATTTTTGTAAAATTTTCATCTTATTTTTTAAATAACTTTGGAATTATTCATTTTAAAAATACAAAAAATATATATATTTAAGACTTATCATGAAAAGCTCCTTTATATAATGATGACGCTGAAACTGACAGTCGTTACCCTTTGAATTAGGGAACCGCAAGAAACAATGCTAGCAATGTTACACTTTATAGCATATCCATAATTGAAAAAAAATTAACCGATATCCATAGCTTCATCCAGAATTTTTTGCCAATATTACCGTAAAAATCCTATAAAATCTAATTCAAGTTGTGAGTTTTCGAAATGCTCATCACACTCCCTAATTTAATCCAATCCGATTATACCGTTTTTCATTGTTCAATGTCACACTAAAAAGAAAAACATTTTACGTAACCTTTTAATACTGACCTCTGATTAACTTGACATAAAACAGCTGGACGTTATTAGGCCTCTCCTACGAATAGAATGCAATTAAGTCGCTTTGCGAGGTTTTTTTAATGTGATTTTAGAGGCCACGAAAGGGGTAGCTTACAATTTCACTTTTTTTTTTATTTCCCTGTATAAAATTCTATGGACAGTTGGATAAATTTCAATTATTTTTCTACGTCATACATATGGATAGAAAAAAAATATATAAAATTTATCGATACAACTTTAATGATATTTTTCCAAGTGATTAACTAGGAAGATTGAAAATATAATGTTTACTGGTAAAGCGTCAAGTCGAGTGTGTAGCATAGTATACCATATGTTTAAGAATTATATTAGTATACGAGTATATACAGTGCGTACATAAAGTAACGTAACTTGCTAATATTTCGATTTCCGTTAGGTTTACAAAAAAAAAGTTGAATAAAAGTTTTTTTAAATAATCCAGACCGTCTGCATGAGTCGGTTAAAAAATGATGCTGAAACTGGCGGTTGGAAATAATCGTCGTTACCTTTTGAATTAGGGAACTGCAACAATCAAAAATAACTTTCATCGTCTGATAAAGGTAACGCATTTTACAGTGTTAAATTTCACAAAAATTGCTGTGGATTCTATACGCGTCATAGAATTTTGATAAGACTGTCTGCATGAGTCGGTTAAAAGGATACAAGGTGCTCCGTTGCTCCAAAATAATTAATATATTTTTTGTACCTTTAATAATTCCAAAGTTACATTGGTTTGAACCTAAAATTATAAAAAAATTGTTTGGCAAAAAAGTAGTAGGTTTTCTGTCATAAATATTGATAAAGTTTTAGGTTTCTTGCCAAAAATTCCAAGTTTCCCGCTAAAATTACAAGTTTCCCGCTAAAAATTCAGGTTTCCCGTTAAGAATTTCAGGTTTCCCGCTCAAATTTTATGTTTTTCTCCCAAATTTCAGATTTTCCGTAAAAATTTACCAAGTTTCCGCCGGATTTTTTGGCGAGAAACCTAAAGTTTGAGCGGGATATCGGTTAATTTTTTTTTCAATTATGATGCTATAGAGTGTAACATTGCTAGCATTGTTTCTTGCGGTTTCCTAATTCAAAAGGTAACGACTGTCAGTTTCAGCGTCATCATATGAAGGAGCTTTTCATGAGAGTCTTAAATATATATATATATATATATATTTTGTATTTTTCAAATGAGTTATTTGAAAATAAGATGAAAATTTTACAAAAATACAGAATTTTTTTCATAGATTACAGGAAATATAAGCAATGATGTTTAACGTAATTAAACGAATTTTAAATATGGGGGTTTATTTTGGAAATAAAAATATTTTTGTAAACTGAATTGTGTAACATGTCAAATAAATTGATGCTGAAAATTCGGTTGGAAGTAATCGTCGTTACCTTTTGAACTAGGAAACTGCAACAATCAAAAACAACGTCCATCGCTTTCTAAAGGTGCCGCATTTCACAGTGTTCAATTTTACAAAAAATGCTGTGGGTTCTATACAAGTCATAGAATTTTGATAAAGCTTTTTTAGAATACTCTTATAAGGGTCAATTCTATAAGAAGTGGTTAAAAATTAACGGCAAGCCGTTATATTTGACGAAGTTTAAGCTATTAGAAATGTTTTAATCTATACATAGTCAATATTAGGGTTTGAATTTTAACAGATTTGGTGTCCGTTCATATTTTAAAGATTATTATGCGTACAGAATAGTAAAATGGAGTTAGAAGATTGTCTAATTTTTAACCATACGTTAAAATTTAACATTTTCTTACAGAATTGCACCCATAGTCCGCTAAATCCACCGCCATCTCTACTGTTGAAAAAGTAAAAAAAAAACATTAAATTCAACAAAAACGCTTGTACGCATCAAAGAAATTTGATAAAACTGTTTTAAATTATTCTAATAATTAAAATAAACCAATAGTATGTCAAATAAAATGATGCTGAAACTGGCGGTTGGAAGTAATCGTCGTTACCTTTTGAATTAGGGAACTGCAACAATCAAAAATAACTTTCATCGTATGCTAAAGGTGACGCATTTTACAGTGTTAAATTTCACAAAAATTGCTGTGGATTCTATACGCGTCATAGAATTTTGATAAAGCTCTTTTAGAGTAGTCTTCTAGTCAAAACGACTGCTAAATCCACCGCCATCTATACTGTTAAAAAAGTAACAAAACAAGTTTCCCGCCGGATTTTTTGGCGAGAAACCTAAAATTTGGGCGGAAAACCTAAAATTTGAGAGGATTTGACATGTTACCACTAACCTTAACCTTCCTACTAATAGACGTTACTGATAGGTGGCAATATTGTTCACTTTAATTTACAATTAGTTCTTGAACGTCTAACATTAAATTAATATTTAATTCAATTCATATCTGGGTGATGCGTTCTTAACTTGGCCACGCTGTATAAAAAACTATGATACAAAAAATCGATTTTACGTGTATCTGTCTTTTTTTTATGATTCATTCAGAATCAGGTTACAAAATTAATGACCACATACTTGGTCTTATATTACAACTAGACAATCTAGACCTTGCAGCTGGTGTAAGGTTATAAATACCGGGGTTATACAAAAATTTCGAAAAATAAAAAAAACATCAAAGATATTCATTTATATTTAATTACTAATTCTGTTCATACTAACTAGAGACCCTGTTAATAAAAACAGCAGCAGACCATAAATATTATTTCCTTGAATGAAATCCGTTTCAGTTACTTCATTATAAGTACGAACAGACTTTACCAATAATTTTTTTCATTGAATTAGTTGAATGATCGTTCTCGCTTGCATATCCGTAAAATGTAAAATTTGCTGATTGTCTTTTTTATGTAACTAACACTTGCAGAGTTGCGAAATTAATATTACTCGGTAATTACGTCGAAACGACACCTGCGACTATGTGGGCTTCTTGTTTTCAAATAAACATCATCATCATCCGCTTCCGGTTTAATTTTTTCATTTTTATCAATAACGTCTAACGGGCTGAAAAGTATATCGGAGATCCCTATATAAAAAATACGGAAGTTGACGTATTACATGAACTCTCATAGATGGCGCTAGTTACACAGCAATAATTTTGTGGTTTACGTTTTTTCCATTGTTCTATGACGTTACCTTTCCAACGAGGTTCGTTTCTCTATCTTACTCTTGTGTGTCACTAAAAGTGACATTTTTGTCTGCGTAGTAAAATGTTTTCAACACCCTGTATTACATCCGTTAGGAATTTTTTTCCATCTTTTTATGACAGGATTTTCGTATTGAAGACTGCAAATTGTTAATTTCTTTTTTAATTTGACCACTCTATATAAGCTCATAAATTCAATAGATATATTTATTTGAAAAAATATACTTTTCTAAAGACTCTACGTTAAAAATAAATCAGATTATTTTTCTATTATTTCAATTGTTACGTATCTGTGGATTGAAAACTCTCGAAAACGTCAATTCTTGATCGATAACGTCCGCTATGAATTTAGTAGATATGAAAACAGCTACAAATATTTACAAAATTAAATAAATAAAAATTGTTTCTGATTTATCTGAATAAATAAAAAAAATTACAGTTTTCTCTGGGAAATTTCCATAATTTTAAACTTACCTTGATCGGCATCGATAATAATAACATATATGTAGATACCTGATTATGAATTAAGAAAAACATATTTTACCAATGGATAAAAATGATGCCACCACCCAGTATTCCTTCTTCTTAAGATGATTAACAACGTCGAAAGGAAAATATCTCTACGCAAAACAGCCGGAGCATAAAACGTTTACATACTTTTACTTTGCATATGTATTCTTCTTTTCTGGGTCAACAACGTATACTTACATACAATTCTAAAAAACAATCATCTCGACGATTACCTTTTTTTTTCAATCACTTTATTCTCATTTTAATTTTATTCTGTAAGAAATTTAATTTCAATTAAGTTGGGGGAATTTTGTCAATTATTTTCCACATTTTTAGTGCAGTTAAAAAGCTACCATGGCAGTTTAGGAATACAGTGGGTAATAAAGTAAGGTAACTTTTTTCCGCCATATATTTCAAGTTTTCCGCCGAAGTTCCAAGTATCCCGCCAAACTTTCAGGTTTCCAGTTAAGAATTTCAAGTTTCCCGCTCAAATTTTAGGTTTCCCGTCCAAATTCAGGTTTTCCGCCAAAAATTTCAAGTTTACCGCCAAACTTTCAGGTTTCCCGCTAAAAATTTTATGTTTCCCGTTAAGAATATCGGGTTTCCCCTCCCAAATTTCAGGTTTACCGCCGAAATTCCGAATTTCTCGCCAAACTTTCAGGTTCCCACTAAAAATTCCAAGTTTCCCGTTATTTATTTCGAGTTCCCCGCTCATTTTAGGTTTCCCGCCCAAATTTCAGGTTTTCCGCTTAAAATTTTAAGTTTCGAGTTAAGAATTTCAAGTTTCTAGCTAAAATTTTAGGTTTTCCGCAAAATTGTCAGGTTTCCTGTTGAGAATTTCGAGTTTCCCGCCCAAATTTTAGGTTTTTCGCCAAACTTTCAGATTCTCAGTAAAAATTTCAGGTTTCCCGATGATAATTTCTAGTTTACCGCTCAAATTTTAGGTTTTCCGCCCAAATTTCAGGTTTTCCGCTAAAAAGTTCAAGTTTCCCGTTAAGATTTTCAGGTTTAGGACTAAAATTTTAGGTTTCCCGCAAAAACTTCAGGGTTCCTGTTGAGAATTTCAAGTTTTCCGCTCAAATTTTAGGTTTCTCGCCAAATTTCAGGTTTTCCACCAAAAATTTCAAGTTTCCCGTCGAAGTTCCAGGTTTCCCGTCGAAACTTGAAATGTTTGGCTTAACGACTTAGGCAGGTGGTCTGGATTATACCAGGTTTTCCGCCAAACTTTCAGGTTTGCCGTTAAGAATTTCAATTTTTCTGCTCAAATTTTAGGTTTCCCGTCCAAGTTTCAGGTTTTCCGTTAAGAATTCCAATTTTTCTGCTCAAATTTTAGGTTTTCCGTCCAAATTTCAGGTTTTCCGTTAAGAATTTCAGGTTTCCCGTTAAGAATTTCAAGTTTTCCGCAAACAATTTCAAGTTATCCGCCATATGGCATTTTTTTAAATATAGTTTGCTATTTTGCAAAATAATTTCTTTTATTCCACCACTCTTTCTTTGAACATGTTTAGTATAACAGATAGTACAGTCTGTTAGTTGCATGTTTCTTCCAACTAAGTATATACAGAATTAATTCATTCGTCTGATATCGGGTTTTTAGTTTGGTATATTCAAAGTATACACCATACCAACGAACAACCATTGCCTTTACATAACCGGCCGGAAAATGTCAGTCGTTGTTCGACCTTTAGCGAGTGACCATAACTCTCTCTCTGTTCGTCGAACTGCCGCAGTTACCGACTCACTCTCTTATTTCTTATTAGTTATACTTATCTCTTCCAATGTTACAGAAATATTAAAACAAAACCAGAACTGTTTCCTATGGAATTTCCTTTAGGAAGTTGCGTAAAGTGTGCGGTTTTCACAGTTGACGTTTTGGTGATTTAGTGTTGTTTGAATATGTAGTGGGATGAGAGTATTGAGTGATTTAAGTGGTGCTGGAGGTAGATGTTGGGGAAGGACTACTCATCCTGCTATGAATATTCTTAGAAGGATTTGGGTAAGGTAAAAAAAATTATAATAACGGAAATTTTATACACGGTTTGTCAATAATGTAGCGAGTATATTCATTTCAATAAACTGATGTATATAGGGTTTGCAAAATATTTTACCTTAAAAATATTCGAAAGTTAGTCTTGAAAATATATTATATACATTGATAGGTACTATTTTTTTTTGTCGCTGACCTTCGCATTTCATACAACAGGCTTTTAAAGTTGCAGTTTTTTTCAACACTGTATATATAGATACCTTTATTATAAATATTATCATTTTCCAATTATTTCCGTATTTTGTGGTTTGGGTAGGAATTTTTTATTTTTTTATTGAAAAATATTATAATTTAATACCAAATAACAGTTTGAGTTTCTGTGAGCCGAGTGAAACTTGCAGAAAATCCTTTCTACAGTCATTTTACCCTTTCACACACCTTTCCGACAAATTTAACTTTATCCACATCAATTATAAAAGCAATCCCATAGATTGTCCCAAATTTTTTTGTCAAAATCGAAAAGGCACAATTACCTATATTTTTTTTTAAACAAAAGATGTAATTTCAACTGGAAAAAGTCTTACCAAAGAAATCTAACTCATCACAAGTCAATCAGAATTCAAATTTTGTGTCGCATTTAAAAAAATGTACCTTTCATCTGCTGGAAGACTCTGTACAATTGCGACTAATTTTAAAATATGATCCTTTAGCCTCCTACCTACAATCCGTCAAAACTTTATTTAAATATCTTCGAGGACTTACAACACATTGTACTTTATCATACTAATGAATCACCCAGAATTGTATCTAATATTAAAACATGATTTATCCTATTTTTTTATCCTGCCTTCCTCAACCTCATCATCAACCTTAAGTTTTCCATTTACAATTTACGCTTTTTACGAGATACGGCTCTAGAAAGTTGAAACTCCTAACGGTAAGAACATAAAAATTTTTAGAAAGTTCATATCTGATTAAATTTAATGCAATGGTAGTTAATTTTAACATTACATCAAAATTTATTCACATCCATACATTTTCAATTCATATTTCGTTTAATTAACAAAGTTCAATTTTGTATTTAAATTGAAATAAAATTCATTAATCAACGAAGCAGAGGCTGTAACGACTTAAAGCAAACGTCCAAGACAGTACAGAGTGGGTGAACAAAAAAAGCTACATTTGTACATTGATTTATTTGATTATCTGGCAACACCGGGTTATAGGGAAAGAGAGAGAATGTCATTATTCTTGAGTATTCTGTAACTCAAAATTACAACTTTTTTATCTTGAGCAGAAGTAAAAAAAAAGTCTGGATATTCCATAAAATGATGAAACAGGATGTTAAACAAACTCGGTTCACAAGCAGTGTGATTTGTAAATGGGTCTTGTCTAATAAATAAAGTAATGTGACATATTTGTTAATAGGTCTAAGAAATATTAAATATAATACGCTAGAAATATGAAATATAACATCAAAAACAGAATTTTGTTACATTTTTTGAAACATTTATTATTTGAGTAGATTCAGTTCCTCGTGAACCCTTAAAGCATTCTAGTTCCTGTATTTAACGAGAGCTCCTTGTATGTTTTGATGACTTATTTATATAATTAAAATTATATAGACTGGTTTTCGAGAAACGCTTACAAATTATTTATATGGAAGTGGTTTTTCGTCGCAATATTTTAAACATATCATCATCCAATGTTTAGATATAAAAAAATTATGTATCAGTATTTATAACCAATTCAGTTTGTATATAAACAAAGTAAATTGTTTAATTTTATTGAAACATTACACAAAAGTAGCCGTTGAAAACAAAAATACATTTTATAACTCTATGATGGACGAGAATTGAGACTGACTTTTTGGGAAGTGTCACGTTTAGACTTGAGAGGAAAGAAATGTCACGTAGAGTGAAAAAAAAAGTTTTTTGCTACATTGATTCAATGAGAATTGAAAATATGTTAAATTCTTGTTTTTATTGGAATAAATTTTATTTAAATACCTACCAAACATGTTTTTATAAAAGAATAGATGAATCATGTTTATCAAATAATTGAAAAAATTATTGTGGAATTTATTGATTATTGGGTTAATTTGATAATTATGGAAATTAACTGCGAATTACATTTTTTGATGAATATGAAACTGGCAGGAGGAGATAGCATTCGAACGCCATCGTCGTTACCTTTGAATTAGGGAACTGCAAGAAGCAATAATTTTCCGCAAACAATTTTCTATTTTCTATACGCATCATTGAAATTTGATAACATTTCTTTTGAGTACAAATCAAAACAAACGTTCGGTATTAACGGCTGCTAAGATCTGCCATCTACACTGTTAAAAAATAGCAATATAAAATTTCAGAAAAAAACTTCGAATCAGAAAACATTAAATTTAACAGAAAATCTCGTACATTCTGTCCGCGTCATAGAAATTTAATAAAACTTTTTAAAAGTATCCTAATAATCAAAATAAACACACAGTATCTCAAATAAAATGATGCTGAAACTGGCGGCTGGAAGTAATCGTCGTTACCTTTTGAATTAGGGAACTGCAACAATCAAAAACAACTTTCAAGGCCTTCTAAAGGTGACGCATTTTACAGTGTTAAATTTCACAAAAATTGCTGTGAATTCTATACGCGTCATAGATTTTTGATAAAGATTTTTTAGAGTACTCTTATAGTCAAAACGACTGCTAAATCCACCGCCATCTACACTGTTAAAAAAGTAACCAAACATTAAATTTAACAAAAACGCTTGTACGCATCATAAAAATTTGATAAAACTTTTTAAAACCATCCTAATAATCAAAATAAACACACAGTATCTTAAATAAAATGATGCTGAAACTGGCGGTTGGAAGTAATCGTCGTTACCTTTTGAATTAGGGAACTGCAACAATCGAAAACAACTTTCATCGTCTGCTAAAGGTGACGCATTTTAGTGTTAAATTTCACAAAAATTGCTGTGGATTCTATACGCGTCATAGATTTTTGATAAAGATTTTTTAGAGTACTCTTATACTCAAAACGACTGCTAAATCCACCGCCATCTACACTGTTAAAAAAGTAGCAAAAGATTAAAAAAATAATGAAATATCAAGTTTCACAAAATATATTGTAGATTCTATTCGCATCGTTAAAACTTATTTGAGTACTCGAATAACCAAAAAACTGTATCAACGGCTACTAAAGCCGTCTACACTGTTGAAAAAATTCACAAAATATGTTGCTATTTTTTTTAAACAGTGTATTGTCGGCGGCTTTAGCAGTCGTTCATACTGAATGTTTGTTTTGGTTACCAGGGTAATAAAAAAAGTTTTATCATGTTTCTATGATGCGTATAGAATCTACAATATATTTTGTGAAACTTGATATTGCATTATATTTTTAGCAGTGTAGATGGCGGTGTCTTTAGCAGCCGTTGAAACTGAATGTTTATTTTGATTATTAGAGTACTAAAAAAAAATTATATCAAATTTCAATGATGCTTATAGAAAATGGAACCTTTTTTGCGAAAAATAATTGCTTCGTGCAGTTCCCTAATTCAAAAGGTAACGACGATGGCGTTCGGCTGTTAGGTTCAGCCTCACGTTTGTTTGCCGTTTTGTGCAATACGTTCGAACTTTTAAACAACAAAAACAACTTTTTAATCCTATTTAAAATTAAAGTAAATGCTTTAACAACGAGTATGATGTCCTTACTGCCTCAACACACTTTCAAAAGGTCGTTAAAATAGCCTTGATCAATTTGTTTCCAAAGTTGAGGTAAAAGGAGTAAAATGTATGACATTGCTAATAGCTTGTAGGTTTTGTTTTGTTTTTATTCTAAAAGTTAACAGGTGCAATAGGTGCATTTTCCGCATATTAGTCATACAGTTGATCAATAATTTGAAAATATTCAGTTTTGATTAGTTTGGGTGACGAGTGACAAGCTGCCACGCGATGTAATAAAAAAAAAGTAAAACGTAGGGAGTTGTTAGAAGGGTTGAAATAATTTTTAAAACCCAAATGAAGATGAATAATTATTTAAAAAATGTAGTTCTCACGTATTTAGTACGTATTTGTTTATCTAGAAGTTCTCACTTGCAAGAAACAAACTCTATCTTCATTCTATACAGTTTTTATTTTGATTTCAGACTGAACTTACCGAAATACTAAGCAAACGAACAACTCCAGGTGATACAAGTGAAGATGATGAAGGTCTACCTCACAGTTCATGTAATTCACCGACTGCCTCCGATGGACTTCGTATTGAAAAGACTGCAAATAAAGTAAGTCAAAAATTTTCAGATAATTTGATAGTTGTATCCGTACCAAAACATGTTATTGTTATTTTTGATGAGTCTTCTAGTGATAATAACCTAAGCAGCAAACGGAAATGCAAATCTCTAGAGATAATTCGAACGTGACCTCAAATATAAATTATAACGGAGATTCGTATTCGATGCGTTATAGAGTTGAAATTAAAAAAAATATTTTACGACGTAAATAAACGAAATTAATTGAAAAAAAAACGAAATTTTTATCGTAAAATCTGCGCAAGTATACAGTGTGATTAACTAAAATTATTTGTGGCATGAAATTTTGAATTCGTTCTCCGAATAAAAATTTGACTATACAGGGTGATTCACGTAAACCTAGCACATTTTTTACTCTTATTTTTAATAGAACACGCTGTATATTTTTGAAATAACTTTTATAGGCCGGTTTTAACGAAGTAAAATAGTAATACATGGTGAACAAATAAAACTATATATAAATTTTTTTTATTTTTTTTTTAAGGGGAATCGATTTCTGATTTTTTTTATATGAATTCAGAAACACCCTGTATATACGCAGACTTATGTATGATTGTTTTTGTAAAATTTGACTTTTTAAACTTTTATTAAATAATATCCCCCCCACCTACAAGTATATAAATACATAATTTCCAAATTTCTTATTTATTCCTATTATAATTTTTTTTTTCCAAAACTGTACTACAATAAAATCTTAAGACCGTTCTTATGTACCCACCCGGTATATATCAAACATCGTGTCCTTATATAAAATCTGTCGGAATAGTATTTTTTTAAGATTCTATTCAACATTTTAAACACTTTTCAGATATCACGAATTAAATTTGAACATGACCTTAGATTATAACGGCGATTCTGTTGAATATTTTTTTACGAATCGGTCTGACTCCGACACACATAAAGACGGAATTTATTGTTACGGAAATACATTGTTGCCAACTTGGAAAACTGCAAATTAGGTTAGCTTCGTTTTACTTCCAGAAAAATTATTGGAATTCTCTTTTATGTCTTCTATCGTCTTAAAGATGTAATTTGAGTTTTCAAAAAAAACAGTCGACCGGAGCTATATTAGGAAAATACATTGGTTGTTCGATAAATTTTGTTGAATTTTTAAATGACTAGGCTCTGTATTTGGTTGAAATAATGTATATAAAAAAAATTAATTCTGTTTTTCCCAAAACGTAAATTTTCCCCCAAATCGACTAAAATCACTTCAACCCAAACAAAACAAACCTTCATTATACTGAAACTCCCTCTCTATTCAAATTATCCAAACTAAACAACATTGTTTGGTACATTTGTATACATTTATCAAAGCGAAAACATCTCGCTTATTAATACAGGGTCTGTAATATTGTTGGAGATGGAAATGTAGCTCAAGAACATACCAATACGTAAAATGTATACCACAAGGAAATGAAAACACCCATATTTAGCGAGTCCGAAAGCGTCTCTTACATAATACCCCATAGTTAGACAATGCAACAACTGATACGGCTATATACTCTGTTACACATTGTTCCAGTGGCGTTCCAGATTAATTTTTACCGGTAGGCAAGTTTTTTTTTGGTATTGGAGCTGTTCACCCAAAATTTGAGGTTATTTTTGTATAAAAAAAACAATATCTCGAAAACTATTCATTTTAGAGCATATGTCACAAAGTGGCGTTAATAATTATATACAGGGTGTCCTAAATTAACAAAGCTGCTGACAAAATATTTTCTATTAATTCGCCATAACTCTGTATACAATAATTCCTTGCTTTCATATTTTTTATATTCTCTAAAAAAATCTATTTTGATATGCCACTGCGTTTATTAACTGCGGTCATAGATAGAAAGTTTCTACTTTTGTCAGGTTGTTTCTCATGGCGCGCTTCGAATTTGTTTTGTCGAGGATGTTTCAGAAACTACGCGATCGCGATATAATACACAAGAGATGAATTTAACGTAACTGAGGTTTTGTTAGACCCAACAAAAAAAAAACAAATGTTCGCGTACGACAATGGGTTAGTGTTGAGGAACTCGCGTTGGATAAACAGAATTCGAATTTTTCTACCTTACGATGATGGTCTGCAGGTATTTCTAATTTCAAAATAAAATAAAAAATCTGACGGTACCGAATCGGGGTTATAAGTTAACTACTGTTGTATAAATTTTGGTTGTGGCTCACCAAAATCGATTATTTTGAAAACCAGAGGGATCAAATGTGTTTTTTTTTGTTTGTTATAGGATCCTACAAAATCACATAGCACATGTAGCGATGGATCGCTACATAGTATGAGTAGTTATGAATATGACGTGAGTATTTTTATTAATTTTATTTAACCTCTAATAGAATAGAAAAAATATTGTTTCTGAAATCAAAGTAGAAACCACCGTAGCCACTTATCATTCCTCCGGACTCGACTATTATTTAATAAATTGTTTTATTTTCTTCAGGACTCGTATGATACTACATATTCTAGACACTCTTCGAAATTATCTTTAAATGAAAAAAAACACACGCAAGGTAAATTTATTATTGACAAAAATCGTGTTACTATTTTCAAAAATTAACTAAACTTGTTTTATTGTGTAGATTCGGATACAGATTTTGGACCAAGTTCGACAGCGATTCCTCTTAATCATAGCGCTGCACACCATCGAGTATCAGTGAAACCCAAAAGAACACATGGAGCTCCGCGAAGACGACGAACACAGCAGGTAAACTTTGTATTGGGAATATTTTATCTTGGGAATATTTAGTCTTGATAAAATTGTATCCTTGAGATGACTAGTCCTATGAATATTTAGTATCGAGAATATTTTATGCGGGGGGATATTTAGTCTTGAAGATATTTTATATTTGGAATATTTGGTGTGGAGAATATTTATTTAGTCTTGAGGATATTTAGTATTAGGAATATTTTATCCTGTGGATAGTTTCTCTTGGGAATATGTTCTGGATATATTTTGTCATGACGATATATAGTCTTAGGGTTATTTTAATTAAGGATTTTTTATCTTGGAAACATTTTGTACTGGGAATATTTTATCTTGGGAATGTTTAGTCCTGGGTATATTTTATCTTGAGAATATTTAGTATGTGGAATATTTTGTCTTGAAGATATATAGTCTTGGGAATATTTTAATTAAGGATCTTTTATCTTGGAAACATTTTGTACTGGGAATATTTTATCTCGGGAATGTTTAGTCCTGGGTATATTTTATCTTGAGAATATTTAGTATGTGGAATATTTTGTCTTGAAGATAATAGTCTTAGGTATATTTTAATTAAGGATCTTTCATCTTGGAAACATTTTGTACTGGGAATATTTAGTTGGGGAATGTTTAGTCCTGGGTATATTTTATCTTGAGAATATTTAGTATGTGGAATATTTTGTCATGAAGATAATAGTCTTAGGTATATTTTAATTAAGGATTTTTTATCTTGTAAACATTTTGTACTGGGAATGTTTAGTCCTGGGTATATTTTATCTTGAGAATATTTAGTATGAGGAATATTTTGTCTTGAAGATATATAGTCTTGGGAATATTTTAATTACGGATTTTTTATCTTGGAAACATTTTGTACTGGGTATATTCTATCTTGGGAATGATTAGTCCTGGGTATATTTTATCTTGAGAATATTTAGTATGTGGAATATTTTGTCTTGAAGATATATAGTCTTGGGAATATTTTAATTAAGGATCTTTCATCTTGGAAACATTTTGTACTGGGAATATTTAGTTGGGGAATGTTTAGTCCTGGGTATATTTTATCTTGAGAATATTTAGTATGTGGAATATTTTGTCATGAAGATAATAGTCTTAGGTATATTTTAATTAAGGATTTTTTATCTTGTAAACATTTTGTACTGGGAATGTTTAGTCCTGGGTATATTTTATCTTGAGAATATTTAGTATGAGGAATATTTTGTCTTGAAGATATATAGTCTTGGGAATATTTTAATTACGGATCTTTTATCTTGGAAACATTTTGTACTGGGTATATTCTATCTTGGGAATGATTAGTCCTGGGTATATTTTATCTTGAGAATATTTAGTATGTGGAATATTTTGTCTTGAAGATATATAGTCTTGGGGTTATTTTATTTTGGGAATATTCAGTCATGGGTATATTTTTCCTTGGGAATATTTAGTCTAGGGATTATTTTTTCTTGGGAGTATTCAGTCCAGGGTATATTTTACTTTGGGAATATTTTGTCTTGAAGATATATAGTCTTGGGATATGTTGTTTTGTGAATAATTTTTTATCTTGGCTATATTTATCCTGGATACCTTAAGACTTGGGAATAGTTTGTCTTCAGTATATTTTACATGAGATATATAATTGTTCGGTAAATAGCTTCTGACATACAGCCGTTCACCTCTTCTAATCAAACACTCGGTACTTTACAGCTATCTACAGCATTACCAGTTACTCCGGAAGTTAATGAAGATTCTTCCGTTAGAAGTATGTCGCCAGAAGTTCAGAAAAAAGGTGAGCAACCGTTTATACAAATTTTTTTTCAAATTAATGTTGATTTTTACAGGGTGCGTTCGCTATAAAGTTTTTTTTTTAATAGCTCTTGAATATTGACGCACTCTGTATAAATATGTGACCACTTAAGTTCGCAGCGTGTGGAAAGCTTGAGTGGACACACTATAAATTGCTGATTTGACTGTCTCAGGTGTGCTATAAAAAAACATTTTATCAGATAATAATTTTGCATTTAAATAATTTTTATGTTTATATAATAATTTTTTTTTTTTTCGAAAAATAGCACCCTTGATCCAGCAAGACGCTTTGCTTCTGCTTTGCAATGTTATTTTGCTTTATTTTATAATAAATACGATCTTTTTGTAACAAAGTTTGTTCATCAATAAAAGAAATTAGCGAAGAAATGTTGATAATAGCCTTGAAAAGTGTGACCATACACCATCCTCTTTATGTATAACCTTCATCAGTGTTTATCCACTAAACGTATATCGCATGTTTGCTTCCCTCTAATGCCGAACTTTTGCTTTGCAGAGTCCCTAATCGAACTTTATAGCATGAGTTCATCAAAAACATTAACAGAAAATCATTTAAAATGTTCTTCTTTACCGCCCGGTTTAACTCCACCAGGTTCGGCAGATAGCAACAAATTGAACCGAAGCAAGTCGAATGCCGGCAGTAAATCGCAAGATATATTCTCGAAATTGCCGGAAGATGTCCACGAAAAAGCCGAAAAGTTGTCGTTGCTGGAGAGGTTTTTCCCGAGGAAGAGCGGTAGGAAAAAGAAAAAGGAAAATAAGGAGGCTAGAGGAGATGGGCAGGTGGTCGTTGTCGAAAGCTTTGTGCAAGGTATTTTAACGCTTTGTAGATTGGGGAGGTTTTAATTTATTTTATTTATTTAAATTTACTTTTATAGAAAAAGAAACGGTTAAACAAGAAGTTGTAACGAATTCGGTGAAATCGTACTCGGAAACGTCGACATCGATAGTAACAAAGAAAATCGACAGTTCACGACCAATACCGGCACCGAGATCGGGAGCGGCATCCAGACAACGTGTACTTCCCATGGATATAATCGATTCCGTCGAAGAATCGATTATTCAGCCGAAACCTTCGCCGGAAAAAACTTCGATCGTCGAAAGCACGTCTCCTATTCAAGTCGAGCTGGAAACAAGATTTAAACAAAGACAGGTGAGCGTACGAGAAACTTTTTAGAAAGGATTCATTTATTTCTAAAAATTGTATGAAATTTTTTTCTTTATTTTTAAAAATTTCCATTTTCCATGGGGGTACGACAAAAAAATTAAAAAGAGTTAATTTATTTGTGAAAATATCTATAACATGCATCATGAGCGTACATAATTATGTTAAAGCGGGGTTAATATATTTCTTGAAATATCATTTTATCATGAGCGGACGATTACATTTTTTGTTAGGGGTTAATTTTTTATTTATTTGTAAAAATTTTCATATCATGGTCGTAGGAAAACATTGTCAGAGAGGGTTAAGTCATTAGCGAACATTTCCTTTTACCATAAGCGTAGTTTGAAAATTTCAAAAGTTTATTTGTAAAAAAATCCGTTTAACATCGGCGTACAATAAAATTAATATATGGGGTTCGTTTATTTATGAATATTTCCGTTTACCAGCGACGTACGTTGAAATTTTTGAAAGGGGGTTAATTTTCTTAGAAAAATTCCTGAATCATTGGCGTTCGATAAAATTTTTAAATTAGTGTGTAAAAATTCCCACATGGACGTGGTAGGGGATTTTTAAAAGGGGTCAATTTATTTGTAAAAATTTTTTTTATCATAGGCGTACAAAACATTTGTATACGGGGTTAATCTATTTGAAAATGTTCTTCTATAATTTCCATTTACCATTGGCATACACTAAAATTATTATAAGGGGTTCATTTATTTATGAATAATTCCGTTTACCAGGAACGTACGATGAAATTTTCAAAGGGGGTAAATTTTCTTAGAAAAACTTCTGAATCATTAAAGGAGGTTAATTAATGTGTAAAAATTCCCACATGGACGTGGGAGGGGATTTTTAAAAGGGATCAATTTATTTGTATAAATTTCCCTTTACCATAGACGGACGAAAAATTTTTATACGTGGTTAATCTATTTGAAAAAATTTTCTTCTTTAATTTCCATTTACCATTGGTGTACAATAACTTTTTTTTGAAGGAGTTTTATTTGTAAAAATTTCCGTCTACCATGGGCGTGCGATAAATTTTTAATAAAGGGTTTCAATAATTTTTTTACTTCCGTTGACTTATTTTCAAGTTTTTTTTCAATTTTCAGATAAATACTAGTCCGACACCGATAAACAGAACCAATCCTTTGACGTCGACTCCGCAAGCACCGCCGCGTTCTCCTAAAAGCCCTTCGTCGACTCGCAATTCAAAAGGTACGCTTAGCCCTAACCTACCGACTGTGATATCATCCAAATACGATTATTCACAAATATCACGATCATCTACTAACACAAAATTTACAGAAACCAAAATTAAACCGGAAGACATTCGATCGAAATTAAAAATGCCCGGATTATCCTCGTTGCAACAACGCGTTTTATCCTTGAACGAAGACGATCCCGAAACGAGTTTCTTATCCTTAACCGATCTCCAAAACGAAGCTAAACCTTCTAGATCCGTGTGGAAGTCTCACAGCTTCAAAGCCGTCAAACATCCGACGGAAAGTGAGGTTAAATACACCACCGAGAATTTTTTGAACGCCGAGAAAAAGGAGGAGAATAAAATCACTTTGAATAAAGCAGCTTCGTTGGATAGCGTGAAAAATTACGACGACAAAATACATCTGTCGGAGGTGATGATAGAATTGAAGAGGAAACCGCAGCAGCAAGAAGTTGGGGCTTCCATTACCATATCCGGTCCGAGTCATACCGCCGTCGTTAACGTTACAAGTAACGTGGATGATTTTACGAGCGTTTCCAAAAATCAAACTTCCGAAAACGTCGAAGGTTCCACGACGATTTCCATCAAAGAACAACAAGTTTCAGTTACCAAAATACAAGTTAAAAGAGAAACTACGCAAATCAGTCAAAGTATCGTACCGGTACCGGAATTTTTAAACAAACAGTTGAATAAAGTCGAAATTAAACCTTCCAGTAATTTAATTCTATCAATGAAATCGCCGAGACTCACCGAAGAACATACCAGACCGAAAACTTTGTTTAACTTCGACGCCGAACCGGAAGTAACCGCAAAACCACCGACACCGAGGAAGTTTAGCAAAGAAAACGTCGAAATCATAGAAAAAGACTCTTCTTCCCCAAAAACACCAACTTCACCGAGCAGAACCAAAAACAGCGACTCTAGAAAATCCTCGATCGTTTCTGATGTTATTTTCAGAGAAAAAACAACATTCAGAAGCAAATCAGCGAGTCTAGATTCGTTAAACGACACCGACAAATCCTCATCGCAAGATAGTTTGGACAAACTAGAAGGTAAATATAAAGACGAAACTGTAATTTTAAGAAAAAAATCTTTACAAAACAAAAAAACCGACGAAGAACCGGAACTCATGAAAGTATTCGCTAGGAGATCGTTAAAAATTAAAGACAGCGACGTAGAAACCCTACAAGAATCCTTAAAAGAAATAAAAACTAAAGACGGCAATAAAGAAAATCAATCGGACTCTTCGGTGGAAAAAACCGATACAAACGAAGAAAAAAAACTTACCGAAGACACCGTCGAAGTTAAATCGCCTATAATCGACAGCAAAACATCTCCGGTCGTCTTAAGACGAACTTTAAACAATAACATCTTCCTGGGGCAAAGGGCTGTGACTGCAAACCCCAACGTGAAGACACCCGATTTAATTATAAAGAAACAGATGGGTTTCGGCGAACATAGAAAGACGGACCAATGGATTTCTAATATGAAAAACGAAGAAGTGGAATTGAAGGAGAAATTGGACGAAGATATAATGGCTAGTGAGGGTTTTATAATGGAACCGAAAAATTTTAGTCAGCGCAAAGCGGAATGGGAGAAGAGAGCTCAGCTGGCGCAGAAAAAAACTTCACCTTAAGTTAGGTTCGTATCATATAGCTTTGTTTTTCTTCTTATCTTTCTTCCTTTTTGTCTGACAGTGTTGTTTGTTTTTGGTTACAAGGTTTTCTTCCTTTTTACTTATTAAAATTTGCGTAATTGATTTCTTCATAAATGTTCTGTCCCGCCGTCTATTGCCATTAAGGTTTTCTTCCCTTTTACTTATTAAAATTGGCGTACCTACTTGATTTCTTCATAGGTCAGTGGATAACAGATGGCGTTAGAGACTGAGTGGAAAGTTGCTATTTTCAAAGTCGTTGCACTTTTTTTGTGATAACAATTCTTCAACTTACTTTTATTAACCAATTTTAATAACGAGTGTTTTTTTTTTGGTATAAAACTAATGCTTGTACAGGGTGGATCAATTATTTTAATAATAGTGGTTTAACGAATATTTCTAAAAAAATAAATAACTAGAAAAGTTTATTCTTGTAAATACCATTTAACAAAAAAAAATGCTTTATTGTACATAATTAACTAACAAATGCCGAAATTGATTTATTTTAACCAATATATTTTCAAAAAATTCCCTTTTTACCGTTTTACTTCTATTTTTATACACTAACCTCATATTATGTTATCCTGCACAGGATTTTTAGCACAGACTCACAGTTACACCTTCTAACACTCTTTCTTTAACTGCTGCATTAATTATAACGGTCATCTTAGAAGTGGGCGTGACTTACAACGTTAACGTTATACAAAACTTTCCCAGGCTCTACAATCTCAATACCTACTCAGTCTGTGAAAATTTTATAATGTTTACGTCAACTGTCAGCTATAAAGGGACATTTGGAGTTCCTTCCTAGTCTTCTTAACCATTTTTTTAAGGATACAAACAGGACCCCCAAATAATATTTTCTTTAACTAATTTGATGTTTTGTAGTGTGTAGTTAATCTTATTATACAAGTTGTCTCGAATTTTTGATGGATTCTACTAGTAAATAAATTTGAGACACTCTGTATGATACAAATATATTTTATTACAATTTTTTTTTGTTTTTTTTTCAGGCTACGTTAGGTAACACAAGGATACCACCAAGTTTCTTTCAAATAATTTTGTAATTATTTATGTTTGTTTTTGTATTGTAAATATATTTGTTTATAATGTTTATTAATTAGTCCAATCACATCACAAATTGATTGTACTTTTATTGGTTAGTTGGTGCCATCGTGATATATAAAAAAAAATACCAGCGTTTATTAATTGTTTTACATAATGTAGATAGTTAAGTGCCTTTTTACAAAATTTTATCTTGAACCCTAGAAGATTGTTGAGAAAAAAAAGAATTTAGTTCGTTTAGGGGCGGACACTGTTAAAATTTTTTATTTAGAAAATAGCACTGTTTCTTACAAAATTCTAGGTCTATTTTTGTCCAAAAGATATTGTTATATATACAGCATTTCCCAAAAAAAGTATATATTGAACTTATGTAATTGTTTTAAATATTTTATTGTTTTCTTTTGCCAGTTTCCGCTTCTCGATGACCATATTTAAGTTTGGTAAAAGAGATTGTTAAATTTTTGATCGACCAATTGTGAAAGAGCCTTCGTAGGTGGTGCTTGAAAGATAATGATATATTTGTATATGTGACTCTGTCAATGAAAAGCTTGTAACTTTGTAAAAAGTTCTAAAATGATATTGAATTTAATGTTGTTCTTTGTATATTACAAAAATAGATATTTGATATTTATAATTATTGTTGTTCTTTATTCACACCCTAAACCTTAAATTTCCTTTACTACGTACGCCGTCTATGAAAAATAACGTTGGAGGAATGTACATTCTGTTTTTCAACTCTATGAGAAGAAATTAGTTCGAGAGATTTCGAATAGATGGCGCTAGTTATAGTGTACCATTATAGTCCTCACTGTAGAGTACTTAAGTAAGTGTCCAGAATAGGGAGAGGATGGCGGGATTATTAGAAACTCGCTCGCTTCGTTTTCCTTCGCAAATTTCTGCACTTTTAACACACAAAAAAATGAAAAGAAATTAGTTCGAGAGATTTCGAATAGATGGCGCTAGTTATAGTGTACCATTATAGTCCTCACTGTAGAGTACTTAAGTAAGTGTCCAGAATAGGGAGAGGATGGTGGGATTATTAGAAACTCGCTCGCTTCGTTTTCCTTCGCAAATTTCTGCACTTTTAACACAAAAAAAAATGAAAAGAAATTAGTTCGAGAGATTTCGAATAGATGGCGCTAGTTATAGTGCACCATTTTAGTCCTCACTGTAGAGTACTTAAGTAAGTGTCCAGAATAGGGAGAGGATGGTGGGATTATTAGAAACTCGCTCGCTTCGTTTTCCTTCGCAAATTTCTGCACTTTTAACACAAAAAAAAATGAGAAGAAATTAGTTCGAGAGATTTCGAATAGATGGCGCTAGTTATAGTGCACCATTTTAGTCCTCACTGTAGAGTACTTAAGTAAGTGTCCAGAATAGGGAGAAGATGGTGGGATTATTAGAAACTCGCTCGCTTCGTTTTCCTTCGCAAATTTCTGCACTTTTAACACAAAAAAAAATGAAAAGAAATTAGTTCGAGAGATTTCGAATAGATGGCGCTAGTTATAGTGTACCATTATAGTCCTCACTGTAGAGTACTTAAGTAAGTGTCCAGAATAGGGAGAGGATGGTGGGATGATTAGAAACTCGCTCGCTTCGTTTTCCTTCGCAAATTTCTGCACTTTTAACACAAAAAAAAATGAAAAGAAATTAGTTCGAGAGATTTCGAATAGATGGCGCTAGTTATAGTGCACCATTTTAGTCCTCACTGTAGAGTACTTAAGTAAGTGTCCAGAATAGGGAGAGGATGGTGGGATTATTAGAAACTCGCTCGCTTCGTTTTCCTTCGCAAATTTCTGCACTTTTAACACACAAAAAATGAAAAGAAATTAGTTCGAGAGATTTCGAATAGATGGCGCTAGTTATAGTGTACCATTATAGTCCTCACTGTAGAGTACTTAAGTAAGTGTCCAGAATAGGGAGAGGATGGTGGGATGATTAGAAACTCGCTCGCTTCGTTTTCCTTCGCAAATTTCTGCACTTTTAACACAAAAAAAAATGAAAAGAAATTAGTTCGAGAGATTTCGAATAGATGGCGCTAGTTATAGTGCACCATTTTAGTCCTCACTGTAGAGTACTTAAGTAAGTGTCCAGAATAGGGAGAGGATGGTGGGATTATTAGAAACTCGCTCGCTTCGTTTTCCTTCGCAAATTTCTGCACTTTTAACACAAAAAAAAATGAGAAGAAATTAGTTCGAGAGATTTCGAATAGATGGCGCTAGTTATAGTGTACCATTATAGTCCTCACTGTAGAGTACTTAAGTAAGTGTCCAGAATAGGGAGAGGATGGTGGGATTATTAGAAACTCGCTCGCTTCGTTTTCCTTCGCAAATTTCTGCACTTTTAACACACAAAAAAATGAAAAGAAATTAGTTCGAGAGATTTCGAATAGATGGCGCTAGTTATAGTGTACCATTATAGTCCTCACTGTAGAGTACTTAAGTAAGTGTCCAGAATAGGGAGAGGATGGTGGGATTATTAGAAACTCGCTCGCTTCGTTTTCCTTCGCAAATTTCTGCACTTTTAACACAAAAAAAAATGAAAAGAAATTAGTTCGAGAGATTTCGAATAGATGGCGCTAGTTATAGTGCACCATTTTAGTCCTCACTGTAGAGTACTTAAGTAAGTGTCCAGAATAGGGAGAGGATGGTGGGATTATTAGAAACTCGCTCGCTTCGTTTTCCTTCGCAAATTTCTGCACTTTTAACACAAAAAAAAATGAGAAGAAATTAGTTCGAGAGATTTCGAATAGATGGCGCTAGTTATAGTGCACCATTTTAGTCCTCACTGTAGAGTACTTAAGTAAGTGTCCAGAATAGGGAGAGGATGGTGGGATTATTAGAAACTCGCTCGCTTCGTTTTCCTTCGCAAATTTCTGCACTTTTAACACAAAAAAAAATGAAAAGAAATTAGTTCGAGAGATTTCGAATAGATGGCGCTAGTTATAGTGTACCATTATAGTCCTCACTGTAGAGTACTTAAGTAAGTGTCCAGAATAGGGAGAGGATGGTGGGATGATTAGAAACTCGCTCGCTTCGTTTTCCTTCGCAAATTTCTGCACTTTTAACACAAAAAAAAATGAAAAGAAATTAGTTCGAGAGATTTCGAATAGATGGCGCTAGTTATAGTGCACCATTTTAGTCCTCACTGTAGAGTACTTAAGTAAGTGTCCAGAATAGGGAGAGGATGGTGGGATTATTAGAAACTCGCTCGCTTCGTTTTCCTTCGCAAATTTCTGCACTTTTAACACAAAAAAAAATGAAAAGAAATTAGTTCGAGAGATTTCGAATAGATGGCGCTAGTTATAGTGTACCATTATAGTCCTCACTGTAGAGTACTTAAGTAAGTGTCCAGAATAGGGAGAGGATGGTGGGATGATTAGAAACTCGCTCGCTTCGTTTTCCTTCGCAAATTTCTGCACTTTTAACACAAAAAAAAATGAGAAGAAATTAGTTCGAGAGATTTCGAATAGATGGCGCTAGTTATAGTGCACCATTTTAGTCCTCACTGTAGAGTACTTAAGTAAGTGTCCAGAATAGGGAGAGGATGGTGGGATTATTAGAAACTCGCTCGCTTCGTTTTCCTTCGCAAATTTCTGCACTTTTAACACACAAAAAAATGAAAAGAAATTAGTTCGAGAGATTTCGAATAGATGGCGCTAGTTATAGTGTACCATTATAGTCCTCACTGTAGAGTACTTAAGTAAGTGTCCAGAATAGGGAGAGGATGGTGGGATTATTAGAAACTCGCTCGCTTCGTTTTCCTTCGCAAATTTCTGCACTTTTAACACACAAAAAAATGAAAAGAAATTAGTTCGAGAGATTTCGAATAGATGGCGCTAGTTATAGTGCACCATTTTAGTCCTCACTGTAGAGTACTTAAGTAAGTGTCCAGAATAGGGAGAGGATGGTGGGATTATTAGAAACTCGCTCGCTTCGTTTTCCTTCGCAAATTTCTGCACTTTTAACACAAAAAAAAATGAAAAGAAATTAGTTCGAGAGATTTCGAATAGATGGCGCTAGTTATAGTGCACCATTTTAGTCCTCACTGTAGAGTACTTAAGTAAGTGTCCAGAATAGGGAGAGGATGGTGGGATTATTAGAAACTCGCTCGCTTCGTTTTCCTTCGCAAATTTCTGCACTTTTAACACAAAAAAAAATGAGAAGAAATTAGTTCGAGAGATTTCGAATAGATGGCGCTAGTTATAGTGCACCATTTTAGTCCTCACTGTAGAGTACTTAAGTAAGTGTCCAGAATAGGGAGAGGATGGTGGGATTATTAGAAACTCGCTCGCTTCGTTTTCCTTCGCAAATTTCTGCACTTTTAACACAAAAAAAAATGAAAAGAAATTAGTTCGAGAGATTTCGAATAGATGGCGCTAGTTATAGTGCACCATTTTAGTCCTCACTGTAGAGTACTTAAGTAAGTGTCCAGAATAGGGAGAGGATGGTGGGATTATTAGAAACTCGCTCGCTTCGTTTTCCTTCGCAAATTTCTGCACTTTTAACACAAAAAAAAATGAGAAGAAATTAGTTCGAGAGATTTCGAATAGATGGCGCTAGTTATAGTGCACCATTTTAGTCCTCACTGTAGAGTACTTAAGTAAGTGTCCAGAATAGGGAGAGGATGGTGGGATTATTAGAAACTCGCTCGCTTCGTTTTCCTTCGCAAATTTCTGCACTTTTAACACAAAAAAAAATGAAAAGAAATTAGTTCGAGAGATTTCGAATAGATGGCGCTAGTTATAGTGCACCATTTTAGTCCTCACTGTAGAGTACTTAAGTAAGTGTCCAGAATAGGGAGAGGATGGTGGGATTATTAGAAACTCGCTCGCTTCGTTTTCCTTCGCAAATTTCTGCACTTTTAACACAAAAAAAAATGAAAAGAAATTAGTTCGAGAGATTTCGAATAGATGGCGCTAGTTATAGTGCACCATTTTAGTCCTCACTGTAGAGTACTTAAGTAAGTGTCCAGAATAGGGAGAGGATGGTGGGATTATTAGAAACTCGCTCGCTTCGTTTTCCTTCGCAAATTTCTGCACTTTTAACACAAAAAAAAATGAAAAGAAATTAGTTCGAGAGATTTCGAATAGATGGCGCTAGTTATAGTGCACCATTTTAGTCCTCACTGTAGAGTACTTAAGTAAGTGTCCAGAATAGGGAGAGGATGGTGGGATTATTAGAAACTCGCTCGCTTCGTTTTCCTTCGCAAATTTCTGCACTTTTAACACAAAAAAAAATGAGAAGAAATTAGTTCGAGAGATTTCGAATAGATGGCGCTAGTTATAGTGCACCATTTTAGTCCTCACTGTAGAGTACTTAAGTAAGTGTCCAGAATAGGGAGAGGATGGTGGGATTATTAGAAACTCGCTCGCTTCGTTTTCCTTCGCAAATTTCTGCACTTTTAACACAAAAAAAAATGAGAAGAAATTAGTTCGAGAGATTTCGAATAGATGGCGCTAGTTATAGTGCACCATTTTAGTCCTCACTGTAGAGTACTTAAGTAAGTGTCCAGAATAGGGAGAGGATGGTGGGATTATTAGAAACTCGCTCGCTTCGTTTTCCTTCGCAAATTTCTGCACTTTTAACACAAAAAAAAATGAGAAGAAATTAGTTCGAGAGATTTCGAATAGATGGCGCTAGTTATAGTGCACCATTTTAGTCCTCACTGTAGAGTACTTAAGTAAGTGTCCAGAATAGGGAGAGGATGGTGGGATTATTAGAAACTCGCTCGCTTCGTTTTCCTTCGCAAATTTCTGCACTTTTAACACAAAAAAAAATGAGAAGAAATTAGTTCGAGAGATTTCGAATAGATGGCGCTAGTTATAGTGCACCATTTTAGTCCTCACTGTAGAGTACTTAAGTAAGTGTCCAGAATAGGGAGAGGATGGTGGGATTATTAGAAACTCGCTCGCTTCGTTTTCCTTCGCAAATTTCTGCACTTTTAACACACAAAAAAATGAAAAGAAATTAGTTCGAGAGATTTCGAATAGATGGCGCTAGTTATAGTGCACCATTTTAGTCCTCACTGTAGAGTACTTAAGTAAGTGTCCAGAATAGGGAGAGGATGGTGGGATTATTAGAAACTCGCTCGCTTCGTTTTCCTTCGCAAATTTCTGCACTTTTAACACACAAAAAAATGAAAAGAAATTAGTTCGAGAGATTTCGAATAGATGGCGCTAGTTATAGTGCACCATTTTAGTCCTCACTGTAGAGTACTTAAGTAAGTGTCCAGAATAGGGAGAGGATGGTGGGATTATTAGAAACTCGCTCGCTTCGTTTTCCTTCGCAAATTTCTGCACTTTTAACACAAAAAAAAATGAGAAGAAATTAGTTCGAGAGATTTCGAATAGATGGCGCTAGTTATAGTGCACCATTTTAGTCCTCACTGTAGAGTACTTAAGTAAGTGTCCAGAATAGGGAGAGGATGGCGGATTATTAGAAACCCACTCCGTTCTCAAGAAAAAAAAAATTCATATAAACATATGTTTATTCAATTTCAAAAATTTTAAAATTCATCAATAATCCAACGCACAAATTAGTGCGACTCCTCGTTTGATCCAATGATGCTGCGACTTCATACTCGGTATCTCAATGGTTAGCACGTAGTTCGTAGAGTGCCCTGTCGTGGACAAAGTACCAGCTCGAGTCAATGTCTTGTAAACTGGTGACTGGTACACACCCCTAGGACAAACGTGATTCTCTTCAGGCTGCAACCAAACCACAGGCATATCTGCAAACAAAATTCATCGCATTAGTAAATTTTGACCAGATTTCAAAAAAACCAACTGATAAATTACCTGTGTAGAGTTCTTTAGGATTAGACTCGTCCAAAATCTCAAGGTCAGGATTCCAGCGAGCTCCTTCAACGAACAAACCATGTATGCAACAACCATCTGGTGGTCTTTTTCTTGGAAAATGGTCCAAAACCTAAATATAATATAAACCAAAGAATTAATCGTAAAGTTTCTGCATCAGGGCAAACAGAGATAAGAAAATACTGCTACCCTGTGGAACGACAAAATTGATAGCAATCCTCGGTTAAGATTTTGAAGTTGCTGTGCCAAAATTATGTAAAATTTTTGCAATTCTCACCTCAAAATCAAAATTAATAGTATCAATTGAAACGATATACTTCCTAGCGTAATTTTGCAAAGTACCAGTAAGAAAAGCTTGTGGAAAATAAAAACCAGATATCCAAAAAACGGGCGGGATCCCTTCGTCCACCCACTTATTCAAAAACTGTATTCTCGCTTTTAGATCCGTCACCCATGCTCCTAAAATTAAAATTATTAAAGAAAAAAACCTTTTTTTTAAACCCCCATTATATTACCCAAAGGTTTCAAAGACGGGTAAGCCTTGGTGGCCCATAAAGCAGGTACCATGTTGCTGAACAAACTCAGCGACATTTTTTCCAAAGCTTCTGACATTACAACTAAACCTTTGATGGCTTTCAAAAGGTCGTTCAGAGTCGATTTGATGACCACCAATAGTTTGTTGTATCGTATAGCTTCTTGAATGATTACGGTGTTCAAGGATTCTTGATAAAGTACAGGATAACTGAATGAAAGAAACTGATTAGTACCGGGACATCCTGTATAAGAAAATATTAAAAATTCAAAACTTGATCCGAACCTGATATGTCAACTACTATATTGTTGAAACGATCTGTAAAGTTGCTTTATTTAGTACCAACTGAAATTTTTTGTAAAATGTAACACTGTGAAATGCGGCACCTTTAGCAGACGATGAAAGTTGATTTTAATTGTTGCAGTTCCCTAATTCAAAAGGTAACGACGATTACTTCCAACCGCCAGTTTCAGCATCGTTTTATTTGACATACTGTTGGTTTATTTTAATTACTAGAATAGTTTTAAAAAGTTTTATCAAATTTCTATGATGCGTACAAGCGTCTTTATCAAAATTCTATGACGCGTATAGAATCCACAGCATTTTTTGTAAAATTTAACACTGTGAAATGCGGCACCTTTAGCAGACGATGAAAGTTGATTTTGATTGTTGCAGTTCCCTAATTCAAAAGGTAACGACGATTATTTCCAACCGCCAGTTTCAGCATCGTTTAATTTGACATATTGTTGGTTTATTTTAATTACTAGAATAATTTAAAATTATCAAATTTCTATGATGCGTACAACGACTTTATCAAAATTCTATGACGCGTATAGAATCCACAGCATTTTTTGTAAAATTTAACACTGTGAAATGCGGCACCTTTAGCAGACGATAAAAGTTGATTTTGATTGTTGCAGTTCCCTAATTCAAAAGGTAACGACGATTACTTCCAACCGCCAGTTTCAGCATCGTTTTATTTGACATACTGTTGGTTTATTTTAATTACTAGAATGATTTAAAAAAGTTTTATCAAATTTCTATGACGCGTACAAGCGTTTTTGTTAAACTTAATGTTTTGTTACTTTTTTAACAGTGTAGATGGCGGTGGACTTAGCAGTCGTTTTGACTATAAGAGTACTTCTGAAAAGCTTTATCAAAATTTTATGACGCGTATAGAATCCACATCATTTTTTAAATAAATTTAAAACTGTGAAATGCGGCACCTTTAGCAGAGGCTGAAAGTTGATTTTGATTGTTGCAGTTCCCTAATTTAAAAGGTAACGACGATTACTTCCAACCGCCAGTTTCAGCATCGTTTTATTTGACACACTGTTTTTTTTAATTATTAGAATAATTTTAAAAAGTTTTATCAAATTTCTATGATAACAGTGTAGATGGCGGTGGATTTAGCACTCGTTTTGACTATAAGAGTACTCTAAAAAAGCTTCATCAAAATTCTATGAGGCGTATAGAATCCACAACATTTTTTGTAAAATTTAACTCTGTGAAATGCGGCACCTTTAGCAGGCGATGAAAGTTGTTTTTTTGATTGTTGCAGTTCCCCAATTCAAAAGGTAACGACGATTATTTCCAACCGCCTGTTTCAGAATCATTTCATTTGACATGTCACACAATACAAATATATTTTTATTTCCCAATTTACCCCCAAAAATGAACCCCCATATCCACAATTGGGGTAAAAATATTATCAAATTTTTTTTTAAAACTTACCGTTTAGATATCAACTCCAAATCGAACAGATCCGGCGCTCGTTCCAAAATGTACTTCGCAGCATTAGAAGTAGTTTCTTCTTGACTACTAGCGGCTCCTCCAACTTGCTTAGGTTGAAGCAGAAGCAGCGTAGAGAGACAAGCGTAAGTTTTCGATTGGGCAAAAGTAATATCCGCGTTCTGGTGCAGCCCGAACAACTCCGGATCGTCGTTAATCGGCAAAGTTTTTATATACTCCACGTAATCGGCAAATAAAACATCTGTCCGTATCTTAAAAACACAAATATTTATATTTCGGAAGAAGTTTTCGAGTAAATTCACAATACCTGATGATACAATCCTTCGTTGTCGAAAACGTACGTTTGACTTATAACGTCCTTTTTGTAATAATCAGCCAAAATGTTCATCAAGCATCTTCTATCCCAATCGTCAGTCACTCTACCACCGTAATTTATCTGCCCAGCTGTATAGGTCAAAACCTTGAAGGGTATGTCGCTGTATTCCATAAGAAACATGTGAAGTTGGGAGATGCAAATTTTAAGATCTCCATCTGTAAAGGGAAAATTTCTATCAAAAAAACAACTTGGTCAGTTTAGAAGGAATTGAGAAGATTCTGGAACACTGGATAGGCTGTAGAAGATGAAATGCAGCCAGCAAAGAGCAGTGAAGATGTAACAATCGTCGCAGGAGAGGAAGATTTATCTACATTTGTTGGTGATGCAAAAATGTTCTGGTAACACCCAAGGCTATACATCGCTGGATAAGTCATAGATTTGCCACCAAAAAACACTGATTTAAAACCCATCGACTGTTTGGACACTTTGTAGAGAAGACAACTGAAGTTTACCCAACTTACCAATACAATTTTACTCACCTGTAAATTCATAAGGAATATTAAACCCAAGAGGTCCAAATTTCCTCCTTTCCAAAACAATACCATGGAACAAACAAAGCGAAAACACCAAAAGTTTAAACGTAGGAGCTTTCGGATCACCAGACTGCATAAAATCCATCAAATCTGACACTTCGTTTCTGTAGGCTCTCAGCATGTTCGCTTTTAACCCCGACGGTGGTTCTATAGTCATTTTACTGCCGTTTTGTAAAATAGCTACAGGAAAATGGGGGGATGGCGTGGAAGTTAACCAAACACGAAAATCTCTGTGCGTGGTTTCCGGAGTTAAAGACTCTACAACGCGTTCCAGACGAGGCATCCAACTAGGAGCTAAGTGACAGTTCTAAATAAAATAAAATAATTAGCGCCCAACGTGGGGCTGAAATTTGTAGTTAAAAAAAAACTACCTGAAAGAAAACCCAAGATCCTATTTCGACTCCGCTCTGCATCATCTTTTCCGCTCTAGGACCTTGTCCTTGACCCAAAGAAATCGAAAACATCCTTTTTCCCATTTTCATACGTTCGGCGAATTTGTACAATTCAGCAGCTGGATCGGTACCGGTAGATAGAACGAAAATTAGAGGAATAGCAGGTCCTGATTCCTTGAACATAGCTGACAGGTCCGAAGTTTGAGGTTCGATGAATTGTTGACCCAATTTTTCGGCCAAAAAGTCCTGCATGGCGTTAGTTACTTTGTCGGGTCGAAGGCTTTTTAAAACGATCATTTTTTGAAATTTATCGAAATCGTTGTTGAATGGAGATGGTAAAGGGGCTCTAAAAAGGATAATTAAAGTATAAAATGATAGTCATGTACAAGAAATTTTACCTATGTGGCTCTAAACTTTCGAAAATTGATTTGTAACTTGCTATATTTTCGGCGAAAGTTGCTACGAAACCTTGGAAGTTGGGTAGTGCGTCTAGAGCTAATATTTCGTTCCAAGCTCTGCTGGACAACCAGCTCGGAGCGGGATTAGGGAGATGCTATAAAGATAAAATTTAAATTTTAGATTTCTTCATTTTATTTTTTAATATTTTACCTGAGTAGGAGACCCTCCCGCTAAAAAATGTTGCCACTCTTGTGTGTTGACTTCTTTAAAATCCATTAGGATTCGAATGCACAGCAAAAATGCAAAATGAATTTTGTGTTTTTCGAAAAGGCTTCGACAAACGTTACTGTATAAATTGAATGTAAAGATGTCGTTGATTGTTCTGACTCTAGTTTCGATTACATCTAAAATTTTTTTTTTAAACTTATACCCCTCCAAGAAACGATTCTTAAACTAAAAATTGTGATGACAATTACCTGATTTTTCAGTTTCGGCCATGGTGGAAACGAAAATTTGAACGAACCATTCCAAAGAGTACTGGTACATAGGATCGACGTTCGACAAGTCTGCGACGCAGAAAAATAAAATTTGTGCCCTATTAGCTACCGGAATGTAAAACGCTCTTGTATTATCGATATCGATTTGAGTGATTTCGGCAGATTCTACTTTATTCTAGAACCAAAAATAAAAAAAATTGAAAATTGGCAATCCCTTTTAAAAATTTTATTGTGCGACCGTGGTAGATACGAAAAATTTTTACAAATAAATTATGATCAATAAAATTGATCACAAATAAACTAACCCTTTTTGGAAATGTTTTCGTACGCCTATGATAATAATATAAGGAAATTTTCACAAATATATTAAACCTGTATCAACAAAATTATGTACGCCCATGATATACATTGAAAAAAAAATAAAAAGATCATTAAAATATTTTGTCGCACGCTCATGTTATTGACGTTTTTGCAAATTAACTCATCCCATTTGAAAATTCTATCGTACGCCCATGGAAAATGAAAATTACCAAAAAAATTTCGTCGTATGCCAATGGATGATATCTAGATATCGGAAAAAATGTGGAGAGATGTCGAAAGTCATACTTTTTTGACTATACCAATATTCGAACACTCATAAATTCGAAACCTCACGTTTATCAGTGTAGAAAAATATTCTGTTTGTAGCAAATTTCATGCTGATTCGAATGACATAAACTAGAACACGATAAAAGTTGAGGTTCTCGAGATATCGGAACAAATGTGGAGAGATGTCAAAAAGTCAGACTTTTTTGACTATACCTATATTCGAACACTCATAAATTCGAAACCTCACGTTTATCAGTGTCGAAAAATATTCTGTTTGTAGCAAATTTCAGGCTGATTCGAATGACGCAAACTACAATACGATAAAAGTTGAGGTTCTCGAGATATCGGAACAAATGTGGAAAGATGTAAAAAAGTCAGACTTTTTTGTCCGTACCAATATTTAAACACTCATAAATTCGAAACCTCACGTTTATCAGTGTCGAAAAATCTTCTATTTGTAGCAAATTTCATGCTGATTCGAATGACGCAAACTAGAACACGATAAAAGATGAGGTTCTCGAGATATCGGAACAAATGTGGAGAGCTGTCAAAAAGTCAGACTTTATTGACTATACCAATATTCGAACACTCATAAATTATAGACCTAATGTTTATCAGTGTCGAAAAAATCTTCAGTTTGTAGCAAATTTCATGCTGATTCGAATGACGCAAACTAGAACACGATAAAAGATGAGGTTCTCGAGATATCGGAACAAATGTGGAGAGCTGTCAAAAAGTCAGGACTTTATTGACTATACCAATATTCGAACACTCATAAATTATAGACCTAATGTTTATCAGTGTCGAAAAAATCTTCTGTTTGTAGCAAATTTCATGCTGATTCGAATGACGCAAACTAGAACACGATAAAAGATGAGGTTCTCGAGATATCGGAACAAATGTGGAGAGCTGTCAAAAAGTCAGACTTTATTGACTATACCAATATTCGAACACTCATAAATTATAGACCTAATGTTTATCAGTGTCGAAAAAATCTTCTGTTTGTAGCAAATTTCATGCTGATTCGAATGACGCAAACTAGAACACGATAAAAGATGAGGTTCTCGAGATATCGGAACAAATGTGTAGAGCTGTCAAAAAGTCAGGACTTTATTGACTATACCAATATTCGAACACTCATAAATTTTAAACCTAATGTTTATCAGTGTCGAAAAATCTTCTGTTTTTAGCAAATTTCATGATGATTCGAATGACGCAAACTAGAACACGATAAAAGTTGAGGTTCTCGAGATATCGGAACAAATGTGGAGAGATGTTATTTTAGAAACAACATAAAATGGTCCAATTTTGAAAATTCCAATCTTACCTTGATGTCTTCGCTCTTTACTTTGGAAGCTTCAAGCGTAATGATAAAATCCAAATCTTCAATCGGCGAAATCTCCGACGAACTCAATTTGTACAAAATCCTATCTTGGATCTCTTTCAATTCGTGTTTCATCGTCGCTATGCTTACAACAATTTGACTTCTTTGCTCCTCCAAATCCGGTCTCTCCTGCATCACCACCAAAGCAAGAAGTTGATCTTGCAAACCGCTAACAAAGATAAAAATTCAATCAACACTCGTAGTTAATTGAAAAAAAAATAATAATAACTTACGTTGATACCACCGTAAAATTTACAAGAAGCACTTTAATGGAAATCTCCGGAGTGTAATGAGGATTCGGTAGTTTGGTTGTAATGAAAAGTTTGAAATTCCCATCGTAAGGCACAACAACATCTCCCAATTTAATCACCAAAATACCGCTTTGCATAAACACTTGATGTAGCAAAACCGGATCCAAAGCAGGATCCAGCTCCGTTCCGACGTTTTCAATAAGTACCGCTTTTCCAAATCTTATAGAAGATTCCATGGTACGCATTAAATCTTTATCTGCAAGCTTACAAATAGACAGTCCCATTCCTTTACCCTAAAAATTAATTCAAGTACATACCAAAAAGAAACAATTTAAAATATACAAGTTTTACCATATTCTTCACCCATTTGTTAGCTTGTCCTTGAGGATCGATAAAAAGCGGCCATCTTCTGGAACAGGATACCAAAACGGCGTTTTCAGTTGATAGATAATCTCTGGGTAATCCGTCTAGCTGCCATAATCTTATTTGTACGGGTTCTCCTAATATTGATACTGGATTGCAATTTGGAGTGAAAGGGATTTCGTAGAATGTTATTTTTTCCATCCAGCTTAAAAACAAAACGCGTCTGGAACAAAAAAAAAACGAAATCAAGTGACTTTAAAGGTGAAGGACAGATAGATGAAAAGCTACAAGAAGATTCAATTATTGCAAGCTAGAGAAGGTGATGAGGCTTCATTTTCAGTTGGAGCAGCAGTATTTTCTGAAAAAAAGTGAAGGAAAAGGATCAAAAATACTTAAAAGGTGAAGAAGAGACAGAAAAAAGCTACGAGAGTAAGCAGGAGAGAAAAAGAGACTATGCTTTCAGCAGAAATTGCAGTACGAAGGTCTAAGAAACGAAGATCAAAGGTGAAGAAGGGACACTTGAAAAACTACAAGAAGAATCAATTAGCAAGAAGAGTAAGCTAGAGAGGAAAGAAGTGCTCTATTTTCAGTTGTAGCAGCAGTATTTCCTGAAAAAAAAGTGGGTCGGAAGTAAAAGGATCAAAGATACTTAAAAGGTGAAGAAGGGACAGTTGAAAAACTACAAGAAGAATTAATTTTCAAGAAGAATAAGCTAGAGAGGAAAAAAGTGCCTAATTTTCAGTTGTAGCAGCAGTATTTCCTGAAAAAAAAGTGGGCCTGAAGTAAAAGGATCAAAGATACTTAAAAGGTGAAGAAGATACAGAGAAAAGCTGCGAGAGTAAGAAGGAGAGAAAAAGAGGCCTTACTTTCAACGGAAGTTGCAGTACTTCCTGAAAAAAATGAAGAAGTTCTAAGAAACGAAGATCAAAGATACTTAAAACGTGAAGAGGGGACAGTTGAAAAACTACAAGAAGAATCAATTTGCAAGAAGAGTAAGCTAGAGAGGAAAAAAGTGCTCTATTTTAAGGTGAAGCTGCAATATTTCCACGAAAAAAGTGGGTCCGAAGTAAAAGGATCAAAGATACTTAAAAGGTGAAGAAGGGACAGTTGAAAAATCAGAAGAAGAATCAATTTACAAGAAGTGTAAGCTAGAGAAGAAAAAGTGCTCTATTTTCAGCTGAAGCTACAATTTTTCCTGGAAAAAACGAAGGTCCTAAGTACGAAGTTCAAATATACTTAAAAAGTGAAGAAGGGGCAGATGAAAGGCTACAACGAAAGTGAGATAGAGAAGAGAGATTGGCTCTATTTTCATCAGAAGCTGCAGAATTTCCTAAATAAAACGAAGGGTCAAAGTACGAAGATCAAAGATACTTAAAAGGTGAAGAAGTACAGACGAAAGCTTCGATAAGATTCAATTACCAAGGAAAGTAAGCTCAAGAGAGAAAGAAGTTGTTGTAACGTGAAAAAAGGTCGAAAGTATAAGGATCAATGAGACTTAAAAGGTGAAGAAGAGACAATGGAAAACGTCAGTCTACCATTAGCAATGAAAGTGAGCTGAAAAAAGGTTATATTTTAAGGTGAAGCAACATATTTCCTTGAAAAACGAAGACCCAAAGGGCAAGGATTAAAGTTTTACTTAAAAAAGGTGACGAAATTAGTGGAAAGGATGTGAGAAGATTCAGAAAGATACAAAAAGTTCTAATTTCATCTGAAGCAACGGAGGAGGAAGATGGAAGAAGCCAAATCTAGAAGTACTTACTGAAAAAAGATTATTAAAGATAAATAAATACCTGTAAGAGTCCGTAAACGGGGTTAAATAAGCAACACAACCAGAACAAATCAAAATATCCCCAGTGACATTAACAACGTTAGCTTCAATATTTTCAATAGTCTGAATCCATCTGATTTTCTCTTCAGCCAATCCGCTTATCAATCTCATCGCTCTACTCATCCTTTCCTCGCAAGCGCTGATGTTCGCTTCTTTTTCTTCTTTAAAAGCAATCTTAGCAGCCAAAGCGAGTTGAAGTTGTTCGAGTCCTTCGAGAACTTCCAACATTTTAGCTTTGGCTTCTGCTAAAGCTCGTTCCGTAGCTTCTAGATCTGCTTTGGCTTGAGCTAAAGCCGCTTTTTTCGGAGCCACCGCTTTATTTACGAAGTAATATTTGTACATGGCGTGCGTCCACATACAAAGGGACGTACAAGCTTTCGATATCTGAAAAGAAAAAGTTTTTAGATTCGATACGTAACGAGTGGTTGGTTGGGTTACTTTTGATATTTTAAAAGGTGTGAATAGGGGATCTTCGACGTATTTTCTCAATTTTTCGATCATTTCTTCGGTTATTGAATCTTTATCGAAATTCATTAAACTTATTAGAAACGCTTGAGGATCTGCGAGCATCGTTCTACCGGGGTCCCAATAATCCAACAGTTTTTCCCCGGGTTTAAAACCGGGTATCTATTCGATAAAATTGTGAGTAAAACTTTTATATTTAAAGGAAAAAGAAATACTTTATTCGGTTTGATGTTTTTGACGATACAAATCGCTTCTATGACGTACACAACCCCAGCCGGCGGTCTCTTCATCGACCGCACCTCGACGATATCGTTTTTGTTCAGCGCTTTCAAACTATTTTCCGCTTCTATCAACGCTGGCAGTGCCTCGTCTAAATCTCTCTGAGCATCCTCGGCTATGGTTTGAGTGTGATACGCTTTTTCAACAGCTGCTGCTTCCTCGTTTTCTACTATAATTTTAGTCTCTTCAGCGATTGCCTGAAAAAAATTGTTTTATTTACAAAAACTCCCGAATTTCGAACGAAAATATTTACAGTGTCCGATGCAATTTTGTTTATCATAATATCAGCATCTCTGGCGGCCGTTTCCAGTAGAGGTTTCATTTCAGTTAACTGCGATTGAAGTACTTTCACCTCTTCAGCAGTACTCTGTAACTTACTCAAGCCTGGAATATAAAAAGTGTTAAAACATCTCGAAACGGACGGTGTAAAACTCACCGGTTTTCAGTCGTCCGACACCTTGCGTTAGCGAACCTTTTTTCTTATTCATAAGTTCCGTGTAGCTCGATAAAAGTTCTAGATATGACGTGGGGGTGACGTAGTTATGACGAGATAGTTCAATTTTGAAACGTTCGCTAGCTTCTACTACACTCGCGTGCATATATTGAAATATCATGACGATTCCGTTGAGTGTCGAGTCGGATACGTCGAAATCTTCTACTTCTTTGAGAAATCGCAGAGCTACAGACTAGAGAACAAAAAAATAAGGGGTTAAGCAAAAACTTCTAGTAGTTTCCGGTCGATATATCGAGTTTCCCGTACTGAATTTATAAAATTTCCAGATAAATATTGGTTACAAAAGGTGAAGAAGAGACAGACAAAAGGCTACAAGATTAAATATACCTAAAAAGTGAAGAAGGGACAGACCAAAGGCTAGAGGAAGAATCAATTAACAAGAAAAGTGAGCTACAGAGAAAATAAGGGTTCTATTTTCAGTAGAAGTTGAAAAACACGAAGGGTCAAGGTAAGAAGATCAAAGATACTTAAGAGGTGAAGAAGGGAGAGATGAAAGGCTACAATAAAGATCAATTAGCAAGAAAAGTAAGATAGCTAGGAAATAGTGGCTCTATTTTCAACATAACCTGCAGTATTTCCTGGAAAAAATGAAGGTCTAAAGATGAAGATACTTAAAAGGTGAAGATGGGACAGATGAAAGGCTACAAGAAAAATCAATTAGCAGGAATAAGTTACAGGCAAGAGAGTGGCTCTATTTTCAGCAGAAGCTGTAGTATTCTGTTGGAAAACAAGAAGGGTAAAGGTAGGAAGATCAAAGATACAAGAGGTGAAGAAGGGACAGATGAATGGCTACAATAAAAATCATTTAGCAAGAAAAGTAAGCTAAAGAGGAAATAGTGGCTCTATTTTCAACAGAACCTGCAGTATTTCCTGGAAAAAATGAAGGTCTAAAGATAAAGATACTTAAAAGGTGAAGATGGGACAGATGAAAGGCTACAAGAAAAATCAATTAGCAGGATTAAGCTACAGAGGAGAGAGTGGATCTATTTTCAGCAGAAGCTGTAGTATTTCGTTGAAAAACACGAAGGGTCAAAGTAGGAAGATCAAAGATACTTAAGAGGTGAAGAAGGGACAGATGAATGGCTACAATAAAAATCATTTAGCAAGAAAAGTAAGCTAGAGAGGAAATAGTGGCTCTATTTTCAACAGAACCTGCAGTATTTCCTGGAAAAAATGAAGGTCTAAAGATAAAGATACTTAAAAGGTGAAGATGGGACAGATGAAAGGCTACAAGAAAAATCAATTAGCAGGATTAAGCTACAGAGGAGAGAGTGGATCTATTTTCAGCAGAAGCTGTATCATTTCGTTGAAAAACACGAAGGGTTAAGGTAGGAAGATCAAAGATACTTAAGAGGTGAAGATGGGACAGATGAAAGGCTACATTAAAAAGAAATGTAAGCTAGAGAGGAAATAGTGGCTCTATTTTCAACAGAACCTGCAGTATTTCTTGGAAAAAAATGAAGGTCTAAAGATAAAGATACTTGAAAGGTGAAGATGGGACAGATGAAAGGCTACAAGAAAAATCAATTAGCAGGAATAAGCTACAGAGGAGAGAGTGGATCTATTTTCAGCAGAAGCTGTATTATTTCGTTGAAAAACACGAAGGGTTAAGGTAGGAAGATCAAAGATACTTAAGAGGTGTAAGATAAAGATATTTAAAAGGTGAAGTTGGGAGAGATGAAAGGCTACAAGAAGAATTAGTTAGCAACAAAAGTAAGCTAGAGATGAGAAAGTGGCTATATTTTCAGCGGGAGAAAACGAAGGGACAAAGAACAAAGATGTATAAAAGGTGAAAAAGGGAAACGCGAAATGCTACAATAAGAATCAATTAGTAAGAAGAGTAAGCTAGAGAGAAAGCTATATGTGAAGTCGCAGGAAAAATATTAAGATCCAAAGAACAAGGATCAGAGATACTTGAAAGGTGAAGAAGGGACATATGAAAATATACAAGAAGAATCAATTAGTATTTTCTGGAAGAAACGAAGGCTAAAGTACGACGATTAAAGATACTATTAGTTTTTATTTAAACTGACCTGTAATGCTGAGTCCGGCCATGGGCTAAACCAATCAATTGTGCAATTATTAACCAGAGCTGGAAATTGTCGTAGTCTGGCTCGAAAAATTTCCCCTATCGGGCTAGAAAGACAAAATATGAGATAGGTTGAAACTTTTTTTTTATTTTTAAACTCACCTCATGCTAATAACATTATGTAAATTCGCTCTAACTTCTTTTTGGTACACCGCGAATAAATTTGATTTGGTAGCCGTCAGTCCCAGTTCCTGTACAAGTCCTTTCATATTTTGATAGATCTTATCCAGCTCGTCTGGCTGGTAAATATTCGGAACGTCTCCGGAATTTAAAATATTATTTAAATCCTCCAAAAACGATTCGGATTTTATCTAAAATAAGTTTTTTTTTTTGGTAAAACCTCTACCGGTTATTTTTTTTTAAAGTTCTTACTTGCGTATCGGAAAAAAGAAAAACCGTTTCTCTTCTGCTTAAACCGGCGGTTAACATCAAATTTTTAACGTCTTCTCTCCAATCGTTTTGTCCGTAAGATTTGGTTAATTCAATTTGGAAACAACTGAATTCGGCCATAAAAGTCGACAATCTCGTCAAACTTTGTCGTCCTTAAAAAATATTTATTGTGTTTAAAAAAAACCACAGAAGCGTTCCTGGCTTATTTAATTTTCATTACCTGATCCCCCCATACCCAACAATAGAGCGTTACCCATTGGTTGTCGTATGATTCTGGAAATTCTCGAAATATGTAACATGGCGTCCAAAAATAAAACCAATTTCATCGGCTTGGTACTTTGTAAATTGTAATCGTCGAGATAGTAGTTCAAGGCGTTGGACAATTTTTCGAAATCGGTTATTTGAACATAGGGGCCTAAAAGATATTTATACAAAAATATTTTTGGAAAACAGCGACTGTGAATTTCCCGAGTAATAACTTTAGGACAAATGTCAAATTTTGACAGCCATTGGCAGTGTACTACTTCCGGAAAAAACTGTCAAATATTGACAGCCATTGCACCCGGACAACTGTCAAATTTTGACAGCCATTGGCAGTAAATTGCAGCCGGACAACTGTCAAATTTTCACAGCCACTGGCAGTATACTACCTCTGGAAAACTGTTAAATTTTGACAGCCGTTGCCAGCGTATTTCACCCAGACAACTGTCAAAGTTTGACAGCCACTGTCAGTATACTACCTCTGGAAAACCGTCAAATTTTGACAGCCATTGGCAGTATACTACTTCCGGAAAACTCCCAAGTTTTGACAGCCATAGGCAGTATATTGCTCCCAGACAACTGACAAATTTTGACAGTAATTTACACCCGAACAACTGTCAAATTTTGACAGCCATTAGTAGTATATTGCTTTCGGACAACAACTGTCAAATTTTGACAGCCATTATCAGTGTATTGCTTCTGGACAACTGAAATTGAAAAATTTTTGATTTTTTTTCCGTTTTACCTGATCCTACTGTGGGATCTATAAAATCGCCGAATAAAATAGCAGTAGATCCCAACGTTTCTTCTGGGTTTAATTTATAGTGTGTAGATATTTGTTCTTTGAGTAAGGAATCGAACCAATTTCTATCTTCGTCGTTGATGAGACGATCTTGAAATATCCGACAATTTTCGTGGTACCATAAACGAATCAATGCTTTGATATCCTAAAAAAAATCATTCGATAGTCTAATTGTACGATTTCTGTTGTTTCATGTATGTTTAAATGATTTTGTTTGTTTTTTGTATCGAAATTTAACGTTTTTGAATGTTGTTGACTGTTAAATTGATTTGGATGTGTTTGAAATTGTGCGTTTTTGCATGAGGATTGTATGTTATTAATATTCTTGTGTGTTTTTCAAGTGATCTTGTATGTTTTGTGTGTTTTCAAATTTTATCGAGTGTTTTGGTGTTTTATTGAATTTTTGGGTATGTTATTATGTGCAATTGTGCGTTATTGGATGTGGATTGTGTGTTATTAAGTGTATTTATGTGTTTTCAAGTGTTCCTTTGTGTTTTTTAATTTGGTTGTGTGTTTTTTTGTGGTTTATTGTATGTTATCAAGTGTTCTTGTGTGTTTTATTGAATGTTTCGGTATGTTATTATGTGTAATTGTGCGTTATTTGGAGAGAAGTATGTGTTATCAAATGTTTTTGTGTTTTTAAAGTGTTCCATTATGTTTTTTTAAATTTTGTTGTGTGTTTTTTGTGGTTCATTGTATGTTATCAAGTGTTCTTGTGTATTTTCCAATAATTTTTCTGTGTTTTCAAAAGTTATTGAGTGTTTTGGTATTTTATTGAATTTTTCGGTATGTTATTATGTGCAATCGTGCGTTATTGGATGTGGATTGTGTGTTTTCAAGTGTATTTATGTGTTTTCAAGAGTTTCTTTGTGTTTTTAAATTTTGTTGTGTTTTTTTGTGGTTTATTTTATGTTATCAAGAGTTCTTGTGTGTTTCTCACGTGTTCTTGTGTTTCTTAAGTGTTCTTGTATGTTTCTTTGTGTTTTTCAAGTGTTGTTGTGTTTCTTTGTGTTTTTAATTTTGTTGTGTGTTTTTGTGGTTTATTTTATGTTATCAAGTGTTCTTGTGTGTTTCTCAAGTGTTCTTGTGTTTCTTAAGAGTTCTTGTATGTTTCTTAAGTGTTATTGTATGTTTCTTAAGTGTTCTTGTGTGTTTTACAATCATTCTTGTGTTTTCAAATGTTTAGAGTGTTTTGGTGTTCTGTTGAATGTTTCCAGTATGTTATTATGTGCAATTGTGCGTTATTTGATGTGGAGTGTGTGTTATCAAGTGTATTTGTGTGTTTTTCAATAACTCCTTTGTGTTTTTTGAATTTGTTTTATGTGGTTAATTAAATGTTTCCACGTGTGTGTGTATGTACTAGTGTGTTTTTCAAGTGTACTTTAGTGTTTTTTAGTGATTTTAAACGTTGTTGAGTGTTTTTTGCGTGAAATCGAATAAATGACGACAGAGGATGGTAAGCGAGAAAAATTATTGTTACAGTCATAATTTTGCCGGTAAAAGCCAATTTCCATGTTGAATTTTGATTTGAGAGAAAGAAAAAAGTGTTATTTCAAAAAAATAATATTTAAATCCATTTTTTATACAAAAAAATATTTTCAATAGACAGTGGTGTAGGCGGTTAAAAATTTTACGAAAATATAATAAAATAATTTGGAAAATACAAAAAAAATAGGACTTACCTGTAAAGTTTCGGCCTCGAACATCAACATACCCTGAAAAACTTTACTCAAATCTCTCAAGTTGAAGGTGTAGTGCGTTTTTGCGGGAGTCGGCAGTAATTCGTGTAGAATAGTAGTGAAAACTACTAAAGTGGATGTTAATAAGGGTTCAAAATAATCACCGAAACCTTCTGTGGCTCTACCCAGCCAAAAATTGAGAATCGTTCCGAAAATTTTCAACTAAAAAAAATCAATTTTCATACAACGACAAATAAATACATTTTTTGAAAAGAGGAACTTTCAGTACCTTACTATCATCTTCCATTTCCAAAAATGTTAAATAATGAAAATGTCGTAATAGCCTAGCTGTAACTGGATTTCTACCGCCTCCCGGTGGACCCATCGCGGCTACGAAGTTCGTATCGATAATTTTTCTAAAATCCCCTATATTTTTTCTGTCGTACCATCCTAAGATATTTTTAAAAGAAATTTAACATTATTTGTCGTTATCAAAAAACACAGAAAAAAAAATTCCCGAGCTAAATTAATATCCAGTAAAATAACCGGAAAATCCTTGAAAACAATAAGTGTAACGGAAAACCTTTCAATTTAAAAGAAAGCTTATCAAACTTGAGATAGGAAATAAAAGTTTCAAGAGACACAATTCTAAAGAAATTATTCTTTGTAAAGCAATTTCGTCGGTGTCGTTTTCCTTTTTAAATTTTCTCCCGTATATAGGGCGATTAAACGCTGTTTACCTTTGAAATCCATCCACTGTCTGATGAGTTCGATCGGCGGTTGAGCGCCGTACACCTCCAAAGCCGGCATATTAAAATCATCGATGAAGAAAATTTGTCGTTTCAGAACTGGGGGCCCGAAGACACCTTTTCTTCGTCTGTCTAACTTAGAATCTATCAAATCCTGGAAAATCGCAGGAAAGTAAAATTTGTATAGGCCCCAAATCAAGATTCGAAAAATAATCATGAAGCAGCAAAATTCGTAATTTTTTTAAATTTGGCGAGCGCGCCAGACGAATTTTTTAAAACCTTGGCGGGCGCGCTGGGCTCGTCCGCCAAAATTTTAAATTTCTTACTTTTTTGGTGAGTTAGGAAAATGTCTATCTAGTTCCGCGATTTCTGTGCTTTTTGTATATTTGAGTGATTTTGTGTTATCGAGTGTTCCTTATTTTGGAAAATTAAATTTTTTTTAATGTGTGTTTTATCAATTGTTCCGGTGTGCTATGTGTAATTATCCTTACTGGATGTTCTTGGTCCTTTTTGTTATTGAACGAATTTCTGTTTATTCCTATTGTATTTGTGAATATTTGAGCAAAATATTGATTAAGTATGATGCGGCAAACAAAATTTGGACAATAGGAATTTTAAAAATTAGGCGAATACGCCAGACGCACGAAAATTTTTCAAAGTTTGGCGGACGCGCAAAGCACGTTCGCCAAAATTTTAAATTTATTACGAATTTTTTACCTGCGTTTGATTTGCGGTGGTCCTAGCGGAAAAACTGATAAAATCGCAGATAAATTTCTTGTGCATATTTTTGCTGAGTTTCCCTATAACAGTTAAAGTTTTTCCAGTACCAGTTGGTCCTACCGCTAAGACGTTATCTTCGTTACATACGATCATACCAATAAGTTCTGCGTTACGTACGTTGTTCACTGTCGGTACTTCGATGTCTATTTTAATAAAAAATATTTTTTATTTGACGTGAAAAAATTTGAAAAATAGATTTAATAGTTTTTAAGGGTTTGTTGAATAGCACTGTATATTACAATTAGTATCGATTTATATCAGCAGCATCGTTAAAAATCTTCTTTTTTTTCTGCATTGTTGGAATTTATACCGTCTAGTACTGTCGGGAAATTTAATTAGCAGAATTTTTAATGTATTGGGAAATTTTATACGAAATGGCGATGTCCAGGTTATTTTTTTAAAATGCTTTGATCTAAATATCAAAGAATTCACTGATTATTGAAAGTATCGTAAATATTTGAAAATTTTTCACGTGTTTTATTAGGAACTGTACTCTATACTATACAGAGTGAAATGAGAATCAGTAGCGAACTTGAAAAATTTTGTTGTTAATTTTGTTTATATGGAAAATTGGTTTAAAATTAAAAAAATTGTTGGTAAATATATGAGAAGTTTTTGATATAAAACGCGATTTTTATACAAGGTGATCCATGGGGAACTGTACAATTTAAATTAAAAATATTTTTCAATCTAAATTTTTTTTTTACAATTCATCAAATTTAGGTATCACAATATTATAATTTTGGTATCAAAATTTTTATATTTAAAGATTCACATACATAAAATTAACAATTTATGGTTTATCCTTATGATTTGGTCATAATAGTGGAACAAACTTATCAACTTATTTGATTTTCATCGGTTTTTGTGGAGTGTGGAAATTTTCAATTTAATTTGTCGTTTTAAAGTTAATGAAAATTACGGTATTAACATACAGGAGGAGTAAATAAAAACTTTTATAAAATAGAGTTTTTTTTCAGTTTTTTAAATCAAAATCTCAACATTCCGTGAAGAATTCTTGCATTTGAAAATGACAATTTACAAAACGAATATAAATAAAAAAATTAATACCATATTTGCCGTGAAAATAAGCGAAAAAATTTTAGCACACCCTGTATGTTAGTCTAGATGAAAAGCTAACCGTAAAAAACAAAAAACTCGCTAATTTTCGGAGTAAAATACAAAAAATTTTACGTTTTCGGAAGAGGAAAGAGTCAAGCTTTCACATAAATCAAAATATACAGGGTGTTCTGTTTAAAAACACTTCAATATCCATGTTTCAAAATGACAATTTACAGAACAACAGAAAAATAAATATGTATGTGAAAATGAGCGAAAAATGTTTGGCACACCCTGTATTTTGAGTTTTTTATAAAAAGTGAAAACAAAAGAATCTCTTTCAAAATTTTTTTTCTTACTCCCATAGCGAATGGAAATTTTATCAAATAAAAACTCATTTTATAGAATTTTTACAAACAAATTAATCCCTTTTAAAAAATTTATGATAGATACGTCCATGATGGGAGAAATTTGTCTAAATAAATTAACCCCCTAAAAATTTTTGTATCGTACGCCTATGGTAAATGGGAATTTTCACAAAAAATGAAAAACTTTTCAAAAAATTTTCATCATACGATGGGAGAAAATTTGTCCAAATAAATTAACCCCCTTCAAAGTTTTTATCGTACGCCCATGGTAAATGGGAATTTTTACAAATCAATGATTGCCTCAACCAAAAATGTATCTTACGTCCATGGTAGATAGAAATTTTCGAAAATAAATGTTAATAAATGTTTCCCTTTTAAAAATGGTATGGTACTCCCATGGTAAATGGAAATTTTCACAAAAAATTAAAAACTTTTCAAAAAATTTTTATCATACGCCTATGATGGGAGGAAATTTATCCAAACAAATAAACCCCCTAGAAAATTTTTATCGTACGCTCATAGTAAATGGAAATTTTTACAAATCAATGATACCCTTACACAAATTTTATCTTTCGTCCATAGTAGATAGAAATTTTCGCAAATAAATAATTCCCTTTTAAAAATTGTATTGTGCTCCCATGGTTAATGGAAATTTTGCAAAAAAATGAACCACTTTTCAAAAATTTTCATCATACGCCTATGAAGGAGGAAATTAGTACAAATAAATTAACTCCCTTAAAAATGTTTATCGTACGCCCGTGGTAAATGGGAATTTTTACAAATCAATGATTCCCTTACACAAATTTTATCTTTCGTTCATAGTAGATAGAAATTTTCGCAAATAAATCTTTCCCTTTTAAAAATTGCAAAGTGGTAAATGGAAATTTTCACTAAAAAATGAAAAACTTTTCAAAAAAATGTTTATCATACGCCTATGATGGGAGGAAATTTATCCAAACAAATGAAACCCCTAGAAAATTTTTATCGTACGCTCATGGTAAATGGGAATTTTTACAAACCAAAGATTCTCTCACACAAATTTTATCTTACGTTCAAGGTAGATTGAAATTTTTTGAAAATAAATGTTTCCTTTTTAAAAATCATACCGTACTCCATTGGTAAATGGAAATTTTGCAAAAAAAAAATGAACCCTTTTCACTTCAAAAAATATACCCTTGTTCAATTGATATTTTTTCAACTCACCTGAATATTTCATATCCCTCGTAATTTTATATTCTTCCGCATTTTCCATCCAACTTACCCAAGTCGGAGGATTCGGATTACCATCGTTTGTAAGATCGGTAAAACCACCGTCATGTAACCTGTTATTGTGAAAAAAAAGTGATACATAAAATAACATAAAACTACTTCATTTTACACTCACTTAAAATCATAAATCAAAGATGTAGCCGGAGGTGCCGGTTCGTCTTTCCTTTCAGCAATTTTTTCTCTAATCCATCTATCGAACTTCACCCTCCCGTTATTATCACAAGTACAACCAATACTCCAAACCACGGAAAATATTACCCAAGGCCCCAACAACCCCTCTAAAATAAATAGAATTTCAAAAACTTCACATTGAATTGAAAAGAAAAAATACTTACTGACCAAATCTAAAAACTGCGAAGGAGGAGGAGGTTTATTATCCCTCCCCGCTAAAGGACCCAACCTAAAATCCAATAACCGCAAAAAACACGTTAAAATAGCCGAATCGACAGACGTTAAAATTTCTTTCAAATCGTTTCTTACAAATTCCACAGCAGGAATAGCGTAAAAATTTATCAAACTCCTTAAACTCCTTTCGTATTGTTTCGCTAGCTACAAATTCATTATTAAAAGAATTATAAAAATTGTAAATAATTTTATCTTACTTCCGGTAAACGTTTTAACCAGCAGTTAACAAAAGGAGTTAACCCCAACACTGCAGGTTCTAAATAAACCATTCCACACCTGGAAACTGTCGCAGGGGAAGCCACTGCTAGGTCGGCTACTTCGAACATCATCGTCATTGTATCTCTTAATTTTATTATTTCCCCGCTGCTTAAACACAGTTTTTTGTTGTCGTCTAAAACGGTGTTCATATTTTCTATCCATACGGCGTCGACGGGACCGTCGAAAATATACCAGACTTTGTCTTTACTTTGGGCGTTGATGCCCACGCGGACTAGGCATGGAAGGATACCGTCGGTCCTAGAAAATTGTCGGAAATCCAGTTGAACAATTTTTAGAAGACATGAACCGAAATTTTACCTCGTAATTTCACCAAATGTTATCAATAGTTTAGAAAAAAATGTATTATTAAGTTCCGCTTTGAGTTCCCCACGTGTAGTTCTGAACATTGAATGAATTTTCGATCGCTATTTGCAGTAAATTATCTGGATGTGGTTCAATTGGTGCGATATGAAAAGGCATCGTTACAGCGATGGCATTTGACTCCTTTGATGGGTTAACGGAACATTTATGTGAATATGGATCTGTGTTTTAATTGATTTGTTTGATGCTCAATGTCAGTCACGTGTAATAAAAGAATTCTTTAAAATGTTAAATTTGAAATTTTGGTGAATGCGAAAATAGCGTATTCGCCAATATTTGAAAATAGATGGAAATTAAATTGACTGTTTTGAAAGTGATATTTCAGTTGTGGATAAACGAAAATTATAATTTAAGGTAAAAATTATTTAACTGGAAAATTGTGAAAGTTATAAGTACCTGAAATAAAAAATATGGATCGATTTTTTTTTCAAATATCTCGAAAACTATTCAAAATATCAGATTTTTTTAAAGAATATCCTTAAAGATTAGGAAATTTTCTGAGAAAAATCCTTCCTTCCGAAACTGTACTTACAATTTTAGCGGAGGGGTGAAAATTGTAATAAAAAAGTTAAATTTTAACCGCTCCCAATTTTTAAATTTTGGCGAGCACGCTACAAGCGCATCCACCAAAATTCAAATTAACCATACCATTGTTCGAATTTGGCGGGTGCGCTATCGGCGCAGCCACCAAAATCAAAATTAATTATTTCATTCCCCGAATTTTGGCGATTGCACCATCGGCACATCCAACAAAATTTCGATAATTGAACGGTTTTAATTCTAAAGGGTCTAAGTGCGTTATTATTTTTGTAATAATATCGATTTTTTTTTGGCACTTAAGAATTAAAACATATCAATTAATTATTTATTATGGTATAATTAATGAAATTACCAAAAAATTGGAATAAAAATAGAAATCAGAATAATTGTTTCCCTTTTTACGTAGCATATACTAACTATTTTCTATAAATATGTACGTTTATTATTAACAATTGTTTTGAAACAATATTAAATTGAATAATATACGTTATTGAATATGGGAACAAAGAGGATTGTTTAACGGTCTTTTGTGTGGGTTGTCCAAAAAGTTTAGGTATGTTGTCGAGTTTTATGTAACGAAAATATATAAAAGAATCGACAAAAACAAAATTTATGTTATTGAAATGGTTTATCGTCAGGATTTTAAAAACTGTTTGTATTAGCGACATAGTTTATTGTAATCGTTCACAAAGGATCACACAAAGGGGGTTTTTTGTATGGAATTTTATTACCCTCGCTATTTTTCAGTTATATAATAAATAAAAATGTTATTTAGTTTACTTTTGTGTAAGTATTTGAATCGTTTTTACATTTTTTTATCATTTTTATACTTTTTTTCAAATTTCGTCCAATTTATTAAGATTTGCAAAATAAGATGTTTTTTATCTCAAATGTGTTTGTAAAAAGGACATTATTCTGATAATTTTGATATTATTTTTTGTTTAAAATTCATCCTTTATTTGATTTTTTCAAAAAAATAATATTTTTAAGGACTTGTTCGTAAAAAAATTCATTTTTCGATGTTTTATAAAATTACACGTTTTTTCTTAAACTCAAACAATTTAAAAAAAATTAAAAATAAATAAAATATGAGCAGAATATTTTTTTTCCAAAAAGGGTTTTTCAATTCAAATATTTCGCAATTTTATAAAACAGTAAGAAATTTTAATAACTTGTTCAATTTCCAAAAATTTGTAAAATAAAATAAATTATTTAAAAAAAATGTCCTTGAAATTTTTTCCCAAAAAGAACCCAAATTTTCAATTCACGTACAATTTTCTAAAATTTGCAAAATATGATAATTTTTGTTGGATAAGAAATAAAAAAGAAATTTCTACTAATTTTAATATTATTTTTTGTCCTTTGTTCCATCCATTTTTGTATTTTTTCAAAAAAAGAATATTTTAAAGGAATTCTTCGTAAAAAAGATCAGAATCACCAACAATTTTCAAAAATTTGCTGGAAAATTCAACCATTCTATAAATAAAGATATGAAAAGAATTTTTTTTTTTAAAAAGGACTATTCAAAAGGACTTTTTAATTCAAATATTTCGCAATTTTATAAAACATTAAAAAATATTAAAAACTTCTTCAATTTCCAAAAATTTGTAAAATAAAATAAATAATTAAAAAAAAATGTATAAATTGGACATTTCCATATTTTCATGTCCTTTAACTTTTGCCCCCGAAAAAAACCCAAATCCTTTTTTCAAATCTCGTACAATTTTCTAAAATTTGCAAAATAAGATATTTTTTTCTAATATTTGATGGAGAAAATATAAAAAGGACATTTCTACCAATCTTAATATTATTTTTTATCCTTTGAAACCGTAATATTATTTTTTTTCCTTTGAAAATTTCATCCCTGTTACAAATTTTTCATAAAAGTCATACTTTAGGACTTTTCCGTAAAAAAGTTAATTTTTTTTACAATCTTTGAAAAATACACATTTTTTTAAACAATTTTCAAAAATTTTATGGAAAATTCAACCATCCTATAAATAAAAATATGACAAGAGGATTTTTCAAGTTTTTTTTCCAAAAAGGACATTTCTTTTTAAAATTTGTGGTCCTTTATTTAAATCATTTGCATCCTTTTTTCACATTTTTGCAAAAAAAACATTCTTTAAAAAATTTAAACTATTCGCAATTTTATAAAACACAAATTTTTTTAGCCAAAATTTTTTATAAAAAAGAAATTTCTAGTGATTTTCATACATTGTTGCTCACAAATCATTTCCAAATTTTTTTAAACAATAAAAACATGGTCGAAAGAAATTTTAAATAAAAAATATGATCAACTTACCACTCATGGGTTTGTAAATCAAATTCACCATAAAGCTGACCCATCGTAATAGACTTGGGATTGAGAACGTGTGTGTGCACAGGCTGAAAGGGATACCCACTCGGCTGGGGCTCCCCCTTCAAACTAGTCATAGCACCTTTCAAAATTTTGTAACACTAAAAAAAAATTTAAAACGAAAAAATATAAATATATATTTGTGAATATCCCCAGTCTAAAAAAACGTAGTTGAATTAATTTATTGATGGGAAATAAGATTTTTATTTTAAATTTATCCAATTCCCAATATTCTGGAGGGTTTTATTAGTTAATATAAAAGAAATTTTCGAATATTTTCACGATTTAATTTGCTCTCTGCTATCTCCCTTAATGCTTGAAAAAATATAAACTCAAAATTCATTTCTATACGTAAAATGTTCCCCCGAATCGATTGGTGAAGACTAGAACGTTCTATCTCCCCAATTAGTCGAGATATGCATACTTAAAGTTTCAGAAAGTAGCTCTTGGGGAGGTTAAGAGCTTTTTTAACCTAACAAAAGGCTCTTGGGGAGGTTAATAGCCTTTTTAACCCAACTTAAAAGGCTCTTGGGAAGTTAAGAGCCTTTTTTAACCAAACAAAAGACTCTTGGGGAGGTTAATAGCCTTTTTTAACCTAACATAAAAGGCTCTTGGGGAGCAACTTTGTAAGGCACAAACATCTTTGACGTCTATAATAATAAATCATTTATTTTGTATTAATATTGAAATATCAGTCTTAAAGAACACCTTCCAAGTGGCTGTTCGAAGTCTTCTAAAGAAATTAACATTTTCGCTTTTCACAGAATGCCGAAATCTGCTTCCAAACGCATTTTTTCGTTTTCCAATTATTTATAAACTTGAAGCGGTTCATTACGATTTCTAGACGTTTTCCGACTTTTTGAGAAACTTCAAAAGTTGGTTACTATCGCAACACACATTACTGAACCCACCGAAAAACCGATCTGATAAAACCACGTCGTCAAGCGTATAATCGGTTTTCTATACCCCGTAATTTTGATCAACTTGTAATTTTTGATTCTCCAATTTTATCGCGAATTATATACTCTTGAGAAAGCACTTTTCATCGCGGGAAAAAAACGTTTTGGGATGAGAATAAAAATAAAAACCATGTTCTTGAAAATAAACGGCCTAATATGGAGTAATTCCAACTGGAGTACACTTTGAAAATTTTCCAGAAAGAAATAAACCGTTTTAATTTCTCTACAATCTCAATTAGAAGATTATGTTGTTATTTCAAAACAAGTGCTTTGTTTTGATTTGTGCGTAATTTACCTTGTCTCTATTCTAATGATGTATATAATTCGTAATGGCTCAAAGGATTCCGAAAGGATATGCGAGCTGCCTGAAGAGCATTATTTAGAAATTTGAGCGATGTATAATACTTCAAACAAGTACTTTTAGTTACCGTAAAATATACGAAAAATAAAAACATCCTTGGGGAGCGTAAGGCCGTTATTTCGAAAACTAAAAACTACCAAAAATGGTCGCTATTTCGGTACAAATAATCGTATCGGAACCGTTTTTTTCTTAAAACGTGCGTATTTTAATCAGCTTTATAATGCTTTTTCCAGATTTCCAAAATTTTGGAAATTTTTTCCGGAAAATCGGAAAAACTAAAAAAAATGCTTTTTTTTCAAATTGCGATTTCTCAAAAACGCTCAATTTGATTAACTTGAATTTTCCATATGTTATTCTAGAATGTATAAGCTATCTTTTGGGCCAAATCACAATATGACAACTTTTTTGTTTCCAGAGATACAACCTTGCAAACAAAAAATGTCACTTTTTCACTTTTTTCATGTAGTTGTTGGAAAAGTTATTTAATTGATCTTGAAAAGCGCTAGAAGCCAAAAACTACGTGAAAACATTACATTTTGTTTTTGAAAGGTTGTATCTCTGGAAAGAGAAATGTTGAAATATTGCGGTTTGGTCCAAAAGATAGCTTATATATTCGAGAATAACATATCGAAAATTCGCGTTAATTGAAATGGGCGTTTTTGAGAAATCGCATTTTGAAAATAAAGCACTTTTTTTAGATTTTTCGGAAAAATTTTCCAAAATATTGGAAATTCGGAAAAACCATGATACAGTTGTTTAAATTACGCAGATTTTGAAAAAAAAAGGTTCTAAAAAAGTTTTTTGGAAAAAAGAAAAAAACACTTGAAATCGCAAATACAATATGGTTTCAGAAAAATAAAAGACATCGAATTTTTTTGCTCGTTGAATCGACGTAAGTCAAAAATTTTTTGAAATTTGAATATAGATTTTCAATCGTTATGGATACTTCACTTTTGACTCACCCTGTATGAAATATTCTGATTTGACATAATTTGTCGGTTATTATTTGCTTTACAATATTTTAGGATGTACTAAAAAAAAGGGAGATAGCAAGAATTTAATTTCAATTAATTCTTCACTCACCCATCAATATTTTGTACCAAAAATTCGTTCAGGTGCAAAAATCCTCGGATTTTACAGCACTCACGCTTCTTGTTAAAATATCACGTAGCAACGCGTTTTTTTTTTTCGAAAAAATTAGATGCCCTTATGATATCAGTTACGACCTTAACATCCCATCTGTTGAATACCGCAGGACGAAATATGCGCGAACGTTACACGCGTATTGTTACTCGCAGTTTTCCATTCAGTTTTCCACGAGCTTTCCCAACAATAACCACGCGTAGAAAAAAATGTTTTCCAGCTACAAAACAACTCGCAATTTACTGTACATCCAAGAATTCGATTTCCCCCCAAACGAATCCCGATATATAGAAAATTCATGCGAAAATAGTTCGTTTATTTTATCGAAATATTTAATTTTGCTCGACGTTTACTACATTCCTGTTATAGTTATAACCGGTTTTTTGGGAAACATTTTATCTTGTTTAGTGCTGCTCTGTACCCAATTAAAATTGAGAAGTTCCAGCTATTATTTAGCCGCTCTATCTTTATCTGATTCCGGGTATCTTTTTTGCTTATTCTGTTTTTCTAAAAACGTTTTTAATTTATACAACAAACAAGGTTTTTGTCAAATTTTCATTTATCTAACCTACGTTTTTTCGTTTATAAGCGTTTGGTTGATAGTTGCTTTTACAGTTGAACGTTTCATAGCCGTACAATATCCTCTGAAAAAACCGTATATTTGTACGTCTAATAGAGCTAAAAAGATCGTCATAGGACTCAGCTCAGTTGGGTTTCTGTTGTATGTTTTTACTTTTTGGATAACGGACGTTATTGAAGATGAGTGTCAGTTAAATCCGAAATATGGTGATTTTATGGAAGTTTTTAATTACGTTGATACAGCCGGGACTTTAATTATACCTGTGATTATGATTGTGGGGATGAATGCTATGATAGCAAGGAGTTTGTTCAAATTAAAGAAGTATATGCAAAGGAGGTTAGCTGATGATCATAATACGAAAGAGTTTGAGCTCTGTCATACTAGTTCGTCTCAGGTAAGAAGAAATTTAAATTATTAATTTTAGTCCAGTAAATAAAGATCCCGAAAATTCAGTTTTTGGCCGATATCTCCCGAAATATGCTACTTAGAGAAGTGGGGTTTTGCTAGAAATGAAGTACAGTTCATTACCTACAAAAATGGTACCCATCATTTTTGTCCTTGGATCAATATTTCTTGCAAAAAAAGGCTTGCAAAAATTTTCCGGAAAACTAAAAAAATTTTAAAAACCATCGAAAAGAGGACATTTTCAGCTTTCCAATGGTGTGCATTAAAGACCGATATTGCCAATCATTGTTTATCAATTTGCGGTAGACCCGAGAATTTTCAGAAAACTGCGGAAATCAAAAAAAAAAACGTCCCAAGAAAAACATGTTGTTTATAAAAATACACTAAAATTATTTATTCATTCTTTCGGAATACATTCACCACATATCAAAGTCGCATTATCCAAAAGGTTTCGGTAAAACTACGCTTAATTTAAAAAATATGAACGGATTGATAAGGGTGGTCAAATATTCAGGAAAAATAAAGTTTGGTTAGTTTTTTCGATATTCCTGGAAAATAAAAAAACGAAAAAGTTTCACGATGTTATAGGTACAGGTCCTTCCTTTCATATGCACTTTGCATCATGAAAAAAGATTCTTTTTTACCCAAGTTATGGGCCAATTTGCATAGAGCGTGCTCCCGGAGACGCCGCGCAGCAGCTCGAAATCCAAGGTACGCTTGGGCCCGTTTATCTCGAAAACGGTTAAACTTTTGACAAAAATGATAAGGATCATTTTTGTAGATAATAAACTGCTCTCCATTCCTAGCAAAACCCCACTTCTCTAAGTGCCATATTTCCGGAGATATCGGCGGAAAACTCAATTTTTGGGATTATTGGCCATTTTTCAGCCCCTTCCGCAAATTTCGCGGAGGACATATTTTCAGAGAGTAATCTACCCGTAAATACATACAAGTTGCAAAAAAAAAGTCCGACAATAATGAGATGAATAGGTTGGGGGTTTCTCGGTCTTTATTTACTGGACTATTTGTTTAAAAAAATAATAGTAGGATGAAACCTATTGGAAAATGAGGAGAATATTATAAATATGAAAGCAAAAATAATTTACGGGCGATCTAAGGTCGGGAAAACTACAAATCCTATGGAAAAAAGTCGAATGGCAAAGTTGCAAGTAATAAAAAGATCTACAACTTTTGTATTTATTTTCACATAACCTCAAAATTTATGTGGAAAATTCAAAAAACCAAATTTTTGGACGCTGAGTAGCAAAATAATGATTAAGGATTTATTATTTTAAACATTTTTTTGTATATGAACAAATGTTTTTTACACTGTTTCCCGGGAAAATTGGATGTTGCGAATAGTGCCATTCGATTCCCCGTCCCCAAAATACCCTTATAAACGTATTCGCAACCATACAGCTCTCCATGCAGAATCTCGGGGATTTTTATTGGACTATAATTTTCAATCGAAAATTCACCACTCAAAATATCAGCTTTTTTCAAAAAGTTGGTGTGCTTTCTGTTCGTTGAAATCTCTACTTTTCGATGGTGTGAAAAAAAATATTTTACTATAGTAAATCTTCTCAGGAAATGCAAAAAATATTGTAATGAACAACGTAATCAGAATAAAGTATCTAAATTCAATAGTAAGATTTATTATTATGTGATTTTATATGACGTAAATGTAATTAGACTTTAATGAATCAAATTTTTAATTGAAAAAAAATTGCAGCAGTCACATTTTTTCAGATGAAATTGTATAAAAATGGCATTAATTTTTTTTTTTTGGAATTCGAGTTTTTTTCGATTTTTTCCATTAAGTGAAAATAAGGTGAAAAAAAAAATATTTCAAATCAAATAAATTACAGTGTATTGGGGACATAAAAAGGTAAGTTTCCACCAAATTTCATGAAAAAAAATATTTTTTTGTAAAAGATAAAAATAAAAAATCAAAAAATTATTTTTTTAAATTTTCCACAGAAATTTTGAGGTTATGTGAAAAAGTGTATATACAAAAGTTGTAGATCTTTTCATTACCTACAACCCTGCCTTTCGACTTTTTTCCATAGGACTTGTAGTTTTGCCGGAAATCGAGATAAACCGTTGTTTACCCTTAAAAACTCACCCCCTTCCCCTTCCCGACCTCAGATCGCCCGTAAATTATTTTTCCTTTCATTTTTATAATATTCTCCTCCTTTTCCAATGGGTTTCATCCTACTATTCCTTTTTTTTTCACTTTTTATTATTTTTAAAGGTTTCTATAAATACATTGTTTCAATTATTAAAAAAATGCCACGTCGCTTCCAATTTTTGAGAAATCATAAATATGCGACAAAAAATAATTGATAAGTTTTGAATTCTTGTAATGGTATGAGAAATGATCGTCTACCACTCGAAAAGTTGAATAGATTTTTGATAACCTGACAGCAAAGTTACTTAATTGTGTCTACCCAGTTTCTTCAAGGGTTTTTTTTTGAAAATCCCGACTGTTTTAGACAGAAAAGTTATGGACCGACTATCAGACTCAATATTCTGTCCGAATTGAGGCATTTTTTGATGTACCCTTGAGCTCAAACATGTATTGTCGGAATTTCGGAATGTCTCCCTATTCCATCCAAATACCTCCATGTTATTAAAATCAAACGATCCCTTTATTGAACAGATCGGATATATTCGTTTGATTTGGCTGACATAACAAGAATGTAAAGTGTCTCTTTTATGAACGCGCGAAGAATTTTTATAACGAGCCGTAGGCGACATCTTTACGAAAATATTTCTAAGGTATCAGGGGTCGTCATTCTCGAATACTTGAAAAAAAAAAAAACGAAAATTATGATATCTCTTAATAGGGACTATACGATTTTTTGTATTATTGGCAATCGAGTTTCAAATGTTTCGATACTTTTATATATTCGACCCCATAGAATCCGAAATTTACGTTTTTAAAAGAAAAAATGTGAAAGTGGCAAACGTTTCAGCATAAAAGAGATAATAGTCGAGGAAATATATCCTAAAAATGAACATTTCACAATGTGCTACATTTTTACACCACACGTTGGCCCCACGTTGGGCGCCAAAAATATGCATCCATCCGTTATGCATATAATACAAGTTGCCATCGTAGGTAGCCATCGTTCAGATTAAAAATGAAAGGTCAACTACCTACACCATTTACATCCTACAGGGTGTCAAATTTAGGGTAAAAAACATCTTCATGTTTATGCACCCGATATATTTTCAAATTTAACTCTACATAAAAATTTTAAACACAGTATTGCTACAGAAGAATTGAACTATAGTGAAAAAAAAATTCATCAAAATCAAATTAAGAGATAATCAATTTTGAAAATGTGTTTAATTTTTAGTGTCAACATTTTTTTGACTGTCAAAACCGAGGCGAAGTTTTCGCCTTGTCTCGTCTAGCGTGAAGCCCCAGGACTATCAAATTTATTTTCACTAAATTAACTTTTGTTTATCTTTGAAATGGTTTCATTAAAAAGTTCAAAAGATGATGAAAACCTCTTAGGAAAATTATGAATAATTTTCAAGTTGAAGACGTAAATTTTATGAAACGAGAATTTCTTACTTCATTTAAAATCCTCTAAAAACTGTTCAAAAAAGTATAAGCTCATTTTTTTTTGTTGCAGAGTAATTCATCTTCGAAAAAATCAAAAGAAGTTCAAGAACCCGTGACAGCAGCAAGTTTTTCGGCCAAAAAAGTAACTTTCAGTAGAAGAGTTATAAGAACCCAGAAATTCACGAAAATTTGTAAGTTTTTTATCGAATTTCAATAAAAAAAAGTGAACATTGGTATGTTAAGGAAAATAAATTTGTTACAGATTCTAAAAAACGAATTAGACACGCTACTTCTTGCAGTCACCACAGTATCAACAGGATGCTTTTGATAATATCATCGGTGTTTATCGCTTTGAATTTTCCAAGGTAAAATTTGATCAAAAAAATAAGGACTTAATTTAATTTTGTCTAATTTCAGCTACCTAGTAAGACTTTGCGTCCATTTCGAAGCGATTATAGAAATCCAATTTTTCCGTAGATATTTCGAGTGTCTCCAACAGTTCGCTATGATTTTATACTACACCAACTTCAGCGTCAATTTTTTGCTGTACACCATGTGCGGAAAGGCATTCAGGATGTGTTTGAAGACGTTTGTTTGTGACGCGATCAAAAAAATGTTTTGTTTTCCAAACAGAACTTTGAATTCTCAATTGTAATTTGATAAATTGTTTTTTACTTGTACAAATTATTCTATTATAAACGTACGAAAAATTTTGTGTGTGTTGTAATTTTTTACACTTCCTTAAGATAAAAGTTGCTGTATGAAAAGGATATTTATTTTGATGCGTTTGAAAACATTTATAACTACTACCGCGTCGATGTCGCGTCTTAAGACTTCCGCCTTATCACTAAGCCCAATAGATATAATGTGGAATAAACTGGAACGGAACGTGTCCCTTTAAAAAATCAAGTTTCAAACTAAACGAACTACTCTCCACTTTCGGATACTCCTGTATACAAAATATCAAAGATACGGTTTCGCTGATTTTTTTCAACATTCGTTCATTATTTGAGAGTGAGTATCTAAAATTTCAGCTCAAAATTCCCATTACTATCAGCTCTACGATTTGTTTACTATGCTCGTGTACTATTCGCGATCGGGTATACCAAATTTCTAATTTTCAAAATTCCAAAATCGGAAGTAAATCTTTTCCGATAATTTTATATATGGGAATCTACTAATTAGACCCCGTAGATTCCGAAACTGATTATAAAAATTTTATAAAGTCCAGGGTTAAAAAGTTTATTTTTTCCAAAATCTCAACTCTCCACTTTCGAATACTCCTGTATACAAAATATTATAGATACGTTTTCGCTGATTTTTTTAAACATTCATTCACTATTTTAGAGCGTGTATCTGAAATTTCAGTTCAAAATTCCTATTACTATCTTCTCTATGATTTTTTTACTATGCGCGTGCACTATTCGCGATCTGGCATACCCAATTTCCAATTTTCAAAATTCCAAAATCGGAAGTAAATCTTTTCCGATACTTTTATATATGGAAATCTACTAATTCGACCCCGTAGATTCCGAAAATGATTATAAAAATTTGATAAATTCCAGGGTTGAAAAGTTTATTTTTTCCAAAATCTCAACTCTCCACTTTCGAATACTCCTGTATACAAAATATCAAAGATACGGTTTCGCTGATTTTTTTCAACATTCGTTCATTATTTGAGAGTGAGTATCTAAAATTTCAGCTCAAAATTCCCATTACTATCAGCTCTACGATTTGTTTACTATGCTCGTGTACTATTCGCGATCGGGTATACCAAATTTCTAATTTTCAAAATTCCAAAATCGGAAGTAAATCTTTTCCGATAATTTTATATATGGGAATCTACTAATTAGACCCCGTAGATTCCGAAACTGATTATAAAAATTTTATAAAGTCCAGGGTTAAAAAGTTTATTTTTTCCAAAATCTCAACTCTCCACTTTCGAATACTCCTGTATACAAAATATTATAGATACGTTTTCGCTGATTTTTTTAAACATTCATTCACTATTTTAGAGCGTGTATCTGAAATTTCAGCTCAAAATTCCTATTACTATCTTCTCTATGATTTTTTTACTATGCGCGTGCACTATTCGCGATCTGGCATACCCAATTTCCAATTTTCAAAATTCCAAAATCGGAAGTAAATCTTTTCCGATACTTTTATATATGGAAATCTACTAATTCGACCCCGTAGATTCCGAAAATGATTATAAAAATTTGATAAATTCCAGGGTTGAAAAGTTTATTTTTTCCAAAATCTCAACTCTCCACTTTCGAATACTCCTGTATACAAAATATTATAGATACGTTTTCGCTGATTTTTTTAAACATTCATTCACTATTTTAGAGCGTGTATCTGAAATTTCAGCTCAAAATTCCTATTACTATCTTCTCTATGATTTTTTTACTATGCGCGTGCACTATTCGCGATCTGGCATACCCAATTTCCAATTTTCAAAATTCCAAAATCGGAAGTAAATCTTTTCCGATACTTTTATATATGGGAATCTACTAATTAGACCCCGTAGATTCCGAAACTGATTATAAAAATTTTATAAAGTCCAGGGTTAAAAAGTTTATTTTTTCCAAAATCTCAACTCTCCACTTTCGAATACTCCTGTATACAAAATATTATAGATACGTTTTCGCTGATTTTTTTAAACATTCATTCACTATTTTAGAGCGTGTATCTGAAATTTCAGCTCAAAATTCTTATTACTATCTTCTCTATGATTTTTTTACTATGCGCGTGCACTATTCGCGATCTGGCATACCCAATTTCCAATTTTCAAAATTCCAAAATCGGAAGTAAATCTTTTCCGATACTTTTATATATGGAAATCTACTAATTCGACCCCGTAGATTCCGAAAATGATTATAAAAATTTGATAAATTCCAGGGTTGAAAAGTTTATTTTTTCCAAAATCTCAACTCTCCACTTTCGAATACTCCTGTATACAAAATATTAAAGATACACTTTCGCTGATTTTTTTCAACATTCGTTCATTATTTGAGAGTGTGTATCTAAAATTTCAGCTCAAAATTCCCATTACTATCAGCTCTACGATTTTTTGACTACGCGCGTGTACTATTCGCGATCGGGTATACCAAATTTCTAATTTTCAAAATCCCAAAATCGGAACTAAGTATTTTCCGATACTTTTATATATGGGAATCTACTAATTAGACCCCGTAGATTCCGAAAATGATTATAAAAATTTTATAAAGTCCAGGGTTAAAAAGTTTATTTTTTCCAAAATCTCAACACTCCACTTTCGGATACTCCTGTATACAAAATATCAAAGATACGGTTTCGCTGATTTTTTTCAACATTCGTTCATTATTTGAGAGTGTGTATCTGAAATTTCAGCTCAAAATTCCTATTACTATCTTCTCTACGATTTTTTTACTATGCGCGTGCACTATTCGCGATCTGGTATACCCAATTTCCAATTTTCAAAATTCCAAAATCGGAAGTAAATCTTTTCCGATACTTTTATATATGGGAATCTACTAATTCGACCCCGTAGATTCCGAAACTGATTATAAAAATTTTATCAAGTCCAGGGTTAAAAAGTTTATTTTTTCCAAAATCTCAACTCTCCACTTTCGGATACTCCTGTATACAAAATATTATAGATACGTTTTCGCTGATTTTTTTCTACATTCGTTCATTATTTGAGAGTGTGTATCTGAAATTTCAGCTTAAAATTCCTATTACTATCTTCTCTATGATTTTTTTACTATGCGCGTGCACTATTCGCGATCTGGTATACCCAATTTCCAATTTTCAAAATTCCTAAATTGAAACCAAGTCTTTTCCGATACTTTTATATATGGAAATCTACTAATTCGACCCCGTAGATTCCAAAAATGATTACAAAAATTTTATAAAGTCCAGGGTTAAAAAGTTTATTTTATCCAAAATCTTTACTCTCCACTTTCGGATACTCCTGTATACAAAATATCATAGATACGTTTTCGCTGATTTTTTTCAACATTCGTTCATTATTTGAGAGTGTGTATCTGAAATTTCAGCTCAAAATTCCTATTACTATCTTCTCTATGATTTTTTTACTATGCGCGTGCACTATTCGCGATCTGGTATACCCGATTTCCAATTTTCAAAATTCCAAAATCGAAACTAAGCCTTTTCCGATACTTTTATATATGGAAATCTACTAATTCGACCCCGTAGATTCCGAAACTGATTATAAAAATTTGATAAAGTCCAGGGTTAAAAAGTTTATTTTTTCCAAAATCTTTACTCTCCACTTTCGGGTACTCCTGTATACAAAATATTAAAGATACGTTTTCGCTGATTTTTTTCAACATTCGTTCATTATTTGAGAGTGAGTATCTGAAATTTCAGCTCAAAATTCCTATTACTATCTTCTCTATGATTTTTTTACTATGCGCGTGCACTATTCGCGATCTGGTATACCCAATTTCCAATTTTCAAAATTCCTAAATTGAAACCAAGTCTTTTCCGATACTTTTTTTTATATATGGAAATCTACTAATTCGACCCCGTAGATTCCAAAAATGATTACAAAAATTTTATAAAGTCCAGGGTTAAAAAGTTTATTTTATCCAAAATCTTTACTCTCCACTTTCGGATACTCCTGTATACAAAATATTATAGATACGTTTTCGCTGATTTTTTTCAACATTCGTTCATTATTTGAGAGTGTGTATCTGAAATTTCAGCTCAAAATTCCTATTACTATCTTCTCTATGATTTTTTTACTATGCGCGTGCACTATTCGCGATCTGGTATACCCAATTTCCAAAATTCCAAAATCGAAACCAAGCCTTTTCCGATGCTTTTATTTATGGAAATCTACTAATTCAACCCCGTAGATTCCGAAAATGATTATAAAAATTTTATTAAGTCTAGGGTTAAAAAGTTTATTTTTTCCAAAATATCGACTCTCCACTTTCGAATACTCCTGTATACAAAATATCGAAGATACGTTTTCGCTGATTTTTTTCAACATTCGTTCATTATTTGAGAGTGTGTATCTAAAATTTCAGCTCAAAATTTCCATTACTATCAGCTCTACGATTTATTGACTACGCGCGTGTACTATTCGCGATCGGGTATACCCAATTTCTAATTTTCAAAATCCCAAAATCGGAACTAAGTATTTTCCATTACTTTTATATATGGAAATCTACTAATTCGACCCCGTAGATTCCAAAAATGATTACAAAAATTTCATAAAGTCCAGGGCTAAAAAGTTTATTTTTTCCAAAATCTCAACTCTCCACTTTCGGATACTCCTGTATACAAAATATTATAGATACGTTTTCGCTGATTTTTTTCAACATTCGTTCACTTTTTGAGAGCGTGTATCTGAAATTTCAGCTCAAAATTCCTATAACTATCAGCTCTACGATTTTTTTACTATGCGCGTGTACTATTCGCGATCGGGTATACCAAATTTCTAATTTTCAAAATCCCAAAATCGGAACTAAGTATTTTCCGATACTTTTATATATGGAAATCTACTAATTCAACCCCATAGATTCCGAAAATAATTATAAAAATTTGATAAAGTCCAGGGTTAAAAAGTTTATTTTTTCCAAAATTTCAACTCTCCACTTTTGGATACTCCTGTATACAAAATATTATAGATACGTTTTCGCTGATTTTTTTAAACATTCATTCACTATTTGAGAGCGTGTATCTGAAATTTCAGTTCAAAATTCCTATTACTATCTTCTCTATGATTTTTTTTACTATGCGCGTGCACTATTTGCGATCTGGTATACCCAATTTCTAATTTTCAAAATTCCAAAATCGAAACTAAGCCTTTTCCGATACTTTTATATATGGAAATATACTAATTCGACCTCGTAGATTCCGAAAATGATTATAAAAATTTGATAAAGTCCAGGGTTAAAAAGTTTATTTTTTCCAAAATTTCAACTCTCCACTTTCGGATACTCCTGTATACAAAATATTAAAGATACGGTTTCGCTGATTTTTTTAAACATTCGTTCACTATTTGAGAGCGTGTATCTGAAATTTCAGCTCAAAATTTCTATTACTATCTTCTCTACGATTTTTTTACTATGCGCGTGCACTATTCGCGATCGGGTATACCCAATTTTCCAAAATTCCAAAATCGGAAGTAAATCTTTTCCGATACTTTTATATATGGGAATCTACTAATTCGATCCCGTAGATTCCGGAAATTACTATTAAAATTTTTTAAAGTCAAGTAGAAAATGAGAAAAATATTTTTTTTTACCAACTTACCATGGTCTTTCCGGACCCGGTCGGGCCGACTAACATCAGCCCATGTCGCACCACCGTCGTTTCGTAAAGTTGAATGACTTTTTTAACGAACTCTGTAAAGAAATTAAAAAAATAATCATCCAATTCGCGTAAAAAGAGACTCGAAATTGTCTTTTGAAAATGAAGTGAGGGTATCGATATAAAGGAATCCGCAATTAAAGTTATTTAACTGTCAAGCAGTTATCCTTGGAACTGTATGCTCCGGTAGTCTTGGAAATTAAACTTTATCAGAAGTTAATTTCGGTCACGTTTTTCGATTCAGTTTAATGCCTACCGAGGCGCTTAGCCCGTAGAAAGAATGAAATACTGAAATTTTCAAACAAAATAAAATGAATATTTTGTTGAAATAGCTCATGATAGGCGATGAATCAATGTATAAAAATTTATAGTAGAGACAATGAGAAATTTATTTATAAATTAGATGAATGCGCCAAGATCGCATTCGCCCAAATTGAAAATTTCTGCTTAGATCGCATTCGCCCAAATTGAAAATTTCTGCTTAGATCGCATTCGCCAAAAATGAAAATTTCTGCTTAGATCGCATTCGCCAAAATTGGGCATTTCCCGTTTAGGTCGCATTCGCCAAAAATGAAAATTTCTGTTTGAGTCACATTCGCCAAAAAAGAAAATTTCGGTTTCCAAAACTTACCGTTAACATCTTCTAACCCAAGAGCGATGGCCGATGCTCTAATCGACTTTTCCAAGCTTCCATAATCCACCGCCTCTTCAACCATCCGAGGAAATAGATCCGAAACGATTCCTTAAATTAAATTATTGTAAAAAATGTTTTTTTTTTCTTAAATTTTCCTATTTACCACTAAATAATTTCAGATCGTCCTTTAAAAATTTCGGTACGTTCACGTCTAAAAGCGCCCTAAGGACGATCTGTCTTTCGTCCATTTCGGGCTGTTCGCGCTTCAAATTACCGGCAACTGCTATGACAGTTTTCACGGCACGCATTCCAAAATCGTAATGATCTTGGCTACTCAATTGTTCCGAACTCAATTTGAAAGTCGTCGTTATTTTGTTGGCCAAAGTTTTGGCATTACTGTAAAGAAAAATGAATAAATTCTGCCTCGATGATAAGTTTTTTGAAAAGAGATTTAATTTTAAAGCAACAAGTGGAGAAAAATTATTAAAGTACGCCCATGGTAAATGGAATTTTCAACAAATTAATTAACCCCCTTTAAAAAATAAGTCTACGTTTATGATAGAATAAAGTTCCAACTATGAAAAATCAACAGAATATAAAATTTTTTCGTACGCTTATGATTTCACGAATAAATCAAGCCTTTTTAAAAAATGTATTGTGCGTCTTTGGTGGATGAATAAATTAATGAACCCATTTTAGGAATTTTTCCGTACGCTTATGATGGAAAGAATTTTTACAAATAAATCGAGCCCCTATTAAAAAATATCCCCTTATAAGAGTTTTATCGTACGTCTATGATGGAAGAGAATTTTTACAACTAAATCACACCCCTTTAGGAATTTTATCGTACGCCCATGATAGATGGAGATTTTTTTCAAAAATTCATCCTTTATAAATTTTTTTTGTGCGCCTATGATGGAAGGAATTTTTTACAAATAAATCGAACCCCTATTGAAAATGATTCTGTCTAAGAATTTTACAAAAAAATTAACCCCTTGGTAAGAATTTTATCGTGAGCCTATGGTGGAAGAGAATTTACACGAATAAATTTACCCTTTTTAAAAATTTCATTGTACACACATGATGAATGAAAATATTTACAAAAATATCAACCCCTTTTGGACTTTTTATCATACACCTATGAGGGAAGGGAATTTTTACAAATAAATCACACCCCTTTAGAAACTTTATCGTACGCCCATGGTAGATGGAAATTTTTTCAAATAAACGCTTCCCTTATAAATTTCTTCTCGTGCGTCTACGATGGAACGACATTTCTACAAATAAAGTAATCCCCGATAAAAATTCAATGCACGCTTATGATGGAAAGAAATTTTTACAAATAAATTAAGCCCTTTTTTAAAATATATCGTACGTCACTGGTAAATGGGAATTAATCCTTTATCAAAAATTGTGTCGTACGCCTATGATACAGACGAGGTACTTTTACCAAAAATCGCTTAATGCGGCTAAGGAAGGAAATTTTTATTTAAAAAAAAAGTTAGCGGTTTGGAAAGGACTAAAAGGACGACTTAAGGCGTATACTCACCCGAATCCGAAAGAAAATAAGGAAATTTCAGCGATTAAAGTATAATCTGGTACCATCATAGACACAGGTCTGAACAGAGCTTTTAAATTATCCGGTAATTCTGTTCTTCCCGCGTAACCAGGATTCATCGTAATAAAAACGGCGCAGGATTCTTTCAAAGCGATTTCCGATCCTTCGAAGAAAAAGGATTCCAAACGAGCTTGCTGGGCTTTTTGAATTGTTGTTATTTGTTGAGCCACCTATTCAAATATTTCCATTATTATTTGGATAGAAAATTTTTGTTTTGATAAAAATTTCTGTAAATTTATGCAATTTTGAAATAAAATATTAGTTACCACTGACAAAACTTCGATATCAATCCTATTGAATTCGTCGAAACACGCCCAAGCTCCTGAGCTGGCTAGTCCTTTGAAAAACTTTCCCATCGCCATGAAATCCAACTGATCCGAACAGTTAAAAACGACACACTGTATAGCAAAAGCTTTCGCCAAATCTTTCGTCGTTTCTGTTTTACCAGTACCTTCAAAAATTATTGTAAATTCAAATATTTGTTGTATTTATGTGGGTTCCTGATTAAAATGATTTTTTATCTTTATATATAAAAAAAACTTTCGAATTTAAACACCCTGTATTATCCGAAAGAAGAAAATTATTTGAATTTGAAAAAAAATTAAAATAAATAGACGGAAATTGTTAGAAATTGAAAAAACTGTTCAGGAAATTGATAAAATTTGACGAAAATTGACGAAAATTTAACAAACACTGTTCAAAAATGTATCAAAAATAGTTTCACTGTTTCTTAAAATATCGCGATGTCTACAGGTTCTGTTTAGGCGGAACCAAATTGACAAAAATTGACGAAATTTGACAAAAAAAGGTCCAAATTTCATTAAAATAGGTTTACAAAATTCTTTTGATATATTGCGATTTCAGTAGGTTTTGTTCAAGTGGAACTATTTCTAAAAAATTACGAAAATTGGTAGTTTTTGCCAAAAATTGATAAATATTGTCAAAAATTTGAGAAAAATTGTTGAAAAGAATATCAAACACAGGTTCAAATAGTTTTCTTTGAAAATCTTGATGTCTGGAGGTGTTGATAGGTGACGACATTTTGAAAATTTGACGAAAATCGAAAAAATATTGACGAAAATTGTCAAATATTGACGGAAATTTCAAAAATATTGTTAAAAATTGCTGAAAAGAATATTAAACACAGGTTCAAAGAGTTTTCTTTGAAAATTTTGATGTCTGCAGGTGTTGATTAGGTGAAAACATTTTGAAAATTTGAGGAAAATCGAAAAAATATTGACGAAAATAAAAAAACTGACAGAAATTCCAAATTTTTTTTTAAAAATTGCTGAAAATAATATCACACAGGTTCAAATACCTTTCTTCGGAAATCTTGATGTCTGCAGGTGAAAACATTTTGAAAAGTTGACGAAAATTGAAAAAATATTGAAGAAAATAAAAAAACTGAAGGATATTTCAAAAAAAATTTTTAAAAATCCCATCATTAGATTTAGTTTAGATAATAGAGGAGTAGAACAACGTGAGCCACAACACGAAAATGAAATTATCTCGGGGTTCTTGTTTATACTCGATAAATTCAAATATGCAAATCGTCCCTTGTTAGGCTGTAGTTCCATAGTTTCAAGGACGTCAGATCCTTTTATTATTTTCCTTTAGTTACATTTCCTATGCGAAAGGGTTAATATTTCGGAACTAGAGCTTTGCGTAACGTAAAACGACCTTGATATCATTTGAAACGAACAACAACTTTTTATTGACACCTTCAAAGGAAAATTTCACAAAGAAAAACTGAAAAAATGTTGTTGTAACGAGTTGTTTTTATTATATGAAGTTTCGTTAGCTAACGTATATAGATTGTCTCAAAATTAATAAACATTTTTTACCTGCAGGTCCTGCCGGAGCACCTCCAAACTTTAGATGGAGTGCTCCTGTTAGTGTTAAATAACACCTGTCTGTTAGAGGGGTTATTACTAAGCGACCGCTATTGCCGAGGTATTCGTAGCCGTAAGAAAATTCGGCGTTAACGGCTCTAACTTTCATTTGTTCTTCTACCCAATAATATCTGAAATAAATGGAAATATTGATTTGGCGCACTTTTAGGAGGTTTATGTTGAAAAATTGTACCTTTGGATTATTTTCAATTGAATGGGTTAAATTCGTGCCTTTTTAGCATTTCAGAAATGAAAATTGACGGTTATTCAAAGAAGATTAATGGAAATTTATTAAAGTTGACAAAATTTGACGAAAAATGTTAACAATTTAAAAAAAAATGGACCCAAAGAAGTTTGGATATATCAGGTTATTTTTAGGCGGGAGCGTTACAAAAAATTGACGAAAATTGTGACAAAAATTGACGAATTTTACGTAGATTTAATCAAAAATAGGGTACAAACATGTTCTACACTTGTCACGTTTCATGCAGATTTTGTTACCTAACCAAAAAGTGGTCAATATTTGAAATAAATTGACAGTATTTGAAGAAAATTGACAAAAATCGAAAAACTAGACAAAAATTTGACGAAAAATGTTAAAAATTTCAAGAAAAATGAACCCAAAGAATTTTTTGATATATCACGATTTCTCCAGTTTATTGTTAGGTAGGAACGTTACAAAAAACTGACGAAAATTGAAAAAAATTTTTACAAAAATTGACGAATTTTACGTAGATTTAATCAAAAATAGGGTACAAACATTTTCGACACTTGTCACGTTTCCTGCAGATTTTGTTACCTAACCAAAAAGTGGTCAATATTTGAAATAAATTGACAGTATTTGAAGAAAATTGACAAAAATCGACAAACTAGACAAAAATTTGACGAAAAATGTTAAAAATTTCAAGAAAAATGAACCCAAAGAATTTTTTGATATATCACGATTTCTCCAGTTTATTGTTAGGTAGGAACGTTACAAAAAACTGACGAAAATTGAAAAAAATTTTTACAAAAATTGACGAATTTTACGTAGATTTAATCAAAAATAGGGTACAAACATTTTCGACACTTGTCACGTTTCCTGCAGATTTTGTTACCTAACCAAAAAGTGGTCAAAATTTGAAATGAATTGACAGTATTTGAAGAAAATTGACAAACTAGATAAAAATTTGACAAAATTTTACGAAAAATGTAAGAAATTTCAAGAAAAATGGACCCAAAGAATTTTTTGATTTATCACGATTTCTCTAGTTTATTTTTAGGTAGGAACGTTACAAAAAATTGACGAAAATTGGAAAATATTGTGACAAAATTGACGAATTTTACGTATATTTTATTTAAAAATGGTTATAAACATTTTCTACACTTGACGCGTTTCCTGTAGATTTTGTTACCTAACCAAAAAGTGGTCAAAATTTGAAACGAATTGACAGTATTTGAAGAAAATTGACGAAAATCGACAAACTAGACCAAAATTTGACAAAACTGACGGGAAAATGTTAAAAATTTCATCAAGAATGTAATGAAAACAATTTTTTGACATATCGCTATTTCTGTAAGTTTGTTTAGGTGGAAAAATTCTAAAAAATTGACAAAAATTGTAAATATTGGCAATAATTTGATAAAAAATTACGAAAACTTGACAAAAAAAAGTAAAAAACTCTATTAAAAATGGGGTTAATGTCAATATATTTAATGTCGCTATTTCTTTAAGTTTGTTTTGGGTGAAAATATTTCAAAAAATAAACAAAATTTGTAAAAATTGGTACAAAGGTGTATAGAATTTTCCCCAATTTAAATTTCAAGTTAAAACTTTACTCATTTCTGTGGAAACTAGAGGAAGTAAGACATTTTTTTTTCAAGAAAAATTTCAAACGCAAACTCGATTCATATTTTTCATGTGTAGTTAAGCAGATAAGTAACTTTATACGGAGAAAAACTTCAATATTTTTCTTTCTCCCACTCAGTTCTTACCTTAGTTGACTTATCCAATCAAAATCGTTGACGTTTTCAATTTTCAAATTCACCAAATTTTGAGTCACGTCTCTGGAGTGTACTTCAATAACGATCAAAGCGGAAAGAATCTCTCTTTGGACGAAACTTAGCTTTCCTTTCACCAAACTCCTTAAATCGTCCAAGTTGACTAACATTGTTTGGGTGAAAAATTTGTTCAGATCATTTTCCAAAATGCCTTTTTCAACGCCAGCAGTCCAAAAAGTTTGACTGCAGGCTATTACCACTTGTCCTGGCCACAGAAGGACCTAAATATACGAATCTTTGATTTGGGAGTTGAAAAAAGACCGAAATATTTGGTTAAATTTTGGAAAAAAATTTAAAAAAAAACCCTCTGATAAAAAACTATAAAAGGAAATTTGAAAAGCGATGATTTTTGGTAAACATTTCGTTGCAAAGCAGATATGGACAAAAAAATTTAATAATCTAAAAAAAATAATTTTTGTTTGTCTAATACAAATTGACAAAACCTCGATTTTCAGATTGCAAAAGGAAAGCGAGTTACACAAACTCAGTATTAGTGTTTGCACAACCGATTTTCCCCCGGCAGGATAATATACAGGACATATCAATCTTCGTTTGAGTGGACAGGTGGTCAATAGATTGGTAAAAGATTTATTTTTATACAGATACAGTACATTCGACGTAAATAGAGAAAAATTGAATGTTTGCTACAGACAATAATGTATTATTGAAAAGTTTCTATTTCTATGGAATTACAGTGAAGTAGTTGGTAATATAATTTCTGTTCTAAAGTAATTATCTCTCATTTCCGCCCCCATGCAATTCTGTTGTTTGATGCAGGTTTTGATTTAATTAATAGTTGGCTGTAAATAAGAACATCGAGAACATACAGCAGTGATACTGTTTCATATAATGGTGTAAAAGAAGACAGAATAGTTGGATAGTGAACGGAGTCGAATTTGTATTAATTGGGGGGTGGCTTTGATATTAAAGTTTTTTTTTGTATATAGAGCATAATAGAGGCATATTTCAATTGCATTGATTTAAAAAAAATAATAATGGTATTCGTTGAGTTAAGATTTTACAGAAATTGACAAAAAATTGGGAAAACTTGACAAAAAATTGGAAAAAATTGACAAAAATTGACAGAAACTGGAAAAATTTAACAAAAATTGCTAAAATTTTATCAAAAATAATTTAATGAAGGTGAAAACATTTCAAAAATTAAAAAAAAAATTGACGAAACTAGAGAAAACTCAAAATATGAGGCAAAAATTTGACAAAAACTGACAGAAATAAGTCAAAAATTGAGAAAAATGTTCGTTTTATCATTGATAGGTTGAAAGAGATTTCTTGATACATCACGATGTCCGTAGGTTCTGTTAACGTGAAAAACATTTCAAAAAGTTTACAAAAATTGCTAAAATTTTATAAAAAATAATTTAATAAAGGTGAAAACATTTCAAATATTGAAAAAAAGACGAAACTTGAGAAAACTCAAAAGATTTGACAAAAATTCCAAAAATTTGACAAAAACGAAAAGAAATAGGACACAAATTGAGAAAATTTGATAAAATTTTATAAAATTTTATAAAATCTTATAAAATTTCATGAAAGATAGGTTGAGAGAGTTTTCTTAATACATCACGATTTTCGTAGTTTTTGTTAACGTGAAAAACATTTCAAAAAATTGACAAAAATTTCTAAAATGTTATCAAAAATAATTTAATAAAAGTGAAAACATTTAAAATAATTGAAAAAAATTGACGTAACTACAGAAAACTCAAAAAATTTGAAAAAAATTCCAAAATTTGACAAAAACTGACAGAAATAAGTCAAAAATTGAGAAAAATTGTTAGTTTTATCATTGATAGGTTAAAAGAAATTTCTTGATACATCACGATGTCCGTAGGTTCTGTTAACGTGAAAAACATTTCAAAAAATTGTCAAAAATTCAAAAAATTTGGAGAAATTTAAAAAATTCGAAAAGCTACGATCTAAAAAATAGGTGAAAACACTTGAAAAAAATTGAAAAAAATAATTATTCCCGTTCAAATGCGTACTTTTTCCTATTTTTATCAAGAACTTAATTCCCGAGTTCTGTTTTTCATGATTTTAAATTTTAATTTACATATTCAATTTATAATTTCAATTTTTTTTCTTGTCTCGTATGCAGATTTTTATTGAGAATCCAAATTATTTATTAATTCAAAGAAGCAAGTGAATAATTAAAATTAGAAGAAAAAAAACTTGTTGTTTTCGTCAAATAACCTAAAATTTCCTTTTTGTTCTGTATTTCAATAAAAGTTAAAGTAAACAAAAAACTTTCGCGTTCATAATAATTCGATATTTCTGTTTGCTTTTGGAATATTATCGATAATTGCTTATCCATGAAATTGAAATTTATACCGCATAATTAATATTTGTTGGGGAAAACTTTGTTAAATTGTTTAAAGTCAATAAGATTTTATTTAGAAAACTGGAAAGCATAAATAACGTTGAAGGTCAGGACCTCCATATGAAACTAATTTTTTTATCGTACGCTTATGTCAAAGAACGCTTATGAAAAATGGAAATTTTTACAAATAAATTAACTACTTTGAAAATTGTTATCGTACGCCTATGAGAAAAGGAAATTTTCACAAATAAATTAACCCCTTTTAAAAATTTGATCGTACTTCCCTGATCTAAGAGTTTTTGTAAATAAATGAACCCTTCTTAAAAATGTCAAAGAACGCTTATGATAAATGTACATTTTTACAAATAAATTAACTACCTTGAAAATTGTTATCGTACGCCTATGAGAAAAGGAAATTTTCACCAATAAATTAACCCCTTTTTAAAGCTTGATAGTACTACCCTGATCTAGAAGTTTTTGTAAATAAATAACCCCTCTTAAAAATGACAACGAACGCTCATGATAAATGTACATTTTTACAAATAAATTAACTACCTTGAAAATTGTTATGAGAAAAGGAAACTTTCACCAATAAATTAACCCCTTTTAAAAATTTGATCGTACTCCCCTGATCTAGAAGTTTTTGTAAATAAACAGTCCCCTCTTAAAATGTCAACGAACGCTTATGATAAATGTAGATTTTTTACAAAATAAATTAACCCCATTTAAAAATGTTATCGTACGCCTATGAGAAGAGGAAATTTTTACAAAAAAAAATCGCTTACTCAACACCACCAAATATTACAGCCATCGCTAGAAAAAAATTTACCAAAATATTCTTACCCAGTTTCTTCTCGGCTTCAGCGGTAAATCAGCGAGGGATTTTCCAAGCTGAGTTCTAACGGTGTTTTTCATGGAAGCCTCCACGACCACCAACCAATTTTCCACGTTTCCCGTGGGATACAGAGGCGGATCCAAATCAACGCATTCCTCTTCCGCCGAAAACATTTGAGTTATATGCAAATCTTCCTCGAAAGTCAACTAAACCTCGAAAAAAATGTTTAAAAGAAAATATTCAATAATTTTTTTTTTATATATAAAAATTACCATCGCTATATTTTCGAAACACTTTTTTAGATGTGGCTGTACAGCGAGTGGATTTCTAGTTTGCGACAAAATTTCCAAAAGTTCATCATCGCTGAGGAAAAACAATCTCGGAAATATCATACGTTTCACTTCCAAATATTCAGACAAACCTTTTTGAACGATCTGGAGGACGTGATTTGCATCTTTCAAGCTTTCCAACAGCGGGCGGTTACCACAATATTCAATTATCTAAAATAAATTTTAATACCCTCCTTTACTTTCCCATATCCCACTTCTGATTATTTTTTTGTAAAATACCGAAATGGAACTACTTTGTAGATAGTATTTCCAAATTTATGACGCAACAAATGAGGAGTTTTCATTGGAAATGTCTTTACCTGAGGACAATCAAGAGCGCTTCTCATAATACGTTTCCACGTTCTTTCCATGGAATTATATTTTTTACTTTCGACTGGTAATTGCTTGGTGATATCTTCGCTAGTGAAAATGGGTTCTAAGTACATCCATTGCCTGGAAGATTGTTTATTTCTTGAAAATTTTTTTACCAGAGATTTCGAAGTTCAAGTGATTTTGATATATTCTGCTTTGATTAAATATTAATAGACTGAGGATCATTTTATAGAAATTTGTTTGGAGAATTTTGAGAACGAGTTTCCAAAATTTTCATTTTCTTACTTTTTTTAACCTAGAATTCTAAATTTTAGTGATTTTTAAAAATTCTGCCATAAATAATATCAAACAATCTGGGTAGATATAGACTGAGGGTCATTTTATCAAATTTTTTTTGGAAAATTTTGAGAACGAGTTTCCAAAATTTTCATTTTCTCACTTTTTCACCTCAGAATTCTAAATTTCAGTGATTTTTAAAAATTCTGCTTTAAATAGTATTAAACAAACTGAATAGAGACTGAGGGTCACTTCATCTTTTTTTGTTTTGGGGAATTTTGAGAACGAGTTTCCAAAATTTTCATTTTCTCGCTTTTTTTACCGCAGAATTCTACATTTCAGTGATTTTAAAAAATTCTGCTTTAAATAGTATTAAACAAACTGAATAAAGACTGAGGGTCACTTCATCTTTTTTTGTTTTGGGGAATTTTGAGAACGAGTTTCCAAAATTTTCATTATCTTACTTTTTTTTTAACCTAGAATTCTAAATTTTAGTGATTTTTAAAAATTCTGCCATAAATAATATCAAACAATCTGGGTAGATATAGACTGAGGGTCATTTTATCAAATTTTTTTTGGAAAATTTTGAGAACGAGTTTCCAAAATTTTCATTTTCTCACTTTTTCACCTCAGAATTCTAAATTTCAGTGATTTTAAAAAATTCTGCTTTAAATAGTATTAAACAAACTGAATAGTGACTGAGGGTCACTTCATCTTTTTTTGTTTTGGGGAATTTTGAGAACGAGTTTCCAAAATTTTCATTTTCTCACTTTCTTTGCCTCAGAATTCTACATTTCAGTGATTTTAAAAAATTCTGCATTAAATAGTAACAATCAAACTGAATATAGACTGAGGGTCACTTAATCTTTTTTTGGTTTGGAGAATTTTGAGAACGAGTTTCCAAAATTTTCATTTTCTCACTTTCTTTGCCTCAGAATTCGACATTTCAGTGATTTACAAAAATTCTGCTTTAAATAGTATCAATCAAACTGAATATAGACTGAGGGCCACTTCATCTTTTTTTGTTTTGGAGAATTTTGAGAACGAGTTTCCAAAATTTTCATTTTCTCACTTTTTTTACCTCGGAATTCTAAACTTCAGTGATTCTAAAAAATTCTGCTTTAAATAGAATTTGAATATAGACCGAGGGTCACTTTATCAAATTTTTTTTGGAGATTTTTGAGAACGAGTTTCCAAAATTTTCATTTTCTCACTTTTTTACCTCGGAATTCTAAACTTCAGTGATTCTAAAAAATTCTGCTTTAAATAGTATCAAACAATTTGAATATAGACTGCGGGTCACTTTATCCAATTTTTGTAGGGAGAATTTTGAGAACGAGTTTCCAAAATTTTCATTTTCACACTTTTTACACCTCATCATTTTAAATTTCATTGATTTTAAATAATTCTGCTTTAGTTAAATATTAAATATTCTGTATATAGACCTAGGAGGAATTAATCGTTTTTTTTTTGGTAATTTTGAGACCAAATTTAAAATTTCATTTTAGTTGGTTGAGAAACTGAAAGTATTGAAGTAAACTCTGAAATATTCAATACTCTCAATTATACATTGAAAGATTTCCTTTTGTATAAAAAAACCCGCTATTGTGTAATATCGGGAAATTCATGAGAAAATTGGATTTGTTGTTGTGTTAAATTTAAAAATTGATGACTTAAAAGAGGGACCGGACGCAATTTTAATATCATCAGATGGGATGAACTGGAAATTAATTTTTTTTAAAAGGAAAATTTCATATAAAAACTAATTTCTCGATCGTTTGTTTAATCCAGTGAAAAGTACACAACTAATATTCGACTCTGTGCGAAACAGAATTTTCCCAATATTCAGTAATTAAAGTCGACGGCCGTGAACGAAACTTTCATTAATTTGATATTCTACTAGCATATTTCGTTTAAAATTATATTACAGGAAATAATTACGTTGGCTTGAGCCGGCTCATTATAAATATTTACGTAGCCAAAGGCAGGATTAAAATCAATAAATTCAACATACTTTTGTACGTCCATCCATTCTTCGATAACCTCAGCGGTAATTTTCAGTTTCTCCTCCCACTCGTCGATTTTCTCTTCGAACGGTCCTTTAAAAGGACTAAACGAAATCTGTTGCGTCAAAACAATTTGATCGTCCAATAATTGCTGAATTTCATCGGATACTTTCATGATATAAGTACCTAAATGAACAATTTTTTTGTTTTCGTAAACCACGACTTTAATATCAATTATTACCTGTAGTTTTGTAAGCCGTTAATTCCAACTTATTATTTTCCCATTCGGATATCATCTTCTCCAAAGTTTGTTCTATTGAATATTCTTTAGTGGCATGATCAGCTATACCAGCCATTTTGTCAGCGTATTCAACTACACCCAACTCTAAGCAGTCATGGAAAGTTATACCAGTCGAAAAATCCAATAAAATCCCTTTAAAGCAAACCTACGATTAGTTTTACTCGTCCACAAGAAAAGTAGCCAGCAAATTGTCCGGATCTCATTCCCCTTGAATAAATTGTGTTTAGAAGACGAGTGTTATAACTATGGATCTCTTCAACAGAGATGTTACATAAGGACCGTTTTTAGTTGAAAATATCGTAAATTTGGATATACAAAAAAGAGTCCAATAAGAATCCTTGTCCAATAAAGAATAAAATTTAAAGTTCTTGTTCAATAAATAACGGTACAAAGTATTTAGTTACAATGTTTGTTCAACAATGATAATAAAAGGATATCTTTTAGTTAGGATGGCTGTAATGAAGTGTTCAATAAGAATTTTTTGTTAAATGGAAATAGAAAAATATTATTGAACATAAATGGTCACCTGGTATTTATTTATAACTTTTGTTCAAAATCGGTAACTAAATGAGATTTATTTGTAATAGAAGTTTAGATGAGGCTATAACAGGGTCCAATAAGAATTCTTGTTCAATAAAAAACGAAATTCAAAGTTCTTGTTCAAAAAATATCGTTACAAAGTATTCAGTTATAATTTTTGATATAAACTGATAATAAAAAGAGGCTTTCAGTTAATAAGGTTGTAATACGAGTGTTCAATAAGAATTCTTGTTCAATAAAAAACTGAATTCAAAGTTCTTGTTCAAAAAATATCGTTACAAAGTATTCAGTTATAATTTCTGTTCAAAACTAACAATAAAGAGAGGCTTTTAGTTAATAAGGTTGTAATACGAGTATTCAATAAGAATTCTTGTTCAATAAAAAACTGAATTCAAAGTTCTTGTTCAACAAATATCGTTACAAAGTATTCAGTTATAAATTTGCTAAAAACTGACAATAAAAAGAGGCTTTCAGTTAATAAGGTTGTAATACGAGTGTTCGATAAGAATTCTTGTTCAATAAAAAACGGAATTCAAAGTTCTTGTTCAACAAATATCGTTAAAAAGTATTCAGTTATAATTTCTGTTCAAAACTAACAATAAAAAGATGCTTTCAGTTAATAAGGTTGTAATACGAATGTTCAATAAGAATTCTTGTTCAATAAAAAACGAAATTCAAAGTTCTTGTTAAAAAAAAATATCGTTACAAAGTATTCAGTTGTAATTTTTGTTAAGAACTGAGAATAAAAAGATGCTTTTGGTTAATAAGGTTGTAATACGAATGTTCAATAAGAATTCTTGTTCAATAAAAACGGAATTCAAAGTTCTTGTTCAACAAATATCGTTAAAAAGTATTCAGTTATAATTTCTGTTGAAAACTAACAATAAAAAGATGCTTTCAGTTAATAAGGTTGTAATACGAATGTTCAATAAGAATTCTTGTTCAATAAAAAACGGAATTCAAAGTTCTTGTTCAAAAAATATCGTTACAAAGTATTCAGTTATAATTTTTGCTAAAAACTCACAATAAAAAGAGGCTTTCAGTTAATAAGGTTGTAATACGAATGTTCAATAAGAATTCTTGTTCAATAAAAAACGAAATTCAAAGTTCCTGTTCAATAAATATCGTTACAAAGTATTCAGTTGTAATTTTTGTTTAAACTGAGAATAAAAAGAGGCTTTCAGTTAATAAGGTTGTCATACGAGTGTTCAATAAGAATTTTTGTTCAATAAAAAACGAAATTCAAAGTTCTTGTTAAAAAAATATCGTTACAAAGTCTTCAGTTGTAATTTTTGTTAAGAACTGAGAATAAGAAGATGCTTTTGGTTAATAAGGTTGTAATACGAGTGTTCAATAAGAATTCTGGTTCAATAAAAATAATTTTTTTGGTAACAACTTACCAGTCTCGGCTGCAAACTGTTCCCAATGTCGATCCTTCATTCCGGGATTCTTCAGAGCCAAAAGTAGAGGTACCATAGGTTTAAATTCTTCTATCTGATTCTTAATTTCCATAGCTATACTTTGCATAGCGGGAACTTCAGCGAAAGTTCTAATGGACCTCGACATTAACTTGTACATATCACTGACAGTCGTTTCTATAGCTTCGGCGTCTATCTGAACTATCGGATTATCCATCCACATCTCGTGCGACCTTAACCAGTCTGGGAAACGGATAAAATTTTGTCTGTGACAATATTTTTCGCAAATAAATTAATTAACAACTTCTAATGACATACAAATTGAAATCTATATGTAGACGTTGAAAAAACTGTTCATCAAAAGCGTCGTGTACGTTGTTTTTGTTGATTTTACAAATTATTAATTATAAGTCAAACTAATTGAACGAAAATATTCACTTAAATCAATAAATCACGAGCTTTTTTTAATTTGGATTCGGCTTTATTTATTTTTTACCTGAAGCTGCACCCCAAAGATTTTTATAAGGTTCAAATTCCTTTATCAATCTAATCAGATTGTCCCAAGGGATGACTGGGACACCGAACAATTTTTGACGTTGATTTAACAGTTGTCCTTGTTCCTGGGCTTCCTTCATCGTTTTCCACAATCTTCTCATATCCAATGCTATATCGTGCGTCTACAAAGTGGTCAAAATAATTTTCGTAAAATTTTTTTTACGATTTTGAAACGTACCTTGTTGAAATCTTTCAATTGGGACATTTGAACTACTTGCGCTGTGAGTGTATCGATTTTATCTTGCAAAGCGAACTCGTCGGTCAGTTGGATCTTATAGAATCGCTCTTCTTCTTCTTTAAGAAATAATTCGGTGGCTTCGGATTCTTGTTGAACTTTTAATGGCCACCCTATAGCTGTCCATTTGTTGGCGAAATCTTCGTTTTGTAAGGAATATCGAAACGAGTCCAATATTTCGTATTCCTGATGAAAAATTCAACCCCTTTTAATACTTTGACTACACCACTGATTTTATTTGCATAATTTTTTAGTACTACCCATAAAAACAGGAAAAAAGAAATCATTTACCCATAAATTAACCCACTCCAAAATGTTTATCCTACGCCCATGATATAGAAATTTTCAGAGATGAATTAACCCTTGATCGATGGAAGAAAACAATTTGATTTGTTTAAAACTTCATTATATTTGAACTAATGTTCTCGTTTGATAAAGCTACTGTGTTGACGAAACACGTCACAAGTTTAAATTGAACATTAGTTCAAATATAATGAAGTTTTAAACAAATCAAATTGTTTTATTTCATCGTTCAGTATGGATTTTTGATCAAGTAGAAGCCTCATCTATTCAATAATTAACCCCTTTCGGCGTACGCTCATGAATTTTTTACAAATTAATTAATTCCTTCTATAAATTCTATCGTACGCCTATGAAAAAGGATGCCATGATATAGAAATTCTTACAAATAAACAACCTCTTCAAAAATTTTACCGTACGCCTATGGTACATGGACATTTTCATAATTAAATATTTTTACGAATAAATGAGCCCCCTTTAATTTTACTGTACGCTTATGGTAGATAGAAATTTACATAATTAAATATTTTTACGAATAAATGAGCACCCTATAAAAATTTTACCGTACGCCTATGGTACATGGAAATTTTCATAATTAAATATTTTTACGAATAAATAAGCTCCTTTTAAAAATTTTAACGTACGCCCATGGTACATGGAAATTTTCATAATTAAATATTTTTACGAATAAATGAGCCATCTTTAAAAATTTTACCGTACGCCTATGGTAGTTGGAAAGTAACATAATTTTCAATATTTTTACGAATAAATGGTCCCCCTTTAAAAATTTTATCGTACACCCATAATATGGACATTTTAACAGAAACATTAACCCCCCTCCAATATTTTATCGCACGAAATTAAATTTTTCACAAATCAATATATCCCTTCAAAAAATTCTATCGTACGCCTATGAAAAAAAGAAATTGTTACAAGTCAGATTTATAAACGTTTTAACGTACGCACATGATATAGAAATTTTCATAAATAATCAACTCCTTTTAAAATTTGACCGAACGCCTATGGTACATGGAAATTTACATAATTAAATATTTTTACGAATAACTGAGTCCCCTTTAAAAACTTTATCGTACTCACATGATACGGACATTTCAACAGAAACATCAATCCCCTTCCAATATTTTATCGTACACCCATGGTAAATGAAGTTTTACAAATAAATTTTTGGTATTCCCATGATACAAAAATTTTAGCAAATAAATGAACCATTTTAAAAAAAATGCAACCTACGCTCATGATATAGATATTTCTACAAATGAATATATTCCATAAAAAAATTCTACCGTACGCCGATGATATTAAAATTTTAATAAATAAATCAACCCCTACCAAAAAATCGCTCGACGCAGTTAAGGAAGTTTCAATTTTAAAAAAACTTACCATGATGTATCTTCTGGTTGTTTCGTCGAGTTGTCGCAGAGTCATTGGAATCGTCTCTATCCAATCTCTCATTTCGTAGACTCGTTCTATACTGTCCGGTTTTTCACCGAGTTTGTTCATTATTTTTTGATATTCGGACAAAACCTAAAGGATCAGATAGAGAAAGAATCAAAACGAAAACTTTCAATAAAATCGAAATCTTACATCCTCCACAAGTTCCTTCATCCTTTCGGCAAACGCGTCTAATAATTTTCCTATTATTTCTTGTCTTTTATTGATCAAAGTATTTCTTAAGTAATCTACCGATATGTGAAAAGGTCCGATGAAAATTATAATAGGCAAAGAAGATTCTAAGCTAGCTTTAAGCCGATATTGGTTGGAAACTTCTTCTTTTACCTCAAACGCTGAGTGCTGTTCTTGTTTGTATTGCCTACGACATACCAGAAAACATTCAACAAATTATTTCTTTTCACATTTTGGCGAAGGCGAAAATGCGCAGGAAAATTTTGGGAAAACCGCGATAATTTTATTTATAAAACAGCAAAAATTGGCAAAATGAGAATTACTTTGAAGTATTTATTGATATTTTCGTGGCAAAAATAATTAATTTTCCGTATGAATTCATTTTCTCTTTCTATACAATTTTCCTTGAATATTTTGTAGAAAAAGAGGAGCAAAATATGCCCAAAATTAAAAAAAGGAAAAGAGAAATGGCGGAAAAACCGCGTGTCTTCGCCAAAAAGTGGAAAGCTTAGGCGCGCATTAGCCAAAAAGTGAAAAGCTTGAGCGCGCATTCGCCAAAAGGTGGAAAGCTTGTGCGCGCGCGTTCGCCAAAATGTGGAAATTTGATGCATCAAGGTTTCTGTGTTAAAAAAAGTTGAATTAGAAGTAAGAGTTTTGTGCCAACGAGAATATTTTTGATTTTTCCACTGTAAAAATAACAAAAACTCACTCAACAAAAGCATTGACATCCATATTAAACAGCGACAAATGCATCTCGTACTTTGCGGCGTAAGCTTTCAAAGGTATCAAAGCTCTGTCGTACGCGAAAACGAAGCGATCTCTGATCTCGCATACTTCTGGTGCTAATAACCCAACCGATGACAAATTGAGATCTTTCGGAAAACGCAGATTACTCATTAAATGCGGGTGGACTTGTTTGACTAAGTGGGTTTGTTTCAGTGCCTCGTCGAAAAGTTTCAATAGGATTAACTGAAAAAAAAAAAATGGAAAATTCATTGGGACTGTATAAAAATCGTTTTAATTAAAGGTTTTAATTAAATATAATTAAAAGCCATTACAAACAAACGCTTGTCTAGATCGAGTAAACTTTGTTAAATTTTAATTAACCCTCTACTTTTATCCTACAAATACATTCTTGAATAAATAAAAATTGTAAAAATCACGTGCCTGAAAATTTTCTGGGGTCGTGGAATAATAAGCTCCGCTTTCTTGCATTTTTAAATGTAGGCTGAAGAGGGGTGGGGATTTAGATATGAAAGGGCTGTTGACTAGATCAGTACCCCATTCGTAACCGTCTTCGACTTGAAGACAAGTTAGACAAGGGGTTTCCACTAATGTTATGAAGGTATTTATGGAATTTTCCACTAAAATGCGAAGTGTGTGCTGAAAAAAATTTCGATATTATCCTATGAAGACGAAAAATTTAATAATAATAGTGAAATTTTGGAATTTTATGAAATAAAAAATGTTTAACTATGAGACAAACTTTTTTTAACGTTTTAAGGGCCCCTCAGTGACTCAAACGTGAACGTTTAGGGTAAATGAAATAATTTTATTGGGGGGGGGGGGGGCAAAAAGTTTGTCAAAATATATGGAATTAATATATTTTTTATAATTTTAGTTATAAGAATAGAAACTACTGAGCGTAAAGGTTTGAAAAGGATACAAAAATGTTGGAATATTTAACCCCCCCCCAAAATTTAAAATATTTATATAATATACCAAAAATTCTTATTTGACGATATCAAATATATTTTCAATTTTAAAATAAATAGATTTGCTGTTATTTTACAGAAGGGATAAAAATTAACATCCCCCCTAACATTTCTTGAGCTACTGAAGAGAAATTTTGAAAAAAATACAAAAAAAGTTACTTCCTTATTCATAAAAGGAAGTAATTCCAAAAAATCTATTAGTTTTGGTAGAAAAAAAAATTTTGAATAATAAAAAACCCCCCCAATTACAATCTTTATATAATATACGATTCAAATTTTATTATTTCTTAAAAAGTAACAAATACCATGTGATATATCAAACTGATGAGTTCAATATTTGTTTCATAATTTTAAAATTAATTAAAAGAAAATAGATAAAAATTGATCTTTGCTCCCCCTTACTTCCGAAATTATAGGGAGTGAAATTTAAAAAAAATATACAAAAAAAGTTACTTCCTTATTGATTAAAGGAAGTAATTCCAAAAAATCTATTAGTTTTGTTAGAAAAAAATAATTTTTGAATAATAAAAAACCCCCCCAATTACAATATTTATATAATATAAGAACCAAATTTTATTATTTCTCAAAAAGTAACAAATACCATGTGATATATCAAACTGATGAGTTCAATATTTGTTTCATAATTTTAAAATTAATTAAAAGAAAATGGATAAACATTGTTCTTTGCCCCCCTTTACCTCCAAAATTATAGGGAGTGAAATTTTCAAAAAAATACAAAAAACACTAATTTTTTTATGTATTCCAGAAAAAAACTATAAAAAGTGCGAAATAACTTTTGCAAATTTTCACTTACCTGCATTCTAAACTTCACCAATTCCATAAACCTTTTCAATTTCGATATTTCGTACGTTTCGAAACTTTTTTCGTTGATATCGAACCAACCTTTACCGATATCACCCAGACACATACGGATATTAAAAACTATTGTTTCTACCCAAGGTCCTCGTAGTTGTTTCAAAAGCTGCAATCGGAATATTTTCGTATACTGGCTGTTTTTAAAAAAGTTGGTTTAGTTGCCAGGAAAATTTTTTACAAATATTTCTGGAACCGTCCCTGTTATTCAAAAAGTGCAAATGTCACCAAACTACTCTTAAAATTATTCAACTTTTTTCCCTAAAAGTTACATTGAAATAGTGTCCACCCTGTATAGTTGGAGACGTTAAAACTTACCACGTTTGTCGATAAATTTTGTATCGATTCAAATTCATCCAAAGAAACGTATTTAGAGCCGTAATTGGCTGTAAATAGAGACATTAGAGCTATTTTTATGCATTCAGCGTTGACATGTGACATTGCTCTGTAAGTTTCCGGTAATACGTAAATATTGTACCACCTAAAGTAGTCCCTGATTTCCGTGAAATCTACCATTCCAGTTATTACAAGCTCTATAAATGAAAATATCAAAAACATTTTTTAATTTTAGAAGCCATTTATCTGAAATTAAATTACATCCGGCAACAATGGAACTGGAAATCAACTGGCAAGATAATGACAAATGATGCAACAATCGGAAAAGTTGAAATTAAGGAAATTTAGACAAAGTTCTAACCTGGGACTTTTTCCTCTTCTTTTATTGGAATCCAAAGGTTTTTGAGATCATGCTGGTCTTTGAAATTTTTGGCAAATTCCAATCCACCCAGGGTTCTTTTATGATTTAATTGAACATTAGATAATAACTGTAAATAAACAAGATTATCCTACAATCACTGCCTAAATATACAGGATGACAAAAAAAAAGAATATTTTCTGTTGTCGAAATATTTTAAGCAACCTTCACTTTTTCCTGGCGATTTAATTCTGCACCACCAATATAACACATATTTTTGTAAGAAAAATAATGTAACTGTATCCTATATATATATTGACAAACATGACCTACCTTCTGGAAAAATTCGGCGCTAGTAACTTTTTTCCCCATACCCCTAGATGCTAGGAAAATTATTTTTTCCAATAATCTTTCATCAATTTCATCAATACCTTCCAACGATATACAATCTAGGAAGAATTCATATCTGTTGACAAAAATATAAATGTCAAATTTATTGATACCTACCACACCAAAAAAAGTCAAGTTTGATTTAACATGTACACATAGACAGTTGATATTAAGGTAGGAGATTTGAAAATAAATTGCTTTCACTCTCCCTTTTTCCAGTATATGATTTTTACGGATCACATATTCCATGAGATAAACCTTCACAAATAAGCGTAGGTTCAATAGCAGAGATATATTTTATTACAAACTGTTTGATATGCCACTTATGTAAATCTAATATGTTTAAAGTACAAAAAAAAATTAATAATCCCCAACCACTCCTGCAAATTAATAGACCAGTAAATATTTTTTTCTGAAAATTATTTCAGTATTGACTTAAATGTTTAGAACATATGAGGAACAGCATTGCAGACTTAAGTTTGTCCCTTACCGCTGGCAAATCATAGCAAACAACACAAAAAATATTCTCCAACTGCACCACTTGCAACCTGCAAAATTGGCGACTTTTTCACACGTTTTAAAAACTACCAAGTCAACCCAAAATCCATTTTGTTTTCAGTTCATAAAAAAACTTTTTCACAACTAATTTAAAGACATATTACCAATTATAAAATAAACCATAATAATTAGACATTTCCTTCGACACAAAATATTATTTAAATAAAATTCTAGTTACCTTATCAAGTTTTCAGTTTCAGCTTTCAACTTTAAAGCCTCCTTAATTCTGTTAACAAAATTAACTGGATCCTCAGCGTAAAACATAATGTACAATCTATGCAAGGAAAACATCCTTTGCATCCCGTCTAAAGTCATGACATCCCAAAGTTTTGTTTCTGGATCGTAATCATTCACAGCCACATTAATCCAAGCATACAAAGAATCCAACGGACTTGGAGTTAATTGAAGTTTCGATGTGATATATTCAGTGGAATCCATAATACGTAATGCAGAAGGTACAAAAGCTATAGCTGGCAGAGAGTGACGGACGTTGTCAATTATACCATGCTCTAACCAATTTTCAGGAGTTCTAGAAATTTTTTTTATGAATATCCATATCCTTGAAGGTAAATTTTATTATACCTACCTAATATCAAACTCTTCGTCATCAAATAACTCTAATGGTAAGAAACTAATCCACGTTCTATCTTCTGTATGCTGTTTTAATACTTCTGGTGGCACCAAATCCCTCATAGATATACCAAGATTCATTAAAACATCTTGTAAATTTTGACTCTAAGGATATATACAAAGTAAGATACCATTCTGCATTCTTAGTATAATATCATACCTGATATTCACGTCGACATCTTTCTATAGCCACACTTCTTGGAAGTGTTTTTGGTTCGACTTTATGTTGAAGTTGAACTTTCGGTTTAAACGTATCAACCGGGAAACTCTGGAAATTATATTTCAACAAAAATATGCATGTCGTAATAAGTGTTATATTTCTTACTATAGTTTTATCGTCGTCAAACGTCATCCACCTCTCTGCCGGTGCTAGAAATGTTCGCTTTAACGGAGGATCCATGGTTTTTATAATAGGAGTATGTTTTTCTGTTCTCATCTGCCATATTAGTTTTGTATTTTTGTAAGCACCGGGTAAGTCGGTAATTGCTTTTATCCGACTTTCATAAGATAAATCTGTTAATAACTCCGCGTAATATCCACGAGTAGGAAGTGCATGTTTAAGTCTTTTTCTTTTTGAGAAACTCATTTCGAATTATTAAATTCGAATGTCTCTATGACGCTTTATAACGGAAAGATGGATTTTTTTAAAACATTTGAACAGTGACACTCAGAGTGACACTTGACGCATGTGACAAATGATAAAGGCAAGGTTGGATGAAGGAAAACCATAGATATAATTATGATAGACGACTAGATTGAGAGAGCGCTTCTTGTCTAAGCGTATTAGTAGTTCCAAAGATTACACCAATGTATTCTTTGGTAGTTCAAATGATCAACTTGGGTGAGGTCGTTCCTTTTTGGGGCAGACTGAAATCAAACAAATTAACACATTAAATGCACTTTATTTTCTTCCATTATTGTAAATATTTTACAGATTTTTTATTGGTAAGTATGAAAAGATGGATACTGGATATGATAAGCACAATACAACTTATTTAAGACAGTAATTATTTAACATTTACATGAAAAAAAAAATCAGTCAACTAGAGATTCTGTACCTCGCTGAAGGAAAGAAAGCAAAAAATACATCTTCAGATAATACTGATAAAAAATAAACCGATGTGCTATCTATATCACGTGGTATTATGGACAATTTTCCACGATACAAGTACGTAAATTATTTACATTTACACGGTATAGCTAACATCATTTTTTGCGAAAGTTGAGGAGAGCGGGGCACCAACTGAAGTAATAGTGAACATTTTTATTTGTTTCATTTAATCCGATATACTTTTTATTCAAAATCACCCTGTAAGTTTGACGTTGCCCAAAAAGTTCACTAATAATTTACTGCTTTTCAGGCCACATCGTAATTTCGTTACAATTAACAAAAATTTCAATTCGCTAAGGAGCCTCACACACGTTCCGGTTAATTTGCCGGAACTGACATACATATTATATAGAAAAAGGTGAAAACGGACCAAAGGACGAGTACAAAATTTACAAACAAACCTCCGTTTCTTAATTCAAAACATTTTGATTGTTCAATTACTACAAATAATCAAACGGGTTTCGTTTATTCGGTAAGAAAAAGGTGTTTGTTCAGGCAAATAATCCCGAACGTGAGTGATACCTTTTAGATGATTTTGTAACCTTACTTGTTTTGAACTAAACTTTTCAGTTTATTCTCTTTATCATTCAAAATTGTTTCAAAAATATACTTTTTTTTTAAAATCTGTATGTAAAAAATTTACTAATAATGAACTACGATTCAAGCCACATCGTAAATTGTCAACAATTTTGTCACAATTAACTTCAAATTCCTAAGGAGCCTTACACGCGTTCCGGTTAATTCGCCGGAACTGACGTACGTTTTAATTGACAAATTTAGACATTATAAAAAAAATCAAAGTACTAGAACGATCTTTAAATAGTTAAAGGTAAAGAAGGATCAACGGACAAATCCTTAAGACACATTTTTGTTTGTTCCGGCAAATAACCCTGACCGTGTGTGATACCTTTTTGATAATTTGGTAACTTTTTATATCCCCTAATTTGCTCTTTGTTTTAACTATTATTATTTTTCAAGCCACATCGTAAATTATGAAAATTTCGTTACAATTAAGGTTATTCAATTTTCTAAGGAGCCTCACACACGTTGCGGTTAGTTCGCCGGATCTGACATACGTTTTAATTGACATTTAAAAATGAAACAAAAAGTTATTGCAAAGTAAAGATCTTTAAATATTTTTTAAAGGACAAGAAGGACCAATGGACAATTTACAAACAGGTAATAATTGTAACATTTTTTGAACGTGTTTGACATCTTTACTTGTTTTGAGTTAAACTTTCAATGATTTTTTAACTGTAAAAATAACATAAAAACACACTGGGTTCGTTTTTCCCTAAAAATTAAGTATTTCTCTATTCCTATATTTACAACAACTAATAATTAGAAAAGAAAGGACGAAGGACCAAAAATTGCTTTTTTTTTGGTTAAAATTTTCATAGCCAACCTTCGTTGTTGTCATAAATATTCACGATTCTTCAGTCGAACGCCGTCAATTGCACGGACGAAAAAAATAAAATTTCTGTTTTATTTTGCAGTTAATGGTAGAATTTTCACGATTGTGTCCAGAACTCGCTACGCTACGTAAAATAATATAAAAAAATAATAATTAGGCTTCTTACATTCAACTAAATATTTTTGTACACTCTTTTTTTTTTAAATAATTTACATTAATTTTTAGATCGTTTCTTTTATCTTTCACTGTGTATTTTTCCCTTTTTTTTTAAATTCACATTTCACCACTTTCATGTACACCAGTCACTTTTGTTACGTATAGGTCACCTGTGTGTAGAACCGTCATTCATATCGAAAAGAATTTGTGCTATTGTCCTTGAAGATTCTACATTACTAAGAGCCACGTTCGCCAAATGGGACTCGTACGATTTTAAGTACCTGGAAATTTGAAAAAAAAAATCGGCACTCAAAAATAAAAGATATCCATATAACTTCCTCACCTTTTACAGTGACTACTGTAAATCACAAGATTTCTTAAAATCAGCGACGCTGTCAAACGAATACTTTTTGTAACAGGACCCTCATTGTCGTCCTGAAAGAAAACAAAAATCGTGTAAATCCACTTCTTCAACTTTCAACACCTCGAGCAACAGCCTTGACTCAAATTTTAATAAAACATAAAGAAAAGTGTCACCAGCTTATATTAAAACCATAAACATTATATTGGACTAGATTTCAATGTTGCCACGTTGTCCAAATGTTCAAACAATCTAGGATTTACCTTTGCGACGATTTTTGTGTTAACTAGAAGCTTTTTGTGCGCCTAGTTCACATTTATATCGATGCAAATAATATTTTGACTATATTTCAATGTTGCCATGTTGTCCAAAATTTCCTATAATCTGGAAATTCCAATTGTTGTTGTTAACGTTTGGTGGATTTTTATGGACTAGATTTCAATGTTGCCAAAATGTCCAGATTTTCAGATAGTCTTGGATTTTCCATTTTCAACGCTGGTAAATGTTTGGCGAGTTATTTCGGACTAGATTTCAATGTTGCCAAGTTTTCCGATAGTCTCAAAATTGCTATTTTCATCCCTGATAATTGTAACGTTTTGCGAATTATTTCGGACTAGATTTCAATGTTGCCAGATTGCCAAAATTCCAATCCTTGTGTCTAAGCTTGTATGGTCGAAAATATATCACTAGATCGGAAGAAAAATAAGAAACTGTCGCTCAAAGTGTTAAAAATTCATATAATAACCGTGCAAGTTGCAACATTTGTGGAATTTAAAAACAAATAACTAACACAGCACGCAATTTCTTCTGTAACGACAAAACAATCTTCAACGACAATATTTCTATGAATCTACAAAGTTTCACAAGGAAATTTTTGTTTGGTCCAAATTTACGACTAATTTCAGTTGAGGAACTAATTGGAAGGATAATCTTTTGGAACACAGTCTTTTGTTACGAAAATAGTTGTTGAAATTTCCACGTTATGACGTTAATAATATCACATTTCAATTGTAGGACTGTCCATTATCAAATTTCGGTAAAATACTTGTTTTTTTTTGGGTACAAAGCAACACTGTAAAGGATTAAGGATCACCATTAGCGTTGTTTACACAATCGGAAGGAAAACAAAGCTATAGACATGTCATAACAAAATAAATCGTGCAAAAAACATGTTGGCGTGAAATAATATGAAAGTATATATAGGGCGCTTCAAAATTACGCCACGTCTGATGATTAACATTTCAAAATCAATGAAAATACCATACAAAATTTCATTTTTTCAACATTTAGACCGATCCGGTACTGCACCAAACCACAAATCTCCAAAAAAATCGTTTTTCGACACTTCTAGATTTTTAAATAGTTTTGAAACACCCTATATTAGATAACGCCATGCTCGCAAGTATCTACAGCAAATTCAAGCAAAAATAAAAAACGAAAAAGATGAAAATCACTTAAAACAAACACTCACTATCAGCCGACACCTCACCTGGTCGGAGGAAGGTGGTGGGCCACCACGAGCGACAACAGCTGTCAAACCAGCAGTGACCGGCAACGGAGGTTTCAGCTTGACAAAAGTATTTACATTTTATTTTTATTAAAAATATTTTCAAATCAAATTTCATTAAATATATTACAAATTAATAAAAGCATATTTTACATTTATTTATATACGATCCCGTACGGAAACCGGCTAGTATGATACGAGCATTATTCCGTTCGAGAAACCGGCTAGTGTGATACGAGCCTTGTTCCATTTGAGAAACCGGCTAGTGTGATACAAGCATTATTCCATTCGAGAAACCGGCTAGTGTGATACTAGCCTTGTTCCGTTTAAGAAACCGGCTAGTGTGTTACGAGCCATATTCCGTTTGAGAAACCAGCTAGTGTGATACAAGCATTATTCCATTCGAGAAACCGGCTAGTGTGATACGAGCCTTGTTCCGTTTAAGAAACCGGCTAGTGTGATACGAGCCTTGTTCCGTTTAAGAAACCGGCTAGTATGATACGAGCATTATTCCATTCGAGAAACCGGCTAGTGTGATACTAGCCTTGTTCCGTTCGAGAAACCAGCTAGTGTGATACGAGCCATATTCCGTTTGGGAAACCAGCTAGTGTGATACTAGCCTTGTTCCGTTTAAGAAACCGGCTAGTGTGATACGAGCCTTGTTCCGTTTAAGAAACCGGCTAGTATGATACGAGCATTATTCCATTCGAGAAACCGGCTAGTGTGATACTAGCCTTGTTCCTTTCGAGAAACCAGCTAGTGTGATACGAGCCATATTCCGTTTGGGAAACCAGCTAGTGTGATACTAGCCTTGTTCCGTTTAAGAAACCGGCTAGTGTGATACGAGCCTTGTTCCGTTTAAGAAACCGGCTAGTGTGATACGAGCCTTGTTTTGTTTAAGAAACCGGCTAGTATGATACGAGCATTATTCCATTCGAGAAACCGGCTAGTGTGATACTAGCCTTGTTCCGTTTGAGAAACCAGCTAGTGTGATACAAGCATTATTCCATTCGAGAAACCGGCTAGTGTGATACTAGCCTCGTTCCGTTTGATAAACCAGCTAGTGTGATACGAGCCTTGTTCCGTTTAAGAAACCGGCTAGTGTGATACGAGCCTTGTTCCGTTTAAGAAACCGGCTAGTGTGATACGAGCCTTGTTTCGTTTAAGAAACCGGCTAGTGTGTTACGAGCCTTATTCCGGTGTGAAATAGATATTGTACTTACTTGTAATTCCTTGGGATTTACAAATTCCATGGCGTGTCTTTTGATCGCGTGTAAAGCTGCGTCAGGGGCGTAACCGGGATGGGGACTAGGAGCCGAAGGCGCCGGCATTTCCGTTTTGTTGTTATTCTGAGCTGCCTGCTTTCGTTTCGTCAAACTTTGTTTCATAGCCTATAAAATCAAAATAAAATCGAAAAATATACTTTTTTTTTGCAAAAAAAAAAACGTTTTACTCACCTCTGTGTTACAGTGTTTGTCATGTAGATGGGTCATCAATGAAAATCTCGTTCTTTTCATATTATCGCATCTATCCCATTGGCAAATTATTTCGTCGGTACCCGAAGGACAGTGAGCTTCGCAGGCGTGTAAATAAACTTCATTCGCTGATTTGAATCTTCTATCACTGAAAAAACATACAATTAAAATTTATTTTAACTCTACTTTAGTCGTCGATGAAATAATGTATACACCTCGACTGTATCGTCGTTGAAATACAGTGAAATCCCAACAAATCCTCGTCCTGAGAGAGAGAGATGATTTTGGTACCTCCTGTACATTTTTTTCAACGAAACAATTCTTTCTACGCGATTTTGACGATTACCGACGCTTTACGGATGAAAAATGGCGATCACCAGCTGGAAAGGGCGTGGCTTTTAATGCTATTGAGATAGAAAATTTTCCCAGGACCAAAAAAGCCTTGAAAAAGTGATTTTTTTTATCACAAACATGCTGTAAATTCAATATTAAATAAAAAAAAACGTTTACTTACATAAAACAATCGTTCCATTCGCAAATATAGGGCGTCGTCAAATCTCTGGCTATTTTATGTTTCTTAATATCCTCCTTTTTGTCAGTCATTAGATTTGAATTTGTGGCGGGTTGCGTTTGCGTCGTCGTATTGTTCCCGGCTATCGTTTTAACGACTTTGTTAACGGACGAAACGTTGTTGGACACCGACGACGTGTGGACAACGGGCCTAGGAACTTGCGTGACGACAACCTGTAATAAAATTAAGGATATCATCGCGTTCGGAAAACGTTGAAAGCAAATAACGTACTTGTTGTCCTTGCGGGGTTACTACGACTTTTTGGTGCTGCGTCGGAGTTCCGGTAGCGGGTTGTTGTTGCAAAATGATGATGGTCTTGGCGCCGGTTCCTTGTTGTTGGGAGGTTTGTGCTAATAGTACCGTTTGCTGCTGTGCTCCGTGTACCATTCCGGATTGAGGTTGTGCGACGACGTAGGCAGTTCCTTGTCCGCCGGCGCTGCTGGTTTGTAAAACATATTGACCAGTTTGTGAGCTGGCGACTATCTGCATTTGACCTTGAAGGTTTTGGGAGAGAAGAATCGGTCCGGCGTTGGGTTGAGTTAACATCATCGGTCTTTGACCGGCGGTGTTTTGTACTATCACCGTTTGACCGGATTGCGTTTTTAAATGAGCGCCTGTGGAAAAAACCATCTGATTGGTCCCGGAAATCTGCGCCTGCGATACGATTATCTGTCGCTGCTGCGCTAAAAGCATCTGCTGATTGTTATCCATGATGATTTGTTGTAGAGAGTTCTGGGATTGTAGTTGCATCTGCGCTTGTTGATCCGTCACTAATTGCGTTTCTTGTAATAGTTGTTCTTCGTCTTCGTCTTCCAATATATCGGCGGCGATATCGGCGAAAAGTTTAGCTGCAGCTGTAGATACTCTGGAAGGACCGTCGTCGCCGTTGGAACTCGACGAATCCGGTGCCGGGGACGGGGCTGTTAAGGAACCGTTTACGTTGCTGGATAATAAAGGACGTTTCGCTTCGATTTCCATCATTTCTTCGGAGGAACTACGTTTGATACCGACGTGAATTTCTTCTTTCGTATCTTCTTCGATTTCCATTTTTAACCGGTTATCGGTGTTGGTGTCGTTATCTCTACTTAGCGCTTTTTCGATGTGATTTTCAACCAGATCCATGGTTTTCTCACCCAGTCTTAATTCTTTCCTCATGCCGCCGTTCAATAGAGGCGGACTTTTTTCGAATTTCTTCTCTAATAGATCGGCTAACCTAAGCGGTTTATGCATTGATATTTCGGTGGAGTGTTTAACTGAATCTTTGGAATTACTATCTTCGGTCAGGGTGTTGTCCGCGTTCGGTATACCGTTCAAAAGACCTTCGAAGCTCGTCAAGGAATTTTCACCGTCTTCAGTTGAAGATACACCTCCCAAACCTACAAAAATTAAAAATTTATTTTTATAAATATTAAGTCGGGTTTGTTTGGTGGCTACTTACCAACAGTTCCTATTCCAGAACTAGAAGCAGCCGAGTGATTTCCAAGAGAATCGCTGTCCTCATTGTCGATCCTCTGCGTTCTACCTCCTTTAACGTTATTACTAAGCGGAGCCAGGGGTGGAGGTGGCGGTTGGGGAGGTTCTTTCTTTCCTTTCGTTAAATCGGTGAATTGGGTGGTAGAAGATACTGAGGGATCACCGATTTCGCTGTCGGCGAAAAGTTGTCGAACGCCGTTTAAACGTGATGGTTTTAGAGGTTCTTTCATTGTAGTTTTGTCCGAGGCTTGTTGAGCTAAGAGTCGTTGTTGTCGAGCCGCCACCTGTGGAATTAGAAGTTTTTGTGTTGCTATGGAATGTTTTTTTTATTAATTGAATGATAATTATGGAAAAATCTGTGTTTAGAGGTATGGATTGTTACCCTTTATGAGTACTTGATCCAACTACAATAAATAATCTACTAAATGTTTTATTTCTTCTATATCGAGATGGATACCATGTAAAGATATTTTATTATTTTTATTAATATTAATAACATCGATATAAAATTTTTTTTGTTAGTTTTAAACAATTGCAAAACATGCACAATATTTTAATATCACTCGAAAATATATTTTGTACATTTTTGAAATTCGAATTTAAATTTAAAAAAAATATACAATACAATACAATATTTAATTGATGTTGGTTTAAATACAAAAATTTGTTAATGTATTACTACAAAATACGGTAGACATCTTAATAGGTTAAAAATTGTGTTTACTCAATTATTGAAAATATTGAATTTTCAATGAAAGTGTTGTTTTGTCGATAAATGGACTAAGAAAGCGATTTTAAACATAATTTTGAAAGAATTCGAAAAAATAATGTTAAAGCGATTTTTGGAAGCAATTTTTTGTTGAAATAATCGTAAATAAGCGATTATAAGGGATAGTTTTTCTAAAAATTAAAGATGGTGATTATTTTTCTAGAAATCAACTTTGAAGGCGGTTTGAGTTCAAATTTTCAAAAAAGAACGTTGATAGCTATTTTTTTTTATAAAAATAAAATAATTTTAAAGAAATTTAGGTGAAAAATGCACGTTACAAGTGATTTGAAAGTAAATTTTTCGAAAAAAAGCGCCTAAATGTGATATTAAGGGATATATTTCAATAATAAGCGATTTTAACCATAATTTTGAAAAAATACTGTTAAAGCGATTTTTGGAAGCAATTTTTTGTTGAAATAATCGTAAATAGGCGATTATAAGGGATATTTTTTCCAAAATTGTACGTTAAAGAAGATGATTATCTTTCTAGAAATCAATTTATAAAAATAAAGTAATTTTAAAGAAATTTACCTCAAAAATACACATTACAAGTGATTTTAAAGGACATTTTTCGAAAAAAGCGCTTAAATCTGATATTAAGGGATATATTTCAAAAATAAGCGATTTCAAACAAAATTTTGAAAGAATTCGAAAAAATACTTTTAAAGCGATTTTTGGAAGCAATATTTTCTTGAAATAATCGTAAATAGGCGATTATAAGAAATATTTTTTCTAAAAATTAAATATGGTGATTATATTTCAAAAATAAGCGATTTTGAACGAACAGCGACTAGATTTAAGTCCTACAGTATCGAAAAAACCCTTCATCCTTATTGAAACGTCTACCAAAAAAATAACAAAAAATAGTGAAAAACATATAATCGCTAGTGGGTATTAGTATGTTACCTGAGCTACATTTTGACAGTCTGTGGCAGTCCTCATGCTCACTGTTGACATGCAATCGTTTACCTTTGTCGCCAGAAGGCTTTTTATAAGCGACGTATTACTTGTCTGACCTACTGCCGTCGCCGCCGATACCGTTGTCGACGATGAAGACGAAGCAGCCGTTTGATTTTCTTTATTAATAACGGCTATGCCGCTAGTCATCGTCGTATTCGTCACTGACGTCGTCGAAGTGCTGCCCAGACCGAGAAGAGCTTGACTGAGATGAGGATGAGCAATGGCCTTCGTAAGATAAGAAAAATTGGTTATTTAGATGCATAAAAAGATATTCTGTTTATATTTGTACAATTTTTTACTTTTAATACTAATATAAGATGGAACTACTGGGAATTGTTAATTTTTTTCAAAATAACGTTAAAAATTGTGAATTAGTAGTGTAAAGAATATTAGTGTGGGGAAAATAGTTTGGGTTTTAACGGTGTGATGCAAAAAGGATAGCGAACTGTGAAATGTTTCATTTCTAACCAAAATTACTCACAAATAAATTATATTTTAACAAAAAAAAAATTGGTCGTATACGGTGGACGTAGAAAAAATAAAGTGATATTATTTAAACTGATTTTTCTAGCAGTGGTAGTAGATTTGAGTAATTTTGGAGAGTATTAAACAGATCTACTACAACTTCCCTTCAGAAACCACCACCATAATATAAAAATAGGTAAAAACAACGCACAGGTTGATATGAAAAGACAAAGGAAATCTCATAGCAATAACTACAAATTTATTATTCAAAATATGCCATAAAACCATGAAAAGCTCAGTTTTATAATCATACAAGAAGCGATTAATGAAACAAAAAAAAACCGTTACTAAGCTGTATAGAATTGGTGGGAGAGTGATCATTTTAACCACTTTTAGATTAAAACCTTTTTAAAGTTTATGATTCATGAGCCATGCAAAAGATTTTGGTTATTTTATGAGCTCCGAGTGAAAAATAGACTTGTCTACACACATATTTGAGCTAAAATTGATGAATTTCAGTTATTTTACGAGCTCTCCAAGTGAAAAATATGGATTCTAAACTTTTGAACTCAAAAACATGTGTTTTAACAGTTTTTCAGGTTCTCCGAACTTAAAAATTAACTTACAATAATTCAAGAGCTTGTCGAGCTCAATATTGTAAATTTAAGTGATTTTACGAGCTCTCCGAGCAAAAATATGAATTTCTACTGTTTATTGAGCTCACCAAACTTAAAAATTAGATTGCAATTTTTTTAAGAGCTTGACGAGCTAAAAATTGTAAATTTCAGTGATTTTAGTATTTATCGAGCTCAAAAATGTGGATTTCATTGCTTTTACGAGCTGTCTGAACAAAAAATATGAATTTTTAGTATCTATCGAGCTCAACAATGTGAATTTCATTGCTGTTTCGAGCTCACCAAACTAAAAAAATTAACGTACAATTTTTTAAAACATGTACATTTCAGTGATTTTTTCAAACTCCTCGAGCAAAAAATAAGAATTTTTAGTACATTTAGAGCTCAAAAATACGAATTTCCATATTTTTTGAGCACGCCGAACTCAAAAATTATGAATTTCGGGGATTTTACGAGCTCTCTGAACAAAAAAATATGAATTTTTAGTATTTATCGAGCCCAAAAATGTGAATTTCATTGCTTTTTCGAGCTCCCCAAACTAAAAAATTGACGTACAATTTTTTTAAAGTTTGCTGAGCTAAAAATTGTACAATTCAGTGATTTTTCGAACTCTACGAGCAAATGAAGAATTTTGAATACATTTATAGCTCAAAAATACGAATTTCAATACTTTTTCGAGCTCGCCGAACTCAAAAATTATGAATTTAAGTGATTTTACGAGTTCTTCAATTTAATAAATTATGGATTTTCTGTCTCGAAATAATTCTGCAAACTCTGTTGCAGGATAGATACGAAAATGGTCACTTGAACTACTTTTAGGTGAATACTCCCTGTAGACTTCATGAGAAGAAACAAGAGACTGCTAAATACTTTGTCGTGAAATATTGAAGAGAAAATGGCTACTAAACCAATTTTTAAATGAATATCCAGCTGTAGCCACTTTTGTACAAAAGCAATGAGAAGACTGCACCGAAATTGCATACCAAAGTCATTATTACAAAGAATTAGAACATATCTCAACAATTTTAACACAAACTTGTTTATTTTATTCAATTTACGTCATTGCTTTGAGATTTTTCATAAATACGAGGAATGGGTCACTAAAAACAGTCCTACCCCGATCGATTGAAGATTGACGAATTAAAAATCGATTTTTTCAATTATTTCTTCAACTGCGATACTTTTTAAGTGACCCATTCTGTACAATAGACAACACAGCGTTGATAAGCAAACAAAAAAAAAAGTTCCTTCAGTACAACCCGATGTTTTTTCTCCTCTCATTAGACCGATTTGTAATTAAAAAAAAATAATAATAACGCGATGTCTACACCAATACCCCCACCAACTTATTTACCTGACTTTTCATATCGCCTTTGCTCGGTACAGGAGATGCGTCCCGTTGTTTAGGCGGGGCGCTAAGTTGCGCCTTAAGTATCGGAGAAGCGGGAGACGGCGCAGACGCGGTGACGTCGATTCCCGTCCCGTTATTGTCCGCCACCACAGTCAACGCGTTTCCCTGTCCCTGTGGCGTTACTATAATAGGTTGTACTGACGATTTTCGACGTACTTGTTGTATTTTAGGGGTAGGAGATGGGATAAATAAGGAAGGTTTAGTAGTTTGGGGCGTAGCAGATGGTGGGAGATTGATTATGAGGGGTTTGTCTCGCACCTTGATACCGTCGTAGAACTGAGGATCACTGGTATTTGTTAGTTTCATGGGATTCGGTCCCACTGTGCCTCCAAATATTGATCTGTGAACAAAATAAGAAATAATTAGGAAAAAAGTAAGATATTGTTTTGATTTTGGAGCTTTTCGAGCTCAAAAAATGGATTTAAAAATTTTTAGAGCTCAAAATTATTAGTCTTCTTTAGCTTACGAGCTGTTTATAGTAAAACATGTAAATTTTAATAACTTTTCGAGCTCTTCAAGCATCAACTTCCGTTAGTTTACGAGCTCTTCAAGCATCAACCTCCGTTAGTTTACGAACTCAATGGATTTTACAATTTTTCGAGCTCAAAAGTATTAGCCTCCTTCAGTTTACAAGCTCTTAATAGTGAAAAATATAAATTTCAATAACTTTTCGAGATCTTCAAGCTAAAAATATTGCCTGTATACATTTTCCAAATTTTCGAACTCAAATAATGGATTTTACAATTTTTCGAGCTCAAAAGTATTAGCCTCCGTTAGTTTACGAGCTCTTAATAGTGAAAAATATCAATTTCAATAACTTTTCGAGATCTTCAAGCTAAAAATATTGCCTGTATACATTTTCCAAATTTTCGAACTCAAATAATGGATTTTACAATTTTTCGAGCTCAAAAGTATTAGCCTCCGTTAGTTTACGAGCTCTTAATAGTGAAAAATATCAATTTCAATAACTTTTCGAGATCTTCAAGCTAAAAATATTGCCTGTATACATTTTCCAAATTTTCGAACTCAAATAATGGATTTTACAATTTTTCGAGCTCAAAAGTATTAGCCTCCGTTAGTTTACGAGCTCTTAATAGTGAAAAATATCAAGTTCAATAACTTTTCGAGATCTTCAAGCTAAAAATATTGCCTGTATACATTTTCCAAATTTTCGAACTCAAATAATGGATTTTACAATTTTTAGAGCTCAAAGGTATTAACCACCGTTAGTTTACGAGCTCTTCATAGTGAAAAATATAAATTTCAATAACTTTTCGAGCTCTTCTAACTAAAAATATTGCCTGTATACATTCTCCAAATTTTCGAGCTCAAATAATGGATTTTACAATTTTTCGAGCTCAAAGGTATTAACCACCGTTAGTTTACGAGCTCTTCATAGTGAAAAATATAAATTTCAATAACTTTTCGAGATCTTCAAGCTAAAAATATTGCCTGCATACATTTTTCAAATTTTCGAACTCAAATAATGGATTTTACAATTTTTCGAGCTCAAAGGTATTAACCACCGTTAGTTTACGAGCTCTTCATAGTGAAAAATATAAATTTCAATAACTTTTCGAGCTCTTCTAACTAAAAATATTGCCTGTATACATTCTCCGAATTTTAGAGCTTAAAAATTGTATTTTATCTTCTAAGAAATTTTAGCCATTTCATTCGAAACCTATTTCACTCGGTTATCTCCTTTATGACCTTGTTTGTTTCATGAATTACTTTTATTATAAATAAACTTTTATCTAAATCTATTTAGATAAAACCAGAAATCGACATTCGTTTTGGAGGTTTTAACTTGAAACAAACAAAAAGATTAACACACCCAGCAAAAACATTAAATAAACATTTACAACAGATAACTCTAGATTACATCAAAATTATACAACTCATTAAATGACCCTTCGAGCGGGAAAAAAGAAAATGTACGCTTACCTTACACATCTAGGAAAATGTAACGGCGAGATGACTCCTTTCCTTCCGATACTCGAACAAGAATTCAAATAATGTTTATAAAGTTCCTGGTGATCCACCCTACCGGTACTGCAAGGTTCGTAAGTCGCTCTCAACCAAGCCAAAGCGAACTGTTCGTTTTCGTGGATGACTTGCTGATGAGCGTGTTGCTGTTGAATCAGTTGTTGTGGTGTCATTACAGTAGAGGTAGATTGGATGACTGAAGATGTAGAAGGTGTCGCTGTTCAAAAACAAAGACGTTAAAGGAGCATTATAAAGAATTATTTTTTTCCTAATAAACGTTGAAAGTGATGTTGAAGAATGTTGATAGAGATTTTAAAGGGAATTCAAAAAAAGGGTTGAAAGCGATTTTTAAAAGGCGATTTCTAAGGATTTTTTCAAAAAACAGCGATAGAAGCGTTTTTAAAAGAAATTTTATCAAAAATAAACGATGAAGATGAAAATGCTTTCAAAAATAAAACGTTAATAGCGATTTGAAAGAGAATTTAAAAAACGTTAATAGCGATTTTAAAGAATCAATTGAAGTGTTGAAAGCGATTTTAAAGGAAAAGTTTTTCCTAAAATGAAAGGTTAAAAGCGATTTCTACGAATTTTTTCAAAAAATACAGATAGAAGCGTTTTAAAAAGAAATTTTATCAAAAATAAACGTTGAAGAAAATGCTTTTAAAATAAAACATTTAAGCGATTTTAAAGGGAGAAGAAAAGTGTTGAAAGCGATTTTAAAGAGAGAAAAAAAGCGTTGAAAGCGATTTTAAAGGAAAGTTTTTCCTAAAATGAAAGGTTAAAAGCGATTTCTACGAATTTTTTCAAAAAATACAGATAGAAGCGTTTTAAAAAGAAATTTTATCAAAAATAAACGTTGAAGAAAATGCTTTTAAAATAAAACATTTAAGCGATTTTAAAGGGAGAAGAAAAGTGTTGAAAGCGATTTTAAAGAGAGAAAAAAAGCGTTGAAAGCGATTTTAAAGGAAAGTTTTTCCTAAAATGAAAGGTTAAAAGCGATTTCTACGAATTTTTTCAAAAAATACAGATAGAAGCGTTTTTAAAAGAAATTTTATCAAAAATAAATGTTGAAGAAAACGCTTTCAAAAATAAAACGTTAATAGCGATTTCAAAGAGAATTTAAAAAACGTTGAAATCGATTTTAAAGAAAGAAATAAAGTGTTGAAAGCGATTTTGATTAAAAGTTCCTAAAATGAAAGGTTGAAAGCGATTTCTAAGGATTTTTTCAAAAAATAGCAATAGAAGCATTTTTAAATGAAATATTATCAAAAATAAACGTTGAAGAAGAAAATGCGTTCAAAAATAAAACGTTAATCGCGATTTCAAAGAGAATTTAAATAAAACTTTATTGAAAGCGATTTTAAAGAAAGAAAAAAGTTTTGAAAGCGATTTTAAAGGAGAGTTTTTCCTAAAATAAAAGGTTAAAAGCGATTACTAAGGATTTTTTAAAAAAATAACGCTAGAAGCGTTTTTAAATGACATTTTATCAAAAATATAAGTTGAAGAAGAAAATGCTTTCAAAAATAAAACGTTAATAGTGATTTCAAAGAGAATTTAAAAAAAGTTGAAAGATGATTCAAAAAAACGTTGAAAGCGATTTTGAAGAAAGAAAAAAGTTTTGAAAGCGATTATAAAGGAGAGTTTTTCCTAAAATAAAAGGTTAAAAGCGATTTCTAAGGATTTTTTCAAAAAATACCGCTAGAAGCTGGAAATTTTATCAAAAATAAAATATTAAAAGCGATTTTAAAGGAAATTGGAAAAAAAACTCACCTGTAGACACTGACGTAGGATTGATCGGTATTAGCCTTTGCGGAACTATCGGTACTTGTCTCACTGGCGTACTAGGTGTCGATTTCGGCGTAGGACTACTACTAACTACCGGCGTGAGCGTGGAATTAGTAACAGCCGTCACGTTGGAGTTAATAGCCGTAAAAGTTGAACTGGACGGCGTAAGAGTTACTGTCGAAGCAGCGGTCGACATCGTTTGCGTTTGATTGGTTTGTGATTGAGTCGCGTTTTGTACTTGAGCTTGTTGACTACTTCCGCTCGGTAAAGTTTCCACTAATTTCATCCCGATACAAGCTTTAGGACCGTAACTTTTCCCTTCGACCGTTATCAAAGACACCAACGTATCTATTACACCGTGATTGACGATTATATAGTTGCAAGATTTTTCCCCCAACGAAGACAAAGCGTACAAACATTCCAAGGTGTATATCAACAACATGACGTCGTGTAAAGTTAAAAACGAACATACGTTTTTGTAGACGTGTTTTTGTAGGGATTTTTGCATCACGTCTTCGTTCAATTCGTTTTGACTTAGTTTGTTTAAAACTTCCAAGGAAGAAATGCAGGCGGCGCGGTCTTCGCTTTTCAAACCGTCAGTTACGATTTTCAACAATTTCGCGGCTAATAAGTCGCTCTGTAGGTCTCTGACGATGAATTCGGACGCGATGTTGCTAAGCATGTCCATGCCGAGATTTTTAAGGACGTTCCAACGCGAAATACTGCACAATAATAAAAATCTAACGAACGATGTGTTCTTTACTAGTACCGGTACGTTTTCCTCGATGAAACTGAGATTTCTTAGTATCGTTGCTATTTGCAAGACCCTTTGACCGATGTAATCTTGCGTTCCCAAGTTTCTTTTCAAACAAAAAAGTTCACTGTCTTCCGGATTCAGTTTTAATTTAAAACTATCACAACTTTCGTCGACGATCTCACAATCTGGGCTTTCTGACGGTTCGTTTTGTTCTTCGTTGGAAGTTGTCGAGGAATTGAGGACTAATAGAGCGTTTTTTGCTGCTGCTTCTTCTTCGTCTTGTCCAACGATTAGGGAGGTGGGTTTCGAGGATGTTTCCAATTCTATGGATTTGAATTTAGTTTCGTTTGTCAGATCCATATATTCCGGTGATTCGAGAACGTCTTTCCAAAAATTATGGATCGGTTTCCTTCTAATTACGTTGTACATGTGGATAAATAGATGTCGCATGGAACCTAAAATTTTGAAAAAAATATAATTATATATTCAAAATATTACTATATAAAAAGCGAGGAAGGAAAATTAAAGCAAACGACACAGATCAGATGAGCAATGGAGTTTTACGAGCACAAAAAGGAGAATTTTTAAAGTTTTACGAGCTCAAAAATTAAAAATTCAATACTTTATAGTTTTAAGAACTCAAAAATATTACATAAAGTCATTTTTGAGTTTTAATAGCTCAAAAATAAGAATTTAAATCCTTTCTAAACTTTTTCAAGGTCAATATTCAAAATTTTTGATACTTTTTAGAGTTTTACGAGCTCAAAAATGAGTATTTTAAAACATTTTAGGGTTTTTCGAGTTCAAAAATGAGAATTGTAATAATTTTTGAGTTTTACAAGCTCAAAAATGAGAAATATAATACTTTCTAGAGTTTTTCGAGTTGAAAACATTATTTTATACCTAGTTATTATACGAGCTCAAATATATGACTCATAATAATTATTTTTGAGTTCTACAATTCAAAAAAATGAGAATTTCGATAGTTTCTAAAGTTTTGCGAGCTCAAAAATAAGAATTTTAATGCTTTATAGAGTTTTACGAACAATAATGAGAATTTTAATCATTTTTAAGAGCTCAAGAATGAAAAATTCAATACTTTATAGGTTTACGATCTCAAAAATATTACTTAAAATTATTTTTGAGTTTTAATAGCTCAAAAATGAGAATTATAATACTTTCTAGAGTTTTTCGAGTTGAAAACATAATTTTTTACCTAGTTATTATACAAGCTCAAATATATTTACAAGTTAAAAAATGAGAATTTCGATAATGTCTAAAGTTTTGAGAGCTCAAACATAAGAATTTTAATACTTTATAGAGTTTTACGAACAATAATGAGAATTTTAATACGTTTGATAGTTTTACGAGCTCAATCATGAGAATTTTAATACATTTTAGGGTTTTTCGAGCACAAAAGTGAGAATTGTAATAATTTTTGAGTTTCACAAGCTCAAGGTCAGTATTCAAAATTTTTATAGTTTTTCGAACTCAAAATTGAGAATTATAATACTTTCTAGAGTTTTTCGAGTTGAAAATTTAATTTTTTGCCTAGTTATTTTACGAGCTCCAAAATATTACTCATAATAATCATTTTTGAGTGTTACAATTTCAAAAATGAGAATTTTTATACTTTCTAAAGTTTTACAAGCTCAAAAATAAGACTTTCTATACTTCCTACAGTTTTACGAGCTCAAAAATGAGAATTATAATAGTTTTGCGAATTTTCCGAGCTCAAAAATAATACTTACACCTTTCAAGGCAAATTCAAGAGAAGTTTTAAAGCAAACTTTTTTCGAAAAACATATCTAGTTTTCTGAAAATTTAAAAACACTCAAAATATACATTTATAGATAATATAAAATAAAAAAAAGGTTATAAAGAAAAATGCGTAATTAGATGAAAGCACTTACTATGACTGAAAACCCCAGCATGTGCCAACAGGTAGTTGATCAATCGGGGATGTTTTTCCAGCTTCAAAGTATGTTTCCCATCGTTCGACAGTAGCGTACAAACATTAATGGCAAAATCTTGTTCGTTGGGCAAAGGAGAAATCAACGACAAAGACAGTCGATCATAATCCGATTGTTTATATAAATTCGTAGAAAGGTGATTATGCTCCCTATTGGTTTCTAGAAAAAAAATGTATAAAAAAAAATTTACGAAATAAATAAAATATATTTACCTGGGATATTGTGTTGGGCGTAGTTGTAGGAACAAGGTACCGAGTGCAAAGATCTTGCGGACCAGCGCTTGTGTCTGCTTTCTTCGTCGTCATCGCTGGCTCTATCCGCATCTTCGTGGAGGAAATGCACCTTTTCCCAACGGTCCAAATACCTAGAAAAGTGATAGAAATTTTTACCCAAGGTCAAACAAAAGAACATGCAAGTACAGTAATTTTTTTTCACTGAAGATAATGTTGTAACCGTCCAAAAAAATACCGCCCCGCTCTTCCACAATATCAGTCGATGCCCCAACGATAAACACAACAGTAACAAGCGTAGGAGAAGCTGATTTGAGCTAGGTCAGTATCGAGAAACTGTACACTCGGTGACGGGCGCCTCCTGCCTCTCGTTCTTTACTGCTACCATACCGTGACCCCGCTGTTACTCAACTTACTCTAGACTCTACTCTACTAAATACTACTGAGTTTTGCATGTAACAATCTCATCTCCCCACCCCGACGCCCTCAGTCAGTGAGTTCGAGGTTCGAAAACTGAATTTTTGAGATTAGATTTTTCATTTTACAAAATAGTTATCTTTATAGCAGCGGCGGCAGCGCTTGATTTACACTGGGGGCGGTGAAATGCAGGGCTTAAAAAATATATTTTTTGCGTTATTTGAAAATTCTACCAAAAGTGTGAGTTGACAAAACTAGTAGTAGAAGCCAGATGGTGCCATTAGTATAGTTTTTATATTTTGGACACGCAAATGTTTTTCAGTAATTTGTTTGAAATATTTTAACGTACTTTTGTTTTTTTCGTGTAACAATTTCCATAGAAAAATCTTAGGTAGTAATTAAAATACGAAGGCCTATTTTTTTCAACTTTTTCGACGAAAAACAGTCATGAAAAACAATTTCTCAACCCTTTCATCCACCATGACTGTATCCACCCAGACGCTGAATTTTTTCCTGCATTTCTTTTAAGCCTTTTCCGACTCTTTCCCATTCGTTACCCTCTTAAGAATATTTTTCTCAACAAAAAAGAACAGGGTAGCATTAAGGAGCGACACAAAATAACCTTGTATTGAAAATTACCAATTCAAAGGTTTGAAATTAACATGTTCATTATTATTCATTACGTTAACCAATGGCGTCTCCCAGAAATATTTAGGGAGGAAATAAATAAATTAAAATTAAAAAAAATTAAAATATTTTAGATAAATTTTGAAACATACAATAATGTTTATACCTACATTTCCCAATTTTTTTGTGGCATTCCATTTTTTTAAGGAAGTTTTTTGTCGCAAGTCAATTAACTCATCGAATAGTGAAATTTTGGATAGCTATCGCCGTGTATAAGGAGGATATAACAGATTTGGACGGTCTCGTGGCGCACCACGTGATGAAACAGACACGAAAAAGGGGGCGAAGTGAAGATACATTCGATTCATTCATGTGCGATGTTCTGACCAGGATGGGGTGCCAAGGATGAAGTAACTACGCGTACAACAGTCATCGCTTGAGACGCACACACATACATTTACACCGGTCTCGGTGATTGTAGTCGTAGTAGTAGTAGTATGTGCGACCTTGGACGCCCAATTGCATAGACACACTGCAACTTGGAATGGAATCCCTCATGTAACAGACCCAGATATGCGATATACCGTCGAGCGAGCCTAGACCGATCGGAGACGTGTACGTGGATTATTGTAAAGTTGCGTCAACTCGATCAACCAGTAACAAATTTTTACAAGTTATCAGCCGGCGAACTATCTGATAACACTTGTCGAGAGAAAGGTCGGATCATTCACAAGGCAATTGGCCAACGAGGATGCGTATAAAAACGATCTGCGTATTATTTTTATTATTAAATAATGTTTTCACGGTACATCCTGTATATTATTTTTAGTAATTTCATGAGTATTGGTATATTTACACTATTGGTATATTTACGGATTTTAAATGAAAAATCTCTTCTTAATTGTAAATGATTAATTATCGATAATCCAACAAATTTTAGAGAAATAACTTGAAAATATCATTGTAGTTTTCCTCACTGTTTTGAGGTATGCTGAAAACTTGTCCATACAAAATGTTTTTCTCACACAGGATTTTGCGAATGAAAGAAAAACTATTTAAACATATTTTTCCATAGGAAATTTTCGAAAAAAAAAATTAAATTTTTGAGATTATTTCTTTCGTTTCAATTTTGACCAATCGCTATCAAGAATTGGTATGTCAAATATAAATTTTAAGTGGAAAAATTACTCAACAACTGTCAATTTAGCTGTCAGCAGGTTTTCCGGAAAAAAATCGAAAAAATTTCTTTCAAGTTTGTAAGACAAGTTATATTGTTCTTATTATTTTAATAAAAAAAAATGTATTAACATAAAATATTTAATTATTTTACCAAATATCCCTCGTGCATCTAATTTTTCGCGAAAGTGGAAAAATCCTCGTCTTCGACTCGGATTTTTAAAACCACTCTCGCTCATGCTATTTTTTAAAACAAACTACTAAAAAACTCGTTTTTCCGAATTTTTCCGGAAAAATTAAATGCACTAGGGACATTACCCCCGAATAAAATCGTTTGTCTATGATACAGGGTGATAAAAAAATATTGTACTAACCTTAAATAAGTCTGCTTGATGGCAACGCTTCCATTGACACAGGAAAAAGGAAGCTTCAAAATGGGCAGAATTTCGGACCAGGTATTTTTGGAGTTGACCTAAGAATTAAAAAAAAATCAGTTTCTCGATCTACAAAAAAATATATAGTTAAAGTCGTATGTATGTAAGAATCACTTTACAAAATAGATTATAGTTTAAAAAAACTGGGCTCCTGTTTACTAGGCAGGCGCTTTATAATTAACTAAGCCACGGCGCCAGTTAGTGCATTTGCTCTAGTAAAACGATTCAAGCAAAAATGATATATATCTAATTAATTTTTTTATACAATAAGTTCAAGATTTAAAACATCCTATATTTTATAGCATTCGAATTAATCTATTCGATTAAAGTGGGTCAAAATCGAGTTCAAAGGAGTCGGTTACAAATAAACAAACATACATACAAATGAAGCGAGTTTAAAAAACAAAAATTAAAATCTGAATAGTTCGTTTGTTGTCTCCTTCATCTTGTAGAACCTCAAAGTCACATAGCGGACGCAAAAACAAAGCGATTTGATTAATTCTATGAAAAAAGAGCAAATGTAACATGCCAAATTACAAACGAAAACCGGTAGAGAAGGCGGTAATCGAGAAAATACCAATATATTAACATTGCCACGGGCAAACCTCTATTGATAACAGACGTAGACGGGAATTGTGCGCGACGTTGTCAGATGTAAGTTTTATTTTCTTGAAAATCTCGCGAAATACTTTCAACCAGAAAGGAAGGTTTTTATCAGTCTTCTTTATAACCCCGACTTGGCACCTAGTGTATTTAACTTTTTATAAAAAAAAATGGATAAAATGATGATCAATTACTTTCCGAACTACCGATATACAGTCGAAAATAATAAAAATGTGTCGAACATGGTGTAGCCCTGTTTATAAGCTTGCAAGAACAAGGTTGTTCCATGATATTCTTTAATCTAGGAGGGGTGTATCAACAGTTTTTAACGGGAGTGAATAAAAACTGCCTTCTTAACCCTCCAAATTGTATATATAACTATAATTCACACAAACAAAATATAACACATCAATTGGTCCTTCGAGCCGGATAAATGTCAATAAATACATTCATTTTACGTATATTAATAAATTGATATTTGTTTACGAGCCGACAACATCGGAAACGCTGTGCTACCAAAGGCATCACCGATCGTCAGAATGGAGCACGCGCCGTGGTAACGACACCTTCGCTTCGCTCTTTTTGCAATGATTCGGATAATAATCAAGAAAAGAAACGAGACGTTACGATTTTGTTTTTTAATACGGGTGAACCCGAAACGCCTTTTTCGCTCAACGGCAACGAGGTTGAACAGCGTTGCCAAATGTATAGAAATTTCCGAAAAAATAGTTGTATTCGAATAAAATCGTATTTTTACTATATTAAAATTAATAGTTTTATAGGATGTACACTGCATCATTAACAGGAGGAGACATAATCCTAACCATTCGCTGACTCTAAATTAATCTACTTTCCAAGTACGTTCCTATGAATGCGAATATCTTCATTCATTAGTAAAACATCAAATATCGAAGCCATTTCTATTATTCACTTGAATATAAATCGATTCGGTTATATTCCCCAATCAAAAATGTTTGAATTCTTAGTCAAGAACAGGTTTGAAATTTTTATTGAAGTTAGTGGATCTAATTTTGAACAAAGAGGTAGGTCTGGAAATATTTTACGATTCTAGATGTAAAACTTTCCCCTGAATCGATTGGTGGTCACTAGAACGTTCTATCTCTCCAATTAATCGTGTTATGAGTTTTTTTGGTTTTAGAAAGTGGATTTTCGAAAATTTCATGGACCTATTTGAAGGCGAAATAAAAACGTATTTTGCCAGTCGACAAAAAAATCCTTATTACGAATTTTTAGCATTTTTCATGTCTGAAATAAAAAATATACCAGGACAATTCAATAACTACAAACAATAAAAATCCCACAAATTTTCCTAACACGAAAAAAATCCCCAATAAAACAACTTTTTTAACCTCCTATTAGCGACAAGGGACCAATACTCGACTGATTCACTACAAATTAAACTGTATCAACATTTTGTTTTGATACACTTCCCCCATAACCCCCTCCTGTCACGCCTGGGGCGCCCTTCTCTCTCATCGTATGCGCATTTTAATTCCAGACTTGATAAATCGCAATAAATAAAATGAAAGCCACACCTCGTTTTTCAATCGATCTCTATAACATAATTTCTGTTCTATTTTTATTCATCATCATCTATTCGAAATGTTATTATTCTCACAAGTTTACGATAAGCTTCGGGAAATGAGTTACGGGGTACTAAAGTTGAAGTTATTTTATAATTATTCAATACTATGGTGGAGTTTTGTTCAACAACGTATTATTTTTATAGAAAATCTCCATGTTAGAAACGATTTTTATTGTTAAATAACCATCTACAGAGTTTTGTTTGAAAGGAGACGGCCGAACAAGTTTATAGAGTTTGTCAGGTTATTGAACTTTCAGCAATGTTGTACCGACTACTTGGAGAAGAGAGAAGAACCTGCTGCCAACGAAAATCCGACCTGTACCGTCTCTATGATCGTAAGCTTTCGTTATACGGTCGACAATGCGCGATTTCGTATAAAAGTGTTCCACAAATGATCAATGTGATTATGCGGGAGTATCGTATCGAAAATGTTTATTTCTTAATAAATGAATCGAGAAAAAAAGAAAATTTCATATTTAACACGTTGACTGACGCATTTTTATTTGGGCAGTTTAAAAAATCGTAACTCGACATTGAACAATTGGGTTTATCTATTCATATTAAGGCTGAAGTTGTATTAAAAATTGATGAAATTCCGGACGTAGGCTCATAGTCGGTCAAAATTGTTATTTGATAACAGATGCACTGGATTTTTTTTGTCAGATTTCCTCTATATCGCTAATTGGGGACACTCACTTAAAGTGTCATCGCTTTTCAATAAGAAATTATAAATCACAGGCAAAACTTGATTTATACTTACAGTTATCAGTAGTAATAACCCAAGGTCATTAATAATTGTTCGAAAAAATGTTATTACAGATTTCGAAAGTCTGTTGCCTACAAGCAACAAGCTTGAGAAAGTTGTCATAAAAATTTTTTGAGCATTTATCAATGGCCGAGGGTTATTCGGATAGAAAATGTTTTGCTAATTATAGAAAAAAATTGTGACATTTCGAAATATTAAATATTTGAAACTTCAAAATCGAAATAAATCAATATGTGTCCATAGCAACGTGAAAATAGCCCATGGTCTGTTATCAGTGTAATGTTGACATGATTGGGTGAAATTGTTCATATATGATAAAAAAATCCGTCATGCCTTTTAGGCAAAAATGGAAAAGTTTAATTTTAAAAATTTACATTCTCATTAATCTAAGAATTAAAATTTTAATCTTGTTCAACATATACAGTAAGCAAAAAAAAAACATCAACTACTCATTTGAATACGTTTCAAACTAATAATGTATCACCTGTCACTGTCAATCTTGTCATATTCTGTCGATACGGATTTGTTATAGGTATAGTAGCATTTTTTTAGGGTTCCGTACCCAAAGAATAAAAAACGGACCCTATTACTAAGACTCCGCTGTCCATCCGTCTGTCACCAGGCTCTATCTCATGAACCGTGATGGTTAGACAGTTTAAATAATCAAAGATTATGTATTTCTGTTGCCGCTATAACAACAAGTACTAAAAACAGAATAAAACGATTATTTAAGGGGGCTCACATACAGCAAACGTAATTTTTTTTATAAAGGCAACAGATAGACGCTTGAAATATTCACAGAATATTTTGTTATATATTTACTTTAAAAATAAATAATTAAATCAAAATAAAACAAACATTTAAGGGGGGCTCCCATACAAAAAACGTGATTTGTACCTAGTTATACTTTATAATAAAACTGGAATTGCAATTTATTGCTTTTTGTCTTCAAATAAAAGAATAACTTTATGTATTGATGCAGAGTTTATTTAGTCAGTGTGAAATTAAAAAAAAAATCATAGGTCAGCTTATTGGCCACCAAAAACAAGGATAAACGGTCCTTGATACAACGCTATTGCTTCTGAATATGGCAACTACCTTGTGCGCTGTCAAAAATCCAATCCGGATTCCGTTTAGAATCTTATTTCCGCACCTCCGCAAAGAAATTGGGATCGAAACGCACACAATACAGAAAATAAAATAACTATAGACCTGACCCTGTGTACTACACTTAACGTAACGATGACTCTGTTCTGGCCTCTGACTCCTGATGGTTGGAACAGGTGGTATCAGACCGATTGTTGTGTTGTGGTGGGGGAATGAGAAACAGTATAGTGTCAAATTGATTAACAATAATAACAATAACAAAGCCGAGGGCGATGTGTTTTTAAGCGGAGAGTCTAGTGGATATTAAAAACCTCAATTAATAAAAAATTTTTACAATAATTAACTTTATACTTTGTAAAAAAGTAGTTTCTTAAAGCACTTTACATAATTAATAATAAAAGTGGAACATCTTTTGGGAAAATTTCAATTTTTTAATAAAATCAGTTCAATAATATAACAATAATGACTCTATTTGAAAATATTAATAGAAAATTGGCTCACTTAAACTAACTTCAAAGGAAAATCTTAAAAAAACTGATAAAACTTACTTTTTATGTAATACAAAGCTTAAATACAAACTACCAATGTGTAAAAATAACATTTTCACATTGTTTTCCTATCAATAAACCTAAAACTGTTCTATTGTTATAAATTTGTATAAAAGTATAAACTCATTGTACTTGCATGGTCACAAATACATTGTATAAGTGACAAGTGTGTGGCAAATTATGATCTAACTAATAAAACTTTCCAATAATATCACATATTCATTAGATATAAATATGATCGATTCTACATAAAAATCAATTAAGTACCGTAAGGAAATTTACTGTCATTAACTGTACTGTAGTATTGAATATTTTTTTTTATCGTTACATTTTTAGAATCACTGTATACATCCACACAGGTAAACATAGAAAGTACCCGAGGTGAGAGTCCTAGCGGCATGAGAAACACACAGACTATTGTTAATATTATCTACTCTATATAACTGTTTAAAAAGTCTTACTGCAACACCGCACGTGAGACTTGATATGCAGTGAAAAATTGAGTCGCGTGAACCCGATCCTCCATTTCATGTTTTTGTTTTAGACAGATTCACTACAAGTTGCAGGTTATACTCTGTGTAGGTATTTTTACCTAGATTTTTTATCTGAATAAAATTATGTATTTTATATAATTAAATACAACGTTCTTTGTTTATATTACGAAAGGTATATGTATATATATATATACCTACCCAAAATCATTAAAATTATCAAGGCCACTGCCTCGTTATTTGTAAGTAGGTCTTAAATCGCTAAGGAAGTATAATTACACTTCGTTTTAAATAGAAATACAGTAAAATATATTATCGTACTTACCCTGAGCCATCCTCCTTGGGCAGTAACAAGGGTATAAAGGAGATACAAGTCGACCTCCTTGCCACCTAGAGTAGGGGCCCGCTTGAATGGCGTCCTGTAATGACGCAAAAATATCGTTATTGACTATTTATTGAATAGAAATGTAATAAGTTAGAACTTACCCTCGAATTTCATGAAAATGTTGCAAGTCCCGAAGGAAGACATCGCGTTCCTTCGCGTACGTGGCCTGATCCTTGCCTAGAAAGTTAGCCATTATCACCCAAATTCCTTGTTTACTACACCGCACGTGTCATATCGCTGAAACCGGCACCGGACGCGACCCCAAGATGTTAGAACAACGGTCCCGACGTCCGTTTGCTCACCTCCCGCAATTGGGGATGCTGGAAGCTGGCAGTCGTTGGCCAGGCAGTAGACGACTCCCTGCGCTAGCTAGCACGACATTGCACTCTGACCGTAAAAATGCGCAGAAACATTACTTTCGCGGCCACTACGCGATCCACTGTAACTACCGTTTAAAAGATGCAAAGTTTATAGATAAAATTCACTGTCTTGCATATTTTCACAACAATATTTTTAGCGATTTGCTGCCAGCACACTCGAGACTCTTAACCCATGATGCTTGTCAAGAATTACAACATGGCTGCCGGTTCCCTGTTATTATCTAGGCGCGAATAAACTGTACTAACACGGCAAATATAAGTCCTTCCACCTCTGAACTATACTTATATGATGAATAATTTCTTAACTAATTTTGTTTTAATGTTTCTAACCATTTGAACCACTACATATTAAAAAAAAACCTTCAAAACTCCGTACGAATTATTTTTGACAGCACAAAATATTAGTTCAAAATGACAAACTAATTGCTTCCAGTGGCGACATCTACAGCGCTTCATGGAAAACTATTAGACGGTAAAAAATTGAAGCTACTTTATACAAACTGCGGATGCGCTTTGCAAATTAGCAGATTTCTGTAGCAAAACTAAAATTATTATTATATTTTATGCATTTGAACAATGGTTTTTGATCAAATAATAAATTAAATGAATGTGTAATATCATAGAAATAATTGTTCAATTTTTATGGAAGGAAGTTCTATTTTTTCTTAATAAATAAATATTAAATATAGATCTTTGTTAATGAGACATCTACATGTATCTTAGGAAAGTATTTTAAAAAGAAGAGCTCTGGTGCTGCCAGTGACAAATATAAAAAAAGAAGGATTACTACATAGTAGGAACTACTTTTTATACTGTTTATTGCACAATGAACAATTTCATTAAAACTTTGTCAGACCCGTACTCACTTGTTTAGCAGTAAACCAGTTTGAATAATAATATATTAATGAGATATTATGGAAAACGTAACTTTGAAAACTACTTATATTTACATACTTAATTATAGTGGATAACAGCTGTAAGGTATTTTCTATTTTTAAATCAAAATCGATCTCGGGTGTAATATATTTAGAAACTAAAACATATTATTGAGTACGAATCTAATAGGTACTTACTGCTCAAACTCAAAATAAACGTCTGTCTCAATTTTCTTCTTTTTTTATTCTCTTGATTGACAGCTCCATGTGTTTTACTACTATTTGTATTAAATCACCAGTGAACTTTTATTTTTCTGATGGTTTATAAACGAAAAAAATACCATTACGGTGACACCCATTTGAAGAAAAAGTGGAGAACAAAACGACGAACGAAAGATTTAGATGAGGTATAAGTGAAATATAATTTTACACATTTTTAGAGGTTACTTACTCTCTGCTGTTTTTAGATTGATGAAGACTTGAAACCAGATAATTCCGAAAAATTATTGAATCAAGATATTGACTTCGACAAACCAGGTACCGCTCAACATTATTGTCTTCATTGTGCTAGATATTTCATATCAGACAACGCTTTAAAAGATCATTTTAAAACCAAAGTGCATAAGAGAAGGTTAAAAGCATTAGAATTAGAACCGTATACTGTTGAGGATTCTGAAAGAGCTGCTGGTTTTGGTAATTGGAAAACTCCTAGCAAAAGGAAAATTGAAACACAACCTTTGAAAGCTGATAAAGAAGATTCAGAGGAGTCCTCAAGTAAAAAAATGAAAATTGATGATGATTCACTGTAAACATATTTTTTATTATAAAAGTATTAGTAGGTTTTATTCTTCTGCTTTGTATATAACAGGAGATAAAGCCCAAAAGACTTATGTAGTTTTAAATCCGGTAATAGATTTTGAAAAGCATTTAACAAAGCAAGACGAGTTGGTAAAAAATATCACAGCTAGGGGATTACCAATAAACATTGAAAGTGTTACAAAAAAATGGGCATTTTTTGAAGAACTTCTTAAACGTAAACATACTTTGGAGCTGACCAAACAAGATATTGCACAAAATATATCCAGATTATTAAAAGGGTCAGATGTGGATCAAGAAGAAGTTGATAAGTTCAAATTACATTCCAAAGTAGTGAAAGATGATCTTAAAAACCTTAAAGATTCATTTTATGATATTGAAGAAACAACAATGTTACAAATACTTGGTTTACCAAACGTTTTACATAATAAAACTCCACTATATGATAAAAATATCGTTTTAACACATTTGGAAACTCCTAAAGGTAAAACTCCGACTAACGTTGATATAGGAATATGTAATGGTTATGTTAAATATGTGGATCCTTTCACTTGTTATTTAAAATCTGATGCAGCCCTTCTGGAACTCAGTACACTTGAATATTTTAGAAAAATGCTGTTGAAAAATAGTTATCTACAATTTTCCAATCCAAATTTCTGCAGGACAATTATTGCTGAAGGATGCGAGGAAATTTGTTGTGGAAGTGAAAAAGTTTTAACTCTTGAAGAAAAAGATCATGATGAAAATAACTTGAACAAGCTTCATTTATGTGGATCTGGAACTTTGAAATCGTTTATGGCATACTTTGCTAGACATGTCATTAACCAAGTAGCATTACCTTTAAAATATTTCTCTCTTGGAAGAGTTTATCAGCCAGTAAAGAAAGATGATGTTCCTAGTCTTTTTAATTTAACTCAGCAGACCGCTGTTAATATTTTCTGGGCAGACTTGGAAGAAAAACGTGAAGACATACAAAGTGTGGTTGATTTAATTTCGGATATTTACAGTGCGCTAGGTTTCCATTATCGTATTGTGATTTTACCAGCAAGCGAAATAGAAAAAGCTGAAAGTTTAAGAATGTCAATTCAGATGTTCTCGAATTTTCAGCAAGAGTATGTTGAAGTTGGAAATGTATCTTTTTATGATACTTACGTAAGTAAACGACTGCTATTTACTTATAGTTCTAATAAAGAGAAAAAGTATCCGAAAATAATTTCAGGTCAAATATTAAATTTCCACAAGTTTATAGGATGCGCTTTCGAGAATTTTCATAGTAAAAACGAACCTTTGTTAAATGTATGTTTAAGAGAAAAAGTTATCGAATTAAATAATAAATAAACCAGTTTTTATTTATTTTATTACCAAAAAAATACGTTCTTCACATTTTAGTAACCGGTTTTAAACCGAGAATTTCAAAACACTTCTCCAACATAATAGCAGTAACTTCAGCCAGCAAAATCCTACCAACATTAACCCTAACAATATCCCCCGAAGAATCTTTCTCGATGCAATAACAGCAATCATAAAATTCAGTAAAAGTAGTTGAAACTTCGTACACATATTCGCACAAACTGTGCAAAAACAAATCCTTGGTAATTTTAAGAAGAACATCTGGAAAACGAAGTAGAACTTTAGCTAACTTCCACTCTTTTTCATGATCCAATGAAATGGCGTGTGTTTTACTCAATTCTTTTATCTTTTCTGATGTAAAATTGGCCGTACGAGCTATTGATCTTATACGGGTTAAAGCATAAAGCAGGTATACTGCTGTGTTTCCTTTATCTTCCAACATTTTATCAAAAGAAAATATATATTCGTGGTTTCTGTTATGGGAGAGATCAGCATATTTAATACATCCGTAAGCTACAGATTCTTGGGCTTTCTTAAGTTCTTCAGGTGTTAAAACCTAAAATAAACATTATAATATCAAACGAATTACGTGAATACTGTAAAATGCATTACCTTATCCCTCTCTTTTTCTTTCAACTTCTCCAAAGCCCTTTTTAATCCTTCGTCCAACAAGTCTAACAACCTCACTGTCTCACCTGATCTGGTCTTAAATTTCTTCTTGTCTTCGCCTAGTACAACACCAAAACCGACATGATCTACCCGATGGTTGGTGGGATTTAAAATACCTGCCTTTTTGGCGCAACTGAACAATACAGCAAAGTGAGTGGCTTGACCTGCGTCTGTAACGTAAATCACCCAATCTACTTTTTCTTCACCGAGTCGATGATTTATCGCTGCTAGATCGGATGTGTCGTAAGTGAAGCCACCGTCGCTTTTTACTACAGTTAATGGGATGGTTTGGTCGCCCCACATAACTTTACGACCTTCATCCAATTCTAACAAATTTTTCCCATCTAGTTCTTTTACGATTTGTTCCATACGATTCTGGTAAAAAGATTCACCTCTTTCTACAAGTTTTATGTCTAATCGGTCGTATATTTTCTGAAATTCTGAAATTTGCTTATATAAAATTACGTTTTTAATATATACTTAAATATACCTTTTCTAGAGACATCACAAATTAATTCCCAAGCTTTCTTGTGTCGAGGCTCAAATGACTGCAGTTTCACTACACTGGCATAGGCTCTCTTCTTAAATTCTTCATCTTCATCAAATCGCTGCTTAGATTCTTTGTAAAATGCTTGCAAGTCACTGATAGGAGGAGATTTAACGTAGTAATCAGGATATTTGTCTTCCAAGTGAGCAATAAGCATACCAAATTGCGTACCCCAATCACCAACATGATTTATTCTCAATACATCGTATCCTAGAAACTCTAATAATCGACATATACTGTCTCCGATAATAGTAGATCTTAAATGTCCGACATGCATCTCCTTCGCAATGTTAGGAGAGGAGAAATCAACTAGAACCTTAAGCTTTTTGGGCACTTCTGGTGCTTTAATGCCATGTTCAAATATGCAAGATAGATTTTTCAAAGCAAAGTTTTTGTTCAAGAAAATATTAATGAAACCAGGTCCAGCTACTTCTAATTTTTCAATGGCCTCATGAGATGGTACGTTTTCTACAATTTTTTGACCAAGTTCTCTTGGTGCTACTTTTTTTCCTAATTGTTTATAAATATTTGCCAAAGGCATAGCAGAATTGCATTGATAATCTCCAAACTTTGGATTTGTTCCTGATAATGCGATAACTATTGGAGGATCAGTTATATCTGGAAATGCAGCAATAATTGCAGTTGAGAATAAATTAGTAAGTATATCATTAATGCTTTGCAATCTAGTCTCATCCATTGGTAACTTGGGAGGTTTTTTCGTCGACTGAGCACTTACAGCCTAAAGAAATAAAATTTTAAACATTGTAACTGATGGGAATAATTACATCATACTTACTCTATTTAAAATCGCAAGACGATGTTTCAATTTTATATTTTCTGTAATAAGATTATTTAAATTGCTATCGCTAGTGGTAGGTTGCAGAGCAGTACCATCTATATTACTTTTTAACTCCTCGATACCTGCTGTTAGGACTTTGATTTGTTCCAGCTGTAATAAATAATAGCGAATAAATATTGACACTTACACATTATTTTTGAAGACTTACAGCTTTGTCAGCTTCCAAATTGTATTTTGCGATGTCTTGGTCCATAATAATGTGGATTTTATGAGAAAAGTAAATAACATACGGCTAACCTTAAAAAAATGTTTCTCTCTTCTACTTTTTTTGTATCAATATTTTCATGAGGAATGAAGGAAAAAGAAGAAGAAATGGAGACATAACCTATTACTTTTTGATTTTTATATTTTCGTCAAAATAAGTAGTAACTACATAAAGCTAGAAACCTACATTTATGATAAAACTAAAATGTGCTAAGTAATAAGATATTTAAAAAACATGTTAACAAGTTCCAGAATTTTATTTAAGTACAAAGTGAGCAAGGATGTGCTTCAAAGTGCTTTTATTTCACAAGCCATACCCAAATTAAAGAAAAATGGTCGAGATTCACAATTGCTTATTAGCTGTAAACAATCAAAACTGAATCACTATGCTGGGGTTTATTATGGTAAATTAGAAGAAGTCCCTTTAGCTTCAAGAGGATGGACACATGCCAAATCAAAAGGAGATATTTTTACCGTCAATAAACTAGAAGACATAAAAAGCCCAACATATTCATTCAAAGAAGTAGGTATCCACTCAAGTTTAATCCCAGTTTTGAAAAATCAATGTATAAAGGAATTAACTGAATTTCAATATAGAGCTATTCATGAAATTCAATTAGGTATTATTATTACAACACAGGAACTAATAATTGTATTAATTTTTATGATTGTTTAAGGAACCCATGTAATGCTCGCTGCTGAAACTGGGTGTGGAAAAACTCTTGCTTACCTCTTACCCATTATACAGGACTTAATTGATCAAAAATTTGAAAATGCAAACACTCCAAAAGCAGTTGTTATCGTACCCAATAGAGAATTAGCCTACCAAGTTGGCGAAGTAGCTGGATTACTAGGAGAAGCTGTAGGATTGTCAACAAAAACTATTGTCGGTGGAAAAACCAAGTCTTTAATGATGAATCCTGTTTTTGAGAATGTTGATATTTTAGTAGCCACCCCAGGAGCATTAGGAAAACTTTCTACAGTTGGAATATATAAATTAAATGAAGTAAGTTATTTAATTTTGTAGATTGTATAGTTATGAAGTAAATTAATAATTTCTGCAGGTGAAATATACAGTATTAGATGAAGCTGATACTCTAATAGACGATAGTTTTATAGATCGAATAGATGGTTTAATAAAACGAATGCCGCAATCGCAACTTTTATTAGTTTCAGCAACAATTCCAAGAAAATTCCCTCCTGTACTTGCACCCATCGAAATGTCAATAAAACATATAATATCACCAAAAATCCACAAACCTCTTTTGAATATTACTCAAAAATTTCTGAGGTTAACAAAATCATCCAAACCTGGTCATTTGTTACAATTAACTAAAGAAAACAAACAACCCATGTTAATTTTTTCAAATAAAAACGAAACATGCAACTGGGTGGCTTTATTCCTAAGAGAAAACGGTGTAAACTGTGCAAACATTAACGGTGATATGAACCACTCCATTAGAATCGATCAATGGAACCAATTTGCTAGAGGGGATGTACAAATATTATCAGCTACAGATGTAGGAAGTAGAGGATTAAACACAATTCAAGTCAAACATGTTTTAAATTATGATTTTCCATTGTATGCTGCTGATTATTTGCATAGAATTGGAAGAGTTGGGAGATTGGGTAGTGCAGAATCTTGCAAAGTTACTAACTTCGTTGCTGGGTTTCCAGAGGTTAAAATGGCGCAACAAATAGAGGTGAGTTTGTTGTGTATTTTAATTAGTACGTTTTATATTTTGATTTACTTTCAGCTTGCAATAAGACGGAATCAACCATTGGAAAATGTTGATGGTAATATTACAAATATAGTTCAAAGAAAAATTGCAAGAAATCAGAGGGATGCAGCTTGAAAATGTGTGTTGTTTAATAAAAACCTTCGTTTTACTCTACTATTTAATATATTTACAAATTAAAATGTAGCTAAATACATTTGTTGTCTCTTACATACTTTTTTATAAATAGGGAGTTGACTAAAATACATAATTTTGAAAAAAATCTAACTAGTGTCTTTTTAATCAAAATAATAAATATACGAGGACCAAACGGAAAATATCAAATAAATTGATTTTTATACATTTATAGAATTTGTATATTAAGTATTGAAAGATACATAGGGCTTGTCACCATTGATACAACAAAATTTGATTGTGGCTAACATAATCTACCTATCCATATATGTGTATGGGGTCTGGTGAACTATAATTTTCCAAAAAAATCAATAGTACTCACCTATTTTCAAGATCATCCGTCCAAATATTTGCGGTAAATTCAAAAATTTTTTTTTCAACATCACTTTTTGGCCCGATATTTTAAACAAAAAACAGTTTCAATGTGTCGCACTGTATGGGAAACTATTCCAAAAAGATATTTTCTTTCAAATTCAATTATTTTCCTTACAACATAGTTCACCAGAACCCTCCGGTAAATTATGCGACTTCTCTTCTAGATTGTTAGGATATTTCAAATTTATTATATAACCAAAGTTTTTACGTCTTTATGAAAACAGTTCTAAATCTTCACTACCTTTTAATGTATGTATAATCATAAAGTTGCTATTGCAATTATCAAAAACGTGTATCATCGGGCATACGTTCAAAATATGCAACATTATCCTCTTCCACTCGATAATCGTGAATCCATCTACTTCCTTTTCGTAAGCTACCGTCAATTCCATCTTTCCAAACACCGGCAGGCAAATATATCTAAAAATTTTTGTAACAATTAAATTTAAAAAAAAAAGTGGCAAACTTTAGGGAGATTTTCTTCTTCTTTTAATTTATTATGGCCTCCTATCCTATAAGACAACCAGTTTTCATTGAGTATTCTTCTTATTCAGTGCGTCTGGGGTATAGGTACTAGTTTCTGAGTCACGCTTTTGTGGTAACATTAGCATGTGCGTAGATAAAAGGGGGATAAAGGTGGTAAAAATAACTCACTTCTCTTTCTCTAGCTCCGCTATATAATATAGGAGCCACAATTATTTCATCGCCTATAGAAAACTCATCAGCTGCTAGATGGCAGTAAGGATCATCCGAATCCAGCATCCATAACGGTCTTATGATCGGCAAACCAAGATTTAAAGAGACTCTGGCAAATTTTTTTAACCTAGGAGTTATCTAAAAAATATGTTTTAGTGTGTTTAACATCAAAGGGAAGTTCAAAAAAACTCACATAATCATGTCTCTTCTTAGCCAGCTCCTTCGCTAACAAAGAAATATTTTTCTGCGAATAACTGCTGGGTAAATGTCTGTATCTAACAACGGGTAAAAAGGTAGCGAGCTGCAACCACCTTAAATACAACTCGGGATCTTCAATAGTTATATGTACTGTACCGTTTTCGACTAGAACCGTTTCAGTTCTATCGTAATCACCTCCCACTGCTCCTGGTATTAAAAACGGGGATCCTAGAATACCGTAAGTGAGAATTGTAGGTATAACATTCCTAAGACCTTCCCAGGAGAATTCAAATTCTGGTAATACTACGAAACTTGGAGCTTTTGGACGTTCTATGGCACTACTTACGCCGAACAAAGTAACTTGTTCTTGTAAACTGTGTGTTAAAATCGTTTTGTATTCATCAGGATTCAGTAGAGCCTTTTCGCATTGGTAGTAAAAGGGCATGTTATAAGCTATGCCCATATCTAAGTAGAAAGAATCGATTTTGTAGGTTTTTACAACGTAATCCAGTTTGTCTAGTAACCAAGTAACCGCCTGGGGGTTTGTTATATCCAAAACTCCAGCGCTTTGCACGCTTTTATACCTGGTAAGTGCTGGGATTCTTTTATCGCTAAATCTTTCGGATATTAGTAATTTCTTTTTGACAGCTTCTGCGAAGTTCAAACTTTCCGTCGAAATAAACGGTTGTATGGTGAAAGCTACTCGAAATCCGCGTCGTCTTAGTTTTTCTTTTAATGTATCGAAATCTGGAAATCTTTGTTTATCTAATTCGAAATCTCCGATTTGATGTTGCCAGAATTCGTTGAATAGTATGTGACCTTGTTTTAAAGTTCCTACTGAATTAGCGATTTTCGTAGTTATGTCGTCAGTAAGAACTGAAAAAATATAAAAAAATTATTAAAAATGGGAATTTTATAGACATTTTTCTTTGAACTTAACCACGCAAACCGGGTTAACAATACCATGACGTGTGGTGAACTTTTATGACGTAGCGGTTTGTGGAAACTCTGAAATAAACAAACACCTAACCTCCAATAAGGTAACCACTTTGTCAAACTATCTCAGTAAGCTGGTATGTGTGGTTGGTTAACTGTTACGCCATGGTCGAGGAATATTGACTGGTTAACATATAGTGAACCCGGTTTGTGTTGACAAGTTCAAAGAAAAATGGCTTATGTTAGCATTGCCAATTACGTCCTCTTGTGGTAAAATTAGCTGTTTCTATTGGCCGATAGGTTGTTCAACTTCAAATTTTAACCCCACATTTTTTTAGGTAATATGAAAAAGTGTCAAGTGGGTTATTTAATAAAAATATTTTATCTTTTCTCTAATAATTATCGGAAAAAAATCGTCACTAGTTTAAATGTGAAGTTGTCGATAATCTTCGTATGTTGTTCTATGTTTCTATTCGTTTGCTTCATCAATCAGTACGTTTTGTCACTGTAAGCTTGGTAAATATTGAAATGAGGATGGTATTTTCAATGGAGCAGAAAGCGTGTTGTCAAAATTTTTGTTTTGTTTCTATTACACATAACCTATTCTTGAGTTATCTGTGGTTTCTTCTTCTGTCTCATTTTTTTTGAAATTATCTGTGGTATAACTAGCTTTAGCCAAATAAAAAGAAGAATATTAGATGAGCTTTATTTGACGTTTACTAGATTCTCATACTTTTAACTGTTTGGCAAGGCAACATAGTCCAGATATGACTTCAAATTAGAACATTGCATTGTATAAATGTAAATTGTTTTACCTTCTGTTAAAATTTCTTTTATCTCTGGCATTTCCCAAACGGGTTCTGTCAAAAAATAATCTATAATATTGCTGTCTTCTTTTTTTAAACCATCCCACAAGGTATGTTCGCTGAGAAATATGTGTAATTGTGACATGTTCGAGCTTGTACACATACTATAATTCAATTGAGCTGTATCGGTGAATTTATTAACGAAAGCAAAACTGTCGTATTCTGCTCTTAGACAAAATTCTTTCTTGGGATAGTCTTTAATTGATATATACAAGGGTGTTTCGTTGTCTATGATAATTGCTAAACCTACAATAATAAAACAATTTTAATCAACAGAATTGTAATTTTGTATAAATTACCTTTTGAATTTATAAAATATCTTTTCAAAACATTTCCCCATTCGTGTGTTTCTACATTTCCGGTAATAAAGGGTTGGTAAAAATGGCTTCCTTTTTCTAAAGGCCAAGCGCTTTCAGCTGTTTGCCCACCGCCATACCAGTGAGCGTCAGACATGTCAAAACAATCAGTAGGAGTCAGATCTTGCGATAGTGATATCCACTGTAAGTTATAACACTTAACATCCGATCCCAAATCGTAAAAACTCATGTATAATCTTGCCCTAGGGAAGTTAAGTATTAAAAAAGTGTTAAAATTGGATAAAAATAAATATACCTGTTCATCCATTCTAAACATAAACTCCCATCGTCTCTGGAATCTTCTTGAAGACAGTTTAAAACAAGATCATAGTCTATGGTTGTTCCTAGAGTTAGTTGAACGATGTCTACGCCTTCTTCGTTGAAAATTTTCACAGCTCTGGTGTCTTTGTTGAATTTCATATTTCCGAAATAGACTTTTGCTAATATTTTTTGGTGGTAAAGGAAATAAGCGGTGGTTATGAGTACTACGATGGTGGTGAATAAAAAACCAACAAAAACTTTTGTTTTATATTCCGGAGATTTCTTTCTTCTAAATGCGATTGGAATATTCTATAAAGGTCATTTTAGATTAGACAATTTTTCGTGCAATATTTAGTTCAAGATTCTGCGCAGTGATTTGATCTGATGATAAAATAAACGTACGTCATTGGTTTAGATCCCTCTCAGAATCATAATAATTTTAATACATAACCACAAATTATCCAGATTAATGACATTTTCATAAAACATTTTCATCATGAAACACAAACAATACAATCAAAATGTTAAGAAAATAGAACCTATACTATTTTTTTTTTACAATTTGACAGGGTAGACAATCTTTAATACAATTTTTAATTTTAGACTAAACAATTTGAAGTGTTCCAAAACTTGAACTAAATATTCCACAAGAAATTGTCTAGTCTAAAATGACCTTTTTATACAGGGTGTGTCATAAAAAATAACATTGACTTGCCTGAATTTTTTCTTTAAGTAGACTTGCTATGGAATTGACAGATGTAATGGAATTATTAGGAGAGTTTGGAGTGAGTTCTCCTTCACCCGGTGGTTTCAACATTATAGGACTAAGTACGGATTTTCTTCTAGCTCGTTGTGGATAGCCACTGTAAAAGTATTATCATTTTATTATTTCGAACTTCCGACTGTATCGCGACTTTAAGACTAAAATATTAAATTGTATTAAATTAAATGACAAGAAAGAGATACGTTAAGCGGATATGATCATTATAAGTATTATTCGGACATAGGCGGGGTATTTGAGGATTTTATTGTTAGTAAAATAATATCTTTTTTTAAAAATTCACTTTGGACAAAAAATGGAGTAAAATTGAAATTTTTAATCTTTGTATATCGTTTCTTTGCCGAATTAAACGGTGACTGAAGTTCTTTGACGGATAAATGTGTATTGAAATAATCCTAAATCAGTCGCGTGGCGCTGCAATCGAACACTCAACGGCCCTAACCATATTTTAAGTTGTCGTAGGCACTGTATATCGGAAAACACACTGCAATTGCTTTTATTAAGTTCAATTTGATAATTTCATTCACGGCTAACGTTCTCTCATGTTCTATCGAATCAAATTGAGTCAAATACCTATCATCTCCAAGTATAAGTTTTAGTTTTTGGGGATGTTATTTCGAAGGGGAAGATTTAACAGACAATATTAATAGTGGTAACCATTTTTTTTTAATAAGCGACCTATTTAAAATAAAATTAAACTTACGACATGTATTGGAATTCATCGTCTGCTTCTTCTTCGATAGTGTTAACTTTTTCTGAACTGTTTTCCAAATTATCACCCTAAAAAGTTTAAATATCACCTGTTTAACTATAAAAATCAAATCGAATCCGCCTCGAAGGACCATTAACATTATGCTGAGCGTCCAAATTCCCTTTAATACATCACAAAGAAACTAGATTTTAATGAAAGATACTTTACTTTTTCGTTTTCCATAAAAATTTTTAGGTCGTCCAAATTAGGCATTGATATACTATTCTTTCTTCTTATAGACGCTTTAGGTATTGGCATTAACTCTTCAGTCTCATGTTCTTTAGTTTTTTCCGGTGTTTCATTTGAACCGGCCATATTATAACTTGGTTTATAAAGATTCTCGTTAGATGGTGCTGCTAAAATTATTTTAGGGATTTCTCTTTCTTTTGCAGGTATTTTACCATATTTGTACTTTTTTTTGTCCATTGTTGTCGATCAATTTTAAAACTGAAAAGATGTTATCTAATAGAATTTGTCGAGTTACAAAGTTATAAAAGGATTAAGTTATTATAATCCTTTGATATATAAATAACATTGTGGATTAACGGTTATTAGTTTTGGATTTGTCTTGACAGTAGGTACCGAAATGGTGGCCATTTTTCGTCCTTATTATTAAATAAAATGTCTTTCTTTTTTCATTGGAGCACTTTTATATTAACTAAAACCACTAGAACGTTCCCTAAATTTTGAACTTCCTTACTGATATAACCGTCTTCACTTTGTTATTCAACAACACATTAAACATTTTAAAAAAACCACGAACATTTCTAATTTGCTGTAACCAAAGAAACCACGCATAGTTTAATGATGAACATGAAAAAAACATCGTGACTTCCAACAAGTGCAGAAATTATATAGTTTTCAAGGTGATTGAAATTTCAGCGTATTTAACAAACTAGAATACTAATCAATTACCTAAGTGTTTTATAATTATAATAATGCCGTAACCGTATATACCGGGGTAATGTGTTATGTAACGTAGATTGGTTTGTTTAGAGTACTCAGTTCAATAATATTCACAGTTTTGTTTCTCGATTTTTACATTGTAATCATTTATATGCAAAGTTTTCTCATTAATGGATTGGTAGCAACGTTCTAACTAGTTAATTAAGTAACAGTTAGATGGTAATTTCTAGTAAAATATAAAACGAATAATATTTGAATAATATATCAATATTTTGTTATATCGCTGATCATGCAATGTCATTTTTTAATATAGGAGTTTAGTCTAGGGTCAGTGTGGCCAACAAAAAGTGGTTTTTATGACAATAATGACAGTTAATATCATTTCTGTCATTATGTCACTAGTTATGTCAGATGTCACTGGAAAATGCAATGAGAAGAATTAAGCTAGATACAACTAACTAGAACTAGAAAAGTCTAATTGAAAATAAACATGAACGATTAAACGAATGTTTTGAATGGTAGACCTTAACTGTCATTCTTGTCAGAAAAACCACTTTTTGTTGGCTACACTGACAATTTATGACGCGTACTAAATACGCGTATTCATGTTTACCATACCCTTAGAACAAAAAACAGTTTATGTTGACCATACCATGTTAATCGTTTCTCGCTCTATCTGACCTGTCCCGTGTCATATGTCAGGCCGTTTTTAGCGAACATCACAATTTTAACACTAATAATTATTATAGTTTTATGGAATAATATAATAAAAACGATAGGTAGGTCAAAAATTAGACGTTTTTAATTCCGTAAGTCGCTTTTACGACTTATTCCACAATAGAAATAGAAATAACATTTATATTTGTTATTAATTCATGTTATTTTCTCATTATGGAAAGATTCCACGTTATAAGGGTTAAAAAAATTAATTTGTACGCTATTATTTTTAATTTTTGAGTATATTTTGACAACTTAATGGTGGATTCTGGTTTAATGTGATCTCTAAATAATGATAATGATACCTAATAATTGAAAGAAACTCTGCTAATATAAAGAATTGTGTAAATACAGCAAAAATAAAGCAATTTAAAGATAAGATAGTCTATAAGATAACCTAAAAACAAATTCGTCAATTATGAAATACTAAAAAATCATTAAAACAAATAAACATACCTAAAAAAACTTGTAAATGATCAGTCCATCGAAGTATGTTTACTCAGTCCTTTAAATAGTCCTTCTAGGATTAACTGATTTAAAGAAAATACGGAATAATTGGAGATTATGATAAAATTTTTAACTCAGGTGTATCTATATCGTGACTGCTGTTTTACTAAACAATTATAATGGATATTGTTTATTTGATTTCTTGGTTATTATGTAGAGAGGTATAAAAATACAAGGGGGCGTGAATATTTACAAAAATAGCCGTATATAAAATGATTTAATTTAAGCAGATTCTTCAATCATATTTAATTTATTGTCGTTTTCTTCTTTTTCTACTGTTTCTTTTATTGTTTAATTCTATATTTTAACATTGAGATCACTAGATACATTCCAGGGTACAGATTTAACCCTTCTTTGACATCCTTAAAGTCCTGTGGTCCTTAAATTCATAAAACAATGTCGACAAAAACACGTATTGTTGATGTTTTAAGAATTTGCAAGAAACAGGATGTTGTGAATACAGGGAAAACCAGAAAGTTGTGATAAATTGAACAAAATGATCGTCGTAATATGAAAAATGTAAAGAAAAACTTGATTTGAATTGTATTAAATTGAATATTTCAACTTTTCCTACCTTTATTGATTGGAACACAGGAAAATTTACACCAAATGCTTACTGCAGACTTAAATAAATAGGTAGATAACTAATTTTTCATTTACGTTATTTGTTTATGTAGCACCCACTTATGGTAGGTTCATAACTAACTTTTATTAACAAAAAATGCGATGGTATCTATTGATAAAGTCACATAATATTTAATAATCCCCATTTCGATAGCTTCTGTCAAGTTCTAATAAAAACTTCAATCAACTTTTCATACATATTCGCTAGATCATATATACAGACAGGGTGTACCAATCATACGACAAAGTTTTGTATATATGATTTATTTAAAATATATCAAAAAACGTCAAAATTCATTTCTGTATGTAAAATGTACCCCTGAGTCCATTGGTGAAAACTAGAACGTTCTATCTCTCCAATTAGTCGAGTTATGAGTATTTTTGCTTTTAACAAGTGGATTTTCGAAAATTTCATTACGTTATTTGAAAGCGAAAGAATGATTTTATTTAAAAATAGACTGTCCCAAAATAACCCCGGTACCCAATTTATAGCCAATTTCATGTCGCAAAAAATTTTTTTGTAGGAAATTTTGAAGCAAGGTAGGTATGGAAATATTTCACGATTTAATTTGCTCTCTGTTATCTCCCTTAATGCTTCGAAATATGGTTGAAATTTAAAAAAAATGAATACAGAAGGAAAATCGCTTCGGTGCCGTCGAAAGGGTGTAGAAATGCTCCCCCCAATATTAAAAAAAAAATCATTTCAACCCGAAGGAAACGAGAACCCAGGTTGAAATTTACACAAAAAATGTACATATTGATAAGGATGCGACAAGCAAAAGGAAAATCGCTTGGGTGCCGTCGAAGGGATAGAATTACTACCCTTAATTTTTGAAAAAGTGAATTCAACCCGAAGGAAACGAGAAGCCAAGTTGAAATTTAAACATAAAGCCACTATCTGTAATAAAATATTTCCCCTGTATAAGCTAAGGTAAATATTATCACCTTTAAAGGAAAAACAGAAATTAAACAAAATACAATAGTTCTTCTTAATTTTGTGATACAGGAAAAGTAAAATATCCCCTCGAACACATAAATGAATACTCCAATAAAATATTTCCTTAGGTAAATTATCCCCTGTTAAAGAAAAAGAAGAATAACAGATATTCCTTCGTCTCTTCTTCTTTCCGTGAATCGCAGAAACATATGAAGGTAAAATATCCCTTCTAATACATGTTAATTGTGTCGATACATACACTGCTCGCCAAAACGATACTGAAACTAGAATTCACAATAACTATTTTCTTGTAAATTCTTAGAATATCCTAAAAAATTTTATTTATGAATATTTTTTAGAACTTTTCCACTTTCCCTGTATACTGCAAATATCAAAAAGAATAGAAAAACGTTTTTTAAAATAATCTAAATTTATATTCTTAAATGAGGCGGCCAGTGTATATTGAATTCACATCGATGACAAACACTTGTTTATGATTAATGGCGTGACTAATGAATTAATATCTTGCTTTCAGTAACGAACGAATTTTTAAATCGGACGGTCGTGTCGGGAGTGTATATTCTTAATTTACGGGAATATAAGTGTGTGTTTTCGAATATTCGGGAGTGTAACTTTGTTCGAAATTATTTTCGGTAGTGAAACTGTGTGTGTCTTCGAAAATTTCGATAGTGTACCTAAGTGTGGTTCGAATTTTTGGTCATGATTTCCAAGGATTATAATTTTACGTATATGGTAAGTACATTTTTTTTCAAAAGACATAGGTAAACTATGTAGTTTTCTATATTTTACCCGTATATTATCCTTTCTTACTAGCTTTACAAGTAATATATGAATACAGTGTATTTAAAAAGGTTTTTATAATATTTTGGATCTTTTACAAACAATTTTCAAACATAACTTTTAACCGATTCATAATTTATCAACAAATTGAGAACTTTATTGGATTTTTAAATAGTTTAGAATACTCTTTGATGCAGTAAATTATATACTTTTCAAATATTTTTAGTTATTGTACAGTTACTTATTTTATAAATTCCACTCTGTATTGATTTATATCCCAAATATTTTTTTCCAAAGACGTAAGATATAGCTATGTTGTTCCTATATTTCCCAAAATATTATCCTCTCTTTATTTCTCACTATTACTAGCAGTAAATAAATACACTGTATTTATAATATTATGCATCTTTTATAAATAATTTTCATACATAACTTTTAACCGATTCATAATTTATCAACAAATTGAGAACTTTATTGGATTTTTAAATTGTTTAGAATACTCTTTGATGCAGTAAATTATATACTTTTCAAATATTTTTAGTTATTGTACAGTTACTTATTTTATAAAATCCACTCTGTATTGATTTATATCCCAAATATTTTTTTCCAAAGACGTAAGATATAGCTATGTTGTTCCTATATTTCCCAAAATATTATCCTCTCTTTATTTCTCACTATTACTAGCAGTAAATAAATACACTGTATTTAAAATATTATGCATCTTTTATAAATAATTTTCATACAATATAAAGTTTAACCTATTTATAATTTATCAACAAACTTATTTGATTTTACAATAGTTAAGAACACTCTTCGCCTACTGCTGTTTATTAACATATATGAACTTGGAATATTGTTACAAATTATGTATTAGAATTTTCAAAAGACACGAGTAAGCTATATTGTTTTCCATAGTCATAGGTTAGTATACCTTTTGGTGAAAATATGATTGAAAATGTATATTTTGTTGATATTTGACATACCGTTTTTATAATTCCAGACTATGAATTCATTTGTTCATGTTTGTACATTTTCATTCCAACACAAACTTCTGGTAGGGTGCAGCCAATAGAAAACATCCTATGAGCCGGTGGGGAATATTTTCCGTCGGTTGTAGATTTTTTGACCGATTGATTATATTTTCTACTGGCTGGGGTCATCTTCCAGCCACGGGGGACAAACTTCCATCTACGCAAGGTAACTTTCAGCCTTAATTGCTTAACTTTTCAAAACACATACCTAAGTAAGCGATGTCGTTCCTCATTTTTCTAAATATTGTCCTCCGTTTCTCTTAGGAACCGCTTACTTTTTCAAGACATAGGTAAGCTATGTCGTTCCTCATTTTTCTAAATTTTGTCCTCCCTTTTTCTTAGGAATTGCTTATTTTCTCAAAAGACATAGGTAAGCTATGTCGTTCCACATTTTTTTAAGTATTTTCCTCCCTTTCTCTTATGAATTGCCTATTTTCTCAAAATACATAGGTAAGCTATGTCGTTCCTCATATTTCTAAATATTGTCCTGCCTTTTTTTCACATGCTGGTTATTTTTCAAAAGACATAGGTAAGCTATGTTGTTCCTCATTTTTCTAAATATTGTCCTGCCTTTCTTTCACAAGTTGGTTCTTTTTTCAACAGACATTGGTTAGCTTTTCAGTTTACCTGTCAAGGACGCAACATGTAAACAGTTGGTTGATAACGATTGACTTTTTCCTTCACGGATGCACGCAGTACCACACTGTGGGAAAGTGCTCGTTCCTAGGTTGTCGGTCAGCCTCGTTTGCAAAGCGTGCAGTCATCCAGATGGAGCGAGTGCGCTTGAGTGTTTTCCGTTTGTTGAATGGGTATGGGTTAACAAGTTGGGGAAATTGTTGCCCAGTATGGGCTATCAAAATATCGTAGAAGCCAAAACTGTTACATGCTATGTCGTTCCTTATCTTTCCAAATATTTTCCTCCCTTTCTCTTAGGAATTGCTAATTTTCTCAAAAGACATAGGTAAGCTATGTCGTTCCTCATATTTCTAAATATTGTTCTTCCTTTCTTTCACAAGCTGGTTATTTTTCAAAAGACATTATAAACTTTTTATTTTACTTAACAAGGACGCCACATGTAACCGCTTGGTCGCTTACGATTGACTTTTTCCTTCACGGATGCACGCAGTACCACACTGTGGGAAAGTGCTCGTTCACTAGGTTGTCGGTCAGACTCGTTTGCAAAGCGGGCGGTCAACCCGATGGGGCGAGTACGCTTAAGTGTTTTCCGTTTGTTGAATGGGTATGGATGAACAAGTTGGGGAAATTGTTGCCCAGTATGGGCTATCAAAATATCGTAGAAGCCAAAGCTGTTACATGCAAAATGGCTACTTGGCCGATTCCGACTAACTACTAACAATTTTTTTCAGCGCTTCCTTTTCAGCACACTAACACTCTCTTATAGGCTTCAAGATTTCATCGATTTTTTTGTTGAATTTTTTAATTTTGTTTGATTTTCTGTTCTAGAAATTTTACCAGCGATGGATATGCTCTTCAGATTTTATTTTGAATATATCGATATATTTCAACTTACTGATAGGCTTATCACAGAAATACTTGATACAAAATTTTAAATAATATTTTTTAAATTAATTTAATTTTCTGTTTCAGAATTTCTTTCAGGAAAGGCGTTTTTAGGTTACAACAGTTAATACTTATCTTTGACTTTTCCAATTTGCAGCTACATATTAATATATCAAAATTTCTATTCTGATTCATTATAAGGCTTATATTATTTGGTAAAGTATTCTTTGCATGTTTATTTGCATGGGTTTTAATATTTGCATGCTCAAGCTTGAGTGTGGTAGGGGTTGGCGAAGTAGTGGTGGTATTAGAATGTTAAATATGTTAATTTTAAAATATCTTTATGCTGTGTAATTCGTATTTTATATTTATGGTTAAAATATTGTAATAAATGTAGTAGATGTTAATATTTTTATATTTTACATTATTTTACATTTTTTTATAATTGTTTAGTTAGGATTTATTTGTTCCTGTTTGTATATTTTTATTACTGCACTTTGCCAGTAAAGACAAACTTCTGGCACAGTGCAGCCGGTAGAAAACATCCTGTAAACCGGTGGGGAATATTTTCTGTCGGTTGTAGATTTTTTTGACCGATTGATTATATTTTCTACTGGCTAGGGTCATCTTAAAACCATGGAGGACAAGCATCCATCTTATAGGAGCTGCACCAGCTACAATTTTACTTATATTTGTTAATATAATGCTTTGCTATGTTATTATGTGCAGGTTAATAAAAATTTTGAACGTGTGCTCTTTTATTTATCTAAATTATGTGTCTTAAAATTGTAGTGAAGAAGAACAGTACTCAAACCCAATTATAACAAGTAGTGGTAGATTAGTTAAGGTACGAAATAATGTTACACTTATAAAGTTAGTTAAGAGTTAATTTTAACAGTCATTACTGTATAAGAAATTTGTATTTTTATCCTTCGAAGAGACATGCAACAAAATGTCTGTGAAATTTATCAGCTTGTATCTCATAAGTTAACAAGGTTAGAAAAAAATTGTATTTAGGTATTTAAGTGTAAAAGAAGAGTGGTTTTTACTTACTTTATTTATATAAAATATCCATAAATATCGCACAATTTTGAATATTTTCGATGTAGTAACATTCTGTAAACGATGTTTATCACTAAAACCGTCTTTAACTAGTTTCTACCCACACAAAGACACAAATTAACAACTCCATTAAATTCGACAATTTTATAAAATTCATTTTCACGGAACTTCAAATTACTCATCCTTAAACGGTGTATTATAACAAAAGATTAAATCTAACTAAAATCAAATACAAAGCTACGGAAGATTCAGAATTTTTATTAATTAAATAATCAAAGAATGTTTTTATTACATTCAAACAAATTTCAATATTCTCTAAACAAGTACAACTGAAGGAGATATAATAGAGTTATCCAATTCTGTACACTCTTCAATAGTATCAATCAGCTCTTGAAAATGTGTGGTTAATTTTTTATCTTGAATACATACAGTACCTCCGCCTCTTACTTCTTGATGTTGCTAGAACAGAACAAAGAAAGAAAATAGAAGCAGAACGATACACAGACTGTGGGCACTCTAAACGTGCGACGGTAGTGCCTCCTGCGAGAGCTTGATTGGTTCAGCACACCAGTCAGAGGCTTAGAGTCCTCGGCACCTCAGCATTTAGGCTTTTTGTGCTCTTGGTTGTGTCGTTTATGTGAAGAGACCGGTGGCCCTTATCAGGCTCAACAGTTTTTTCACTAGGTCCTTCTTGGAGAGATCCTCCCTTGGGTGTTCTAGTCTTAGGAGTCTATATCTCCAATGAGATAATGATTCACAATCCAAGATAATGCGAAAGGCTGTTTCCTTCTCTTCCATGCACAACCGACAGATAGGTTCCTCCCTATACGGGGTTGGGATAAAGTATGAAACCAAGTAAATATATTTTAAACGAAAAGAACGATATTTATGAAAATTTGCAGGTAAGTGCAATGGAACAAAATGCATCTGATGTACATTTGATGTACTTGCTGACAATACGCCATCCTATTAACAAATTCTTGAGTCACTCTTTCCAAGACTTCTCCACGTATTAGTTCACATTGATCAATAATTATTTGTCTCAACTCCTGTAAGTTTGTTGGTCGTCTAACGTAAACACGTGATTTTAGATAACCCCAAAGAAAAAATTTTAACGGGATAAGATCTGGAGAACGAACAGGCCACTCTATAAATCCTCCAAGTCCAATCCATCGATTTAGAAAACATTTTGTGGTAATTGCCCATTCTGTTGAAGTGCAGGAATAATTTCGTTATTTAGTAGATCCAAATACTTGTCACAATTCAAGTTTCCGTCGATAAAAAATGGGCCTATAAGCCTATTTTCGACAATTCCCATCCAAACATTTAACTTCTGTGGATGCTGTGTATGTGCTTCATGAATCCAATGAGGATTCTCATTTGACCAATACCTTGAGTTATGGCGATTAATTGTTCCATTTAAACAAAAAATTGCCTCTTCGGAAATAACTATGTTTGAAGCAAAATTGTTACAGATGTCCATTAGCCGTTCTCAAAATTCCAGCCGTCGGTCAAAATCATCGTCTGACAGTTCTTGAACCAACTGTACCTTATACGAATGATACTTTTCACTTTTTAATATCTTTCGTACAGAACGTCGACTGATACCATGGTTTAGTGCCAGATTTGTGGTGGAAGTTTGAGGTGATTCTTCAAAATCGATTGCAATATTTTGTTCAACAGTTTCGTTCGTTGCAATCCGCGGTCTTCCAGGTTTTAGCAAATTTTTTACCATCCCAGTTGTATTAAAACGTTGTAATGTTTTAGTTACTGTTGAGCGTGATATAGGATTTCTCTCCGGATGCAAATTATTAAAAATATAACACACTTCTTCATGATTTCTAACACGATCACCATAACCGATGATCATTAAAATTTCAATACGCTTTTTTTCACTTAATTGAACCATTCTAAATTGTACAATTTATTTCCGTCAATTAGAATTTTACACTCGGAGAACAAAAGACGTACTAAACAGTACTCGTTTTTTGACCAGGAGTTTGCTGTGTTCCTGTTTTGGCACGTGTCTCCAGTACGACTTACTAGAACAACGCTCAAGGTAGCGCTATCCACACAATTAATTCGACATAGAAAGCACCACGGGTGAGAAATCTATCTATAAGTACTAAGTAGGTTATCTACGGTTATACATACCGCTCTGTTGATATCACCCACGCAAACCCAAGCTTTTCCAGACGTAGATGAAGATACTGCCCATTTGGAATGGTCAACAGTGGATTTATATTCAATACCATCTACAGGAATACTGATGGTTTTAATATTATAAACTCTGAAAAAAATGTTAAAGTATAAAAGCAGAATAGTCTCAATCAAACTAAACCTCACTTGTATTCTTCACTACAATTTGAAGGTAATCTTCCGGGTCCGTTGGGCCAAGTTTGCACGTCTAATTCAGTCTTTAAAGTTGGTGCTACAAGCCCAGCATATAAATCTTGATTAAAATGTCTATGTTTAGCGAAAGATGTAAAGACGACATTATTTTTTGAATGGATTTGAGCGATATTCGACCAAGGTGCTGACGACACCGTTTCATTTGCCGCAGCCTTAGCTAATTCGGGTATTTGGGATTGCATACTTTGCGCAATTTGTTCAAAGTATATAAAGGGTTCGTTGTACTGTAACTGTGTACCTAAAATTAAATAATAGAGTAATAAAAACATGGAATTATAACAGAGTAGGTCGGCAACTCACCAACAGTGTTTATATTGTTTAAATCCATAGAGATGCAAATAAATGATTGTCCATATCGTCTAGCATTGTTGGGATAAATGTAAGAGTTTCCTTCGCTTGGAAACTTAGGCACGGAATGTACAAGCCAGATACCACCTTTTGCGTTTGCTATGACTACTCCTTTGGTATGTCCTTTGCTACTGGATTGGGTGTCGTTGGGGGTTTCGTCGTTATACAATATATAACTTAAATTAGTCTGGGGAAAAATTTATCTTCGTTAATAATAAGATTCAAGTGTCACTTGAAAAAAATACGTACTCGATCTTGATAAAATTCTCTCATAGTATTTCCAATGATAGAATTTTCATCGCCAACTGAAAGTTTTGACTGAGTCCATGAATCCGTTTCATCGGAAGTTATGTAAAGATATCCATAGCCTTCTTCTACTATTGTACCATAGTTGTGGAGTTGAGGGAGTTTGTACACGACAAACCTACAATAGAAAAGGTTCAGTGAAATTTTCGCTAGTATTACCACTAGAGGTCAAAAAATTTCCGGATTTAATTTGACCTCGTGTAAGAAAGTTCCACACCAAATGTGTTTATTTCCAACATCAATTTTCGTCTTCAACAATTACTTGCAAAACATAGAAGGTTTTTTTGAATACTAGGAAATCGAAGGCAAGTGTATGGAAGCAGTTTATAAACTTTTGCGCAGAAAAAGCGTATGATTTCGACAGAGCGGATTTATCTGTGGAAGAACTGGCGCTTATTCTTGAAGACTATGCCTTCAACATGCAAAAAAACAACTCCGAAGACTACAAGGAGAGTGTTATCAAAGTTCTATGGAACTCTACAGCTAAGCAGTTGCAGGAATATAATATAATCGCAAATTTAATCCATTCTTTGACATAGAATTTGTCAACGCAAGGCTGCAAAAAATGCTAAGTGTCGGAAGCTACAAATAGATCCAACCAAGAGAAAGGCAAGTTCATCCACACTATCAGCACACGAATTGAGAAAGATTATTGAGCTTTGGGACGAAAACACTCCGGAAGGATTGCAAAGAAAGTTCTTTCACATTGCTGCTCATGAATTGGCCAGGAGAGGAAATGAAGGAGCGGTAGAAATAATAGAATATTTTGTGGAGGAAATTGACCATCAAGGGGAACCAACAGGACGCATTGAGTATAACTCGGTTTTCTCCAAGACCACCCAAGGCGGTTCAAAAAGAATGGCCGACAGTAAGTACCGAATACAGTCAATGAAGAATCATGCCCAGTAAGACTGTTGAAAAAACTAATAAGCAAGCGAGACCAACTCATCAAAACGTATCGTTTATTTTTAACCCCAAATCCAAACTGACAGCACCCCAATTCCAAAGGCTGGTTGGACAAAATACAATATCTTCCATCAGTGATTGGAATCGATGTCAACAAGATCAAGATAACAAATCATTCTGCGAGGGCCATTGCTGTTTCAACTTTAGCCAAAACGGGAATTGGAAAACAGCAATTAATTAAAATATCAGGGCATGGTAGCAGTCACTCCATAAAACCATATCTGCAAAGTGACTCGGGCCATCATCAGGATATAATTGACGCCATGAGGTCGGCTTCAACTTCTGCAAAGACAATCCAAGAATCTCTAAATCAAGAACAAGCAACTTCCAATCAACCTGCCATAGTATATAATAATTAATCATAATGGTCCAAAGAATTTAGCTTGTAGTTGAAATGAATCAAAATTATCGTGTGAACAAATAAAAATTAGATTGTCAAAAAAAATACACGTTCTGTTTGGTTAAAAATCACATGTGTGGAATTTTCACGAAAACTAAAAATGTTTCTTCAAGTATTCTATGGATATGAAATTTTAGAATAAAAGATTTTTTATATATACAGCGTGTCCACGGATGGGGGATTCTATAGGTGAAGTTGTAATACTTTGGACTTAAATTTTTTTTTTTTTTAAATACAAAACAATAATTGTTTTTTTTTTATATTAGTATGAAGGAAATTTAAAATTCACTCACCAATCTACGGGGTTATTGTTTTCATCCTTGCAATCGAAGGCATCGGCTTTAAAAACCGATAAAAGGCAGAATAATAATAATGTTATAGTATTCATTTCCATAAAAGATTGTTTAAATTGTCTGATTGTAATATTATCAACTTTACAATTATAAGAAAAATTGATACGATACCGACAAATATATGTGGTTTGAAGATACTTGGACTAAGTACAGATGTGGACTTTAAAATTTATAATATTTTTAAAAAGTGAATTTGGGTCACTGTGTATAAATAAAAGCACGTTTTTTGTATTATTTATATTAAATATTTGTTAAATAAAATTATACATGATTTAATATTTAGATTATTATTATTTAAAGTAATAAAAAAAGTATTTCAAATAATTTAGAATAGTTTTAATATATTAAGTTTATCTATATATTTACATGAAAAAATAATTCAGTAATTTTTAAATATTTTAAAAATACCAAAATAAATATACACTTTTTTTTTGCAACTTGTAGGTATTCATGTGTAGATTACTCTCTGAAAATATGTCCTCCGCGGGATTTGCGGAAGGGGCTGGAAAATGGCCCATGATCCCGAAAATTCAGTTTTTGGCCGATATATCCCGAAATATGCTACTTAGAGAAGTGGGGTTTTGCTAGAAATGAAGTACAGTTCATTACCTACAAAAATGGTCCCCATCATTTTTGTCCCTGGATCAATATTTCTTGCAAAAATTTTCCGGAAAACTAAAAAACATTTTAAAAACCATCGAAAAAAGGACATTTTCAGCTTTCCAATGGTGTGCATTAAAGACCAATATTGCCAATCTTTGTTTATCAATTTGCGGTGGTCCCGAGAATTTTCAGAAAACTCCGGAAATAAAAAAAAACGTCCCAAGAAAAACATGTTGTTTATAAAAATACACAAAAATTATTTATTCATTCTTTCGGAATACATTCACCACCTATCAAAGTCCCATTATCCAAAAGGTTTCGGTAAAACTACGCTTAATTTAAAAAATATGAACGGATTGATAAGGGCGGTCAAATATTCAGGAAAAATAAAGTTTGGCCAGTTTTTTCAATATTCCTGGAAAATAAAAAAACGAAAAAGTTACACGATGTTATAGGTACAGGTCCCTCCTTTCATATGCACTTTGAATCATGAAAAAAGATTCATTTTTACTCAAGTTATGGGCCAATTTGCCCGCCCTCCCGTGTCTACATTCACGGAGCGTGCTCCCGGAGACGCCGCGCAGCTGCTCGAAATCCAAGGTACGCTTGGGCCCGTTTATCTCGAAAACGGTTAAACTTTTGACAAAAATCATAAGGATCATTTTTGTAGATAATAAACTGCTCTCCATTCCTAGCAAAACCCCACTTCTCTAAGTGTCATATTTCCGGAGATACCGGCGGAAAACTCAATTTTTGGGATTATTGGGCATTTTTCAGCCCCTTCCGCAAATTTCGCGGAGGACATATTTTCAGAGAGTAATCTACCCGTGAATACCTACAAGTTGCAAAAAAAGAGTCCGGCAATAATGAGATGAACAGGTTGGGGGGTTTTTCGGTCTTTATTTACTGGACTAATATTACATTGAAGCTGATATTCCGTTTGTCTTCGCATTCCCACACCATTTTGGAACTGATTATACAAGAGTTTGGTGCTTTATTGGCTACTTTCCTATATACTTTGTCAATATTGAACTGGGCCCACTTTCTTAAGGCGTGAATTTCCGCTTGAAAGATACTTGGGATTTTTCCCAAGCTTTCAGAGTTTTCCTGGCCTGTACACTCCTATCCAAGATCCTTCTATTACTTTTGGGATTTGTACCATGGAAAAGCATTATTTTCAAGTCTATGAGGCATTCCATACTCAAACCTCATTTTTTATTAGATTTAATTGTTGTTATTTTAAAGTAAATACATATCTGATTTCGAGTGTTACATTCAGTAAGAAGATGAAATTATGTTATTGTATATTGAAATACCTTAGATAATATTTACATAGATTTAATATTTGATAATGTTTTTTTTAGATAATTGTCACAAGTCTCTTAATAATTAAGTTTAAGATTAAGAAATTTCCGCTATTAACCGAGGGGCTAAAGAAAGGTGTCCAAATTATCAACACCCGATTTTCAGGAGAAACATGTTGATAAAATATCCAATGGCTATTTTTTTTTCTAAGAATTACCCATTAACGTACGTCTTCAATAATACCAGTTAGTTTATATTACAACTAAAAATACACAAATAAATCATTTTGTTTTGATAAACTATGTCAGATATTATGTTGATTATTATTTGATGGAAAATGACTCATTAGGTCACAAATCACTTTTACGTCTTTGAAATCCAATCTTTTATGAAATATTTACGATATAAATCGTATAAAAACAGTTTAATCTTCAGTTTTGCTAATAATCTGAACATGTTTCTACCAGTTTTATTATTATTAACTGCTAGTTTCTCCCTTTCAACACAATCTGAGTGTAATTTTTTCCAAAAAATATGGAAAAACGATTGCACTGAGGAAGAAGAAGTACATTTACCGGAAGTAAAACCTTGTGGGTATTTCGATAAATTTTTTCGGAATAAAAACTGTGATGACAACGAAATATCTACTAGGAGTTGTGATTTCGGGTCAAAATCTTGTGATTACAATCCCGACGAATTTTTGACGGTGGTAAGTTATTTCTTTCAACTTTTTTACGACCATAAGAGGAAAAAAAAGAGCACCACGTTATAGTGTATGCTTTTACGAGGGTTATACAATAGTTATTTATACTCAGTGCCGGCTTTAGAACTAACAACACTCTGGGCGAGATTTCTATGGCGCCCCCTAACTACAATTTAAACGATTCATATAAATAATTAAGATACACGTTTTATATTGATTTACAGCCCACCGTTAAGGACAATCGATACCTTTTTGGTAATTGTTACTACAAAACAGTGTCAAAATGCGTTGTTTACAATATCGATGCATTTTTACCAAAGTAAAAGCTTCTATTGTTAAAAAGGTATAAATGCCAAAGTGTAGTAAGCCTAAATTATACTTTAAACTTTATTTTTAACTATTTTAAAAACATATGAAACGGTTTTTTTCTACTAATAACTTACGGCAAATACCTATCGATATAGAAAGTAGAATAAATATATTATTTATCATACAGTGTGACCCATTTTGTTTGGAAGCACCCCTATAAAATCCGCATTTTTCAACCGTTTTTGATTTAGTCTTTTTTGTTAGATTCAGTATCAAAAACAGAATTTGAGCACAAATTTTCATACCATAATAGCTATTTTCAAGGCACTCTACGTTAATTTTTCTTTGCCAAAAAAGACGAAAGTATATTAGGCTTTTTTTTTCTCAAATATGACTACACCACTGAATTCAGAATCATCACAAATGTAAACTATCAAAATTTTATAAAAAAAGTTTTATTAACAACAAAGTTATCACTAGATGAATTTGGAAAAAGTGGTTTTTTAATTAGTTTTTTACTAAGAATGTAGACACATTTTAAAAAAGGCAACATGGTAAACAAAAACTAGGACTCAAACATATTGCACTGTAAAAATTCGAAGCCGATACCTTAACCCGTTCTGGAGTTATAGCTTCTGAGAGTAATGTAAAATTGTGCTGATGTGACGAAAATACAAATTAACACCAAATAATACATTTTGATTATTAAACTACTTAATAATAATTGAATTCTACATTTTTGTAGCCTCGACTAGACCTCCGTTAATTTCCACACATTTCTCGTATCGTTTGCGACTATGTCTTAGCACTTTTTTATTGCATGTGGCGTTATTCCAGCACACGCCTGTCGTATTCTGTCACACAGTTCTGCTCTATTCCTTGGACGTGTCTTATACACTTTTTGTGTCAAAAGCCCCCACAGTTAAAAATCCAATATAGTTAAATCGGGCGATCTAGGAGGCCATTCGATTAACTCGCTACCGCGACCGATCCAACCATTTGGAAATTTTTCGTTAAGCCGCTGCCTGACAATCCTAGAATAGTGTACAGAACAACCATCTAACTGAAATGTGAAATTTCTTCTTTCTGCTAGTGGCAGTTCGTCAATCACTGCGGATAACTCACCTTCCAAGAATTCCATGAAGTTATTGGCATTCATGTTACCCTCAAAAAAGAATGGACCTATTATCCTGTCTTTTAAAATTTCGGCTTCGAATTTTTACAGTGCAATATGTTTGAGTCCTAGTTTTTGTTTACCATGTTGCCATTTTTAAAATGTGTCTACATTCTTAGTAAAAAATTAATTAAAAAATTCCCAAATTCATGTAGTGATAACTTTGTTGTTAATAAAACTTTTTTTATAAAATTTTGATAGTTTACATTTGTGATGATTCTGAATCTAGTGGTGTAGTCATATTTGAGAAAAAAAAATGCCTAATATACTTTCGTCTTTTTTGGCAAAGAAAAATTAACGTAGAGGGCCTTGAAAATGGCTATTATGGTATGAAAATTTGAGCCCAAATACTGTTTTGGATACTGAATCTAACAAAAAAGACTAAATCAAAATCGGTTGAAAAATGCGGATTTTATAGGGATGCTTCCAAAAAAAATGGGCCACACTGTATATCAAAACTTTTTCAGCCCCAAATAATATCCAGACATGGCTATCCTTCCGAATCTCACACAGTTGTTACAGACGATGGTTTTATATTAGAAATCCACAGGATACCGAAAATAAACGCCTCAGGTCCTGAACAACCGATTTTTTTACAACACGGTTTACTAGGAAGCAGCGCCGATTGGGTAATTAACGGTAACAATACCTTAGGTAAGATATTTTTCCAGCCACTTTTCGAATTACCAACGATTTGTTGTTGTAGCATTTTTCCTAGCCGATCGTGGATTTGATGTATGGTTGGGAAATTGCAGGGGAAACACTTATTCCCGAGCTCACGTATCTTTACCAACAGACCATGCACAATTTTGGAATTTTAGGTAAAAAATAACTAAAAAACTGTAACAGAAACTTTCTTATTTAATATAATGTTTCAGTTTCCATGAAATGGGTACAAAAGATTTACCAAAAGTTATTTCTTACGTTAGTAAAGTTACAAATAAACCAGGAGAAATAATTTACATTGGTCATTCCATGGGAACAACAATGTTTTATGTATTTGCTTCGGAATATCCCATGATTGCGAAGAATGTTAAAGTTATGGTAGGAATGGGATCTGCAGCTTATATGACCCACATTACGTCGCCTATTAGATATTTTGCACCGTTGACTTACGAGTTAGAGGTATAGTTTAAAGCGACATCTACGATATCGCTATCAAACTGCTAGTTTTATGAAAAAATTGTTTTTAGTGGCTTCGAAAACATTTAGGCTTCAATCAATTTTTACCCAATAACAGACTGATGAGAATTCTTTCTTCTCAATGCGAGTCATTTCATATAGAAGAACATATTTGCGAAAACCTTATTTTCGCAATTTGTGGATTCAACAAAGAAGAATTCAACATTGTAAGAAACTTGTTCAAAATTAATTTGAATTTATTTAATATTCCCGTTTCTTTTAGGACATCCTTCCGGTTTTATTAGCCAAAGAACCTGCAGGAGCATCTACTAAAACTATCATACATTATGCGCAAGAAATTAAAAATTATGGTAACTTCCAAAAATTCGATTACGGAAGTGATGGTAATATGATTGAATATGGTACTATCTACCCACCCTCGTATAATATTAGTAATATTAGAAACCCGATATATTTGATGTATGCAAAGAACGATTGGCTTTCAAATCCAGTAGTAAGTTTTAATTTAAACTTGATACTAGTAGCGTCATCTATACGTTGATGTTAAAAGTTTGTTTGTCGATATGATGGAAAAGTGTTTCGTTAGTATAGTAATTGTAGTGTAGATGTCGTGGGGTGTTTTAAGGTAATTAAATTTTCAGGATGTCTTACGTTTTGCGAAAAAATTGAAGAACTTGGCTGGAACTTACGAAATCAAAATGGATTCATTCAATCACGTCGATTATATATTTGGAAAAGATGCTGAGAAATTGGTGTACAAACCTTTGTATACATTTTTAGGAAATTATACCATCATCGAATAGCCGCACAACTATTTTTATTTGTAGTATTCAGACTTTTATATTATTATCTTCTAGCGGCTCACGTGAAATTAATATAAAATATATGAACACTTTAAGCAAATCTTTATTGATTTTCCCAATAGTTTCGTTTGATGTATCAATTATATAAACGGCAATATTGACATTACAAAAATTTTGCTTCGACATTCATTTCGCAACAGTGCAGTAATTTTATTGGCAAACAATATGTTAAGAGGCCGTTTTTGACATCTGATCTAATAATTATTGAATTAGATGATTCTTTAAAATAAGTTATCAACATTGTTTTAGATTGTGCAATTTGTACTTGCAAAAACGTACAAATATTATATTAGTAGATTTACTACAGTTGTAAAAATTTAATTCTTAAATAAATTCAGTTTAAGTACGTAATTAATGTTGTAATGGTTTTAAAAGTATACAATTAAATTGGAGATATATTATGATGGAATTGTACAATTTTTGGAATTAATTTTAACAGCAGTGGCGGACAAGTTTTTGAAAATCTGACCATGGGGTCTTAAGAAGAAAGAAGAGAAGTAAATTTTCATAATTTTATAAGTATTTTCGAAAAGAAGGCAGGGAAATTGTCAATTTTCATACATTTTATTGAATAACTTCAAAACTATAAAACAAACCCTTTCATTTGATATATAACATGTTATAGTTTGCAAAACTTTTGTAAACACCCTTTTTTTCGGGCATGGGAACTCAATGTTTGAATGGGCCATATCCCATGACCCAAACAGTGTTGGACTCATCCCAAGGGATGCCTACCAACCAAACCCACCTCAAAAACTCGCCGTTACTCCCTCTCATGTCATATAAATTCTTTCTTTCCCCCATTCTCTCCACTACGCCACTTACCTCCATCCATTCCTCCTCACCCCTCAACATTATCTCTACCATGTTCTCCCAATACACCGCCTCCCCTAGTTTGACCTCCAATTTTTTCAGTTCGTCCTCGTTTTTCCAGCATCTAAACGCATGCCCCACATCATCCTCCACTTCACACCCCTCGCACACTCCAGTCTCTCTTTTCCCAATCTTGTGGAGGTACCCTACTCTCGACCCATGCCCAGTGAACACCTGTGTCAAGAAGTAGTTCACCTCCCCAAATTTCCGGTCCATCCATTTCCCCCTACTCCCAATCGCTCCTTTTAGCACGCCCTCATATACTTCTCTCCATTTCCTCCTCCAACCATTCCTGCATTTCCTCTATAGTAGCACTCCTCTAGCCTCTAGGTCCAATGAGTAGGACCTTAACATCACCACTGCAGTCCACTCACTGTCCTGTATCCCTGACCACCCTCAGGAGTATCCCTCTCTGCACTCTTAGAAGAGCCCTAACCGTCGCATTCACCTCCGCTCTTTCACCACACACTTCCGCACCGTACAGCTCTATTGTCTTACCAATTACCACACCCTAAAAAAGACCACCATTACACAAATGCATCATATACGATGCACTTTTCGTATTTGGGTCACTAAGATTCATATTTGTACCAAATTTCAACTCAATCCAGTAAATTTGGAGCATTTAAAACGAATAATTCCTTCCCTTTACCACCCTTACACTACACCACTGCTGTATTTTATTAAAATAAACAGTGCGTCACTGGTAATGACTCGTTGAAAACCACCTGGGTAGCGACACATCTTTAATGTCGCCGTTAAAATGAAATAATGAAGATAGAAAGCTACTTCTTAGATTGAATAACAAGTTTTTTTTTCAAAACATTTCAATCTTTCATAGTCTAAGTACAGCCTGTCTAAGATAATATTTTAATATATAGGGGAGTAGTTGTTGCTTCTTCAGTGAACGGTCTGCTCTTTGAAAAGTAATTTTCAAATTTGAAATATTATCTTAGACATCTATTGATAATACGCTTTACTAAAACGACAATGATTTACAGGAAACTGTAAATAAGTACAGCCAGTGGCGGATTTAGGCTTCCTGTCGCCCTAGGCCCTTTTAAATGCTGTAATTTTCGCTGCAATCCTGTAGCTTCAGATTACGTAGTCGGTTTCTCAATTCTGTTCTCGGCAATGAATTCCAGTTGAACATTTTTCAACTTTATCCGATAACGGACGTAAGTTAAAACTTTCGGACAAATACTTTCGGTTGACGGATCTGTGGAAATTCACCTTTAATCCATCACTGAGTACAGCCTGTTGATGTGTTTGATTATAAATAATTACATTTTTGATTAAATTTAAGCCAATTATTAAAAGAAATGTTGTCATTAAACATACTCAATTTAGGTTATTAGCGAAAGAATATTTTGAACGTGTACGAAGTGAATTTAAAAAAATGTTGATGATATTTTACTTATTTTCTGTTACCCTATTGCTACGCCACTGTCAATAGTAGACGTAGCGGTCATGGGATGTTATTCTTTAACTCTTATCTAAGCCGCTAAAATAATTTTAATCACTTAATCTAACAAATGAATGAAATAGACAAAAAAATGTATACCGAAAAAAAAAATCAACTCGATAATTGTTCGTCAAAATATTTTAATTTCGAATAAGCGAGTCACATGATTGGAAAATGTAAAAAAAGTGGGTAGAAAGAGAAGCGCGACTGTCGACCGATCAGTGACAGTGACCGTCAAACTACCTGCTCGCGCGGGTAATACCGCGTTTTTATTATAATCAACTCGAAAACTATTTTCACGAATTTTCGTAAAAAATATCATGGGTATTTTGATAAGAATGTTTTAATTTTTTTTTCATCACGACATTTTCCTTCGCAAGATTTTCCTTTTCCCGCATCCATACAGTTTATTATTTAATTTCAGTTAAAATTACAGTTTAAAATATGGTACACAAAAACAGCTACGATCTGGAAAAGAAAATTCCTTCATTGGAAAAAACAGCTTTAGGTGAGTACATTTTTATTTCAAATATTAAATATTGCAAAAGCGAAGGTATTTACATAAGAAAAATATTATTTAGATGTTACAGACGAAAAGAAATAAGATATAACAAACAAAATATAGCTTAACATGCATATTTTAGCGATAATTTACACGCTACTAGTTATCGGTATTTAAAATATAATTACTTTTACAATTAGTCATACATATTTGGGTTTGTCACGATCTCACCTTAATTAAGCCATTTTTTTGATAAAAAAAAAGTCCAGTGCGGCAGCTCCTACAAGAAGGTTTAAAGTTTTTACTGCATTTTTATGAGGTGTAACTTTGATTTTGTCAAAAAACTGAGTCCAACAGTCGATGCCTGGCACTAATGGAAATTTTTATTAGATTTAAATCCATACTTTAAGATAATAAAAGAATATGGAAAAAAATCTATTCTTAACCTAATTTTTATAATCATTTGGTGGATTTCCATATACAGGGTTGGGATAAAGTATGGAACCAAGTAAATATCTTTTAAACGAAAAGAGCGATATTTATGAAAATTTGCATGTGAGTGCAATGGAACAAAATGCATCTGGATGTACATTTTTTTCTCAATAATATACTTCTTGTTTAACCGGAAATGCCATCAACTTCTTTAATTTAAATGGGACACCCTATATATTTTTACAGATTTTGAAAGAGCTTGTTATTTTGAATTCATACATACTGAGTTTAGTGTAAAAAAATTTGTAAAAACGAGGAATAACTCACTGTTAGTTGTACAATAGGTGGACATTTCATTATTTTTGAATAATGAGAAACAAAATTACTTCAAATGTTCAAAATGCTCGCCGTTTACTTGCTGACAATATGCCATCTTATTAACAAATTCTTGAGTCACTCTTTCCAAGACTTCTCCACGTATTAGTTCTCATTCATCAATAATTCTTTGTCTCAATTCTTGTAAGTTTGTTGGTCGTCTAACGTAAACACGTGATTTTAGATAACCCCAAAGAAAAAAATCTAGCGGGCTAAGATTCGGAGAACGAGCAGGCCACTCTATGAATCCTCTACGTCCAATCCATCGATTTGGAAAATTCGCATCCAGAAAATCCCTAACCCGTCTATCATAGTGGGGAGGTGCTCCATCTTGTTGAAACCAAACATTTTGTGGTAATTGCCCATTCTGTTGAAGTGCAGGAATAATTTCGTTATTTAGTAGATACAAATACTTGTCGCCATTCAAGTTTCCTTCGATAAAAAATGGGCCTATAAGCCTATTTTCGACAATTCCCATCCAAACATTTAACTTCTGTGGATGCTGAGTATGTGCTTCATGAATCCAATGAGGATTCTCATTTCACCAATACCTTGAGTTATGGCGATTAATTGTTCCATTTAAACAAAAAATTGCCTCATCGGAAATAACTATGTTTGAAGCAAAATTGTTACAGATGTCCATTAGCCGTTCGCAAAATTCCAGCCGTCGGTCAAAACATCGTCTGACAATTTCTTGAACCACTGTACCTTATACGGATGATACTTTTCACTTTTTAATATCTTTTCTAGAGAACGTCGACTGATACCATGGTTTAGTGCAAAATTTGTGGTGGAAGTTTGAGGTGATTCTTCTAAATCGATTGGAATATTTTGTTTAACAGTTTCGTTCGTTGCAGTCCGCGGTCTTCCAGGTTTTAGCAAATGTTTTACTATCCCAGTTGTATTAAAACGTTGTAATGTTTTAGTAACTCAGTATGTATGAATTCAAAATAACAAGCTCCTTCAAAAACTGTAAAAATATATAGGGTGTCCCATTTAAATTAAAGAAGTTGATGGCATTTCCGGTTAAACGGGAAGTATATTATTAACAAAAAAATGTACATCAGATGCATTTTGTTCCATTGCACTTAGACACCTGCAAATTTTCATAAATATCGTTCTTTTTGTTTAAAAGATATTTACTTGGTTCCATACTTTATCCCAACCCCGTATAAAGTGACATAATAACCCTTCAGGTTATGGTATTCGTGTAGGCTCCTGAAATTTCAGTTCAAAATTCATAGTTTTGTTGCATCTACAAGACTTTTAAGTTGAAAATGGATTTTTCCGAAATTTCTATTTTATTAATTACACCAGTACTGAAAATTCTCGATAATTAAGCAAATCATATATATTTTGAATATTTCGCATACTTTCTATAACTACAATTACTTTATAAAATAATTTCTTCAAAGAAACATTTTTTTCCATCTAAGTTTAGATCACCTTGAAAACAAAATTAATTATTCTATTAAAAATGAAATAAATAAATCTACTTGTCAAGCGAAGTATTTAGAACATAATTCCATGTTTAATGTATTATTATTTTTCCGGAAACCACAATTAACAACAAACAATATAAATAATAATTTAATGAGATGATTTTTGCTCTTCAAATTCATACATTTTCCATTTTATTATTTTCGCCGCCACTGGGTAAACAGACACTTTTTTTGACGTACCTTGTAGGTTAAGAGAAAATGTTTAAAATTTTTACATAAATTAACAAAATGATGTAGGTAAGCTGTTCCAGTTTCACAATATCTACTTATTTCAGTTTGCGGTTAATAAGAATTTAATGAATATCTAAGCATTATCCACCAATTACTGTAAAGTATTTCAAGGATTTGTTTTCAATAAATCTAACAATACGTAACGCCGGAATAAATCCCACTAATATCTGCACTGATGCAGCTGCTTATTGTGGCAGGGCAAAACTTGTTTTCGCTAAAAAAAAACAGGTTGATGGCAATTTTGACTACCTACTTAAAGATACTAAATACCACATTTCGATGTTTACCAAACAAGTTTTGTTGGCTTCAGGCTTATACCTTTTTGTCAATCACCAGAAACGTCGAAAATAATGATGGTAATGGTAAAGAACTGTAAAAATCGGGATTTGTGAATTAAAACAATATTTTTACTATATTGCTTATTCATTATACATTCTACCTTGCCGTTACTCCATTTTCTTGATCAAATTTTTACTCTTTTTTATGCTATTTCGTTATTTAATACCTACTACCCCTCAGTCGCCATTTTTACTCCAATAAAAAGATGCAGCTACTTTACAAATTGTAGGCGCTCTATAACACTTTTGGAACTAATCCTGAAACATGACATTTAGTTAGGTTTTTCGCAACTTTCTCTCAAAAAATAGACCTTAATTAGATCTAAAAGTGTCACTGCCTTTTAGACTATATATTTTCCAATTTAATCGCTAATTTTTGAAAGTTTAGAATCGCCGTAAATCAATACGAAATTATAAACAGCAATTAAATCAAACCATTTTACTATCTTGATCAGTTTTGTGAAAGTAATTGGCTGAAATGAACTTACTCGAAAAATGCGTTCAACAATTTAATTCAACCAAGAGATTTGATACTATACAAAAATGTAGGAGAAAGCAGAGTTGACATAAATTTAATTCGGTTATTACGTTTGAAAAAGTGACATTGTTAATTTGTTAGTGATGGGCGATACTTTGATTACAGTTACTGAATAACTGTTATTTTATTTCGTTAAAAAGATCAGACATAGCCTTGTGACCAATTTCCTTTAAAATTTAAATCATATAAGGGTCAATTCTATAAGAAGAAGAAGAAGAAGAAGTTAGTGGTATTATGCGTACAGAAAAGTAAAATGGAGTTAGAAGATTGTCTAATTTTTAACCATACGTTAAAATTTAACATTTGCTTACAGAATTGCAGCTATAGTTTCATTTTCAAGCATATCTTGGTTCTTACTTACGTTAGCTGTGATAATACTTGGAATAACTTGTTTGAGGTTTCATTTGTGACCTCATATTTTTCGGAAATCCACACAAAAACAACTAAGCAAGGTTTAAAACATTAAAAAGGAATTTAGGTATTCTAAGTCGATCCGAAATCGTGTTCTTCACGTGTACGTGAGCAAATTTTGAATTCCCTGGCCCGTCGTTAAAAGACTTGCTGCAAGGTGAACTGAAATGCGTCGGTAGTTTTCACCAAGGAAATAAACATTAATGAGATTACCTTCAAAAAAACTTTTGTAGATTCGTTACTGTCAAAATTGTATGTGTTGATTTTACAAACATTTGTGCATAGTATATCAATTGACAACTGACAGTTGAATGACAAACGACATAACGATGCAAAATTCTATTAAATATCACTTTTGAAATCCGAATTTTCGAAATTAAATACAGGGATGGATAATAATGAACAAAAACAATATTTAAAAGTTGTTCAAAATTCAGTATATCAATTTAAATGTAAAAAATTATCATTTGGTTCATCAGTGATCGTAATATGGCTGGTTAATGAAATTCCATTGAATCAAATTTTGTGGTTTTACAAAACAAACCACAAATTTTCTAATTTATTGTAAAATTGAAAAGTTCTGCGTCATTTTATACGTATGCTAGGTGATTTCAATGTCATACAGGGTGATTCATTGAAATTCCCACAGAAACTTTATAAAACTGTTTGATTAAAATAATGTTTTTGTTGATTTATTTTATTTTTTAAACCTTTCCGGTACAATTTCCGTTTAATCGACCGTACCTAGTTTGGTTGTTAATACGCTAATTTACATTCACTAAAGTTGTTAGTGGATCGTGGCCAACGAACTCCAATTAGTATTATTTGCGTTAAGACTGGAATATTTTGTAACCAAAATCTAGATCGTTCTATAATTATAACGAAACAAACCACCACTTTTTCATCCAAAATGTTATTTTTTTGCTTTTACATGATACTGACCTGTATTATATTTAATTAACTAAAATTACTGAATAGATCGAAGCCATTGGTATAGTGTAATTTATTAGATTTATTGTTTAAAATGGCTCCTTTAATTCTTTAAAAACTACGATGCTGGCGACCTCTATTTTACAAAAAATATGTAATTGTTCCATGGCAAGTACCTTAATTTTCACATCTACCTATAATTGATAAATAAATATGTTCTAAAGATGTACAGACTTATTAATAATAAATTTAGATTATTCTAACATTACTTTAAAGTCAAACTAGTGAAAAAACATATTAATAAATACATTTAACATTATTTTAACATGCTATAAGTACGCTCTTAGTTAGTATGGTGTTATCTTCTTTATTATTAATAAGGCTGGTAGTAATTTCAAAGTAACCATGGTAATTCCTACCTAACTTCATGGATAAGCGCGAATCTTCTAATTTAACAATGATATTGGCAACAATTTAAAATTATTAATGTAAATAGAAACCCAAGCGAAAACGAATAATAATTATATAAATAAATATTGACAATAACAATCCGTTAACGTGGTTTGAATTTTTAATATTTATCCATTATATTCAGACAGACTTGATAATTTAATTAATCTCATTATATAATTTTAAATACGCTTCAATCATCATCTTGTTCGTCTATTTTTATGTTGAAACTAAGCTCCCCTCTTTAACTTTGTACAAATTACATTTATACCCCCTCAAAACAATATCTGGAAACAACCCTAATGTCAAACGTTTTACTTTTCCATTGGTGTAAGGGCTATTCACTTTGATACAATTTCTTACAGGGTTAATCTTGGTTTTCTTCGTAGGATGTTTATTATTGATGCGTCCTCGTATAATTTGATATTATTATAGATTATCTAGCTGTAGTTTGACCAAACTACGAATAATTATTATAATAATGACTGTGAAAATAACTGATAAAAGTTTGTAAATCATCCAAGCATTTCTGATTAGTTTTCATTACAGGAAAGACAGTTTTTTTTTCACCCACCACACCTTACGTAACAACGTAATTGGTTTGATATAGGTAGTTAGTTGAAGGTTGCATACTGGAACAACGTAAAAATCTACTATATTCTAATTATTTTATCACAAATGGCAAATTTACAGTGGTGGAACTAGAAATTTAAGAATTTTTTAATGACAATTTAATTGATGTATAAAAATCGCATATGCCACAGTGCAATTGTCACTTTGACATCGGCAAAAGTTAGCTTTAACTTTTACAGCGACAAATACACTAGTGGTTTTTTCACTTATTCATTTGTTCATCAATTATCGCGGTGTTGGTTACCAGAATAAATAGTTTGGCATGTTTGTCAACAACTTATTGAATTTTCAAGAACTAACAATGAGTCGATTCGGTGTCTCTATGAACGCCGAAATTAGTCAAATTGTTAATACCTGTGTGCCTACTAATACAGTTGCGACGCAATCATCAATCTGGCGACAATTTTCTACGTTTTGCGATGCAAAAAGATACACATTTGAGCCAGATACTTCCATCGAGAAATTGAATGTAATATTGCAAGATTGGGCATTTAATATGCGAAAAAGTAACGGAGAAGACTACAAAGAAGCGGTAGTTAAAACAATTTGGAACACCACCGCTAAAATGCTACAAAGTAAATATTATAACGAACTTAATATTGTATTCAACCCTTTCACCGATGTTCAGTTTAATTCATCACGAGCTGCACGTAACGCTAAACGTAAAATCCTACAAGCACAACCCGAAAAGAGAAAATGTAGTGCATCAGCTCTTAATAAATCTGAAGTATTTGCAATGGCCAGATTATATAACGAAAATGAACCGGAAGGACTTCAAAAGAAATTATATCACATTTTGGCGTTTGAACTAGCTTGGCGCGGAGGAGAAGCAGCTTACTGCAAAACCACTTATTTCGTATCTGAAATTGAAAATAATGGGAAAGAAACTGGACGTATCGAGTAAATTTTCGAAAACGAGACAAGGCGGCAACAATAAATTATGTGACAGCAAATGGTTCACGCCTAACATTTTCGACGAAGATATTTGCCCAATACGTTTATTCAAAAAGTTAAAGGAAAATCGAAACACTTTTATAACTTCGGACAGAGTATTTCTTACACCAAATCCCTTTTGGAAAAAGAAAAATTCTAAAGGTTGGTACAAGAATTTGTCGATTGGAATTAATGAAATTTCCAAATGGACTAAACGCTCAGCACAACGCATTGGTTTAGATGTCAAACGTGTCAAAATTACAAATCACTCAAATCGAGCGGCAGCAGTTAGCGAATTAAGTAAAAGCGGAATTGAAGAACAAGCTCTAATAAAAATAACAGGACAGAGCAATTCATCATCAATAAAACCATACTTACAAGTTGACAAAGAGTATCGTTCAAGCATTATTCAATCAATTCGTTTGGAAAATGAAAAAACTTCAACATCTACTACAGAAACGATTAGCTGTGGCACCCGCAGCGATATCACTGTCCCTATAGTATGAATGTCAATAACTGCGTTTTTAATAATTGTACATTAAAATAAAAATGTGTTTATTTTTAATGTTTCATAAATAAAGTTTGCATTGATATGTTTCCAAATTTCTCATTCATTAAATTGTCCTGCCGAATTACACTCGAAGTTTGTATTGATATTGGGTAAATTTGTGTTGTTCAAATTCTAAACTGTTTCCTAGCAATTTGACGAGAATAACTGTCAACTATTAAAAACACGACACCGAAGGTGGAGTAAATATTATAACAATAGTTTAGATAAAAATATAAAAATTAATTACGAAAAAACCCAACTTAACGAACATTTTCAGTAAATAATTAATGTCTTTAAAATGGTTTGAGGTCATTATTTTTAACCCAAGGTTAAAGTTTCAATGTTTTTTTATCCACAAAAAAATTCTTTTATAGATTTGTTTTGAACAACCTTAAAAATGTCGACTGCCAGTATACCTGATTTGCATACCACGTCCAGGCGCTCCAGTGGTGTACTATTAATTTTTTAAAAGGTGTTAAAACTAGGTTGAACGGTTATGTTCAAAATTGAAAGAAACTTTTTTGATTTAAGGCTTTTTGTGACTTGAAGTTTTCCTTCGTTAAAATGTTGTGTACCGCTACTGCTTGTTTGCGCGTATGTCCTTCAACTTCGATCCGAGTAAAATTTGTTTTATTTTTGTAACATTTCGTTTTTCACGAAAGCACACTGGGGGAAAAATATCAAAATAGCTTTAATTTGGTAGTTTGACGTTGCGCATTAATGAAAAGGGTACATTTTATAAAAAGTTTCATCTAATATGTTAAATAATTGTTTTCTGAGAAACATTATATAAGAAACAAAGCTGTAATATGTGATAATGTTATTATGAAAAGGATTCCTAGGAAAAATATAGCGAGAAAAGAAGGTCGACTGTATTGTTTTTAATTAAAAAGAACAATTTTTCAATTACAACTCCCTTTTAGTCATTTCAGTCTCACGGATAAAAGAGGAAATGACCGATTTATTTAAACATCTTGCATTTTTAATTTTTCCAAACTAGAGAACAAACATACTCAGTTATTGCATCAAAAATATTTAAGATAAACTAATTTTGAACATCGCTCACCTTTCAAATTTTTTTTTTAATATTTCCTTATTTTAAAAGATTTATTTTACAATACACACATGTAAAAAGTATTGCCTACCTAAGACAGTGGTGGACTCTAGTTATAAGACCAGTTATTGTGGGAGAATTTAAACAAGACTTTATATAAATTTCCCGCCAATGAATAAACAAATCGATTTAGTAGCACGTAAAGTGGGATAGCCTGCGCATGCTTATAAAATCACGCAAAACATGCGCAAAAACTTTCAGCGTTGTCACTTTGTAAAAAAATTCCTGAGATCTATGAAAAATAGTATTAATTGAAATGATATGATGCTTATTTCTAAATTTTGGCAACGTGGCGGCGGCAAATGTAGAATCCTTACCACGTTGAGGGGAAACAGTAGAAGGTACAGAATATTTTTTCCAGATAAAATTAATAGACCACATAGTAAGTGATAGTGGAACTAGTGAACATCGCACATTTTTGTCGTTCTTCATTTAAATGTTCGATTATGATATTTTTTGTTAAGTCTGCAAACTTTTCCTTTTCCCAAGTTTTCACAAGGAAAAAAAGGAGATTGAAGTAAAAGAAATCTTAATTTTATTTATTTTAAAATGTTAAAAGTTTGAAGTATTTTTTTAAAAATGAGTCGATCAAGAATTAGAAGAAATAGTTATATATACGCGATGGTTTCACTTGAAACTAATAACAATACAAGCAAAAAACAAGGTAAGGTTCACAAACAGTGACGTACTGCTCAAAACGTATCCCTAGGGCTATCAGAATAAAAACATTATTTTCACTATTTTTCGATTATATCCCGTATATACTTTAACCTTTTTTTTTATAGTAAAGTTGAGGTTATTGTTCTACTATAAAAAAAAAGTTCAGTCACCTCACTTGTTTGAATAAATCTCTTGAAGCTTATATTAATTTTGACAACAACTACTCACTAAATAATTAAATTGCTAGAGGGACTTTTGTATTATAATTTTGCCAATAAAATTAACCGCTTTGGTTCCCGTTTATTAATATTTACACGACCTAAACTGAGCCCCGTTTAAAACGATTTAAAAATAATATCAATATGCATGTCTCGTTCTCTACTTATTTTGCTAAACACTAATATTTTTTTGGTATTAATAATACTCAAAATGAATAAAATTGAATCATCGGTCTAAAAAAAATTGTTACAATTTAGACGTTGCGTACCTACACGCTATCTTAAATAAACATTATAAAACATTATCTTTATTATTTCTGGGTTTCCAGAACGTAACGTTAATTTCGTAACAATATTACTTTTGCAAGAAAGTTTCTGTAGTTCTGGATCGGTCCTGGATCTGTATAATGTGGTAGTTTTTGAAGCAACAGTCTTAGACTTCTTTCGTTACAATGTTACAAGTTTCTCGATCCGAACTGTAGCTCTGGATCGGTCCTGGATCTGAATAATGTGGTAGCAACAGCCTTAGGTTTCAATGACCTACGTTTAACTCTTTCTGGCATGAAAAAATCATGATTAAAAGCAAAATAAATAGTTTGATATCCCCTCTAAACTGAAATAAATCATTCTAAACCTCATGGCGAAGAAAGTTAGGTTAGATTAGCTTCGTTTTCTACAGCCTGGTGAGCAGCGATTATATTATGGTAACTATTAAAGTCTGAATTTTACTCTTCAGTTTCGGGCACCCCTGTATACAAAATAGAATAGATACGTTTTTGCTGTTTTTTTTTCCAAATTCGTTCATCATTTGAGAGTGTGTATCTAGAATTTCATCTCAAAATTATTATTATTATTGTCTCTACGATTTTTTTTGTTTATTCACTTTATAATTTCTTTCAGGATGGTTTGGAACGAGGCATATGGTCACCTTTATGCTTTTTTTGGGTATGGCGAACGCTTACATCATGCGTACCAACATGTCAGTGGCAATAGTAGCTATGGTTAACCATACTGCCATAGGTGGAAGCTCCCATGATACAGCGATATCTGTCGATGACGAATGTGGAGTTTTAGCAGACACCAACAAGACAACATTACTGGTAAGTTTGATGAAAGCATCTTATTTTGTATCTCTACTTTATTTTTTTTAGGCAAAAGCAGATGTGGAGGGTACATTTTTATGGACAACTGATATTCAAGGTTATGTGCTAAGTTCGTTCTTCTACGGCTATGTAATAACTCAAATTCCTTTTGGTTTATTGGCTAAACGTTATGGAAATATATATTTTTTGGGTGTTGGAATGCTAATCAACTCTTTATTTGGTTTACTAGTACCGATTGCTGCCGAAATGGGTATCTGGTGGCTCATTGTAGTCAGATTTATACAAGGTTTGGGTGAGGTGAGTAGATTTGTGGAAAAGTACAGAGCGAGATGATAATTTTTTTCACAAAATTCCTGAAATATTGTGCCTCAGTGTCTCTCGGGGCATGCAGCACAAGTAGTAGTTGTTTCTAATTCATTTAATTAATATTTTTGTGAAAAAAATCATCTTACTCTCGTACTCGGCATTTAATTTCAATGGTCGTTTCTGGTCAGGGCCCTATTGTACCATGTACTCACTCTCTGCTGGCAAAATGGATCCCTCCGAACGAAAGAAGTCGAATGGGAGCTTTCATTTATGCAGGTATAAATATATTTTTTTTTTCCTGGAAAATCAACATAATCATGTCCACTGTGCGCTATAAGAATATTCCAACTAGTTCTTTTGGCTCTTTTTGGTACATAGTTAAGGTAAGTTCATATAGCAACGAATCACATACTAAGTTTAGTATAAACAAATTTGTAAAAACGAGGAATATAGCACTTTAATCAACCTCCTTTGAGTTTTTTTGCATTAGAGCAAAAATATATTTAGATAAACTAATTGATGTTGTTTGTATGCATAGTAATAAATAAACGAGTACTGTTTAGTACGTCTTTTGTTCTCCAAGTGTCAAACTCTAATTGACGGAAATAAATTTTACAATTTAGAATGGTTCAATTGAGTGAAAAAGAGCGTATTGAAATTTTAATGATGATAGGTTATGGTGATAGTGTTAGAACTCATGAAGAAGTGTGTCATATTTTTAATAATTTGCACCCGGAGAGAAAAACATTACAACGTTTTAATACAACTGGGATGGTAAAAAATTTGCTAAAACCTTGAAGACCGCGGACTGCAACGAACGAAACTGTTAAACAAAATATTGCAATCGATTTAGAAGAATCACCTCAAACTTCCACCACAAATTTGGCACTAAACCATGGTATCAGTCGACTTTCTATAGGAAAGATATTAAAAAGTGAAAAGTATCATACGTATAAGGTACAGTTAGTTGGTTCAAGAATTGTCAGACGATGTTTTGACCGACGGCTGGAATTTTGCGAACGGGTAATGGACATCTGTAATGTCGACGACAATTTTGCTTCTAACATTGTTTTTTCTAATGAGGCAACGTCACGAATATCGGAAAATCGTGAAGTGGACTCAAGTCTCCGACCACCCAGATTTTAAATTTCACGAATTCATGAAATCTTAAATTCTGCACCTGTCAGTTAATCCTACCAATTGCGTTAGAGTTCTTGGTTCGTGTTTCGTGATTCGTTGTTACATGAACTTACCTTTAGACTTTCTTTAAGGTCCTTTCCCATATTTTTATAGGAAACAAATTTCTTACAGCGCAAAGTTGATATTTGTATGTAAGTAATGACGAGCTAATGTCATTATTTTCATTATCTTTTCGGTGTTGGTTAGTGCGGAAATGTATTTGCAATATTTGAAGAAAAAATAAGTTTGTTACATTTTATAAGATAATATGTATCGATTCAGAATGTAATTAACACGGAATTAAAACAAGTTTATATAAAACACTTAGCAAAGTCAAGGTCTACTAGGAAAAATGTTAAAATCAGCTCAATTCAATACGGTGTATGTAAGTCAAAATTTAGATACAGCGTAGCCCAATTAAATCAGTTGATTACATCCAAAATTTTGCAAAAACTTGTAGTAGTTAACATGTGATATTATTTTTTCTTCAAAATTGTTATTTTTTCATTGAAATAGACATGATGAATTATTTTATAAAAGGAAATATCACAAGTTAAGATGTCGGATTTATATTTTTACTAAAACAAATATAAATGACACTTAGTGATTTTAATCATGCCTATTTATTATTATAAATAGTGTCCCCTTTATTCATTGAACCTCCAGCTAAAAAACCATCTGAGTAAATAAGACTTCAAGACACTTAATTCTAAATATCTTTGATGTTTGATGATGAACCCTTATATAGCCTAAGACGTTTGATCCCCAATAGTTTTGTCGGCATACATACATAGGTAAGCAACACATGTATTCCTATGTATTTTTCCTCGCTAAAAACGAATCCGGCCTCAGAATATCTCCATCACCATCCAGTTTTTTTTTTAATTTCAAATATTGATCAATAAACCCGAGATTTGTCGTCAGTAACTCAAACTCCATACATAGTCAAATCTAACTGTCGATTCGTTTTCAGCAGGTTAAAATACATGAGAAAAAATGTATTTCCAATACCAGTTTATTCCGTAAACTCGGATTTACTGACATTGAAAACAAAACTAGAGGTTGATAGAACGATTCTAAGGCCGGATTCATAGAAATACATGTGTCGCTTATCTAGATCAGACACTAGGTTTTTTTTTTGTGTACCGGTGTAATTTGTCACATTTCCATTTTTTCGTTATAGGAGCTCAATTTGGAACTGTGATCTCAATGCCCCTCAGCGGTCTTCTATCAGAATGCAGATTCGGCTGGCCTTCGATATTTTACGTATTCGGTTCATTAGGAACAGTTTGGTGTATATTTTTCCTCATATTAGTTTATGAAGATCCACAGACCCACACAAAAATGAACGTCGAAGAAAAACTGTACATTCAAAAGGAATTGGGCAGTAAAATTGGTTTACCGGTATGTAACGTCTAGAAACTGCTAATTTTGTAATAAATATATTGTTTTTTCTTAGATCCCACCGATCCCTTGGATGTCCATACTGAAATCTCCTCCTTTCTACGCAATTCTTTTAGCTCACATGGGACACAACTACGGTTACGAAACTCTGATGACTGAGCTACCAACTTATATGAAACAAGTGCATCATTTCAGTATTAAAGATGTAAGTTCCCAATGTATATAGTTTTATGTCTCTAAAAACTTTTTTCACTCATTTCTCCATTGTGGGGGGTTGATATGGGGAAATGGAGGGTTTGTTAATATCCCCGAGAATGCGTTGTTTCGTTAGAGTGGTCACATGATAGGATTTAAACTGACATTTTTAATGTGTTTTAGAATGGATTATTATCAGCCTTACCCTATTTGGCAATGTGGTTATTTTCCATATTTATCAGCCACGTTGCCGACTATTTATTAACCAAACCTTACTTCACGCACACTATCGTCAGAAAGATCATCAACGGTATTGGTAAGTAATATTTATAAACTTTTACATCACCAATTATATTAATTATTTTGAAAGTAACTGTAGAATTTCTGTTCATATAGGTCAATACGGTCCTGCTATAGCTCTAGTAGGAGTATCATTCACCGGCTGCGATAAATGGTTAACTGTGGCCATCTTAACCATCGGAGTTGGTTTAAACGGTGGTATTTATTCTGGTTTCAAAGTTAACCACTTGGATATCTCTCCTCAGTTCGCGGGCATCCTTATGTCGTTTACCAATTGTATGGCGAATTTAGCCGGTCTACTTGCACCTATTTATGCTGGACATGTCGTAGTTGGAACGGTAAGAACGTTTTATAGCTTTGCTAATTGTCAGTTTTAAACGTGTTTTATTCCAGCCAAGTATCGCTAAATGGAGGACAGTGTTTATAACCGCCGCCACCGTTTACGCAGGTTGTTGTACATTCTACATCTTCTTCGGATCTGGAGAAAGACAATCTTGGGACCAACCAGCAGAAGAATCAGAAAAAAGTAGACGAAACGATGAGCCCGAAGTGGTTACTACTCGTGCTTAAAAAATATTTTTCAAAAATTATGTGATGTATTTTAAGATACTTTTAGTTTTTTTTTTAGTATGTTCAACAGTTTTAGAAGAAATATAACTTTTGTACTGTTAAAATGGATTTTAAATTATTTTTACCAATAGTATTTTAGATATCATCATCCTGAGAAGTGGTAAATAATTTTTTTTCGAAAATTTTGTTTATATATTCTTAATTTTTGAAAATTTGAAAAAGCTCAATCGACCACTTTTAGACTTACGATGTATATAATGTATCTATTAAGAAAAACATACATAAAAATGTTAAATATTTTAAAAAAAACCATAAAAATGTTAAATATTTTTTTTGACCGATGATATTGTTGATATAGTGATGAAAATAAATTTACAACTTGATTAATACTAGTTTTATTACCTGCCTCCATTTTGAATTCCAATAAAGAACACACAAATTTCTAGTGTTTCCAGAATTTTACATAAACACAAATTCCATCCTTACAAAATTAAACTAGATACAAAATTATGTGGGGTAGATAATTTGCATTTAAATGCTTTGTATGGAATCCTTCAGCTTATGCAACCACCATTACACTTTTTAATCTGTAGATATTTTTTGTTGGGAAAGAAAAATGAAACATTCAGTCGAATTTATTCATTAATTATAATACGGAGTCATAATATGATTACAACGATGATAATTATAATAATATATATCAGATACTAGCAATAAAAAGATTATATAAACAAGATAATTGCGATTTTAATTAATCGAGACTAGAGAGTTTTTACAACTTACAAAAGACTAGAGTGTGATCTTAGATTTAAAGTACATTTTAGTATTTTATTCTCATAAACAAAACTAGTTTTCGAATATCTAGATTAAATAAAATAAGGTTTCGTTTATATTATTTTTCTAGATTACCGCCATTTTTCATCCAAATAAAATTTCAATACACTTTTATCTTCCGAATGTTTGTTGCAGTTCTTGAAACAAACTGTATAATATTTTTGTTCTGTTTATAAGAATAATATATTGAAATGTAGTAACAGACGTAGGTATAAAAATAAATTTTTATCAATAACACATTATAAATCCACAGCTTAATAAAAAACACACACGTTTTGATTGATTGAAACATTTTTTGTTTTAAACATTCAACAATAAATATTAGGAAAACAGTTTTCTACTAATTCCGCTATGGACGAAGTAATAAAAAATAAAATAAAAAAATCTTACTAGGAAAATTTTACCTATGATAGAAAATTTGTATGAAATTTTAAGTGTATATATAATATATAGTATGATTTCTTAATATGAAGGTCACAATAGTATATCTTATACAGGGTTTTTCAAAAGTTCGAGACGTCAAAGACAATTTTTTTAAATTTCGCGCCAGTTTAACCAATTTTACGGCGTTGCCATAATATGTAATTAACTTCTTCTTCTAAACGGTACTTTTTACGAAATAAAATCCTCGGTGAGTGACGAATTTTTGAATGACTCTGTACTTTAAACTCGCTTAAAATCTAACTATTCCTATTATTACATAAAATTAAATCACTTGTATATAGGTATGTACAGATTAGTGCTGACAAATTTATTTTATTTAAATATTTTTGATTGTACAAGCTTACCACGCACATTTCATATGCGATATATTTATTTTGTTTTCAAAGATTATTACAACTATTCTTCTAGCGTAGTCAAAGTACACAAAATATCCGTAAAATTCCACAAAAATCACAAAAAACTTGAAAATTCAAACTTTACTTACTTTACAATGCTAAGTGTTAGGTTACAAATTTTTGTTTTTGTTTTTTCGCTCTAATTGTTTAAATATTGAAAACACAGAAAAATGATCAAATCAAAAATTGTAGCTAATACATTTATATACAAAATTTGTCTGAACATTTTTTTTGTATCTGCATTAGTTTTTAAAATATATACGAAATTTCCATAGAAGTATTTTTGAACATCAATTTTCATGTTTTTAATTTTATGATAGTAAATAAACAATGACATTTAGAAAAAAAAATTTCATATGAAATGTGTTCTAAAATGGGGTATCTACAAATACATTGAAAAAAATTTTTTTTTGGAATTTTTTAATGTATTATCATCGATTTTCTATGCTCTCTCACCTGCTTTTTCATCTTTATTTGTGCTCCCTTCTCTTTCTTACCTGAGCCATAGGTGTGTTCTTTTGTATCGCGATCACTTCTTAATAGGTTCATTATAAAGTTCACAAATTTTTAGTTAATATCATAAACGGTATAAAAAGTTATAGAAGGTTTGCTGACAGACCTCTGATTTAAGTATTTATTTTAAATAATTGTCTATTATTTGAAAAATTTTATATTTATAGAAAAGCTGTATAGTAGTTTCGAAAGTAGATGCTTCAAAGTGTTTAGTAGTAAAGTTTCATTGAATTATATTAATTTCGAAAAAAGATATAATTGAATGAAAACAAGTAAAATTAAGCATGCAAAAAACAGATTTTTAAGAAGTATTCGTTTAGAATTCTAAATATTGATGGCTTTGCTTTTATAATAATCATGTTTAATGCTCATTTGCAATGCTAAATCCAAAAGGAATTTTCGCTGGGATAAGTATTAATTAAGTAGGAATTATAATAAACTGAAAAATCTACTTTTTCAAATTTGAAAGTATTTCTATCTAAAAGTTGAGATATTTCTTTACATTTTACATAAGTTTATTTATTTTTTCAGAATGTTATAAGCCCAAAATTATTAACTTTTAAGTCGAGCGGTTAATAAATTTGGCTCACGGGCCGTTCGTACGTAACCACGAATTGAATACCACTGAAATTAATTTTATCTCGTAAACTTTTTAATTTACAGAAAAACTTTTTACACAAAACTTGTAGATACATGCATCAGCTACAAATTTTGATTTTGAAGTTTTTCTGTATATTTATTATTTAAACAATTAGAGCGAAAAAACAAAAACAAAAATTTTCACTCGACGATTTTCCGGAAAATTGCATGCCTAACATCGTAAACTTTTTCTTATATTAAACACCAACATTTTAAATACCCAATTTTGAATTTTCAAGTTTTTTTAAAATTTTTTGTGAGGTTTTATGTGTACTTTGATTAGGCTATTCCGTCAAAGAAATATTTCACAGGTTTTTAAATACACCCTGTACGTTTTTTTTTTATTTATTTCGATTATAGAAAGAATCGTAGTAACTTCTATATATTTTACAAATAAAATATTAAATGGTGAATCAAAAAAATAAAAATAAAAAACGAAAACTTCCAACCTGCATTGTAATTTATACTATTGGCGTAGACAGTCTACGACACAACTCGTTTAACAAGACATTTATTCTGATACTATCAAAAAAAAATATTAAATTTTTTTAAATATTTTTATCTGAGAGTACCGTTTGGACACATATTTTTCATAGCCACGTAATATCACAAGTACTTATAAAAAAGTTCATCACGAATTTAATTATTAATTTTTATTCTCTTTTTAGAGAAATTTTTGTTTAGATATATATTTAGTCATGTTGGCAACACTATTCTGTAATATTCAATGAGGGTATAGATAGGATTTTTTTAGTCAATTTTATACAGGCTGTTTAGTTAAGAACGTACAATCTTTACGTTTAAATATTTTTCACTCGGTTTTACTGATAGTACGTACAGTAAAAGTATCGAATGTTTCTCGTTACGTCATTCTTTCCTGAATGTATCAAAGACACTCTAATTTTACGTGGATATCACAGACTGCGTATGTCCAATTAATTCAAATAGAAAGGTAGAGTCCGTTTCAATAAGGAAGAAGCCACCTGAAGTTGGCGTACCGACCTGCGCATATGTCAAAATCTGTCGAGCGATCGTTCCATGCCATTGGCGTTACAAGCGATGTTTCATGCCGACAGCAATTAAATTGTTGACATTTGAGGTTGTGTTTGAAACAATCATTTACTGTCGGACCCTTTAACAATGATGCGCCACTGGTAAAAACTGTCTTATTGATTTGATTCGGGTGTTTATGAGTTATGACGTAACGATAAACATTCGTGACTTTCACTGTATCGCTTGTTAAACCCAGATGCAGTAGTAAATCAAAGCTTATTTTTATTTTCTGTTTAACGTTCTTAATTAATCACCCTGTATAACGAACAATAAAATTTTGAAAAAGTACGCCAAAAACAAGAACATTTAATTCAACTCGAAAATAACCCCGTCCCAATATTTTATTTTGAAAAAAATTTTATATTTTTCTCAAAACTGTTGCATTCTTATTTTTTTTAAATTCTTACGTATTAATGTCATTATTTTGAGATTCATAATATCGTTTTTACATTCCAGCAACCGAAAATTCCTTCTAATTTCATCCCGAGTTTTTTTTAGATGGTTATTTTTAAAATAAGATTTAAAAGTGTTCTTGTTTTTTGTTTTCTTTAAGTCGTACCTCGTGAAATTCAAAAGTTTTATATTTTTCTTTTTGGAAGAACTGCAAGTTCATGTGAACTACATCATCGTACATTATTAAGTGCGATCATTTTCAAAATAGAGAGAGAGAGAGAGACCATAATATTTTTTTTTTGTAATATGTAAGCCAATACTTCTACTATACTTAAATTGGTATAGAATCGTCCAAAAATTAACTCAATATGTTTTTTGGAGAAAAAATTGTTTAGAATTAACTGTTTTTTCGAGATAATCAGTGATAAAGTAGCTTTCTAGCTGCAAAAGAATTTTTGATATTGTTTCAGTAGATTCGTTACATATTAAAATACAAATGTTTCCTCTGTATAATACTTGTATTGAACTATAGATTAACTCAAAAAATATCAATAAATTTGGACCAAACTTTACCAAATTTGAAAAATTGAAAGTTAAAAATCACCACATACAGATTGCGTAAAGTACTTTGGAACCCTGGCCTCGGATTACACGAGTACTACAAGGATATATGAAAGAGAGAGAAAGAATAATTGTGCGCGGTCATCACTTTGTTTCATCTTAGGGGTGTATACTTATTTCCCGAGACTGGCCGAATGGTCCTTTACAGAAAGAATTCACTAGTTGGTGGTATTCAGTATGCTCCCAACATGGAAGGAGTGAGGGTGTTAAAGAAATAAAAAAATACAATCGTTATTACGTAAAATTCATTTTTGTCAACTTGATCATTTCAGACCAAGTTGACAATTTCTAACTACAAAAGGATATTATTTTAGCCATTGTAACTTGAAAATAAAACAGCATTTCTTGAGAGAACCATAATTAATAAACTAAAAATCCCTTCCATTAATAAATTAAATTGAAAAAATAAAATAAGTAGGTAGGTACCTACACCTATTCTGAACATAAAATATAAACTTCCTGAAAAAATAAAAATAAAAATCCATTCTAAAGGTAAACATAATTTTAATGAATTAAGTGCTCAAACAAACCACCTTCCTGTGCCAGACAATAACCAAATCTGTGATAAAGATTTGATCTCATATCTCTATGATTATTTGGCGTAATGCTGGCACAAACGTGCTGTATTTTCACCCTCGAAAAAAAGTCAACGATAACGAGACAAAAATATCATTTGTACAAATTAATCTGCGCTTCTGGCAACAGCGGTTAAAATAGGGGGGCAATGAGCAATCGGCCCGACTCGGGAAATAAGTATACACCCCTAAGGTGAAACAAAGTACACGCCTTAATGACCGCGCATAATTATTCTTTCTCTCTCTTTCAGCTGTTTTTCTGTCGTACTTGTGTAATCTGGACGGTTCCGATGTAATTTACGCAATCTGTATAGAAGTAATGGCCTAATGAGAATTACTATCAAATTTTTAATGCATTTCAGCCAACGACTAAAACTACGTCTAAGGAATGTTCTTATTGCCTTTCCTAAATGATTATTGAATTGAAATAGAACACAAAGAAAGTTTTGGAATGTTTTTTTTTTTGGCTTAGCATAACAATAAGCTTGGCACAGAACTCAGTGATGACACTGAAACATGCTATAGACATCAGCGTTTAAATCCTGAAAGAAATCCTTTATTTGTTGACATCTTATGAGGATAAAGGTAGGAGTATCCTTGATGTTAATCAGGATCAAAATTGCATCGATCTGTAGCAATACACATACTGCTTTTTTTTTCTAAACTAAGTTTTTTCTTAAAATTTATTTTTTCAAAGATATGTTTCAATCTGATTCTTTTTATACCCGGAGTTTTTTCAAATTATGACCAAATTCCATATAAATGAAAGATTTTCCGAGTTTAAACATGCTGGACAAATTCTGGATTGAGGAAGGAAAAACCGGTGAATTCGGTTTGGTCCAAATTCATCATGAATAATTTATCCGTAGGCGTCAAATCGGTTTTTTCAGACGTGAATTGTTTGTCAAAATTGCTGACGTCTTTACGATGTTTCTAGTAAATAAAAAATATTAAATAAAAAAAAAAAATTTCAATACACAAAAATGAACTTACTATCTTTGGTTTAAACGGTGGCTGAACTTCCCGATTTTCAATTTTATCCCAGTCGATTCGCCGGAAAAAAGCATGAATTCTCACATCCTCTTCCCCTCTGGGTCCACATCCCAATCGTTTGTTGGGATATTTTGTTAAAAACTGAAAAAAAAAAATTTAATAATTTGAAAAAATTTTTCTCGCATAACTTACTCCTTTACAAACATCCTTCGCTTCCTTCGACAATCCTTTCGGATAACTTACATTATGGTCTGTTATTGCTGCAAACAACTCTTCTTCATCTTCTCCATCAAATGGAGGCTGACCGATCAGCATTTCATATAAAAGTACACCGTAAGCCCACCAGTCTACAGATTTACCATAAGGTTGATACAGTATAATCTAAAATTAGATATTTTTTGACTACGCCACTGGAAAAAATATTGTATTTACCTCTGGAGCGATGTAGTCGGGTGTTCCGCAGAAAGTTTTAGTGGTTCTCTCGCCTGTAATGCCTTCTTTGCACATTCCGAAGTCGGCGATTTTAATGTGGCCATCTTGGTCCAAAAGAACATTATCGAGTTTTAAGTCCCTGTAGATTATGCCGCGTGAGTGGAGGAAGAATAAACCAATAGCTATTTCTGCTGAATAAAACCTGAAAAGGTCAAATGGAAATCTTTTGAAATAATAAAAATTTTTCACTGTTTCACAATAAAATAAGAGTATGCCGCAAAGTCTTTTTGAGGATTATAAATCCTTTCTAGTCTTGATATACCCACAAGCGAACAACTGATTCTCATTGGTGCAATGCAATCCATTATTACAGTAATCGGTAAAACTGCTATTCATCGGAAAAATCGCTAGTGCGTTGGAATACTGCAAAAATGAAAATTTTGTCCGAAGCCGGCTCTGCTTCTGCTTACAGATCTCTTTATTTCGCCGACAAATTGTGAAACGGTGCAAACTAATTTTACTCGACAACTATATCTAGACGCGTTGAAAAACGTAAAGGATAAAGGACTATTATCGATGAAATAGGAGCGTAAAAATGAGATAAAGATATTCTACCAACGAAATTAAATCACATCTAGTATCTATAGTTTCTGGACAACCAGTATAAATGAAAAAGCTGAAGTTCTAATTGTTTTAATTCCAAACTTAGTGAATTTAAGTAGAAAATTTCGTACTAATGAATTATTTTCATGTTTAAAATTCAACGGTAGTGACTCTTTTATGTTCAAACTATATTTCTTGCCAGAAATTTAATTTTCTCAGCATCCGTGATAAACGTCTGGTAATTAAATGAAGGACATCAACTTACACAGCAACCGGCTCTTTGAATTTTCCACATTGTTGTATTTGGAACATTAAATCACCCCCGTTTACGTACTCCATAACAAAATACAAACGATCCTGAAATATAAAAGACACGTTAAATTTTAAACGAATTTTTTTTTACTGATTTTATGGCCAGTACCTGGCCTATAATAATAAACTTATAAATTATAATGGAAAAAGGAAGAAGATTTTTATTACTTACCATTGTTTGGAAACACGAATGGAGTTGTACAAGGAATGGGGGTTTACTAGAGAGAGCCAGTACGCGTTTTTCAACCATGGTGCATTCTACATCGTCGTCTTGAATTATAATGTCCTTTTTAAGGATTTTTATTGCATACAGTTCGTCGGTGCCTTTCCTTTCGGCCAACATAACCTGTTTAAATGCATAAAATCACACTTTAAACACATTACAACAATTTAAAACCAACTATTAACAGTTTTTGGTAAAAGAAATACCTTTCCAAAAGATCCTTTTCCCAAAACCATAAGGAAATTGAAATCACTGGCTCTTATTATATCTTTCTTTCCCATATTATGAGGTACATCTTTATCCACCAACAAAGTCGGTTTTTTCGTAATAGAAGTTGTCTAAAATATCAATAATAAAAATATGTTTTATTATTTATAAAAAATTATATAACACACCCTTTGTTGATTTTTAATCTGTACCATATCAATACCTTCTTCCGGCACTGGAACATTATAAAACTCCCCTTCTTCTTGAGTTAACAATTTGAACCAACCATTCGCTGGAGATTTTAATATTTCCGATATACCAAACGACAGAGACCCCATAAAATCGTTCCGGGAAGTTCTGTCCCAATCCCAAATTTCTATCAATAATCTCCTGTCTTTATCTTCAGGTTTAAGCTCGCTAAAAAATATACGTGCACTAATATACAGATTGCGTACATTACACAAGTACAAGGATATATGAAAGAGAGAGAAAGAATAATTGTGCGCGGTCATCACTTTGTTTCATCTTAGGGGTGTATACTTATTTCCCGAGACTGACCGAATGGTCCTTTACAGAAAGAATTCACTAGTTGGTGGTATTCAGTATGCTCCCAACATGGAAGGAGTGAGGGTGTTAAAGAAATAAAAAAATACAATCGTTATTACGTAACCTGTACATCTTAAAATTCATTTTTGTCAACATGATCATTTCAGACCAAGTTGACAATTTCTAACTACATGTTAAGTCCCAAAAATTAAAAAATTATAATAAGTATTTAGCGCCCGATCATTTTATGAAATATGGCATCAGCGCCTTTTGTTTTATGAACCTCAGTCTCGTCATGAATGTTGACATGGCTGCAGGTGTGCTATTTCACTAATGTAAAAAACTAAATAAATGAATATATACAGTCCACAAGCTTCTCAATTGCAATCGAAACATTGGTCCATCGACCCTGATGAAGAAAAAGTGAAATTTATAAAGTGATTTCCAACAATTAAGAAATAAATACATATAACCGGCAAAAAAGCGCGGTAACATAGTGTCAAGATAGTACATGCAGCGGTAAAACCACTATAGTCCAAGAAAAACAGAAGAGAGAGAGAACAGGAAGGCAGTGAAAATAAAATTGTCGTGTTCCACCAAGGGTTCCTTTCGAAAAAAATTCTGAGTAAGTTCGTTCCATAATTATAATATTTAATTTGGTAATAGTTTGGATTTGTGTCAATAACATGGCTGAACTCGCGACATTAAAATCTCAAAGAACGACGATAAAAAGTAAGCTAACACGATTTAAAAATTATTTTGAGTCAATTAATCGAGAAACATTAAATGATGAAATTGTTAATGAATTGCAAGTTAGGTTAGAATCCGTACAGCCGATTTGTAACGAGTTTGAAGAACTTCAATTTCAAATAGAACAATTGAGTATTAAAGAAAATGAATCAGAATCTCGACCCGACGAAGCTGAGAGAAATGAATTTGAAACGAAATATTATAAATTGATTAGCAATATAAATAACTTAATAAGTAAATATGATAAAGAAAGTTCGAATGACGGTAGTAATGGTTCCGTGGTCAGTTCAAAAAACGGTGTAGTTGATTTAAATTCGGTACAGTCATTAGTAAAGTTACCACCTATTAAATTACCAACTTTTGATGGCCAGTATGGCAATTGGTTAGAATTTAAGGATTCTTTTATAGCCTTAGTGGATGGTAATACTGCATTAAATAACATTCAGAAATTTTATTATTTAAGGTCCTCGTTAAGTAAAGAGGTTCATGACATAATCAAGTCAATAGAAGTGTCCGATGCGAATTATAGGATTGCATGGCAGTTTTTGACAGATAGATTCGAAAACAAAAAGCTAATAATTTATAATCATATACGTGCAATATTTGAGCATCCTTGTTTAATAAACGAATCATATAGTGACCTGCGCAATTTGTATGATTGTGTCACAAAGCATTTACGTTCCCTCAATTCTTTAGGAGAAAACACAGATGCTTGGGATCGTCTGATTATATATATAATGTCTAGTAAATTTGACCCTACTACGCGGCGTGATTGGGAAACCTATAAATATGCGAAAGAATTACCAGCAATGAGTGATTTAAATAATTTTTTGAAAAATAAGTGTGAGATATTGGAAAAATTGGAGGTCTCGAATAATAGTGTCGAGACAAGTAAGTATAAGCAATCATTAAGAAAAATACATAAACATGGACACAGTAATAGTTACCAATCTATAGATAACAAAAAATCAGAGAGTAATTTTAAGTGTTATTTTTGCAACCAACAGTCTCACAGCATTTTTAAATGTGAATCCTTTTTAAAATTATCAATTAATGATCGAATAGGTGCAGCTAAACGCCTTAAATTATGTTTAAACTGTCTGAGAGATTCACATCACTCATGGAAATGTCCAAAATCAAAATGTTTTAAATGTAGGAAGGCTCATAATACACTACTCCACCGGGAAGATTACAATAAAAATGATCAAAGCCCAGGAAGAACCAATAGTGGAAATGTTTCGCGACGAGAGCAAGAAATCCAAGAAGCTCCTCCCACTCAGGGAGATAACAACACCGGCCAAATTCAAGGTTCTTCACTGAATTCACATGCGACAGCTTACGGTGTTGCCGGCTCTAACCAAGTTACACCTTTTGGGGAAATTTCGGCAAGTCATTCGCAAGTATTACTTTCAACTGCGATTATTCAGTTGACAAATGGGGAAAAAACAATTACTGCTCGGGCTCTATTGGACAGTGGCTCACAAAGTAACTTTATTTCGCAGGATATTTGTAACAAATTAGGTATAAAACCAATTAAAATAAATCATGCAGTGAAGGGTGTAGGCCAAACATTAACTAACATAAATAAACAAGTGAACGTGACAATAAAATCACGTGTTAACAATTACAGGAGTAATATTAGTTGTTTAGTTCTTCCTAGAATTACCGATAAATTACCAATCATGTCCTTTAATAAAGATAACCTTAACATCCCTTCCAATTTACAACTGGCTGATCCTAATTTTAATGTATCTGCAGAAATTGAAGTATTGCTAGGATCATCCATATTTTGGTCTATTATGGGATCTAATCAGGTCCGGCTTGGACCCAAAATGCCAATATTGCAAGATACCAAATTTGGTTATATAATAGCAGGTAATTTAAATTTAGATTTCACATCTTTGAATAAATCGTTTAGTTATTTAAATATTTCGGATTCCAATGCTATGTTTGAAAATAAAATTGAAAAATTTTGGGAAATCGAAGAGATTAATAATAAGGTAAGTATGTCCGAATCTGAAAAATACTGCGAGAATTATTTTCGTAATACTACGACAAGGGACTCAACAGGGAGATTTATAGTCAGGGTTCCATTTAAGAATAATCTAGATGCACTGGGTGATTCTCGTAATATGGCATTAAATCGATTCCATTTGCTTGAACGAAAACTCGAAAAAAATCCAAATTTAAAATTAAAATATTGCACATTTATGAATGAATATCATAGTCTGGGTCATATGTCAGAAACTGATGATTTAAGGGATGAAGGATATTATTTACCTCATCATGCGGTATTAAAGAACAGTAGCCTCACTACCAAATGTAGGGTAGTATTTGATGCGTCGGCAAAAACATCAAGTGGACTTTCCCTTAATGATGTCCAATTTAATGGCCCTACGCTACAACAAGATGTTTTTTCTATTTTAGCTAGGTTCCGCATTCACCAATTTGTTATGACGGGTGATATATCAAAGATGTATCGTCAGATACTTATTAATCCAGATGAATTAAAATATCAAAAGATCTTTTGGCGATCACAACCAGACGAAAAAATTAAGAGTTTTAAATTAAATACCGTAACCTATGGCACTGCGTCCGCTCCTTATTTAGCGGTCAGATGCTTATTTCAGATTGCTACTGAAAATAAAACAAATTTTCCTAAAATTAGTAAAATAATTGAAAGAGATTTTTATATGGACGATTTGTTGACAGGGTCCAATTCAATGTCAGAATTATTAGAAATTCAGAATAATATAGTTAAGCTGTTGGCAAATTATGGGTTTGAACTTAGAAAGTTTTTATGCAACAATAAGGAGCTACTAAATAAATTTGAAACAAACAAGGATCTAGACGTTAGTATACTTAATATAGGGCCGAACGAGCAAAATAAAACCTTAGGAATATACTGGGACGCTAGTGATGATTCTATTAGATACAATATCAATATTAATAATAATTTGTGTAACAGTAAATTAACAAAACGCGCGATTTTATCGTTAATTTGTCAAATATTTGACCCTCTAGGTTTACTGGGTCCTATTATAATAATTGCAAAACTTATAATTCAAGAACTTTGGCAATTAAAGGTAGACTGGGATGATGATATCCCTCAGAATTTGATAAATATATGGTGTTCATTTTATACCAATCTTTGCGATATTCAGAAAATAAAAATCCCAAGGTGCATAATTGTTCCACAATACGTAAGTATTGAATTGCACGGATTTTGCGATGCTTCGATAAAGGCTTATGGGGCGTGCATCTATTTACGTTGTTTAAAGGCTGATGGGGAATATTACTCTAGTTTATTGTGCGCAAAATCACGTGTGGCTCCACTAAAGCAAATAAGCCTGCCTCGTCTTGAATTGTGTGGTGCGCAATTACTTGCAAATTTGACTTCTAAAATATTGGAGGTACTGGAAATGAAATTTAATAGACTATATTTTTGGACAGACTCAACAATAAATTTGTGTTGGATAAGAAATGAGTCTAACAAATGGAAAACCTTTGTGGCAAACAGGGTAAGTGAAATTAGGTCACTAACCAAACCAAAAAATTGGTTTTATGTAAAGTCCAGCGACAACCCTGCCGATTTATTATCCAGAGGATCAACTGTTGAAGTTTTTAAAAATTCAAAATTATGGTGGAATGGACCTGATTGGCTTTTGGCAAATAACGAAAACTGGAATGTGACTGAACCTGTCCATGAATTCACCAATATACCTGAACAAAGGAGTGTCTCTTGTGCTATAATCAGGCTTAATAATGAAATAATGTCTATACTACATAAGTTTTCTTCGTTTTCAAAAACTTTAAGAATACTAGCATATATTTTACGTTTTGTGACTAATATCAAGGCAAGACATACTGACAGAATTTATGGTCCATTGCTTCCCGAAGAACTCGACGGAGCTTTAAACGTAATAATTAAAAATGTACAAATAGAATGTTTTCCTCATGAATATGCGAATTTAGGTAATAAAAAGGAACTAAACAAATCAAGTAAAATTCTGTCTCTCAATCCTTTTTTGCAAAACGGTATAATGCGTGTAGGCGGTAGAATCAAAAATTCAACTCTGCCTTTTGAGAATAAACATCCCATAATTTTACCAAGTAATCATTTTCTTACTAATCAAATCTTGAGACAAACACATGAACGTTTGCTTCATTGTGGTGTACAACATTTGTTGTACGCAGTAAGAGAAAGATACTGGCCTATATCTGGTCGAAATGCCTGCAAAAATATAATTCGACACTGTGTTAAATGTTTCCGTGTTGCTCCAAGAGATTCTAACTACTTAATGGGTGACTTACCTGAAGTACGAGTTACTTCTCATAATATTTTCGTAAATGTCGGTACTGATTATGGCGGACCATTTTTGTTAAAGGATAGGCAGACTCGCGGTGCTAAAATTATTAAGGCATATATGTGTATATTTGTATGTATGAGCACGAAGGCCATACACATTGAATTGGTATCTGAACTGACCACGCAAGCATTCTTGGCTGCATTTACTAGATTTGTGAGTAGACGTGGTAAACCATCTAACGTGTACTCAGATAACGGTTCAAACTATAAGGGCGCAAATAATGAACTTTCTAAAATTTACCATTTTTTAACAAATCAGTCAGAAGTTATTGCTAATCAATTGGCCTCTGAATATAGTATAAAATGGCATTTTATACCCGCGTCTTCTCCAAGCTTCGGCGGACTCTGGGAAGCTGGCATCAAGTCAGCAAAAAGTCATATTAAGCGCGTGATAGGTGAAAATCGTTTAACATTTGAAGAATATGCCACGGTGTTGACACAGATTGAAGGTATACTAAATTCGCGTCCGCTATCTCCACTTACTCAGGACCCGGACGACGTATCGGCGTTAACACCAGGACACTTTTTGATCGGCAAACCACTCACTAGCCTTCCTGAACTTAACTTAACAACCATTCCGGAGAATCGCCTCACCAAGTGGCAGCATCTCCAATACATGGCGCAACATTTTTGGTGTAGGTGGCAAAAGGAATATCTGTCGGAGCTACAAACTCGTTTGAAATGGCGACAGAATTCCACAATTTTAATCAAAGTTGGAACTTTAGTATTAATAAAAAATGACAATGCTCCGCCTATGAACTGGCATTTAGGCAGAGTTATTGCCATCCACCCGGGAAAAGACGGAATTAACCGTGTAGTGAACTTAAAGGTGAACGGTGGTGAAATAACACGTGCAGTAAATCGCGTATGTGCGTTGCCAATTAATTGAAATTATTGTAACTATAACCAAATGGTCAAAGGCCGAGTAATTATTATTGGTATCTTTGTTATATTATACCCTTTTCTTGGTTATCTTAAAAATAAGGTTGTTACTACAGTTAAATAAAATAAACAACCAAATCGGTTGTTTTGAGAATAATTGTAATAATATAAGTTATTCATTACAGCATTTTACTTTACATTAGTTATTCAAAACTCATGTGAATTTATGTTTTACTATAAGTTTTTTTGTGTATCAAGTATGTTAAAAAAAATACGTTTCTAATTTTATGTTGTTTTAACCTAAATTTATCATAGTTCATTTTATTAAGTTTAATTATGTAAGAATTTTTAAAGTACTAGGGTACTTTCAAGGCGGGCGGTATGTTAAGTCCCAAAAATTAAAAAATTATAATAAGTATTTAGCGCCCGATCATTTTATGAAATATGGCATCAGCGCCTTTTGTTTTATGAACCTCAGTCTCGTCATGAATGTTGACATGGCTGCAGGTGTGCTATTTCACTAATGTAAAAAACTAAATAAATGAATATATACAGTCCACAAGCTTCTCAATTGCAATCGAAACACTACAATAGGATATTATTTTAGCCATTGTAACCTGAAAATAAAACAGCATTTCTTGAGAGAACCATAATTAATAAACTAAAAATCCCTTCCAATAATAAGCCAGACAATAACCAAATCTGTGATAAAGATTTGATCTCATATCTCTAAGATTATTTGGTGTAATGCTGGCACAAACGTGCTGTATTTTCACCCTCGAAAAAAAGTCAACGATAACGAGACAAAAATATCATTTGTAGAAATTAATCTGCGCTTCTGGCAACAGCGGTTAAAATAGAAGGGCTATGAGCATTCGGTCAGCCTCGGGAAATAAGTATACACCCCTAAGGTAATTATTCTTTCTCTCTCTTTCAGCTGTTTTTCTGTCGTACTTGTGTAATCCGGACGGTTCCGATGTAATTTACGCATTCTGCATATTGTAGTATTATTAGTTCATATTTTTAAATTTAAGTTGGTACTGACAATATCATAGAGTACACTCTGTGTTGTATGGTCTATATGTTCCATCTCTGTGTTGTAACTGACAGGAGAAGTGACAAGGGACAGCTAGACAGAACACTCTAGAATGTGGAGGGAAAAATACTAAACGTGGTTATGATTATGGTTTCAATTGTGAATAAAACTAAGTGTTTTGTTGTGTTTACCAAACCCAGACCCACTTTCTACAATAATGTCTTAGGACTTCGTACCAAAAAGAATAGGTGAATAGCTAGAGAAATTTTACCTGATGATTTATGAGCGGCAACAAATTATTGGTACGAAGATCCCCTGTATATTCGTGGACTATATATACTTACAATATTAAAGTTTCATTCCAAACAGGATTGAGGTTAGATTTGATTGTTTTGGTTTTCTTTTTGACGTTGTCGGAATCTGGAATGAGCTTAAGTTTAACGTATGGATCACTTAAACCGTTCGGATCCATCGGAATAAGATTTTTTCCTTGCATAACTAAAAAAAAAATTAAAAATAAAATATCGGGGCCCGAAATAAAAGCTGAAGACTAACCTTCAACGGTAAGTTTACTTCCTGTACAATTTATTTTCAACTGAATTCTTCCTCTTCGTTCAGTATGGTCACAACCGCATAAATTTGGAACGCTCTCTTCACATCGATGATGTACGTTCATATCACAAGCTAAAAATAAAGAAAAGTATCGAATAAAAAGTTTTTTTAACCGAAAAATGTCATGTACGTGAGACAATCCGTATAACAGAAGTATCCGTTTTTTTTCTTCGCGCATTTTTCAGTTTTCGCCTATTTGGATCCCCTTTCGAATATTTACGAAGTACGTTTATGCTAATGTCGTGATGAAAATGATATTGATTCGAAAAAAGCTGTTTTATCTGGAAAGTTTTCTGAGAGAATTGAAAAATGGCGACTAGAAACTGTTTTCTTGTAAAATAATTTTCGTTGTACAAAAATTTGATGTTTATGTTCCAACTTCTCCGTGCTACATGTTTAAACGCTTAGATAAAGTCTACATTTTGTCGCACCAAACGACTGTACTATAATCCTTTTAAGTATAATTCCTTTAACTTATGTCCTTTTGCTAGTTCTCTACTTTGTTATCCTGTCGTCACTCTCTGCTAAACCAAGTGTAAAAAGGAGAATTCTTATATAATCTTTTTTTGGAATTTCTATTTTATTGTTTTTAATAATTAATTTGTAGGTTTTTAAAAAAACGCTTCGAGCGGACTGGGAAATTAATTACAAGCAGATAAAACTGGTTCTTACACAAGTTTAAATGATAATTTGAAACAATTGAGTTAATTCTTGAGTTGGGACCTTATTTCTTCAAGTATTATGGAACTCGAGCCCATTCGAAAATAGCAACGCGGAAATATATTTTCAGCGTTAATTTAAAATTATTATCAATAAATATAGAGTTCCAAAAATAAAACGTTTTTATTGGAAATATCCTCCTCTTTAAGAATTTTTTTTTAGATTTCGATTACCTCTTATAGTTTCCAAGTTATTTGCGAAAAACTAAATGAAGTTCCCAGCCAAAAGGATTATGACAACAATTTATTTTTTTGATAAAAGTTACATTGACATTTCCATACCTGAGCATTTCATTCCTTGATGTAGTACGCCATATAAGAGAGAGCCACAATGATCACAAAATGTTGGAGACGAATATGTATGCATCTTAAAATTGTGTTTGGTTCTTGTGTCCTGAAAAGAAAACCTTTCTCTGTAAAATACTCGCTGAAAAAACATTTTTTTTTTAAATTACTTACGTCTGAATCTGCTCCTTTGTCGACGCCGGGACAAGTGAAGGAAACATACTCGTGACACCTTTTGTGCACAACAAAACTACAAACTATAAAAAAAAAAGAATTAATACACATGTATATAAAATTCTTCCAACCCTTTGGGCTGTTTTTGTTTCAATTCATATTTACGCTTCATTAATTCCAACTAGGAGATCGAGTTGTATACTTAGGGGTGAATTGAAAATTTAAATAATGTAGAAGGCGTCAGAAACCATTTTTTTGGCGCAAAATCTGGTCAACTAGTGTCGTTGGACCTCGTAAAGAATCAAATTGTGGTAACTCTTGGTTTACAAAGATATTCTGTTTGGTCTTTCGATAAATTTCTTTCAGTGAGTGGAATTATGGTTTCCAACGGACATCCTATATAGCCATAATTGTTGGTATTTCCAAAATCTTCCAGAGATAACGCAGATTTTCCAAAAATCCATTATCTTCTTTCCTCTTTCTCTACTCTACAAGAGACTACGGGCTCAAATTACTGCTTGTCAACCCCTAAACTTCGCGTGGACGACGCAAAGACTACAAAAACAGGTCGTTACTTATCACCCCCTAACAACACTGGGGAAAGTTCAACAACGGATTGCTCCTTGTCAACTCCTAACTCCAGGGAAGACTTCAGGAACAGATTTTTCTTTATTAACCCCTAACAACACCGGGGATAATTCGGAAACTTCAACAACGGATTGCTCCTTGTCAACCCCAAGCTTATGGTGTCAATATTCCATGCTGAAATGACGAATGACGAAGCCACCGTGGATATGTATTTAATGACGAAGGTTGTAATCATAATGGGAATAGCTGGAGCGTGCCGTTGTAGTGACCTCTGTGCAAAGAGAATGGAAAATGTTGAATTAAGGTATGAAGTCATAATTGTTACTAGAATGAAAGGAGTTACAAGACTTTCCTCAGGAACTGAGTAGTAGCACAAAAAAATACGCTTGGGGAAAGATTCATAAAAATATACGAAAATTCGTTAAAGTTTATTCTTTCCACATACTGTTCTGAACAACCCGCAAAAAATTTCCATATTTCTTATTTTCTAGTGGAAGTTTTCGTAAAGAACGTTATAAAGTTTGAAAATAAGTTTTATCGAGTCTTTCATTAAAAGTTTTTCGAACAGGCGTTATTGGGGCTGATCTCGTTTATTTCTATTTTATATTTTTTAAGTGAATCCCTCATACCTGGCAAGAGACAACAATGGGTGCCGGCACATAAGGGGTTAGCTAAAGAGGGCTCTAAAAGAGATTTCATAGGTCCGGAACCGTTTCATAGGTCAGATACCTGATTCGAGCCGCGGCGGGGCAGGCACAAATTATATGCTCTGCTGTTTCATCATTTTCCAGACAAAGACGGCAGGTCAGATCTTCCGACAGTCCAAGTTTTAGCATATGATGATTCAGATGACAGTGGCCTGTTAAAAGGCCTGTTAGATAACGTAGGTCATGCCTGCTATAGTTTGGAGACATTCTTCGAAGGATGTATAAAAGCCTTTGAATGAACAAATCCTGGTAAATTATACCAGAAGTCTAAAGCTCTTCTTGCCTTCCAGGTATTCAGTGTTTGTTTGGCAAAACTTATTGCGATGCCAATTGTAGGTTCTGGACCGATATAAACACGTGCGGCACCCTCCCTTGCAAGAAAGTCTGCCTTCTCGTTTCCTTCCATGCCAGAATGGCCAGAAATCCAGACCAGCAATACTTTATTGAGTTCTCCTATTGAGGAGAATCTTTTTTGGCAGTCTAAAACCAATTTCGACTTTACACGGTGAGAGCTAAGTGCTTTAAAAGCCGCTTGGCTGTCCGAGAAAATTTTTTTTGTTCTATGTATGAGATTGGCTTGCTCCAATCTCTCCACACATGAAACAACGCTATACTTTTCTGCGTACTTTTGGGGCGCAAAATATTTCCTACCATTCGATCTTAATGTTTCTTGCTTCGTCTCAAGATTTACACATTCCTCTTTTTATTCAATCTCAACTAGGAAATTACTTCTATCAACAGTAAGATTGAGAAGAGCGAAACGTTTTAAAGAGGAAGCAGAAACATAGAGTGGGAGCTGAAAACTATTCTCTATGATATAAAATTATTGTAGAGAGTATATTGGACAAGCTAAAAGATGTGGCTTCGTTCGAATTAAAGAACATGGAAGAGCAGTTATTATTGAACAAGTTCGGTTAAGAACAATAAATCATAAGAAAACCTGGATGGAAACTTATTATACTATCCTAATAATGTCGGATTTTGACTAGTCTAGGATTGCTACAAAAACTCTGGAAAATCATAATGGAGTGGGTCCGGGTATTGTGGTAGATAGATCTCTAACAACTTGGCATTTATAGTGAGGAACCTATCTGTCGGTTGTGCATGGAAATGTGAAGTACTGTCTCATTGAAGATGTAGACTCCTACGACTAGAGCATTCAAAGGAAGATTTTTCCCAAAAGGACCTAGTGAAAAGACTGTTAAGCCTAATAAATGCTACTGGTCTTTTGACATAAAACGGTACAACCAATCCGAACCAATCAATTCTGATATGACCAAGATATGACAACTTGGTGATAACTTCCTCCTGTACCTTAGAAGCCACTAGCGCGCATCTAATACAAAAGAAGCAGCATTCACACTCTAACCAGTGTTGTGTGACTTCAGTCGAAGCTCCTATTGAGGGGATTGACTGATGGACATGCTAGAGATGCTCTAGAACTACCAAGGAGTAGGTTAAAAAAGATAGCAGGACTCCTAACAGGAAACACCTCTGTAGAAGAAGTTAACCAGACACAAAAGTATTTATAGTGGCATACATAGAAGACACAAAGCTTCTGGAATGGCAGTAGATAACATAGGAAATGGTACAAAGGTTCTGTTCAAGTGCCTTGAACCAACCCAATCGAATGAATAAATGAATGAAGAGAATTGAAAATATTTATCGACTTACCTTGGCACTGGTATCCTTGTTTTCCGAAACCCCTGCAAAAAAATAGAACGTGTATCAGTTTTTTCAGTCTTCGAATCATTTTTATATTTTTAAACTAAAATAAATTAAATTCCTAAGTACGATTTTGATCACAATACAAACGAAATGCAACTAACGTTTCGATCTGAGTCCTTGAATTAAGTTTTTTCGAAATTGGTAGCGGATCCTACTAGAGAAATCGAGTTTGGTTCAGACTTCGTTTAAAATGATAAGTTTCATGAGAATTTTAATTGATAATCCCAGAACCCATTTCAATTGGGTACGTAAATTATTAAATCTGAAATACAGGACCGTATTTGAATAAAAGTTTACACACTATAGAATTATTTCCACGTATATTTTTTATTGGACTTATTACGGTTATTCAAAAAGAAAAATACCAGAAACGTGACAGTTAAACGGTTATCGAATTTTAAAAGCCTCCTGCAATTCCAGAGATAGAAGCGCTCTCGTAAAGTAGGTACTTCTGATGCCGATATTTTCAATTTTTTCTCGAAAAATGCGAATATTCTTCTACTTTTCGGAATTTCAAGATCGTTTTCAACAGATGGCTGCACTCTCGATAGCCTGACAAGACACTTGTCATCGATCGCTGACAATGGCGTAGAAACTTGTAAATTGCAGAGGATCTAATCATTTTAAAATAAAAAAATGTTCTTTTCGTTAATATCCCGATTTAGAGAAAAGTTATTTTTTATAATGAGATATTTTTTTATGTAAGTATACTTCAGTTCGAATTTAATAAGGTAGGCGTCAATTTAAACACCAGTTCCGTACCTTTCATCTGCGATTTGTGCCATTTACAGATTAACCTAATTATTTTAAATTCCAATCTCATTAGAACTGTAGTGGTTCAATAAATTGAGAAAAAAGGAAAAACGGAAAGAGCACGTTACAATCGATGTTGTCCTTCTCTGTTCTATTAAAGTTACTGGGAATTAAAAAAAGTGGTTTTAGGTATTAACAGTAAACTGGTTTATGCATATAAAAAAAGAAAATAAACTTAAACAAAATGTTGAAAATTACTAACTATTTACATTATTATATATTGTTGACTGCTCACACTATTTCTATGGAAATTGGCATAGATCTCCATCATCAAGTGAGTAGTCTCGAATATATATATATATATATATAAGTGTATGTATGTATGTACAGATTGCGAAAGGGCTTTTCGAACCGTACGATTTATACAAGCACGACAAGGAAAATATCAGAAAATCAGCTTAAAAGAGAGAGAAAGAACAACATTTCAACCTCTGTTTCCAGAAGCGCAGACTAATTTGTACAAATATAATATTTTTGTCTCGTCATCGTCGACTCCTTTTCGAGCTCATGCACTATCAGGCAAAACCAAACACCTCCATCCGGCAACAAGTCCTGCTAGATCTTTCCAATGGTAAGATCTTTCCGCAAAAGGATTCCGGTTCCCAAAAGTGTATTTCAGTCCCCCTCTTTGCTAGTCCATCTGCTATTTCATTTCCTTATATTCCAATATGTCCTGGAATCCACAGTACAGTGACTATATTGTTCTCGCCTAGTTCATTGAATATGCCTAGGCATTCCCACACCATTTTGGAACTGATTACACGAGAGTTCAGTGCTTTAATAACTTCCAGTCGTCTGATTAGAGGTCCACATTGTTCACAGCGTGGTACAATTGCCGTTTGGGAAAGCATTTATTGCAAACAAGCAAGAGTTATTGTCAGCATTATTCATGTATTAGTATCAAAACAATTGCTTATCTTTCGACATTTTTCGTCATTTAAAATAAAAACCTGACATTTAATTACATCTTTTCAATTATTTCTTAATGATTTAGATTAACTTTAAAACCAGTTTCTACTAGACGATAAAAATATAAATATAACGACACTATGAGTTGGTGTAATTTCAAAATACTTTAATTACATCGTTCAAAGGACTCTTTTATATCAGATCCTTTTTTTTTATACAATAATATCCTTTTTTATAAGCACTGGAATTCTCAAAGTTCAACATTTGGAGGTGGTCGGAAAGAGAATAGGTTTCCCGTATTTTATAAAAAAAAAAGTCGAGCCGGAAAATGAAGGAAGCGTGTGTTAATTACACTCGACTGGAAAGAGGCAATATTTTCATCCCCTGGGAGAGCAGGAAGATGTGATACACGCCCACTACGACTTTAGTTATTTTTGATCTGCAGGAAATATAAAAAAATTAATTTTTTGTTACCCAACATATGTTGGAATAAAATATCCTTCCTAGATGACAAATTTACAGATATAGGGATTTTAAGCATTGTATCAGAACTGCTTTTGAACTAGTCGACCAATATCAAGCTTCAACAGATTAAAAACACGATTTTTACACCTACAACATATCTTACAATTTCCACTACTCCGTAGTCTCAACTGTGAGCGGTCCTTAATTAGCCTCAGACAGTCAGTAAACAGCAGTCGACATCCAATTACTGTTCAGGCCCATAACTATTCAAAATAAAATAAATTCATAGAGAAAATTGAAATTCTATCGTGGTAGTTTGGAGATCAATCACAAGATCATCGGATTTGTCCCAGAATTATTTCTTTTTAAGGGGTTTTTTAAAAAAATGAAAATTATCGGCATAATTTTGAACGGGCTCAAAATTTGATGGAATTAAGGGCGAAAATTGTCCAGCATTGTGCAAACATTACATCGAATCAGCTCAAAGATACAAGATTATCTTTGTTCAATAGATTCGGTTTTTGTTTGGCTCAATTAGAAGGACTATTTGAACCTTTAATTTTTTATTTTAGTGTTGTTTTCCGGAATTTATTTTCAATTTGATTTAATTAAAAGAATCTTATTTTGTTTTATTTACGAATTAATTTTTATTTTGGAAGCCGTTATGGCCAAAAGAAATCAAAAGATACTTGAATACTAAATCGCACTTAACTAACAAATATTGGAAGGGGAAGAGGCGGGGTTTCTCACAGTAGTTCTGAATCCAGCTGTCCAGCTAAATAGTAGATATTTATAGAAGTAAAGGAGGAGGCAGCCGGCTTATGGAGAAATGGGCTTCGGTGATATTTCATGAATTGTTAGTATATTGTAGTTGACGACTTTCTGAACAATAGTGTCCATGGGCCCAACTCAATCCTATGACTAGTTTCAGAGATACAGGGTGTTGAAGTTGGAAAATAGCCATTTTTTAAAAGCATGTATTTCTTATTTTCTTCAATGTATCAAGAATTTTTTCCTGTGATAGTGTTCTAATTACACTAAATATCAGTCCCTTATGAGAGAAAGTTTCGTTTGCTACAGGGATGCTCAAAAATTAGAAAAACGGAATATTGACTTGAAATATAATCAACTTTCAAGAATTTCAATATCTGGCTGGATTTGCTTCTGGTTGGTTTATAATAATGAGATATGCAAATATTTTTTACAGGGCGAGTCAGAAAGTTGAATCGCCCTGTATCCTACATTTAATAAAGTTTTATATACTTTGTATTGCATGTTAGTAGGTGGCATTAAGTCATTTTGAAATATGTATAATTTATATGTAATATACAAAAGATATGTATGGAAGAATATCCGAGAATCGATTTTTTTTTTGAAATCTCCCTGTAATTAAATATTTCCTCGGTGAATTTCTGTGATACTTCCATACTACCTTTGCTTTGAGTTTGTTGGTCGGATGTGAAAGTTTTGTCAACTTGCTATGATCAGTTTTTTTATCCCGACAATATGATGATATGATATCGAAAATCAACCTTTGGAACTTCACTATTATTGTACTTGTCGGGAGCTAGAACTTTAGGTACATGTGGTCAGTGTTTTATGGTTTTTGGGTTATGCCAGATACGAACAGAATGTGAAATATCCATCTACTCATCTCCTAAATGAAATAACTAATGCAGCTAAAAGGATAGCACCAGAAAACATAGATCATGGTCCAGATATTGTAGAACGTTGAATTCCTTCAGTAATTTCAGTTAGTTTCGACATGTTTATATTAATTGTTTTTTCCGATATCAAAATCAGCTTATATTTATTTTTTGTTTGTTTTTTTGTATATGTCGATCATGGTATAACGTAAACAACATCGAAAATACCGATATACATATATGAAGAAAATAATAATAGGCTTGTCATCATATTGTCGGGATAAAAAAACTGATCATAGCAAGTTGACAAAACTTTTACATCCGACCAAAAAACTCAAAGCAAAAGTAGTATGAAAGTATCACAGAAATTCACCGAGGAAATATTTAATTACAGGGAGATTTCCAAAAAAAAAATCGATTCTCGGGTATTCTTCTATACATATCTTTTGAATAGCCCTGTATATTACATATATTTAAAAATGACTTAATGTCACCTACTAACATGCAATACAAAGTATATAAAACTTTATTAAATGTAGGATACAGGGCGATTCAACTTTCTGACTCGCCCTGTTAAAAATGTTTGCATCCTCCTTTATAGAAATTTTTTGTTGGTGGACTATTTAGATCGGAAAATACATTAAATCCATGTTTCGTTTCTCATGGCATGTATCTGTATATAAGAATCTCGAAATTTTTTTAAATTGAATCCAATTTGCCAAAGACAATGAATGACGCCAGTTTACAACAAATTAAAGAAATTAATTCTCCCGAGTTATAAAACGGAATGCTTTGATAGAATTAATGTATAAAGACGGCCAAGAGAAAACTAATTTCCTCAATCCTCTTTTAGTCCTTCTACACCCATAGCTGTAACATAGAACATAGAACTGACTTTTAGACAGAAGCAAACGAAATGAAATTGTGATGAAAGTATCCCTAATTTAATAAAAAAAAAAAACGAAAGTATAGGGTTGGATTAAAAATTAAAGTTTTTTTTCATTTTGTTTGTCGGTAATTTGTTTCAGTAAATTTCCCAGGACCTTTTTTTGTTTTAATCTATAAATCAGTAGATTTTCAAACGAATGCAGTGAATTTTGAAAGATAGAAGTTTCAAAAAAGTAATTAGAAAGTTTCAAAACTTCGTACAACGTTTTATTTTATATTTATTTTATCCTTATCGATCTGATTTACTTAAATATATCAAAGTTTTCGTATATTAAACTTCAACTTGAAAACTGATTTTTCAAATTAAAAAGAAAGTTTATTTTAGAAAAGTCCCGTACGTTATATAATTCTCCAAGGATCAGGATTTTATACAGTCGATAGCATGTACTTGGATTATGTCAGATCGCGTTACGTATCCATTATGTATCGATCGATTATGTGTAGGTCCCTAGAATCGTACACACTATAAAAGAGGTATATCCTTTAGACAGGACAATTCCGGGTTTTTTTTTATATTCTATTCAGACACGATCGACAATTGATGCTGTCACTAATATTGGAAGGACTCTTGAATGCTGGATATAAAGAACACGGTAATATACAGTATATATATATAAAAAAGGATCTGTTTAGAATAAAAAGTCCTGATATATAATAGCAAAAAAGGCTTTAATATGTTCAATAATTTATTGTTAACGAATCACCATGTAAAAATACAGCAATTACAAAAATAAACACGACCAAAATAATAAAAGGCTTTGTATAAATAACGGAGAGAAGAATTGGATCCCTTAGGGTATATGTTACCTCCGAGCACGCTTGTTAATATGGTTCGTTTCTCATTATACTTCGTAAAAAGTAATATTGGGAAATGAAAAATTGGATTTTATACTACAAAAACCATCAAATCAAGCTTGTAGAGAGTTCGAGGAGACTAAAAAAAGCTTCAACCAGTCAAGTAAATTTTTTGCTACTTCAAAGTACGTTATTTTGCAGAGCTGCGACTATAAATAGTCATAAAATCGAAATAAATGTTCCTTTTTTTTGATATTTTGCAAGAATAAACAACTTGTTTAAAAATCAGGAGACCTACGGAATTTCGGAATACAAAAAATTTGAATACGAAGATATTAGAAAATTTTTATGGGCATTTTCGGAATCTATGGGGTCGAAAAGTCTCAGGCTTGACTCATAGAAGCCATAATAGTGGAAATTTTGAGCCGAAATTTTAGAGACACACTCTCAGATGATAAACGAATTTGGAAAATAATCAACGAAAATGTATCCACTATATTTTGTATACAGAGGTATCCGAAAATGAGGAGTAAGGAATTTCGAAAAAAAAAATGTTTATGGGAATCTATCCATCATGGTTGTCCCTTCCGAAATATCTTTTGCTCGCGTTTCAATTCCCAATCCAACTTCTGGGCAATTTGTGAGTTGGCATGTTATTAATTGTTATAGAAGAAATTACCATAAGGGTTTGTCGCATGTTACATCTATGATTAGAGGGTTAGAAATAAGTTTTCAAGGGCTCCAGCTTTATTTATAAAAACCTTGATAGTTTGAATTTTGCAATTTATTCTTAACTGACTTTATCGCGTACAATCGTTGAAGGTTCTTTATTAACCTTTTTATACCGCTATTCGTTAGGGTGGTCATGACATTTTCCAAACGCTGACCTACAAAATTCTAGTGGTAAAAGCACAGTCAAGGTGTTTTTTTTTTCTATAAATAATTGTTAATAATGAAAGAAATAAACATAATAAACGGAGTTTCTGCAATAGGAAGTCTATGTTATTTACGCCTGTGGATTCCAGGACACACTGGAATAGAAGGAAACGAAATAGCAGATGAACTAGCAAAGAGGGGAAGTGAAATACCCTTTTGGGGGCCGGAACCTTTTTGCGGAATCAGCTCCAATGTAATATTGGAAGAAATAGGTAAAGCCGAAGAAAAGAGAAGATCTGACAATTGGAAAGATCTAGTAGGGCTTAGGCAATCAAAGATTCTTCTGGGTGACTACAACCTGTTGAGATCTAATGAATGCATAAGTCAAAGCAAAACTGCACTAAGAGTTTTAACAGGAATCCTAACGGGACATTGTCGCCTGAATGGGCACCTTAAAAAGCTCAAAATAGTGGAGGAAGAAGATTGTAGGTTTTGTGGAATGGAAGAAGAATCCTCCATCCACATACTTGCGAACTGCACAGCAATTCAGAATCCTAGGGCACAGCACCTGGGAGACTACTGGATAGAAGAGGGACAGTTACCTAAGTTGAAGCCTGCAGATATCCTAAAATTCCTCGGGGAAATAGGACTAAAGGAGCTACTAGTCACTGAGACTTTCCTCAGGAACTAAGTAGAAGTAAGGGGGCACAATAGATCTTTTAGGTCTCAGTGAATGTTACCCCAAAAAGACATACATACATACATACATGTTATTTACGCCATATTGCGATACAATTAGAGAACCAACAATTTCCAGCTCTTTCTCTTGATCTCATCCCTCTAAAAGAGGGTTTTTTTAGTTGTATTTATCCCAACCATACTACAGGTATACATGTATTGCGTGGACAATCAGAACCGGAACCAGAAAATACGCCAATCTCTAGTTTGAAAAGGATAATCTCTTCCACAGTACAGTTTGACAATCGAGCTTTCCAATAGCAATGCTTAGCAACCAGTTTTTTTCGTACTACTGCTATTTTTGCCATTAAAATGTTCTATAAATCAATAAATTAGATCTTTGGACACTCACCAAACTTCCAAATCGTGTAAAAATACTTTAAAATCAAACTTTTTTCATATCAATCATCACGAATGCTTGTTTTTTATTATTTTCATTTCAATAAAATGACAAAACTTGTGCTATCATCACATGCTGTGCTCTTAATCGATCCTAATCCTTCTCTGTCCCATGTGAATGTCCTTTCGGGTATATCTTTAATTAATTTTGCTTTCAGAGAAGTGTAACTGCACGCTCGAAAATACTGTGAAGCTGAAAATATAATTACAGGATAAAAAAGGATTATTTTCGCCGATGTATAAACAGTGTTTAATTAGTACATTTGGTAGATCGTTAAATTCGTCATGTGATGTTGAAATTTGAATTTTGTTTGGGTACTGGAACTGGAAAAAAATACTGTAGGGTTGAAATAAACGTGGGAGTGTTAATTACGTTTGTTTGTTGGTAACCGACTTCTTTGGACTCGATTTTGACCCGATTTAAACGAACAAATTGATTCGAAAGAACCGATGAGAATACAATATAGTAATGAAAATATAGGGTGTTATAAAAACTTGTTGCATAAAAGTGGTTTTGCTTGAAATATTCTTCTAGAGCAAATGCATTAACTGGCGAACTAAAAAGTGAAAAATAATTCTTGAAATAAGAATAAAATAATTAACCAGAAAATTAATGTCATTATGGTAATAGCGTGGGGTGCTTTGTACTTCATTTTTACACTAACTCTGGCCTTTTTTCTAATTTTTTTAAACTATAATTTATTTTTTAAATATATGTTCTTTTTTTCGTGCAATTTATCGACAAAAAAATGCCAAATACGAACCTGCCTCGTCAAAATTTATAATACTTCCTCACCATATATGGAATATTTATTATTTCCCCTTAAAAAAATAATATCTTCTACACCTATGAAATCGAAACGACGAAATTAACATTTATCGACAGTTGATGATCTAAATTATTAAAAAAAAAATGTTTCATTCCTTAATTTTCATGTGGAAACGAGTTATTAGATTTTAAAAAATGTTTATTAGAAATTAAGTTAGGTTATATTAAATTAGATTAAAATAAATTAAATTAGGTTAGATGAAATTGAGTTAAGGGAGGTTAAATTTCACATTGGCCGTTTCAAAAAGTCAATTGGTTTTTTAAAAATAAAATTTTTTCCACACATTTTGGAAAAAGCGATAAAATTCGTTTTTTTTTTCGGGAAAATATATCTTTTATCGAAAAATAAATACGATTTTTGGATTTTCCGACCCGGAATACAGGGTGATTGTCCATTTCGACAATACCTTCATTATACCCCCCTTTTTTACATTTTTCTCTAAAAACCTGAAAATTGTTCTAAAACGTGATTACATGCTGTTATTTAAATTGCCATTACTGCTAAACCGTAAGAGATATGTGATTCATCTCTTAACCGTTCGATAGAGCACAAACGGTTCTAACCGATGAATCAAATTTTGTTTCTTCGATGTAATGAATAACAAAGTTATACAGGGTCAAAGTTGAGAGATTTTTTTTGGACATGCATTCCTTTAAAAAAGTGTATCGCCTACGCCTATAGAATCAAAAAAGCCAATTGTACATAAATCGACAGTTGATCATCTATATTAACATAAAAAAATATATCGGTTCTTAATTGACATTTAGAAACGAGTTATTAAAGGTCAAAGTTGAAGCTTTCGTTTTAAATTTCCGGTTCCCCTTGTTACCAAAATCGAAAAAAAAAAAAATTTATTTCTGATTGCGTTCAAATTTTGCATAGAGATGTTTTTCGGTATGGCCCTTTCAAAAATTCGATCCGTTTTTCAAAAAAAAAATTGTTTGTCCGGAAAATCGGATTTTTCAGAAAACTGAAATACACAAATTTTTTTGGATCAAATATAAAATTAAAAAAGCTACTCAAGAAATGCCGGAAAAACTACTTGAAGGATAATTATCGGTCTGGAGTCCTTCATACAATATCGATTACATTAAATCTTCGACTTTTAATAGGATTCAAGTTTTATTGAGAAAAAACGTATAATTGAGCTATAAAAAACGAGCAAAATTAAAATTCTTAACGACTTTTTAACGTGGGCGGAAGAAAATAAAAGAAAAAAACTCGCAACCGCAGGTAATACATTTCGTTTTTGGATCAATTCCCACATAAATGTCCCTGAATAGTTTCCAATAAATTACACACCGTCCTATGAAATCGATAAATTGTCGAAGTCGACAGAGATCATGATTTGTTCAAAGCTCTTAAAGCCAATAAAGATTTATGTGGACAAACAATCTTAAAAGCATGTTTAAATTAGAGAATATTCTAAAATTAAATGCTATATACATCAATAAAACTAATTTGGAATCTTAAAATAGAACATACAAAACCAAACATCCTAAGATTGTTCGAATTTAATAAGAATTTTTCTTTGCTAGATGAATTTTTCCGTTTAACATTTTTAAGATTATCTAGACAGGCTATTATTTTTTTCATTTTGACATGTACACTTCAACAATGAACTTGGAATAATTATCTGTCTCGCTGGGGAAGTAAAAAATCCATATTTCTTCATTATACAAGAAATTATAACTTTATAAAAAAACAAAGTTTAATTTTTGAGCTCTTCTACAAAAAAAACTAGGGTTTTTCGCGAGTCTTATTTGTTGAATAATTCAAAAATATAAAGATTAATGGAAGCAGATTAATCTCTGGGATGAAAAATATTCCACTAGCACTATAACATTTTATTTTTGACAAGCTATCAATTTGGAAAAAAAGCTCTAATTGATATTTTTTCATAATAGAAGCTAAGTTAAAAATTCGTAGAGGCCATAATAATGGGAATTTTAAGCTGAAATTCTAGAAGCACACTCTCATATGAACAACAAATATGTAAAAAAATCAGCAATAGTGTATCTACGATATTTTGTATACAGGGGTATCCAAAAGAGAAAGGAACGAAATTTCGAAAAAAAAAATTTTTTTATTCTGGAGTTTAGAGAATTTTTATGGACATTTTCAAAATCTACAAGGTTGAATTAGCCTATTTCCATATATGAAAGTATCGGAGAAAATTTATTTCCGATTTCGGAAATTTTTAAATTCAAAAGTCAGATTTAGTCGAAAAAGCACGTGCCAAATCAAAAAATTGTGGAAGCCATAATAATGAGAATTTTAAGCTTGAAATTCTAGAGACACACTCTCATATGAAGAACAAATATGTAAAAAAATCAGCAAAAGTGTATCTACGATATTTTGTATACAGGGGTATCCGAAAGAAAAAGGAACAGAATTTCGAACAAAATATTTTTTTTATTCTGGAGTTTAGAGAATTTTTATGGACATTTTCAAAATCTACAAGGTTGAATTAGCCTATTTCCATATATGAAAGTATCGGAGAAAATTTATTTCCGATTTTGGAAATTTTTAAATTCAAAAGTCAGATTTAGTCGAAAATGCACGCGCCAAATCAAAACATCATAGAAGCCATAATAATGGGAGTTTTAAGGTGGAATTCTAGAAGCACACTCTCATATGAAGAACAAATATGTAGAAAAATCAGCTAAAATGTATCTACGATAGTTTGTATACAGGGGTACCCGAAAGAGAAAGGAACGGAATTTCGAAAAAAATATTTTTTTTATTCTGGAGTTTAGAGAATTTTTGTGACAATTTTTAAAATCTACAAGGTTGAATTAGCCTATTTCCCTATATGAAAGTATCGGAGAAAATTTATTTCCGATTTTGGAAATTTTTAAATTCAAAAGTCAGATTTAGTCGAAAATGCACGCGCCAAATCATAGAAGCCATAATAATGGGAATTTTAAGGTGAAATTCTAGAAACACACTCTCATATGAAGCATAAATATGTAGAAAAATCAGCAAAAATGTATCTACGATAGTTTGTATACAGGGGTATCCGAAAGAGAAAGGAACGAAATTTCGAAAAAAATATTTTTTTTATTCTGGAGTTTAGAGAATTTTTATGGACATTTTCAAAATCTACAAGGTTGAATTAGCCTATTTCCATATATGAAAGTATCGGAGAAAATTTGTTTCCGATTTTGGAAATTTTAAAATTCAAAAGTCAGATTTAGTCGAAAATGCACGCGCCAAATCAAAAAATCATAGAAGCCATAATAATGGGAATTTTAAGGTGAAATTCTAGAAGCACACTCTCATATGAAGAACAAATATATAAAAAAATCAGCTAAAATGTATCTACGATAGTTTGTATACAGGGGTACCCGAAAGAGAAAGGAACAGAATTTCGAAAAACAAATTTTTTTTATTCTGGAGTTTAGAGAATTTTTATGGACATTTTCAAAATCTACAAGGTCGAATTAGCCTATTTCCATATATGAAAGTATCGGAGGAAATTTATTTCCGATTTTGGAAATTTTAAAATTCAAAAGTCAGATTTAGTCGAAATCAAAAAATCGTAGAAGCCATAATAATGGGAATTTTAAGCCGAAATTTTAGAGACACACTCTCAGATGGAGAACAAATATGTAAAAAAATCAGCAAAAGTGTATCTACGATATTTTGTATACAGGGATATCCGAAAGTGAGGAGTACGATTTTAGTAGAAAAAAGAGTATTAAAAGGGAATTTTTATCCTTCTATGTAAAGTATATATATAAATTAAACAACTTTCAAGTTTACTAAATTTAATGATTGGAGTAATTCTAAATATTTAACGAAGGAAGTGAATTAATTTCGAGATTGTTCCTAATTCTAATCTGTTTATATTGAAATGAATGAATGTAATTAGCAAAGTTGGTACACACCCAGTGATTAAATGAAAAAAGTAAATATTATTGTTTTTATTGTTATCCAATTCCAATAATGTTTGAGTGAAATTTTTGGCAAGCGTTCAGGAAATTTTTTAAGCATAAATTAGTAGAATAAAATAACTTTTTTCGAAAAAAGCTCTACGAAGTAAAACTTTTTAGGGATTTAATTTTGGCCCAATTTACACCTCCGTATTATAGTTTTTACAATCTCTATAAAAATCAAAACACTTTTATAATAATGAATTATTGTTCATAATAAAACTTTCCTTTACCGTAATAGAATTTCACATAAACTTCTTCCTCATTCCTATAGCGACAGATTTATATGAAAATATAGTCTATTATATGTGCTTTTCGTAACAATTTGTAACGTAAACATCTCAACTTTCCAGACTTTTTAAATAATCAAATATTTTCAGTAACATCTGGCATCGATACAAACGCTTTCGTTATACTTAACAATAATCTCGCTTCTAATTTTCATATTAAATCGCCATATGTTATGCGTTGAAGACATTTGATGTTTTGCATAACTCAACAAGTCTCCTATATCACAGATTTACTAGAGAACTATATTATTTCCGGATAAACTATACTTGGCAAAATTTCATAATATCTGTTTACAGCAGGTATGACTAACGGGCGGCCCGGGGACCACTTTCGTCCCGTGAGCTAATTTAGAATTTCGAAAATAAAAAAGGAAAACTTGAGTTTGTTTTTATAGGGCCATCTTGCCAGATTCAAATTTTGTATAGGCTCTTGAGGCTTAGAGTTCTCGGCACCTCAGCCTTCAAGTTTTTTGTGCTTTTGGTTGTGCAGTTTATGTGAAGAGACCAGTGGCCTTTATTAGGCTCAACAGTCTTTTCACCAGGTCCTTCTTGGAGAAATCCTCCCTCGTATGTTCTAGTCCTAGGAGTCTATAATGCTTCACAATCGAAGATAATGTGGGAAGAGGTTTCCTTTCACTTTGAAAGTAGCGAAAAAACTAACTCAAATGTGAAGAAGACGCATCTATTTACAGCAGCAGCAAAAGAAAACAAACATTACCATAAAAGGTAATTTTTTCAATGATCGCTAGCTAACCAATACTTTGTAGCAAAATCGCTTGACCCTTAGTATCCGAAGATAACCATCATCTAGCATTGGATATTACTTTAACTTTTGAGACGGATAACAAACATAAAAAACTGGAAAAAATATCTTATTAGTACATACTGCTAAAATTTCCCCTTATATACTTTATGATTCTAAATCTAAAATTGACTGATCGTTTTTGGAAGGAAGTCTTTCGTTCCAGTTTTCCGCTTGTCCCCAAACAAATACCAGTACACAGTGAATCATGCTTACTGAGTTAAGATTAGTGAATTTAATGAATCTCTTTTAACGTATTTGATTTCTTAACAACGATACCAATAATACTGTATAATCGAGCTTCTGAATCCAAGGTTATCTAGATTAATGGTCAGTTCCCTTATTTCAGTAACTGGCGTAATATATAGTAGCTCAAACCGCATACGTGTAACACACATTATTTCACGTATACGAATACTACATTAATTATTATTTATCTATTCAAATTTTTTTCCAATTAAGAATTCAAATTTCTGAATTGAAAAGTCTATTTTCCACATTTGTTGCGTGTAACGTATATTAAAATGTAGTGTAGGTTTTTCCGCGATTATATTTGACCTCGAGAAAAATATAATTGTTTATGAAAAGTTATTAGACCTGAATCGCCGGTAGTAGTCTAGTTCAAAAACATGTTAACTATTGTAATAGATAGGAGTGTACGGGCCAGGAACCAAACACAAGCTTGGGAAAAACCCGGACGGAGCCAAATCTGGTGAATAAGGGGGGTGTTCTAGTAATTCAAACCCTAAATCACGAATTTTTTGCATGGCAACATGAGATTTGTGTGCAGGGGCGTTTGTTCTGCAAAAACAAAACACTTTTGGATAGCTTTCCGCGTCTTTTCTCGTAGAGTGAATGTCGAATAGTAATCTCCAGTTATTGTTCTACCCTTATCCAAAAAATCAATCATGATTACTCCATGGCAATCCCAAAAAACTGAAGCAAGAACTTTTCCAGCAGATTTTTGAACACGAAACTTCTTAGGTCTTGGAGAACCAGAGTGTCGCCATTCTATCGATTGTTGCTTTGTTTCTGGATCGTAGAAATGTATCCAAGTCTCATCCATATTAACAATTCGGTTTAAGAAGTCTACATCGTTTTCAAATCGAGCACAGATCGAACGCGATGCTTCTACCTTTGCACGCTTTTGGACAACATTCAAACATTTGGGGATCCATTTTGCAGCAATTTTTCTCATGTCCAAATTGACGTGAACTATATGATGAACGCGTTCGTATGAAATATTCAGTGCTTCAGACATTGATCACCAAGGGTATTAAGCATATCTTCGTAAATCTGCTTACCTCTTAACCCTTTTAAATACAGGTACTCGATGATGGCTTGATACTCCAATTTTTCGATTTTCACAATTTCGGTGGACATCTTTTTTCTTTTAATTTATTGCGTAACTCTGGTTTACTTTTTTGGCGTCAAACTTCACACTGACACTTCTAATAAGTTATTTTTCGTTGCTATGGTAACGCAATATTTTGTTTATGCATGGAACTGGTCTAGGTTAACTAGATATCAATACATCCTCGTACATATATTGTAATAGCTCCTTAAAATTTAAAATATGGCTCGAAATGATGCTTAGAAAAATGTTTTATTGGTAGATAAAAAATATCCCAAATCATAACGAATTAAAATTTAAAAAAGGCGTTTAGTTTTTTGAAAATAACTCAAAAACTATAAGAGATAATCAAAATCTGAAAAAAGTTTCTCAAGGAGGAGGAAATTTTTAATAATAATGCCTCACTTTATGTAGCTTTATCTCTAATGTTAATAAGTTTAAATCAACGCTGAAAATAGGTGAAAATTTCGGGATGCGCGCGGCTTTAAGTCATGTCATGTGGAATAATTTTTTAAGGTTAATTATTAATAAAAAAATTCAACCAAATCATGGTGTGTTCTCAACACTTGGACGAATCAGATTTATCTCAATTTTTTACCAATTTTTAATGAATTAAATTTCTTAAGACCTCCGTGTTGATTGATAATTTTTTGAGAGTTTCCGAAATCGTGATTTTTTTATAGCAAATTTCATCCTCTTCAAGAATCATTCTTCACATTTCGACCATCTCTGACAGTTTCTGAAATATTCACAAAAAAGTTTTTCATCTCAATTTGCTTATAACAATTTTTTATCTTATATCGAGCTATAGTTCATATTTTTAGGAGCTACTACAAGAATTGCTACGTTTTTGAACTCTTGAACCAGACTATACTTCCTAATTCCACACGAATCATCAATATTTATTCCCAATGCAATTTTTTTAACACCAAAAACTTTCGATTTTATATCACCTTGACCTAGACACTCGAGGGTCTCAAACAAGCTCTGAATAATGAATATTATAGTACCTAGCAAAACGTTTTCCACAAATACTTTGACGGAAATATCATTATCAGTCGAGGCCAACTCAAGCTGCTTTTGTTGATAATAAAACGTAAATTTAAATGTGTATTTAGGAACATTATATACACCTTTTAACTAACTGTTTAATTTAATAATCAAAAATAAATTATTGCTTTCAATTATTTAAACAGTTATCTATAAGAGGAGAATGTTGCGAAGTAATCTAACCTAACGGTCTTAAATTTGTATCTAAAAGCAGAAGATTTTAATACAAACTAAGAAGATTTGATACTTAATGATATACGAGAAGATGTAGGGTTAGTGGAGATTAAAATTTGGACTATCGATATCGTATCCAGAGGGTATTAATGGCCTAGCGTCTGAAATTCGCACACATAAAATGTTAAAATTGCTTCCAACGATGTATACAGGGTTGGGATAAAGTATGGAACCAAGTAAATATCTTTTAAACGAAAAGAACGATATTTATGAAAATTTGCAGGTAAGTGCAATGGAACAAAATGCATCTGGATGTACATTTTTTTCTTAATAATATACTTCTGATTTAACCGGAAATGCCATCAACTTATTTAATTTAAATGGGGCACCCTATATATTTTTACAGATTTTGAAAGAGCTTGTTATTTTGAATTCATACATACCATATGTATGTATGTATGTATGTATTTTGGGGTAACATTCACTGAGACCTAAAAGATCTATTGTGCCCCCTTTCTTCTACTTAGTTTCTGAGGAGAGTCTCAGATACTAGTAGCTCCTTTAGTCCTATTTCCCGGAGGAATTTTAGGATATCTGCAGGCCTCAACTTAGGTAACTGTCCCTCTTCTATCCAGTAGTCTCCCAGGTACTGTGCCCTAGGATTCTGAAATACTGTGCAGTTCGCAAGTATGTGGATGGATAACTCACTGTTAGTTGTACAATAGGTGTACATTTCATTATTTTAGAATAATGAGAAACAAAATTACTTCAAATGTTCAAAATGCTCGCCGTTTACTTGCTGACAATATGCCATCCTATTAACAAATTCTTGAGTCGCTCTTTCCAAGACTTCTCCACGTATTAGTTCACATTCGTCAATAATTATTTATCTCAATTCCTGTAAGTTTGTTGGTCGTCTAACGTAAACACGAGATTTTAGATAACCCCCAAAGAAAATAATCTAACGGGCTAAGATCCGGAGAACGAGCAGGTAACTCCTCTACGTCTAATCCATCGTTTTGGAAAATTCGCATCCAGAAAATCCTTAATCCGTCTATCATAGTGGGGAGGTGCTCCATCTTGTTGAAACCAAACATTTTGTGGTAATTGCCTATTTTGTTGAAGTGCAGGAATAATTTCGTTATCTAGTAGATCTAAATACTTGTCACCATTCAAGTTTCCGTCGATAAAAAATGGGCCTATAAGCCCATCTTCGACAATTCCCATCCAAACATTTAACTTCTGTGGATGCTGGGTATGTGCTTCATGAATCCAATGAGAATTCTCATTTGACCAATACCTTGAGTTATGGCGATTAACTGTTCCATTTAAACAAAAAGTTTCCTCATCGGAAAAAACTCTGTTAGAAGCAAAATTGTCGTCGACATTACAGATGTCCATTAGCCGTTCGCAAAATTCCAGCTGTAGGTCAAAATCATCGTCTGACAATTCTTGAACAAACTGTACCTTATACGGATGATACTTTTCACTTTTTAATATCTTTCCCACAGAACATCGACTGATACCATGGATTTTAGTGCCAAATTTGTGGTGGAAGTTTGAGGTGATTTCTCTAAATCGATTGCAATATTTTGTTTAACAGTTTCGTTCGTTGCAGTCCTCGGTCTTCCAGGTTTTAGCAAATTTTTTACCATCCCAGTTGTATTAAAACGTTGTAATGTTTTAGTTACTGTTGAGCGTGATATAGGATTCCTCTCCGGATGCGAATTATTAAAAATATGACACACTTCATCATGAGTTTTAACACGATCACCATAACCGATCATCATTAAAATTTCAATACGCTCTTTTTCACTTAATTGAACCATTCTAAATTGTAAAATTTATTTCCGTCAATTAGAATTTGACACTTGGAGAACAAAAGACGTACTAAACAGTACTCGTTTATTTATTACTATGCAAAAAACTCAAAGGAGGTTGATTAAAGTGCTATTTTCCTCGTTTTTACAATTTTTTTTACACTAAACTCAGTATGTATGAATTCAAAATAACAAGCTTTTTCAAAATCTGTAAAAAAATATAGGGTGTCCCATTTAAATTAAAGAAGTTGATGGCATTTCCGGTTAAACCGGAAGTATATTATTAACAAAAAAATGTTCATTTTGTTCCATTGCACTTTCCTGCAAATTTTCATAAATATCGTTCTTTTCGTTTAAAAGATATTTACTTGGTTCCATACTTTATCCCAACCCAGTATAAACATTGCAATGGACTCTTCTAAAAATCCAGTCTAATAGGCAACTGAAAGGTTCTGGTACGAACTGACCTCTAAAGCGTAAGCTGGACATGTTAAAAATAGGAGCAGAGTGGAAAGTAAAGTTGAGCAATGATTAAATCACTGAGTTTTAGGGTCTAAAAAAGTTTATATTAATTTTCAGTCTATTTAATTTTAATTTAACCATAATTTTGCAAATATAACCAGTTCAATTCATCATTCTAAAATGATTTGAGCAACTTACTGTGTACAAAAGGAACGATGAAGTCAAATCAAACTGTGTACCAATTGTCAGGGAATAATAGAATTAGGATTCTGCCAATAATAGAAATACTCGCTCGAATCCCAAAGATATGCCTCTAAACGCACAAATTATGCTCGTAAAGCAGTAGTAGATAATATTTATCAATAAAAGGATATTTTTGCTCGAATAGTAGTTGTTTCTTCTTTAAATTTTATTATATAATGTAGATGTACCCCAATTTATTTAAATTTAGCGAGAGAGTAAGCTAATGTCTTTTATGAATGAAGCGAATGGTAGAAGGGAGAAAAATCAATTATTGCCTAGTCCCTAGGGATCCGAATCTCCAACAGGACTTAAAATATTCCAACTTACCAGATGAAATCCTTGCAATGCGAACAAAACGTCGGTTGTTTGAAGAAGCGCGGTATGAAGTTGTGGTCCTTGATTTTGTAAATATTCTTTTTTTTCAACGCACCTTTTCTTCCGCGTAATTTTAAACCGAATTTCGTATTTAGATCGTTACTATCATCGCTAACGTCGTCTTCAGCCATCGTTTATTTCTTCGTCGAGTTTGTTTTTAATTTAAAAATACCGTCATGAAATGCTAGAGATCACAGGATGAGAGTCAGCGGTCGACCTGCCCGATGACAGGTTTTCACTGTTATAGTGTATATTTTGGTGCAACAGTTGAATCAGAACTGACACTCTTGGTGGAACGGAGTGTACGCGTACGTTGGTGTTCGCATTGTTTGCTCCTATCCCACGTGCTAGAGCGAGATGATGCTAACTTTATATAGAACCGGACCTGCCCCGATAACGAGTTGAAACACATAAAAAATATATTTCATAATCAATTTAAAGCAACTAATTTGTGGGATATTTGAAAAAACATTTTGAGGATTTATGAAATCAAGATGCAAGTGCAACTTTTTTCAGATTGTAGACAATTAATCTTAATAGTAGACAAGATTGTTATTAATTATTAGAATACGAAATACATAATAAATACATTCATTCTGACAAATATCCGATAACACTATGGCTTATTGACATTAGACGGCGTAGGAGCCGGTATAGTACGGCTAAAGCAAGGGATAGCCTTCCCAGTAAGCCTATCAAGGAATGTCACAATTTTCCAGGTGGAAACTGTGTGGAAGAAATTAAAAGGCAGAAGAGAACATATCGTTCAATTGCCATCTTCACAGACAGCCAGGCAGCGCTAAAGGCACTGAACTCCGTAGAGGTCAATTTTAAGCTAGTATGGGATTGTGTGCGGGCCCTAAACACACTGGGTGAGCGTAGCAATGTTACGGTAGACTGGGTACCGGGGCTCGAGAGGCATAAGGGCAACGAAAAAGCGGATGAAATGGCCAAACAAGGCCCATCAATGCTATTCGTTGGGCCGGAACCCTTCTGCGGCGTTGCAAAAACCACAACAAGAACAGAAACAAATATTTGGGTCGCCCACAAATTTCTGAAATGGTGGAGGAACTCACCAAGACAGAGGTAAGCGAAACAGTTCATATTAGAACACTCGCCAAAATTTACAGCAGATCTGATGGCCAAAGACAGGAAAACTGTTAAAGCTGTAGTGGGTCTGTTAACGGGGCACTGTAAGCTCAATAGGCATTTAAAGCTGATGTGATTGATAAACGAAGATTTGTGCAGGTTTTGTCACCTAGAAGAAGAAACGGCGGAATACATTCTATGTCAGTGCGATAGCCTGGAAAATGTGCGGTTTTTTGCGAGGAAAAGCCATTGGCAGAGAGCTTTATGAAAGGTTCAGTCTCCACGCTAATAGTCTTTTTTAAAAGAGTCAGGCTGGAGAATGTAATCTAGACGAAGCACCTTAATTAAATCACAATAAATCGACAGATTTCAGTGACAGAAGGCTAACGCCAGCTCTACTCACCATCATCTACCCGTACTCCGCGCTTGTAACGCGACATGGATATGGATGGACGAAACATTTTGAGGTGATGTATAAAAAGTTTCACTTTAAAAATTTTTAGAAAACATGATTTAACCTAACCTATTTATGAATATGTTTTTGATCTAGAACGGTTTTTCAGTTTTCTAATCATTAAAAAGGTGGGAAAGAAAGAGACTGCCAAAATTTTTGATCAATTTTTATATACTTTTGATATAGTGGAAAGGACGTATAGTTGGGCAGACTGCCAAAAAAGGACGTATAGTTTGGCAAGGATATGTATAATACTTGACCGGAAATTTGTTTTAACAAATTTATTATGGAAGTAAAGTTTTCAGACCGGTCCTGATCGCGGTAGCAAATACAGTTGCGCAATCGCATTGATTGTGCTCTCCTTACCCTTTTGAAGAGGTCTAGGAAAACTGAAAATCTGAACTCGATCGGCTTCAAGTCGGCTTCGGGCATTTTCAGATCTCAGTTGTTGAATCTTGAGTTCTTCCTACAGGAAAAGCGCATATAAAACGAACTTTTGCGGGTTTCAGGAAGAGTAGTTTCTGTCGGTGACGTATGCTTAGCAGGAGGTTGTTTTGCAGAAAATTCGGATCTTTTTTTTCACTAGGTCAACGAATAAATAAATATTTATGTAGACGCAACGGCTTTCTCTATAAATAAATACATCCATTTGTTTATATGCTAGAGGCGCTTGAATTTATTTTTGTGGAAAATATATCTGAAAAATGCTTAAAATTTTATTAGTTTCAGTTAAAAGGTTAAATTAAAGAACTCATTATCTGTAATTTGAGGTATGACGATATAACGAATTGATGAAAAATCTTTTTTCTCAATGGAAAACTGCTATTTTAAACATGAAAATTTATGAAAAATCCTTTTTTTTTATGGAAATTTTATGAAAACCGCTACTTTAAACATGAAAATTGATGTAAAATAATTTTTTTTAATAACAAAATCATAAAAACTGCTGTTTTAAATATAAAAATTTATGAAAAATGCATTTTTTCGATGAAAAATTCATAAAAACTGTTATTTTTAATATGAAAATTGATGAAAAAGGCTTTTTTCAATGGAAAATTCATAAAAATTGCTATTTTAAACTTGAAAATTGATGAAAAATCCTATTTTTCATTGTAAAAATCATGAAAACTGCTATTTTAAACTCGAAAATTTGTGAAAAATGCTTCTTTTCAATGAAAAATTCGTAAAAACTGCTATTTTAAACATGAAAAATTCATAAAAACTGTTGTTTTTAATATGAAAATTGATGAAAAAGGCTTTTTTCAATGAAAAATCCATAAAAACTGCTATTTTAAACTTGAAAATTGATGAAAAATGCTATTTGTCATTGTAAAAATCATGAAAACTGCTATTTTAAACTCGAAAATTTATGAAAAATCTCTTTTTTCAATGGAAATTTCATCAAAACCGCCGTTTTAAACATGAAAATTGATGTAAAATAATTTTTTTTAATAAAAAAATCATAAAAACTGCTGTTTTAAATATAAAAATTGATGAAAAATGCATTTTTTCAATGAAAAATTCATAAAAACTTATTTTTAATATAAAAATTGATGAAAAAGCCTTTTTTTCGATGAAAAATTCGTAAAAACTGCTATTTTAAACTTGAAAACTATTGGTGCCGTTTAGAAAACATTCAGTTTATTTTGTTTTAAATTTACTAAAAAAATTGGTATAATTAGCAATTTTTCGAAAATTACGAAATATTCCAACTTTCTAACGCCATATCTTGAAAACCTCATAAACTACACACAAGAGAAAATCATGGAAAATTGTAACTTAAGCTTGGAACAAGAATTACTGAAATTAAAAAAAAATCCTCAGTTAAATTTTCAACATCTACAATTGTTAATATCAGAAAATGGTATCTCTCTACGTATATAATGAATTTAAATACAATTTTATATTTTTTAACTCTTTATATTTAAAACAATATCTAATCTCGAAATTAATCGTTTCTGGTTGAAGAACAACCGCAGGAACATAAATCATGTTGTGGCAGGAACTCGCGAACGATATAGAGAGTTAATCTCCTTCTCCATTTTGTTACATTTCATGATAATTATCGTTTTAAACTATATTTTCTAAAACATTAATAAGTTATACATTATCGTTATATACAGGGTATACAACAAAAATAGATCTTTAATAAGAATATTGACTCATTTTCAAGAATGCGCTTACGTCAAATGTCAGTTGAATTTTTGGAATTGGCCAAATCTACTCGACTTGCGAATACGCCAGTTTAGTAAGGTTCGCGTACAAAACAAAAGGAAAATATTGATATACTAATGTAGGTCACGTGGATCTATTAAATGACAACCTTATAGATATACCTGTTACTTCAGAAACTCTTTATACGTACAAAACTTTTTGTAAATTTTAAACGCTTATAGAGGTCAGTAAATATGAATCATAGTGGATAACATATACTCTGTTTGTTGTCGATATTCTCGCCTACACTTATTTTGGCGTTTGCCGCTAAATTTATTTCATTATTAGTATGTTTATCGACCTCGTTTTTTTTTTCATAGACCCAAATCTGATAATTCTCGATAAATTTAAACATCGTCATCCCCAAAACCCGCACCAAATGGGGCGTGATAAAAAGTTATTTGTGTATCCCCTAAAACTAAAAATGTAACAACAAAATGTGGGGAAATACGCGTAATATTTTTCGAAAATTTGATTTTTTGTGAGATAATAATTTAATTTTGATGTTTAGTGCCTCAAAATTATTGGAAATGATATTTGTGTTGAGATACTGACTTTTTTTAAAAATAAAATACGATAAATCCTCCCTTTTACGACTTAAAATTGTAGTTTTCTATCTGAAAAAGTAATTTCATGCCATTTATTAGAGGCATTGATTTTTTTCTTCTATGATTATATTACCGAGAAGACTTACATTAAATCTTATAGCCTCACTTTCGTGCCAAGTTTCACCTTTTAACGAGATTACATCCAGTATGCATTTCTTGTACGTATTTTTATTTGCAAACGACAAAAGTAAGGACACTATACAAACATAAATAACCCGCTATTATATAATTTATATTTATTCAATTGGGTACAACATCGAATCAAACATTTCTTCTTTTCAAAGTCCATTTTTCGTAAAATAAATACATTAAAACAATATAGAATCCATTCCAAGTTCCAAGTTCCAACAAACGTGTGTCAACACTACAGGTGATGCAACTAATCTTACAGAAATATGTATTAAATGTTGCGAGACTTGTTAACATACAGGTTATGCAACTCATCTAACAGCAATGTGTATTCATTGTTGCGAAGCTTGTTAACATAATCTTCTTTAAGGTAATACATTTATTTTATTAGTAATAAATATATACGAGGGTATTACTATAATTTGATGAAAATTCACTCTTTTCAAACTCCATTAAAATTCATGAATTTGTCTTATTTTAATTGCTGTCAAACATAAACTAAATATGTTCTTTTTGTTAATTATTTTGGGAATTTAAACTACAATATTTTAAGTTTAAGACTGCAAAAAATTTGTTGTCGAAGTCCATTCACAGTAGATCGAATTCCAACAACAATAAGGTCTCCTAGTAATGATTTATTAACTTACTGTAAATTGATGAAAATTAACCACAATCCAATCAAATGTAATAATGTTTGTTATTCGCTTTAATTATATTAGATAATTTATCACACACATTTTCCATTTACTATCGATTTTTACAATTTTAAATTTATATTATAAGCGATTTATTTAAATTTAATGCTATTCTAATAATCAAAAATCGAAATTTAAGGAAGCTATTATGTATGTCTGAAAGTTGGTCTTGTGAAGAAGACAATCGATCGTACGTTATTATGTTTGATTTATATTGATAGAAGAAGATAGTATGTAGAAAATATTTGTTGCATAAATCATAAATCGTGATGGTAAGGTTCCACCGTTTCTACTGTATATTCACGCCCATGGTCGACTTTTTTGCTGGCTCATTTTAAATACATATATTTCCAGCTAGTGTTAGAAAGAGGTCACTATACTCTTAAAGGGATTTGTTGTATTATTTTTAAAATAAAAAATATTTATGATGGACGCTGTTAAAGTTTCCACTTATCCTTGAAACTACATTTTGTTCACAGTTTAATTAGTATTTCTAATTGGAAAAAATAGAGTAATTATAAATTATAATGTACACGACAAAAAATACTAACTGTGAAAGTAAAATATATAAATATTCCAAGCTTACGGTTAGTTATAGATGTAAAATTTTTCTCCAGACTTTCATAATGTCACTTTTATTTAAGTTGCTCATATTGTTTGTTCTACCATTGCAGATATTACTTGAAAAACCGATTTATGACGACATTGTAAGTTTTTTTTTTAAAAAATATTCATTTCAAAATAATTTACAGTTTTAAATTTGTTATTTCATTTATTTATCACCTTGTAAATTTTCCTGGTCCTCTGATTTCTTTTCTTCTACTTTATAAAACCTGCACGAAGCTTACCTAAAACTTTTTGGTTCCAGAATTTGATTTTTTACGTTGTTGATTTATAAAATATCTCTCTAGTTATATTATTGTTTCAATTATTAGTCTTTTAATAGTTTCAGCTCAATATTCACAGATTGGTCTTTTTTACTGTATTGGAAGGTTGAATTTTATTAAAAAACTAACCAAAAAGGCTGTCAAACTGGTACCGACCGTTATATTTCGAAGAGTGGGATTCAAATTATCCAATCACCAGCATCTTACTTCCTCCTCCTCCTCTTGCATTCTTTACCGGACTCGTAAAAAAGCGGTACTTCAGCTTTTTCTTGGAGTTTAGATTAACACAGTTAGTTCGAAGCCTATCAAGTTTTGCCGTCCCACAATCAATAATCATATTTTTAAGGCTTACGGTCTTTATCTATCCTTCTAAACGAAAAAGTACCAGTATTCCTGTGAAAGCGTTTTCAGAAACAGCAAGTTTCCTTAAAAATCGTCCCAACTGTTGCTTCCCTAAATAACAAAAGTCGTTAACGGTGTATCCACAAAAATAGTTGGCCATTTAAAAATTGTGTTATACAATGAGTTAAAATCTTGAAAAACTTGTTGATACATACTATAAGGTGGAAAACAAGTGATTTTCTTTTATCAATAGTCCTGTATCTCTTCAACGATCTGCGATGTGTATTAAATTGGGGATACAGTTCACATGTAACTAAAATTAGTGTTAGAATAAATTTAATAGTCATCACCCAACTATTTTGTCATTTTAGAATAAAATCGTCACCACCTTAGGCTACCCCATTGAAACCCACCACGTGACAACTGAAGATGGATACGTTTTAGGAATATTCAGAATACCACATGGAAAAAATTCCACCAAGATAAACGATAGACCAGTTTTAGTCAGCCACGGAATGTTGGGAAGTGCTGAGAATTTTATTTTGCTCGGTCCGAAAAAATCTCTGGCATACATTTTAGCCGACGCAGGATACGACGTTTGGTTAATAAATTGCAGAGGTACTGATCATTCCAGGAAACACATAACATTAAAGCCGGAACAGAAAGAATTTTGGGATTTTTCGTACGTCCAGACGTTATTTTAGGAATTTTTGTTTGAAACATTTTTTTTTAGATGGCATGAAATTGGGATATTCGATTTACCTGCAGTCATTGATTATATTCTCGATGTTACGCATAAAAAGAATATTTTTTATGTCGGACATTCTCAAGGCGGTACTGTTGCGTTGGTTATGGCTTCCGAAAAACCGGATTATAACAAAAAAATCAAACTTATGATCGGACTTAGCCCAGGAGCTTTTTACAGTCCACTGGGCAATCCTTTCGTTCAATTCGCAGCGAGGAATTACAAAATGTTGCAGGTAGATGTAAAAAATCACATAACCTCACTTTCATTATGATTAATTTTTAGAATTTATCGGAAATTCTTCATGTATATGAATTACCTCCACCATTTTTCTCAGCCAAAGATGCTAGAGCGGTGGTTAAAGCTTTATGCGTTGAAAGCACGGCTTTAAAGAATACGTGTAAGGCATTGTTTATGTTTTTTTTTGAAGAAAAGCCTGACACATTCGATGAGGTGAGTATTTAGCATACAATTTGATATTTTAGATCAGATTTACGAAACAAATAATGTATTGTGTGTTGCCTATGCAGATTGAAATCTTTTATAAACTTTGAAGATAGGTATAGTTCTTCCAAAGTTAATGTGATGACTCATATTTTTAATCCCTTTGAAGGAAAAAGCCGCCCAATGGCGTGCATATAAATTTTTTATAAATTCGAATATTGTGAAATAATGTTAATCTACTATATTAATTTGAATGAAAAAAATTAACCTGCATACAAAATTCATAAAATTTGTAATACAATAATAAAGCTCTTTCCTCTAGAACACGGAGTATCTAAAGAATAGTTTTTTGTATCGTCAACCCAACCATATTTTAAAGGTGGGTGTATATCCTCATACAGTTTTAATTATAATATAATTACCATTACTACTATTTTCTTACATATTAAGTTAAAATGTATTTTATTTTATATATTTATTCATGTAATAAGACCGTAAGGATTGTTTGAATAACAAATAAATGAATAAACACTTGACAACATCATGTGTATCAAACCAAGTTTCGTCTAAATAAATTATAGTTCTATTTGAATCACGGTACCAATTTATTTTTCGTAAATACTCCTGTCTAAGTTCAGCGATACGCCGAGATTCCATTATTAGAATACCATTCGATTATCTAACTTCTAACATTTAAATCCACAATTCAATAATCCCGCGCATCATCTTGGACTGTTGTTTCAAATGGTCTCCAAAATGCCATTCTAATTAATTATATTATATAACTCACCCCAACGTCTACGAACAAATGAATATTATATTAATATCAATTCACTGACGCGACCTAACCACTACACCATCAAAAAGGTTTTATATTAATGATACCTTTCTACACTAGATCACCTACACTTTCTTATAAATACCTATAACAATTCACTAAACTCACTCAACCAAGAAATAGATATTATATTAAATATTTCTTTAAAACAAAATTCACACCCGACACTGAATGATACTAATGGATTATAAGCCGAACCACAACATAACCCCCCCAGAACACCCTCAAGACCGTAGAATTTTTTCTGCCAAAAACGTCAAACGGAGTATACTTCGGTTATTTCGTTATATTGCGATGAATACTGCAGTTGATGATTGGTTGTTTCGAAGTCTTGACTGCACGTGCTACTACGTTGCCAACTCTTCAAAATTTTCTTAAATATAGTAACATATAAAAAGTGGTTTTAATTAATTTTTCTTTTTTCAGTAATTTCAAGCGACTCATTTTGATGTTTATTAATAAATTTACATTGTAATTACTTTTAATGGTAGATAATTTTTTTTTAGCAATCATATCCGACTTCAATGCTTAACATTCCATCTTCAATTTCTACAAGACAAGCTTTCCATTACGCCCAACTTATTAATTCAGGTAATATTATCTACAAATGTAATATTTTCGTTCGGTTTTAACATAAAATCAAAGCTTAGTGCAGTTTGATTTGGCCCTTATTTCTTTCCCACTCTATATTTTGGACAATTATAATCGAAAATGTACTTAGGTCAAAGTATTGGAAGCACATATCAAATATTTTTCTATTTTAATGTATTTCAGGTAAGTTCCAGCAGTACGACTATGGGCCAGAGCAAAATAAGAAAAAATATGGTACCGCAGACCCTCCTTTGTATAACTTAAAAAATGTAAGGTTTCCCGTTGCTTTATTTGGTGGAAGAGGCGATACGTTTGTACTAGAAAACGTGAGCATTTTTTGTCTTTCTTCCCACCTTCACTTTATCTTTTACCTTCTACCTAGATTTTTCCAAAAATGCGTTTTTTTCTAATCTTTTTTTATTCCTACAGAATACACTACTGCTTGGAAGGAAACTACCAAATCTAGTAGCCTATGAAAATATTCCTCTCGAATATTTCAACCATTACGATTATATTTTGGCAAAAAACGCCAAAGAGCTGGTATATTTAAAAATGCTCAAATTAATGAAAAATTATAAATAATCTGGAATATATAAAAGTGTTTTATTCCTTTAAGATCCTTTACGAATCGTTTGAATTTCCTTAGATCCCGTTCACGTGAACTATTCTAATATTTTGTAAATGCAAGAAAGATCTGGATTGTGTTAACGAGTGTAAATTTCCCTACTATTACTGCGTAAACAAAACTGTGGTAGCTTGCACATTTTCTTAAATCCATTGGCAATACTGCGAATGGTCATCAAATAACAAATATTTGACCTGATAAGGATACAATACATTTTCTTTTATAACATTCCAAATATTTTTGTAACTTGCAGTTACTTGTTGAGCAATTTTTCTGGATGCTGGTCAATAGTTTAAAGAGTTCTGGATTCTTCGCATTTCTAGGTAGTTCAATAGTATAATAATAACGAAAGCAGAAGCTACAACAATTTTATTCTTTCTGGGCTTGTCACTTTCATATAAATGACACAGATTAAATATTCTTTATTACCCTCGTATCATTTAAGATACGTTTTTCCAGCGATCGATCTACATTTTTTCAAGGATTTGTCAAAAAATGTATAGAATAAAAAATACCGACTACAAGTTTCCCTTTTTCTCGTATCTATTGTAATTTACCGGATAACCCCATATGAACACCCAAAATAGGGCGGAGTATTCATAACACCACAATTTTTAAAGTTTTTCACCACCTGTCAATTGATAACTTTGACATTGTATATCAAAGTTGTTTATAATATCTCTCTATCAAACTTTCCTTATACGTTAATAGTGACACAATCAATATTTATTGGTATTTATTACACTATAAATTATTGTAAATTGGTATAATTGTGGAAAATTTACCGAATCAAAAGAAATTATGTATACTACTCGTTTTATGTTTTCACTATATTAGATAATTTGATAGAAAAGTAGGTAATCTACACATTTTCCATCGATTTTACAATTTTAAATTTATATTATTAACATTTATTTAAATTCAATATCAACTTTTGTATATCCATCCACCAGTCGCCTGTGAATTATTTGCAAAAAACCACAAATTTTACACGTGCAAAAGTGTTCAACTAATGGACCGAATATTCGCCTGCGTAGCACAGCCCAATGTGGACACACGAGGAGAACATGGTCCTACGGTTCGTCAGCCATGCCGCAACCCCTGAATATGGGACTTGGTAGTTCTAGAGCAGCTCTAGCATGTCCATCAGTCCATCCCCTCAATAGGATGAAACTTACCTTAATGCTGTTCACAAACTGAATCTGGTTAATTTATCGAGAAGGGCAAACAAAATTATTGAAGGAGCTATACGGAAGGGGAAGGGAGAATAACCGTTCCATTCACCCTTCCCCTTCTGTATAGCTTCTTCAATCATTTTCCTTGCCTTTCTCGTTAATTTATCAATTCAGTTCAGGACTATGAATGTTGATTAGATGGCTAATTTTAAGCTAGTTGGCTACAACATATATATTCCCAGCTGTTTTTTGATAAACGTTACATTCAATCTTGTACTGTATTGTGACTGGAAAGTACTTTTAGAAGAATTTGTCAAAGTTTTCGCATTTCCTCGTAACTACGTTTGTTTATAACATTTTTTCTACAGTTTCTTTACTCTTCAATAAAAAAACATGGGGTAATTATAAATTTTAATTTACACTACAAACCATTTCCTTAAATGTAATTATATATTTATTTATATATATATGTGTGTGTATATATAAAAAAATCGTTCGTTGCCGGTACAAGTTACGTCAAACTTTTAATTAATTAATTAATTACCGCATCCTCCACAATAATAGTTTGATGTATATATAAATATACCTAGTTCATGATTAGAAATCCATATGAAATTTGTCTCCAGACTTATATAATGTCACTTTTCCTTAAGTTTCTCATATTGTGTGTTCTACCAATGGAGATATTACTTGACAAACCGTCTTACGACGACATTGTAAGTTTTTCAATATAATTTACCAAGTAGTTACATTTTATTTCGTCTTTCTCCACTTTTTATATCCTGCACGAAATTTACATAAACATTTTTGGTTTCAGAATTTGATTTTTACTTTAAGGACTTATAGATGAGAACTTTTTTAGTTATAGTTTTGTTAACTCCGCAGTTTCCCATTCCTAATGCTTTGGAGTATTCATTTATCATTGAATTTTGTTCTAATTGTCACAATGTAACAAAAAAATGTAACTGAGACTTTCAACAATTAATTAAGCACGTAAACTCTTTACTTATTTCATAATTACCTACGACAATCACGTTTCTGCATTAAACGGACATCCTAATCAAAATTTTTCATAAATACCCCACTTCATCCTACACCTTAGAGGCTACAAAAGCAGTTTTGCGTGATTATCTACTGTTCCTGTCAAACTGGTACCGACCGTTATATTTCGAAGAGTGGGATTCAAATTATCCGATCACCAGCATCTTACTTCCTCCTCCTCCTCTTGCATTCTTTACCGGACTCGTAAAAAAGCGGTACTGTAGCTTTTTCTTGGAGTTTAGATTAACACAGTTAGTTCGAAGCCTATCAAGTTTTGCCGCCCCACAATCAATAATCATATTTTTAAGGCTTACGGTCTTTATCCATCCTTCTAAACGCTAAAGTACCAGTATTCCTGTGAAAGCGTTTTCAGAAACAGCAAAAGTTTCCTTAAAAATCATCCCAACTTTTGCTTCCCTAAATAACCAAATTCGGTAACGGTGTATCCACAAAAATAGTTGGCCATTGAAAAATTGTGTTATACAATGAGTTAAAATCTTGAAAAACTTGTTGATACATACTATAAGGTGGAAAACAAGTGATTTTCTTTTATCAATAGTCCTGTATCTCTTCAACGATCTGCGATGTGTATTAAATTGGGGATACAGTTCACATGTAACTAAAATTAGTGTTAGAATACATTTAACAGTCATCACCCAACTATTTTTTCATTTTAGAATAAAATCGTCACCACCTTAGGCTACCCCATTGAAACCCACCACGTGACAACTGAAGATGGATACGTTTTAGGAATATTCAGAATACCACATGGAAAAAATTCCACCAAGATAAACGATAGACCAGTTTTAGTCAGCCACGGAATGTTGGGAAGTGCTGAGAATTTTATTTTGCTCGGTCCGAAAAAATCTCTGGCATACATTTTAGCCGACGCAGGATACGACGTTTGGTTAATAAACTGCCGAGGTACTGATCATTCCAGGAAACACTTAACATTAAAGCCGGAACAGAAAGAATTTTGGGATTTTTCGTACGTCCTGACGTTATTTTAGGAATTTTTGTTTGAAACAACATTTTTTTTAGATGGCATGAAATTGGGATATTCGATTTACCTGCAGTCATTGACTACATTCTCGATGTTACGCATAAAAAGAATATTTTTTACGTCGGACATTCTCAAGGCGGTACTATTGCGTTGGTTATGGCTTCCGAAAAACCGGATTATAATAAAAAAATTACACTTATGATCGGACTTAGCCCAGCAGCATTTTACAAATCTTTATCTCTGAGCAATCCTTTCGTTCAATTCGCAGCGAGAAATTACAAAATGTTGCAGGTAGATGCTAAAAAATCACATAACCTCACTTTCATTATGATTAATTTCTAGAATATATCGGAATCTCTTCATGTATATGAATTACCACCACCATTTTTCTCGGCCAGAGATGTTAGAGCAGTTGTAAAAGCTTTATGTGTTGAAAGCACGGCCTTAAAGAATACATGTAGGGAATTGTTTATGTTTTTCTTCGAAGAAAAGCCTGATACATTCGATAAAGTGAGTATTTAGCATACGATTTGATGTTTTAGATCAGATTTACGAAACAAATAATGTATTGTGTGTTGCATATGCAGATTAAAATCTTTCATAAAACGTTGAATATACACGGTTTAATTTCAACATTTCAATAATTCGGAGTTTTCTGCGTTTTGTTTTATAATCCCGATTATATAGCTTTCATAAGTATTGTATGTTGCTTAGACAACTTGAAATGGATTATTTAAAAGTAAAAATAGTGATAGTAGTAAAAATTTAACAAAAATTGTAGGTAATTTCTTTTTACGATAGATAATTTTTTTTAGGAATCATATCCGACTTCAATGCTTAACATTCCAGCTTCAATTTCTACAAGACAAGCTTTCCATTACGCCCAACTGATCAATTCAGGTAATTATATGGTGTGTCCTTTTTACAGAATTTGCTCGAGCAATTCAGTTGCTCTGTTCACTTGAATGATTTTGCGTATTCTTTTTAAGCGATCGTTTTGAACAGAGCTGAACTATCGCATCCCCCCTTGCCCCTAACTGCACTACCTCTAGAGGGGGCTCGGTTCTGATTACTTGCTCTGTTCAGTTGATCATAACCTCAAACCATAGACAAAATTATATAACATTTCTCTATGCCTCAAACCATAAGGAAAACAACCAGAACTTGATTTATTTTGAAGCGGTTTCAAAATGTGTTAGCACTTATACGCAAACACCAATAATTTCATCACTATTTTATAATACACTTCCCTCTTTCCTCCACTTATCATTTTTGCGCATTCTTGTTAGGATTTCCTGCTCATTTTGGTCACCCGATCAGGTTGAAAATTATCTCAACAGAGCTGAACAGAATACTGTAAAAAGAACACAACAATTGTCCACAAATTTAATCTTTTCGTTCGGTTTTGACACAAAATGGAGGGTAATAACCCTTTTGTATATCCTACTTTTACATTTGTATATTAAATAGATGAATAGTCATAAATTAGACCACAGTATAAATGAAGGTGAATGATAGAGCTCGATTGGGGTTGTACAAAGGACTGAATGAGGTATGAACCTGTGTAGGTATTCATATTTTAGACAATTTTAACATTAACAATAGTCAAAGCACATATCAGTTTATGTGGATGTGGGGGTTCAAATTTTGTTATTTTAATGTATTTTTAGGTAATTTCCAGCATTACGACTATGGGCCAGAGCAAAATAAGAAAAAATATGGTACTTCAGACCCTCCTTTATATAACTTAAAAAATGTAAAGTTTCCCATTGCTTTATTCAGTGGAAAAAGCGATTCATTGGTACTAAAAAATGTAAGCATTTTTTGTCTTACTTCCCACCTTTACTTTTTCTTTTACCTTCTACCTAGATTTTCTTATATAACCTTCTTTATTCCAACAGGATACACTACTGCTTGGAAGAGAACTACCAAATCTAGTAGCCTATGAAAATATTCCTCTCGAATCCTTCAACCACTACGATTATATTTTGGCAAAAAACGCCAAAGAGCTGGTGTATTTAAAAATGCTCAAATTGATGAAAAACTATAAGAATAAAGAATCTGGAATATATAAAAGTGTTTTATTCCTTTTAGATCCCTAGATCCCGTTCACGTGAACCATTCGGAAAAGTGTAAGAATGTACATACATACATACAAGTGTAAGAAAGATATCGGGGTTGTGTTAACGAGTGCAAACTGCAAAAGGAGCGAATAGTCATTAGATAACAAATATTTGACGTGATAAGGATACAATAAATTTCCTTTTAAAACAATCCAAATAGTTTTGTGACTTGCATTTACTTGTTGAGCAATTTTTCTGGATGTTGGTCAATAGTCTGAAGAACTAGATCTTGGATTGCATTTATTATACTTCTTTATAGGTGAATATCTTATTTTAAAAAGACAAAGAAATCTACCCTTTAATACACCTCTACATCTTTCACCACAATTTCTTGTTTGGATATGGCATTGTGTATAACGTGATTCCTGGAGCACCATTCAATATAGGAGTCATCATCCACGGTTCTACAAGTTATCATGAGTTACCTAAGAGCCATGAATTTTGATCCCCATTTATGTAGGTGGATTTATGTGGGAGAATCATGACTACTTCCATCAAGCTGAGCATTTACATTCAATGCTCCACATCATCCTCCACTTCACACCTCTCGCACACTCCAGTCTCTCTTTTCCCAATCTTGTGGAGGTACCCTACTCTCGACCCATGCCCAGTGAGCACCGGTGTCAAGAAGTAGTTCACCTCTCCAAATTTCCGGTCCATATCCATTCTCTCCTACTTCCAATCGCTCTTTTTAGCGCGCCCGCATACTTCTCCATTTCCTTCTCCAACCATTCCTGCGTTTCCTCTGTAGTCGCACCCCTCCAGCGAATCATGACTAGTTCCACCAAGCCGAGCATTTACATTCAATATTCTTAAATTTGAATGATAGCACTTTCGATTTATATAAGCATGTTATTGTTCTTCAGGTCTAATTATTTCAATATCACTCCTATAACCCCTGGGAAACTTTTTGCATCTAAAAATCTTTGCTTCTATCTGGGTTGATTGAAAACTGCATCCATGTATCTCAGCTAGGGACACACTCTGCTGTGATAATGAAATATTGAAACTGGAACTGGAGCTACAACAATTCTTTCTGGACTTGACACTTTCGTATGAACGACAGAGATTAAATATACTTTATACCAATCGTATCATTTCTGAACTGTTTCTCCAGCGATCGTTCTTTACTTTTTACTGCTTTGTCGTCAAAGTATTTGTCAAAAAATGTTTAAACGATTAAAAGTTTTCACTTTCCCTCGTATCTACGATTGACAATGTAATTATTGTTTAATTAGAAAAAAAATAGCGCAATTACAAACATTATCACCGCATGAGGAAAGAACAGTTTAAAGATAATATATTATACCAAGTTCATGGTTGGTTATCCGTGGAGAATTTGTCTCTAAACTTATATAATGTCTATTTTGTTTAAGTTGCTCATAGTTTGTGTTTTACCATTAAAAATTTTACTTGATAAACCATCTGAGACGACTAGTGAAGAAATTGTAAGTTTTTGTTGTTTTAAATTTTTCAAATTTCAATTCCTTGATGCAGAATCTTAATAAATCTAATTAATTTAATATTAGAGTAGGTTTTTAATTAACCTTTGCCTTTGCCTCTATTGTGGTCCTCCCTATTTTTAGAGCTCAATATCTAGCTTTATTCTTTTTGTTGGACCTATTAGCATGGATACCGCCTCCTTTGCGCCTCTTTTCCCTCGGTTTTTCTTCTCCGAATAGGTGAAACCGCACCCTTACTAGGCCTTCGCACTCACAGACTATGTGCGCTAGCCGCCGCGGGGCCCTGTGCGAGGTGATATTAGGGGGGGGCCTTCCCCGGAAAATTTTGAAAATTTCCTAGAAAAAATTGTCTAAAATTGTGCTTTACTTTACTAGTTGCCCGAGTGTTTATGTTTCGGTCACCGTGTACCAAGTTTGATTGAAAAAATGTAGTTTATAACATTTTATTTTATTTTTAATAATACTGTATTTGTTCAAATTCAATCTATATAACTAATACAAAAGCCTGCGGGGTGATTTTACTAAATTTAAAGAATGAAATTATGGGAAATTTATTCTATAGAATTTTTTTTTATAAAAAACTGTTCTCTCCTTAAGAGACAGATCCCGGCTAGAGACTCTCTCAAGGGTGGATCGACTCCATGTTAATGTTACACTAGGTATGCCAGAGGGTTGACAGACTAGAAAAGCTTAGGGCTTCACTACCTTTTTAGACATCGACGAAAGAAATAATTTCAATTTAAGAAAAGAAACTAAGGTGAGAAAGGTAGAAACACCTTGTAGAATTTAATTAAAAGTTAAAAATAAAAAAGTTACAAACTTACATGAACCCGGACACGATCCCCTACAGCTCTTACAGCCGGGTAGATAAGAAATTTAAAAAATAAATTTAAAATATTAACTTTATTCTGCCATTGAGAGGAAAAACAAAAAGGAAAGAAACCTGTACTTTATATAGGTACTTAGCTTAGTTGAAACTAATAGAGAGGTCTTTAAGTTGAAGTAGAGATGTCTTGAAATTGAAGTATAGATGTCTTGAAATGAAAACAAGATGCCTAGGGGTATCCTAGTGGTAACCTGGCATGTAACGTTATCCTGGCATGTAATGGTATCCTGGCATGTAACGGTATCCTGGCATGTAACGGTATCCTGGCAGCGGTAACCTGGCAGCTGTGCTTACCACAGCAATTCGAGGTAAAACTTAATTAAATTTAAGAGACGATAAAAGGTACGTCCTTGCTACTCTAGGGTCGGTATCGGGAAGGGATGAAACCACCCTATGGAATCGACCGTTGACATCATATGTCAATTGTCTTGAAGGTCAACGAGAGTAGGAGAGATTTAGATCACAGAACTATACTGGAAGTGGTTACTATGACGGCGAGCGGTAATTAGGGAAATTATTTCGTAAAATCGAAACAGGTCGATGGACATGTTACAAACTAATCTGAACCAATACTTAAAATGCCGCCCTAGGCCTAAATCCATCACTGATTGGTGCTACTTTCTAATAATATTGTTCTGTAAGTGGATTCTTTGTTGGACAATAAATAAATGATTATTATTATGATATTGTTAAATTTTTTTCTTTCAAGATAAAAATCGTCACCACCTTGGGCTACCCCATTGAAACCCACCACGTGACAACTGAAGATGGATACATTTTAGGAATATTCAGAATACCCCATGGAAAAAATTCCACCAAAAAAAACGATCGACCAGTTTTAATCGGTCACGGAATGTTCGGGTCTGCCGAAAATTTTATTGTGCTCGGTCCAAAGGAATCTCTGGCATACATTTTAGCCGACGCAGGATACGACGTTTGGTTGTTGAACTGTAGAGGTACAGGGCATTCTAAGAAGCACGTCAACTTAAGACCGGAACAAAAAGAATTTTGGGATTTTTCGTATGTTTTTTGATATTTTAAAAAATTTTTATTTAAAAAAAAAAAATTTCAGCTGGCATGAGATGGGTATATACGATCTACCTGCAGTCATCGACTACATTCTCGGTTTTACGAACAAAGAGAATATTTTTTACGTCGGACATTCCCAAGGTGGAACAATTGCGTTGGTCATGGCTTCCGAAAAACCGGATTACAACAAAAAAATCAAACTAATGGTCGGACTTAGCGCTGGAGCTTTTTACAGATCACTGAGCAATCCCTTTGTCAAATTATTTGCTATGAATTACAAATTATTGCAGGTAGACACTTAAAAAATACATAACCTCACTTTTTATTACTATTTTTATTAATTTTTAGAATTTGATGGAATCTCTTAATCTATATGAATTTCCACCGCCATTTTTTTCTGATAAAGATGTTAGAGCAATTTTAAAAGCTTTTTGTATCGAAAGCACAGCTTTAAAAAATACTTGTAAGTCCTTATTTTTGCTTGTAACCGATGAAAAACCGGATGCTTTCGATTGGGTAAGTTTTTTTTCTTCCTCTGAATGTAATTTGGTATTAATTATTAAAAAAAATTTCAGAAATCTTTTTCGACTTCAATATTAAGTATGCCTGCTTCAATTTCAACAAAACAAGCGTATCATTACGCCCAACTAATCAATTCAGGTAATATTATCCAAATCTTCAATCTCCGGTATAATTTGGCCCTTTTTTCCTTCCCACTCTCTACATTTTCGGAAACGGCAATCGAAAATGTACTTAGGTTTAAGTATTTTATTGTATTTTAGGTAATTTCCAGCTTTACGACTATGAGCCAAACCAAAATAAGAAAAAATATGGTACTTCAGACCCTCCTTTATATAACTTAAAAAATGTAACTTTTCCAGTTGTTTTATTTAGTGGAAAAGGTGATTTGTTGGTATCACCAAACGTGAGTATATTTTTTTCTTATCTATTAACCTTGTCCGTCTTTATTTTTACAGGATACCCAACTTCTTGCAGGACAACTACCAAACCTAGTAGCCTATGAAAATATTCCTCTGGATTCTTTCAACCATTTCGATTATATTTTGGCCAAAAATGCCAGGGCATTGGTTTTTATAAAATTGCTTAAATTTACAAATAAATATGAATATAAATGAATAATCTGATTATGTTTAAATTAATAATAAATAAGATGAGTTATTGCATTGTACATTTTTTATTTCCGTTCGATATTCCTGGTTTTGTGGTATTTACAAGACTTTTTATGTTGAAAATGCGTTTTTTTTGGAAAACTTCATCACGCCATTTGAAGGTTAAAAGTTGATTTTATAAAAAAACTGAGCCAAGACAAGATTTGAGGATTTTTTCACAGAAATATGCATCCACTGCAATGATTTGATGGAAGGTATAGAATCAAAAACTAATTCTTATATCTTGTACGAAGAAAAACGGAAAAACTAGCCCAACTTTTATAAAAATCTTTCTGAGGAGGGTTTTCAATGTTTAGGTCACCATGCAAACATTTTCAAGTATGAAGTGCATCAAGACAATAATCTTAAGTTTCATTTTACAGTATTATGTATTTTTAGAAATAAAACATTTTTTTCAAACCATTTTCCTTTTTTATTTTAAAAATTCTAAATTATATCTACTGTTTCAACCCTTACTTCGAGGAATCTACTAATATTTTCGTCATATATCGAAATAATTATCAATTTAATTCATAATTTTCATATTTTTTTGTATTATTAAAGTGTAGTTAAATAGAAACTTTTAATTTCATTTAAATTCTAAATTAGATTGGGAACCGACGTGGGTCATACCTGTTTGTACAGTAATTTTTGTTGACAGTGTAATATATTCAAAGGTAAATCGTGTATAAAACTTATCAACTATGTTCAACGCATTAATTATAATGAAATTACATGATCTTGTACAGAAAATTGAAGACACAAAGGTTGAAACAAATTTTACAACTTTTAAAATGCGTAGATAGTAATTTATATAAAAAACTATACCAAGCTGCACCTACGCAGTGAGTAATTTTAATTATATTTATATTTTATTAAAATTAGATTTTTTTATTTAAGATTAAATAAAAATGAGAATATTTTTATTATACATGCTAGCAACGATTGTAATTCTACCTGTGTTAACGTGGAAATTCAAAGAGTACCCTTACGCCGACATGAATTTTGTAAGTAACTTTAAATGTTTGTTAAAATCTAAGTGAGTTTTCGATAAATTTCAAGAATAGTTTTTATTCGATATCAGAATTTAACGAATTTTTAAAAATATTGGAGGAGAATATTATAAAAATGAAAGAAAAAATAATTTACGTGCGATCTGAGGTCGGGAAGGGGAAGGGGGTGAGTCTTTAAGGGTAAAAAACGGTTTATCTCGATTTCCGGCAAAACTACAAGTCGTATGGAAAAAAGTCAAATAGCTAAGTTGTAGGTAATAAAAAGATCTACAACTTTTGTATCCACAATTTTTTCACATAACCTCAAAATTTATGTGGAAAATTCAAAAAATCAAGTTTTTGGTTTTTTATTTTTATCTTTTACAAAAAAATGTTTTTGTTCACGAAATTTGTCGAAAACATACCTTTTTATGTTCCAAATACACTGTAATTTATTTGATTTGAAATATTTTTTTTCACCTTATTTTGACTTAATATAGAAAGTTGGTGCGTTGAAATCTCTACTTAACCGAGTTAAATTGTTTTACCAGCTTTACATTTTAGGAACAAAAGGTTGCCTACGATGGTTATCCTTTGGAAACGTACGAAACAACGACTGAGGATAATTATATCCTTGCAATATACCGCATACCCTTTGGTAGAAAATCAAAAAATAAGAAAAATCGAAGTCCTGTATTGCTATTACACGGATTAGGTAGTAGTGCGGATATGTTTATCGTTTTAGGACGATATCGATCAGTAGCGTACAATTTAGCCGACAGTGGATTTGACGTTTGGTTTTTAAGCGCCAGAGGTACCAAAGATTCTCAAAAACACGTTTATTACGATATAAATAAAGATAGGAATTATTGGAATTTCACGTAAGTCAACAAATCTTGTAAAAATATGAGACTGAATTTTGTATTTTCATTTTTAGTTTCCATGAAATAGCGATCTATGATTTGGCGGCGACCATGGATTTCGTAGTAGAAAAAACGAACAAAAAAATGTATATAATCGGTCATTCTCAAGGGAACACCTGCTATTTTGTGTTAGTAGCTGAAAAACCAGAATATAATCAAAAAGTTAAGGTAGCCGTAGCTTACGCACCTTCAGTAAAGGTTTATTTAGATATCCCAATAGCAGCACTAGGAGTTTACATTGTGGACATATTTGTGGTAAGGTAAATTATTGTTTTTATCAGAATATGAGATTAATAAATAATTAGTGTCCCAGCAAACAATTTCGATCGGCCTTATTCCGGCCCAGAATATGCTTGTCAACAATGTCTTTTGAACGACGGGCCTCTGAAGGCAAAACTGTGGAAATCTGTCAAATGTCAAACCTGTCGACAGAATCAGTTTCACGCTACGTTCATGGTTCACATGACCGCTTTCGATTTTCATTCAATCATTCAGATGATGATGCGCCGTAAAGCTCAGAAGCTGAAAGCCAGCATGTGTACCTGGCGTCAGTGCTGGTTGAAACTTTCCTTAATAGTCACGGGACGGGTCACAGTACCATATATTCAGCAGGACGGTATTGTGTGATATATTGGGTTTGGAATTGGACAGTAGGTTTTACTCAAAATAATAATAATTCTATTCAAAATAGTGCGCTGGCAAATTATTTGTACAATAACACTTGAACGGGCCTTCATTTTTATGATGTCGGTCGAAAGACACATTTCTGATAGTATTGGCCCATTGCTGGCTGGATTGTAGGTATCCGATTACAATATGCCATACATTGGGCCGACATTTTGCCGTTGCCAGCATATTGCCGACCGATCATGCATTGGGCCAGAAGATGAGGATGTGGATTCCAGTGTGTTCTGGAATCCACAGTAAAGTTACTGTATTGTTCTCGCCTAGTTCATTGAGTATGATGAAAGAAGATAATGGCTTAAGAAGTCTCCAGAAGGAATGATAGTCTTTTTCCAAGCAACTTTTTAGTTGCTGTAACTGTTCATACTTATCTTTTGATACTTTTCAATAACCAGGCACTAAATTAACAACGGAAAACACACATTCTGATTATTCGACAATAAATATACATCGGAGTTGCTAAATTTGCTTTCATATTATGATGTTTTTTGGAGAAACGAGGTTAGTGTCTTCTTTCGATTTTCGTAGTTACAAGGTTTTCTAAGTACCGTTAGGAGCTTTTCTATTTCTTTAATTAATGCTTTAAAAATAGAATTGGAGTTATGAGATTTTCGAGTAGCGTTCGCTCAGTGCCATGCTGGTAGATGGTGCAAAAAACAGGATCTCGATAAATGCTGGAGTTACGTGGTTGGCGAATTAGGGTAACGATATGGAATCATCGAGAACTGCCATCGAAAAGTCTAGAAATGGCATCGAAAAGTCGAGAAATCTCATCGAAAACTCGAGAACTGTCTGGAACTTGTGAAAAGTTTACATTTGGACTTATAGTTTTAGAAATTGGAGTTCTTTGGTATTATGTTGTAAAAGTAATAAGGGATTAGTGTTCAATTGATAAAATTAAAGAATTAAATCAAAATTTAGAAAGCAGAAAAATAATAATAGGTATAATATTGGAAGAAGCGGGACAAAAGACAAAATGAGACCGTGTCATTAGCCGAAACAATCCATGGAAGAAAAAACTGGCAATAAATGCTTGTAAACAATACAGTATAAATTAGTTCATATTTTATTCTTTTTTAGGAACTATACAAACTTATCGATCTAAGAGAACTATTTCCCTATATACCGAATTCGATAAATTTTCTGAAATACTTGTGTAAAGAACAAACCTACTTTCTGGATCTCTGCTTTCAAGTTGCAGCTATTATTGGAAGTCATCGATCTCAAATTATGGACAGAGTAAGAAAACTGTTTTCCTTTATTTGTTATTACAATCTGATCAATAAGAAAAATATTACAAGTCAGACCACAAAATATAATTTCCTTCACAAAGCTTTTCTTACTCTTTGTCACCTAATGCAAAGAACCACTAGCTATTGAGCTAACAGGGAGCCTTTCATAGATTTGTAGGATATCCACTTTGTTGTCATAGAAGGGCTCTGGTCCAAAGAATGTTAATGACGAGTCTGGCAATTTCATCAACCTTTTTATGGCCTTGAAATCCCAGTACATTTAGAGAACGATGATCTCTATGTCTCGAGTGTCTTTAATATAAATATGTTAATATATTTAGTGAAAATTATTTTTTTTTCAATTTAAGGATCTTCTTCCGGTAATGGTCAGTGGGTTACACGGCAGAGTGTCTACTATGCAGTTGTTCCAATTTATGCAAAATATCAGATCTGGTAAGAGATTTTCATAAAAAAAAAAACTTAAAAAATTATTAACTTTCTTTTAGGTCAATTTTGTCGATACGATTATGGTCCGAAGTTAAACAAAAAAATTTACAACACGACAACCCCTCCTGTATATGATTTAAAAAAAGCTACAGCACCTGTAGCTCTTTTCCACGCACCTAGTGACGACATAGTTACAAAACAAGTGAAGAATATCGTATTGTAATGTAAAAAATTATTAACAAAATTTTTTTTAGGGCGCAGACGAATTGGCCAAAGAACTTCCAAACCTGTATTTTTACGAAGACGTCGAGTTCAAGTATTTCAATCACATCGACTTCCTTTTTGGTAAAAACGCTTCCGAACTGGTGTACCAAAAGACAATAAAACTTTTTAAAGACTTTGATAAGAATAATAATTAATAAAAAATAAAAATATATTGAGTTTTAATTGTTTTATTATTTACAAAAGTAGCAAGAAATAAAAGTAATAGTTTCAATCTTATCTCCAAGTCTTCCAAGTTGTTGAAATTTCATGATAATAAAATCATCAACTGGGTACAAATAATGGTTAAACATTTACAACACAATAATAAGATCTGTGATAATGTATGGAGCAGAAACGATGACAATGACACAAAGAGATGAAGAGGAGTTGAGAAGATATAGTAAAGAGAATATGTATGGAGGGAAAGAGAGCGCGCAATCGCTTGCTCAATGTTACAGTAGTGGGAGAAGGCTTGGAAGACCCGGATCTAAGTGGACGAAGGAAGTGGAGGAGGATTTGTGAAGGATAGGAGTCGTTAGATCGAAGGAAAAAACGAGGAATAGGATACTATGGAAATAAATAAGCAAGAAAATAATGAAATGAAAGCATTTATGCGGCGCCACCCCCCAAGGGGTGTCTAGCCACTTTATATAGACTTGAGATAATCACATACGTTGACTCTGGTTAGCAACGCCATATTTACATAAAACAGCGAGGGTTCAAGAACAAGCAAGCAAAGCCAAATGCTTGATCAACAATTGCCAGCGTAATGGACAGCTCAAGCAATGATTACTGATATCAGCTGATAACATTCCAACACGATTTTGCAAATAACCAACTTTACAGCCAATGACGTGTTAAAGATAGACTTGTTTACATTTTCGTTGTCCCCAACATATTTAGGACGAGACTCTTCTTACATGATGCCAAATCTCGTATAATAAATATCTTACTTGATGAATATATTTTAGATTTTAGCAGCATTACGACCAACCTTCGGTCCAGCTCACCTTTTTGTTTTTCGGTAACAATTTTTCATGTTCTATTAATGCCATAAGTAAAATAGTTTATACATTTTCAGCTTGGCAACCTCGAACTACTTCTGTCATTTTGGTGAAGTTTGTCAATAAGATTTTAATTATAATTTTGTTAATAATTGGTTTCTGATTGATATTTGTCTATTAAGGTGCTTTTAAGACATTTATGATGGTGAGAAAATGTATATTGTGTGAAAATACTTGGAATAAGAATGATAATCTGTCATTTCACAGGTGAGGTTATAGTAGCATGGGCGTAGTATAGATATAAGACGAAGGATTCAACATTTGTTTTCATAATAATATTGTCTATTTTTTTTATAATCAGGTTTCTGAAGAATACTTAGAATTGTCAAAAGATCTTCGTTACTATGATTATCTTTCGTTGATTTACAAGTTCAAAAGTGAATAAATTTAACAACATAATTGACATGTCAAATGTGAATATTTAAAATAAAAAACTTGTCAACGTCTAAGGTATTTGATAAAACAGACAAGGTCTTAGATTACATTACAACTCGACAGTTTCACTTAATAAAACATACATTTGTTATCTCGATTTTTAATTGTAACTTAGACTTTTCAAAAAATAAATAAATTCCACTCATTACTTTGATAGTTTAGAGACAATATGTTAATTATATTTTTTTACTATATAAGTTTGAGTTATTTTTTTGGTTGTGGTCAACCATTTAAATTTCAAATTCATCCAGACGCTGGTTTAAATATTGTAAGTAAAATCCGGTTTTCCTAATAATTAGAATATTTTGATTAGTTTTCTAATTAATCATTCCAACGACCTGTCAAAATTTATTCAATATGGCGTCCGTGGGGCAAACAAAGTTATTATCTCGTTTGAAAGCTCTTCAAAGTGCATTTTGTGATTGTTTTGTGACTAAACTTATTTTTTATCTTATTGACTTTGAAAATTTTAAACTATAAATGTCATACTAGAAAAAATTAATTATCCAGAGAACGAAGAGCACTCTGTTTAGCAGCAAATAAGCTAGACGATCTCACGGAGTCTAAACTAAAGAACCAGAAGGTCTACAGCAGGCATTTTATTGCAGATTAGCCTTCAAATAAGCTCCATTCTTGAGAAGCATTTTTCACGGTTAATTAAAAGAAGTTGTAACATGTGGCCATTAAATTATAGGTGGTATTTCATTTTATTTCATTTGCTCCTTGCTGTAAAAACTGTGGGTCAAAACTAAATATTATGCAGCTATATCCATGTAAGTGACTTGCGGATCTGCTGGAATCGAAGAGTTTCTGTAAAAGGGTCAACGTTATTATTATAAGCTTAAATTTTAGAAGATATCTGCTGAAGAAATAAAGATGAGAAATGTAAACAAATAGTATCTGAACATTTTTAAACATACCGTTCACCCACATCTCGATTTTCTTGCATAAGTATCTTTAAATATTCACTCTGCATCTCGAAATGTATCTAATATCCCTAGAGATTTCTCATTTTCCAATTATTACCTAAGTTAAAATTGAAAACGTCATTTTAATACCCAAATAGCATCATTGTTAGAGTGTTCGGCATGTATTTCTGGTGATCTAAGAGGGAGAGATGTCAGTCCCGCGGAATAAACGCATGTACACTCGGCGGAAAAATTTTACTTAGTTAAATATTTCCTAAATAAAATCCTGAGAATTTGGTTGTGCCTCCAATGTCATAAATTTAAAAACATTATCCACTATTTCACGACTTTGTGCAATCAAAATCTTCTGTTTTACAAGCGACTTAAATTCCATATTAAAATTCTTACACGGATTATACCACTATCAGTTCAAATGGATCTTTACAGTGCAACGTTCTGCCTAGGACTGGTAGCTGCCGACACTGTCGTACGCGTGATCTACGCGCATCCGAATCTCACGGTTGAAATGAATTTGGTCGAGTTGTATCGTTTTTTAAGTACAATCGTTGTCACAACACAAGACAGAGTGACAAACCGATAAAGACGTAGAGGCGTAGCTTAATTCAGGCACAAAAGATATAAGGTTTGTTCCAACACACAAATTGTAACCGTTCCTGAATCGTTATTCGTATCGTTCTTAGGGATTTGTTAAGCAGACGCCAACTGTTTACCGTTCTAATAACGATTCCAACTGACTCGACAAAAATCACTGGAACGTATCAAACATAACCCTACTTTTATGTTTATATGGTACATGTTGTTAAGTAAAAAACTGTTTATTTATAACAGATAGCTCAAACAAATATAAATAAGTTCGCTCCCACAAAATTCAACAAATACAAAAACACCAAATCCAGGCAACTAACCTAACTAGATATGGATATATGGTACTGCGCAAGTCAGTTCCCTTGATACCTGCTTTCAATGAAGTATCGAAATCATCGTTCTTGAACCGGTTCCATAACGATAGCAAATCGGGTTAGAACAAAAAAATTGTCATTCGCTAAACGGTTCTCTCCTGGTTGGAACGCATTTTTGCTATTTCACATGCGCGTCACCGTTCCAAGAACAGTTTCTTGATGTGTTGGAACAAACTTATAATGTACATTTTCATTTGTATTCAGTCAGTGATACACACATAAAATTAGAGTGTCTTTGATACATTCAGGGAAGTATAACGTAACGAGACACATTCGTGACTTGGACTGTACTTTAAATTTGCTCGTTCTAGAAGGTTTCTTTTTATTTACAACTTTTTTTCAGCCACAACTTTTAACAAAATACGGTTATCCTGTAGAAATCCACAATGTTAAAACGCAGGATAATTACATAATAACCATTTTTCGAATACCCCACGGTAAGAACACCACCAAAGTACACAAATATCCTGTAATGCTGGTACCAGGAACCTGTGGATGTTCAGAAAATTTTTTAATAACTGGCAAAGACTTCGCTATTGGTTACTACTTAGCCGACAAGGGTTTTGACGTTTGGCTAGCGAATACTAGAGGAAATAAACATGCTAGAAAACATGTCAAGTTAAATCCTGAAACCGACAGAAAATTCTGGGATTTTGGGTGATATTTAAGTGTATCCCGTTTATATAGTACGTAATTAATGATTTTATTTTTCAGTTGGCACGAAGTTGCTATTTATGATACCCCAGCTTTAATTGACTACATTCTTAAAGTTACTAAAGCTACTCAAATATTTTACGTGGGACATTCACAAGGAACCACTTCTTATTTTGCTTTTGCTGCGGAAAAGCCGGAATATAACAAGAAAATTAGATTAGCTGTTCTAATGGGGCCATCCTGTTTGCTCAATGATAGTCAATCTCCTGCTACGGTTATAGGAAAATATTCATTTCTAATAGAAGTTTGTAAATCGTGGATATTATTATCCGGATAATTGTTTATATTATTCAAATTTTTATGTTTTAGGATTTTGCGAAATTGATTGATTTCCACGTATTGTTTCCCAAGCCGATTAATAACTTTATTAATAATTTGGGGAGATTTGTATGCGCTGAAATGAGTTTTCTAGTTGATGTTTGTTACCTGATTTTATATTTTGGGGCGTATTCCAATGATAATCTGATAGAGCCGGTATGTTAAATATTTATTTTACCACCCCGTTCTCTACGCTATTTCACTACTGGTAAATTTGTTTCCCAGTAGAGTGGTCTTTTGAGATCAATCTCCTAAAATTTCAGTACAATATTTTTGTTAATATACAGATTGCGAAAAGTCTATTCGCGATATACGATTTACACAAGTATACGACAAGGAAAATATGAGCAAAACTATACTTGAAAGAGAGAGAAGAATAATTATGCACTCAATGGTGTAGGGTAAAACATTTCATTACTTAACAATACATATTTTCTTATATTCGGACGTAATATTCACTTTGTTATTGTAATGTCTTCGTTAACAAACTTGGCTCATTCCTTCTTATTTCTTGCTAATATTTTTGTTTCATTCCATGATTGTCCCTTTTCTTGAAACATTTTTCCAACGCTACTGTCCCAAGTTTCTCTCGGTCTCCCAAGCTTTCTTTTATTCTTATTTCTTGCTTAACTTGCCAGGAATTTGACATTCTTTGTAGGTTTCCCCACCATCTCAATTGTCTTGATATTTCATTTCAATTGCTTGTATTTTGCTCTTCTGTCTGCCTGTCAGAACCAAACGTCAGAATTGGTGTATACAATATAAAATGCCGCAAAAAACACAAAAATCTTGAAAATTCAGAATTAAATATTTAAAAGAGTTGTGATTAACATGAGAAAAACTTATTCACCTTTATTTGTGCTCCCTTCTCTTTTTTACCTGAGGCATAGGTGTGTTCTTTTGTATCGCGATCACTTCTTAATAGGTTCATTATAAAGTTCACAAATTTTTAGATAATATCATAAACGGTATAAAAAGTTATAGAAGGTTTGCTGACAGACCTCTAATTTAAGTATTTATTTTAAATAATTGTCTATTATTTAAAAAATTTGATATTTATAGAAAAACTATATAGTAGTTTCGAAAGTAGATGCTTCAAAGTGTTTAGTAGTAAAGTTTCATTGAATTATATTAATTTCGAAAAAAGATTGAATGAAGTCTAAAAAAAATTAAGCATGCCAAAAAAACCAGATTTTTAAGAAGCATTCGCTTAAAATTCTAAATATTGATGGCTTTGCTTTTATAATAATAAGTTTTTATGCTCATTTGCAATGCTAAATCCAAAAAGGAATTTTCGCTGGGATAAGTATTAATGAAATAGGAATTATAATAAACTGATATTACAGTCAGAAAATCTACTTTTTCAAATTTGAAAGTATCTCTATGTAAAAGTTTACATTTTACTTGAGTTTATTTATTTTTTCAGAATGTTATAAGCCCAAAATTATTAACTTTAAGTCGAGCGGTTAATAAATTTGGCTCACGGGCCGTTCGCCTGTACCACGAATTGAATACCACTGAAATTAATTTTATCTCGTAAACTTTTTAATTTACAGAAAAACTTTATAGACAAAATTTGTATATAAATGCATCAGCTACAAATTTTGATTTGGAAGTTTTTCTGTATATGTATTATTTAAACAATTAGAGCGAAGAAACAAAAACAAAAAATTTCACTCGACGATTTTCCGGAAAATGACATGCCTAGCATCGTAAACTTTTTCTCATGTAAACACCACTCTTTTAAATACCCAATTTTGAGTTTTTTTTTCATTTTTTGTGAGGTTTTATGTGTACTTTGATTAGGCTATAATAATAATTTACAATTTTCATATAATTTTCCATTAAAGTGTAATTTTTACCATTTTTCATATCACCAAATTTTTTTCATTGTAAATTTTGAACAAAAGGATTTTTTTTAGATCCATGTTCAGTTAGCCCTTCAAGATTCCCCAGCTGGCTGTTCTGTCAAAGAACTTTTACATTATTTCCAATTAATTCATTCAGGTAAGAATTTAATATTTCATCCATTATTTTTCCCTGATCTAGTTCCCAGTGACTAAACTAACGTTTTTTTTAATTTCAAGGTATATTTAGACAATACGATTATGGTGTGAAGAAAAATTTAAAAATATATGGTATTGAATCACCTCCTTTATATAATCTGTCGAATTTAGCAGCGCCGATTAGTTTATTTATGGCACCAAGTGACAATTTGGTACCACCTACAGTAAGTACCTTTAACTCCAAAATATTTTGTTCGTTTTGGAAGCTTAACGTTATTTAAAAACATTAAATTATTTTTTTAGGGTGTTCGAAAACTGGCGAAACTTCTACCCAATTTGGAATCAATCTATGAAGTACCCATTGAAAATTTTCACCATGTTGATTTTTTATTTAGCCGTGTAACCACTGACTACGTACATAAGCCGATGTATGAAAGATTTTTGAAATATATCGATGAAGACTAAATTTATTATACTTACCATTATTTTTATTTCTCTAAAAATCCTCGTGCTTATAATACGTAGTTTTACCAAAAGTTAATACCATTTTTATATCGAACACTGTATATAAAAAGCAATAAAAGAATGTTCATTTTGTATATTTAGTTGAATCTAGTTTGCTAGAGAATATTGTGATAAAACGGAATATTTTATGTTAAATTTTTATCTATAAATACAATTTTCCGCCTATGGATATTTGTTTATTTGTACAACCTTTGTACTTTACTTACTAACTAAACAGGCAAAAAAAAAGTCAACAATTTGTTTGATATTAAATTTTACGATATTGTATAGACACAAATAATGACACAGTCACTTTTCGGCAACGTAAAAATAAATGTATTCATCTCATAAAACAGTTATAAACATAATTAATCTGACTACATGTAAAAAACGGAGAAATATAGACATACGCAGTTAACGACACCCAACCATACCATATCCAACTAAACCACGGCTGTAGATGATCGTTTTATAACGTTGCAAACACTGCGGAACAGACGTCAAACGGCAGTTCAAACCAGGCACCTACTGCAAGATGTTCGTGGAACCACCATAAGTGAGCGCACAGTAAGAAGAACACTTAAAGAAGTTGGTCTTAAGTCATATGTGCCAAAAAAAGCCCCAAGACTCCAGAGACACCATCGTGTAGCGCGACTAGAATTTGCTCGTGAACATCAGAATTGGGATGATAATCAGTGGGGTCACATTCTCTTCACGGACGAGAGCCGTTTCTGTGTAAATTCCATCGATGGAAGAGAAAGATTGTATCGACGCCAAGGAGAACAAAATGCACCAATTATGGTGTGGGGCGGCATATGTTTGGGGGCACGAACAGAGTTAGCGGTGATTGATGGTGGAGCACTGACTGCAGATAGGTATATCAGAGATATTCTTCAAGACCACGTGGTACCTTTTGCCACATATATTGGAGACAATTTCGATCTAATGCAGGATAATGGGCGCCCACAATCCTAAAAATATGTGCACTATGGAGAAAATCATTAGATTTTGTATATGTTCCTTTAAATATGCCGGTGTGTGTATAATAGAAAATCCTGTAATTTCTTACACAACGAATTAACAAGTAGTATTGCCGACACTCAACGGGTAATAGACCAGTAAAAACAAAACAAACCCAAGATCTATTAATAAAACGACAAGACGGCGACCTTTTAAAAGCCCACTGCATACATTTTAGAAATGTAAATCTTGTTTCAAAGCAAGACGAAAGTGAAGATGTCGATATATACGGTGCGTGTCGTTTGTAGAAGCTTGTATATAATATATTTTTGCATTGTAATGTAGGGTAATTAAAAATTTCCTTATCAAAAATGTTTTCTTCGTTTTGTGATTTTCATTGAACATTAGAAATTTTATTAAAAACAACTATCATGCGAAACCAGCATGGAACATGATACAGTTGATTTATTATTTAATTTTATCGTCTTTTTTTTGTTTACAGGTTCGAAAGGGTCAATTGAAATGAACAAATACTGATGAAAAATAACCATAGTTTATTTATAATAAAAAAATAAAACGGGAATCGTTTCTGGGTAGTTCCAATTAAATAAATAATGTTAATGTATATTTTAACGAATAAAAACTACATTTTAATGTCGATAAATTAACAATAAATTTTTTTTTTATATTCAAAATCAATTCTATCGATAAGTTCTTGTTGAAAACCCCTTAAACACGATTATAACTTGTTATTTAAAGATTACATCAAACCTAACAAGCTCCAGATCTATTTCACAGTGATTTTTTTAAATCTTATGTACTAAAAAAGGTACCAGTGACAAAAGAAAATAGTAAATTTCAGCGGAAATCGAAAGATTTATCACATGGAGGTTACTGCAACCTTGGTAACGAGTTTTTAAAAAACCAGTACCAAAAGTACCAAGGTAATTTCATTATTCTTATTGAATTATGTGCATGTAGAATATTTATTTAAAATTTCTCCACAAAAATAAACAAAACTTCAAATTGTTTAACAATTTAAAAAAAAACACTCATAATTCGAGTATCTACGTTGTAATTGCAAGCTGCGTAGTAAGCTCCAGCGGAATATATTCGAGAATTTAAAAAAATATTATAGTAAAATCGTAATCGGTGCGGGGCAATAAATCAAAATTTTATGGGACTTGCTCAGTACAAGTGGACCAAACAAAATATGTAATTTTACACTACCTGTTGTAAAAAAAAGAAAATTTATTTGTGCCGACGGATATTGTAGAAAGATATATATAGGAGTCGATATGTTCTCGATTAGAGACAAAATTTCCGTTATATAATCAGATGAATTCTTGTCGTTATGGTTTAAAGGGCTTGAATCTCAGCTTCACTATGGTTTATCGACATCATTATTTCTTCTTAAAAAAAACTAACTACTGATGTAAGACGTGATACCTCCAGGTACCTGTCTGGGTCTATACCTACCTGGACTTATTGTGCTCTTCTTGGAAAATGCAGGTATGCAGGGCCTTTATAGTTAAATTTTAAAAAATAAAGTTATACATGAAATTATAAAAGGATTTAAAGAACAATTCCATATTATGTGCGTTGCCTTTTGTCTGCAATAAAACATATTATTGTCTATTTTTAAAAGAATGTGTTGACCAAAGGCAAAAAAGGATATAATCCTATACCAAGAACAAATGATATTATCAACTATATATTGTATAATAAAAAAGCGGTTAATTAGATATATACGAGGATTTATTGAATAATTCTTAGCCTACTTTAGAACCAAACAAAATTTCAATGTCAAAATATTTTATTACCCAACATAAACTCCTCTTAATTGGATACATTTATTACAGCGAACCTGCAACGTCTCTAGATCTTTCAAAAAAAATGTTTCTTCTTGCTCTGCAAACCAGACCTCCACAGTTTTTATTACCTCCTCGTTGGAAGAAAATTTACGACCTCTTAAACTTTTTTTCAGTTGAGGAAAAAGATGATAGTCGGACGGAGCCAAATCTGGTGATTAAGGTGGGTGTTCTAGTAATTCAAACCCTAAATCACGAATTTTTTGCATGGCAACATGAGATTTGTGTGCAGGGGCGTTGTAGAATAGTAATCTCCAGTTATTGTTCTACCCTTATCCAAAAAATCAATCATGATTACTCCATGGCAATCCCAAAAAACTGAAGCAAAAACTTTTCCAGCAGATTTTTGGACGCGAAACTTCTTAGGTCTTGGAGAACCAGAGTGTCGCCATTCCATCGATTGTTGGTTTGTTTCTGGATCGTAGAAATGTACCCAAGTCTCATCCATAGTAACAATTCGGTTTAAGAAGTCTACATCGTTTTCAAATCGAGCACAGATCAAACGCGATGCTTCTACCCTTGCACGCTTTTAGACAACATTCAAACATTTGGGAATCCATTTTTCAGCAATTTTTCTCATGTCCAAATTGACGTGAACTATATGATGAACGCGTTCGTATGAAATATTCAGTGATTCAGATATCCGTTTTAGCCCAATTCGACGTTATGATAAAATCATGTCATGAATGGCATCGATATTTCCGGGGACTGACACAGAAACTGGCCTTCCCGATCGGTCATCATCTTCAATGGAAGATTTACCTCTTTTGAAGCTTGCAATCCAATTTTTCACGAAGGACATTGATCACCAAGGGTATTAAGCATATCTTCGTAAATCTGCTTACCTCTTAACCCTTTTAAATACAGGCTCGATACTCCAATTTTTCGATTTTCACAATTTCGGTGGACATCTTTTTTCTTTTAATTAATTGCGTTACTCTGGTATATTCATTTTGGACGTCAAACTTCACACTGACACTTCTAATAAGTTATTCTTCTTTATTTCGATTCTATTTTTCAATTTCATATTATTATTTAAAAAATATATCTTTGATACTTTCCACTGTTTTGAAAGTAGGTACCTTGTAAATAGTACAAAATGTTTTTAAAATGTGGCATTATATACATTTTTTTTTATTCGAAACATCTACAACAAATGTGTAAAAGCTTGGCATCCTTTTATTCCGTTGAAGAGTTTTTTGAACTTTGAATGTTACTCTTTATTTTTATAGATTTGTTTTGGATTGTTTGTGTTTACTTTAAATCTGACCAATTCTACACGGACTATATGTTTGTCATAAACAAGTATTTATTTATTTATTATTAATTTACCAATTAGATAAAATAAATAAAAGCGTATACGGTGGGCCACCCTTTATGTTTCAACAGTTTAATTTAGTGATTTTACTTACAAAATAAACGTAATGCACGTTTTAGTTTATAAATTTTATCAACTACTGTTTACTGTACAAAACAATAAACGAAATATTGTGAAATGTTCATCTAGAATTCTACTACAGATAGATGCATTTAAAATTGGATCAAAAAATATACTTGGGTAGCTATTAAACGAAATTTCACATACAACAACTTGGAAAATAAAACATTATTAGAAATTTTCTAATCTTAGGAGAAAATTTTATAATAAAAATTTGCAAATGCATGTTTACTATAACAGTATCACGTTCTGAAAACGTGAAACGATTCGAACCAATGGCGAGAGCGCTTCAAACGTCGCGTTGATCTGATACAAATACTACCGTCTGGCAAGAACCTCAGTCAATTGTAATTCAGTGCTGGTGAAGTCAGCCAAGTTGAATAGACGCTATATATTTCAGTAAGACTTTTAAAACTGTGATTTTATCTCAAATAACGACTTCCCAACAAGTATTTAATTGAATTTAAGTAAAAATATATATAATCGGTAAGTTGAACAAAAATATTTATTATAAAAATGATTTTTTTTTATCTAGGTAATTATTATGGTTTCTTATCAGTGTCTTCCACGTAATATATAATCAGATAGACAGTCTAAATATAGAATAGTTTAACGGTACTTTTGGTAAATCTTGCATGTAAAAATGGTTAGCCTTAACTGGTTATAAATGCGTTGTACGGAAGTTGACGATCGATTAGATATAGGCGCTGAAACCAGTTGGCTGTAACCTTAACTGTATTCCATATGTGAAAGTTTCTATTTATCCAACAACGATATTTTTATATATTAATTTTGAGAAAGTTTCTTATTTTTTTTTGTTCTCTTTGGATATAAACTAGTTGGACGTCAAAAAAATCTATCAAACTCTGTGCTAGAAATAAATTTTCTGTAGTCACAGTATAAATGAAAATCCAAAATGTTCGTAAAGCCTGGTGCTACAATTTGAAACCCGTTGATATACCCTGTTGCAATTGATGCATCTTACAGGGTGTTTCAAATTTTAATCATATTTTCTATTTATGTATCTAGAAAAATTTGAAGCCCATTTTCCACGGTGCGAGTAGTCGTTGCAACTCGAAAAAGTTGCATGCAAATTGGCGTTTTTTTTTCGTTGAACTTGCTCTATTTTCGCTGCGACTTGGTAACTTTTCTGGTGGATTTTGTCCCACCAACCCAAAACTTATATTGGCTGCTACGATCTGACTTTATGTCACAGGACTTCTTCTACGTTTTCTTCTCGTAGAGCACTACAGGCCATAATACTAATTATTGTTACTAAAACAATGTCCTCAATGTTTTCCTCAACCATTCTGTTAACTCCTATTTGCTTTATTTTCACCCGCTAATTTTTTTTCAATTTTTTAACGAAGTTGGCAACACGTAACGTGCCTATCTATCTAACTATCGATGTGCTGATTGTCCCAGCAACAAGTCGCTGCGATTTGTCGCAACGTGGAATATATACTTAAGATTAGAGAAAATTTTCTACAAAAAATAAAACTTTTGTCCCTTTTTTGGGATTTGTTTGTAAACTTAACTCCTTATTTTCTCAGGAAACCTTTAATTGTACAGATTTGAGTTGCGTGTGATTGGGAAAATTTAATGTAAACTAAAATTAAGGAAGATTTTGAAAAAATGCTTTCTTTTTTTGTTATATATTTTCTTGGGAAAATGTACATATTGTTGTCTCTTCAAAAACTTCAAAAAGATGGCCAATGAGATTTCCAAAATTTTTTGTGTAATTAATTTACAGGAATAAGCTGATTTTCAAAAAACTAGGTCGCTTTCTACATCTTTTGGAATAGGTATTATATTAGGAGACGATATTTGAAAACATGTTACTCTCAATTTCTAGCTCCGTAGTAAACTGTCAATTAATGTTTACTACGTATATGGCAAAATTTGACGTAGTTTAAAATTAAGGAAGATTTTAAAAGTTGAATAATTTCAAAAAGTTGTCCACCAGCAAAGTTTTTGATCCACCATTTATAATAAGTCGTTTTTTGCATGAAAAAATCTACAAAATCGACTTATTAATAACAAAAAATAGTAATTATTCTTAATTTTGCATTTTAACCAGTTAAAAATATAAAATCGCAAATATTTCCTGGCATTGGAAGCCAAAAATGCTCAGTACATTTAATACGTTTGACCCTCAATCCAAAAATAGCTAGCACGCAATTGAGATTCTTTTTTTGCTCATATACTTCTACTGCAAGTGAAATATTTGCCACAATATTTCGATTTTCGTTTAAAAACTTTAAACAGTTATGGTTTTACTTCCTTTTTCATGCAAATTATTGCTTTTTTAATTCAATAATTTGCTTATAATGAGTTCAGTAAGCAATTTTTCTTAGAACTCTATTGTTCATTTAGATCATTAAGATATTTTATTTATTTATAACAACAAATAAATTCCTCATTACAATGAATGATTCATACCTTTATCTATTATTGCAAAATAATAAAAATGCATAAAATTATAGATAAGAAAAAAAGTGTGTCGCTGGCAAAAATTATCTCAGGTACAATTCTGTATAGTTTTGTCACTTTGTTTGTTATAGAAAATGATGTCCCAAAATATACAAGAGGAAGTAAAGCTCGACGCTATGCAACGCCACTGGCAGCTACTTCGTCGTGGAACAACTTCTTCGACTGCATTTTTCGAAGAAGTTATTGAGACTGAAGATTTATTGGCTTTACCATTACAAGTAAGAACATCAATAATTTTTTTATATGGAACGTTATTTCTCCAACACCTTTATAAAACGTAATTTTTTTTGCAGAATTCTCACGTGGATGGTCAGTTGGGTGCATGTGCACCAATTCTGAAGAATTTGAGCTGTGATTTGGATAGTGAAACTGAATTTCTCGATTTTCTCGTAAGTCACAATAAAATTTTTAAAATATAACATTTCCACTCGCCTAAAAGTTTTTTTTAGACAAAATTTATTTATTATTTTTAAAACTGGAAGATCGCCAAACACTGTCTTTATTTTTTGCAGTATGGACAATTTTCATAGACTATTTACATCAACATAAATATTTTTATCAACCATCTATAAATACATTTTTCATCCTATCGATCGAAAATACACGCGCTCAAGTCAAAAAATCGTAGATGTCATAATAATGCGAATTTTGAGTTGAAATTTTAGATGCACATTCTTAAATAATGAACGAATATAGAAAAAAATCATCGAACACGCGGCTATGATATTTTGTATACAGGGGTACTCGAAAGTGAGGGGATCAAAATTTTGAAAATAAAATTTTACGTTAGATTTTATACAATTTTTTTAGTTATTTTTCATTTTTTCAGGACCGCAAGCCCTTATCCCAATTGCCCGAAACCGAAGAACCCATCAAAGGCCCCTTAAAACTTGACGCATCCTTTTTAGGGGACATCCCAGGGCAATACACTATCTGTGCCCTAGAACCCCATCAACTACCAGTTGTTGGGGTTTACATCGACCAAAGAGTAGTACCAGGTTTCAAATACCGCATCAGACCATTACCCGAAGTAGGCAAACCTTCTACAATCAACAAATGTTTATTCGAAGACAAAGCTTTAACTCTAAAATCCATAGGAAGAGGCTACGCAAGAAGATTCACCTTTGAATCAGAAAAAAATAAACTCAACGACAACGATAACTATTTTTGGAGCGATAACAGACCGGAAGGGTATGCTTTTGAACTGGAGCTGTTATCCGAAGGTGACAAATTCACTTTTTTCAACCCCAACGGAGAAGCCGAAGGAATTGTAGAAGTACTTTCTATCGAGGTGAGAACTTTCATTTCTTCTATACTTATTCCATTTATTTTTTCGATATTCCCGTTGTGTTTATTCGCCGAGTGAGAGAAGAAGAAGATGAGCGGTTCCTTTATACCATCATCATGCGCAAGTGGTGGGCTTCGTAAGTCTTTTTAAAAAAACAATAATGTAATTACCTTTAAAGCATTTATTTATGGTACTCACTCTTTCAGGCGCCGCAAACTGAAATTTTTAGTTCGTTTACGAACGGCGTTATCGATAAGAAAGCCACCGTTACGTTTACAGGTAAAGTCGAATATTACGAGACCGGAGTGGCTAAGCCGATGCATCTTACCGGGACCGTTTTGTCCCGCAAGGTTAAAAACAAAGCATGTGCTGAAATTATTAAGATAAGCCATGTTAATATTAAAAGGCATAGGTACTATTTGTTGCCTGGAATTCAAAAAATACATAGAAGATTCACCGTAAGAGGAGATAGTATTAATGACGTCCCTACTAAATATACAATGACAGGATTGGAATCCTACGAAATTCCCGTTGTAGGTAAGTTATGTTGATATATCGCTAAAAACTGAATTGGTAGTCACTAAAACTTGCCTAACTGATTGCGCTGTCAAGTGTCAACTGATTGACAAGAGACAGATGAACCTGCAATATTTTCTTGTAACACATATATCGCCCCCTTAGTGCAACAAGTAGAAATTTATGCATTTTGAGATCCAGTTAAATCTGACCTATTTTCCATGCTCTTTTTAATGCAACAACTAGATATCTTGTACAATCAGCCAGACGTGTTTTAGCAGTGACCAAAAACAGTTAACTCTCAATATGTACATTCTATAAGTAGACATCTTGAGATACCTAGTTGTAGCTCAAAACTATGAATTTGAAGTTATCTACTTGTTGCACTAATGGGACAATATACCAATTTTCAATAATCATGTACAAATTCCCTATGTATTTTTTCAGGTACTTACGTAGATCCCCGTATAATGCCTGGTTTCTTATACAAAGTCAGACCAAATGACAGAAAGGATCATCTCTTCGGAGGCAGAGCACTTAGATTACTCAGCATTGGTATGGGTTACGCTAAAAGACTTACCTTCCAACCAGACTCTCTTGTCGAACCTGATAATTATTTATGGTCCGACAGCCATCCAGACGGTTTAGGTTTAGAACCACGAGCAGTTTACAAAGGGATGAAATTCACTATAAAATCTAGTGATATGACCATTGGAGAAGCTCAAGTATTTAGGGATGATTTACCGCAAATAGAAGAACATATGGAGAGAGTAAGTAGTAATTTTTTTTTGGGACACTCAGTAGTATATACAAGATTTTTTTCAACCCCCCTTGTGTATTTTCCACAATTATGCCATCTGAAATAGTCCCTGTAGTTGATACGTTCAAAGTTGTAACCTATTCTTTAAAATCGGTTTTTTTTGGGACACCCGGTACTAAATTGAATTTTATCTCGTATATTTTTGATAATTTTCTTCTATTTGCTATAGATTAAGACTCCTGGAGGTGAAGCTGTTGAAAAATACATCTTTATAGATGTACTGTGTCATATCCGTCTTACACAAACTGGAGGTGCTTCAACAGAAAACGAAGAACATCTGATGAGAGTATCTGGTTTGGCAGTGGTTAGAAAAGAACCAAAAACTTCCGAAGCTCACGTTGTAAGAGTGGAAAATATCGGTTTCGATTCACAACTTCTTATTTTATTCGCAAGAACGTACCCAGATCTGACCTTTGTACCAAAAACTTATTAAGCGAAAAAGTCTCGCGTTTTCTGTAGATTTTTTTTTCAGCTGCTCTATTTAAACGGTTAGAATTTTTCTCCACTGATTTATTAAAAGTATTTAATTGCTAGTAGATTTTTTTTAGGTTGTAAATATTTTATTTATCACAATAATGGTAGTTATACAAAAACCACTTGTTTAAATTATATATTTTTTGTTATATTTTAATAATAAAACCTTTTAAATGCACATGGTTTTTATTTTTATTTATATACATTACATTTGCGGGAAGAATATACCTTTCAATTCAGTATCGCAGAGTTTTTTAACTTCCTCTAGAATAAAATGGAAATAACCAAACAAAATTTTAAAATTAAATTTATACTTACCACTTATATCAATCAAACTGGCATTTTTCTGTTGTAAAGCAATATAAAACTCCCTATTATTCGACAACTTCATCACCACCCAATAATCGTTCATAGTTTTGACGATAGTTTCTCCAGATTGTCCTAAAAACGGTATATTTGCCTTCATTTCGGTAGCTATCCTTATAGATTCCTTTGGACAAGTCAAATTTCCACTTTGCTTATTATCCAAGTGAACGGTACTTTTATAAGCCAGATTAAGTTTGTTAAAATAAATAAACTTCGGAGCTGTTTCTGGATAACCTGATGGTGTTATAACTTGTTTCGAACAATAATCAGCTATGTCGGATACTAGGGAAATTAATTTCGAATTCATAAATTCGTCTAATTCTTTAAATATGTCCAAATTTAGCTCTGTATCACCTTAAAATTTAAATATTCAATAAAAAAGACAAAAAACAGGACAAAAAGAAATTTACCTTTAACAAATAGACAAATACTGGCACTTAGTACCCTATAAACCACAAGATGAAACTCCTGTGGTTCCTCACCAGCAAATAAGTAAACTTTTGGTACTTTCCCTACAATTTTCGCAAGCTTAAGATTCGAAGGACCTGTAATAAATCGTCCATGCCTCAAAGCTGCAAAAGGAGAAGGAGAATTTCGAGGGATTGAACCTCCTTGAAGTTCTGTTTCCATATTCGCAGGAAGAAGAGTGTTTATTAGATATTGATAAACTACTTGCATATCAGCGGGTTCTACTCCGCTCCTAAAAGTGGAATTATCAAAAAAACTTTCTATACACATTGGTTTACTTACCATATTAGAAAATCATTATATAAGAATGAAGTGTGCTGAATTATTCTGTAAGAACTTTCTAATAAGTTAACGAAGCATTGTACTTTTAGAAATGTTTGTTTATCTAAAGGCAGATACTGTATGCCAGAAAAAATGTTCAATATATCTGCGTTTGCAAGTTTTAACGTTTGTATGTACTAAAATATAAGGTTTAAGATACATAATTTATGTTATAAACAATTATTCAACTTACTGCCCTGTAAAATACTTCCAACGTCTTTTTTAAATTACCGATGTCTTCATTACTTCCAAAGGTATTCCAGAAAAGTCGGTACATCAAATAGGCTTGCTTCAAGATAGCTTCGTAAACACTATCTTCCATATCATCCTCTAATTCTTCACTATCCTGTGGTGAACCTTCATTATCTTTTGTTGTGCGGTTTAATTGCAGTGTCTAAAATATTTCTAAAATAAATGGAATATCAAAAGGTAATGCTTGAGAGTACATTACTATAACCATCCAATAATTTTTTTCTGGTTGATAATACAGATGCCTTGTTTTATTTGTATGTAGACAACTAACAGGATATGATGGTTTGAATGTTCTGAAAAAAAATTAAATTGTTATAAATTGCTTAGTACTTATAGATTTACTCACTCTGTAAACTGTATAATTCCTTCGACTAGACCAACATTTTTAATTTGAATATCAGTATTTTCTGTTATCGGGTAGTAATAAAGAATTTTTTTTAATTCCTAAAACAAGATAATTTAATTAATGTACAACTAATCCCGATTCGTCACTGTTACCTCTCCTTCTTTATTTCCTAATGTTGAATTAAATATAAAAAAGTTTTTTAATCCAGCAATAATTTGAGTAACCATTATATTGGTATGAAAAACAGATAAAATATTTTTTAATTAAATCCATTCACTAAAAAATACAGAATTTTGTGGTTATGTTTACTGTTTTGACAGAGGGTGTATACGAGATTTGATTTAACCTACAGTTTTATTATCAGCCAAAGTTTGTTGTTTACATAAGAGATGGCGATGTAATGCGCAAATGAGTTACACAGAGTCGTATTAAGGAGGATAAGTTTATTGATAACGATGGTTTACTTTTCGAGCCTTAGAATTATGAGATCTTATAAAAGAGAGTCGTTAATGGTAAATAGTGGATTAATTAAGGGCCGTTTTAAAGAAAAAAACAAATTTATTCAAACGTTTAATATTAATCTAATATTTTAACCCTTTTATGTTCATTATTTTTAAACTTATTCACTAATACTTAGTTTGAAAAGAACGTTTTTTGAGGAGAATGTATTTAATTTACATATTAACCGGTACAACATTCAAATTCACAGTCACAAGTAACTAAAAGGAGCATAAATACACAAAATCCTATAAATAATCTATTACAAAGTACCTAACGACAAAAAATAGCAATAATATAATTTCGAAACTGTTGAAGATTTTATAGTTATTAAAATAAAATATAAGATACTCCTATTGAAATACAAGAATTTACTTTTATGCTCCTTTTTATTGTAAAATTATTTATATAACAAATGATCAATCCGGTAAAACTGTTTCTTGTTCCCTCTTGAATTGTTCGTATCCATTGCTGGGGTAGTCAACGTTTCGGATCGTATTTTCAACTTCCTCTCTGTCGCAGTCAACAAATAAACTAAAACCAAATAAAAAAACATTATTATAAATACAATTGGGTTTTCGTTTTGCTTCTAGATGAGTTTAAAAACTCGAATAATTAGCGAGGTTTGTAATAAATACAATTTTAAACAAGCTGAAAACATTCTTTTAAAATTCCAGAGATGATAACAGTTTAATTTAGTGATCGTTGAAACACTTTTTATAATTCTTCACGATTTTTAAAAAGCAGCTTATTAAGTATAGACAGAAACTTGCTTCTGCAGATCTCCCAACCAAATTTATCCAAATTATTCGAAAGGTATGTACTTATTTAAAGTATTATTTCCACTTGACCCATCTAGGATTATCTCCGAGGAAATTGGTCAATTACTTTGAAACCCAACACCCAATTAATTATCAATTATGGGCACACAAATAATAATTATATCTGATACGAATTAAACATATAATCATCCCTCCAGCGACTCGAGTTTGCACTAGTATTAAAATTTAAGGGAAAAAAGTCTTTTTTATTCAATTAAACAGTTAAAAATATATAAAATACTACTCAGTTTCGAATTTTGAGTCGTTTGAGATGAAAAATTTATGCAAATATACTGACGGTCAATAATATTATCTCACGTCGAGAAGAAGTTCGCCACAAAGACTCTAAATGAAATAACTGCTAAACAATAAGAACTTTTATGATAGCTTCCTTTTCCTTTTTTTTCATTTTTCTTAGAAATTGTTTGAAAGAATAACCTTTCTCTTAGAAAATACCGAAAAATATAATTGTAACATAAATACTCGTAACATCCTGACACTCAAAGGTGTATTTTTTGTAAAAAAAAAAATTCAATCAGATCTCAGTAATATTTTACTCACCATTTAAGTTGATTCATATCAATACTTCTTTTACCGTAACCTCTAGCACCAGCAAACTCCGGAAATCCTCTCAAACACATCCCTCCGTAACATTCGGATCCTCCCCTTTTTCCGAAGCTTCTAGCAACTAGAAGATCCATATTTTTAAAAGCCCTTTGGGATATTTTTCTAGTTCTCCATAAATCCCTTGCTCTCTGCGGTACCAAATACTTGTCTTTTTGCTCTATGGATTCCTGAGCACTCGCTAATAATATGTGCCATATGATCATTAGGGTGCAAAAGATAATCACATGATGACAAGCCATGCTGAAACAAAAAAAATTATAAATATACTGCTCCACAAAATGTTACTTGGTTATCTGACTTAATTTTGAGGAGGAAACTTGTTTTCATTCTTTGTACCAAAAAGTAAGAAGTTAAATGAAATAAATTCATTATTTCAGTTCAGAAATTATAAATTGACATTCTCCAAAGTCTCCAACTCCCTTAAAGGTTACCTTCTAACATAACATGCATGATTTTATACGCAATTCTGCAATCGACGATAGTGAACATTAAAAATTTTTAATAAGTCTTGACAGCACTTAAGCCCCACTTTATGAGAGATAAGTGATAACGATACATTCTAGAACAAGTCGCAAATCCTGAGCTATAGAGTCCAAACGGCTTTTATGTAGGATCTAATGGGCTTTCTGGGACATATGATTCAATAAAAGACCTTCCTTAAAACCTTCATCTCACATAATTGAATATTCTTTGATAAATAGTTATTTTTGCGATGTCGATGAAAACATAAAATGCAAGGAAAACCTTTATAAAATATTTAATACACTTCATTTAAATTTATTCTTAAAAAAAAATTGTTTTAACTCAACTTTAACAATGGATTCGTTTAATTGAATTTCTCCAGAATAATCTTATATACAGTTAAATAAGGTGTTATTACACTCAGTTAATTAGTTTCTAATTGTTTTATGTCTCTGATCTAACGTAAAATGCGCAAATCAACTACACTGTCAAATAAATAAACGAAATCTAACGTGAGTGGGTAGTTTTTGTTTTTTTAAACAACGGTTATTATTATCTGACGGTATATTTCACATTCCAATTACGACAGATTGGTACCTTGTGTTGTTGCTTGGTTACGAATATACATTTTCATTCTATAATTAACCTTCGCCTTTGGTCTTTCGAGAATGTACCTAATCACTTTAATGAGCCCATCAGAAACCTGTGTATTTATTTTAATTATACAAAGATGATTCCGGTGTTTTCTTACTGACTACTGTGTTTTATTTCAGTTATTTTTGACCAGCGTTACCTTTTTCTATAATATTTCTACTGCACAAATTAATCCTTAAAGGTTTTAGATTTTGCATCGAAGAAAAATGTGATTATTCTGTCAGTACCTCCCCACTCGATCACCAAGATCCAACCACTTGATGTTGCTGTTTACATCCCATTTGGAAAATATCTTCAAAGAGCGCTGGACAATCGGCAAAAAACTCACACCTATTTTGTTAAGGGGTTAATGTTCGCAGAAGCTTACCGTTTTGACAGACCTAGGCTTCGCACCCTCAAATTGGTTCAATATAAAGGGAGATAAAAAATTATTAAAACTGTAGAGGAAAAACTTGATAATCCGACAACCATAAATCAAGAGAAAGCTACGCCACCAGGAAAAAAGATTGCGATTTCCAATGTATTGATTTTACCAAAAGTTGAATTAAAAGTGAACACCCAATGTATTTCTGAATAATGAACATACTAATAGATATAAAAAACGACTATTAAGTTTAAGTTTTTTGTTAATACATTTTTTTGAGTTTATTTCTTGTTTTATTTAAAAAAAATATTTTAAATTACTTAGCTAATCCTGACCGATTTTGCCAGCCAGATCTCCCGATGTATCGCCTTTAGGCTATTTCTTCTGGGTATATCTGAAACACATTGTGGACAAGACAAAACTTGATAATCTGGATGAACTGAGAAATAGAATACTGTTAACAGCCCATCAAATAACAAATCAACATTTGCTTAATATCATATCATTTGGTCATCGTCTTTTCTGTTGGACAAACTAGTTTTCCAAAAATAATTCATTGAATCCCTGTAATATTTATTATCTATACATTTGATTTACCAATACTTTTAGATAAAAAGTATTTTTTTATATTATATAAAAGCAACTATTCCTTGCTCTATAAACTTCTAACTACCTTTTGCTTTTAGCGAAACAGATTATTCCCTTAAACGTACCCGAAAAAAAAACATTTACAGGTCCAAAAAGGACCATCGACGTGCGACCGAAAAAACTTAATTTTTTAATTAAGGAACCTTTTATTTCCACCCACTGGCGTTTTTTTCTAGTCGATAGACTGCAATTACTACTACTAACTTTTTCCCAGTTTTAAATAAGCATTAACAGCTTTGTTCTTTTATCTATTTTGTTCGAAAAGAGACAGACTTTTGTAAAAAATAGGGAGTATATTCGTCCCAATTAATGAATACATTTTTAACAGTAGTAGTCATGGGCGTAGCCAGCGAAGGGCAACTGCCCCCCCTCTCTGGAAGCGAAAATAAATTTAATAATTTTAATAAACGAAAAATTAAATCTAAAATATATACATACCTGTTCTGCATATTTTGTTGTCTGTTTTATATATTTTGTTTGTTGTTGTGGTCGTTTGGTTGCTTTTATGAATATTTAAAAATGAATTAATAAGCTCTAAAATTAAGTGCTTTCCCATCCACTATTACTACCGTGGAAAGATCTTTCAGTGCCCTACGAAGGGTAAAAACCTGGGTTGTATTTGATGAGTGCATTCGAAAATTTTTGAAGGAAAATCAGGACTGCATAGTGAAGAAAGTTTTGGATAAATTTAGTTTAAACCCAAGTAAAATGTTATTAGTTAAATTTAAGTATAATTAAAATCTCAAGTTTTGTTTTCATTTGCTTTTTCTTTTTATCCTAAAATTTTACATTTTGGACGACCATGGACAATGATTTGCCCCCCTCTGTTATAAATCCTGGCTACGCCCTTGGTAGTAATAGTTTTACTCCAAAAACCAATATTGTATCTATACTAAATTTGATCCTATTATAATTTCGGTATTGAATTGTCGAAATAATAATAAAATTTTAATAATATCAGAACACCGGCCCTAGCACATATCAGGATTATTATTTTAGGACTTAATCAAGTTCCAGTTAAGATAATATGCGGATATATTGAGATACTCAATTTAATAAAAATATTCAAGAACCTTTAAATTAAAGGATGAAATAAAATAATTCAATTTGTTTCAATCTTCATTATATTTGAACTAAGTCCAATATACAATTCGTGACGAGTTTCGCTAACACAGTAGCTGTCTCAAATGAGTGGAATTATAATGAAAATTTTTTAATTTATACAGAATTTTACGGATATTGACAAAAGTATCTATTTACATGGAAATAAAAAGCAAAAAAGTGTCTAAATATGGGATTAACTAAAGTATTGAACAAGTTTACCTGGAAATTCATTCACAACAATCTTACCGGAACCTTTCTAGCTAAAAAGGTTTAATAAAGGAGAATTGTTAATATCTATTTGGTCGTTAAGATTATCTGAATATTTGTTTTTATTTATCTCAAGAGCTTCTATAAGATTTAATTTGAGGGATTTAGGTGAGTGTGTTGGAATCTAATTTTTGGTTGTCATAGCTACGTTTGTGTTCTGAAATTCTAGTTTTGAAATTCCTAAAAGTTCTACCTATATAAATTTTATCACAGTTGTCACATTTTAACTTATAATCTGATATGTTTAATTTTGAATATTTAGATTTGTTGTTTTTAATGAATTTGGATAAATTGTAATCGGTTTAAAAGCAAATATTCAAGTCTAACGCTTCTAAAAATGATTTAATTTTTAAGGATGGTATTCCAAAGTATGTTAAGATTTTAAATTGATTATTTTTGTCTTTATCAGAAGGAAATACTTGTTCTAAAGTTTGTTTTAGTATCTTTTTATTTATGATATTTGTTATTAAATGCTATTTGTTTTATGATATTTAGTTCTTTGTTGTAATTGTAGTTAATGGAACTGTATGTATCATACTATTGAAAGCTGCTAATTTATGACTGAATGGGTGGACCGAACTATTATGAATTGTAATGTCTGTATGTGATGGTTTGTGAAAAATAGAAAAATTATGTTTATTATTTATATTTAAAATTGTAAGGTCTAAAAAGTTTATAGACTTATTTTGTTCAATTTCTACGGTAAATTTGATATTTTTATGAGTTGATGTAAGTAATAAAGTTATCTAGTTGTGCAGGTGAAGCAAGCTAAAATCTCATCTACATATCGGTGCCAGTACACATATTTTTTACTAAGGAGGTGTTTATGGATTATTTTTTCTATATTATCCATGAAAATTTCTGCTAATAGGGGACTGAGAGGGTTGTCCATAATCAAACCATCTTTACTGCTATAAACCTCTCCACTGTATAAATTAAAAAATTTAAAATTGAACTAGATCAGAATAAATTTAATATTTAAGCACGAAGTAAGTTGCTTCAATGGAAAATATGGAATATTAAGTGAGAAAAATAACGTGTGGGAATAAACTGGATGAAACAGGATAAGTTTCAACCTAAAGAAAGATGATATTTTGCCAATATTTACAAAACTGACCTTTCCCATTTTCTTGAAGTTTATATTTTTCTTTACTTCCTGTCAATATATGAATTTTATAATTTGAATCCTTGAATTTCTGTATTTTAATTAAAAACCGTAAAAATTAATAATAAAATAGTAAAAATAACAAAGAATTTCTCTTTAAACTGCTATTTTCACGGAAATATTATTAATTAAATTGATATATCCATTAAATTTTCTATACCTATCGAATAATCAGTATATTATGAGTAATTTTGTTATAATCGCGCGCTAAATTTACGAAACAGCTTTTATTCTAATATATACTATAAACCGTTTATTTATATCCATAAATACAGATTTATAACAAAACCAAATTTGAATTAAAACCGTTTTAATTCAGGTGTAAAATTAGTATTGTCAAATAAAAACTAATAACCTCATTCTAGTCGCTAAAAATAGTTTATCTCTATAATTTCGAGTGTGCCGAACCCGAATATGACATTTAATTTTTTCTAAAATTGAGCAAACATTGTAAAAATTGACTTTTATACCACAAATGCGAAAAATAAAACGATTTTTTACGATCAACTCGCGGTTTCTCTGCGAATAATTAATATTTTTTGATGAAAATTTAATGACATATTTTCCAACCAATTCTAGAGACAATGAAACTATTCCGAAATCCCCAAAGCGTTTTACAATCGAGCAATAAATTGAAAAGATAGAGTGCGGTGAGCTCGTGACCTCTTTGATATTTTTTGTCCACGAATTATTCACATTTTAGAAATTAATTTTTTTTGCATTTCTGGTTTAAAAGTCAATTTTGACCATATTACCCCAATTTTAGCACAAAATAAACGCCATATTCGTGTTCAGCTCTCTCGAAAATATCATGATAGACTAGAACACCAGTGAATAAAAAATGTTACAAAAGCTCCTAATTTTTTTTGCTAAATCGATTAAGACAGGTTACTGGTCTCCATAATGAAGTTATAGCTAAAAATTTGGAACAGTGTCACCTGTCAAAAATGAATTAAAGCTCTAATTATAACTCTGTGCAGATTTTTGCAAGAAAATTTGAGTTTATGCGATTTTTCGGGACGAAAAATCAACAGCAGTTTTGCCAAAAACATCAAATTTAACCCAAACACCAATCGACTTAAAAAATCATACAAGCTACATAAATGCAAATAGTAAATTTCAAGAAAATACCGCAAAAGAGCTTCTCAATGTCAAGATTAATTGAGATTTTCCAGGATCGTGATTAAATGTAATTTTCATCTCATGGAACCACAATAAATATATTCAATACAAATATGAACGATAATAAAATATAAAGTTATTCAAAGAGCGTAACGGAAGGATACGAAAGGGTAACAGCTGTTCAGCATTATATCAAGGTGTGCTTTGATCTCGAATACACAATAAAACTTTTTATTTTGATAAATGATAAGTTTTTCTTGTAAAATTAGAATTTTTTATATCAAAACAACTCCAGACTCCCTTCCAAGTTTTCAACACTGGGAATAATGATACAAGGACCTTTTTAAGGCTCCTACAAAACCATCCTGTAAAAAGCTTCAAAGATACATTCCGTCCTAAGATCTGCAGGTAACTGTTAATTTGTCATATATTAATAATAGGGACAAATAATTTTATACCAATTTTAAAAACAAACTAAATTTATTCATCCTATTGTTAGTCTGGAAATACACTAAGTAGCATGAAATATGCTGAAAATTTAACTGAATCAAACCCACGAAATTCTTTTGTAATCTACATAGTTAAGAACTGAGTTGGGAAAACTTTTTATTTTTTAAATAATTTCATTTAGGTATTCCATCAAAGTTTACATTTAGAAAGTGTAAAGTTTGATCTCAACCACAACTGAAGCTAGAAAGTGCTTTGGAGTTTCAAGAATTGAGGATTAACATTTAATAAAACTACCAAATTAATTCCGAATAATAATTTCGAATGTTGTAGTTCAATTTTCCATTATTCAGAACGTCGATTTTAAAAACAATTTTAAGTTATCTATCTATATGTACCCTTTGATAAATCCTTTTTGAACTTCCGTCAACTAATAATTACTGCTTCCCCCAGGAGATTCGGTGACCATCTTTCATTATCTCTCTAGACTCAGATTATCAGTCTTGCATAAAATCAGCTTTCGATACTTATCAGGTTCATTAAAAGGGTTATTTTAAATAAAAATATATTAGTGAGCATTTCACATCTTAGAAATAAGTTTAAGCATGCTCAAACTCACGAAAAGTGCTGAATCGTCTATAAATAAGATCTCATCAAACACTTTTAGTTCTACAATATAGGGAAAATGTTCAATCATTGGTTTTACAGAGACTTCAACGTGAATAGTTTGGCGTGAAAAAAGTCCTTCAGAGGTCCGCTGATTTTGTTTTCCACCCTTAAAATGTAAATAGCAATCGTATAATTGAAAGTTAGCGCTAACCAAACTAATTTTCTTATAGACGTATTGAACAATTGAATTAATTCATTTCACTTGTGTTTACTGGATGTTGCAGTGAAAAAAAAGGATCCTATGTAAAGATGTAACCTGTGTAAACATTTGATGTAATTTACAAAGTAATTTTCCCCAACTTTCAGTGTTGTTTGGAAAATCAAAGGATCTTGATTCAATGACTCGATCCTTCATTTAAAAGCTCTCTTTTTATAAAAACAACACTTTTGATATAATTAATATGAATATTGAAATGTGTGAGTTGGATTTATTTTTAGAATGAAAAATTCTACAGAAAAATAATCTATTCTATAATTGCGGTTCTACATATTTTCCCAAATTTTATCCGCATAACTGTGAATGCAATTTACTTGGAACGCTTTTGCTCGCCACCCGCGTAGATGAAAAAAGGGCCTAAGAAATGTAACTTCCAAATTTACAAACACACACCCAATAATTTTAAGAGTAATTCAGATATAATAATGTACAATATCTGATACTTCAACACAAAAACTATCTTCATACGTTCAAATGACAACCAAGAGCACAAAAAGGTTGAGGTGTCGAGGACTCTAAGCCTTTGACTAGTGTGCTGAACGTGATTTATTCATAATTTTTTTTTCTAGTAGTAGAACCTTTATTTAAAATCTCGAGTGGAACTGTTTTTATTACCATCAACCCTGTCGAGAGTGTGTTTATAACTCCAAGACAAGGATTAACAATTAAGGCATAAGAAAAAGAGACAACAAACAAAACTTTACCAATTTACAAATCTAGTTTCAATCCATTCCTTAACCATAAAGCGCACGTCTTCGATTTAGCGTAAGAACTTTAATGAGCCAGAGTAGATCATGTAGTTGTTCACTTATTTTTAATTTGTTATTAATTGGGATCAACTATTGGACGGAAATAAAAATAAATCGTAAAAAAAATTCCAATCCTCAGTTATATCCGGAACAAATCGCAGATTAAGTTGATTATCCAGTAAAATCTGGAAATTGTTTGCACCTTAATTAAAAATCATGTCATTATCAGCTTAGGGCTTTACAAATACCCCAAACGAGAGTGTGTATGGTAGTAATCCTATATTAACAAATCATGATAAATTTGAAAATTGATTAAAATGGTGGGCGGCACTAGCAAATCGAACACATATTAATAAATGTTTTTTTACCAAATTAAAAACAATATGAACAAATATTTTTTAATAAACAAACGGATCGATGATTATTTGTCTAAGTCATTTAAATTTTTAATTAAAAAAGCTTCTACAGGGTGAAATTTCGATTGGTTGTTTGTAAACGACGGAAATAATTTGGAAATTGAAATACTTGACATTTGTGAAGTTAAACTTTCAATTATTTTTTTATACACTCTGTATATAATAAAGCAGCTTTTTATATGTCATTAATTACCTTGATCTTTCTACTAATTAACCCGACGAAAGATTTTTTATTTGGTATTGGCGGTAATCACTTAGAATTTTTAAGGTTTACACCTGTCAATTTTTCTTTAAAAAAATGAATATCTCGAAATGTATACTCTCGAGGGGTTTTTTACACAATGATGCATTAAAATAAAAATAATATTCAGGGTGTTTTATTTAAAATAACAAAGCTCTTGCTGCAGGTGTAAAATTTTAGATAGTTGAAAACATAACCTTAAAGAATACCTCTTGAGCTTCAGCACAATCAAAAGCCTTATTGAGGTCATAGAAGATCCCGATTTTCATTTAATTTTCATAAAAACAATTGCTTATAAATGAAAGCGAACTTCTTTGATCTGTTCAAAACTCGGTATAAAACCCGAACATTCTCCAATTAACATTCAACAAAATATTTTATCTTTTAACTCGGTTTCAAGAATGCGCTCTAAGCAATTTTAAATTTTTGCTGCAATATTATTCATTAAATTAAGACGGTATGTTTGCGGTTTTTTTTATTCCAGTAATATTAATAAAAAATCGTAACGGTCCTGTAAGTTAACGTAAAAAATTTTAACAGTACTTGTAGGTGTAAATAATATCGCCAAGTGAAATAATCAATCATATTCTAAATTCTAATAGCAAAATAAACGTCGTATCTCTGCGGGATATTCCGTGGCGTTATTGATGGGTGTAGAAATTATCCAACAAATTGTTCATTAATAACTTCACTACCACTTAGGTGGAGATAAATTATTCGGTGGATTTACATTGACCCTAGATTCATTCCAATAGATGTTTTCGTCAAAAGACATGGATAATTTCTGACAGAATTTTTATTGTGCTTCAAAAATGACATAAAAGAAGATTTTACCGATAAGGTTAATAGGGAAGATGAATATTGAACTGAAAAGGTTATACAGTAACTTTTAAAATCATGGAAACGTCAGAAAATACAGTTTTTGAAGGTTTAAATATTTGAAATTTGGGTGAGACTTCGCCAAAATTTTAAAAAGTCGTACCTATTCTAATATGATGAATAAAAAGAAGTTATTACAAATAAAGCTGTTTTTCACCTTCTCGTGATTGTATCTTATGGTAAAATCTTTCTCTAAACATTTTTTAACAGTATATTTTTCAAGAATTTATCATTAAACTATATTTCAAATTTTGGTGGCTGCGATTGTTGCGACTTCGCCAAAATTTTAAAAAGTCGTACCCATTCTAATATGATTAAGAAAAAGAAGTTATTACAAATAAAACTGTTTTTCACATTCTGGTGGTTGTATCTTGTGGTAAAATCTTTCTCTAAACATTTTTTAACAGTACATTTTTCAAGAATTTATCATTAAACTATATTTCAAATTTTGGTGGCTGCGAATGTTGCGACTTCGCCAAAATTTTAAAAAGTGGAGAAGAATATTTAAATTATTTGGCACTCCACACGGTCTTTTCCAATAGTAAGAGGATACTACAAAGCTGCTAGACAATTGTTGGGCATGGTGAGGATTAATTTCACGAATCTAAGTGAAATTGTAACAAAAAGTAATGAGAACGTAGTGAAAAATAAGGTACCTAATATTCTGGATGGCTTATAACTCCAAAAACCTTTACTTTACTTTTTTAAATATCTTCTGTAAGTTCCTTGTGGCATTACTTATTCTTTTTTCTTATTTTTTTTGGGAATCAAACCACAATAATGTTTTTTTAAATACCAATTAGAATGAATATTTTTCGTTCTATCCTGTACAATCTATTCGAAATGAAGTGAATTCATTGGCATTTAATGTGTTTTTTTATTAATCCTTTTATTTACCTACTACTAAAACAAATATCCCAATAAACTCACCGAAAAATATCCTGCGAAGGATCTGGAAGGGAAAATTGAAAACGCCGCTCGTTATTATAGGTAAAAACGGAATTCAATTGCTTCAGACGCTTTTTATATTTCCACTACGTTTATTTTGACAAAAATAGTAACGTTAAAATTTTTTGTTAAACAAAAAACCAAACTGAATAAAGATAAAGAAAGCACTGAACCTTTGTTTAGTTAAAAAACTATGTTATGGTGGATAAACAATCAAAAAACTTAATTTTCTATAGTATTTTCATTGAAAAAGAAGTTTTTTGACTGTAAGACAACCAAATCCAACCATTTTTTTTTCGAAAATTTACATTTCAAGGCATTTAAATAAATATTGAAATTATTCTAAATTTTTGAATCCAATTGAAGGTTGAATAACTGCTTCTTCATAATTACAACTTCCAAGTTAACATAAACAAAATATTTTAGTCCCTACCAAACATCTTAATCTTAATAGATGTCATCAATCACTAAATTGATTTAAAACATCACCTACGCTGTAAATGAATTCTATTTCATTAGACCATAGAAGGATAGATAATGTGCTTGGAAATTCTGTACGAAAATCTCATTATTTACTGATACCACTAACGAGAGCGAAGAAGAGAGTGAACTCTCTTAGCAAGACAAGCGAAATGGGCATTAATAGCATGTCAAAGTTTATCGAACATTGTCACCATTAAATAAACAGTTTTGAAAGTAATAATTTGATTATGCTAGATCGAATTTTGATATAATAGTAATATTTCGAAATTTGGAGAAAATATCGTGGAAAACAACCGATTGACCTTTTAATACCTTACACCTAAGAAAACCAGTTTGCTGAAACTTCCTAGACTTTCTGTATTACGTAAATTACCAGATAATAAACGAAAGTGTTTCTCTTAACTTGAAATGTTTTGGTGCCATAGTTACCTAAACGACAGAAACGTAAAGATTTATAACGAAAATTCATGTTTTATGTCGAAAATAAATTGTATGTATTGGGCAAATACCGTTTAATATGTAACATTTTGCAAAGGCTTTCTAACGACATATTACAAGTGAATTTATTCGATTGGGTTGTGCTCAACACAGAGTGTTTAGGGCCCGCACACAATCCCATACTAGCTTATAATTGACCTCTATGGAGTTGAGTGCCTTTAGCGCTACTTGGTTGTCTGTGAAGATGACAATTAAACGATATGTTCTCTTCTGCCTTTTAATTTCTTCCACACAGTGGTGAATCGCCGTCATTTCCGCCTGGAAAATTGTGACAACCTTGATAGGCTTACTGGGAAGGCTATATCCCTTGCTTTAGCCCTACTATACCGGCTCCTACGCCGTCTAACGTCTTTGACCCGTCTGTATACCAAAAACCATCCGCATGTATGGGTACACCTTTTTTCCAGTCTTCCCTGTTTTCTATAGTTACTTTGAACTTATTATCGAAGCTATATCTCGTAGCTATTGCATCGATGGGCTGTCCCATTACGTAGTCCGCCTTTAGTTCCTCGATTAGCTTCCAGTTGTCAGCACTATGCGTTTGGCTTATGTGTTGCTGGCTATGTATTAATCTGTGCATTACAGATCTCTCTTCACCTTGTAACTTACTCATTTTCAGTTCCTTCACGATAAGTTTTAATATTGAAACATTGTATATTCAATATTTTAATCAAGATCTGTCAAAAAGTTTTTCTTTTCATAAGTTTTTGTTTTTGATTCAAATTAAGCATTATTCACATGCCTGGCAATATTTATTAAATAAATACATTATTGTGGCGAAAATTCGTGACAAGCGTACCAATATCTCCTGTACAATCAGAATAATACAATTCACCGATCTAATTTCATCGATACCTAATAAGTTGAACATACACTGTGGGCCAAATGCCAAATTAAATGAACCCTAATACTATTTTTGTTTGTTAATGGATTTTATTTTAACCAGTACCGGAAAAACTTCCGTTTTTTTGGCTACTAAACAATATTTTCCACCCTATTTTTGGAGCTTATATGATTGTTTTTCGGGTAAGGTAGGAGAAAAAGGTATTTTTGTTACCCCAAAATAACAGGGTTTACTCAACTGCTGCATTGGAGAGGCTTTCTATTTCTTTATTGCTGCCCAATAACTTCTACTACGCTTACTTAATGATTATTTCTTCTGGCAGTGATGACTGTTAGTTATATTATGTAATTATTCGACATCCCACGTATATAACTTTGGCTAACGTCTCATTTAGGTATCAATGAATGTCGCAGTATTTGATGCAAATAGTAATTACGGTTGATTTGAATAATATCGTGCTAAATTTAATATATTTCATATCAGTCCGAAACCATGAATGACATATCTATTACAACCCTTTCATCACAGTTCGAAATATGTACGATATGTAATAGTGGATTTCAGTCAACTGGAAAACCTTAAGTTTATTAATAATATTGTATTTAAAAACTATATGTGCAGAAGTGATGGTTAAATCAAAGCACGGAAACTGTCATATTTTTACAACAGCTTCATTCCATTTTGGAGGAAAATTACAATTTACATTATGTATAAGGTAATTATATTAAAAATGCTACTTTTCTTTTGAGGGCTTTATCTCACAAGGGGATGCAAGGAAATGTAAAAGAATTACCTACATTCACTACCATGATTTTGACGATTCATAAAATGCAAACATTTCGTAGTCAAACAAGTAGATACTATCCAATTATTCGAGTTGAGTTCTTTTTGGGTGTTAATAATTTATAAGTATAATACATTTTTTTAAAATATCGATTATTAGACCTTGAACTTCGAATATATTTAAAAAAAACAACCAAAATCGAATGGGAAGTGTATAGTTATTGAGGTAGTGTTCTTGATCAATGCAGGTTCTGGAGAGACTACAGTTCGAGTATACTATAGACTAGGAACGCTGGTTGTGCAAAAATCAGCCACGGAAAAACGGGACTACGCAAATCAGAATCATACAGATAAACCTCCAGCACTAATAGGCATCTTCGGAAAGTTGAATTAATACAAGAGCCGTGTGTTGGATAGCTTGAGCCTGCAATTTAGTCAAGATTCTGCAGTTAATGGGTTTTTGTTCTAGAGATCTGACAGCAATGAAGTTGAAGATCAGCAGGTTGGTTTATCTGCGTTTAGAGGCTCTTGGAGATCACCAACGAGAGAAGTAGATGAGATGGTGAAGGATTGCAGACGAACAGGGATGCTGGGATGGGAATGCGTTTTTTATAACTTGGGGTAGTAAAAATACGAGCCAAAGAAGTAAGTTTGCACAATAGGTGATAGTGGCAAATGATTTAGGGAATATAAAATTAAATAATAAACAATAGTATCCTAATTATATTAAATTGTAGTGAAAATCTTTGCTTTTTAGTTAATTGGGTCCGCTATTTTATTTAAATTGTAAATATTTTCAATTTCATTGAATTTTTTCGTATTTTTATATTACTTGATCAATTATATCAGAATTTAATTAAAATATATGAAATAATATTTATTTTTTCTAGATAATAACACTACAATATTAAAAAAAAATAATATCACTTACATGCAACTTCCGGCAAATATTTTCAAACTCGCGAAAATTGTATTTATATATAAGTAACTTTCGCGAATGTTAGACAAATTCCATGAACATCAAACTCACCTCTATTTCAGTGTTGACAGTTCTACAGCTGTTGGAGACTGCAACAAACTTTTTGAATTGTTACCTAAAGAGGAGCGTTCCTCCATACTCCAAAGTACATGCGCCCGAAAATCATGGCAAATAATCAGAAAGAGTGACTATTACATCCCACATTTCCACAGGTTTAATATAATTTCCATTGCTTAAGTTTATAATACGCAGCGATTTATATTCGAAGGTCAATTTCAACATTATTAGCTTTAAGAAGTTTTCCAAGATGCTGTTTACGAATTTGTATATGGGATGCTTTTAACCAGATTGGTACATATCTAAATTATCTTTTAAAATAAAAAAAAATTTTATTAAAATTGTATTACAAAATATAAACTATTAAAATGCAGTCTTATACAATTTTCATGTATGCATTCGTAGTTTTAAACTTTTTTGTTATTCCGCTCGAAAGACTAAATCTAATAAAGCTACTGTTTCCGAATGGCTTTGTATTTGTATAAAGGTTTGACAAAAAATTGCAAGGAAACTAAAGGTACTTATACCTAGAGTAGAATATGTGAAAGCCAAATTTAGAAAAATTTTATTTAAAGTGATTCCGATATAAAGTCACTTTTAGAAAATTGTCTTTCATTATTTTCTCTACTGTTTTTCTTTAGGAATTTATTCAATTGCTCGATGAAAGTTGATCAATTTGTATTTTAACAATTCTTTTTTCTTATTTTTTTGATCCCTATCTGACACAACGAAAAATTTTGACAACTAGACAATCAATAATATTTTGAAGTTTAAGACTACAAAACTTTGTTGTCAAATTTTATTAAGGTCCATTCATAGTAGATCACACCTCTGGTAAAATGTGAAATAAAATATTTTATTTTATGACATTTTAACGATATGTAGTCCACTATACCTTGTTTTTAAACTAAGAGGAGCGATTTGAATTTAAGTTGGCATTTCTGCTGCCTAGTGAGTGGTCAGATTGCCACCAGTTTCACACAGCTCTTTTGATACCACTGACACTGACATTTGTCAGTTTTGTGTTTATATAAAAATAGTCATTAGTTCAATCATTACTATTTTAGTTTTGCTATACACCAATGCCTCAAATGTTAAAAAAAATTAATCATACAATTGCATTTCTATATTCTCATTAATCCTCAAATTCTTAAAACATCTTACATAAACTACTTATTATAACGTGCCTTTAATTATAACCTTACATATTTTCACGATAATATGACATTTAGTTACTACTTTCGCAATGACCTGTGGCCAATCATCATTCGATATTTAGACATGCCTTGATCCTTCATTGGCCACGACAATAGCGAGCAGTACAATACATATTTCACATAATTTTCATTTAGTTCAAAAAGTCTGAACACGACCCTTTCGGAACACACTCCCAATCTAGTAACTTTTAGTGGTGTGGTTGAGGTTTCCTAAAATGCTCCTCCTAGTTTAAAAACAAGGTATAGGAATGGAATCCAGTGAAGTGCACGTTCCAGGAACGGTTTTTATTGGGATAGCGCTTTTTTTCGCTTATTTTGGAAATTTTGTTAATAAAAACGCGTTTGTTGTTACTTTTTTGTGTATGATTATTTTTGTTTTCAAAATACGTATAACTCAGTTTGGTGATTTTGTGTATTGAAGTGTTATCGATTAACATCCATTCCAAAAATAAATCATAAGAAAACCTGGATAAAAACTTATGATGCTATCCTGATAACGCAGGTAATTGATCATTGGAAATTTCTCTTTCTAACATTGGTAACCAAATTTGACTACATTCGGCTGAAATACTAGCTACACATTTATCTGAATTTAGCTGTATTGAAGCACTTTCTTTGATTTTTCGTCTTTTATTATTGGTCTCTTTCAATATTATTTTTGTCGAATCCAATTGAATTTTATGCCCCTCTTTCCAAGCTTGTTTGCAAATACCTGACTTAAAGAAGATCTTTGATATATTTTGTATGTTCATTTATTCGGACTTTCAATGGTCTAGATGTTTCACCTAAATAGAATTTGTCGCATTCACAAGATATCTGATATATGCAGTTTTTTGAAGATTGTTCTTCATTTTTTGGTTTCGTTTCTATACTAGTTAATCTTGACAACGGTAGCGGGAACGCTACCGAAACGTCGAAAAGAAAAAAATTAAAAAACATTATTGTGTGATTCCCAAAAAATAAGAAAAAAGAATAAGTAATGCCACAAGGAACTTACAGAAGATATGTATTTTAACAAATTAAGATTTTTGGTCACCAAATGTTTATATGTTACAAATTGAATGTTTTTCCTTTTATGTAAACGTTTGTTTGCCCTTTCAAGAGCATAGATACCTACTTTATTTTTCTGGGGGGATACAGTAAGGGTTGTTAGATTTCAATTTAAAAAAAATGTGTAGGCGTTGTTAAGATGTTTCTAAATACACTAGAACACGGCGCAGGCAAAATGTTTTTGTGCGTAGCCCGAAATAATCCAAACTAACTCGAAATATTTTGTATAAACTACTACAAATCCGAAGTCACTCAAATTTTGGTCAATAAATTTATAGGAAATAAGTTAAAAAGGACAAATTTGGATATATACTTAAAAATAAACAGAGACTTGTTTTTACTAGATAGGTAAACAACTTTTGAGAAACCCTGACATAATAAAAAATACTGTTTATTGAGGAAACAAAAACCTATTATGTATGTATGTATGTATTTTGGGGTAACATTCACTGAGACCTAAAAGATCTATTGTGCCCCCTTACTTCTACTTAGTTTCTGAGGAGAGTCTCAGATACTAGTAGCTCCTTTAGTCCTATTTCCCGGAGGAATTTTAGGATATCTGCAGGCCTCAACTTAGGTAACTGTCCCTCTTCTATCCAGTAGTCTCCCAGGTACTGTGCCCTAGGATTCTGAAATACTGTGCAGTTCGCAAGTATGTGAATGGAGGTTTCTTCTTCCATTCCACAAAATCTACAATCTTCTTCCTCCACTATTTTGAGCTTTTTAAGGTGTCCATTCAGGCGACAATGTCCCGTTAGGATTCCTGTTAAAACTCTTAGTGCAGTTTTGCTTTGACTTATGCATTCGTTTGATCTCAGCAGGTTGTAGTCACCCAGAAGAATCTTTGATTGCCTAAGCCCTACTAGATCTTTCCAATTGTCAGATCTTCTCTTTTCTTCGGCTTTACCTATTTCTTCCAATATTATATTGGAGCTGATTCCGCAAAAGGGTTCCGGCCCCCAAAAGGGTATTTCAGTCCCCCTCTTCGCTAGTTCATCTGCTATTTCGTTTCCTTCTATTCCAGTGTGTCCTGGAATCCGCAGTAAGGTGACTATATTGTTCTCGCCTAGTTCATTAAGTTTGCCTAGGCATTCCCACACCATTTTGGAACTGATTACACAAGAACTCAGCGCTTTAATGGCTGCTTGACTATCAGACATTATGATAATCCTTTGCCTTCTATATCCTTTGTCAATATTGAACTGGGCACACTTTCTTATTGCGTGAATTTCCGCTTGAAAGATACTTGGGGTTTTTCCCAAGCTTTCAGAGTGTTTGGTTCCTGGCCCGTACACTCCTATCCCAGTTCCTTCTATTGCTTTTGAGCCGTCTGTGTACCATTGAATGGCATTCTTTCCAAGTCTGGAAATGGTATTTGGATCCCATTCCTAAAACCTATTATACCTATGGTAATATAGTACCCCACTAACCAAATAATAAACACAAACTAGAGAATTAAATTTAAATGCATTTTTCGTAAGCTAGAAAACATGTCAGGGGATATTTTTATGTCACTATTCATTGGTATATATCAGTGCCAATCCCACAAGCTTTTCTTGACTTAAGTGTTAAGCCGAGCATTTGGAGACAATTATAATTGTCATTTTTTTAGTTTACCTTAGAAAATAGAAACTTGATATGCCAATCAACACCAAATTCTTGTATAATTGCTATTCAAAATTTGATAAACGTAATCTATCACGAGACTTATCCATTCATAATAGTTTTACGTGAATAAACAATTTAAATACACGGTAATTATCTCCAACCATTCAAGAAAATCAATACAAATATTTATTTATAAATTATGGTGAAGGCAAAAGCGAATCCACCAAAATTTGAAAAGTTTTTTTTAACTATTAATTAATTAATATACTTAACGTGATAATATTGTCACTATAAATTGGTTTCATCTGAGTTGATTAAGTTCATTTTATTGTCGGTTATAAAATGAGTAAATATATGGACGAGATGGAAAACCCTAAACGTAATTAAATTTATTTGAAAAGATTCAAGGTCAAGCAGAATAGGAATGGCTCTGCAGACCGCTAAAATGTGTGTTAGCGTTTTTCTTAATACATCCCTGTGAAAGGAATTAGTGATATTAAAAGTTTTATTGCAGGATTTTATATATTTACGTAAAATCTTTGAAATATTTCTCGTTTGCAGCTTCGAAAGGCCACGTGTGGTTAATTCGCCCACTCAATTTAATTAAATCAAGAAAAGATGCAATTGTAAATAAAATTTACATTAAATTGCAGTTTTAAGATGGTAACACTGTTTTTTTTTTCGAACAACTTTCTCCTATAACTACGTAGATTATGTTTACAAAACACGTTTTAAAATATTTTGTAAAACTATCAGGTATTTTGGCCGCATTCAACGAAACGCCAATCATGTTACATTTTCAGTCAGTCCCTCGCTTTCAAAAGAGATTTAAAAAACTTTACGCTGGAAAGAAGTAATAGTCACTGTCGACTCTCAAAATCATTTAAGGTTTTTAGAAGTTTCTTGTGTTAGATAAGTATATAAATTGTTACCCTTTTTCTTAAGTTCGTGACTATAACTAACTAAAATTAAAATAATTACGAATATAAGAACGTTTTAGTAAATTTCATGCTTAATATAATAGATATCAGTTAAATAAATTTAATGCTAGGTAAATCTCTGAAATTACTGTATAAATTCAAGAGACTTAATACGTTAAACTGTTTATTCTACACCCACCATCACTCATTGTGTCTTGTTCACATCTTTTTGTGTTTCCTACTTCCCAAATTTCTTAATTAAGTAGTTTCAATCAGTGAAGGAGTAGATAGATTTTAACAAAAATATTAAACCATCTATTTAATAGAAAATTGTCACTTATAATTGCACAAGTGGTTTGTATTTTATCGGGTAAATTTGGGTTGTTTAATGAGAAACTGTTTCCTAGCAATTTGACGAGAATAACTGTCAACTATTAAAAACACGACAACGAAGGTGGAGTGTTTTTAGGTTGACAGTTATTCGAGTCAAATTGCTAAAGGAAACAGTTTATAATTTGAACAACACAAATTTACCCAATATCAATACAAACCTCTAGTGTAATTCGGCAGGACAATTTAATGAATGAGAAATTTGGAAACATATCAATGCAAACTTTATTTATGAAACATTAAAAATAAACACATTTTTATTTTAATATACAATTATTAAAAACGCAGTTATTGAAATTCATACTAGGAACAGTGATATCGCTGCGGGTGCCACAGCTAATCGTTTCTGTAGTAGATGTTGAAGTTTTTTCATTTTCCAAACGAATTGATTGAATAATGCTTGAATGATGATACTCTTTGTCAACTTGTAAGTATGGTTTTATTGATGATGAATTATTGCTGTGTCCTGTTATTTTTATTAGAGCTTGTTCTTCAATTCCGCTTTTACTTAACTCGCTAACTGCTGCCGCTCGATTTGAGTGATTTGTAATTTTGACACGTTTGACATCTAAACCAATGCGTTGTGCTGAGCGTTTAGTCCATTTGGAAATTTCATTAATTCCAATCGGCAAATTCTTGTACCAACCTTTAGAATTTTTCTTTTTCCAAAAGGGATTTGGTGTAAGAAATACTCTGTCCGAAGTTATAAAAGTGTTTCGTTTTTCCATTAACTTTTTGAATAAACGTATTGGGCAAATATCTTCGTCGAAAATATAAGGCGTGATCCATTTGCTGTCACATAATTTATTGTTGCCGCCTTGTCTCGTTTTCGAAAATAGAGGATTATACTCGATACGTCCAGTTTCTTTTCCATTATTTTCAATTTCAGACACGAAATAAGTGGTTTTGCAGTAAGCTGCTTCTCCTCCGCGCCAAGCTAGTTCAAACGCCAAAATGTGATATAATTTCTTTTGAAGTCCTTCCGGTTCATTTTCGTTATATAATCTGGCCATTGCAAATACTTCAGATTTATTAAGAGCTGATGCACTACATTTTTTTCTTTTCGGGTTGTGCTTGTAGGATTTTACGTTTAGCATTACGTGCAGCTCGTGATGAATTAAACTGAACATCGGTGAAAGGGTTGAATACAATATTAAATTCGTTTTAATATTTACTTTGTAGCATTTTAGCGGTGGTGTTCCAAATTGTTTTAACTACCGCCTCTTTGTAGTCTTCTCCGTTACTTTTTCGCATATTAAATGCCCAATCTTGCAATATTACATTCAATTTCAATTCAAAACGTAGAAAATTGTCGCCAGATTGATGATTGCGTCGCAACTGTATTAGCAGGCACACAGATATTAACGAATAAAAACTTTAAAACATGTCGTCTTCCCTTAAATTAGGTTAGCATCCACCTACGAAGCAAAATAAGGATAAAGGAGTAACTAAAACCATACTTTTGACGTTATCTGCTTCATATTATAGAATTTCTATATTAAACTTGATGTTTTAAACAGAATTTCAATACAACTCTCATATTTATAGATGTAATTAATTCGATTTAAATATTTAATAACCCAAAACGTACCAAAATAAAAAAGTAAGAATTGAAAATATCCTTATTTATATTCATATTGTTTCGTAAGTGGAAATGAACGCCTTCTTCCAACTGGTTTTGTACCTTAGGGGCAAATGGCTTCAGCACAAGTTTGGAATTTTCTATTAGCATTTTTATGTGAGGAAAATAAAAACATTGAGGTTTTCTGAAAAATACTTTTTGTTGCACAATTAAAATGGTCGTAATATAGTTTGAGAACCTAATATGTTTATTAGAATGATTAAAAATTTGTTTTTATTGTTATAATGATCTTAGTTCATATTTTTATTTAACGCTATCAATCCTATTAAAGTTTCCTTAGTTCGACTCTGGTTTTATAATAGTGTAAAATGTGTTGCATAACTTGAAAATATTAAAGCGATCATTAAGTGTGTAGGGGAAATCAACACTCGCAATTAATCAAAATGTCACTGTCAAAACTATTAGACATTTGACAGAAGTGTGTAAAAATGTACCAACTAGATTTTTTTAATTTTAATTCTGTTTTTATTTAAAGCTAATATATAAATAATCACTTTTTTATTTAATAATCTGTTATTATAAACTATCAATTTCTTAATTATGCATGTGCAATATATATTGTTGATTAAAGTAATAAGCATGATCATGGTAAGTATATTTTATCTATTTTATTTTGATAACACATATCTACTTGTATCCTGTAGATATATATTTTGAGGACAATAAGCATTTTTAATGTGTAAATCCCTGATAATTACATTTTTATTAATTATTTTCAATAAATAATTGTAGCTACCTAATTATTTTGACAATTTCATTTCCTCTAGCAATAGAAAGCTTGAATTAAATGATATAGTCCTTGCTAATTTTGGCAATTTATTGATTAGGCAAATGACAATAAATATAGTGATTGAATTCATATTTCTTACACTTATGGGTGTTTTTACAAAGCTTACTTTGTGTTATTTTTAGACACATTTTATCAGCGAGAAGCTAGCTCCTGGCTCCTAGCGAGGGAAATTGATCTGGCAACACCGCTCAACCGTCGATCGGACCCGCCAGTTACGGGGGGAGTATGCAATTGAAGCAATTTAAGTGTGATAATTTGTAGGAGTAAAGTTTTTTATTAGTCAGAACAAACCCTCTGGATGAAAAAATATAAAAAACAAATTAATTGAGAAAAAATCTATTTTGCTACTGTAATAATATCGATATAACTATGAATTTTTGAAGAAAAATTACAACTTTCTTTTTAGTACTGCAAAGCCATATATCGATGTCCCTCGTTTAAATTTCGCACAGAGGTTGATAATGTAATAGTCTTTCATATTTCATGTTCAAAATTCGCTGACAAACGTTACGAGGGTCGAAAAAATTGAATATCAAGCCATTTTAAAAAAAATTACAACTTTCTTTTCATTACTGCAAAGCCATATATCGATGTCCCTCGTTTAAATTATGCACAGAGATTAACAATGTAATAGTCTTTCATATTCCATATCCAAAACTCGCTGACAAACGTTACGAGGGTCGAAAAAATTGAATAATAGGCAGTTTTGAAAAAAATTAAAACTTTCTTTCCATCACTGCAAAGCCATATATCGATGTACCTCGTTTAAATTTCGCACAGAGGTTGATAATGTAATAGTCTTTCATATTTCATGTTCAAAATTCGCTGACAAACGTTACGAGGGTCGAAAAAATTGAATAATAGGTATTTTTGAAAAAAATTACAACTTTCTTTTCATTACTGCAAAGCCATATATCGATGTCCCTCGTTTAAATTATGCACAGAGATTAACAATGTAATAGTCTTTCATATTCCATATCCAAAACTCGCTGACAAACGTTACGAGGGTCGAAAAAATTGAATATTAAGCCATTTTAAAAAAAATTACAACTTTCTTTTCACTACTGCAAAGCCATATATCGATGTCCCTCGTTTAAATTTCGCACAGAGGTTGATAATGTAATAGTCTTTCATATTTCATGTTCAAAATTCGCTGACAAACGTTACGAGGGTCGAAAAAATTGAATATCAAGCCATTTTAAAAAAAATTACAACTTTCTTTTCATTACTGCAAAGCCATATATCGATGTCCCTCGTTTAAATTATGCACAGAGATTAACAATGTAATAGTCTTTCATATTCCATATCCAAAACTCGCTGACAAACGTTACGAGGGTCGAAAAAATTGAATAATAGGCAGTTTTGAAAAAAATTAAAACTTTCTTTCCATCACTGCAAAGCCATATATCGATGTACCTCGTTTAAATTTCGCACAGAGGTTGATAATGTAATAGTCTTTCATATTTCATGTTCAAAATTCGCTGACAAACGTTACGAGGGTCGAAAAAATTGAATAATAGGTATTTTTGAAAAAAATTACAACTTTCTTTTCATTACTGCAAAGCCATATATCGATGTCCCTCGTTTAAATTTCGCACAGAGGTTGATAATGTAATAGTCTTTCATATTTCATGTTCAAAATTCGCTGACAAACGTTACGAGGGTCGAAAAAATTGAATATCAAGCCATTTTAAAAAAAATTACAACTTTCTTTTCATTACTGCAAAGCCATATATCGATGTCCCTCGTTTAAATTATGCACAGAGATTAACAATGTGATAGTCTTTCATATTCCATATCCAAAACTCGCTGACAAACGTTACGAGGGTCGAAAAAATTGAATATCAAGCCATTTTAAAAAAAATTACAACTTTCTTTTCATTACTGCAAAGCCATATATCGATGTCCCTCGTTTAAATTATGCACAGAGATTAACAATGTAATAGTCTTTCATATTCCATATCCAAAACTCGCTGACAAACGTTACGAGGGTCGAAAAAATTGAATATTAAGCCATTTTAAAAAAAATTACAACTTTCTTTTCACTACTGCAAAGCCATATATCGATGTCCCTCGTTTAAATTTCGCACAGAGGTTGATAATGTAATAGTCTTTCATATTTCATGTTCAAAATTCGCTGACAAACGTTACGAGGGTCGAAAAAATTGAATATCAAGCCATTTTAAAAAAAATTACAACTTTCTTTTCATTACTGCAAAGCCATATATCGATGTCCCTCGTTTAAATTATGCACAGAGATTAACAATGTAATAGTCTTTCATATTCCATATCCAAAACTCGCTGACAAACGTTACGAGGGTCGAAAAAATTGAATAATAGGCAGTTTTGAAAAAAATTAAAACTTTCTTTCCATCACTGCAAAGCCATATATCGATGTACCTCGTTTAAATTTCGCACAGAGGTTGATAATGTAATAGTCTTTCATATTTCATGTTCAAAATTCGCTGACAAACGTTACGAGGGTCGAAAAAATTGAATAATAGGTATTTTTGAAAAAAATTACAACTTTCTTTTCATTACTGCAAAGCCATATATCGATGTCCCTCGTTTAAATTTCGCACAGAGGTTGATAATGTAATAGTCTTTCATATTTCATGTTCAAAATTCGCTGACAAACGTTACGAGGGTCGAAAAAATTGAATATCAAGCCATTTTAAAAAAAATTACAACTTTCTTTTCATTACTGCAAAGCCATATATCGATGTCCCTCGTTTAAATTATGCACAGAGATTAACAATGTGATAGTCTTTCATATTCCATATCCAAAACTCGCTGACAAACGTTACGAGGGTCGAAAAAATTGAATATCAAGCCATTTTAAAAAAAATTACAACTTTCTTTTCATTACTGCAAAGCCATATATCGATGTCCCTCGTTTAAATTATGCACAGAGATTAACAATGTAATAGTCTTTCATATTCCATATCCAAAACTCGCTGACAAACGTTACGAGGGTCGAAAAAATTGAATATTAAGCCATTTTAAAAAAAATTACAACTTTCTTTTCATTACTGCAAAGCCATATATCGATGTCCCTCGTTTAAATTTCGCACAGAGGTTGATAATGTAATAGTCTTTCATATTTCATGTTCAAAATTCGCTGACAAACGTTACGAGGGTCGAAAAAATTGAATATCAAGCCATTTTAAAAAAAATTACAACTTTCTTTTCATTACTGCAAAGCCATATATCGATGTCCCTCGTTTAAATTATGCACAGAGATTAACAATGTGATAGTCTTTCATATTCCATATCCAAAACTCGCTGACAAACGTTACGAGGGTCGAAAAAATTGAATATCAAGCCATTTTAAAAAAAATTACAACTTTCTTTTCATTACTGCAAAGCCATATATCGATGTCCCTCGTTTAAATTATGCACAGAGATTAACAATGTAATAGTCTTTCATATTCCATATCCAAAACTCGCTGACAAACGTTACGAGGGTCGAAAAAATTGAATAATAGGCATTTTTGAAAAAAATTACAACTTTCTTTTTATTACTGCAAAGCCATATATCGATGTCCCTCGTTTAAATTTCGCACAGAGATTAACAATGTAATAGTCTTTCATATTCCATATCCAAAACTCGCTGACAAACGTTACGAGGGTCGAAAAAATTGAATAATAGGCATTTTTGAAAAAAATTAAAACTTTCTTTCCATCACTGCAAAGCCATATATCGATGTACCTCGTTTAAATTTCGCACAGAGGTTGATAATGTAATAGTCTTTCATATTTCATGTTCAAAATTCGCTGACAAACGTTACGAGGGTCGAAAAAATTGAATAATAGGTATTTTTGAAAAAAATTACAACTTTCTTTTCATTACTGCAAAGCCATATATCGATGTCCCTCGTTTAAATTTCGCACAGAGGTTGATAATGTAATAGTTTTTTATATTTCATGTTCAAAACTCGCTGACAAACGTTACGAGGGTCGAAAAAATTGAATATCAAGCCATTTTAAAAAAAATTACAACTTTCTTTTTAATACTGCAAAGCCATATATCGATGTCCCTCGTTTAAATTTCGCACAGAGGTTGATAATGTAATAGTCTTTCATATTCCATATCCAAAACTCGCTGACAAACGTTACGAGGGTCGAAAAAATTGAATAATAGGCAATTTTGAAAAAAATTACAACTTTCTTTTTGTTACCGCAAAGCCATATATCGATGTCTCTCGTTTAAATTATGCACAGACATTGATGATGTGATTGTTAAAGCCAGTAAACTTTTATAGTTACTGTATCACCCGGTATGTTGGGTGGAATTTCGGTTTCAAAAATGCCATTATTTTGTAAGTCATTTAGGAAAGAAAGTTTATGTTTCGTCTAAGTACCAGCCATACGACCTATTATCTATTATTTATTGCCGAAGATCAGGGTTCGTCTAGGGGCTGGTGTTTATGACACTCAACAGCTATTTGAAGTATCATATAATATATCGATTTTGTAAATGTGTTTTTACTTAAGAAACCAGAATTTGTTTTCTGGCACTTTGGTAGATATACAGTACTTCACAGAATTCGAAAAGAATCGGAGGCAGATTTGGGACGGATATTTTTTATTAAATACGGGCAATTAATATTCGAACTCTTCCGGTTCTTTCACGTATAATCATTATTTGAATATATATTATAAGTAATTTATTATCGCGCTGTTTTATATAGCTTATTGTTAGCTATTCAATTAAAAGGGTTGAGATTACTGATTAAAAGGTTGTAAACTTAACACGGCCTTTTTCTTTATTTCGAACCGACGTGTTGCTAAGACGGGTAGTTTTAGTGACGCGACAGTAATAGTCTTTCATATTCCATATCCAAAACTCGCTGACAAACGTTACGAGGGTCGAAAAAATTGAATATTAAGCCATTTTAAAAAAAATTAAAACTTTCTTTTCATCACTGCAAAGCCATATATCGATGTACCTCGTTTAAATTTCGCACAGAGGTTGATAATGTAATAGTCTTTTATATTTTGTTATATTATATTTCTAGCCTATTGCATTTATTAGACAAGACCCAATACCAAGATCACTTCACTTGATTTATTAGGTATACAAGACTCTTTAACAAAGATGGAATATACTTTGGAACACGTGTCGTTTTGTTTATATCATCGGTAATAAAATATATAATATACGACCAAGCTTGAAAAGAAGACAGGACAAGTTTAGGGTTTTGAAAAGTGAAGTGCTATCTGGGAATTAGATTATTGTGGAATGTTTAGTCTATGCATAGGTATAGCCGTTGTACTGAAACCAGTAAATTTGGATAGTTACAGTATCCCCGAGTTTTATTATTATTATAGTTTACCTTCCCAATCTTACAATTTCATGTTCAAAATTCGCTGACAAACGTTACGAGGGTCGAAAAAATTGAATATTAAGCCATTTTAAAAAAAATTACAACTTTCTTTTCATCACTGCAAAGCCATATATCGATGTACCTCGTTTAAATTTCACACAGAGGTTGATAATGTAATAGTCTTTTATATTTCATGTTCAAAATTCGCTGACAAACGTTACGAGGGTCGAAAAAATTGAAACCTGGTATAAACCAGTTCCAAAATATCCTCGTTTCCACATCACCCAGGAGGTAGAGGATACGATGCGTTTTTTTTAACGTGGTTTCCCCCTATTAGGCCTAATCCACCAAAAATGAAATCATGAATTTTGATTCGCAAATAACAAAAAAATAATGATAAACTATGCAAGGGAATGAATTATTAGTTTTGTAGTAAAGTAATGGCTTAGATAACCAGGACTAGTCTTGTTCACACAACGAAAAATTATCATTCAATTCTTTTGTCTCCGGAAGTGTCTGGCTCTCAAATATCATACGAAGACACTGGCGCATTTATCTTAAACCACAGGGTGGTCAAGACTTCTGGAGTTTTTTCTCCAAGTGTCTGGCGAATCGCGATCATTAAAATATCAAATTTAAAAATATCATTGCCACCTCTGAAATATCATACGAAGACACTGGCGCATTTATCTTAAACCACAGGGTGGTCAAGACTTCTGGAGTTTTTTCTCCAAGTGTCTGGCGAATCGCGATCATTAAAATATCAAATTTAAAAATATCATTGCCACCTCTGAAATATCATACGAAGACACTGGCGCATTTATCTTAAACCACAGGGTGGTCAAGACTTCTGGAGTTTTTTCTCCAAGTGTCTGGCGAATCGCGATCATTAAAATATCAAATTTAAAAATATCATTGCCACCTCTGAAATATCATACGAAGACACTGGCGCATTTATCTTAAACCACAGGGTGGTCAAGACTTCTGGAGTTTTTTCTCCAAGTGTCTGGCGAATCCCAATTATCAAAATATTAAATATCACGGTAATGACTTCGACCGACTATGATCGTATACGATTTTTATAATTTTCGCAAAGCGCGCAAGAAAATTCACCCGGAAATTGCTCGTCTAATCTCTGTGTTTCGTCTACATCCCTATTGTTAATACAAGAATAATAGATCCATCTATTACAAAATGAACACTGTATCCAATCATCAAATGACTTTCCTCTCCCTACACAAAGTCTATGAAGATCTCCGCACAAACAATATTGTTCCAAACTATCCGAATTTTCTAGAATAAACGTTTGAAGATATTCGCGAAACAATTTTGGAGGACCTAAGTTTTTCAAATTGAAATTAAGATTGTCAATGATACTTTTTGAGAACATTAAAATGAAAACACCACAATTGTGTTGATCAGTCTGCAGTGAGTGGTTTATCTCAAAGGGAGTCCAGGACGACTTGTCAAATTGAAAATAATCTAAAAAAACATTCATAAATCTAATTGACTCCGATATACTACTTCCAAAGGGATTTACAAAAGAAACAGCTTTATTTTCAATATCCGCGACTGCTAAACACCAATGGTTATTATTTATCAAAACAGGAATTAAAGTTATACCGTAACATGATATTTGTGGCTTTTCAAAATTATTGGGATTGTTGAAAATATGGGAAGAATCAACGCTAGATATAACACATATTCGGTTTGTACGCCCTTTCGCAAAAACAAAAAGAATGATATCTATCAGAAAATTTGATAGCCACATTTTGTAAATGTCATTGTTATCCGCGAGCAACATATAATCACCAATATCAAGAAAATCGAAAGGTTTAGCTCCCTCATAAATTCCAACAACGTAGCGCACACCGAAATCGGAATAATAATCTTTGTTCTTCACAGTATAATTTGTGCGAGTCTGTATAGCTGATTGAATTTTCTGAGCATAAGACGGCTGAAGGCGTTTATTCAAATTAATCGCATTATTCAAGTAAGTTTGTTTCATTTTTCGTTTTTTCGCCCATTTTTCGGTCGCGAGCATTGACTTTCTATTAATCTGTGCTTTTAGGTCCAATTTCCGTTTGATGCCCCTAGCACACCCTGATTTTGGAATGTTCAATTTAATTTCTCTATATTTAGCTAACACAATTTCCCGAGATGCCCGTATGAATCTACTACATTTTTGATTACGTGGTAACCGAAAATTATTTTTCAACTGTCCAAACCAATTCTCTACCGGCGCGTTACTAAATCTTTCTTTACTATGATCGCTGATGACGTTAGACCATAGAGGAAGGAAAGGCAAAAATTTTTTTAATATTACATTTATTAATTCTGGATAAAAATACTCGTTTTTTATTCCAGTAATACAGCTGGGTTCAACAAAATTATCAAAAATGTTTTTGAAATATTTATAAAAATTGCTATTCTCAAAATTGGTGTTGGCTTTCTCTTCAACATTGACATTTATTTCATCGAAATCATAATTTTCATTATTATCGGAAACTAGAAGTGACAAACTGTATTCCACTTCGCTGGATTTAAATTTTGATAAGCACAAAATTACTAAGTTTTTGAACCACTTTCCCACCTCTTCGAGATTACTAACAGAAAATAATGATGCCAAAATAGTTTTAAAAAAAAATTTATGTTGCCGATTGCTCACAAGTTTATTAACATCATTAACAATTATTTTTACGAAATGACAACAACATATTTTCAAAAAAATTGATGGTTTCTTTGGGTTCGTAGATAGGGTACATAAATCGAAACATAGATTAATATAATCAGTCAATGATTCCATGCCAATTAACTGGCGTATAACCGCGTTCATCAGCGCGAAACTAAAATCCGTCACAACTGTAGAAAAAGGGGGCCATTTCTGATTATTGAGGGTGGCATAGTCTTTGATATATTCTAACCAATAACCGATACTCCGTGCATCGTGTTGATCAGTAACCATTTCGAAGATTGGGCATATAAATTTGTTTTCAGGTATGTGGATAACCGCCGCATAATAAAAAATGCGTTTCTTCTTGTCTTTGTCGGGATACCTGACTAAACTTCCCGTCGCGTCTAAGTGTAAAGTTACACAGGGTTCCTTCATATTGGCTGCTTGTAGTATAAACAGCTGTTCTCTGCTACATACATATACTGCAAAATCGTCGATTAGTCTTAAAATATATTCAGGGTGTTCCTTCTTCATTAACCGTAGATCCATATAGTCATCTTCATCTCTATCTAATTGCGACATAGCTTCTGACTTAATTTTCCTGTACACCACTAGAGACTTGATATTTCCCAGATTTCCATTGACTATTTCGCTACTTGGTGTAGAATTAATATCTGTCATACGAACAGAAGAAGAGGTGGATGATATTAATTTATTTGATAACAATTGCCGCTCGTGCGCACGGACGTATGTAGTATATTTATCATTTGGATTATGGCAAATACCGCGAAAAGAGCTATGAACACTACCGACAACATCCGAATGTTGTCTTCGAAGACGAATAACGAAAGTTTTGCACTGTTTATGACTACAGTAAGCATATATAGTGTATACTGTTTTGTATTTATCAGAAAACGATTTCTTAAAATGTAACACGCAGGCACTATTGATATTTTTAAATTTATGGCGTATGGTGGTATAATATTTGTGTAATTTACCATTAATATTTATATCCGAAAATTCTTGCGATGACATTTTAAAAGAACCCTCGTAAAATGCGCAATTACTAAAATTGAAATTTTTCCTCACATTTCTGGAACCAGCATCCATAACATTTTCAATTTCTTTAGGAGGCTCATCGCTTTTTTCGAAGTATAGATTCCTTATTGAAATAGGGATATCTTGGGAATTTGGTGGGGTAACATTTAAAATATCTGTGACACTAGTGTTATCTTCGGAATACTGTTTACTATTAGAATTATCGACTGGTAAAAATGAAGCTGCTTGTTGCACTTCTTCATCAAGATAACTATAATTTTGAACATAATCCAAGATTTCGCTGGTAGCACTGGAGTTGTCGGAAACGTGATTAGACTCCGTGCAAGAATTGTTCAAACTATCATTAGATAAACAACTACTTTTACAAAGGCCTGGGGTGATCTCTTTGCTATTTAATTTGGGCATATTGCGTAACCATTTTAGTTTTAGCCTATAACGATTTTTCTTCAAATTACGTATGCCTAAATATGCACACAAGGAGCCATACACTCCATTGGATGAATTGTACCCACCGAGCAAATCATTCAAGACAAACGACGAGTGATTGTTTACAAAGCATAAAATTTTTTCTATTTCGGGATCTGATATACATTCCGGATTATTGTTTTCAAGAAAAAATTGTTTAATATTGCCAGTGTTTCTATTAAGAATCCGTTGGATTTTATAAATATTACAAGTTGAGGAGTTTTTAAAATAAAGCTGGCAAGTTTTCACTAATATCTCGTTATCTATTTTCAATTCCGAAAAATACTGATAAGAGGCACCAGGTACCTGTTGTAAAAGACACTCCGAAAGTTTTTTACAATCAATAATAGTTTTTCGAGGCATATTGCAAACTCAACTTTAAAGTTATCGGTAAGAAACGATTTCACTCATACGAGTACCATAAAATGCATAAACGAAAACTAATGGCTGTACAGTGTACGTATACCTATAAAATAGTTAAAATTATTTGTTTGTTACTTTATTACTTGTAGGTAAGCGAATTTATAAATATCAATCAACAATTTCTACGGAAGATGAATGTTAAATCTATGTAAGATAAGGTTAATTGAGAAACATGCAGTGATTATATATAAAAAGATTTTTAGGTTTGCCTGACAATAATCCAAAAAAAATCGCTTTGAATCACTGGACACACACTCCTCACAAATTCTAAAAATCTAATGGCGAGTGCGGGAAAGGTTTTTGTTGGTGTACATTTCGTTATTAATTTGCATGTTTTTCAACACATTCTATCCCTTTTGTTTCGATGGAAAACCGATAAGATAGAGATATTTTGAAAAACGCAATCAGTGCTTCTTGATTCTAGTATGCTAACGGTTTTTTTTCCGTCAATAACTTCTGTCTCATCAGATTTCCATTGAAAATAAAAGGACATAATGTGCCATTACAGGCGGGGTTATGAATTTAAAAAGGCGGGAGTATTGAAAATAGTGCAATCAGAAATGAGAATTAGATGCACATTCAGTCCAATTCTCCGTCTCTGTTCTATTTATCTCAGACGCACTACATGTATCGATCGAATCGATCCACTTTTCGGATTTGTAGCATACTAATAGAAAAATCGATAGTCTGTCTCTTTTTTTCCGATGGAAAACTGATGAGATACAAATAAGTGATCGATTGGTGAAACAAAAGGATTTGTGACGCCCTCTTTGTGGGATTTGAATCTTTCTGTCTAAAATATATTTGCATCTCTACTTGTTCTTGTTAATAATAACCGTGTATTTTTCCAATTTTAAATCCCTCGCCTTTAAAATGTAAGTATCAGTATACATTGATAGTTATTTATTTATAAAGAACGAAAAGTGAAGTTTGAAAGTAGGAATTAGTCGTTAAGACTATCTAGGCCGAAAATGATTGTGTGAATCTTTAGAATCACTTTTGGTATGAGCTAAATATAAAGTTTTATTTCACACTGTAATAGTTGAACTATATTTAAAAAAAAGTCATGATACTGCTCAAATTATAATAATGAATTTTGCGGTAAGGGTAATAAGGTAGAGTTTGAGTTACTCCTATGTTGTGCATATGGCCGACATTTCAAACCATCACCTATCTAGTCTCCATGCATTGCATGCTATCACCAATCATCTGGATCGTTTGATAAAGTTTACAGATTGACTAGGTACCATGCATATTTATAGTTTTATCCGTTTTTTAAGACAATTTCCGTTCTTTAAGATTTATAGTTATTTAAGCAACAAGTGTTTTCCCTATCTTCAAAAACTAATATTTTCGATATGACTGTATGTTTGGTTGCCTATAGGAAAATCGTATATTAATAGAAAATCGTTCATTACTGGGGGTCATTAATTAATTATTTTGTGTACATTTTAAATCAGGTCAAAAACGCACTGTCGACGGAAAAAGTTGTTATATTTTTGGGAGTAAAATATTTTGGTTTAGATTTAATGATTTTTTCGCTAAATTAGCTGTTTTCAATTTCAATACAAGTCTTAATTACCAATATAAACCAGATGAAAATGAACGAAAAAGGAAGACGGAATTAAGTAGTATGAAAACAAAATTAGTTGATAGAATTTTAAACACCTAGGAATTTAAGAGTTCACATTAAAGTACTAGGATGTTCATGTTTCACTTTATGTACCATAAATAAACGTAAGTATGAAATGAAAAAAATATATTCGTCTTTGTAAATATTTAGTATCGTAATTTTCTTTAGGGACTACTATAAATTTTGGAGGCAATTTGAAACTAAAAAAATCCCCACTTTCCACATAAATATAATCCGTGGAGATTTATTCCATAGCAACGGTTGCATAGGACATTGTGTGTCGAGGGACTTCAGAATGTCCAAAGGTATCGCCCTCCGATTTCGGTAAGTCTATGTCACTGACCCTCTTTATCAGTATGAAGTTCTTATTATTTTTCCTGCTTAAAATACGATTTGAATTTTGATTAAATGTCGAAACCTACATTTCTCGATCAACTGCTGTTGTAGCGCTTCGCTCTTTTTACAATGCTTAGGTCTCATGTCAACTGAACATTGGTAAAACCTTTGGAATTTTTTTTAGAAACACATTCAATAACGTTGATGGCTTGAGAAGACAAAAGAAAAATGTGGGCGATGTAGCCGTGCTATTGGATGGAGACCGCTACATATACTATCTGATCACAAAAGATATGTATTTCGAAAAACCGGAATATGAAATGATTTTCAAGACACTAACAGCGATGAAAGTCCACGCCACAAGCAATTTCGTGAAGATGATATCTTTACCAAAAATTGCATGTGGCAGGGACCGAAAATCCTGGGCTGTAGTGCTCGCGATGATCCGTTTCATATTCAAAGGAAGTGGAATAAGAATTACAATTCTTTATACATAAATTTTTTGGTTGGATAGTATGGTATAACGTCCCAAACAAAAGAGTATTTTTTATTACTGTGGATTAGGCCTATTGGGGGGAAACCACCTAAAAAAAAACGCATCGAATCCTCTACCTCCTGGGTGATGTGGAAACGGGGATATTTTTAAACTGACTTTTTTGAAATGGCTTAATATTCAATTTTTTCGACCCTCGTAACGTTTGTCAGCGAATTTTGAACATGAAATATGGAAGACTATTACATTATCAACCTCTGTGCGAAATTTAAACGAGGTACATCGATATATGGCTTTGCAGTAGTAAAAAGAAAGCTGTAATTTTTTTCAAAAATGCCTATTATTCAATTTTTTCGACCCTCGTAACGTTTGTCAGCGAGTTTTGGATATGGAATATAAAAGACTATTACATTATTAATCTCTGTGCGAAATTTAAACGAGGGACATCGATATATGGCTTTGCAGTGATGGAAAGAAAGTTGTAATTTTTTTCAAAATGGCTCAATATTCAATTTTTTCGACCCTCGTAACGTTTGTCAGCGAGTTTTGGATATGGAATATAAAAGACTATTACATTATCAACCTCTGTGCGAAATTTAAACGAGGGACATCGATATATGGCTTTGCAGTAATAAAAAGAAAGTTGTAATTTTTTTTAAAATGGCTTAATATTCAATTTTTTCGACCCTCGTAACGTTTGTCAGCGAGTTTTGGATATGGAATATGAAAGACTATTACATTATCAACCTCTGTGCGAAATTTAAACGAGGGACATCGATATATGGCTTTGCAGTAATAAAAAGTAAGTTGTAATTTTTTTTAAAATGGCTTAATATTCAATTTTTTCGACCCTCGTAACGTTTGTCAGCGAATTTTGAACATGAAATATAAAATACTATTACATTATCAACCTCTGTGCGAAATTTAAACGAGGGACATCGATATATGGCTTTGCAGTAATAAAAAGAAAGTTGTAATTTTTTTTAAAATGGCTTAATATTCAATTTTTTCGACCCTCGTAACGTTTGTCAGCGAGTTTTGAACATGAAATATAAAAAACTATTACATTATCAACCTCTGTGCGAAATTTAAACGAGGGACATCGATATATGGCTTTGCAGTAATAAAAAGAAAGTTGTAATTTTTTCTAAAATGCCCTAATATTCAATTTTTTCGACCCTCGTAACGTTTGTCAGCGAATTTTGAACATGAAATATAAAAGACTATTACATTATCAACCTCTGTGCGAAATTTAAACGAGGTACATCGATATATGGCTTTTCAGTGATGGAAAGAAAGTTGTAATTTTTTTCAAAATGGCTCAATATTCAATTTTTTTGACCCTCGTAACGTTTGTCAGCGAATTTTGAACATGAAATATGAAAGACTATTACATTATCAACCTCTGTGCGAAATTTAAACGAGGTACATCGATATATGGCTTTGCAGTAGTAAAAAGAAAGCTGTAATTTTTTTCAAAAATGCCTATTATTCAATTTTTTCGACCCTCGTAACGTTTGTCAGCAAATTTTGAACATGAAATATGAAAGACTATTACATTATCAACCTCTGTGCATAATTTAAACGAGGGACATCGATATATGGCTTTGCAGTGATGAAAAGAAAGTTGTAATTTTCTTTAAAATGCCCGAATATTCAATTTTTTCGACCCTCGTAACGTTTGTCAGCGAATTTTGAACATGAAATATAAAATACTATTACATTATCAACCTCTGTGCGAAATTTAAACGAGGGACATCGATATATGGCTTTGCAGTAATAAAAAGAAAGTTGTAATTTTTTTTAAAATGGCTTAATATTCAATTTTTTCGACCCTCGTAACGTTTGTCAGCGAATTTTGAACATGAAATATAAAATACTATTACATTATCAACCTCTGTGCGAAATTTAAACGAGGTACATCGATATATGGCTTTGCAGTAGTAAAAAGAAAGCTGTAATTTTTTTCAAAAATGCGTATTATTCAATTTTTTCGACCCTCGTAACGTTTGTCAGCGAATTTTGAACATGAAATATGAAAGACTATTACATTATCAACCTCTGTGCGAAATTTAAACGAGGGACATCGATATATGGCTTTGCAGTAATAAAAAGAAAGTTGTAATTTTTTTTAAAATTGCCTATTATTCAATTTTTTCGACCCTCGTAACGTTTGTCAGCGAGTTTTGGATATGGAATATAAAAGACTATTACATTATCAACCTCTGTGCGAAATTTAAACGAGGGACATCGATATATGGCTTTGCAGTGATGGAAAGAAAGTTGTAATTTTTTTCAAAATGGCTCAATATTCAATTTTTTCGACCCTCGTAACGTTTGTCAGCGAGTTTTGGATATGGAATATAAAAGACTATTACATTATCAACCTCTGTGCGAAATTTAAACGAGGGACATCGATATATGGCTTTGCAGTAATAAAAAGAAAGTTGTATTTTTTTTTAAAATGGCTTAATATTCAATTTTTTCGACCCTCGTAACGTTTGTCAGCGAGTTTTGGATATGGAATATGAAATACTATTACATTATCAACCTCTGTGCGAAATTTAAACGAGGGACATCGATATATGGCTTTGCAGTAATAAAAAGAAAGTTGTAATTTTTTTTAAAATGGCTTAATATTCAATTTTTTCGACCCTCGTAACGTTTGTCAGCGAGTTTTGGATATGGAATATGAAAGACTATTACATTATCAACCTCTGTGCGAAATTTAAACGAGGGACATCGATATATGGCTTTGCAGTAATAAAAAGAAAGTTGTAATTTTTTTTAAAATGGCTTAATATTCAATTTTTTCGACCCTCGTAACGTTTGTCAGCGAATTTTGAACATGAAATATAAAATACTATTACATTATCAACCTCTGTGCGAAATTTAAACGAGGGACATCGATATATGGCTTTGCAGTAATAAAAAGAAAGTTGTAATTTTTTCTAAAATGCCCTAATATTCAATTTTTTCGACCCTCGTAACGTTTGTCAGCGAATTTTGAACATGAAATATAAAAGACTATTACATTATCAACCTCTGTGCGAAATTTAAACGAGGTACATCGATATATGGCTTTGCAGTGATGGAAAGAAAGTTGTAATTTTTTTCAAAATGGCTCAATATTCAATTTTTTCGACCCTCGTAACGTTTGTCAGCGAATTTTGAACATGAAATATGAAAGACTATTACATTATCAACCTCTGTGCGAAATTTAAACGAGGTACATCGATATATGGCTTTGCAGTAGTAAAAAGAAAGCTGTAATTTTTTTCAAAAATGCCTATTATTCAATTTTTTCGACCCTCGTAACGTTTGTCAGCAAATTTTGAACATGAAATATGAAAGACTATTACATTATCAACCTCTGTGCATAATTTAAACGAGGGACATCGATATATGGCTTTGCAGTGATGAAAAGAAAGTTGTAATTTTCTTTAAAATGCCCGAATATTCAATTTTTTCGACCCTCGTAACGTTTGTCAGCGAATTTTGAACATGAAATATAAAATACTATTACATTATCAACCTCTGTGCGAAATTTAAACGAGGGACATCGATATATGGCTTTGCAGTAATAAAAAGAAAGTTGTAATTTTTTTTAAAATGGCTTAATATTCAATTTTTTCGACCCTCGTAACGTTTGTCAGCGAATTTTGAACATGAAATATAAAATACTATTACATTATCAACCTCTGTGCGAAATTTAAACGAGGGACATCGATATATGGCTTTGCAGTATTAAAAAGAAAATTTTAATTTTTTCTCAAATGCCTTAATATTCTATTTTTTAGACCCTCGTAACGTTTGTCAGCGAATTGTGAACGTGGAATATCAAAGAATATACATTATTAGGTTTATTTCAGTTCCCTTCCAACCAAATTCTAAGACTATATTTCAACTTTCCCCCGTATATGAGACTGGCCGCGCCAAAGGCGACTACGATAAACGGACAGTTTGGTGCGCTGTTGCCAGTTCAGACGTTTGTCGCAAATATACGTTTGGAGCTAGGAGCTAGCTTCTCACTCGTCACATTTTTGGTTATGAATTGTTGTTAGTGATCTGCTGTATTATTAGTTCTGAATATAATAAAGTACATTCTTGTATAAATAATTTTTTGATATCTTACTATTATTTCTGTAACTGGTAATTTGTTAGGTTGATTCATGAAATATTGAAAATATTAGTAATGTGATTTTAATGGTTTTTTAATGATAAAAATTGCTTGGCTTTTCAACTTAAATGATTTTTTCAACTTTATTATTTCCAAGAATACTATACCTACTGGTGATTATACAGATTTTTTGTCATTTGTCAGGACATTGAAGATTTAAAATTTATACATATATTTATTCATTTTCCAGAATTTCTAAATCGATCAATTTAAATTATAAGCAATGTTCAATCCTTTTAATGGAATCTTGTCCTCCTCCGGCTCTGGTTACATACCAGAAATGGAGCAGAGAATCAGTCAGTTGGAGAGAGGTACTTTAATAACTAAATATTCATGGAGAAAAAAACCAGAACGCAAAACTTTAGCAATAAGAAGAGAAACAAAACAATTAATTTGGACAAGACCAGCGTGTTCTGCAAAACCAGCAATAGATGGGGCTGTAAATTTAATAGAAGTCAAAGAAATAAGACCAGGAACGAAGTCAAAAGATTTTGAAAAATATCCAGATGAAGCAAAGAAGATGGAAAGTAAATGCTTTGTTGTATATTATGGAACTAAGTTTAAGTTGAGAGTGTTAAGTGTGGCAGCATTTTCGGAAGCCGAGTGTGAACTTTGGGTCTCTGGGTTGAAATATTTGGTTGATGACACAATAAAAGCCCCATATCATTTACAAATACAAAGTTGGTTAAGAAGAGAATTTTATTCAATGGAATCTCCTAGAGAAACGTAAGTTGTTTCATAATTAAAAGATTCATTGTACAATTTTAATTATATTTTAGTGTAACTCTTAAAGACCTGAAATCTTTCTTTCCGAAGAAGATGCCCAATAATAAATTAAGGGAATTATTCAATGAGGTTGATACAAGAAAAAGGGGTGAAATAGGCTTTGATGACTTTGCTAATTTATACCAAAAATTAATACTAGAAAAAGGGGTGAGTAAATAAGAATTGATTTTATAATTTTTTAATTATTGACAATTTTAACAGGCTGCAAATGATTTATTCGATAAATTACCTGAATATTCTTCAAATTTACAAACGGTAAGCTTACAAGAGATGGTTAGTTTTTTTATTAATGAACAACAAGACGTATTGGGTAATGATGATAGAGCTGTCAGTCAGTTTATTTGCGATTTCCTAAAAGATCCACAACGCGAAGTTCAAGAACCTTTTCTAACAATCCCAGAATTTATGGATTATCTTTTTTCCAAACAAAACGATCTGTGGGATCCTAAAAATAACACCGTCTATCAAATCATGTCAAAACCTTTGTCTCATTACTGGATCTCTTCATCTCACAACACGTAAGTATTAAAATTGAATATTATTGGAATTATTTTAAAACTGGAAAAATTTCAGTTATCTAACAGGAGATCAATGGTCTAGTGAATCATCAGTTGAAGCTTACGTACGTTGCTTAAGAATGGGTTGTAGATGTATAGAATTAGATTGCTGGGACGGTGCAGATGGGAATCCTTTCATCTATCACGGTTATACTCTAACCACCAAAATAAAGTTTATTGATGTTATTAAAGTTATTAAAGAACACGCTTTCGCTACTTCGGAATATCCTGTAATTCTATCCATAGAAGATAACTGCACGTTGCCACAACAAAAGAAAATGGCTACGGCTTTGCAGGAAGTATTCGGCGACATGCTTCTTACGAAACGTGTGGATTCCATGGAAACGAAACTTCCTTCGCCGTATTCGCTTCGGAAAAAAATCATTTTGAAGCATAAAAAATTACCGGACGGGCAGGACGAAAGCTCCTTTTTGGTTAGCAGCGACGCCACGGATTTGGATCTGAGGAATCCGGTTAAAAAGGACATGATGTATTTGGAGGATTGCCTCGAGTGGAATCCGTATTTTTTTGTTTTGACCAAGACCAAATTGTATTATTTCGATAGTCATAAATTAAGTATAGATGGGGAAAAGTCAGAGGATGAAGATGATAGCGGATCTTTCCAAAGGCCGAAGGGGAACGTTCCTAATGAGGATTTGCATTTTAGTGAAAAATGGTTTCATGGAAAATTGGAAAGGGGGAGATTGGAAGCCGAGCAATTACTGAAGACCTACTCGCATTTAGGTATGTTTTCAGTTATTTTTAGGTTGTTTTCATGAATTGCTTGTACTTTTAACGTTTTTTAATCTGTTTTCTCTTATTTTTCATGTTTTCACCCATTTTTAACTTTATTTCTCTTGTTTTTCACTCAAAATCTGTTGTTTTGAGTGCTTTTCACTTCTTCGCACTTGTTTGTTTTGAGTTATTTCCACTTATATTCACATTTTTCTTACCTAATTTCAGTCGTTTTGAATTATTTTCGCGTTATATTTAATATTTTTTTTATTATATTTTAATTTCTGTAGGAGACGGTACGTTCCTGGTACGAACGAGCGTAACGTTTCCGGGAGAATTCTGCCTGTCGTTTTGGCGAGACGACAAAGTAAACCATTGTAGAATACGTTCGAAGCAAGACAGGCAACAAACAAAGTACTACCTAATCAATGCCAAATATTTCGATAGTCTTTACTCTTTAATCACCCATTATCGGTCCTCTCCGCTTGTCACCGCAGAATTTTCGATAACGTTACAGGAACCGGTACCGCAACCGAATCTACACGAAAACGAAGAATGGTACCACAAAAATACGGGTAAGAACCAGGCGGAGGAGATTTTGAGAAGGAATAAAACGGAGGGTGCGTTTTTGGTTAGACCTAGCGAGAATGATACCAATTGTTATACGATTAGTTTTAGGTAAGTGACGTTTTTTTACCTTTTCACTAAATTTTTTAAGGCACTTTCATTTACCATGGGCGTACGGTGGAATTTTTAAAAGGGGGTTCAATTATTTGTAAAAATGTTCTATCATAGGAAGTTAGTTTTTGTTGAGAAAATTTTCATATACTTACCATAGGCGTACGACAAAATTGTTAAATGGGTTCAATTATTCGTAAAAATGTTCCATCATAGAGGTAGAATCAAATTTTATAAAGGAGTTAGTTTTCTTATTAAAATTTCCATTCACCATGGGAGTACGGCAGGATTTTTAAAAGGAGCTCAATAATTATTTGTAAAAATGTTCTATCATAGACGTAGAATATACCTTTTAAAGGGAGTAAGTTTTTGCTGAGAAAATTTTCTTATAGGTACCCACCATAGGCGTACGACAAAATTTTTATAGGGGTTCAATTATTCGTAAAAATGTTCCATCTAGACGTAGAATAAAATTTTATAAAGGAGTTAGTTTTTTTATTAAAATTTCCATTCACCATGGGAGTACGATAAATTTTTTATAAAGGGTTCATTATTTTGGGAAAAAATGAAATTTTTTTAAGGGAGTTAGTTTTTTCTATAAATATTTCCATTTACCATGGGCGCACGGCAGAATTTTTAAAAGGGGTTTAATTATTCGTAAAAATGTTCCATCATAGACGTAGAATCAAATATTATAAAGGAGTTTGTTTTTTTTTTTAAATTTTGCATAGCCATAGGAGTACGATACAATTTTTATAAGGGGTTCATTATTTTGGAAAAAATGGAAATTTTAAAGGTAGTTAGTTTTTTCTATAAATATATTCATTTACCATGGGCGTACGGCAGGATTTATAAAAGGGGTTCAATTATTTGTAAAAATATTCTATCATAGACGTAGAATATACTTTTTAAAGGGAGTAAATTTTTGTTAAAAAATTTTCATATAGGTACCTACCATGGGCGTACGACAAAATTTTCAAGGGGTTCAGTTATTCGTAAAAATTACGTAGAATCAAATTTTATAAAGGAATTAGTTTTTTTAATAAAATTTCCATTCGCCATGGGAGTACGATAAAAAGTTTATAAGGGGTTCATTATTTTGGAAAAAAATGAAATTTTTAAAGGGAGTTAGTTTTTTCTATAAAAATCTCCGTTCTCCATGGGCGTGCGATAAAATGTTTTATAGGAGGTCTGTTGTCTACCTATTAATTTTGTTTTTCAGCTTTTATCCTGTTTCTTTACGTGTTTAATCCTGTTTTTTTTTTTCAATTTCAGGGCCGATAAAAAAATTAAACATTGTCGGGTGAAATTGGAAGGGAGATTATACACTATCGGTAACGTGGAGTTCGAAAGTTTGGTGTCTTTGATAAATTATTATAAACGACACCCCCTGTATAGGAAGGTGAAGCTGAACGAACCAATAGTCGAGGAGACGTGTAGCAGAATGACGATGGTAATATTTTTTTATTTAAATTTATTTATTTTAAATTAAATGGAAAATATCGAATTGCACATAGCCGACCTTTTACATAACTTTTCATTCTTAATTTTAAATAAAATATAAATTAAACTAAATTTTCTTTAAAGTTAAAAACCGATACAGTTTCCGGATACGTATATGACGTTTCCACGAATTATGCACATTTTTATACAAAAAAAAAAGTCATATACGAGGCATCATCAATAATTATCGATACAATTTTTAACAGCCCCTCGTATTATATTAAAAATACCATGAAAACCGTCCCATTCTTAAGATACTATCTAGAAATATAAAAAAAATATTTTAGTTATTATATAAACCTACTAGTTTCCAAAAAAATATTAATTTATCAAAACTTTTATTAATTGAGCAGATTTTCACGTTTTTAAGGATTTTTCCTTATCATTTATCAGTTTTTATCATTTTTCTCGATGTCTATAAAAGTTTATACATATTTTCATAAAAAAAATTAATATCCCACAGGTACCATTAATAATAATAAAACAATTTTTGACAGCGCCCCGTATTATATGGAAAATTTGTATCAAGATCCTATTTTAGAAATATAAAAAAAATTATTAATTCTTATATAAATCTTCTAATATTCAATTAATGTTAATTTTAACAAAAAATCTTAAAAATTCAACAAAATTATTGGGTTTTCAAGAATTTTTGTTTCAGGATATATCAGTTATCATATTTTTCCTTGAGCTCTATCAAATTTATTACGTATTTTTATTTAAAAAAAAATTGATATACGAGGTACCATCAATAATATTTGACCACGCCTCGAAATATTTGGAAATTGCGATCTTTTTAATCTAAAATTTAAAATAAATCGCATATACACCTACTATTAATCCAATAAACACCAATTCTATCATACAAATACAAAAAAATTTAACAAATTTATGCATTTTCAAAAAGCATCTTTATTAAAATATACTCTGTCCTACAAGTACCAGTTAGAAAGTCCTAAAATCAATTTTCAATTCCCAAATTCACTTTCTAACTATTTAATTTTTTTTTATTTCTAATTTTTAAAACAATTTATTTATTTACTCGCATCATCTACAGTTTCATTTACTTTATCATCGATCCTCGATCTAACAAACTGATAATTCGAATTATATGGTAATCTATAGTTACCATAATATTGTGGCGCAACTTTTTGATAATAAGGATAGGGCTGGTAACCCCAAGGTGATCTATTCAAACCTTCGTCAAAGGGCGCCGGCACCACGAATCTCATTGGATGCTGGTACAACAACTCTGATGATTTGCCGGAAGTTGTCGTCGGAGGTTCAGTAGACGTCGTCGTAGTCTCAACGCTGCTGCTACTACCTGAAAAAATAAATTACACAGTGTGATTTTGTCCCAGGAAAGATCTGCTTCAAACTGTATTAAGCTGGGTTTCTAATAGACCAGGGTCGATAATTTTTGAAACAAAAAAAAATAATAGTAGAGTGAGACTCATTGGAAAAGGAGGAGAATATTTTAAAAATGGAAGGAAAAAGAATTTACGGGCGATCTGAGGTCGGGAAGGGGAAGGGAGTGAATTTTTATGGGTAAAAAATGGTTTATCTCCATTACTGGCAAAACTACAAGTCCTATGGAAAAAAAGTCAAAGGGCAAAGTTGTAGGTAATAAAAAGATCTACAACTTTTGTGTTTACACTTTTTTCACTTAACCCCAAAATTTATGTGGAAAATTCAAAAAACCAAATTTTTGGTTTTTTATATTTATCTTCTACAAAAAAATTTTTTTTTTTTACGAAATTTGGTGAAAGCTTACCTTTTTATGTCCCAAATACACTGTAATTTTTTTGATTTGAAATATTTATTTTTTCACTTATTTTGACTTAATATCGAAAAAGCAGCCTAATTTTCAATCGAAAATTCACCCGTCAAAATATCAGCTTTTTTCAAAAAGTTGGTGTGCTTTCTGTTCGTTGAAATCTCTACTTTCCGATGGTGTAAAAAATATATATAACTAAAGTAAATCGGGTGAATATTCGATTGAAAATTAGGGTCCTTTTTCAATATTAAGTCAAATTAATGTGAAAAAATAAATATTTCAAATCAAATAAATTACACTGTATATGTGACATAAAAATGTAAGTTTTCACCAAATTTCGTAAAAAAAATAATTTTTTTCTAGAAGATAAAATTATAAAACAAAAAAACAATTTTTTGAATTTTCCACATAAATTTTGAGGTTATGTGAAAAAATTGTTGATACAAAAGTTGTTGATCTTTTTATTACCTACAACTTTGCCATTTGACTTTTTTCCATAGGACTTGTACTTTTGCCGGAAATCGAAATGAACCGTTTTTCACTCTTAAAAACTCAACCCTTCCCCTTCCCGACCTCAGATCGCCCGTAAATTATTTTACCTTTCATTTTTATAATATTCTCTTCCTCCAGGCTTCTACCCTGGTCTATAATAGGACGTTCATAGGGTGAATCAGGTGAATTGTGACTTAACCGTACTCACCGTAAAATGGAAATAAATTTCCCAAACCAAACCCGCTTTCTTCGGTAGTGGTCGTAGTGGATAATTCTGTAGTGGTATCTTGCGATTTCTTATCTGCTACACCAGGATTATAATATCCACCATTTGACCAAGGATAAACGTTCGGATAATAATAATAATTATAATACGGATCATATCCTCCTTGATACGATTCTTCCTTGGCGATGCTTTCCGTGTATCTTTGAGGGTATTCCACAGCTGAAGGAATACTCTTGTGCCAATAATAGACAGTTCTACCGTTGCTTAAGATGGTTTTTTGTAAAATGACAGGTTCTAAGCGAATATATTTGATAGGTGCTGTAACTGGTATAGTTTGTCTGGTATTTCCACTCGGTAGTGTTATATAGTAACTGCTAGGTTTCAATGTAGATGGGTAGGTCGGTCTGATGCTGGGTTTCGGACTGGTTACGTAAATCGGTCGGGTTTCTTCGGAATATTGAAGTTTGTAATTGTTTTGTTTGTTTGGAAAGAGCATTTTGTAAAGTTGCTGACATCTCGTATTTAATTTACTTATATCTTCTGTAGTATGTTTGTTAATGTCTTCTTCTTCTTCTTCTAATAGTGAGTCGTTAAATTCAATACCTGCTTCTTTTACTTCTTGTTTCGTGTTTTCTTCGTTAAAAATCGGAGTGTTATTAATTCTTATAACGTTTTCTATATTATGCGGTTCTATTACTCCAGTTGATGGACTGGTGGAAGTTGTAGGAGAAGACGTTAACGATTTTGTGCAGATTGTTAAAATCTGCGAAATAAAAATTGAATTCTAGAAAAAAAATATTTAAAAAAAAAAATACTACTTACCAGATAAACAACAAATTTCATCTTATCACTGATTTATTACCACAAAATTTAAAGGTACTATTTCCACGTTAAAAACCAGACCTGTTCCGTTGACTTCGAACACTTCGACTGGTGCTATTAAAAATCAGTGTCTGTGACTCCCTTCATAGTTTTTTAACCCTAGACTGGAATGTTAACGCCTCCCCTCCCCTGGGCAAACAGATACTACTTCCAACCGAAGGGTGCATACCTTTACGCGGCGACAAGGTACTTTGCCAGGGACGGCGCGGTACTTATAAAAATCGATCGATTCCAAATTTTTTGACGTGATTTTTTGCAGAGGGTTTGCGTCACCGACAAGCTTATGTGACGTACTGGGTTCGGGGGTTAATTGGATTGCAAAAATATCCATTTACCATGGGCGTACGGGGACATTTTTAAAAGGGGTTCATTTATTTTCAAAAATTTCTATCTACCATGTGCGTACGATGAAATTTTTAAAAGAGGCTGACATATTTTCAAAAATGTCCATCTACCATGTGTGTACGATGAAATTTTTAAAAGAGGCTTATTTATTTTAAAAAATTTCCATCTACCATTTGCGTACGATGAAATTTTTAAAAGATGCTGATATATTTTAAAAAATTTCCATCTACCATGAGTGTGATGAAATTTTTAAAAGGAGCTCATTTATTTTCAAAAATTCCCATCTACCATGGGCGCACGATGAAATTTTTAAAAGAGGCTGATATTTTTTCAAAAATTTCCATCTACCATGGGCGCACGATGAAATTTTTAAAAGGGGCATATTTAGTTCTAAAGTTTTCAATCTACCATGGGCTTGTGATGAGATTTTTAAAAAAAAGTTCATTTATTTTCAAAAATTTCCATCTACCATGTGTGTACGATGAAATTTTTAAAAGGAGCTCATTTATTTTCAAAAATTTCCATCTACCATGTGCGTACGATAAAATTTTTAAATTGGCTTATTTATTTTAAAAAATTGCATCTACCATGAGTGTGATGAAATTTTTAAAAGGAGCTCATTTATTTTCAAAAATTTCCATCTACCATGTGTGTACGATGAAATTTTTAAAAGGGGCATATTTAGTTCTAAAGTTTTCAATCTACCATGGGCTTGTGATGAGATTTTTAAAAAAAAGTTCATTTATTTTCAAAAATTTCCATCTACCATGTGTGTACGATGAAATTTTTAAAAGGAGCTCATTTATTTTCAAAAATTTCCATCTACCATGTGCGTACGATGAAATTTTTAAATTGGCTTATTTATTTTAAAAAATTGCATCTACCATGAGTGTGATGAAATTTTTAAAAGGAGCTCATTTATTTTCATAAATTTCCATCTACCATGTGCGTACTATGAAATTTTTAAAAGGGGCACATTTAGTTCTAAAGTTTTCAATCTACTATGGGCTTGTGATGAGATTTTTAAAAAAAAGCTCATTTATTTTCAAAAATTTGTTGAAATTTTGTTTAATAAAAATCAAAATGCTGGCTTTTTATAGGTAATTGTTTAGTTTGTAACCCGTCAATAATGTTAGTTCCAACTTTCCAGTACAATTTCAAATTTTTTAAAAATAATTTCCCACTTTAAAACATTTTGTCAGTTAACGCCGATTCCGAACCTGTATTTTATCCGAATAAAAGTAGTTCTCTGTCGTTATAACCTGTATACACTGGTTTCCGTAGTTTCATAATTAATCCTTCGCTTTTGAACAGGTTTAAGTTCACCGTATATTTACTCTGCTAGATTATATAATATCTTCAACAATTTTTTATTCCATAATCTAATAATCAAAATTATGCCGAGACGGATGAAAGAAGAAGAAAAAAAAGTCGTAAAGAATTTAAATGAACTTTAAATTCGGGTTGTGTGAGATTTTTAGTATGACGGATGCTTTTTAATGAAGATATCTTTTTTTATAATGATTTGTTTTAATACTTTTGAAAGTAATTTTGTTAAACGAATAAGGAATGGATATTTTTTTAAGTGAAGGTATATTTTCAACAACAAACGACTTGGAAAATTATACTGAAAATCGAGAAACCAGTTTGTTGATAGAATAAAAACTTATCCTAAAATGTAATATTATAATCCATATCATCACTTAGCGAACGTGAAATATGTGGTTTTGGGTTTATAAATCACGTAGCAAATTGGGGGGGGGGGTCGAACTAAGACTACGCTGGGTCACGTTGGGGGGCCACCGTGCTACATAGTTTCTTGGGGGGCAAAAGGCATGGTAAGATATATGGGGGGCAAAAGTCATGGTAAGATATATGGGGGGCAAAAGGCATGTTGAGATATATGGGGGGGGGGCAAAAGGCATGGTAAGATATATGGGGGGGCAAAAGGCATGGTAAGATATATGGGGGGCAAAAGTCATAAGATATATGGGGGGCAAAAGTCATGGTAAGATATATGGGGGGCAAAAGGCATGTCGAGATATATGGGGGGGGGGCAAAAGGCATGGTAAGATATATGGGGGGGGGGTAAAAATTTCCAAAAATGGGGCTACGTGATTTATGAACATCCACTTACGGCTAATGTTACTCGTTTCAGGAACAGAATTATGCAAGCTCCTACTCGTCGCCATCTTATATGGATCCGAATTCAATTAATTCCAACATAACTGTCAAGGCTATCTACGACTATGTAGCAAAACGAGAAGACGAATTAACTTTTTGCGCACAAGCGATAATTACCAACGTAAACAAAAATACGAAATGTGACGGTTGGTGGAAGGGGGATTACGGAGGATTGAAACAATTGTACTTCCCCGAGACGTTCGTCACGGAATACGATAGATCTGAAGCGCAGGAATTAGACGAAACGGTAAGTAACGTCACATTTGATCAGATCCGGCAAATAGGATGGATGAATTTTTGTTGCAGTCTGGTGAAACGATGTTACAAGGAACTTTAGACATGGAGGGGGTGCATGCGAGCTATGTTAGAAAGCCGGGTCAGCATCTCGAATGGGTTGTTACGATAAGTTCGCCCGAAACGTGTCCTTTGCTAGAATGTGCAGTTCAAAGTGAAGAAATAGTAAGAAATTATTGAATATTTGTGGGTTTTTTTTTCTATAAAATATTGTTTTTTAGGCCCGCGAATGGTGCGCAGCCATACAATCGGTAGCGCAGACGATTTCATCGATTAAGTCTCCTCATAGCGACGCCGAAAGAACCTTCAAAATAGCCAAAGAAATGTCGAATCTCATAATATATTGTCAAGCTACAACTTTCAACGCGGAAAAAATCAAACAACAAGGTTTCGTTTACTACGAAATGTCATCGTTCCCCGAAAATACGGCCGAAAAATTGATGTGTCAACAGATGAAAAAGTTTTTCTTGAATTACCACAGACAACAATTTTCCAGGGTAAGAATCGTTTAAATTGCTTTTTTTTAATAACATTTGAGAGGGTTATCATAGGCGTACGATGAAATTTTTAAAAGGGACTCATTTATTTCCAAAGAAAGATCTCCACATTAGACCAGGGTCGATCATTTTTGAAGCTAAAACAAATAATAGTAGGATGAAACCCATTGGAAAAGGAGGAGAATATTATAAAAATGAAAGGAATAATATTTAACGGGCGATCTGAGGTCGGGAAGGGGAAGGGGGTGAGTTTTTAAAGGTAAAAAACGGTTTATCTCGATTTCCGGCAAAACTACAAGTTCTATGGAAAAAAGTCAAATGGCAAAGTTGTAGGTAATAAAAAGATCTACAACTTTTGTATTTACACTTTTTTCACATAACCTCAAAATTTATGTGGAAACTTGATTTTTTTGAATTTTCCATATACATTTTGAGGTTATGTGAAAAAAGTGTAAACACAAAAGTTGTAGATCTTTTTATTACCTACAACTTTGCCATTTGACTTTTTTCCATAGGACTTGTAGTTTTGCCAGTAATGGAGATAAACCGTTTTTCACCCTTAAAAACTCACTCCCTTCCCCTTCCCAACCTCAGATCGCCCGTAAATTATTTTTCCTTCCATTTTTATAATATTCTCCCCCTTTTCGAATGGGTATTATTTTTTTTCACTTTTTATTATTTTTCAAGGCTTTTACCCTGATCTATATATAAAATGCACACGATGAAATTTTCAAAAATTTCCATCAATTTATTTGCAAAAATTTCGTATTATCTTGGAGTTCATTTATTCCTTTATCTTAGGTTTACCCCAAAGGTAACCGCATCGAGTCTTCCAACTACAATCCCATAAACATTTGGAATTGCGGATCGCAAATGGCGGCGTTGAACTTCCAAACCGGCGATAAATTCATGCAACAGAATCAAGCGAAATTCAGGGATAATGGAAATTGCGGATATCTTCTAAAACCCGAGTTTATGTTGAACGACGAATTCGATCCCTACGACAAATATACTTTAGGGGGTGTCGAACCGTTGCAAATATCCATTCGAGTTATAGCGGGACGACATCTATGCAGGTAAGAAATATACTGTTTGAAAATAAAATATTTAAAAAAATTAACTGGTACGATACCATCTCTATTATTAAAAATTCTGGTAGAGATGGAATGATACATATTTTGCAACGACGGTAACGGTTACTTTTATAAAATCGATCACCTCTACATTTTTAAAAACGAAAAATAGAGGTGGGAAATGGAAAAAAAATTATGAGTTACAAATTATTTTAGGTTGAAAAAAGGTATAGCGACTCCTTTTGTTGAAATAGAAGTCGTGGGAGCAGTGTACGATTCCGGTGTTAAATTGGTTACTAAACACATCGTCGATAACGGTTTGAATCCGAAATGGAACGAAGAAGTATATACATTTGTCATAGTCAATCCAGATTTTGCGATGTTAAGATTTGTGGTTCAAGAACAGGATGTGTTTGGGGAACCTAATTTTATCGGACAGGCCACGTATCCCGTAAGTTTGGTAAATAACAGTGTAACAAAGGAATTATATTGATATATTTTTTTTAAATCACAGGTTAAGTGCATAAGAACAGGATACAGAAGTGTTTGGCTGAAAAACTCTTATAGCGAAGATCTAGAATTGTCTTCTTTATTGATACATATCAGTGTGAAAACTGCTTCGACTAGTTAATTTGTTGTTTAAAATATGGTAATTTGTTGACATATCATGTTTTTATTACAGACAATGATCCCCTTAAACCTGAACTTCTGAAAATCAGAAGTCAGTAGACGTATATTTTTCCTTTTTAATTTCGTTTAAAGGACAAAAAATTGAATCTACATATAGATATTTGTTATTGTTTTTCAATTAAATTTCTTTTTATTTCTATCGCTTGAATGTTCTTGCCTCTTGCTTTTTGGATTTATCTTATATCAGTTTTTATATTTAACGTACTTTTCCTGTCTACTAAACTTTTTTATCTGTTGAATAATCCAAAGTAATATACAAAACGTCCCGGAATAATATCATTTCCTTCTCTCTAGTTGAACAAAATATTTTCTTAATGTAAGTGATTCTGTATTCTAAACTCGAATAAAATAAAGTTTTCCTTCTGTTTAAAATGTGATAATAAGTAGCCTTAAAGTAGTAGACCTGAAAGTAGACACTACATTTGAATGCTAGTAATAGTGCTTTAAAAATTCTCGAATAGTGCCACTATTTAAAAGACTAAAATGTTTTTTAATATCAATTAGTCAATTATATCGAAGTCCTCGTGTTAAAGTTGAAATATCAGTTCTTTGCTATGAAAACTTTCACGCTGAATGGATATCCCAAATATATGTTGTAAGAAAATCATTGGTTGTGGGACATTCCATTCAGCAGTAAACTATATATTCTTCGAATTTGTTTATTTATATAAAATGTAACATCTAAATCAGTACTTTTAAGAACAAAAAATTAATTGATGTATTGTTTGAATGAGAATATTGTGAATGGCATTTATATTTTTATAATTTATTTAAATGTTATTTATCTAGAAGCTTGAACTGAATCGACTATCATTGTTCTCGTTATTTTTGAGACTACTACCTATATTTATCATTAAAAATGTGACTATTAAATATTTATTTACAAAAATGTAGTTTAATTCTACCTTATTACTTTATTAACAACCATATATTCAATATAAATTGTACGTTATTCTTCACTATCTGGGTCCCGTTGCACACCCATCATCACCCACAAATCCGCAGGCCTTCTAAAATGATCATCAATTAGTATAACACGTTTGTCTTTCACTGTATATTGGGCATCTTTCCAGGGTAACACGCCTTGTAGTGGCAACTTTTTCACATCACCTACATTACAAGTCATTCTATTATAAGAAAAAGGTATGTTTGCAGGAAATATCAGTATATACTTCTTCTGTTTACAACAATAATATATCCGCAGAGGCATTTTTGAAATCATTACTTGAAGTAATATTACAACAGTTGCAAATATAGCTATATATATTTGCAACTCATTTTCTGTAGATCGAGGAACGTGTTCTTGCTCTCCTAAAAATTTCATCTCGCCTTTTGGGGAACCAATAGGAAACATACAAATTATTGCAACTATTGCTACTGCTATACACGTTCCTATTTGTGTATACAAAATGTAACGTTCCATAGTATTCCTGTGAATTAGTACGAAATGGTCTGGAATATTATCTAATATTTTCAATTCATTTTTACCCCGTCTTTTGAAGAAATTAAAGAACAATCTTTTTGACGCTATACTACCAGTGTTCGCTTTTAAAATTGGTTTTTTCAACCCATTGAATGTGTGAATCTTTAACCCATTAATTATTGTTGAAACTTTAGGCTTTATACTCCTTTCCACTATTTTATGACACATTAAAATTATGGACATTTTAATTTTTGAATCTCGAAATTTGTTTTTAGGTTAAATTACTAGTTTAAATCTTCTTTTTTTACTTTCGTAACATCACAGATAATCTACCATCACCACGTATGGTGTGCGAATAAAAAGTAGACGTACCTCGTTTGACAGTGACAGAATTCGTAGTGTCAAGTCGAAAACCGTTAAAAGTAAATTTTTTGATTTTTCATTCTGTAAAATAAACTGGCTGAAGTGTAATAATAAGTAAATAGATTCCAAAAAAAATATACAATTGTAATATATCTCCTGTTTTAATGAAGATATAGCAAGTTGTTGGATTATAAAATGGCTCAGAAACCAACAAATGTTTTAAGAATGTCCCATAAAGAAAATGAACCTAAAACTATTCTAAGAGTACAAAATACACTAAGTAAGGAAAAGGGAGTGATTAAAACAGTTAATGATACCAACAAAATTTCTGCAATACAAGAAAATATAAAGAACACTGCACAAAAAGAAAATACAGTTGAAAATAATACGAAATCAAACTCGGATGGAGCAACCAGTAAAGAAGAAAAACATAAATGGACTTTAGCTGATTTTGATATTGGTAAGCCATTAGGAAAAGGAAAATTCGGTAACGTTTACTTAGCCAGAGAGAAGAAATCCAAATTTTTAGTAGCTCTGAAGGTTCTGTTCAAATCGGCTATTAAAGAATTTAATAATGAACATCAAGTTCGCAGAGAAATAGAAATCCAGAGTCACTTACGTCACCCAAATATATTGAGAATGTATGGATATTTTCATGATGATTTGAGGGTTTATCTCATATTGGAATATGCAACAAATGGTAAGCTTTTATATTTATTTTAACTTTTTGATAGACATAACGATTTTACTTTTTAGGAGCAGTATATGCAAAACTATCTTCTAGTCCAAATAAAAGATTCCCTGAGGAAACGGCAGCAAATTACATTCAACAAATAGCTGATGCTTTACGGTACTGCCACACAAAGAAAGTGATACATCGAGACATCAAACCTGAAAATCTTCTTCTTGGTACTAAAGGAGAAATAAAAATAGCCGATTTTGGTTGGTCAGTACATGCTCCATCATCTAGGAGATCAACTCTTTGTGGCACTTTAGACTACTTATCACCCGAAATGGTAACAGGAAAAACCCACAATGAAAAGGTCGATCTTTGGAGCCTTGGTGTCTTGTGTTTTGAATTTCTTACAGGCAAACCCCCATTCGAATCTTCAAACTACGATGATACATATAGACGGATAAGCAAAGCACAGTTTGTTATTCCATCTTATGTGTCAGTAGAAGCTGGAGATTTGATTAAAAAATTGTTAGTTGTGAAACCAGATGCAAGACTGGAATTGGGGCAAGTTCTTAATCATTCATGGATTCTCAAACACCACAATAAGTGATTACTTACAAATTTAAAACTCACCGATTGACTTTAATTGCTTTTTGTTAAATTTATAGAATATCTGGGATTTCATTGACTAACTACTATATATAACGTAATTTATTCAAATTAAGTACTAGTAAATTTAATTAGATACTGTGAAGCTGAAAATTTCTGGCAAATGTTGACAAAAATTTGAAAATACAATGGTATATTATACTCATAAGTGGCCTTTAGTTTTTTAATAAATATAATCAATGTACTCTACTTACCATTTTATGAATTTTAATCTGGACATTTAACATTTTCCACCTTTTTATATTTATCACTTTTAAGAACTGATCTATTGTTATAGAATAAAATATTTTTTTATTAACCATCCTATATTTCACTAAATCCTCCCAATTATTCTTTCAGCATCACACATACACCTTCCAAAAAATAAAACACAAAACGTTTTTTTTTAAACAAATATATTGTCTTAGGGGGCGTCCATAAATTACGTGAGATGTTCAAGGGGGGGAGGGGGTCGAGTCAAATCTCATCTAATCTTACGCTGGAGAGAGGGGGGGTCTCGGCAAATATCACGCAATTTTTTTTCTGATTGAAACATAAAAAATTATACTATTTTGGTACATTTAATCCAGATTGGACATGCTTAAGATTTAATCTTAAGCGTAATCGTAATACGATTAAGATCATTCACTAATTCGTTTGAAAGAAAATAATAATTTTTATTACACTTAGGTATAACTCTCAGCAATACTGATTACTAGTCCTTAACTAGTCGTAAATAAAAGCATGAAGCAATTTTTATCTTTTCACAATAACATTCCAACGCGTTTACATAAGAAACCCACATTTTGAAAAATCTCACGTGATATTGGGGATGGAGGAGGGGGTTGAATAAAATCTCATGACATCTCCCCAGGGGGGGAGGGAGGCACAGGAAATTCAAAAAAACACCTCACGTAATTTATGGACTTAACTAAAATTACTTCTTCTTGGGAGTTGGTTTTTCTTTCTTTCCCTTCTTCGCAGGTTTAGGTTTGTCACCACCTTTAGCCATTTTCTTTTTGCCATAGAGGGTACCATTTCTGGAAGCTGTCTTCCTTAAGGTAAGGAAAGTCGCTGTACGGATCTTATTTCTCCTTGATCTTGCCCTGCGCAGCTTGAAACGATCAAGATCAGTGAGTTGTGCCCGCTGGAAAAAAATTAAAACTTTGTAAAACTAAGTACTAACACATAATGTTGTGTATTTGCTGCAATAATAATCAGATTAAAATTTAGCTTCAGATGTGTATCAGTCGGCAATTCCTATCAATATGGATCATCACGAAGATATTTTAGTACTAAACTTACAAAACTTTTTTAAAGTTTACCTTGTTTTTGGCATCTACTTTCTTGGCCCAAACGGAATCAGCCCACTGTTCGTTAATCTTAGCATCTGTCCATGCTTTTCTCACAATACGTGTAGGTGCAGAAAAGGGGAATCTAATACGGAATTTAGTTAAATGTAATTCATTTAACCTAAGTTGTCCTCTTGGTACATTACTGAGTGGACCATCAACCAAAACCTGATGGAAAAAATTCTATCAACAAATGTATAAAACAATTATACAATATCGCATCTTTAATAATTTATATCAGATCTACAAATGGCTTCAGGTATGTATCAGCCGGCAATTCCTATCAAAGAATGGGTTCATCACATAATAATGAAAATTTATTGAACAGAAGATGCACAAAACATAACCTAGGTGGACAAAATTATACTCACCCTTGTTTGGTCAATTACATCCACAATACTAACTAGTTTACCCTTGTGAGGGCCATCAGATACAACGGCTACACGGCCGGTTTCCACAAACCTTTTGAAAGGCTGAAAATGAAAAAAATAGGTTATACATACATACTCGTAAAAACCTATTCATAACAACTTTTTCAAAACAACTATAAACGATTTCAAATCAAGAACGATTGATATGAATAGTAAGTATATTTTATTCACTTTGTTAGTATTTTACACGGATAAAAACTAAAAAACTTGTTGGAGATCCTTACCATGCTTTACTGGAAATAAAAAGAACGATGGAGTTTGACACTTACCGGAAATGGTTGCTTTGACAGTTGTGGTGAATGTGATCCGTAATCTTATATCCGCACTACGTTCCGTACGCTAACAGATACTAAATTGACAGATCTATTAAAAAAGAAGAAGTAGGCAATATAGATTGAAGTTAGTTGTCAATTTTTATTCAAGATGAGTATTTTTGAAAATATTTTCAACAAAACAGATTAATAGTTTCAAATTTAGGAATAAAGATCTTGATAGCTAATATTACAATATGTAATTATTTATATTATGAAGTTACTTTAATAAATCATATCACGATGAATCTTACAAGATTGCCTGTTTTGGCAGGTAGTTTTAGAAGATCTAGTCTTGCCTGTTCAGTATTAACACAATCCTGGAATGTTACCACCCCTCTAAGGTATGCATTGAAAATTATTTTTTGAAGATATATATCCTCATTTTTGTTACCTTTTATTTCAGTCACAATTTAGTTAGATACAATCATAAAAAACCGTTTAAAAGAGACGATGCCAAAAGAATACATTTTTTAGTTGTCTTAAAATATGTACAGTATGTGAAAAATATAGGAAGAGTATTAGAAAAGAAATTTCCAAAAGCCATAGCTACCTACAGGTTGTTTATGGAAGGAACTAAAGAATTTATAAAAGACACCAAAGAATATCTCAAAGTACTCAGGCTTCTGGACAGTCCTGATAAGAATTTTAACAATTTATTAAGAAGAGAAATTGAACTTTATTACCAATTGCCAAAAGATATGAAAAGAATTGGACCAATCTTAGTAATGTTCTTGCTGCCAGTTGTCCCTTATGTGTCCTTACCCATTTTGTACATGTTTCCTAGGCAGCTGTTATGTTCCCACTTTTGGAGCTTGCAGCAAAAAGCAGATTTTCAAATTTTAAATTTAAGAGATAGGCTTGTTCACAACAGGCCTGTATTTAGACATTTGCAAAGCCAAATGGACTTTTTAAAATCTCATCACTTGTATGATAAATGGCAACCTGTTATAGCAAATATTGGAAGTGGTCAACATCCTTGTACTAAGGACATTATAATTTGTAAGTCTTTGTTCAAGAAAGAACCTTATTGTTTACTTTATTTGAGCAGGAACCATGTGGTAAGTACCATTTTCACAAAAGTGTTTTACAATTACATTTTTTTTTATTTTTCAGTCTCACTTGTTAAAAATGCACGGCATGAGAAGTGGATTTTTTTTTAGAAGGAAAAGACTGGCTCATAGAGCATTTATTTTAAAGGAAATGGATAAGGCAATCAAACGAGAAGGTGGTGTAAACAATTTACCGCTTGATGCTCTAAAAAAAGCGTGCTTCATGAGAGGTTTGAATGCCGCAAACTTAAGTAACGAAGAAATGATCAAGTGGCTGTCAGATTGGATTAAGCTATCCGAAGCTGTTGACAAAGATTCATATTCTTTGTTACTACATGCACCGATTTTATTAGCTTATAACGCCTCTTCAAATTGGAAACTTATTTATAAAGATAAATAATTATATATATAAGAGAGTATAACTTTGTAGATTTTTGACAAATTGGGACTGAGAAAAAGTTATTGTGATAATTAGACGTATTGGTTCACTATATGACAGGGAATTTCTTTCTTTTAAATAGAAATATAAAGTTTTCGTTGAAGATATTCGGTATCAGAAATTTTTGTAACTACAGAATAATTAAAATATATTTTGCCAGACTGTATTTGAAATTTTTGTTTGTTTTGTTATTAAAGTTTAAATATATTTTAACTGTAGATTTTCTGTACTCCTTGTCGAGGCTGCCACCAGAAGCAACAGGCTCCCGAGAATAAAGAAAGTAAAGAAAATTGGATTAAATGAAGGAAGGATTCAATAAAGTGTTGGCCCTGGACCAGTAAATATCTGGGAATGGACTTTTAAATGAAACATATTTTGTGTAAATTTTATTTTTATTAATTCAACAAAACAATAATATTTTTCATAAAACACATTGCCAAGAAATATTCCTTACGTATCTTCCAAGGATATAAAAGTAGGTAAGTCTCCCAATTTCGGTCTTAACTTAAAATCAACCTTTCGATCTGAATCTACAGAATTTTCTACGTTTTTTTCCAAATAATATCGATTTAATTCTTTTTCTACATTTTCCTCAATATTATTTTGATTTAGATGTTCTTTTGAAGTAGCTGCTGTATTTTCATTATTATTAGTAGAACATTTCTTGGCAAATTTGTATTTATTGAAAACTGAGTATTTTCTTACCATCCTACCATGCGGATACGAACATCTTGGCTTCTGACAAGCCCCTTTCTTTTCATAGTCTGGACATAAGAATTGGTGACGTTTGTCACACTGGAAATAATCGATTATTAAAAAATTCTCAACAGATATTAAATATTTTCCTATCAACTTTTCATTTTGAAAAAATCGCTTACCTCTGCTGCTTTTTTGCAGAATCCTTCCAAAAAGTCCCTACAAATATCAGCTTTCGGACTTATTCTAATATGTAGATAAGGACAATTATCTTTCGAACAGGAGCCCTCCAAATAGTATTTACAGGTTGGCATTTTTTCAGGAGACACGTTGTGTGAAAGAAGACATTTTGAATCAATACAAGCACCTTGTAGAAATCTATTTAAGAAAAATCAGTTAGCTAGACGAGTAGTTTCTATTGAATATTATTATACATACTTAGTACATAAAGCTATTTGATCGGGATCATGTTTCCTGGGACATTTTCCAAGCTCATTTCCTTTACATCTCCCTAATTTTCTGTAATAAGGGCATGGAATGTTACATATTTTAAGTTTTTCTGGAGAAACCTGCTTTTTACCAGAATACCTATAATACAGTTCATTAATTCAACAAATAATTTTTTAAAAATCATCGAAATTACCTACTGACCACTTTATTTCCAATTTTTTTCTTCTCCGAACTAGTCTTATCTATTTTATATTTATTCTTCTTATTAAAACTGTTCTTTTTGTTTTTCTGTATTAGATTTGTCTTTAGTAATCTGTTTGGTGAACTTTTATAAAGATTCCCTGATATATTAACGAGACTTTTTGTTCTTAAAGGTACTTTCTTTGCAATATCGCTAATATTAAGGAATCTGTTAGTGAACACAAACTTGGATTTTGATGAGCTGATTGTACGTCTTCTGTTATCCAATTTAAATTTGTTTTTCAACTTATCAGTCCTACTTGAACTGACTCGCCTTAATTTATACTTGTTAAATAATAAATTATTTACTCTAGCCGGAGAAGGCTTATTTAAAATAGGAGATTTTATTATTTTAAATTTGGAGTACAGTGAAGACCTTCTTACTTTTTTTGATACCTCTACAGTTTTTTCTTTTAAAGGTTTCCTAACTAACTTTGTTTTAGAAGAATAAGTAAGAGGTTGCTTAACAGGTTCTGGTTTTGTAGTCGGTACATTTCGAAGTACTTTTGGATTTACATGAATATTTCCAGTCTCTTTTGGTAAACGAATTGTTACGTTTGGATTGATATGTATCTTTCCTCCTGGTTGAAAATTTGGATTGACAGCAATTGCTGCTGGTCGAAAATTTGGATTCACAAAGACTGTTTTATTGAAATTCGGATTTATCAATACTCTAGAAGGTACTGCCGTAGGCAGTGGATTTTGTTTTACGTACACATATTTATTACTGCTGTTTTGTAAGTTCATTTCAGTATGACTTAAGAAATCTGAAAACGTGGTTAACATTTTTAAGTGTATAAAAGTTGGTTAAAAAAAATCTTATTTAACTTACGTAAATTTGTATAGTTACGCATTTGGTTAACGTTTAGTACACTGGAATAAAATCCTCTCACGTGTAACAGAAAAAGATATTCTATTTTTACAAAAAAATACGCCTTTTCTTTAAGTAATCTGACAAATGACAAGAGTGTTTGACACGTGAGGCATTTTTAGATGTTGACCGCAGTTTATAACTTTAATGTTTGATGTCATTATCGGTAAAGTTGTTGGATTTAAAAACGTGTTATTTATAAAATAAACATTACTTCAAGTATAGAAAGATTTCGCTTTTTATTGTGAATACTATCAAGGATCAGGAAATAATATAATCATATTAATATGCATTTATGTTCTCTACATATTTAATAAATCTTATCCATTCGCTATTCCTTATTTGATTATGATAAGATTTTGTAAGTAAAAAACTTTCCCCCTGTATTTTAACACTATTCCCGCTACATCTCCTTTCGCACACTACCGCTCCCAAAACCACTAACTAGTACGCCCGCCGCCGTCAAGCAGATAAATTCGACGCCGAGCGTCGCTCAAAATCTCTACACAATGTTTTGTAAGTTTTTTTTACCCAATTCCAGATTTCGGCAATTCAATCAATAATACGCTAAAGTAACTGCGGTCTATATTTAGAGAACACCTTTCTTTTGTGATTTCTATTTATTTTGCGCATTTTTGCGGTGTATATATGCAACAAGCAGCACGAGTGTATTTATTAAATTAATTAAAATTTTCAAAATAAATTATTTTTTAAATAATAAACGTAAACGATAAATAAACTTGTTTATAAATAAAAAATATGATGGTAAGTTACGCTTATCTTTTGATCAGAGTTTAGGTCCTTGATAACAGGTCCTGTTCAAGAGATTATCGATCCTTTCGGATGCTGTGACCTTGAACGTAGTTATCTAGTTTGCAAGGTCTTGATTTTATAGTTTAAAACCTTTGGGATTATTGAAACTATTTATTTAAGTTCTATATTATAAAGTAGGTAATCATTGAAACAAAATTTACGACTGTCTGCTATACGAATTCCATTGTAATACTTTGGTTTGAAGTATGTAGTTATAACATTTTTGGGTATTAGAACAGAAACTTCACATAATAAAATGCTTTTTTATAATGTACGTTACATTTTAAATTGTTTAAAACAATATCTGTCAGTAAGTCTATAATTTTTTAGAATGTTTGATGTTTTAAACCGTTTTATAAATCAACGTTGTACAAATGTATAAAGTGAAACTTAATATAATAAAATGGTAGCGAGTTTGTTGCTCTGTATGTAAGCACATCGGGATTAGTTTTTAATCGACTTGGAAACAGCACGCCTAATAATAACCTTACAAAAATAAATCCATTCACTCAACCAAGATACTTAAATTATTGTAATGAATCAGACATGCCATACACTACAACATTTCTTTAATTAACTAACTTTCTAGAAATCTAAACAACTTTTAGACATTAAAGATTTTTCCACTATATTCGTATTTATACAGGGTGTGATGTTTTAGGACAAAAAGAAGTTCGGCAAATAATCGAAAAGTGATGGCTGTCGACATTTTAGATAAAGACCACTATGCTATTAGTGCTATAGTTACAGTTACTATGCAAATTATATTTTTCATAGTAGCGGCTACTTTTCAAATGGATAAAGTAACCGATTTCGCTGGTGGAATTAATTTCATCATTTTGGCTCTTCTAACTTTTATTTTAGGACAAGGCGAAAGAGTAAGTATCAGTATTCAGTTGTGTGCACCAAGCAGAGCTTAGAAGTTTCGCGGTAGATCTCTAGAGTATTCCAGAGGAGTGTCTAAATGTAGTACTCTTTACCAACGTTGCCAAGTGTAGTCCTAAACTAAAACGTTTGTGTTTTGGAAAGTAAAAATATTTTAATAATGATATTTATCACAGTTGATTAAAAAGCAATGTGTTAAGAAATCAATATTTGTCATTTTTAAAATTATGTTTAGCAAAACGTACTGAAAATTGTTCGAGTTTACAATACAGAATTATCATACAAAAAGGAAAACTCACGAATGCATAGATACATTTTCCCTAATCGAAAAATTGAATTGTGTAATTGACAGATTATTATAATAATTTTCAATAATAACCTAACCAAAACCACCCTACCTTACCCCCTACCCTAATCCGAATCGAAAAATTGAATTGTGTAATTGACAGATTATTATAATAATTTTCAATAATAACCTAACCAAAACCACCCTACCTTACCCCCTACCCTAATCCGAATCGAAAAATTCTTCGTATTTTTAGTCAATTTTTGAAAAAAACAATAAGAAAATAAAAATAAAAATATCTTGACTCGGACACGACTCGAACCTGGTACCTCTGTGTTAGGAGCCCAGCACACTTACGCTGGGCTAATCTCTGCACACATTAACGATATCGTATAGAAGGTTAAAAGCTTTAGAACCGTCGCATGAAAGCCGAGCGCCACCGGAGATACTCGATGGCGCCCTTTCAGTTTAGGACTACACTTGGCAACGTTGGTAAAAAGCTACATTTAGACGCTCCTTATTCCAGACCCGCTTTGGTTGATAGGGAAATTGGTTAATCGATTGCTAGATCCACCGTTACCGGTATGACGTTAAGTACCAACGTTTGGTTCTCAGTTGGTACAGCTGATTAATGACATTGACGTTTCTTTATTCCATTCCATTATTTCTGGACAAATTAAACGTACAAAATTTGAAGAATTTTAGAATATTGGTCAAAAATACAATTCGTTTCAACGACTTTATTTATTTATAAAAAAAAAGCAAGACAAAAACCATTTTAGGCACAGATAGAAAGCTACCAATTTCAGTAACCGTGCTGCAGATCTCGGTGATTTGACAGACCAAAAAGGGTACCTAAATTGGTTTGACGTCATCGTTTTTCAAACGAAATCTATTGGTTTGTATTTGACAACCTTTTAGTTTGCTACAGCAACGCACTATAGTGCTAGGATCTGAGACTGCATTCACTGGTCCTGAACCAGTATTTGGGATATCTGAAACTGATGCACTTGGTTGTACATCTCGGTCTCCTAGGACTAGAACATCCAAGGGATGCTTTCTCCAAGAAGAACCTAGTGAAAGACTGTTGAGCCTGATAAGTTCTCTTCACATAAACGGCACAATCAAGAGCACAAAAAGCCTGAAGGCTCAGGTGCCGAGGACTCTAAGCCTCTGACTGGTAGAGCTGAACCGATCAATCTATGTATCTTATGACATATCAAGCGAAAAAAATTTTTACGAGGATCTTCAAAAATATTTGTTTTATAATTTTAAATTTTGATGTTATTTAAGAAAATCACTGAAACGGTATTATTTTTAGAGAAGCTATGATAGTAGACAGCTCATGGTGACGGTATACGTATGTCTCTGGGGCGCAAGATTATCTTGTTATCTATTATACAGAATAATCAAAATTGGAAGAGATAAACAATTTGATGATAAAAAAAGTAATAATATTAGATTTGCCATATTTTGGACTTTCCAGGTAAGTCAAAGGTTCATTCCTCTCCTTTTTATGACCAAAAAAATCTTTCAAGGCTATTTGGGTGTATGTAGTAAGTCTACCGGTGATAATAATAAATTCTCCTAGACATTCTATACCGCAAGCTCCAAAAACCATGACTACGTTAGATTCTACAGGAACTGCTTTTTTTTTGGTTGGACTGTTAGCGGAAACTTATGCGGATTTACAAAAATTTTCTTTTAGACAAGACGCTAGCAATCAAGGAAAATGGTGTAATGATGGTGAGTTAAATTTTTTTAAAAATCTCCCAGCAAATAATACATATTTAATTAAAGGTTTATGGCGCCTTTCAAGACATCCTAATTACTTTGGAGAGATTGTTTTATGGTGGGGAATATTTATAATTTCGTTAAACGTTCTAGAAGGCGTTGAATGGGTGGCAATTATGTCACCGTTGTTTACTACAATAATAATATTGTTCCTATCAGGGATTCCTCTTTTGGAAAAGTCTTCCGACGAAAAATATAGAGAGTAAGAAAATTAATTTGAAAAAAAAAATTAAATTGATTAAATATATTTTTTAGTATATCTGAGTACAGATACTACAAATCCTCAACTTCACCTCTGATACCAGTACCACCTTCGATATATGAGGAAGTACCTCAGTTTTTAAAATTCCTCATATGCTGTGAATATCCGATGTATAATTCGCTGGAGGTGAAGAGCCACGTTAAAAGCGTTCATGTAATCAAAGAATCGACGAGCGCGTCTTTGGGAGCTTCGCAGACATAACTATAGCTGCACGCTGGTCATCAACAGATCAGCAGTTTGGATAATCAACCGTTCGAAACTAAAGTTCAGATTACGGCGTTGTAATATTCGAAATATCGATCAATTTTTGAATATAGTGCGGAAAAAACTCGGAAAGAGTTTGTCAGAACTGTAATCGTTTTAAATATTGTTGGTAGAAATCGAAATTTTACGAAATTAAATTGTTTTGATGGAGTAACTAATAGGCCAGGCAAATTATTTAAAAAAAAAATAGCCTAACGATGGAGGAAACGAAGTTGGAGAGGGACAAAAATTCAGCAGCACGCTGTCGAGGATGGGTGGGTTTTTCAAGGTTTGTGGCGTAAATATTCTTTTTTGTTGGAATAATAATGTATGTATGTATTTTGGGGTAACATTCACTGAGACCTAAAAAATCTATTGTGCCCCCTTACTTCTACTTAGTTTCTGAGGAGAGTCTCAGATACTAGTAGCTCCTTTAGTCCTATTTCCCGGAGGAATTTTAGGATATCTGCAGGCCTCAACTTAGGTAACTGTCCCTCTTCTATCCAGTAGTCTCCCAGGTGCTGTGTCCTAGGATTCTGAAATACTGTGCAGTTCGCAAGTATGTGGATGGAGGTTTCTTCTTCCATTCTACAGAATCTACAATCTTCTTCCTCCACTATTTTGAGCTTTTTAAGGTGTCCATTCAGGCGACAATGTCCCGTTAGGATTCCTGTTAAAACTCTTAGTGCAGTTTTGCTTTGACTTATGCATTCATTTGATCTCAACAGGTTGTAGTCACCCAGAAGAATCTTTGTTTGCCTAAGCCCTACTAGATCTTTCCAATTGTCAGATCTTCTCTTTTCTTCGGCTTTACCTATTTCTTCCAATATTATATTGGAGCTGATTCCGCAAAAGGGTTCCGGCCCCCAAAAGGGTATTTCAGTCCCCCTCTTCGCTAGTTCATCTGCTATTTCGTTTCCTTCTATTCCAGTGTGTCCTGGAATCCACAGTAAGGTGACTACATTGTTCTCCCCTAGTTCTTTAAGTTTGCCTAGGCATTCCCACACCATTTTGGAACTGATTACACAAGAACTTAGCGCTTTAATGGCTGCTTGACTATCAGACATTATGATAATCCTTTGCCTTCTATATCCTTTGTCAATATTGAACTGGGCACACTTTCTTATTGCGTGAATTTCCGCTTGAAAGATACTTGGGGTTTTTCCCAAGCTTTCAGAGTGTTTGGTTCCTGGCCCGTACACTCCTATCCCAGTTCCTTCTATGGCTTTTGAGCCGTCTGTGTACCATTGAATGGCATTCTTTCCAAGTCTGGAAATGGTATTTGGATCCCATTCCTTCTTGTTGGAATAATAGAAGCTATAGGTAATAAAAAAAATCATTAGGGTGGTTGTTGGGTTGCTGATAGCTTAAAGCTGAGCCTGGCTGTCAGTGAATATCTTTATTTTTTGTCCGGTATAATATCATGACACAATTTGAAGGTAAATAAACGATTTTATCAAAAAACTGTACCAGTCGATTTCTCGACCCCCCACTACGAAATATTACCAATTTTCATGTCCCAAAATGTTTTGTTATTGTCAATTTTTGACGACCTTACCCCTCTCTCTATCCAACTTCGTTATTTTGTGAAGTGGAGGTAATTTTCTTAGCCTATAACAGTAATAATTGTTTGTTTTGTGCTTCTAGGAATAGCACTGCCATTTCTGAACGTATAACTGTGCCGCCAAACCTATTGAAGTGAAAGTCATGTGTCAAGGTATAAAAGAAGAATTTTAGCGATTGCAGTGGATGGGTTTAGAACTAATTTATAGTGGGTTTTTTTAATTTTCAACTTTAATGCCCGTTTGCACCGCAAGCTTTTAAACCTTTCTTAATTTTAAGCTTGGCTTATTTCGATTTCACCGACACGAATAATGTATTAAACTTAGCTTAATGTTGAGCCACCGATTTTGACGTCTTAATTATAGTTGAGGTTAGACTGTTCATGTCATTTGTCAAATATATCTTGTGACTTTGTTTCTGTTAAGTGGGCCTCCACCTGTGACCATTATTCTTCTTCTATCGTCTGCAAAGCGTTTACGAACCGGTTTCTTCTTGTTCTCATATGCTTTTCTTAATGAAATTCTACTGCGATACACATTATTAGAGCTTAAAGCATTGAATTCTTCCCTAATGTGGATACAAGTTTTATTTTTTGCCTCCATGCTACTTCTGTCGGTTTTTCTATCTTTTCTTTTTCTTTTTATACCTCAATTCTCTCAATCTCAAAAATTATTCACAAAATATCAAATAAGAAAATGCCAACGGAAATATTTCAAGCATTAACAAACTTAAGGTTAGATTTTCGAGTTCTCCCCACTTTCACGGGTGACAGAGCGAATTTTTACATCGTTGCCAGACTTTCTTTGCGCTTAGCTAAGCTTGGTTTAATGTTAGTTGGTGCAATGTATTGAGGTTTAAGCTGAGCTTTAATATTAAAGCTGGCTTAGGGCCGGTTGTAGATGTCGCAGGTGATCGTTAGTTTAACTGAACTGCCAGTCAACTTTGAACCGAGTTCAATTTGGTTGTTGTTGTAGAGTGCAAGATCAACATTAGTTTGGTTGAACGCCGTTCAGGCACTGAACTACGCTTTTCATCTGAAATTTTAATGTCCCATGCCAAACTTGATAATTGACTGACAGTTGACAGTGTTGATTGGCGCGTATATCCTAACCTTATTTATACGTAACGTATATAGTGTGATGTGATGTTACTTATTATATAACGTTTCATTTTCGTTTATTTGGATTGGAACTATATATATATGAGATCTGATCGATTACAAATCTCACAGTTCGTTTTTCTAATCGAAATCTACATTTAAATTCAATATCAGACCATATTTCAAAATGACTGGGTCTATTTCTAAAGGTTTGCGGTCTTCTAGGATGTAAAAAACTATTCAAAATTCGTTCATTTTGATTGAAATAATGAATTATCAGATATTCAACCTCACTTTTTGAGGTTAACAACTCAACGTCAAATGCCAAAACCCTCTTGAACCGCCTTTGAACGCTCTTCGAGGACCGTTCGCGTAAACACAGTTGAACTCATTTACAACCGGGCCTTAGTTAAGCCGAATTTGGACAATTTTCAGTGCAAACGGTTGGTTTGCAATTAGAAGGGAAATCACTTGTAGACCGGATTCGCCTATTTCCTCGTTCAAGGTCATTCTATGAACTTTCACTTCTATAGGTTAGTGTTTTTTGCAACTGTGCCATATCTTTGACATTTCAAATATCAACAGTCTTTATTCGGTAATAATATAGAAAAAACTATCAATTAATGTATAGTTAATTAATAAAATTTATTCAATAAAATTTAGTTTTATTTACCATACAATTTAGAACCAAAAAAAAAAGAAATACAAAAAAAACATGTAGAAAATATTTTATTTTATATTATATAGAAGTTACTGTATAAGACAAAAAAAAGGACTACACGTAAAAACGCTAGACGTTATTCTTCTTTTTTGGGACTTTTCAAAATTTAATTTTGTTCACGGTGACAAACTAATTGAGACAGGAATTCAACAAGGGTTCGGGTCGGTCGTCCGGAAAGTCCTTCACGTAAATACGCAAAATCTTTTCCGTTAGAAACCATAACGCCGTACGTATCCAGATGTATCCAGTCACCGCATGGCACAAATTCATTTAAAAAAGCAGCTACTTTGCACGCCTCGCCACATCTCGGACGACCTCCTCTTCCGAAAGTCTTCACGTCAACGTCGTGATGATGAGCTACCAATTTTGTAAAATGATCCCAAAGCGGGAAGCGCCACACACGATCACCGGTGTGCATGGAAGAAGCCAACATGTATTCCCAAAGAGCTTCGGAGTTGCTGAATACGCCGGTGGCGGCAGCACCTAGTGAATGCTTCATGTCGTTTGTCATAGTACCAACGTCTACTATGAATCGTGGCCAAAAGTTTTGAGCATAAACCAAAGCATCTGCTATTACTAACCTTCCTGCGGTATCTGTAGATTCGATTTTAATGCTTTTTCCATTCATAGCTTTGACAATATCACCAGGTCTCATAGCAGCACATCCTGGCATGTTTTCGCATAAAGGTATCAAAGCTCTTATGTTGATTGGTAGTTGTAGACCTGCTACGGCTCTGCAAGCGGCTAAAATACAAGCTGCGCCACCCATATCGCCTCTCATGAATCTCTGTTTGTTGCATGGAATTATACATAAACCTCCACTGTTGTAGGTGATTCCTTTACCAATCAAAACGACCGGTCTTTCGTCTCTGCAAGCGCCGTAGTAGCTGAGTTCTAAGAAGATCGGTGGTTCGCAAGATCCTTGAGCTACTGCTAGGAAAGCGTACATTTTTTGAGTTTCCGCCCATCCTCTAACTTTCACCTCTACGTTTACTCCGGATTTACATAAAACTTCAACGGCGTTTTGAGCGAAAGAAGTTGGGGTCATTAAATTTGCCGGTGTATCCATAAGTTGTCTTGCTAGATTTTGAGCTGCGGCTTTTTGTAAACCAATCTGCCATCCTGTCCAATCACAGTCATCGTATAGCTCTAGTTGGGGGATCCAAATTTGATATCTTTTATTCTTTTTTTCTTGATATAACCAAACACCAAGGGCTGCTCCTTCTGCTGCCGATTCGGCGTGTCCGAAACTTTCTATGTAAGCTCTTTTAATGGACATTTTTTGAAGAGCTTTACATCCGGTGGCTGCAGCGATTCGAATAGCTTCTTTGCCTTCGTCCATTTGTTCGAATACGTCGTAACCTTGACATTCTCTTCCTAACCCGGTGATAGCTACCATAGAAAATTCATCGTCTAAGTTGTAGAAGACACGCACTTCTCTTTTCTTTGGTGGAGGGCCAGCGTATCGCATAAGTTCGGTAACTCGATGACATACCATGTGGTCGTATCGTTCGCCGGTGGGAGTGAGTTTTCCAACATCGTAATCTGCATCTGGGTTAGTGTAATAACCTAGTACTAAACCTTTGTGTCGGCTCGGCTTACATGGATCATCTTCGGGCTTCCTCACGCATACTTCTACATCGTCAGCGAATGTGCGTCTTACAGGTGAAAATCTGGGTTTTCTAAAATTTTTTAGGATACGGATCGGTAGAGACATGCCCCTTGATTATAAAAAAACTTGATCTCGTCTAGTCACAATTTACTACAATTTTTTGGAACATTTTAGCTGTCAAAAGTTTACATAAAGTTCTTGTTTGTTTATTGTTCCTTTGGTAATCCTGTTTTGTTTTAAATGTTTTTACTTACTTGGTTACCTCTTTGATATCGAAGGTCTCAGACAGCGCGGGACTACTGTCACTGTCAATCGAGCCTATTTTCATCTTCTTTTTTAAAACGTTTAGAGTTACAGTTACTAAGAAGATCCATAAGTTCAAATCAAATTTTTTCGGGTCACAAATCGGAACCAAATTACCTGTCAAGTTATTGAAACGTCAAATTTGACGGCTTATAACGGAAAATTCTGATGTATATGCAACTTTTTGTTTGATTTGAACAATATTTTAGATTTTACAGGGTACAGTGAGAAATATGAATGAAGATAAGGTTAGTTGTAGCATTTTAAATTTTAATTATTTTATTTTTTATCACCTTTTTATTAAATCGCTTTGTTGTCGGGGTGAAACTTTGTAAATGATTTTAAACTTATTTCCCGATGGGTTAGAGAGTTGAAATTTTCAACTTAGTTCAGATTTTAATGACAATAAAAGAAAATATGGAATAAATACAAAAAAAATAGAAAATTATTGATAAACGTCACTTTTTTAGCTTTGTCACATAACCTTCTTTCTTAAATACACCTATTGTGTAAAGTTCTTCCAAAGTTAATGTGATGACCCATATTTTTAATCCCTTTGAAGAAAAAAGCCGCCCAATGGCGTGCATATAAATTTTTTATAAATTCGAATATTGTGAAATAATGTTAATCTACTATATCAATTTGAATGAAAAAAATTAACCTGCATACAAAATTCATAAAATTTGTAATACAATAATAACGCGTTTTCCTCTAGAACACGTAGTATCTAGAGAACAGTTTTTTGTATCGTCAACCCAACCATATTTTAAAGGAGGGTGTATATCCTCATACAGTTTTAATTATAATATAATTACCATTACTACTATTTTCTTACATATTAAGTTAAAATGTATTTTATTTTATATATTTATTCATGTAATAAAACCGTAAGGATTGTTTGAATAACAAATAAATGAATAAACACTTGACAACATCACGTGTATCAAACCATGTTTCGTCTAAATAAATTATAGTTCTATTTGAATCACGGTACCCTTTTGTTTTGCGCAAATACTCCTAAGTTCAGCGATACGCCGAGACTCCATTATTACCATTCGATTATCTAACTTCTTATATTTAAATCCACAATTCAATAATCCCGCGCATCATCTTGGACTGTTGTTTCAAATGGTCTCCAAAATGCCATTCTAATTAATTATATTATAAAACTTACCCTAACGTCACTGAAGCGACCTAACCAGTACACCATCAAAAAGGTTTTATATTACCTTTCTACACTAGATCACCTACACTTTCCTATAAATACCTATAACAATTCACTCAACCAAGAAATAGATATTATATTAAATATTTCTTTAAAACAAAATTCACACCCGACACTGAATGATACTAATGGATTATAAGCCGAACCACAACACAACCCCCCGAACACCCTTAAGACCGTAGAATTTTTTCTGCGAAAATCGTCCAACGGATTATACTTCGGTTATTTCTTTATATTACGATGAATACTGCAGTTGATGACTGGTTGTTTCGAAGTCTTTACTGCAAGTGCAGCTACGTTGCCATCTCTTCAAAATTTTCTTAAATATAGTAACATATAAAAAGTGGTTTTAATTAATTTTTCTTTTTTCAGTAATTTCAAGCGACTTATTTTAATGTTTACTAATAAATTTAGATTATGTATTTTTTTAAAAATATTTCCAAACTAGCTTTCTTATAACATCACGAACTAACAGTTTACTGAAGTAAGAGGAACATTTGTGTAGCGAGCCTAACAATTTTCGAAAATATATCTGACAACATTGCTTTATTTTATGGTCATCACACTGACTTGCAAGAAAAATTATTTTTTACTTATTAGTTCGTTTTAAAAACTTAGTATATTAATTTTTATTTTATTTTATTTAGTTTTCGAGAACTAGTTTCAATTCTGAAGACACAAGTATTCCGAAACGTAAGAAATCTTACAGTTTATTATCTGCCCTTGTTCGGCGTACAAAAGGGAATAATAAAAAACAGGATTTGAACTACGTGTCTAGTAGTTCAACGTTTGATAGCAATTTTAGTGATAAAAAAGAAGAAATTAAAAGTAAAAATTCAACAGATTCTGAGGTATTATATAAAATTTCATCTTGGGATTTTATTTATTTTAATTTTTTCTTAAGCCATCTCTCGAAACTATCGGTAAGACGAAGAATAAATTCTTTAGTAAATTTTTGGTAAAGCACAATTCAACTGAAATAGAAAAGCGGAATTTAGAGAACGTGGTGGGGGATGATGCGCAAAATGAAAACAAAGAAAATATACCGAGTGACGACCAGAAGTTAGTTTTTCCTATATCATTTATGTAAGTAGTAAAAGCAATGAAATATTCTGGAACTCTCTGAATATTATGTTAATTTTACGCAGATTTTACTTATAAAATCACAAATTATGAGATTCTTTACTGGAAACTTATGTCTAGGTAACTAGGGAGACAAAATAGGATTTTAGTGTGACAGAGACAACCCTGAGACGCACAAGTGCACAGGAACATTAGTTCGGTGAGAACATGAGAAGAATTATTTGTCTGATATATATTGGAACTTCATAACTGTCTTTGTTCAAAAACTAGAGACAGGTGGCGGTAGTAGCTGACATCTGACATTCGCTGTGTCGCCATTTTTAGTTTATGTTTGCGTTGCTGTTTCTGATAAGAATTTTAATTCTTTTCTTTTATTTTTCTCAATATTTCTTATTTTATTGTTTTGTTGAATGCTGACTAGTTTGAGAAGTTAAGATGTCGCGAACAATTTGTGGAAATAGTGAATATGAGGTTTAGACTAAATTTACATGAAAATATTTCTTTCTAATGTAAAAATACTGTAATTTAATATTATTTGTACGCACTTTTATATTTGTAGCTATATTTATTAATAAATATGTGTCTTATTAATTTTTAAACAACTCTGTAATATTAACGCATTTTCAAGCCGTTCCGGAGTACGAGATCTTTTTTAAACAGTTTCGAGAACTAGGAACCATCCCTGCCTGTATTTCAACATGCGCACCCTCACCTTCCAACAAATTGGACCAGTGAAATATTGTGAACTAAAATTTTGCATGCACTTGGGCGTCTCAAGGATGTTTCTCGCGTGATAATTTTAGCGGCGTTGTCAGATGGTGTTTATTTTCTTGAACTCTGATAGAAAGTATTTACTAATTAATATTTTTTTATTGAATGATATGTGGTGGATATTTTTGTAGTTACACTAATTTTATCGGAAAGCCATATGTGTTGAATCTTTATGGTCGGGTTATAAACGGTTCGTGGAGAAGAAGGAAAATTGTAAATTTTTTAATAACCATGGTAATTTCCCATTCCCTTCTCGAAAAAATAACTAATTCTTTGTATTCCATTACATTCAAAAATTTTCCAAAAATAGTGGTCGTTGATATTATGAAAAAATATCGTTTTTTGGATTTTTCTATAAAAATTTTTGTCTACTACAAATTTTTAAGAAAAAAACTTGGGTGGAGGACTTACAAGCAATCACGAGTTAAGAAAGTGATAGCTGGCAACATAGTCCATACAAGGCTTGTTCAAAAATTTTTGACCATTTGCTACCTAGACGTAATTGTTTTTCCGGTGCTAGTTTTTCTTTCAAAAGTTCAGCAATCCAGGAATTTTTTTCTTTTAAACTGCTTTACCAGACCAAAAAAAATCGTTTATTGCATTTCAGAAAATTCGACAAACCAAATCTGCCTTCTTCTTTAATTGAAGGAATAATATTTTTACAAAATCTTTCATCTCGTTTAGAACAAAGTGAAAAATATTTAATGAATGTCGTTAAAGAGTACGATAGCGATGTGACAATAAAAAAAGAATTAGGTAAGTGACCACAAAAATGTCACAGAATGTAATTGATTCCAAGATCCAACTCCTATATGCTTTAAAATCTCTCTTATTATGTCTCTATGGTGTTGTCTTTTAGTCCATTTAAAATAACGGTACAAGTCCGGGAAACGCCCCCCGTGAAGAGACCACCTATACCTTATGTTTTTGGGGTCGCTGATTACGAAAATGAAGGTTAAAACTACCTACAGTGGGCGCAACACCCTTAAAAATGCAAAAAACACCCCTAAATAGGGGTGTTTTTCGAATATTTTCGTTATTTTGCAAATTTAGCCATCCTATATCCTAATCAGCGCCCCAAAAAACATATAGGATGTCTAAGTTTGAAAAACAACCAGAATATTCGAAAAACACCCCTATTTAGGAGTGTTTTTTCCCCAATTTTAGGGGTGGTTCCACCCTTAATGCAAGTTTTAACCCTCATTTTCGTATTCAGCGCCCCCAAAAACATATAGGATGGCTAAATTTGCAAAATAACGAAAATATTCGAAAAACATCCCTATTTAGGGGTGTTTTTGCATTTTTAAGGGTGTTGCTCCCACTGTAGGTAGTTTTAACCTTCATTTTCGTAATCAGCGACCCCAAAAACTTAAGGTATAGGTGGTCTCTTCATCCGGGGGGCGTTTCTCGGACTTTTACCGTTATTTTAAATGGACTATTTGTGCAAATAGGAAATTTTTCTGTTGCTTATGTTTTTAGTTGATACTATTTGTGCCCATTCTAATCTACGATTATCAACTGAAAGAATGACTCATCATTTATCTTTGGAAATGTGGTCTAAGCAATTAGAGGTGGAAAAAGGACAGCAAAATACTCTACAACACGCCTTAGGGTCAGTTATAAAGCAAAATAGGCAATTATTACATGAATATGAAGATCTTTTTTTGACGTACGAAAAACTGTTGAGTAAATTTAAAAGTGTGAATAGGGATTTATATAGAAAAGGTATTGTGGTCAGTGTTTTTTTTTGGGGGGGTCTTTTGAAATATTTTTTATTTAAGAATGTGGACAAGACATACAGGAGGTTGTAAAACGTAATGAAGATCTGGTAAATAAAATAGAAAATGTTAATAAACAGATAGAACAGTATGAAAATGAACTGGTGAATTCTAGAAAACAAAATGAAGATTTAGAAGAACGATTAACCAAAGTTTCAGGACAGTTTCACGATTTGGAAGGTTGAATTAAATTTTTTTTATAAATTTTTGGAGCCATTTTTAAATTTTTTTTAGCGGTTTTAAAACAAACAAAAGCCGACTACGAACGTCGATTAACGTCCAAAGAAAAAGTTATTTTAGACATACAAAACGCTTGCAATTTATTCGTACAAGACATGGAGTCAAATAAAAGTGAAATAAATTGGAGTAAATTCAAGGTAAATATTTTATTTTTTACCCTTCCCCTTCTTGCCCTTTCCTTTTTTATACGGACCCAAACGTTTTCTAACCATCATAGCTCTCCACCAAGCCTGTAAGAAAATATTTAAGAAATATACTTCCATTAAAAATAGAATATTTTTTCCCACTTGTATAATCATAGACGCCCATTTTTCAACTTTGGCTCGTTTTCTCTTTATCTCTCTCACTTTCTTGTACTCCTTCCACATGGCCATTTCTTTTTGCCTTTTTTCGTTCTCCGCCAAAACTTCGGCGTGTTGTTTGGACAAATCTTCAAGTGAAGATTTCATTCTGATCATATCAGCCTCTCTAGTTTCAGTTTCGTCATCGTATCTCTTTACCCAATAATTTATCTCGTCGATCATATCCTACACACAATAGTCCAGTAAATGAAGGCGAAAAATACCGTCAACATGGGCATCTGGTCCAGCAAGAAATTTTTTTTTTTAATTTGCAGGTAATAGTAGGTACATTGAACCCCCAAAATGTCAGGTGCCTGGAAGTTGTGGGAGGGTCGGAAAATGGCCCTGAAATTCCAGAAAATCCATTTTCCCGCGATATCTCCCGAACTACGATCCCTGGAGAATTTTTGTTCAAACAAAAAATGAAGAGCAGTTCATTACCTACAAAAGTTGTCCCTACGATTTTTTTCGGTACACCAATATTTTTTGCAAAAATGGTGGTTGAAAAGTTCGCAGTTTTCTAAAACTCCAAAATTGATGCTTCTAGCCCGAAATCTGGGATCAGGGACTCTAAAAATACACGAATTTCTATGTTTAGGCTTCCAGGCAACTATGGTAGAGGGCGCCACCTTGAGATTTCGCAACCGCGAAATAATTAAGGCCATGAAACGAAACTTGAATATGATCGATCTCTTACCCACTCTCGACGTCACAAAAGTTATTGCTGTCATTAAAATTGAGACCCCGGCCTGCTTTTATTGGACAGACCAATCCTAGGAATGATTGTGTGCGCAAAGGATTGAACATAAACGCTAAAATTGCGAAAATAACTTTCCGTATGTAGCGGGAGCCCCAAGTTCCGCGGGTTTCCCGGGCAAGAATCAGATATTTTTGGGAGATTCATGCGTCTGCCATGATGCTCGGTAATAAATTGCACATCTTTGGAATTTTGCAAAAAAAACGCAAATTTTTGCTATAAAATATGATTGGACTTTTTTGAAAATACATTTTATTCTTGAAAAATATATGAAAAATTGAACATGTATAACAACGATATGAACAATTATCTATCAGTTTATTACCAGTCACTCGTGTTTTCTTCACCTTCATTTACATATCGTAAACTGGAAACACCATTCGCGCCTTGCTCCAATTCGTTAACACTGTCCTCTAGCTCTGTTTATTATTTAATAATAACAATAAGATGACTAATGACTTCAATTTCACTTTTGACACTGGAACACTACTAATTTATTCTTAAAAAATCACAGAAGAGATAGTGTTTACTTGTAAAATTGTCTGTTGTTGACGAACAATGCAGCAGAAAGCATCCACGTGTACACGCACTATAGCAGACGCCGTCGACCACACTATAGATGGGTGGCGTGGCGGCGTCCGAGAATAAAATGAGGCATCCATTACAACAAATTTAGAGACAAATTTCTTTTTAATACATCAAATAGAATACTTGGTACACATATCAAAGGAAAGTTCAGAATGTGACCTTTCATCGGGTATGATGTTTGACCGGGAAGAATTTTACTGGAAAGAGAAAAAACTGCTCGAAAAAAATCAGAAGAATAGCTGTTTTTCATCTGAAAATCGGAAATTTCCCCGATTTTCCTGAAAACCCGGGGGTCTGGGCCAAAAAAAATTATACCATCGGCAAGAGGATATTCTAACTTTTGTCCCAATATCAATTATAAGCGGGTTTGACATTTAATTATCGAGAAGTTTTCAATAAACCAGAGCGCTCGGGAAAACTCCAAAAATCCACAAAAATCGTCTCTTGGAAAACACATTATTCAAAAAAATACGGGCGAATTATTAGTGGCATTGTTTTGGAATAGATAAAGTACCTCCCAAAGAACCATTATCTAATAGGATTGGCTGAAATACCTCTTAATAAAAATAATATGAATAAATCCATGGAAGCATTGAAAAATCTGAAAAAGACGAATTTTGGCCCAGTTTTACAATGACACGGGAGCACGAATTGAGTGGATGAAAACATGCCTCAGTAGCCACAAATCTCCTCTTTCACTCGCACTTTGATTGATTGAAAAATATCGATTTTCACGCGAGTTATTAAAAAATTAGTAATTCACTTGTGGACGTCATGCCCTCAGAGCGTGCTCTCTATAAGCCGGTCTGGAGCTCAATTTTGAGTCGGCGTTCGGGCCATTTATCTCGAAAACTATCCAATTTTTCGAAAAAATGCTAGGGATCATTTTTGTAGGTAACGATCTGCTCTTTACTTTTCATCTCAACAAAAATTCTCTATTGGTCAAATCTCGGCAGATATCGCGGGAAAACGGATTTTCTGGAATTTCAGGGCCATTTTTCCACCCTTCCACAGGGGTCAGGTACCTGACATTTTGGGAATTTAATGTGCCTACCATAACCTGCAAATAAAAAAAAAATTGCTCTTGCTGGACCAGTTGCCCATGTTGGCACCTTCGTTTACTGGACTACAAAAACAACCTTCAAACAAGGAAATTTGTCATTCTTAACCTTACATTTCTACTTTCTTCAATGTATCTATCGAATTTTAAATGGCATTTTATTTCGAGATCTATTTTTTCTTTAGTTTCGTTTATGGTGTTTCTATAAATATTCTCATGTTCCTTACACATCAAATCGTTTTGTTCAATTCTAGTCTTTTCCCATTTTGTATAGTAAGTACTTTCATGTCGACCATAAGCTAGAATAATTTTAATTAGTGACGTTAAGAATGAGAATCCTGCAAATTTTGTATTACCAGCAGCGTTCTCTAACTCAAATTTCATATTTTGAATATTATCCCATGTTTTTTCAAGCGAGTCGATACCGTTTTTTCCTTCTTTGCGACATTGTTTTTTCAATTTTCTAATTTCAATTCTATTTTTATATTTACTTTCAATTAATACTTTATCATCTATGGCTGTTGTAACTGAACCCACTATGAAGCGTTTCAAAATGGAAAATGTTTCGTCTTTGGCGAGTTCATTTGAACTTTCTTGAAAAAGGTTTATCAGGGAGTTAATATCACAGGCTAGTTTATCATAATTTGTGCCTATATTTGGAAGTCTAGTCGCTGCGTAGTCTTCTAAACTTGAAAATCTAAGAGGAATCAACAATATTACAGCCGGTTTTAATAAAACTTTTTGTATGTAGCGCGTTACAACTCGACCAAATTCATTTCAACTGTGAGATTCAGATGCGCGTAGATCACGCGTACGATACCGTCGGCAGCTACCAGTCCTAGGCAGAACGTTGCAATGTAAAGATCCATTTTTAATTTCTTGGTTAAAATAAACTTATCAATCTGGGGAAGTTTTGCTAAATTGCAATCGGTTGGTACTAACACCTAACTTCAGTCTCAATCAGACAATGATATTTTGAGGTTAAAAAAATTATTATTCTGGTTTGGTGCACTTACAAATCATGAGGAAACTCCAGGTCCTCCTCAATTCTTTCTAATATGCCAAGAACGGTTGGTTTCAAGAGACGAAATCTCTTGAAAAAGGTGAGATTATCATTTTTTAGTAACTAACTCGGAATACTAGCGCACAGAGTACTTTTTTTGAGGTTAGACACATCTGTTTATTGTGTTTTTTAGGTTAGAATTCATACTACTGTAGTTTATATACGATTTGAGCCTCAAAAATCAGTGGCTTAGTTTAACAGTGGTTTAGAAGAGTTTAACCGTGGCTTAAATCGCGATGCAAGCCAAAATTCAAAATTAACTAATAGTTAAATTTTAAACTACTGTTGTGGCTATAACTAAACTTTCTCTGCCAAGTGTACATGTCTACATAGTACTGTCTCGCTTCTTTGTTTGCGCTTGCTTGACAGATCGAGTGTAGACCTGTTAGTGGTACTAATGATACCCTAACATTTAGATGAATAAACAGGTGATAACCAGAATATATAACATTTACAAGAGGATTGACAATTGACAACTAAAAATGTCAAAGGTACTGACGTTTTTAAGGGCTCATAACCATCAATAACCACATCAACTAAACGCATTTGGTATATTTACCGGTTATATTGATTGTTATTCTCCTAAAATAGATTTATGTTCTACCAAAATTCATGAGCAAAACATACCTAGCCTATGATCTATAAATAACACATGGCGCAGTCGCTAAACTGTCTCTGAGTTGAATTAATAGTTATGAGTTAACCTCCCTTGGTTAAAACAGCTGGAGGTCGCTTATCTCTTATATTCCTCACTTAACAACAGCAATATGACTGATCTGTCAGTGACGTAAATCTGGAACGGCCCATTGAAATTGACATGTGTTTATTTTTGGTGTCAAATATTTGTGTAATTTGAGGTTTTTTTATAACTAATATTTACCTTTCATCAACAGTTTTGTATTCTGCGATTTCCGTGTCGAAAGTAGCCGTATTTCGGTTATTGATATTTCTTAAGATGATCAATTGCGATATCGTATCTTCCAGAACGGTGGTGATTGCAGTCGAATAAAATTTGCTGTATTTGAAAATTGAACTTTCGTGATACAATTCGGAAGTAACATTAGGGAATTCGTGTTCTTTGATAAAAAACATTAAAAAAAACTATACAAACAGTCACAAAAAGTTTACGGACATTTATGTCAAAAGCGATGCTTGCTGTGTGACTATTTTTTGATTTTTTAGAGTAGCGATGAAGAAAATTTGAAACAAATAATAGACGTAGGGCGTTTATGTGTAAAAAACTTAATAAAAGAAGTTAAAAGTCTTAAAAATGAAGTTAATAATAAAGAAAAAGTCATGTGAGTTTGTTTTTTGTTTATTTCAAGTAAAAAGATGAACACATTTTTTATAGAAACGGTCTTGTGTTCACCAATGAAAAACTACAAGAAAATCTTGAAAAATCTACAACAGAATTCGATGAATTGACAAAGAGAAGTAGTGAAAAAATACTATCAGAAGATAAAAAACTTTTTTTAGATCACATGAAAGTTTTGTTTAACGAAAACTGTTTACACGAACCTATTTTTACCACAGAACAATTCAATCAGGTTAATATGCAAAATAATCTAGGTCCTGTTAGTAAGTTGAGTTGCCTACCAATCAGGCACGTAATTAAATCGACAGTATTTTCAATAGTTCATTGTTTCTAGTGCTGTTTTTAGTTCCCAATTAATATATCAACACATTATAGATGATTTTTAAGGTTTTGGTTGATAAACAAAATTTATTAAAGCAACAAGAGATTCTAGTACAAGACTGTCAAATGCAACAAAACGAAATAGCTTGTATTTCGAACAACAACAAAGTTTTGCTGCAAAAATTCGAAAACGAACATAAAACTCTTATTTGTAAGTGTTTTTTTCACTCACGAACTTTTAAAAATAAACTCCCAACTTGAATTTTCAGCGTTACAAATGGAAAGAAAACATTATTTAGAAGAACGAGCTTTGTTTAAAGTTATTTTCGAGCGGATGAAGAGTGAACTAGCTCGCCTTCAAAAACTAGAAAATACAGTGGCTGATGTTAGTAGCGAGGCCAATAAATTGGCTGTAAGTTATATATTTTTATAATAGAAAAAGAAGAATTTTCTAGTTTTTGTTTAATATTTAAGATTGTAGCTGAATATAATAAAGAGTTGGGTAGAAAATTAAAAACGGAGTTGGAAGAAAAAGATAAGATTATCGTCAAACTTCGAAATACTGTCGAAAATTTGAATGATATTCAACTGAAAAATACAAAAGAAAAAATATCTCTATGTTTTGAATTGTCCGAATTGTCTCAGCTAAAAGAAAAGCTCGACGATCGGTTAACGAATGTGGTTAAAAAAAATGAAGCGCTGGATGAAGCCAAACAATGCACAAATATTCAGGTATGGCAGTTTTATTTGTATGTAGAGTGGAAAAATAAGCATTTATTTCAGCTCGAAAAAATCGACCAGGTTCAGAGAAAAGAAAGATCCGCGTTTAAAGAGTTGGTGAAGGATCTAAAATTAGCGACTAGACAAAGAAATTGTTTATTGAAGGAAAGAGAAATTGCAATTAAAAAAGTAATTATTATTATACTTAATAACAATTTTATTTTTCAATCTTAACATTTTGTAGCTTGAAACAATGGGAAAATTGCTTGAAGACGATGCTCGAAAAATCGATCAGTTACTGTTAATTAAAGAAGAAAACGAATGCCGTTTGGCGATTTTCCAAAAAAAACACGAAGACGATGATTTGAAGATTTGTAGGCTACAAGATCAATTGAAGTTAGGCCACAAAACTTACGAAGATAATGTGAGACAGTTGGAAAAGTTGATTTATGAGGTGAACATAATTATGTTACACCAATTAACCAAGGCTATTCGGAACCACCAAAGTGTCCTCTACTTGCGGTTAACCTATGGTGGTTTAACTATGAAACACCCTGTATATATTTTATAAAAATTGTTAATACCTTAAACTTTGGTAAATATTTGAATTTAATTAAGCAGAAATGAAACTATATGTGAAAAATAATATTTTTGAAAATATATTTCAGTTAAGGAAGGAAAAAACAAGTATGGAAGACACTATTAAATATTTGCAAAATAATACGCAAAAATTACACAAGGATCTAAACGCGTCGAGAAGTAATGAAAAAGTAAATTCTGGAAATTAAATTTATGAACTCTATCAATATATACATAATCTTTTTTAAGGACCTTAAGGATGCAATAAATAAGTATTTGACAGAAAAAAAATGTTTAGAAGAAGAAGTAATTAAAAATGAACATTCTATAGCAACCCTAAGCATGGACAAAGAACATTTATCACAAGAGCTGCATAAGTTGAATGAATTTTGCGAAAAATTTTTAGCAGGTCGAAAAAAATTTTTTTTTTTTTTCAACTACAAAAATATTTTTTACAGATTTTGAAAATAATCTAAAAAATACTGCCGGAAGAGAAGAATTATTTAAAAAAGAACTGGGGGAAAAAAAGGAAATGTTATTACGTAGCGACATCAAAAACGAACAACTAATAAAGGTAGTAAAAATATTGTAAAAATTATAAATTTTACAAATATTTTTTTCCATCAGGAAATTTTGGATAAAAAAGAAGAATTGGCTCGTTTACAAGATGAGCTGGAGGTGATTAGAACGTAAGTTTTGCTTCCATTTGTCTGTCTGAACTAAAATACTATTGAACTGGTTTTCGTAGAGTTCCCACTAATAAATAAATTGATTCATTAGAAAGGTTTAGGGGTATAATTGAAAATGTATACGAAAATTACAATAATGTAACCCAAAGTATAAAAAAAATTATCGGACATTTCGTTCACAAGTCACAACGGGTATAAAAATTTTAAACGCGATCTCTATCGGTACAGGTTGATATTTATTGATTAATTTTAGAAAAAATATACAATTTCAAGAGAAAATTGAGCACCTTTCCAGCATTAGACTAAATGTTATTGAACTAACGGAGAAATTAGAACAAGAAAAATCATCGTACGCTGCTTTGTCGGAAATTCACAAAGAAATATCTTCTAAATACATAGAAAACGTAAAGAAGAGTGTAGAAGAAAAAGAAGCCAGATTAGAAGCGGAAAAACAACTGAAACAAGCAAAAGAACAGCTGGAAAGTATGACAGCCGAAAAGAAAGAAGAAAATAAACTGATCCGAACAGAAATGGAAAAACTTGAAAAAGAATCTCAAGATAATCAAAGTTTAATATTTTCTTTGAGACAAGACGCGGCAAAATATCAACAACAATTAATAGGACTGGAATTTCAAAAGTAACACGAGCTATACTATAATTTATTGTTCGGTAGTTTTTATTTCTTGTTTTCAGATCTGAAGTGACGCTTCGTTTTCATGAGCTTCAAAGAAAATATGAAGCTCAAGTTAACATATGTGAGGAATTACAAAATATACAAAAAGTTATTTTGAATACAATTTATAAACTGAGAGAAAATGAATTAGTAGATCAAGAACAGTATAACTGTTTGATCAGTTTGGTGAGAAATAATGCTTTAAGTGATGTTGAAGCTCAAAATTCTTAATAAAACACTTTTGAAGTATAAAATTAGAATTTTATTTTGGCCCAGTCCAATCCTGTGCTTTAATAGTTCACTACTATTATATGAAGTGTAATACACGAGTGTATTATTGGTTGCCTAATAGTAGGGAGTTCAGTTTATTATTTTTGAATGAAAACAATAATAAAAGGATTAAAAAATGTTGAAATCTTAATCGATTAAACAATTATCCCTTCTCAACGTGATATTACAGAAATATTCTCACTATATTCGGTAGAATGTACTACGTTTATGTAAAGTGTACACGAGTGTATTTGTGATTGCCTACTAGTAGTATTCAGTTTATTATTTTTGTTAACATAACCTTAATTTGAATGAAAACAATAATAAGAGGATAAAAAAAATGTCAAAAAACATATTACAGTGAAGATTTCGATATGGAATTTATTTCTTCGTCTGATCTAAAAAAATACGAAGATATAATTAATGAAATTAATCAAGAATACGAAAAAAATAAGCAGCTTGCCGAAGAACTTGAACAAGAAAGTAATAACATAGTAATCCACAATTTAATTAGATCTGAATCAATTAAACAATTATCCCATCTTAATGTCAAAGTATTCGGTGATATTACGGAAATATTCTCACTATATTCCGAAGACATTCGTCAAAGTATTAATCACTTTTCAAAGGATGAAGATTGTAAGTTTTATTTAGTGGAAATATATATTTCAGAAGAATTTTTGAGTAAATTGTGTAGAGAAGATTGGTTTGTTAATGTGTCTATCCAGAATAACAATTTTTGTGTTAGTAAATCTGTTAAGTTGAAGAGAAATACTATATTTGGTAAGATTTTATGTTTTTAATATCTATATAAGATAGTTTGTGACTTTATAATAATTTTCAGATATATTTTCGATACCTGAAAATGTTATTGAATGTAAAGTAGAAGCTTACTTAATCAACACTACAAGCGAATGGATATTTGTGAAATTAGATACAGTCGAAGTTGATATTTCATACCACTTCCAGAAATTTAAACGAAAACAGAAGTTTGCTTCAATAGATCATATCCTAGAACTAACCAGTATTTATAACAAAAATTTTGATATAAAAGTTTTAAAAGAAGTACCCTTTTTGACATATGAAGTGAGATGTACTGAATTAAGTAATCTAAAGTTTGTAGAAATGATTATTAAAAATGCATATCATAGTTTGGACATGGAAATGTTTTCTGATTTGCAAAATGATAACGGAAAGGGTTTTTTTATTCAGATTTATGCTTGTTTCGATAAAATAGAAGTTTTTTACGATAGAAAAGGGGTTGTTAAGTTTAAGAGTAATTTTGTTGATTTAGAAATGTTGAAAAAGTATCTTATGAAAATTTCGAAACAGAATGATGAATATGGAAAGATAACTGGTGCAGAAGAGGTAAGAAGAGGTATTAGTTAATCAAGTTGAATACAATTTATCATTTTTAGGTAAAAAATGCTGTTGTTTCAAATCCAAAGAATGCTATAAATTTATACAGTAGACTCAGAAAGTTGTCGAGTAGTCTTCCAATTTCAATTTGTTAAAAATTTAGAAATAGCAGTTGTTTTTTGTACTTTTATAATAATAAAAATATTGGATAAATAAATATTATCAGATTCTTGTGTATGTTCCGGCCTAATATGAAAAGAGCACAAGTCAATAAATGACAGAATTTCAGTTGAGTTGTCAAAAAATGACTTGACAAAAAGAACCAATGATTTGTGAAATATCGTTTTTATTTCCCGACATCCCTGTATACATATTTTCTATTTCCAAAATAATTTTGGGGCATTTGAATAAATGTATACATTATCAAAAAATTTCCCTTGTATAAAACAGGAAGCGCAAATAAAAAAGAACCCTTTGTGAAACTGGAAAGTCTAATAACAAATTTGTAACGTTTGCGATGACCATACGTTGATTACGCTCCGTTGATTCCAATGAAAAATTTAAAATTAGAAACGGCGCGCCGTACGGGCAGTCCGTTGGCAACTTTGAGTTCGAAAGGTTAGGAACGAGGCGGTTAAAAATAGGATAGAAAAAACACGACCCCCGCTTTAGTTTATTTTTTAAATCAGTGCCGTAATAATTGTTTGTTTTTTATTTCGTTGTGTATAAAAGGAAAACTATGGAGAAATTGCAATGTTTGTTATTAATAATTGGATTATTTAGTTACGGTAAGTTGGGTAATTTTAGTTTTATTGCAGTTTATAAAATTGATATTAAAATAGCTTCGTTTGACCTCCATTTTACACGTTTCTATTAACTCAACATAATTATGGATGACAATAAAAGAAAATATGGAAATAATAAAAAAAAATGGAGAATTAATGATAAGACGTCCCTTTTTTAGTTTTGACATACTTCATATATACAACACAAATAATTATGTCTTGATAGCTGAGCTTCAATAATGTAGATTCTTTTAATCCGTAATAAACCTTACACTGCCTTACAGTAAATCGAACTAAAAAGTAAAAAATAAATGAGAATTTTCAATACATTTTTAAAACGAACTAATTTTTCTTGCATCTAAAAACGTGAGGCGCATACAACAGTTCTATAAAAATGTAGAAAGTAGTTATCAATACAAAAATATATTTATCCATTCACATAATAAGTTTTTAGTTGCAAGAAACATTATTTTTTACTTTTTAGTTCTCCTCAAAACCGTGGCATATTAAATTTTTTTTTATTTTTTTGCTTATCCAGTTGGAACTTCACAATGAGTAAACAAAACATCCTGTACATTATAAGCGTGCCCCCTGTTATACATAATTCACCTGAAATATGAAGTAACCAACCCCGACGGTTAGGCTTCAGTGATTTACAACCATCTGTTGCCGAGCATGTTTTATCAGAGCCGGAATAAACATTTTTTCTAAACAACCAAAGACTCTCACATCTCTATAAATATATTCAAAACGCAATTTCTTACAGCATTCCTTAATTATAAACTATATTTAACCCATATAGAAACAAATGTATCAATGAAAATACGGTTAAAAAGAATCTAGATGTAATTTTTGAACGATGAAATTAAACAATTTAATTTGTTTAAAACTTCATTATATTTGTACTAATGTTCAATTTAAACTTGTGACGCGTTTCGCTAACACAGTAGCTTCATCAAACGAGTGAAGGTATATAATGAAAAATGTTTAATTCATGCAGTGCCTTAGAAAATATTTACATGGAAAAATTTAATGAATTCCGATCCTGACTTTGACTAACAGAAACCTCTCACCCTATATATACTTTTAAATATCTTTCATATCTAAATTTAGTCTTCCTTGACGAAGCCCCCACGTTCTAAGACGTGTGGTGCTAAAGAAGCGGCACGTGTCAGCGGAAGTACAAACCTATTTCCGGCTTTTTTAATTCAAACATTTTTATAAGGGCATCTGCTAAGACAGTTATTGAAGTAGATTTAAAGTTTTTTAAATGAAAATCTTGGAAACATACTATGCTAGATCGACTGGATATAATGTGACCTTGTAGATTCTCTAAAAATATAAAGTCTGGAAGTAGATATTTTTGACTTCATGATGATAATATTTAAATCGAGAATCAATCTTGTATAGGTGAACCGTTACCGCCCAAAAACGATTTTAAGTTTTTATATTTTTGTTCTTTAAAAATAGATCTGTATTTTACTAGGCACTAGCTTTCCTACACCCTATATATAGATTTATTACACTACAAGTAACATTTATTTTAGACCTTCTATTATTTTCACAAGATCTACGAATTATACCTATTGATTGTTTTGTAAATTGTCAAAGCTGTATGCGATATAGAGACAAACATTTCACGTAATTTATTGTGATATTAGGTAGGTAACTATCCTTATTACATTTAAAGGGCGCGTTGTATCGAACACCTAAACTCGGTTAATGATAACTGATGTAATTGATGATAATAAATAAATCAATATGTCACAGTCTAAACAACAGTTATCATTAAACTGAGTTTAGGTGTTGGATACAACGCGCCCTTAATTCATTAGTTTATAAATATAGGCATCATAAAGTTGATATAATTTAATGGGAGTGTTCACTTATGCAAATATAGAAAATGTGTTTTCAGCAAACATTTTATTTATTATCAACCAAAAACTGATAATAATAACTGTTTTTTTTTTAACGAAGGTTAAACATTCTGTATACCTATACAAGGAATAATGAAGAAGTTTTTTCTCATTTACCTACCTTTGACTTTTTGGAAGATTTAAATTCAAATGTCACTGAAATGTCATAATTAATGACAGTTAACTACAGTTACCTAATTTTGTAACCCAGACAACAAAATACATATTAATTTCATCAAGCATTGCAGCGGAATTAAATACATGCAAGTTATATTTTTAGTTATAATTTGATACGTTTCAAAAGCATATGCCAACGTTAAATATCCGGTCAAAATAATTCAGTTTCCGTTTCTATGTATGAGGTCAAAGCCGGTCTGTGATTTTAAATACTTCCCTTGACGAGGAAACGACCATATTCAAAAGGGTTTCACTTTGCAGTGGCTAAATTGTTCCAGATGAGATATTTTTAGGTTATACGGATTATAAAGATAAATTTTGTATCTATACCGATGAAAAGGGCTACTTAAATGTCATAACTATTAAAAACTATTAAAAATTATCATTATGATATTAAAACAAACAAACAAATTCGCTGGATTTGGAAAATATCCAAGAATTTCAAATTATGAGTGTAAATTTCTATTTTTAACAGGTTGGGAGACCCACTTTGCTAATATACGATGTCATCATTATTAGTTTGACTTAATTATTAAAATGTAGCTATTTTTTAATAAAGAAAAAATCTCACCTCCCTTAGTTTAAGTTGCAGCACTCCAATCTTGAATTTTAAGTGTCTGCATGAAATTAAATTTGTAAAAATTCGTCTCTTCCGGTTAAACTTTCAATAAACCTGCCATTCTTTAATAAATATAAACATGATTTAGATGGTCACTTCTTCAAGTATATACACTGTTATTTAATTGAATAATAAGAGTCAATCACGCGCACAAGTGCTACAACAAATAATTTCAAAGACTTTTTATCATTAAACAGATGGATAACAGCACACTTTGTTTTGAAGTCAAAATCTAGGTGTTCCTGAGCTTGGTTTCCTGTGAAACGATTTAATGTAAACACCACTTAGTATCTTCCTTTGGCACTACACAGGGAATCACAATTTTCTAAATACAATTTAAACGAATAATAAGAATTTCAAATTGTTTGGTACATAAACAATGCAAGCGTCTGGCAGGGCAACCAACTAAACATTTGACGTTGTCATATCGTTTTATTCAAAAGGAATAATCACCCTATGACTTCAATTTTTTTTGTAATTCCTTTATATATCTTTCAATATTCATTATACGATTTAGAAAAATGTTTAAAAAAAGCTATTTATTCAATCTTTGACAGTAGTAAACAAAACTTTATTAATACAATAATAAATTAAAATTTATAAATGGCATGTAAATCTTTGAGGGTTTGGTTATTTTTCAGTACACTTGCCAACACCGCTTATTATTAACCGCCAAATGTTTGTCAATACGGCAATATGGATCTTGTATTGAACTAGTAATTTGACTGTAAACCAACTAAGGATATGCTCCTTATTCATTTAAAATGCATTTAGAAAATGGTGATTCGATGATAATGGTGAAAAGTGGTTTTTAGAAAATATCGGTAAATGAAAACCAAGTTAACTTAACAGTGTTGTAAGTATAGTATAGGTATATAGGTATTGACTAATTCGTTTTGTTACAGCTTATTCAAAAATTGTAATTACCGAATTACTAGTACCACAATCAATAGCTTTAAACGGTACTGTAGATGTAATCGATCTGGATTGTGCATATAAAGCTGAAAACGAAACGGGAATTGAAGTGAAATGGTTTTTCAATGGAGACTACGATCAAATCTATCAATGGGTACCTGGATATGATAATAGTCGTACTGCTATGGGGATTTTGAAAGACCGAACAGATCCAAATTACAAAATGACAAATGACAGCAATACAGAGTACAGAGGATTCAGGATAACGAATATAATACGTGAATTAACAGGGAATTACACTTGTAAGATTAGCGGGGATTACAATGAAGCTACTAAAACAAAGCAGATGGTTATTTATTGTAAGTATCTAAGCATTTTACAATAATTGATTCAGTTGAATCTTATAAGCAAAGTTAGAATTAAATAAAAAATATAATTATCTTATCTTCAGTAAATTTACAGTGTAAGCAAAACAATCTTTAGATATATTGTTTATAAACATTATTGATTGCGATTTTAAGTTAAAGACGAATTTATTACGAGGTTAAGTCACTATTTAGTGGTCAATTGAGAACATTTATTGTAAGTTTTATTGGTTTATTTTTGTTAACAATTATGTATTTCTATTTTCCCCTGTATATTTAAGCTTATGTTTTTCAAGCAACTTGATATATGGATATTTATGCAGCTGTTTGTTACTTGGCTCGTGCCACACTCGGTTACCCATCGCTGAATTTTAACAAAGAAAAAACTGTAGATGGTATGAAATATTATTTACAAGAACTAACCTACATACATACAGTTAGTGGGTTATTGAATGCTATTTTTATACATATCGCTAGTTGAGATATTATGGCGAGCTTATACAACTGTCATATGTCAATAATTTTATCAGCTGTTTGTCGTCAAACTATGATTAAACCATTGAACTTTATATTACGGACAAACTAATCGGTTGATACATCGTTTGTTTTAGTATTTAGCACAGTAGAAAATAAGATAAACTTAGCCTGGTATAATCAGAACTGATAACATATATCCCGTCAATCCTATTACCGGGGTCTTGGTCATAGAAATTAAAAGCTGAAATTTCCAAGGCCATGTCTTGGGGCTAGTACTACAGTAGAAACAGTGGAGCTTTACCATCACGTGACTGTTACGTCTGCAACAATATTCACATGAATCAAATCAAAAATTCTGTCAATTCAATACAAATACGTTATGACTAATATTCCAAAGGTTGGCCTTTTACGAATTGGTAAAAACAAGAAATTTTACTTTTTTAATTGTTTTTATTTTATTTATATGGTTAACATCGACATATTTATTAAAACTATCGATATACTGGGTGAATAAATAAGAAAGTCCAAAACTAATATTAACCATGCTGGCTTATTAGTAATATTCCCGTCTCACGGGCCTCACTGCATTTTAGGTGTTATGAAATGTCAAAAGTTAACAAGTTGATAATATATTATATTCGTACTCACCAATGTCAAATGGACTAAAAAGTCAAATTAGTCCTTACAAGAACTGATTTTAACAATAAATACAGTTTCAATTCAAAAATTCGCTAAAAACAAGACAATAAACAAAACTCGCATAACCTCAAATGCGTTAGTGTCAAACTCAACTCTTAGTACGATCAGTTCAATACACGTTACGTCAATTATATCGTTGTCTTTTTTTACGATTACTACGACAAATTTAAAGAAACTATTACGTATGTCTTGTAGTTGGTCTTGTGAAGAAGACAATCGATCGTACGTCATTATGTTTGATTTATATTGATAGAAGAAGATAGTATGTAGAAAATATGTGTTGCATAAATCGTAGATTGGGTCACGTGAGGGTAAAGTTCCACCGTTTCCACTGTATGTTACGACTTATTTATTTTTTTAGCACCAGTTAAATCAGGAATGGAAATATTTCTGTTAAACAGCGACGCTATAATAATATGCACGGCCAATGGGATTTATCCCGAACCAAAAGTCGATTTGTACATACAACAGGAGTAAGAATGTTTTTTTGGTCACTGATTTAATCGTATTAAATTAATTGTTTTATAGGAATGGTACAAAAATTGATATAAAAGAAGATCTTGACGTAGACGTAGACGAAGATGGTTATTATAACATAACTGTGACGCGACATCTTGAGGAATATAACAATTCTTTAACTGTACCTGGTAAATTTATCTGCAACATCAGTATACCGGGAACAGATTATTTTTTGGCCAAAGAACTCATCCATCTTGGTAGTAAGTATCTGAAATCAATTAAAATGGACAAAAAAAGTCAGTTACTGACGAATTTTGTTGACAATCCTATTGACTGCGCCAGTTTTTCTGCTTTCCAAGCTTGTGTTTTTTTTAATGTATGATTCCTTGTCAGTACAGTTCACACATTTTAGTTGCATAAACGTTTATCAATATAATTTAATCATAACTAACGCCACATCTATGTAAAATTTAATAAAAACATAACAATTACATCATCGACACCTTAATTTTGGTGAACGTTCTTGCAGCTTGTTTTTACTTCTTCACGTTGACATTATAATGTAATGAGGTGTTGAACACAATAGAATATTTCCAATATTTAAACCACTTAAAACTCTTTTTAACTGATATGATACTTTTTGACACGTTAACACGAGCTAATCTCCGAACGTCCAGGTCCATAACACTTTAAAACAGAAGACGACAGAATTGTAGTCCTATGTCAACCCTTATGTAACTATCTTCTCTTTTATATAAGCCATATTTTTGCGATCTAGCGCCTTTAAGCGGATTAACAGTGTAGCTTAAGCGTGACGTCATAATTGTGACGTCACGCTTAACCTCGCAAAAATGGAAATATCTAGCGATATTCTGACATATGATAATGAAATAAACAGGAAGACTGGTTGAAATTTATACAAAAGGTGTACGTACTAATAAGGATACTACACACAAAGGGAAAATCGCTTCGGTGCCGTCGAAGGGGTAGAAATGCTACCGTCAATATTTAAACCTAACCTAACAAAATACACAAAGCATTATATTTATAAACAAATATAACTAAAATTGTGGCTGGAGCTGCTCCTAGTAGATGAACGCTTGTCCTCCATGGTTGGAAGATATCACTAGCCAGTAGAAAATATAATCAATCGGTCAAAAAATCTACAATCGACGGAAAATATTCCCCACCGGCTTACAGGATGTTTTCTACCGGCTGCACCCTGCCAGAAGTTTGTCTTTACTGACAAAGTGCAGTAATAAAAATATACAATCAGGAACAAATACATTCTAAATCAACAATTATAAAAAATCGAATATCAACAAAATATTATAACATCTATAAAATACATTTGTTACAATATTTTAACCAAAAATATCAAACATAAATTACACAGTAAAAAGATATTTTAAAATTAACATCACCAACCCCTACTACACTCAAGCTTGAGCATGCAAATATTGAACCCATGCAGTTAAGAAAATAAACATGCAAAGAATACTTTACCAAATATAATATAATGAATCAGAATAGAAATTTTGAATTATTAATAGTGCTGGAAAAAAAATCGGTAGCTCCAAATTGAAAAAGTCAAAAATAAGTATTAACTTTTGTAACCTAAAAAATCGTTCCCTGAAAAAAAATTCTGGAACAAAAAATTAAATTGATAAAAAAAAAAGTATCCAAAATTTTAATTATTTATAAGATAGGCCTATCAGCAAGTTTAAATATATCGATATATTCCAAATAAATTCTGAAGAGTATATATCCATCGCTGGTAAAATATCTAGAACAGAAAATCAAACAGAATTAAAAAATTCAACAAAAATTCGATGGAATCTTGAAGCCTGTAAGAGAGTGTTAGTGTGCTGAAAAGGAAGCGCTGAAAAAAAATTAAATTAATTTATATTAATGAATGAAAAATTATCTAAAAATTTTTAATTATTTCTGAGATAGGCCTATCAGCAAGTATTCCAAATCAATTCTGAAGAGCGTATCCATCATCCCTGGTAAGATTTCTAAAACAGAAAATCAAACAAAATTAAAAAATTCAACAAAAATCCGATGGAATCTTGAAGCCTGTAAGAGAGTGTTAGTATGCTGAAAAGGAAGCGCTGAAAAAAATTGTTAGTAGTTAGTCAGAACCTTCCAAATAGCCATTTTGCATGTAACTACTTTGGCTTCTACGATATTTTGATAGCCCATACTGGGCAACAATTTCCCCAACTTGTTAATCCATACCCATTCAACAAACGGAAAACACTTAAGCGCACTCGCCCCATCTGGATGACCGCCCGCTTTGCAAACGAGACTGACCGACAACCTAGTGAACGAGCACTTTCCCACAGTGTGGTACTGCGTGCATCCGTGAAGGAAAAAGTCAATCGTAAGCACACAAGTGGTTACATGTGGCGTCCTTGACAAGTAAAATAAAATGCTTAGCAATATCTGCTGAGAAAAGAACCAACTTGTGAAAGAAAGGCAGAGCAATATTTAGAAAAATAAGGAACGACATAGCTTACCTATGTGTTTTGAAAAAATAACCAGCTTGTAGAAGAAAGAGAGGACAATACTTAGGAATATGAGGAACGACATAGCTTACCTATGTGCTTTGAAAAAATAAGCAGCTTGTATAGAAGAAAGGTAGGACAATATTTAATAATATTTTTAAAAAACTGTCAAATAGCCATGTATCACCTTTGGCTTCTACGATATTTTGATAGCCCATACTGGACAACAATTTCCCCAACTTGTTAATCCATACCCATTCAACAAACGGAAAACACTTAAGCGCACTCGTCCCATCTGGATGACTGCCCGCTTTGCAAACGAGACTGACCGACATCCTAGGATCGAGCACTTTCCCACAGTGTGGTACTGCGTGCATCCGTGAAGGAAAAAGTCAATCGTAGGCAACCATGTGTTACATGTGGCGTCTTTGACAGGTAAAATAAAAAGCTTACCGATGTCTGTTAAAAAAAGAAAGGCATGACGATATTTAGGAAAATGAGGAACGACATAGCTTACCTATGTCTTTGATAAAAATAACCACCTTGTGAAAGAAATGGGGGACAATATTTAGAAAAATGGGGTACGACATCGATTACTTAGGTATGTCTTTTGAAAAGTTAAGGAATTAAGGCTGAAAGTTACCTTGCGTAGATGGAAAATTGTCCCCCATGGCTGGAAGATGACCCCAGCCAGTAGAAAATATAATCAATCGGTCAAAAAATCTACAACCGACAGAAAATATTCCCCACCGGCTCAGGATGTTTTCTATCAGCTGCACCCTACCAGAAGTTTGTCTTTAATGGCAAAGTGTTTGAATTCATTTGTTCATGTTTGTACATTTTCATTCCAAGTCAGGAATTATAAAAACGGAATATCAAATAGACGCCAAAATAATAGTGTAATACTATTAAAACGTTTTACAAATTAGAAAATTAATTTCCAAATGATATAGCGTTCACCAGGAAGCAACATCTACTTCTCGGGCAATATGCCCCGCCAGACAATAATGAATTACACTTTCAAGATAAACGGGGTTGGTATATTATGAAAATATAGAACCAACCATTCTGGTTTATAAATTAGAAGGAATAATATCACTTGCGGCGTATTTGCGCCTCTATCATCAGTACAAGGTGGATATTATTCGTCCAGAAGCTCTAAGAGCATAATCCTGGACTGAAGACAACGCTGAAATCAAATTAATATATTAAACCCAGTGAAGGGAATGCCAAGAATGTGATAATAGCCACATCTCCACAACTAAATATATAAACTAACATTCCGTCCACACTGTATACAAAAAAGAAAATAATCAAAATTTAATAAAATACGGAGATATTGCATATATTACGAAACTAAATAAATTTTTTTCCTCCAACGTTCAACAAGCTACAGAGCGTTGATGATTTACCTACGATTTTCACCTAAACGTGTTCATAGCTTTTGAAGGACTTTGTATAACGTAGCAAAACCTTATATCAAAAGCTTCAAAAAATGTGAGCAATCCGAATTCGGTATAATAAACGGGGGTTCTCATTTAAAAAATCATGTTTGGTTTGTAACGGAGTTATGCAGCACTCTGTATAGTTCGATATAATGTCAAAATATGGACCTTAAAGACATCTACTATTTTTGTTGATAACATTTTTTGAAATCTCTTAAAATAACCCACATATTGAAGTTTGTTGTAAGATTGGTACACCCTGTATGTTAATAATCAGCAGTAGGCAATTATTTACATGCAGTATATAACTTATTCTATTGATGAATGTTTTTAACTATTTTAAAATGAAATAAGTACTTACTTACTAAATTTGTTGATAAATTTTTAATCGGTTAAACTTTTTGTATAAAAATTATTCGTAAAAGATCCAAAATATTTTAAATAAAGTGTAGTTATTTATTGCTAGTACTAGTAGAAATGAAAAATAAAGAGAGGATAATATATTGGGAAAATATAAGAAACAACAAAAGCTATACCCTATAAGTTTTTGGAAAATAGATAAATGAAGAAAAAATTTTATGAAATAGGTATATGCTCAACTGTACAATAACTAAAATGATTCGAAAAGTATATAACTTACTCTATTGATATGAATAATGTTCTAAACTATTTCAAAAGTAATAGGTATTCAATTTGTTGATAAATTATGAATCGGTATAAAAATTATTCATAAAAGATCCAAAATATTATAAAAACTTGTTAAATAAACTGTTTTCATTTATTTTGCTACTAGAGAAAGGATAATATATTGGTAAAGTAAAGAAATCAACATAGTTTACCTATGTCTTATTTTGAAAAAAATATATTGAAAATGAAGAAATACAGTATTTATTTAGTGCTAGTATATAATAAGTAGGTACCATTTAATAAAATAAAGACTTACCTTATATATAGAATTATTATAATCCTTGGAAATCACCACCAAAAATTCGAACTATACACTTATAGGTACACTATCGAAAATTCCGAAGACACACACAGTTTCACTACCGAAAATAATTTCGAATAAAGGTACACTCCCGAAAATTCGAAAACACAGTTAAATTCCCGTAAATTACGAATATACACTCCCGACACGACCGTCCGATTCAACAATTAATTCGTTACTGAAAGCGAGCGATTTAAAATTTATTCATTAGTCACACCGTTCGTAATAAACAAGTGTTTGTCATCCAGAGATAATATACACATCTATGTGAATTAAATATACACTGTCCGCCCTATTTAAAAATATAAGTATAGATTATTTTAAGAAACGTTTTTCTATTCTTTTTGATATTTTCTGTACACAGGGAAAGTAGAAAAGCTCTAGAAAATATTCATAAATTCAATTTTTTAGGATATTCTAAGAATTTACAAGAAAATTGTTATTGTGAATTCTATTTTCAGTATCGTTTTGGCGAGCAGTGTATATATCGACACAATTAACATGTATTAGAAGGGATATCTTACCTTTATATATTTCTGCGATTCACGGAAAGAAGAAGAGACTTAGGAATATCTGTTAACTTCTTCTTTTTCTTTAACAGGGAATAATTTACCCGGCTTATACAGGAGAAATATTTTATTGTATATAGTACCTATTCATTTTTTATGTGTTCGAGGATTGAAATTTCTCTCATGACACATATACTGTACTTGTTTATTTTTTTCTTTCTGAAATTCTTAATCTCTAATAAGCAAAATAATATTATACCGAAATAAAACTTTCCATCAACTATCAAATAAAATATTGGAGTTTAAGCAGTACTTCCTTTTTAATAATAAAAAGGTTTCCTGGTCTACTTCCAACATTATACCATTAAGGTCAACTTTATACATTCCTTCAGACAATCCAAAATCGTTCTTTGATACCTCGCAACGACCCCGCAGAGATATAAATGTTTGGAAAAAAAATTTCAAATAAAATTTTTTGTTATCTATGAGTTTGTTGATAAATTCATGATATTATTGCCAAACAAAAAATAGCTACACCATTGGTCCACTCTCTATCAATTTATTCTCTAAATGCTGTCAATTACCGCTTCAAAGTTTTCTGGCGCACTCCCGACCACGCCAGTTTCCGCTTCAAGCGTTTTTAAGCGTGACGTCATTACTTATTCGCGAAAATGAATCGCTTTAATCCGCTTTAAGACGCTAGATCGCAAAAATATGGCTATAACGACAGCATAAATGACCAATGACGTATACGTCATTGTAAATTTTCAACATAAAATCCTTATGAAAATAAAAATATTGAAATTAATTGAATCTCCATAATGCTCTTCTCCGTCACTAACTATTAACATATTTTTTGTTACGTTTAACACCTCGTTATATAATGTAACATATAGGCAACACTTTTTACAATAAATACACCTATAATCTAACGCTTACAATGTTTTAAAGATGATCATGAGCAAGCGCTGACAAATGTCACGATTGAAGAAGAATTAAATCAAAATATTACTTTGACAAGGAATGAAATTGCAGCGGAAATTGTCGGGATGACATATGGAGGTATATTGAAAAATATTCGTACTTGTTTTTGCTTATCTTGTTGTTTTTGTTCATTTTAACAATTTCCTTGAAAATTAGCGCTTTTAAGTGAAATTTATGTTGAACATAATTATTGTTAGTCTTGCAATTGATAAAATAGTCTGTAAATGTTTTTCAATTGAATAAAAGCGTTTATTTGTCGTTTGTTTTGCAATTGCTATATAGACGGGATTATGTTGACGTAATTTCATTTGTAGAACATCAGGCATGTTTACTAGTTGTATATCTAGTAGTATGTGTAAAATGTTATTTTGTTACATTTGTCGATTCTTGCATGATTTCATAGTTTGTGGATATGGAGGGTAGAACTACTTATTCTCGTCTGCTGCCCGTGTAGGTGGTTTGGACTTCGGGCGCCATCGAGTATCTCCGGTGGCGCTCGGCTTTCATGCGAAGCGCGCACGGTTCTAAAGCTTTTAACCTTCTATACGATATCATTAATGTGTGCAGAGATTAGCTCAGCGTAAGCGTGCTGGGCTCTTAACACAGAGGTACCAGGTTCGAGTCGTGTCCGAGTCAAGATATTTTTATTTTCTTATTGTTTTTTTCAAAAATTGACTAAAAATACGAAGAATTTTTCGATTCGGATTAGGGTAGGGGGTAAGGTAGGGTGGTTTTGGTTGGGTTATTATTGAAAATTATTATAATAATCTGTCAATTACACAATTCAATTTTTCGATTCGGATTAGGGTAGGGGGTAAGGTAGGGTGGTTTTGGTTGGGTTATTATTGAAAATTATTATAATAATCTGTCAATTACACAATTCAATTTTTCGATTCGGATTAGGGTAGGGTAGGGTAGGGTGGTTTAGTTAAAAAAGTGTATGGAAAGCGAGGAGATGTTCTTTTCATAGAGAGCGACACGGGGTGTATGAACCGTGCGCGCCCCGCATGAAAGCCGAGCGCCACCGGAGATACTCGATGGCGCCCGAAGTCCAAACCACCTACACGGGCCACAGACGCGAGTGAACTACTTCTACCCTCCATATTATGTGGAATGAGGCTAGTCGAAGATTTGCGCTGGGACACAACTTATAACTAACAAATCACATGTACGAGGGTTAGTTGAAAAATTATCTCGTAGTCTGTTGGCTGTAAATGGTTTAGAAATTATCATTTTTACGTCCTTATCAAACTGATTGTGTGAATTATATCGATTTTTTTAATCAAATACGGCTGCTAGAAAGCACGGACTATTAAAAACTGTCTAAAATTAGTAATTAAAGTGATTTTTTTGACATTTACTTACGAGGGGACTTCAAATATTTATTCATACTATTTTATTTTTCGAAGAATTTAGGCAACTTGGTTTGACGAGGATGTATTTGTGTGTCAAATTGATGTAGTTACTTTTATACGTTCAAAGTGTTGTCAACAATAATATTTTATTATTTTCTGTGTGCTACAAAGATTTTTATATATTTTTCTATTTTTTTTAGGTAGTTCTGGGAAGGTCCAACTATCAACGCTGTTACTAGCAATTTTTGGATTAATCTTATTTTTAATTAATTAAATTTGTTATTGTTTATTCGAATTCATTGTTGTGATAAAAATTACCAAAAAATCTATAATTGTATAAATGTAAATAATACCAAAATTTCAGGCAGCGATACCAAAAATTAATTTAATTTTTGTACATATATAAATCATATTATCGAGATAAATAATTTGTAATTATTTTTTTTTATCTAGTCCTTGAATAAATATTCAATTCCTTTTATTTTTATTCGGAGTTTTATTTATAACAATAATTATTTAATAAAAAACAATAAAAAAATCAACAAATACATGAATATATAAATAAAAAATATAAATAAAATAATATATAATACATTTTTTGGGATTTCAGTCAATATTTTAAATCTATTCTAATATAATATTGCACAGTTCCCCACAGATAGTTATATACAGAGTGTCCATCGCGATTTAACTCGTAAATACATTTTTTAGTGATGAGCTACATTTTCATAGGTCACTTTGGCATGATATCCATTATCGTCTGCGTAATATTCCACTTTTTGTCGCCGCCCATCTGGTAAAACTACGTGGTAACTTCCTTCGGCACTTTTACCACTTCTTTTTTCTTCATGTCCGAAGTCGCTACCTTCTTTATTGTCTTTGATTCGGTAACCAAAAGCATATTTAGCAGCGTATTGTAACTAAAAAAAAAATAAGTGCTGTAAATATGACATACTGAGTGTGGAAATCCATCTGAAGCTGGGTAAAAGGTGAGGAAACTTGGCAGATTACATTCATAAAAGTACCAGTGGAGTAGGAAATTTTTAAAAATATTGAAAACATTTTATTATCTCGTAGGCCAAGCAATAGGTAAATATTTTTGACAAAAATCCTAGTGGAATCATATGAAAGACATTACGTAGTATCATTTTGTTGTTTTGGACCCGCAAATGTTGTTCAGTAATTTGTTATAAACATTTAAAACGAAAAAAACCTTTTTTCCTGATTTTCTCGGTTCCTAATTATCCGATTGACTCCCTCGACCCCTCATTTTGTTCGTATTTTAATTTTCTACAATTTATCCATTCACACCATTGAGATTGCTTCAGTACGTTTTACGCTATATAAAAAAAACTAAAAAGAAAGTTTTTTTCGTTTTAAATGCTTATAACAAATTACTGAACAACATTTGCGTGTCCAAAACATGATACTACGTAATGTCTTTTATATGATGCTACTAGGACTTTTGTCAAAAATATTTACCTATTGCTTGGCCTAAAAAGGTGGGGAAACATGGCAGATTGCATTCATAAAAGTACCAGTAGAGTAAGGTATTTTTAAAAGTATTGAAATCAATTTATTATCTTAACGAATAAATTCCGATTCAACATGGATATGATAGTTAAGAAGAGCAGATGTTTGATAAACTTTCTTCACAGTTGTGATATTATTAAATGTTTATTTGACTTTGTTTAAATGATTAGTACATTTCACTATCGACAAACAAAAGATTTTGGCCCATCAATACGCACTTTTTTAATAAAGTAGGTAACTTTCGATTATTTGTAGACATTGTAGATTTTTTCAATGGTAGGTATAAATAACGGGAGACAAGATATGAAATGATTTAGTGTTGGTTTTGTTTTCAAGACGGTGGTCATAGTTCAGATAATTTTTTATAATTATTTTATTTTTTAAAGTAAAATGTGCAACAATTGTGGTGAAATAAACGGCCAAAAACACTCCATATAATTGGAAGAATTTGTTCTAGAACAAATACATCTTCAAAACCATCGAAAAACTTGACAGATTTTGTACCCAGTGATTATTACAAGTTTTCAAATTAATGTGAGAAAGTAAAAATAAAATCTTAAATTGTAAAATAAAAACTGTTTTTTTGTTGTGTTTTATTATACAGAGGCAGTGAAAGATCATCTACAGATTACTATTATTGTTACAAAATGTTTTACATTCTTGCAAATTGATCATTGAGAACCAAAGTGAGAGGATAGGCTTAAGAATATTATATAATTAGAGTAGACGTTGCTGGGGAGTACCAAATGTTTAACACATCCTGTATGGGTAAAAACACCTTCACAATCATGCACATCCTATATTTTCAATTATAACAACAAAATTACAGCTCCCTAATAAAAAAATATAATTTCGTAAAAGATATAAATTACTGAAGTATCTCAAGAAAATACACAAGAAGGGTTAATTCCTGATAACAAAGACCACCATATACTTCCTCCTTATTTTATTTTCAAAAATCCAAAATACTGTAGGACATGAAATGTTGATCTTTTTCTATGTTTGTTTCTTTCTATTTTTTTCATTAAAAGCAAAACTGTAAGCAGTAAGATTTACTCTTAGAGAAGGAATTTTTATTTCAAATGTCTTTAGTTTGATAACACAAGAGCCTCAATAAAAAAACACACAATTTAATGAATGGAAAAGACAAAAGCAAAATTTAAATAAAATTACTCCAAATTTTTTAGGTATTTTGTTTTCTTTTATAAATATTTTATTATAATAATAATAATTTTCAACAATTATAAATTAAATAGAAAAAAATCAGGTCCCGATTATATTATATGAATTTCAAAGATGAGATAATTACGAGACTAGTTTGTCTCTATCATAAAATTAAGTTTTGTACTTTCTCAGTGAAAGTAGCGATTGAAATAGAAATATTATCTTCTAAATGTGTGATACTGAGCACAAAATATGGGATTTCTATCCAAAAAAGGTATACAAATTACTTTTTTTCTAAAACTATTTAATAATAGGAGTATTATACATTCACTTTCTACCGAGGTTTTTTTATGACTCAATTATTTTTAACTATTTAAGAGTCGACCAGATAATTCGAAAAATTAGATATAATATCCCTCCAAATATTATAGCAAAGCAAGGATTATTCCAAAGGAACTGATTGATTGTTTCAGCACCACCAGTCACAGGCATAGAGTCTTCGGCACCTCATCCTTTAGGCTTTATGTGCTCTTGGTTATGCCGTTTGTCAGGCTCAACAGTCCTATCTATACGGGGTGTCCCACGACGAGTTAAAACTATCTGTATATGGCAAAATACTTATAGTAAAATCATGAAAATTTCTACGTTTCGGTTTTCGGATACGATCTTTTTAACTAAAATATTTTCAAAGATGGCCGACTTCCGGTTCTAACGAAAGTCGACTGTAACTTTGTTATTTTAAATGGAACACCCTGTATATTAATACATTTTTAAAATCTACGTGGAATTTTAGTAAACTTTTGTTTAAGAACTTTTTTCGAAAAATGCATACTTTTTGAGTTATTAATTTTTTTTTTTAAAAATTTGACCGTTGCAGTACCTTATAAATTATTTTTTTACGAGGACACCCTTAAAGATATGAAAATGGTTTCTATTCGGTTGCTTTTAGCAAGGTCAGACGTATTTGAATCTATGTTAAAAATTTTTCATTTTATACAGGGTGTGTATAAAAAGCGTTCGAAGTTTAACTTCATAAATATCTAATTTTTTAAATAGAACCACCCTGTTTTTTCTATTTTAATGCATTCAGGGGTGAAAAATAAGGCAAATTCATGTATACTTTCCTATACCTAAACCTGAATGCATTAAAATAGCTGTTTGCTGTTTGTGCAGCAGTTTTAGATATACCAAATACTGGTTAAGGACCAAAGGAGCTACATTCCATGACTTAAGAGTAGTTATTTATTGCATTTGATGTTTAATTTGAACAATAAAATCACCCTGTACAATATCTCATTGTATGAAATGTAAATGTTATGAGGAATAATTGAAAAAAAAAATAAAACAATCATAATTATTACGATACAAAGTGAAAGTAATAATTTATAGCTTAATTCAGACACACACGACAAATCGAATTACGTAATCTTATTCGATTTTAATTAGTTTTATATGAAATTACAGCCCGAAAAGAGGAAATAATATCAGCGAAGAAATAAACGGAAACAACGATTACAATCATCATTAAATAAAAAACAACAGTATCTATATTTTTTTAGTTTCTCTCCTATCTTGTGGGTAGCACAAATTTCTTAAAATTTAACTTTGATTTTAGAAAGAACGCGATCAACTTTTTTTTCAATTTCTTCAACAGTAGGATACGGATTATTGTAATTTTGCTGAGAATGACGTCTATGCGGCTTTCTTCGTCTTCTTCTTTTTTTATGATAAACAGGTGGTTTATTATTAACAACCACCACAGGCTTACAGCCAAAATCGTGCGTAGAAGAATGCCATTCGGGTGTTTTGTGACTTACAAGAGGTTTGTGAATAGAATAGAATCTTTTTGAAATATCTGTATGAAAATTATTATTCCGAGAAACTAGATCTGTGTTAAGAAAGGATTTTTTTATATTTGTATCGGTAAAAATATTATCATTTAAATAATATAAAGAATCAGTTTCAGGCTGATTAAAAGTAAGTTTTTCCGATTTAGGCACATCATGAACGTATTCAGTTTTGTTCAATTTTACAATTTTAAAAACTTCATTAGTATCATCGTCGTAATATTCATAATATTCATCATACTCATAAGAACCATTATTTACACTTCGCCTTACTCTACTATCACAACTACCACATACAAAATCAATACTTACATCTTCATTTTCCTCTTCAGGATCAATCTTCTTAACTTCATCTTCTTGATGATGATTTAAAACAAGTTTTTGATAAGAATTTACCGTCGGCTGAGCTTCTTTCTCGCTATTACTGTCTTCATTATTCAGCTGGACTTTTTCACCAACAAATTTAACCAAAGCTTTGTTTCTATTTAATATAGCCTTATTTTGCTTATTAATTTGCTGCAAAATAGCTTTCTCAGCTTGCAACTGAGCGATTGTTTGATGAAGATGATGCGGCGCGTAGTGCTCGACGTTATTCGACTCAAATTGCTGTGGTTTAGATGTAGCTACAACATGTTTCAACTGCGGCTCTATCAATATATGTTTAGGCAAAGGTGTTACTTTTATAATCCGAATATTGTGGTGCTGCGATTCTTCATCATTAGCTACATTTGAATGCGTTTCTTCTTCTGGTTCTACTGTGTTATGTATAACTGAAGAAACAGTGGTTAAAGCTGTTTTGTAGTTAACTCTTTGTGCTGTAGGTGGTACAGGAGTACTATAATGCTTTATATAATCTGATTCTTGAGGCTGTACCAAAGCCAAAGCTTGAGGGTTATCGTATAAGCGTTTTTGAACGTTTTCAAGTATTGTCCTTTGAGCTTCTTCTATAGCTTTATGTTGTGCAGCGACATGAGCTTGTGCAGCTTGTTGTGCTCTTTCTAAAACGTTGTGGACTTGATATTTAGAAGCTTCGTCTAGCTGCTTTTGTATCCTTTCGAAGGTTTCTTTGGTAACGGCTTGGGATGTTTGAATGTTTGGTCTTTGTTGGAGGTTTGTAATATCCTCAGTTCTTTCCGTGATGGGAATGTGATCTTTATCTTCGAAAGGTTGAGCTGTTTTCATTACAGGTAAGAATGTATTGCGCTGGTTTTGCTGTAGGATTCTTTTTAAACTTTCCAATTGCACGTGAGGATTTTTTCCGATTATGTCGTTTAGAGAATGTGTGTCTAATTCTTTGTAGGATCTGTCCTGGATTTGGGTGCTTCTTTTGGCTTTGAAATCTAAGATTTGTCTTAATATTTTTGGGTTGACGTAAATTATATGTTTGTCCAGTGGTGATTCAAAGTCTTGTCTGTTAATTTGGCTTTTGTTTGGTACTGGAATATGTTCTTCTTTAACATTCCTTTCTTGTCTTCTTTTAGTTACTGTTGTTCGTTCTGGATTTTCCAAATATTTCAAATACGAATCGTCTAATGGATTTTTATTGAAATTATTCTTTCTCAGTTTCGCTATTTTTTGAACATCAATTTGTTGTTGTTGCGCGTATCTTTGTTTTAAATAATCTTGCTGCTTTGTTTGTAGAAAACTGAATTGTGTTGGGTTAGAAGCGTTTGGTAAATAAGTGTCTTTTGGATTACGGACTACTCTTACAGATTCTTTTTCGTTAGCGATAGCTTCGTGTTCATCTTCTTTAACTTTTGGGTCGTGTATTGGTACAGAAGAGACTAAAGTTGTCAGGTATGTTAAAATTAAAAGGATCTGAAATAGAATATCGGTTAAAGGGAGTTTATTTTTTAAATTTTGGTACAAAAAAAATTATAGAAACATTCTCTATATTTATTTGAAAGAAATAATGCTAGAAACAACCCAAGAGAAAATGTTTGTATAAAATTGTATTAAATTTGTCGACGTACCGTTGTAAGTTCCATATTTGCACTAAAAACTTTTTTCAAACAACACAAATGAACGGTTTTAACACTTGTAGTACCTTCCCGGAGCCATTTAACATTGGCACTGAAGAAATTGAAGATCGGCTTTCATTTCTATACTCCGCAATCTCCAAGAATCGTGTACCTCTTATTTTACAATTGTCTTTGTTTCCTAGAGAAAGAGAGAGGATGTGAACTTGTCGCTAACATATGATTCTTCAGACTGCATTTCTCTTAAATGGTGATTTTAGTTTATTCCACCAAAAAATAATATTTTTGAGTTTAAAAAAATATTGAACTGGGCATACTTTCGTATGACATGAATTTCCGCTTGAAAGATACTTGGGGTTTTCCTGTCCACTCCTATCCCAGTTCCTTCTATTGCTTTTGAACCGTCTGTGTACCATTGAATGGCATTCTTTCCAAGTCTGTGAATCCCATTCCTTCTTGTTGCTTAATTCTGTAACGAATTTCTTTGAAAAGTTATACCTTTTCATCGTACCATCTTGTGGCATGACCCAAGTTTTTTTGGTTACAGCCCCAATTTCACCCTGCCAGATTCTTGAACATCATTAAAGCCATTTTTGCTTTGCAATTGTGATTTGGTAAACTACACCGATTTGCATAGAACATCTGGTTCATATGAAATCTTACGAAACGGCTTTTTTCAACACTTTTACTTCTTATAATTCAATTAATAAAATTAAAATTTAATTTAGTCAGATTTTAAGCGGAAATTAGAAATGCTTACATTATTTTTTAATTAAACTGTAAATATGATGAATATTTGAATAAATATAGTGATATCTCCTTGAACTCTTCTATTTTATTATATTTTTTTTTACAAAATTCAATTTCGGTTTAAAAAGTTTTGATATCAAATAAAATAAGGGCCGTTAATTTCAGCCCTTTATAACGTATACGAGGAATGAAAAAATTCCCGTAAATAGTTCTTTAAGAGAAAATTAAACATTATTATATTTCAAATTTCCATCCTTGTGACATTACTTATTCTTATTGTTAATACCCCCATAACAATAATATTAATAATTCAGCTAACATAATTTTTAAAAACTTGACAATACCGTATGTTAAGGGTTTATCAGAAAGAATTAAGAAAATTGGTAATCAATTCAATATTCGAACTAGCTTCAAATCTAACAATACGTTGAGATCTATACTAACAAAAACGAAGCCAAAAAATGAAGAACAATCTTCAAAAAACTGCATACATCAGATATCTTGTGAATGCGACAAATTCTATTTAGGTAAAACATCTAGACCATTGAAAGTCCGAATAAATGAACATAAAAAGTATATAAAAGGTAGGGAGTTCTTTAAGTCAGGTATTTGCAAGCATGCTTGGGAAGAGGGGCATAAAATTCAATGGGATTCGACAAAAATAATATTGAAAGAGCCCAATAATAAAGGACGAACAATCAAAGAAAGTGCTTTAATACAACTAAATTCAGATAAATGTGTAGCTAGTATTTCAGCCGAATGTAGTCAAATTTGGTTACCAATGTTAGAAAGATAAATTTCCAATGATCAATTACCTGCGTTATCAGGATAGCATCATAAGTTTTTATCCAGGATTTCTTATGATTTATCTTTGGAATGGTTGTTAATCGATATATACTTCAATACACAAAATCACCAAACTGAGTTATACATATTTTGAAAACAAAAATAATCATACACAAAAAAGTAACAACAAACGCGTTTTTATTAACAAAATTTCCAAAATAAGCGAAAAAAAGCGCTATCCCAATAAAAACCGTTCCTGGAACGTGCACTTCACTGGATTCCATTTCTAGTGGACTACATATCGTTAGAATGTCATAAAATAAAATATTTTATTTCACATTTTACCAGAGGTGTGATCTACTATGAATGGAGCTTAATAAAATTTGACAACAAAGTTTTGTAGTCTTAAACTTCAAAATATTATTGATTGTCTTGTTGTCAAATTTTTTCGTTGTGTCAGATAGGGACCAAAAAATTATTTCTATACTAGTTAATCCAGATACCGAAACGTCGAAATAAAAAATAAAAAACATTATTGTGGTTTGATTCCCAAAAAAATAAGAAAAAATAGAAACCTTATTTTCCTCACCACCTTCAAAGGGTGATATCTCGGAAGCGGGTGGAAATGAGGAAAGCCTCATCGTAATTTTATTCGAGCGATCATTTCCTGAATTGTTTCGCAAAAATTGAGAGACCCAAAATATAATTTAAAACAATTTGATAGTGTGAAGTCATGGGAGAAAAAAGTAAATTTTGGAATCGAACTGTTAAAGATCTATTTCCCATTCACTTATTGTTAAAATTAACCATCGAAAGTACCAAACATATGAAAGTATTAAATGATTGTTGTTTTTGCTGGAGATAGACTATATTTCTTTTTATATTATTTAATACAATGAAAAAATTTCATATTAAAAAATAATTATTGTTTTACGTAACTCTAGGTTAGCAATTATCTGTGTATTGTAATAAAGAGTATTCGCTATAGAAAGAGAAGAAGATATAATTTTACTGTACTTAGAAAGGTGGGGAATTTTTTTGATTTTTATTAATATTTATAATATTTTCATCTTTAATTCATCATTTAATAGTTCAGCAGCATTATCAAATATGTCCACCATACTCTGGGTGTATCTACAAAGATTCCATTACTTTTAATAAAATGTTATAACATCTGCCTGTAGAACTTTCTCAGACAGTAGAAGTGAATTCAGGCTGATCTCTAAAGAAAATAAAACGTAAATGTTTTAGTTATGACCAAGTAAGGCCAAAATCGTAATTCCTAACCTAGACCTGTATGGAATAAGACAATGCACACACAACAAAAAATGCAATGAATGTTTTGAGTGACAAGACAACAGTTTAAAATGGTTTATAAAATAAGTAAAAACACTTTTAACCAATTTAAATAATAAATTCTCACTCAGATGCATCTAAAACGTCCTAAATACGTTTTATAATGTGTATTTATACATCTTAAAGGTGGTTTGATAGTATATAGTGATGAACAAAGAAAAACCAATTTTGCTCATCAAATTCATATATCTATCCACATCCTGTTTAGTTTACAATTATACCTTGGATATTTAAAAAAATCTCTTTAACGCGCGAAAATATTAAATTCAAACGTTGACGTTGACAAATGACATCGTCCTGTTAGATATTCAATCGGTAAATACAGGAATAAATTCCGTATGTTCTGTAGCTTCTTCTATTTATAAAAGTTAACCACAGAACTGAAGATATCTTTTGGAAGGTGAATTACATTTTTCCATTCTGTAAGGAGCAGGACATTTTCTAATATCGTCTGTGATTTTCTCCGCCGGTGGGGAATCTTTTCTATTTAGCACCGGTTGATTATATTTTCTATTGGTCGGAAGAACTCCCATCTACGAGCCGCGATTACTTATATTTGTTTACATGTATTTAATTGTTTATATAATGCTTTGTGTAATTGTTAACCTACTATTCTGCTACTAGCAATACGTATTTGTGTAAATGGTTGCAGGTATATCGGGTAATATTTATTTATAAGCAGTCTACTATTTCGTTACTTACAATGCGTACGCGTATAGTTGGATGCAGAGATATTAGGTGCAATTTCTTAACGATTTTGTTACTTGCAATACGTATGTGTATAACTGGTTGCGGATGTATTAGGTATGATACTCGCGTTCTTTTCGTACTGTCGACTTTGCTAGTTGTACGGTTTTTTACTTTATTGAATCATAATAAGATGATGAAAGGGTGAATAAAACGAATTTAGTTATTTCTTAATATCTATTTTTAAATAGGTTTTATTGACATTTTTATAACAATTTATAAAATTATGTATAATAAATGAAATTAATTTATTTTAATATTACATGGCTGACAATATTAAATAGAATTTTACGGGATATAAGCTCTTATTTTATGTTGAACATTTTTAAAGATTGAATTAAGCAATAAGCGAGATTCTGAATATTTTCTTGGCTTCTAAAATAAACGAAAATTGTGGCCTCTCAGTATAAGAAAGCTCATGACTTGTTTGACGACGGGACCACACAAAAAAAATAAATATGTATCTAGCATCCACACCATTAAACCATCCCCAAAATTTACAACGAAAGTATCTCAATCTAATGAGGTATCTTTGTAGCGGGTAACCGAAAATTCACTTATATCTATGTCTTAGCAGATATGGCAAGTAGTATTTCAGTTATTTTTCACTATAATTTGTCGTAAAATCTGTTGCTATATGTATAAAAATAACTAAAGCTAACCTACCCAATTCTGGTGATTATAATAGCAGCTAGAAAAGACACCACCTTGTTTTCCCGATTTAACACCTTCTGATTTATTATTATAATTAAATTTAAAGTAGAACGAAATTCAAACGTTTTAGACTACAGCTGGACCAAGCACCGCAATGAAGAATACTACTATAGCAACAAATTTTCGAAAAATATTTTCACAAATAAAATTTTTATTTCTCTCCCTTTTCTATCGGTTGTCCGTGCTGATCGATTTCCAAAGAAGGCACTAAAGGCGGTATAAATCCGTATTCCATCCTAATATTTTTGTCGTTAAAATTTGACCTGGCGCTTCGGTAGTTTCTTACAAATGTTTGTTCAGCTTTTGGCGGTAACAAGCCAATGTATTTGTCGTTACTTTTCACCGGAGCATGATCGCAATTTTGTGCAACTGGAGGTAAGTACTCTTTATTGACAACAAATTCCTGTTTAGGTGGTAGGTAAAAATTGTTTTGAGGAGCGTACTCATAGGGATTGGGATAGTGGTACCCGTCCGTTTGTGAATCTTTTACATTAGAATAGCTAGATTGTATTAAAGCGTTTTTGTTAGTACTCGAGTAACCTGTTTGTACTTGCGAATTAAGATTTTGATGAATTTGCTGCAACTGCGCTTGAAAATTCCCTCCATAATTCCATGGTTTTTGAATAAATTGAGTATGATAACGTCTAGGTACTTCTACTTTAACATAATAAGCCTGTGGTACTGGTACTTTAACTTCTACTGGATAAGGTCTGTCTATATATTGCGGAACAGGTTTTTCAACAACTCTTTCAACTGTCACTGGTTTTTCTATATAATGTGGTACCGGAATTTTCCTCTCGACGATACGATCTACTGGTACTGCAACTGGAGTAGGAACTGGTACTTTAATATGCACCGGATACGGTCTATCCACGTACTGAGTTACTGGTTTTTCAACTATTTTTTCAACGGTAACTGGTTTTTCTATATAATGAGGTACTGGTACTTTTTTCTCAACAATTCGATCTATATGTACTGGTACTCTTACTTCAACAGGGTAAGGTTGCTTAACAATTCTTTGTACAATTTTTTCTACAGGATAAGGTACTCTAACTTCCACTGGATAAGGTCTATCTATATATTTGGTTACTTGAACCGGAACATGCTTTTCTACAGGGTACGGTTGTGGTACAGGTCTATCAACAAATTGCGTGATATGTACAGGTTTTTCCACAGGTACTTGATAATGTTGTTGATGTATCACTTGTTGTTGAATTGGTTGTTGTTGGAAAACCACTTGATGTTGATAGCCTTGAGCTACTTGCTGATCCAGCTCTACAAACCGATTTTCTACTGCCGGATTTGGTAATTGTTGAAAATTAATATGATTATCAATTTCAGTTAATTGTTTAGGAGGTGCGTATTGTCCAGGGAAGTACAACAAACCTTTTTCAAGGTATAAATCATTTTTAATATGATCTACACAAGAATGATTCTTATTTACATAACCAGGCTGTTCTAATGGATAATTATATTTACCGAAATAGTACGGAACACTTTTTTGAACTTCTATTTGAACATTTTGTTGACTTAATTTGTATTTTCCGTGTTCAGTACTTTCTAATCTCACCCCAGCAGTTATTGGTGTTAAGAATGTAGAGCTAACTGGTCTAGGAGTTACAAAAATCGTAGAGGTAGGTGAAGATTGTTCGAAAGTAGTTGATATAGCTTCGATAGTACTAGCTGTCGTTGATACAAATTGCTCTTGTTCTTTAAGAAAACTTTCTGTTGTTGATACGATTTTATTTTCAACTTCTGCTGCTACTATTGGTTGATCAACGAAACTAGGTTCTGTAACTGTTATTTCTGTAGCTGTTGGGTAAGGGGTTGTGGATTTTACTCCAAAATCTTCGTAAGTAGAGTGGTTTATATCTAAAACATCTTGCCCGGTAACTAGATGCTGAGTACTAGCTATTAACTTATTTGGTCTTCTTGAGTTCAATTTTAGTCCAAATTGTTGATAGTTGTTTTCAGCTTCATGTCCTACCAGTACTATGTTAGGTTGTTCTTGTTGTTCTGTTGGATTATGATTTACAGGACTTGGTGTAGATTGAGGAAAAATTACATTTTCTACTGGCTGTTGTATATGTTGGATGATTTGTTGTTGAGGATGTGTGTAAGCAATAGGTTGTTGTTTATAAATGAATTGTTGTTCTTCTTTTGGTTGTTCGTAAGCGATATTTGGCTGTAAAAGTATTTGTTGTTGTGGTTGTTGATGTATCAGGAGTTCTTGTTGTTTATATGGATCGTAGTTTGGTTGGGGAGTTACTGATACAACTGATTGTTCGTCATAGGGTTGTTGACTGGGTTGTGGTAGCAGTAGAGTAGGTTGAGGATTTTGAGGTTCTGCTGTAAGTGGTTTTGCGTCGGCATGAATAAGCGGTGATTCTTTTTTCAATGGTCCTGTATCTGGTAGTCCTTCTAATTGCGGTAGATTGTTCTGAAAATTATGTAAATTCAATCAAAAACTTTTATTAAAAGAACTTTTAACGATAATCTGTCATTTTTTGAGATGACTATTACGTAATAAGTAAAGTAAGTATTTATATAATGATCCAGTTATTTAAGACAAAATGCAAAGTATAATCGATTGCGGCTATAACCAAATTATCAGGTAGAGTTTCTTGTTTTTTATATAATCTGTCTTGTAAACGTTTTTGAATGATATCCCTGAAGATTTACCGACGAAATGTTGTTTTTTCTCACGCTCTTACTTTTGAAAAAGCTTTTTTTAAAAATAATATTTATTGTTTAAGCCTTAAACTTTAAGGAGTCGCACAATACAAATTGAGTTAGCTCTTTATAGAGAATTTTTCCTACGCGCCTTCGTTACTGACTTATCACCAATGATTAAGAGATCAACTTTATAAAAAAAAAACAGTTTTGGGAGGAATGTAACTCAATGAGTAAAAATTTTAAAAGATATTCAGATGGATTCCTCCTTTATCCAGGCATTTACTAATTGTAGACATTTGAATTTGGAAAACATTTCAGAATTCTATCTACTAGCTCATTTTGGCTTAGAATAAAGTAAAAATCACGAATGTTACTCGTTACGTCATACTTCCCTGAATGTATCCAAGACACTCTAATTTTATATGGATGTCACTGACATGTCGAACCCTCTAACAATGATGCGCCGCTGGTGAAAACTGTCTTATTGTTTTGATTTGGAAGCTTATGAGCTATGACGTAACGAGAAACATTCGTGACTTTTACTATAGGCTTTTAAGATTTGCAATTTATAGAATATATTTCGGCAGCGCCCAATTTTTACCTCCTTATTTCTTAATTGAACCACTGCTTCATGTCCAAGAGCAAATTTAGCGCTAGATTTGCTGTGTGGTCCAACGTTAGCATATTCTACGGCCGGGTGGTAACCCCAATCGTCAGCGAAATATTGAACATCCTGTCTGGCGTCTTTGTTTTGAACGAAATATCTGGAAACAAATAAAGTTTTCTTTTGTTAATTAATTAAAATCAAGTTGAAATAAATACCTTCCAGAAGCGTATATTCCATCTCTTTGTTCTTGTTTTCCTTGCTCACCTCCTTTATCACCTACTATGTTGTAACCATATTCGTATTTTGGAGGGTTCTGAAATATAAAATTTAGGGAAATTTCATTTTAAAATGGTAGCAAGGGATCCAGTGGCAGATTTAGGCTTCCTGCCACCCTAGGCTCGCTTTTAGTGGTAGCTTCTTTCTAGCAGATCTAAAATTACATACCAAACAATTACTAGAATTGCTGTAATTTTCGCTACAATCCTGTAGCTTCATTTCTGCTCTCGGCGATGAATTCCAGTGCATCAATTATTCCAGACTACTACTTTTCTAATGCGTAACATGGATCATGTCGAGCAGACCAACGAGTTTGAGAAAGAATCGTAATTCTCAAATTTGTACGCTGCACCGAGAAATTGGTACTTGCAAAGTGGAAAATAGTTTTTTTTATATAAAAACTAATCTGAACCAATACCGCCTCTCAAGTTATGCCACCCTAGGCCCGGCCCTCGCGGGCCTAGGCCTAAATCCATCACTGATTGTTACTACTTTCTAATAATATTGTTCTGTAAGTGGATTCTTTGTTGGACAAAATCAATCACTGGTGGCAAGTGATCTGAATATAATATAGTGAAAGATACAAAAAACTTGAAAATTCAAAATTGAGTATTTAAAAGGGTGGTGATTAACATGAGAAAAAGTTTACGATGGTAGGCATGCAATTTTCCGGAAAATCGTCGAGTGAAAATTTTTGATTTTGCTTTTTCGCTCTAATTGTTTAAATAATATATATACAGAAAAACTTCCAAATCAAAATTTGTAGCTGATGCATTTATCTACAAATTTTGTCTAAAAAGTTTTTCTGTAAATTAAAAAGTTTACGAGATAAATTAATTTCAGTGGTATTCAATTCGTGGTTACGCGCGAACGGCCCGTGAGCCAAATTTATTAACCGCTCGATTTGAAAGTTATTAATTTTGGGCTTATAACATTCTGAAAAAATAAATAAACTCATGTAAAATGTGAAGAAAGATCTCAACTTTTAGATAGAAATACTTTCAAATTTGAAAAAGTAGATTTTCTGACTGTAATATCAGTTTATTATAATTCCTATTTAATTAATACTTATCCCAGCGAAAATTCCTTTTGGATTTAGCATTGCAAATGAGCATAAAACATTATTATTATAAAAGCAAAGCCATCAATATTTAGAATTTTAAACGAATGCTTCTTAAAAATCTGTTTTTTTTGTATGCTTAATTTTACTTGTTTTTTTTTAGACTTCATTCAATTATATCTTTTTTCGAAATTAATATAATTCAATGAAACTTTACTACTAAATTCTTTGAAGCATCTACTTTCGAAACTACTATACATTTTTTCTATAAATATCAAATTTTTTAAATAATAGACAATTATTTAAAATAAATACTTAAATCAGAGGCCTGTCAGCAAACCTTCTATAACTTTTTATACCGTTTATGATATTATCTAAAAATTTGTGAACTTTATAATGAACCAATTAAGAAGTGATCGCGATACAAAAGAACACACCTATGGCTCAGGTAAGAAAGAGAAGGGAGCACAAATAAAGGTGAAAAAGCAGGTGAGAGAGCATAGAAAATCGATGATAATACATTAAAAAATTTTAAAAAAAAATTTTTTCAATGTATTTGTAGATACCCTATTTTAGAACACATTTCATATAAAATTTTTTTTTCTAAACTTCATTGTTTATTTACTATCATAAAATTAAACATGAAAATTGATGATGTTCAAAAATACTACTATGGAAACTTCGAATATATTTTAAAAACTAATACAGATACAAAAAAAATGTTCAGACAAATTTTGTAGATAAATGTATTAGCTACAATTATTGATTTGAACATTTTTCTGAGTTTTCATTATTTAAACAATTATAGCGAAAAAACGAAAACAAAATTTTTCATTCAACGATTTTCCGGAAAATCGCATGCCTAGCATTGTAAAGTTTTTTTCATGTTAACCACAACCCTTTTAAATACTCAATTTTGAATTTTCAAGGTTTTTGTGTTTTTTGCGGCATTTTACGGATATTTTGTCTACTTTAACTACGCTATAATTGAGTTTTAAAAATTTTAGGAGAAACCAAATATCAAATTTAATGCGTAAAACTAATTGCATCAATGAATTACACCCATTTATTTTTAAATCGGCATAAATTAAAGTTTTGATACCAAATGAGTCATTCAGATCGATTGAATAACTTAAAGTTGAACTAAAAGATAAATATTTGTTAAAAATAAGTTTGTTTGTCATTGAGACAATCTAGTCTAGTCTACTTTCCCAAAAAACTAGAGCAAAGGCAAAATTCAAGGTAATAATCCTAGAAAAATTGTCTGTGTCTGTCTAATGTTTATTAAAACTGAAAACTTACGGGATCTACGTCTGCACTTTGCGGCTCTGCATATCCAGGAGGCTTAACAGTGTGAGAATAAGCGAATAGTAATATTAAAAGTAGCAATGACGGCTGAAACAAATAAATAAACATAAATTATTAATAATATTATGAAAAAAAATAACTGAAACCTTCATACAACACAGATTCGGTAATAAGTGACTATTTCCTATTCTATTTGCACTAAATTATGAAAAATATTATTTATAACGGAAGTTAAAGATTGTGGGATGAAAATTTGTTTGACTTTCTTTTACTATTACACCGCTTCCGTGGTTAAAAAATCTATTAGCATAATATAATTTCGATGGTTAATTTGACAACTTAATTTCCTCTTTTAATTTGTTAAAGTGATTTATCAATAGCTTAACTTCCCATCAAAATGATTTTTATTGTGGGAAAAAATATATTCTCAGTAGGGGAAAGTAGATACAATTGTTTTGAGATCTACACTAAATCCCACAAAACGGTTCCGGGCGTCATTTAGAGCCTTCTTTAGCTAACTGGTCAGCCATTTCATGTGCCGGCAGCCATTTAGAGACACTTTGTTGTCTTTTGTTGAAGGATTCTGTTTCCCACTTTATCCCACAATATTACATTCCCAAATAAATATCCTCTTATATCGTTAATCAATAATTTTTACTGCGTAAAATAAGATTAATTATTTCAGCTGCAATTAACGAGAGATGAAGCTGTGGAAGGAAGTAGAAAAAATGTTGTTTATGAGATTTGAATCAATTTCACACACTAAAGAGTATTGAGAATGAAGACTGGAGTTTTAGTGTATTATTTTGACAGTACTATGCATTGTAGTGTAAAAAGTTCTTGGTTTTATCTATTTTATCGAAAAATCAATCGTGTAGATTGATAAATAAGATTATTTTGAACATATGTTATGGTTACAGAAATGTTTATTACATATATATATATATATATATATATATACATTACACCATTTTCCAAAATAACTATTGCCCAAAATAAATTTCTGTAATATTACTAGTATATAATTGCGTTGTTTTTGAGTTGTAGGATGGATTACATCCTACTTCCTATATAATCTATTTTAAACATTATTCAGTCTTATTTTTTTAACGAAGATAGAAAATATATGCATCGAAACTTTTCCAACTATAGCATATTTTTTGTATTATTAACATCTATAAATACAGATATGAACTACATGACAAACGCTCTCATTATCCTCTGTATCCTTGTAATTCGAACCAAGGTCTAAACAAGGATGTTGTTCTTAATATACATATGTATATTTTGGTATAATTTATTTGAACATAAATCAATAATTATTGCGTTTGTAGTGGGTTCAGGAATGATCTCATTTTAGTTTAATCAGTATCGTATCTTACCCTCTAAAGAAAGGTACACTAAGAAAAAAGAAAACTGGATAAGTATTTTTCTCTTCTAGATGTTTGTGACTTTTTAGTTAATTTTGTTTTTCAAATAATTGATCTTTAGATCGTACAGTATACAAACTGTTTTCATTAATTAAAAAATGTTTCTTTAAATCTCAATATTTATTAGGTTTAAAGCGGCAAAACAAAGTGATTGACAGCAGCAAACGAATGACATAATACATAGGATCGAACGTCTTTGTATCGACACTTTGTCACATAGGAAATGGTTTTTATAATGGATGAGCTGTATTGATCTGTCTACATACAATAAAAAACTTATTAAAAGTAATACAAAAGTTCTCTCGTTTACACTGAAAGAAAGGTATGTATGATGGGGTGGCCTAAAACGTCTATTGCAACCCTTACTTCTACTTAGTTCCTGTGGAACGTCTCAGAGACTAGTAGCTCCATATTTCCCTGAGAAATTTTAGGATATCTGCTGGCTTCAATTTAGGTAATAGTCCCTCTTCTGTGCCCTATGATTTTGAATTGCTGTACCATTCGCAAGTATGTGGATGGAGGTTTCTTCTTTCATGCCACAGAGTCTACATTCTTCTTCCTCCATAGGTGCCCGTCCAGGTGTCAATATCCTGTTAGGATCCCTGTTAAAACTCTTAGTGCAACGGGTTGTAGTCTCCCATCAGAATCTTTGATTGTCTAAGCCCTACTAGATCTTTCCAATGGTCAGATCTTCTCTTTTCTTTGTTTCTTCCAATATTACATTGGGGCTAATACCGCAAAAGGGTTCCGGTCCCGAAAAGGAACCTCCTCTTTGCTAGTCCATCTGCCATTTCATTTCTTTATATTCCAGTGGAAAGAAAGGTACACATTGTATCAAGTAGTTTGTTTGAAAAAACATTCTAACAAAGTATAGTGATAATATTTCATCGATTCTACTGATTATTATCAAGAAAATACAGTTACAAATATCTTTCCGTCCAATTAAAATTTTTTTCTTTTAAAAAAGATTCTATTTTCTTATCTTACACAATTTAAAAAGCCGAATATTTATGACCGTTCAAATCCAACGCATTTGATTACAAATAAAGAAAGAATCAGGATTTTACTATTACTTAATCTTCACTTAATTTTTCAATGTTAAAGATGTGCGTGCTAGATGCTAGATGCAAGGTGAAGGTGACTATTGAATAGCCTGTATTAGGTGAGGTGAGGATAGTGTTTTAGAACGGTAACTGTGGTTCGTTATTTTGTTTTAGATGACAGAAAAATTAAATTAAAGTGTACAACAATGGGGATCGGTAGATTTCGCGTTTTTTAATATTTGTTACAAATAGTAGAACAGGTTAAATGAAAAACATTTTTAGATGAAGCAAATTGATGTCACAATTTTTTTATGAAAAATACTTTAAATTCCATCACACAATCAAAAATATGTTGAAGTTTCAGACTACAAAACTTTGTTGTCAAATTTTATTAAGGTCCATTCATAGTAGATCACACCTCTGGTAAAATGTGAAATAAAATATTTCATTTTATGACATTCTAACGATATGTAGTCCACTAGAAATGGAATCCAGTGAAGTGCTCGTTCCAGGAACGGTTTTTATTGGGATAGCGCTTTTTTTCGCTTATTTTGGAAATTTTGTTAATAAAAACGCGCGTGTTGTTACTTTTTTGTGTATGATTATTTTTGTTTCCAAAATATGTATAACTCAGTTTGGTGATTTTGTGTATTGAAGTGTGTATCGATTAACAACCATTCCAAAGATAAATCATAAGAAAACCTGGATAAAAACTTATGATGCTATCCTGATAACGCAGGTAATTGATTATTGGAAATTTCTCTTTCTATCATTGGTAACCAAATTTGACTACATTCGGCTGAAATACTAGCTACACATTTATCTGAATTTAATTGTATTAAAGCAGTTTCTTTGATTTTTCGTCTTTTATTATTGGGCTCTTTCAATATTATTTTTGTCGAATCCCATTGAATTTTATGCCCCTCTACCCAAGCATGTTTGCAAATACCTGACTTAAAGAACTCCCTATCTTTGATATACTTTTTATGTTCATTTATTCGGACTTTCAATGGTCTAGATGTTTCACCTAAATAGAATTTGTCGCATTCACAAGATATCTGATATATGCAGTTTTTTGAAGATTGTTCTTCATTTTTTGGCTTCGTTTTTGTTAGTATAGATCTCAACGTATTGTTAGATTTGAAGCTAGTTCGAATATTGAATTGATTACCAATTTTCTTAATTCTTTCTGATAAACCCTTAACATACGGTATTGTAAAGTTTTTAAAAATTATGTCGAAATAAAAAACATTATTGTGGTTTGATTCCCAAAAAAATTAGAAAATGTTACAAGATTTGTTTATGAACCATAACCCCCCCCCCCAAAATCTAGGAAATTAAGAAAATAATTCAAAAACCTAAGACGCGCTTATAGTAGATCTAAAAAGTAAAATCATTAATCCTGATATTGAAGCAAACTTATTATTATGTGATCCCATTTTATCTTTTGAAAAAAGGTACTAATTAAAAAATAATTTTTCGTTATTACATAACAGCTTTGTCCCATCACTAACCTGCATGCGGGTCAGCATCACTCTTCTAGGTCCACCTTGAACTAAGAACTATCACAAACTGAACAAACGACAAATCGAAATACGAATAGTATTTACCTAAATCTGAAAGAAGTACCACACGAATGCTGAGAGATGCGTAGACAGCGTAGTACTCTCAAGAACTGAACTCTTTTAGAAATGTATCAGAATTTCATCTGAATCCTTACACAAGTCCTTTCACCTGCCCAGCCCAATCTTGGGTAGCGAGACATTTACATGCTATGATATATTCAAGACAGAAATAATGGCACTTTGATACGTACTGATAAAACTATCAAAGGCTATCTTAACTTGTCGTAAATAAAGTACTGACAAAACTTCGATGTAAGGTATGATGATCGATCAGTGCGAAGTCGAGAAAAACGATTTCAAGATAAAAATTAATAACTATACAAGGGTTATACCACATTTTAAAGAAGTGGTAGTAAAATTTGATGGAGACTTCCTTAATGTTTAACTGAAATTAAGACATTTAAGTCTTACATTTGTAAACGTTATTTGGGTTTTTGTTTTGACTGATATTAAAAATGTTCGTTTTAACCTATATTTTACGTTATTTCTTTGGAAAAAGTATTCCTCATACCTAACAATTCCCTGGATGAAAAGTTCTCTCAAAAAAATCAATTTCTTGACGTCCCATTTTTTCTTTTAAAAAGTTTTTATAACCAGGATTGGTTCATAAATCATCCAATTTCAGCGAAGCAAATAAATCAACTGTTTGCTACAGTTTACGGTACAGTTCAAAATGCTACTAATAGTTTTACACAGAAACATATCCACTTAAACCCAACATATTTCTGGGAAATCCCTTTAAACCTGAGGATTCCTTTGAAAACGAAAATAATGAGAATTTAGAAGATTCCAACAGAAACCACAAAACCCAAATATTAGTTAGGTCTGAAAAGATAGGGTCTGAGACTGGTCCTGAACCAGTATTTGGGATATTTAAAACTGCTGCACGTGGTTGTACATCTTGGTAGACTCAAACTAAACATCCGTCGTCCTGGAGACACGTGCCAAAACAGGAACACAGCAAACTCCTGGTCAAAAAACCATCGGAGACGCTGACTAATGAAATGCTAAACCTTAGCAGGGGCATGATAAGGATAGTGACGGGTTTACTCACCGGTCACTGTACCCTAAGGAAGCACATGCATATAATGGATATATATGCTATCTGTCGGTTGTGCATGAAAAGGGAGGAAACAGCCTCTCACATTATATTAGATTATGAAGCATTATTTCATTGGAGATATAGACTCCTAAGACTAGAACGTCCAAGGGAGGTTTTCTCCAACAAGGACCTTGTGGTGCTGAACCAACCAACCAACCAATCAATCAATTAGGTCTGAAAACATTTCACCATTCATTGACATGAAATAAAGGGCAGAGACAAATTAAAAACAGGTTTTTAGCACCATTAGGCTACATTTAAGACAAACAAGCGATGATGAGGAGGAACCTTGATACCTCCAAAGAAGAATGATGAATATCGTAAGAACAACGAACTTTGTACCTATAATTTTAGCCTGTCATAATTTTCTGTCACGTCATTTTATGACAACCTAGTTTTATATTATGAAATAGTTTATATTTACTGAAAATACTCGAAAAACAAAAATATCAAGAATTACCGTTTAAGGATAATGAACTTTACATCTTCAAAGGCTAACGGCCTTAGTTGCATTTTCAAAGAAATTTCTAGTACTATTACATGATCTTCATTTCACTTTTGAAGGTTGAGATTCGAGTTGAAGGTTGACGATGATGATATTATGGGTATTTGAAGATTTGTTGTTATTAAGTCTATTGAAGAATGCTTCGGATACAAGTATCGAAAAGAATATAATTTCATTCATAAATTTTAACGTGTGTGTTTATTCTTGCTCAATTTTTTTTTAAGTATACAGGAGGTCCGCTTTGGTCGGTAATAGAATTCGTGATCGATTTATTCCTCCAAAAAAAACCATAAAAATATATCAAGTGGATTTTAAGGATGTTATTGATCCAATTACAATATTTTTGTAATCAATCCAGTATGGTCCAGTTGTCTCGGAAGACCGGCAGGTAGATTGCTATCTCCCCTTCTTGACATTTTATTTGAGGAAAATTACTTGCCAGATAGCCTAATTGTTTCTCGCCCTCATAATTAATTATCAACATGTTCTTGAAACCTCATTTGTAACTTTTTGTAAGACTTACCACTTACCACTTACTTACTACTAAATTAAACTGCCGACGATGACAATAAAACTATAAATTGATACAATAAGTGTATCTAAATTAGAAGCTATTATAGAAAACATTTAAATAAATATATTAATAAAAATCTAGTAAAGTACAAAGACGAGAGCGTCTATGGAACAGGTTATAGTAGTACAGTTTTTGTCCTCTTGTTTATTCAGCATATAATTTCTTCTTTTAAATAAAATCAATTAACTCTGGTGTTCCATCCTTGGGTTTGGAGAACCTCTTCTTGTTGGATTCTTATGGAACACTTGAAAGTTTATTTTGGAAGGAACCAAGCTTTGGTTGGATAAAAACGTTTCGTAAATTTATCAACCATTCCTGGTAAAAAAGTTTTTTATGTTTTTACTGCATCTAAGAGATTTGTTTTCATTAAAATAAACACTCAGGTTTCATTGATTACGTAAACTTGGCCGTAAATCCTAATAAAAAAAAAACAGCTCGAGAAAACCTTGATAGCATGCGTTGATCTTCCAATTATCATTAATCATCTGCACGGGATGTAAGAAAGCATATCGTGCAGGCTATGGCCCATCAAAGTATCATTGGTATTTTGGTAGGGTCGCTTAAAACCCCGTTTCACAGTCTGGTCCATACCTTTTTCCGAAATAGCAAAAATTTTGTTTTCAAGTATAAAAAAAAACTTCTCTTTTTAAAATTTGAGTTCAAAATGAGAGATATTTTTTCTACAATCGATATCAAGTCGGCAAACGTCATATTTTTCGAGGAATGTCATTTTGTCGACTAAAAAAAACGCTCGCTCTCCGAATTATTAACTATAAATCAAAAATGCATTGCTCAGAGTATCCAATGTCAACGAGTAAATTACATCTTCCATTTGAGCGAAAAATTTCCTAAATAATAATCGAATGTGAGCGTGGAGCAGCTAAAATGGAAGAAGAAAATGATTTTTCATGTACACCACCTGAAATTGCCTATTACCAGAAACCTATTACCAGAAAAGTCCTGGCGCTCTTGTAGAAGAACCTGCTGTTACAATAAAAATAGGAAAGGGTAAAGTTCCAGATTTGCCTGAAACTCCAGAAGAAAATATTACTCTGAAGAAAACACCACAGAAGCCACAACTGGAAGAAGAACTTGATAGAGAAAAAACAAAACCAAAGCCAAAAGATGATGATAAATTAATGGAGGAAAGAGAACCAAGGGAAATTAAAGACAAAATTGATTTCCAGCCGTTCGACATCGATCGACCAGATATAGAAAAAGAGGAATACTTTCCACCAGAAGAGGATAAAGAAGAGGAAGAAAAACCTTCCAAGGATAAACCAAAATATGTCAAAAAGAAGAAAACTAAAGCTCTTCCAGAAACTGAAACATTTATTTTGCAAAAAGGCGTTCCTAAGAAACCTGAAGAAGAAACACCCGAAGACGTTCAATTTAGGATTCCCAAAAAAGATAAACCAGAAGATACTCCTGAAGGAATAAAACTTAAGCCTTTTAAAAAGCAAGAAGATAAGGAAGAATTCCAAATAAAGGAAGAAATACTTGATAAACCTACACAAAGTGTTATATATATTAAAGACAACGATGAGGAAACTAGTGATATTGAAATAGATCTAGATAAAACCAAAAAGAAAGTAGTGAAAAAGATGCGTGCGAAGAAACCAGAATCTTCTCTATTAAGCGAAGAAAAACCTCAAGAAGCACAACCAGAGGAAAATATAAGCGAGGAGAGACCTGATGATATTTCTATTGAAAAGGAAGATATTTTGGTTGAAGAAGAAATTGAAAAACTAGAGGAAGAAAACCCAGTTATTCCCACACAGAAAGAAGATGATAAAAAAGAAGACGCAATTCCAGATACTAAGAAAACTCCAAAGGAGCCTGAAAAATTGGATGAAGTTAAATTGAAAAAACCGAAACCAAAGCCCAAGGCTGTCGAAAAACTAAAAGTCAAGAAATATTTGAAGCCTAGATTGAAGAGTAGAATAAACCGTGTTGATTATCCACCAACTTTACATATTCCAAAAATCTCGGAACTCAATACAATAAGAGGAAATGGAGAAATATCAAGAAACATAGAGGAAGCGGAGAAAACGTTAAAAACAAAAAAGCGAAAGCTTATGGAAGTGCCAAAAGAACCTACAGATTTAGAATTTGAAGAATTAAAGAAAAATAAACCAGAAGAAGTAGATAAAAGTTATTGAAGACAAAGATTCGCTATTAATAGTAAAAATTCCTAGCTCAAAAACAAGAAAAAGTCGTGTCTTTACTGTTACTAATTAATGAAGAGCTTGATTTTTTATCATTCTACAGAAGGTTTGTTGCGTTGAGACCTTCAGATATTGTAACGGAAAATGCTCTAAACAAGTGGTGGGAATGAATATAATTGTAAAAATACCCTGTGAAATCGCATAGAATTTTAATTTATCAGGTTATAAATTATATACAGGTCACAGTTTTCGTCGCACGTCTTCTATTTAATGTAGGAGGTGATATCATCCAACTGAAACGTCATGGAGGTTGAAAAAGTTCTTCTACATCCGATGGATACATTGAAGAAAGCATTAATAATAAAATTGAACAAAATTAGTTTATAAATCTCAAATCCTGGAGATGTAATTTAGTTTCTCAAACTAGTTGAAATAACGAATCACACTTTTTACCGTTATTAGCTATATAATTAAGGGTCTTAAGAGACTCTACTATATATTTTTCGACGTTTTGATAGTGCCAGCAGGAGTCGAAGATTCGAAGACGACGTGGGCGCACCTTCTTCTTCGTGAGAGGACTTTCTTTCTTATTATAACTCGACCTTGCCGGAGTACGTTATAGTCGGATGCATCTGCCTTGTTGCTTGAAATTTGGTATTTTTCATAAAATTGCAAGGAATAAATGTAGCGTGAAATGGAGGACAAAATTACTATCACAACCGCTGAAAAAATCAACGACACAAAAAACGATGAATAAAATCAGTACCAGGAAATCACTTTTCTCTTTTCCGTCGTATTTAATTTTTCGTAGTTGATTGGATATCCGCGTTTTGAAAAAAAATGTATTCGACCAGACGTTTACAAGAGACTGGAACTTTGGCAATATCAAGGAATGTTATTGGATGACCTAGAACTGCGAAAACTCCACAACTCGAAGATCAGGTTCTTCAAACTATTAACCAGCATCCAGAAAAATTGCTCAACGAAACAGTTCGGAATGTTTTAAAAGAAAATTTATTGTATCCATATCATGTCCAACGTTTTCAACATTTTGCTTCAACTTGGAATATAGTATAACCAATTTTGCTACAACTGTTCTGCTTTGTACAGGTGTTCCTTTACTGGTGCATGACCAGTCATGAAACCTGTTATGATTCTCAGCTGATTTCTGCATAGTGTACGCTGTATGTTTCAGGCATGGTTCCTTTATAAGGGTTAGGCTGCTGAATCGTGTATTCCAGTCTATGGATACTTAGTCTTGCCTCTCCCTGTATCACAAGCTGTAAGGGAAGTAGATCTAACAGTTGGGTTTAGTTCTCATGGCCCCCGTGATGCCCAGACATGCAAGTCTTTGCACCTAGCACTGTTCTGTTTACAGATGAAGCCAACTTTTCAAGACATGTCATTATGAAGTTTCGTAATAACCACACATGTGCTAATGGAAATCCACATGCCACGCTCCTTTGATGATCAACAACAGATCTGACATTGCCTGTCCATTACTTAACAACCTTAATGTCCCCCTGCTGGTCATCATTGGTCTAAGAATCCTTTTATATAAACATAGGGTTTTAGGCATGACAATGCCGTCAGCTTTGTAAAGTTGATAACTTGAGTTTCCTGAGCACTGACGTCAGTAACTGTTGCTTATAGCATTTGTCCATTTGTCTGAATGATAGATTATCTAATAATTTTTTTCAAATACATTTTTCACACAAGTACTTACTAAGAGTGAAAGTTTTTCTAATTCCAGTCACCTAACTGGTCTGATTACCATTTCTAATGCTTTTACTTATAGATTCCATTAAAATATCGTATTTAATAAAAACAATATTTATTAATAAACACCATGGCTATTTAGGTTAACATAAGATCATCGTATTCTACAGTCAATTACATGTAAGTAATATGTAGATTATAATATTAAAAGACATAATTTACAGGTTTATCTCAACAAATAAAGAGAACGGTTCTGTCTTGAACGAGTATTGTGAAAATGAAAGTTAAGTTAGGTAAGGAAAACTAGAACTAAAAATATCCAGATCAAACGAATTTTAATCGACAATCACTTTGTATGTAAAAATGATAATATGACATTTCTTTTAATTGATTCTCGAGTTAATTTAATAAGATCGAAACGTTTTGCAATGGAATTAATACGAAATGTAGAAACTTATTTGGTTAATTGCTTTACATATTTAATTTAAATCAATTTACAAATAGTCCTATAATATTAACCCAGTTTACAAAATTATCGTGCTCTATAAGATTTTTGAATTAAAATCTTTATTATTCTTATAAGAGGTGGAGGAAGAGGTAGATGTAGAAGCTGTAGGGCTTCCAAAAAGCTGTAACTAGGGTAGCCCCACGTTGGGCGCCAATTTGTAACTTTATGTTTACTTGGCGCTAGTTAAGGACCATTAAAGAAACATGCTGGTATGGGATTCCACTCCATGCTTGTGCTGCACTAGGTTTGCCAGACTATGTACACGATATCGACGAATTATTAAAAAATGAATTTAAATAAAAGAAAACAACTAAAGTGGGAAAGGTAGAGAGCTCTTGAATGGTCAATTTTCTAACTCCTACGCTTCTGGAGACGTTGCGATAGTTGACCTTAAGGTCCTAGGTCGTACCTTTAAAAATTATTCCAAGGTGGCCTAGAAGATGTGTTCTGAGAGGTGTGTCCTTGGAGATGTCTTGTGAGAGATCCTGGGAGCAACATTTTACTCAAAAGGACCAAAAAAATAAGTGATAAGAAAGAAAACTGAAAAGGTATGTCTTGCTTTTAAGACAGTTGATAGCAAAAAAGAGCTAATGAGACGTCGCGCGGGATTTAAAGAATGATTTGCGTTATAAATTTTAGAAATGTCGATAGACATGTTACAAAACATACAAATAGCCCAACTTCACTAAAGGTTGCACTTGATTTCTTATAGGAACTAACCTGAATCGAATCAAACCTGATCCATCTCTGGAATTATTATTAAATATACATTAGATAATAACTATTAATAGCTATTGATCTATTTTCCCCTCAAGTTATTTTCAAATTGTGTTACGTAACGAATAAAACAAAATCCCAAGATTTTTTATTCTAATACAGTAATTAATTTTTTTTCTTCTTGTTCTTATCTAATAATGTTTCAAATTTAACTCACCTGGGTGTGGTGTTTTTATGATTTAACACCTTTGCAAACTTTTATTAAATAAATAAACAGTTGTTGATAATGTTTACTTGAATTGTCGACGTTTTTAACCCTGCAGTATTCCGTTTTATTCTATTCTATAAGGAAAAATAATGGAAAAGAGGAATTTTGATAAAGATAAATAAATGTGTGGTTTCCATTGCTGCATCTACTGCTGATAACTTCCTTTTAAAATGAAATGATCGAGTCAAAATTTGTGTAATTTTACAGAGTGATTACTGGAAATATATAAAACAGCAGAATTAAAAAATTTAAAAATTTTAGGACCCAGTGACACCTACAGCCTAACGACTTCGACAATTGCGGAACTAGCTAAACGTTATACCATGCTCAATCCCTTAACAGATGGAATCAAAGGATGCAGTTTTGCCAGGATCACCCTGGGTGACCCTGGGAAGCTGTCGCCGAAGAAATATTTGGCGATGACCAGGAAAAACCAGTAGAATTTTTGACTGGCCACTGTCAACTAAGGAAACACCTCCATACTATGGGGCTAGTGGACACACCTCTATGCAGGATGTGTGAACAGGAAGATGAAACTGCCAGGCATGTCCTATGACGGAGTTATCGTCAATAAGAGAGTGTGTGTTCGGTAAGTCTTGGCCTACACCTGCCGATATAAAGGAGATGTCTCCTAGTGACCTGTCCACCTTCCTGGGAAGGATGGACGATGACCTAGGACAACTCCTCGGGAGGATGTACAATGGGTCACATATGGCCTAAGTTCTGTGAGCCTACACTCCCCCTCCCTACTCTACAGATAGAGAACAGCAGAATTATAATAGTGATATCTATTGTGAGATGAAAATAGTAAAATTGAGACTTCCTGAAACTATATCGAGTCCCACGTAAACGCCTCCATGTCGCTACGATTTTAAACTTACATAATATATTTTCTATAATCGTTCTAGTTTTAGATGATATAAAATATTTTTGCTTATTAGCGATATTCAGTGACAAGTTGTTGAATCCGACTATAAAACAGCTATTTAAAGTGCTTTGAAATCGACTGAACCAGTTCTATGTGTAGGAAAACGGAAAAAAAGAAGAAGACTTTCACTTTTAATTACTCTGTCAGCCCCGTAGACGTTTTTTATTAGACCATTAATGTTACATATCTATCATTTATTTTTCTTTCCGATTTGCTTCGTTATTTCTTATGATTATTGGAAGAAATCGAACATAGGCTGCCTATTTAACGTAAGCTCCTGTATATTCTCCCTTTGACAGTTTTAAATTTCTTAAGGGATGTTATTATCTCGTAGAAAAATCCATAACACGTTCATGAACTTGAACATGAAGCTTGGTAGGTGATTAAGATTTGAGAGATACGCTTCGATAACTTTATTTGTAAATAATGTTTCAAATTCATACATGAAAATCAACCAAGCAAGAAAATGGTTTCATGTCTAGGTCAAAATACACGCAGTGTATGTCACTGAACTTCTCCTTAACGTTTCGGTAACGCTCCAGCTCACCGTCATCAAGAAACGTAAAAATAAAAATATTTTCTGGTTTGATTCCCTCATTTTAATAGACAATTTTCACACCGAGAGTTGGAATTATCAAATATTTTTCCCATGATATTTGTAGTAAGTGAAATTATCTTTGATAATTACATTGTATCACTAAGAAAGGATGCATTAGTTAAATTGTTAAGAATGAATAATGAGTGGCACACTTCCCACCTTCACTGACATCGAGCCATACATTGGAGGTGACTAGCAAACCTCATCAATAGATCTTAAGAGTTTCTGAAACATGTTTATTTAAATTTATTGTAGTTTAATTGTAGAGAAAATATATTAATGAAGGATGAGGATTACTGGGAGATACAAATATACAGGAAAAATTTTAATATCGAAAAACTACAGAACTGTTTGTCTTTTAGAGCTAAAAATATTTGTTTGGAGGTTTATAGATTTTATTGTTCGTTAACGCACGTTGGGTTTAGTAGACATTCCAAAATAAAAATGGCTTGTTATATATATTGAACTGGTTTACATGTTTACAGCAATTTTCACTTTCAAAATACTGAAATGTACTATACAGAGAGGTATTAACTCGGTACAAATTGAAATAAAAATTAATATCAATTTTTATTTATTTATATTTTTATTTAATTTTATTCCAAACGTTGTTGTTAACGTAGTTGTTACACGGGGGGTATAAAATATTTTTAGCAGGTAGTATAAAATTATTTTATCATTCTCAACTGATAACATAATTTGTTTTAAAACTTATTTCCATTATTTTTCTAGCTCCAGCTTACAATCTTTAAAGTAAGTAACTCTCATTATTTCGAAATAAAGCAAGATTTTAAAAAAAGCTTTCGTCTTGTTTGTAAATCCTTTACAAATGTTTGGAGCAGTTTTTTCTTATTAAAGACTTTCGTTTGATAGTCAAGAGGAAATGTTAAGAAAGTAAACCAAATCAAAATAAACATACTTGAAAGTAAAAGTATTATAAAATTGGATCTATCGACCATCGAGAGCGATAATTACTTCTATTAAATTTCATAACAACAAATTTTTTTATTTGAAATTTTGGGTGTGTATGTTACGACGTTAGTGGACCGTCGAAAGTTTGATTAATTTTGTTTATTTATTATATTGGGGAGTATAAAAGATCTTAGTTGCTGTTAAATCTAATAAAACATAAAAGAAAGGAAAAGTAAGGTTAACGTTAACGTTTTAATAAATACAGGCTTGCAGGAAAAATATTTGGTACAGCCTTAGAGTGATACTACAAACAGTATTAATCTGAGGGTACAGCACTGCAAATTTCAGGTTAAGCAACTACACAGAACACTTTAAAGGATAAAAAGTGAAAAAGACCCTAATGATGCGTCTGTAAAGAAACCCAAAGCCTGTCAATAGCTTCTTCCTCGTCCTTACCAAATATATTATTTTTTTTTATTTATTTCTGGTTACAAACGAGCCCCGCGGTAAAAAAATTTGTTACAGCTCTGCAAACTTAAGGTATTCATGAAAAAAAAAGCTTAAACAATTACACAAAACATTTTAAAGGACAAAAAATTAAAAAGACCCCAATGATGCGTCTGTACAGAAACCTCCCCATTTCAAAAGCTTCGTCCTTACCAAATATTTTATTTTTTAAATTTTTTCTGGATACATTCGAGCCCCACGGTAAAAATGTTTGCTACAGTACTGCAAATTTAAGGTATTCATGAAACAAAAAAAGGTTAAGCAATTAAACAAAACAATTTTAAGGATAAAAAATGAAAAAGACCCTATTGATGCGTCTGTACAGAAACCTAAAAGGATATAATTATTTCGTCCTGTATAAATATTTTAGTTTTTACTCATTCATGGAAAGTAGAAAAAACCGAGCTGGAACAACAAAGAGAATTCAAAACAATTTCTAACACAAACAAAGAATGTGCTTTAGTTAAAAATTCTGGTAAATAAAAACTTTTCTTAACGAAAACGTATTCACACAACTCCTTAAGATAAACATTGCAGTAAATCTAACTTTCGATCATCCATAAAAGTGCTACACATAGACAGCACACACATTCACACACCCATTTTAATTTATGATTCCAAGTTACGAAATATCTTAGAGAACTGGCCAGCATAATATATCTTAAAAACAGTTGACATCTGGTTATGATTGATTCGGTATATTTAGCAATAAAGGTTTATATATTTGAAGCACTTTTACTTTCATTTATCGCAATTTATAAGTCATTTATTAATTGCGAATGTATGTGTAGGTATGTTACTATAAATAATTTAGATATAATTTGTAAAATTAAGTAATTTAAGTTGTCTATGATACGTTTTTTTAAGACTAGATCCTTTTTTAGGACTGATATCCTTTTTTAAACATTATTTTTAGTTATTATTCCTTAAATTATGATGCAGAGTAGCCTTAGAGCAGCTGCAGGACTCTGTACATGGACCAGATGTTGCGTATAAAGATTTGTCGAAATCTAACGTGAAGTTGTGTAAATATTTTCATAAATTTTGATCCCTTCAAAAGCTCGAAATAGATTCCGTGGAACTACCTTTGTGAAGTATTATGTGTTGTCTACTACTAAGTGAAGCCTCTGAGTTTGAACGTTGTATAATCAATACTATAGAAAACCAACATTACAAGATATTTTATAATTGGATACTTACGTGTACTTAATTTTTAGTTTACATTATCAAAATATACTGGAAAATGCACATATTTACTTATCAAGAGCTGTCTTAATATACAAAATTATTTTTGTAATCACGAAATAAGCAATTTAAAAATTTCATTTTCCGCTTACTTATATACACTTCCAATACATCGATGTAATATGTGTTGCCTATATGGGATAACCAGTATCTAACGAAAACAAATCGTGTTTTTATTGACACATACCATAATTATTGTCTAAATAATTAAACTCGTTGTTAGCTAACAAGCAACAAAAGAGAAAAAAATTGTAGTTGAGTCAGATCAAGGTAATGAATTTGATCGGATTTTCACTCAATTGAAATCCTAAAGAGATATCAGTTTGAAATTTGGTTCAAGGTATAATTTAAATACACCTTAGCCAATATTAGCCTTAGAACTTTACATACAGGGTGTTTTCTTGACAAAAAATGTATCGCTGTCTTGTAGTGGGTTTTTCATGGAGGTGTATGAGATAATATAATATTTAGAACAAAGAACAGTTTGTAATATTCGTAACAGATATTTTCCCGCCCACAGAACAAAAGAGTTTCATTACAGCTCACGTGCCCTAGTTATAAGTAATTAGACAATACTTATGGTAAGTACTAAGCAAATTTGTTACTCAATCTTAAACGAATATTCTTGTTATAATAGTGCGATGTCTCTGGGAAACAATACGGACAATTGAATTGAGCACTTTGGAGTTGAATAAGATCGCTAGTAAAAGCGATTTAATGTAACAAATCGTCGATCTTAATGGGAATGCATATTTTTTCGGCCGTCACGATTATCGATTGATTGTAAGAAAAAAAAATTAAAAACCAAATAATTATGTCGTTAAGTAATCTAATGGTTTTCAAAGCTACTAGAATTTTGACATAATTCGCCATTTTGTTATACATTTATACCAAAAATAAACGTCCCTCTTAATAGAGGACCCTGTATATAACAGTCGCAAAGGAACCAAACACTCTGAAAGCTTGGGAAAAACCCCAAGTATCTTTCAAGCGGAAATTCACGCAATAAGAAAGTGTGCCCAGTTCAATATTGACAAAGGATATAGAAGGCAAAGGATTATCATAATGTCTGATAGTCAAGCAGCCATTAAAGCGCTGAGTTCTTGTGTAATCAGTTCCAAAATGGTGTGGGAATGCCTAGGCAAACTTAATGAACTAGGCGAGAACAATATAGTCACCTTACTGTGGATTCCAGGACACACTGGAATAGAAGGAAACGAAATAGCAGATGAACTAGCGAAGAGGGGGACTGAAATACCCTTTTGGGGGCCGGAACCCTTTTGCGGAATCAGCTCCAATATAATATTGGAAGAAATAGGTAAAGCCGAAGAAAAGAGAAGATCTGACAATTGGAAAGATCTAGTAGGGCTTAGGCAATCAAAGATTCTTCTGGGTGACTACAACCTGTTGAGATCAAATGAATGCATAAGTCAAAGCAAAACTGCACTAAGAGTTTTAACAGGAATCCTAACGGGACATTGTCGCCTGAATGGACACCTTAAAAAGCTCAAAATAGTGGAGGAAGAAGATTGTAGATTTTGTGGAATGGAAGAAGAAACCTCCATCCACATACTTGCGAACTGCACAGTATTTCAGAATCCTAGGGCACAGTACCTGGGAGACTACTGGATAGAAGAGGGACAGTTACCTAAGTTGAGGCCTGCAGATATCCTAAAATTCCTCCGGGAAATAGGACTAAAGGAGCTACTAGTATCTGAGACTCTCCTCAGAAACTAAGTAGAAGTAAGGGGAAACAATAGATCTTTTAGGTCTCAGTGAATGTTACCCCAAAATACATACATACATACAACAGTCGCAAACGTACAAATTAGTTATCAAAAGATATCAATCTTTTTCAAATTCTCCTTTCCAAATTTCAACGAAAATTGAGAATTTGTAATCTACCTTCGTGACATATTTTTGCAAAAGGTCAAGTAAAAAAATATTTCCCGTTGACTGGTTTCTTGTTTCGAGCTTAAAATAGGGTGGATCACGACTATCATTTTACTTTTTTCAACAAGTTTTTGTTAATACATACCAATCAACAAATCAAGATAGGCGGTGACAATTATTCAGTCAATTGTATTGTTTTATTAAGCCAGAAGTGACATGGTGTTTCGCAAGCTGATGTTGCACGTCATTTTGACGTCTATTGAGGCTTGATTTTGGGATTATGGCATCGATATTAACAATTTGGTGATGTCTCTGAAAGACATGGAGGTCGTCAACGTGCAACTACCCTTCGACAGGATCGATATGTGTTAGGATTATCTCGCCGAAATGTGAATACCACTACACGCGAACTTTGTGGTGCCTTAGCAAATGCCAACAACATTAATGTGTGTAGCCAAACTTTGACGCCAGACGTCCATGAAGGGTTCCCATGTTACGTCATGGAAATCGTGGACTAAGGTTAATGTGGGCACAAAAACATGTTCATTTGGGGCTTACAAGAATGGAGCTCTGTGTTATTCACGGATGAATCTAGGTTTTGTCTCTATCCGGACTCAGAAGAGCGAGAGTCTGGAGAGGACCTGGTCGACAAGAAAGACTCAGACATGTTCGTCCGTATGTTGGTCTACAAGTTATGATGTGGGCTGGAATAATTTTTCATCTCGAACTGTGCGGAAGGCACTTTGAATCAGTTTCAATATATTAACTGTTTGTCCATCGATTTGCAACTGCTGCAGGCCCTGATTTGCTTCACATGCACGACAATGCAAGCCAACATACTGCAGCAACAGTAAGAGATTGGTATGATACTGAAGAAATTACCCTTCTACCGTGGCCAGCACAGTCACCAGACCTTAATCCCATCGAGCATGTATGGGATATAATCCAGAGACGGATCCTCCTCCTCATTTGCATAATGTTAATACTTGTCAAGGTCTCCAAGATCTTCTTACACAAGAATGGGCATTATTAACACAACGAAATTGATAATTTAAGTTTAAGTTTGCCAAGACGGTGTCAAGCTGTAATTAATGCTTTTGGAGGAAATACAGATTATTAAAAACAATTTTTGTTTAGATTTTTATGTTTTACATTAATAGATTTGTTAAGCGATTCATTTACATTAGTACACCTTTTAACTTTTGTTAAATTATTTCATCAAAGAGAAAATTAATTTCAATGAAATTAAGATGAATTCATTACTGACTAATCAGTCATCATAACGATATGTCAGTTTTAAAAATCCGGTTAAAATTCATGTATATACGAGGAAAAATCAGAAAAAGATGGAAAACGGAGGTAGAAAAGGATCTACGAAGACTTAATATCAGAAATTGGAAAGGTGAGATGGAGGCAAGTCGTCAACCAAGCCATGAGAAGGTTGGGTTGTTAAAATGCAGATTGTAAGTAGTGCAAGGAGTTTTTGAACGAACCCAAGTGGTGGGCACATCAGCCATGGACCCACACCGTCTGTAGTGCTACTATAAATTCATATATTTTGTTGAAGTTAAATTATTATTAACACGACATGCGAAACAAACAAAGACTGTGCTGAGGACCTCGTGGCGAATAGTGATGAAAAATCTGATACCGAAGAAATAAGTGACGAACAAGCTACTAAAATTTCCAGCCTTAGTGATAATTTAAGGGATCCAGAAAAATTATTTTTTGTAAAAAACAATACACAAAAATATCAGAGATTTTGATAAATTGTCAACACGAATTAGTGGTAGTTTTTTATGTATATCTATGTATAAAAATGCTTATTGCTAAAAATGTGTACAGGAAGGATAAATAAAACTTCTGATCGTTTTTATTAATTTTACATGTTTGAATTGTTTTTATTTTTGACTATTTAAGGAATTTTGGATAACTATATAGTTAATTACTTAATCCAAGATGGTTTTTGTTTCGAAGTAAGTATAAGTAACTATTACAAAACAAGTAACGAAGATGTTGAAGATAAATTTATTTATAGATTGGTAATGTCGAAACAAATGAATCTATTCATAAAACATCGTGATACGTTTTATATAATTCATTTGAATATTATTTAAGAATAGATTTACAACCTTGGTAACTCCTAATATTCGAATTTCGATTAAAATAGTACAAAATTGGCCGTAGTTACAGTTTCTGATCGATGTAACTTTGAGGTTAAGTATTTGAACAAATTAAAATTAGATTTTTATTGAAAACTTTTTAAATTTCAAGGATATCCGTTTAATTTAAGAACAATTCATTGGGTAAGAACGATTCTCATAACGAAATAACATAAGAAATTTTAAATTACCAGATGTAACCTGAGAATTGTATATCGTGAAGAGTTTCGGAATCATCTAATTAACATGTAATTATCGTCTAATAATAATTTTTTTTGGAAAGTTGTACACGCTCAATATATACATACATTTTTTAAGGTTTTCATTACACACTGAGAAAACATATTCTACTCAAAAATATCTTATAAAGGATCAAATGAGGTTTTTGAGAATAAAAATATCGGTGATCGATGACAAAATTGACACAGGATATCTTATTTGGTCTAATAAATTCAAAAAACCGTATGAGAATTTTGTTTGGAATCATAATAGTCTGATAATGGACTAAAAAGTCCCAAACAAACACATTTTTTTTTGTACAAACTCTTCATTCGACCGGAATTTCTTACGGGCGAGCATTTTTTTCAGGCAGGAGCAATTCGAAGTTATCATTTCATTTGATTGACTTGTGACCCGGTGCGTTGTCTTGATGAAACAACATTTTTTTCATTGCCTTGGAAAGCCTTTTTTAACTTGAATTATGCTCCAAATAAATATCAAGGAACAGAAAAAAAAGGAGCCTGAAAAAACTTTATGGTTGTTGAAGATTTTATTTATAAAGTTGTATTTATTCACCTTATCTCCTACCGAATAGTTACTACACTGTCTCTTATATAAACTGTACATTCTGATAGAATTGTTGATACCGTTTACTTATCTTCGTAACGCAACAAATTTTCGCATTTCGACATTTGAATTGCACGAGTTTGATAAGGTAAAAGTTTCACTTGGAATATTTTTTCTTGTCCAAATTGGCAAAACAGATGCCCCGAAAGATAGAAAACACAACCTTATATAAATAAACGTTAATAACTCCTATGAGGAAATTTAAATATTTCCATATTTAAGCTATTCCCACAAGCACGAATTTCCAATATAAAAAAACCTTCTTTATTCAGAAAATACGATATACGAGGATATATTGAAAAGCCTACTATAGAACCAAACAAAATTTCAATGTCAAAATATTTTATTACCCAACATATTCTCCTCTTAATTGTATACATTTATTACAGCGAACCTGCAACGTCTCTAGACCTTTCAAAAAAATGTTTCTTCTTGCTCTGCAAACCAGACCTCCACAGCTTTTATTACCTCCTCGTTGGAAGAAAATTTACGACCTTTTCAACTTTTTTTCAGTTGAAGAAAGAGATGATAGTCGGACGGAGCCAAATCTGGTGAATAAGGGGGGTGTTCTAGTAATTCAAACCCTAAATCACGAATTTTTTGTATGGCAACATTAGCCTTCGGGTAGCTTTCCGCGTCTTTTCTCTTTAATTTTTTCCCGTAGACTGGTCAGTAATGTCGAATAGTAATCTCCAGTTATTGTTCTACCTTTATCCAAAAAATCAATCATGATTACTCCATGGCAATCCCAAAAAACTGGAGCAAGAACTTTTCCAGCAGATTTTTGGACACGAAACTTCTTAGGTCTTGGAGAACCAGAGTGTCGCCATTCCATCGATTGTTGCTTTGTTTCTGGATCGTACAAATGTACCCAAGTCTCATCCATAGTAACAATTCGGTTCAAGAAGTCTACATCGTTTTCAAATCGAACACAGATCGAACGCGATGCTGCTACCCTTGCACGCTTTTGGTCAACATTTAAACATTTGGGGATCCATTTTGCAGCAATTTTTCTGATGTCCAAATTGACGCGTTCGTATGAAATATTCAGTGCTTCAGATATCCGTTTTAGCCCAATTCGACGGTCTGATAAAATCATGTCATGAACTGCATCGATATTTTCGGCGACTGACACAGAAACTGGCCTTCCCGATAGGTCATCATATTCAATAGAAAATTTACCTATTTTGAAGCTTGCAGTCCAATTTTTCACGGTCGCATACGAAGGACATTGATCACCAAGGGTATTAAGCATATCTTAGTAAATCTGCTTACCTCTTACCCCTTTTAAATACAGGTACTTGATGATGGCTCGATACTCAAATTTTTCGATTTTCACAATTTCGGTGGACATCTTTTTTCTTTTAACTCTGGTTTACTTTTTTGACGTCAAACTTCACACTGTCACTTCTAATAAGTTATTGTTCGTTGCTATAGTAACGCAATATTTTGTTTATGCATGGAACTGGTCTAGGCTAACTAGATATCAATACATCTTTGTATATAGTTCGGAGAAGAAATCTACATCGTCGGGGGGATGAAAAATAACATTGACAAGTGACAGATAACAATTGGTCAACCTATAACCAGAGAAAGTGAATAAAAATGTTTTTTTTTAACATAAAACTTATAAAAAATCGTGATTTAGATATAATTATTTAATTCCATTTAAAAATATTGTGAAAGACAAAAGCTTTCATATTATTTACTACTTTAATACGCCATATATTTATGATTATTTTATTCAGGAAGTCGGTCTACCTGAAATTCAAATTAACGATCGTTATAATAAGTTTGCTGCTTTCAGAAACGGAATCACTAAATGTACTTCTTTCTTAATTACATACGGATCATCATTATGTGATGTATTATCATTTTGTTAACAAATAATCCTATTATTACATGCTAATTTATTTTACATATACATAATAGTTGCTAGATTTGATGTAGAAATAAAGGAGATGAAACATTTAAACTGATAAAAATCTTGACGTATAAACAATTGCTTAAAACGCTTAGCATGAACATCCACATACGAAGACAAGTATATTTCTAATATAATATTGTACTCTTCATTTTTTTCAACTCAAATTTCTTTGTTTTTTTTTCTACTATGGTCAGTGTGTGTGTGTGGAAAGAAAATGGCTCGGAAGCTGGTCCATTAGCCACAGAATTTTGTTGTAATCTCACTTAAATTTCAATTTTTAGATCTTTGATGAAATTTAAGAGTATGTTGAAAGTGGTCCGGCTATCTCTGCTTAGAATATGAGTGAAATTTAAAGGTAGGTGTAATGAATACGAAGGCTTTATTCTACAGAAAAGAACTAACATTATTGACAACTTTATAACGTAAGTGACAATGTCATGAATCTAGTCAAAAGTGTAATATCATGACATTCTTCCCGCCTTCTTATTTCTCGAGGAAGTCTTCTAAATATTGAGGACGCAGCAGCAGCCGCTATAACTGCCTGGTTGATGACTTTTCAGAATCTTGTGACTGTTCTGCGTTTTGTAAAACGGCAACACTTGAATAAAAAGTTGATGAATATGATTCAGCATGTTGCTTGACTATTTCTAACGCTCTCGCAGTACCAAACGCTTGAATTAAGCTCTAGAAAACACTGTCTAATTTGTGGTGAACTTACACCACTGATAAACGAGTCTAGAATGAAATCATCTCTATTCTGTTCGGCTGTAACGGCTTTAAAGTTGCAGTCTTTACTCATCTGCTTCAAAATTTGTAAATATTGGTCAATTGACTCACCTGCTAGCTGTCTTCTTGATGAGAGAAAATGTCGAGAAAATATTTCATTTTTTGGCTTTACGTAGAAGCTTTCAAGGATTTTTATGGCATCTTCATAAGTTGTACACTCACTAATGGCCTCGAAAACGACTGGACTGGTTTATTCTACAGAAAACAACTTACATAAAATTATTGACAAAAGTGTAATATCATGACAGTAGGATAGGAAGAAGTTTGTTCACAGAGTGACTTGGACTATGGTCAGTGGAACAAAACAAACAAATTTTACAAATTGTAAAGGCTGAGGAAATCTACTACGTTTTCTATTTTGACGTCCAGCATTTCTTTGTGGCTTAGTTTACGCTGATTTGGAGGTAATTTTGGCAATCTAGTACTGGATGTCTAGCAATAATGATCGATTGACAGACTTGACAAATGGAAGGGTCACCTGAGAACGTACGTACAACCACCACAGGCCAACTTCGTTACTTCCCGCACTTCGACCTTCTTCTGGCGATTTATGTGGATTTTATAAAGTCTTCTTTAATATTTTACAAAAATTTATTGTTCGGTTTTGTCCTGTAAGGGTCCACCATTATCTTATCAATTACATAATTCCAAAATCTACTAATTCAGGTCCGTACCCGAAGAACCGTTCTAGATCCATTTTAAATTGGAATAACGGTTAAAATTCCTTGTTGATTTTTTGTTATTTTGTTAGTTATACAACTGAATATCTTTATTTAAAAATTTCACAATTTTCTGATGTAAGTAAAAAAATTTCACGTATTAAATTAACTAAATCACCAGTTTTTATTGGAATTAATGTTGGTTAATTAGTGTTAGTGGCGTTATAATTACACCTATCGACATATTTCTGGTCCGTATATTTCTCGTTTTTATCGTTAAACCGAAAATAGGAAACTCACGATTTCATCCTTGACTATGAGTTACATAAATATAGGTAGTTAAAATTTTTGTTGGAATGTTATTTCAAAATTTTTCGCTATTATAACGTTAATCTAATAATACTATCTAAATTTTGTAAATTCTCGAGTGGAATATTAAATTTTATAAAAATGTACTGCCTTATCATAATTATAATGAGTAGTAGAATAGATTTTTATCGAAGGATATTCTAAATTACACCACACAGGATTACATCTTTCTAGTAAATTTTTACTCCTTACCGTATAGTTGTGCGTTGTCGGCGAGATAAAGAAATCTGTAAGCTAAAGCAGAACCGGTATCAGACAAATTTTTAATTATTGCAGGATCTCGACGCACTAGCGATTTCTGTACTCTTTTTTCCGATGAATAGCAGTTTTACCGATGACTGTAATGATGGATTTTTTTGAAACTTTTGTCAATTATGTATTCTTTTCATGCTTTGACCCATTATTTTCATGTTTCAGTTGCCTGCAAATATTTTATCTTCTGTAAGTTCCTTGTGGCATTACTTATTCTTTTTTCTTATTTTTTTGGGAATCAAACCACAATAATGTTTTTTTATTTTTTATTTCGCCGTTTCGGTAGCGTTCCAGCTACCGTTGTTAAGATTAACTAGTATAAAAATAATTTTTTGGTCCCTATCTGACACAACGAAAAAATTTGACAACTAGACAATCAATAATATTTTGAAGTTTAAGACTACAAAACTTTGTTGTCAAATTTTATTAAGGTCCATTCATAGTAGATCACACCTCTGGTAAAATGTGGAATAAATTTTTTTATTTTATGACATTCTAGCGATATGTAGTCCACTAGAAATGGAATCCAGTGAAGTGCACGTTCCAGGAAAGGAATCCAGTGAATGCGACAAATTCTATTTAGGTGAAACATCTAGACCATTGAAAGTCCGAATAAATGAACATAAAAAGTATATCAAAGATAGGGAGTTCTTTAAGTCAGGTATTTGCAAACATGCTTGGAAAGAGGGGCATAAAATTCAATGGGATTCGACAAAAATAATATTGAAATAGCCCAATAATAAAAGACGAAAAATCAAAGAAATGCAGATAAATGTGTAGCTAGTATTTCAGCCGAATGTAGTCAATTTTGGTTACCAATGTTAGAAAGAGAAATTTCCAATAATCAATTACCTGCGTTATCAGGATAGCATCATAAGTTTTTATCCAGGTTTTCTTATGATTTATCTTTGGAATGGTTGTTAATCGATACACACTTCAATACACAAAATCACCAAACTGAGTTATACTTACATATTTTGATAACAAAAATAATCATATACAAAAAAGTAACAACAAACGCGTTGTTATTAACAAGATTTCCAAAATAAGCGAAAAAAAGCGCTATCCCAATAAAAACCGTTCCTGGAAAGTACACTTCACTGGATTCCATTTCTAGTGGACTACATATCGTTAGAATGTCATAAAATAAAATATTTTATTTCACATTTTACCAGAGGTGTGATCTACTATGAATGGACCTTAATAAAATTTGACAACAAAGTTTTGTAGTCTTAAACTTCAAAATATTATTGATTGTCTAGTTGTCAAATTTTTTCGTTGTGTCAGATAGGGACCAAAAAATTATTAATATACTAGTTAATCTTGACAACGGTAGCTGGAACGCTACCGAAACGTCGAAATAAAAAATAAAAAACATTATTGTGGTTTGATTCTCAAAAAAAAAAGAAAAAAAAAAGAATAATACGTCTGTTTACTCTTCTAGTATATTAATTGTTCGGAGCTTATAAAACAGTCCATGTGGACTAACAATTCAAGTAAATTGTTCATAGACCAATCGGAAACTACATTTCACCAATGTGAATCAATAGATCGCTTGAGTTCTCTAGAAACTGAGAAAAAAACAACTCTATAATGCACCAGAATGTCACATATTATAACAAAACAAAAATTTACCCTTAAAATTCAGGGTATTCTCTACATACAAGAAAAAATGGTCCTAATAAATAATCTTCGATAGTAGCCATCCAAACATTAACCAAAAAGGACTGCTGGAACTGTGTAACAGCTGGGGAATGTGGATTTATATCGGTCTAACTTGATGTCCCAGAAATTACCAACTAAGAGAGACAGAGTAATAGTACCCTACCTATTCGGCTGCTATTGGTGGTAAAATTTTTACAAACGCCAATTGAATCGAACCTTATCACACACCGTTATTGTTTCTGCTTTGTACAATAAAGTGTTTGTAAAAATGTCAGCCGTTAATGAAGAAATTCATAAATGTACTGAAGGACAAACTCGTCAAGTGATACCTATATAGAGTGTTTAATTATTTTAAGACATTAAAAGATACGTTAATAAACGAGAAAATTAAAACATCTCAGGCAACAGGTAAGCCAGCTAGCTAGCAATCCATCACAAGCAAGTTAGCACAGCTTATTTTATTTACTCAGAATTCGGGTATAAAGCAGATCCGTTTCTATTAAAATCAATATAAGTACCAATAATTATTTCCGGACGGACTTTACTTTATTAATTGTGCAAGTTGTGTTAATTTTTAACTGAAAGCGTATTCTCAGAACTTGCACGGCACTGTTTACAGGTTATCGGATGGGCGGCGTCAATGGCTCCCTAGAAAGCATTTTGGACATCAAGTTAGTTGCCGAATACTGTATGCGTAGTTATTATGAAATTTCATATTGTATGCGTTATTAATTACAAAAAATTGCATTATTAACGCCCTCCATTTTGTTATTTGATATAGAGACTCTATCAAAAAGGCAAAAGACTCTGCTCGAACTTAGCTTTGAGCTTTGGAAAGTTGCATCTATTCCACACGTTAAATCACTGCAAAGACATTATTGATAATTTTTTTGCTATTACATGTTTCTCCGTGTATAATTATAATCATACTTATTGATTTTGCAAACATTCAGAGATATTTCAGTTACTTTTTCAAATTTTAATATTATAATAAAGCTTTTTAAAATCTGCTGAACACATTTTTTATTCCTAGAGCTTGTCACTATCAAAAACATCTCGGAAGGATTTACCTACTATTGAATAAAAAAGTAGGGATATCGCGTTCCATACCACAATCTTGCACCAAATAAATCGGCGTGGGAGGAAACTAGAGCAAAAGTGATTTTACTAGTGATTTATACACAATGGATTACCAAATACGCTCATCCGTATATAAACCAAAATAATTTGGCGAGTGGTAGTTATTTAATTCGATCCTTCTTTCGAACAGGGTGTTCAAATATAAAAATAGTGAGTGCTTCTAGTGTGATAATTACGATTTGGATTACCAAAATGTTTGTAGATGTAAGTTAATTAAATTGTTACAAATAATTTAATTAGTTTTGATTAAAAATTAAGTTTTCCAATCATATTTTAAATTTTATTGATTCTACAAAGTTTAAGGGATGATTTTATCCACTTAAAAACAAATTATTGCTGGAAAATTCAATTTAAAAGATTTTTGAAGGACCTACATCTTCACAGTTACATAAATTTTCTTTCACAGATGAGAAGCGCATTTTTCTTAGTAGCCATTTGGTCAATCGCCACAAGTGAACCACCAAGCTCAAGCTACGGAACTCCTTTAGGAGCTCCAATAAACAACTACGACGTAGGATCCAACTATGCTGGAACAGGACCTTCATACAACGGTCATGGTGACTATAATAACAATAATAATAATGGTTATAATGGTGGAGATGATCACCACAGTCATGACCATGGTGAAGTAAGTAATTTTATAGCTTTTCTGAGCTTTCAGGATACTTTTTTTTTCTCCCAGCTTCCTTACTATCGTGTAACTATTGTAAATAAAATATTTCATACATATATGGTCAGTAAGCTATTAATGTTTAATTTACTTTCTTTTTTGTGTAAAATTCCAATAAAATCCAATCATTTCCAATCACGCAATCAAATACATTATAATTGTTAACGACTGGCATTTTTATGTCTTCAATAATACATCTAACAGTTGCCAAATGAATACTTGTTTATCTTTGAACTGTCAATATTAATTAATGATATTTTTTTAAAAGTTCAGATTGTATCTTCTATTCTGTATAGTTTTATTTATGATGCCTAAAAGTTATAGATACCTTCGTAATTTATAGGTTGAAGATATTTAAACAAAACATGCTTTATTTTTATTAATGGTCGCCTAAAGCAAAATACAATAGATCACTTCATTCCAATACATTCTGTTTTCAAACAATTTCAACATCGAAATTGACGTATTTAAATCGGTGTAGTTGGGGTCAGTGTCGAAGGTGATCAAAATTTGAATACATCAATTATTTTTCTGTAATTTGCTTGCGTGTATTTCGTTGTTTAAAATATCAAATTTTGTAAATTTTCTTGGTAAATATACTTTTTTCGTAAATTAAATATTAAAATTTGTTGAAATTTTAATAAAAAAAATACCAAGTCACTCTTAAAACAGATTATATGCATTTCCAAATCCATTTTTCATTCAAACATTACTATAATTTAAACAATCTGAAATTGTAAATAAAACTTATGCATACCACGATCACGAGCGTGTAGAAATAACCTTTGATCCTCCATACACTATTTTCAGCTTCACTGAATTCCAGATTAGTGTTTTACAAACATGGAACTCTACTAGATTTAAATAAAGCAATTCAAATAAGGTATATACAATAAATATTGTTTTATAACACAGAAAATCCTTTGACTTCGGTAGAATGTTAAAAAGTTCGTGTTAAATAATAATAAGTGTTATTGATATCTTCGAAAGCAAATTTGGAATTTTCTTAAGAAACATTTGTTAGAGAAAGTTTTTTATTTGTACATACACAAGTAACAATATAAAGGATATAGTTTTATATAAAATTTAACGAAATAAAGAAAGATGGTCTTGTTTTGGTTCATTAGAAAAGTTACGAAATTTCGAACTTGTTATTTACCAATCCAAGAATATATTCTGCTTTTTAGTTTCTCTTATAAAAATATACGAATATTGTATAACAATTGTAGATATACAGAGTGTAGCAATATTTCTACGGGTAATTGAGATACAGGGTATAAATCAAAACAATTTTTTTTCAGCCAAAATCCTATGAGTATGGTTACCAAGTAAAAGACGAATTCACTGGAACAAATTACAACAAACAAGAGACCAGCGATGGTAACCAGGTAAGAGGAGAATATAGAGTTGCCCTCCCAGACGGTAGAACCCAAATCGTAACATACTGGGCGGACTGGCAAAGCGGTTTCCACGCCGACGTTAAATACGAAGGCGAAGCTCAGTTCCCTGACCAATACAATAAAGGAGGATACCAAGGAGGTTATAATGGAGTTTCTAATCAATATGGAGCTCCTTCTAATGGCGGTTACGCTGCGTCAGCAATTAACAACCTAGCAGGTGGTCAAGATAACTATAATAATTACGATTCTTATAATAATGGTTATACCAGCAAACCCCCAAGCAACGCTTATGGAGCTCCGTAATTTAGTTATTGTTAGATCTTGACCTTTTTTGGTGTCATATATGAGAAAAAAAGCTTTTGTAAAGTAAAAATATAATATAAAGCTGTGATTTTCTCCAGGACTTGTACATATGTATCTCTGAATGCTGAGACCAGTATTTTTTATATATTTTTTATATTTTTGTATTTAAATATATGTAAATAACAGAATTTTTGGATTTTTAATTAATTTTGAAATGAACCTCCAGTTAAAGTGTGCTGGAAAATTGAAAACAACAGCGTCTAAGGATTTTACTCCTTTTATTAAAAGGAATAAATGAGATATGTAAGGATCCGCAGTCTATGTAGAAAGTAGAGATAAAAAATAGGCGTTGCAGGTGAGGAAAACTATATATAGAAAGAAGAATCCATAAAAGGTCCTTAATAAGGAGCTTAAAAGTATTAAAAAACCAATTTTTCAATACATCTGAGCTTGTAAATATTGTTTTTATTCTTGTTTATCCTTTCAAATCTACCCCTGCAATAAAGTTAAATTCATATGGATAAATACCATATTTTCACCCATTTCGTATAATTAGTTACTTCATCAGAGATTATTTTCCCATTTGTAACAGTTTGCGAAGTTAACAACTGTGGGAACGTGTCGTTATGTTCTGGCATTACAATAAAAAGTATTTGTTGTTAATAATTTTTTGTTTCACAAACACTAATTGCATCAATAGTGTGGGTAATTACAAAACTTGGCTTACCAAACGAAATATTCCTTTGTTTTGTAAATTAATAGGAGAATATGAATTTACTTATTGTTTTAAGGCATAGTCGTATATAATTAATCGTTATACATGTCCCAATAAGATGTACCTAGCATGTCTATTGACCTGTTTCAATTTTACAAAATAAATTCCTTAATTACCGCTCGCCGTCATAGTAACCACTCAATTCTCCCTCTTCGACCGCTAGGACAATTGACATATGTCTTGATTAGTGAAGACATAATTATCTTATCGCATAGCTGCCAGGATACACTGCTAGGATACTGTTAAATGTTAAGATACATTTCAAGACATCTCTAACCTCAGCTACAAGACAGCTTTAGTTCCGAATTTCAAGACATCTCTAACCACTAGGATACACCTAGGCATCTCTAGTTCCGAATTTCAAGGCATCTCTAACCACTAGGATACACCTAGGCATCTCTAGTTCAGAATTTCAAGGCATCTCTAACATCAATTTCAAGACTTCTTTAGCTGCCTCCGTTTCTGCCAGACCTCTTCGTCTTCTTAACTAAGCTAAGTACTCACACATAAAGTGCTGGTCTCATTCTTCCTGATTTCATTATCCTTGATGGCAGAATAAAATTAATATTTTGTTACAGTGTTACAAAGAATGGTGTTTATATTTTTATTATCTGATAGCTTCAAAGTAAATTTCTTCATTTTATTAATAAATTTATAAAAATAATGAAAATAAAAACGTCAACATTACATACTCAGGAGTTATTGGAAACTAAACGATGCAATTTGTTGAGATTTTTGAAACTTTGGCGGATGCTGCACAGCGCGTTCACCATTTTATTAAATTTTTTACGTTGGAAAAAGAATTTATATAACTTAATCAAAAACGTCATAGTTTTATCCATTCATTATTCAAAATATTAGCTACACGTTTCCCTGCTTTTAGTTGTATTAAATCTCTTTTTTTAATGTTTCTTAATATATCAGAATTAATATTTCAATCTAGCTATTGATACAAAGTTCCTGTACATTTTTATCAATACAGAAAATAATTTTCGATGTTGTATATGATATTTTATACCTTTAAATTACAAAAAAAAAGGAAGATCTAACTGTTAGACACTTTATTTTCCCCCAAATTTTTATTTATGATTAAATATTGATTGTCCTCAACTCAATTTTAAGTTTTTCAATAACTTTTACCAGAGTTAAGTAAAGAAAGTATATTTGGTAGTTTATATTGTTAATACAGTTGTAGACAACCACCACTACATTTGAATTCAACTGTGTAATGTAGATAAATGTAAATTCAGGATAATTGTAAAACATTTTTTACAAAAGTAGTATAAATGTTGAAAACTCGAACGCGGTAAGCTTCCCAATCGGCAACAACATTTACAGCTCTTAACCAAGAGATATTTTGGACGAAATATAACAGAATCAGGAGGTTAGTAGAAGAAGACTCGTGGATCTCAATTTTTTCTCAAAACTTTTATTTTGCTTTGAAGCTACACTTAATTCGAAACACGCTTTTCTACACAAATTTGTATACGCAAAGCAGGCCTTTTCTTAATTCTTTTGATAACTGTTGGAAAAGTAATACGAAAAGTACACGCTATGGCACTTTTCCTCACCGAATTGTCAAACAAAGCTGTCATGACCTGTCAACTTTTTTTGACAATTCAACATATTTATTATACTTAGTGAATTTCTGGGTGTAAAAATTTTAAATTTCACACCAAAAATAAGTAAACTATTTATTCAATTATTTATTTATTCATTGTTCACTATTAAACATACACTGAACTGATTTTTCTATATTAAATTATCATTTTGTATGTTCTTTCTGTTCAAAGTTTTAATAAAGTACCCATATAAATTTCTGTTTTTATTTCATTAATAAATGTGGTTGTAGAAAAAATATTGTGTACAACTTGTACGCAAATCACTTTTCCCACGAGCGCCGAAGTTTGTGGCACGAGCCGTAAGGCGAGTTCCACAAATCTAGCGAGTTTTGCGCACTAGTTGTACAAACTACTATTTTAACACACATGCACATCATTTGTCGAATAAAGTCGGCAAACATTTATTATTGTTTCAGTGGCAGGTTTTAATCCCGTTTGCATTGGGGGGGGGGGGGTAAGGAGCCTTTTTGGGAAGGTTAAGAAACCTTTTTGGTTAGACTAAGGAGCATTTTTTGGGGAGGTTTAAGCATTTTTTCGGGAGGTTAAGAATCATTTTTTTGGAAGTTAAGCATTTTGGTGGGATGATTGATCATATTTTGGGGAGGTTAAGAGTTTGAGGAGAATTTTTTTGGTGGGGGGTATTTTTCGAAATCTCTGTTACCCGCTAAAAAATATAGATTTCGATTCACGCTAATAATTCTAGTTTTTTTTGCATACATTTATTAAATTACCAGGTTTTCCTTCAAAAATTTCAGGTTTTTTGCCAAAATTTCTAGGTTTTCAGCCAAAAAATCTAGGTTTCGCGTCAAAAATTCCAAGTTTCTCTCATGAATTTTCCAAATTACTAGGTTTTTTGCCAAATTTCTAGATTTCACGACTGAACTTCTCAAATTTCTGGGCTTTTCGCCAAATAGTATAGGTTTCGAGCCTAAAATTTTGAAATTTCCAGGACTTCTGCTAATAATTCTAAGTTCCCTGTCAAAAAACCTAGATTTCGCTCCAAAATTTCTAGGTTTTCCGCCCAAATTTTTTAAATTTTTGGGTTTTTCGCTAAAAATTCCAGATTTCCCGCATACATTTTTTAAATTACCAGGATTCCCTTCAAACATATCGGGTTTTTTGCCAAAGTTTCTAGGTTTCGCGCCTGAATTTCTCAAATTTCCAGGTTTCCCGCCAAAAAAATCTAGGTTTCAAGTCCAAATTTTTGAAATTTTCAAGTTTCCGGCCAAAAATTCTAGGCTGTAAATCTATGTTGTAAATTTGAGCTGTGAAACTAGGTTGTACATTTAGGTTGTTCGCCAAAAAATCTAGGATGTCGCATTTTTTGGGGGAGGTTGAGGTAAATAACATTTTAAAATTCCATGCCAAAGAGAAATGTTGTTTGCAAGTCATCATATTTTACTTGCAAATTCTGTGATTTAATTTTACGGTCATGACACACCAATATGTACTTGCAAATAAATAATGTAGATGGCGTAGCGAAGAAGTGTGGGTAGCAATTGTTTGTATGGATTTTATACGTTTTTTGACGTAACACTGAGCATCAGCTTTTATATCAAAAGGATCAGAATAGAAATAAAAGCATGGTGTCCTTGTAATTATAGTAAAAATGGTAATATTTGGATAATAATACATTTCAAAAGAACTACAAATAAAAATAAAATATGGATAAATACTATAAGATTTTTTTTATATCTACATTGTTGTAAAATTCGTAAATTACGCTTAATTCTATTTATATACATATTTATATAATTTTTTAAATCTATTTAATAATAAAAAATACAAAAATATAAATATCTTTAATGCGAATTAAGTATTTTATTTCAACTATAAAAACTCTTGAAACAAAAAGAGTTTTCGAGCTGATCGGCTTTCGAATAAATTCGGCAAAAATGTATTATTGTTTCAGCGGCAGTTTTAAGGTATAAATTAAGTTCCTTCATATTTTTATTTCACAATTTCCTTATTTTCAAACTCATTTAATTCTCTAACTAATAAGAATATCCCCCTCCAGGAGAGTAATTTTGGTTGTTATCTGGTGGTAAATACCCCGTGCTCGGTCTAGTAGGTGGACCGACTGATGGTCTGCCAGGAGTTGGGAAAGTTGGACCTGGAGGTTTACCACTTGGATATCCAGGAGACGGTGATGGTCTACCAGGTGAGGGTCCTGGTGAAGGATAAGACGGTGTTGGGTATCCTGGAACTGGTCTTATTGTACCGGGTCCTCCCGGGTATGAAGGGTAGTTTGGAGTTCCTTCGTAGCGAATCTATAAATATATTTACCGATAATATTTCAATTAAATTGACATTAAAAAACCTACCTTAGCATGAAACCCAGTAGCCCAATCAGCAGTGTACTTCACAACTTGCGTTCTACCATCTGGTAATTGAACCCTGTACTCTCCATTAGTCTGATCTCCGTTATTAATCGCATTGTGGGAATAATCGTTTCCGAATTGGGGTTCTTTTACTTCGTAATTAAATTGGAATGGTTCTGCAGGCGCGTGTGGAAGAAGAAGATGGTCGTTCTGAGAATAAAAAAAAATATTTTAATAAAAAAATTATCATTTTCTTCAACTCACCTCTCCATTCCCAGGTATTGGTTGTCCTGGTCTAAATGATGGTGGCTGTCCTGGCCTCGGAGGAATTCCAGTGGTCGGTCTAGGAGGTCCAGTTGGTCTGTAAGGAGGTTGTGTGGGAGGAGGTCCATAAGTAGGTCTAGGTGGAGATATTTCAGGAGGTCTATAAGGAGGAGAGGTTGGTCTATAAGGAGGTTGAGTTACTGGAGGTCTATAAGGAGGCTGAGTTGGTGGTGGTCCATAAGTTGGTCTTGGAGGAGATATGCTTGGGGGTCTAAACGGAGGTGAAGTTGGTCTATAAGGAGGCTGAGTCACTGGAGGTCTGTAAGGAGGCTGAGTAGGTGGTGGACCATACGTTGGTCTTGGAGGCGACGTGCCTGGAGGTCTAAACGGTGGTGAAGTTGGTCTGTAAGGAGGTTGAGTAGCTGGAGGTCTGTAAGGGGGAGTCACTGGTGGTCGGAACGGAGGTGGTGTAGGTGGTAGGGTGACAACTGGAGGACGAGATGGAAATGGTATATTAGGTGGTGGATATTCGTAGCCTTGTTTCGGGGGTAGGTAGGCATTTTGCCCAGGTGCTATGGCAGCGAAAGCTACTGCTGATAAGCAACACAGTATTGCTGGAATCTGAAATAAAAAAAGATACACTAGTACAGATTTATTTATTATTTATTGACTTTTATAATACCAAATAAATGTTTGGTTCATAATTTATTATAGGAACAAATGATTTCATTCACTTCATACTATTGTTAACGAATAGTTGCCTAAGGCGTTTTTGTTGAAGTGATTGATGACTTGTCAACCGTTGATAACTTGTTAAGTTGTTTAGGCAGTTAAAATAATCGTTAACAACATTATGTGCGGCGTTAGTTGTCGAGATGAGACACGTGCTCGTGTATACTTTCAAGTTATTTATGACGTTCGAAAGGCATTTAGTATTTATGTTTTGTTCATCAATTGTGCGAATTGAAATATTTATAAAAATCATTGTCGCCACCAACAATATTCACCCATCAGAATCTTTGATTGTCTTGGCCCTACTAGATTTTTCCAATGGTCAGATCTTCTGTTTTCTCCGACTTTGCCTCCTGCCTCCAAAACAGTATTTCATTCCCACCCTTTGCTAGTTCATCTGCCATTTCATCTGCTATCACAGTAAGGTTCCTATATTGTTCTCGCCTAGTTCATTGACTACGCCTTATTTGCCAATATTTATAAAAATCAGTGGTGCCACCAACAAAAATTTACATATAACATTCGAATATAAACGTTTTTAAAATGCTGGTTATGCTAAGCTAAAGAGTTGAGTTAGTACTGCTAAAAATGTTATAAACAGTTGTATATTTATTAATAAAACTTTAGTATTCAGTAATAAACCTTTAACATTCTATTTAGACCACAAGGGCGTCGATATGGGGAGGGAGGTTAATTACTATTGGAGATCGCTTAGAAGCTCTAGATAGAAGCAATTGTGTAGTTAATGAATGGCAAGCCAGAAATTCTTTTTAAAGTACAATAGGATTATTTTTTAAAGCTTGACATTGAGATATCTACAAGATGCACTATAGATTAGAGCAGGAGTTCCCAACCAGGGGGGCGTAGAGAGATGTCAAGGGGGGCGGAAAGCGTTTGTAATTTATTTTTTTATACCACTGAGGTGGCAAATATAGGCAAGAAAAAACAAAAAACCATGTGTGCAATTCACACGTGGTAAAAGTGAAACCTTCAGAAATAGATAATGAGACGAATATAAAATTTCGGGAAGAGGAAGTTCCTATGTTCACCTTCCAGCTCCATCATCAGACCAGTACCATGATGATAAGTCAATATAATATTGCATTGTCACGTGATTTACACATACAAAACACCACGGTTGTTGTGATGCCTTTTCTCTAGCTTTGTATTAACACACGTCATACTGTCGCTTTTTCGTTTCATCGATTTTCAAATCACAACGATGCTAAAGAAGTTGCGGAGCAAAAAATGAAGTCTATTTCTCTTTCGAATAACACAGTCAAGCGTAGAATCGACGACATTGCAGCAGACATTATAACATTATAACAAAGTAAAATTATCGCCATTTTTTGCCATTAGTTGCGATGAATCCACCGACATCGTTAATTGTGCACAATTAATAGTGTATGTTCGTTACATCGGTATTTTATACTCCCAATCTTTGACAGCTGAAGATATATTGAATTCAATATCAAATTTCGTTGAAAAAAATAATTTGGATTGGATTAAGCTCATTGGACTTAGCTTGGACTTAGCTAAAAAGCTCAAGGAAAAAAATACCGCAATGGTTAGCATTTTTTTTCTATGAAGAGTGAAGAACAAAAAAATGATTTTCTGGTGTTTTGGTGTTTATGAACCAAACGGCATTTTACCCGCATTCACATGCAGTTATGTTAAATACTCTTTGTCATCTTTCCGTGTGTTATTTAATCACGATTTGTATCCTGATTCCGCGTCCTTGACAATCGTAAAAATTTCTATATTAATTATTGTTCGATTCTCATCGAAGGCAATAAATACAATTTTATTAAAGCTACTAATACAGTGTCCATATTAATCTACCGCGGGCAATGAAACTACAGTTACCGTTTCATTATTGTTTCTGGGATCTTATTTTCCAGTGGCGTACAATCTATTTATATATACAGTGCTATTCAAAAGTTCCCTTCCCCCCTCGTATCTTTTGAACGGCTACACTTACATTAATAAAATTTGGAGGGTAAAAATAATGTGTTGTAAACTTCTCTACGAATGGTAACAGGTGACGTAATAGTAATAGATGACGTCACAGTGCCACTCTGGCCAATAATTTTAAATAGGACCTTATGGCAAGTGATATCTCGTTTGAAAGCATAGCCAAATTAATTTTGTTTGGGTTTAAACTAATTTTGACGGATAAATTAAATAAATACCAAAATTATTGAAATTATTTTTTTAAATTTAATTAATCAAATATCAACGATGGATTCTTATAGCAAGTGTTCGAAATGTGCTCCGTCTACTTCCTGACAGTAATACATCCTATTAGTAAACTCTTGTCGTACTTGTTCGAATGTGTCAGCTGAAATTGCATTGCATTCTTCAATAATTCTTTCTTTCAAAACGCCAAAGCTATCTGGTGCCGTAGTATAAACCTTGGATTTCAAGTACCCCCATAGAAAAAAATCTAATGGTGTCCGAGGTGGCCATTTTATAGGACCTCGCGGGCCGATCCATCTACCTCGATATTCTTCATCCAGGTAACGTCTTACTGCACCATCTTGTTGAAATGTTATTTCCAGATGGCCGAATTCATCTGGATTATCTTCCAGAATTTCAAGAATTAACGGCTCAATTGCATTTTGTAACATCTCCAGATACTCTTCACCGCTTAAATTTGAATTTAGGAAAACAGGACCAACTATGTGGTTTCCCAAAATACCTGCCCAAACATTGACTTTTTCTGGACAATACGTCATTTTATATGTTTATACACATGATATTTGTCATAAATGACAGTTAATGCATCACTTAGCGTATTTCAATTCTGATGAGAGAAATGGCAACTGCTACCACAGCGCTCACATCAATCAGTTGACAAAACACGCGTTCAGCAGGAAATTAGTTATCGCTCTGGTAGCGCTACGTTGAGATGAACGCGACCATTATATTTCATTATCAAGTATCAACAATACTTAATTAATTATAAGTGACAGGGCAGGCATTAAAGTTATGAGAAAAATGCGATTTCAACAAAACTGTTGACACCTTCTATTTATTTACGGCTGTAAAATTTGCAGGTAACTTAAATGGTCAATAAAACAAATTTTTTCTGTTAAAAATTTATTATCTGCTCATTTTCCTATGATAATTTTCACTTTCCATAAAATTTTCAGTTATTAAAACATCAAAGATCGTATACACAAGGATATTAAGCAACATGTTTTCAAAGACTTACATTTTCCATCAATAAAATTTATTCCTGAAGGTTTTTAGTGATACCCTTCACAGTATCTACACCTTATATTCAAAAAAATAATATTTAACGTTAAGACTTTTTATATTTTCGCGTTTAATTTGAAATTACCTTCCTCCTGTTTATGAATAACATTCGCAAGGCTGTTTTTCACCAACTTTGAATAATATTATTGTATCAGCTACTAATAATATGGTAAGAAGGAAGCAGGTGATTCCGATCCAAGCACCCATATAATTTTCAACGTTTTTTTCAGTTCTATCGCAAACTATTAGACATTTTACGTGTGTAAAATGTGCTACTATAGATATAAGACCGAAAATTACGTTCATGGCAATTCCGATTAGAAGAAAAATGATTTCAAGGCAATGCGGTGGTTCATGGATTATGGAATAGAGTAGGAAGATTGATATTATTAGTAGGTATCCTCCAAAACCTAAAACGTATGTCTATTTCGGTTTTATTAATTGAGAAACAGTTGTACTTACAAATGACGAGGCCTTCGAATACCCATCTTCCGTAAAAACTGGTGGATAGTTGTAAAAATATTAGTCCTAAGATCAGTAATAACAGTTCTATCAATCTCCATAGGGTTTTAGCTAAAGCCATGTATTATAATCGTGTATTTTTATACTGAAATAATGGAATTATTTTCGAAAAATAACCGTTTAAAGTTGATGTACTCACCAAAGGACAAAAAAACGTTCAAAAATATCTCGTTTCGTACTAGTACTCATAATTTTTTCATACCTTCAAAACGATGTTGACGTTCAAAATTGACAGGACAAAAAAAGGAAAAAATGTAAAATTATGACACATCGTTTGTTGTCAAATTTTATTAAGGTCCATTCATAGTAGACCACACCTCTGGTAAAATGTGAAATAAAATATTTTATTTTATGACATTCTAACGATATGTAGTCCACTAGAAATGGAATCCAGTGAAGTGCACGTTCCAGAAACGGTTTTTATTGGGATAGCGCTTTTTTTCCGCTTATTTTGGAAATTTTGTTAATAAAAACGCGTTTGTTGTTACTTTTTTGTGTATGATTATTTTTGTTTTCAAAATATGTATAACTCAGTTTGGTGATTTTGTGTATTGAAGTGTGTATCGATTAACAACCATTCCAAAGATAAATCATTAGAGAACCTGGATAAAAACTTATGATGCTATCCTGATAAAAAATTAAAAACATTATTGTGGTTTGATTCCCAAAAAAATAATAAGTAATGCCACAAGGAACTTACAGAAGATATATTGAAGAATATTCTTGTTTTTTATAAAAATATTATACATTCTTAAACCGATACGTAATTTGTTATGAACCAAACGGCATTTTATATAAAAACGGGTGTGGTGATATTGATTATGTTGCATTTTACGCTTAACATCATAAACTTTTTTAAAAGGATTTTATGTACTATCAAGGATAATACCCGATCATTACGCATTTTAAATTTTATTGATCTTGAATGAATTTCAGTGTTGTGAAATGTGTTTTCGGTCGATTATGATGTCGTAAAGTTACTTCGAGTAAATTGTGACTGGATTATAATCGTTATCTTTATGTAAAATTTATTACAAACAAGACTCGAGAACATCGCACGTCTCTTACGGTAATCACGAGGCAGAGACTCAATCTGACGGGGTTCTGCTTCTAGATATTTTCTTATATCCTTATTCCACACTCTTTCTGTCTTATTTACTCTTTTTACTTTTCTCAGATATTTTCATATCTTCTTCTTCTGTCCACGTATCGTATTCAAATGTCAAAATGACAGGATAAATCATATTATCACATACCAGGGCTATTTTTGTTTTTTTTTTAATTTAATTTTATTTATTTTTTAAAATTAGTTTATGGGAATTTTCTGTTTGATTTCTTTATGAATCCCTAATAGGCATCTTTGAGGTTGAGCCTGTGGCAGGAAGCGCTCACTGCGCTACCTCTGCTGCAGGCAACCAATGATGCAATTGAACCCAGGTTTTTGTTTAACAAACCCTACAAAATTCAAATAAAACAGAACACAGAGCCAGGTGCTGCAAATGCAATACGCATTTATACAGATGGTTCAAAAATGAAAGAAGGCTCAGGATGTGGAGTTTACTCAAGAGCACTAAGCCTAAAGATGAAGTGGGGAATGGGAAACAATACCAGCGTAGTTCAAACAGAACTGGCTGGTATCTCAATTGCCACAAAAGAACTAACCAGAAGAGGAATTTCTGGCAAAAACATAATAATCTGCACTGATAGTAGACAAGCCCTATTAGCCTTAAACAGACAACGTGTTATATCGAGGCTAGTACTAGAGTGCCACCAAGATTTAGCTGACGCCTCGGCAGATAACAATATTATCCTGAGGTGGGTTAAAGGGCACGACAGGAGTAAAGGAAATCGCATTGCTGATTCTTTAGCCAGGGAAGCCGCTGGACTAAAAATTCTAGGACCCAGTGACACCTACGGCCTAACGACTTCGACAATTGCGGAACTAGCCAAACGCTACACCCATACTCAATCCCTTAAGAGATGGGATGGAATCAAAGGATGCAGTCTTGCCAGGATCACCCTGGGCGACCCTGGGAAGCTGGAGCCGAAGAAATATTTGGCGATGACCAGGAGAAACCTACGTTTAACAGTAGGATTTCTGACTGGTCACTGTCAACTAGGGAAACACCTCCATACTATGGGGCTAGTGGACACACCTCTATGCAGGATGTGTGAACAGGAAGATGAAACTGTCAGGCATGCCTTATGCGAGTGTCCGGAGTTATCGTCAATAAGAGAGTGTGTGTTCGGTGAGTCTTGGCCTACACCTGCCGATATAAAGGAGATGTCTCCTAGTGACCTGTCCACCTTCCTGAGAAGGACAGGATGGACAATGACCTAGGAAGACAACTCCTCGGGAGGATGTACAATGGGTCACCATGTGGCCTAAGTGCTGTGAGCCTACACTCACCCTCCCTACTCTACAGATACAGATACAGGCATCTTTAAAAAACAATTTAACCTATTAGAACGCCAGTTTTGAAGATTTTATTAGTAATTTAACGAACAAGAGTATTAATAAGGGTTATTAACAATCGAGCCAAGCGATATTCTATACTAGAAGTCTGTTTTATACCTTTTTTTGTTAATATTATTGTATGTTTGGTTGCCTTTACCACAATCGGTTATTAATACAAAATAGGTCATCAATAGGGATCATTAATGACCTATTTGGTGTACGATGAACGCTTGTGATCTCGATAAATAACGCGGGTTTGTCATAAACAATCAGTCAATCAAAACAATGGCAAAACTACATGAATTGACCTTCGAATTGCTCCTGAATCCACCGTATTTGCCAGATTTGGCTTCCAGCGACTACTAGCTGTTCGCAGGTAAGAAATTTCGCTCGAATGAAGGGGTTATCTGGTACTGGCGCTGGAATATACATCCAATCCCCAAGATGTGACATTAGTCATTCACTGGGAGTAAATACTATACTGTATTCCAAGCAGAAATCTACGCCATTGACTAATGTCTGATAGAAAACATAGAGAAGGGATACAGCGGTAAAAACATTCTTATCTGCTCAAACAGTCAAGCGTCAATCAAAGCATTTAATAGTAGTACTATAAAATCCAAACTTGTCTGGGAGTGCTTAGAAAACCTCAAAAAACTCAGTGCCACAAATAAGGTAACCCTGAAATGGGTGCCAGACCACAAGGGTATTGAAGGGAATGAAAAAGCAGACGCCCTAGCACGAGAAGGATCGGCAACTGGCTAATTTAAATACGTACATATATTTTATGCATCAAAATAAAATAAAGAAGACTTGTTATATAACCACTAGGCGCCATCAGCGGTAAAAAGTTAAGACCACGGCATACCTTGATCCTGACTACTCGTTTTCGGTATGTGGTGAAATACCAGGAAATTTCTTTTATTTTACAAGAAATTTCGATGGGTCGACAATAAATTTAAAAACGTTGGAATTTTTATCGAGCAATTTCGGTGGCCTTCAAATTGTTTAAACCTCTTTTTTTTTCGTAAATAAACGTGACCATCTCGCCGTATTTTATTTTATAACAATTCAATGAAGTAATATCTGTTAAAAACCGACCGAACCCTTAAAATAGAATAACAAGATGGTCTTGATACACGCCTCGGAGGTTTATTCTTAACCCACGCCAGGAATCCATCGGCTATTGCGATATAAACGACTAAAAGAAACAATAATAAAGTTCAATCGAAGTAGGTATACATGCAGCAACCGGATGCTTTGAATAATCGTGATCGAAGCATGTCATGCATAGGTTAAGGTTGTTTCGACGTTCCAGGCCACAATGGACGGAAGGATATGCTGATGTTGGTGTGTGTGTCTTACTGTATCGCTGACCGTTTACTTTCTAACTTATAGGCCAGAATCAAAAATTTATATAAGTGATGTCGTACATTTATCCCTTCATACAGTATGTACATAAAGTAACGTACGCTACTAATAAAGTTTTAGGTTTCTCGCCCAAAAATTCCAAGTTCCCCGCCAAAATATCAGGTTTTTCGCTAAAAATTTCAGGTTTTCCGTTAAGAATTTCAAGTTTACCGTTAAAATTTCAAGTTTTCCGACAAAAATTTCAAGTTTCCCGCCGAAATTCCAGGTTTCCCGTTGTAAATTTTTGGCGGAAAACCTGAAATTCGAGTGGGAAATTTGAAATTCTTAACGGGAAACCTGAAATTTTTAACGGAAAACCCGAAATTTTGGCGGGAAACTTGAAATTTTTGGCGAGAAACCTAAACCTACTGTCGGTTGTATTTGTAATTTAAAAGATTATGAAAAACTGAAATATATACGTGGTGTACTATTTAAAAAAATATGTTAATAACTTATTTTGGAGCAATGGTTCACCCTGTATATCTACTTCTAATCTGATGGTCTGGATTATTTGAAAAAACTTGTATTCAACATTTTTTTTCTGTAAACCTGACGGAAATCGAAATATTAGCAAGTTACGTTACTTTATGTACACACTGTATAAATTACCCTTGGTTCGCCCCACGGGTTCATATGCACTCCAATTTTATTTGTTAATAACATCCTGGCAAAGGAAACTTAAAAGGTCTGGTAGTTTTAAAACAAAATTTCAACGAAGCCTAATCGATTCTATACAGTTTAAAATTTGTGAAAATTAAGGACTTTATAGTCGACATTTAAGGTGTTTGTACTTTTCAAACCTAAACTATATTTTAGAAGGAAGTGATTTGCTATTTCGTTGTTTTTTTTTCACAATAAAAGAAAATTATTCAAAACCAAATACCAAAAATATGTCACTGTCGATAGTTTTTTGTCTACAAAAACTATTAACCCTGGCTAACCATAATAGAGTTACTCTTAAGTGGGTCCCGGGGCACAAGGGCATGAAAAGGCAGACATACTATAGCGAAGCTAGGGTCTGAGACAGCATTCACTAGTCCTGAACCAGTATTTGGGATATTTAAAACTGCGGCACGTGGTTGTACATCTTGGTAGACTCAAACTAAACATCAGTCGTACTGGAGACACGTGCCAAAACAGGAACACAGCAAACTCCTGGTCAAAAAACCATCGGAGACGCTGACTAATGAGATACTAACCTTAGCAGGGGCAAGATAAAGATAGTGACGGGTTTTCTCACCGGTCACTGTACCTATCTATCAGTTGTGTATGGAAGAGGAGGAAACAGTCTCTCACATTATCTTTGATTGTGAAGCATTGGAGATATAGACTCCTTGGACATCTTAGGGAGGATCTCTCCAAGAAGGACCTAGTGAAAAGACTGTTGAGCCTGATAAGGACCACTGATCTCTTCACATAAACGGCACAATCAAGAGCACAAATAGCCTGAATGCTGAGATGCCGAGGACTGGACCAATCAATGAATGAATCACTATTAACAGCATCACAATGTTCATGCTTCTAACTGAAAATTTGATCCTGGTCAGCGAATGATTCTGATAGTTGGCAATTGGTCAGAAACTGCAAATTTCTTATTTCTTATTTTTAAATCACCAAATGCCAAATTTTTTGTACGAACGTTTTTTTTTAATGCGCGTGCATCTGACGGCTTCTTATAGTTTCTGAATGTTCTACATTTTAAAAATTATGATTGGCATTTAGAAGTGATTGTAAAGTTTCTTTTTGCATAACCTGGTCTATTTTCAGTAAATATAATAGAAGAATTGCATGTTGATTTGCAATAATGTGTTCTTTTGTATTTAAAGAGAATTCACTACACTTGACCCAATTTTTACGATACATTCTTCTGTATGTGTTTAAAACCATTCGATTGTATTTTCTCTTAAAAAAAATTGTATTTCTGATCCTAGGCGTAACGTTTGATTTTTTAATCTTGAAATTTGAAAACTATACAAATTGTATTTACGTGATAAATGCATATAAGCAATAAATAATATCAGAGATTTTCTTGGTAGTCGTATGTAATAATAACTGGTTAATTAATGATGTTTCCGTCAATTGTACACTTACTAAATAAAAAGATTTATTATTTCTGTTGAAATATGACAGAAAAGTATGAAATATTACAACAACGTTACGAATCGGCGAGTGGAGATCATAAATTTTTATTAATTATAACGTCACTACTTCAATACACACTGCAATACTCACTTTAGTATTGTTATTTACGAGCTTGTTTGGAGAAAAAGGCCAGACAAGTGAGAGTCAAACGTGCGTAGTGAAGCTTTGAGATACATTTTTTATTCAAATCAAAAACTGAGTTCACTAGTCGAAGGAAATATTTCATTGTTTAAGATTTTCCCCATTAAGTCTTTTCGATTCAAAATCCACTCGTATACGTAAAATTTTTCCCTGAATCCATTGGAGGTTACTAAGACGTTATAACTTTCGAATTAGTCGAGTTATGGGTACCTTTTGGTTTTAGATAGTGGAATTTCGATAATATTTTTACTACTTTTACTTTTATTATTCATAAAACAAAAACCATTCAAGTTAGGCTTTTGTAAATTTTTTTCCCAATAGTCTGGCCTTTTGAAAAGATTATCATGAAATTTCAGTTCAATATTTTTGGTTTTGTGCTAAGTACAAGACTTTTTCTGTTCATTTTCGATAATTTCCACTACGTTTACATTTATTATTCATAAAACAAAAACCATTCAAGTTAGGCTTTTGTAAATTTTTTTCCCAATAGACTGGCCTTTTAAAAAGACTATCATGAAATTTCAGTTCAATATTCCTGGTTTTATGGTATTTACAAGACTTTTTCTGTTAATTTTCGATAATTTCCACCACTTTTACATTTATTATTCATAAAACAAAAACCATTTCAGTTAGGCGTTTGTAAATGTTTTTCCCAATAGACTGGTCCCTTGAAAAGACTATCACAAAATTTCAGTTCAATATTTCTGGTTTTATGGTATTTACAAGACTTTTTCTGTTCATTTTCGATAATTTCCTCTGCTTTTACATTTATTATTCATAAAACAAAAACCATTTTACTTAGACTTTTGTAAAATTTTTTCCCAATAAACTGGCCTTTTGAAAAGACTATCATGAAATTTCAGTTCAATATTCCTGGTTTTTTGGTATTTACAGGACTTTTTCTGTTCATTTTCGATAATTTCCACTATTTTTACTTTTATCATTCATAAAACAAAAACCATTTCAGTTAGGCTTTTGTAAATTTTTGTCCCAATAGACTGGCCTTTTCAAAAGACTAGCATAAAATTTCAGTTCAATATTCCTGGTTTTATGGTATTTACAGGACTTTTTATGTTCATTTTCGATAATTTCCACCACTTTTACATTTATTATTCATAAAACAAAAACCATTTTACTTAGGCTTTTGTAAAATTTTTTCTCAATAAACTGGCCTTTTGAAAAGATTATCATGAAATTTCAGTTCAATATTCCTAGTTTTATGGTATTTACAAGACTTTTTCTGTTCATTTTCGATTATTTCCACCATTTTTACATTTATTATTCATAAAACAAAAACCATTCAAGTTATGCTTTTGTAAATTTTGTTCCCAATAGTCTGGCCTTTTGAAAAGACTATCATGAAATTTCAGTTCAATATTCCTGGTTTTATGGTATTTACAAGACCTTTTCTGTTCATTTTCGATCATTTTCACTGCTTTTACTTTCAGGATTCAAAAAACGTATTTCCATTTCCATTTGCAAACATATTTTTACACATTGTTATGTTTTTTTTTTGTTTTCACTAGTTGCATAATTCAATAATGCAAAACGTGCAAGAAAAAAAATTTGTTTACATTGAACTCAAGGCCTATTTTAATCTTCAACTTACTCACGGTGTATCAGCGAGGATAAATGCAAAATACTTATTTTAAATTTTATATATGCATCTGCAAAAAGTTTATTACCATCTCTCGTAATTAGTATTAGTTTGTTTACATTTATAGAATTTATGAGATTGTTGACAACTTCCCGCAACATCTAACAACCTTTTAACAACCAAATTTCAATTACCCGTAAATATAAATTGTCCAATTAGATAAAATGACTTAAATCGGCGTCTATTTCGATTGGATAATGAAAGTTCATCCCATGTTCATTTAATTTGGAATCTATTCAATTACATGCTTCCAGCTATGTTTTTTCTTTGATATTATTCAATCAGGTTCCATTTCGCTTGAACTTTTATCCTAAAAATGGTTTAATGAGCTTTCTATTTATTTAAAACAATGTAATTGTTACAAACGAACAAGAAGGACAAAAAATGGATACTCGAGTAGATGTAATGGCTTTTTAATCGTTTAAAAGAAGTCATTAGTGATAACAATTAATTATACAATGACTGCAATCATACGAAAGGTTTTAGTGTGTAGGTGAACTACTTATACTCGATCATCAGATTGTAAAAAAGTTCATTATTCGCACTTTTGACTTTTGACGTATCACTTGTCAACGTAATGCCACTGGTTGATTTAAAAAATGGATAAATGTTGGGTATATCAAGGAAATTCAAAGTGTTAGGTCAAAATATTCATTTATAGGATTCGTAAGGTCAGTTTCAAACATTCAAACGTCATGTGGGGGAGGTTTTAAATGATATTTTTACATCTTCTATCAATGTTAAACCGCCTAAGCATTGTTACTTCGTGTTCTGTCTATCGAAACTATTCAAAAGTTCTTACGTAATAAAGTTTAACAAAAGAAATTGGGTTGATTTTAGAATGTCAATGCCACAAAAACGTTTTTTTTTTATTAAAATTCTTCCATTACCGTCTGGCATTTTCTTAAACAATGTCAATGAACATAATGATGTGGTTAAACAAATTAATCAAAGTGTATGACTTTTTGTCCTTCTAACCTAATTTAACTTTATCTAAGAGCTCCTTCTGAAAGTTTTCGGACACACTGTATATCACAAGATCCGCATTGAACATTATTTTGCATATAGTTGTGACAAAGACATCTGTAAGCAGAAGCAGAACCGGTTTCAGTCAAATTTTTCATTATTGCAAAATCCTAACACACTAGCGATATCTGTACTCTCTTTTTCCGACGAATAGCAGTTGGTTTACCGATAATAATTGTAATGATGGATTTTTTTGAAACTTTTGTCAACTATTTTCATAACAATCCTCACTTTTTTTTCCGTAAATTCCCACTATACCTTTAAATAACTGAAAACAATAATTCATAAGAAATATGGTACATGGCCGACAATTTCGGTTAATTAAGTTACAAGAAAGAAAACAATTAGTTGACGAACAATGAGTATACGTCAAATAGGAAGGTCTTTTTGTGTGTTTAAACCAGTGACGTAGCGACAAATTAAGCTATCAAAACTTGAATATTTCAATAGTTTTTGCGAGGCAAAAGAAACCATAAATATTCATAGCAGGTACTCATACTTATCTACTACTATTTTTTTAACAGCACCACTCAGTATATACAGATGTTAATACCTATTTTAGCTTTGCCACCGTATACAGAAACTGATTCTGTACAGTGGCTATGCAGAGCCAAAAACATCAAACGACAAAACACACATCGAGTCTGAGCCCTCTACAGGCCCCTTCCGATCCCTAGAGATAGGCTCTTTCGAGCCTCGTAATCTTCGGGCCCCACAACTGCGATAGTAGCGCTACGCCACTGGTTTAAACTGAGTCGATTCGACTCCATTCTGTATAAAATTAATGAATATTCTTTAAAAAAAAAGAGGAGTTGCATTACAACTACCTAATTCACTTTTCCATTTGACAATGGTAAATTATACACAAAAGAAAGTGCTTAGAAACGCAATCCAATCTCTTCTCGTTTAACTCATTAAGGTTCGTTAGGTCGAGATTTTGAAGAAGCATCATTAGTGAGTGAAGACACGAAAAATATAAATCATATCGACGTTGCAGAGAAAGCTGTATAAAAACCAAGACATCCTGTATATAGTAAAATTCACGAATGTTTCTCGTTACGTCATACATCCCTGAATGTATCAAAGACACTCTAATTTTATGTGGATATCACTGACTGCGTATGTCCAATTAAAACAAATTGAAAGGTACATAATAGTATGTCTTTTGTGCTTGAATTAAGCTACGCCATTACGTCTTTATCAGTTTGTCACTCTGTCTTGTACTGTGACAACGATTGTACTTAAAAAACGAAACGTCACTTTATGCGGAAATCATTCTGTCACCATTGAAGTTCGTCGTCATTGTCATTACTTTAAAAAGGTGAAATTTATTTACATTTATTGTGATATTTTTCGACAAAATGCCTGGCAAACGTTTGTACGAAAGTAAACGTGAATATTTCCAAAAGGAATTGGCTATTCTGCCGTTAAATGCCATTCAAAAGGTGAGTTTTGGAACAAAATTTCAAATTGTAGTCTAACTATGATACGTTAAATTTGGTTTTCATTTATTTCGTCTCATGATTAGATCACCAGATGGTTCAAAAATGAAAGAAGGCTCAGGATGTGGAGTTTACTCAAGAGCACTAAGCCTAAAGATAAAGTGGAGAATGGGAAACAATACCAGCGTAGTTCAAACAGAACTGGCTGGTATCTCAATTGCCACAAAAGAACTAACCAGAAGAGGAATTTCTGGCAAAAACATAATAATCTGCACTGATAGTAGACAAGCCCTATTAGCCTTAAACAGACAACGTGTTATATCGAGGCTAGTACTAGAGTGCCACCAAGATTTAGCTGACGCCTCGGCAGATAACAATATTATCCTGAGGTGGGTTAAAGGGCACGACAGGAGTAAAGGAAATCGCATTGCTGATTCTTTAGCCAGGGAAGCCGCTGGACTAAAAATTCTAGGACCCAGTGACACCTACGGCCTAACGACTTCGACAATTGCGGAACTAGCCAAACGCTACACCCATACTCAATCCCTTAAGAGATGGGATGGAATCAAAGGATGCAGTCTTGCCAGGATCACCCTGGGCGACCCTGGGAAGCTGGAGCCGAAGAAATATTTGGCGATGACCAGGAGAAACCTACGTTTAACAGTAGGATTTCTGACTGGTCACTGTCAACTAGGGAAACACCTCCATACTATGGGGCTAGTGGACACACCTCTATGCAGGATGTGTGAACAGGAAGATGAAACTGTCAGGCATGTCTTATGCGAGTGTCCGGAGTTATCGTCAATAAGAGAGTGTGTGTTCGGTGAGTCTTGGCCTACACCTGCCGATATAAAGGAGATGTCTCCTAGTGACCTGTCCACCTTTCTGAGAAGGACAGGATGGACAATGACCTAGGAAGACAACTCCTCGGGAGGATGTACAATGGGTCACATGTGGCCTAAGTGCTGTGAGCCTACACTCACCCTCCCTACTCTACAGATACAGATAGATCACCAGAAATACATGCCGAACCCTCTAACAATGACGCGCCGCTGGTGAAAACTGTCTTATTGATTTGATTCGGATGTTCATGAGCCATGACGTAACGATAAACATTCGTTACTTTGACTATATATCGTTTTGTTCCTGTTGAATACGTCTTTGTAGTGTGTGGAGGTTAAGACGAAAATTTCGAATTCCTAGGTAACCCACCCACAACGAGAAGTGTCTTGAAATTTTATAAATTAAAATTTTAATCCGCCTGTTTATATTATGACTAATATAATAGGCGTTAAATCAACACTCAATGTGAGCTTAGAATCATCAATAAATAAATGTCAGGAAATAAAGATATTATTGAAAATTATTATCAGTATAATAATATATACGGTAAAGTATGATGTCTGGTAAATTAAAATACATATTTAAGAGCTTTCTTCACAGGTATTAATAGATACTTTTTTTAGGCAAATACTTATAGGCTTTTTCATGAATTTAACTGTAAAAGCAATAAAGTCACCATTATTATAAGGACCATAAAGGACCCCGAAGGAAAGGTAGACTTAAGATGAGATAGCTGAAATTCTGAATGGATAAAACACAACTTATATAACACATGGGCCTAACAAAGAAAACACGTATTTTTTGGTTTTATTTGATCAACTCAATTTCAATCATTCCGTTGCCGTTCATTTGCCTCAAAATATGTCTCAGTGTCAGCGATAACCTCTTCATTCGAGCGAAATTATTTTTAGGTCTGCGAACAGCCAGTAGTCAATGGGAGCCAGATCTGGTGAATAAGGGAGCAATTCAAAGTTCAATTCATGTTGTTTTGCATTGTTTAGATTGACTTCAAACGCTTCAATAACGCTATATAATATTCACCTTTTCAAGATATTCGATGCATATTACACCACGTACATCCCAAAATACCGATGCCATAACCTTTCCAGCAGATTGTTGTGCTGCTGCTGTCCACTTTAGATGACGATCCTTTTGATTCCATAGAACATTAAAAACAGGCGGTTGCAATATGTGAACTATCTATGTGTCAGGCCCGGGACTTTTCAGTCCATGTGTTATGTTAGAACTTTACGATTTACCATCTTTCCAGAAATATTTGCGAAGCATTATTTATTGATCCACCCTGGTATATTTAATGTTATATAATTCCACGCTAAATCTAATGGGATGCTATAACTTTCATAGTACTAGACTACTACAACAAATAAGCTATAATTCAAGATCTATACGTGACTGTGCTATATATGGTTTGAGTATTTACACGAGATCCTCTAACGTACCTCGTTCAAACATACCTTTATATACGGATTCAATCTAAAATTAGATTTAGCATCCTACTGGGAAAATACATTCAATCATATATACAGTATGGTACAAATGAAATGATTAAATACATACATACAAAATTCTGATTATATTATATTCTTAATAACGAAGCACCCATTTAAAAATAAAAAGAATTTTCTCCTGGAATCACGTTTATGATATATTTAGACACAAAAAATGAAACTTATATTTAAAAAAATACATTTCCACTTATAGCTAGAAGTATTGAATCATTTGGTAAATTTAAACAAAAGAATAAACACCTCTGCTTGAAAAATAATAGTTTAACGTGGGAAGGTCGGTTATTTATCTTGACCATATTTTAAAATCCGAGATTTATTTTTAGAGCACCAATTTTGCAAAATATTATATAATATTAATAATTTTTACATCGTCTATCTGAAAAAAGTTTTAATTGAGAGAAATAAAAAAAAGGATGTTTGATGGAGAAAATATAATATGCACTCGTGTCTCGACTATAATAGACAGATTTTCGTCCTTGGTAATAAATAATCTTTTCTAGAATTCTACTTCTGTATTTTCATTAATAAACATCAAATTTTACTCTTCTCTTACTTAAATTTTAGAAAAAATCACCCATTCATTATCTTCGGATGGTAACAATGTCTTCTACAAACCATTATTTATTGTAAAATTAATTTTGTTTATTTTATTCCGTTTTAATAACCGATGGTTATAGAATTCCTATTATTATAAATAATAATATAAAAAATTTCAAGGATATAAAACAGGAAAAATTAATATACAAAAGGATTCAGTGAAAAGAATGTTTAGATTATAAGTAAAGGGTCTGAAGTAGAACTATATTCAAATGTTTTCATCAACTTTACTTCTTCGAATACTGGATCACCCTGTATTTTCACTTATTTTCCATAATACATGTATACGTGTGTCAAGACGGCGCGAAGAAATTTAAAAAAATACACTCCTACCTTAAGAGTCATTTTCCAGTTTTAAAAAAAATCCACACATCAAAAAAATCACTCTTAAATTGAAATATATCCTTAGACCGGCACTGAAACTTTTCTATTGAAAAGGATGCTGCAAATTTAAATACTTTTATACTGGTGTCTTCAGTGGGAGGATGGGGAAGAGAAGGGAGACGTATTTTCTTTTAATTCCTTGTAACAATAATATGTAATAGTGTAACAAGAATGTTTATATGAATTAAAGTTTTAATTATAATATTATAACCTCGTTACACGGTGATATAATCATTTTATTTGCTTTTAATTTATATCAGAAAACTGTTAAATAATTTCAACTTATTTTGGTACAAATCTTATCCTATCTTCTTAGTCTACCAATTTCTGGAACTCTGGAACAATAAATTTCAGGTACCTACTATTGGAAAACCTACTATTGGAAAACATGGATACATAAAAAAATACGACAAAAAATTGTTCTATTAATTAATTTTTCACGATAGAATGTTAACATAAGAGCCTCGATAAATATTGAACTAACATCAAAGGATTAGATGTCCTTAAGAGGCATCAGACTAGTTCCCAAATGTTAAAATTAAAAAAAAAATTAATTTCTACTTATTTATTAAGTCTAATGTATTAAAAAAATTAATTTCGATTTAAACCATCCCATATTTGATGGTTTTATGTATTAAAACAACAAGAATCAGAAATAAAGTTCAAACGACAACAAAAGCAAAAAAAATTATTAAAAATATGTTTTTACTGTGATGATGAATATTTTTTGTAGTACAGTCTGTATGAATCAAAATTTGCAATTCAAATACTTTATAAAGAGTTTAATTTTATTTTAATTTATCATGGGCGTACACACAAAAAAAAATGGCAATCTTGTTTTCGCTAAAATTAAATTTATAAAGAAAATTATTTACGTAATTTTAAATGGTGGATTTTGTTCAATTCTTCTACAAAGAAGTGTTTCAGTTATTTCCATTATCTACAGGGTTGAGTAAAAATGTATGTATGAGTCGACAAACACACATAAATTGTTTATTACACTTTATTATTCACGGTGAAGATTCATATTGATGATAACGCATTGTATAATATAAGTATGACTCATTTCACATTATCCGGTCAGTTTCCGAATCGGTTGAAGCTCGGAGCAACTTAAATTACGCAGCTTACATCAGGTTATCATTTGACTTGTTTTAAATTTAGTTTGCTTTTTCAAAAAATCTTTTATTAAGATTATTATTGCCAACAAAAAGGAACAGGACTAACAAAAGCATTTTATAATGCTCAAAAACATTTTTTATTACAAAAAAACCTTGAAAGAAAGAATTTTAACTAAACCATCTGACATTAGAATATCTTAAATAGTTTAAACGTAATTATTTATTGGTAAGTCTAGTTTAAACAATAAAAGACAACAGAGTTAAAGTGATTGGTTAGTTGGGGTATACCCGCAAAATATTTGCAACAGAACAGGGCCAAACTTTGAAAAAATAGATATCAAAGAATAATTATAATTATCCGTTCAACTAAGAAGAAACAACTACTTCCCGGGTTAAAGGCACCGATGCATATTGAATTACATTTTAAAGTCAAAAGTTTTTTTTCTTTTTAGTTGAACGGTCACTGTTTTTGAAAAATATTAGTCAAAACTTTATAAGTAATAATAATTATTATTCTTCGAAACTGTAATAATATAATAGAGAGAAATAGAGATTTGACAAGTACATGCAATGTCCATTTAGTATTTCCTAGTTTGTTTTTGATTATATTGCAAAGTGACAGTCAAAAAATGCCAATTTTCTCTAGCTTGAAAGGTAGGAGGCAGTTTTGTTAAATAGGCAGGAAAATTGACAATACTCAGAAACCTCAAAACCTGATTTACAAATTCCTAATAATTGATATAATTTATTTCCAAAAATACGTATATGAATCGCACAAGTATAAGTTTTCTATTTTTTGCTATTTATCGAAAACTACTTTTTGGAATTGTATCACTATCAGAGTGTTACATTGAAAAAATCGTGATAATATCAAAAATATTGGAAATTTAGCAAGAAACGTTACGCTGACATTAAGTATCCTGTCAGATAGCCAGGCTGCTATTAAAGCACTGAGCTCGAACAGGATAAAATCTAAACTAGTGCATAATTGTCTACAATCACTTAAAGGAAAACAGAGTCATTTTGACCTGGGTGCCGGGACATTGAGGAGTAGAGGGCAACGAGAAGGCCGACACTCTGGCAAAAAAGGGATCAGAGTCTCTATTTATCGGAACTGAACCATTTTTTGGCATTGCGGAAAACTGCTAGATCAGCAATAGCTACCTGGGCGAAGAGGAAAACCTTCACGTATTCGCAGACATACCGCTCACTCGAAGGCGTTCATATACAACCCTTTGAGTACAAAAAATAAGCAAATCCTGGAATGGAGTAGAACAAACCTACACATTCTGTCGGGACTGCTTACAGGACTTAATTACTACCTAAAGAAGATGAGTCTTGTTCAGACCTCAGATTGTCGGTTCTGTAATTTGGAGGACGAAACTGCGGATCACATATTACGCTCATGCCCAGCTTTGGGCAGGGGAAGGTATAACATTCGGTTTTAGTACTATAGAGCAGAACGACTTCAACAAAGTATCACCAAATACAACCATGGACTTCGTCAGAAGCACAGGCTTGTGGGGTGAATTATAATTCCTAGGGGTGAGCCACAATAGACCCAACGGGGGTCGCAGTGGAGATGACGAGAAGGCCTCACTCACATAGAACCTAAACCTAAGTATAAAATTCTGAGAGATGTACCTGTAACTTGGCAACGCTGTATAGGATTTTGAGAAAATTTGGGGTTAAAGAGTACCTTTACAGTGAAATCTCGAGGTACCAAAAGAGCCGTAGGTACAGTTTTATTTTGAATGTTTTTATTTGTTAAAATAAGGTAAAAGTAATCTAAATATAAGTTTGATCAACAAATTTTTTGGTCTTAAAGGCTTTTTTAATTACGACATAAACTAGTAGTTAAAAATAAGAAATAATCTAAATGCTGAAAATTTTAATCATTTTCGTTTGGCTATATACTTCATTACGGTCCTGTAGTATACATTCCATTGTCTTTTCAGGAAGGTCAGACTTATTAATTTGTTGGTCGAGAGTAACAGTTGAATTATTTATAACATACTAGGTAGGTCTGTGAAGATTAACATCATTAGTGAAATATTTCTATTGCACTTTAATCGTCCTACTGGTAATTTTTCTAATAACAACATTGAGTACTATCGACCGTATTGCTTCACTAAAAACCATACATCAAAACCAACCCTAAATTAATTATTAAAACAAAATATCAACAATTAAGAATTTATTTATGCGCACTGCAATTTATTGAGTGAATGAACTCTGGATTTGACCTTATTTCATCCCAGTAAAAACTGATATGACCACCCATTAACATTAGTACGTCCCTGGTTTTATTATACATAAGCATAATGAAAATTTTTCGAAAATTAGAAACAAAAATTCTTTTAAAATCCCAACTTGGGTTGCTTTTTTAACTAGGGAAGTTAGATTTGTATGGAAATAGTACGATCTAACCTAACAATCCTATCGAGGATTTGCGAAAAAGACAGAATTTTGTGAAAATGGTAGTTCTCGACTTAATAATTTGGTCACATACCACAGGAAGACGTTGGCGCCATCGTAAAATCTTTTACAAATAAACCTTTTATAAAAAAAGAAGTCGTTCAGGCTAATAAAAACAAGAGAAAGTTCGCATATTACCTGTCCATAAACAATTTGCTTCGCTCGAACAAGCTCAATTAGATAATCGTGATATTAAAACGACTGTAATATTCACATTTCGGTTAATTCCGAAAATTCGCATCTTCGAAATTACGTCAATATACCACCAATAATATCAAATTTATTGTTGGGCCTTGAGTTACTTCTTGCCATATCATAAGTTGGTATGAATTTAATAAGGAAATTATAGTTTCTTAAAAAAAAACAGTTCTCATCACAGATACTAATTTATTTTTTAAATGTCAAGGCTCCAGAAATGATTCTCTTTGATATGAACGGCAATCGGCACTTCTAACTTCTATATTTGGTGTTGTAAAGGCGCGGAAATAAAAGAAAATCGGAGACAATTGTACGTAATGGGTTCAAAAACGATTCCCTGAACTTATATTTGGAAAATGAGTACTTTATACATGTAATAGATTATTATATTATAGTTTGTAATTGTTGCTTACAGGTCAATGCTCAGAAAACACCAATTATCTTCACGAAAAAAGCCGAACTATTTTACAAGGCATTAAGCCAATAGTGCTAAAGAAACATGAAAGATTTCAGTTTCGAGGCTGGTTGGCTACTCAAAATGAATCGGGATGAAGAATGTGATAAAGATTCAGAGGACCATGATAGATCTGAAAAGATAGAAGTGTAATAGGCCGATTAGCCACTGCATCACATCTATCTACAGATTGCGAAAGGGCTTTTCGAACCGTACGATTACACAAGCACGACAAGAAAAATATGGGAAAAACAGCTTGAAAGAGAGAGAAAGAACAACTGTGCGTGGCCAGCGAGAGCGTGTATTTAGTTCCAGAGGCAGGCCGAATGTCCACTGCCTTCCCATTTCAACCGCTGTTTGTACAAATGATATTTTTGTCTCGTCATCGTTGACTCCTTTTCGAGCTCATGCACTATTAGGCAAAACCAAACACCTCCATCCGACAACAGTGTCATTTTCAAATACAATGGCTTCCAACGTGATCAACGTTTGTAGTGAAAAGCGTTTGTAGCGTGAGTCACGGCGAGTTTATGACGGAAAAAAATGCTAGCTTGGGTTCAGCGCAAAATAAAGACGCAGCAGGAAATGAGTGTAGCTAGTCACGGCGAGATCGTACAAAAAATTCGATTGTAGTTTTCACGTTGAAGCTAGGACAGTTCTGAAAAATGACAACTGCTATTGCACTTGATTTAGTTCTGAATCTGATTTAGAAGACGAGTTCGAAAGTATATCCTTTATATATTGATTTATTTAGCGATTTCCTTCCATATTTCAGTTTTTAGTTTTGACCGCATGTAGTCTACATGAATATCGTACAAAACTTGTCATTCATTATTCATTTTCAAAACACACGCTGTGAGCCGTGATCTTCTACCCTGCTATCCGCAAGGTCACTTTGCACCAAAACTGCGTCACGTCACGCAGCGAAGAAATATGCGCATGTTTTATTCTTTATTAGGTTCACAAAAACTCTCCTTGACTAGCGCTGCGTCACCTCACCAAGCTGCGTCTCATTTTGCGGCGGGGCTAAGCTGCCTTTTTTACCCACTTATTCCATGTTTTTCTTGGTATTCCTTTCGTATTTATTCCGGTACAATATACAGGGCTGAAGGAGTTTTTAAATCAGAAGTACCCAAACTTTAATAAACTTCTCTTTGTTCCTCAGTAAGTCCTCAGAATCTGTGTCGCTGAGAACTTGAATGACTATGTGAGAGTCTCATTGACTTCGTACTCTTCATAGTCAAAACAAAACGTACATTCTCATTTAAAAGGGAAAAGTAAAATAATAAAAATTTTAATAAACTTCTTTTTCGCTCTCAGCAGTCTCAGCTCTCAGTAAGTCTTCAGAATTTGTGTCGCTTACTACTTGAATGACTAGAGTCTCATCGTCTTCGTACTCTTCGTAGTCGTCACACTCGTCACTAACAAAAGGAATCATTATCACTGTCGTTTTTGTCAGTATGAGTAATGGGGATATCAGACTTCTTTTTTTTCTTTTATGTTTATTCAAATTCAAGCTAGCCTGTGGGCCTAACTCACCCACCATACTCTACAGAACAGAACAGTGTTCAATGATAGTCTTCGAACTGTTTAATAACGGAACGATGACTTTCAAAAACATTCAAGAAAGCATCTTCTTATAACAAAGATAAAATTATTCGACTGATGAAGAAACTAGGGAAGAATTTATCAGTTCTAAAGTAATTTGTTAGTAAAAATAGAGGCATATCGAGCCAACAGGAATATCAAAGCTCGCAATTTCTATTTTAAGTGATTGTCCTGATCGATATCCTTGAAGTTGCGGTGAAATAAAAAAATATAATTACAACTTTTAATGCACTTCTCCATCTAAATGTCGACTATAATCTGGAGGCTCGTTCTAAGTGCACCTTCAATGACTTATGTAATTCAGTTTAGATAGAAAAAGATCAGTGACGTAGCAAATTTATATTTTTACATTTCTTATTGTATTTTAACGATATAGTCGGGAATATTTGTATGGAACGATGAAGTAAAACAATTTTGTTTGTTTAAAACTTCATTGTATTTAAACTAACTTGTTTGATAAAGCTACTGTGTTAGCGAAAGTTTAAATTAAACATTAGTTCAAATATAATTAAGTTTTAAACAAATAAAATTATTTTATTTCATCGTTCTGTATGGATCTTCATCAAGTAAAAGCCTCATCTATTCAAATTAGGCTATTTCTAGTCTATACCATCACACGAATTGTTAATAAATTCTTTGATAATGTAATTCAAGCTGTTGAGAAAAATAGACTAGTTCTTAATTACATAGTACGTGAGCATAATTTATTTTTATTGACTTGAAAGGTCAATAGAAGATCCTAATAAGTGATTTAGATGTGATAAAACGTATATTTATACATCATTTATAGCAATCGTTAAAATTATTTTAAAATTTCAATACTTGTAATTAATTTTTTTTTGTTTTTACCTTGATAGATAATCATAAAACGGACGTCCTTTATTTGAATTTGTTGGGAAATTGGTGAGAGATAGTTTCTATACGTATCTAAACAGCTATGGTTAATTTGGAGGAATTTGCCCTTTCGGGGGCGATTAGAGCATTGGAAGAAGCCGAACTTGATGGCAATAATCGACGTATAATCTTTCAGCATAGGGAAGGTTTTGAAGAACTAAGTGACAATCAGTTTAGTAAAATTTATCGGCTATCAAAACATTTGGCCACGGAGTTAATTGAATTCTTAGAACAAGATTGTCCGCCTTAGATATTGAAATGGTAAATGAGTATTTCAGGTCCTTGCAACATTAGGATTTTTTTCTGTAGGATCATATCAAACAGATGTGGCATGGGGTTTCCCAATCATCTGTTAGTCGTGCTGTTGATGAAGTCCAATGCACTTAACATACCTGAGATTTTAAATTCACATATATTGAGGATGAAATAAAGAAACAAGCAAAAAAGTAAATAACAGTTGGAAAAAATTTCAGTTTATTTGCTCTTCTTTCTTAACACGTCATACATTTGTTTCAGCACACGTACAAAAATGAAGAAAATATGCTATTGATCAGATTGAGCAGATCTGTCACTTTACCGAGAAATTAAGTCAATTTTCCGATCTAGACGCACTTTCCGAGTTAAAAAATAATCCGGAAACCCTTTTTTTTAATGTGGCAGCATAAAAATGTACATAAATACATTTTAACATTTCTTAAAGCTTATTAAGCACACCGAATAGTAAAATGGAGTTAGCATATTGTCCAATTTTCAATCATACGTTAAAATATAATATTTTCTTACAGAACTGCTCCTAATGTCGTCTAAAACAACAATTTCAACACAGAGTCATTACTTATATCCTTGAAAATAGCTTAGAACTACTTTTTTGCTTCGCGGCACTGTAACCTTTAAAGCTTCTTAATAATTATTATCATTATCTTGAACACTCTTGGAAAATCAACTAATAGAAGATATAGGAATATGTGTGTCTTAAAATAGGGTAAAGCTGTAATAGTTTGACATTTTAGATAATGAAACTACATTTCATTATAAATACTATTAAAATCTAAAAGTGGGTAACCGCGAAGAAGAATTTTTTGTTAAAAAACTCTAATTATATCGATTAAGATATTTTTATTTACCTCTGTATAGTTTTTTTTTCTTAATTGACTATCTTCAGATAGTATCTAACCCACATTTTTGCCTTCGGGTTTGTCTGAAGTTTCCAACGAAAGTCGAAACATATATATATCATTAATTTTATAGAAGGTTATGGGAAATGATTGTATCCAAAATAATGCAATTCACAAAATATTCGTACGGAATAATAAGATTGAATGTAATATGTTAATTTATAATGCACGTATTGTAAACATAATTTATTACAAAACAAGGTTTTATTGTAAATAATTTTTTTTCTGGAATTACCAAAGAACACATTTCAATCGTTCTTTTGTGGAAAATTTCCCATCTCCATTGGTCACTACGTGAAATACCCCAATCTCATTTTCATTTTCTCTATATTTTCTCCTTCATTTGAGTATAACTATAGAACCGTTTATTGCAGCATCTTCTAGTTTCGACCATTCGATTTAGCATAAAATTTTCTTGCATATTAAGTTTTTGTGTTTTTCAAATATTCCTAATTTTTAGATTTTTTTAAGAAGAAGGGAACAGGTGATGATGCACCCAGGTAATGGGGTGTTAAACCGATATCCGGCTTTTGGTATTTTATTAAAGTATGTTGGTACTACTTTGCAAAAATTAATTTACAAATTTTTTAAACTGAATATTTTAGGAGAAAACTGGAAATTAAGGATTCCAAAATGTTTGCAACTTTCACTACAGATACGTCACTTCACTAAATATTTCTGATTTAGATGTTTTATGAACTAATAGCCAGTTACAAAAAGGCCATTCGAATTTGAAATTTGAAGAACTGTCAGTCTGTAATATATTTGAGTTTTTGGTTTTGTTAACATTTTATTCAAGCTTGACGTTTCAATATTATAAAAAAATTGTGTCAATACTTTTTTAGTTGAGTTTAGTTAGTTTTTCTCCACAATTTTTCATATTGGAATAATGTCAATATCGTATAAGTTTGATTTTTAGTTTGAAAGTGACATGGACAAATTATAGGTACTCAACACTCGATGATGGAAGGAAAAAAAAAACAATTCCTAAGTCACTATAACAGCAATATGACATAAGCATAACCTATAAGTACTTCATCACATCAGAATTGTGGTCCTATGTCAACCCTTATGTAGCTAACTTCTGTTCTAGTGAGCACACGTCACAGTATGAATGGCGGATTATTTAAATCGTCCAAAAGTTGAATTTTCAAATCGGCATAAAAACCTTGTGAGAATAAAAATATTAAAAATAATCGATTCCCATTATGATTTTGTCCTCCACCAACTATTAACATATTTTTGTTAAGTTTAACACCCCATTCTGCCTATTTGCCTATTTTTTATTTATACAGTGTCAAAACTAAGTAGATTTTAGATTACCAAATTTTCCAATTCTTTTTCTATATAAATTGATTCTTTGGAAATATGTGTACAAAATTTGAGTTTGGTATTTCAATTATTAGAGTCTGTAATATTTTTTGAACCCATACATACTTTTCCGATCTCAGATAATCAGAAGAAAAAATCTAGGACGTAACAAAAAATTATATAAATGAAATGAATAGTTTTCTACACCTACACATATAAATTAATATTATTGGTATTTACTCTGAAAATATACACCGTTGATATAAAATTATAAATAAACTGAATAAGTAATTGAACTCGCCTTTAGAATTGCTGCAACTTCATATTGATTAAATTTTATTTTACAAACCTGGCAATTTTCTAATCATGATAATTATCCAATTATTTTCTAACATTATTAAGTGTGTGTGTAACTATATATTTAGCACTTGAGATATTTACTTTTTTGAGGTTAAACTGTCATTTTGTAAACCACCAAATTTATCCACAACCTCGAAACAGCGGTGGAATGGTCTGCAGTGAAAAAAACATTTTTAACACGAATCTATAGTAAAATCGCAATCCGTGCGGAATAATAAATCAAAATTGTATGGGACTTGCTCAGCACAAATGGACCAAACAAAATATGTAATTTTACACTATCTGTTGTAATGAATGTTGTGAAAACAAGACATTTATTTGTGCCGAGGGATATTGTATAGAAAGATAACAATGACCGAGTCTTATTTTAATACTTTCTAGGGCAGGGGCTCCCAAACTTTTAGAGCACATTCTAAAATATCGATAGGGTGGCACCACCTATTTTTAATCGACAAACTACTTCACACAGGCGGGAATGCTATTTGCACATCACTCCTTGTACACGCCGAAAAACCGAAGTGAGTCCGTTCCAGGCTAGCTTGAAGAGTGCAGTACCAAAGAATACACCAGCAACCAAGAACCGAAGCTGCCTTTCCTTTTTTTGTATGCGCATGTCTGAAAGGAGCCATTTTTATAATGAGATACTTGTCATACTTCACTTTGTCGACCAATTATATCGCCGATATTTAAAAATTTGAACATTCTCAGTGTATTTAGTAAGTTATCTGTCAACGTCAGTCTCTCAAGGTCATAAATTTTTGTTACCAAAACATCAAAGAGATTGCGTCGGGCTTCGCTTCTTGTTAGTTGGTGTATTCTTTGGCAGTACAGTTTGGCTCGCCGCTAGACAAGTTGCGACAAGTACTACTACAAGTACCTTTTGGTAGTTAGTTACTCCATTGTAAGTATGAACAGACTTTAGATTTTATAATGTGGTTGTATATTCGTTTGTTTATTACAGTAAACAAAAAAAGTTGAATCACCTAAAGCTATTTTCACGAATAAAATTTTAATTCGACGATTCTCCTTCATCTTCGACAGCGCATCGAATGAATTTGTTAGCTGGAGGATAAAGAATAATATATTACCATCAAAAAAAATTACTTGTACACAACACTGCGTGTACCAAAAAGAAAACGTAATTAAATATTAATTGCTGATCATTTCATTACTCGAAGTGGTAAATATTTTTTTTTGAGGATATTAGTGAGAAAACGACATAGAAGCGTTCACGGCGAATCAAATTATTAATTTCTCAATGCTGTGTGTTATGGGTTTTTAAGAAAATAGCTTGAGTTTGAAAGGTTAGAAGATTAATTATTATTTTGACATGCTTTTATTTAGAATTTTTTGGATACTTAAACTGAATTTTTAAAATTATCAAGTGAGTTCGAAAAACCAACCGTTGAGACTCCATGTATATTTCAATTTTTGGTAATGGCTCAATAAACAATTTTCGTGACTTATAGTAACTGATATTTTTATAGAGTATTCATAAAGGTTACACAATTATATAAGGAAATGCTTTGTAGTTTTCCTGCAACACTTTTAGTAAATTAGGTTTATTAGGGTGTTAAGCCATTACTGTAGGTTCTAGATTTATAATGAAGTAATGTAACTATTTATATGACTGCGTTATAAAACTTGAAGTAATCGTTACCTCAATTTATATAACAAATTTATATAAGGTTTGCCGTTACTTCCGTAATAAAACTAATGGTTTCTGAGTTTTATAATAGCATCGTTGTTTACCTTTTTAAAACTTCAGATACTTAAGTTCTTCTATAAATACGTTATGAAACTTTTAGTAACAAGTTATTTTATAAATACGTTATGAAACTTTGGGTAACTGATGTTTTCTCTTTGTGTTTCAGTAAAAAGTTAACCTAAAATAGGAGTGGTTATTAACTGTGTAAGAAAATTGTGAATAAAACTATGATTAATAGCTGGAAAAAAATCAAGTACAGCGGTACATTTTGCCGAAAAGTTTCTAGTAGTGCCAGCATCTTCTGGTAAATTAAAAAGCATCACTTTCGTTAATCGACAGGTATCTTCCAGTTCCACTTTATCAACAAATTACGTCAAAATGTCTTCTTTACCTTTGAATATTACCACCAAAAGTTCTCTAACCATCCCTTGTGGTGTGCTGTGACACTCAACTAACACTTAATAATTTATAATAGACTTGAAGTTTTATAGAATCACCATTTATGGAAATATAGTGTTACTTTAAGTTTTATAGCGTTACCGACAGTAATTTTGTGGTAACCAATTTTTATAAGGGTGTAGGCTTTATTCGCCATGATCACTTTCTAAAAGGCAGATATAAACAGGAATAGAAAATTAAATATTTAACAAAATTTTCGAAAACTGAATTTAGATTGGACTCTTATTTTACATTATATTGTAAGAACATATGATTGATTCTGTTTTATGAACAAATTTAAAAAAATTAAAATAATGATTTTTTTAATAATACATATTTCAAAGGCCAATGAATTTTTTAGAAGTGCCTTGCTAACATTTACAGTAAAAAATGATTGACAATATAATTTTGGTCCAACCTTATGTGTGGAAATGATGTGACAAGTATTAAAGTGCACATAATATATCACATCATCCATCTTAATATCATATAAACATGGAGACAAAAATGAATTACTATACTGCCTGATGTTTAAAATTGTGGAATTAACAAAAAGAAACAATATAATAACCAATGTATGCTAAAAAGAGAAAACACATATTGAAAATGTGACAGATGACAGCTTGACAAAGAAATTATTTAGTAATGGTAAGGTTACCAACAACTCTATAGGAAAAGTTTATAAGATTGGTTGGGTTGGCAGCAATGCTGAAATTAAAGAGAGTTGCATGATGTCAAACAGCATTTGCAATATACTGACAGCAATTATTTTTTGCACGTTGTATATCACCATGTCAAGCGGCCTTTAAACTTGACATTTTTAATCTCCTTCCAACCACAAACTCACTCTCGTCCGATTTATTAACATCAAGCAAGTTAATCATAATTAGTTTAACTGTCAAGATGCTTGTGGGTAATATTATTCATCGTATCCGCCATTCCACACAAATACTAATTATTGACATGACCTTATGTTTACACCTCTCATTTCTATAACTTACAACGTCTTTGGACATGGGATTGACTCCTACACAAAGCAAACAATTCCTTTTTGAAATAATTCATCAAAAATAAAATCAATACTTCATTCAAATTTCGGGGTTAATAGATCAATTTCTCAGAGCACTTACAGTGTGTCCCAGAAAGTATATATTTTACTCAATTTGTTTAATATATTTTGGGACATACTGTAGGCAAATCCATGGCCAACAACATAATAAAACAAAAATATTCTATGCTATAATATATATGTACGATAGTCACTTTGTTCTATATAGATTAATTTTTCACGAACGTTTAAAAGACGTGATATGCTAATACTCGTAGCATTATGAAATTATTATAAGATGGGTTCGTTTCAAGGTCTACCGCGATTGTCGGGTAATAATACAGATGCACTAGATTATTAACACCAATCAGAGCTCAGACTACTGCTAAGAATACAAAAGAATGGAGTTTCGACATTAAATTTTTTCATTGTCTTTCTTATGATGAGTCATTTTAATATTAGATCATAAAATTTTAAATAAAGAGTCTCAAGATTGCTGCATAATTTTTTTTATTTAAGTATATACGAGGAGATATGGAAATATAGATAATGAAAGACTGCATTGTTTCTTAAAACAACTTTTCAACTATAATAAAGGTACTGTCATAATATAGGCAACTGATAGAACACTTCTTAATGTAACTGGTTGCATAGCTTCAATACTTGAATATAAGGAAGGAGTATTGCAACCACCATTACAAACAAAATATATTAGAGCTAACTTAGTGGACTTCTTATCAAAAAACGGAATATCGTTTATGTAAAATTTTCTCCTAAATCGATTGGTGATCACTAGAACCATGGAGACTATATATAGTCTCCATGACTAGAATGTTCTATCCAATTTGTTGAGTTATGAGTAGCTTTTGGTTTGAGAAAGTGTATTTTAGAAAATTTCATGATGGGTACTAGGTATTTGAAGGCGAAATAATGACAAAAAACTCAGTGGATCAGTAGGAAAAGGGTTATAAATGGACACCCTTTATAAATGGTAAATCTTTACATTTCCATTTAAAATTGAAATGTAAAAATTTTGAGAAACACTGCTTAAATATATTTTACTGTGTTTCATACTAAACTACTTTTTTATCGAGATTTTTTTCAAATTTTATCTAAAATAGTACTACACTCGTTAATAGTTGAATTTGTGATTAAGCTATTTCAGAAAAGCTCTTAAAAGTCGTGGCAGGTTAATAAAATTCGCAAGATGAATTGCCAGTCAAAATGTGGTGCACCAAAATCGCCAGCAGGGTCTCTGAAGCCATGCTGCAGTGTTCCAAGCAGAAGTTTTAGCCCTTCCCAGGTATACACTTATTATATAAATTATATTATCTCTGACTAGTTAGCTGTAATTTCGATATTTCCTTTTAGATTCCTATAAAAACGGTTGGTTGTTGCAGCAGGCCTGCAAATTCCCAGACAATAGCTTCTTCAAAAAAAAATTTATCCAAGAGCATTACTGTTTCTTCTGTTAAACATAAAAACACTTTACTCCCGATTAAAAGCACGTCTCCTTTAAGAGTAAGTCGAAACAGATTACTCAAATGGTTTCTTCATGAATGAGTTATTTTTTTACAGATTATATCAGGAAATAGACCAGCTTCAAGATCTTCAATTAATTTGTCAGTAAGTTAGCTATAATCTTTCAGATCTTCAGTGGCAGTTCATATATATTTTTTTAGGTTCCTTCTTCATTTTCTACGTCTTCTAGTACAGCTAAATCTGCGCCAGACTTAAGAGTAAGCATTATCCTCATATATTGTTAAGTTTCACTTATTATTACATGCGTTCGCAGATTCTTGCTTGCTGCTCTAATACAATAAAATCTCCTACAACGTTTAGAAGGACAGGCTATCAAATTGATGGGAAGTGTTCTCCAAATTCAAATGTAATTATTAAATTTTTCCCTATAATCTTATTCTACTTCTCATTTTTTTCAATAATAATAATGTATATTTGTTACAGGCAAGGTCGGGTTGTAAATGTCCATGTAATTCATCAGTTCCTGTACCAAAAATAAAAATTAAACGTTAATTATTATTTTTCAACAATATTACTTTTTAAATAGTTTTGTCAATATTTGTTCTTTGAAAGCTTATCCAGTGCATTATTTTTTTATATAAATGATTTATTCTCAAATACATTTCATTATAATGTTTTTCTGTTATTTTTCTGAACACACCTCTGAATTGACAGTTGACATTACTGACATCCAGCATAGCTTGTTTATTTTCATTTAGATAAAGGTGTGGACCAAACTGTAAACGTAAGTATTTTTATTTGCATTATATTTTGATTCCACTTTTTCAGCAGAAGTAAACAAAAAAACAGTTTATTTTTATTTACTTTGATTATGATTTATCAACAATCTTACAGGTGTATAATTAACTACATGATTCATAATAACGACCGCACCCAATGGTCTCCTAAAAAAGAGAAATTTATGTATTTAACCGTTTATTATTTATACAAGCGTTAATAAATTAAACAATTTCTATATATTTCAGCTTCTATTTTAATTTGTAAAAACTTCATAAGCTCAAGCTTCATAATATCTTCAGATGACTTGCAATGTCTTCAATTCTTGACCATAGGTACGAATATTTAAACAGCAGATACTTCAAAAAACACGAATACGGAGATTTTACCCCATTCTATATTACCATTACCATCTGCTCTGTAATTGCACTGATCCTAATATTAATCAACGTTGTATTAGGCTGCTGCTCAAGACATTCCGCATATTGGCAAGATAGGTACACAGGTAAGACATGTTCTTCTTTATTTAGAGAACATTATTAAATGAAAATTTGTAGGTAATCGTTGGATAGTTTCTCTTTGGACATCTACACCACACCAACAACCAGCTTTAGACTACACCGAGCTTCAAAGTGTTGAAATCCAACATCCAAAAGTAGTTTACTATCATTCGGAAGAAATTCAACCTGTTACATCTCAGAAATTACCACCTCCATATTCAGAATTGCAAAAAAGAGAGAGCGATATTTAAAATATTAAAATGTTTCATTTATATTGGCCAGCGTCTTGTGCCATCACATTGTTTCTTATTGTTGGGGTAATCATGGTGATGTTAAAATGGGGTCCAATTATTTGTAAAACTCGCCATACTGCTTTACCTGACAGAAAAGTTTATCAGTATGGAGTTCGATCGTATGAACAAGAAATTTCAATTGCATAAATATTTTATTATGAAATTTACTTTTGTTTGGATATGAGGACCGCACAGTTTTTTTTAATGAACAAGTGCCTTAAAAAGGCAGCCTTAGTATTGTAGTTAGTACATGCACATTGTGTAGTTGTAGTGTTTTATATAAATTTTGTTTAGATCTGATTTAAGTTGAATCTCGTTTTTGATACCGTCCATTTTAAAATTTGATTTACAATTTTCTTAAATGAATTTTTAATAAACATGTGAATAAATTATACTGTGTATTATTATCACCTTTAATATTTTGAAGTATTCGTCACTCTTATCAGTGTTTTTGTCGATCCTATTTTTGCAAGAAGTTTGTTTTTTCCATAGACAGTTTTTGTTCTCAAATTTCAGGTAAAACTTCAGTTTTATCAATGGGACACTCTGTATATTATGTTGGTGCATCGAAATACAATATCTAGGGTGTCTCTTTACAAGTTTGTTTAATGAAATTTTTGTATATCGTTATTAATACTCATGACAATTCTAAGGATACAAGAAAGCTTTCGTTTTCTATAATTAGTTGTCCATAGTTATTCAGTCCTAGTTTTTTTTCTAAATTCTTTTTATAAGACACTTTGTATACTTCTCTCATCAATTTTTTCTCCACAATTAGGTTTTTTCAAAATTTCCATTATTCTTAATGATGTGTGAGAGCCACTTCTTTATTAATTTTGGATAAGGTATGTATAAAAAAACTAGTTTTTGTTAAATTACATTTTCCTGAGTTATATTTTGACGAACATTACAAACATTTGTTCTATAATATACTACAAAATGATATTAAATGGTAAATTTATTTTGCATTTGTCAATTAATATCAATACTAAAAATAGCTTAGATTTTGTAAAAAAAAATGTATTTCCTGCTCCTATCACTATTATATCTAATTAAATAGAACCAACTGTCAATAATGAAGTTATACAAACATGCTGGAAATGTAAATAAACAAAATAAAAACCCCATTGAATACATTTAACAAATAGGGCAGTTTAAGAGTAAGTAGTTTGATTTATGTTAGTGTTAAAAAAAATATTTACAAATTTTCCCATTTTCTGTGTACGACTTCCGGCTTCAGATCTATTATGTTAACATGGACAGCTTGGAATTTTTCAAACTTTGGAGGTACTGGACACAACTGATATTTCACTCGATCTCCGCATAATGGGACGTATTCATCTTCAATGCTAAAAACAGTTTTTTGTTAGTTTAGTTTCTATATTACATATTAGAAGTAAGTTACTCTGAAATATGTACAAATATGTCACCACTTCCATCGTCTGGACTTATGAAGCCATGTCCCTTCTCACGGCAGAACTCCTTTATCGTCCCATGAATGGTTTTGGATTTCACAATTCGTTCAGAACTGGAAATATTTTAAATAAGAATTTAATTGTGCTAACAATATTAATAAAATGGTTTACTAAACTTACACTGACGGTGTCCTTGTTCTTTTTGTAATAATTGGACTGGGAATTAAATAAGACAATGGCGGTTTTCCGTCACCTTCTGACATATTATTCAAAGATAATTAAAATTATAACAGATAATAAACACTACAATTAAAAAATTGTTAGGAATAGGAAGTAAAATTAAAATGAGTGATAAAATTTGACAGTTAAAAACTGACAGAAATGTCAGCAATCGGCTGCGTTCTGCTAATAACTATAACTAGATTACACTATAATCGTTTTAGCCAAAGCATTGGACCGTTTTTTCATGAATATGGCACTGTTTATTAAAATAATAGAATAATACATTTAATTTAATGATTTAGTCGTTTAGTCCCACTTTTGAGCATTATTATCCAATGATAAACTTTTCCAAACGGAACATATTCACTTGACATTCCCGATTTGACAATATTGACATTGACATCTCTTTACCCATGTGGTTTTTTGACAACCTGGCTGATGCAATAAATTTAATCTCTATTTAAAGCATTTTTGGAAAAATTTACGCTATATAAAAGTGCAAAAGTTGTCTACAACAGATATTTGTGTATATTAGCATCTATTAAAATGTCCGAAGATGATGCAGTGAGTATAAATATAGATAAATTAGCAATAATTTTGTAGGACTTATAGGCATATGCTGATAAAATTTTAATAACGAACAAATTTTCTATATTATGACCGGAATAAAGCAATCTAACTAGTACTTTTTATAAATTGTTGAAAAAATTGTGAAGAATAAATTTTTGCTTTACTTGAGTATGTGTATTAAATATCGTTATACAAATACGGTACTTGTGTCATCATTACTATTACAAAATGTTAGAAATATAAAGAAAAATGTTCCTTAGATTTTTGATCCATCACTTAAAAAGAAAAAGAAGAAGAAGAAGACCTTCGACATAGATGCTGCCTTAGCTGAAGGTAATAATGAAAATGAACCAGTTAATAATGGAAGTCCCGAAGTAGACGCTCGAGATTCAAAAACTGAAGAAGATCAAGAAGATGGTAACGTTGACATCGACTTGGATTTCACAAAACAAAAGAAGAAAAAAAAGAAAAAACCTTTTACCGCTGAAGATGTAGATGCTTCAACAGAAAATAAATCTGAAACTGCTCAAGATGGTGCAGGAGATAATGATGGTGGAGTAGATGATAGTTTTGATTTAGACATGGATTTCAGCATTACCAAGAAAAAGAAGAAAACAAAGAAACCCAAGAAATTAGATGATTTGATAGCTGAAGCTGAAGAGAAAGACGAAGATCTGGAAAATGGTAAATATCTATTTATTTTATTAAAATTTTTATGTGGACAACGTATTTGTTATCATTATTTCTTCTTAACATGCTGCCCGCTGGTTGAGTGTATGTCAGAACCAGGTAAACAAGCATTTAATTTTTACACATTTCAAGATTATCTCATTATTTTCTATTATTTATATCAGTAGATGACAATTCAACGCAATGGGGAAATTCAGACAGAGATTACACCTACGATGAGTTATTAAATCGTGCCTTCGAAATCATGAGGGACAAAAATCCAGATATGGCTGCTGGAAAAAAACAAAAATTTGTCATGAGACCACCACAAGTTGTCAAGATCGGTGCTAAGAAAACTTCCTTCGCCAATTTCACAGAAATCTGCAAAATGTTACATCGTCAACCGAAGCATTTATTAGATTTCTTATTAGCCGAACTTGGTACCAGCGGGTCTGTAGATGGTAATAGCCAGCTCATTATTAAGGGAAGATTCCAGCAAAAACAAATCGAAAACGTACTCAGAAGGTAAAAAAAATAATCTTTTTATATTTAAAATTCCAATTAATTCAATTTTTAGATATATTAAAGAATACGTCACCTGTCATACGTGTAGATCACCTGATACAATTCTTCAAAAAGATACGAGATTGTTCTTCTTACAGTGCGAAACGTGTGGTTCTAGATGTTCTGTAGCTAGTATTAAATCAGGTTTCCAGGTTAGTCGACGAATGGGTCTGGTTATTGAGTGTTTATTAAAAATTTTGAATTTTTTTCAGGCTGTCACATCCAAACGTGCTGCTATTCGAGCAAAAACGGCATAATCGACGTAGGTATCGCAATTATTACAGTGAACACGATTTTTTTTTAAAGTGTAAAAAGCACTTTCGCAAAGTAATTTACGAAGTGCTAAAGAATAGGTGTTGTACGTGTTATATAATTTGTACCATAAATCTAGCTGAATTGTTAAATAAAATTAACAATCTTATATCAATAATTTTTAATTATATAAATTTTTTAATTGATACATTATTAAAATTTATTACCAGAGTATCGTTATTTTGGTTCCTTGATGAATGGGAAGGAAAGTTTGTGTTTGGGTCTAAAATTGGTAAATTCTTTTTGGTTTTCCCATCCTTAGTGTTGTTTATAGTGAATATAATTAAGTGTAAGGTAATTGGATTTTTTGCGTCTCTTGTTTACAGTATCCAGCATGTGACATTCTGTATTTTGTATCAAGGGATGATTATACAGTGTAATTTGAACAATTGAGTTTAATTTTGCTTGTAGTAGTTTTGTTTATGAAATTTTTGGGTATTTGTTGAAAAAATGTCATTTCATTTTGACTGCTTTGTGAATTTGGGCTTCTTTTCCTTGAATTTCTACAGATTCTCTTCAAATTTCTTTGCCTTTCTTCAGATTTCTTCGATTTTCTTCAAGTTTTTTTGCCTGTCTTCAGATTTCTTCGATTTTCTTCAAATTTCTTTGCCTTTCTTTCAGATTTCTTCGATTTTCTTCAAATTTCTTTGCCTTTCTTCAGATTTCTTAGATTTTCTTCAAATTTCTTTGCCTTTCTTCAGATTTCTTCGATTTTCTTCAAGTTTTTTTGCCTGTCTTCAGATTTCTTCGATTTTCTTCAAATTTCTTCGATTTTCTTCAAATTTCTTTGCCTGTCTTCAGATTTCTTCGATTTTCTTCAAATTTCTTTGCCTTTCTTCAGATTTCTTAGATTTTCTTCAAATTTCTTTAATTATCTTCCATCTTTTTCGATGGTTTTCTTCAAATTTCTTTGCCTTTCTTCAGATTTCTTCGATTTTCTTCAAATTTCTTTAATTATCTTCCATCTTTTTCGATGGTTTTCCCGATTTCATTGTCCTAAAATTCATCAATTTTTTGCATCCTCCTTTCTCAGTTTTGTTTTAGATATATTTAATTCAAACACCCTGTATTGAAGGAAAAACTGATTTTATTTATTTGGTAATGTCCTAAGGCTATTGGATTTTCAGATGATGGCTTATTATTGGCGTTTTTGTATCATTATACAGGGTCGCGAAAAATTAATACATTTTTTTCATGGGACACTTAGTATATTGTATGAACGAATTGGAATAGAATATAAAGGGAAAATTAGAATCAGCCTCGCTCAGTACCAGTTTTTGATGAAATATTTGTTATAAAAAATGCCTATTCCTTTTTATCTTTATTTTTTTATGTTCTCCATATTAAGTCACAAATCCTCGCCGTTTACAATGTAAAATTTCGTTAACATGTTTGTGGGTCCAAAATTAATCGAATTTTTATTCGAGTCTTTCTTGGTTTTCCTTCACAGAGTGTTTTATATAAATGTGTAAATATATTTAAGGTAATCACCCTGTAGTTGATGTTATTCTGCTTTAAAGATTGGTTTTATTTGTTTGGTATGTTGGAGTTATTTAATTTCCCCGCAAATATGCTTTTTTTAGTATTAAATATATCTTGTTATACAGGGTTGAGCAAAACTACAATTTTATTCATGAGACATTTTTGATAGGAGAATATAATTTTTTTTGCTTAGTCCATTTTGACAGATCTTCATATTTCTTAGTAAGTCAAAATTTCTATTTATAGGAAGGAGTTTAGTGATAAAAAAATGTATAAACAATTAATAAATAATTTATTCAACTTTAAATAACAAATGTATATAAACTTTTTACATATTTACAGCCCTTATTTTTGACACAATCATTTCAACATCCGGTGCCAATCCTAAAAAGTACATAACCCTCAATGTTTTCTTCCTAAACCAACGTCCAATTCGTTGGAATCTAAAATGATACGACTCGTCATTAAATTTTGATTCAAAACAATTCGTTTCGCTCTCGTTTTCCAAATTGTCCGATTAAACATAATGTTTCACCAAAAATGTATGCCTTACTTACTTGGAAAAGCTACAATTTCAGCCAAAACCGTATCCCTTACTTGAAAAAGCTACAATTTTAAGCAAAAATGTATCCCTTACTTGAAAAAAGCTACAGTTTTAACCTAGCATGTATCCCTTTCTTGAAAAAAGCTACAATTTCAGCCAAAAGCGTATTCCTTGCTTGAAAAAGCTACAATTTTAACAAAAAATGTATCCCTAGCTTGAAAAAGCTACAATTTCAGCCAAAAATGTATCTCTTACTTGAAAAAGCTACAATTTCAGCCAAAAGTGTATCTCTTACTTGAAAATGCTACAAATTTAACCAAAAAAGTATCCCTTACTTGAAAAAAGCACAAGTTTTAACCTAGCATGTATCCCTTTCTGGAAAAAGCTACAATTTCAGCCAAAAGTGTATCCCTTGCTTGAAAAAGCTACAATTTTAACAAAAATGTAACTCTTTCTTGAAAAAGCTACAATTTCAGCCAAAAATGTATCCCTTACTTGAAAAAGCTACAATTTCAGCCAAAGATGTATCCCTTTCTTGAAAAAGATACAATTTCAGCCAAAAATGTATCCCTTACTTGAAAAAGCTACAATTTCAGCCAAAGATGTATCCCTTTCTTGAAAAAGATACAATTTCAGCCAAAAGTGTATCCCTTACTTGAAAAAGCTACAATTTTAACCAAAAAAGTATCCCTTGAAAAAGCTACAATTTCAGTCAAAAATGTATCCCTTACTTGAAAAAGCTACAATTTTAACCAAAAATGTATCCGTAACTTGAAAAAAGCTACAATTTTAATAAAGCATGTATCATTTTCTTGAAAAAGCTACAATTTCAGCCAAAAATGTATCCCTTACTTGAAAAAGCTACAATTTCAGCCAAAAATGTATCCCTTGCTTGAAAAAAGCTACAATTTTAGCAAAAAATGTATCCCTTACTTGAAAAAGCTACAATTTCAGCCAAAGATGTATCCCTTTCTTGAAAAAGATACAATTTCAGCCAAAAGTGTATCCCTTACTTGAAAAAGCTACAATTTTAACCAAAAAAGTATCCCTTGAAAAGCTACAATTTCAGTCAAAAATGTATCCCTTACTTGAAAAAGCTACAATTTTAACCAAAAATGTATCCGTAACTTGAAAAAAGCTACAATTTTAATAAAGCATGTATCATTTTCTTGAAAAAGCTACAATTTCAGCCAAAAATGTATCCCTTACTTGAAAAAGCTACAATTTCAGCCAAAAATGTATCCATTGCTTGAAAAAGCTACAATTTTAGCCAAAAATGTATCCCTTGCTTGAAAAAAGCTACAATTTTAGCAAAAAATGTATCCCTTATTTGAAAAAGCTACAATTTCAGCCAAAAATGTATCCCTTGCTTGAAAAAAGCTACAATTTCAGCCAAAAGTGTATCCCTTACTTGAAAAAGCTACAATTTCAGCCAAAAATGTATCCCTTGCTTGAAAAAGCTACAATTTCAGCAAAAAATTAAAATGGAAAATTAACTTACTGCAAAACAACTTCAAAATAAATATTTGCTGGTAAGTAGGCCAATTTTTTAGCTACTGTGGTTCTGTCTCCATAGGTAGATTTTGTCGCTGTTCTAGCTAAAGTCGTGTATCTGTCGATAGGGTTCCCATGATGATACGCTATGGCACGAATCGTGTTTAAATTTCTGCAACAAAAAAATGTCAATCCAAAATCTACACGAATACCGAGTGTCCCATTATATTTTCCGGTATTTCAAACGCCTCGGACTCACCTTAATACCAATAAAAGCGATCTAGGCATCTCTCTTAGACACACCATAATATTATCGAATCGATTTTTGGCAAATTCAGTCATTTGTTTCAAATCATCTTCAGACAAACGTACTTTTAACTGAAACCCCCGCGACTTCAATGGCGACTGTGTCAAAATTTCCGCGAACAACTCAAAATCTGAAAGCGTAAAAATCTCTTAATAGTCATTCATGGGAACTGCCGACAAGTGAATGAACCCCCTTCAAAAATGTTATCAGATGGCCTATGCTAAATGGAAATTTTCACAAATAAATAAACCCCCTTCAAACATTTTATCGAACGCCTATGGTAAATGGATAGTTTTACAAATAAATCGTTCTGCGAATTTAGGAAACATACCAGTGACTCCCAACATTTTTGAATACTTTTTCATATTTTCGCGATCGTTTAAAACTATGGCTTTCCACATGTGACTAAGAGCTGCACAATCTTCTTTCGAAACTTCTTGATACAATCCGTGATCTAACAAGACCAATTCCGTTTTTCCTTCAACTTTCCTCACCAAAACTGAAATCCAAAAAAAAAATCATTTAAAACACCCCCGGTATAATCAAAAAAAATTTCATTACCATTTCCGGGATGCGGATCGCCGTGAACGAATCCAGTTTGGAATATTTGATGACCGAAAGCTTCGAATAATTTTCTATTAACGTCAGATAGAGAAAAATTTTCTTTTTTCAAATTTTCCAAATCGCTTATTCGATATCCGTCAATAAATTCCGTAACCAAAACTCTCTGAAAGTTAATTCACGATAAATTATAAAAATTAATCGGGAATTACGATTGTTAAGTGGTTTACGTATACGGGGGTCAGTTAAAAACTTTAATAAAAACCACCGGACAACAAAAATTCCTTAATTATCGATTAACCTTAATAATTACTGTACCGAACTGGTGTAATTCCAGAAAATTTTAGGTACGTGTATGTACGTCAAATGTTGTAAATCTCTCGCGCATCTTTCACCATTTAAACCTTCGTTAACGAAATCCAATTCTTGCTTTAAAGTTTTTTCCATGTCGTCGATAACCCAGGAAAAATCGAATGAAGGAAACATCGTACCGGCAATTTTTAACAACATCCTGATGGTGTTGATATCGTTTTTGAAACGTTGTTGAAGATCTATGTACTGGACTTTAACAGCTACCGGAACGCCTTCGTTTGTTACGGCTTTATACACCTAAAATTAAGAAAAAATTTCATCGTACGTCTATGGCAGATGGAAATTTTTGCTCACTTGTGCTATACTGGCTGCGGCTATGGGTTCTTTGTCGAATTTTTGAAACATTTCTTCCGGTTCTTTTCCGAAATCTTTTAAAAAAATATTTCGCAACTCCCCTTCTTCTCTTGTCAAACATTTGTCCTGTAGGCACTTTAACGTATCTATATATTCTCGAGGAAGGATGTGACTCATGGAAACCAACCCCTGTCCCAATTTTATGTAAGATCCTCCGTTTACCAAACATCCGTGAAGGATGTTATCCGCTGATTTTTGGTGTATCCTGCTCATCATTGCTTTGTAATTTGGAGAAGATTCATCTAAACCTATTGTGTATAAATAGTAGTTTAAGGATATGGATAATCCTATTTTAATAGACCTAAAAAGTAAAAAATTAATTCGGGACATTCTAGAAGAAGCTCATCACCCTCTTTTGGAGACTGGGAAGATAGTTGACAAAATAAACGTCAATATCTAGAAGGAAAACGGGCCAGAAAGTCAGTATTTAAAATGTAAGTATGTTCAGATGTCAATATCATATCTTAAAATTCAGTATTTGATAAATAAATGTCAATATTTAGAGGGTAAGTATGTTCGGATGTCAATATCATATTTTATATCTTTAAATTCAGTATTTGACAAATAAATGTCAATAATTAGAAGGTAAACATGTATCAGATGTTAACAATCATTTTAGATCTTCAAATAAATGTCAATACTTAGAGGGAAAGTATGTTCAGATGTCAATATCATATTTTATACCTTTAAATTCAGTATTTGACAAATAAATGTCAATATTTAGAAGGTAAATATGTATCAGATGTTAACAATCATATTTTAGATCTTCAAATTCAGTATTTGACAAGTAAATGTCAATATTTAGAAAGTAAGTATGTTTAGATGTCAATATCATATATTTGAAATACGTATTTGACAAATAAATGTTAATATTTAGAAGGTAAACAGGTATCAGATGTTAACAATCATATTTTAGATCTTCAAATTCAGTATTTGACAAATAAATGTCAATATTTAATGGGTAACTATGCTCAGATGTCAATATCATATTTTATACCTTTAAATTCAGTTTTTGACAAATAAATGTCAATATTTAGAAGGAAAACACGTATCAGATGTAAACAAACTTATTTTAGATTTTCAAATTCAGTATTTGACAAATAAATGTCAATATTTGGAGGGGAAACACGTATCAGGTGTTAACAATCTTATTTTAGATCTTCAAATTTGGGATTTGACAAATAAATGTCAATATTTAGAAGGTAAATATGTATCAGATGTTAACAATCATATTTTAGATCTTCAAATTCAGTATTTGACAAATAAATGTCAATATTTGGATGGTGTCAGATGTCAAAAAAACTTGTGCCATAGTTTTAGCAAAAGCCCGGTTAATTTAGGGCAATGGCAAACACCTGGTAGACGACTGGATAGAAAAGAAAAAATTATCTTTCTTCAAGAAGTAATATAAAAGAAAAAAGGGGGGGCCCAACAGATATTTTTGGCTTAGTAAATGTTCCACCCCAAAAAACAGTTAAAAAAATTACCTTAAGAATCTTAAAAGCCCATTTGCTTGATTCACTATGGTATTTTCATTATTATAACTACTTACAACTGGCACTGAAGCTATGGCAACTCCAATACTGGTATATTTAACCAATTTTATGGTGTTTTTATGAGTAAATCCTTTGACTAGGTATCGTTTTAATGATCTTGACATCGTTTTGAGAGCTCTACCATAATCTAAAACAAAATATTTAAATAAAATCTAATATTCTGGACATCAATTAATTAATTTAAGTTGAAAATAAGTTTTACCAAGGTCTCATATTTGTGTCACTATATTTAAATAATCATAAATAAACTAGTGTTATTTTTATTATCGACACGACCCAAAACAAATTTATAATAATTGCACTTTGCGTTGTAGAAACTGACAGGCGCAAGTGCCGTATCAAACTAAACAAAGAACGATGCGTTGTGTATGGAGCAAAAAAAGAGACAGCTGTATTCCTTTCCCCGCAATGTATGGCAGGGTCAAATGCCCTTTTACCTAACACCGAGGATTATTCAGAGCCTGCCGTAGGCTGAATGGTGTTGTGCGTTAAAACTCGTTGGGTAAACTGTTATTTTCGACCCCTTTAAGCTGTTGTCTCCATCAATCCACAGCAAAAAGGTATTTATATCACAATTATTAACTTGAATCTGCACAGCGGGAAATTTATTATTGCTAGAAGCGATCAGCTGATTTTGACATAAACACGGAGAATAATTTCGCTGTTTTAAAGTTATTTTTTAAAAAATTTGAGTTATATTATTGTTAATACTTTAAAAATAGGAATATATTTTCATATAATATACCGTAAATTACAAACAGGTTCTCTTTGTTCTAAACAAAATTTTATTTTAAACGAGGCGATTGGCGATCGATGATATAATTTCGCGTTAAAAAGAGATAACAAGTGTTGTTTCAAGGGAGAGACAACCAAGATACGCTTGCGCGTTTTGTATCAATGTCAAAAGCGTTGTTGTCACGTTGTGAAAATTTATAGTAATCCTAGTATTTACGAAAAATTGTATGTAGACTGTTAAATCGTGACCTACACTTTGTGCAGTGGCGGATCAACGTAGTTGCTAGCCGGGGCTTAACCCCGCGTAGTGTTACGGAAAAAATGTTTTTTGGACTACAGAATACCTTAAAATTAATTTAACAAAACCTACTTACCAAACTTTGCAAATAATAATAAAATTCAATTGGAATATTTTGAAATTAATCACATAAAAACTGTCAAGAACAGGAGATGAGATCTTCTAAAAGAATTTCAACTAAATTGTATGACTTGTATGGTCCAACTAACGAAATTCTGTTTGAACTCGAGAATGGAGAAAGTTGAATACGTAATAGAAAATCCTTTATTAGACAAGAATATCGTAAGATCTTATTACGGGGTGCGTACAAAAAGTCGTTAGTACTTTCCTTTTTTATTTAGTCTGGTGAATTTTTACGTGAAAAAATGACTTGTGGTAACTTATATAACTGTATAAGTTGAAGGGTGCAGCAGCTACTTGTTTTTGTCGATAGTAAATAATAAATATACGGGGGAAAATGTTTCTCCTCTTCAACCGTGAACACAGAGTATATTGGAATCAACATAGTTAAACTTAAGATAACCAAACGCTTTTATATTATTAAATTTATTTCTTTACAACGCCGGGACGGCTCTGATACGACTGTTCGGAGAATAGCTACGACCGACAGGTCGAAACAGGTTAAATATTTAGGAAATACTTTGTTGATTCTTTTATGTTTTTTAATATACTTCCCAGGCAGAAACTATTATACATTTTATTATAAATAAAAATGAGTTAATTACATAGGAAGAAAGCAACAAACCACTCTTAGTTGTAAAACAAAATAACCTGGGAAGGAAATACAGGATATACAACGATTATCTCAAAAGATCGTTTATGTACAGAGGAAACATTAAAATCGACAAGTTAGTTTTAGTTTTGTTTCAACAGGAAAACACACAGGTTTTATTACGTACAATTTCACAGGAAGTTTATACACTGTGGGCCGAAATAAAGGAGTACATTTTTTAATTGAAAATATTTTTTTTGTTTTTTGGGCGATTTATTTTCTTTTTGCAGGACTAATAACCTCACATGTCCTTAACATGACTGTAAATTTTAAAGCAAAAATAATGTACAGTGTTGGACTTATAAAAAAAATTATACAGTGTGACCCATTTTGTTTGGAAGCACCCCTATAAAATCCGCATTTTTCAACCGATTTTGATTAAGTCTTTTTTGTTAGATTCAGTATCAAAAACAGTATTTGAGCACAAATTTTCATACCATAATAGCTATTTTCAAGGCACTCTATGTTAATTTTTCTTTGCAAAAAAAGACGAAAGTATATTAGGCATTTTTTTTTCTCAAATATGACTACACCACTGGATTCGGAATCATCACAAATGTAAACTATCAAAATTTTATAAAAAAAGTTTTATTAACAACAAAGTTATCAGTACATGAATTTGGAAAAAGTTGTTTTTTTATTAATTTTTTACTAAGAATGTAGACACATTTTAAAAATGGCAACATGGTAAACAAAAACTAGGACTCAAACATATTTCACTGTAAAAATTCGAAGCCGACACCTTAACCCGTTCTAGAGTTATTGCTTCTGAGAGTAATGTAAAATTGTGCTGATGTGACGAAAATACAAATTAACACCTAATAATACATTTTAATTATTAAACTACTTAATAATAATTTGATTCTAATTTTTTGTAGCCTCGACTAAACCTCCGTTAATTTCCACACATTTCTCGTATCGTTTGCGACTATGTCTTAGCGCTTTTTTTATTTCATGTGGCGTTATTCCAGCACACGCCTGTCGTATTCTTTCACATAGTTCTGCTCTATTCCTTGGACGTGTCTTATACACTGTTTGTGTCAAAAGACCCCACAGATAAAAATCCAATATAGTTAAATCGGGCGATCTAGGAGGCCATTCGATTAACTCGCTACCGCGACCTATCCAACCATTTGGAATTTTTTCTTTAAGCCACTGTCTGACAATCCTAGAATAGTGTACAGAACAACCATCTTACTGAAATATCAAATTTCTTCTTTCTGCTAGTGGCAGTTCGTCAATCACTGCGGATAACTCACCTTCCAAGAATTCCATGAAGTTTTGGCATTCATGTTACCCTCAAAAAAGAATGGACCTATTATCCTGTCTTTTAAAATTCCGGCTTCGAATTTTTACAGTGTAATATGTTTGAGTCCTAGTTTTTCTTTACCATGTTGCCATTTTTAAAATGTGTCTACATTCTTAGTAAAAAATTAATTAAAAAACAACTTTTTCCAAATTCATGTACTGATAACTTTGTTGTTAATAAAACTTTTTTTATAAAATGTTGATAGTTTACATTTGTGATGATTCCGAATCCAGTGGTGTAGTCATATTTGAAAAAAAAAAATGCCTAATATACTTTCGTCTTTTTTGGCAAAGAAAAATTAACATAGAGTGCCTTGAAAATAGCTATTATGGTATGAAAATTTGTGCTCAAATACTGTTTTTGATACTGAATCTAACAAAAAAGACTTAATCAAAATCGGTTGAAAAATGCGGATTTTATAGGGGTGCTTCCAAACAAAATGGGTCACACTGTATAACAGTGCATTTGAGCTCGTTGCAAATGAAAACTGTCTTAGCTAAAATTGTACTAATATGCTTTTTCGGTAGATAAACTATCCAGAACACACTTCAGTAAAAAGGAAATTTTCCGAAATATATTAGTACAATTTTAGCCAAGACAGTTTTCATTTGCAACGAGCTCAAATTCACTGTATAATTTTTTTTATAAGTCCGACCTTGTACATTATTTTTGCTTTAAAATTTACAGTCATGTTGAGAATCGGCCAAAAGACAAAAAAATATTATCAATTAAAAAATGTACTCCTTTATTTCGGCCCACAGTGTAGATTACATTAGGTCAAAATTAGAAATTTGTTTCCATTTCAATTTCAATAATTTTTAAGAAACATTTTAAACGGACATTGACAAAATTTGACTAAAAATAAAGTACCAACCAAAATCAAAACACAAAACGTGCACAGCCGCCATTTGAAAATCGGTTCTAAACACACTGCACTAAGTTCGCCAAAACAATGACACACATTTTTTTCGTATAATAAATTTTATATAGCAATTATTGCCCAAACTTAATAAAAGGTAAAGACGCGTTCACCTCGACTCAGCATCCATCATCAGGGTCATTATGTTAATTCTTCTCTTTTTTTTTTATTTAAGATCAATACAAATTATATATTGATCAATCAACATTACTTATATTAATTATGGAGCCAGTGAAGATTAAGGTTTTGAAATTTAATAGTATAATTAACATTAGCGGGTGATCAAGAAAAGAGGGAGGCTTCTTACAAAAATAAGTTTTTAACGGGTAGAAAATGAGCTATTAGATGTAGAATACGAGCGACCGCAGATGATAGTTCAGGATTGCTAAAGCGTTTTCTGCATGTGTGACACACAACTGTTTTTCGCCTACCGAATAAATAAAAAAATAACTAAAAACTTTGACACTTACTGTGGTTCAATTAAAAAATTATTTGGAACGTCAAATTAATCAAAATACAGATGGTGAAAATCTTGACGTTATGAATTTTCCGGACTTGGGTTGCTAAACAATACTTTTCGTCATATTTTTGGTTTTGCACCTTTCACAAAACTATTTTCTGTTGGTTGTTTCGTACACGTTTTTTTTTTCGTCGATATTATTTATGTGATTTACTCAAATTGTTTAAACATTAAAAGTTCAAAGGTTGAAGTTGATTGATAGCAAGTTTAGAAAGTAACTGCACTTTTATGTAAATAATCTACCAGTGAAACGCTTTAAAAGTTTTATTATAACGGCAATTATTATCAAGTGAAGAATATTATTTTTTTTAAAAAGTAGGTCAATATTATTATCATTTTTCTAAAAAAATATATATACCTTTCTTAATTTGACTCCTGGTACGTTTGCTAAGTGTTTTTGCTGTTGAAAATGATTTGATTTTTATTAATTAATTTTTGACATCATTTTTTACTGAATCTAATTTTTTTTTTAGTAAAATTTTGTAAAATAACACAAATTCAAAAATGTCTTAATTCTCCTGAAAATATGCGAAAGATAGCGCCTAGAAAAATATATTTGAAAGAATAATTCCCTTGGAAAAATCAAGTTAACAAAATTTTTTGGAATTTTGAAATTTTTGTTACAAAATCAAATAATTAAAAAATTTATACTCATATAAAAAAGGATGTTTAGGTCAATTATTTAAACAATTTTTTCGTTTTTAAAAATGTTTAGATAAAACGCTAACTTCAGAATTCATTTGAAAATAGACAACGTTCAGACTGCGTGATTCTGACGCAGATAGATGTATAAAGTTATAAAGATTGAGTTGCTAGATTATGTTTGTATGTATTAAGATCGTTATCGATTAAAAACCCAACGAAAATAATTTCGAAATATTGTGGTATAAAATTTCAACTAAAATATATTTGAATTTCGTCTTAAATAAAAGTTCTATATTATCTCGATAATTTTGGTTGAAAATTACTGTTTAATTTTAGATCGGACGTTGTAGATGTACATTTGACCTAGAACAAAGGTTTTTGGCAAGTTTTCATGCATTTTATAAACTACTTTGTAAAATAAAATGCTACTTCTGATTTTTAAAAAAATATTAAACTGTTTTTATCAATTTTTTACAGAACACCTGCGTTAATTGAAAAAAAAAACAAATTTTTACTCATAAAAATTGGACAATTTAAAAATTCACATCTATTTTTACCAAAATTGTCACTTTTGTGCCAAAAACGTACACGATAGAACAAAATATTTTTGTCCACGTCAGTAGAATTACAAAAATCATGTATTTGATTAAATTTGGGATCTTATCCAATATTCTTGACGCACGTTTTGGAATATTTTGACTCAAAAACAAACCTGAACATTATGTAATAAGTTTTTTCGAAAATCTTACATAACAAAATTTCAATATACTATTTAACGAACATTTATTGTGATCAAACCCTACTTAATTTTTTTGTTTCAGAATCTCTTTTTTTTTCTATCAATAAACAAAAGTAGATTACAAATTAACGTCAAGAATAAAGAACAATCATTACTTTTGTCTAACACAATTTAAAGGTAAGAAACATTTTTTTTAATAACGTACGTATTATATATATTTTCAGGTAATTTCTTTATCACAATTTTTTGTCGGTTATTGTACAAAACACCCTGTATATTGTCCTCGTACTGGAACAAAGAGTCAGACAAAAATAAAATGAATCGGATTTGTTTTAACACCAAATGTTTCATTTTATGACATTTACCGAAAATAACACTTTCTACTTGGTTGCGATTTCTATTTTTGAGTATCGAAAATATTTGGAAAAGTAAATAATTATTAAAAGTATTAATAAAAAGCGTAATAGGAACTTGCTGCCAAAAATTATTGAGTATTTTCAAAAAAATTTATACCGGAATCGTTTTTTTTTTGTGTGTATTGGCAACATTGAAAACCTGATGTCATGGTTTATATTATGTTGAACAAGATATTTCAGATGACCTTGGCCTTCAAACCGGAGCCATGTTTACATCAGTGGTGTTTTTATTATGCGTGGACTTTTAACATTACCCATTATAGTTTCTATTGCAACTATTGTTGCCGCCTTGTCTCGTTTTCGAAAATAGAGGATTATACTCGATACGTCCAGTTTCTTTGACATTATTTTCAATTTCAGATACGAAATAAGTGGTTTTGCAGTAAGCTGCTTCTCCTCCGCGCCAAGCTAGCTCAAACGCCAAAATGTGATAAAATTTCTCTTGAAGTCCTTCCGGTTCATTTTCGTTATTTAATCTGGCAATTGCAAATACTTCAGATTTATTAAGAGCTGATGCACTACATTTTCTCTTTTCGGGTTGTGCTTGTAGGATTTTACTTTTGGCATTACGTGCAGCTCGTGATGAATTAAACTGAACATCGGTGAAAGGGATGAATACAATATTAAATTCGTTATAATATTTACTTTGTAGCATTTTAGCGGTGGTGTTCCAAATTGTTTTAACTACCGCTTCTTTGTAGTCTTCTCCGTTACTTTTTCGCATATTAAATGCCCAATCTTGCAAGATTACATTCAATTTCTCGATGGAAGTATCTAGCTCAAATGTGTATCTTTTTGCATCGCAAAACGTAGAAAATTGTCGCCAGATTGATGATTGCGTTGCAACTGTATTAGTAGACACACAGGTATTAACAATTTGACTAATTTCGGCGTTCGTAGACACACCGAATCGACTCATTGTTAGTTCTTGAAAATTCAATAAGTTGTTGACAAACATGCCAAACTATTTATTCTGGTAACCAACACCGCGATAATTGATGAACAAATGAATAAGTGAAAAAAAACACTATACCTTGTTTTTAAACTAAGAGGAGCGATTTGAATTTAAGTTGGCATTTCTGCTGCCTAGTGATTGGTCAGATTGCCACCGGTTTCACACAGCTCTTTTGATACCACTGACACTGACATTTGTCAGTTTTGTGTTTATTTATATAAAAATAGTCATTAGTTCAATCATTACTACCACGTTTGTTGGTTATTGTTTATTTTTAACAAAGTATTATATTTTACCCAAGGTATTTGCTATTTTTATTAAAAATTCCCTTTTATGAAAAAGATCCATGCTTCTTTTTTTGTTGTTAATAATATAAGTTTCACATCAAGTTTTACATACATTGCAGTTCTATATTATGGTATTTTTCGATAACAAAACTTCTGTTCACTTTTAGTTTTGCTACACCAAAGTCTCAAATGTTAAAAAAAAATTTAATCATACAATTCCATTTCTATATTCTCATTAATCCTCAGATTCTTAAAACATTTTACATAAACTACTTATTATAACCTTACATCTTTTCACAATAATGTGACATTTGGTTACTACTTTCGCAATGACCTGTGGCCAATCATCATTCGATATTTATACATGCCTTGATCCCTCATTGGTCACGACAACAGCGAGCAGTACAATACATATTTCACGTAATTTTCATTTAGTTCAAAAAGTCTGAACACGACCCTTTCGGAACACACTTCCAATCTAGTAACTTTTAGTGGTGTGGTTGAGGTTTCCTAAAATGCTCCTCCTAGTTTAAAAACAAGGTATAGTGTATTTGTCGCTGTAAAAGTTAAAGCTAACATTTGAAGCTGTCTAAGTGACAATTGCACTGTGGCATATGCCATTTTTTATACATGAATTAAATTGTTATTGTAAAATTGTTTTTTTTAACTCATTTCGCTTTATAATTTTCCACTGGCTGTTCTTGCGTCTTGAACTTGAAATATTTTCCATACATCCGAGATGCAAGTAATAATTAACACAGGTACGGACTAGTACTACCTACCTGGTAGACAAAAGAACAGTTTTCACTGTATCTCGGAAACTATTCGTCATAGAAACTTGCGGTAAAAAAATGTTATAACTAAAGTGGTCTAAGGATAATCCTAGAAATTAGTTTGAACTTTCCAAGAAGACAGATATATGAAACTTCAAAACAATTTAACTTTTCCTATATCATATCCCAAACTTTTGGAACTCCTGAAATACCCTGTATAAATTGAAAGTATATAAAGAAACCATATATTTTAATCTATACATATAAAATGCTTTGTCTCAAATGACTCAAACTTTCGGACAGCGGACATTCCGTCGACCGATATATGAATAGATACTTCCTATTGGTTCTTAAGACGGTTCTGTCTAAAGATGGGTTAGGTTTCTACTGGAACTAATCGATTTCATTAGTTCACTTTCATTTTGTATCATTCTATGTATTTAATTAGAAAAGAAACATTACGAAGTAATAGACAGGTAAAAGAAAATGAATTTAATCGAGTCTATTATTGAAATGGGATTAGAAAAAAAAGTTGATATTGTGTTACCCATAGAGGCGGCTTCTCTTTACGATAAAACTATACTATTTATCTTTTTCTATCTATAATTCAAATTATATTGCAAGGAAGGAAAAAATATGTATTGATTATATTTTATATAATTTGGATCCTTTTTAATCCAACCCTGTAATCCTTTATTGCTTTTTAAAGATTATCGGGCTAAAGTATATGAATTTCCAAAATTCGGATCTTCAAAAAATAAATTTTGCACCTGGTAATAGATCTTTTCAATTCGGAAATATCGTGAAATTAAAAAAAAAATAGAAAATCACGATTTTCTCATTGAATTGCAATAATTTCTGAATTAAAATAATTTTGTTACGGTACACTAGTTTCATTTGAAACTGATTCTCATGACCGAGTATTGGTTTTATAATACGAGTTAATGATAATCGAGAATCAAAAGGATTCGTTTAAAGTTTCTAGATGATTATTTTTCTTATTACTTCGAATATGCTCTCCAAAAAAATAGATCTAAAATTTGTTAAAATATTCGTGATATCATCACTAGACGGTCTTCAATAAAATAAGGGATTTCCAAAATCTTATCTGAAGTTCAAGTGTTGGCAAATAAACATTTTCGACAAGCACCAAATTCAACACCAAAACAAACTCATTGTATTTAATCTTTACACGCGTAGTTTAAAACAAAATTAGTTTAGAAAAAATATTTTTAATTGAAAAATATGTATCATTAATGTGGGAACAATATCCTTTAAAAGTACTTTGTAATAAATAAATAATATAAGAGGAACTAGCAGTAACCAAACTAATTTTCCAGTAGAGTGGTCTTCTGAGAGTCTTCTTTGAAAATTTCAGTTAAATATTCCTGTTTTTGTGGTATTTACAACAATTTTTATGTTGAAAATGCGTTTTTTCGAAAATTAGAAAGTTCCAACTGCTGAATTGTATGAGTTCCGTAGTTTTTTTACTTTGATGAATATTTAACAAACTTTTTGGACGCTCTGTATTTTCATATCTTCATATGGTAAAATATTTATTCAGTTATATCGCGTGGGGTATCTCACAACGTGGCTGAAACACGTTTCTTCCCACCCTTCACGTTTCATCAAACCAAGGGCTCCTGCAGTTCGATCAAATACCGACCCTTTCACAGCAGTTCGTCCTTGACACAGGGCGTCAATCCTGAAATTCAGTCACGCCTTTGATTTCACTTTCGAGTTAGGGACAAATTTTAGCTTTTTAAGATAATGAATTTAATCTAAAGAACAAGTGGTAAAATTACGTTCTATTTAAAAGTTTTTTTTTATTATAATTTACAAATACTATGAGCATAAACTAAATTTACTAATACGCAGTTAGGTTTGGCAACACTGTCGACGTCCTTATTTATTTCATGTGCAAATTTCTCGACGGGATATTGCAAATTTATTATTCATGAGAAATCTGCTCGTCCGAAAAACATAAAACAATACCCGTTAAGTATATTGTCCTATTTCATTGTGGAAAGTGAATATGTCGCATTGGTTAGGTTAGAAAAATTTAAAAAAATATGCTTAATTAAAAAAACAAAAAATTAAAAATAGATAAACGCCTGTTAAAAATCTATTGTGCCCACTTACTTCTACTTAGAGCTGTTAGTCACAGATTATAACAGAGGCTTCCTCCTATGTCAAGGACACGGTGATGCCTATAAAAAGCTATATGAAGAAATAAAGGCAGATCCATTACTGGTAATGCCAATTGATCAGATTGCCCCACAATATGCTTCAAAAATGAAGACACAGTAGTCATTCCAGAAACTGGCGAATCTCAACGGGTACACTGATGGCTCTAAAACAGATTCTGGAGTATGAGCCGAAATAAATGGGGATCACGATCTCTATAAGCCTAGGGAAACGTGCCACTGTCTTTCAGGCAGATGTAATGGCGATGCAATGCTGTGCAGAAGAGTTGATGAGATGGGAGGTGGATAACCAAAGAATCGTTATCTTCTCCGACAGCCAAGCAGCACTAAAGGCGATAAGATATAGGACGACGTCAAATCTGGTGTGGGAGTGACGCAAGGTCCTCAACAGACTAGATAGTCATAATAAAGTGACCCTAGCCTGGGCCACCAAGGAATAAAAGGCCGATAAATTAGCCAAGCAGGGAGCGACAGAGGTCATGATAGGACCAGAACCTTCCTGTCGAATTGCAAAAAACCTCACTAAGGAGAGCATCCACCGATGGATAAACAACCAGGAGTTGCGCTGGTGGCATAAAACCCCAGGACAAAGGCACGTTAAACTGTTCCTTAAAAGCCCTTTGGCCAAACTGCCACGCGACCTACTAAGTCGAGAAACGATGAGGATAATGGTGGGAATGCTGACCAGACATTGTAAGCTGAGTAAGCATAAGCACACAGTTGGCCTAGCAGATGACAACCTATGTAGGTTTTACCAGGAAAAAGACGAAACCGTGGAGCACTTACTCTGTGAGTGCGGTTTCATCTATTCGGAGAAGAAAAACCGAGGGCAGAGAGCTACGCAAGGGAGACGGAATCCAGGCTAATAGGTCTAAATCACGGGTCACATCCAGCTGGCATCAGCCGCGAATAAAAAGAAGCCTCTACTATCAGCTTAATGTGACCACAAAATTCGCAGATGGTATCGCCAGCCTGCGAGTATTTGTCAGCGGATGGTGAAGTCGGACATCTTCAACTTTTGGCAGTGCAACACGTGGTTCAATGTGTACATGTTTGATTTGGCTAGTGTCTTCTTTTTTAACTAGCTCCAGCAATTCTTCAAATTTAGCAGGTGACATTCGTAAAACATTTATGTATGTTTCTGGTTACTCTTCTTTTAACTCTTGGGAGAGTCTTGAAGATGCTCCTAACTGTTCCCTTCAATGTATCCAAGGCCTACACCACCAACGTCTACAGCGCCTCCCTCGCTCTAATATTCCAGTTAGTAACATTATCGAGCAATAGTAAACATATCAAACTTATTTGCGACCCTTTTTTACCTGTGAGTGTAGTTTGAGCTATTCAATGAAGGCTACTCATTTTGTTTGTAAATTTGACAAACGCGCATACGTATGCGACGCGTATAAAATAAATAAACAATATAGGCTACGAAATAGTCGTAAAAAAATATTACTGTTGAAAACTGCAAACTATTAGTTGCTGTGTAACATTATTTTTACTTGCACACAAAGAAACGATGTCTTTAAACTTTATACACTACAAAAGGAGATAAGAGTCCAAATGTTTTTATAAATATTTAAAGAAAAAAAGCGTTCAACTTTTGTTTACAATTATATATTTATATAGTAAAAATATAAACAATACTTTACAATAAGTTTTTTCATAAATACAGTAGATGTAATTCAATTTGCGGAAACACTTTGAAAAACTTGCTACCTTGGGGCACTAAGACATTGTAGGAAATGAAAAAGCAGTCATCGTAGCGAAGCTAGGGTCTGAGACTGCTTTCACTGGTCCTGAACCAGTATTTGGGATATCTAAAATTGCTGCATGTGGTTGTATATCTCGGTGGACTCAAACTAAACACCAATCGTATTAGAGACACGTGCCAAAACAGGAACACTCCTGGTCAAAAAAACCCTCGAAATAATATAATATTAATCATTAACATTGACGGGTTTACTCACCGGTCACTGTACCCTAAGGAAGCACATGCATACAATCGGCATATACAGGGTGGACCGGATTTAATTGTCGTATACAGAGATCTCGTGAACCACAATAGATACAATATTGATTAAATGGAGAAAAAGTTTGGTATATTAACGGGAAATTAGATGGTTCAAAAAAATTTAAAATACCTCCACTAGTTCCGGAGATATTTAACAAAATCCGAAAATGGTCCTTTTCGTTTTTTTAAATTTGCCGTCGTTATTATAAAAGATATCAAAAAAATGATTCTGAACTTTTTTTAATAAACGAGGTTTTCTATAAATTACCATACCAAAAATTTCATTACGACGTTTCGTCTTCAAAGGGTCACCATCAACTTTATTTTTTTAAATACGGACCTGGATTTTTTTTGCAATATTTTTTACGTTTTGTATAGATACATACAATGACAGCATACTTGACGATTCTACCACGTTTCGTCTTTCAAAAATCATCATCTTTTTCAAGTCCAGTCTTCTTTACTAAAGTCAAATTAATAATTTTAAATATTGGGCATTAAATGATGATGATTTTTGAAAGACGAAACGTGGTAGAATCGTCAAGTATGCTATATCATTATGTATCTACACAAAACGTAAAAAATATTGCAATAAAAAACCCAGGTCCGTATAAAAAAAAATTAAGTTGATGGTGACCCTGTAAAGACGAAACGTCGTAAAGAAGTTTTTGGTATGGTAATTTATAGAAAACCTCGTTTATTGAAAAAAGTTGAGAATACTTTTTTTTGATATCTTTCATAATAACGACGGCAAATTTAAAAAACGAAAAGGACCATTTTCGCATTTTGTCAAATATCTCGGCAACTGTTAACTTTGTTTCTCTGTGTAGATATGCGTATTAAAAAAAAGTGATTCTAGATAAGAAAAACAAAAGTCGTAGTACCTATACGTATATTATTGTTAAAAATAATATATCGTTAATAGTTCTTTAAAAACATCGCGTAGTATTCTGCTGAAATTTAAAATAAATTTCGCAGTTGGATGAAACATTTTCTCTTTCATCTCACGTGTATAGTTTACAGTTTACAGTTGGTTGACTCTCGTTTTCTTATTCGGAACAGTTTCCTTTGTGAAGAATTGTTTTGAAAAAAAAAAACACTATTTATACAGTTAGTCGAGTTTAATTATTGAAACTTTTGTAAATAAAATGTTTCTGAAATAAAGATTGGATATACTTTTACGTGTAAGTAGATGTTTTATTAATAATTTTTAAAACTCTATTAATATAAACTAATTAATAAAATACTAACAAACGGACGGACGTCGACCGGGCACTTTAGTGTAAAATTTAAACCAATTGGATATCAGGACTAAACAGAAACTGACCTTTAGTAAAATCGCAATCGGTGCGGGTAATAAATCAAAATTTTATGGGACTTGCTTAGCACGAGTGGACCAAACAAAATATGTAATTAATTAACAATTTTGTTTCGAAAATGTGTCTGGATTGTGTCTTTCGTTTCCAATATATACCTGAAATTGAACCTTGATGAGTCAATCTCGCTCATCCTTTTGACGCAATAAGTTCGGAATGTGTCGACACAAACTTGAACATTTTAGATAGAAATCACATTGTGACAGAAGCGCTCCGAAAAGAGTCGACACAATCCAGGCACAAGTAAATTGTGTCCGAGATTTGCCAAAAATTGCTACTTGGGTATATTGTTAATATTTGTTGTATTGCTTAAGTTTTAAATTATGAAAATACACAAATTCCGTACTCAGTTAGGGGAATTATAATCCCATCCCGTCTGCCTGAGGTCATTAAGTCTCGCAATAGTTCTTGAAAAATGTTTAAACAATAATAATATAGGTATTCAATAATATTCGTAATAAATATTTCAGTAAACCGAATGTCTATACCAGGGGTCGGCAGCCCTGTGACCGCGGGCGCCTGTGCGCCCGCGACGTCTTGTTGATGCGCCCTTCGTACGAAGGGCACTGAATGATCCCAAGCAGGGCACTACGGGCATACTATAGAGCCACTAGAGCAGGCAGACTAAGCATGAATGACTGACCGAGCGATGCGCGTGCGAAACGTGGGTGGTCAGTGCATGCGCGGTAAACTCCCGCGCTCCCCCGCGCCCGCCCTGCTTGTAGCACAGAACACCTTAACTACACAGAAGCGTCTTTCAAGCGTTCTGACAAAACGAAATTTCTTTGCACATGCGCGAAGCTTGGCTTGTTACTTGTCAACCTCCAAATTTTTAGGAGTTGCTTATTTTGAATTTGTAAAGTGAATGAAGTGTTTTGTATAATTTATTTTGAACAGTTTTTTTGGGACTTTAATGATTTGATTGTGTTTTGTGTTATCATTTATCGCGTATCATATTTGTGGTTACAAAAATGGCTAGCAACCAAGGTGGGAGTGTTTGTGCTTATCGAGGATGTGCCTCAAAATCTAGGGATAGGACGACGTCTCTCTTTAGATTTCCAAGAGATGTTGAAAGGTATGGTTTTATTAACGCACGGATGAATGTTTTTTTCAACTAATATATATCAACTGAATACTTCATGAATCAACAATTTTCAGAGCTGGAGTTTGGTTGAGAGCTTGCAATCGAGAAGATTTATTGGTCAAATCACCAGAAGCTCTTTATGGCCATTATCGTCTGTGTGAACTTCATTTTGAGAGTAGTAACATGTTTTTGAATAAATCCAAATTGAAGAAATATTTGATTCCTCAAGCAGTCCCAACAATTTTTCCCCATAACTCAAAACGAAAAGCTGGTGATGATGATGTTCTGAAAGATGACGCTGTTAGGCATGTGAAAGTTAATATTTTATCAGGTAAGAATATATAATAAATGTGTGAGTGTTCTTGATGGTAATGTCTAAATCCAAGCTATCTACACTTCTCTTGTGTGAAGCATTACTGGCCTCTTCTTTTTATATACATTGGAATCTCTTCCATAAAGTGTTTACTTTTTGTTTCATACACGAAAAATCAGACAACTGATCTTGTCAATTTGTCATAATGATGTTAACTCAGATAAAATATTTTTTATGCCATACGCAGGTTACATGTCTTCATTACTGACCTTCCAATCACTGTTGATTGACATAAAGGGGGCTTTGATAGAGATAGGAACTGCGAGATTTGTCAAATACTTGAGGTTAAAGACTGATCGTCACTTGAAATGACACCACATCAAATCTGTTCAAATGCAAAAATTCCCTTAATATAATTGAACATCGATACTGGGGAAGATAACGTTTTTATAACTGAGACCAAAAAAAAATGCTTTCCCTACCTATCATTCAAAAATAATATTCTGATTTTCAGACTTAAGAATAATTCCTTCAACTTCGTTTTTGAATGAACCTTCCACATCAGGTCAACTATCTGAAGGTTGTAGTACTCTTGCGATGGTGGAATCGTCCTGTACAAATATGTCAGGTAAGATTAAAATATAAAAGCATTCTGGATAATTTCTATGGGAAAATTGCTTGTGAGAATTAAGTGATTGAATCTTGTCAATCTGTCATAATGGACTGGTTCTAGCTGTTAATTCTGAAAAACGTTCATTAGAACGTATTACACAGAAAGTTATCTGTAAGCCAGGATTGCAAAATGAATCTCTTTTCAAAACATTGGAAAAAAAAATCAGTACCATGTTGGATCAGGACAAACATTGCTTTTTGTGTGTTGATGAAATGTCATTGAAATCCAATTTATTTTATCACACTGGAAGTGATGAGATCATTGGGCTACAAGACTACGGTAATGGGAGCAAAGAGTTCGTAGCAGCAAATCATGCTACTGTTATTATGATTCGAGGACTCTACTCCAATTGGAAACAGCCTTTGGCATATTTTTTTGTCAATGAAACCCTCAAAGCAGATGAGTTGAAATCAATTATAGAGGAATGCATACTGAAGTTAACAAGTCTAGGTTTCCTTATAGATGCCTTTGTAAGTGATATGGGTTCAAATTTTATAAAATTGTCTAAAAAACTTGGGGTTACACCAGATAATCCAGTATTCATGGTAGGAGTTAAAAAAATTTTATATTTATTTGATACACCTCATGTACTTAAAGCAACTCGAAATAATCTCCTGAAAAATATTATCGAGTTTGATGGAAACCGAACTTCTTGGTCACATATAAAGTCTTTTTATGAAAAAGACAAAAAATTGGTATATAGATGTGCACCTAAACTCACCGACTCTCATATTAGTCCTACAAACTGAAAGTTAAATTAGCCACTTAAATAATCAGTAAGACAGTTGCTAGTGGCATAAACACTTACGTGAGTCTAGGTGGACTTCCTCCCAGCGCAATATATACTGCTGAATTTATTGAAAAAATGGACAATTTGTTCGATATATTGAATGCGTCGGCGAAGAAATCTCCAAATATATTTAATAATGTATTTGAAGGTGGAAAATACCAAATTGAGTTTTTAGATAACATGATTATGTTCTTGAAGAAATTGAAAGTATTCAATCAGGAGGGGAAGGAAATAACTTCAAATATCAAATTCATAAGTTGCTGGTTGACAACAATCAATGGTATGAAGCAACTCTGGGAGATACTGAAAGCTGATGGTTTCAAATATTTAAAAACCAGGCGAGTCAACCAAGATTCTATAGAAAACTTTTTTGGAAGTATTCGTCAGCAAGGGGGCAACTGCGTTAATCCAACACCGATTCAGTTCGTACGAGCTTTCAAAAAACTCTTCTGCCAAAGTTACCTCAATACTGGTAATGCAAATTGTATTGAAGATTTCGATGTCCTGCTTACTGATTTAAAACAATTTGATATGAATACTGTCAATGTAGATAATTTAGAACAGGCAACTGAAGGTGCTCTTACAGTAGGTGATTATAACTATAAAAATGAAGAATTACCAGTACAAAATGCATTCACATATGTTTGCGGTTATATAATTAAGAAAGCATTAAATGTTCACAGCTGTCCTGTCTGTATAAAATTCTCCAAAGACTCGGAAAGTTTTGATACTGCAAAATTGTTTACGCATTTTAAGGCCTTTGATAACAAAGAAAGTTTATATGGAGGTCTCAGAACACCGAATGAAAAGTTCATTGAGTATACCTATATATAATTTGGAAAATATTTTTGTTTCCATGTTTGATGAAGTTTGTAAGGGGAATAGAATATCCCATATTTACTTTGATAAAATGAAAAATGTTAATTTCCAGCATGAGTGCCCAAATTTTCCAAATAACTATGTAATTACCTTGTTTATCAGGATGAGGATATTCTACTCCCTTAAATATGCGAATAGAGAGTTTAAGAAAAGAACCACTAGTGGTTCAAAAATAAAAAAACCTAACAGAAAAATTGTTATTTTGAATCATTTGTGATCAAGGGTGTTTCACTTTTGAAAAAATACATTTGTATTTTTATAAAGAATTATTAAAATATATATTTCATGTGTTTTTTTTTATTTGAACTAATCCTCTAACTTGCTACTGTTGTGATAGAAAGTAAATTCTTGAATCTCAACATCATACCACAATGTCGGCTGAATAAAGTAACGAAAATGATTGAGGTTATTTCTGAATCTATATTTAGGATATTAAAGTTTTTTGAGTACTTCAAAACGTTCATTCATGCAAAATTCAGTTGACAAATACTGAAAACACTATTTGAACATTAAATAGGTACACCACTTTAGTGGTATTTTACACTCTTTCCGAAATAAGAGGTGATTTGGTATTTTTCATATCTACTTCACGTATTGTACTTTTTATAAACGCGTCGTAAAAATGCCTAGTAACTGAAATTATTTTGGTAAATATCCAAGTTTTCCGTATGTATGTGTGAATGTACATTGCTGATCCATATAAGGAAGCATTCAGAACAATTCGGTAGAAAAAAATAATGTTCAAAATTATTTAGACATTCCTAGGGCCCTTTCTTTAAATGCAATTGAAACTGTCCCAATTTGAGTTCAGGAGCATAAATGCCAAGTACGGTCTACATAATTAAAACTATAAAATTGCGCGAACCAGCTTATCAGAGGTTTCCAAGGCAGATCACTTGAAATATAAATCAACCAACAGTTTGAATTTACCGCCCAGAAATGACATTAAACAAGCCAAGCTTTAAATCAAGGTCATGAAAATTTGACCCCAAAAGATCAAAGAGCCGCCGTCAAGTTGCGTTTCTGTATAGTTAAGGTGTTCTGTGCTTGTAGTAAGGAGAGAGAGTCAGTGTGCTGCGATACTGAGAGTCGAATAGTCGAGTTTTTGTGTCGTTAGTTTTACCTACTTACATATTTGGAGACTTGTTTTGTAATAATATTGTTTTCAACATGAGTAAAAGACCAAGGACTTATTATTTCAATAAAGAATGGGAAGAACAGTTCTTTTTTATTGAGTTTAATGGGAAAAGTATTTGTTTATTATGCAACGCCAGTGTAGCAGTGCCAAAAAAAAGTAACATTGAAAGACACTTCAATACTTTGCATGCTACGTCGTGTAATAGTAGCTTTTCCCCAAACACTGAAATCCGGAAGAAACGTGTCGGTGAATTGAAGACAAATTTATCGAAACAACAAAGTGTTTTCACCAGGCCAGTTCAACTTTTGAAAAGCACTACTGTTGCATCTTTAAAGGTTTCTCATTTGTTGGCTAAGAAGAAAAAACCTTTTGTAGACGGGGAATTAATAAAGGAAGCTTTCTTAACAGCTGCTGATTGTGTCTTTCAGAATTTTAAAAACAAAACCGAAATTATGGCGGCTATTGAGACGATACCATTGTCAGCCCGAACAGTGTCGAGAAGAATAGAAGTTATTGCTACAGATATGAAATCGGAGTTGGAAAGTGACATTCAAAAGTGCAAATTTTTTTCTCTTCGACTCGACAAGTCGACCGACATTTCTGACACTGCGCAGTTATGTGTTATCATTAAAATGGTATTTAATGATTTTACAACCAAAGAAGAATTTTTGAAGTTATTGCCGCTGAAGGGTCGCACACAAGGTAAAGATATTTACGACGCATTTCTAGCCTTTGCACAAGAAAGCCAGTTACCATTTCAAAAATTAGCTGCCATAGTAACTGATGGTGCGCCTGCAATGATAGGCAATAAAAATGGCTTTGTTGCGCTTTGTATGGCAAATGATTTGTTTCCTCAATTCGCTCATTATCACTGCATCATCCATCAAGAGGCGTTGTGTGCCAAAATTGTTCGTTTTGAACACGTCATGAAGATTGTCGTAAAGATAGTTAATTATTCTATTAGGGCTGCGGCAATGCAACACCGTTTGTTTCGGCAACTTTTGCAAGATGAAGATGCCGAGTATGAGGACTTGATATTGCATACAGAAGTTCGATGGCTGAGCAGAGGTAAAGTGCTTGTACGCTTTCTCACTTTATTAAATGAAATAAAACAGTTTTTAGCAACGAGAAACGAAGATTGTCCACAATTGATTGATCACTCATGGCTAGCAGATTTGGGGTTTCTCACAGATATAACTATAAAACTAAATGAACTAAACCTGGAATTACAAGGAAAAAATCGTCATGTTGCGAAAATGGTTGGATCGGTGAATACATTTAAGGCCAAACTGGCTTTATGGAAATCCCATTTATTAAGAAATTCAACTGCACACTTCCCAAACTTAAAAAAAATTTTTGAGCACCTCAATGTGCGTGAAGCAGATATTGATATAACTTCATTTGCCTCATATTTAGATACGCTTTTAGATGAATTTAATTCTCGTTTCAAACAATTCCAGAATCTTGAGCCTGTATTGGAGTTTATACTTAATCCTTTCGCAGAAAATAATGTTTCTGAAAGTATCAAAAACTATTTTGGCATAGAAAACTATGATGACTTAGAGCTGGAAATAATAACCATGAAAAACGACTTGAGCCTGAAATCATACATGAGGGACGAAAACTTTTGGAATATTGTCGATGAAAATAAATATCCCATTTTAAGAGAATTATCTCTCAAAATACACGCGTATAGTTCATCAACATATGCATGCGAATCTATATTTTCTACTATGAAACATTTAAAATCTAAATACAGAAGCAGAATGACAGACCTAAATTTGGACCAATGTATTAGGACAGGTACTTCTAATTATGATCCAGATTTCATGAAGTTGTCAGAAGAGGCCAAGGATCACACTAATAAAATTGCAACTAATTTTCGTAATTACATACTATTATTGACTGTATGTACGCCATTGTATGTTTAATTTAAATAAACATCTTCTTTTGTATTTGTATAACATTTTATTATTTGTGTGAACTTGTCATGCGCCCTTCAGAAATAAACTATTTTAGAATGAGCCCTTAGGCTGGATAAGGTTGCCGACCCCTGGTCTATACCTTAAAAATAATAATAGGTACCCACCCCTGAAATCAGTTTTATCACCCCGCACCGATTGCTATTTTACTATAACTTATATAAGATAGATACTTGCTCTATTAGTGTTTAATTGCGAACTGGACAAAGTTATCCAGAAATGACAAAAATAATCATTAAATTTCAAAATTTATAACGCAAAATGTTGTCTTGCTACATAATGTCATTTATTATGAATCATGAACAATAACAAAGAAGATTTGGATACTTGGAATTTGTAAATTATGCGCATATTATAGATAAAATTGTGATATCGTTGCTAAAATAAATAGGTGAACATTTTTTTGTAATTGGACCAATAGATATAAAGAGCGTCCCAAAATTTTGAAATCTACCGAGTTAGAAAAATATTGATAGGTTATTTTAAACCCAATGGCGTAGATTTAGTACCTAGTGATCTAGTTAATAAAAAGCTGTCAATAAATCCAAATGTAAAAGAAAATAAATTGAAATTTAGAAAACAAAGTTCCGAACCAACTTGCATTTGTACAGTTTGACAGATTAAGTTCAATATTCAGCCATATTTATGTAAAATTATCATGAAAAATTTGAACAAAAAAGTGAATTTTTGCGATTTTCTTTTTATTTACAAAACTGCATTAGATTTGGCACCGTAGGTTGCACTTAACTGATTAGTTAATTATATATAATGACAACTAACACGTGGAATAATGAATATGATACGAAATCAATTTATTATTAAGCATGTATAGACTGCATGACGACCCAGTAACTACGCAGTATCTACTTACTCTATTAAACGAAAAAAAAAATTATCATTTTACTATATTATAAATTGCATTTTAAACAGAATTATTTTCACGCATAATTGAAGGATTTTTTATTAAATTTTTGCAAAGCATGCACAGAAGAAATTAAAAAAAAATCGCAAGATTGCGAAAGAGTTCTACGAATGAGTCATTCACAATTTTACCACATCGCAGGTGGTAGATATACACAAAGCAATCGATTATATGAACATACAAGGGGAAATAATAGTGTAAAAGCACTCTACGTACATTTTTTACGAGATACAAAAAAATCAATATTAAAATTTTGGGCACAGGTCAATTGCACACCAATAATGCCATTATTGAGGGACGTCAGTACACAAAATATCTAGTTTCATTTCAAAATATTGCCCGCAATAGTTTTATCCACCAAATTTTCCAGATTTAAACTTTTTTTGACTTTAAATATTAATTTGTTTGTGAATATTTTTATGTTTACGGATTTTTGAAGTTAGATAACTTTTTTACGTTTAAAATTTAACTAATCTCATTTTTATTGATTCGCGAAATCGTAAGAATGTTTGTTTATATATTTTACGCATTACAACAAATAATGTGATGTAATATTTATAATACTTGTTAGAATAAATAAGTTTTTTAATGTTAGATTCCTCCGGAGGATTCAACCAGCAAATTTCGGATAATAACCATCTTAAATTTATGCACCCCCTGTATATTTTAACTCTACATCAAAATTCCAACCACATTATAGCTTTCAAGGAAATCATTTTTTTTTTCAATAAAAAATCTGTTGAATATTTCAGAAACTATTATTGGACTTACAGCGATCTCTTTTTTTAAATATTTCTTAGTTCGCAATAAACGATTAACTTTGAACTGAAAACGATAACTTTAAGATAAAGTCTTGAAGTTTTTACCCTACAACAGGAAATTTATATCAACAGATTTAGTTCAACAACAAAACTCATTTTTTTTCAACTTGCTAATCAAAGTACACTGTATATAAACATTTTGAGAATTTATTATCGTCAGTACCTACACAATTGAAATCAAACTTACTTTATTTTTAGTAATATAAATGTTCTGGGGTAATAAAATATATCTAAACTTACAATGATAGTTTCCTAGGATTTAGAATCGAAAATATTAGGTATATATATATAGCTTTTGATAAAAAAATTGTTAATCTATCATCAGGTTACTGCCTCTTGATCTCAGTATAACATTTAAAACGTTTTATATTTATTCCTTATTATTGTCAGATAAAAAAAGTCGATGGCCTATCAAACGTATCGATGAAAACTTTCCGATATAAAATAGCAAAACCTCAAAGATCAATTTTATACATCACAATTTTTCTATCAGTAACTGGCCTAATATTACCAAGATCATTATAAAACTTGATAAAAAAAACAAGCTCTGGCATTGTCCGTATACCTCACCTGTGATATGGCAACGCAGCACTCCCAATTTTATCGAACGAAGAGCTATCAACACAAAACACAAAGCAATGAGTAGAGCGCACGCGCTCCCGATGAGCCCAGCCAGCTGGTCGAGCAATATAGGAAACAATCCAAAACAAAACAGCTGACGAACGAGTGTTACAGCGATCAGCTGAGTACCGCTGGAGGTTTACAAACATTTTTTTATTTTATTTCAATTCCAACGAAATATTAGTTTGCAGCGACGCGTTTAGACTTGTCATTTTTTATTGTAAACCACCAAGAAGACTTGCAAAGTTATCTGTGATATTAGGTTAAAATAATAAGAAAATTAGATACGTAAGTATTTTTTATATTTTTAAGATCGTATTTAGGTCAGGTAGTTAACGGAGTTAAACCGTTTATTATCATTGGAAGTTTCTTAAAAGGAATTTTGCCATAAAACAACAACAAATGAAAATTACGACAATTTATTTAAATTTTTAAATTTATAAAATATCCCATTTAATACGTATCATTGCATCATCTTTAATGATCCGTAATTTTTCGGTATTTTTTATACAGTGTCCTCGAAAAAGTTGTAACTTTAAAGATAAAATAAGCAATTAAAAATAAAACTTTCGTTTTAATTAACGAATATAGTTATTATCGGTGAGGTTAATTGTTTTTAAATAATTGTTTTTTAAGTGTAAACCATTAACCCAAATTTTAAGAACTGTTTAAAATGATACTGACAAGCTAATAGCTTATAATTAGTTCAAATAACAATATAAATAATTAAAACTTTCAACGCATTGTAGTCACAGTAAAGTTTCATTATCAAAAAGTAGGTATTAGACATATGAATTTAGTGAATGTCATTGTGAATAGGATTAGCAAATTTTGAGTTGTTTTATTTGTTTAAAACTGAACAGGGCAATGACCGAATAAAGATTCGTATTTTGATAAAAATAGAATATTAATTGACTCATTTTTTTTACAAATCAAAAACATCAATAAGAAAATTTTTAGCAGAGAAAATATCTTACAACAATAAAATTTGAGTGGTTTCTGTCGAGACCTATGAGTTTTTGTTACAAACTCCAGGGACCTATTTTCAGTAAGAGTCAAACTTACAAAAGATGATGCAACATTTTAAAAACAAAATGCAGATGGTCGGTCGTCTATTATTTATCTTAATCGAGTAATTAAAATAAAAATAACGAAAATTGAATAAATTCTAGTTGATTCCACCTTTAAACTTTTTCATTTCAAAACATTTTCTTGTGTAACAACAATTTAAAACCATTTATATAAATCTTCCGAAGTAGCTATTATCCTTAGCTCAACATTTATGTAATGACACATTGAAAAAACCATGTAGGTAGAGTATTAATTAAACTAAGAGTCAATTTCGAGGTCATGTGTTTGTTAGTTACATCTAAATAAAAAGAAACGAAATTTTCATTATGCTCGAAAAAAAAAAAATTGATTTACCCGAAGTAAAATATAAAATAATCACAAGAATGTATATCGGGAAAATAGGGTGGATAAAAGTAGTTTCGTTGCTACATTGATTTAAAGTTCTAACCTTGGCATTGTTTTATTAGGAGAGTTCTAAATTTAGATCTACCCGTCATAAATTTAATTCGACTAGCTCTAGCTAGTAACAGTTTTTTATTTATATAATAAATATTATTATTTCCGCGACTACAGAGTGGTTTTAATGTTTGGATCGCCTGTATCCTTTTTAGGATAACATTATACAAACATTTTTTCACACAGTTGATATACGAGAGTGCATTTATGAATTGTTTTTGTTTCAGACAATGTTCCAAAACTTGGCGAATTATTTGCTGGGATCTGTTTTAAGCCAAGAGCCCGGAGCATCAGCAGAAGGGGTCGAAAATGACAGTGTAGTAAGGTTAAGATCTGAATTAAAAGAAGACGACTGGGTTTTAGTCGATAGGGATAGCGAAGGTAATTCTGATACTTGTTCTGTGGAAAGTCTAGATGACATCGACGAAGAAGTCCCGTGCGTCATCAAACGAGTTCTAACTAGATCGAGTTCTACGTCGTCTCTAGCCTGCGGTTCTAACATGGAAGAATCCTGGTTCGTAACACCACCTCCATGTTTTACATCCGAAGGACCTGTGCATATGGAGACTTCTCCATTGGAGAATCTCCTTATTGAACATCCCAGCATGAGCGTGTACCATATCCACCCTAGCAGGAGACATTTCACAGTAACAGTACCTGTGAGATCTGCTTCTTTGGCTTCGAGATTAAGTAACGAGGAAGATCTGGAGGTGGAGGATGAGGTCGTAGACGGGCAGGAAGTTGCTGTGGTTAATAGGATACCTCGTTTGAATAGGTTGCAAGTGTTGCAACAACAAGAGAGGCAAAGGCACAAGCACAAAAGGGCGCAAAAGGTAAATTATTTTTGAGAAATAAAAAACTAGTCTGTGTATGGTGTAGAGTGACCTCGATAGAAAAGCGAATCATAGAAACCTTGATTTATTATTAAGTACTAACGTTTCAATTGAACTTTGATATTACCCAATATAACAAATCAATCAGAGCATGGTATTTTTATTTATCAGACAACTTATAGGTTATTGATTGGTTTATGTATACAGGGTGGATTTATTTTATTTATTTTTACAGGTTCAAGTGCAAAAAGCGTGTCAGACTATCAAGAAAAGTAACTTGGAAAGAAACAACAAGGCTCGTGAAGTCAATAGTCGTAATCGTCGACAAAGGCGTGGAGAACGTTCGCAAGGAGCCACACGTTCTTATGCTAACAATAATCGCAAATGTTAAAATTATTGATCTCTTATTTTAACTTCCGACGACAAACTAATCTAATAAATGCCGTGTTAGTGTTTTTACAGTGCATTGTAAATAATTTTACAATTTTTTTTTGGTGCGTAAATGTATGACACCGAAATGGGTTTCGATTTAATTTTTTATGTAGTTTTTATCGTTATGTTCCAAGTAACAGTTATTGCCCACCTCTAGTTTCTTTTCAATTTAAATTTTAACGTAAAATTTTTTCACTGTTTTTGAAAATAAAAACATGCTATCACTTAATATTTTGCTGGATATTTTGGGATACGCTTTTACTCTATTTATGTGACACTGCAATGAGTTACATTTTACCCAGTTTAATATTTTTCAGGATTGATTATAGAGGTGGAGGATAATTTTAAAAATAATGTCAAAAGAAACGAAAATTTACGCGAAAAAAATTCTAAAATGTTCCAAAATATCATTCTAGGTGTTCTTTAAACGTATCCGTTTCGAGATAAGGGGAATATTGATTAAAAATCCCTTTTTAATTGTATATATTTGTTTTTCGTGGAAAATCTAGAATGAAATTTAAAATAAATAAAAAAAAAGGATAAAAAGCACCGTGGTGTGTTCAAAAAAATTTGATAAAAATTAAAAATTTTCGTCGGAAGTTACCCCTATTTTTAGGTCATTCAATATAATTGGAATTAATCACATTGCGCACGGAAGATTGATTTGTTTTATACAGGGGCGGTCAATATGTTTGTACCTCCAATAATCTCCAAAGCGAAATTCCCAGTACGTCTCTAGCAAATCGGCCAGTTGGTTGCCTAAGTAATGTGATTAAGTGTAATTCCCGTAGATACAGATATATTTTTATTATTATTATCATCATAGTGAGATATTTGAAAAATAATTTATTTATTTTTTCCACAGGCAATTTTTTATTTTTAAAATAGGCAACAGTTTTAGCAGATGTCTCAAAGTATTGACATATTTCTAGACGTCTGCCGAAAAAAAAAACGCCCAAAAAAACACTTACATTGTGTACCGGGCGGGATTTCAAAAATAGTTAAAAAATACGTGATCATATCCAAAAATAGCAACAAAATGTTGGCCATATTACCAAATTATTTGAAGATTTTCCAAAAGTATGCTCGTCAGATTATCGCCAAAAAAAATAAAAGCACTAAATATAAAAAAATCGAAATACAGTCGCAGATAAAAATATACAATGATTTTAGTTGTCCACAATATTATTGGAAATTCAATTAAATCTGACAGTTTTTTAATTTTAATTTGGCCAACCCAGTATGCAATTTAGGATCAAATTGTTGAATTAATTCTTTTTATACCATCCATACATTGTCACTGATACAGTACAAATATATTGTTATTATTAATAGGTCAATTGATTGATTATTTTTTATCTTAACTTGTATATAATATTCTAAAACAAAAAGGGCACTGGGCTTGAGAAAACAGCTACACCAAATTTGACACATTTGTTTTGAGTTTAGTTGAAAAATGTCCTTTGAACTGTAATTTTTCTTTTGCGTGCCCTTATAATAGCAATATGCATAATATATTCTTTCACAATACACCAAATGTATCTTCTAACAGTACCATTTGAATATATTTTTGAAATATTCAAAATTTCGGTACTTTATATTATCTCAATTAAAAAGTGTATTTTTTAATTTTTAATATTAGCTAAATAACTGTATTCATAAAAAAAAATGAAAGAAAAAAAGGATAAAATTCGAAATATTTAGAAAACTAAACTTAAAAAAAAAGTTAGTTCATTTTATTTTTGTTTACCGATTACAATTTTTTATTTATTTATTTTTTACAATGTACGTAACATTGAAGTATACAGATTGAATGAAAAGTATGTCTGTGTATTTTCCGTTTTCTTATTAATCTGTCCCTGTATATCAGAGACATGTAATAAGGGAGTGGCTGTTAGGAATAAGTTTTACAGAGTATGATTTGTGTTTAGCTTGATTATATGTGAGCAGATAATTATATGTAAGTTAATGGAATGTAATAAGGAGCACATGTAGTTGATAGTTATTAACTTGTATGCATAGTGAGTTATAATGAATGTATAATTGTGCGCAATACGTGAAAACGACAAAAAAAAAACACATTTTTCTGGTGTTGATTCTTAAAAAGTATGAAAAGATGATATAAAAAGTTGAAAACAATAAAACTAATTATGTTGAGTCAGGTGTTTTACTGTTTCCTATCCCTTTACCACCAAGAATGATTAGAATACCAATAAACAGATCAAAAAAGCAGTTTTAAAAGTGTTAGTTGATCGTACTTACCACAATGGTTAATTTCAGAAAATTAGGATACAAATTGGAGTTATTTACGAGGAAGCACTACTATAAGAAATATTTATTTAAACAAATATCAAAATAAGCACAACAATTTGAAGTTAATTTAAACACCTGCCAATCATTTAACACGACAAACACGTGTTTAAAAAATTTGTCACCTACAGTTTATAACCCACACAGTTTTCTAAGGTTAGATCAAGTTCACAGAACTAATATTATTTATTTCTGTGGCTTACCTCATAGACCCTCTAGCCACAAACCTAACCACCTACCTTCACACCGTTATTGGGTATGCAAACTACATTACAGTTGTAATAAATTTTAGGAATAGTTTTCAATAAATCTGCTACCGTTTTAATGGTAGAGGGTGCTTTATAGAAAAATCTGCAATTCCTTTTATCTAGTCAAAGGTTAGCTTACATATATAAATATTATTTATTTTTGAGGGTTATTTGCACAATGCTGCTGATTATGCAATCCTCATTACACAGCTGTTATGCTAGTACAGTACGTAATTTATATGAAGTGAAGCCGCGTCAAATCAAACTTCAAACGTTTATTTTTCGGGTTATTCAACAAGTGTTTGAAAATCGTGTGTGATTTTTACTTTTAAAGTTTGTGTAATAGATAATATACAATATTGTTGAATTTATTCAAGACAATTTGGTAATTGTGCGAAGTGATTGTTACATCTAATGGATAGGTTGAAATATTAAGGAAACAACAAAGTACTAGTGAGTACCAAATTTAATGATCAAATTATATGTTTTTACAGCTTATTGATAAGTTAAAATTGTCAAACTATAAACTATCATTGTTTTAAACCAAACAATTTTTTGATAGAAGTTCCAACGACTCCTAAAAATTTTCCAACTTTAAACCCAGCATTATCACCCTGTGGTTTTCCAAACAAAAATATTTCATTAGACTTTCCGCTAATTTGTTTATCTGGATCTTGTTCAGGTGTTGGTTCTGTCAAATCTTCAGTTTGGTTTAAACTAGGTGAAACTGTGGGTAAATAAGTAAAAGGTTCTGGTTTTGTGACCATTAGAGATCTTGAAATCGGTTTTCGACTTGAAATTTTTGATAGGACTGTAATCTTGGAAACCGGAGGTTCTGGTGCCTAAAAAGAATAATAATTAAAAGTCTTTTTTATATAAACTATTACATTCAATTTTACCATTCTTCGTTTTTTCATCAAAGGTTTACCTGGACTGATCCCAACTTCGTGATATTCGAATAAATCTTTTCTTTTAACGGGCCTTCTCGACGAACTGTCCTTTCTTAAGGTTTTTTTCCCAGACAAATGGATCTCGATAGCTTCTTTTGTTACTCGTATCCAGTTTTTGGTTTCACTGAATTGTTCGTGGTATAAAATGAGTTCTTCTTCTTGGCACAAAATCTTCATACAACCTTTGTCTAGTATTTCCAGAACTTTGCACTTTCCCAATGGAAAAATGCTCACGCACTTCATAGAATTGAGTTTTAATTCATCTTTTTTCATTTTACCAAACAAAATTATATCGTTCATGAGAACTGTGTATAATTTTTCACTTGGAGCTGTTTTTGTTCCCATTTTTACTAAAATTCCTTCTTTCACTAAGGTTCTACCTGGTTTTACGATATTAGGTTCACCGCTCTTCAAATACCTTTGAATTTCTAACAATCTCTGAGTATTTTCTTGGTCTTCTACTATTTTATTTATATGATCAGCAGCTTCTTCAATCTTTTCCAAACATTCTACAAGAAAAATAAAGAAAATATTTCATAACATATCAATACTTATTTCGTATAAATTTACCTGTTAACTTGCTGTGGTCTTTTTCATGTGGTTTTGTCAATTGTAATAAATGCGTTAACAATAACTTGTACCTTGGTACTCTTTGAATGGGGGTAATCAAAAGAGCAGAAAGTTTATTTTGAACCTCTGGCCTGGTTTCTTGGTTTTCTACTAATTTAGCAAACTGAGGGGTAAGAGATCTTGCATTCTATAATATTTAATAATAATTAATTGATTAAGAAAAAAAAAGTAACTTACTTGTAATATATTTAAAATATTCTTAAATTCACAAGCGTAAACTGAATAAACTTTAAAAAAAGGAGCCAGTTTGAAAAAAGCATTAGCAACATTTTCAGGACTCTTTTCTAATTCTTCAAGAAGTTCTTTATTGACGTTATAAATTGGTAGGATGTTACCAAAAACAGTTTGAAAATCGTCATGTCTGAGCAATTTCTTTTCTTGTGTAGGTTTTGAGAAGAAATTTATAATAATTTCTAGCTGGTGAACATATTTGATTTCACTGTTGATAATTTCTAATAGAGCCTTTTCCCTTTTATATGCTCGGTTTTCTTCTTCACCTTAAAATACAAATCATTATGTACACATAAGAATTACGAAAAAATATTTACCTCTGGATTTGATTTCGTCCAGTGCATCAAAAACTCGTTTTCTTGTTTTCGAAGTCAACATATTCCTATCATGTAAAACTTTTTTCAGTTCTTGACTAAATTCGATTTGAGCTAGAGGAGTAGAAAGTTCAGTTTCCATATTTTTGTTTAGGTTTTCTTGTGATTCGATCTTCGTTTTGAGTGGTTGTTTCATTGTACACATTTCTATGTATTTTTTCGTGAAAACATCGGTGTCCAAATGTTCTAACTTGACACAAAAAGGAGTGTTACACTTCGGAACTGGTACTTTATCCTTCTTAGGGGTTTCAGTTTTTATATTCATTTCATATATAAGTAAAAACTACTTATATTCGTAACTACTACATATATTTAATGTAAAAGCAATATATTAAAGCTTCAATGTTATTTATCTAACAACTTCTTCTGTTCTTGTAACGTAAATAAACGGTAAATTCAGCATTTTTTTTGAACACTTTTGCTGTCATTGCTGTCAAGTGTCAATGTCTTCTTTTTTATCGTACGTTGGAAAAATTTTCAGCACATCTACCAAAAAAAGCAGAATTTTAATAACCTTTATAGCAATCACGTAGACTATTTATAGATGGATGGCAGCAATAATCTATTGTAAATGTTTTAGTGTAGGTTTGTTTTACAATTAATAATAGTAACAAGTTTTAAGCTGAGATAATGAGTAGAAAAAAACTAGCCAAGTACGAGTAAGACTATATATTATGTGAATATTTCAAGCATCTACCTGTTGCTTTGGCTATTTCCTCATAGATGGCGACAGGATGTTGTTTTAAAAAAATCACGTTTGTTGTAGGAGCTCCCTTAAATATATATTTTATTTTGTTTTTAAGTATTTGTTGTTATAGCGGCAACAAAAATACATCATCTGTTCATGAGATACAGCCTGGAGACAGACGGACCTCCACCCTCTGGGTACGGAACCCTAAAAAGCAATAAGCTGTTTCGAATCAACTATATGTTTTTATACATATCTACTTTTGTTGCAGACGTATTTCTTTGCGCTTCATAGTTTTATCGATATTTTTCAATTTGATTCAACTGTATATATATTACCTATACATATAGGTATAATATATACCTATACGATCTGCAATTTTTCATTTTCCAAATAACTTTCAGCAACAAGTCATAAATTTTTATCAATTTCAATGTTTTCATGCTATTTTCGTGTACCTTTCGCCCTTTGCCTCCCTTATTGAATTCTACATATACATCAAATGCAAAACACTAAAATATAAAGTGGTGCCTTGCGCCCGATAGAGATGGGACGGGCTCTTCAATTTTAAATAACGTTAACTAAAATTTAAAAAAGAATAATCGTTATTCCGTTAACATAATCGATAGTTTCTTTATTTAAAACGAAAATAATAATAAACAGAATAAATTACATGAGGTGTTTTTTTGTATTTTCTGAACCTCCCTCCCCCCCCCCCCCCAATTTATGGACGCCCCCTAACTATTTCAAGAAATAAAAAGAAAAAATGGAAATTTCGTTTCGTCCAAACTTACCACTTTTCTAAAGCCTGTCTTATTGATCTTACGGATTTTATTTGGAAGTTATGATTAAACGAAATAAAGGAAAACAAAAACTGTGAGTATGTCTTTGTTGAATCGTATGACCCGCATGATAAGACTGCATTTGACTATATACTTTTTTCTTCAATAAAAATAACTGTTATTTTTATAAAAAACCTTCCCAACTCTAACTTTACAAAGTAATATTTCATAAATATGACGTCTAATGATAATAAATTTCAATGACCTTTTCTGTCACAACTGGGCGTTCGTCTTTCGGTGTCTGGAATAGTCTGGGATACCCTGAATGGGAATAAAAGCATCGAAGCGACATTTTGTATTTAAAATGTTAAAGCTCACGCTATTCAGAACCTTGTTACGTGATCTGTAACTTCATGAACTGTTAGCGTTGATCCCATTTGTTTAATATTTTTGACTCATTAATTTTCAATATACCGGCACTTTCCAGAACCTGGAGACAGAAGGGGTTATTGAAAATATAATGGAAAAGAAAAAAATGGGAAATTGACGATATTTATCGAGAAAATGGAGCGAAATTTGTTCTTGGGAGCATATTTATCATTATTTAAATGATGGGTAAAGAAATAATGTTTAAAATACAGGGTGTCCAAAAACTCCAAACGTAAACTTTTGTCATCAGTTGGAACCAAAACTATGGTCATTTATTCAAAATCTAATGACCCCCTGTATAAACGTCTTTCACAAACATAAAGGACCTCTTATTTCCAACTATAACTTACCTACTAACTATTTCCCCTATCAATTTAAATTGCGAACTTTGTATAACAAGTCCAATTACAGTTACGAGAGAAAAAAAAGAAGAAGAAACGCACGGGACCATATTGGATAGAAATTGACGCAACAAAGGCAACTAATTGAATACAGACTTCCAGCTAAGAAAAGCTTTACTAGACGCTCGACAAAGGGCCTTGGCATCGTCAATGTCTCTGTAATAGTCATTAACCCACTCGGAATATAGCCAGAAGGGTTTTCCTAAATTAATGACAAGGTACAATCGTTTATTTGTAGCCGGCAGGTATATTCTTGTTAGCAGCTACAAATCTCGGGGGATATTGTAACAATTCGATTGATCTATTCCGGTTAGGTTTGAAATCTTACCGTGGTGGTCAAATTTCGCAGACGCGAACGCTTTGTATTAATATTCGTGTTGTTACAATATTTACTAGTGCCGTTTTAGAAGAACTTTTAAGACGAAATAGTCTATTGTGTCACAAGGGAAGAAAATGAGCTTTAACATTCAAAGACTATTAGAGCGAGCTTAGCAAATAAATTGATGATTCTAGTAGTCCATTCAGTATTGCCACTACAAAATTTTCAGGTCTAAATTGGGTACGATTCAAAGTCGAGACAGAAATAATTTTTGATTTGAAAGTTTTCTAGATGTTTGCGTATATCTGAACTGGGATATTAATGTTATTGAAAAAAATAAAATAACCTAGGGGATTTAATTTTTTTACGTTTGCTGCATGGACGTAACCTGTCAATTCAATGTCATATGTCTTGTTTTTGACACTTGAAATTAATTTCAGTGATTTGTGATCTAATATAGTATCTTCTGTAAGTTCCTGGTGGCATTACTTATTTTTTTGGGAATCAAACCACAATAATGTTTTTTATTTTTTATTTCGACGTTTCGGTAGCGTTTCAGCTACCGTTGTCAAGATTAACTAGTATAGAAATAATTTTTTGGTCCCTATCTGACACAACGAAAAAATTTGACAACTAGACAATCAATAATATTTTGAAGTTTAAGACTACTAAACTTTGTTGTCAAATTTTATTAAGGTCCATTCATAGTAAGTCACACCTCTGGTAAAATGTGAAATAAAATAATTTATTTTATGACATTCTAACGATATGTAGTCCACTAGAAATGGAATCCAGTGAAGTGCACGTTCCAGGAACGGTTTTTTTTCGCTTATTTTGGAAATTTTGTTAATAAAAACGCGTTTGTTGTTACTTTTTTGTGTATGATTATTTTTGTTTTCAAAATATGTATAACTCAGTTTGGTGATTTTGTGTATTGAAGTGTGTATCGATTAACAACCATTCCAAAGATAAATCATACAAAATCCTGGATAAAAACTTATGATGCTATCCTGATAACGCAGGTAATTGATTATTGGAAATTTTTCTTTCTAACATTGGTAACCAAATTTGACTACATTCGGCTGAAATACTAGCTACACATTTATCTGAATTTAGTTGTATTAAAGCACTTTCTTTGATTTTTCGTCTTTTCTAATTGGGCTCTTTCAATATTATTTTTGTCGAATCCCATTGAATTTTATGCCCCTCTTCCCAAGCATGTTTGCAAATACCTGACTTAAAGAACTCCCTATCTTTGATATACCTTTTATGTTCATTTATTCGGACTTTCAATGGTCTAGATGTTTCACCTAAATAGAATTTGTCGCATTCACAAGATATTTGATATATGCAGTATTTTTTTTGGTTAATTGTTGTATTAGCATGTTTTAAATTGTTTCCAAATGTTGTTTTTGACATTCAATTGACAGGTTTCGTCCAAGCAGCAAACACGTAAATATTCAAGTTTCCTATGTTATTTTACTTTTTCCAGTAACAACATTAATAGCCCGGGTCAGATATTGGGGAACATCTAGAAATCTTTGAAATCAAAGATTATTTCGAATCGTACTCAAAAAATACTAGAAAATGTCGTTTTAAACCTGGAAATTTTGTAGTGGTAATACTGAATGGAATACTGGAAAACTCCATTAAAAAATTCACGTGAAACGTCAAAGTAAACAAATGACAGATGGTAAAACTTTAAAAATCTTGGCGATATGAATTTTTCGCCCTTGGGCTTCTAAACTTTCCGCTCTATTTTTGGTGTTAACAGTGGAGAGCCCTCTAGCTTTATCTGATTCCTCATAGAGTTAACAATACCTATTAAGCTCTAATATTTGTAATATTATAATATATCTTATTTTTTCTATTCACATATATTTAGTCACTGACAAGATAGGTGACTATTTGGTCCATGATTTGGTGTATCCAAAATTTTTTCACATATATCAGGTAGGCATCCCATCAAATGTAACTTTTGTCATTCTGACGATAATATGTCAATATCGACATAATTATCAATATCTTGTGTGTATTTAGAGCAGAAAGTCTTTTGGTAGTTTCGACAGATTTCAACTTTCTGTCGCGACTACCAAAGTACTACTTTCTGCTCTTGATACACAAATAGCTATTATTCATTAAATAGAAAATTTTTTTTCCTTTCTGTCGTTTATTAAAATTTTATGACAGATATTATTCATTATTTCAGTCGAAAAATACAATAATAACTTTGAAAATAATTATCATTTATCTAAACGCAAAAGGATGTGACATGTTTCCATTCGGAAAATTCAACTTCCAGTGTCTTCCTTCGGGAAACAACAGGATAAAGTTATTTAAACCCTAACCACTGGGTTAAAAAAAAAAATGATATATTTGCGTGGGTAGAAGTGAATGTATAATGAGATGTAAATAACAAACACGTTTGGTTGATCCTTGTGACCCGGTTAAATACTGATTTTGATGTTAAACAAATAATAACGTAATTAAAATACCTCTGGTATATATTTCAACAAGTCATAATTTAGAAATCTATTCCAAAAGAAAGGGTTTTCGGTAGTTCATTAAATATCTGCAGGGTGCACTTTGTCGAGTGGAAATAGAGCAAAGCGGAATGCTGTGTTGTGGTGAAGTAACCCTCTGGAAATGTCCCATAGCGATAACAGTTCACTGTCCACATCGGGTAGGTACTTTTTCCCTTTTCTCGATCAAACGCATTTATTTTCGACCTTCGAAGTTTCCCACAAACTATCGATTCCACATCAAATTCTAACGTTAGAAAAAAATGTTTTAAACAAAAATTGATCCTTACAGCCTTCCTTCACTTCTATCAACCTCCTTTACATTCTAAAAGTCCGAAGAACTTAACATTTGTATCTAAACGACAAGAACGGGAAACATTATCGTAAAAATTTATGTGGTCTCATCTTTAGCGAGAGGTGACTTGAAATGTTACCTGGAAAATGCCTTGAACGTTTGTTTGATGTCGTTTCATGGTATATTCGATGTCGATTTTACTCTACGTATTCATAGTGATGTTATATTAAGATGTTTCAGATACGTTGCTATGACTCTGTTAATAAACGGATTCGATAAAATGACAATTTTTCACTAGAATTGAATATTTTACTTAGAAAATGATGAGCTTAGTTTTAATTTGAAAAAAAATTATTCTTTCCTTCGGGTTTTGATTAATTTTTGAATGATTTCAATAAATCTTGATGATTTTTAATGAGTTTTAATGAATTATAATGATTTTTCTCAAAATTTGGATGGGTTTTTAGAATAATTGAAGATTCTTCATGAATTTTACAAATCTCAATGATTTTGAATGTATTTTAAAGAATCGTGAATCAAGCTTAGTGAATTTTGGAGAGTTTTAATGAATTTCATTGATTCTGATAAATTTTAATAAGTTTCAATGGATTTTGACGGATCTTCATGAACTTTAATGCATCTAAATGAATTTTAATACATTTTAATGGATTTTGATAGATTTTAATGAATTTTATTCCATTTTAATGAATTTTGGTGAGTTTTGATAAATTTCAATGATTCTCTTCATGAATTTCGATGCATCTTAAAGAATTTTGATGAGTTTTTTAGAATTCATATGTATTTTGATGAGTGTCAATAACTTTTTATGAATGATAATAAATTTTAATAAGTTTCAATGGATTTTAGCGGATCTTAATGAATTTTAATTCATCTAAATGAATTTTAATACATTTTAATGGATTTTGATATATTTTAATGAATTTTATTGCATTTTAATGAATTTTGGTGAGTTTTAATAAATTTCAATGATTCTCTTCATGAATTTTGATGCATCTTAAAGAATTTTGATGAGTTTTTTAGAATCCATATGTATTTTAATAGATTTTAATGAATTTTGATGAGTTTTTCCGATATCATGTGAATTTTCATGGGTTTGAATCAATTTTAATGAACTCTAATCAATTTTGATAGATCTTGATGAGTTTTAATGCATCGTAATAAATATTTCAGAATTCACATATATTTTAATGAATATTGATAAATTTTAATGAATTTGATGATTATTTTAGAAATCATCAGAATTTTAGTGAATTTCAAATGAATGTTAGTGAGTCAAAATAAGTTTTAATGAACTTTAATAAATCCAAATCAATGTTAATGAGTTTTTTAGAATTCTAGTGAGTTTAAGTGAATTTTAATGTGCTTAAATTTTCCGTGTAAAATATTAACATTAATCAATGAATCACTCTGTATAATTAGTACTATTATTCAACGAAACGAAAATCTATCTAGTCAGAGTCAAATCATTAATTCGTATTCATTTTATGTCGTTTGATTTACATCTGGAACAATTAATTTTACTTAAGTATATTTGCCGAACATGAAATTTTCGGATTTAATTATTATCTGGCACGCGATCGTAACTTATACAAAAAAAAAACATTGTTAATTAATGCAGAAAGGATACGATGTCATGGGGTAAATTCGTTATGACGAATCATTCTCTTAAACCCGTATACAAGAAGGTTCAAATAGTCAAAATATTTCGATATACCAACAGAAAATTATAATACGTTCCTTATCCAGGATTCCTAGTCAAATTTTAAAAGCCAAAAATCATGTAAAATTTTCAATTACTCATTATTTTATGTGAAGAGTATAAAAAGTATCCGTTATTTGTATGTATCATGGGGTTTTGATTTATAAGGAGTACTACTACTTAGTCAGGCGAACCTTGGCCAAGACAAACTCAAGCCAAGGTTCCGGCACTGCCGGGCCCATTGTGCCATTCCTGCCATTTATACATCCATGAAGCCGAGCCCCTCGATGAAGGACTCAATCTTCTTCAGTGAATGCCTGCTTATGTCCCCAGAGGCCATAACAGGGATTCCGAAGTTTCGCTTGCGTAGCACAGCCCAATGTGGACATACGAGGAGAACATGGTCCGACGTTTCGTCAGCCATGCCGTATAGGGGGCTTTCCTTCTTTAACCTACTCCTTGGTAGTTCTAGAGCAGCTCTAGCATGTCCATACCCTCAATAGGAGCTTGGACTGCCTGAGACCCTGTAGAGCCCTCCAGTAGAGCAAGGTGCTGGTTTCTCAACCAGTTCCTCGTCTCCTTGCGGATTGTTTGTTTTGTGAGGCCCAAGGTCGGGCCCGGGCCGTTAAAGGGAGTAGCCGTCCCTTCTACAGCCAGGGAGTCTGCCCCTTCATTGCCTTCAAAACCAGAGTGGGCCGGAATCCATTCTAGCCACACTGTGTTCCACCTTCCTTGGTCAGCAAGGCGCTCACGACATTCAGCAGCAAGCCCTGAGTTGATGGTATATCCACTCAGTGCCTTAATTGCCGCCTGACTGTCGGTGTATATGGTTAGCGTATACCTCAGCCTGAAATGCTGACACACCCTCACCCAATGGAACACAGACTTGTGTCCTTGGGTTCCTGGAGTATGAGCATGAACCATCTGTGTACCAGAAGATCCCACTAGGCTGTGCATTTCCCTCCCTTTCCCAGAATTCTCTATTCTGGATCTTCACCCTTCATTAGGAGTAAGGAGGTGTTTTTTTTTAATGAATCCCTCTTTACTTAGTCTGTATCTCGTTCTTCCTGCAACACTTTCCACCACCATTTGTAGTTGAACATGTTCTCATTGCTCCTGTAATGCATATACAGACTAGTCTTTCAATTTTGGAGAGGTTTTCTCTCGTCGTCCATAGATAAGTTCTGCTACTCCACGTGATAATTGGTCTCACTATGGCAGTGTAGATCCAGCTCAGGATTACTTATTTCAACTTCAGTCTCCATCCCTCACATTATCCAGAAACTGTAACATTATCTGTTCTCCCCAGGTGAATAAAACGAATTACTCGGATATTTACATTGTTGAAGTTCACCTAACAAAAATATTTACACAAGAATTTCCAAAAACAAAATCTTTATACTCCCTAATTTATTTTCTGGATCGTCTTCTCGTCAAAACTGAAAACTTGTATATACCTTCGCCGGATATAATTGTTTGTATAAATTGTTTAATGACAATTAATTACTTATTATTCCAATTAAAGCGAAGCTCTTCTGCTTTTAGCCCTACAATTTTCCTTAATCAGCGAGTTTTTGTTATGCCGGAATTTCAATTTAATAAAATAATTATTCGGAAGCATCCTCGAAAACTTCAAATGAATATAATGATAATATCACTTTCAGGACCGTAACGTGAGACTGATTCAATTGTTCAACCGTTTTTAAACATTTAAGGGTTAGGTAAAATATATTTTTTCAAAATTTACTTTTATTATGTTATAAGAATTTCTACTATTTTGATTATTACGATTTTTTTTGTGCGAGCAAAAAGACAATTTCGAGTGGCTTCACTGTGCTTGCAAGCTGCGTCGCAAACTCCGGCGAAATATATTCAAGAATTTAGTAAAATGATGATGTTTTTGATTAGAGAAATAGTATTTTATATGGTAAACAGTATTTTTGTGTACTACCTTCCCCGGGCTATAGATTAACGAATAATGTTACAATCTGTATAGTTAGGGGTATAATGGCTAGTACAGCACTGAATTCAGTGGAGTAGCAAACTCTTACGATCATAAGTTGATAAATAGTTGTTCTGTAGAGGGCTCTCAAAGCGTTTGACTGTTGAAGTTCCTGAATACTGAGGCCGGTTTTAGATGTAGCTCTTCATGTCGCAAACATTTGCAGAGTTTGATTATTTTGGATTTGGAAGAGAAGACGATTAATGAAAATGTTTACGTCGAGTCAAACTTAAAACAGATTCTTTCTATTCGAATTTAAATACAGAAAAAAAAAACAAGAGATGTCTTGTTAACAAACAAAAATAGGCCCAATTTAGTTGCTCTTACAACCAAAACTTGACGTCTCGTCACTTTAATCTTTATAACATAAAAATTCAAATTTATTCCCAAGACAAAACGCTACATAACTGACAGCTCACACAGCCAAGCAACATCCAAGAGGATATATTGAATCTATACGAAGACCGTTCAGTAAATATTTTTTTGAAATTTCCAAAATTAGTTCTATGATTCATTCGTAATCCTTGTAGGGATTTCCTGTAGTATAATGAGGTCTTGGTGCTGTAGGTTTGCCCACCTTGTCTAAGATGTCAGATCTACAAATAGTCCTTTGACTTTGAGTTACTTTTGAGACATTAAGTAGGCTCAAAAGTAATTCAAAAACTGACTTAAACAGTTGAACCTTATGATTCACTCCACAATTGGCTCAAATCTAAATAAAAAACTCTATTTGAAAGCTGGATGGCCTCCTTGGGGCTTCATTGTCCAGAGTATTTGGTTGAGAAAGTTTGTAAATTATGGAAAAAGTAAAGAAGTTCTGTAAATACATTCAGGTGCAGTTAAGAAAAATACCGAGAAGAGTTTTCAGAAGCTTTCAACGCTATAAATGTCTTTGAGACTACGGAATTTGAATGAAAAAACTACAATTTTATGACAATATTTTGTTTATGCATGGAACTAGGCTAACTAGATATCAATACATCCTCGTATTTCACAGTTAATATCTCTAAGTTCAAGTACTTTGATAAATATTTATTGAACAGACCTCGTATAATATAAGAAACAACTCGAAATCTATGAAGTATAATGGCGTTCGATAATCATGTCTAGAAAACAGCAAAATATAGCGATAAAGCTGCATTGGGACGCTTCACGCTTTCGACATAAATCTAGGATTCTCTCTCGGGATCCGGGAATCCTCTTAGTGTAGCGCGTGTGTGGCCTCCCCATGGATCTTTCTTACGCGGGGGATTACATGCTGCGCCACACATTCGGCAACGTTGCTTCCACTGTGATAAATTAGTGGGATTCCCATTTGTACAGGATTTTTTATTGATGTCTTTTTCAAACGAAAACTTATTCCGGAAAACTTCAATTTATTTTTAAGAAGTTTTAATTGTATATCAATTTTTGTGGATGCGCTCCGTATCTTCCACTAAGCCTTAATAATAATGTCCCTTAATAAGCACAGCTATCGCCGCTGTCCAGACGTTATCGGCGCGCGCCTACGTTCCTTACCCATCTACTGATTGCCTTATAAGGTAATGTTGTTGTAAAACTTTTTTTTGAGCTGCCCGAGTGAATGCTTAGTATCAAGTGGGTTCGTGATTTTATTAAAGACATTCACCGGTTAAAAATATATGAAATGGGTCGGTTTTTCGTATTAATTCTGAAGATAATTTTAAATAATGTGTTGTGTGTGTGTGTTGGAATGGAAATCTTCAATCGAAGGTAGGTTTTTTAATGTTATATGTTTTAATTGCTGAAATTTGATGAATTTAAAGGCTTACGTGGAATGTTTTTATATATTTTTTTAATTTTCTAGTTGTTTTCCTTATTTATTGAATGTAATTTATGTAGTAAGGGAAGTATGTATAGTAAATGAATGAATTTAGGATATGGGGGCCCCTTTTTTGGGGCCAAATTAGAAAAAAAATGTGTAAACTATATAGTGTGACATATTAGATGGAAGGTGTTATTACGAGGGTTCCAAATACATTATTATTATTATTTTAAAATAAATACTCTCGAAGATATTTAATAAAATATAAGAAAATTATCCATTTCTCCCTTATTTCCTAGGAAACTGACCCTAAAATTTTGGAAAAATGCTGAAAATAATCATTTTCTTTAGTTATTTATACAATTTTTCATTTTTTCTTTTGTTATAGGTTCCAAAGTGAGATTCTTCTAGAAAACTACGATGCATCTTGAGCATAGACGACTGTTTTTCGTATTAATTCTGAAGATACTTTCAAAGAATGTGATATGTGTGTGATGGAATGGAAATCTTCAACCGAAGGTAGGTTTTTTAATGTTATATGTTTTAATTGCTGAAATTTGATGAATTTAAATGCTTACGTTGAATGTTTTTATATATTTTTGTAATTTTCTAGTTGTTTTCCTTATTTATTGAATATAATTTATGTAGGTAAGGGAAGTATGTATAGTAAATGAATGAATTTAGGATATGGGGGCCCCTTTTTTGGGGCCAAATTAGAAAAAAAATGTGTAAACTCTATAGTGTGACATATTAGATGGAAGGTGTTATTACGAGGGTTCCAAATACATTATTATTATTATTTTAAAATAAATACTTTCGAAGATATTTAATAAAATATAAGAAAATTATCCATTTCTCCCTTATTTTCTAGCAAACTGAGCGTAAAATTTTGGAAAAATGCTGAAAATAATCATTTTCTTTAGTTATTTATACAATTTTTCATTTTTTCTTTTGTTATAGGTTCCAAAGTGAGTTTCTTCTAGAAAACTGCGATGCATCTTGAGCATAGACGACTGTTTTCCGTATTAATTCTGAAGATACTTTCAAAGAATGTGATATGTGTGTGATGGAATGGAAATCTTCAACCGAAGGTAGGTTTTTTAATGTTATATGTTTTAATTGCTGAAATTTGATGAATTTAAATGCTTACGTTGAATGTTTTTATATATTTTTGTAATTTTCTAGTTGTTTTCCTTATTTATTGAATGTAATTTATGTAGTAAGGGAAGTATGTATAGTAAATGAATGAATTTAGGATATGGGGGCCCCTTTTTTGGGGCCAAATTAGAAAAAAAATGTCTAAACTATACAGTGTGACATATTAGATGGAAGGTGTTATTACGAGGGTTCCAAATACATTATTATTATTATTTTAAAATAAATATTTTTTAAGATATTTAATAAAATATAAGAAAATTATCCATTTCTCCCTTATTTTCTAGCAAACTGAGCCTAAAATTTTGGAAAAATGTTGAAAATAATCATTTTATTTAGTTATTTATACAATTTTTCATTTTTTCTTTTGTTATAGGTTCCAAAGTAAGTTTCTTCTAGAAAATTGAGATGCATCTTGAGCATAGACGACTGTTGCTGACGATAGTAAAAATACAGGGTGTTTCTAAATTCATGCGATAAAATTCAGGTGGTTATTGCTCGTATAAAATTAAGTGGGTCTTTCCTATAACAAAATTTCCTCGGCCCACCTCTTTCCGAGATATCACCCTTAAAAGGTGGGGGCTAAAATTGAGTTTTTTTTTTTAAATGTCGGTAAAGCTAGAAACCTAAAAGAACTAGCCACGGGTATTTTTCCAATGTTTCTGTTACATTATACGGGGGTGAAATTATCATCCCTTACTTTATTTCGTATCAAAACTTTTTTTCGAGATGAAATTTTATTTTCTTGAAAAAAAGTTTTTATATAAAATGAAGCAAGGGTTGCTAATTTCACCCCCGTATAATTTAACAGGAATATTGAAAAAATATCCTAAAAATACTAAAATTTTAGAAAAAAAAAAGAAACTCAATTTCAGTCACCACCTTTTAAGGGTGAGATCTCGGAAAGGGGTGGGCTGTGGAAATTTTGTTATAGGGAAGACCCTTCTTAATTTCATACCATCAATCGCCTCCTGAATTTTGACGCATACATTTTAGAAACACCCTTTTGAAATAAATTAATTTCTAATTTTGAAAATATTCTTTAAAATTCTATTTTTGCTATCAAGGGAGTGTGCCTGTGACATTTTTGAATTTTTTCATTAAAAAAAAAGAATATTGAATTAAACAAATATTTTAGATGATTTAAATAAACGTTAAAAATTTAAATTTAATTAATTTTAACTTTTATAGTTTTTTAACTTTTTTATTTTGAATGGAATCACTTTTTGGGTACAACAAAGACTATTTTTCTTATCAAAATTAACCAAAAATATTAAATTTAAATAATTTTATTAAAAATAAATTGAAAAAATTTTGAAATAAAATGAAATCATCATCTGTAAGTACAATCATAACTTTCATTTCGCCGTAAACAAAATACTTTTCAACCAGAAGATTCCATTTAAAATTGTACAAATAAACAAAAAAAACTGAAATTCATAACTCGATAATTATTAATTTTCAAAAATTTTCCACAAAATTCAGTATCATAGAGAAAATTTTATGTGGTATGTGAGAGATGTGATTGATGTAAAAGGTATCATATGGAGCTGGTTTTTGGATCATGGGATATGGATATATGGTTGAAGATCAAATGGTATTAGGATTAATGCTACACCATAGTCATCAATGGGTAAGTTTCAATTTACTGTTTGGACCTGGATATATTTTTTCCCATTTAATTATAAAGAAAATATCTGATATTTACAGACAGTTTAATAGTGGAGAGTTCCCAAGATTTATTTTATAATTTCTAATTTTTCAAGGAAATTTAAGGTCCAAGAAAAAAATTCCATTAAATCATAATTTTGAGTGGAGGTCTTGAATTTTTTATATTATTTAGGTACCTTGAATTAATAAGATGTTTTTTTTTAAATTTCGCCAAAACCGTTGAAATGTTTCAAACAAATATTGTAGAGTTTTAAATTTTACACCAAAATGGTCCATTTTATTTTTCCCCAAATGACATTAGGGTGCATAAAATCTAAGAGGTGGTTTTTTGAACTTTAAAAAATTATACTTCGTAGAAAAATTTAGATATTTGCAAATTTTTTTTATAAACAAACAAAATAATAAGAAAAAAAATTAAATTCAAGCTATAGAGTAGTTTTAATGTGATATTCAAAATAAAACTTTGTTATAAACGAATTTAAAAAATAATGTTTCCTCTGAAATGAAAAATTACAGTGTGCTGAGTAATTAAAAAAAAAATTGCAAATATCTCAATTTTTCTACGAGGTATAATGTTTTAAAGTTCAAAAAACCAATTTATGCTCTACAATTTTTGTTTGAAACATTTTTATGTAAGTCCAAAAGTTTTTGCGTAATTTCAAAAATATACATAATTTTTTTCAACCCATTTCCGGGGGGTTGAAACATAGTCACAGGAAGAAATGTTTCATTTGTAGACACTTCAAAATAAATAATATAAAAAATTCAAGACCCACACTCAAAATATATATAAAGATAAACAAAATCCTCGGACCCATCAATTTTTATTTTAATCGAGGTGTTTTATAACATACAAAAAATTGTCACCCCTTCTACCCTCCCTACAATTGACAGCTACCCCATCATATTTTTTAAATAGCAAGGGGGTCGTGCGATACTTCGTTGGAAAGGGTTTGAAAAACGGAACTCAAAAATGTATACTTCTTGAATTTTGGATAAAACAATTAATTAGTAAAAATTATTTATAATATCTTTAAAATTGTTCCCAAACTAAAGCAAAACCAGTATAACTTTTTTTGTATTGTTATATTGCAAAGTGTGAATCTTAAACCAATAAATAACGAAAAAATAATTGAGATTAAAGCAAAGTGTGATACATTTTTGAGTTCTGCTTTTCAAACCCTTTCCAACGAAGTTCGCACGACCCCCTTGCTATTTGAAAAATCTGAGGGGTAGCTGTCAAGTGTAGGGGGTGAAAGGGGTGACAATTTTTTGTACGTTATAAAACAAAAATAAAATATGACGGGTTCGAGGATTTTTCTTTGTCTCAGATAACGGAGTTTCCTATAGGGGGGGTAAGACTTAATATCCGCACTGTATATTAGGTGTTAATGAATGTTTAGTGTCAAGTAGATGTGTTGCGTAATGGGATTTATCAGATTGTTCTGTGGATTTTCATAAAATTTTCCATTAAACTGGAAGAGTGGTAATTGAAAAATGTTTTTTTTATAGATATAGGGAAATACAGGGTGTTTTTAAATTCATGCGACAATAGTCAGGAGGTGAATGCCCGTATGAAATTGAGATGGGTCAAAATTTCCTCATCCCACCCCTTTCCGAGATATCACCCTTAAAAGGTGGCGACTAGAAAATTTTGCAGAATTTAAAATATTTTTTGATTCCACCAGCTTAATTTCCAATTTACTAAAAGTACAAAACCATCAAAATGTTTTTAAATACGAAAAACTTCAACCATTAACTTGTTACATCGCCTTCCACGTCCATCCTTATCCCAATTTCATCCCGATCGATCCCCGTTAGTGGATGTAAGTTATTAAAAGTTAAAACGGAGTGACTGAGCCAATTTAGACCCAGTGGATGGACGTATATGTGTGTTGCAGACATGCAGTCTCATCAATCAAATCCTGAAGGATACCTCAACACACTCCGGTCTAATCAAGATCCGCCAACGATGCCCTCTCTCGCCTTGTTCGCTCATTACATTTAGATATTAAATACGATCATAAGGTGTTAAGCGTTAATTAACATTACATTTGGATGTGAGATAATTCAATATTCAGAATGATATAATTGAGTGGAGATTTTGAGGGGTTGACGCATTTGATGAAGGGTACTGCTCTTAATAATATTAATATTTACTTTACTATACAGGATGTGTCTTATACAGCGTGTCCACGGATGGGGTATCCTATATAAGTGCAAATTGTTTAAATATTAGTTTTAGTGAAAAATATCGATCTTGATAAAAAGTTTTGAAATAAAGTTCAAGTTTTTCAAAACCCGTCTCATTTTATAGCCAGTTTTATAAAAACCGTATGAATTTTTGCACCAAGTTCGAAAATAATGTATTTTTATTTCACAATATTTTTTATAAGTTTTACAAAAAACTTGGACCCGACCGGTATGTATTTTGGGGTAACATTCACTGAGACCTAAAAGATCTATTGTGCCCCCTTACTTCTACTTAGTTTCTGAGGAGAGTCTCAGATACTACTAGCTCCTTTAGTCCTATTTCCCGGAGGAATTTTAGGATATCTGCAGGCCTCAACTTAGGTAACTGTCCCTCTTCTATCCAGTAGTCTCCCAGGTACTGTGCCCTAGGATTCTGAAATACTGTGCAGTTCGCAAGTATGTGGATGGAGGTTTCTTCTTCCATTCCACAAAATCTACAATCTTCCTCCTCCACTATTTTGAGCTTTTTAAGGTGTCCATTCAGGCGACAATGTCCCGTTAGGATTCCTGTTAAAACTCTTAGTGCAGTTTTGCTTTGACTTATGCATTCGTTTGATCTCAACAGGTTGTAGTCACCCAGAAGAATCTTTGTTTGCCTAAGCCCTACTAGATCTTTCCAATTGTCAGATCTTCTCTTTTCTTCGGCTTTACCTATTTCTTCCAATATTATACTGGAGCTGATTCCGCAAAAGGGTTCCGGCCCCCAAAAGGGTATTTCAGTCCCCCTCTTCGCTAGTTCATCTGCTATTTCGTTTCCTTCTATTCCAGTGTGTCCTGGAATCCACAGTAAGGTGACTATATTGTTCTCGCCTAGTTCATTAAGTTTGCCTAGGCATTCCCACACCATTTTGGAACTGATTACACAAGAACTCAGCGCTTTAATGGCTGCTTGACTATCAGACATTATGATAATCCTTTGCCTTCTATATCCTTTGTCAATATTGAACTGGGCACACTTTCTTATTGAGTGAATTTCCGCTTGAAAGATACTTGGGGTGTTTTCCCAAGCTTTCAGAGTGTTTGGTTCCTGGCCCGTACACTCCTATCCCAGTTCCTTCTATTGCTTTTGAGCCGTCTGTGTACCATTGAATGGCATTCTTTCCAAGTCTGGAAATGGTATTTGGATCCCATTCCTTCTTGTTGCTTAATTCCGTAACGAATTTCTTTGAAAAATTATACTTTTTCATCATACCATCTTGTGGCATGTCCCAGGCTGTCCGATTTCTAAGAAGTGAAGAGGTGGTTTTTTTTAATGATTCCCTCTCTACTTAGTCTGTATCTTGTTCTTTCTGCAGCACTCTCCACCACCATATGTAATGGTGTGAGGTTGAGAATCACTTCCATTGCTGCCGTTGGGCATGTACTCATTGCTCCTGTTATGCATATACAGGTTAGTCTTTGAATTTTGGAGAGGTTTTCTCTCGTCGTCAAGAGGCTAGTTCTACTACTCCACGCAATGGCTCCATAAGTGATGATTGGTCTCACTATGGCAGTGTACATCCAGCTCAGGATTTTTGGGTTACAACCCCAGTTTCTCCCTGCCAGATTCCTGCACACCATTAGAGCCATTTTTGCTTTGTATGTAATCTCCTTCTCGTGTTTGTTCCACAGGAGTTTGCTGTCTAGAGTCAAACATACCAAATGATAGATTCAATAATAGAAAGAAAACGTTACAAAATGGCAATAGATTTGATCTATCCATTTCAAATAAAATTTCAGAAATTATTTCAAATGATATTCCAACATCTAATGCAGCGTTTAAAACATAAAAGAACGTTGGTTCAATTGTAAGTAATGTTAAAGAGAAGACGCCCTCACTTGAGAAATCTGGTGTCTATAAAATCAACTGCTCTGAATGTGATGCAATATATATTGGTCAAACAAGAACAAATCTTAATATAAGGTATAGTGAGCATCTTGGAGCCTACAGAAACAAGCACCCTGACAGATCAAATTACGCAAAACATTTGTTAGAACAAAACCACAAACCAAATTTCAACAATCAAATACAGTTACTACATGAGTGTCAGAATTATACTAAACTTAACTTTTTAGAGTTTTGGGAAGAAACGACTCCGTTTGTTGTAAACGTTGCTTCATCAGAAAACAAACTATTATTGTGAAATAATCGGTTATGCATAAGTTTTTCAGCAATCGTCGCACAAAACTCTAGCCTTGTGTCATAATCACAATCTTGTAAGGTATTTGTATGAATAAATAAGAATGATATTTTTCACTAAAACTAATATTTAAACATTTTTCACCTATAGGACACGCTGTAGAACTGTCAAATTTTAATTACTTTAGAAAATCTGACCTAAATTTTCTGTAGACGTTTTATTTGAACTTTCAATACGTTAAAATAGTGTAAGATCGATCTGAGAGTTGTACCGTGCTCAGAATAGATGATAGAAACTTGTGAAATATTAAGTAGAAGTCTCGTATAGAACCATAGACGTGTGTATCTTGGATAAATTTGAGTCAGTGGCTTTAGAAAGTTTTAAATGTTTCCTGTATGGTCCTCGTCGTATATTTATTACAATTTTTTGTGTTTTTGGGGAAATTAAATCACTTTTTTCATATTGTTAGTATTTCCGTTTCTCTTAGCAGGACTTTTACAACAAAATTCGAAAAAAAGTAGGATATTCCCCTTTTTCAAGTTGTAAAAGCTTTTATTTTATTGTTTATTCGCTGTGAGCCGCGCTCGTGTTGCCGCCTAGCGGATTTCAAAGTTAATAGCGGGCGTGTGTATTTACGTGGGTGCAAATGGTCTGACAAACAAGAATATTCAAAAATTATTTAGAAATTGATTTTTTCAGTATTGTAATAGTATGTGTAAAGTTAGTAATACTAACCACTACCACTTCTAGTAAGAAACTTGTAAGTATACGATTACGAACTTGATAAAAGATACTTGTTATGTAGCTAGTATAGGTTAAGTCATGCAAAACAAATCCGTTCCAAAGATTTTCAAAAAGTAATTTACACAGATAAAATAATATTGAAAAAATCGTACGTATGCTGTAATAAATGGGTTTACAATAAATGCAGTCACACAAAACGTTATGTTTACCACCAGTGTTTATTTATCATTATTTTTTTTTGTTCGGAAAAAATAGATGGTTGTAAATTTACTAGTACACAGGCTACATGCATAATTTTGTCAATTGAAGAGAACAAGTATTCTGGAATCTTATTCAAAGTTTGATAAACTCTTAGACGCTGCATAATTCTTTCAACATGAATACGAACTCGTGCAATGCTGTAAGTCATATTTGTTTCTTCTTCGGAAAACTGAGTTTTTTTCCAAAAAAGGCGGCATGATGAGAAAAACTTGCTAACCACTTGCATCAATGACAGATCTAATATCGGGAAATCCTTTATCTGCTAACACAATATCACCGTCTTCCAATAAATCTATCAATCGTGATTCAATTGTAATCTGCGGATCACTTTTCCTACCACCAGCTCCTTTGGATTTAAAACAGATTAATCCAGACGGCGTGATATTGCAAAATAGTTAGTCAAATATTTGAATATTATTTATAATGTGTGCTTTGCAAAGTATTCTTTATTTATAGTTTAACATACCTAAATCCGAAAATAAAAAAAATTTACAGTACCCCTGGTGGGACTCTAACCCCATAGTCCCCGGCTTAGGAGGCCGATGCCTTATCCATTAGGCCACAGGGGCTTGTGTAAGTTACGAATAAAGACGCTTGAAAGCGAGGTTATGATTCACTTACTTTATCCTCTTTACAGCAGCTATCCACTTCTGTCTTTGTAGCACTTTACTAGGTGCTTTTGGAAATTTATAAAATTTGCAATTTTTTGTTCTGCCATTATTCTTACAATTCACGACACAGCATGAATAATTCCAATTTGACATAGTGCCTTCCTATTAAAATGCATACGAATTGTAATAAAAACACACGCCCGCTGTTTTCGGTACTTGCCACCCCGGGCACTGGCATCGTTTTGCTTATCCCCTCCAACCAGCGGATCACAGCGAATAGCAGCAACTCGTTTTAGTACAGTTTTGAATCATTTATTCGTCTATTTAAACCACCTTTTATATAATTTTCTACATCGTTTATAACAATTTGTTCAAAAAAATCCCAAGATTTGACCGTTTCGTACATTAAACCCACCGGATTGTGAAGAATACACACAAACTAAAAGTGTAATGGTAATGACGGGCCAATCTGAGTGATTGATGACCGGTCTATGTAACACAAAGCTTCACCGAAGTTTTGTTTGTAACACTTTGTTTAATAAAGATTTATTATTCCCTAATTAGACACACTATTGAATAATATGCAGGAGTGCTCTGAACTTACACACCCTTTTTCTCGATTATGAATCCTAAACTTTATTATAAAGCAGAAAATTAACGCAAGATTTATGATTCCTACCCGAAAGTCAAGGTTATTTTTTAACAGTTCCAAAATAACTTGAATCCCTTATTTTCGACCGGATAATTTGTCGCGTGCTGGCGTTATATTTACGCTGACAGAACATTCATCACCACTCCCGAACTCGCACCGCCTTGCACCGAGGGCTTCTAATTGTGTTTTATGACAACAACCAACCCACCAATTTTTCTGCTTCATAATCAAAGTTAAAATGTGCAAGGAATTCCAACAGACACATCCTTCGCCTTACGAATGCTTTGTTTGTTTCTAATTGCGTGTTATTAACTATTAAATAGTTGCAGACTTTCGTGGAGGGTTCGCAGAAAGGGAAATCGTTAGTTCGTCTACTTCAAACAAAGATTCGTCGAGGAGTATAACTGTTATTTTTACCGTTATTTTGGAACGAATTTTTATTTTTATTTTTAAAGTATGGAACAAATTCATTTTTAGCTAAACAGACCATTTTAAGAAATAATCCTGAAACACGTCGATTTTTGATTTTAATTTACCGTATTTTAAAATAATAATCTAATATACAGGGTGAATTACTTTCGAGTTATGACGTAACCGGCAATTTTTTTAAATGGAACACCCCCATTTTGTCTCAATTTTCGGATTACTCTAGCTGAGCTGATTCCAAAAATGTATCACATGTAGATTCCAATTGGTACAGGGTGGACAAAAATACAATAGTTTTGTGTGTGCTCATAAAGTAATCCTGCAGGTTTTGATAAAAGTTTGTGCATGGTGCACCTCCACATTATGCTGTAGATGTTAGAAGGTACCTAGATTTTTCAGAACAGGTGGATTGGTAGACGTGGACCTATTGAATGGCCAGCGAGGTCACCAGATTTCAATCCTTTGGATTATTTTATGTGGGGCCATACACAAAACATCCTGTACCAATTGGAATCAACATGTGATACATTTTTGGAATCAGCTCAGCTAGAGTTATCCGAAAATTGAGACAAAATGGGGGTGTTCCATTTAAAAAAAAATTACAGTGACGTCATTACTCGAAAGTAATTCACCCTGTATATTAGAATATTAATACAGTGAATTAAAATCAAAAATCGACGTGTTCCAGGATTTTGTCTTAAAATGGTCTGTTTAGCTAAAAATGAATTTGTTCTATACTTTACGGACAGAGTGTATACTATTGACTAGTATTTGTTCCTTTAAAGTCTTTATTTTGACAACAATTGACAGTTTAAAACCGAAATAATAAAACAAGTACATTTTGTAACTATATTTATTACAAAATTATCAGATCTAAGGACTATCCCTATTTACCATTACCGGACTCTATTTGTATTAAATTTTATCGGCGAGACAAAGAAATCTGTAAGCAGAAGCAGAACCGGTTTCAGACAAATTTTTAATTATTGCAGGATCCCGACGCACTAGCGATTCATGTACTCTCTTTTTCCGACGAATAGCAGTTTTACCGATAACTGTAATAATGGATTTTTTTGAAACTTTTTTCAGTTATCCATTATTTTGTTGTTTCAGTTGCCTGTACATATTTTGTCAAAACATAATAAGCCAATTAAAGAATTTAAAAAAATGCAAAACCTAATAACATACAATGAATGAATTTATGTTTTTTCTTGTCGTATAATTCATTCGATAATCATAGCAAACCCATTTCTTGCTTTTTTGTGTTCTCTTTTGCTGTTGTTAAATTTTTTATATTAAGAAAACTGTTTACATTTTTGAATTTTCTTTTTGTTTCAGTTGAAAAGACAACGTCGTAAGAGTGAGTAGATTTTCATTTTTAAGTTATTTTTCTGGTATGTTTTTTCCCATCCTTTATTCTTATCAAAGAATGTATGTAGGACGAATTTTGAACACCTTTGAACAAAAAAATTATTTTGTATACAGCGTGTACATAAAGTAACGTAACTTACTAATATTTCGATTTTCGTTAGGTTTACAAAAAAAATGTTGAATAAAAGTTTTTCAAATAATCCAGACTATCTGAAGTATGTGCACCGTGCTCCAAAATAACTTATTAACTTTTTTTTTAAATAGTACACCATAATCTATTAAATTACATATACAACCGTCAAGACCGCATAATTATACCTTTAATATTTCCAAAGTTACATTGATTTGAATCTAAAATTATAAAAAATTGTTTGTCAAAGAAGTAGTAGATTTTTCTGTCATTAATATTAATAAAATTTCAGGTTTCTCGGTAAAAATTTCAGGTTTCCTGTTAAGAATTTCAAGTTCCCTGCTCAAATTTTAGGTTTTCCGTCCATATTTTTGGCGAGAAACCTAAAATTTGGGAGGGAAACTTGAGGTATTGTGCGGTAAACTTGGGATTTTTGGCGAGAAACCTAAAACTTTATTAATTATTATTAATGATAGAAAAACCTACTACTTTTTTGGCATGAACAATTTTTTTATAATTTTAGATTCAAACCAATGCAACTTTGGAATTTTTAAAGGTAGAATTATGCTTTCTTGATAGTTGTATATGTAATTTAATAGAAAAAAATTCATACCTCATCATTTTGATTGTACAGAAACATTTTTTTTTAAATTTTGTAGGAACTTTAATGCTCTACAAAAAAAGTATCTCATATTTTTTTCGTTATGAATTTCATACAAATTTCATGTTTTGTCTTTAATATAATATATATGTATTATTTTAAAAATATTTTGAAAATTTTTATTCAATAATTCTAAACATTTTCAGCCTTATTAATAATAAATTTAGATTATTCTAACATGACTTTAAAATCAAACTAGTGAAAAAACATATAAATAAATACATTTAACATTATTTTATTATGTAACCATTAGTTAGTATGGTGTTATCGTCTTTATGTTTATTTTTAATCTTTTGAAATCACGATCATGTTTTTTTTTTTACAACGTCTTCAAAACGTCTTTAAAAATGTTTCCACTACAGCTTGGGCAAATTTCTCCTGTAGAGAATTTTTGTTTTGTACTTTATTTCTTCTATTCCCCTTGTGAACTAGCGCCACCTACATTTTTCATCGAAAGCATCGAAAAAACTACCCTATTTGCAACAAAAAATTGTTTGAAAAATAATAAAATTGGACATATTTTTTCTCAAACAGAAACAAATCATAATATATTATATATATATAATGAAAACTTTGCTTTTTTTATCAATAAATAATTAGCTAAGCGATAAATAATGTACAATTTATTTTTTTAAATGTAGATAAAGATACTTACACTTAAAAAAAAATTGAAAAACATTTTGTAGTTTCTCAGTTGATAAAAAATAAAATTCATGTAAATTTTCTGAAAACTTAAAATTAATTAAATTGAAATTTTTCGATTATTTAATCAAAAATTCGGTATACATGAAAGTTTGATGATGAATATCTTTTGAACGCTTAGTTTAATCGCCAAAACATAAGATACGATTTTTATAGAGCAGTTAATTTACTACGATGCGGAGGATCTTCCTATTCAAATTAAGAGCTCATATTTGGTGAGAATTTTTCCGTATTAATTGTAAAAAAAATAGTTGATTTTTTTGACCCACTCTAATACACACTGTATAAATAATGTTGAATTTCTCTAGCCAGGACATCAAATATTCATAACTTCATAGTATAGTACTAAAGTACTGAACAATGCATAAACTACGTATATTATTTTTTTAAAAATATGTATTTCTGCTAACTGTTAAGAATTCTTTTGTACCATTTCACTAAATAACAACTATTAGTGCCAGGACTTCGTACCAAGAACTTGAAATATGATTGAGAGAAAAAAAATGTTTATAGTACTTTATATGAATTTTTTCCCTACGCTTAATTCAATCGAGATTCCACAGGACTTTTTTTCCTTTAAAAAAATGTTTAGTTCATCATTGCAGTCATAACAACAAAAATATATTTAACAAAAAATTACCACATCATCAATGAACTTGAGTCACCTGAGTTCACCGGTGTAGGAGCAGTTATGGTGAAATTTTACTAATTTTTATTTAATAATTAAAAATAAAAAAAACATTTTTAATTTCCAACTGTATAGTCCTTGCTAACCAAGGGCGTGAGGAAAAAAATTTACATAAAGTACTATAATTATTTTAAGTCTCTCTATTATCCCCCAGTAAGATAAATAAAACCAAAAATATGATGGAGGACATATATTACCAATAAGAGTATTTTTTTTTCTTACATAGACGTACATAACATCATCAGCGGGCACTATTCAAATAAAAGCTCTATAATAACGTCATTTAAAAGGCATATGTTATACTCGTACTTTTTTCAATGATTGTATGACAAAGACAATATTTTTTTTTTTGTTTGGTCACGCTGCGTAGTAGGTACATTAACACTTTCATTATTATTATTTTTTTTTTTGGTACAACTTATAAAAATAATATTAGTATCTTAATTATAATAAAATCGAGAAAATTTAGAAGAATAATAATATATTGTTTCATATTTTTGAGAAAACATTTTCAAAACTGACAGTCGTCAAAATAAATGACAGTTCTAACGCCTATAATAAGGCGTTGTAGTTTCTTAATTTTGTACATTTGAAGAAAAAGGAAATTATTATAAATTTAAAAATATAAAAAACCCGAAAATGGAACAATTATTTTTGGAAATGTTGAAAAAGGTTTTGGTAACTCAAAATTAAATGATTTTTTAGTAGATCATTCTTCTAATTTTTCCAAAACAGATAAATACTTTTCAACCAAAAATAAAAAACTTTGGTGCAAAATTTTCAAGTCCCAAATAAATATTTGTTTGTGACTCGTAAAAACCGTTCATCTTAGTCAAAAAAAGGGGTCAACTTCAAAATCTACCGGATTAAGCTGAATTTCTGTACAAACCTCTTTTTTGGTATTAAAAAAAATCACATATCCTTAGTCAGTTTTTTGATAATATCTCGTTTATATATGATTGTAGATATTTTTATTAATTATGAAAATTGTAGAGGAGGAAATTCTCAACAATATTTATATATACGCGTAAATCCAACCGTTTTTGGTGCAGAAAAAAAAGGTTTCGAACAAAATTTTAACACAATTTTATTCTCTACAATTTTTATAATGAATACAAATACCTCCAATCATGGATAAACGAAATATGTACTGTACAGAAATTCATTTTATTCCATTATATTCTGAAGAGATAAATATTTACAATTTTAGTTGATAACCTATAAATAAATTAATTTTCTAAAAACAACAAATTAAACAAATTTTTTGGTCTCTGTGGGTTCTAATACTTTTTACAATAATTTTTCTATATGCAATAATAAAAACTGTATCTATTCGAACCTTCAAAGATACAGGGTGTGTTCTAACTAATAAAAGAATTTTTTGCACCCTTTATAACGTTTTTTCAAAGTCCAAATAGACGTTAATAATAATCATATTTCTAATCGTAAACAACACATTTGAATGTCTTTGACATTCGTTTCTGAAGATTTCATTTTACTCCAAAAATTTACAAATAAACATTTTTTTCTTTGTATATGTATATGATATGTCAGTTTATTTATTTTTTACACAGAGGTATTTACAAGACTAAGATTGTTTTTCTTTTGCTACGATATTATCACGAAAAGTTGTATTTAATCAAAGCTAATGTTTATCAGCATCATAATTTTCCAACCCAACAATATTGTTCTATTTTTAACTTTCTGTTGGATTGAAAATTAAATCTTTCTGACAGTTATTGAATATAGTATATATATGTTTCGATATTCTTTAATTTTATGTTCCAGGTTTTTCCATGTAACTTTTTTTTCATGGTCAATTCATAGACGAACTAAAGTTGGAAATTAAAAATGGTTTTTTATTTCCGATTATTAAATGGCTTATTGAAAAATAGTAAAATTTTAACCGTTGATAAAGACCTTAATTGCTTACTTTTTGGATTCTTAAACGAGTCTACAGTACACTTGTGAACTCAGATACGGACTAGGTTCAATGGTTGATGCGGCATTTTTTTGTAACATAATTTTTTTCAGTTATAAATGCAAGAATTTTTATAAATGTAGACTGTACCGATTTATTAATAATTTACTAATAATAAAGTCATGAAAAATTTTACAATTTTACGGACAAAGAGATTTAAAAATAAATAAGAAATTAAAATTCGCATCAAAATACGAAAAAAAAAATACTGACTACTATTAGCGTAGTCAAAGTACACAAAATATCCGTAAAATGCCGCAAAAAACACAAAAAACTTGAAAATTCAAAATTGAGTATTTAAAAGGGTTGTGATTAACATGAGAAAAACTTTACAATGCTAGGCATGCGATTTTTCGGAAAATCGTCGAGTGAAAATTTTTGTTTTTGTTTTTTCGCTCTAATTGTTTAATTAATGAAAACACAGAAAAATGTTCAAATCAAAAATTGTAGCTAATACATTTATCTACAAAATTTGTCTGAACATTTTTTTTGTATCTGCATCAGTTTTTAAAATATATACGAAATTTTCATAGTAGTATTTTTGAACATCATCAATTGTCATGTTTTAATTTTATGATAGTAAATAAACAATGACATTTAGAAAAAAATTTTTCATATGAAAAGTGTTCTAAAATGGGGTATCTACAAATACATTGAAAAACAATTAATTTTTTTACCTGCTTTTTCACCTTTATTTGTGCTCCATTCTCTTTCTTACCTGAGCCATAGGTGTGTTCTTTTGTATCGCGATCACTTTTTAATAGGTTCATTATAAAGTTCCCAAATTTTTAGATAATATCATAAACGGTATAAAAAGTTATAGAAGGTTTGCTGACAGACCTCTGATTTAAGTATTTATTTTAAATAATTGTCTATTATTTAAAAAATTTGATATTTATAGAAAAACTGTATAGTAGTTTCGAAAGTAGATGCTTCAACGTGTTTAGTAGTAAAGTTTCATTGAATTATATTAATTTCGAAAAAAGATATAATTGAATGAAGTCTAAAAAAATACAAGTAAAATTAAGCATGCAAATAAATCAGATTTTGAAGAAGCATTTGTTCAAAATTCTAAATATGGATGGCTTTGCTTTTATAATAATAATATTTTATGCTCATTTGAAATGCTGAATGTAAAAGGAATTTTCGCTGGGATAAATATTAATTAAATAGGAATTTTAATAAACTGATATTACAATCAAAAAATTTGAAAGTATTTCTATCTAAAAGTTCAGATTTTTCTTTACATTTTACACGAGTTTATTTATTTTTTCAGAATGTTATAGGCACAAAATTTTTAACTTTTAAGTCGAGCGGTTAATAAATTTGTCTCACGGGCCGTTCGCGCGTAACCACGAATTGAATACCACTGAAATTAATTTTATCTCGTAAACTTTTTAATTTACAGAAAAACTTTTTTGACAAAATTTGTAGATAAATGCATCAGCTACAAATTTTGATTTGGAAGTTTTCCAGTATATTTAGTATTTAAACAATTAGAGCGAAAAAACAAAAACAAAAATTTTCACTCGACGATTTTCCGGAAAATTGCATGCCTAACATCGTAAACTTTTTTCTCATGTTAAACACCACCCTTTTAAATACCCAATTTTGAACTTTCAAGCTTTTTGTATTTTTTGTGAGGTTTTATGTGTACTTTGATATATACTAATAATACAAATATAATATAATACACAAATTCAATAATACCAAATTATAATATCGTAATAAATATTGAATTGCCAATAGGTGTGCTGTGCGTCATAAAATTTCCCGTTGATTTATCGAGATGTCACAAAAGAACTTTAAACGTTTAAAAACTATAACTGAAAAAAATTTTAATTAACAAAAAAATTCCGCATCGACCGTTGAGCTTAGTCCGTACCCGAGGTCACAAGTGTACTGTAGGGTCCTACGCGAAGCCAAAAAGTGTACAATAACGGTCTTTATCAACGGATGAAATTTTACTAATTTCCAATAAGCCATTCAATGATTATAAATGAAAAACCCTTTTTAATTCCTATTTTTAAATCCATAGAGTTCGTTAACGAAAAAAAATTATCCAAGTATTAATTCTAGGGACATCCTACATATTACGAGGATTGGTCAAAAAAAAAAAGACGAAGCATATATACACTGGTTTAATAATTATGTCTTGAGAAATGGTCCAGTTGTAGATAAATTTCCAATTATGTAATACATTGGAAATTATGCTGAAAAGATTTAATGCTACTATATTCCATATGTTATATTATAAAAAAATTATTTGCTTTAAAATAAAAACGACATAACTTTAAAAATATATATACAGATGAATTATGGTCATCTTTTCTATATATATATTGTTCAAATTATACAATATTTTTCAATGTTTAATATTTAATGAGGATAAGAGGATTCGTCCTTGTATCAGGTGAAAAATCACCGGGGATGTATACCAAATTTTAGGATATTTCGAACGTATTTTGAAATTTTTTTAAATTACCTACAAAGTTCTTACTAATAAAACTTTTAAAAATTTAGAAATGTAAAGTAAAATATCCGAAATAAGCTTCAGAAAACGTTGAGAAATTACAGTAACAAGTTATATGAATTAAAAGTAATCGTACATTGACTTTAATGACTTTTTTTTTACGTTTATGCAAAAAACAATTCTGAATAAAACATTTTTTTTTGGTTTCTACGTGTGCGTAGAAAAAATATTATATGCGACAAGTGCATAAAGTGTCTTTTTTCACTCATGGAATTGCTACAATTTTTCAATTCATGAAAAAAGCACTACTTTACGCACTTGTTGCATAAATAACTATTAATTATCCCTATCGGTTATAATTCAACATTTTTCATCAACCCTAATCAAATATTAAACAGGGTGAAACGAGAAAGGGTAGAAATTAAACCAGTATAAATAGAAGTATAGATAGGCCAGTGTATTTAATACAAATTTAAAAAAGCGTTTTTTGAAAAAAAAATACTGTTTTTTTGGAACGGTTTCTCTACTTTTTGTTCTCCTTTGCAATTTTGGGATTTAGAATTCTGTATAAAAAATTGCTTGGCCAACATTTTTACCAAGGATAACCAACTTCCTTCTAGGGAAGTGTCATCCCTTTTCTTACCACCTTTGAAGAAATAGAGTCCTTAATATTATGTTTTTCATCAAGTGATATATTTTCAAAATAAAGATGGCATATTCGGGTGGATTGGAAAACAGTTTTCGGATCAAACTTTTCTGCCCCAAGTGATACTGGGACTTGTGGGGGATTTTTCATCCCGTCTATTATTGAATTCCAAGAAATAAGATCCTTAGTATTTCGTTTTCTGCCGACGGGACGAACGACTGGATAAAATGGTAAAAGCAATCAAACTTTTCTTGCTCCAAACTACCAACTTTTTTGTGGAGAAAGATTCATCACTTTTCTTACAATTTTCGAAAAAATAGGTCCTTAGTATCTATCGACATGATGAGATAATGTTTTGAAGTGAAATATTTTCAAAATAAAGATGGCGTATACAGTTTTCGGATCAAACTTTTTTGCCCCAACTGATGCTAGGACTTGTGGGGATTTTTGATCCCGTCTCTTATAGAGTTCCAAGAAATAAGATCCTAAGTATATCGTTTTCTGCCGACAGGAGGAACGGTAAGAGAAAGTGGTAAAGGCAATCAAACTTTTCTTTCCCCAAATTGATACCAATACTTACCAAAAAGCTTCATCCCTTTTCTTACTAAAGGACCTTAGTATTTCGTTTTCTAACGACAGGATGAGATGATGTTTTGTAGTGAAATATTTTCAAAATAATTAGAAATTTTTAAAAAAAGGCACTGGCCTAATGAATACTGTAATAAAGATATATTTAATTTAACCTACAATATCGTCAACATTAAACAGAACCGAGCAAATTAATAAGGTTGCTGTTCCAACTTGGGCGAGAGTCTCGTGTGACCCTGGGACTTCCAACCGTCCCCATTCGGCGTATGCGGAGCGATGGCAGCCAAAGCCGGCGGTGTCGAACCTGGTTGGGAAGAAGGAGCTGCACTAACGATGCTCAACGCGTGCATTATACAGGTCTTCGGTGCTTGTTGGACGTCCATTAGATCTTCTAATTCTTTATCGTTGGAGTCGGGAGTGCCTGTGAGACCGTCACGGCCGTTTTCCATGAATTCGCCGTCCTGATCGTCGACATCTAGTTCGGCGTTTCCGTTTTCTTCGTCGCCCTCTATCCCGGTGTGGGATTTCGGTTCCTGAAACAAAGAAAAACTTTCGTTATAATTTGATGACAGCCATAAGAAACTTTTGATCAGAAAAGTTTTAGAGATTGTTAATTTTTCTTGGATTATTATTATTAAACGAGGAAATTGAACTATGTTCCTTTTATATTTCTCTAATTTTTCTTTCTACTTCCGTCACTAAAACAGCATCTAAAACACGGGTTTGACATTCGCAAAACGTCACTTAAATACTAGTGTTTAACGTGCGAAAAGTCGCATCACATCAAGTGTATCTTCTGTACTTTATATTTAATATTCCGTGATAATTTTGTAGTTCTATCATTTGATTTTTTAATGACACGTCAGTCATTATCTGTCATCTTGTGAATATAATTAAAATTTAACATAATTAAGATTCTGCGGGCGTAGAAAAAGTGTAGTAAGCACCTAGTGTCAGAAACATCTTTAGTCACTAGTTTCATAACTCGTGACTGAAGTAACGTTTTTGTCACTTGGTACTTGATATACTATTATTGAATTTTGAAAACACCATCTTTTTTAAAAACATCATTTATATTTCCTTATATGTATTATCACCTAAAGCTTTGCTAGGATGTCTGCATTTTCATTTCGAGTCTTGTAGCAATATCAGTTGAATACAAGGTTAGGTTTACTCTCCTGGAACTTAATATATATATAATTTCCTTTCGCTCCCTCCGAATTTTCTAAATAAAACACCTCTCACTCAAAAATATCTATCATCGTAAAAAAATGTAAATTCCAAAGCTCATCAACCCATCAAAAACATGTTACATTCTTACCGGAACTTCCATTTAAAAGATTTTATCGATGACTAAGAGAGCTTCTATCAGTTAATTTATCCAATTTATCAATCTTCTAACTATCTATAGAAGTCGGTTGATGAGCCTCGCCTTCATATGGAATCTGATGGATCGTAGAAAGGAGGTCGGATAAATTGCGTGCTTTCTAAATTTATAAATAAATAACCCCAGGGTCGAATACCTTTACTTTTACCCCGTTCACCCCGTATCTTGTAGACGTGAAACGCCAGGAGTAATGGGAAATCTCGCTAGGACTCCAATTAGTAACATTACACTTGGGGAAGGGGAGTTTTGCATGACAGTTAATGATAAAGAATAAAAATGACGGGATAGACCAGAAAAAAGGGTGTGAGCATTATAAATATATATTTTCGAGCTTTTCGAGGAATATTTAAAAAAAATATACACTAGCGAGCAAAAAATTGAGGTCACCTTAAAATTTTCATGTTCTTTCACGTATTCGTAAACTGTACATCATTACATGTGCTTTTGTAAGCTGAAGGTGATACTCTATACTAAATAAATATGCATTTTCATGATTTATTCTGAAAAAGCGACTTTTTGGGCTAAATTCAACATTTTGATGTTAGGGAAAATATGGAACGAACAAAATGGAAAAAAATTGACACTAATAACGTGTATTCCCTCCTCTTGAATTGATGACGCGCGCGCGGCATACTTTGAATTAAGTTGCGGATCACATTCTGGTCGATGTTATCCCATTCCTGCAACAGCAATCTTCTCAGCTCCTGGGCAGCTCTTGGTGCTGGTGTGTGTCTGCGGATCAGTCGTCCTAACTCGTCCCAGACATGTTCTATGGGCTGCGGGCTGGCCAATCAAACCGCCTAATTTTTACCTCATCCAGATACTACCTGACAATTCTGGCTGCATGTGGTCTCGCATTATCTTGCATAAAAATGCCACGTTCCCCCATAGTCACCATGAAAGGCATAACATGGTCTTCTAGCACCTCCGTAATTTACCTGTGAGAGGTTAGGGAGCCATTTTCTATGAAGACCAGCTCTGTACGAGCTTGTGCAGTGATTTCCGCCCAAACCATAACTGACCCACCCCCAAATGGAAGACGCTCGTCAATGCAAACTTCAGCGTATCTTTCCCCAGGTCTTCTCCACATTCGTCGACGTCCATCTGACCCAGTGAGGCAAAAACGCGACTCATCTGAGAACAATACCCCGCTCCAGTCATCATCATTCCAAATAACGTGATCTCTGGCAAATGTCAATCTTGTTGGCGTAGTCATTTTTCTGCATGACAGTCCAGCAGCATGAAGTCTTCTTCTAACAGTCCAATCACTAACGTTGACATTTCTCACTTTTTCCAACTGAGTTCGCAGTGAAACTGCAGTAGCTGTTCTATTCCGCAAACTTGTGGACACCAAAAAACGGTCATCTCGTTGAGTGGTAAATCTTTTTCGCCCAGACCCTGGTCTTCTAGTGATCAGGCCAGTCTCCAGTAAGCGCTGGTACACCCTTTGCACACCACAAAGCTAGCACCAACAATTTTTGCAGTTTCACGTTGCCCCCGTCCATCTTGTAACAGCGCAACAATTCTTGCCACAACAATCGGATCTATTATGGCATATGGGCCTGTTAAATCACTACATTTTGCAATCGTTAGGTTTTACACAAAGAATCAACAGTAAACTGAAAATCAGGCAAGGAAATGTGAATGTTCAATTAGCGCAAAGGCACATTTTTCATATAAGTCGTACTGTAATAAATCGAATGACACCTAATGACAGCTGTCAAGTCTTGGAAAAAATTGCTTTAACGCCTACTAATACTATTATGTCCTTATTAATATTGACGGTAAAATTATTTGCAATTTCTGAAGTTACCTCAATTTTTTTGCTCGCCAGTGTATTACTATATTCACCCTTTGTCCATGTATCAGAAAATATAGCGATTCTAGAATTTTCAAAACTTATCTTCTAATAAATAATTATAATAATTTTAAAGTGGCTTCTCTGGCAGGAAGATCTCAAAATATATTCTTAAATAAAATAAGATGGATGGCATTATTCGAAGAGGAAACAAGCGACATCTTTGTTATAATGGAGTAATTAGCTTTTAAAGTTTCATCAAACCTGTAAATTAATTATTAGGAGTGCACAAACTATAGACTTCAAAATCAATATTTTCTCTATCATCTTTCAGAGTCCAAATTCTTATAAAAACTTTTAATATCTTCTAGAATAGGAGGTAAGAGACTATCGATATCAGCAAGCTTTTGCCCGGTTCCTTTTTCCAACTACAGAATTTCTAGGCTTTCACTTGGTCCTTGCACTAACAGAGGACTCTCTTTTTAGTATAATTAATTTATTATTTTAGATATTAGATGGTGTTATTATTGCGAAATATGATAATGTCTCAATATCTTCTGTAAGTTCCTTGTGGCATTACTTATTCTTTTTTCTTATTTTTTTGGGAATCAAACCACAATAATGTTTTTTATTTCGACGTTTCAATAGCGTTCCAGCTACCGTTGTCAAGATTAACTAGTATAGAAATAATTTTTTGGTCCCTATCTGACACAACGAAAAAATTTGACAACTAGACAATCAATAATGTTTTGAAGTTTAAGACTACAAAACTTTGTTGTCAAATTTTATTAAGGTCCATTCATAGTAGATCACACCTCCGGTAAAATGTGAAATAAAATATTTTATTTTATGACATTCTAACGATATGTAGTCCACTAGAAATGGAATCCAGTGAAGTGCACGTTCCAGGAACGGTTTTTATTGGGATAGCGCTTTTTTTCGCTTATTTTGGAAATTTTGTTAATAAAAACGCGTTTGTTGTTACTTTTTTGTGTATGATTATTTTTGTTTTCAAAATATGTATAACTCAGTTTGGTGATTTTGGGTATTGAAGTGTGTATCGATTAACAATCATTCCAAAGATAAATCATAAGAAAACCTGGATAAAAACTAATGATGCTATCCTGATAACAGGTAATTGATTATTGGAAATTTCTCTTTCTAACATTGGTAACCAATTCGGCTGAAATACTTGCTACACATTTATCTGAATTTATTTGTATTAAAGCACTTTCTTTGAGTTTTCGTTTTTTATTATTGGGCTCTTTCAATATTATTTTTGTCGAATCCCATTGAATTTTATGCCCCTCTTCCTAAGCATGTTTGCAAATACCTGACTTAAAGAACTCCCTATCTTTGATATACTTTTTATGTTCATTTATTCGGACTGTCAATGGTCTAGATGTTTCACCTAAATAGAATTTGTCGCATTCACAAGATATCTGATATATGCAGTTTTTTGAAGATTTTTCTTCATTTTTTGGTTTCGTTTTAGTTAGTATAGATCTCAACGTATTATTAGATTTGAAGCTAGTTCGAATATTGAATTGATTACCAATTTTCTTAATTCTTTCTGATAAACCTTTAACATACGGTATTGTCAAGTTTTAAAAAATTATGCTAGCTGAATTATTAATATTATTGTTATTGAACGCTACCGAAACGTCGAAATAAAAAATAAAAAACATTATTGCGGTTTGATTCCCAAAAAAATATGATAATGTCTCGCTTGGTTCCTTTTCGAATAACGCTATCCAGATACCACTGGTTGTATTTGTGTGGTTCAAATATTTGCTGATTTGATTTTTTTTATTGATAATTCAACTTCTCTGAAGCTCTAAAAAATATTACGACCTTCAATCGATGGTTAGTGATAATCAACATTTTATTTATAATACTGTACTTAGGATCTTTTATGTAACTAACTGGATTTTTCAAAATAAATTAACTACAGATTCTGTTCATTCTTCAAAATTGTTTTTTTTCCATTTCAACAATTATTTCTCTCGTAACAATTATACGAACATATTTCAAAAAGTCTCGTGGGAGATTGTACTCTCTAGTTTCTTTTTCATTTCTGAAACAATTATCCTTATATTTTTAAACGTATTCTCTCCGAGGACCTCATTTTCTGCTTTTTTACTTTGCGTAAGCATGTGTAAATATGTAAGCTCATTAAAAACAGTAGATAATTATCATAGCTTCATTACTGAGAATATCATATACTAGGTATATACAGGGGTCGCTCAAAAATATTGCAAATAATGTAAATTATTACTAATAAAAACATTTACCTACTATCACTATCGAAAGTCGTCTTTTGTGCCTTGAAAAGCAACTGCAAAGCTGTCATAATTTGACATTATTGGCGTTCTTAAGCAGAAAGTAACTTTTGCGCACGTCTAATTTTATTTATAGATAAAAGAGAGCTAGTAGTTGATTTTGGTGTGATAGTAGAAAAAATCTTGTGTGTATTTAGAGCAGAAAGTCTTTTGGTAGTTTCGACAGATTGTAACTTTCTGCTCTTGATACACAAATAGCTATTATTACTTGACAGGTTTCAGAAATTAAAATGATAACAACATAGTCTGCACCTGTCAACAAATATCAAATGTTAAAATTACGTGTAAAGTTAAGTTAACTCAATTATCATTCACATGGACTGAAAAATACGTTTTTTTTTTGTTCAAAATCCAGCGACGCTCTAACATTTCAATACCACTTTTGTCGAACAAACTATCATGTGCCTCAAAATAGGCATCAGTGTCAGCGATAACCTCTTCTTTCCAGCGAAATTTCTTACCGGCGAGCATTTTTTCTAGGTCTGCCAACAGCCAGTAGTCGCTGGAAGTCAAATCTGGCGAATCCGGTGGATGTGTAAGCAATTCGGAGTTCAATTCATGTAGTTTTGCCATTGTTTTGATTGACTTGTAATACGGTGCGCTGTTTTGATGAAACAAATTTTTTTTCTTCGGCTTATGCGGACGTTTCTTCACAATTTCGGCCTTCAAACGCTCCAATAACGCTATATAATGATCACTGTTGATAATATTTCCCCTTTCAAGATATTCGATTAATATTACTCCACGTACATCCCAAAATTCCGAGACAATAATCTTTCCAGCTGATTGCTGTGCTTTTGGGCGCTTTGGTCGAGGTTCTCCAGTTACTGTCCACTCACTCAGATGAAGATCATTTTGATTCCAGAGTGAAGTGATGCATTCTTGTTTCATCCATTGTCACATATCGACGCAAAAATTCCGATTTTTTTAACATTTTCACGATGTCAGTCAACTCACGTAACTTCACTTTTCGAACATTCAAAACGATTTTGTGGATTTTTTTTATGTTTTCTGGTATTGCCGCCTCATTTGGATGTCCACTGCGTTCCGCATCATCGGTATCTCTACGAAGTCAGCAAACCATAGTTTTATTGTTGTTTCTGGTGGAACGCACTCTTCAAGCCATTTATTCGTTTGAACGGTATTTTTTCCCATCAAGAAGCAGTGTAGAATTTTAACACGAAATAATTCTGATTAATTGTTATGAAGATATTAAAAGTAGCGTCACTCTTAGTACAATAACTCACCAACTAATGAATAGAATATCATGAAATTTTGACATCTCTCTTTTAAAGGTTAGTACTAACTGAAAAATAGGCGATTGCCTTAAAACAAGCGCCATCTATATGTGTCAGGCCCGGGACTGTTCATCTCATGTGTTATGTGCGAGATTTTAATTTGTTGTGGTTATGAAGAAGAGGTTATTGATATTCAACAGGAAATCTTACAAGACTTATATCCTGATGAAGGGTTTGGAGTGTTTGGACTTATAAATGCATTTAATATGCCTGAAAAAATGTTTAAAATATAAGAATCAGGTATGGTTGGATTGTTACGAGTTCTATTAACCATTTTTTTTGCGATTTACTGCAATACTGACTTTTTTTACACTCGCTATCCATGTTTAAACCTTAATGAGTAGGGAAATATTTAAAAAAAGTACCTTTTTTTTCAGTTTTCTATTGAAATATATCGATTATTTATAACCGTAACGCCTTTTCATTCGGCCAAAGCCGTTGATGGAAGTTTGAAATTTACCTCAACCATTTTATTGTTTACACAAACGAATAATGAAAGAGAATTCGTCGAGAAGATGTCTTTTATAGTCCTATTGAAAAGAAACAAAAACCAATTCCTTAATTTAAATAAACATTTCGAAGTAATATCGTTACAAAACCGCGAGTGGCGAAGATGTTATTGTTCAAACTGTCATCTGCAAGTTCAGACTTGGGGCTTTTAAGCAAATTCTTAAGGAATATAAATTAGGGATTCCGTTTTGTCTAGTCACTTCAATTGGGAAACAAAAGAATTATGGGAATCTGCAAGGGCTTGTCTTATTGGTCTGTCTAAATGATAATTACAACCTTTTGCCGTTATTGTCTTTGTTTAACGATTTAGAAGACATATTTATTATACACCTTGACGAATTAATTTTTTTTTAAGGACCAAAATTTTTTATTTCGTTCAGCGACGGTCCTATTTTCTAAAAATGTATCTGTAATGATTTCATAAGTCATTAAGACTGTAAATGGATGAAACAAAATTTCTATTATGAAAGGGTTCGTAAATGTAAATGAATGTTATACGGAAAAAAGGGAATATTTCAAACTCTCGAATGAGATTACATCTTTTATTTAAAAAAATATGTGTATGACGCGGGATGATGTTTCATAATTGGACTTTATGAAAATTGATATTGTCCTTAATTAATTGGAAGTTTAAATAGTTTGAAATGGAGTTTCAGAAACTACTCTTTGTCCTTTGTCTTTTATATTTTGCATATAAGTATTCATTATTAATTGGAAATAATATAACAGAAGAATCCTGACTTCAAATTATGAAGATTTAACTCAAAACACCTAAATAAAATGTAGCTGCTTACTTAGTTTTGTTTAAAAATATAAAAACAATATTTGTGCTCAGTACTTTTAAGTATTCATTTCATATTTGGCAGAAAGACACTGTACACGCTACAACAGGGGCAAGTGACAGGTTTTTTTGTTACAAAGGAGCCGTCCCTTCGCCGACAGCTGTTGGGCTTATTGTGGATCTTCTTAGTGTTCTGACTACAGCCTATTCAGCCAATCCGTTCCCTGTATTAGCTCATACATGTTCTTTACTGGTTGGTTGTAGAACTCTTCTAGAGTCATTTGGGGTCTTCCATACAATTTCTGCCTCCTGTGGTCCAGCGAATCACAGTTGCATAATATGTGCAGAGCTGTTTCGGTGTCTTTTTCGCATCTTTTGTATGTAAGGTCTTCGTTATACAGTCAGGGGCTTCATCGGTTTTGGTTCAACAAAATTCGGGTTCATGATAGTAACTCCAGGATTCATCATCGCTGACAATACTTTATATATTTTTTTTGAGTCAACAGTCGTTGTATCCAACGAGGTAATAATTTTTGGACAGATAATTCATATCAACGAGAAATTGTGTTGCATAAACCAACTCTACAAGATATTCTTGTTGGGACAACGAGGTAATAATTTTTGGACAGATAATTCATATCAACGAGAAATTGTGTTGCATAAACCAACTCTACAAGATATTCTTGTCGAGACAACCCTCGTAATAGCTAATGGTATTTGTGAAACCGGTCGAGTTGTTGAATCTTTGTGAGTATTGGAAAATTTTCCGATATAAAATGAGATGTACTCTCTCTCTAAGACTCGTAAATCTGAACTTGAGCTAACTGATAAATCCTTTTGAGTTAGAAAAAGGTATAAATCTCAATTTCAATCATGTATTCATGTGTTAGGGAATGGAGTCCAGACACAAACACGAGCGGCAGCCGTACTGGATTCGCAAAAGTGTAGAAACGTATAGAGAGAAAGCACAAATGAGTTTTCTTTGAAACGCAGACTAAACATTGCATTGGACGCTTTCAAAGCTGTACATCGAGCTTATCTATAACTTTTAGAAAACCTCCATGAAAGCTCTTCCACTAGTCATATTTACAGATTAGTTCTAGATAAAAACATATACTATACTACGAAACAGATAGACATATTATTTTTTGTTTGTTTTACAAAACACGATTCAAGAAAATGGACTTTGACATCCTTTTTTTTTCACTGAGAGTGCGCTTGTTTGTTTTCTATAGGGCAAGTTATGTAGGTACCTTATTTTTATTTTTTCGAAAGTTTTACTATTCAATTCCGGGTACCCCTGTATTTAAAGTATCATAGATATGTTTTTTTCCATATTCGGTTATTATCTGAGAGTGGGGATCTGAAATTTTAGCTCTAAATTCCCATTATTGTGGCCTCTACGATTTTTTGTATTTTCAACCGAAACACAAACTCATTTTTTGAATTTTAAAAATCAGTCTTTTTCTATACATTTATATATGGAAATCCACTAAATAGATCTCGTAGATTCCGAAAATGATTATAAACATTTTATAAAGTTACAAATTGAAGTTAATTTTTTCGAAAATTTTCACTCGGTACTTTCTGATGCACCTGTATACAAAATATCATAGATACGTCTTCACTGGCTTCTTACCATGCTCTTTAATTAACTGAGAGTGTGGTTTTCAATTTTCAGCCGAAAACTCCCATTATTATAGACTATTAGAAAAAAATCATCAAATTTTTCATAATTAAAATTTTGGCGAACGCACCCCGCGCAGCCGCCAGTTTTTGAAATTTTGGTGGGCGCGCCCGGCGTTGTCGCCAATTTTTGAAATTAAATTTTTTGAATGCTTTCGCATAATTAAAAATGTAAAAGGGAAAAATACACATTATTTGTTAATTAGTGATTGAATATTTCTCTACAATGTTACTAAATTAAGGAGAATTTTATACTTCAAATTTTGATGACTGTGCTTTTTTCATTACCCAGTTTTTAAAATCGCGTGAATAGAAAAGAAATTTTAATAAAAAAATGTTAATGTTAAGGTAAAAAAAAAAATACACATTATCTGAATTCCAACGTTTTTTTTTAAACATTCTTATGAAATGATTCCTGAAAATGTCATGCACCAACGTCTTGCGTGTTTTCACTGTTTCTGCGACAACTACATTGTGTCAGTGTGAAATATAATGATTTTTTTTCCACTCCCTACATCGACTTGACGTCGGCTATCAGATTTAGCATGTAAATTCGGTGTAAATACTCCATTTCAATTTTAATTTGATGTTTTCATTAAACGTTAATAAAAAATAAAATAATTTACGAGCGCTCTGATGTCGGGAAGGGGAAGGGGTGAGTTTTTAAGGGTAAAAAACGGTTTATCCCGATTTCCGGCAAAACTACATGTCCTATGGAAAAAAGTCAAATAGCAGAGTTGTAGGTAATAAAAAGATCTACAACTTTTGTAGTCACACTTTTTCACATAACCTCAAAATTTAGGTGAAAAATTCAAATAACCAAGTTTTTGGTTTTTTATTTTTATTTTTTTCAAAAAAAAATTTTTTTCTACGAAATTTGGTGAAAACTTACCTTATTATGTCACAAATACACCGTAATTTATTTGATTTAAAATATTTATTTTTTCGCCTCATTTTAACTTAATATCAAAAAAGCACCCTAATTTTAAATTGAAAATTCTCGCGTCAAAATATCAGCTTTTTCCAAAAAGTCGGGGTGCTTTTTGTTCGTTGAAATCTCGACTTTCTGATGGTGTAAAAAAATATATTGATATGGAAAATAATATCATACATCACTTACACCAAACAAGGGTTATTTCCGTATAAAATTTAATAATGAAAACTATTTAAAAGGAAAATTTCTCTTATCAACAAAGAAAAATAAATATAAATCTTTTCAATTATTCAAGGGCAAGGACACAGGATCGGCCTGAGGGTATTTTAAAATAATAAAGGTGATCTAAATTTCGTAATAAATAAAACAGATAAAAGCATTATTTTGTTTAATATCAATTAATTGAAAAAAAGAAACAGTGTGAGTACTAGCCCATGAACCCAACCTGAGGTATAGTCTCCATGAAAACGGTAAGTGGTGTATGATACGAAAACCATAAATTAAAATTCATTAAATCATTGGCGCCCAACAAATTAATCATCACTAAAAATAAGAATAAAAATAAAATTTAATAATAATAATTAAACACACACATAAAAAGGTAAGTTTTCACCAAATTTCGTGGAAAAAAAATTTTTTGTGTAAAAAATAAAAATAAAAAAACAAAAACTTGGTTTTTTTAATTTTCCACATACATTTTTAGGTTAAGTGAAAAAAGTGTGGATACAAAAGTTGTAGATCTTTTTATTATCTACAACTCTGCTATTTGACTTTATTCCATAGGACTTGTAGTTTTGCTGGAAATCGAGATAAACCGTTTTTCACCCTTAAAAACTCACTCCCTCCCCATTTTCGACCTTTTTTTTTTTTTTTTTTTATGTTCTGGTTCCCACGAAAAGGAATATCCTGTAATGTTCAGAGAACATCGTGGGAACCAAGGGAAAGGAGGTAGGAGTTGGTGTTCTTCTTAAATTTCTGGAGGTTGTATGCCTCGGGGAACACCTCCCTAGGCAATGAGTTCCAAAGCCTAGCTGTTCGTTGGATGAACGAGTCTTTGGAAAGTGATGTTCTGCAGGTCTCCAAAGTGACCACGAAGGGGTGTGAAGAATGAACTTGACGGGTTAATCTCGAGGAGACTGCCAAAGGAGGAAGGATTGTTGATATTTCAGAAGAGCATCGCCCATGAAAATATCTATAAAATAGAGACAAATCGCCAACTTTTCTACGGTGTTCCAGAGAAGTGAGCGATTTTGTAAGCGAGGCATCACCGACGAGACGAATTGCCCTTTTTTGGACAGAATCCAATAGTTTCAGGATATGTTTAGGTGCCGCACTCCAAATATGGGAACAGTATTCCAGGACAGGTCGGATCTGTGCCTTATAGATCATAAGCAGCTGACTGGAAGTGAAATAGCTCTTGGCACGAAACAAGAAACCAAGTTTTTGGGAAGCACTTTTGGCAATGGACCTAACGTGATTTTCCCAGGAGAGGTTATTGCTGATAGTAATACCAAGCATCGATATGGATGACTTCAATGGTATGGTTACTCCTGACAAAATTATGTTAGGCACAGTGAGATCGGCTTTTCTAGAGAAAAGACATGCTTGTGTTTTGTTTGCATTGAATTCTACCAAGTTATTAGATCCCCATTCGAGAATTGTTGCTAAGTCCATATTTATATTGTTAACATTTCTTCCTCGTTCATTTCTGGTTTCACGGGCTGATATAGGAGCCCTGGAAGAGAAAGCGGTATGGAGGGTACTATCATCGGCAAAGCTGTGCACTGGACATGAAGTTGCTTTCAACAGGTCGCTGATGTGAAGTAGAAATAGTGTTGGTGCTAGAATAGATCCTTGCGGAACACCAGCATTTATGAGTAGAGTGTCAGATGAAACTCCATCGACCACTACATGGAGAGACCTGTTTGAGAGAAAACTAGCAAGCAGAGAACACAGCTGAGGGGGCAAGCCAAAAAATGGAAGCTTGGCGAGGAGCCCCTGGTGCCAAACTTGATCGAATGCCTTGGAGATATCCAATGCCACAGCTAAAGTTTCTCCATACTTTTCAATAGATAGCTGCCATATATGTGAGACGTAAGCGAGCAGGTCACCAGTTGATCTCTGATGACGGAAGCCATATTGCCTATCGTTGACAATTCCTGAGTCTTCCAGATATTTCATGAGCTCGATGTTGATGGCTTTTTCCACGACCTTTGAAATAATAGATAGCAGTGCGATGGGTCTGTAGTTGCCAGGTAGGGTCTTTTTGCCTTTTTTAGGGACTGGCTGTACTCTTGCAAATTTCCAATAGGACGGAAATACCCCCAAATTGTAAGAGTGGTTGAACAACTTGCAAAGAACAGATGTTAGTTCGGGGGCACATTTCTTGAGAACAATCGGTGGGATTCCGTCAGATCCACAGGCTTTGTTGGTGTTGAGATCCAGCAAAATTTTTCTGATAGTACGTTGGCGAAAGGTGATCTCGGGCATGTGACAGTCAATAGGTGTAATGTTCGGGGGTTGTTTTCCCGATGAATCCAGAGTGGAATTTCCAGCAAATAGGTGCGCAAAGATATTGGCTTTTTTCTGGGCAGTCGTTGCTAGTGTTCCATCTTCTTTGGTTAGAGGAGGAAATGAGCTGGAAGTGAAGTTTCTTCCCACAGCTTTGGCAAAAGACCAAAATGAACGGGATCCGTTAGGACATTCAACAAGTTTTGATCTTATTTTGGCATTATGAGCATCTTTTGAACATGCTATTGTTTCGACCTTAGATCGCCCGTAAATTATTTTTTCTTTCATTTTTATAATATTCTCCTCCTTTTCTAATGGGATTCATCCTACTATTATTTTTTTTTGTTTAAAAAATTATCAACCTTTGTCTATATGATTATCCAGTAAAATCAATAAACCGATAGCTCTTTTGTACTGAAATAGTGTATCAATTTTCACTCGGTCTAAACTAGCAAACGGACCGCATTTCGCCGTAACGCTGTCGGTAATAATGATTCCCTAGTATGATAAATTATAAGAGCTCGTGTCAGTAATCACAAGTCGCGCCCATTTCGATACGCTCTAATCTATCCGTTAATGTCTCTCTTTTCGGTCGATCTTATCGGGATATTTTATGCCGATCCTTCTATTCCAGAGATTATGTGTTTAACGGTTATAACGTTAAATGACACAAGCAGAGGCAGTGGAGTTGTTTTACAAAATAGTCAAACTTTATAAACAAAAATATATATACCTACCTATGATTCTTTTTTTCGTTCGGCTCTGCGGTCTGTTATTGACTGTTTTGTATGCTGGCAAATACAGATGTTCGTTTTAAAAAAATTTAGTTTTAACAGTTTAGATAAACTTTTTGGTTGGCGTAAATATGATGTTTTATTATGAAAAGTGAGCTTCAGAGACGAACATATGTTTTGTAAAACACTTGGTTAAACGGTGCAAATTATTACGTATTTTTCTTTAATTAAAAAAATGAATATATTTCAAAGGTACTTTTTTCACAATAAGTTTCTATATATATTTTTTTGTGCGTAAATAAAACTCAACAACATTTTTTTCTATTCCTGCAAACGTCAGTCAAAAGTATAATTTTTAACGCATGCCATTTTATGATACTGGTGATAAAAGTAAGGTAAATATACTTCGTATATATCGTCTCACGTGATCAAAGTGTCAAAAAAGAGACGTTCGCTTGAATTATGTCATTCTTTTGCTGCTGTCAATCACTATGTGAAATTTGTACGTCGCACGTTATAGAAAAATATAAATATATGCTTAAAGAAAGGTTTCATAATTGATTTCTTATGTAATACAACTCGTAGGTTACTTAATTATTAAACTCAAACTAACATTAGTCGTAATAAAAACTTTATATTTTGGCAAAAATGCGCGCTGTTGCCGCGATTAAAATGGTTTATCTGGTACAGTTGACGTCTTGACATTGTTGTGACAGTTTAATATTGATCATTCAAAGTGAAAATGTTACATTTTTTTACATGATAATAACGTCTTAAGAGTTTTTTTCTATCGCACCCTATAAATATTAGAATATTAATTTTTTAAAAAAATTTTAGTACCTATTTTTTTTTTGTAACGTCTCCTTTGGAACGATAGGATCGAGACATTCACGCTCTCCTTCGTATTTCGAACACTCGTTAAAATTTTATATTCCCCCTTTTATGCGTACTTCGTTATAATTCTTTTTATACTTTCATGGTCGTACAGTGTCGGTTTAAAGTTAATTTTATTACAAATATTTTCCCGTAATTTAAATCACCTTGTAGGATACAACAACTACAGTAGAGGGTGTTTACTAGTGCCAATATTTAGCAGCATGTTTTACAAACATTCTGGTTTTTCATTCACTTTATTATCTGTTATTAAAGAGGCTTCCAAACGCAATGGTGGCATATACAAATATTTTTTATGAATGGTTTGCTATTCAGATGTTTTTTCTATTGAGCATCTCTGGGATCACCAGAAGAGACGTTTAGACAAGGAACTCTTAACCAGGCTATTGAAACTGGGTAAGAGACATTTGAAGACAGTTACCAGAAAATGTGAAATCTATGATGAAACACCTACTCACATACTCTGCTTCTGCGAGAACTTACATGGACTCAGACGGAAGTATTTTGGAGAGGATATAATACAACCCTCCAGTCAAACTAGTGCCCTACATAGAAGACACAAAGCTTCTGGAAGGGACAGTTCTAGTGCCTGGGCTGTTGAGCACAACTCAGTCGAATGAATTAATGAGACCGCCTCCCAAATCTTCGAGTAGCATACAAGAAAAATTTCATGATATTCCTCAGCCTTTCATCACTAACCTCGTTAATTCCATGTTATTTTTCAAACCCCTCGTAACGCAACTATTTAAAATGTCATTAACGTAAAACTTTGTCGATTTTTATTGTGTCCGAGCTGGGACCGGTCCTTTGTTGGATGATTAAGAGCAATTAACGTCAAAGTGTGTCATGTTTATGGTAGTTTTTTTTATGGGGCTGTACGGCGAGTTGGAATAAATACAGTATAAAAAGGGGTTTTTGTTCTAATCAAGGACGTTTTGTTGATAACAATAACAATCCTTATTCTATAGTTGAGCATTTATTTGTTTATATTGGTATCCTCCATAGAGCACGCTCAGCGAACGGAGTAAAAACACATTCGAAACTTTGGTTTTCCCTTTCTTCTATCCTAATGGGAGGTCGAAATTATACCTAAGTTAATGATACTGTCGGTTTCAAGTTTGTATTCTAAAATATCGCACTCCCGAGTACAATTAATGTTGATTAACTTCTACCCTAATTTTTTATTCGTTAACCTTTTAACGAACTTAAATCTGACAAATACATCTTTAAGAATTTTATCCTTTAACCTCCAGTGAATCAGTTTTTACGTCGTTCGTCGATGAAGTAACATTAAAAATCTAAAATTTCAAAATTTATTAAACCAAAATCTTTCTACTTATAATCTTCCTTTGAATAAATAAACTTTCTTGGGTAACTTGGGATCTTGTTTGCTTATCATTTGAAACGGAGGAGGGGATGCGAACCTTTTATGAGGATTTTCCAGCACTTCTTCCTCTTTTTTCTTAACTTTTTCTCCATTAGTATCGAACAAAAGTTGGTACAAATCCTGCCTTTCCTTTTGTTTTGTTTCGGAGTCGTTTTTCAATCTAGAATTAGCTCTAGAACTTCTAGTCGATCCATCTGTATCTTCAATTTCCACTTTTTCTGTTGTAAAATTCAAATCTTCTCTTGCACGTCTGGATTTTTTTAAAAGGTTGCTTAGAGTGATGGTTTTATGTTCAGTAGCATCATTTTCAATCTCAAATTCGGTCAAATTTTTCGTTTTTATCGGACTAGGAGCTGGAACGAATGAATAATTTTCGTTATATCCTCTTTTAAAAGGTGCCATCTCCGATTTTAATCCATCATTATCAGTTTTTATTAAAAAAGAATCATCTTCGTTTTTAATATTTTTAGGTACAATCATTTTTGAAGAAGTAGAAGTATTATTAAAAGGAACCATGTCATTTTTCTTCTTAGAAAATCTAACAACAGAAGGACTTTGTAGAGCAGTGGTGGTAAAATTACAAGATTTTGGTTGTGGGGAAAAAGGTACTATATCAATATTTGATAAAACTGAAATTTTCTCGTCAAACTCACGTTTGGAACTTTTATTATTAACTTTTGAAGGAATTCTCGTTACTGTTGGTAAAAACGAGTTATATTGAGATTTCTTAAACGTCTTTCTATTTGTTTTTGTAGATGGTAGTGATATTTCTGACCGATCTCTTACATTATCCATTTTAGTTGCTGTAAAGTTGATTAAATTCGATACAAAATCGTGCATATGATTCGCGTCCACTTCTTTTTCCTTCCGTATTTTTGGAGATGAAAAATTTTCCCAAAAATTACTATACTCTTCAAACTGTAAAGTACGAGTTTCACTTTCTTCATTTTTATTTAGATTGTTAAGTTTAGCTTGAAGATCGAATTGCGGCTTTAATAACACGAAGTTACCCACAGAAGCGTCTTTAGGTTGAGTTTCTATCTTCTTCTTACGGCAAATCTCGTGCATAACCCTCTGTCGTTCATCTTTAATCTTTTTTAATTGTAGCAGATACCTTTCTCTGTCGACTTTAAGTTTTTGTATATACTTGTCTCTGATTGATTTTATTTTTTGTTTCCTTAACGAAAATTCTTTTTCTCTGCCTTTCATTTGGAATATTTCCGATTTGAATTCTTCTTTGATTTCGTGCATTTTTTGTCGATGATTTTTACCTACGTACTGCCATTTTGTTTCTAGTTCTTCGAATCGACGTTCGCATTCGCTCTTACCGTTTTCTGTTCGAACATTATCGGAAATATTATCAATTGTAGTTTTATTAACAAACTTAGCTCCTTTCTGTTCTAATTTCTTCTTCTTGATGTCTATCTTACGTTTTTTCTCTATTTTGGTTTTATTTTTGTTAAATTTTGGTTTTTGTTTCAAGCTTTTTAATAAAACTTGTTTTCTTTTCAAATGTTGTATCAATTTTATCAAGCACACATCTTGCATTATAGAACAGAGAAAAATATGAACCGACGGGCTTAGACAGGCATCTCGTAAATTACTTATTAAATTTGATGTGCTATTTTGTAAATCCTTTAAATGATATTTCTCATAGACTCCAGAGCTTGTGGAAGGTTCTGAATGTGAGAAATGCTCAAAATTAAGAATTTCTTCTTTAATAGAATCTTCTATTGGACAATCATCGTCTGTAGTATTAATACCGTTGCGGTAATTGGTGGAATTATGATTATTTAAAATATCAGTGGTTTTATTGAAAATATCTCGTACTTGCTTAGAGTTTCCTTTGACAACTTCAAAATATTCATTTTTTATTGTTTCTACCGAAACTTTATCAGTTTCTGATGGAAATAAACAGCATAACAACGTAAGACCTGTGATAGTAAAAATTGACGCTGCTATTGACAGAGTGGTGAAATTTTCAGCTGCTTTTAATTTTTTTTTAGCTTTAGATTTGAGATTCTTCCAATCTGGTTTCGAAAATGTTCCAGTTTTCTCTTCACTAAAATCAACTTTTTCAATACTATTCGCAATTTCTTCGTTTATATTTACAAAAATATGATTTTCTTTCGGTGGTTCTTCTTTGTCAAATTCATCGATTGCAATATTTTCAATTGAACTGCTTCTAGAACTATTCCTATCACTTATAACCTCCCAGGATGTTGTTTCTTCGGAATCTAAATCATTTTTTGATGATATTCGGTCACTCATAATTTATATATTAGGTAATGTTACTACAAGAAATTTTGACTTAAAGTTTCGGGAAAAATTGGTGACAGCCGTCACGCATGTTTAAAGGTATAGTGATAGAAAAAAGTAAGTTAAAAAGATAGTCTTAGCTTGATTTTGATTAGTTCTCACTTATAATTGCACAAGTGGTTTGTATTTTATCGGGTAAATTTGGGTTGTTTAATAAGAAACTGAAGGTGGAGGGTTTTTAGGTTGACAGTTATTCGAGTCAAATTAATAAAGGAAACAGTTTAGAATTTGAACAACAACAATTTACCCAATATCAATACAAACCTCGAGTGTAATTCGGCAGGACAATTTAATGAATGAAAAATTTGGAAATATATCAATGCAAACTTTATTTATGAAACATTAAAAAAAACACATTTTTATTTTAATGTACAATTATTAAAAACGCAGTTATTGAAATTCATACTAGGAACAGTGATATCGCTGCGGGTGCCACAGATAATCGTTTCTGTAGTAGATGTTGAAGTTTTTTTCATTTTCCAAACGAATTGATTGAATAATGCTTGAATGATACTCTTTGTCAATTTGTAAGTATGGTTTTATTGATGATGAATTGCTGTGTCCTGTTATTTTTATTAGAGCTTGTTCTTCAATTCCGCTTTTACTTAATTCGCTAACTGCTGCCGCTCGATTTGAGTGATTTAAAATTTTGACACGTTTGACATCTACACCAATGCGTTTAGTCCATTTGGAAATTTCATTAATTCCAATCGGCAAATTCTTGTACCAACCTTTAGAATTTTTCTTTTTCCAAAAGGGATTTGGTGTAAGAAATACTCTGTCCGAAGTTATAAAAGTGTTTCGTTTTTCCATTAACTTTTTGAATAAACGTATTGGGCAAATATCTTCGTCGAAAATATTAGGCGTGATCCATTTGCTGTCACATAATTTATTGTTGCCGCCTTGTCTCGTTTTCGAAAATAGAGGATTATACTCGATACGTCCAGTTTCTTTTCCATTATTTTCAATTTCAGATACGAAATAAATGGTTTTGCAGTAAGCTGCTTCTCCTCCGAGCCAAGCTAGTTCCAACGCCAAAATGTGATATAATTTCTTTTAAAGTCCTTCCGGTTCATTTTCGTTATATAATCTGGCCATTGCAAATACTTCAGATTTATTAAGAGCTGATGCACTACATTTTCTCTTTTCGGGTTGTGCTTGTAGGATTTTACGTTTAGCATTACGTGCAGCTCGTGATGAATTAAACTGAACATCGGTGAAAGGGTTGAATACAATATTAAGTCCGTTATAATATTTACTTTGTAACATTTTAGCGGTGGTGTTCCAAATTGTTTTAACTACCGCTTCTTTGTAGTCTTTTCCGTTACTTTTTCGCATATTAAATGCCCAATCTTGCAATATTACATTCAATTTCTCGATGGAAGTAGTATCTGGCTCAAATGTGTATCTTTTTGCATCGCAAAACGTAGAAAATTGTCGCCAGATTGATGATTGCGTCGCAACTGTATTAGTAGGCACACAGGTATTAACAATTTGACTAATTTCGGCGTTCGTATAGACACACCGAATCGACTCATTGTTAGTTCTTGAAAATTCAATAAGTTGTTGACAAACATGCCAAACTATTTATTCTGGTAACCAACACCGCGATAATTGATGAACAAATGAATAAGTGAAAAAACCACTAGTGTATTTGTCGCTGTGAAAGTTAAAGCTAACTTTTGCCGCTGTCAAAGTGACAATTGCACTGTGGCATATGCGATTTTTTATACATGAATTAAATTGTCTTAATAAAATACAGAATAATAATAGTTCTATGTTAGTAACACGTGAACAAGTAAAAGCTTTATTAAATCAATGAAAAACAAACAGATTTTCAATGAGATTTGTAGTCAAAGGTTTTGAAATGATCAAAGTGACGCTTTGGCCACTGTATTTAAACGGAATCTACTACAAAATCTACAAAATACTTTCAATTGAAACGACAGCTCATTGCTGGCATAGTTTGATATTGAAAATTGATAATAGTATTCTTACCTTATCTGGGGTATTGTTATCTCTAGGAGAATGTGATGGCGGAGAACAATTATCCAATGTGGGTACACCTAATTCGTAAATATTCAACATGTGGGCTGCTTGGGCGTGTACCATCAAATCCCATGCGTTTTGAAAAGCGTCTTTACATTGAACACATAGAAGAGATGCCGAAGCGTGCGGGTCGTCTGGAGATTCTGGAAATTATTGAAAAATATAATTTTTTTAAGAAATTTCATTCAGTAGGGAAAATTGTTATTTTTAAATGCTACAAACTGTTTATTATTCGGGTTTGATAAAGAAAAAAAGTTGTTTTAGATTCCGAATCGATTAGTTGGAGTTAAGGATCTACATTTAACAATACCACAAAACAATGGCATTTTAGGTAGTTTTAAGAACCAATTGTGAATTAAAGTCTAACTATTTATCTGTTGTTTACCAGTAAACAACGAAAACTGAATAGAATATGACGTGTCCTATGGAACAATATGGCTAGAATGTCAGTAGCGTCATTCTGTAATGGTCTATTCAGCAAAAATCTTAAAATATATTTGTCAAAACTCACAATAAAAACATTTTAGTGAACATTTTTTCTCGAAATATTTCGCTGCTCCTTCTAGGAGGAAAAATTATTGAAAATTATTTTTGTTCGAATAAAATTTATGAGCTTTCTTCCTTAAATCTAGCCCATAAAAACCAACACTACAGCAAAGTGATTTTGATTAACAATTAAGTTTTTAGTGAAAATGTTTCGTGTACTTCACTGATTGTTGGATGTAAGACAAAGTCAGAATGAGAAAATACGTACTGGATTTATTTGAATCACATTTGCAGGTGAAACGTAATTTACAGTAGGTTTTTTTGTGTTCGAGGAGTTGTTGAAGTTCGGAGAAGAGCTCTCTGCAGTTACCGCATATCAATATATCTTGATTACCTGAAAACCAACCAACGTAAATTTACAAGCTACAAAAGTTTTTTCCTTACCTAAGCAAAGTGTATTTTTTTGTTTTTATTATTTTTATATACAGGGCGTTTTATCGGGGAAGGAAAATATTTAAAAATATGCTCTCTCGAGAAGAATCGCCAACTTAAAATTCGTTATAGAAATTCTATCAGTGCCTAGAGAATTTTGTTTTTCGTTTTGTTGGCTTCTAAGGATCGTATTGAAAATTTTCTTTTCTAAAATATAAAAAACTGGAATGGAAAAACATCTCAAATGGATATTTCCTTGATTTTAAATTCCAATTACATAACTAATTTGAATCTGTACAAAGTAAAATTCTCCACAGAATATATACAATAGCCAACAAGCCTAATAACCACTCTATATTAATCTCTATAGAGTTAAATATTTAAATGGACCTCCTAGCGGGAGGTCATAAGCGAGATTACAATGTTGATACAATCCTCCCGTTGTTTATAATGACATTGTTTCTTATGTAGAGGCTTTTTTGGTATAATGAAAACAAACCTGTCGTTTTCCTGTTTTTTTTAAATATTTTATCATGCGGTTGTAAGAATCTCAAATTCGAAAATTTCGCTTACTATAAACTTTGAGCTGGTCAAGTGGAGGAATCGTTGTTTTTTGCGATTGATTTTTGCCGTTTCTAGTCGTGGTCATCAACCTCTGTCTTTTTATCGGGGGAACCAGTCGAGTGGGTCCGACAGGAAATGCTGTCGAAGCGTAATAACTGAAAAAGAAAAATTACCAATCAAAATCAAAATTGTTACATGGACGCTTGAACAGAACAATAAATGGCTATGAAATCATAAAATACTGCCGTTTCATACGATAGAGAAAATATCCAGAGTCGTATGGTAAGAAATATCTTATACAGGGTTTTTCATTATTAAAATATCTTTAGAGCTATTTAATTTTATTCTTCCAATATTTGTAAAGAAATTTAAAAAGTTCCTCATTGGAACTTATCCTATTTTTCCACCCGTCGCCCTTGACTAATAACCAACCCCGGCGTCAAGAATACGAATACGAAAAACCACATACAGACATCGGAATGTCATTTAGGTGGTTTCCCGACAGAAGTCCTTTTTTTTTTGTTAACTCACCCCTCATTCTATCGTTTCTGCATTTTGGAAATGTCTTTACCTTTCGTCTTTTTCCTATAAAAGGCATCCAGACGGGCTCAGGATGAAGATAATATAATATATGTCGATATATACCAAAGTACAGAGTTGAACTCGATTTTTACGAGAAAACAGTGTAAAGTATTTGAAAAAGTTTGATTTTTTTTAGGAAAAATTAGATAGGTTCCTTCATAGCAATGGGGTCTTTCCGTCCCCCTCTTTGCTAGTCCATCTGCTATTTCATTCTCTTCTATTCCAGCGTGTCCTGGAATCCTCAGTAAGGTTACTATATTCTTCTCGCCTAGTTCATTCCCACACCATTTTGGAACTGATTACAAAAGTTCTCAGTGCTTTAATGGCTGCTTGACTATCAAACATTATAATAATCTTTTGCCTTCTATATCCTTTGTCAATATTGAACTGGGCACATTTTCTTATGGCGTGAATTTTTGCCAAGCTTGTTTGGCAGTGTTTGGTTCCTGGCCCGTACACTCCTATCCCAGTTCCTGGTAATGGTATTTGTATCCCATTCCTTCTTGTCATACCATTTTGTGGTTTTTTTATTTCTAAGGAGGTAGTTTTTTCTCTACTTAGTCTGTATCTCGTTCTTTCTGAAACACTTTCCACCATCATATGTAGTGGTGTGAGATTGAGAATCACTTCCATGCCGTTGAGCATGTTCTGATTGCTCCTGTAATGCATATACAGGCTAGTCTTTGAATTTTGGAGTCCATAGACTAGTTCTGCTACTCCACGCAATGGCTCTATAAGTGATAATTGGTCTCACTATGGCAGTGTACATCCAGCTCAGGATTTTTTTGGTTACAGCGCCAATTTCTACCTGCCATATTCTTGCAGCCATTTTAGCTATATCTCCTTTTCGTGTTTGTTCCACAGGAGTTTACTGTCTAGAGTCAAACATGGGACTGTTAAAAGTCTGCTTATTATAATATTGAAAGCTACTAATTGATGACTGAATGGGTGGACCGAATTAAGTCAACGAAACTGGTCACGATTTCAATTTGATCATAGGTTCAAATGTAGTGAAGTTTTAAGCAAACTAAATTGTTTTATTTCATCTAATTTTCCGAACGAGTTTTTCCCATTCTCTAATTTTCACCTTAGCTGTACGTTTTTGTAAATACATCCCTAATCGGCTGTCACAAACTTAAACTACGTCCTTAATCCTTCAAATAAGTGGAAAATAATCTCTTTCCATCTTTGTATTAGCCTCAAGTTCGTTCTTTCGTGGTTTTTGAGTACAAAGAATGTTTAATTGCTTTTGAAATGAGCAGGTATTCTTCGTTCTACTATGACATGCCGAATTCCCCCAATTAATTAGAAGTATAAGTAATCCAGAAGGTTAATTGAATTAGCAAAAAACTTCTTGAACTTTAATTGCATTGTAATCTTATTATAGGGAAAGAGCGACGGCTGTTCAAGGAAAATGCGTTGATGATAGAAAGGAATGAAAGATATTTTCTAGATGGACTCTTAGGCATTTGGTAAATGATTAATTCTCATGAATTATCTTCAAGTATTGATTAATAATTTTGTCAGAATGTGGACGATGTCAGGGACGGTTTTTATACGAAAATTTAATTTAAAAATTCAAATTCTACGTTCTTTCCCCTTTTAGATCAATTTTTACAGCTTTTCATCTAGTTATTCTTTCCTTTATCTTTTCCAAACGCCACCTCTGTTTTAATTCGTCTCCAAAGCTGAAAAAAAACAACCCCTTTAACATTTGGAACAACTTCTGAATTTACTATCTATTTAATGTTTGTCAGTTCTAATAAACTTTCTTATGGTCCAAATTTTTTTGTTGAACAGCAACTACAAGATTTAATTATATTTACTTTGGAAATGCTTACTTGTAAATTTACATTCTGATTATTGCCTATGTTTGTTTAAGCCGATAAACTCCAGTCCATTGTAAAGTTTATTGTTGGTATTACAGTTCGCTTTTCCCCTTTGCCACACAACGTAAAATTTTTCATATTGTTTGGAAAAAAAAACTTTTAACGAACATTTAAATGGAGGTGGAATCAAAAAATAAACAAATCGAGCAAATACTAAATAGAGGAAGAGTTAATGACTGTCGGGGAGAATAGTGCGGGAAATCGGGTTATAAATTCGTGGTTAAGTTAAAAATTGTCGTGTAAAAATTGTTAATATGATCGACAGGAGACACTGCCAGATAAAAGTTGATAAATTCGGGGATTGAGTTTTAATAAATCACGATTTTAGGTCACCAAATGTCATTAGACCGGTTAAAAGTTTTTTTTTCCAAAATCCTCAGTGAAATATCTTCCTTGTGATGAAAAAAGAAGCCTGTGAAAACGGGACCTCTTTATATTCATATTTAAAGGTCTCTCATCGGGAATTTCTACTTTACGTTAAAATTTTTTTTAGCTTTGAAATTTTATAATTTATTTTTAAATTAACATATCGGGTTGAGCTATACATATTTTTAAAAGAAATAGAAAATATTTTTTATGATTATTGCGTAAAGTTAACTCCCCTAACAGTTTAAAATTCAGGCTGTAGTGTTTTGTCAAATATTTAAAAAGTTGATAAAGTCAATTTAATGTTAACACGTCAAATCTTGGGTAGACCAATTAAAAAATTTAAATTTGAGAAGGGTAGAGGGTCGTTGCGAGGATAAGTTTTAAGAAATATTTTTCGGATAAGTCAAAAGGAATTTATTTTTACAAAGAAGAAAAATCTACTAAACTAAAATTAGGCACGAATGAGGATCTAATAATATACTGTATCGTCCATTATCCAGTCTTGGCCTTGGGAAATAGTTTGTCACATTTCTCGTACTAAAACAGCAACAAAAAAAGCATCGCGAAAAGCTGCAAAATATCATCACCGCTGCGAATTTGTCGTAGAGAGAATATTCTATAGTTTGTAACATATATTTGTACCACATTTGAGTTGGTTTTTACTGCAGTTTAGTTAATAGAAGTTGGTACAAGTGGAAATGCGCTTACTATAAATTAAAAAGACTTTTTCCCCGGTAAATTATTAAACATTGGATAAAAATTTCCTTTTTATGTTTTAACGTTTCAACAACTTGAAGCACTTTCAAAATTCAATTTAACAGTTTAATTCCATATCACGATGTGATCAAAAATTCGGTAACTCAAATCGAATCGCCGATCCAAGTTTTTTTCCTATTTCGCATTTCTAACCGGACCGGAAAAGTTTTTTTCACGGTGGAAAGTCAGAAACGGGAAAAAACTTTTGCTCTTATTTCCCCGAGGTCCCAAAATAACGAGTATGAATGTATCATTAAGGTGCTATTATGTTATAATGAGGATGTGTTTTTTTTTCTCCTTGAAATATCGATTATATTATTACGTTTATTCGATTTAATATAAAAACTATGAAAATGACAGACAATTATACGTGGAAAAATTCGAAATGCTTAAATATCGGCATTTTCCACCAGCCTTTATGAAGAAACTTGGATTATACTGCGGGAGTAATACATCACTGCGTCTCAATTCAAAAATATATTCAATTGGGATAATTTTTTGGAATAAATCATATTCAATAACAAAATTACAATTAAAGATTTTTCTAAAATATGGCGAAAGCGACGGGACAATATTTTTCAAAATTTGGCGAGCGCACCTGGAAAATATTTTTTCAAAATTTGGCGGGCACGCCTGGATAATATTCTTTGAAATTTGGCGCGCCGGGATTTTGTATTACCTTTTTTTAAAACATAAAGTAGTTCTAGATGAATATTTTCAAAACTTATAGTTTAATTTGAACAAGATATCTCCACCGAACACTCTTCGAAGTAATAGATGGCACTGTTCCATGTGATAATAAATTATATATATATATAATTTTCACAATATGAGGATTACAATCCACTGTTGAAATTTAAATTAACACGAAGCGACAGATGAATTGAAACCTAGTGAAAGCAGGACTATTTTCATTTTCGTCTCGCAGCATCCGTTATCGCGTGCAACACAAATTATCTCATTTGGTGAATATACGAAGTCAGACATACTTTAACCGTCAGTTATTCACAGTAAAACAAACTTTTTATTGCAGTTCTCTAGCTAGATAATGGTTTTTTCATTTTAATTTGTCTGGGATTAAGAGTAATTAATGAAGATTTAGAGAGGCAAGGTTGACCCAAATTTTTCAAGAACAACTAAAACACTTTTCGCTTCACGTTAACGAACTATGGGGCTCTAAAGCTGGAAATTAGAAGTGGTTTTTATTTAGACCTTTCTTAAGAAAAAAAATCACTGTATGACTTGATAAAGTCAATTGTTAAAGAGATAAGCGCAACTTAATGTGAAGGAAACAATATTTTATCAAGTCTTATAATTATTTTTAGACTCTATCATCCCTGAAAATTTTGGTACAAGTCCAGATTTGTTTTTCTCTTGAAAATCGATAGCAATATTCTCCTTTTCCGTTTTCATCCATCAGTGAATTGTTCAAAACCTTTTTTTTTTCTTCTATCATTGATATTCAAGTCGTTGGAAATGCGCAGCGTTGTCACATCTCGGGAAAACGGAGAGTAAATTGAGTGTCAGATTCAAGTGAATAAGGCCACCTGGGATGCAGTCCATTTCATCCAATTGGTTTTTATATTTGTACAACAAAAATGTAGATGTTTTTTAAGATACGTTCTTTTTCTATTTGTTTGGTTTCTATTTCTCATTAAAATGCATTTATTAGTTCCACCTTTAAATTTGACTCAATTTTGTCGGAAGAGGATTCTTAAAATAAGATGTTTTTGGGACACTGTATTTTTCGTAAAAAGCCTAAGAGAAAAAAAGATTCTTCCTGCAAAGAAAAGTTTTTTTTGGCCTAAATCGCCTTCGAACAAAGTTTTTTCTATATAAATATTAAAAGAGGCTCATTAAACTTTCACAGAGGTTAAATATTAAGATTTTCTTTAGATTAAATATAAAGCTTCAGTGTTAATTACTTGTGAATTTTCTTTAAAACTTCCAGACTAAACGGAATAAAACGAGTTAATGTTGGTATAGTCAGTTTGTGGCGAGAAGGAGGCAAAAACTATTTTCCAAAGGTTTTTGTTTGAAATTTAAAACTTTTAGATAAACTTCACTCTATTTTGTCTAGCTCACAGTTTGAAATCGGCTTATACAAAATGTTAAATGAGTATGTAAATTTAATCTATAACTAAAAATTCATCCAAAACATCGTAAAAGGGTTATGCCTACAAAAATGATTTATTTTTCAATATTCCGTATGTACAGAGAAGTCTAAATGCTTCAAATGCTTATTTTGCATGTGGAAAATTAAATCTGTTTCAACCGTTGTAAACGAAGCATTCTCAAGAAGGAAGTCGACCGCATTTCTCATTCAAAAGGATTCCCAGAATTGCGTAGGACCCATATGACCAACAGTTGACTTAATTCCGTGTATTCAACGAATGAGAAAGTCATTATTAAGATTAATTTAATTAGAACATATTGCGGGAATCTTCATGGGACAAAAAATGATTGTAATTACGATAAAACATATTTATAAAGAGATTATGGAGATTTTATCCTAATTTTACATCAAAATTAGATCTTTTACTACCAAATGTTCATTTTTTTCAAAATTTGGCGAAAGCGACGGGATAATATTTTTTTAAAATTTGGCGAGCGCGCCTGGATAATATTTTTTGTAATTTGTGTTATCTAAAAATTCATTATCACCAGCGCGTTCACAATTTTAGGAAATATTTTTTCGTAAATGTTTTAAACTTGATAGCGATTGGTAAAAAATTTGTACAAAAAATGATTCTACACATGAAATTTTTCAACAGAACATTTCCAATACAAGAAATTAATTTGATTTTTATTGTTAAAATTCTGAAAATCTCACGATCTGAGAAAGTTTCTCCTGATTTTCATCGAAATTCGGTTATAACTGTTAATTATTATTAACAATTTTAATAATATTTACCTGCCCACATGACTTTTTTAAAATTTATACGAATACAAACTCGTAATAGCGTCATTACATTTTGAATACCGACTTGTACATAATAAATAATTCGAATGAGACATGGATAGAGAAGAGAGCATTACAATAAACGTTTCGAGCTATTTGGAGCAAAATAATTACGAAAAGTCATCTTGTACAGTAGTAAAACGAAATTGAGCGAAAAAGTATTGTCTACTGAATAATTTTCACGAAAATTATATCTAAATGGAAATGCATAAAGTGAAGAACGGTATATAAGTGCAGACATTATACCTTTTAAATATAAAAAAGAAAAATTGAATCGGTAAGAATTTTTCCTTCCATAATTTGCATATTGGGGAGAAATTATTAAATAAGATTAATACGGGGAAAATCCTATTAAGAAACGTCAACAGCATGGATTATGAACTGGAAAAGCTCTGAAAATGTGTATGGAAAACAGTATTGGACTGAGCTTCGCAAATAAATCAGACGAAAGCTCACCGAGGAAAAAAATGTAAAGTATTTTCAATAAAATGTTTGAAAAAATAAGGGAAAAAGGCTAATCGCTAGTTTCTCGTATATTTTAAAGATATTTCTTAATAATATTGAGATGTAAAAATAAATAATGGAATGCAATCCGTCCCTGAATGAGAGAAAAGTACAAAAAAAGGAATGACGTCGTGTCAGGCTCGAATGTGTATTGTTAGTGGCAACTGGTGTTGACACGAAGATAAATCCGAAACGTATAAGATTTGTGCTACATCATTAATGGTTGCCCCTAGATAAACGGCGTGTCTGTTACAGTAGCCATATTGATTTCTGGATTTCAAATAAAAGCCAATGTATGTTTCAGTTTAAACGGCCGTTGTCGCATTAAATCCTTATCCTATGAAATTGGAAACGACCTCCAGTGTCAACTTGAATACAAAATCGACAAAGCTAAAAGGGAATTTCTTTTTACTATTTCTATTTTGGTCGGGTTTATAGTTAATTTTTAGAAAATATTTATTTGCCGATAAATCCTTGAAGGATTTCAAAAGTTATAATAAATAAACTACTCCATAAGAATTAAAAAAAGTTTGTAAATTTGGAGATTGTAGGGGTTGCCTTCTCCTTTTTGGTAGGTGTTGTGAAATTTTCTAGATCTTACAACGATAATGACGTAAACACAACTTTGTTTGGCTTTTACTGTACATACTTATTCCTCTTCTCGAAAAAATTGATGTCGTATATAAAGTATTTAACTATTTTTTTAATAAAATATCTTTCCAAATAGTGGTCGTGGTGAAAAAATATGGTTTTTTGGATATTTTTTATATAAATTCTGGACGTACCACAACTTTTTTAGTAAAAAGATCTTAAACCTTTTGTAAATGATTTTCAGGCCGTCATGAGTTACGGAAATAACTGGCAATATTGTCCATCCACCGCTCTTTCTAAAATTTATGACCATAATTGTCAAAAATTGTAAGAAATTAGAAAAACAATGGCAGTTTTTTCTACTTTTTATTGCGATTTTCTCTTTCAGAAGTGCATGATTCTGAATTTGTTTCATTGAAAATATTCTATAGCAACAACCTTACCGGACCCATAGATTGTATCAAACTGGTTTTAAAAGTTGTGCACTTTTCAATTTGATTAGGCTCGAAAACAGTTTATTCCAAATAAAACTTAAGTACCCCACGAATTTTCTTATATATTATATAATATGACAATTTCGACGTTTACGACGCTCTTGCGGCTCGTAAATTTTTATCGAGTTATAAATATTTACTTTATCTCCAAGACGTAAAAATTATTAGTGTCCTATGTGCATGTCGACGAAATTTTTATTTTTAAGTAAACTAAATAAACGGTTTTGACCGAATTAAATTAGCATTTTTATAGAGCCGGCCCGCAAAAAAAAATAAAGGGTCGGATAATGTTAAGGGTGTAACAACAGGAAAGCAAATATTCCTAAAACTGTTAAAACGTAAAAGAGGAGACCGAGAGAGTGCATTCTCTGCAGGGACCCTCTTACATATTCATCAGGGGTTATCTGTTGGACAAGCTGCGGTCTGTTCGAGACGATAAAGGAATATTTACTTTACTTACAGTCTGTAATTAAGCACACCTATATTTGCATGGCAGATTAAATCGGGAGAGTTGTCGTCTGATAGCCATTTGCATGAAGTTTTGTTTGTGTTCAGGTAAAAGTCACATACTAACCGAGACTCGGATTTCTTTCGGCTCTGAACGTGAGTTTTATTGGGGTTGCGGTCTCTTTGTTTGGTTTTATCGGTAAATTGTCGATTTGTTAAGTCAATATTTGTTATTTCATATCCACCGTGTTTCAAACGAGATTCTATCCGGTTGACTGCGCCAATTAGAATATTCAATAAGTTATTATAATATGAAATAATTTTTTTCAAACTTTTCGAAGTTGTTAAAAACTCATTATTTTTCACAATCTTCATGTATTTATGTAAATAATAATTCGTAGCGTTTGAGCTTACTTATGCATTCTATTTACTCTAATTTACGAATATAATTTCCCTTTATAGAGCTATTATTGCATATAATAGCTATTCATGTTCTTTTCTCTTGAACTACTTCTGAAACTAATCTAAGACAATGAGGTTTTATATACAGTGAGGTTCTAAAGAAATTGAATAAATGTTGTCTTAGGATTGCGTCAAAAGCTTTTTCGAGGTCACAAAATTTTTTTCAACCATTGAATCCTTTTTGCATTTCTTCGTGCTCCCTAAATCTCAAAGGGATTTTACAAACTATTATTGATAGATAATAAAAGAAAAGTATTTTTTGTCTCTGCTAAGAAAACTGTATTCAATTATTGGAAACTATAAGTTTTTTTATGTTTCTATACCTGTATGTGTAAAACAATTCAAATTTTTTCCCATTCAGTTCATTGATATGCGTTAGAGAAGTCTCCAGGGTAATATTCGACAAGGTTGTAAAAATAGACAACTTTTAGTCTCATACGGATAACATGAATAGAAAATTGAATTGTATTTATATCTAGAAAAGGTCGGTGAGGTTGAAAAACATACGAATCCAAACAGAGTCGTATCCGATGAAGATTAGATATTGATAGAAGTAAAATTCACATATTTACAGATAGGCTAGTTTCGGTTTGTGGTAAAAAGTTTGCCTTCTCGTTGTATTCCAGAAGGGCCAGGAATCGAGATCAGTCAACTTATTGAGACTTCTAGGAGAGCATTTTTTGGTACTTTGTATCAATTTTGACGTTACCCCGTGTGTATTTAAAGATGTTTTGGAGGGTTTTACAACCTTTTTTTCACTCTACGACATATTTTTCCATCCTTTAATACCGCCAAAAATATTTCTTTCCCAAAAAATTAATACTAAACTCATTTCCTGACCTGAATTAAGATTAATAGCTTTCGAAGCAAAAATAATTTCTATCGTCAAATAACGAAACGTTATCTTTAACGAGACATCGTGATCTGGCTTTAATTTGACACACCTCGTATTTCATAAGTTAAGTAAGACAAGGAAAGGCAGCAGGTAAATCCCCTAATGAAGCTTGTCTGATGGGAATTAATCTTAGGGGGGTTTCGTATCACATTTCTGCGTCGTGTATTATTCGATAAGGAAAACTGAGAGCCGAAACGATACTGAGGCAATCGAAAAAAAAAGAGTATAAGTGAGCTGTCGTAGGGTGGATTGATTGAATGTATCGGCATCTCGTATAACCGCTTCTTTGGGTGACAGAAAGACAAATAATTTAGGAAATAATAATGGTATTTTTGACGTGAAAAAAATTTTGTTGATTAAGTTTTCATAGATCAGTCAAATTTGTATACAAGTATTTTTTTGATGCACGTATAAATGTTTTGACTGGACTATAAGATTGCAGGAAAGATCAACAGGTACCAAACAGAGTGTGCTGTGAATCGCGAGGTCGCAACTTTTCCTTTCCTCCATTATTCTGTTATCACGCCAACTAGACGTTGCAGATGACTTTTCCGTCGACTTTCAAGTGAAAATGCGTAAAGCGTGACGAAATTTTGAAGGCGGCTGTGGCTTTTAATGAACGATTCAGTTGGTATGTATGGTGGGGTGTAAAATTGCTTTTTTGTTGGAATATGAACCGAATTTTCTAGTTGATTTTTTTCTTCTCACACCTCTCTATAGGATAAATCTCGTTTTAATATTGAAAACTTCATTTTTCTACTTCGCTACTTATTAGGTACATCCTAAATTTATTGAAAATAGTATGTCCATCAAGTTTTACAGCGAATTTTGACGATTTCTCGAGTGAAATTGGACTTTTTTCTAACTTGTGATTAGATTGACATTTTAGTACAAGAACTTTCTTTCTGGCATAATGTGAAAGTTTGCCTAGAAGATTAAGAAAAAATGAAATAAGTAGGATAATACTTCAGGTTTTTGCTTATATAATTGAAAATATACCTCCATCCGTTTCTAACCAATCAAATGCCATTTTGCAACCAATCAGAAGCAAATTATACTGGATATTTTTTGACATAAGTAAATATACCCCGGCCCACCTGCCACAGCCAATTTTTAATGTTGTCACATTTTTGTTAATTAATATAAATTATTATGTAGGTACATATATTTTGAAAATTTCGTTGTTCGTCGTTCCTCTTCCGCAAAATTCTTTTTTTAAAATGTCCCTCCAGCTGCGCTGTCGGAATATTTTTAAAGAATTTTTGTCTCCCACAATTTTTACAGAATTTTACACAAAAATTTCAAAAAATGTTCACCTCTCGTGATATAACTAGTGACTATAATACCTTTTGACAAGTAGATATTTTTATTATGTATTTAGCATCGACGAAATAGTTATTTTTGTATCTACTGCGTGAAATGCTACTTTGGTGATCGAGAATTGAATTTTTTAATAAAATTATTCGAGACCTCTAAAGTAGTTCACGCACGTGATGTAAACAATATTTTTTCTACAAACGTCAAAATCTATCTTTTAAAAATGTTATAAATAAGTAAAATTCTTAATTTATTATGGAAATTAGTGTTAAGCTGGCTTAAAATGTCTTTCCTAATCAAATAAATATTGGTTCGTGTAGGTACTGGTTGTACGATTAATGTTAATATTGTAAATAATAACTAAAGTTATTGTAATTTTTATTCATTTAAAAATAAACAATAATTTGGAGGTTTGCTTCAATTTTTCAAAGATTGAAATACAAAAGCCCTAGTGCACGAAGTATTTCGCGCACGGTGTCATGGTAACGTAAGTGTCACTTCGCATATTGCTGACGATGCCCAAACCTTGTAATTTTTGACGTTCGTAGAAAAAAAAAATTAATATTCACCTCGCAGAATAACTGTCTATTGTCTCGCATGCATCAATTTGCAGACTCGACAAAAATAACTACTATATCCCTTTGCAGCATTTTTCTTTTCTCAAAAGTACCTTTTATCGTTTTTCCCTTTTTTTTTCTAATTTAATTGGTCAAAGTCAAATTTTAATAGTAAATCTACCAATATTCTGAAAAAAAAATGTTTCTTTGTCAAATAGTTCCAAATAGTATCCCACCTCTAGTTTTCGATAACAGTAAATATCATTCAGCATTTCGATTCGAATTAAGGTCAGATCACATCCGTTTCCTTGGAACTGAATTAATCATTAATAAGTCATCCCAGAAATTTCATCCGAATACCATGATAGTTGACCCTAATAGAAATCTTGGTAACGAAACTTTAAATTGCTTGTCACAAGTCTGGAATATAACAAATTATTGCTATCTCGAGAAACTTAATATATAGAAAGCTCAAAGTTTAATGAACACTGAATATTATTCTTGTCTTTCATTTCAGTTCATAGAAATTTTCGGAAAAGATTTTTTCTTCTATATTTTTTTTCTTGTTCATCTCCCAGGCACTAATTATTGCTCAAAATAGTTAGAAAGGAACAAAAAAACGGATAGAAAATGTGAGATAAATTTGGTTACGACAAATAACTATTGGTAGTCTTTAAAATAAAACGATATGGAACTATATCAAAATCGTTGAATCATTGTTCTAGACGTCAAATAAAGCTCGGAAAGTTATCGAGAAAATTTAAATAAAACACCGGTGCTGGATAACAAGCTTTGAAATTTTATTATTTCAAAGTTTTCTTCCTCCAACTTCTATTATCCAGTACAGTGCGCTTCATCTAATTTCGCTATGTCAATTTAAATTAGAAATTTTAAATGTTTTTTTGAAGTTTGCTCTTCTAGAAGCTCAATTTTCTGTTTATTTGGTTACATTAAACAACTTTCCTTATTTGAATTTTGTTCGTTTGTTATTTACAATGAAAGGGTTTTTGCTTCGGAACTAAAACAAAAAACTCCTCAAATCATTCGAAAAATACGGACCTGAATTTTTTCTCTAAAAATATCTTTTTCTTCACTTCTGCATTGATTTTAACATTTTGTTTCACTCAGTTAGTTGTTTGACATTCTAAACATCGAGTCGCTGGTACTAACAAGAGCTTTAATGACTTTGTAACTTCAATTAGTCTCAAACAATTCAATTATATTTTCCTTCATCTAGAAAGAGCTATTAAGACAATTTAAAGTCAAATTTTCTTATGAATATGAAACAGCGGAATGCCAAACATTTTTTCAAATAATCGCATGTAGATAAACGTTTGTTAGATGCAGGGTGTTTTAACGGGGTTAATTATAAATAATATACATTTTTGTTGGACTAAAATAAAATTTTATTCATTTTTTTCACAATTTTTATTTTCTTAGATAGGGCGAGTCATAAGGAACTGTGAAGTGTGTCTCAAATTCGAGGTGCATTACAAGGTACAGTCCTCAAGACTCACCTTGTATATTTTTAGATATTCGCTATTTATTTTCCAACCTAATCAATTTTTTTATTCATTATTATCTCCGAACGTTGTTATATTGTTCTCTATATAATTTACACATCCGATTCGAAGTATTTTAATTAATTTTTAACCGAATACTGACGCCATATTCACAAATAACATTACACGAACGTGTAACGCGAACGCGATAATTTTAATTAAGCTCGACAAAACAAAAATGTCTTCTTTTCATCCGCATTCAATTCATCTGCAACGGGAATATTTCCACACCACGGCACAAACCCTATTTATTTCCATATGATGTTACCACCTACAAAAAAATATTACAGAGTGTTAAAAATAATATTCATAAAAAATTTGTATCGCCGCCACTGTCTTGGATCTCTCAAGGTGCTCAACCATTCAAATATTCCGAAATACATCGCCGCCTTCACGGTCATTTCCAAGTCAATTTACCGACAGAACATCCCGCATGCAGACGCCAAGGAAATTCAATTAACTTTAATGGTTGATCCGACCATCATCGGTGGCGCGCGTACACAAACTCTGCACAGAGCAGTAAAAAAGCATCCACACCCTCTCCGACAACCCTAATAATAACCTTGTAAATGGATTTGGAATTAACACCGAATAGGTACATATTTTTATTTTATCCGGCTCGAAGGACCAAAAAAAGAAAACAATTTCCCATGTAAGACGATAGTTGGAATAGTTGATTAGTATGCAAAGATCCAAATCTGGCTGACATCTCCCGATTTAAGCATATATTTGTTTCACCCTGTGTGCTTTATACGGAAAATAATAAGCTTAGGGTCGTTAATTAACGCCGACAAATTCTGACAAGATTAAACGGTGTTTCCATGGCGGCAAAGTGGTGCAGTGTGTGCAGTTAAACTTTACAGGTTCAACACACTAATTATTAGAGAGAGCCTGCTATCCATGATCAAGCGCTATTGCCAAAAGTAGAATAGAAACAAAGAATCCAATTTACAGACCAGAATTTGTATGACATTTGGGATTCTAAATATTGTATCGTACAAAAATATTAAGTTCAGAGTGCTCTAAATATTACCATTGTATTCACACAATGAATAACTCGAACATAAAATATCCAAATTTCAGCGGTTGATGTTTGTAGCAGCCTTTCGGAAAAAATGCTATTCGGCAACGATGGATTTTATTTCGTGAGCTATCCGTATTTGCACGCTCAGTAAGATTTAAATTATAGGACTTCTCGATTTGCAGTCGCATTTGTAAAGCGATTTAATTTTCTAATTTATCCCTTCGTAAAACACACACATATACACAAAGAAAAATTGAGTGGGAATTTTCGATTAACAAAAAATAACCATATAGAAATATGCGATGTATCGAAATTAAAGTGAATTGGGAATGTGTGTTTGATGAATATGAATAAAGTATGATTAAAAACGGTTAATGAGCGAACCAAGGGAAAAAATCAGTGGGCGTTCTTCTAATTATTGGAAAATAATAAACATTTTTTACTCACCTATCATAGTAGTAGTCCCTGAAACAAAAAATATTTTTTAGATATCTATTTTTGGAAAATTGAAATAATATTTAAAAAAATGGCGAATGCAACGGACAATTTTTTCAAATTTTGGTGGATGCGAGTCCCGTGAATTCGCCATAATTTGAAATTTTGCCTATAAATCTTTCTTATTATATTAGTCGCATAATTCAATATTTAATGGTTCATTATGCACATAAATGAATGAAAATTTCCATTCCTCAAATTTATATATCCGCTCAACTAGTTTTCGAACATGTACAATACTCCTCGAAGAAGAAAACAAACAAAAGGAATCGATCCTCCGACCTTCGTAAGAAGTAATTGGTAAAAAAGCGGGAATAAAAAAAATCCCCCAGCGTGTGCTGACCACAAAACGTGAGCTGTTGACGCAGAAACAGTGTTCAAGTGCTAAATCTTTGATTATGTTTCTCTATAGTCACTTAAGTGGTTTGGCAAATGTTTCAGTTGTTTGAGGTTTTTCTTGACATCTTTACCGTTTCCGTTTTAGAGATAAAACGGATTAAGTCAATTAGCTAAATAATTCCTTATTGTTTAGTTTACGAGATTAAGCGTTAATGGTATAAAAATTAACGTACAGAGTGGATATTATCAACAAATGGACAGTGAAAATACATTATGTATTAAATACGAATGTGGTTTATATTTAAACACTCTGTATAGCGTGAATGGGAACTAAAGCTTTCCTCTTAGCCGACAAATGCAGTAATTAGATCTTCCTTTTAACTGCAAAGAGAAATCAGATGCACTATTTTATGCCATATGAGAACGAAATGGCAAAACGACCTATTTACATTATCCCTTATTCTCGTCGGTGGAAGGTTGTGTGAATCTGAGCGAAATTGAGTGGACGTCGGATGGTGGAGGGTTCTCGAGAAACCAGATATGTCGGTCATTTGTGAAATCACGGGCTACATATTTGAGAAACCTTTTAAAATAACCCAATTGTTTGAATAAGATTTAGTTATTTTTTTTTTTAATTCAATTCAACTCATGACGAACCTTGCAAAAAAATCTAATTACTTCCGTCTTTTTCGAAACGCCAAAGAAATTCAATCCAAAAAGGCTGGTACCTAATACTTTTCCATTTAAAACCCAATGCAAATATACACATATTTGTAGCATTTCTTGTTGTTTTTGGTACAATTTTTTCAATTTATTTATTCGAAAAGTATATTTTCGTGCGCCTCTGTTCCCCGCCACCGGCAATCTTTGATGTACCATAATTCGTTGAAAGATTACTTCTGTATAATAACAACTTTTTGATAGGATTATCCAGAAAACTTGAGAAATTCTCTCATACAAAATGAGTTATTTCGGTATTTAATATCTTATTTTGTAGTGAGACCTTCTATCCGTGAGCTTTCGTGAGGTAAATTACCTTCGAAATTGATTGCATGCATTAAAATTAACATACATCTGGAGTATTCTCACAGTAACAATAGCAATTCGCGATATAGACTAAATTAAAACAAATAATAACCGTTTTAAAGGTTTATTATCCTGACTGTTTGTCATATTTTTAATTATCTCGAAAAACAGAATGAAAAACAATTAACTGAAAAGTTTTTCTTTTGAAGACAACACGCGAAGACTATAATAAATCAGAAATACCAAACAAATCTATAATTACATACAGTGTGTATATTTAAATAAACCTTAACGTCATAAAATAGAGAACTCAGTTGATGTGGTGGTTACAGCTTCTAATTTCAAAGTTATTGAAATAATAGATTCAATCTAGATTTCCAACACGTGTAACTTAAATTTAACACGAGATTGTTGGTTTTCAGTTCGTTTATCTAAAATTATCATTTTCATATAGTTGGTAAATTCTAACACGAAATAGATTTGTAATACGTCGACTTGGATTCTAATGGATTATGTTGAATTCTCTTCAAAGTGCAGTCAATGTTACAAATTACTTGTAGAGGTGGGAACGATTATCATCAAACATAACCGAAAATCATTATCGAGAAAATTGAGAAATTCCGTTTCGAAATTCGATCGTTTTCACTTTTGCAGTAGAGGTATACTATTTCAGTCATATAAGAATCTAGTTTTATATAGGAAACCAACGAATACAAAAAGGGTGCTCTATTTAATAAGTTTTTTCTCCTGCCTTACCGGAAAATTAATCGTATCAGCACCAAAAATAGGGCGGAAAATTCATAACGCGACGATTTTTGAAGTTTTTCACCATTTGTCACTTGATTACTTTCAGTCAGTGTATGTCAAAGTTTTTTGTTATATTTTTTGTTTTATTCGGTAAGCAAAATACAGTTGTATGTAACACATGGAGGAAACGATTTTGCAGCCCTTAACTATCAGCTGCCCTCGATTCGCTACGCTCGCTCGTGCATCTAATAATCTTGGGCTGTTACAGCTGATTTTAGGGAATATACTATATTATTAAACACTTGTAAACTCATTTTTTTGTAAGGGCATAACTAACAAGTGACAGGTGTCGTTTGGTTAGAACTGAGAGCCCTTTCTTTGGGTTTATAACCTTACAAAATAATGAGCAACATCGAGATAAGTATCTCGATTATATAAATCGCGTGAGACAATAAGTTGGGTATTTTTAGGACCACCCCTCAAACAAACACTCTGTATAAGTTCTTTTCCATCAAAATTCAATATGATACCATAAAAATCCAAGTTGGTTTAACTCAAATATAAATAATTGAAACTCAATCCCTTTTAATTGTCGATTTAATCCAACTTTTTATTCGTTTTAAAAAAATTGACGCCCGCTAAAACAGTTAATTTACGCTCGATATACACATAAAATAAATATTTATTGTAAAAGTCTCATCTCTATTTCACCTAATAGGTTTACCACACCAGTAGAAAATCCCATATAGAGAAGCTATTACGAGGTTTTCAATGCATATTGGAACCGGCTGATAAATATTCATGTTGAATATAGGTATGTGGTCTGTATAATTGTAGAGTTAATATTTTAAATAAATAAATTCTGTGTGTAGGCCCGTACATGTGATGGAAGTGGAACTACTTGTTCTTTTTTCTCAAATAACTGCACTTTGGCTAAGTTCAACATATCTTCATCACTATTTGAAAAATTCATTTTTCTAACCAATCAGTAATCAAACTCTACTGACTGACTAGGTATCCAATTCTATATGTATTGCACGTCCTCGTCCAACGTCCGTTCTATGTGAATTGTGCCTAAGAAGTTTCACTTCAAAAGTATTAAACGTTGACACAATATCAATTTACACACTTCACACTCTTTGATTCGTGATTTTTCGTAAGTAAAAATTATTCACCAGTTTTTTTATCCACATAACATAAATTACTTTAGACGCATCCAATTCAGCTAATTGCCTTAAAAAGTATCAAAGAGAAAACCAAACATTACGAAATAAAAAAACGAAGAGTTGCAGAACTTGAAGCAACGTACTCACTATCATTAAACCGGAAACGAAAATTACTGACCAAACACAAATCAAACTCTATAATTTTCGACTGAGCCAAAAGTCAACAGACTTGTGTGCTAATGTAATTTTCGTCCGCAGTAATGCAAATTCATTGTAGTTCCTATGATCTTGACTCGGCGTACGGATTAAGGACCTCTACGATGGCTAAATGAGCGGTTTTTTTAACAAAGCTAATCAAATTTAATCAACAGTTTATTATTTTTATCGTAAATTCGAATTAATCCGTTGAATTTTCCGATAGATTTAACAAGTGAATACAATACGGTTTTTTTTTTCAATTTTCATGAAAACAATTATTGCAAATATGATGCTGTTAAATCACAACAACAAGCCCGTAAATACGTAACGAGAGGTATTCATTTTGTTTGTTGTTATAAATATTTCGTAAACGAAGTAATTCGATTGAATTTTTTTTTTTTGAATCGTAAATTATATTGGATTGTGCACAAAATAATAATTATTTAATTGGTTAACAATTATTTTATTTTATACTGGGTGTTTCTTTGGGAAAGGACCAAACTTCGACAGTAGATAAACATCACTTTGGTTGTTCGAAAAAACCTTTATCTCAGAAAACATTCGTTTCAAATTTCCCAATAGTTACTATCTCACAGAGATTGGTATCTGAGTAAGTAGAGTCCAGTGAGGATTACTGTGATTAAGATCAGATTCAGAAGCTCCATGATCTGTCTTTGTCCTGGAGTTTCTACCAAGGCGAATCTTGAATCTATTATCAATAAACACGTTGTGAAGACTAAACTTTTTGAGGTAAGACCATTTTATGGTGATGGTGTTTTTCCCAAAACCCCGAAATCTAGTCTTCAGTTGAAAAACCGATAGTACCTAGATATAAATTTCTCTTATTGTTGATTTGAGGCAGAAACCATAGTAAAAATTCATAAATAAGTCTGGGAAGTGCTACCGTATCGTTCAGATTCTCCTGATTTAGTATCCTGTATTTCAAAACCTGGGCGGTGAAAAAATTGGATTTCCGTTAAATTTGACGAGATTGTCTACTGTCAAATACAAACTAAATTCTCCAAATTTGACATACAGTAAAAAAAATCTATCAATTAAGTAACTTAATTCAAATCCAAAAACAAATGTACCTCTAATCTAAACAAAGGAAAGGCTTTAATTCTAAAGGTAAAGGGAATTAAATATTTACTTTGTTAGAATACAAATCAAACTGTAATTTATTCCCGCTTGACCGTACCGTACGGTTTAGGTAAAGTATACGAAACATCTACACGCTAGATTCACTCCAGACACGGACTCGGATGCAAAAAAAACATCCCTAAAAAGTCTAACCGAAACAAAAAACAGTTGTATACTTTGTAACAGCAATTATTTGGAAAATATCGTTAAAAAAATGATGAATTATTTGTCAAGCATATCCGGAAACTTTCTAATACAGTCCTGGAATAAACTACTACCCACTTTGTACGTTCGCACAACGATTCTTCTGTTCCGTTACCCTTGAGACGAGTTCAACTTACTTTTACTAAGTGGTAAACATTCAGCCAGCAGGCTGGACAATAGTGTTCCTTCATCAAATATTTGAATATACAGGAAGGAGTTTGTTTGAACTACAACAACATAAGGGTAGGTCTTTTTTAGATTGTCTTAGGTAAATTTCAACAATTTATTTCTTGTAATGAATTAGCATCGAAATCCCGACGAAATTTTAAGAACAAGCTGCATCCTAAAATAGCGTTATAAAATAATTATCCAGTCCAATCAAACACTAATTATTGTGATTGAATTTGGCCCGGAAGTTATAGGAAGAGTGGCATCCTAAACGGCGAAACTTATTTTCCAGCTAAATTCCATTTTCGTTGTAACTAAGTAAAAAGCATCGGTAATGAACACAGGGGAAATTATGTATAGAGGATTTCAAAAGGATCTGCCCATGATTTTCGACAATCGTGTCCAAGTTACCGAAGCGCAGTGTCGTTATGTGATTCGGTTTTTGATTCTCTAGAGGTTAAATGAATACACGTCGGACCTGTCCGTTATGCATTATTGACTAGTTGGATTGGTTTTGTTGATGAAATCATAAATTTTTCCTCTGTTCAATTGGGAGTATTACAATAACATAATATATTTCGCATATTCTAATTTAAATTAATTGGGTTTTAATATTGTATCGAAGTATGGATATTATTTGGTAAATGGAATCTCGTTATTAATTTAAACAATTTTAATTAGTTGACAACAAATTAAATAATAAGAATAACCAGTCGAAGGATTGCAATTTTCGATAAACAATAATAATAAATATTCACATGTATATAAAAAATTTTCCCTTGAATCGATTGGTGATCACTAGAAGGTTCTATCTTTCCAATTAGTCGAGTTAAGAGTTGAGAGAGCATCGAGGAGTGGAGGGCAACGAGAAGGCCGGCACTCTGGAAAACAAAGGACTCTATTTGTCGGACCTGAACCATTTTTTGGCATTGTGGAAAGCACTGCTCGATCAGCCATAGCTACCTGGGCGGTGAGGAAAACTTTCACGTACCGGGCCTCTCTCACTCGAAGGCATTCATATACAACCCCCTGGAATGGAGTAGAACAAACCTACACATTCTGTCGGGACTGCTTACAGGACATTGTCGACTAAATTACCACCTAAAGATGATTCTGGTTCAGACCTCGAATTGTCGGTTCTGTAATTTTGGAGGACGAAACTGCGGAACATATATTATGCTCATACCCAGCTGTGGGCAGGGTAAGGTATAACATATTCAGTTTTACTACCTTAGAGCCGAACGATTTCAAAAAAGTATCACCAAATACAACCATGGACTTCGTAAGAAGCACAGGCTTGTGGGGTGAATTGTAATCCATAGAGATGAGCCACAATAGAACCAACGGGGGTTAGGTTAGGTGGAGGTGGCGAGAAGGCTTCACTCACATAGAACCTAACCAAACTTTTGGTTGGAGAAAGTGGATTTTCCAATATTTTTACTACTTTTACATTGACAATTCATAAAACTGAAACCATCCAAGTTATGATCTTGTGAATTTTATTCTCTTTAGAGTACTCTCCTGAAATTTAAGTTCAATATTCCTGGTTTTGTGGTATTCATAAGATTTTTTATATGGAAAACGGGTCTTTTAGAGAATTTCATGATACCATTTGAAGGCGGAAGAATGATTTTACAAAATGCCAGTCGACTACTCGTTTCAAAGAACCCAATTTTACGAATTTTCAGTATTTTTCCTATATATTACAAATATAAAAAATAGAAAATTTTCCTCGGGAAATTAATCCTATTTTTGAATTGAAAAGTATATTTCCAATATTAATTTACTTAAAGAAAAACCAATATCTGCTCATTACAGGGTGAGGCAATTAACTGGTCTCGTTCTCAGGAAATAAAAACAAGCGCATAAACAACGTTTTCCCTTTAACTGTTATTTAAAGACCGACTAGCGACTTTTATTGTAACCAAAATGGAAAATTCGTAAAATCGTCCATAAAAATACTTTATTCCGCTTTTTTATTCTTTGTGTGACCATTGCTTTAACGACTCCGCAGTGACCTCTTTTAACTAATGCAACGTCGTATAGGTACATATAAAATATAACGACCTAATGACTTTTTTCCGCCAATTTCAACTATAAACCTCAAAAACGGAAGTTGTTAATCCATTTTACGAATATGCTATTGATAGTAAATCATAAATTATTGCTTGTTGAAAGCCGCATTTAATAGAAACTTATCGTAAATCTTAAATATTTTATTTTCCACAGTCGTCTCTTTCCATCCCATCTTTGATTTTATTTGAGTAGTTTACAGTTAATTCGTTAATAATATAATGAAACATTGAGGGCAAACGGATTTTTTTAAATTTTGGCGAATACGCCGTAAAGCATCCGCCAAAATATGATAGCAATTTTTCCTATAAATCATTTTTTCAGAAAAAAATAGGTTGCTATTGGTTTATCCAGAATGTTTCACTTTGAATGGACCATTAGAATCTGCAGGAAAACCTGCGAAAACTTTTTAGTTTGTTGAAAGCATTAGAGCGAATTTATTTCAAATATTGTCTTAACTCTTCCGGTTTTTACTTGTTGTTTTTATTGTGGTTCTGGAATATAATACCTTCAAATTTAATCTGTATGAAATGAAATAACTACTGAATAAAATACACTCTACGGCAAAAAAACTCGGCCACCTAAAATTTTGCTGAAGTTCGTTGTCCAAGAACTTTCGTAATTTTTCATCGATTTCCATTGTTCCTACGCCAAATTGCAGATACATTCTTTGGTGTTGAAGCAAACTCCAGAAAAGTTTTCTAAAAATGTTGATAGCTTATTTATACAGGTTGAAAAAAAAACTATATAATTGTAGTCCAATTTCTTAACACCCTGTGTAACAGTTCGGGAAATTCGTGGAGTTTACGCTCTAATTATTACAAAGGCCATCATTTTCGCTATCTTTCAGTTTTTATTTCACCTTGATATCTTGATTTCTTTTGAAGATACACGTATTTAAATAAAAGCCTGGAAATGTTTTAGGGAAAACATTTAATTTGCAATGTTTTATATTCAACATTAATTTGAAACAAAAAAGAAAAACATAATTGGCATTTTCCAATATTTCTTAATAACTCCACGCAATCGCCGAGACATCGAATTGATAAGACGAATAATGCGATCTTGAGGAACTGCGTCATATTCAACTTGCAACGCAAAACGCAGTTCGTCAACTGTTTTTGGTAGTACCTATAGGACGACGACCAATGTTTCTTTGAATTTCATCCCAGATCCGGGCGACAGACAGGCCATTCTAATTGTTGGATATCAACCTCATCCAAATATTCAAGATGGCGAAAAGGATAGTCTTTGTAATAAACTGAGTGTAAACTCTACAACTTCAGCAAAATTTTAGGTTTTTTTGTATAACAAACACACTAATGACTTTTTTTCAACCAATTTAAACAAATTTTTTTGGATTTCCTGAAATTCACAAACAGTATAAATTGGTCGAGCTGTCGGCATTTTAAGCAGCGATTCTCAATAATTCGATTATCGCGTTTTCCTTTAGCTTTCACAGAAAAACAAGTGGTCAGTAACGAAACTCGATTCCGGAGAAAAATAGAATACTACACCGAAAAGCAAACCTTTTCCCACCTTTCATAGTTGATTAATTCACCGAACTCGACGCACTCGAAAATTTATCGGTAATCAAATATTGAGAATTGAATGATAACCAAGTTATAACAGATGACACCGCAGGCGTGTTGCTTCGTTTGACATTCATTGAAATTGATGGAATTGTTCGACAATTCGAGCAAATCAATCATATGAGTCAAATGATTGTTCGGGACCGTCGCACCTCTTTCCGATAGATGTTGGAAAAGAAATTAATTTGAACGTTTCGGTGTAAAATTGTAATTTGTCGCATCACTTGACACACACAAGCGACACATTTCAAAATTTTTAATACACTGACAACTGGAAAAACCATTAAACGTTAATTGCTCCGCATACATCATAACCGGTCAAGGGAAACAGTTTTTATTTTGCACATCGAATCAATTATTTAATACATTTAATTGCGACTTTCGTCCAAATCGAGGGAATTATATATAGCTACATCTTCATTTCCTTCTTCCGACGACATTTCATCCCTTCTAACTTTGACGATTCCTTAATTATTTAGAAGAAAAGAAAATTAAACATTTCCACAAAAAGACTTTATTGTTCTACTCGTTCTGAATTACTTTTTTATGGAATTCCTACAGGATCAGATGTGTAAAATGAATAACAAAAGGGATTGAATATACTGTTTGGTCCCTTACTTTCAGGAATCCACTCATATCACTCTTAAAGATGAAACTAATTGTTCTTCTTGTGGAGTATTCTTTATTGTTCATTTTCTTGGGATATTAAACCACAATATGTTTTATATTTTTATTCCAACGTACCGTTATCAAAAGTTTTTATACAATTTTGGTCCCTATCTGACACTAACATTCGACTAACTAGACAATCAATAATGTTTTGAAGTTTAAGGCTACAAAACTTTGTTGTCAAATTTTCTGAGATCCATTCACAGTAGATCATATCCTTGGTAAAATGTGAAATGAAATATTTTATTGTATGGCATTTTAACAATATCACAGTCTACTAGGAATGGGATCCAGTGAAGGGAACGCACCAGGATCGGTTTTATTGGGATAGAGAATTTTTGATTATTTCGGAAATGTTGTTAACATAACGCGTTTGCTGTTACATTTTTTGTGATATAATTATTTCCGTTTTAAAACTATGTCTAAATCAGTTTTGTGATTTTGTGTATTGAAATGTTCATCGATTAACAACAATTCCAATGATAACTTATAAGGAAACCTGGATAATAACTTATGATACTATCCTGAAAACGCAGGTAATTGATTATTGGAATTATTTTTTGAAAATTGTTCTTCATATTTTGGTTTATGTTTTTGTATCTTCACCATACTGTAAGATTTAAAGCTAGTTCATTCTTTCTGATTAACCCTTGGTTGGTTGGTTGGTTGGTAAACAGACGAAATAGGCCGGGTTAGTGGGCCTTAACATTGCAGCCGTTGGATTATTGTATTGTTCTGTCTGTTTGCTAGTCCATGAAAAGATTTGTGACCTTAATGAGATCTAGAAATCTTTTCACAGTATCTCTTTTGGTGAGGTTGTATATAGGGTCATCCGGCCCTATCTGTCTATACCTCCACCAACGTAGAGCCTCACATTCGAAAATTATATGGGTTGCTGTTTGGTCCTCCTCACCACATAATCTACATATAGGTTCTACTTGGAAGATCCCCATTGTGTGATGATGCTTTCTCAGGCTGGAGTGTCCGGTTACCAGCCTGATATCTCTCCTATTTAACTTTAGGATTTCTTCAGTAAGTTTTGGTATGGGTTGTTTAACCATCAGTTTACTGTGTTTGAGCTTCGGATGAACCCTTAACGAAATTTCCAATAATCAATTACCTGCGTTATCAGGATAGTAGTACCATAAGTTTGTGTGCAGGTTTTCTTATGATCCATCATTGGAATTGTTGTTAATCGGTTCTTTAATATTGAAAATCACAAAATTGATTTAGACATATTTTAAAATAAAAATAATCATAACACCAAACGCGTTTTATTAACAGCATTTCCGAAATATGCAAAAAACCGCTATTCCAACACAACCGTTCCTGTATCGTGCACTTCACTCGATCCCATTCCTAGTACACTGTAATATTGTTAAAATGTCTGTGAATGGACCTTAAAAAATTTACAGCAACAAAGAAAGCCGAGTAAGTTCATCAATGGACAACCAAAATAAAAATGAAGTCCTTGTGTCATGATGTTTCCGAGATACAGTGTTGGATAGTTAAAATAACACTTTTAATATGAAAAAAAAGTATTAGTTTTGGAAGGTTTGGCTCTATTAAATTAGAACAGGATATAATAATCCTGGAGTCTCCTCCATAAATTAAAACATAATCGTTTTTGGTACATCCTCAAACGTACGTAAATTAAGTTAGATGCTTTTATAATTGGTCCTAAACTATGACGATACCAGAGCCATCTAAGCAATTACACAGGTTCGAATCAAATCTGCTTCCACGTTGAGAGGTAGTTTGAAGTAAAACGGATTAGAGAAAGGGCGTTTAATTTCGCGTCCATCGTTCAATTCCGTACAAAACCCGATATCGTCTTATTAAACGAAACTCAATATTCTCGCTAGTGAAAATTTCCATGTAGTTATCTTACATTATAAAGGCGATTGTGCCAAGAATACACGGAAAATTCTATTAAAATTTTCGGTATTAGATTCTCCTCACCAATTATTACAACGTGTCTGCAATTTTGTATTGCTCAGCTTTCTCTCATCTCTCTCATAGCATAAAATTTACTCTGCCAGTAATAGTGTTTCAAATCAGACAAAATTTGCTCTCTTTTCTCTAATTCATAGAGGTGAACACACTTTATACTTATATAGGGTAAGTCATGAAGAGCTGTACAAATTACTCATAATAAAAGAGTTAGGAGTTAGGTATTTTGGTTGTCTTTGTAGGCTAAGAATTTAGAACAGATACGGCGTACAGATTTCATTTCAAGGCAATGCAGCATCTTTAAATGTCACCCTTGTTTATCGAATTGATTTCATTAGATAAATTTCAGCGGCTATGAGGTTTAGAGATTAGAAATTGAAAGTCAGTAAAATTCGGAAACGTATTAATATCCAGGAGTAGAAATCGTCGCTACCCGAAAACGATCGTCAGCTTTGCATAAATATGCCCGAGGTGAAAGTTGCCGTGGATATGACATCTTATATAATCCACTAAGGCGAAGGATGAGACTAAAAGTAAATTTATATTAAATTATGAAATCTGTAAAGCGTATTTAAGGGAGATTATTTCCATTTTGCTACGAATATCGGTAGATTTCATGTTAGCGTTTTCAGGATTAATACACACGTTTAGATTTCTGTTTATTCAGATGAAAGGGATTCGTAGGAAAAATTGACAGCGACAGAGATGGAGGCTTAGAAAATGTTAGATGTTGATGTCAACGGTATTTCTGTATCATTTTGGGAACGAGGTTATGAAAGTACACGCGCTAAGTAAAAAATCCATAAAAGGAATTTTGTGCTGTCACAAAAAAATCCGAAGCATTCTATCTAAGACTGAATCTTCTCCTTTCTCTTCACTTAATTTTTTATAGATTTTTCATTTTAGTAATTTTAAATAAGCCATCAATATTTTTGTTTTATTACGTCTACGGAATGCATTTATTCATGATAATCGATAATGATAGAATGCATCGGAAGGAACGGAATCCTATATTGAAATGGAGAAAAGCCACGATGGAAAATAATTACCTAAGATATTCTCGTTTTAAAATAATAGCAAAGAGAACCGGAGTTATGAGAAGTTACAAGTTGCAGACGATGAAATCAGCGACAGTGCAAAAATTAATCTATTTTCGAAAAGAAGAAAGCAGAATCACATTCTGATATGAAACCCTATTACTTCTTATTCCATTATTCTCCTGAGAGCATTCGATCAGTGACGGAGATACGATTTTTTAAGTTTCAATTAAAAAAAAATAGTTTGCTTATTACTCTCGATAGCTAAAAATTGACTACTTTTCTCAATCTATAAAATATCTAATGAAACTAATAAAGATTTCTAGATTTCGCACGCCTTTGGTTTGATAATTACACTCGGGATGAGATCAGTATTTTTATATAACTGCGAGGGAGAAATCTCCAAGCTTCTTTCTTACTTCTTGCTGCACATTAATAGAAAATAATATTCTCTACAATTCCTTCCTACCTTCGTGCAACGGCATAAATATTCCTACTTAAACGAGAAATAACTGGTATTGTTTCGCTTGAACCTCGGAGAGAAAATTTAATTTTATTAGACAAATTTTTTTTCTTATTTCCTCATCGTCGAGTTGAATTTTATAAAAAAATAAAATTATCAGCAATTGAACAGATTGTGAATAATATTTACAAGTATCACTGTCATAAAAACTCCTTTTTATAGAGTCATGGTGAGTCATGAGGAAATGTACAGGGTGTCCCAATTTGGATGGTTTTGCAAAGGTGGGTTTCTCATCCCTTGCAAAACCATCCAATTTGGGATACCCTGTACATACCTACTCCTACCGATTTAAGGGGAATATCAAATATCACATAACAAAAACAAATTGTTGAGATTTATAGAAAAGTTTAATAATAATAATGATAAACCTAAGCACGCTCATATGAATCGTTCTCGCGGAGGAAATGAAAAATCTGAGGCAACAGGAAGTCGATATGATTGTTTAAAAGACTTTTATGAAGGGTAAAGCAAAACTACGGATCTTTCATTATTTTGGGAATTCCATCGAAACCCTCAAAAAAGTTATGGAAGTGTTTTTGTCGTGTTCCTAAATGAAATTTTCTTTCGAGTTTACTAAAATTGTGTTAGGTGTGTCTAAATGGCTATAATAAATATACGGAGATCTTCCAATTTGTTCCGTTGCCGTATCATCTAAGAATTTATTTTATCCTTCTAAGCTAGAATGAAAAATACCTTTTAAAATTTTGGTGGTCGCGCAGGTGTAAAATATTTAAAATTTTAGCGAACTCGGAATGAATGTTTAAAATTTGGTTGTGTTTGTTATCCCGGTAGTTTCAGCAGAAATCTTCACCGGTCGAGTTCACTATTTCATTTCTATTTATTTTTTAACGAAGCAATTTTGAACAACTCAAACAGAATCAGAGACGGGATTGGAACAAGACAAATGTGAAGAATGTGGCGAAACAATCGTGAAATGAAATTTCGAGTGTCTAGTAACGATATAAGAAACCAAATGAGTATCTTAAGTGTTTTTATAGACGATCTAAAAGAAAGATGGTACACGTTTACTTGAAATAAATTTTCAAGGAGACTTAATTTTTCCTTCGAATTATTTAATAATTTTTCACTTGAGAACTGAACACTTTGTATCTAAAATACTTTCCGGAGCTACAACTAAAATCTTGGACAAGAAAGAGTAGTTAATTTATATAAAATTTGTGCACTATTTCTTCCATCAAATTAAACTATAAGTTATGAAAATATTCATCTTGAACTAGTTTATATTGTAAAAATAGATAACACAAAATCCCGGCGCGCCCGCCAAATTTCAAAAAATATTATCCAGGCGTGCTCGCCAAAATTTTAAAAATATTGCCCCGTCGCTTTCGCCATATTTTGAAAAAAAAGTCGCTTGATTGAATTTTGTTAAGCAGGATCTCTAAGGACTCATATTAAACTTATTTGTCGTTTAGTGTAATCCGAAAAATGATATTTTTTCCCGAATAAAAACCATCAAAACTAAAACGGTTCGATAATTTTCTGTAAATCTAATATTTATTTTTAAATGGAGAATAAAAAAAAACCTTTTCGCAATTCATATCCTTTTATGAAGCAATTGACGTATATATAAAGGCATCTATATAATGGACGCAACAAGTGGCGACGAAGCTTTTTGTTATTTAAACACTTCAAAGGGAGTAAAGAAGTTTCCATTGTAAAATAGAGTGCGCCTCTGGGCGATTTTCCTTTCACTCCACTTCACTTCACCACAGCTTTGAGCTCCACCTTCCCCAAAAAAAATACCTATCATAATAGCCAGGTAGTTATCCTTGTATTGTTGGATAACTCAGGAAAAATGACCCACTGATATTTCAGTGATGTAATTTCATCAATTTAAAATACTTTCATTTGTCCGTGTGAGGCGTCGAAAAAATTAATATTTTCAAAAGAGTTAGCTATTTTATAACACTTGTTACTTTAGGTATCAAAATTTTTATTTAAAATTTGAAATTAATGTTTGAGTTTACGGTATCAGTTGATTAATTGATTGGATCAGCACATCAATCAAAGGCTTAGAGTCCTCGGCACCGCAGCCGCAGCCAATTCCATTGTGCCCCGGGACACACTTAAGAGTAACTCTATTATGGTTAGCCGGGGTTATTAGTTTTTGTAGACAGTTCCAGACCAGTCTAGATCTGGTCTGAGGACATGCTAAAGATTTTAGTGCTGCCTGACTATCGGAGAGAATAAGGATCTTTTGGCCTCTATATCCCCCTTTCGATATTCAGTTGCAAACACATGTCGATAGCGTAGATTTCTGCCTGGAATACAGAAGGAAGATTCCCCAACGATTTTGCACCTGGTTCTAGCACCATGGACTCCAGCACCTGTTCCAATGTCAGTGTACCACACCAACGTTCCTTCCTGACTACATGCTTCCAACCCTTCCCAGTTTAGTTGGATATGGTATGGTTGGGTGTCGTTAATTGTGGCCAACATGTTGTCACTTCTCATTGTAAGAAGCGTGTGATTCTGGAATGACTGTGGGTGTTGGTTCCTTCATGCCAGCTACCATTGCAGACATCCTCGCTTCCGCCGGTACAAGTTACAAACGTTATAAAAATTAAAGTTACAAAAAAACGTGCCCATCTTTATTTTTAGAATACACGACAGTGTATCACTGTCAAAAGAGCAGGCCGGCTAGCCGGCTATATAGTTTGCGACGTGCTTATTCTTCTTCTCTATTTTCTTTCTTGTCGGCAATTTTATAAAAGCGAAAAATGGATGAGTTCCGGTAAAGCGCGGTCTTATCTCCATTAGGTTCAAGGGGTAAGTGATGGAGGTAACGACAAAGTCGAAAGATAATGAAAGGTGATATTTTGCGGTTTTGTTTCGAATCTAAAAGGAAAATAACGTATGTCTGATATATATCTTACCGTAATATTGCTTTTTTTTCTCTACCGATGCGATTTCTTTCAACGTTTTTATTTGTTTTCATAAGGATTTGTGATATAATAAACCCCACGTATATCAGTTATCAAACATTGAAATGTACTTCATGAATTTTAGATACAATTAATTGCATGGTTTCGAGTTAATCATAATAAAAATTCGAATGATTCAAAAAAATAAAAATATACTTCCGACTCTCGTAAAACATCCTGTATGTAGATCTATAAATAATTTATCAAAGACAAAACAAATATATATCAGATGCATATTTCAAACTTTTCCTTCCCTTCGTCTGAATGAATATTCTCAATAGAGTGAAATATATAAATCCTTCGTCTCCGGATGAATCAGATCTACATCGGCAGTCAATCTTGTAAGAGATTTTCAGTGGATGTTTCCAATTTAGCAGAACAGATCTTTCCGCGTGTGTCTTCGAATAGAAAGAACAAGGATCTCTCTATGCGACACCTCGATTCGTACGAAACTAATGTCTACGGCTTTCCTTTTGTGGAATTGTGCTTGAATTAGAAACGTGCTACTTTGATGGCTTTCACTCAGTCAGGATAATGGTGGCGTTTATGTAGTTTTCTTTTCCTTGTTCGGGAAAATGCAACCTAACCACTATAATATACGAGTGAAGCTCTCAGAGTAAACGAAACTATTAGAAGGGTATTTTTTTTTACAAATTTTACAGATCTAGACTGGTCTGGGATTGTCTACAGAAACTTAAAACCCTGGCTAACCATAATAGTGTTACTCTTAAGTGGGTCCCAGGGCATAAGGGCATTGTAGGAAATGAAAAGGCGAACAACCCAGCAAAGCTGGGGTCCGAGACAGCATTCACTGGTCCTGAACCAGTATTTGGGATATCCAAAACTGCTGCACATGGTTGTATATCTCGGTGGACCCAAACTAAACACCAGTCGTACTGGAGACACGTGCCAAAACAGGAACACAGCAAACTCCTGGTTAAAAAACCCTCGGAGAAGCTGACCAATGAAATACTAAACCTTAGCAGGGCCCAAATAAGGATAGTGACGGGTTTACTCACCGGTCACTGTACTCTAAGGAAGCACATGCATACAATCGGCATATATAGGGAGGAACCTATCTGTCGGTTGTGCATGGAAGAGGAGGAAACAGCCTCTCACATTATCTTTGATTGTGAAGCACTATCTCACTGGAGATATAGACTCCTAGGACTAGAATTTCCATGGGAGGATTTCTCCAAGAAGAACCTAGTGAAAAGTCTGCTGAGCCTGATAAGGGCTGCTGGTCTCTTCACATAAACGGCACAACCAAGAGCACAAAAAGCCTTAAGGCTGAGGTGCCGAGGACATCAATCCTTTGACTGGTGTGCTGATCCAATCAATCAATCAATCAATGGTTAGAATATGTTACAGATACTAATTTGTGAAACAACAATGCATCCAAAACATTGAGAGAAGATTTTTGAAAATACTTTTCCAAACTAGTGATTTTATTAACAAAAGAATTAATGACGATTAAAAAGTAGATAAATTACAAGGTTGTATATTATCCCATTCAAACATAATAATTCACTAAGCAGGGTTACATGAAATCCCTCGTCTACGATACAATGGTAGAAACGGATAGCAAGAATCCATGCAGCTACAGAAATTATTTCCGGCAATCGCCAGTTGCAGAAAACGTCGCAGATGTTGTATAAATATAAATGGACAAAATTTTGAACATATTTTCTAATTTGTTGGCTGCGTTGTGAAAAATTATGTTTGAATGGGATAATATACAACCTTGTAATTTATCTACTTTTTAATCGTCATTAATTCTTTTGTTAATAAAATCACTAGTTTGGAAAAGTATTTTCAAAAATCTTCTCTCAATGTCTTAGATGCATTGCTGTTTCACAAATTGGTTCCTGTTACATACTCTAACCATTAGTAGTTTGGTAGTTATTAAAAAAATTGAATAAAAATATTTTTTTTATTTCGTTATTAAAAAGTGATCTTGCCGACTTCATAAAAACATCGAATAACTTGAAAACCCTAGATTTTTTGGAATGTAAAAGTTCGCGTTTTTCACGTGAAAACCTACAAAATAAAATGAAAATAGCTTCAAATGCCTGTGGCGTAAAAAATGGGATGGGAAAGGTGACATATTCTTTCAAATGTACACCACTGTATCAAGAATTGAAACATGTTTTTCCATAAAAATAAGCCCTTTTACATTTAAAAACAACCTGCCAAATTTCAAATCAATATATTCATCCATTTTAAAGTTATGAAAAATTAAATGTTCATAACTTCAACACCCGCATTTCAAAAAGTAAATAGGCTCATATAATTGTAAGTGACATTTGAAAACAACCTGTATAATATAAAATCACATCTTGTATCATTCCGTATTTTGAGTTTACCAGGAGAAGTTTATGGACACCCTGTGTATGGTCCGTCTAGTCATTTATTTACATTCTTTACTCCTTCGAGAATTGTAGTTAACGTGATGATTACATCATAATCGTGAATTTTCCATTATCTCAGCCATGGAATTGGCCAAATTGCATATTCATACACACACTTCATTGTTTTCCGTCTAAAGTTCAATTTCCCAAGTTTGCTCTAACTTTAAAACATCTGCAACTTTTATAAGGATCGTACGTTGTAATTTTGGCAAAATTTCGTATTCAAAATCGAGTAGCGCGATCTCTATAGTCATTATTTATATCGATATAAGCGTAAATTCTGTAAAACGCGGGTTTGTACATAGATATGCAAATTATAAGAATAGGCGGATTTGAAAAAAATTAAAGGGCGGGAGGTATTGGAGCTCAACCGCAGCGACATCAGCATCACGGCGAAGCGGTAAATCCCCTATTAAGACTGGGATTAAGGACGTTAAAAGGGCTCAGAACGAGACTTGGAATTGCATACTTGATTTCCCGTTTCAGCTAAGGGTTTAAGAAAAGGTATTTCTAGTCGTCGGTCATGAAGTATATTGAAGAAATATTAAGAGAAGAATTTTCTAAATAATACCTACCCGACAGAATCTATACCTAAGGAATTTAAAGTACAATTTTAATATAAAAGGATCTCTTTGGAAAACTTTGTTCATTAGAACTTAACGTAACCATACAGGGCCTCCTATAGCTAACGGGCCTACAACTTCAATTGTGACGTCACATTAGCAGCCGAACAAAACGAGGATCGACACAGTCTTGTAACAGACAACAAAATCTTACATGGAATCTTTGTAATAATCGTATCTTCATTACTGTTAATCCAATTTTTAAACTTTTGGGTTCGTTACAATCCTAAGAAATTCCTTTATCATTCACATAAAAAACAAATTTGATTTAGTTTCTTACAAGGGAGAATTAGTGATGAACAATCATCCGTTTTTATATTGTGCAGTATCTTTCCAATTGTAAAATTATGGTAACATTTTTTTATAATCGCAAATACTCACAACCTAATAAAATTATCAAAAATATTTTTGAATAATAATGTAGAATGCTCTTTCTAGGTTGTAATGAGTTTAAAAAATTCAAGATATGTTACGTATTAAAGTAGATACAATTGATTTAAGATCGTTAATACATTTAAATTAACTCATAACACACGGAGTAGAAATGTTAATTTGAAATATTTGCATGTATTTGCATACGCTGCTTTGAGTAAGGTACGGCGACTAGTGTGACGTCACTAAGTAAGAGGGGATGATGTTATAGGCCCGTTAGCTATAGGAGGCCCTGAACCATATCCTTAACAACTACTTTTTATATCCTTGAGCGACTCATATAGCAAATAAATTTTCTATTTAATTGTCTTTTGTCAATAATTCGAAGACTTTCCATCAAATACGAACTCAAATAGAGAAAGAATTCTAAACTTGCAGAAAGAAAGTCAACACATGATACCTACGGAGCTTTTATTAAAGAAATATAAGAGGGAACAAAACTTTACGATGGTCTTTAAATATTAGTTCGGAAACAAAACTACTTTTTTATGGATAAGTATTTTGTTAAACCCTGTAGCAGTAATAAATAAATAAAATTATTATAGTGACTTAAACTGTTAAATAATTCTCCAGTTACGTGTTTGATGTTCACGAAAAGGACACACCGATTGTGATATGCTTTGCATGCGAACAGGACATTTCCACTAATAATGGATTATTTTTTTTTTTCAATCCGCTCGAAAACTTGAACCGGAATAAAAACTTTTCTTTGATCAATAGGAAATTTCCCATCGCCGTAGATACGCTCACATTAAAATTATCCTTTTTCACGAAACATCATTTGATATCCTTCAGCCATTTTTAAACACCTTTCAAGGACCTTAAGTTTGATCTTTAAAAAGTAGCTAGTTTTCAAAAAATTTAAAGTATGATAAAGGAAACATTTTTATTGAACAGCGAAAACATTAAATAGAATTAAAGTATATATTCGAATGTTTTCTCCTTTATGCAATAGCAGCGGTTTATACTGGAATCCACATAATATACATTTTGAAATACTACGATCATTTGTTATGTCTGCAAAATATGACTTTTTAGAATATCCTCCAACTAAAATTCTCTCTTTTTTTAATGCAAACAATTTTATATAAAAAAATACTTACCAATCATTTCCTGTTTTGGCAACATTTTGTCGTTTTCTACCAGTTTGGTGTGGTTTTGGTTCGGCTACCATATTTACATCTGTGAAAAATAAAATAAAAATATTTAAAATCTGTTACATTTGATATTGAACAAATAGATCTGAGGTAATTCGAACTATACGTGCCCACATTACCTCTACCTTTTAAATCCTCCGTTTTCCAAATTTTTTGTTGCGATGTAATTGCTTTTTGGACTTCTATTTAAAGTTGGAATTCACCAAAAGGCGGTAGGAATGGATTTAGAACTAACTTATGATAAAGAGAGATAAAAAATGATGAGACTGTTCATTGTTAGATTGCATTTTAGATAGCAGATAATGCGTAGGGCACACTGATCAATTTTTAACTAGTCGTATGTGTCAAGTAAGACTTGGAATGCTCATCACACTAAGCAAGCATCAAGATCTTTCAATTTGACATTGAACAGTAATCTTTCTCAACAAATACAATTTATTTTCTTGATGTAACAAATAATGGTATATTATTAAACGAGCAATTTTTGATAGCCCGAGTGAATAATGGACATAAATTGCGAGTATAATACTATACTTTGTCGACAAGCCTTCATTTTTTTATTGAATGAAAGTCAAGTAAATAATGCGAGTGTAGAACGGAAAGTAAAAATTTGGTATTATTGACAATTATTCTAGCGTCAAAATTAATACATTTCTGGAGTACGTCAAATAATGTGACATATGGAGATGGGCGATAGTGTGTAAGTATCGAATCGATACACCGTACCGTTATAAATATACTGAAAATATCGTTATGAAAAGTATCAATACTAAAAATGTTGATATTTTATCCATACGATATATTCAGAAACAAATTTCCTAAACAGATAATTGTCTTGTGGTCAGAATTGGGGAGATAGAAAATAAAGAAATTTGTCCACGACCACTTAATAATGAAATATTTTTCCTCCTAACAAAAGGTATATGACTCGCATTATTTACTTGAATTTAATAAAGAAATCAAGGGTCGTGGACAAAGTATAGTATTCTACTCCCAATTAATGTCCATTATTCACTCGGGTGACTTGCGCCCCTAACCTAAGGCTCGGGACACAAACGTCACCCTGCGTGAATAATGGCTTTAATAATTTGACCGTTTAATAATATACTATTAAGCATAGTCGATAGACATGTTACAAACACCTAATATATAAAAATGAGGTTGTTTATTTATATAAATTTCTATAACTTAATCCAGATGCAAATGTAATTTGTAAAACCGGTCGAGTGATATTATGTTTTATTTGATAACATTTTTAATCCAACCCAGCGTTTTCACTTTAAAATGAAACGAAATTCATCATTTTTTGCCTGGTACATTATGGGATTCTACTTCCCCAAATTACTGTTCTACTTTCAAATTCCTTTTATAAGCTTCCAAGGCAATTAAATTATGTCTTTCCAATTTCACCTTCTAACAATCATCCAAATTTATATATTCATTTAAGCCGATGGTGGTGGAAAAGAGAGAAAAAAGATCTCAATCCAACTGATCCCTTTATATATTTTAATATCAGTCCAAAAGAACCAACTTAACTGTAACATTATGGACGAACATTATCAATTTATAAAGGTTTTACGTACGAACAGCGGCGGAGAGAGATTAACATTAATTTTTTTTTGTAGGTACCGCTTCGGAGTTCGTTGAAACAGCTCCGGAAACTAAGTTGAAACTGGGCATAGTTTCACCGAGACTGAAAGTAAACTGTGCTCAGCGTACCAGAGGCTAGTATTTGTCAAATTTCGAGATCTGGAGCTACAACAATACCTTCCATCAGAAGAAAGAAGGTTTTCCGAAAATGGATAAATACATTGGAGTTACTGTTTAAACTGGTTGTTTATTTGATAGACAGTTTTCTTAGTATTCTAATGTAAGTCAAGTCTCAACTACACAATCATTCAAACAAGTGTGAGATATTCTTCTCGTTTCGTCTCGAAAAATGGGAAATTTTTGAAAATATTCTAGACGATACCGAGATTACAAACAGCACAACCCGAGACTTCCTTCACTGTGGCTTATTCTTTCTAACCTGACGAAACCAAGTCTTGCCTTAGTCGAAACGCACCCAAGAAAGTGTAGAGCTAGTCTTCTGTGTCCAAATATCGCCAGAGGTTCCAAAATTCTGATGAGCATTGATGTTTTTTTAGAAGTCAAAATTAGAAAATTACTTTCCAAAGGGTATACCGTTCACTGGGAAGCAACATCTACTTCTCGGGCTATATGCCCCGTAGACAATGAATTACACTTCCAAGTAGATGTTGTTTCCTAATGAACGGTCTACCTTTTGAAGAGTAATTTTCTAATTTGTAAGGCGTTTTATACTATTTTTTTTGACGTCTATTGATAACACGCTTTACTATAACAATTGTTATACGAAACTGTAATCAAGTAGATGTTTTTTTTGTTCAGAAAATAAGTTATTCATAAATAACCTCAAATTTGATGAAGTATGAAGTGATAGAAATGAGTTTGTGAAAATATAAGAGCCTAGCAAGTATATTTCTTGTTGTCTAGTCGAAGTGCAGTACAACTTGCAACACAAAATTACATCCTTAACCAAGACCACGGAAACTATATAACAACAAACGGAATCGTGATCTGCTATTCCTGTTAACGATTCCCCGCCACTGATTTTGGTAACGTGTCGACCGTAACTGAGGAGAGTAAGTCTGATGAGGGCCCAAAGGCGATTTCAGCATCCCTACACGAGTCCTGCATTAAGGAAAGAAGCCTACGAAAAGTGGTGGACTCGTCGAACCCGACAACACACTTTTCTCGGTAATATTGACGTTATTTTATATGTACAAAGTACGTGTGTAACGGCTCTAAATTCATTCGGTCTTTCGAATTCTCCTTCTATTCGTATATTTTCTACATGAGAGAATAGATATTTTTATACACACAAAATAATAACACAGTTATTGGAAAAAAATAGTACTCTCGCTAAAACTAATTTTTTTTCTAATGTATGTCGTTTCCCTAAAAATTGCTTTTTGAAGAGGTGTGTAACTTTCCATTTTTTTTGGTAACGTCTCCACAATAGAAATTGTCTAATCTACAATTTTCTGTGACCATTCAAGTCCAAGTTCTTTAACCAAAATATTCGTCCTTTCGATACTTTTTTTTTGTTTTCTTTCTCATTTTCATCACAATGGTTCTTGTTAGAGTTTAACCATTAACGAGATTGTCCTTTTTCTGAGTGTACTTTTATCTAAAAGGGTTTCCTTTGCATTTTCGACTTTCCTTTCGAGAGATTTTCCTGCGGGACTGATTCAACTAGTGGAGTTATGTTTATTCTCCTCATATGCCCGTATTTGCTCCTTTCACTGGTGTTTGTGTGTATTTTCATAATTTAACGTTATTTCGGTTGCCATATATTTCGGTATTTACGAATTTCTAATTGAGTTTCTACGTTGATGCGATAGTCAAGGGATTTAGTGATGCAATGGGAGATATCGTTATGGTTTTTAAGTCCATTAGTATTCAGTTCATTTCAGCAACAAATACTTGACCCAAAAAAAACGCGTTTCATTTTGTATAACACCAGGAGATACGTTGTAAAGATTGCTATCAAATTTGCTGCTTGAGCTGGTCCCGAAAAGCTTTCATTTCTCGAGAGTCGATGCTACACAGTGGAAACACCCTTTTTCCATTTGAATTCTGTTGAAGAGTACGATGCACGCAGTGTAAAATAAGTCGGACGGTGCTCGAGAAAAAGTGAAAAAAAAGATGTACAATGTACAGTCAATTTTGGAATGAAACTAGAACTTCGCGTGTATGTTGAGTGTCACTGTTTTGAGCTTAACACATCGATACTTTCGCGAAATGGTGTTTTAAGAAGTTGCCAGCTTTATCGCTTAATAGTAATATTAAGATGTATGCTAACAAGAATTAACTTTAGTTTCTCCTCGAATGATTGAAACTGGAGTCTGCTGAAATTGGAGTTTGCTAGAGAGAATTTGACTTAAAATTAAAGGAAACAATTAACATTTTGCAACAAGTAGGTAGACAAGCGAGTCTAATGAGAATCTAGAAGTTTCATGTAGATACAACATTTCACTTAATTACTATTTCTCAGTAAAGTTCGTTTAATTGCTGATTATATTTTACAGACGATATATAATAATTAATCGCGAATTTGTGGAAAAGGTTGAGACCGTAGTACTTGTTCACCAAGTTGAAGTCGTTTGAGAAGTATGTGGAATTCCCCTCTCTTTGATAGTGCATCTGATATTTTGTTTTCTTCCTTTCCAGAATGTCCTGGAGCACTGTAAGGTAACGATGCATAGTTTATTGAGCTTTTCTGGGCACTCACATGATGGTAATCCTCTCTCTTTTATATATTTTCTTAAAAGTCCTCGTAGACCCACTGCACTGTTACACAAAATCCACTTCTTGGGTTTCTCCATACTTTAAGTTGCAGAAAATCCTTTTAATGCTGTTTCAACAGGAACTTTCTCTTCTTCAACTGATTGCCGAATTACATTCTTATTGGTGGAAGGTATGAGTTTTTTTTCTGAAGGAGTAGGAGAAAAAACTACATCTCCTCGTATGGTAGAAACAGGAATATACAATTTCGAATTCTCTCATTTATATCCTGTACAACACCTAACCGAATTATTCAAAGATTTATGACATAAAATGAATCATTAATTCATTATTGCCGTATAGGTATGTTTGCGATGGTGAACGTAAATATTTGAGAAGTATAGTATTCCAGACTAGGAAATGAGATAGTAATTCACACTCCAAAATGTGGTTTGTTTAATCCAAACACAGGAGAGTATGAATTATACATTATTCTGGGGATAAGACCAACTGATTGCAAGCCTCCTAATGTATCGTGCTTATTTATTGAAACTGTATCACAAGATGCCGTTTTTCCACTATATCTAGTGTCATAATCCCTAATATGACGTTTTAAGTTTTATTCCAAGTACAATTTTAGAATATGTGTCGCATATTTTCATTGTAATCACCGCATTTACCTGGTCTCGCATTTATATTTTCTTTCCGCTTTGAATTTTTGCCAGAAATTTTCGAACATGTGTTTGCGATTTGAATATTTACGAATAATTAGAACAGGTGGCGACAAGATTTAGATAGTCGAGAGTTTAATAGGGATTCGGAGTACAAAGCAGTCACTGCAAATTTAGATTGTTGAAATTTGTATGTTAAATAAGTATTAATGGATGAACAATGTGTGTGTGGTGTATTACCGATGAATTTCAATTGCAATGAAGATCGGCTATCTAATGGTAATTCAATGTAACATCAATAAATCATTATGACAGCCGTCAGCATCAGATCTCTGTTGTATTCGGCAAATATCAGTAACTCTCTTGAATAGGATTGTGGTCAGCTAATTTAAACTAGATTTTTGTATGTTCAGGGCCTGGATATTTGTTTAAAATTTCGATTAAATTGTTGTTTACTTAATTATGTACTATTCGTACGAACTGGTTTGAGAGATCATAGGGAACAAGATCTGCACAAGGTAATGCAAAGCGTGTCTTAATTGCCATAAAGAAATTTCTGGTAAAAACATAATAATCTGCACTGATAGCAGACAAGCTCTACTAGCCTCAAATAGACAACGTGTGACATCCATAGAGATACTACAAATAGAGGCAACAAGCCATAGGCCGTTAGGAGATGTCTCCTAGTGACCTGTCCACCTTCCTGGAAAGGACAGGATGGACGATGACCTCCTCGGGAGGATGTACAATGGGTCACATGTGGCATAAGAGCCATGGAGCCTAACTCGCCCTCCCTAGTCTACAGATACAGTAGCTATCCCATCTGGTACTAGCTATAAAAAGCCGACCAACACCAGAGGCGTTGTTTAGCTGTAACGCATGTACTTTAATTGTAATTTGTCTATATCGGATACAGAAGGTAATGCAGAAATCCATCAAACAAGTCCTTAGAAAGGAAGTGAAGTACACTTGTGAGTAGTATGATATGCTAATCGATTTTAGAAATTCGTATATCGAGCTTTCAAAACAGCGCTGCATATGAACGATTGGTTGTACCAATTTATCTAGCAACGTCTCAGCTTCAAGCAGACGTATAGCCTGCAAAGTCTGTACATATAGTTATTCGCCTATTATTGCTAAATATTCCACTTCCAAAGGAGATAACCTAGAACCTACGATCTGCATCAGACATCTGTGAGTTTAAAATCTTTAAAAAAAAACCTTATCGACGAGATAAAGATATTCAATATATTATCTAGAAATTTCAATAGCAGTTTTGTGTCAAATTTCAACTTAATTCCGTGACAAATGTCGGTATTTAATAAGGAATTATTATTTATGTCTAAATGAGCTAAAAGTTTCCACATAGTGACGTGAAACAGATTACCCAAAAATAATGGGAACGGCTGTTGTACACATACTAGTTTTCCCGAATGTTACATGATTTTATGGGGTCAGGATATATATGACGTCTATTAATCGTCTACAACCTCTTTTCCGCATGTTCCATCTGATTGATTGTTTAATTAATATTAAAATATTAAAGTTGTGTATCGACAAGATTTTAAAAGATGGTGAATTTTAAGTATGCCGTTAGCAAATAATATGAAAGTTTCGGAATATCATTAAAATTCTGAATATTTTTACATCGTTGTACGAGTGGAGTTAGAAAAAGTTTAGCCCAGCCGAAAAGTGATCTCCTCCTTCCTTCTACCACCACAGATCTAAGTAAGTAAAAAATTATACGGCGAGTAACTGATTTAAAAAGTTTTATATCATTCGAATAAGCTGAAAAATTTTCTACCCGTCTTATTTCAGAAGTTCCAAAGTAAGGAAACATGTAAGTTAAAAAGTTCGGAAAATGCATCTTTACTGTCAGTTAAGAAATCATTTAAGCTTTTATATTTCTCGAAAGAAAAGAATTTTGAAAATTATACAGACAACAAAACACACTTTTAAGGATAATTCAAAGTATAATGCAGCAGAATAAAAAGTGCGTAGACGAAAATATGTTTCCTACGCAAAGCTTCAAATATACTATAGGATAAAAAGTAAGTGTCAAAACTGTAAATGGCACTGGGTGACAGATAAAGGGACACCTGTACAAATTAAAACTATACAACGGAGACCTTATACGCAGATTATGAGATAAGGTAACGGAGTCAGTGGAACATGTTTTCATGGGAGACTCTTGATCGAAAAATACAGTTATTACTTGGCCAACCGCAAGGAAACGCTGGGCTACTCGTATATAGCAAACACCCAGCTAAGAATTTGTACAAACTGATACAGGGAACGAAGGTGCTGGACTGGGTGCTATGAGAAAGCACGAGCAAAAATACAATAAGGCATTAGGCTACATAGCCTAATCAAAGTACACATAAAACCTCACAAAAAATACAAAAAACTTGAAAATTCAAAATTGGGTATTTAAAAGGGTGGTGATTAGCATGAGAAAAAGTTTTTCTGTAAATTAAAAAGTTTACGAGATAAAATTAATTTCAGTGGTATTCAATTCGTGGTTACGCGCGAACGGCCCGTGAGCCAAATTTATTAACCGCTTGACTTAATTTTGGACTTATAACATTCTGGAAAAATAAATAAACTCATCTAAAATGTAAAGAAAGATCTTATTTTTCAGATAGAAATACTTTCAAATTTGGAAAAGTAGATTTTCTGACTGTAATATCAGTTTATTATAATTTCTATTTAATTAATACTTATCCCAGCGAAAATTCCTTTTGGATTTAGCATTGCAAATGAGCATAAAACATTATTATTATAAAAGCAAAGCCATCAATATTTAGAATTTTAAACGAAAGCTTCTTAAAAATCTGTTTTTTTTTTGTATGCTTAATTTTCATTCAATTATATCTTTTTTCGAAATTAATATAATTCAATGAGACTTTACTACTAAACACTTTGAAGCATCTACTTTCGAAACTACTATACAGTTTTTCTATAAATATCAAAATTTTTCAATAATAGACAATTTTTTTTAAATAAATACTTAAATCAGGGGTCTGTCAGCAAACCTTCTATAACTTTTTATACCGTTTATGATATTATCTAAAAATTTGGGAACTTTATAATGAACCTATTAAAAAGTGATCGCGATACAAAAGAACACACCTATGGCTCAGGTAAGAAAGAGAAGGGAGCACAAATAAAGGTGAGAAAGAGTGGAAAATCGATGATAATACATTAAAAAAATAAAAAAAATTATTTTTTTTTTCAATGTATTTGTAGATATACCTCATTTTAGAACACATTTCATATGAAAATTTTTTTTCTAAATGTCATTGTTTATTTACTATCAAAAAATTAAAAACATGAAAATTGATGATGTTCAAAAATACTACTATGGAAATTTCGTATATATTTTAAAAACTAATGCAGATACAAAAAAAATGTTCAGACAAGTTTTGTAGATAAATGTATTAGCTACAATTTTTGATTTGAACATTTTTGTGTGTTTTCATTATTTAAACAATTAGAGCGAAAAAACAAAAACAATATTTTTCACTCAACGATTTTCCGGAAAATCGCATGCCTAGCATTGTAAAGTTTTTCTCATGTTAATCACAACCCTTTTAAATGCTCAATTTTCAAGTTTTTTGTGTTTTTTGCGGCATTTTACGGATATTTTGTGTACTTTGTCAAACGGGCTCGGGAAAAAAAAAGTGTCAACTACTGTCAAAAAGTAGCACTTTTTTTGTACACTTCTCTGTTGTTAAAGGAATTACTGCCGCTTAAATAAAATCCCCTAACAGCAAAAATCCTTAACGTTTGGTTTTCCCAGCCTGCAGCCTTGATCTCAATCCTTTTGAGCATCTCTGGGACCAACTTAATATTTAAAATTATTTAAAAATTTGCGCGTTTCATAAACTGTGTATGTAGATTAAAAAAAAAATGAATTCCAATTACATATTCGGACTTGAAATTAACGAGTTTACATATTATGAAAATTATTGTAGTACATAGTAATTTTATTTAAAAAGAAGAATCCGGAAAGTAATAAACAATGTGAGATTGGAATCAAAGAATAATTGCCTTTTGGTCTTCTAATTCGCAAAGCAACCGGGCATGAAATTGCACACTAGTAGGTACATGTAACTAAGAAATACGGATCTAATGTTAGTGCAAATGTAATATTTTCAGTAGTAGTACGTTGTGTTAACGGACAGTTATATTGGTCCGGTTATTGATGGGGCTTTTAATTGGTTTTCGGGTCGAGATATTAACGAAGAGGAAAATATTGAAGTCATAATCGGTTTATACGTTTCGACATTTCTTTTTTATTTTTTTCGAATCTGTTAAATGTCGTGTTGAATTTGAGGGGACGATGGTAATAAAGTTATTAATCGTTATTAAATTATTCAGTGGGAAAAGGTTTTTGGACCATCTGTTCTTCACGTTTAAAAATTTTTATTGTTACTGTCAATTATAGAAACATAAAATTCTTCCTATTCAACCCTGGTGTAGGCCTGTGATTAACTACTGTTATAAATTTTCTATACTTAAATATATATATGCTGCGTATTTAATCCATTATTATTTATATTTATAACTGCTTATAAGTCTAAACACCTGTTCATTGTTCCGCATGTTGTATCTATTGTCATGTGTCACCCAGATGTTTAAAAAACAAATTATTTTTTGAACGATCTCACGTGGCATTATTGGCTTAACATTTCTAAACACATTCAGGTTGATTTTGAGTTATCGGAGAATGAATCAGTAAGTGTGGAAATCAAATTAAACATAAAATATCAAAGCATGTATTTATTCAATCCTCCAGTATACAGGGTGTCCCATGACGAGTTAAAACTATCTGTATATGGCCAAATACTTATAGCAAAATCATGAAAACCCAAACGTAGAAATTTTCATGATTTTACTATAAGTATTTTGCCATATACAGATAGTTTTAACTCGTCGTGGTACACCCTGTATAAGTACACGATTTAAAATTCGACTTGGCCAATTTTTCGGAGTAAACTTGATATAAAACAAAAAAAAACTTCTAGTATTCCCCATCTTTCGCATTACTTTTTAAAATCTTTTTGTAACAAGATAAAACAACCTGTCCGACTTTCTTCGAGACATAGCAGATTTTAATAGATTTTAGAAACTCCAGCAATCTATCACTTTATTAAATTTTAAACTTTCTGCGCACGTTTTGAATTCATTACCTTTTCCCGTTTCAATACCCTTTGTTCATTTTTGACACTCCCAACTTGTATAGAAAAAATAACAATATTGCGTTAAACAAAAATATGTAACAACTTATGTTTTTAAATGATACTACTGCGTGTGGACGTGAATCGGACCGATACAGAACCGACTGATTGTTAAAAAGAATAATAATTTTTCATCAAAAATATTACAAAAATAATATATTATTACTTTAAAATCTTGTTACCATTTCACATTCTTACTTTTTTATAAATTACATAGGAGTTACAAATTACCAAACAAAAAATCCAGTTGTTGATAATATCTTTTTTTTTTATAAGTCTATAAACATCAATTTTACGTTCTAAATTCATTTTAAACCTCGATAAATAACATATCTGGATGTGTATCCCTATTTCTAGCCACCAATCTATAACGTTCTGGCACGTGGGTTGACTTGAAAATACATCAATTATTTCGATTTAGCAATCTCGCCGATTTTATGTAGTGAGGATTTAAGGATCGATCACCTGAACATCAAAACGATATAAATTTATGAAAGCGATTTTCGCATTATGTTGATTTAATATTTTGATTGGATTCCAAGATGTTTGGAATGTTTAAAATAAAACCGTGGACATTAAAGAGGAATTTTAAGTCTGTGAAATGAGAAGTCCAGTAATTATTCATCCCTAATTTGTGGCCGGTTGTAACGCAACATGCGATAATGGACGATACATTTTGAGGCGGTGTTATATAGTGACAATTGTCTCAGAAGCAGGTAAGATCAAAGAGTTGCGTAAAACCAACCTCCAAGACAATATAGAATTTTTGAATCATCTTCTATACAGCCCCGACCTAATTCTAATGTTCTGGAAAGGTTCCACTTCAAAAAGATGCAGTCAACCCTCGTAAATCCATCTTTTTCCTTCATGAATCTGATTATAAATCTCAAAACTCACACAAACCTTGTAAGAATCATGATAAATTTTCCTACAGGTGAAAATATGCTAGACGAATTTCCAGTCGAGTAACGGATAGATACAAATCGACTGTGATATGGGTTGTGGTCGAAAGGTTGGCAACATGATGCGGGCTTGAGTGGAAACGGAGCAGCATCAGTATTCATGGCAACGGTTGTCACTGGAACTCGTACCCGTCGAATTTACAGGTCAACCGCTGTCAATGCTTGTCTCTCCCAACCAAATTGCAGCACTTTGTAACAATCCCATGGTTATGACCTACGTTCAATCACAGTCAGTTCGAGATGTCGGAGGCAAGAGTCAAGGATTTATTTTACTTGACCGCTTGTTTTCTTGGGTAGATAAGCAACTCCGCTTTATTAATGACCCCGGGAAATATTTTGAAAATTAAACCGCACAGACAGATTACCCTCCGTTGTTATTAATTACGGTGGATGTTTTGGGTAAACAAACATTTTTTTTCAATTAAATATTTTTAATTTATCGTCTAAATCACCGACGGAGTATCTATAACACTCTGCAGTTTATATATCAACAAATACAAAGGGTGGGTGCGAATCTCTGCGGTTCGCTGAGTTGGTTTAAGCCCTGGCGAAGCTTAAGCTCAAGTTTATTACCCTGCCCACTTCTATTGTATTGTCTCTACCACAATGAACTGTACAAAATCCGAATGTTCATTATAGGGTGAACACTTCAAAAATCTGTATTACTACGATGGTTAAGGTAGCTTAAATTTAGGTCAGGTCAAAATCTTTTCACATTCATATTTCCTTCTTATAAGAGACAACCTATACGGGGTTGGGATAAAGTATGGAACCAAGTAAATATCTTTTAAACGAAAAGAACGATATTTATGAAAATTTGTAGGTAAATGCAATGGAATATTTTTGTTAATAATATACTTTCGGTTTAACCGGAAATGCTATCAACTTCTTTGATTTAAATGGGACGCCCTTTATATATTTTTACAGATTTTGGAAGAGCTTGTTATTTTGAATTCATACATACTGAGTTAAGTGTAAAAAAATTTGTAAAAACGAGGAATATAGCACTTTAATCAACCCCCTTTGAATTTACGTTTTTATTATTTTTTTTACACTAAACTCAGTATGTATGAATTGAAAATAACAAGCTCTTTCAAAATCTGTAAAAATATATAGGGTGTCCCTTTTGAATTAAAGAAGTTGATGGCATTTCCGGTTAAACCGGAAGTATACTATTAACAGAAACATGCACATCAGATGCATTTTGTTCCATTGCATTTACCTGCAAATTTTCATAAATATCGTTCTTTTCGTTTAAAAGATATTTACTTGGTTACATACTTTATCCCAACCCCGTATACCGATGTCCAAATTTATTATATTATGTTTTAAAATATTCTCACTTAAAAATGTAATCATTATTTAATTGACTCTGATCTGCCAATACAATTTTCGTATAGTAGATATTTATCTTAACAAAGAATAGCAATGAAATTAATCGAAAAAAAAAATTCTCATTCTTTTTGATATATAGGTATATTTTTCCGGTAACTTCAAATCAAATTCATCTTGATTAGGTCGGAACAAAAGTTTTAAGTGATATCGACAATAGCGATTGATGGGAACTAGCGAGAATTGGAAGGAGAATACTTCCAACTATTTCAGTCGAATGAAACAAGAAAAAAAATTAAGCCCTCGGAATTGGCGTAGCTCTTGCATTGTATTCAGCTTCAGGGAAATGTATAAGCGGATCACCGGAGAAGCTGAGAGTGGTTGCTGTGATTTAAAACCACCACTAAATACGTTTTATTTAATAAGCATCGGTCTATTGTTTCAAAAATATACAGGAGCTTTGTTTTTAAAATACTGGGGATTTTTTATTTAAACAAAACTGCCCAAATTGAATGCCAATGAAGCTGCTTGTAGATAACGAGCAGTTGGGAACGTGGGCGAGTGACCTGGAAGTGTAGACTGTGTATAGGTAACCGTAGAGAACTTCTGAGTAGTTGTGGGATCATTAGAGTAGTCGATGACGCTTTGGACTTCCATAGTACCTATCCCAGTCAGATGATGCAAATACAATACGCACATATACAGACGGCTCAAAAACGAAAGAAGGCTCAGGATGTGGAATTTACACTAAGCCTAAGGATTAAGAGGGGAGTGTGAAAAAACACCAGCGTGGTTCAAACAAAACTGGCTAGTATCTCAATTGCCACAAAGGAACTAACCAGAAAAGGAATTTCTGTCAAAAACAGTAGACAACCTCTACTAGCCTTGAACAGAAAACGTATTACATCAGGGCTATATTAGAGTACCATCGAGATTTAGCTAACGCCTCGGTAGATAACAATATTATCCTGAGGTGGGTTAAGGGGCACGACAGGAGCAAAGATAACCGCATTGCTGATTCTTTAGCCAGGGAAGCGGCTGGACTAAGAATTCTTGGACCCGGCGACACCTACGGCCTGACGAATTTGACAATTGCGGAACTATCTAAACGTTACACCCTTGCTCAATCTCCAAAAAGATGGGTTTAAATTAAGGGATCAGTCTTGCCAGAATCACCCTGGGCATCCCTGGGAAGCTGGAGTCGAAAAAATATTGGGCTATGTCCAGGACAAACCTACTTTTAACGGTAGGATTTCTGACTGGCCACTGTCTATTGAGGAAACACCTCCATACAATGGGGCTAGTGGACACACCTCTTTGCAGTATGTGTGAACAGGAAGATTAATCTGTCAGGCATGTCTTATACGAGTGCCCGGAGTTATGGTCAATGAGAGAGTGTGTGTTCGGTGAGTCTTGGCCTACACCTGCCGATATAAAGGAGATGTCTCCTAGTGACCTGTCCACCTTCCTGGAAAGGACAATGGGTCACATGTGGCATAACTCACCCTCCTTACTCTACAGATACAGATACAGAAGCTATCCCATCTGGTACTAGCTATAAAAACCTACTAAAAGAACTTTGGAGACAAGGCTACTTCACACAATCTCATTGGAAGTATGGAGAGGCGTTGTCTGGCTGTAACGTATGTTCTTTAATTGTAATTCGTCTAACTACAATCTCCTAATTTATAAAGTTTTGTTAAGCATGGCCATATTAGATATTTATGAAAAATCGCGTATGTTCAGTCTGTGATAATTCACTCGGTATATTTTATACATATATTACATTTCATCTCGATAAAATGTTCCAGATTGTTTGGAAAATATAAAAGCTTTCGAAAATATACGAACTGTATATTCTTCTCGGGGACGGAAGTCCAACTTAAATATTGACTTTTAATGGAATGAATAGCGAACTAATTTGTAATCAGTGTCATGGAGTGGATGAAAAGATTGGAAATCAACAGGTTTTTTGAATTTCAGGTATCGTTCCATTCAGTTATTAGTATTTATTGATTACTGCAAAATTCCGGATTCAATGTATATACAAAGTATGAATAGGTTTCAAATGAAGTAGAAATTTACTATTAAAATATTTTAAACAAAATTAGGTATCGATAGAGTTTCTCTCAAAACCAAAGTATCAAATTATTCTTACGAGTTACAAATATTGTTGAATTAGAAGTTATTGGAAAAGCTTCAATTGTTATGCGGAGGAATATGGAAGTAGGTATAGCAACTGTAATAGTTTTTGGATTCAATACATTCCAATTGCAGCATGAGTTCTACCTGGCATAGCTCGAGAGGTCCCAACAGAGCAAACTTCGAACTAATCTAAGTTTAGAAACATTGGATTTATATCGAATATAGTTTCTAGCAGAGAAATACATCTCTGTCACATTTTGCGAAAAGAAGATTATTCACGATTAGACGAATATTTTTAAAGGTTTTAATTGGGTCAGTAGTGTAGTTTTATTTTAGAGGTTTTTAAAGCAGAACAAAGTACTTGAAAGTTCGTTAATCGGTTTTCCAACCAAACTATGTATTAAAATGTAAAATACGTAGGTACCTATATCGATTAATTATCTTGGGAGTTTTAAACTTATGAAAGTTACTTTCCAACTAACCTGCTTGAAAAGTGTTCTTTTTGGAGCTTTCGCGGAAGAAAAACTGTTTGAACTTTATAAGAAACTGTTAACTAGTAGGAAAGTATTTCGAGCAGGTCGAAATATTTTATAACTGATTGTAAAACATTAGACCAGGGTCGATAATTTTTGGAACCAAAAAAGGTAGGATGAAACTCATTCGAAAAGGAGGAGAATATTATTAAAATGAAAGGAAAAGAATTTAAGGGCGATCTGAGGTCGGGAAGGGAAAGGGGGTGTATTTGGAACATAAAAAGGTAAGTTTTCACCAATTTTTTTGTAAAATATAAAAATAAAAAGCCAAAAACTTGTTTTTTTAGAACAAACAAAAATTATTTGTATCCAAATTGTCTTACTGATAAAATTAATATGTTGAAATAAACGTCTTAAATGAGCTGTATTCTGGTACATATATTTTAAAAACCGCCTGTAGTAGTGAGAAATATAAAAAAATCAAACTGCAAATAGAGAGAATCATTTATCAAGTTAAATAACAGTCATATTTCGGCGCGTGTTAACAATACCCCTACACTTCTATCTCCCAGTCAGTTATTTGCATTTTTACCAAATCATTCACATATATTCTGAGTGAAACGGCTCACGACAGAGCGATATCCGAAACAGGCACCGTCACGTTTATACTTACAGGGTAGACAAATAAATCAAACGTCTATATATAGAGTAGTTTACACGGAATAGTGAATTAGGATAAAACTTTGATAGAGTAAACTTACATTTAACTAACACCAAATAGTGTCTTGTGGCAGAAATAATTTTCTCCTCTTTTTAATTTTATAATTTGTTTACGAACGAAAATGTTTGCCTATACTTTTCATTTTCTAGCTCTATATCTGTAAGTTTGTGAATTTATTTACCAAAACCCCGAAAATTTTCCAAAAATATTTATTACAGTAGTGGATATTTTCTTTTAACGCTGCCATTTCTTAATTTTTACACTTGTAACTTCCAACAAGCTTGTTAGAGGGAACTTCTATCTTGTCGTTCACAAGAGACGTAAAAAATTGTGAAGAATCCCTCAACAGGTTGGCAAGAGACAACTGTAATGTGTAATGTAATGAGGATACTGGGTGTAGTAGGATAGTAGAAGGGCCTCTGACTAGGTGGTGCTGCTGGTCACTTGGTGGGTCATCCCCCAGGAATAAAACAACTACCTGTTTCACTGGGACATGTTCTATTTAATATTTACTATACATTAACCACTAACACTAATTGACTACTCTTAGATTACTACTTAGCATGAATGATACTGACTGTAATCATCCTTTAATGAATGACCATAACAATGACTTAATAATAATAATGAATCAATAATGAATTGATAATCAATTGATAATGAATCAATAATGAATTGATAATCAATTGATAATGAATTAATAATGAATCCTTAAAATACTATTGTTACCTATATATACAAAGAGTCAAGTTCACTATAAGTAAACATACATGATACTAGATAATGTTTATTTGCTTTGACATTGACTCGTACGTGTAACCTTTATATTTATTATTTATAAAACAATTCGTGGTTTATTGGAATTAGCTGAAGGGAATTTATTCGATAATATTTTAAATAATTAATGACTTAATGTTTAGGCCAAAAGGCATCACACCTTCCCCTTTTACAAAAAGAATAAATTCCGTTGAGCTTCCTTTCCCCCTAATGAAATGAATTTACAATTATCCTAAAAATAAATGGTAGATGGTTATTAAATAATGTCATTAACCTACGATTACATAATATATTCATAAATAAATGAATGTTCATTGCCTTTAAAAATTGTTTACGATCACTTAGTTGTTTATTTATTTTCACTTCAATGTTTTGAATGTTTGTTATAACACTTTTGTTTATTATTCGGAAATGTTTATAAACTCACTCGCACTTCCAATTTTACAATTTTTAATTCATTTTACAATAAGGATGGATTCTGTTTTTGTGTATTTCTTTTATCACACCTGATTCTAATTTAATTTTACAGTTAACATCGCTCACCTCTGTGACTGTAAATGGACCTATATATTGAGATTCGAATTTGGTTCTATTTTCCCTCTTTACTAACACTGAATCCCCTATTTTAAAATCAACTGGATTAGCTACCTTACTATTTTGACTTTGTCTACTCAGTTTATGTTTGGTTAAATATTTCTCTGCTCTCTGATGAGCTACCTGCAGTTTATATTTTAACTCATTCTGATATTCATCAATATTATAGCATGGCTCAATCTCGTTTGTTAGATTCTCGGGTAAGTTAGCACGTCTACCGAACAATAATTCAAATGGCGTATAACCATGATACGAGCTTGGAGTCGTATTATAACAATAAGCAAATAGTTTACACCATTCATCCCAATCATCCTTACTTTCATTTATAAAGTGTCTCACATACTCATTAAGCGTTCTATGTAATTTCTCACAACCTCCTATAGATTGATGATGATATGCTGTTGAGTAATTATGCCTAATATTTAACATTTTAGTTAAAGCGTTGAATATTTCATTTTTATATTCTGTGCCTAAATCTGTCCTAATTTGTTTCATTAGACCGTAATTTGGTATGAAATTTTCAAAAATTCCACGAGCTATCGTGTTCGCTTCTTTGTTTTTAACTGGAATTATTACTGCATATTTCGTTAATTCACATAACATTGTGATGCAATAACGGTTACCATTTTCACTTTGTGGAAAAGGACCGACCGTATCTATATATGTTATATCCCATGGTTTTTCTGCTGTATCCGTTAATACAAATTCTTCCTTGTGATTATTCTTTGCTTTATTGACCTGACACTTGTGACATTGCTTAATATATTTTCTTACATCTTTTTCCATGTTTTTCCATCTAAAATTCGCTCTTAATTTTTTCAATAGCCTGTTATTTCCTACATGACCTCCAAATAAAGGATCATTATGATAAGTTTCTAAAATCTGTTGCTTTTCTTTTTCTTTTTCCACCATCTTAGGTATATCGCAAATACATATTTGTACGTTTTTTAACGTATTGTTTCCTTTTTCCATAAACTCTTTTATAGTGCACTGTGTGAAAATAATATCATTCATATAAATTTTCATCCTTTTTATACCATTATTTACCGCTAGCTTATCAAGCTGAACTAACGTTTGACCTAAATCAAAGTTAACTATATCGGTATTTAATAAGGCTTGGCTAAATCTCATCCTGTTTTTGATCCGTATGTTCATCCTTAACGAAACACGGTTATTTTCAAATTGCAGAATTGGTAATTTATGCGCCTCTAAATTATTCAGTACTTTATATACTGCTGGCTTGCGAATATCTTCCTTTATTTCTGTGGAAACTATTTTATCTTCTCCTATAGGCTGAGCTTTATTATGACGAGTTTTTGACCTCGTTATTGCTAAAATGTGAGCATTGTCAATGTACAAGTCTTTTAATTCGTTTATGGATATCCTTGAAATACTGTCCGCATAATTTGAATTTCCTTTCAAATATTGTATTTCGAAGTTGTATTCTTCTAGGTCTAGTCTAATTCTCGTAAGTTTCGAAGTTGGGTCTGTCATCGAAAAAAGATGTGTTAACGGCTTGTGATCCGTTTTCACAATAAAATGTGTAGAACCATATAAATAACACTTAAAATGATTAATTCCCCAATGGATAGCTAACAGTTCTTTCATGATTATAGGTTTATTTAATTCACTTTTCTTAAAACCTCGCGATGCATAAGCTATAGGTAGATCTATACCTTCGTATTCCTGGCTAAGTATTGCAGAACACGCAATATTTGAAGCATCTGTTGTCAATATAAATTTTTTATTGAAATCTGGATATTTCAAAATAGGCGGCTGAATTAATGCCGATTTTAGTATTTGGAATGATTTTTCGCAGTCTTCCGACCACTCGAATTTCACATTTTTCCTAGATAATTTATTGAGAGGTATGCATATTTCAGCGAAATTTGGAATGAAACGTCTGTAATAGTTACAGAATGCTACGAACCTTTTAGATTCTTCTGAATTTTTGGGCACTGGATACTTCTCAATGACTGAATATTTTGCCTTATCGGGTAGAACCCCTTCGCTGGACAAATTGTGTCCTAAATACGTTACTTCTCGCCTGAAGAATTGACATTTTTGTGGATTTAATTTAAGGTTGAATTTCCGACATGTGTCAAACACCCTTTCGAGATTACTTAAATGATGATTTTCTGACATCCCTATTACGACTATATCATCCATATAAAGAAATGCTTTTTCTGGAGTTAATCCTGAGAATGCTATGGACATCATTCTTGAAAAACTATTTGGACTTATATTTAAACCAAATGGTAATCTTGTATACTGAAAAGAACCTTTTTCTGTACTAAAAGATGTATATTTCCTTGAAGATTGTTCTAAGGGAATTTGATGAAAACCTGACATAAGATCTATGACTGAAAACCATTTCGACCTCCCTAACTGATCTAAGATCGAATCTATTCTGGGTAATGGAAATTTATCTGTGACTATTTTCTTGTTCAATTGCCTGAAATCTATACAAAGTCTCCAAGACTTCTCTCCATTGATTGCCTTTTTGGGAACAAGTAAAACTGGACTGTTATAATCTGAGATTGAAGATTCAATTATACCTTGTTCTAATAACTTTTGGACCTGATTATTAAGTTCTGAAGATTGAGAATGTGGCGTGCGATAATTTTTAATATATACTGGAGTATCATCTTTTACCAATAGCTTTTGCTCATAAAAATTATTATGCGTTAAAATGTCGTTCTTTAAAGCAAAAATATCTGAAAAATTCTCACAAAGATTTATTAGCTTATCCCTCACGTATTCTGGTACCTCTAAATTTAATGTTTTTCTTAATTCTTTCAACCTATTCTTACTTTCATTCTTCACAGCATATACATGAAATAAATTTAAATCCAATATTTTAATATTGTTTGTATTTATCGACTTGCTTTCATAATTTGTGTTTAAAATTCTGACATAAGGATTAGTTTTTGATATAATAGATCTTGCTATAAATATTCCTGGTAATAGTTCTTGTTGCTCAACAACTTTATCTTGTCTTAAGTTTTTGAAACTTTCTACCAACCGATAGACTTCACATCTAGGCGGTATTGCCAAAGTATCATATTCAGGATTGTCAAGAATTTCTAATGTTACTGTATTCCTAGATTTACAATCTATGTATAATTTTAATTCTGAATAATCTAAAATACAATTATAATTTCTTATGAAATCCCTACCTAGAATTCCATTCGTAGGTATAGGAAATTCTTCCTCTACTACATGAAAACAATGTTGAAATGCTATACCCTTAATAAAAAGAAAAGTTTCTATTGTACCCAAAGTTTTAATTTCTCCCTGAGTTATTCCTTTAATATTTAAGATTTGTGTTGTCTTTATTAAGTGATGTGGAAAATTATCTGAAATTTTTAATAACGATATATCCGCACCTGTATCTAATATAAAAGTATCTATATTATCCGATATGTCAGTTTTAATTTGCACAAAGTTTGAAAGAGTTAAATCAAAGTTATAAATGTAATGATTATTATTATGCAAGTTATTTAAAATTTTGGATTTTTCACCTTTCTTTTTCAAAACCCCAATTCTTTCTGTTCATCTTCCACTCTCGTCTCTCCACTCTCACACATTCTTACATTTCTATATTTATTATCATTGTTAAACCTATTGTTAGGCTTGTTCCTATATTCTTCTGGTTTCTCCCTGTAACCAGTAAATCTCCTATTGCCTTGATTGGCGTGAAATTTCCTACTGTTATCGTAGTTATTTTTCCTATGGAAATTATTTTCTCCATTATGATTTACATAAGAGTGTCTTCGCTGAGGAAAATAGGTATTTCGCTGTGGAAAATAGGTATTTCCTGACACAAACTTATTTCTATCTGCCTTATAATGCAGAACACTTCCTGTTGACTGATTGTTTCCCACATTGATGGAAACCAATTTAGTCATCACCTCTTGTGGTGTCGTAAAATTTCCAGCTGCTATAACGGTTTTTATCCGCTCTGATGCTGAGTTGTCGATCAGTGATTTTACTGCTGCTTCTGTTGTATACTTAGTTGCTAAATGTACTGGCATTCCTTCTGCCAAATACGCGGCTTGTAACTGATCTGTTAATTTCTCCATCTCTGATGCATACTCAACTATATCCTTATTGTTTTGTCTTAATTTGCTTAATTTAGCTCCTACTAAACTAGCACTATCTCCCTTTAGTCCCTTTTTAAGGGTTCCTATAATTTCTACCAACGATTTTTCGGTGGTGATTAGACTCCTGGCCTTTCCAGTTAGCCTAGTTTTCACAAATAGTACAGCATTCTCCTCATGCTCTGCTGCACCAACCTGTAGCAAACTTATAGCATCTACAAAAGATTGCAATTTGCTTATATCCCCATTAAATTCATTTGGTAATATCTTACCAGCTAAATTGAAAAAGTCATTCATACTTAATGCCATTTTCTCCTTTTTATCTTTGCTCATTGCTTCTAATACTATTAAATTATTAATTAAATTATTACGCGTAATTAATTGAGACGGAACTTCATACTGACAATCTAACACTTGAAATGCTTTCTCTACCTTTTCTCTAATTTTGTTAAAATATAAAATACATGTACTCTGCTGATTCTCCTCTAACTTATACCAATTCTTATTTATTAACTTAGAGAAACTATTAAATGAATCACACAACTTATTTATTATATCTATATGACTATCTGAGCTTTTTGGAACCTCCTTTTTTAACACACGCTTACTATTCCTACGTATATCTTCTAAAATTAAATTCAATCTAATCTCAAATTCATCCCACGTTACTGCATTTCCATCACTCGAGGACATTTAAAATTCATTGTCAATAGAAATAAAAATATGAAATATCAATTATCAAAAAAAAAAATTTTAACCACAAAACAGAATATACCCTTAAAGTTTACAAAAAAAAATATTCTCACCATCCTACAGATTTAGCGTGCTTTGCTGTAGATTTCTTCTTATCTCCCTCTTCATTTGTCTTCTATGATTCTTATATATAGACCATCCAAATTGTAGTACCAAAACAACCACAATAATGTAGATAAGAATCTTCACCTCCAGATCTGCTTTGAGTTCCTCTTCTTGTACTATAAAATTACTGTTGACCACGCCATTTTCTTGGACCGCTTGTTTCGTTGCTTTACCACCCATTGTTACAGAACTCCAATTGTTTGCAGGATCGCCATGTAATGTGTAATGTAATGAGGATACTGGGTGTAGTAGGATAGTAGAAGGGCCTCTGACTAGGTGGTGCTGCTGGTCACTTGGTGGGTCATCCCCCAGGAATAAAACAACTACCTGTTTCACTGGGACATGTTCTATTTAATATTTACTATACATTAACCACTAACACTAATTGACTACTCTTAGATTACTACTTAGCATGAATGATACTGACTGTAATCATCCTTTAATGAATGACCATAACAATGACTTAATAATAATAATGAATCAATAATGAATTGATAATCAATTGATAATGAATTAATAATGAATCCTTAAAATACTATTGTTACCTATATATACAAAGAGTCAAGTTCACTATAAGTAAACATACATGATACTAGATAATGTTTATTTGCTTTGACATTGACTCGTACGTGTAACCTTTATATTTATTATTTATAAAACAATTCGTGGTTTATTGGAATTAGCTGAAGGGAATTTATTCGATAATATTTTAAATAATTAATGACTTAATGTTTAGGCCAAAAGGCATCACACAACAAAGTGTCTCTAATATGGGTGCCGGCACATGTGTGAATTCCAGGTAATGAAATGGCTGACCAGTTAGCTAAAGAAAGCTCTAAAGGAAACTACATAGGTCCGGAACCGTTTTTTGTGGAATTACAAAAGATTGCAAAAGAGGGGAAATTGGGAACTCAAATGGAAGTCGACACAAGGGCACCTCCATACAAAGAGTTTACTGAACAAGGTAGACAAGGAACTCTCAACCAGGCTATTGAAACTGAGTAAGAGACATTTGAAGACTGTTACCGACCTGGGGACTGGACACTGCATCCTAAGTAAACATCTGCACAAAGTTGGTGAATACATACTCTGCTTCTGCGAGAACTTACATGGACTCAGACGGAAGCACTTTGGAGAGGAAATACTATTACAACCATTACAACCACTGAAGATTCCTCCAATCAAACTAGTGGCCTACATACAAGACACAAAGCTTCTAGAATGGAAGTGGATAACATGGGGAATGGTACAAGATTCAGTTCAAGAGCCTGGACTATTGAATGAAGAGACGTCCCGTAGATATAAACTTGCGGTATTTTTCCTTGTCCGCGTAGACTACGTTTATCGAGAGAAAAAACATTTTTGTTTCTAAGTAGCGTTTTTTTTTTATTTCCGCGATTATGGTCAAAGAGAGAAATAGTAATATACACAGAAAACGTTAATTATTCACGTGAAACTCCCTAATGCCTCTTATAATATTATTGTTTGTTCAGTTACAGGTAACCTTCTTTTTCACTGTCTCTCACAAAACGCTTTTGCAACATTCAGTATTCATAAAGTTCCTTGCAAAACATCTTTGGAATGGGAGAAGGTATAATTTGCGGTATATATGGTTAATTTAACATGCTCAAGATACGGTCTTAAACGACTGGTACTAATGTCCTTTCACTTTATTATATTTCCAAAACACTAGCTGCGAAACACTCTAGAATCCGGCACGTGATTTAGATAAGCATCGGTATTATGAAAATTACGGTTTGTGTTTGTTTTTTAACTTGTTTTCGAATTAGTGGGTCATTTTAGTTAAGGTGTTATTACAAGAATTCATCTGCTGTCTGGAACCCAAAGTTTTACGATAATACATCGTGAGAATAGGAACAGCACTGCCAATATAAAACTTATTTCGATCAAAATGGTTAGTTCATTGCATAAAGGCTCGCGCGCACTAGCCCGGCTCTGTATATGACTGGCAAAATTTTTGTACCGACTACTGCGCGATACCCAGGTAAAATTGCCGGCTGCCGTGGCCCGTTCCGTTTCCGGCTGTTGCCGGTAAGTGCGCGCAAGCCTTAAAACAACGATTCGAAGGCCAACCATTTATGTGGCTAGGCGGAAGTAGGAAGAGAAGAATAAACGGGTGTTTAAATAATGTGGACGAAAGAAATTTAAGGGGAACGAAAAGAACAGAGAAATACACAAACAAACAAACATTTCCACCATCTAGATACGTTCCATATGAATGTAATAAAAATAAAACTTGGTATAAATATAAAATTTTATTGATAATTAAAAATTGATTAGATTGTTAAAATACTTATAGCCGAAGATTATAAAATAGTTAGTGTTTCTAAAATGTAGTAGAACATAGCTAGGTTTATTGTCAGGAGCCCAAGTTATAGAATTGTTACTTCACATTCCCAGTGCGCTAATGCTATTTCTCGGCAACTTACGGCATTCAAGCTACTATAATTCCCTTATTGCAGCCCTTGGAGAAATGTGCATTTGAGAGTGCGAAACTATGTGCATACAGTTATTCTACTACGCTCTATAAAGTTTTAGTGGAACATTATCGAGCTTAATAATTATAATAATAATTCGGTTTAGATTCCTACACTTTTTACCAATTACTTTCAATCAATGTTTATGTAAATTGTTTATTTATTATTGTCACTATTGTAGGATTTTTTGATTTGCAGGGAGTTGCAGGGATTCGCTTATTTTGTTTCTCTCATTACATATGTTACGCCCAAACCTTGAAAACGCTCACTGATCGAAAAATTCTTATTCTTATTGACCACGAAGCGTCGTGGACAATGCTCAAACGGACACAACGCGAAAAATTATGTCATTTCGGTATTTGGTCGTTCGGCACCGTTCACAACGCATTGCGGCCGTTTTTTTTTCACTCAATAGCGTTTTCGATGTTTGGGCGTAACACATGTACCACTTACGCTTGCTTGTGACAATGGTCACGTATGGCTCAGCTGTCTGGTGGACCAAAAGTCTACAAAAGTCAGCTAGAGCAAAGCTGCATGGCTTGTCATCCACACCAACGGCAGCTATGGAAGCCCTCCTGCAACTAACTCCTCTCCACATTGGAGAAGGAAGTCAAGAGAGCAGCTCATAGAATGCTTTCAGCTTTACCTTGCACAGATATATAAAAAGTCAATTTTTCTCGAAAATAGTTCGTCATTTCAGATAAGAACAACATTTTTTTGTAAAAATATCGTAATTCATGAAATTATAGAAATAAAAACGATGTCATTAAATCCAAGTAAAACGAATTTTAGCAATAGTTCGTTTCTGATCACCTTGTATGCTACTATAATAATTCAGGGGAACAATAAGACAAAGAAAAACTTAAGTTTTTATCGCATTTCAACGAGTTATGCAAAATTTTCGCTTTTTAAATCGAAACGATTTACCGTAGTATGATTACTAATAGCATTAATTATGAAAACATAGGCGGGTCAAAAAGGAAAAATAAAAGTAAAATATTTTGTATCAGGAACTTCTTGGCACCGCAATAACCGTGGGAAAACGTGTATTGCAGTGTTAAGTATCTAGTTTTCTACTCTACTATCTGGAAAACAAACCGAGGGCGATTAACATCGGGGTAGTCAGCAATAGTCATGCCAAATTGATTTAATAAACTTCATGATATAGCAAATTACGATTCTTTAACATGAAAACTTAACAGTGGTAGTTAATAAATGCGAGACGGTAAGATCTGATTAAAAACATTTTAAAAATAAAATAAATTCAATTTTAAAAACTTGTTGATTATGTTTTGTACTCACCTAATATTTGACTAAGTACGGTCCTGCCGTCTTCTCCTAAACAGGCACTTCGAGCGTCAAAGGGGTTCGTGAACTGAACAAAAGCGTAACCTTTGTGCATTGATATACCTGCAAATAAAAATGCGGTTTCAATATTTATCGGATGGCATCGAGAAGGTTGTTAGAGCGAAATATTGAATGGAATAACTGTGATACAATTTTTAATTACATCGCGTTTATTCGAAAACTATTCTCGTAAGTTGGTCTGTAAACAAATTTCCTAGCTTTGACTCTGTTTTGGAGTGTTTCGAAAAGAATGCCATAGAATTTGCAATATCATTGATGAATTTTTCAAATTTCAGAGTGTTCTTCACTTAAAATTTCCGCAAGAGGTTTTACCCGGTAAATTTTTATTGTTTAAATAGAAGAACTGTATTTTTAAGTTGACAGTTCGTCGAGTCAAATTACTAGAGAAAACCAAAATGTACCGTAATCCTGGGAGATCATTTTGGGGTAAACTATGTAAGAAACTCCATTTAATGGCTGAGGCTGAGGATGTGACACAGGTAAGTAGTCTCCCATAATTCCAATCAACACATTAACTGAAAACACTTTGAAAATGGTGCTCTATAATATTGTACGAGTTTTCGTCTGCTTGAACACGTGAGATGCTCTTTCAAAACTAGACACACACATTTTTGATAGATATTTAGGGTGTTGTACAATTTTCATCCAGATTATCTTGGTGTATTACATTTCTGATTGTCCGAGCACAACCAGTGTTGATTGAATTTTTTTGTAAACTTTCAGTATCCGATATACGTTGTTGAATACGTGCAAATGAAAAATAACGAGGCGTCACTCGTACAGAAGTCTAGCTTCTAGAGAATTACACTTTTCACACTGTACACAAAATGCATATTATCGGTAATTTCAGTAAAAAATTAAACAGCAAACTACAAACTTACTAGTAAACTTGAATACGTAAAAAAGTGATACTCGTATCTCTTCCTTTTTAATAAAGCCTGTAAATCAAGGAAAACGATATCGAGAGATAGAATAAATACCGCTCTATGAAATCCAAGTCTTGGTCCCCGAAATGGCAATCATGTTAGAGATGAGAAATGGATAGAAGTCTCAAGTCAATTTATTGGCTACCCATTCAGAATCTAATCAAGGGAATTGGGTTAGTGATACGGAATTACACGGCCAACTCAGAACAAAGATGATAGGTTACATGATTTCTTGTGTATTGGACTGAAATTGCGTTAAGGACGAAGATACACAAAATTTATAAAAACGGTTTTTTTTTGTATTAATATTTTTTTTTCTCGTGAAAAAGTGTGATGATATAAAATTTTTTTACGAATTAGAATCTCGAAATAAAAAGAAAAGAGAAAGACAACCAAAGAAAAATCCTGAGCAACGTAGTTGATGAATTAATATGCGTGGTAGAAATTGAAATGGTATTTTCACTCAATGCTAATGTCAAAAAAATATCTTCGGTTGATTTAGACTGACTGACAGTGGATTTTTGAAATCCATTGTCCCCTTTTTCCATCGGTAAATTATGCATAAACATACTCGTTTAAATTGTACAGCATATTCAAGACCATAATGTAAAAAGCAGAGCATATTAATAATTCAGCATGCAGACTGAGTTTTTAATTGGTGGACAAGAGTATTGTATTTCTGATACAAGCCAAACGTCAGCTGTATCAACATATGAAATGAAACCTAAAATATTCAAGAGGGTTGAAAATAATTGTTCAAATAGTGCGGGGTAATGTTTTACAATAAAACTTGAGGATAATTTAGAGATAATTTGCAATAATCATAACATAAGCAGATATTACAAGCTTGTGGCTTTTTTGAAGTGAAAGGTTGAAGGATCTAGACCGAAAGTATCGACAAAAGAACAAAGCGACCAATTTCTCGCAGAAGCACCGGATGAAATATATCTAACGCTAAAAGTATTTTACATTAAACACCAGTATCATAAAATGGCATTTTAGACACTGACAGCATGCGTTAAAAGTTATACTTTCACTGACATTTGTAGAAAAAAGTCGTTTTGAGTTATTAGTACAAAATGTAGAACAATGTTTGGTAAATTTTTTGGAAAAAGTTATAATTGATGATTTTTTCTATCCGTTTTCCAAACTTTCTTCATAAATTGATTCGGCACAGGATTTTAGAATTCCCAGATTAAATACAGGGTGTTTTATTACCCCAACTGTAGATGGATATCACTTTGACGGTTCCAAGTGTCTTCCACACTTTATAACGGAGGTATAGGGTGTTTTATCAATTTAGCTTATGAAGATTCTAAACTCAAAAAATGGAAAACAAGGCACCGCACTATACACCTAGTTAGAAAAATGACATAAAGGCGAAAATCAGGTTATCATTTTATAATGTCTGTCGCCTATCTGCAGAAATTTACTGCACACTTTAATATGGATACTCAATTTGGATTGATTTATGGAGTGCTATATCGAAATCTCCGCCCTTATTAAAATTCAGTGCGGCGAAAAGAGAACCTGAGGAAATGTATCGTGATAGATATCACGATGTTATACTCAACCATATTAACTTTTCATAAGGTTAAAGATTAACTTTCAGGGAAAATTTCGTTCCGTTTAAAATACATAAAGGGATATGATACATCCAAGAACGGGTCGAAAAACGAAATAGTTATTTTTGTATTAAGTGCGTAAAAGTAGTGTTTTTTTAATGGCACAAGAGATTTTTGAAAATTCTCTCGATTGTGCACGAATTTTTTACACGAAATGCAAGCAACATTTTTTGTACAGCTGTGGAAATTTGTTTCCGTAGCAGAAGCATATATAGAGGATAGTTTGGGTAACAAAATTAAGATTTCTAAGAAAATATTGAATTGTCCATTTTCTTCCAAATCAACTCTTCAAGAATTATCTAACGGTTCTGATCAGCAGCAACATGGAACATCTTTGGGAATTTATGTTACAAGTAATTGTTCAAACTTTACTATCAATCATTGTTATTCCAAGAATTGCTATTTGTGTATCAAGAGCAGAAAGTAGTACTTTGGTAGTCGAAACTACCAAAAGACTTTCTGCTCTAAATACACACAAGATTTTTTCTACTATCACACGAAAATTAACTGCTAGCTCTCTTTTTTTATAAATAAAATTAGGCGTGCGCCAAAGTTACTTTCTGCTTAAGAGCGCCAATATAACAGAAAATATTTTTTACTATGTCTGACACTTCTGTCAAATTTACTGACAGCACAAAAGTTTATACAACAAACGACTATATTCAAGGCAACTAGATAATTACGTAGCTAAAAAAGAGTGTTAAAATGAAAACCCCATTTAAAACGCGTTGTTCATTTACGCACGTATGATTTCACACATTTTTTTTGGTTCGTAAATGTCTAATTTTAAACGAGTTCATAGATAAAGTAATACTTCATGTTTATTTTGACAGTTGTACAAAAAGAAATATATAACAGGACATTAAAAACTATGAAAGGATGATTGAAAAATACTATGATACTCTTCTCAATTTTGCCATAAATTAATAAAAATTTGTATCCTAGCCACGTCCTATAAGAACGACGCGGCAAGATTAAAGTTTGATTGTACTTTGTGATATACATATATATAATTGTTTTAACAATTTCGGTGTTAGCCTCTATGACTTCTCTCTTTGTTCTGGAACTGACTGAAAATTTCCACAATTACTTTGTGCTGTAGAAAACTTAATCAGATTTTCCGAGTTAATTAGGTTGAATGAGGAGAGAATCGTGTCAAGAGCGAAACATAATGGCCGACTAAAATTAAATGAAATATAAGAAATTGCGAAAGGGTGAAATTCCAGCATTAAATAACAATTTAACGGAAAATATACAGGGTCAGAAATAATTAATTTCACTTTTAATGGCCTATTTATCTTTATGAAAAAATCGCTAATCTTAGAATTAGTTACTCGTTAATTATAGAAAAAGGACGAAGGAAGCCCAACAAATTTTTATTAGCAGCCGTGGCTGAAAAATAAAACGAGAACAAAAGCACGCAAGCTCGTTCCGCTTCGATCTTAATACATCGAAAGGTCCGTCGATTAATTTCAATGAAAGTCTCTTTAAATATTTATCGAATCAACTTCTAAAATAACAATTTTCAGGTACAATAAGCAAAATTGTTACGGTTACGAAAGGCTATTGATAATCATTATAATGTCTGAATGTGTTTATTGTAATTTCACCCAAAAAAAAAATTATGTTGACCAAACAATTTAATCCATTAACTCTTCATATAACGATTTCCTTGTCCCATGTTAATATTTTTCAACGACAACGATTATAGTCCAGTAAATAAAAACACCAACCTGTTCATCTCATTATTGTCGGACTTTTTTTTTTGCAACTTGTAGGTATTCACGTGTAGATTACTCTTTGAAAATATGTCCTCCGCGGGATTTGCGGAAGGGGCTGGAAAATGGCTTATGATCCCGAAAATTCAGTTTTTGGCCGATATCTCCCGAAATATACTACTTAGAGAAGTGGGGTTTTGCTAGAAATGAAGTACAGTTCATTACCTACAAAAATGGTACCCGTCATTTTTGTCCCAGGATCAATATTTCTTGCAAAAATTTTCCGGAAAACTAAAAAACTTAGCCAAAAATTTTAAACACCATCGAAAAGAGGATATTTTCAGCTTTCCAATGGTGTGCATTAAAGACCGATATTGCCAATCATTATTTATCAATTTACGGTGGACCCGAGAATTTTCAGAAAACTCCGGAAATAAAAAAAAAACGTCCCAAGAAAAACATGTTGTTTATAAAAATATAGAAAAATTATTTATTCATTCTTTCGGAATACATTCACCACCTATCAAAGTCCCATTATCGAAAAGGTTTCGGTAAAACTACGCTTAATTTAAAAAATATGAACGGATTGATAAGGGTGGTCAAATATTCAGGAAAAATAAAGTTTGGCCAGTTTTTTCAATATTCCTGGAAAATAAAAAAAACGAAAAAGTTACACGATGTTATAGGTACAGGTCCCTCCTTTCATATGCACTTTGAATCATGAAAAAAGATTCATTTTTACTCAAGTTATGGGCCAATTTGCCCGCCCTCTCATGTCTACATTCACGGAGCGTGCTCCCGAAGACGCCGTGCAGCAGCTCGAAATCCAAGGTACGCTTTGGTCCGTTTATCTCGAAAACGGTTAAACTTTTGACAAACATGATATCGGCGGAAAACTCAATTTTTGGGATTATTGACCATTTTTCAGCCCCTTCCGCAAATTTCGCGGAGGACATATTTTCAGATAGTAATCTACCCGTGAATATCTACAAGCTGCAAAAAAAAATCCGACAATAATGAGATGAACAGGTTGGGGGGTTTCTCACTCTTTATTTACTGGACTATTATTGTACACAGCATGAACGTGTGTCTCTGAATAAATAAAGAGAAAAGTTAGAGCTTTGTGTTTAAAAGGTATCTAAGGTTTTTTTTCTAGCTCTATTCGCAAAATATAAAAAACAACCCTAATACTATCACTTTTCAAGTTTTCTGAACAGCCTCTCTGTAGATTCCCCTAAAATTTGCTAAATTCAAATTATTCAAACCTCCTGAATTTTTTTGCGTACGTCTTTGCTGCCTCATCTTTTATTTCTGGATGAATTTGAAAAAAATGGTTCGTAATTGTACATAATATGAGCAATAAAACGAAAAATCTTAACCTATTTCACTCACCAGCTAGTCGTCCATATCGCTGAAACATCCTTTCGACATCCGTTTTTGAACATTGAAAAGTATTTAGATTTCCAACAAATACTCGCGAATTCACCGCTTGAGGATCTTGCGAGTTTGTTTGATTACCCACTTTGCTTAACTTCATTTTAGCTGACTGCCTGTAAAGAATAAAATCCAGTAATTAATAGCAAGCCCAATTTTTTTTTTCAAATATAACCTTTTTCCCGGCTAGTTTTTCATTTTGATTTATATACATAGAGATACAATCGATGCATTTCAAAATAAATAACAACTTCGTGTGTTGACACATAATTAAAATTTTAAATTTTATTTTTTATGGTATATCGAACGTACTCGCCTGTTCAAACAGTTTTTTTGTTGATTTTCGTCTCGTAAAAACAAAATTTGAAATTTAGTACAAATATTGAAAAATCAGGAGTGCCAATAATATCGCAATGTGTACGCAATAGGAAATTATTATTATGCAAATATAAATATTTTATTTATACATCGACAATGCTAGACAGGGTGATTTAATATGACAAAAAATGTAGGTATGCTAGTCATAAAGTGATAGAAAATATATGATGATAACATTTGTATTCTTATCCAACTAACACAGCATCACACTATTTCTTCGAATGTGAAACACTGTCTCATTGAAGATGTAGACTTGTAGAGTATCCAAAAAGGACCTAGTGAAAAAACTGTTGAGCCTGATAAGGACTAGGCTGAGGTGCCGAGGGCTAGAAGCATCTAACTGATCCGAATCAATTAATATTTGCAATGCTAAGTAGGTGTTATTGAGCGTACTATTGGATAATCGAACAATTTACGGGAAATTTCAATCAAAATAGTTCAAACCCAACTCATAACTCTTCGTGGGCTTATTTTATCCGCTTCTATTGATATTTGTTCACCAGGAACATACATTTTAATAATATAAAACAATAATAATTCAAAATAGTGACATTTGCTGTCAAAATATATTTGTTGTTTAGTGTTGTTAAGGGAAGTAGGTAAACAATAACGCATTTTATCGCACAGGAAATAGTAATTTACGTCATAAGTCCGGTAAGTTAAGTATTAAAGTACGAATGAGATATTTAAGGACAAGGAGACGAAGGAGCCGAGTCCTGAATATCGAAATGAGTACTGTAAGAGCCGTACCGGATGATTACAATAAAGTATTTTATTTGATGCTGTAAGAAACTGAATTTTTCAAACTTACGTCTTATTATTTCAACATGAATATTTGACTTATTTTATACAGTGTGACCCATTTTGTTTGGAAGCACCCCTATAAAATCCGCATTTTTCAACCGATTTTGATTTAGTCTTTTTTGTTAGATTCAGTATCAAAAACAGTAATTGAGCACAAATTTTCATACCATAATAGCTATTTTCAAGGCCCTCTACGTTAATTTTTCTTTGCCAAAAAAGACGAAAGTATATTAGGCATTTTTTTTTCTCAAATATGACTACACCACTGGATTCAGAATCATCACAAATGTAAACTATCAAAATTTTATAAAAAAAAGTTTTATTAACAACAAAGTTATCACTACATGAATTTGGAAAAAGTTGTTTTTCAATTAATTTTTTACTATGAATGTAGACACATTTTAAAAATGGCAACATGGTAAACAAAAACTAGGACTCAAACATATTGCACTGTAAAAATTCGAAGCCGAAATTTTAAAAGACAGGATAATAGGTCCATTTTCTTTTTTGAGGGTAACATGAATGCCAATAACTTCATGGAATTCTTGGAAGGTGAGTTATCCGCAGTGATTGACGAACTGCCACTAGCAGATAGAAGAAATTTGATATTTCAGTTAGATGGTTGTTCTGTACACTATTCTAGGATTGTCAGGCAGTGGCTTAACGAAACATTTCCAAATGGTTGGATAGGTCGCGGAAGCGAGTTAATCGAATGGCCTCCTAGATAGCTCGATTTAACTACATTGGATTTTTATCTTTGGGGTCTTTTGACACAAAAAGTGTATAAGACACGTCCAAGGAATAGAGCAGAAATGTGTGACAGGCGTGTGCTGGAATAACGCCACATGAAATAAAAAAAGCGCCAAGACATAGTCGCAAACGATACGAGAAATGTGTGGAAATTAACGGAGGTCTAGTCGAGGCTACAAAAATGTAGAATTTAATTATTATTAAGTAGTTTAATAATTAAAATGTATTATTTGGTGTTAATTTGTATTTTCGTCACATCAGCACAACTTTACATTACTCTCAGAAGCTATAACTCCAGAACCGGTTAAGGCATCGGCTTCGAATTTTTACAGTGCAATATGTTTGAGTCCTAGTTTTTGTTTACCATGTTGCCATTTTTAAAATGTGTCTACATTCTTAGTAAAAAATTAATTGAAAAACAACTTTTTCCAAATTCATGTAGTGATAACTTTGTTGTTAATAAAACTTTTTTCATAAAATTTTGACAGTTTACATTTGTGATGATTCTAAATCCAGTGGTGTAGTCATATTTAAGAAAAAAAAATGCCTAATATACTTTCGTCTTTTTTGGCAAAGAAAAATTAACGTAGAGGGCCTTGAAAATAGCTATTATGGTATGAAAATTTGTGCTCAAATACTGTTTTTGATACTAAATCTAACAAAAAAGACTAAATCAAAATCGGTTGAAAAATGCGGATTTTATAGGGGTGCTTCCAAACAAAATGGGTCACACTGTATTTAACGTCAATATTTGACATAGCATCGATATAAATATGCATGTCAATTAATTAAAAAAGAATTTTGTTTAAAAAGTTTCATTTGAGGTTTTATGTTGTCAAAACTGAAAATTAACAGTCCGGTAAGTGTTTCTTACCGTTTCTGATACTGTAATAAGTTACTTACCGGACTCAAAAGGGAGTCGGTAAACTAAATCTTCCAGACAGTATGAAATAAGGTCACTTTTGGTACCCTAAATAGGCATGCTAAGATAGAGTGTTCAGTAAGGTAAAATGAAAAATATATTTCAACTGATCAATTGACTAAATATTGGTATTTTTGTAATAATTGAGGTTATTAGTGGTCAAATATTGTACAATTACTTTTTACCAATAATTAATGATAAAATCCATGCAAATTTAAATGTGTGCTATTTCTATATTATTAACGATTCATTACATGAATAATTAAAGTGAAATTGATATAATTCTGGAAGTTTGTTACTACCTACGGTTAATGTTTAGTAGTTTTTTCGGTACTACCTGTTTTTTGGAGTACTTCTATAATTTATCCGATAATGTTTCACCCTGTACGTGCATTTTATCAATCTCCAATGCTGAATTACAATTACCGCTAAATAAAAATTTTCAAATTCAGTCCGACGTTCACATTTTCATTACATTTTCAATACTGGATTATTATTGGCAATACCGCATATATTCATTCGATTATAATCAAATCCCATTCATATGCATAACAAGTAGTATTGTGGATGGGATATTTTTTTTTTTTCGTAAATTATTTGAAATAGTCATAAACAAGAACCGTATGAGCTGTGAATACCAGTTTAAATAATATCATCAAATTGTAGTTGGTGTTTTCGGATATAAAATCGAAAAAATATAGATGGCAATTTAATATTTTTTAATGGGATCAAAATAAAATTGGTAAAAATTGTTCAGTGGAGAAGGTTTAAATATCAGACAATGAGAAAAACTATTGTGTAAGTTATCCATTTGCTCCTTCAACCCCTAAAGGGTGAGTTATTACGTTTAATTTCATTCAAAAAGTGTGAATTTATTGTTTCGGCACCACCAGCCAGAGGCTTCGAGGATCTTGGTTGAATCGTTTATGTTAAAAGACCCCTAGTCTATCGATTTGTTTCGGTTTTATAGAATAAATCCTCTAATTACCGCTCGCCGTCAAAGTAGCCACTTCCAATCATAGTTATAGTTCTGTGATCTCAAATTTTCCTACTCTGACCGCTAGGACCATTGACAGATTATACCAACGGCCGCTTCCATTTTGAGAGCCTCGCCCTTTCCGCTATCGACCATCTAGGGAGCGTGGGAGAATTTGAGATCAGAGAACTATAATTGCAGGCAGAGGATTTATTCTATAAAATCGAAACAGGTCGATAAACATGTTACAAGGTCCTTCTTGCACAAATCCTTCCTTGGGTACCTACTCTAGTCGTAGGAGTCTATACCTCCAAAGAAACAATGCTTCACTTTCGAAGACACTGTGTGAGGATGTTTTCTTCTCTTCCATGCAGAGCCGACAGAAAGATTCCTCCCTATATATGCCAATTGTATGCATGTGCTTCTTTAGGAAACAGTGACCGGAGAGTAATTCCATCACTTTCCTTATCTGGCCCCTGCTGAGGTTTAATGTTTTGTTGGTCAGCAAGTCCGGAAATTTACTGTGTTCTTGCTTAGTCATCTAGCTTTGCTTGGGTGTATGCCATTTCATCGCCTACAATACCCCGGACCCACTTAAGGGTTAAGAGGTTCAGGGTTAAGAGTTTTTGTAGGCTGTCTCAGACCAGTCTAGATCTGACGCTAAGGATTTCAGTGATGCCTGACTACTTCAGAGTATTAGGATCTTTTTGGCCTCAATACTCCCTTTCGACGTTCATTTGTAAACACGTGTCGATAGCGTAGATTATACAAGGACAAGTGAAAAGTGTGGTTTTGTATAAAAAAATTGATTGATTACATAGAAATTTAAATTATCCGTTGTTATAGAACCTCTCTGTATATTTGTTTATTCGTGAAACTTTAATATTCACATCTCTTTTTACTAGCAGTAACTTTTAAAATTAAATTTTTTTCAATTCATGAAAACGTTGCAATCCCATCTAGATGAAATTAAAGAACGTAAATTATTTATTTTGAAAATGAACAACAAAAAAAACGTTCATTTTATTGTCAACTTTTCAATATGCGCAAATCCTCGTGAAAACTAACGAGCATAATATTATACTTTTAATTACAGTTTTGTAACTGTATACCTATATACACTTCTTCTTCTCGTACTCATCCCATTTTATGCACAATAGGAAAATGCACATTCTTCCTAACTTTATTCGCGCACGATAAACGCATTCGCAAGTCTAACATAAAAATTGACGGCATTGTTCGTAGTAAATCATGTCGGCTGCATACTTGATATGAATCCGGAGCGAATTTCTAAATTGGTAACCTATTTATGTTCATTGTAGCTTGATTTGTTCAAAATGTACCATTCGACGTTGAATGCTTCACACAATTTTTATCAGAGGCGCTACAATCGCCTCGCTTACATTTCACCATATGCGAAAATTACATCATTTTATATTAAGGATACTTTCCGGTCTGACCACGACATAAACTGCTTCACAGAATTTAGGGAAATCCACAAATGAACAAAGGTTTTATTCACATACTTTTGGTTTTTAAGTTTGAGTCAAGTTATTTTCTTTTGTATTCTTAAGAATTTTACATCAGTTGACGTCCAAGGGTTTTGAGAAAAGTTCCATTAACATAAATTCATTTGTTGCTCGATTGGCATGAGACAATAAACATAAGATTTGGAATAGATACTCCATGGTGGTCTGCACTGTTCACAGATCAATCGAGGTATGGAAGGTTCGTGTTCATGTGTGGACCCTTAGACTTATCGAAGAGCAGTGCAGGAAGATCATCTGTTCAGAGGTGGTGCAGCTGCTGTTTGGGGAGGCTTTGTTGTGAAGGGTTTATATAATTATTAGTGCTTAATGAGAACATTACGTACAAATGTTGTTTCATGCTGATATTGGACTTCTATGGTATCACCGGTGTGAAGACAGCGGGAAACAGTGGTGCACCAAAACTTTTTTTGACTTATACGAAATATCAATTGTTTTATTGAAAATAAGTATTTTTCAATCATTGAGACATAAAGGGGTAAAAAATCGAGAGGCGCATATTAATTTCAATGAAAATATGATTGTGTATGAAAAAGTGTAACGGGCGTATTTTTGCAATTATTTTATTAAAAATTCGAAGTATTGGCCGCTGTCTTCACACCGGTTATGGTATCCCGACTTCAAACACTTTGTGAAAAAAATCGCAATTTGTTACAACACAATGAACTACCTTTTGTGGACCATTTTATAATCCTGATGGAAATTTTTAATTACTAGTTTAATTTGATAAATCTAAAGGTTAAAACAATAAATCCGTACTTAAAGTAAAAATTCAGCTATTCACGAATGTTTTTCTCATTTTATTTGGTCAATATTATCAGAACGATTTTAAATTCAAGCGTGCCGCCTCTGTTCCAAAACTTGGCTGAATCATTGTTTCTAATGCTGCAGGCAGCAGAAATGTGCTAATATTCGGTTTGGATTAGGCGTCTGGATGTAATGAATTGCACTGAATTATGGTATGCAGTGATTGTGACGGCTTAATTGATTGTGACCAAGTAGATTGTATGCAATGATATAGACTTACGATAACGTACACATACACACATTCGTAACCTATTGATTAGCTACGCTCCAGGGTTAAACATCGAAATGTTGACAAATGCAAATTGTTTATTGAAACTGGTTTTGGGCATTCGGTGTAATTTGGAACGTTTGTCTTGCGGTTACTACCAGCTTCGAAATTGTTTCTAGATAAGCACGGAATTTAATTAAATACAAGAAGAAACAAAAGATCAAAATTATTGTTTATCGATCACAGTTCATTAAGTAAAATAAGGGTTATGGTCTGCCATTTCGTTCCAAGTTCAATCCGAAATATCTCAAACTCAAGATGTCCCATTGGATCGCCGGGAGTTTTTTTTATAAAGGAGCCGCCCCTTCGCCGGCACCACCTCAGCCTCTTTGGCTTATTGTGGATCCTCCTAGTGTTCTGACTACAGCCTATTCAGCCAATCCGTTCCCTGTATTAGCTCATACAGGTTCTTTACTGGTTGGTTGAAGAAGACTTCTGGATTCATTTGGGGTCTTCCATACAGTTTCTGCCTCCTGTGGTCCAGCGTCTCACAGTTGCATAATATGTGCAGAGCTGTTTTGGTGTCTTTTTCGCATCTTCTGCATGTAAGGTCTCCGTTATACAGCCCTATTTTGTTCAGGTGCTCCTTTGTGGGAAAGTGTCCCGTAAGAAGCCCCGTTATGGTGCGTAGTTTGTTCCTGCTCATTGAGAAAGTTCTTTAGTTACTTTTTCTTTTCTTTAACCATGACCTAGTGGAGCATCTAGAGATGCCCACAGATGGTTCGGGTCCGTTCATCAGGGTTGACGATCCTGCTCTCGCCAGATCGTCAGCTTTTTCATTGCCAGCGATTCCTTCGTGACCTAGGACCCACTCCAGTGTTACACTGTTCCGAGTCGCCAGTCTTCTAAGTTCTTCATCGTATTCCTAAACCAGCCGAGATGTTACCTTAGAGCTCTGAAGTGCTTTAAGGGCAGCCTGTCTGTCACTGTAGATCCTGATCTGCCTGTTGTTGTAGGCTCTCATATTATTTGCCCTTGCACATGCAAGTATTGCATAGACCTCTGCTTGAAATACCGAGGCATATTTACCAAGCGAGACGATTCCTTAATATTTGCTCGACTTGCTGTATATACCCGCTCCGGTGCCGAGCTCATTCCTTGATCCTTCTGTATACCAGATCAGTTCATTCGCTCTGCTGAGTGGTGGCCGGAGTTAGGTATTTTTCAGACAATCCTCTCCGTACATTCCACGTGAATCTCCTGTCAAGGATATATACTCAACCTCTTCTTAATGCTCGTATGTTGTATTTTTAAAAAGCAATTTTAATTTTTCGGAAAAATATAAGACTTCTTAGTTAGAGGAACAGAGCTAAATAAATTATTCAAATGGAATTAAAAACTGTTTTTCCGCATACCGCTAGGAATTTTTAAGGTTTCGGACAAAATTTCTTACAGAACAAGTCAAGATTTCCTATTCACGAACGAAATTTTGAATATGTAGATATATCTACAAGGGTTAACTTCAACACTGAATAATTGGCCAATAATGTTGAAGATTTTATCTTCAAACAAAGGTCTAAGAAGTATCGTTCTTTTATCTTGATTTCTTTGGCAATAATTCACTGCCTCAACCAGCTCTGGAAGAGTCCCAGAAATGGAAAGTTAATCATCACTAATCATTCTACTTTCGAGAACACCAGCAATGGAATTTATATGCGTCAAGAATTCTTGGACCCGGCAACACCTACGGCCTGACGAATTCGACAATTGCGGAACTAGCTAAATGTTCCACCCATAATCAATCTCTAAAGAGATGGGATGAAATCAAGGGATGCAGTCTTGCCAGAATCACCCTGAACGACCCTGGGAAGCTGGAGTCGAAAAAATATTTGGCGATGACCAGGAAAAATCAGGATTTCTGACTGGCCACTGTCAATTAAGGAAACACCTCCATACAATGGGGCTAGTGGACACACCTCTAAGCAGGATGTGTGAAAGGGAAAATGAATCTGTCAGGCATGTCTTATACGAGTGCCCGGAGTTATCGTCAATAAGAAAGTGTGTGTTCGGTGAGTCTTGGCCTACACCTGCCGATATAAAGGAGATGTCTCTTAGTGACCTGTCCACCTTCCTGGAAAGGGCAGGATGGACGATGACCTAGGAAGGAAGGCAAATTCCTGGACTCTGTGTTGCTAAGTCTCGGCTTGCGCGTCGAGTTAGCAATCTTCACAGTCGTCCAATAATGTTAGCCTTTTCCTACTCGGTAAACAATGTACTAATTATCGAAAATACCGGAGAAGTTGTCATAATGCTCCAAATATGAGAGCGACAGGTATCGTATAATTTTTTATTTACCCATTTTTCTATATAAACAAACAAGTACAGTTAGAACTATAAAAACTTTGCTTAGAAACTTTGTTTAAGAAAAAGTGTTTGTTATATTTGGGAAATTGGTTGTGTTTGCATTATCCCGTTCCGGATAAACTTATTCCATAATAAAAGAAAACTTTAAAAAGTAAAGGATAGCTCGATAAATTCAGTATTATTCATTTCCTCACCTAACTACCAAATCAACGAGGAACAAACTCGCGAACAACTAAGAAACTTAATGCATAAAAGTTGAACTTTTAAAACTTTATCTCTACATAATATACTCACTAAGAAAGTACAGCTATAATGTGACTTTTTAAAATTCAAATAGCTACTTTCTTACGCTTGTTTCAAATGAAAATTAATTTTAGATACTCTCTTTTTTTTCCAACAAAGCAGACACAAATTAGGAATTTTTTAAATAAAAAATAGTCATCGAAATGTTTTCTATAAAAATACGAATACTACTCACTCAAAATCAAATAATAGAAGGACGAAAAAACGTTTGGCAGTAGCATTAATAAAATCTACATACTTCCTTGAAGGTAATGAAGTGGTAAAACTCCACCACAAACATTTAAATATAAGCATGCCCACAATTTCTTAACTCCTAGGATATTATCTCGAGCGGAACGTTTCAAAAATATTTTTACGATGCCCTAACGTTTATGGCTTGGGGTGAAGTTCTGCGTGAATTCCCTTTCTCGACGAAATTGTTTGTTGAAAATTTTCTAAAATAGACACTGTTCAAATAAGAACAAATCACCAAATCGACCAAATAAATGTAGAATCGGGAAATCGAAACAAGAAACAGAATCCTTTTTAAAAGACATCAGCATTCAGGACGAGTAGGACCTGTAGTTTGTTGTTGAATATAGTCACTTTTATTTCAAATGAAAGCTCTGTTTGGATTACTCGGAAAAACCTGAAACAATCTGTTTGGGGTTTCACTCATTCACATTTAATATTGGACGGGATTTGCATCTTAAAATTTTACGTAAAAACGGTACAGATACAAATTTCTTATACATTTTTAATCTCATGACAATTCTATGATACGTTTTCTATTTGATTAGCTTCAAACTGGAAACCATCCTATTAGATCAAAATTAAATCTGTCGAGTATTTTATAATAAATTTCAATTTCCCCCGTTACTTATATACCTAATTAAATTATCTAAATAACCAATTATAAACATTCAAACAACTTACGTCGAAATTTAACTTTTAGTTTTCATCATCTAAGTAAATTTCTCGTTCCGTATTAGGATCGTTAGAAGATAAAATTGGAAACTGCATTTCATCAGTTCCTAATTGGCTGTTTTCGCTGGATCTTTCGGCTGAAACGCGCAACGAAAACTATCCGTCAAGTTTTAAATGACATTGATGATAGCTTTCAGTATAATTATTTAAATGAAAATATTTATTGGGTGTCCAATCGAATGTTTTTTTGAATATTATAGAAAATTAATAAAAAGTATTTTCTCAGTTTCTTGAGGTTGGTTATCGTTTCCTGCTGAAATTAAGGAAGCAGCGGGTCATATTTGAGACGCTTATATAGTGCACCCTGGAGGAAGATAGTCCTTTTGTTTATGGTGAACTGTGATACCGGCCACAAAGAACCTTTTCTGGCTTTGTATAACAAGATCAGGTTTGAGATTCCTAATTTGAGGGAGACAGAGACTCGGTTTCAGTAACTGCAAGTATCCTTTGAATATCTGCGTAACTATGATCCTAGACACTGCCCAAGAACATGTAGGACCAGGAACTGGAGCAGCTCTACACATACGACCTGGTTTTAAGGCTGGCAGCTTCAGACAACAGTCACAGTACCTGGTATAAGTCTGGATGAAAAAGGAAGACTAGCCAAAGTACAGGAATAGGACTGACGGGACTACTAGTCTTTGAGACTTTCCGCAGAAACTGAACAAAACAAAAGATCACTCAAAAAACAACTAAGAAAGTGATTAAAATATTTTCAAAATTGAAAGTTACTTTTGAATTGCTTTTAGGAGATTATTTATGCGATTAGATCTGGTCCCGACACTGTAGGTGATCTGCGCGAGCAGGATTAATATCCTCTTCATCCTCTTCCGAAGCCGACATATTCAATGTGACAAATTAGCTAAGCACATGAGACACACACACCAGTAATTGATACAGACACCAATATCATTGGGGTATCACACACACATAACACTGCATTGCTGAATGCAGAAATCAATTAACATTATACTAATCAGGGTTGTATTGTCGTGTTAAATTTTGAATGTGGTTATTGCGCATACAAACTTGTAGTTTAGATTGTAAATCATATGGAATTTGACAGTTTCAATCGCCAATTAAATCGGAATTACAAATTTTTCATATAGTTTTAATTATTTTTCGAATGTTCCACTTTGTATTTGAACTTTAACCATTCGAAGTTTCCGGCAAGTAAGCGATTTATCCTGTTCACTAAGTCGGATAAAAGTGTAAAAAGTGCAAAGAAAGATCAGCCCTAAATACCAGCACCGTATGAGACGCGCTAACAGCTTAAAAGATCGTTTCATCGACGGCTAAGCGCTTCAATTTTCCCATTCAATTGACTGGCAACATCGACTACAATTTTGGTTTTCACGATAAAACTGCCATTTAAGCTATTTTTTTTTTAATCTTCCAACCTCGTACCCATTCGTCCGAAAGAATTGATTTAATTTATTTAGTGCGTAGTGATTCGCATAGTTTCGGAAAATTGGTAAAAAAAAGCAAGATATTTAATGGCTAAGACACGTATCTATAATTTCCACACACGTGTCTTAATAGGTTATTCCTGATTATCAAAAGGTAATACCCGAACTTACAATAACATTAAGTTAAATTTTTTTTCTTGAGTCCACCCTATTCTCTCTCGAACCCTCCACTCTCTCTCTCTTAAACCCCCACTGCATATATTGTATAGATTGCAAGGCATACTAGAGACTTAGTAACTGCATCCCTAAAAAGTGGCAGGAAGGAAAAGTCATTATACCCAAAGTTGATAGACTAAATAATATGACACCAAAGTCATCCCAACTCATCAATCCTACAAAAATTAATAGACAGTTACATCATTAGAGATGATGACAACGGGGGGGTGTTTTTAACAATACATTATCTACAAGCTCTGGAAAGAAAAAAGTTCCCAACTCTTATGTGTTAGTTTGAACAAAAGGGTCATAAAATCATCGATTGGTAGGTGTTGTCCGCAAAGAGGTTTTATAACCTCTTCTGTGGGCTATCTTAGTAGACAAATTACTGAAGAAACTAGAAGTTTTGCTGAATCTATCACCATTTCATGTCAGTATACAAATCAGGGTAAGATCTGTCACTAATAGATTGACCAAAAGATGTATACCGAGTTAGAAGCCTACTCTATTATCGAATGAGATGCTTCCAAATTCCAAATTTTCAAAATAGTACATAAACAGAGAGGCATGAGAGAAAGAATGTTCAATAAATGATATACAGAGATCGAATAAGAAGTAGGAGCAAGGAACTCTAGCATACATAGCACGAGGAGATTCTTAGGAGCAGATGAGCTTACTGATAAAATGGAACACAACTACCAAACGAAATGGCAAATGTTTGTCAAACTCCTCGTTAATGAAGACGACAGTAGACTCAACTTTTTGGAAAAAATTATTTCGAAAATGTGTTTAAGGTTGCTTTTTAATTAAACAATTCCCGAAGCTTTCTTTAGAGAATGTACATGAAATATCGTCTCATGTATGCTTTCCTAAACCCGCGACACGATAATCGAAGGAAAATGAGAAAATGTAAGACGGGGTTTCAGAAGCAACAATCTTATTGGCAAAACTGAATATGCAGATCGTAACATGAATTTCAATTGGATCCTAAGCTGATTGCGCTTACTAACAACTAGATACTACCTATTTTACTACACCAAGTTTATAATGCCTATTAGGGAAATACCTTCGAAACGGAAGGTCTGTATACCTCGTATGAAAGTGATGAGAGAAAAATTTGTGAAAATTTCGCCCTTTTATAAAAAAATCCTGCACCGCCCTTGTTAATTTTTCAATAAACTAAATATATTATAACTTTTCAAATTATGGGTTAAGATTAATTGCTTACAATTGGCCAGACAGCTTTAGTATAAATACATCTTTCCACTATTTATCACATTTTCTACACTTATTGTTTTTTAATGACACGATTTTTATTCCAACGAACATCATTAAGTGAAAAACTTTTAAATAATGGATTTTTCCGTCGACCTTTACTAAAAATGACATTAGGGTACTATTTTCCGAATGAAAAATCGATTATTTTTAAAGGCAAGTATTATTGGTCCGCAAACTCTCCGTCCGCCAAACCGTTGACATATCCAAATATCCGAAACTTATTGCATTTTGGAAAAAACTAGACGTTGGATACAAAGCAAAAAAATCCAGTGTATTCAGTTTCATGTAATATGCACCTCGGCGAAAAATTGTGCAGTGTCTTGCTTGCAATTTGCAGACTAGACTATAATAGACAGTTTTTCGTCCTTGGTACATAAATAAATAACTATTATTTCCGTAAAAATGATAATGGATGGTGTAAAGCGGTGATGCCCGGACCTACGGCAGCATAATATGAGGGGCGGCATTTTTAAAAATTGGTTCAGGTTAGTTTTTATTAAAAAAAATTCTATAGAAAATATTATTATAATTCAATGAACCTGTAATAGAAGCAGTAGACTATTTTCTAGTCTACAAGAATGAATTTATTTACACATCTTTGGGAGTTCACGGTGCAGCGTATAAATTTGAGAGTCTTTCTCAAACTCGTTGGTCTCGTTGTTCGACATGATGCATGTTACGCGCTAGAAAAAGAGTAATCTGCAATAATTGATGTACTGGAATCCACTGCACAGTATTGCAGCGAAAATTGCAGCAATTCTAGTAATTGTTGGAACTGTAACTTTAGATCGTTTTAATACTGCTAGTAAGAAGCTTTCACTAAAAAGGCGGCGCATCAAACCGGGCCTAGTTACATTTATACATTATAGTACACGGTTGATTTTGCTAAACTTTTTCCATCCCAGATGTACACTTTATTTAATCTACGACACCAAGTTCGTTTTACGTATTTGTAGATTTTTCGGTATGGGTCGTAAATTAAAATGTCGAGTGTACGACGCATAAAATCTCTCGATTCCAACCATTTCCTAATGTAAGGTGAGTATATGAATCATTAGAATGTGCGTCTGAGTGTGCCAAAATACGAACTACGGTAACCCACATGTGACACAAATAATGAATCATGCATAAAAAATATTGCCCTCGGGACTAATTTTAAAGTTGGCTTTAGTTTTCGATTTATGCGATTCGATGTGGAAAACGATTTTTAATGACATATTTAAGATAATATACAGAGTGTATCACATTTATCATAATATTGAAAAGGAAAAAATATTGGTATGTGTATTATGGATAAATTTAATCTATTTGTTCAAAGTCCTTACAGTCTTAGCTTCAAACTAGTATGTAAGATATTTCCACTTCTTGGGACAATGCCGTAGAACTATAACAAAAAACAACTCTCTTGACATGAGAACCTTAGAATTTGCTTTGAAAGGAAATCTTACTTGGTCCAAGAGCAAATACATTAGACATAGACATTGAGAGGATTTCCACCAGGTACTTGGGAGAATTGAAATGTCTCTTGAATGAATGTCGTGATATTTATAATTTTCGTAGCTCTTGAAGCAAAACAAACTATACTTGGTTGAAGAGAAAAATATTCAAGAGATTCAAGACATTTCTTCAAGAGAACCATCTTACTTTAGCTAAGAACTTTTTTCTATAGGCAAGAGATATTCTCTTATGCTGAAATAATTTCTCTTGTCGCTAATAATTTCTTGTCAAGAGATTTGACTACTTTGGTTCAAGACACCCATTTTTATCAGTGTGTATTTACCTAGTCCGTGCCTGAAAACAGAATTTAATTTTCTGTGGATTCCATTACTTACAGACCTATCCAGATATGTAATAGCCCCCCGACGATATTATCTGAATTTATTACATAAGTCGGATACTTTAAAAAGCACTATCATTTCTATAAACTTTATATGACGATACTAGAGAGACATTTTTTCCCGGGTTTGTTTTTTATTTTCTCTTAGAAATTGAACTATTATCAGCTATCTACCGGAATTTATTGGAATTCCCATTGGGGTTGTTATTATAAAAAAAGTAGGTATACTAAGCGAGTTCTAGCGCAGTAGCTTTAGAATCCACTTTTCTTAGTAACTTTTTTTGTCTTCCCATATAAAAATTCCACGGCTTAAAGCGATAATAATAAAATTGTTAGTTCGATGTCGTTTTCTACGTCGTTCGTGATACCTTTTCTTAGTGTTTCATTATACAATTTACTTCGCGAATGTCGTCTAATGGCGTAAATATTCTCGAAGGCAATCGAGACTACCAGCTTTTCACACTACCTTAGACCGTATCCGTACTTTCATATCATTCAATCAAGAAATGTAGCTGGAAATATGGGGTTTGTCTCAGAAACGGAAAATTAGGTTTCCGCTACGGAGAAGGAAATTGGCTGAAGTGCGATATTTCTCAACTCAAAGCCACGCGTATAATGAAACTGTGGGTAACGGCATTTGACTTTAAAATATCTGGATTCTTATGCGATCCTGAAAACCCCTTATACCTTAGCTAACTGTCCGGTGTTGTCGGATTTTCAGAAAATCTCCCGAAAAACTAGACTTTTTTTCTCGTGTCACCTGGTGCACTATGTCCTGGATTCATAAAATGTAAATTTGCTAGTACATACAATCCAGTGGCGTAGCGCTACTACCGCCCAAGGGGGACCCGAAAGAGCCTATCGCTAGGGATCGGAAGGGGCCGAAATCCTGGCATGTAGAGGCCAACGCCTCAGGGGCTCACACTCGATGTGTGCCTGTACTCTGTTTTGTCGTTTGATGTTTGGGCTCTGCGTCCTTAAGTTTTGATAACTTTGTCTGAAAAAGAATTATTTAATTCTGCAAAAACACTACAGCAGATATTGTTTGGTAATATAAACTTTATATTATATATTCTTAATATCGGCAAGGGGGCCCTAATTCAATAACATAATTTGTCGCTACGCCACTGACACAATCTTTCTTTTATTCCATTCACATTAATTCAGAAATTATTTTTGTTATTGTTGCATTTATCAATGTTAATGATGGTCAAACTTTTTAGAAAACAAAATGAATTGAAGATGAATTTCCAGAAACTTTGACTACATACTTTTTACACAAATAAATATGGCAACGTTGCCATGCGCGCTCAGTATGTTCAATTAGGTCTTCGTAGCGCGGAGGTGGTTTTTATTGCGGTTTAATATTTTGTCATTGAAAATTTATTTTCCGTCTTAGTTTCAGTTTGTGGCATTTTTTCATTATTTCAGAAGGGCTGTCTTACGAGACCCAAGAGCACATTTTTGATCCTTTAAATAACAATTTTCGAAATGAGGGTGTTTTTTTAATCTACTTAATACTGATTTATGTGGTGGAAAATAAAAATTCATAACGTGGTGAAGTGGTAATTTATTTTTATAACCGAGAAATTTTTATATACATGATGGTATATTTTTAACCGAATTCCAATCTATTTAGGAAATTTTAGAAAGTTGTGATGCCTTTTGGCATTAAATAGAAAACCGGAATTGAATTCATTTGAAATTATTTACATTTCAAAATAATACGTTAGTTTATTTAAAACATTAAAAGTATCAAGTATCACGTAATATTTTAATATTTACATTATACGTGACCTAGGACATTATATATGTGGAATGTTTTATTTATTGATTTTATTCAGAAAAAGTTTTACTGAAATTTGTTCGAATAGATGTCGATTACCTTATTAGAACTGAAAAGAAATCTATCCTGTTTTTATACAGTTCTTTAACTGTCTCTGGGATCAGTTACACTGCTGGTTATATGAGACTCGTGACTTTGCGTTTTCAAGACTTCCATTCAGACTGTAATAGTGTCTAGACTGTCAAGTGGAATTTCCTACCAAGAAAACAGGTATTTGAAATCTATAATGTACAAATACATTGGTAAAATACAAAGTTAAAATGCTCGTCTTCTAAACGCAACAGTATGTGAAGTGCATAGAAAAATATGTACCGGATGTCGCGACTAAGAGAGGTAACCCTCTGCACAGCTTAAGACAAAAAAATGTCTGTATATACGCAAATTTTCGGGTATGAAAGAGAGAAATAATGAATTACAGTATATTCTGTGGAAAATCAACTACAGTGTTAACTGAAGTTAAACAAACAGTTAGGAACTTGAACCAAATAATTTAACGGATGATTAAATATTCTCTTTCTCTTAAAACAATACTCTAACGACGTTGTGTGAACACCTAACAATTGGAAACTAAAACACAACACACACACGAGTTTCAGAAACAACTACAAGTCAAACAGGTGATGTAGTATATACAGATTGTCTCTACATACGATTATTTACGTGGAAAGGTTTGTGGATAATTGAAAGTGGTTTAAAGTTAGGTGTTTCAAAAATTTGTTGATGTAAAGGAGATATTTTGTGAGCCAAAAGTGAAGAGAACATTTTTGAGGAGAATTTTATTGAAATGAAAAATTAAACTAGAAAATACCTAGTAAAAGCCTGGATATTTGAAATTTGTTGATTCAAAGAAGATAATTTGTCTTTGGACAGGCAAATATTAAAAATTCTACATATTTTTGTCATTATAATGAAAATTTTTTGGAAATTTGTTTAGACAACTTCTTAGAAAGTACTAAAATCAAGAAAAATTCAGGAGAACCCGAACTTTTCCAGATTCAAATCGAAAATAAAGCGAGCTATTAAAATATTTTTCTACCGACCTAATATTTACAAAATAAATCATAGAAAATTTCAAACGGAACCGATTTTTATGTTCTGAATAATGAAGGTGGACAGTTTTTCATGTAGACGTTGTTTAACGAAGCTTATACACATTATGTCAACATGGTTATTTTTAATCTATTATTAGTTAATGCTGTACGTTACACAGTGTGTGATTTTTAAAAATACGTCAACTGGAAAAACACGTGTACGCCTCACGAATCCAAACACGATTTTTCACAACAAAAAAATTGTACGCAAATACACTGGTTTAAAATTTAATATATAAAAATGAAGGTTATAATGGAGGAACTTACTAAAATGATAATGACGTCTGTTTATGACGTCAAACTTTCGTAAACACTTGACACTTTTTGGAGGAACTTACTAAAATGATAATGACGTCTGTTTATGACGTCAAACTTTCGTAAACACTTGTCACTTTAAAGCGTGATGCTTCTGATCGGTGATTGAGCTAAGATGACGTATTGTAATTTTTTAAATTTCTTAAAATATCATATAATGTGAAATTAATTAATCATTAGTTACTATTTTTTGGTTAGTTTTTTTTGTGTTTTGATTTCTGCCTCGTACATTCATGACGATCACCAAGTTTTTTTTAGTACGAAAAAATGTAACAATATCTAACGCGAGGATATTAAAAACCTTACACATATTGGAGGTAGACTAGGTAATGGAATAAAGCATTTTTTTTATTTCGAAATATTCTATTGTATGCGAAGGAATTTAATTAGTTCCAGTTAACAGCTTTTGAAAGTATTCAAATAATTTCGAATATCTCCATTTCATATAGAATCAATATTGCTAAAAATTGTCTAGTTTTCGGATTCCTCTTTGTGATAACATTAATGAATAAAATACAGAGGATTCGAAATAAGCTACTGTTCAATTTCAGCTTCAACAGATGTAGTTTTCAAAGAAAATATAGTCTGCTTCAGATAGAATTGTGTAAATAAACTTTAAATCATAATTTGAAACGTTACAAGAAAAATTATACCAGGAGACCAACTTCTCCATCCCTTTCGGTTTGCTTAATACTATTAGATAGATAGACGAAATCTGATGGAATTTTAAAACATCTCGTTGACCTAAATATTAATATTGTCATACAATATCTACTTTTAGTTGAACTGTAATTCAACTCGAAATCAATAAAATATATAATAATAAATGGAGCTAAAATTAAAACGATATATTTCCATTACCATCAAATTATAATTAAAGTTTAATGACTTGACTTTTATTTAGTTTTACCACTAATGAACGTCATTACATAATAAAACCATAAAAAAAAATCATTATGAAAAAGATAAATTAAGTAGATATTTTTGGAAACAATATTAATTGATAGGGAATGAAAATAAGGTAATCAAAATATAAAAACACCTGAAACTGATCTTTCGGTTCTCTATAACGTCTTCCAAAAGCTTATATATTATATATTTTCGATCATGCTACCCAAAAACGAATTCCACCCGGGAGCATTTCATTTTAAACTCTGCACATTCCTACGTTTTAAACGTGTAGAACACTTGTTCGTTATTTTTCCCGTTACAATAGTCAATTTCCGGTTAATCGCCTAGTCCGCGTAATCCAGTTAGAAATGGCATGTAGTAGAGTGTTATTGTGTAAATTTCAACGCGTGATATTTGCAAAAATAATCGTGTCGGATTTATGTAGAATGCAATGTAAATATGGAGGTTTTTTTTTTCAGTATTTTGTTTTCTGCAGCTTTGAAGACTTTTATTGTTCAAAAACTTGCCAGTCGGGAATAAATATACGCGAATAGCACTGAAACGAAATTGAAATGTAGATCGTCTATCGACACGGGAGTGTTTTTATTAGTTTTTTTTCCATGCGAACGTTAACCGAAACTACCAATAGGATATTAAAAAAAATAGATATAGTACAGACAGCAGAAGGCCATCCGTTATCACTATTAGTCCAGTCACCTCGAAATGAAACGTGTTAGACGCCTTAGATACGAAAGATCAGTTTTTTTTTAAATATGTCGCTTCCTTTGATTCAAATGACATTTCCATTCTTCATAAAACCTGTTGAGCATGAAATTATTTACAAATTATGCGCGAAGAGTACGAAGCGCTCAAAAGAAACTGGTGATGATGGAGAAAATTTACTTGTATGACTGAGTGCTCTACACTTATCGAGTTATGTCTCGAAAACGGTTATTTTCGGTAAATTTTGTAGAGAAGTTGATGGTCTACAGTTTTTATAATAAATGCAAATACAATAAGAGAAAGCCCGATTTTTGCTATCTACGACCTTGGCCATCTAATATTCACTGACAGCCAGGCTCTGCTTAAAGTTATCAGCAACCCAACAACTAGGTCTAGACTGGTAAAAAACTGTAAAGAATCCCTCAACAGGCTGGCAAGAGACAATAAAGTGTCTCTAATATGTTAGCGAAAGAAGGCTCTAAAGGAGACTTCATAGGTCCAGAACCGTTTGGTGGAATCACAAAAAATTGCGTAAGAGTGGAAATCGGGAACTGGCTAGGTAGGTCGACACAATGGCACCTCCATACAAAGAATTTACTGAACAAGGTAAACAAGGAACTCTCAACCAGACTATTGAGTAAGAGACTTGTGAAGACAGTTACCGACTTGGAGACTAGACACTGCACCTGGAGGAAACATCTGCACAAAATGAGCAAAGTTAGTGAACTCTATGATGAAACACCTACTCACATACTCAGCTTCGGCGAGAACTTACATGAATGAATGACCTTGAGTATCTAGATTGCTCGCATAAGCTCTCCTGAGCCTTTCGGGTCACTATTTAGAACGATGAAATGAGTTTTTAATTTTAATTTAGCTCTCGGTATTAGAGTCGACTTAATTAGAGGATACATGGGAGGCGTGACAACGTACACACGCCCGCATAACATCGAGAAGACACACGGACCCGTGTACCCTTGGCGTAGACTCGTCGGTGTCAATCACCAATGAATAATGTAATTAGAAAGCAATCAATCATCGAACATAGAGCGCAGCTGTGCTCTTCCCACCGTGGACATGTTGTTACGATGCGATCAATTATCGGGACTAGCTCGCTGGCCATCACTGCGAGAGCGACATTAAAAATAATCGTGGATAAGTAATAGCTGACATCTAGCACTTTGTTATTTCAACTTTTAATGAGGTATAAGGAAAATTGGGTTATTTAATATTTGGTTGGGAAATTCCTTCGAGAATATGCCACGAAATGGAGAATATTTTAATTATAACTGAAAAACGCAGTGTATTTTTATAGGAAAGTGTCAAAAATGCGAACTGAAATATTTAGGTCGTAATTTCTTTATTTTTAGTTGAATTTTTATAATTTTTTCAACAAAACTGGGTATACCCAAAATATTTTTGATCCAGGAGGAAGAATTTGATAAAATGTCCTTGGTAAGGGGGGTGTCCAACACTTTGTGGGGTCCCAAATTACGAGGGAAATTTTGTCTTTAATTTTTTCACTGTCAAAATCTATTTTGAAGATTTTCAACAAAAATGTATGAAGAAATGCTTAAGAGATCGAGAATTGAATCATCAGTGTAACCAAAAATTTGTCAACATTTTTAAACAGTTTCCTAAAAATATTCATGAAAATTGAAACAAATTGAGATCCGCCAACACTAAACTGTAACGATGTCCCCCTGAAACATCGTTCTAGAGACGACTATGGTTCGATACAAAACTGTTTTTACCAAGCCAGTGTAGATATAAAAGGACGACCGAGAATCGTAGCAGGCAGCGAAGTACCTAGGAGTCATCTTGGACCAAGGATTGACCTTCAGACAACACGTCGAATACACAGTCAACAAGGCAAAACAGGCGAGAGGAAGACTAACAGCCCTCATAGGACGGAAATCCAGCCTGGAGCTCAAAACCAAGATGAAGCTGATCAACATGATCATCTTACCCATCCTGATGTACGCCTCCACAGCCTGGGGCCACACAGCGCCATCCAGCCGGAAGAAGGTTCAAGCTCAGCAAAACATCTGCCTGAGACAAGCTACAGACGCACCTTACTACATCAGGAACGATCAGCTTTATCGTGAACTGGACCAAAAGAAAATCCTTGAGGTCATGACAGCCAGAGCCAGGAGAAGATTCGTAGAGCTGAGGACACACCCAAACACTCAACTGAGACAACTCACGGACTACACCAGAGACGACTACACAAAACACGCACGACCAAGAAAACAGCTAGAATATGGAGAGCAGTAAGGACAAGACAACAACACCAACAGATAAGTAGAAGGAGAACACTTACCTAGAGATCCTGCCTGTCCATAAAACGACCGGCAGGAAAGCTAGTAAGGCCAGCTTTAGCAAGTGGATCCACTCTCTAAGGTCATCTTTAGTCGCAGTACGTCGGCTAAGGATGTACTTTAAAGAGGCAGCGACACACGCACACACCCCGCGAGCGACAGAAATTAAGAAGACCAACGAGAGAAAAGTGAATATCACTACCTCAAGAGAACTAGAAGAACGCCAGAACTTTTCCCTAAACCAAGAAAAGAAGATGGACTAGCCCAGCAGATCGGATTGAGGCCTCATCGGAAGAGATGAGGGGTGGAGGAATGTTCTTCCCGGGATGCATTGCTCCTAGAGGAGTGCATCCTGGAAGGGACGGGTTTGATAGAGGTGTGTGTGTGTAGCAGGCAGTCTAGCGAGGTATTGACTCGGTGGGCTTCCTTCTCCGGTTGGCAAGGTACTGACTTGTCGACAATCCCTCTCCTCGTTCAGCAGGGTATTGACCTGTCTGAATAATCCTGTCCGCGCTGAAGGTATTGACTTCATCGAAAATCCTGAACCTGCTAGCTTGCGAAAGGTATTGACTCTCGTACTCCTCTCAAGCTCCTGTCCCTAAGGTACTGACTTAGGGATACTCCACCATCGCTGAAGGTATTGACTTCAGCGTACATCCAGAAACCCGAAAGAGAGCGGAAGGTATTGACTTTCGCCCTCTCCTGAATTTCCCGTCTCTAAGGTATTGACTTAGGGATATTTCGCTGCGTTTACTGTACGAACCGATAGACACTCCTCCGACCGAAACCCCACCAAAAGAAGACGTCACCTTCGGCAAAATCCCAGAAGCAAAAGCTTTCATTTCGAATTAGCTGTTAAATCCGAACGCCTTTTTGTAAATAACAACTGTATATAGTATTTTTAAGAATAAACTTTTATTTTATCTTGGAATCCTGTCTCTGACTGTACGTACCTACCCGGCAATACGTAACTACCCATACGGAGGGTTACAAAACTTTATGACGATTTTAAAAATAAAACTTACCCAATTTAAAATTTCATCATAAAACTGTCAGTTTCTTTTTTCCCGTATTATATAATAGACAAATATGAAGCGTTCCATCCGCAATATATTCAGTAAATTCTCCTGCAATACTAATTACATTGTAATTGCTTGTAAAGCAATTTTTGCCTGGAATTTTGTAAAGTTCAAAGGATCGACCGTGTACTGCAGTTATCGGTATTGTTCAAAGCAGAGACTCGTATTTGAGAATGCGCTGAAAACGAATATCTCGTGTTTACCTTCTATTTAGCGTACATAGTTTGATAATACACAATTTAGTCGTTAAACAAAATTAGATATCTTAATTGGACTTTAATTTAAATCGCAGACATACAAATGAGAAGCAGAAAAATTCATCAGACGGATTTTTTTGTATACGAAAATGAATATCAATTTGACAATTTTTTCGCATGCCATTTGCAAGCCACTGCAATACTGAGGTGGGTTAAAGGGCACGACAGGAGTAAAGGAAATCGCATTGCTGATTCTTTAGCCAGGGAAGCCGCTGGACTAAAAATTCTAGGACCCAGTGACACCTACGGCCTAACGACTTCGACAATTGCGGAACTAGCCAAACGCTACACCCATACTCAATCCCTTAAGAGATGGGATGGAATCAAAGGATGCAATCTTGCCAGGATCACCCTGGGCGACCCTGGGAAGCTGGAGCCGAAGAAATATTTGGCGATGACCAGGAGAAACCTACGTTTAACAGTAGGATTTCTGACTGGTCACTGTCAACTAGGGAAACACCTCCATACTATGGGGCTAGTGGACACACCTCTATGCAGGATGTGTGAACAGGAAGATGAAACTGTCAGGCATGTCTTATGCGAGTGTCCGGAGTTATCGTCAATAAGAGAGTGTGTGTTCGGTGAGTCTTGGCCTACACCTGCCGATATAAAGGAGATGTCTCCTAGTGACCTGTCCACCTTCCTGAGAAGGACAGGCCTAGGAAGACAACTCCTCGGGAGGATGTACAATGGGTCACATGTGGCCTAAGTGCTGTGAGCCTACACTCACCCTCCCTACTCTACAGATACAGAGATAGAAGCCACTGCAATACATATACAAAAGATATTGGTCGTTGAAAACGTATTATTGAAAAAGAGGAATATTGTGATGCATTTCGGCATTAAATAGAAAAACACAATTAAATTCATTCGAAATTATTTACATTTCAAAATAATACGTCAGTTTATTTAAAACATTAAAAGTATCAAGTTGAAAACGAAAGCAGACTGGACGTGTATCTTTGAGGTGACCCACGTAGTATTTCTACTGGTATTTGAGAGGGCTCCCAAAGGATCAGGGATTCCACTAGTTACCGTTACAATACAGACAATATAGACCAGGTACAAAATTATAAATCATCAAATTTTTTGTAAAATTACAAGTTGCTAATAAAAAAATTACATATAAAAAGTCTTGTTATTTTTGATTTGGGAATGCCTGGTCTAAATTGGCCTCAAACTCTCTTACAATTACTGACTCTTGGAATGGTATTAAATTCCGCCGAATCAATTTAAACAAAAGGCTATCGAGGATGTCGGGAGTTTTTTCGATTTTTATTCAAGCCATTGTTCGAGCAGGAAATCTCCAGTATTCCAATTTGAGCCCTGATATTTAAAAATCGAGAATATTATAGCCATTCATCAAGTAGATTGCCTCTGGTAGGGAATATTTTTTCTTGTAATTTGTTTTAATAGCGATTAAAAGTGTTGGGGACCGTTTTTTTTTTTCATTCAGATCAATGATTTTTAATTTCGAATATTGCCGAGAAATTAATTTTTCATGGTCCTATCTGTATCGGTTAGTGTCAATTAAATATTGTCAAATGGGCTTAAACCAAAAAAAAAAAAACTCACTTTTGACTGGCCTTTTTCGCAGCAGCAGTAATTTTGTTAAGTTCCAGAATATCCATCCATGTGATTTTTATATCTGCAACAAAAATTTGATATAAATACGCTACCCTACAGTACTTGATCTTAACCCGTTTGATTTTATAACAAAACCAACGAAAATTGTAGGATTTTAAATCACACCATAAGTAAACGCATACAGTTTCCATATTTAACCGTCTGGTTTATTATTATGGCTTTGAAAGCGCTTTTGTAGAATTCGTTACTGATGGAAATGGGTTATTAAAAGTTTATATCTTATTACAGTCATAAAAATGATATAAATCATCATACTGGACGTCATAAAACGAAAAATGCATTATTTAATGAAATGTTACACTATTAAAAATCCACTAAATCCATTGTTTCAAAAATAACACCTTCGGACAACGCTGAGATATTAATAGTTTTCCACTATTTTCTTCAAATATTTCAGTCAAAATCGATCATCGATATCTTTAAGTGTACATTAACTGAGACAGACTTTTTGCTCCCCTTTTTCTGGTCAGTCCCTCAGCGTCCAGATTTTCGTCTGAGGAATTAGAACTGTCAGAAAGAATAGATAATCTTCCTTCGTTTTTTTGAGAAGCTCCACTCCCTCAGTCAATCATCTAGCTCCGTGATAGTCTCAGAGACCTTTTCCCTGGTGGAAATTTCGGATACCAGAAGGCTCCAGTATATGCTACTCTTCTATCCGGTAGCTTTGTATTCTGTGTAGTCCTAGGTGTCTATATTTCTAATGCATAACCGACAGATCGGTTCCTCCTTATAAGATATGCCAATTATTGCCCGATAAGTAATCCTGTCACTTTCCTTATCTGGTTGGGTAAAGCTTCAGGAACAATTTTAAATAACAGGGAGGGAAAGAAAGATGGACTTCCAATCTACACAAATGTCTCAAAATACGAGGAAGTTGTGGGAATAGCCATTTTGAAAAGATCCTGGCCATCACACGTAGTACCCCCCCGTATATAACTATTGTTCCGTCTTCTAGATCCTTCTGCTTTGTACAATATTCCTTTATTTTCATTAGACATATTTATGGCGTTTCTTTTTTGTTTAAAGCAAACTTCCTACTGAAGAACAATGAGCCAATGTTGATTAACAACAGGTTTAGACAATAAACTTTTTCCTACCACAGTTCCATGGAAACACCATCAAAGTGAATCGATGAATTGACTTCCAAGTTAGAAATTCATCTCTATCTATATAGCTCGTGCTATATATTCCAGCGTGATTCTGCCTTTGTAGATATAAAGAGGCGATACCACACTTTTATTGCCCTTTGTTATGGGAGATAATTCCTTTATGATGCAAAATTTCCGAACAACTTTGAATATAATGAAGTTATAGAACGTATGACCCGACTTGTTTGAAGTTCTTACCTAATAGAGTTTCTGTGAAGTTGGAAAATGGGATGGGTAAATAAAAACATATGCTAGAGGAAAAATAGTAAGACCATTAAAATTAATATTGAGATAATAATATTCATAATTTCTAGAAAACTATCTAAGTGGTTATAGAAGTGTTGAGCTTTTATGCTTGTGTTATTACTGAGGACATCAAAAATAACTATCTTTTAGTTCTTCTGAACTAATCGGAGGTTTGCATGCCAAGAGACCAACACAATTTCTATTGGGATTTGAAACTTCTTCATAAGCTTCAATTTAATAAATTCATTCATTCGATTGGGTACATCAAGAAAAAATCAAAATCAAACAGACTGATTGGGGTATTGCGATGTTTATGACTATTCAAAACCAAACTATGATTAAAGGTGATTCCAAACGAAAATTTAAGTGTTTTTTGTTAAAAAAGTACCGTTTCTACAAACTAAAACACCTACAAACACCTGAATTAATCAGTACATTCTCTTTTAAGTTTCTGTTTATTGTCTTGCGAATGCAACTGCTATTTTTTTTTTCTTACTGAAACTCTAGCAAACACATGAGGTAGTTGTTTTGAATTTTCCAGATGAAGTGCACTATTCTTTTTAATTACTATTAATGTCTTTAGACTTTATGATTTATAAATTTTATAAAACACCTCAGTTTATAGACTAAATATTGTTAAAAGGTATAAAAAGTTTTGAAAGCTTCGAGTTGAGTTTACCTCCTAGGAAATAATTAAAGTTTTAATTTCTTAAATAATGAAGTAGCTTTTCATTTCTTGCAAGACGTAGGTGTTCTAATTACTCCAACTATTCGTAAAAATAAAATGAACGATGGATAAAAAAAAACTTTAATTTTTTCCTCGAGACAAATGATCTAAGACACATTTTATTAATTTCTGTTGTAATCTAAATTGTAAATTCTCGATGGCCGTATACCGACGTAATAGGTATGTAAATTCCGCTCGATTTATTAACATAGTGTTGCGTGTCCTATTAAAAAATCCCTTTTTTCGTCTTGTTAGCACTTTAACCCTAATTTATTAACGCCATCACAATATTTCATACAGGGTGAGTAAAACACGGTTATCTGATTGTACTGCTATTAATTTAAAAATTACTATGACATTATTCTATCGTGCTACTCGATTTGCAGCAAACACGTTGCAGCAAAAGGAATAATGGAAATTAAATAAATTTATACGTCAAGAATTCCGATAAAAATAAAAATAAAAACTGAAGATCTGCTATTAATAGGAATTGTAGCGACAGTTGTATTTTTGTACTTTTGTTATTTATTTTGTAAAAAAGTATTGTTGTAAAACACACTTTTACAAGTACCTTCATTAGTACTAAGAATGCCATATCAGAATCAATATTTTTTGTATCATCAACATCGAGTTGATGTTTAAGCACAAAGTCTAATTTTAATCAACCTATATTTCGAAAGACCTTCTATAAGTAATTAATTATAATTTTGAAAAAAATCACGTACCGATACTACTGGTGTCTATGTTTATTAAATAATCTAAATGTATTTCAATTTAGTTGTTAAGTCAACTAACTATTGAAATTAGGACATTGATCTACAGAGAGTTTATAATTGGAGAAGATTGGGAAAGCAAAAATTCCATATTGACTGGTTTATTAGATACGAGAATATATTGAGAAATTCTTAGCCCACTATAGAACCAAACAAAATTTCAATGTCAAAATATTTCATTACTCAACATATTCTCCTCTTAATTGGATACATTTATTACAGCGAACCTGCAACGTCTCTAGACCTTTCAAAAAAAATGTTTCTTCTTGCTCTGCAAACCAGACCTCCACAGCTTTTATTACCTCCTAGTTGGAAGAAAATTTACGACCTTTTCAACTTTTTTTCAGTTGAGGAAAGAGATGATAGTCGGACGGAGCCAAATTTGGTGAATAAGGGAGGTGTTCTAGTAATTCAAACCCTAAATCACGAATTTTTTGCATGGCAAGGGGCAGGGGCGTTGTCCTGCAAAAACAAAACACCTTTGAATAGCTTTCCGCGTCTTTTCTCTTTAATTTTTTCCCGTAGGGTGGTCAGTAATGTCGAATAGTAATCTCCAGTTATTGTTCTACCCGTATCCAAAAAATCAATCATGATTACTCCATGGCAATCCCAAAAAACTGAAGCAAGAACTTTTTCAGCAGATTTTCGGACACGAAACTTCTTAGGTCTTGGAGAACGAGAGTGTCGCCATTCCATCGATTGTTGCTTTGTTTCTGGATCGTAGAAATGTACCCAAGTCTCATCCATAGTAACAATTCGGTTTAAGAAGTCTACATCGTTTTCAAATCGAGCACATATCGAACGCGATGCTTCTACCCTTGCACGCTTTTGGTCAACATTCAAACATTTGGGGATCCATTTTGCAGCAATTTTTCTCATGTCCAAATTGACGTGAACTTTATGATGAACGCGTTCGTATGAAATATTCAGTGCTTCAGATATACGTTTTAGCCCAAGTCGACGGCCTGATGAAATCATGTCATGAACTGCATCGATATTTTCGGGAACTGACACAGAAACTGGCCTTCCCGATCGGTCATCATCTTCAATGGAAAATTCACCACTTTTGAAGCTTGCAGTCCAATTTTTCACTGTCGCATATCTTCGTAAATCTGCTTACCCCTTGACCCTTTTAAATACAGGTACTTGATGATGTCTCGATATTCCAATTTTTCGATTTTCACAATTTCGGTGGACATCTTTTTTCTTTTAATTTATTGCGTAACTTTGGTCTACTTTTTTGACGTCAAACTTCACACTGACACTTCTAATGAGTGATTGTTCGTTGCTATGGTAACGCAATATTTTGTTTATGCATAGAACTGGTCTAGGCTAACTAGATATCAATACATCCTCGTATACAGTGTCCGAATTTCCTTGAAAGGGGGAAGGTTGAGGAAATTTTGTTACCTCCTAAATATTTTTGCATGGATTTAAAAACATCCTGTATAAATATAAATTAGACAGTCATATCAAGTTAAAATATCAAACAACTTTCTTCAAACTGTAAAACCGACCGACTACACAATATAACCTCGTTTCCTTTTGCAACTGTCTATCGACCTCGCCATTATCACGAAAAAAAAAACCAACAAGGGATTGCAGTGTTTCTACAAGATAACGTATCAATTTACCATATGCACGTATCGTAGTACAACTTCCTTTAAGGTATTTTCACCCTAAGGGTTGCACGCAATGATGTGCATATTAATTACTTTACCTCCGTGGGCCTCTATCCATAAGGTTTCCATTCATCGTCCATCTTCGTTTTATGGTTGGTATTTTCTTTAACTTTACCTACACTAGACACGAAACTCAAACAATCAGCGGAGAGTGATGGTAGGAAACGAAACATTTTTATACACCAAGATAAAGTATTCATGACAATTAATAAGTATTAAGTTAATCATAATAGATATTTGTCTTCCGGCATCACTAAAGTGACCATTGCTATCGAAATCAACGTTCCTTTGAGACTGAGATTGACAGATTATTTGTGACTGATTTTGATTCAAATAATGTGGAAAATATATTACCCTAATTTTACTATAAATGCATCGAAGAGTGGAGGGCAACGAGAAGACCGACACTCTTGAAAAAAAAGGGGTCAGAGTCTCTATTTATCAGCCCTGAACCATTTTTAGGAAAGCTACCATAGCTACCTGGAAACAATTCACGTACTGGGCAGACATACCGGTGCTCCCTCACTCGAAAGCGAAGAATTAATACCATCTTTTGCATTTCCATAGCTGGATATCGATCATTGACAAGCTTGGAATTAAAATTCTACAGAAAATTCCTGGAATGTTATTTTGTATCGTTAAGAATATATTGTTGAGTGTTGTCCCACAGTTTATATCTTATAGTGAAGGTAAACTATTTATGTGAATTACTAAAAATAACTCGGTCTAAATTTCTTACCTATTTTATTTTCGGAACATACAACACATCCACGAGAAAAGTGTTTATTAATATCCAGATTTTTACCTGGCAAACCGCCTCAATTATTCTAATCGTTATTCTTATTTTATACGTTCAGTAACTCACTGATTTTTCGAAATGCTCTTCTTGTTTCGGTCGCTTAATGTTTTTATTAAAATTCTATCGAAACACAGAACGTTGTTTAAAAAAAAAAGGATCCAAACGGAGGTTTACATAAGATCACATACAAAGGATTTACTGAACAAGGTGGAGAAGGAACTCTCAACCAGGCTATTAATATTGAAGACAGTTATCGAACTGGTGACTGGGTACTGTACCTTGAGGAAACATCTAAACAAAATGGGAAAAGTTAGTGAACCTATGTGCAGAAAATGTTGTCTAAAGGATGAACTAATGACATGTTCTGCTTCTGTGAGAGCTTACAAGAACTCACACGGAAGCATTTTGGAAAGGGAATACGGTAGCACCTTAGAGAGAAAATGGACAACCATTACAGTTACTCAAAACAAATCAGTGCCCTTTATAGAAAACACGTCCTCTATTAGTAAAATATTGATATATAATTCAGAAAAGTTATCACAATTCATCCCAAAAGCGAATTTCTAAATAAAATCTATCCAATTCACTCCGTTTTACTACGCAAGGACATTTAAGAACAAATTTTCATTAAAACGTTCAACCTACTAAAAATTCTAGTAGTTTCTTCGACATTAAACTTTATGGAACATTAAGTTCTTTTTGTAGCTATCAAAGTTGGACGTAGGCCAAAAATAACCGATGTTATTCTTTCATCGACAAAGTACCCCGAGCACTAAACTTATTGAATTATATATTGAGTTCGATTGCTCGTTGGAGCACACCATTTCGGCCATTCCAGCGTGATCGATATCTAAGGAAAGTGTCGTTGACAGAACCATATTTTATATCCCCAAAATAGTTACTTAAATATGTGACATTTTAAATTTTATAAAATGTTGTGTCATTTGTTAGAATTTAGTTCAACCATTTGATCTTCCATTGTCTCTGGCACAAATTCCTTGAAGCAAATTACCGGTTCATTTGATATTTTAAACGAAAACCATTAAAGTTATATCTATATTTATGTAAATGAAATTCTAAAATCCAGATCTTTTAATACCGAACGATATTATTTCCATTCTACATAGGTCACGTTTGTAGAGCCTTCTGAGACTCGATGAAATATCTCAAAACACTTGCAATAAATGTATATAAACGGCAAGTTCTGACAAGCTCGTTTTCCTGCCTTCCAGATACCAGACGGTTTGTTTTGTTTCCCTGCCTATGTAATGTGTCACTATTGTTTTACAAACCCTTCCAGTTTTGTTTCTGAGAATGTTATTTAACATGTCTCTTTATAAGGATTAAACGTAAAGTTTTCATAATACTCCACTCAAGTTTGAGATATCTGAATCTATTAGGAAATATATATATACAGTACGAGGAATATTATTTCGTTGTATGGAGCTATATGCGTTCGGAAGAAAAAGTATCAGTTAAACGTCTGCCATCAAGAGGCATGGAGCTATATGCGTTCGGAAGAAAAAGTATCAATTAAACGTCTGCCAACGAGAGGCACACAAATAGACATATGTGCATGAAAAAATTGATTTTCTCAACACCGTTTAAGGGTGATATCATATATATAATATACTGCTGGTGATGTGAACATTATTTTTGAAACCGGTCATGTAACATTATGTTATTTTTCACTTATAGTATATAGAAGAGTGTAATTATCTTGATAAAACATATTTCGATGGATTATAAAGTTATTTTTGTACCAAAATTTATCTAGAATATAAAGGAAAAGCTAAAATAATTATTTTTTTTTTAAATAAATATGCTCCAAAACCTGGCAAATCACCAACATTTTGCAACATGAATTATTGACAATATTACAAAAATTCAAACAATACAAAAATTAATTGGGTTAAACACGATAATTATTATAATTATTTGTTTTTGAATGAAAATAATTGAATGAGTGGGGAAATTTTCATAATAATTCAAAAGGAAGAACCTCAACAACAAAATAAAAATAATTATGCCTCCCATCACGAAATACGGCGTATAAACATGCTCCCGCAAAATATCCTAATATTTCATCCTGCGCCCAATTGCAACATTGATTTATTACCATTATTACCGCAAAATAATGGGCTTTTTATGGGATATAATTGTTCGGCAATTAGCTTGTGTATTGAAGAATTTTTGATGTTCATTTTCACACAAATTTTGTTTACTGTTTGTTCAAAATGGGAATAAACATATTTGATTTTAAAAATAGAAACGGGTGAATTGGACCGTTTAATATTAATTATTAATAATTTATATGAAAAATCGTCGGTTTCTAGTTTTGTAAAGTGCTATTAATTTATTCATAATAGAAACATTTTACAATATTTAATGTAGCTCATAAAATTGAAATACGATTTAAATATTCATTTATTTATTACAGAAGTTATTTTCCACGTTTTGACACACCCTGAAACTACCAAAAAAAGTTGAAATTCAATCCAGATTTTTTTTATAATATAGTTTTTCTACTAACACTATCGAAAGTCGTCTTTTGTGCCTTGAAAATCACCTGCAAAGCAGTCATAATTTGACATTATTGGCGCTCTTAAGCAGAAAGTAACTTTGGCGCACGCCTAATTTTATTTATACATAAAAGAGAGCTAGTCATTAATTTTGGTGCGATGGTAGAAAAAAATCTTGTGTGTATTTAGAGCAGAAAGTCTTTAGGTAGTTTCGACAGATTGCAACTTTCTGTCTCGACTACCAAAGTACTACTTTCTGCTCTTGCTATACAAATAGCTATTATTTCACAACTTTTATTATATTCTCATACTTTCCACCATCCAACTTGCCAGACAAGGAAGTCAGTCCCAGTTTATAAGACCGGAGCCCATTTAAATCATGAAAAGAGAAATATCTTGTTTCATATGAAATCGAAACGACCCAAGAACTTTATTAGAACGTTTATTCATGGTAGGTACACAGATGGTTCAAAAGCAATAGAAGTAACTGGGAAGGAACGGCCAGGAACCGAAAGCTTGGGAACGGCAATATATATAAAGGATATAGAAGGCATCATGTCGGATAGTTAAAGCACTTGTTCTTGTGCAAACAGTTCCAAAATGGTACGGGAATACCTCAATGAACCATAGCGTCATCTTGATGTGGATTTGAGGACAACTGGTATAGAAGGAAGTAAAAAAAGCAGATGAACTAGAAAATAGGTGCACTGAAACACCTTTTTGGGAAGAAATAGGAAAAGCTTAAAGAAAAGATAAGTTCTGACCATTAAAAAGATCAAGTAATGCTTATACAATCGAAGATACGGAGAAGGTGTTGTAAGACATAATAATCCGAAGATGCTGAGGTGTTTGAATTGAATTTTGTTACACTTTGCTACTCCCACAGTCGACAGACGACATCTGATATTAACATTCATTAAGTCTTTGAGAATATGAATCGTGCCAAAAAAATGTGTTTCATGTTGAAATGGTTCAAAGAATTGCCTTTTCTGCTTCTGTATTTTCGTAGCAAACATTGCTTTACGGTAATGGTGAAAATCCTAAATTATAACGTAGAAGAAAACCTTCATATTCTACTTTTTTTTATCCAAAAGGGGTGATATAAATAAACATTACAATACAATTTACATTCATGAATATTCCATTTCGACACGATTGCCTTTTATTCCATTTTCAAGAGAATATTAATTGGATATTTAGCGAGGACAGTCGATAATGAATGAATATAAAGCATTGTTATAAAAAACTGTCGGTCAAATGGCACTAGATACTATAATTGAGAAACATTCAATAAAAAAATTTGAAAATATACAGAGTTCAATTCCGCTAATAATTGAAATTTTCACTTATGTCTTGTGTTGAAGTTTTTTTAACAGTGTAGACAAGTCATATCGATCGTTTCATCGGGAAATAGTAGAAACATTTAATATTCGTAGACATGCAACTACGGTAGCAGTAGATATACCTTTTAACTCTACCGACATCGTAAAATGTACTCTGTAACACGTAGAATTGGGTAAAAAGCTCCAGAACTATAGTTCATATCTACACTGACTTTTTCCCAATTGTTTCGAGTTTATGACTATTTTTTACTATATAAACTATCAGTGTCTTTTGGAAGAACTCTGTTAAAATTCTAGTCTAATATTTACAGTTCTACAGTTTTTAGAGGATTTAACTATACTAGCCTAAGAGACTGACTCCACCTGGACCCGTATTTATGACTATCTAGAAAGGGGGCGATCTCTGGGACGCTCCCTGGAATGCCAGTTCAGTTTTACATCCGATTTATCGAGGGCAGGATAGTATTAGAAAGAAAACAATAACGATTCTGGAACCAAAATAAAAGAAGGAGACTTTGTCCTGCATAGAAACATTATTTAACAGACTGTCCTTTCTGTTGTTGAAATTAACATTTTTATTACATACTTTTTGTTTTTACATGTGAAACGACTTATATAGTATATACTCGTAATATATGCAAGTTCTACAGTTGGCGGCATGTAAATTACAGAATTATTTGCACCCCAAGAAAGAATAAAAAAAGGCTTAGTCATTTGGTTGAATAAACTGGTGTTTCCCCTATAACATTATCGAAATATTTCCAGCTAGAACATACTCTAAAAGAATATGTCTTCGCAGATGTGTTGAAACATTCATTGTAAGTATGAAAGTAGTTGGGAAAAATTAGTAAAAATTTAATTGAAATCAGTAGAATTTTGTAGAATGCAGTGGAATTCAGTAAAATTGAGTTGAATTTTGTAGAATTTAGTAAAATTTACTAGAACTTTGTAGAATTCTGTAGAATACAAAGGAAATTAGTAGAATTTAGTGAAATTCAGTGGAATTTAGTGGAATTCCATAGAGTTCTGTAGAATTAAGAGGAGTTCCAATAAAACTTATGACTAGAGCTCACTAGAATTTAGCTGAAATTTGTATAATTTAGTGGAATTCGGTAGAGCTCAGCAGAGTTCACTAATATTTACTTTTTAACTCACTAGAATTTTAGTAGATTTTAGTAGAATATAAATCAATTCGTTGGAATTTGGTGAAACTTAATAGAAATTTTGTGCAATTTGTTGGAAATCTGTTTCGCAATACTATATTATTATATTCAGCTTAAAAGAAATAGAATTTTGTAGAATACAGTGGAATTAAATCAAATTCAGTAGAATTAAGTGAAAAATAGAAGAATGTCGTGGAGTTCCATAGAGTTCAGTGGATTTCCACTGAGTTCAGTAGAATTTAGAGGAATTCAGTAGAATTTAGTAAAACTCAATAGAAATTTTGTGCAATTTGTTGGAAATCTGTTTTGTTAGACCATATTTTCAGCTTAAAAGAAGTAGATTTTTGTAGAATACAGTGGAATTAAGTGAAAAATAGTAGAATGTCGTGGAGTTCCATAGAGTTCAGTGGATTTCCACAGAGTTCAGTAGAATTTAGAGAGGAATTCAGTAGAATTTAGTAAGATTCAATAGAAATTTTGTGCAATTTGTTGGAAATATGTTTTTTAGTATTTTCTGGATAAAAGAAGTAGAATTCAATCAAATTGAGTAGAATTAAGTGAAAAATAGTAGAATTTCGTGGAGTTCCATATAGTTCGGTGGAATTTAAAGTGGATTTCCACAGAGCTCAGTAGAATTTAGTTAAATTTCATAAAGTTCAGTAAAATTGAATATAAATTCACTGAACTTCAGAAGAATAAAGACGGTTTTTTTTTATAAATAGATTAAAGCACTCAACATAATATGATAATACACACAAACCAGTTTAACAGCTTTGCCCGATTATCCTTCTGATGCCATATATTCATAAAGTACGTGTTATAATTTTAATTATATAAAGGCATTCTCAACGTATATAACTTTTCCATAATTAACGAAATTTTCCAGATTAAGCAACACCAGAAAATGTAGTAAAATACATTAACCAAATTAATATTTACAATATTAACACAAGCAATTTGGCGTTTAACGTCGTTCTTAGTTATCCAATGAACGAACACGTTCAACAAACACTTACAGGGGGTATTCTAATAATTTATTATTTTTAAAAGGACAAAAATGCGACAATTCTGAAAGGGATAAAGGATACAACTTTTTTAATTCATATTTGTACGGGTACATAGACAGAGGAGTATAGTATTTTCTGATTCGAAAGACGTCCGGATATATAATTTGGATAATTTTTGACAGGCAAGAGATATTTGAAATAAAATCCCTTTTAGGTCGAGAAAACAGTGTAGCCAACCGTTCGATACTTTCAATCCTCAAATATCAATCAATTTCTAGTAGTCGCAATGAATGAAATATGTGCAAGTTGATCAAAGTTACAGCGTCAAACGTGTTAATCAAATCAAAGTCTATCTTCATTAAATTACTTACTTGACATCCGAGCTTTTGGCACTCCCTACAAATAATTTAATATTATATATGTTAACAATTCAGTTTATCACTTCACTTCCAAGAGCGAGTTTGTTCCTTTGGGGTATATAATTATTTCAACCCTATACCTAGTTCTATTACCCCTTACTTTTAACTTAGAATGTTGAGTGCGTTTCATATGGAAACAATATTCGGTAAAGCGGAATTATTATTTCGAGTAAAATTAAATTGTTTACCCTCACAATCCAAATTTCAAAATATACTATTTATTTTAATATTCAGGCTCTACGAAATAACAATAAACTCAATTAAATCCAAACAAACGAGTGATAGGGGCTACTTAATATACTAACAAATTTAAAAAACCACAAATGTTGACTGTTGGTATTATAACCTCGGCTGTTATAAAAGCCGGAATAAAACAAATACGCGAAAAATTCCAGCGCAACGAAAATATTTGTTTGCAAATAACGACTGCTACACACACGATATCAGTAACGTTCGAAAGAAAATTTTTTAAAAGGGAAAAATTTAAAACGCAATAGAAAACTAATCAAACTATAAAATGTTGTTTTTTTTGTTTAGATTTTAAAAATGTGAGTCTTAAGCATCTTCTTTCTTTGCTAAGACATCCACAATTTATTCGGATCACTTTCAGTCTAGTTTTTCACTACAAACTTTGATTCTTTGTGTAACAAGTTGACTGACGTTCCGCCGCTGTACACGTTTTGTGTTCTATCCCCGATTAGCCAGGGGCGTAAATAGAATGCCTTAATCCCGCTTATGAGCGGGGTATGAACCTTTATCCGGTTGGGGATGTACAACTTTTATTGGAGTTTGTTTTAAATTTTTGGCCCGAATCACTCGTGTGTGAGTGTCATACAAAAAGGGTGCTTTTTTTAATAGAGTTTTTTTGTTGTTGGCAACTCTGTCTGATTAGTTTCTTAAAATGAATTAAATCGAAATAACTGGACGCTTTTAAAATTTGCTAGTGGGGTGAAATAGTAGATTTTTGTTTAGCTTTGTAATTTTTCCTTTAATATATTCAACAAAATAATGTTTACATGTTACTCGTGTTATAAGGATAATCTACACTTGAAATCATCGTATCGTCAGTAGTGTATTGCTGTAGATTATCCATGTTATTCGATACAGCCCTATCCGCGCAAAAATCTAACAATCCTTTCTCCCACTCGATAGTCAGTCACTTTTCCTTTGTGTAAAAGATCTTTATGTATATGTATAACACGCTATCTGTCTTGGAGGAAAATTGGTTTCGTCTACAGCAAAATAGACTAGGGAATTTCTTATGAAAATCACAAACAATGAAAGAAATTTATTATTTTACAAAAAATTTAAGTAGAAAGAGTTTAAAGACCATCTATACGACATGCTATTCAATATACCTTTGGAAAGAAAATAATGTTTTAAACAATATCTGGGAGATGTTGTTTTGACACTAAGGAGTAGAAGAGAATAGTAGTACAACTAATTATAGCAACAAAAGTAAAAAACTATAGCTAGAGAATTATTATCATGAAAACAGGCAGCTTAATATACCAAGGAATCGGTGAAGAGATTATACAATCAAAAAAGTTACAGGAGCAGGAAAGAAAATGGTCCACAAAACCTGAGCTGTAAATACGAAAGGCAAAATTTGAAATCTAGGAGAGGAAAATATCAAGAAGATGTGAAGAAAATGAAACAGAGCAAGAAAAAAGAATTTCATGACTCTTACAATGGACCAACAAAAATATGGAACTAATGAAGCAGACAAGACACGTCAAGGAGGTAGCAGGAAAACTGCCACAAGAAAAGAAAAGGAGAGGAACGAGTAACGAGGGATGTCGCTAGAAGGAAAATAAGAAACTGGAAAGATGTAGCAAAAAAGAGAGACAAGTGGAGAAGACTTGCAAGGATATAGGTTAGGGGGGGCTGGTTTTTTCGCTTCTTAGGGTTGGAATGAGAAAATACGTCAAAATATGTTTTCCTGTTCATTATCACCATTTATACTAATCTGTCAGGACTTTTATTCTGTATAAGGACCCTACCCCTACAGTGATATCTACACTGCTAACTGAAGGATTTTATTACCACAATCAGCACAATAATAGACCACTGATGTCCCCTAATCTAATCCAACACTGATACAGCAGACAGACCGAGCCATGGCCGGTGGGGTGAAGTCTTAGATGCGTCAAGTGACGCCTGACGGTCAGTGTTAGACAGAAAAAGTATTCGGAAAATAGAAATGCAAAATGCAAACTGGAGCTTCAAGCCGGCATAAATTTCGTGCGCATTTGGTAGGCGATACTTGTCACCGGCCATGGCTCGGTCTGTCCGCTGTACAAAAAATATTTTATTTCACGTTTTATCAAGAATAACTGCGAATGGACCTAAAACTTCCAATTTTTTCATTAACGTCATGTTGAATTAATAAAATATAAAAATCCAAAATAATCAACAAAAAGAATAACGAGGAGCATTCATACAGAAGATATAAATCTAGGTTACGTTTTATTTATAAATTTAAGGAAAATTCGATATAAATTATCATATCTAATGGTCCTGTCCGGTAGAGAACTAAATTTTAAACGATTTCAGACAACACATGCACACTATCCACTTTCCTGTAATGGATGTATACGGTCTGGCATCGATTTTTAAGACTTCAGGAAAATTTACATATTTCATAATGTTTTGGCACAAATTCGAAATGAATAATTCCACGAAGGCAGCTTCATACCGCCATATTCCCGTAATCTATAGAATATTTATAAATGTTGAAAAGATTGTGTTCCATTTAAAGAACCTACCTATGCTTATAGATACAATATTTTCAATTTTACTTTTTGAAATTAAAACCTTGATTTTTTCTGTACATCTAGTCAATATTTAAAGTCTTCAGACTCTCGGCTTTTAGTGCTTTTGTGTCACTATTTTATTGTAAAGAAATTGCTATACAAGTTCTTAGTGTTCGCTGCAAAAGAAAAGCGGAGGATAAACTTACAGAGAGACCAACTAAAATATTGGTGTTCTTTTAGTTACTTCTTCAAAAAAATTGACTTTCCGAAACTTAAAATCCTTCAAATAAAATATTTTGCCACCTTTGGTTCACTCTGCCAATGAAGACAATATTATTTTTGCGTTTTTGTCTACCCTGCACTAATTTGAAACAACTTGTCATACATTTTTGAAATCAAAATCCTTTATTCAAAAATGTATCACCCTGTATTGCATATTTTATTTATTTTATATTAAAATAAGCCAATGAAAATACAAAGAAAAAGATAAAACGAAAATTGTGTGTCCCTAATACAAAATCAATAAAAGTTTTCAAAAAGGACGTGTTACCTAGCTTTGAATATTTATGTATATAAACTCTGGAAACCTCCTTTGATTTTTGTACCCTTCAATAGTAGGATGTATATTTTATTTACTTCCTTTACCTGTAGCCGAACCCGCTGGATAAATATTTGATAAACGTAAGCTGGTTGAGTTAATTTGTTAAAAATTCCATGCTTCCTAGAAGAATATCCATAGTATATTTCATTGGTAACAAAATATGACGTTCTGAACGAAATAAATGGATTTTTGGTGTAGGATATCCGCATCTAGAAAAAATTCTCCCAAATACTACTGGAAACTGAGTTAAAAGTGTTCGAAAAAACACTCGGACAACTATAAAATAGAGATATAAATCGGTTGACTGCATATTTGAAACTCTTTTCATTTCAACAAGTGAATAGAAAATCAATTTTACGATCCTTTTGTTAGGTACTCCAATATTATATACAAGGGAATTCTTGTGTATAAAGTTGTAAATCTCGATTTAATTTCATTTATATATTTTTTACTTTTATATATTGACTCACTCTGTATTTTAGATACTAATAGTGAGATGAGGGAAAAGTAATTTTGTGGCAAATCGATGGCTATTAAGGTGATTGGAAATATCTCGCCAAGTTCGGAATATAAGTACAGCTCCTAATAAATAATTAAACATCAAATCACGACAAAATCATCAATAAGTTGTAAAGTAAAACTGAAAGTTGGGAAGGAGTGCACAAATCCGATGGGACATCATCAACTAGAAGCAAATTAACTCCAAATTCCCGAGGGTGGTATAACTCCTGGTTTTATCCTTCGGTCGCATAACGTCTGGTTGGTGCCCCTCCTCTTCGTTTACACTGCCTATACGACGTTCCTTATTGCTACCGGGATTTATCCTTGACTGAAATCTAATTATGGAGTAAAGTTTCGAAAATCTTGATACGACGATTCATTTTGTTTGTATCTTAATCGGTATTTTGTAGAATTTATATATCTCCAAATAAATTCCCCTCAAAAGAGCAAATTATACAAACAGTAATAACTTCTATAAAAGTCGCTTTAAGCTGAATTTAAAATTTCTTTCTCGCGTTACATGGGAGACCAATAATTTCTGTTGCTCAGTGGTGAACGATTGGGTTTCCGGATACGATCTTTTTGACATTTTCATGATTTTACTATAAGTATTTTGCCATATACAGATAGCTTTAACTCGTGGGACACCCTGTATAGTTTGCATTCACATGTTTCCAATCCGCTAATCAATATTTCTTAAGTGTTTTTCAACAAAAGTTAATATTTTCGTTAAAAAAAGGCTTAAAAAAGCTCCAAAATATATCTAGAAACTACATTTTTGTTCAGAAATTATCTCATAATCTAAACTAAAAAAAATAAAATCAAAAATATTGATTAGCGGCTGAGATAGAAGGTAAAAAGTGCCAAAAACATGTTTTTTTTGTATTTGCAACACCCCTAATGCTGAAAAAAATTTGGAAAAAGATTAGTCCAAAAAGGACCCAAGAGTCAGTTTTCAAAAATGGCTAGGGGCCCAAATCAACATTGTTAATCGGTTATAGCTTTTTATCAGGTAAAATAAAAAACTAGTGTGATTATTATAAGGGAATAAATTTCTATTTTCGATAAATTCAATCCTCGTAGAAAATACAACAAATGTAATATGTTAAAAATTTTATCATCCTTTCTAAAAGTTTAGACATCGAAAACCGCTGGAAAGGAGAAACATAAAATCCCTTTTTGTCGTAAAGACACATCAGATTTGAAACCTCATAAGAACTTTATTTGGATTTCGACTTTAAAAGAATTTAAGAGATTCTATTGTGAGGTGACGCAAAGCACGACAAACTTTGTGACCTATTAAAGCCATTCGGAGTTCGATCAGAGACGCTGTAGCTAAGTAGGACGAAGGATTTACATGGAAGTAAATGGAGGAAATACACTTTTTTTTTCTGGTTAAAATACGTGAAAAAAGTTTGACCAAATTTTCGTCGAATACAAATAAAATCATCTCATTCGTAGTTGGATGGAAATCGTTGTAACGTCTATGCCAAATTCTTCTTTGTGAAGGTAATAGCAGCAACGCCGAACTTTGTGACCTATTAAAGTTCCTTCGAATCCACGTTCCCTTGGCTCATTCAACTTGTATCTGACAAATATTTCATAGTGTAAGGAATGTGTGATGATACACAATAGGTGATTCAAGAAGGAGAAATATGCCATGTCTTCCTCTAAATTCCATAGACGTACGACGATATATTTTTTTCTACAAAATTACCATCAATGACAAATAAACGGTTTGTATTTTAAAATAGACTTTTCTTTTGCCTCTTCCCTACCCTAGTGATCGATTGTTTTGCAACCTAAATAGCCCTATTCTTGCTAGTGGTAGTCTTGTAAAAAGGTGAGCCCAAGTCTAAGACCAGCTGAAGACCAAGACCACGATAAACCAGGTCTAGGTCTTGTTTTGCTCATCACTAATCATTTCTTCTCCCATTATCACTAGGTGTAGCTCATAGTGCTGTGGCTAATGTGCTTCTCTGCAATACCTTTGCACCTTGCCTAGTCTAATAATTTCATTCTTTGGTGTCGTCTTTGTCTACCAGTGCTTAGTTAATTCAGAATCTTTAGCTTTACAATATTTTTCTCAACAAAGTCTTTACTATGGATTTTTCAACTGATTTTACATTTCCTCAAAGTATTTTTTTTTTGGTAAGAGATCAATTTAAAATGTGGATGGATACAAAAATAAAGCTTTGAGAAGAGCTAGAAGCATCATAGAAAAATGCTGAAGAAGGTATAAATGAAGGTAGTAAAGCTCCAATCAATTCTGGAAGAACTTTTGACTCTATTTTTGGAACGATTCCCCCAGTTTTTTGGGTGTTCCAGCCTTTATCAAAATTACTTTTTTTTCAACACACTTATACCTACCTTAATATCCACATCAAACACATTCAAACACATACTACAAAAATAGATTTAAAAGACTTCATAAATATCTCACACGTGGTTAAAATCCAAAAAAGGTTTAATTAAACCCAAAATTAGACAAAAAAAATATATAATTTAACCCCAAGGAAATGTGTGTAGCTAGTTTCTGTAAATAATTACCATCATCAGGCTAGAATGAACCTCGTACGACTGGAGGAGGCATGTAATTTTTATTCCCCATGGGATCACAAAGTTAATTCTTAGTACATCTTGTGGTCTGATGGTTTTTATTGAACCTTTTTAGAATTGTATACATATATTTTAGTTTTTTTTGTATTTTCTACTGTTGAGTTTCTTTAAATCAACGAACTGCTTTGGCAGTTTGAATGAATATTGTACGACGCTGTTTCAATGAAGAAAATTGAACTGTTTATATATAATATAAAGCCTTGCTGATGTCGGTAGAGAAAGAGACCGAGTATGCCTCTGGTGCTTGCATTTCTAAAACTTACATTGTGTCACGTACGGGTGTTACTCCAGTTACGAGTTATTTCGTCGCTAACGTGATTTTTACTCGTGATTCGTCATTCTTTTTTTTCCATTTTCCTTTTCTTTCAAATGTGATACAGTACAACTTACTCAATTATTGTTTCACAAATAAAGTTTGTATCATTAAGATGTACAATAACGAGCCCGTTGCTATCGACATTATTTACAGAATTGACCCTATTATGTCGCATATATTTGGCCGTTATGGCGTCGAACTGAATTTAATATGAACTAATATTAATTAAATATTTCTAGGGAACAATCAACCTAACCAATACAGTTGAATGATCTTATCGAGATATCAATCGTTAATGAATACACAAATTTACACCGAACATGTCGAATATATCTAGATTTTCGTTTTGTTAATTAAACTAATAACGAATCCTTTAGTGAAGGATTGCAGGATATAAGATAGTTCATTAAATATTCGAAATAGAAATTTTTAATCGATATTGATTTTTTTCTCAAGGATTTGCATTGGTAGTTGAGCAAAGGTGATTCTAGAACAGATGCCTATATAAAGATCTATGAGAGACCAGAAACCTACTTATCATTATCGATATTTTCAAGCTCATGCAAGCCTTCAGAAGTAGATTGCTATACAGTTTCTAAGCATAATATAGCTGAGCTGTTTCTAATTTCTTTACGTATCTTAGGCACTCACAGAAACACACTTGAAAATAACACTAAGACAAAATTGGGAATAATTATACGTAATTTATAACACCGATGAAGGTGGAGACAATATATTGACAACCTCGACTAAAACGAAAGCCTTCTGGAAATAAATTACATTCATCAATTTCACTACTACACTACTACATATGGTGGTGGAAAGTGTTGCAGAAAAAAGAGGGAATCGTTAAACAAACCACCTCCAAAAAACCTGGGACATGCCACAAGATGGTATGATTAAATCAAATCAATTTGTTACGGAATTAATCAACAAGAAGGAATGGAATCCAAATACCATTACCAGAATTGTAAAGAATGCCATTGAATGGAACACAGAAGGCTCAAAAGCAATAGAAGAAACTGGGATAGGTCAGGAACCAAACACTTTCAAAGCTTGGGAAACACCTTAAGTAACTTTCAAGCGGAAATTCACGCCCCAAGAAAGTGTGCCCAGTTCAATATTGACAAAGGATAAAGAAGGCAAAATATTATCATAATGTCGGATAGTCAAGCAGCCATTAAAGCACTGAGTTCCAAAATGGTTAGGTTAGGTTAGGTCTCAGTGAATGTCACCCCATCATACTTACATACATACATTCACCACTATATATATAAAGATATAGGGTGATCCAATTAAGATAAAAAATGTTCTGTATACATTCAGAAAACTGGAAAATTTGACTATACGTTTTAAATACTAGAACTCACTCGGTATATATATTATTATAAAGACAACCTTCCTTGCAAAAGTATGCGGAACGTCGAGTTTTCTATGATAAAGTAAGATTCGCATCTTTTCTAAAAATAAAATAATGTAGATACTCACGTATTTGTAACATTATCATTTGACTCCTAGGCAGTTGCATTTAAATTATTATACAGTCGGCGCCTATTAAGCCCTCGGTGTTTCGAAATACCAAACAATAATCATAATGTGCCGAAATAAAGCGTTGAACGCTATAAACAGTAATAACTTTGACACCGTGTTTTGTTCGAGTGATTTGTTGCCGTGGAATTTCTACTGCGTTAGAGAATATATCTGGCGGTTTTTCATTTCTATCTCAAAAATTAGGATTTATTTCTCTTTTGTATAATGCCGCGGTTTGTTTCATTATTTTTCCACTTCTTTGTGTTTGCCTATTTTTCTAGAGCCGAAGCGATTTTTTATAAGCTTTAACTTTATATACCGGGAAACTAAAACTAAAATTCCAACTTGTGCTGCTTACCAGATATAAATAATGCATTGAGTTGAAATTTAAAATACAAGTGACTTTTAATAAGAGTATGGAAATATTTTGCGATTTGAATTTTTCTACCTTAATTATATTAATGCTTGGAAATAACGATTTAAAATTCACTGATCATTATAAAGTTCTTACTCCTGAATTTTTGGAGTTACGCTTCGTGTTTTCTCCCAGAATTTGGTTTTTTGGGTGTTTTCAATCATTTCACTATTTATAAATTGAAAATCCTTTGGATTATGGTGTGAATTTTTTCTTTTGTGAGTTCCTTCGTCAAATTTCAGCACAATATTTCCGAATTTGTGGTATTTACAAGACTTTTTATATTGAAAATGCGCTTTTTCAAAAATTTTACGACAGTATTTAAAGGTGAAAGAATTATTTTATTGAAAACTGTGTCCCATTTCACAAATTATGATATGGAAATAGCATTGCAATGGAAACTATCCACCCCACGTAATTCTGAAGGGGTCACGCGTCACGCAAAAAATCATATTAAGGGGGACGTCATCCCATCCACCTTTTTAAATGGAACACCCTATACACTATTGCATTGTTGGATTCTCTTCTACAAGAGGATTACAAATATGTATAATACATAAATGAAAAGTCAATCAGTTGGGATATATAAGTCTTGACGTAAATCATTTATAGCTACTGTCCGAGTGGCATAAATTTTGCTTTTCAGATACCCCCATAAAAAAGTCAAGGGGGTTAAATCGGGTGACCTAGGTGGCCATTCCAACCTTGGCCTCGTCTACCTATCCACCGAGCAGAAAATTATTCGTTTAAAATCCGTCTTACATCGAGAGCGAGAAAGAATTAGGTGGGGTGGATAGTTTTTATTGAAATTCTCTGTATAACAATTAATTAGTATCAAGTTAATCATAAAAAAACTCAACGAAGATAATAATAATTTTCACTCATCTCTCTTAATCAAACATCCTGTATATTATCCGGCATTTACTCATAAAAAATTGGAACAGTTCATTTTTTTTTCACAGAGTAAAAATGTTTTTGTTTAAAGATAACGGTTAATCGCAACGAGTTATGTTGACACAATGGACACAGGGAGGAGGATAGTAAGCACGTCTCATTTATTCCCCTATCATCCTTACATAATTTTGGCAACAAAGAGATAAGTACAGACAAAAGGATCGTTTCGACAATGAAAAACCTTTTAATAGAAATTACAGACGACGATAAATAATAACACACCCTGTACAGTAATTCGCTGAAAATTCCCGGAAACTAGCGGACTTCCGAAATCGAACAGGTAATAGATGATTGTAAAATAGACTGTATAATTTTTGTAATGTATCGAACTCTTCCCCGTGACTTAAAAGTATTATCAGATGGGGTACAATTTGTCTTAATGGACAAATGAATAGATTTTACCGCCCATATTGGTCACGCAACTAACTTATTGGAAATAAAATATCGTAGCAACAACGAGCATTCTTATCAGCCTAATGTATTGAAGTGAATTAACAGATTAAGTATATTAGTTTTTTTTTCCTATAAGTTGGTAGGAATTTTGTTTAGTAAATAAAAAAAAATCGTTACTAGAAATGCTTTTAAAAACGTTAACACGTATTTGAATGAAGAGTACACAGTCTGCAAAAGTGTACATCATTTTTTGTTGAAAAAAAAACAAACATCACTACCTTGCGCCAGTATGTGGCAAGCATGAATGTAATTAAACAAAGCTCGTGAGTTTATTTACGTTGAATTCATATTGCATTCTACCGAATAAGCTCGAATACATTTTATGCAACTAAGCCAGTACACTACTCAGTTTATATTCATTACAATTTTAATTAATCTTTTTTTTATAAATACTTTTTTTCTCAGTTCAAATCAGTAACTATTGTATGCTGTAGAAAAAATATAGTGCGTTAATTTTGCAAGAATAAATCCTACGTTATTTAAGGTATGAAATATTCTTAATACGGTCCTGTGGAAAACGTTATCGAAACAGACTGCAGGGGGTAACAAATCTTATCTCTTTACACTATTCCTGCACATCCTGTGTTTGAACAGCCACGGTGTTTACCGATGGTATATTTACCCTAAACACGGAAGGATCTGGCATTTACATGTCTTCCTGTAGACCTAAATAACTTAAAAAATAAATTACCTGGCGCAGGCTAATCTAAGGGAATCTTTTCTTTTGAATAATAATACTATAAATACTTTTTTATTGTTAAAACAGTATTTACAAAACAACGGGAGGTTTTAACAAGTCCAAAAAGTTGGAAAAAGTCGGAGATTCAAAAAACTATCAGAATGACAACAAAGTTGACATATTAGAATCGTTTTATATAAAATTGGGGTCGATTGAGGAATCGTGAGTAGAGAAAAAATTGCAGGAAAACGGAAATTTTCATTTCATTCAGAATTGGATGTGTATTTTTTTAGAAATATTTCACACACAAAAATTTTCCATTTTTTATTTCTGTTTGTAGAAAATCGGGGCGGATCCACTGCGAATACATTTACCCCATTTTAATTCCACGATTCTCCGTGCATTTTTAATATACTTAGAGGAAGATTAATCTTATACTGTAGTTGAGGGTACATAATTAAATAATCTCATGATTGTATCCTCTTCTAAGTTGGCAGATTTCGCCGAATGAAAAGTAAAAGATGATTGAAAGCAAAGAGAATAATAAAATAGAATTATCTTTTCTTTTCGGTCGTAATGCCCTGTGACGATGAATTTTTCAGATAAAAGAGTTAGGCTCATCGGATATTATCGTAGTATGTTCTTTTTTTGAAACCATGTGAAGAAAAATAAAGAAAATTCGGGCATTGAGCAACAAAAACCGTGTAGATTAAAATATAATTAATATTGAATAGATGAGGCTTTTATTTGATAAAAATCCATACTAAACGATGAAATATAACTATTTAATTTGTTTAAAAAATTAAATTAACTAAAATATTGAACAAGTTTACCTGGAAATTTATTAACAACAATCTTAGGTACCGGAACCTTTCTAGATGAAAAGAAATAATAAGGGAGAATTGTTGATATCTATTTGGTCGTTGAGAAGATTATCTGAATATTTGTTTTTATTTACCTCAAGAGCTTTTAAAAGATTTAATTTGAGGGATTTAGGTTCTATATGCAAAATAAAAATGTGTTGGTTTGCTAATAAATTATTTGAGTAGCTGGAAACTAATTTTTGGTTGTCATATAGCTACGTTTGTGTTCTGAAATTCTAGTTTTAAAATTCCTAAAAGCTCTACCTATATAAATTTTATCACAGAGTTGTCATTACCACATTTTAATTTAGAAACTCCTGATTTGTTTAATTTTGAAGATTTAAATTTGTTGTTTTTAATGAATTTGGATAAATTGTAATCGGTTTTAAAGCAAAAGTTTCTAAAAATGATTTGATGGTATTCCAAAGTATGTTAAGCTTTTAAATTGGTTATTTTTGTTTTTATCAGAAGGAAATTCTACTACTACTAATTAATATAAAAATATAATGGTTTTGATAATTATTTTACGAGGTCATAATCGAATGCCTACGCGAAAAGCAAGTACCTACATACCAAAAGTCGACGTCAAAGCAAAATAACTAATTTTAAGTACACCTGTGCTGGCATATCTCACAAAATAATTTGTTAAATCATTGAACACCTATTATTGTTGACTGCTCTTTAATGAGGATGTTTCGCAACACTTTTTTTACATACAAAGTAGTTCAAATTAACAATATATAAAAAACTAAAAAACACTCTTAATTGAGAATACATAATGATTAGCGAGAAAATTAATGTCATTATGGTAATAACTTTATGCTTTGCGCTACATTTATACATTAAGTCTGCATAGAACTAGTAAGAATGTATGACAATTGATATTTGAATTGAAATTAGATTAAATTCGACCCCCAATCCCAATATTAATTTAGAAACGACACACGTACGTTCTTAAAATCATTAAATATATCCCAGTTGCTACTTTTCCACGCATCTCAACGTTTGTTATCACTCAAAAATTCCATATTATGCGCAATAGAATACCCATCAACGCATTTTTTTTTCGTTAAATCGTCTGCATTTGACTCGATCCATCGTAAGATATCGTTATCGCGTCGTGAAGTTATTAAAAAGAAACACATTTTACTTGAGATGTTGCTTTTCTAATACCTCAGTGGCAAAGCTTCAACATGATTTATAGTATTTTTCAGTTGCAGCTGTCAAGAACAGACAACTCCAACACTGTAACGTTGGTGTGGCTATTGTATATTTCAGTCTGCAACTTCTTCCAATTCTCAAGTGATAAACTGCTGTATAAATCATAAATACTTTTCTGAAATATTCTGTAAGTATCTAATGACTTTGGACGGAAATAATGAGATTTAAAAAAAAAACGTTAAAAATGCTGTTGATTTTTTTAGAGACGGCACCTTAAACAATGCCCGTTAAATGGATTTAATACCATTGTCGGAAATTAAAATTCAAATACGAAACAGTTATGGGTTTTTGGCGTTATTATTTTTCCATGTGAAGTATTTTCACGGTAGCAGTTTTAATACCTGCTCGCGACAAGGGTTTCTGTGAAAAATGTTTAATTAAAAGTTTAATCTGGGCTTTTGTGTTTCTTCATTAATGTATTTCTTTAACGGATTTTTCTCGAATATACTAGAAATTTTTAATAAAATACTCATATGTTCAAACCGGCGGGTAAAGTAAAGTTTGAAGAATTAATTTAGGGTATAATCGAAAAATATGAAAAAATCCATATAAATTAAATTAAAAAATTTCCCATTGAAAAATATAACAAATAACAAAAAAAATTCACGTGAAACGTCAAAGTAATCAAGTGACAGATGGTGAAAAACTTTAAAAATCGTTGCCTTATGAATTTTCTGCCCTTGGGAGCTAAAAAATAATTTCCGCTCTATTTTTGGTGTTGATATGATTAGTTTTCCAGTTAGGTAGTCGAGAAAAAACTTAGCGTTTTTCAATATACAAATTGCTATTATACACTGTGTCCTTAAAGTATGGAACAAATTAATTTTTAGCTAAACAGACCATTTTAAGAAATAATCCTGAAACACGTCGATTTTTGATTTTAATTTACCGTATTTTAAAATAATAATCTAATATACAGGGTGAATTACTTTCGAGTTATGTCGTCACCGTCATTTTTTTTAAGTGGAACACCCCCATTTTGTCGGACCTCTCATGGAGACATTACGTGGAGTAGAAGGACCAACCTATAGACGACAAGAGACAACATCTCCAGATTTCAAAGACTAGCCCGTATATGGATTACAGAAACAATGAAAACATGCCCAAAAGCCAAGGAAGGAGTTTTCAACTTCACGGATGATTCAATAGTGCCGCCTTCATAATCCATTTGTTTTGTACCAATAGTCGAGGTAGTTAACGAAAAAATAAGTGGTGGGAAAAAAAGTGATTTTGAATATTTCCAAAAACTCCACGTTGGGTTTTCCAATTCGTATTATATGAAAGAATAGCTATTTGTGTATCAAGGGCAGAAAGTAATACTTTGGTAGACGAGACAGAAAGTTGTCTCGCGACGCGTTAGCGGAAACTACCAAAAGACTTTCTGCTCTAAATACACACAAGATTTTTTCTACTATCACACCAAAATTAACTATACTAGCTCTCTTTTATCTTTGTCGTGGGCCAAAGTTACTTTCTGCTTAAGAGCATCAATAATGTCAAATTATAACAGCTCGCGGAAAATTAGGGGTGCTTCAAAGTTACTTTCTGCTTAAGAGCGCCAATAATGTCAAATTAGGACAGCTTTGCAGTTGATTTTCAAGGCACAAAAGACGACTTTCGATAGTGATAGTAGAAACTATTTTTTTTTTATATTGAACATGTTTATTTTAATACGTTGCGACACACTTTGATGAATGCTTTTGTATCCAAACATCATTACATATTGTTACAGTACAAACATTCCATTTTTCGTGTACCAATTCAAACAATTCCGAAAATATCGGCTTCATAAAGAAATTTCACGAAAATAAATCACCACAAAGGAAACATGTGTCACCTCTATCGGTATCATCAATAAATAAAAGGTCTTTGTAAGGAAGAATCGATTGTTAGAGGATTGATATACCCAAATATAATAAATCAGGTGGCATATTCAATGATAAAAATCTATTAGAATAGTAGATGATTACCAAAGGGAAGGGGGTAAGTATAATAACAGTAAGTGACCGGTTTGAGGATGTAATTTTCAATATCATAAAGGAATCGACGAAGTCGAGGCAAACTAGTTCACTTGAATTTACTATTTGAAAATTTTAAGATATAATATTGATAATTATTTCGATGTTTACATATCTTCGTCAGAATGATACTTGATGTTTAATATTTTGGCTAGACCAAATCTTTGATTGATTTTTAATATGAATAGACAAAATAAGATATGATACAAATAAAATTAAAGATTAGGTATTGTTATCCAAGTGGGGATATCCTGGATATCGTTTTTCCCATTTAAAATCATGGTAACTGTGCAATATTATAGGAAATCAAGGATAACTATATCTGCTGCCTTTACAATTGATACTTTAGAAGACAGTTTAATGGTGGAGAGCTCCCTGTTCATTGAAGACTCCATATTGTGGGTTTCTTATAATTTCTAGTTTTTGTTTCTTATCACAAATATGTAGTACTTCTAGTTCTGTGCTATACTCGTGTTTATTGAATCTCTACTGGTTTGACCAATATAGACAGCATTAGATTCTGAACATTTAAGTTTATATATCCCGGACTTTTTAATGGGAAAATGTTTGTTTTTACATCTTACAATTTTTTACTTACATTGCCAAAGATATTATTATGAACAGATTTAACTGTAACTGCTGTCATTTTGACAGTTATATATCAATATCAAAATAGAAGATGCTTTTACTTGATGAAGATCCATACTGTTTCCCCGTTTTATAAAGCTACTGTATAAGTAAAAGGCGTCAGAAGTTTAAGTTGAACATAGGTTTAAATATAATGAAAATTTAAACATATTAAATCAGAAACTGTTAGTTTATTTATAACATTGAACTATTTCACTTATTTTTTAAAATTATTTTCTTGGCTATGGAAAGGCATCGTATGGATAGAGGGTAATAGATTACAATTCGCTGTTAATACAAAGGTTGGTTGCTTTGGTGGGTTAGATGTTTTCCAATCGTAACAAATAACGAATGTAAACGTTGCCTTGAGTTCGTGGGGTTCGTTTTAAGACAGGGGAGTTGTTACAAATTAGAGTTTTCGTGAGATATATGTTGTTTTCTTGCAGATGCAGAGAGAAAATGCATAGGTTGAATAGAAAGGAGGTTCGGTAGGTTTTGGGGAAAAAATGTTTAGCTATTGTATTAAAAAAAAGGGTACAAGTGATAAAAAGACACTTTAACATCATTTTATTTGCGTGAAACTGGCTGGAGAAGGAAATTATGGTACGTAAGGATATTTTTGACAACCTCTCTTTCTAGAATCCGATCACAATAACTTTGGGACACCACGTGGTCGCGGATATACCTAGAGATATTTATCTGATGTATATTATTTTTCATGATACATGTATAAAAAATAGTCCTATCTCTAAATCGTTCATGAGTTTGAAGTAACAGAATGTACTATCCACCAAAAAAAAAAGGCTTTTTATCATTTTGTACCCACCCGATATGAAATTTACGTTTGGAAAATTGCCCCGTCACAAACTAAACGCACTAATTTTCTTTCCAGCTCGTAAAACCAATTTTCCATTTATTTATCGACAGGCTTGAGATATACAACTCGTTATAAGGAGAAGGTTACTAATCTACCTCCCACGGACATGAAAATACCTCCCGGCGTTTTAATTTTTATAAGTAAAAGAAAATTTAGTAATTAGGGAAAATTGACCGATTCCACACAGCACACATGGCGAACGTAATTGACTTCCTTATTTATTTGATGCGGTCGGTTTTGTTTGTTATATAATTTTCCTAAAATATATTATTATGATGATACATTTTCTCTGGAGGATGGAGAAATATTTATCTTTATGGTAGTTTATCCTGAATTCTTTCAAAAAATAAAAAAGTTCCACTACACTCCTTGCATCGCACAGTCCATTTGAGTTGAAGTCAACCGGAAATGACTCAATTGTCTTTCGGACGTTGCTGACCAAGAACTTTATCGGTCCTGTGAAAGGACGATTCAATCAGTCGAATTAATAGGGTGAATATTTTTGATAACACGGATGTATTCGTAGTCGTTTTGTTTTTTTATATGGGTATATACAGTGTGTTTATAAAGTACTAGCAGATATTTAATTTAAAAAATAATAGGCAGCTTATGAATCATGAAATACTGAGAGGAATGAACGGGGAAGATATAGTAAAGAAAACAAAAAGGCAAAATAATAAAATGGCTCGAAAATAATGAAATGGTGGGGATTAATCCACCCCATAGCGGAACTAGAAAGCATTTATGCGGCGCTACCCCACAAGGGGTGTCTAGCCACTTTATATATATATACAGGGCGCATAATGATTGAGTGTTAATGTTAGTACCTCCTTTAAATGATACTGATTTGTATTTTGGTAATTTTTGCAGAGAAATGAACGATCTTTCGATTAACACGTTAGAATTTGTTATAAAAATGTTTGGACGAAATTTCAATGAATATTTAGCTCCCTGTATTCAGGTAAATTTAAAAAAGTATAGATCTTTTTGTAAAATATAATATATAACATTTTTGTATGTATAGAACTAAAAGGAAATTACTAAAAATAGTCAAATCAAACCGATTTTAATAAATTTACAGGAAAATTGGCGATAAACATTATAGGATAGTTCCACAAATGTTTATTTCTACTGAAAATTGTTATGGTTATTAGCGATTTCGCTGCAAACATTAATAGTAATTGTTATAAATGAATAAGTAGAAAACACGTAGACTATATTTGACAACCACTTAACTCCGCTATTTCTTTCGACTGAAATAATTACGCCGGCTTTGAAAACAAGTTTCTGTCTACAGTAAATTGCATTAGACACTTCTGGAAAGCCCAAGACAAGTCCTACTTAGATATTTGTCTTGTTATGGGGGTTTAATGAGCTTTAATATAAGCTACAAATGAACTTGCTTATATTTAGACTAATGAATAATTAAAAGCGAACTTCTAGTATTTATCTTTTCTTCTGTTGGCAGTTGAAGCGGCACCCAATTTACAAAATTAGTTTCGTCGTAATTTCCGGAAAAGGAACTCAGTTCGCATTGTTTTCTTTTAAAATTTTCGTTTACGGGGTATAACGTAAGACGGCCCTGGGATCTTTACTTTAGATAAATTCCTACATCTGTTCCTGCAGGACTATAAAAAGGAGAACTTAAAACATGAAGTCAGCCTTCAGACGTATTTTGTACTCGTAAACAAGGTTGTTTATGGTTAAGAACGCCGAAGATGAACTCTTCTCGCTTTCAAATTTGCTGATGGAAATGTTAGGCTGGATTAAAGGATGTAATATGGTTTGAAAAAATGTACATTGTAGCCAAATTTAAACAAAATTTGATACAAAATTCATTTTATACAAATTTATCTCAATAAATATTATATCTCATGGTAGATTATCAACATTGCTTGCAATTTTATGATAGTTTTTGTCAAAAATAATGGTTAAATGCCAGTAAAGAATTGTGCTTCAAATTTTATCATATAATTTGTTATTTTCATCACTCAAACTTGTTTATTTGGCAAAAACATTCCGAATTTAGATAAAGTCACTTGTCCTAGTTTTTGCCTCAAATAAACAAGTTTGAGTGATGAAAATAACAAATTATGTGATAAAATTTGAAGAACGAGTTGTATTTGGGAAGATTATTTTTTTCAACAATTTAAAAGGATTTTGCTTTATTTTTTCATTTTATTATTTTATTGAATTCAAAGAATACATAAGCTAACTGGAAATATAATCAACTTTTAGTTGTCAATAATGACATATTCGAAGTAAAATTTTCACGTTTCAATGTAAACAAGGTATTGTCGATGAGGAAGCAGTTTTATCAGTATAATACCGAATGATTGTCTAGAATACATTTACGGAGCAGCTCGAAATCCAAGGTACGCTTGGGCCCGTTTATCTCGAAAACGGTTAAACTTTTGACAAAAATGATAGGGATCATTTTTGTAGATAATAAACTGTTCTCCATTTCTAGCAAAACCCCACTTCTCTAAGTAGCATATTTCGGGACATATCGGCCAAAAACTGAATCAGGGGCTATTTTCCAGCCCCTTCCGCAAATCCCGCGGAGGACATATTTTCAGAGAGTAATCTACACATGAATACCTACAAGTTGCAAAAAAAAAAGTCCGACAATAATGAGATGAACAGGTTGGGGGGTTTCTCGGTCTTTATTTACTAGACTATACTTTACTAAAATGACAACTTTTTACAGGAAACTGAAATTAAGCAATTTTTTGACATCGCAAACTTCTTATTAATGTCGCCGATTAGGAACTAATGATTGGATTTACACTATTTTCTGAATAAAATTTTGTTTTCTTTTAATTAATTTTTCGTGGAAAACCAAAAATTATACACTCTGTATAATACTGATACAGTTAATTCTTTGTGGTTATCGATTTATTTTAATATTTATTTTCTGTTTTCTTTCGATAAAAATCCTGATGTGGAGAAATAAATGAATTTCGCGTGAGAAGGCAAAATGGCCGTGGAATGAATTATTTAACGGTTTGATATATTATCTGCAGAAAAGAATAATTTTGAAAACCTGACAGGCGTTAACGGTCGAAGAAAACATAGATCACAGCCTCCCCAGTGATTTAATTAACCAAAAATGTTTTGGATATGTTTATAAATTGATGTTAGCGCACCTGTTGAATGGAATGTTTTTTTAAGAACAAATTTATTTGCTGAGGAAGTCGTTAATTGGTAGAAGTTTGTTCAGTTTTAATTGAAATGAGCCGATTTGAATAACGAGAAAATTTTGTGTAACTTTCGATGGAGTATCTTAAAAATTTGCAGTCTCTGAACTTAGTCTTTTATCGTGCACAAAGCAACCAAAGGTTTTAACACTTAAAATTACATCATGACCAAAAGGTCCATAAACAATGTTGGTAGAGTAGGGTCCAAAAAAGTTATGCAGTTCACAATATTAATGGGATAATACATTTTTCAGAGATGCCAACGTATATTTGTGGAATAGAAGCAAGTGAGATGGGAATAAATGGGCTAGGAACACTGGAAAGTGTGTCTAGTTCATTACTTTCGAATAATATAGAAAGCAAGGGATTATTGTCATGTGGGACAGTCAAGAGCTTAGTTCTTGAGTGATGGGAAAGTCAATGAACTAGACAAAAACAGCATCGCCATCTCACTGTGAGATTCAGGAATGAAAGGAGGTGGAAGAGCAGATTAAATAGCAAAGAGAGGGACTGAAATACCATTTTGGGGATCCTTTTGTATAAATAAAATATTAAAAAAAGAAGATAAAACCCAAGATACGAAGATAATGGATCTGTAGTCGTTAGGCAATCAAAGCTATTCCTGGAAAGCTACGACTAGGTGAGCGCTTCAAGAGGTATCCTAACAGGACAGAGTAGCCTGGAAAGGGCTCAAACTAGGGAAGTAGGGAGAATGTTAATTTTGTGGAATTGAATATCACACAACACCTGGCAGAATTTTAAATAGAAGAGAAAAAATTTCTTAATAGAAGCCTGCAGATAACCTGAAACTTCACCAGAAAAACTGGACTAAATAAACCACTAATTTTCTCATACAAAAAGGGCACAACTGATCTTATAGGATTTTATATAGATATACGTAGATGGTCATTGTTGTAGAACTTTGGAATTCGTAAATATTTTTAACTAAGGTATTTAATTTCAACGTTTTTGATAAGTAATAATTTGATTAAGATCGACGTTTTGGCACCAAAATGCATAAATAATTTACGAAAAAATAAGTTGAAATGTACAACGCCGTGCAGAGGTTCCGTTGATTGAAAATATATTTATTTAGAATACCAGAAATACCGAGTTGTTTTGAAGATTCCGTATAAATTGGTTGTACACGCACTAAATAATTTTTGGAAATTTATTTTCGCCACCGAGGATTACTAAGTAAATTAAATTATAGCAGAACAAGTGGGTGTTGATTTTCATTTCATATGGTTGTTCGAGATATATAAGGGTATATATTCGGTTAGCCACTTTATCACCCTCATGCCCATCCCCATTCTGTTTTCACTAACTACGATTGTAGTAAAGACTTTTAGAACTGTTATAAAACACCCTGCGAGTTGAGATTCGAAAATAAATAAATTGCTAAACGAATTATATCGAGGATATTTAGACAAAAACCAAAATCCTGAGCTTACTTTCGATCCTTTCAATAAATATGATATTATTACGTAGTTACAAGGATTAGCAAGGACCATAATCGTGGACAAAGGATATTTAATGGCAATAAATTCATTTTGAAACATATCGGCAAATAAAGTGGTTCCATTTATTAACCCCAGTTACCATTGATGTAGAAACATTCAATGTAATATTCATCAATTTATTTGTGGAAAATATAAAACTGTGTAAAATAATGTCAATTTTTGTTTAAAGTCAGTGAAGTTACAAAGAAAACATAGAAGGGTTGTGGAGAAATCGAATTATACAAATCGGGCCAAAAGAAATTTCAGTCATGTTAAATTATTATTTAATATTTCTCATGGGAGCCTCAATGGGAGACATAGGAGCAAAATAACTGATTTATCGAACAACTTGGAGAAAAAAATCTGGAAATTATTTTCAAATTTACAATAATAACACAAAAATATCATTTTTCTATAATAAATGTACCTCCATAATACCACAAACTTTAAATATCGTTACCCTAATTATCAAACCTCGTAACTCCAATTTTGGTCAAAAATGAGATTTTGGTGCCATCTGTGAGAGAAAAAAAAACTACCTATGATGGAGAAAACCATGTAACTCCACATTACTTTATTTTAATAATATGGAAAGAAGAGAAAACCTCTTAACTCCATGATCTCTAACATAAAAATTTAAAAAAAAAACGTTTAATTTTTTGTAATTCTAGTTAATTTTGTATTTTTGTATAAAATAAAATAAATAAGTAATATTTACTGAATAACTAGCTTGAAAAATAAAACCTCGTATCTCCTACATTTATTTAGCTTTAATTCCAGAAAAACTCGTATCTCCCGAAAAATTATTAAAATTAAATATAATAATATAAAATTACTTACTTTTATAGTAATTAATGTACTTTAAGAAACTACAAAAAAATTCAAATGATAGCAACTTATCTGAATTTTTTTAAATGTTTTTTGTGTTTCCTGTAAATTTTTGTGATTTTGGAGTTACGAGGTTTGATAATTAGGGTGACGATATTCGTAATCATTATATCATTTTACGTAAGTTTGTTTCAGTACTTTTTCCTCTATCTTGTAAAATAACTAGTAGGGAGAACAAAACTGTTATTAATTTTGTTTCGCTGAAGGGATTTTGACAAACTTAGTAACATTTGAATGGGAATTCAATATCTAATAAAATATAATATCATTTCATTCCAGTGATCTTAACAGTCGCTAGGTGGCGGTGATTGAACTCACCTTGTATTAAATATTTCAACGTAAGGGATGAATTTGGTTTTAAAAAATTTTTTTTCCACTAAAAGCAGATCATAATTATATTTTTTGTCCTGCCTGTCTGTATTGTGATTTGGACAATTGATTCTATTCATATTGAAAATGGGAAAAAAAAAGAAAAAGGTGTAATATACCTTCATGTTCGGACTCCCGTATGACAAGCACCGTTAATGCCCATTACGATTGGAAATATTGCAGCATTTCCGGTTGGGTAAACAAATTCAAATTTCCATCCGATTGGTTCAGATTTGCTGAGACTCCGGGGCATATATTTTTTTTTGTCAAATGGTCGATGATTGTATGCGTATTCGCACCTGATTTTTCACCATTGTAATACAGAATGATTTTTATTCGTTTTATTTTTCCATAGACTCGTATTTTTGGATGAATTTCAGCGTCGATTAATATTGAAATGAATTTTTTAATACCAGAAAATATAGCAAAAGTACCACCAAAGTAGGTAAAACGAAAAAGTCTTTTGTGTCACAAATGCGGAAAATGATTAGCAGCTCTGCTTAAAGCTATCGGTAATCCAACAACTGGTGAAAAACTGTAAAGAATCCCTCAACAGGCTGAAAAGAGACAATAAAGTGATAGATAGGCTAGATAGGGAATACCAACTCAAATGAAGGTCCATACAAAGAGTTTACTGAACAAGGAACTCTCAACCAGGCTATTGAAACTGAGTGGGAGACATTTGGAGACCTGGTGACTGGACACTGCACAAAGGGCTAATGGGCAAAGTTAGTGGACCTAACTTTGACATTCACTGACGTTTAATTGAAAAATTTACGTGAAACGCTAAAATTGACAAATGACAGATGGTGAAAAGCTTCAAAAACCGTTGCGTTAAGATTTTTTCGCCCTTGGGATGCTACACAATACTTTCCGCCCTGGGTAGGCGAAAAAAAAAATATTTTTAACATAATTCACATTCGGTTATTGCTTAGGACAATCCAAATTTATTTCTTCTTCACGTTATTAAATTCGGACATTGAGATATTAAACGATAGGATTCTATTTCGAAGAATAAGGATGTCAATTTAGTCTACCAAATATTGACTGTAAAATTGTGAGGGACTTATCAGGCTAACACTGTTTTACGATGGTATTTTTCACAAAAACGAGATACTAGAGGTATGGGAATAAAGTTACACAGTAAAAATTTTGAGCAAGCTGCATCTTTTAGGTTTGTGTTTGCCGTTTGTGACAGCCGTTGGCAGCTCTTGAAGAAAATTGTAGTTTAAAATAACTAAAAAACAGGCTTTATAGGTAGCCGAACTAAAAAGTTGAAAATAATTCTTAATTTGAGAATAAAGTTTGAAATAATCTGTTCGTTTAAAGAGGGTCAAAATCGAGTCCAAAGGGCGCCCCAGTTAGTGTATTTGTTCTAGTAGAACGTTTCAAGCAAATACGTGAATTTGTTTATACATTAAGTTCAAGATTTATAATAACACCCTATATTTGTTTACTATATTTAAAGTTGCAGCTAATATAAACGTGTTAAAATAGATATATTTAAGGAAGCAAGAGAGTAGGAAGGAAGAGGATTCAGAGGATGAATCAATTCATAGTATTTTAAAACAAATTGACGCTTTTCCTCTATTTTCAAAGAAAACTCCCCGTTTTCCAGGACTTTTCCCTATCAAAAACAAACCAAATAATGATATATCCAAGTCTCGGTTAAGAATAAATGTTTTTAGCAACAAATATAGTATGGATCGTATTTTTTTTACAGTGTAGAATAGATAGAGCTATAAAGAATCGCATGTTTCCTTTTAATCCAATAAAAGCTGACCTACTGCGACTGTTTTATAAGACAAACATTCTTTTTCGAAAGATGAAATATAGTTTCAATTTGATATCTTTCTCTTTCTGACAGTCGGAAGGTTTTTAAAAAATAGTTTTAAAAAAAAGTTGCCCCGGAAGTTTTTCGTATTAAAAATCCGAAGGTTTAACACCTAAGGACAGTTAAAGTTAAAGCTGCAGTCATGATTCGATTTCTTGTCTTGGAAGAATGAATTGAATCAATGAAAATACTGCAAATTTTATAACTGACTATAACAAATCCTGTTTCCAGATTACTATAAAAAGAAGATTAAATTTGAAATTATTTTTCCGTTGTAAGATTATGGGAGACAAAAAATAAATCTCTTGTATTTTTACAGTTTGACTTTATTATGTCATAAAGTCGAAGATTTTATTATATAAATTTAAAGGGGTGCTAAAAGTAAAAAAAAAAGGATAATCGTCTGGATAATCCATAATCCTTTTTATTTTAGATAACTTCATGAGGATATCGGATGATTTTTGTTATGTTTAGCTTGGAATGTTTAAAAATAAATTTTTTGGTCGAAAATTACTAATTTACTGCATTTTTGAAAAAACAAAGCGGCGTTGTGTACAAAGGTAAAAAATCAGTCAATATAAAATCGAAAATAGTCGATTTTTCATTCAATTTTTTGTGAAGATCGACGAAAAAATGTAATATGCACCTCGGCGAGACACTGCCTTCTATTAATTTGCAGACTCGATTATAATAGACAGTTTTTCGTCCTTGGTACATAAATAACTGTTGTCTAAATAATAATTTTCACTGTTTAGATATTTGTAGTATTTGAAATAAATTTCCTTTATTTATTTTATAATTTATGTTATTAAAAATAGTTTATGTTCTAAACAGTTTATTTAAGTTCAAGTAACTAGCCGCTTTGTTTATAATTTTCAAAAGATAGGATGAAATTTATTGAAATATTTTCAAAAATATTGTTTTATTTTCATTTTTAGAATTTTCGTTAAAAATACATATATTAAAAAAATATAATCAATTATCGGGGATTGCAGCAATACATATATTAAAAAATATATTCAATTATCGGGGATTGTAGCCAGTAATTTTAAAGATATACATTATACAGGGTGGACCGTATTTAATTGACGTATACAGTGATATAGCATACTTGCATCTTTTTTGAGTAAAATTGATAATTTTAAATATTGGGCATTAAATAAGAATTTTGAAAGAAATGATTAAATTCAACAATTTATTTTGAAACTTATTGACAATGAATAAAAATAATGATGGTTTTACAAATGGCACTCTAAAGTAATAATAAGTTAAAAATAAATTAAAAAATTCAATAAAAAATCAGTTATAAAAGTTGTTCAAACTGTCGTCCGTTCTGTGCAATACATAATTAGATATGATATCGATAATGGCATATGAGACGCATATATATCTACTATATTCGGCAAATTTTTGCTGGAAACTTCGATTTTTATGAAGCCCCATACAAAATAATCTATGGGGTTAAGACATGGGGATCGAGGGGGGCATCTTGTCGGCCCGTTGGTACCAATCCAATTATCTTCAAAATATTCATATACTGTAAAACTCTTTTCAAATTTTCAGAAGTTAGATACTACTACGAAGTTATAAAACGATTTTATTTAGTTCGGCACGTAACACCTATAGTTCTTGTTAACCGATTTTCATACATTTCCCGTTAACCAATTTAATAGATTTTTGGACACACGTTTAGTGCATCCATTTTCTTTCAAAATTCTTATTTAGGATTATTAATTTTACTTAAAAAAGATGATGATTTTTGAAAGACGAAACGTGGTAGAATCGTCAAGTATGCTATATCATTGTATGTATCTATACAAAACGTGAAAAATATTACAATAAAAAATCCAGGTCGGCATTTGAAAAAATGAAGTTGACGGTGATCCTGTAAAGACGAAACGTCGTAACAAAGTTTTTGGTATGGTAATTTATAGAAAACCTCGTTCATTGAAAAAAGTTGGGAATACTTTTTTGATATCTTTTATAATAATGACGGCAAATTTAAAAAACGAAAAGGACCATTTTCGGATTTTGTCAAATATCTCGGCAACTAGTCGAGATATTTAAAATTTTCTTGAACCATCTAATTTCCTATTAATATACCAAACGTGTTCTCCATTTAATCGATACTGTATCTATTGCGGTTTACGAGATCTCTGTATACGTCAATTAAATCCGGTCCACCCTGTATACTTGTTGAATGGTATACTATTATATTCCTGATGATGCAAATCGTGTAATTTGTGAAACCAGTCGAGTGATATAAATATGTTTCATTAAATTACTGTTGGGGAATATAATTTTTTAATTTCATTTGATAATTATGCTTATACAGACTTAAAAATAGACACAAAACTGAAAATTCTTGAAGAAAATGGGTTGGAAAAATAATTTAATTAGTCCTTAAACTCCTTTTAAATTGATGAATCAATTGCAAGCAAATACTTGTTGATTTCAATACATTTTTGATGACTATACAGGGGATCAAAATAAAAATAATAGGATGGGTGTATCGGTCTTAAAACATTTTTTAATTAATTTAAAAAAATTGCTACATCCAGTAGTGTAAAAAATATTTTTCAAAAAATTTTCACATACTTAATTGTTTTTAAACCCAATACATTTTTTTTCTGAAAAAAATACTCACCCCCTTTTCGAAAAATTTCCCCTGTCGTAAAAAAACTGATCACCCAAAAAAAGTTCACAACACGAACCGGCGAAAATGCACGCGTTGACGATGTCGAATAAGGTACGACGCGAATGATCGACGCTGAACGACGCGATGCGGCAAACTAAAGAAAAGCGTCTCGACGTCGAGTAGTAAACATTGGCGCATCGCGACAGTCGTTCGGTGTACGTCGAGTTTTTCCGTTTTAATCCGAGGAAAATTTTACCGACTTACAGGAGGTGTGTGTAGGTATTGTATAATGGTTTAAAAAGGTGCATAGTGGAAATATTGTGGGACCTTTATTGCAGTTGTTTGGAACATATTAGTGAGGAAGAGATTCATGACCACCTTTTTATTTAACCAGCCCCGTTTTTTATTTGATAAAAAATATTTTTTTGACTTTTATTTACTTTATCACAAAAATGTTACATCCTATGGAACACTATTAAAAGCAATTTCTTAGGAAAATTAACAGAAAGAGATTAAATTTAACAGTGTGTTACAGATTATTAAGAAAAAGAGAAATTTATGATTTATCAAAAATGACAGGACAGTCCTGAATGGTTCAAAAAACGCCAGCAAAATTTCGAAAACCCTGGCAAAAATTGGGGATTTCAAAACCAAAGAAAAGTGATAAAGTAATAAATTATTTCCAAAAAATTTGTTGAAAAAACACAAATTGTGCCAAGACATTCCAAAAGATGTTCCGAAAATTTTGTCTCCAAGAAAAACCATGACAATATGAGAATCTGGAAAGGTCGAGAGAAAACTCAGTTTCTCCTTGAAGAATATGTAAGGATTTATTTTCAAATAAACCAGTTTTCAGAGGATTTGTTTATAAAGTGATCCCAAAATTTTCGGCACACATGGCAAAAGGATATCCTGGAAAGGGTCGGAAGAAATTTCAGTTCTTCGATGAAGAAAGTAAGGGTTTATAAATAAAACAGTTTTTGGACGATTGCTTTACAAAAGCATTTCAAAAAATGTCCCAAAAACCTCCACTCCCAGAAAAATCAGGCATATAGTGAAATATCCAGAAAGAAATTTGGTAAAAAAGAATGAAGCTAACAATACTTTCAAGGAAATGGGGGGAAAATTAAATTATATCAACCTAAATTTATTATTAATCAAAATATGAAAGAAAAAAAGTGAAAAGTGAAAGAAATTTCCAAAAAAATGATAAGTTTTTCATAAAAAAGGAATAAATAGTCGAAAGAAAGTTACCTAACATTGTGACTCACTAGATTAGATTAGAAAAATTGTTAAATGTTGAAAAAAAAGTGAAACTTATTCCCGGGGAAGGAAAATATATTCTGATTTCCCAAAGGTTTATGTATATTTGTCAGTATCAATTGAATTTTAAATAAGTCCCGATAACCCAATAGTAAAAGCTATTAATTTCGATTTTCCGGCTGAATTTTTTTTTTACCACTTACACACATGTCCCATAAATATACTACGCTTCTCTTTACTGCTTTCTACAAACCTGTCTACCTCTTGAAAATTTATTGTTATCAATAGAAATTCGATTTGCAGGACAACATATTTTTCACTTACGATTTATTTCGTAGGTATTCGAATTCTACAGAAATCGCACCCCGGCGCTGTGTCACACCCGTGAAATATAGTCTTTCCTACGGTTTTACGGATTTACGATAATTACTACCCGCGGACGTACGAATTTTCTCAAAAACTACGTATAAAAAATAAATTTTTGTAAATAAAAAAAATTTATACAGTGTATTTAATATTTTTGGGTAAAAAAAAAGAAATAGGAGTAAAAACAAAAATAAATAAACTCCCTTTTAAGACATTTTATCGTACACCTATGGAAAATAGAATTTTCTACAAGAAAACCGACCCCTTTGAAAAAATTATCGTATGCCCATGTAAAATGGCATTTTTTTTAAATAAATAAACCTTTTAAAAATTATTTTCGTACGCCTATGGATAATGGAAATATTTTACAAATAGATCAACTTCTTAAGAAATTAATGTTTATTATGGTTTTATAATTTTGAATACCGTCGCGTCTCACAATTTTGTCGGCACTCGGCAATTTTAAACGTAAACTCGTTTGCAAAATATTTTTATTCATGAACCACATTTTAAAACAACAATTCATGATTAAATTGGAAAAAACCAACAATTTCCACAACAATCGGAATTATTTGTATGATAAATCTTTCCCGAGTCAAAGTTTGCCAGCTGTTATCCGTATACCATCGATGTTCTCATAAAAATATTTCCGATAATATTGTTTGTAGCAACTTTACAAAGTTTCTACAATCCCTACTTATAAATCGAAGAAGAGAAATTTACTTTTAAAAAACATTGTATCAAAGAAAATTGTGATAAAGAAAGACTTTTTGCCATATTTATTATTTTTTTTCTTTCTCTGGATAGAAACAGTGAATTTCTTCGTTTTATTCCACCAGGTATAGAGTGAAATTCTCCCTAATTGAACGAAATAAGCCGAAAAACATCCAGTTACCAGTATACATATCTGCGAAACGGTCCGCTAACACATCCTATCCAGATATTTTAATGCATAGTTAAGTGAGACGAGATGTAGGAAGGTATCTCCAAAGACCAATACCAACCCCGGATATATGTATACATACATAATCCCATTTTGAATTTTACCCGGTCGCGACGCAATATGCATGTAGCCTCATCTTTATATTGCGGTTGTAACATCTGTTCTATCTACCTCTTTATTATTTACAGATGCCACTTTTCTCATTGAGTTTTATTGAAAAAATAGACTCGTTTCGTTCGGTGCATAGACACAAATAGTACGGACATGACATGTTTGCAATAAAGAAATTTTGTACATCAACAAGAAAAATATTTATTTTCAAAAAAAATTAAATAATTCCTCATAAAATCTTTTTAATTCGTGATTTTTATCTACTTAAATACCTGTAAAAATTATAGTAAAGCTAAGCCAATTTTTGAATAATAGTTAACATATATTGAACCTAGAAGTATAATAAAACTCATTGTCTGTCGGGGCACATAACCTGAGAAGTAGTTGTTGCTTACAAGTGAACGGTCTGACGTATAAATTTAGTGTCGCTTGCAATGTTAAATGTAGTTTATATTTATTATCTTTCTAATATACCTTTAGATTTAACCAAAGTTAGTATAAAAATTGAAAACCTCAATGGAACTTACTGTATATTTTTACCTATCTGGAAAACGCCAATTTTATTTTAATTTTAAACAAATTTTCAGACAATTTTTTTTTCAATAACAACTTACATGGGCCACCCGGTATATTAAATAGCTTTTTAACACAACTTGTACCTGAATCCGACTCTGCATAGACCTGAAGACTGCCATATTGGTTTTAAATGCGAAAAGTTCCACAATTATCCCCAATACTATGTGGCTGATGACACTTACACCTAGTATATAGTATAGACATTTTTTTTAATGTAAAGTAAATTATTTAAAAATCCCTGTAGCTTCTAAATATGATTAAAAATAAATAATTTTATAAACTTTTCCAAATTTTAAAAATTAAGGGTTGAAAAAAGAGACAAACGTTATTTTAAATCAGGATCCCCTGTATAAGTTTCTGGAAAATAAAAAATTTGCGGCCAAATAAAATCATATACTAGTAATTATTTTATTTACCATCATTTTTTCGCCTATTCGCACTAAAAATATTGAAAAATTAAATTTTATTTAAAACAAAATATTTCCTGATAAAATACGTTTTTTTTTGCTAAACGAAACTTTATATAATTTTGAAAAATGTATATTAGATCTTAAATAAAAATATATACAGTGTGTCTACTTGAACTGGAAAAAGTTCGGCATGGTTCAAAGCTTGAAATATATGTCACTATCAGATATCAATTTTTTTCAAGACATATACGAGGATTGTCAAAAAATAGAAATTTTACTCAAGAGTAAAATACCTTTATTTTTTACTATACAAAAGAATGTTATAAAGTAAAATTATTTTGGATTAAAAGGCATAAAGAGGCAGCAAATATTTTTAATAATAGACATCCCCATATAAACAATAAAATTTATAATGTAAAACGTAAACAATCACCAAACCTGAATTTTCTTGCTAAAATGGCTGTAATTGTATATTTGAATATAACTTTTAATTCAAAAATAACTTTACATCATACCATTCTTCTGTATTATAAAAAATAGAGGTACTTTACTCTTGGGTAAAATTTCTATTTCTTGACAAACCTCGTATATGCTTGGAAAAAATTAATATCTGATGGTGGAACCATGCAGAACTTTTTATCAAGAATAAATTTTTTTCGTAAAACCAATAAAACGTTTTCCATATTGTTCCAACTTAAGTAAACACACTGTATAATTAATTAAAGAAAACAACGTGGGAAATTCGGAAATGGTAGGATATTTTTTATTAAAAAAAATTTTTTTTCAAAATCACCCTGTATCTAAGAACTATGACAAACCAAAAAATTAATTTTTTGATATCAGGAAGTACCTACTTTTTATAAAAAAATTAACATCAATGTTCTGTATTTAAAATATTTTCAATAAAAATGTAATTTTTCAAGAGTTATAAAAATATTTATCATCCTGTACACTGTACACAAATAAAATACGTTTTTGTAACACTGAAAATAGAACATTTTTGTGATCTTCTGGAATGGGACTTTACATGCAAAAATTGAAATATATTTGAACACCTGTAATATTAAAAATTGTTTTGATTTTTTAGACACAATCAATCAGAATTAAGGTTTGGGACAAATTAGGAAAACTACCTATCATAATATTACATTTAAAAGAATATATGAACAGTATACGATACAAACAAATTCAATAATTAGAGATAAATACATTGTAAATTAGTACTTACATAAAATCTAGCAGCAGCTTTCTTCTCTTCGAGACAAAACTCCTCCATTCCATTATTCCAAAATCACTTACACTATAAATAAACGTTGTCTGATTATTATTAACAATAACCGAAAGTTCTTAACCACTTATTTTAAATCGAATTAAATTAAAACCACGATATAGTTCACGATTAGGCTTTCGTTACCTAAAATCCGACGCGTCTAAATAAATTCGGACTTTTTGATAGCAAGTGTCCATCAAATCCCGTCATGTGTTAATTTCGTCCAATCAATTTGCTGGTATCGATAAGCCTGCAAGAATTGCCATATATGGAAGTAGTAGTATGACTATTAGCTGTAATTCCTCTCTCTCTCTTACTCGTACGTTTTAAAAATAAATATTTTGTTGAAAACGAACTTGATTGTTATAAAAGAAAAGCTACTAGTTTTTTTGGAATACAAACAGTGTCGGATGGGGAAAGGGATATGAATTTTATTATTTTTAACATAGGCGTGAGGTATTTAAATTTCTACGGAATTCCTTTTTGAATTTTGATTTTTGTTCCAAATTTCATTGAGGGTAAAGGGTTAGGATGTCTCAATTTTTAAATAAAATTGAGAAATGTAGTATAAATTGGCATACGAGGGGTAGCTAAGAGGTTCAAAGTGAAGTAAAATTGAAATTTAATGAAAGTATGCATACGGGAGCTAGCCAAAAAGTATATAGTGAACTAAAACAATTATTATTGGAAAAAAAAATGTAATATAAGGAGTTTATGCATACGAGGGATTACCAAAAAGTATATAGTGATCTAAAATGATTATGTTTTTTAAATTTGAATTTATGCATACGAGGGGTTACCAAAAAATATATAGTGAGCTAATATGCAGATATCTTGAAAAAGAAATGGAATTTAATGAAAGTATGCATACAGGAGGTAGCCAAAAAGTATATAGTGAACTAAACAAATTGGAATTCAGTAAATGTGGATATACAGGGGAAATAAAAAATATATAATGTACCAGTACTCAAATTTTTTGGGAAAAAATTGGAATTTGGTAAATGTAGGCATACGAGGAATAGCCAAGATATAGTGGAATTTATGCATACGAGGGGTTACCAAAAAGTATATAGTGAGCTAAAATGCAGATTTCTTGGAAAAGAAATGGAATTTAGTGAATGAATGCATATGGGGGATAACCAATAAATATATAGTGAACTTAATAATTTCCTGAGGAAAATAGGAATTTCATGAGTGATTTCATAAGGGAGTAACCAAGGAGTTTATTGTTAGCTAAGACACTAATTTCCGGGGAAAAACTTTAATTTAGGGAATGTATGAATACGAGGTGTAACCAAAAAGTATGTAGTGAACCGAGCGACTAAATTAGGGGAAAAAAAATAGGATTTAGTGAATGTATGTATACGAAGGGTAACCAAAATTTGTATATTGAGCTAAAACGTTAATTTTGGGGTTTAATAAATGCAAGTATACGAGGTGTAGCTAAAAAGTTTACAGTGAATCAAAACACTAATTTCTTGGAAATAATCGGAAACAAAAGAACTTTTCTTTGAATAAGTTTTCTCGTCAAAATTCCCAGTCCGGATGTATAGTTTCAATGGTTTTGCCGAATAGATCGACTCGTTTTCTTATATCGGCGTTGAAAAGGTCTCCAGCATGGATGGATTATGTATTTACAAATATCGGGAAAATATGGATATTTTTGTCGAAATAACCCTTAATAAAAATACAAATGATACACGTTCATAAAAATTTGAAACCTAAGAAAATATCGAGAGATAAAGAGGAGAAGAAGATACGCTCGACTTCAAAGAATGTCATGTTTATTTTGAATTCGGTCACTTTTTAGGAATTTTATTTAATGAAATTAAATTATACAAAGGGAAGCAACATTGTATGAAATGCATTTATCGTTTTCTTAAATATTTTATACAGGGTGGTTCGAGATATAAATACTTTTGATTTAGGTGAGAAATTGTTAAAAAATTGAGGATATGAAGATTTACAAGTACACGGCACAGATATAAATGAATTAAATCTGGTGGGTATAAAGGAGGATGGCGAAGAATGAGAGGAAAAGAAGACAAAAGCAGGAGATGAAAATAAAAATAAAGTTTTCAAGAAAGAAGAAAAGGAAAATATTGCGAGGAACAAATAACATTATTGTAAACAGCGTAAAAAAAGATATAGAGAAATGTAGAATGTAAGAAACAATTTGAAAAAGACCCTGTAAAATTATAATCCATTAAAAATCTTCCTTTAGGAATGTAAAAATCGTGTAAAAACTGATATTTCTGTATCGATCAAGAACGTGTTTCTAAGTCACTGATTCAATTTCCAAACACGATGTCGAGAACGATGTCAAATATTCTACTCTCCAAATATAATTATATACATCGCTCTATTTATCTCAAAATACATTTCTATCGTTTTCTCTTTGACAGAATTAACCCGACTAGATGCACAACAATAATTAATCTCCTGTCCTCAAAAGGAAATTTCAAAAACTCTCGCAGCATCACAAAAACCACTAATGTACAAAGAAACCATCGGCCAAGTTTAAATATTTCAAGGAAAATGAAATGAGAAATCCTTCGACAAATATATAAGAGAATTAATATCAACGACGATGGGTAAACAAAAGTTTACAAAATTATTATCCTTCGAATAAACATCGGAATTATATATACAGTGTGTCCACGGATGGGTTGTTGAGTCTGTCGTATCCAGGAAAAAAAATTTTTTTTGTGGGTTCTCCAAATGTTGAGAAACGTCCAAAAACGGAGTGGGGTGAAATTTGAAGGGGTGTTTTTTTTTGGGGTTGAAATCCCAAAACACCTCAAAACGGTAAATTTCGTGTATTAAACCACATTTTGGGTGAGGGGTAGTTTTTAGAGGTAGGGGTGGTTTTTCACCCTTCCCGATAAATTTTGAAAAACGTTGCTTCAAGATGGGTTGAATGGAGGGTGTAGAATAGACATTTTTTTAAATTTTAATTGGAAAAAACCACGCGATACTGAAAATCATTTTCACGCGAATTAAAAAGATAATAAATTGACGTCGAGTATTGGAATAAATTTATTACCATCACGTTAATTTTTTTTTTTTTTTGGTAATCCGCATGACGTTAAAATTTTGTCAACGACGATTAACTGCATTTGGCACTCGAACTTTGCACTTTATTGTAACTGGAAAATATGTTGCGAGTGAGTTTAATTAAACTAGGAATGTTTCACGAAAGTATTTCTGTTTCAAATTTAACTAAAATTCAAATTATATATTAAAATGTAGTTTCTAGTTTTACGGTTTGGTTTTGTTCAAATTAGGGACGACTAACTTCCGTACAATTTGTAACTTTTTACGAAAATATGTCGATTGTCGCTGGAACTTTTTGTTAACTACGACACTGATTTGAATACTTTAAGAGATGCCATTAAATTAGAAATACAAAATCATGGAAATAAACGTGTGAACACAAAAATAAAAGAACAATATTTTGGTACAACCCTGGTATAAGAAATTTTTTTTTCTCATAAAGTGATTGCTCACAAAAATTCCATCATTTCGAATGGTTCTTTTTTTAAATTTTTTTCAAAAAATATACCTAAATATTAAATTAAATTATATATGAAAATACACCTTATGCCCTCTATTCGAAGCGTGTAAGAATAAAGGTTTAGGCGAGTTTCGATTTTAATTTCGGTGTAGAAAACTGTGAGAATTTTGATATTTCATCAAACAACAAGTTATCGTCAAAAAAACCCCATTTTAGAAATTTTTCATGTTCCAAAAAATAAAATTGTACGTAAAATTTTCCCATGAATGGATTGGTGAAGACTCGAACGTTTTATCTTTCCAATTAGTCGAGTTATCTCTTGGGATTTTCGAAATTTGTAGACGAAAGAATTATTTTGTCAGAGAACTGTACGGAAATATTCTTGTTAATTCGACGAATATACTACTTTCACCCTCTATCGGAAGTTTTTATAAATAAAAGAGTACACGCTTCTACTTTCGGTGTAGGAAACTGTACAAATTCCGGTTCGCTTCTATGGGAAACTTCTCAAGTTTTAGAAGGAATTGAATATTGACGAGTCGAAAAAATATAATAATTGTTAATTAAAATACGAATGAGGGAAGAGGTAGGCGCGTGAAAAAATGAATTTGACGGTAGATCACCAAACTGGGTAGTAAATTGAAGGAAACATTTTTTTATGAGGAAATAATTGATATTTCAAGTGATTACGAGGGTAATTTCAAAACTTATTATTGTACCATTCAAATTCACAAGAAGAAATTTATGACAATTTGTAGAAGACGGGGAGTTTCGATTTTACTTTCGAGTGTTGAAATTGTTTTAAATAGAATGATTTTATCGAAAAACCAGTCAAGTTATCGTCAAAAAAAACCCATTTCACAAATTTCTAGCAATTTTTATGTCCCAAAAATTATAAATGTTTGTAAAATTTTCCCATGAATCGATTGGTGAAGAATAGAACGATCCAATTAGTCGAGTTTTCTCTTGGGATTTTCGAAATTTGTGGAGGAAAGAATGATTTTATCAGAAAACTATCTGTGACAGACCAATATTCGTCCCAAAAAACCTCTTACGAATTTTGAATATCTTTTTATGGAAATATTCCACGATTTAAATGTCTCTACATCTTGTTAATTCGATAAAATAAATGGAACACTATACTACTTTCTCCCTCTATTGGAAGTTTTTATAAATAAGACTACGCGCTCCTACTTTGGGTGTAGGCAACTGTACAAATTCTCAAATTTCGATTCGTTTCTGTGGGAAACTTCTCAAGTTCTAGCAGGAATTGAATTTTGACGAGTCAAAAAAATATAATAATCATTAATTAAAATCCGAATGAGCAGTAAATTGAAGGTTTTACTAGGAAATAATTGATATTCGAAGTGATTACGAGTGTAATTCCAAAACTTGTTTTTGTACCATTCAATTTCACAAAAAGAAATTTATGACAATTCATAGAATGGATAAAAAAGGATAAAGGATGGTTCAAGTTAATTGGAAATGTGAAGGCATAAAATAAAATATGCATTTTGTTACTTTTTACATAATATTTATAATATAATATATTCCATTAATTTTTCGAATATGACTACACAGTGTAGGTATTATAAAAAAAATCCATGCATTTACAAAAATTCGTTTAAAACTATCGTTTTTGTATTAGTGATCAGGTGTTTGTGTGTGTGTGTGTGTGTTAATGACTGAAAATGTAAAGTATTGTATTTATGTACAAAGCGAGTGTGATCAATTCCCTGAATCTATTGTGTTCCGTTTTAATTTTAGTAGCTGTAACCCACCAGTACCCCCTTGCAATAAAATAAATATTCCTATGCCGTTATAGTATGAGTTTCTAATAAAAATTTTTGCCACTTTTCCATGGAACAAAAAATTTGTCCATAACAAAAAAAAAGAAAAGACGAATGAAAGATAATAGAAGATAATATTTTTACTATTTTGAAAGTGGTGGAATTGCTTTGTACTGGAAAGTTGAGATAAATAATAATATTATTAGTCGTAGGAGTACTGGTATATCAAATATGACATATTTAAGTACACACTAGTATATAATAATAATAAATTAAATGGTATTCAATAATAATAAAATATGTTTTTCTAATTTTTCTTTTCGGAATATTAGGTACTCTATTATTTACTATCTATATACGTAAACCAAGCTACGTTAAGGTAATTTAAAGTTTTTCGGAATCACACTGTATATTATTTTGAAAAATTTGGTTAGAAAACTATCCAGTAACTGTTGACGAAATCCAAATGTGGTGGAAATGAGAATTTTTATTGTTTAAATTCAGAAAATGGAAAAAAAATGTATTAAATTGGGTTAATTATTTTAGAAAATAGGGAAAACTGTTGAAATACGTCAGTTAATTTGGAAATTAAGGAAAATTTGTTTAAATAAATCAGATGTTTTAAAAATTGAAGAAAATTTCTTCAGATTTAGAAAATGAAAGAATTATGGTGGAATTTAGTTAATTATTTTGAAAAAAGTGAATTATTTTAGAAAATATTCATTAAAAATTAATTATTTCATTAAAATGAAAAAAAAAGTTAAAAATAATTCAATTATTTTAGAAATTAGAGAAAATTATGGTGGAATTCAGTAAATTATTTTAAAAACCGATGAATATATTTTGAAATAAGTGAATTAATTTTAAAAATGGAGGAAATATTTATTAAAAATTAATTATTTCATTAAGATGAAGAAAAATGATAGAAATAGAGAAAATATTTATTAAAAGTTAATTATTTCATTAAAATGAAGAAAATTATTAAAAATAATACAATTATTTTAGAAATTAGAGAAAAATTGCTGATTTAAAAAATGAAAAAATTATGGTGGAATTGAAATGCGAATTATTTTAGAAAAAATAGAAAACTGTCGAGATATAAATAAATCATTTCATAATATTTTTTAAACCCAAGAAAATGAAGTTTGTATCAAAACTTTAAAGTACCTATCGTACGGTCACCAATAAAATTCAATCCATAAAATACAAGAAATAATTTCAGAGCTGGCAACAGCGTAATCCACTGAGATAATTTATGTTTGAATAAAAAAAAAACAACAGTAGATTTCACCGTGAGGCCCATCTGTTGACTTGCGAGAAATAAAATCATTGTAAAATTTTTTTTAAACCGAATTATCGGGAATTAAAAAAAATTTTACCAGTCGGCAAGTCAAAATTCACAATAAAAATAGATCTCGAAATAATTTGAGGAACATAAAATTTAGTCGTATTTACAAATATAAATTAATCAATCAATGATATAAATTTTCATTCAAAATAATAATTACTTAATAATAATTAGAATTATAACCTGGCACATGGTGTGTGTTGACTTAAAACAGCCAAAACAAAGTAATATAAAAATTATTTCATAATAAATTTCTCTTTATTTTTTATTATTATTTTTTTAAAATTTAAAGGCCCGATGGTGCTTGTTCCGAAAATTCGTCAGAACCCACAGACATGTCCGCGATGATTCCGCTTTCTAAAAAAAAAAACTCTCGATTAAATTTCCAAAAATACTAAAACGGCCACCAAAATGGGATAAAAGTAGGATGAAAACGAGTAGGTTTGATTGGAAAGAGGAACTGTGGAATTTAGAAGACATTCTGTAACATATTCTCACGTATTTTTTAAATTTTTAGAGAACGACTTTTCCCTTTTTTAAAATTTATTTTTCATATTTTTCTACCCCCCCAAAAACGACTATTTTGTAATTTTTTCTCCCATTAAGAAAGGAGTCTGTGGTAATTTTGATAAAATTCTTCCCCTTTTGTTTCTTCCTTAAAGAACGAAAGAATTTTCTTGTTTTTTCAATTTAAAAAAAATTATTTTCCATATTTCTCCACCCCTAAAGTAATTAAAGTAATTTTGAGGTAATCGCATTAAATTTTTGTTAAGAAACCATTTCATATTCGAAACGTCTGATTTCATCTGATATTTTAAGGATTTTTTAAAGGACAATAAAAGGAGGGGCATAATTCAAATAAATTAATTAAAATTAATATAAAATCGAGGAAAATTCTTACCTACGGAGCACTGGCTATTCAATGTGGAAGATTTGTGAAAATTCTGTGATCCGTCGCAGTTTTCAAAACCTAAGCTTAGTGGAGTCGGTCCAGTCGGTGTACCGGCGGAGCCTGCTGATCCACCTGAACTTGTGCTACTTGACGAAACGCTTGACATCGATATTACTGATTGAGGTCGAGCTACCGGTCGGCAGCTATCGGCTATCGAGCCTGCGATGGAATTACGGAAGCGTGGAACGGCTATAAAGAGAAAAATGTTGAAATATGTGAATTATTTTGGAAAATTTAGAAGAAATTATTGATATAGAAAAATTATTCTGGATAATGTTGGAGTGAATTAATTATTTTGAAAAATAGAGAAGAAATTATAGATAGGTACAAAATAGAAAGTTATTTTAGAAAATTGAGAATTTAATCTGAAAAATATAAAATTATTCTTGAAACTGAAATATCATTTTGGAAACAAAGAGTTAATTTGGAAAATAGAGATTAATTCTAAAATGCGAAGAAATTATTATTTATAATAAATAAGTACGAAAAAATTGTTGAAATTAAAAAATAATTATTTTAAATTAGAAAATAAATAAAAAATAATTTGGAATATTATAAAGAAAAACATTAAGAGCCGGTAAGAGGTTGATGAGTAGTGTGAATATACTAAGGGTGTTTGGAATGTTATTGTAACTGAAATAATAAATAATATTTGGAGTCATAATATAAATCATCCTATTTGTTGAATCACGCTGTGAAAATGTGTTGAGTCAACTTAAAATATGCCTTTATTGTTAATACAATGAAAATTGCGTAGAAAATATTTATTATTGAAAAGGTGAATGTTTATAAACAAATTTTTTCAAATATTTCATCAGTCATAAATAAAATAAATACCAAGCATTTTTGGAATAGTTTTAAAAAGTTGAAGTTTTATATTTATATTATATTTTTATTAAAAAAAGTGTCTCCTGTCACTAAGCTCGGATGTGTCACAAAAAGAGTTTGCCTAAATTAATCCAGAGGTTTTTTTTAAATTATTTTTTTTTTATTACTCTTTGCCAACTTGATCTGAATTTTTAGTATTTTGCACTTGAATTTGTGTTTTTTTTTTAATAAATTAAAAATATAGATCATCAGAAATAGCAGGAACGTTTTTCTTTTCACATGCCCCCTTTTTTAATAATTTAATATATTTTTTTATAATTTCGGACGCATACAAAAATACCATACTGAAGATGCAGAATTTAATATTTCGCAATAAAACAGAAAAAAAACACGCAATAATAAACATTTATTCATAACAATTAATTGTAAATAAACAAAAATTTAATAATGAAGAAAATAAATTGAGAAAAAATTATAATAAAATTGTAAATTTATATATAATTAGAATTGTAGCATTTGCAGGTTTTGCAATAATTTTTTTTCAATTTAAAGCTGGTTCTTATAAATTTCAAGGTTTTAGGAAGAGGTTTGGATATTTCCAAGAAACTACATATTTTTTTGGACTTACTTCGACTAAGTTGAGCAAAACTAATGGATCTGTCGCTGATCTGATTATCGCTAGGTCTTATGTCCAAACAAGGTTTATTTCCAATACCCATCGAAGACATTTCCGCCATTCTGACAGCTGCAATAAAAATTAAAACCATAACTTTTCCTACACACTCCGTACAACAACCTACCCCTATTTTTAATAGCTTGTCGCCATAACAGCTGCGACAGCTCTTCAGTCCATGTTTTCTTCACTTCTTCAGTCATCGATTGAAGAGTGAAAGTATCGTTCGGTTTCCTTTTTCTAAACCAAATTTCGAATTTCGTTGGACTCTCACCAATTTTCGCAGTCAGTCCAATATCAGTCATTTTAATACTATTTTTATATATGTATAAGTCGAGATTCTAAAAAAAAACAAATTTTAAAATAAAGTATTGTCTTTATAATAAAACCATATAAAAATACCGCCCAGATAATTAATTAATAAATAAAGCCCTGCTTGTACGTGCGTTCGATTCCGTACGGCTGCCGTACCGAAAAAATAATATTAAAAAGTAAGTAAAGTCCTTTTTTACGTCCTTATATAAAACCTTAAATACAAATACCGCCCGGATAATTAATTATTAAATAAGTAAAGCGCTGATTTACGTTCGAATGTTTTCATAAAGCCCTGTATGCACGTGAGTTTTTTACGTACGGCTGCTGTAAGGATAAAAAACCGGAAATGTACTAATTTAAGCTGAAATATTCACCTTGCGGTCTGGAAATCTTCTGGCTTTGCTGAATAGTATCAAATCTTCAAAAAGGAAAACTTGTCTGAGCGATTTTTTGCCGCTTCGTCCCTCCCAAACGAGAAATTCGTTTTGTCTAAGGAGTCGACCTTGTTCCTTGAGGTTTACCTGGAATTAAAAACTTGTCAAATATTCTGGAGATTGATGCAAATGGTTTGAAGATGAGAAGGAAGATTAAAGAAGATCAGGGAAAATGTATGGAAATTAGAAAATGGTTGGAACTTTAATCTGCAAATCCTGTAGACATGGTTTGGGAAGCTGTGAATAAAAAAATATTATTGATAAAATGTTTGTTAAAAACTTACATCGCATTCTCTTATGGAATCCATGGCTAGCAAGTCGTTTCCATGTCTCAGTTGGAATCGGACCATTTCTTCGGCTAATTTCAAGTCTTCCATCTCTTGGAAGACTCTTTCAGAGGAAGAAGATGGACAGGCTTTCATCATTTGTTGAAGTAGCAAAGCGTATTTTCCCATTCTTTGGACTGGCTTCAAGAGGTAACTGGCCAAGTCCATCTTGTCTCCTAATTCTAATTGTTTACTCTGGAAGAAAATTGGGAAACAAATTTTGAAAAAAAATTATTGAATAATAAATTACACACAAAACAATAAATATATATTATTATCAAAAGTTTGTAGGGCGTTAAAATTAATTTTAAAAAAATTAAAGCAACTTGAAAATATTGGGAAATTGTTAAGAAATTTATAAAAAACACAAGAATTGGAAAAATAAAAATAAATAAACACAAAATTAAAAAACACTGGAGAAAAATATAAAAGAAATACAAATGATATTTAAAACTTTACCTTAAAAAATATGGATCCGTATTCGGACATCAACGAATCCGATTTGGGTTTATTCTTATTGTACAGGGCGTACAAATAAAACCTTTTATCGTATTTAAGAAAAATCTGTCCGACTTGCAGGGGATTGTTTATGAATTCCTCCAGTTCGTTTAAGAAATGATGACTGTGGAATTCATAAATTTTTTCGACGTTTCCGAAGACGGTATTTCTTTGTCCGCGAAGCGCCTGCGGAATGTCTTCTCGTTGCAATTCGGAAATGTAGTTTACTATTACGTAGTCCAAGGATTTTACGTAGTCCCTTTCGGTGTCGATCATTTCTTTGATTATATAAGTTAAAGTCCTGCAAAAAATAATTAAGAGATATTGAATAATTGAGAAGAAAAAGTGGAAATATTGGAAAATGAAAAAAAAAGATGAATATTAAAAAAATTGAAAGAAAAAATAAAGAAAAATTCAAAAATAAAGAAAATTGAAAAAAATATTGAATCAAATTGAAGGGAAAAATTTAAAAAAATCTGAAAAAAACACAAATAAAGTTTTTTCGATAATATTAATTAAAATTCTGCAAAAAAATATCGATATGTAATAAATAGGGGGCGATATATTAAGAAAAAAAAATACTTTTGAGTCTTTGGGTCCATATTATGATATAAGGCATCTGAAGGCAAGTCTAAAGTAGAAGAATGGCAGTAAAGATGATTATTTGCAGATACAGGAGGCACTTTTCGTCTTTCTTCGGAAAAATTATCCTCTTCTATATCATCAGTCAAACTAAAATAAAAAAAATCACTCGAATCCTTCGAACTAATAACCTTCAAAATATATTCTCACTTTTTAATAAACCCATCGCTTCCTTCTTCGATTATACTATCCTGTTGATTTTCCGTATTATCCTGATTAGATCCTGTACTGGAACTACCAGCGCTGCATAGAGCGCAGCTTTCTCTGTAATATTGACAGGAGCATATCCTTTGTAATTTTTTTTTATTGTATAAAATTTCGTCACCGACGGAATTTTCCGCTGTAGATACGCCACTGTCGCATCTGTTGCATTCGTTGTGTTCGGAATCGATTTTTTCCAAAAGATTCTCGACGCTTTCTTCCTTGATACCACCTAAAAATTTAAAATTCGCACCGTGGGTTAATAGTGAGTGTCTCACAATAAACGTGCACCTTTTATTTTACTTTTTTAAATTAGGGAAGGATAACTTTTGAATTGAGAAAAATTTGAAAAAGAAAAAAAATGGCATCTTCTCATTTTGCTAGAAATTATTTTTTATTTTAAATGAATATAAAAAAATGTATAAGATGTTTTAGAAAAAAAGAATCAATTTGAAGAAATGATTCCACTTAGTTTTGATTAAAATTATTTAATATTTAAAGAATGGGAATTAAAAAAACAGCATTTGAATAGTTTTCATTCAAGCCCACTTGACTGATTTGAAAGAAAAAAATTATAAATATAACAAAAAATGGCCCCATTTCTTTCAATTACAAATTATGGAAAAAATCAAAAAACTTTGAAAAAAATCACTTAGATGCTTTATCAGACTTATTGAAAATACGAAAATACATAAAGTAGAGGAAAAAAGATTTCCTTTTTACTTGAATTATTTTTTATTTAAATTTCTGAGAATGTCAAAAATTTTATTGAATTTTAATAAATATAATTCAAACCCCTGAAAATATGAAAAAATAAATAAAATGACAAAAAATCATCGTGCAGCTGTCAAATGAAAAATAATTTAAATTAAAGAAAAAAAAATGATCCTACTTTATTTTGTTTCAAATTATTTTTTATTCAAGTACCTGAAAATTTCAAAAATCCATAAAATGACCTAGAAAATGGAAAAAAATATCTCTTTCTGAGTCGTATGATCTTTTCCTTATTTTACCTCCGAAAATATAAAAAAAATTAAATAAAAGTAATTTCCTTCAATTTTTATCGATTACTATGAACCTTCGCACCTACCTGAAAACAACCAATCCACGTCTAACTTTTTTTTTAATATTTACCTAAAGTCCCACTATTTTTTCTTTCTAAACTATCTTTGGTAGAACAAGGACAATTCTGGAGCGTTTGAATATATTTTTTCTTCAATTTATAAGAAACCGTATTTTCCGTATCAGATTCACAACAATTACACATCTCCCCCGCTGCGTGATGGTTACAATGATAAATAAAAGCCAAAGAACTGACAGATCTTCTCCTAAAATATTTAAATTAAAAATATTTAAAAAAAAAATAATAAAAATTAAAAACTAACCTGATATGCGTGTTTTGATTTTTAACTGGAGTACTAGCTGCGCTTATTTCAGAAGAAAAATACGATGGATCTTTATCCGGAGGCTGGTTAGAGTTGTTGACAATTATCAGTGATTTCGCGTTCTTTATAAATAAAAAAAATTATTAAACAAATTTTTTTTCTACAAAATAATCTCACCTGACAGAGTTGTAGCAATTTATCGTTTCCGCAATTTAAAGCAAGTTTAAAAAAATCATCCTGCTCCTTATTATCGTCTTCTAAAATATCCTGGCAGGATTCGAGGAGTATAAAACATCTCGAAGTGTCTTCGATAGTTTCTCTACCGTCTTCCAGTTTTTCTCTGAAAGCTTTAACTTGGATGTGTAAATTTTCCGATAATTCTTTTAATTGTTCACCTTTCGCGTCCGTTATATTTTTGCATTCTTCGTAAAGATCGTTAGATTTTTCTATTTGTCTCTGTAAAAATACGAAGCTTTCAAAATTTTATACCTAGACCTACTTTTTTTAAACTGTAATTTCATAGTGATAGTTTTAAATAAACAAAAATAGAGTGTTTATTTATATCATTTGTGCTTCGTGATTTAAAATAACCTCTCGGTAGGTACTTTAATGTTGATTGGGAAAAAATATATACTTAAGAAGGAATTGTAAATATTTGTTTTAGCAAAGCAAAATTAGTTAACGGTAAAATATTACAGGAGGTCAGATCGCTATTAATATATATTTTTTTAAACTTGCCCAAGCGTTGAAGAAAAACTTCTCAAAATCGTTAGCGATTTCCTTTACTGTAGCAGCATCTTCTGCGGATCGTAAAAGTAACATTAGACTAGCTAAGGTTTCTTCTCCGATTTTCTGGGTCCATGACATGAGCTGTAATGAAAAGTTTCCTTTCACTATTCAAGTTTTGGTGAAAAAAAAAACAAATTTTGTAGTTTGCACACTGGGTATGGAGAAATCTTAATATTGAAATTTTTTAGTGTCTTAAATTCGGAAAAAAGGCTTGATAAAAAGACACTACAAATTATACCACCCTCTTTAAAAAAAATTTCGTACTCCCTTGCTACAAGAAATTTTTTACAAATTAATCCTTTGAAAAAATTATATCGCATCCTATGACAAATAAACACCAAATTAAAGAAACTATTTTTACAAATTATACTACCATCTTTAAATATTTTATCGTACGCCCCTGATACAAGAAATTTATAGTTATATCTCGTGCCTATGATAAATAAACATGTTTGTCCAAAAATTTACCCTTTTTAGAATTTTTGTCGTACTTCCATGGTTAATAGAAATTTTTTGAAAATAAGTTAACCTATTTTAAAAATTTTCTCGTACACGATAGAAGTGAATGTAGACGGCTTATGAAAATTTCACATTTTTTGATGGGTATCAATTATTTTTTGGAAAAATAAAAAGAGCTACTCATATTTTTATGTGAATTTATCTTGAAAGGTTTTATAATCCGTGTGGTCTACAAAGAGCCATCGCCGAATAGTTAAATATCTTGCTTAATTGTATAATATTAACATCATTTAAAAATTATCAATTTTCTAACAAGTTTCCGTAAAGGTTCAATCTCGAACAACATTCCGAAAATAATTAGACCTCATTAACCTCTCATTAGAACCTCATTTGTTAAGTCACATAGGCGTACCAAAATTATATTTTCAAGTGTTTTTTTAATTAAAATTAAAAACCAACGAAAGGAGTTCTTTAAAGTGAATATATTTTTGTTTTTGTATAAAAATAATTATTTCAATAAACATTTAAAATAAAATTTTTAACGAAAATTAACAACTTGTATCTAGTGAAGTTTTAGTTTTAACAATTATCAGGAAATATATACAGGGTAGATTAGGTTTTTCACCATGAATTTTGGATTTTTTTTTTTTCCTTTTTTTCGACCGTACTAAAATTAGGAACATTAAAATTAATTAATTACATTTAATTGTTGTTTCCGTTACGGTTTTTTTATCATTAAAAAAATAACTTTTCAAAACCAATTCATTAATTTAATTTCACCGTCCACGGCAATAATATTCAAATTATAATAAATTAAAATGCAACATCTTTAATTATTTTTTTCTTCGAATCATTTATTGCCTGTGAATTAGGTTGATTCATAAAATTAAATAAAACTCTGAAAATTTTCATTCTGTTAGAAAGTAAACTGAAAATTGTCGTAGGTAATAATAAATTTCGTTTAATCTAGTAAATACTATATTTATCAAAATCGTGATTGATGGCTATCACTGTAAGAGGATCTCGTTTTAAATCGACCTTTCGCGCAACTGAAACAACAGCTAGCGGTCATTTTCTACTTTGTGGGTGGCCGCTATATTGAAAAAAAAACAATACAATTATTATTTGAATAGGAAGTAAATCAGCACTAGATAAATTAATAGAATAATGAATTAATAGCCGACTAAATAGTTTTTATTACGAGGGAGCTTCGATAGATTTAAATATAAATTTTTATATTAATGTTCCACCTTAGAAAAATAGTTTTATTTAATTTTCTTTTATATCCTAGGTTTTCATAAATGTAGACCTACCAAAATTAGTTTTGAACACAATTTTGCAAAAAAATTATTTTGTTTTTCCAGAAAATTAAGTTTTGAAAAAAAAAGGAAATTGAATAAATATTTTCATGAAAAAAAATTTTATTATTAGTTTTGAACAAAAAATTAAATTTTGCAATAAAAAACAATTTTTTTTCGAATATTTTTATCAATTTTTGTACCACAAACAAATTTTTAAACTATAAATTATAAAATCGACCAAACATCCTTATTTATTCCTCATTTTCATAAAAACCGTACAAACACGACAATTTCTACTGCAAAATATTTTTTTTACATTATTTTCTTGTCATGCAACACGTTGACACGAATCCACATGGAAGTACATGACCTCTCATAGTATCTCATTAAACGATCTTATCTCTACATTAATTTGTAGTTCACTCATTTTTTCCGATTTCGCCAATTTGTTCTACCCAACTTCATCTTAAAACACTTCCTATACGAGGATTGAACAAAAATTAATTCAATAACAATTTATCCAAAAAAAAATCCAAAAATTAATAATAAAATTCTACTATCATTTAAAATGGAAAAGAAAAGAATAAAATAGGAAAAATTGAACAATCAAACTATCATCATCTTAAAAAGTCCCAAAAAAAAATACGCAAAAATCAGTAAAATTATAAAAAAGACCAGCATTTGAAATTAAATTTAAAAAAATACAATAAAATATTAAAAATTAACCAACCTCACTAACTTCATCTTGCAAAGTTCTAAATTTAGCTAATTCCTTCATCTTATCCATCCTCTCTTGCTTCAGTTGTTCCAATCTCTTAATAACTTTTTCCACTGCGTCGAAGGATTCTCCAGCAAACTTTTTCCCTCTTTGAACGTCCTTGCTACCTGCCAACCACTGACTCCTTTCCACCAAACTTGTCAAAGTTTTACTTCCTTCTCGTTGCAATTTTATAACAATATCAAGCTCCAAAGCTTTCGTAATTTGCCTGTTGAAAAAATTGTAGCAAGAAGTGAACCGGGATAACTAGGACTCGATACTGAACATTTCGGTACTTAAATTATAAATATATGACTAAGGATTGAATGGAATTTTTTTGAATAACAAAAATATTAAAAAAATAATATTTTTAAGGTGAATCAGCTTTGAAAAAAATATGTTTATTAATTTAAAAGGTGTGTGAATATATAAAGTAACTGTATTTCATACAAGAAGTGTATTTATAACCGTAGGATCTTTAACTAATAGTACTATTTAATTAGGGAACTCCTTAGAATCGTACTAGAATGTGAATGATGATATATCCTCTATTACTTAAGTCAGATTCCATTTATCTTGATCTTAGATGCAGAATTTAATTGGTTGTGTCATAAGTTTATTGCAAAATAGTGTTTATTTTAAATTACAACAATAACGTATATAATTTTTAGAAAATAAAAAAATTTCTGGACGTAGAAAAAGTTTAACAGATGCACTGGTATAAAGAGCTGTCGGCGTTACAATAATTCAATTCTTTAGCTTTGAAAATAAAATGATGTGGAAGGATTTAAGGATACAACTTACCGACACTGATGATTTAAAAATCTCCTCGTTACTTGGTTAGGCACTTTTTCGTTTCTCAATAAAGATAAAGTTGTCAGTAGAGTTTTTCCGGCGTGTTTACAGTCTGATAAAAAAGGTTCTAGTTGTTTGAAAAATTCTACCCATTCCAATTGGTCATGGGTACAATTACCACCGCAACTAGCTGGCGATTGATCTTTCGTTATGTATTTATTGAGAGACGTTTCTTCTGTCAATATGACAGCCTGAAAAATAAGGGTTTTTTCCATTCCAGTTTGATTTTTTTAATTAGGAAAAAAATCCATCCTTTTTGAGTTCGTGTGTATAGCAATTTTATTTTATAATTTTAAAAATTTTTCACTAAGACTTGCGTACCAAATGTAGTCTACCAAATATTTTGATATTTCCATCGAATTTGAATGTAAACCTCAATTTTTTATTAAATTTTTAAAGAAATAAAGACCCAGTGTTGATAATAAAAACATAATAACGAAATTCTTACCATCAACAATTTTTTGGCCCGATTTTTTTTGAAAATAAAACACAAACTAAAAAGGTCACTAAATAAAATGAATTCACTACCAAACCAGTCGAAACCACTTTCAATTTCCAAACGCCACGAACAATTCATTGATAAATAAAAAAAAAATACCATTGTTAGATATTTTTTCAATGGGCATTCTTCACAAACTGAATCTTTTATCCAGTAGCCGGATGAACAGGAAATGAAAGCAAGCCCTTAGAATATAAAATGAAATTTCATAGGGACGACCACAATAATGTAATACAGCGTGAGCCAAAAATATTTACCTGACATTGACTGGTTAGTTTTTTGACCTCTCTAATTCCTTTAGAACCGGGGGCCCATAAAAGGAATTTGTTTATATTGGAATTTCCTACGAGGCATACTGATTTATCCAATAATTCTAAGATTTTGTGGTTTTTTTCGTTTTCGGCTAACAATAGTATGGTGAAGCCTTTTTCTCTTACATCGGATCTGGAAAAAAAGTGTATAATAATTTCCTGCCGGACTAAGAACCTCATTTAACATACAATTCTAGTGGCAAATCCCTTCGGCTCTGAATAATTCCACAATATTATTCTTGCCGAGGTGTAATTTAGAATTTAATCTTTGTTCGTATCTTAACAATTCATTAAGATGTATATAATTATTTTTCCGTAATAGGCCAGTTTTATCGTTTAACTTACAGGGGGAGGACGACAAATACAAAATCGATGAGAATATTTCAATTTCAAACAAAATGAAAGCACATTTTATATTTTCTTTTAAAAATCATTGTCCCCTTTTATAAAATTTTGCAATGGGATCTTCTTATATATAGAGCACACCTAGTTTCAATTTTACTATGAATAATATACCTTTTTCTACAAAAGTTGATAAATTAACGATATTTTCAAACTCCCTAGGGGGTTACAAGTAATTTTTTTTTTTTGGAAAATCAGTGGAAAATGTGCGAATATGAAAGTTCAAGTTAAACTTTTTATTTACCATTTTTTTTTCCAAAATTTGATGAGTATAATGACCTAATTTAAACTCCGAAAAGGTATTTTTTTTGGAAAAAACTAAGCTCGTGAATGGCGGTTAACAATTTATAGCCAATTTCATGACGCAACATTTTTTTTAGGAAATTTTGGAGTAGGTATGAAAATATTTCTCGATTTAAATTTATCTCTACTATCTCCCTTAATATTTGTAAATATCAACTCAAAATTCATATCTATATGTAAAATGTTCCCCTAAATCGATTGACGAAGACTAGAACGTTCTATCTCTTCAATTAGTGGAGTTATGAATACATAAAGAATATTTTTATTTAAATAATATTTATTTATGTGTAGAACACACCTAGTACATCAACAAACTCAAATTACGATTTTTTTTTTTGAAAAATTGAAGAGTAAACGACATATTTAAAGTCCTTACATGGTAAAAGTGTCTTCCTATCAATAATTAAATAATCATATAATTATAGTATTGTAAGAACTACGTTATTGTCAAGTACCTCACGTATTTCTCTGATATGTGTATAGCCGTCATTTCATTGAATCAGTTACATTTAAATTACACCATTGATTTATGGCTATTAACGATAGTAATTTCCATTTAAAAGGAATTTTTTTTTCAACATTAAAATACTTACGATGGTATTGAGAAGTAATATAACAATAATTTTGCAATTTCGTATTTATTCAGTCCTGCCCTTGATATACACTCGGCGTAACAAAGGATTATTGGTCTTCCATCCACATCCGTAATTCCTGGAAACAAAAAAATCTATTCACTTTTTATTTTTGCAATTTTATTTAAAAAACCCCGATTATTTTGTATAATTGATCATGTTAAATTTTTTTCGTATATTTAAATTTAAAAAAAAAAGGTACCCGAAAGTCAATTTCTAAAAAAGTTATGGCTATTTGAAAATAAAAAAGCCATTTTTTTGAAAAATTCATAACTTTTTTTGGGGTGGATAAAAAAATTTGAAAAAATTCTCAAAAATGTCTTTAAAAGGGTAGAAAAGAATAGTAAAGTTTCAGCTAAATCGAAAGGGGTCAGGTTCAAAAGTGGTCGATTTGGCATGGAATACCCCATGTACATCTGAGTATCGATAAAGAAATCAACAAAAACGTTGCCGTAAAAGAGTGTAGCTAAACCACCGCCAAAAGGTTATTTATTTTATGAGTTTGTGACACTAATGAACCGAATAAAATCTACATAAATACGTCTAGTGGGAAAAAAAATAGATAAATAGTCGTAGCGGGTGCGGAGAAAGCCACACAACATGTTGAGTTCGGTAATTACAAGTTTGTTTTTCATTGTTAGGCCAGTCGAAATATTATTTGTATGATAATTGTCGGCAAACGTTATCGATAAGGTGGTTTTTCATATAACCAGCATCTACCTTTTGCTGACGGAATAAAATTTAACTTACTTTTTAAATATAAGTATTTTGTGGATTTAATAAACTTATTATTATTATATCCATTCTTTTATTTAAGTTTAATGTCGAGCTAATACATTACTTGTAGTTACGCCTCTGTTACATTACTTTTTTACACTAAACACGTCTTAAATAACTTAATTGTTGGGATCACCTTGTTTTATGATAGCTGTGACTGTATATTTATTTTTTTTGTATCATTCACGGTCTTTAAACAAAATGTTTAAAGTCAGAAAAAAAGTATTTGGGACGATTCTACTGACAGGCCTAAAAAGCCGTTCGAACTAATTACCACCTTTGTTGGTCTTCTATTCTTAATTACTTTCAGCAAATGGGTTAATCGACAAAATTCGAAACGTCTTCGGTTTGGTACACCTGACGTCTAGTAACTTTATTTTTTCTCCTCCCTATATTGTAATCAACGTATTTTGACATTAATTACAAATTTTCGATAAACGTTTTCACGTTTTTTCTCAATTTGTATGAAATGTTCTTACTCCGTAATCTTTCCATCTCCAACCAAATTTTTTTGTTACTCTTGAAGTATTGCAGGAGACTTCTGGCTTCGTTTTATTGTATAAAATTTTATTTGCAACTTCCTTTTTATCTCCGCTACATAATTATCCGCAATAGTTGCAAATTTCCATACGCCATGTCGCTCCAGTATTCGCTAATAAAGTGGCCGACGTTCTTTTAAGGGAGTGTTCTGTATACTCCTTAAGGTTCTCAAAGTTCTTCGTCATGTGGGATCTTATGACAATGTAATTTGGAACTATTTTGAAACAACAAACCTTCTCGTCGTCTCTTTTAGTCACTCTAAATTCAAACCACTAATGACTTTTTGGAGTATTGAAAACCGTTGGAATTAAAATAGTAAATCTAGAGCCTACCCTGTTTGATTATGACAGCAACAGACTTCGTGCCACAGTTTTAATTTATGCACTATACATTTTCATCGGCAGACTATAAAAACAAAGTAACCTCAAAAGTGCAATCACATAGAGAACGATTATACTGTATGTCCCACGAAATAAAAACATTGAGGTTTAATATTAAGTGTAATAAGGATATTTTCGAGAGACAGCCTATATAATAAATTTAAAAAAAATACTGTAGAAATAACTACAGAAAGTCACATTTTCCATAAAAATTTTAGAAAATAATTTATAATTATGTTCTCTTCCCCTTTTTAAGAAATTTTCAATTATTACGGTATTTTTAGGGCATTTTTTTCCTTTTTTACGGATGTATTAAATTAACGTGTTTTTTTTATTCCTGATTGGTTAATTAGTAACTCTATGATTTCCAGTACACCTGTGAACGCAAGAACGATTGAATTTTTCATAAGTATACTGGAAAGTGAAAACTCGAGATGTGGAATCCTTTCCGGGGTTATTTATTTGGGAAGAATTATTCTGATGACATCCTGTAAATTTTGTATTGAAAGTAAGTTTGCGAAAGCGCCAAGCTGCTGCGGTGTGGCCATTTCTAACAAGTTAACAATAATATCACGATCATAGGGGCGTGCCGCACGATGACTCCCAATTCGAAAAATTATCTTTACTATGGCATTGTCTATTTGACAACAGACATATTAGCCTACTTAAGGTTGTGATCGGTCAATGGGAATATTCCAAATAAGGGGACTCTTGACGAGCTGTTTTTTTTTGCGGATAAATACGGATTTCTAATAATTTAAATTGTGGCAAAATATTTATTTAAAATGTCAGTGTGTTAATTCTTGTTAGAAAACGTCAGATTCGTTCAGTTCAAAGAAAAGTTCTGAATTTAGATGACAAAATTTTTTCTCTTGTGATATAAAAAAAATTCCCAAATTACTGATTCACATAACGTAAAAGTTTCTTAGTTTGGTGTGAGAATGAAATTGATGGAAATGGAATTTTCATTTTGTCCATATTCAACTAATTGTGTAAGCAGCTACAGATTTGGTTTCGAAAAAAAAAACAACCTGATACTGTTTTTGGATTCATGTAACATAAAATTGAAAGTAGAAAGTTTTCTGTGATGGAAAAAAATAGATTTATTTAAAAAAAATAATAACACGTAATAAATATTTGAGGTCTTTTGTGTTTCCCTCATCCTAAAAACACAATTAGTCATAGTTTGAAGAGGTTAATGCATAATTCAACAATATTATTTTCTCTTTTACTGTCACCATTCAAAGACCACACGTTCTATCGATAACGGCCCGATGGCTGTACAGACGGCGTAAATTGGATAGTTTATGTACAGACACTTGCACTGTGTTCCTGATAACTAGAAGCTATACAGGGTGGAACTACTTATAAATTAATACAATTTAAAATATCAAAAAAAATTAAACTTGGAAGCAGGAAGCGTATAAATTGACAAAAACTGGCTACTTATAGTTGACGTAACACATAAAGTGAGAACTTAAAGTTGTCGGCTTTTTGTTTGACTCTATGACTAAGGGTATACCGTCATAGCCCAGTCAATATTATAATTTAAAACGCTTTCTTAGTTGACGATAAATACATTTAATGTTATCATTTTAACTAATAATCCTTAATAGTTATTTAATAAACTAGTTTGTTAATGGAGGCGATTATTAAACGATTATTGACTGAACTATAAGTATTTTTGAGAGAGGGTTGCAGGTGTTCTCTTTAGTCGGTGGTCTGACATCAAGAAAGTGTGCGTGTTTTGTGCGGAAATTGTAAGTATACATATATTTATTAGCAATTATATGTTTAGTTAAAAATTGTATATTTACGTCGTTGGGAAAAATCGAGTTCGGTCCAAAATATTGTTTGTAGCAGCGACGAAAATTTAAATAATTGTGATGATTTTAGTAATAGTGAAAGTAATGAAAACAGGATTCGACGACATTTAAATTTGGAAGCACAGAAAATATGTTTCAATGTTTATAAGAATCTACGAGAAAAGTTTGGTTTCGATGAAAAACCAGAATTAATGCAAGCAGTATTTTATTTAACAGAAGTTCCCCTGTCAACTATACGTAAAATAGCCAAGAATGGGCCTTATGAAAGCAAGAAGCGATGTGATAAGGGATTGGTCAAACCTTTAGATGTGTATTTGATAAAATTATTAATAACCACGATACCTACGATTGAAATAATAAGAAATAAATGTAAATTGCTGTAAGAAAACCATTGAAAACTGGATTAAAAAATTGGGATTCAAATTCAAAACGATTAATAAACGTCAAACATTCATGGAAAGCAGAAGAATAATGGATATGCGGTATACATACTTGGAACAAGTAACTAAGTATAAAGAAGAAAACCGGCCAATTAAATATTTTGACGAAATTTGGTATGATACACACTATACGGTTAAGAAAGGACGGGTCAAAACACAAATACAATATAGAATCATGTCTGTTAAGTAGACGAAATAATATTAATACCTTTCACAGTTTAGCTCCGCAACATAACTTAAAGGGGATATACGATTAGATGGCTGCACTATTATATGTTTTACGTCAACTATACCATCCATGCCAGGAAAAGATTTAGGCATACTATTTTTAATTGCAGAATTGCAAGAACTGACAAAAAAAGGGAACTCAATAGAGAAAAATGAATTAAGAGTAGACACAGAGAAAGCCACCTTTTAATTGATTTTTTTCGAGTATTAAAAGATATTTTGGGTACTTGAAAAAAGCTTAGATAACTTTTCCCACCGACGTATGACATATTTCGGGTTGTAAAATTTTAGTATTGTGCCTCTTACATAACATAATAATAATAATAATTGTTGTCTCTATGTTTTTATAGTATCTCCCTGTAATAGAAAGAAGGTATGATAAATTTCAGAACTTTAGTATCATTCAACGTTGTAGATATTTCCAGTTATATTTTTTATGATACACTTTCAATACATTTTCATTTTAATGTTTCTATAGTATAATGTTGCTTAAAAGGGTACTTATCTAGCAACTATTTTTCGTTTATTTTATCAATTCTTACGATTGTGCAATGTCGATTTGTGAAGAATTTATTATGGTAAAATGGAGACGTTTATATGGAGATGCGATATATTTTCTTCAGATTACTGAAACTAGGTAAGGAAAATAGAGCTAAATAATATATTGTGCAGAAAATAGTGTGACGAGATGGTGAAAAACGCTAACCCTATTGTTGGGTTTCTGTACTTCTAGAAGTGAAAATTTTTTGTATTTAAATATGTTTAAAAATCCTACTACGGAAGCATTCAATATTCCGGCTTTCAACAAACGCAGGTGCTCTTAGATTTAACCAAATTTATGTAGATAAAACTACTTTTGAGCATAAAATGTTTGTTCTTTGAATAGTGGTTGTAAGAACAATATTTTCCAGCAACACCCTGTCAAGAATCGACTTCCCTGTAATTGCAATATTTTATAAACTGTCGAATCTGGTTTATTGATGTCTAATAGCGTAATTTTCATATTTTCTAATCATATCCAACAAGTCAGTTTCGTAAATATATGGCAGAAAGGTGTAAATGCCCGAAGCTGATAAAATTGAAATGTGTATGTTTATACGTATGTATATGAGAAAATATTAATTGTAGTTTCACTCAAAAACAATGAGTTGATAAATAGTAGGAAGGAAAGTTATTTTGCATTTAGGGGGCAAAAATGTCTGATTAACGTAAAATTGGTATTTAAACTAACGATAATTTTATTATATTTTAATTAAGATTAAAATTAACGGTCTCGCTAAATAGTCGTTCGTCAAACGAAACGAATTTGCCGTTCATTGATTTACGACTATTAAAATAATTATCTACCTGCAGAGACATGTGTTGCATTCAACGGAGCTAAATTCTTGCGACCTCATAAATTTTCTCAACTTGAAGTTTATATTCTACACATCAACGGCCATTTCACACAAATTCTCCTAAACAGAAAGGACTTTTCGAAGAGCATTTTTTATTTTTGTTTAAAAATTTAATGTTTTTTCTACTAATTCTAACTTAATTACTACCAATTAATTTAAATTTTCTTCTTTTCCAAGACTCCAAGTACCACGTATTTCCATATTTTTGTTTATTTCAAACGAATTTCAGCATATTAACAATAACTTTCTACAATTTAAACAAGTAGAACATCGAAAGGTAAATCAAGTTGTATTCTAGCAAAACGGCAATTTTATTTACATATCAGGGACAGTAATGTAGGTGCAGGACAATTGTTGTTATCATACGTCGAGCACGTTTTCAAGTAATTTTCTCACGGTTTGCGAACCCGCATCGACCTTTGCTGATTAACATAGACTTCTGGTATATATGCAAACAATTGTTTTATATGCCCTGTCGGAAGAATCTATTGACGTGTACATAATTTTTACACGGTTTTATTAATTTCATGTCATTCGGCAACACCAAACAGTCGAAAATTTGTTTCCAATGAAAAAAAACAAATCTACAATGTAGAAAAAGTTATTCTCTATTCTCCATTCTATATTCCTACAAAGTTTCATCCAAATCGGTTAACTTGTTAATCCGAATCAACAGATGATAGATAAGTCAGACAGATAGAGATATAGACAGTCGAACGATACGTTTAAAGACAGATAGATAGAGATACAGACATGCAAATAGAGACAGTCAGATATTACACATACAGGCGATACATAGACAAAACCCTGGCTAACCATAATAGAGTTACTCTTAAGTGGGTCCCGGGGCACAAGGGTATTGTAGGAAATGAAAAGGCAGACATACTATAGCAAAGCTAGGGTCTGAGACTGCACTTGGTAGTACATCTAGGTGGACTCAAACTCAAACTAAACATTAGTCGTACTAAAAATTTGCGCGTTTGCTTAGACCAGACCTGTAGAAGACTTATTGAGCGTTCATCTGAAGTTACTTTTGTGGTTTCAACCAATTTTCCAATAATAGGTTATTCAACAAATTCCACTTTCTTTGCATATCTTTATGATAAACTTTTGCCCGCGACTTCGTCCTCGTAGAAGTCGAATATGGTTCTAACAGGATTTTTAATGAATTTTTCGAATTTTACGAATGTCCGTATACGAAAATAACTTTCTATCCCTGTTTAACCCCGCTAAGCAATGAGTTTCAAAAAAAAATGAAGCAAATCTTGCATCAATTCTGTTAAAGAATGTATATGCAAAAATTGTAAGTAGATCACGTTATCCCATGCAAACCTTGCTCCCGTTTTTCATCCACTTGGGGGGGGGGGGCAAATAAGTCGTACAAAAAACACACCCTACAAGTTTCAGGTCTCACGATCAGCGGTTTAGGCGTCACTCAGTCATCCAGGACAAAGCATTATGTATAGATTGTAAGACGTTATGACAAGATATTTACAGTGATCGGGGAAATTTACAAATCTTTTGAATTTTATAATAAACTGTGAGTTGAACTTTACTTTCTTTTAGACGAAATTTGTTAGGAAAATAAATAGAACCATGCGAATTTTGTGTTTTTTTTTAAATTCAAGTACAAAGTCTACTGACACAGATAAGCAATGAATCATGTAGAATTTTATTTATAGGGGAGAGTAGGGAATATTATATCGAAATTTATATAATTGACGATAGTATTACAAAAAATAAGGATCAGAACAAAAAAAAAAGAATATTAATAAAACTTACTCGCAAATGTTTTTTTTTATCTAAAAAATTTGATTTTTCAAATTTTTTCAAGTCATTTAATTTAGTAAAAATCAGTTGCGAAAAAAAATTTTTGACAGAACAATTCTACATGAAAACGTTGCTAAAATTTCCAACCAGATGGTGTTAAATATATTTGCTCCGATTTATCCCACGTTTAAGTACAATCACAGGCCTTCGCCGATACATCCGGTCAATCGGTTACAGGTGTGGATGACCTACGACCCCAACAGGCTTCCGCATAGCTATCATTAAATGTATACGTACCATCCCCACACAAGAATTCTAGGTTAACTGAATCATGAAATGCAATTATTAATTAATAGAAGATGGATATTTTTTTTAAATATTTTTTGCAGTGTATTTTTCTCGTGGAAGCACATAACAATCCTCTCGTTTCTATTCACCATTCAAGTAGAAGCAGGCTTTTGAATGGCTACTTAATCACGACAAGTGACTTAATGTCATTTTTATACTTCCTGTTGCGCTTACTCATTACAAAGACCTTTTGCCGTCAAAGTTTCGATAGAGATTTCAAGTAAACGACCGACGATACGCACATAATTTTAATGGTTATGGTAATAAGAAAGGTAATGTACAAAGAAGAGTCTAGCTCTTTTTAAAATTATTTTCTAGGAACTACACAAGGTGATCCAAAAATTCGCAAGAAAAACTTTTTGGTATGGACTTCTGGGACACCCTGTATAACAGGGTAATTATTATATAAACAGTAACTGAATTTATTATTTTTAATAAATAATCCTATGAATTAATTTTCTTTTAACTCCATAGTTGCAAAAAAGTTTTCGCAACGTTGTTTCCTCCCAAAGACTTTGAATTCGAACATTTTCACGACAATTGACAGGTACGAACTGGTGGCAAGTGAAATAATATAATATATTGTAATTTGTTATTACTTAAAGATTTAGTTTCACTATTTACCAGAAAATAACAGGAGACAACACGAACTTAGTAAAATTGTACCTACCTATCTATGGAGACAACTGTCCAAAACACTTTTTGCATTCCACTGTATAAAAAGTTCGCAACGTTGTTTCCTCCCAAAGACTTTGAATTCGAACATTTTCACGACAATTGACAGGTACGAACTGGTGGCAAGTGAAATAATATAATATATTGTAATTTGTTATTACTTAAAGATTTAGTTTCACTATTTACCAGAAAATAACAGGAGACAACACGAACTTAGTAAAATTGTACCTACCTATCTATGGAGACAACTGTCCAAAACACTTTTTGCATTCCACTGTATAAAAAGTTCGCAACGTTGTTTCCTCCCAAAGACTTTGAATTCGAACATTTTCACGACAATTGACAGGTACGAACTGGTGGCAAGTGAAATAATATAATATATTGTAATTTGTTATTACTTAAAGATTTAGTTTCACTATTTACCAGAAAATAACAGGAGACAACACGAACTTAGTAAAATTGTACCTACCTATCTATGGAGACAACTGTCCAAAACACTTTTTGCATTCCACTGTATAAAAAGTTGAATACAACAGAAGAAAAAATACAGACTCAGATTCTCAGACTCAGACTCCAGATTAGAAAGGAAACTAAATACCAAATTATCTAGCAAAGAGATGGGATGACACATCCTTTTGGGGACTGGAGTATTTTTGGGTCTGCACAAAAAAAAAAGACCTAGTAGGTCTGGCTTAGAGATGGAGTGGCTCTTTGTTCTATCCCACTGCGACCTTTGCAGATCTATTGTGGTGCTGCCTATTTTCAAACCTCGATATTTAGCTTAATTTTTTTGGTTAGACCTATTAGTCTGGATACCGCCTCCCTTGTGTAGTTCTCTGCCCTCGGTTTTTCTTCTCCGAGGGCAAGGTTCGACAAAGGTCCTAAAGGGACAATCTCAAAAATGTAATTATTTCACTGTAACTCTTCCCTCATACATATTCACTTTATCATCTCTTTACGCTTTGCCCTGCAGGTAAAAATTTAAAATAACGGAGATTGGTGTTGTATACAGAGTGGCGGTGAAAATTGCATTAAAATTCCGTCTAAAATACCCGTTGACAACTTTGTTACCATCGCTCGTATATTAAAAGTTTTTTATTTGTTTGGATTGAAGTTTACTTTTTTTTAAAACGGTATTTGTGTTGAGTTGTATCGTAAAATTACCATTTATATTACTTTCCCTTGGAATTACCATATAAATTGAATGAATTATATCATTTTATGCAACATTGGTAATATGTAATCGTGCATATAAGAAACAAATAGTAATATTACTATATTTTTGAAAAAATTGTCAAAAATTTAAAAAAAAAATACTTACCCGGAAGGTTTATTCCAGACATAAGGAGTTTGTCTGGGAGTTCACTTATACGTTTAGGTCTGGCTATTTCCACTTTTTTATTTATGATGCCTGGAACAAAAATTTTTTTATCAAAATAGTATCGCCTGGGAAACCCCTATAAAGTTAGCAGAGCCACTTGCAAATAAATCGATGAAACCTATTCCAATAATTGTCGAGAATTTGTCGTAAACGTAAAAAATCTTAGTCTTTTTTATATAGGGTGGCTCTGCTAACTTAATATTGTCGACTTATGTATACATTTCAGAATATTTTCACTACTTCCACATTTATTATTCGCAACACGGAAACCCTTCAAGTTAGGCTCTTGAAAATTTTTTCATTTGATTATTCTTTTGCAAATACTCTCCTAAAATTTCAGTTCAAAATTCATAGTTTTGTGGTATTTACAAGACTTTTTGTGTTAAAAAGGTGTTTTTTCGAAAATTTCATTACACTATTTGAATGCAAAAGAATGATTTTATCAAAAAACTGACTGTGGCATTCATTTTCCCATATTAAAAAACCCCCGGTTACCAATTTCATGTCGCAATTTTTTTATTTGTAGGAAATTTTGAAGCAAATATTTCGCGATTTAAATTGCTCTCTGCTATCTCCCTTAATGCTTGAAAATATCAACTCAAAATACATATCTGTATGTAAAATGTTCCCCTGAATCCAATGGAGGAGACTAGAACGTTCTATCTCTCCAATTAGTCGAGTTATGGACACATAAAGTTTCAGAAAGTGGATTTTCGAATATTTTCACTACTTTCACATTTATCATTCGCAACACGGAAACCCTCCGAGTTGGGCTTCCCCATTTGATTATTCTTTTGCAAATACTCTCCTAAAATTTCAGTTCAAAATTCATAGTTTTGTGGTATTTACAAGACTTTTTGTGCTGAAAAGGTGTTTTTTTCGAAAATTTCATTACACATTGGGTGGATGCTGGAGAATAGCTACTCTTAACAGGTTGATAAAAATAGCCAACACTGTTCTCCAACAATTGCAATCATTCAAAACTGAACCAATTGGGTCACTTCGGGATCTTGGGGAACGAAGTTGCTTGCCAAAGAAGGAGGTCACTCTCAGTTCCCAGTCTCCGAGCCTCAACTGAAATTCCCTATAAATCTGATGTCTATAGTTCCATAACCTGCGAAAGTTAGGTTAATGTGCATCTCCTTGTATATAAATTATTTAGTAGTCAATTATTCGAAACGAGAGCCGGTGTCGAAATCCTTGTATTTATTCACATAATGGCGTAGGTAGTAGGTAGTTGAGTTTTTTTTTTCTTTACAACCTTCATTGTAGATGATGATGTCTATTCATTGTTTGAGAGAGCATTACATCACATCTTTATAATGTTACAGTTATTTAAGACATATAAGGAGACCGACCATATGAATTTCGGTATAACGGAATATAGTCAAGGTTAGTGTACTTGATGGAAATAAATTTTTTTCAACAGGCTCGGTAAATGCACGAGTATATTTTTTATTTATTTAATTCATCTTGAATAAAAATAATTTAAGAAAAACTTGAAATTTAGTAGATATACTCAAGCTGGCGACTTGATCGCGAGAATATAAACGCACGATCCAAAGACAGTAAAGTGTTGCATTAATTGGTATTCGTAGACGAGGCGTTTACGACCAGCAACTGACTATTGAATGTTTTTAAGAATGTTATTGAAACACCGCAACAGTTTATTGTGTAGATTTTTCGTAAATCTCTTAAGATAATTGCTAACAGGATATTTTGATCTAATATGGCCTTAGGGAAATACTTTACAATACAGCGACCTTATCGGAGCGTTTGTACCGCCGCAACTGGGTCGTAGACATGTAGATGGTAAAACAGGTTACTTTTTGAAACTGTTACATTTTTCCTCAAAATAAAATATTATTGACTGTTTAACTACATCATCAAATACACATTTAAACTCCTTAGATGTCCTTTTTTTTTCGGTTCAAGGAGGTTCTTCCCTTATTTGGTTGAAAGTTATTAGCAATAAAGAGCTTTTATTATCCTCGAAACACAATTTGCCATTTTCTATGTAGCTACATAAAACCTTACAGGCATCCTAACATACGAACAACGTCCTATTGAATTAGAGATTCTATACGAGGGTATTGATACATTTACTTAAATACTTCCCAAGGAAAAAAATTTTGTGAAAAATTCAACTTATTGACAAAACGACAAATTTAGCGGGAGCAGACAATCGGTGTGTGAAAAGCCTTATGACGATCGTTGAGATGCGTCTGCCAATTTTAGGCCAAAGCTGTGAAGCATATATATAAAGAGAAACATGAAAAAGGCCTGATCTGGTGATCTGACTGGCCTAAAGAATTGACTTCCACATATTTTCCATCGTCATTGAAAATATTCTCTAACCTCTTCCAGCCGAGAGTCGAGAAAGAACATTTTCCATTTTTTTACATAGTACAGTTATTTTGACGTTACCCCTGTAATAAATCGGATTTGTCAGACCAAGTCGGTTTTGCTTTTGAATTAGAAATATGTAAAGTCTATTGCAATAGATATTGAACTAAAGAGACCGTCGGCAGTGCGTTTGTGTATATATATATATTTTTTCTCGAGATAACGACGTTCATATGCCGGATACCCTATTTGGAATAACAATCAGTTTTATACGCGATTACATATTTGAGCCCGGTCTTTTATAACTCTTGACTCGTTGAACAAAAGGCAGATACGGTACTAGATTATGAGCACCTGTATCTAGAAACCACGGCAATTACATCAGGATATTTTTTTTATTCGATTGAATATTAGAGAAATTGAACCCTTAGGCTGATTTTACGACTTCCGTATTAATACGTATTTTAATGTTGAATTTTACACTTCCGAGTCCTGTTCTGGTATAATAATAAATTAGCTCCCATGTTACCTTTACGAGAAATTTGTAACTAAAGTACAACTCATTTTATGAAATAATGGGAGCAAAATGTAAAGAATCCCTCAAAAGGATGGCATGAGACAACAAAGTGTCTCAAATATGGGTGCCGGTACATGAAGGGATTCCAGGTAATGACAACAGATTGCATAAGAGGGGAAAATGGGAACTGGCTAGATAGGAAACACCAACTCAATTGGAGGTTGACACAAGGGCACGTCCATGCGGTTTTCTGCATTGTGTTCAGGAAGGTCACAGAAAATGAGTCTATATGGTGTAGTTTCTCGCTTTTTTGAAAAATGCTTTCTGGGCCGGAAAATGCATTTTCCAATTGCATTACTTCTTGCACCATTACAGGAGCTGAATGGAAACTCGGAAAAATCGCTCGGAAATCGTTACTCGGGTTGTTTTCAGGGCTGCCGAACTCGATTCTGGCATTAGAATTACCCGTGATTGCGCGGGGGGTGAATTGAGGGGAGAAATGGCAGCGTGCATAAAAATCGCTCCAAACTCGTTACTCGGGGGGTTTTCGGGGATGCCAAATTCGATTCTGGCATTGGAATTCCTCGGGGGCGGCTCCCCGAGGGGTGCGGGGGTGGTCAATTGGGGGAGAAATTGCAGCGTGCATGCAAATCACTCTAAACTCGTTACTCGGGGGTTTTCGGGGATGCCAAATTCAATTCTGGCTTTGGAATTTCCCGGGAGTGCACGGGGTTGGCTCTGTGGGGGTGCGCGGGGGTGGAATTGGGGGAGAAATGGCAGGGTGCATGAAAATCGCTCCAAACTCGTTACTCGGGGGTTTTCGGGAATGCCAAATTCAATTCTGGCTTTGGAATTTCCCGGGGGTGCACGGGGGTTGGCCCAGCAGGGGTATCATTCTGGGGGGGGGCAATTGCACAGTCCACATGAAGCGCTCCAGACCCGTTTCTTGGGGGTTTTCGGGGATGCTGACTGATTTCATAAAAATTCTTTTTTAGTTTTAATGTTGGAAAGTTTCGAAGAAAAATGTAAAGCTGGATTTACAAATCAAGTAATATAATCATTATTTCTTTTTTTTTAGGAATTTGGTGAATATATTATATAATAGTCTAAAGATTACACTCTGAATAAATATAAACCTTTAGAACTTATATTTCCTAACATTATTTTTAATAGAAATTATTATTACATTGTCAATTATAACTTGTTATTAAAAATTATCAATTTTTTTAGCTTTTGACTCGTTATTTTATGCGTAAATGTAAAAACCATGGTAAATATACACAAATATTTTAATGAGGTATTTTTCTATGAGTGAAAAAAAAATGATGATTTCACCTAAAAGAACAAATTCCAAGGTTGTTTGAGCATTTACTGTCACTGCATCATTATTTATAAAAATAGTTTGATAAAATTCAACTCCGTATTTAAACAAACGTTTTTTGTTGAATTTATGTTCTAACTACGGAGAATTTTGTGCAAAACACAGTGGCGGACAGCACAAGCTGTTTTGTTCAATGTAGTTTTATTAATACACTGCAGAAAATATTCGTATTTGGATTTTTGACACTTATAATGTTCATACGAAAATTATCGAAGTTTTCTTCATGTAAATTCACTTTAAATATCAAATGATTGCCTCTGACTTTAATCGATTAAGTAGGAAAGTTGCTTCTATCGATTTTTCTATTGTTTTGGAAAAAATTTTAAATAAGTTTTTACTTTTCGAATACAAGAATGCTGTTGGTGATATTCGTTTATGTATAATTTTCAATTTTACGAGCATTTTATTGACCCATCAATCTTCCAAGTTACTATAACAATTCACACAACTATCTTAAAACAATTTTAATTTGAATACCTTTCCGAGTGTAAACTGTTAATAATAACACCTGAAACTAGGTCATATTTGCCTTATCAAACTATTTTAATTCCAGTCCATAGGAATGTCGTGTAGGTAGCAAAAATCCGGTGGTAGGCCTGAGATACATTTTATATCAACTGTATGCGCAGGTGCGCCTATTATGAAATCGCCAATGCAAGAGGCGTTATTTTATTTCGAGTTTTCAAATTTTTTTCCTGTCGTTGCGATATTTTGTTCCATTAATCGCCTACTTACTAATAGGCCGGTACCTATTAGGAAAATATATCAAGAGACTTGGTCTGGAAAAGTGTACCGAAAGTTAAAGATAAATATGCACAAAAGTGATAAAATTAACGAAAATTGTGAGAATATGTCTTAAATCTCAGTAAGTTTGAGGTGTGTAAGAATGATAGCTTATAATACCGAACAGAACATTGATAGGTAGCGCAGGGCTTAGCGTAGGGGCTTGTAACTGAGGGATCCCGGTTTCGAGTCCCTGTGGTTTCGCATTTTCAATTTTCAGAATATTAAGCTTATATTATATCAGAAGTGGGATTAGATCTACGAATTGTCCACATGAGACCATAATGTGATGTGATAGTGAGAGAGGGTGACTGGAATGGATGTACAGGCTCGCCAGGAGAGTGAGATAGGCGTAGGCAGGCAAGGCATCAGGCTCACGAACGAGTAGGTGAGATAGGTGTACGCACAAACGTCAGGTCCAGCACTCTAGGTACCTCGAGGACGAGGAGCAGAACAGGATGGTCGAATGTAAGACGCAGTCGCTGTAGCGCAGGGCTTAGCGTAAGGGCTTGTAACTGAGGGGTCCCGGGTTCGAGTCCCGGTGGTTTCGCATTTTCAATTTTCAGAATATAAAGCTTATAGGTGCTTAGAAGAAAAAATGTCCTGTTATAATATCCAAAAATTGTAGGATATTCTATTGATTGTTTCAGCACCACCAGTCAAAGGCTTAGAGTCCTCGGCACCTCATCCTTTAGGCTTTTTGTGCTCTTGGTTGTGCCGTTTATGTGAAGAGACCAGTGGCCCTTATCAGGCTCAACAGTCTTTTCACCAGGTCCCTCTTGAAGAAATCCTCCCTTGGAAATTCTAGTTTTAGGAGTCTATACCTCCAAAGAAAGAATGCTTCACTTTCAAAGATACTGTGTGAGGATGTTTTTTCCTCTTCCATGCAGTTATAGATATCCCAATGGTTCAGGACCAGTGAATACAGTCTCAGAACCGACATTCTATTACTTTTGACTGTTTCTACAATTCCAAAGATTTATTAGAATGTTCTAGGAATTACTAAGAAACCGTTTATGGTACAGAAACAAAAATTATAAAAAAGGTGGCATTGAAGAAAATCTGTTATCCGCTTTTTGTTTTTCTACTTCTTTTATTCCGTTTTATTCACACATCTAAAAACCTATTCCGTTTGATATATTTTCGTTATTATAATATTCTGGCCTATAAATACATTTTTTTTGACGATATTTCCATATGATTACCCGGTTTGGTGGGTCGCCTACGTATTAATATGGTATGAAAATGAAGACTACCAGAATTATATAACAAGTAGTGTAACATTGTTTTCGATGCAAAGATATGCATATGATTTGACCGTGACCTAGAAACGATTAAGAAGAAGAAGAAGAAGAAACACGTGGTGACCTTCGCTAAATTTGTCTTCCTTATAAGAACAAAATTTTTTTTACAGACATTTAAAATGAAAAATTTCAGCTAGTATCCAATAGTTTTTAGAAAAGGATAAATTTTATTCATATTTTAGTTTTTCTCTAGTAAAAACGTCCTTATATTATTGTTGGTTAATTATTTTTTGTATTCTACGTATTTTTAAATAAACTGAATGTATATTTATAAAGAAAAAATTGCCGAGTACATGAACATAACTTTGTAAACTCACTTTACATTTTTTGCTAAAGCTTTTCAATGGGGTTTTTATGGTCTATTGAAAGTGCTCCATCTTCAAGTGAATAGTGAATTCAATACAAAAACTTTTACGAGACCGTTGACCTGTAGAATAAACGCGTTATTATACAGGGTGGTTTCTGATAAAAAAAATAAATCATCCAAAACAGTAATCATCTTGTATAACAAATGTAACGGTATGTTTTCCTCTTTTGGTTTGTACAAGAGATTTACAAGAGTCGACAAACATCTACCTGTTTACCTTATGCAATATAACAAGTCTACTTTTTTTTTCTTCACTAGACTACTTGAGTAAATACCCACGTTGTTAAAATTATCATTGAGATGTAGATATCAAATGCCCACTTGTAAAGAATTGTGTTCCTGCTTGTACAGTGTTCAATGAAACTTATTGACAACTTCCCACAATTTAAATGTACATTTACCACCATAAATTTATTCATATCAAATTATAAAACGAACTAAATTTTGGAAAATATGCCTACGTTTGAAAACCATCACAATGGAAACATTTACTACGAGCAAGAGTGAGGCAGAGACATGTGCCTCCATATGACACGTCTGGACTTGCTTAAACTGAAACCAACAGACATCCTAATGACTAAAGGAGCTAATACTCGTTGGAGTCCTTCTTCGGTTTATTTATTGCAGGATCTTGTCTAAATAAGGGGGTAAATGATGTGGAAGAGGAAATATGAAGATATTAGAGCAAGAGTGGTTAAAAACAGTTGATGAATACACGTCTTCAAAAGAATAACTTTCTGATCCTAATTCGTTCGAATAACTTTTGAAATCACCTCGGTATTCAGTTTTAATCCTTTGGTATTCTATTTTGAGTTTTCAGCAGCGCTGGTGATATAGTTTTACGAATAAATTAAGTGAGATGAAATGTTGTTGTCGAGTTCCTTTCAAAATTTGATCGATGCTGTTTTGATTAGTTAAATTTATTCGACAGAGCTACTTGAAATATGATCTCTTAATTGAATTTCGACCTTCCTGTCGTTGCGGGTATGCTCTTTAAATAACATTTGTGCTGTAAATATTGATTCGATACTTGACAAAAGTAAAAACTAAAAAAAAAAAAAAAAAATATTGAAAAAAAAATTAATATAAAAAAATGGAAATATAAAATTGATAAAACATTCTAAAATAAAGATGGTATGTTGGCTCTGTCTGTTTATATCGCTTTCCTGTCAATTCCAGTCACCCCTTCTCATTATAACATCACATTCTGACCTGTAGATTGAATCCCACTTCTGATATAAAAGCGGAACCGTCAGGATTCGAACCCGCCACGAAACCATTACTTCCCGTTTGACAGTAGATAAAATAATCTCAAATGATTATTTTTTTTTTCATCAAAAAGTTAACGTAAAGATATCAATGTCCCAAATGCATATCAACGGAAACCAACAAGAAGAAGTTATGTAATGCCATGAAGACGCCAACGCGAGTATTTACGAAATTAATTCAATGACTCGATGTCGTCACGTGATCTATAACGAGTTGTCAACCCACTTGGTAATTATAGACTTGGGAGTTCGGGTTTCAATTGCCGCAACCGCAAGTAGTAACAAATTATTATTATAAATGCAAATGACTCTTTAGATAGATACAGTAATTATATTGTTTGTGTAAACAGAGACAACGTGACGTTCGCCCATGGGTGAGCAAGTCGGTAGTTAATAAAGTAGAAAATTTAATAAAATTTTTTTATCTAATTTTGACATATAAAGTGACATTTTTCAAAACTGACTTCCGTTAGCAAACGTCACATTTTTCGTAACCAGTTAATAAAAACGAGAGAGAAAAGAAGAAAGTTATAGAAAAATAACAACAACTAGAACTGAAGAGAACTACTAACAATAAGAACAACTAGAAAAATGTATATGCATTGTTAGCTATCTTCTATTTTAATTTAATATTAATGGTAAAATAATAAAGAAAAGTCTGAAATTAATGTATAAAATAAAAGTATTGTCTTGTGTAATATTGGTTGCATAACTGGTAGGAATCAAAAAGTGCTATTCTAAAATACGACAAAAATATGAATACATCGACAAATGTTAAATATTTTTTCCTCTAATCCTAACAACGTGCCACTTTATTTTGAATCATCCTGTATAATGAAAAATTATAGGATTCGTGTAGGATTGTCGTTGAATTATTTAAATTAAATCTGCCTGTGAACAAGATTTAAATGAAGAAACCAAGAAAAATGTGTCACTTAGTTGGGTAAGTGTTGTTAACACACTTGCAGGTATATACCATGGAAGTAGGACGAATTTGTATTTGTAAATATTTATAGTAAGGGTCAATGGCATTTCGAATACAAAACAAATAAATCATTATTGAATTTAATTGATTTGTTATGCGTATATATGGGAAAGTGTTATATTTATCAGATCTACCGATATATTTAGGTTTTGGAATAAAAAAATATTTGAAAATCTGAACTGAACTGAACGTTTCCAAATTTTCGTCCAATAATGAAAATTTAAATTATTTCGAATAAAAGCCATAGCCCATTAAGAATGTTGATTTGGGCACATAGCTATTTTTGGAAATTGTCTCTGTCTAGACTTTTTCTAAATTTTCAGCTCCTAAGATGCATTCGGGGCGTTGCAAACGCAAAAAAACATGTTTCGGCTACTTTTTTGGCATCTTAGAACCGAAGGCAACTTCCGCGCTAACTTGAGACATATCCTTTTCGATTTTTCGGGAAAAAATTCAGAAATTTTGTATAAAAAACTTTTAATATCCTTTGGGATTTCCCTTGTTAAATTGCCCAGCTTACATATGCCTAAATTTTCGCTACATATGAATACTTTAAATGTTTCTTAAAATCTCCACACCTCAAACAAATTTAAATCTGTTATAAACCAATAAAAATCACCAATTATCCTTAAAAGGATATTTTCAATAAGGAAATATAATAAATAGATATTTAATATTATGCGAGGCCTTTAAATTTTCATGCAACACTAGCCAGGACATCCTAAAGATGAAATTGAAAATTTTATAGTCTCGGTCTTAATGCAAATATTGAAGAGTCTGTAATTTATATTTCCAATCAATTTTCTTGTTTGCGTTTATCCAAGTTTTTATTTTTCCACAAGAAAATAATTAACAATATGTTACAGTCCAAAGAAAAAACAGCTTTCCGAAACAAAAAAAAAATGTTTCTTATTAATTTATAGATAGTTAATGGTACTCGACATCTAGCTGTATATTGAATAAGTTTCATTTCGATTCAACGAATAATCTCGTTAATGTGTACGTACGTATGGGTAGGTTAACACATAATGCTAATGAATAAATATATGGACACCATACGATTATGGTAAAACTGATACTTCAACTAACGGCTGTACTACTAAGATACATAACAATTTTATGTTGAGACTCGAGACAATCTACTTGCCTCTGGTGACAAATGGCTTAGTTTGTTCATACAAATAATCTATGAGAAATAGGACGATGGAATTTTCTCGGTTATTGATAATTTAGGAAAACGGAAGGTCTTTCAGATCGATTTGGAGTAGAACAAAGCCAAGAATGATTGTTAATTATATACATTTTATAAAAGGAGATACCATTGTTGGAATTTTTACAAAAACTTTGCTTGATTTTTCAATTATTAACTCATAAACATTGTCAATCAGTAAGAGGCTGCGAGTCCGTAGTGCAACAGTCTTTTCACTAGGTCCTTCTTGGAGAAACCCTCTATATCTTCAATGAAATAGTTCTTCACATACAAAGATAATGTGCGAGGTTGTTTCCTCAGGGTATAGTGACCAGTTAGTAATCCCGTTAATTTCCTTATCTGGCATCTGCTGAGGTCGAGAGATTTTTGACCAGGATTTGCACGTGGCTCCTATACGGCTTTGGTTTTTGTTCATAATCTGAGCCCAAACGGGGGCTTCCAAGGTTTTTGGATAATCTGGATGCCTCTACGAAGATACACGAGCTGTGAAACTCAGTAACTATTTCCTAATCAGTTTTCAACGAAACATCACAAGGATAATCTAACATGTTGACAGAAGAAGGTGTTTGTAAACTTTCCTGAAGTCAACTCCTTTCTTATTATGAATAACTTTATTAGTACCAATGCTCCCATTTCACCGTCAACACAACATGCTGTGCTGTGGTTTGTTTGAAGTTCCAAGTTATACAATTTTCGGACTAGAAGCTTATAGTGGCATAAACGTAGTCTAGTTAGAAGCACTTGATCACGAAAATTTTCGGGTACCAGCCACAAAAAGATGCTGTACTGTTTATCAGATATTTTGTCGTTTGTTTACAATTTCAATTTAACTTGCTGGACTTTTAAAGTTATATGTTTGCTCAGTATTCTGGACTAAGAGTTTTAACAGGAATCCTAACGGAATGGGCATCTTAAAAAGCTCAAAATAGTGGAGGAAGATTGTAGATTTTGTGGAATGGAAGAAGAAACCTCCATCCACATACTTGCGAACTGCACAGCAATTCAGAATCCTAGGGCACAGTACCTGGGAGACTACTGGATCGAAGAGGGAATATATACATACATTCCGGACTCACCAACTGGAAAGATCCTCAACCAGATTTTGTATTATAAACAAAAAAAAGGCTTCGAGGACAGAATTCCAACTTATACAGAAGAAGTCTTTTACAATGTATCAAAGGAAACAAAGATGCAGAAGATATAAGAAAGTAGTGAGAGATACTTTTATCTTTCTTTCTTTTCATTATTTTTTTGTAAGTTTTGAATGCTAGAAATGGAAAACGAAAACAGGATGTGAGACCTTATCCGTGGCTAATTGATTTAATATTTATAAAACTAGCATTCTATTTACATATTTTAACAACGATAGTTCTAGAACGATCTCTGATTTAAGTACAATACAATGTCTGTAAAATTTTTTGCCCTAAAAAGTTGATAATACACAAAGTTATATATAATCGACAACATGCATGGAATCACGAAAAGCAATTAAACGCCATTAGTCGAACCATTGTCTTTGAAATACAGGGCGATTATTATTTCTCTATGGGTGGTATGACAAATTAACAAAACGAACTAACAGTAGAGAGGAAAAATATTTGGAACAGTTAAAAAATAACTTGGAAGGGTATAAGTACGTTCTTGGAATTCGTGTCACTGTAACTAAATATGTAGGTATAAAAATTGAAAATACTTTCCTTGATGATATCCTTTTTCGGAAAGAGAAACACACACCCCGCAGTCATAACAATCAGAGACAAATATCGTGAGTATTTGCGATTCTCAAAATAATAAAAACGAGGAAATGATGCCATATTTACCTCCAAGCAATGTACCAATCACGAAATGCTAAATATGCAAGAAAAATATTAAATCGACAAAGTGGAGCAAAGACTTGGTTATTGCCAAAGATCATCTTTGCACTGTTTTTTTTTATACGAATTTAACTGCACTGCAAGAACTTCCTGTTGAAGAAAATAGTAATATTACATATTGAACAAATTCACTTTCCATTTCCGCCAAGTTATAATTAAAAATGATAAAACGTGAAACTTTCTTGGGTTGTCTAGAGTTTTATTTTTACTGTTGTGGAAGGAAAAAATATAATTCGATTTACATTTACATGGAATCAGTGGCGTACGGAGGCAAAGTTTTTCGAAAATATAACGTTAGGACCAGCATTTCAAGCAAAAATTATCCACACTTGGTCAAAATACATTCTCGAAAATGGAAAAGAGGAGTTGGGTATCACTACTCAACTAGAAGCAAAAAAAGTGAAGTTTTTTCTATAAAATCCTTCGTGTTTCGTCCTGGAATCGTCCATTGTTTTATTATGGATTATAATTTTGTACTGTAACTAGACATCGTCTCTTCTTTAGAAAACTTGTGGTAATTTACTATTGATTTTAGATTCACAAAGGAAAAAAGTAAAAATGTCAATTTTGACGTATTCAACAACAACGAAGGCAGGTATAGTATATCTCACATGATGTGTTTTCAAAATTTATCATTGAAGCCAATGATATAGCAGTAGATAACTTATTAAGTTTATAGCTACTAAAAAAAGCCATTTTTCTGAAAACCAAAATATTAACCAGCCAAAAAGTGGATAATTTTTTTCTTTCAAACTTTCCCTTGCCGAATAAAAAAAATCCCGTCCACTGCACTGTACGAAGAGGCAATTATGTGATGTTATAATGAATAAATTGCACGCTTTGCATATACCTTTTCAGAAGTGTTAGTTGGTTTTCAGTTAATTGAATTGTTTGTCTAGCTCACTCGAATGGAAAGACAAAAAAAAAAGGAACAAAAACGTAATTCGAACTACAACAGTACAATCTAAATACAATGTTGGATGTTAGGAAAGCGAGAAAATATTAAACGAAACAGTTTATTCCACCAAAAATTAATATTTTAGCAAAATGAAATTCTAAAAATTGATTTTTCTCGACAATTTAATTCATGTATAAAAAATCGCATATGCCACAGTGCAATTGTCACTTTGACAGCGGCAAAAGTTAGCTTTAACTTTTACAGCGACAAATACACTAGTGGTTTTTTCACTTATTCTTTTGTTCATCAATTATCGCGGGGTTGGTTACCAGAATAAATAGTTTGGCATGTTTGCGTCAACAACTTATTGAATTTTCAAGAACTAACAATGAGTCGATTCGGTGTGTCTACGAACGCCGAAATTAGTCAAATTGTTAATACCTAATACAGTTGCGACGCAATCATCAATCTGGCGACAATTTTCTACGTTTTGCGATGCAAAAAGATACACATTTGAGCCAGATACTTCCATCGAGAAATTGAATGTAATATTGCAAGATTGGGCATTTAATATGCGAAAAAGTAACGGAGAAGATTACAAAGAAGCGGTAGTTAAAACAATTTGGAACACCACCGCTAAAATGATACAAAGTAAATATTATAACGAATTTAATATTGTATTCAACCCTTTCACCGATGTTTAGTTTAATTCATCACGAGCTGCACGTAATGCTAAACGTAAAATCCTACAAGCGCAACCCGAAAAGAGAAAATGTAGTGCATCAGCTCTTAATAAATTTGAAGTATTTGCAATGGCCAGATTATATAACGAAAATGAACCGGAAGGACTTCAAAAGAAATTATATCACATTTTGGCGTTTGAACTAGCTTGGCGCGGAGAAGAAGCAGCTTACTGCAAAACCATTTATTTCGTATCTGAAATTGAAAATAATGGAAAAGAAACTGGACGTATCGAGTATAATCCTCTATTTTCGAAAACGAGACAAGGCGGCAACAATAAATTATGTGACAGCAAATGGATCACGCCTAATATTTTCGACGAAGATATTTGCCCAATACGTTTATTCAAAAAGTTAATGGAAAAACGAAACACTTTTATAACTTCGTACAGAGTATTTCTTACACCAAATCCCTTTTGGAAAAAGAAAAATTCTAAAGGTTGCTACAAGAATTTGCGGATTGTAATTAATGAAATTTCCAAATGGACTAAACGCTCAGCACAACGCATTGGTTTAGATGTCAAACGTGTCAAAATTACAAATCACTCAAATCGAGCGGCAGCAGTTAGCGAATTAAGTAAAAGCGGAATTTAAGAACAAGCTCTAATAAAAATAACAGGACACAGCAATTCATCATCAATAAAACCATACTTACAAGTTGACAAAAAGTATCATTCAAGCATTATTCAATCAATTCGTTTGGAAAATGAAAAAACTTCAACATCTACTACAGAAACGATTAGCTGTGGCACCCGCAGCGATATCACTGTTCCTAGTATGAATTTCAATAACTGCGTTTTTAATAATTGTACATTAAAATAAAAATGTGTTTATTTTTAATGTTTCATAAATAAAGTTTGCATTGATATGTTTCCAAATTTCTCGTTCATTAAATTGTCCTGCCGAATTACACTCGAGGTTTTTATTGATATTGGGTAAATTCTAAACTATTTCCTTTAGCAATTTGACGCGAATAACTGTAAACTATTAAAAACACGACACCGACAGTTTCTCATTAAACAACCCAAATTTACCCGACAAAATACAAACCACTTGTGCAATTATAAGTGATAAAAATTTAATTCAAACAAAAGCTACATCTAAGTAATTGGCGGCTACTATAGCTGTTGAGATGTATCAGTAAACAGTGCTTCACTAAAAAAAAAACTCACCTGACTTTATGGACTCCTTATCGTCATCCTCGTCGCTATCAATATGCGGTATGGACCCAACGAATTCAAACATCGGACTCGTTTGTATCGATGAATCTTTTTTCATCACTAAATTGTCTCCCAAACGACATGAACACTGACACGAACACGATATGACATCGTCCTCCTGTCTTTCCAGAGGCACGTACTGGTGACATTGCGGACAAGGGAACGTCAAATCGTCTAAAGGCACTCGTTTGATGGCGTGTTCGACGGAAACTAGAAGGTTTTGAAGCATTTCCGGCAATTCGGTGCCATCGTAATCGTCATAAGAAGTTATCTCGAGATCCGCGATGGACCTATTGAAAAATATTAATGTAAAAAAAGGATTTCCACAGGATATTGAATATACGTACCTGAGGTTTGAACACATTATGTCATCTAACGATTGCGTTGGGTCTTTAAATTGAGCTATGGCGTGCCAGTGTAGTTGATGTTGTTGTCGCCAAAACAGCACTACTTCCAAACCTGGAGGGGTGGTTTTATTTCGTACGCAAACGTAACAGTCTTTGTTTCTTACATTTGAGGGGTCTAGTTGGCCAAGATGGACGACTATGCCAGATTTGTAGAGGCACAGAGGCCATCCTGATGGTGTGGACGAAGCGCAAGAATGGTCATACTGCAACAAAATAAATATTTTTTTATACCTTTTTAGTACGGAAAAGTGTTGGGAAGTGTTAGATTTTCAGCAGAGTGAACAAGCAAACAAAAGTTCCTCATCAGCTATTACGACTACAAGATACATAAATAATATGTTATAGTGTGTTTTCATGTATTATATAATTAATGGAGAACTTGAAGGTTGTTTGCCAAATTTTTTACGGCGGACCAGGACATATTTAGTAATAAAACCAAATTTACATTAAATTTGCATAACTTTCGACCTACCAGAATTATTTAGATTCGTATTTAACATACAGTAGCCGTTAAAAACAAAACCATCTGATCTAATCTGATAAGTTGGGAGTCCCACTGTACCTAGGCCTTATTAGGCTCTTTGTACAACCTCCTGGACGTTCCTCAGTAAGTCGCCGATGAAATATATTTAACTAATGAGATTTTTGTAGAAAATGTCGTGAATATTGAATTCGGAGATTTTCATGCTCAGAAACTATATTCGAAAATTTGTTTTTACCGATCATTATTACCAAATCTTCAAGAATTTTGATAATCTTCTCAAATTTGTTCTATATAAATTATCAGAAAGGAACTACCTTTTATACTGGACATTAGAGATACATTTGGATCAAGATAAGTTAAAAATTCCAATAAGCGCCCCGACTATTCCCATCTTTATTTTGAACCAGTTTATGACGCGAAATGGTACTAATGTCGTCACGTCATACCAATATAAATCATATCGATACCAGAAAAAATTAAAATTCCTGATATGATCATTTAAACCTCTTTAAGAGCGGCATCGGCAAGTTCTATAAATCACCACGTTTAGTTAAAATGCAAATTCCGTGAGAAGATGGAGGTTATCTCAAAAATGAGTTCAATAGGACAATACGGATTTTACAGAACCAATTAAAAGTCGAGAAAAATAATTTCCTCTAAACGAATTTCCAACCAATTGGAAGAGAAAACGAATTTACAGTGTTGTCGGATTTTTTATTTTGCCGAACATCTGGCGATTTTTTATACAAAAGCCAATTAAACAGCGTTATTATTATGTAAATACATCACCTGTCTAAAGAGATTATTTCTACTTGTTCTATTTTTGCGTTATACAAAACGCAGTTAATCTGATTAGTGTACAAATGACAACTTGGATCAATAATTAGAGTGCGCAATAAAAGCAATTATTTACCACTAGGAACTATTTAAATGAAATAATTACCTTGACCACTACATGACATTATCTAATTAATTGTGCCCCATGACTTATCTTAAGTAGTTTATTTGTTTTCTATTTAAATAGGTAAGTAGAAAGTTAACACATTATTTTTTTTATTTATTAAATATACAAGATTCTAATGAAATTATTTTAACCAATAACAAATTAAAACTTCATCACTTTAAACAAGGCAAACGATGTCAGGGTTGTTAGGTTTCACCTTATTTCAGGGTAATAGTGAGAATTTTTAAGTGACAACCTCCCGAATCATTGAATAGGGAGAAGAGGACCTTACAATTGACCTACGAGAGCAATTTTAATCCAGCCGGTAACCATATTTCGGGTTATTTAAAATCAAAAGTAAACACTGTACAGGTAAACTGGTATCTCGTGACAAGGCGGAGCTTTCAGTACGCAGATAGAGAGAACGTATTCGGCTGCCCACTGCATAACATGTACCGCACGATTGGCTTTGCTGGATCCCCCCTTTCAAATTTGTTACGGCGCATGGTCACCCCATTTCACGAGATACCGGTTGGAGTGTACCTTGTTTTCAAACTAAGAGGAGTTTCCAAGTAAAATCTTAGTTTTGTAAATACTTTTATCGAGCTCTAAAAATAGGGAGGACCACAATAGATTTGCAATGGTCGCAGTGGGAGCCATTCCCATTTATAATATAATCTAACCATACATTCTTTCACAATAATGTGACATTTGGTTACTACTTTCGTAAGGAGAGGTTAATCAAGACAAAAGTCTATTTTTGGAATAATTTACGTCTTCCACCGAATATGGATCTTTAACTAAACATCCCATTAACAAATATCTGCATGAAACCCAAGTAATTCTAATTATTCCTCTACTTTCTACAATTACAGAAAAAAATCCATGAGATATGCTCTATGGCCATATATGAAAATGAGTAATATACAAGATTGTGTTTCCTAGTCGATAGATTTAAAACACGATAATCAATATCTACCGGTCAACTTTACGAGGCAAAAAACAAACATCGATGATACACTTTTGTTTAAAAACAAGTAATGGTCCTTCGAAACTTCCTACTTGATACGTTATAGATATCTCAGGAAGTACCTACTTGAATGTTTATTCACATTTGTGTTAAGTGAAAAAACACCGCTTTCTATATGTTTTACCCAGTTTTACAAGATCGAAATGCGTTCCACCTACAACTTGATGTATTCATGAATGTAAATAGAGTGTTAAAGATCTACCGAAAAGATTACAGAGAAAATGATAGATATAAAAAAAAAGTTAGTTCGTAAGATTCGCCCATATAAAGTCATCTATAATTTCATTAGGCTCTGTATATTAAATATTCGATAATATAACAAGCTAAACTCATTAAGACATCGCTCACTAATTGAAGATCTCTCGAAGTGCAAAAGAAGAATTTTTTAGGCCAGTTCTTGGCACACACAACTTATTTTTCATTCCGGCATTATTATGGATTTCATTTATAGTCTCAAAATGACATACTTAGTACTATAACGATTGCATTAGAGTCTTGAAAAGCACCTTTCTCGTCGACCTTTACGAAAAATGACATTAACGTACTAATGTCCGCATGAAAAATTGTTTATTTCTGTGACAATATAACTGTCATTTTGTTGTTGCCATATTAATTATTCCCGAAATCCGTTAGATTTTATGTGTGAATAAGATCATGGTGTGAATATTAGTGTTCATAATAATAAAAAATGCACAGTGATAGATGAAACTCATCTTTTGCACAGCGGACGAAAGTAAATTGCCGACAAAAACTTTTGCCTTCAAAAATAGTTTATTTTTCATTTGGAAATTGGTAATTTTTTGTACAGGTCGACAAAAAAATTTAATATGCACCTCGACGAAAAACTATTTAGTGTCAGTCACTCCTTCGCTTTCCATGCACTTTCAAATATATCGCTTGAAAAAGTGTATAGAAAGCGAGTGAATACCATTTTTGGGATCTGTGTCTCCCCAAACAATGACGGGATTCTATATAAAGACTCACTCCTTCGCTTTCCATGCACTTTTAAATATATCGCTTGAAAAAGTGTACAGAAAGCGAGTGAATACCATTTTTGGGATCTGTGTCTCCCCAAACAATGACGGGATTCTATATAAAGACTCACTCCTTCGCTTTCCATGCACTTTTAAATATATCGCTTGAAAAAGTGTATAGAAAGCGAGTGAATACCATTTTTGAAATCTGTGTCTCCCCAAACAATGACGGGATTCTATAAAAAGACCCACTCCTTCGCTTTCCATGCACTTTTAAATATATCGCTTGAAAAAGTGTATAGAAAGCGAGTGAATACCATTTTTGAAATCTGTGTCTCCCCAAACAATGACGGGATTCTATAAAAAGACCCACTCCTTCGCTTTCCATGCACTTTTAAATATATCGCTTGAAAAAGTGAACAGAAAGCGAGTGAATACCATTTTTGGGATCTGTGTCTCCCCAAACAATGACGGGATTCTATAAAAAGACTCACTCCTTCGCTTTTCATGCACTTTTGAATATATCGCTTGAAAAAGTGTATAGAAAGCGAGTGAATACCATTTTTGGAATCTGTGTCTCCCCAAACAATGACGGGATTCTATAAAAAGACTCACTCCTTCGCTTTCCATGCATTTTTAAATATATCGGTTGAAAAAGTGTACAGAAAGCGAGTCAGTCAATTCCGCAATTCCATTTTCCAATGGGGCTAGGCACACTCCTATGACTGTGCCTAATTCAATATTGATAAAATAGAGGTAAAATTCGAAGAACTAGTTCTGAAATGGTATGAGCCTAGAAAAACTGGATGACAACAATATTGTCACCTTACTGTTGGTATCAGCTCCAATGTAATATTGGAGGGATTTAGTACGGTTGAGACAATCAAAACTTCAACCAGATTAGAGCAAATTAATGCCTAAGAGTTTTGACAGGTGACAGTACACTTTCACCTGAAATGCTCATTCTAGTGTAGCAAGAAGAATGTAGTTTCTGTGAAATGGAAGAAGAAACCTACATTCGCATACTTGTGGCTCGACTATACTTTTATAATAGGCATTTGGTGATCATTAGAAGGTGTGAAATCTTTGTTAACACATTAAAAACGTTGTGTGTGTGTGTGTGTGTGTGTGTGTGTGTAGGTAAATCATGAATGTTGTTGATGGGTCCAGCTGTAGAGTGATAAACTCGAGGAGTGGCTACAGGGTCTTCTGTTTTCTGTCTTTTAGCTGGATGTTCTAAGGGTGTTAATGATGTTGGAATTATGCTCTTTATCCATTTGCAGATAAGGCTTAATTGAGTTGGCTGAACTGCACCCCTTCTTTAGCCAGGTTACTGTCGACCGCATATTGTTCTTTGTTCCATGATGAAGAATAATTTATCAGTTGTAATTCTAGATGAACTTTTAACCACTAGAATTTTAAAAAGACGGACTGAAGAAAAGGTAGATTTCTTGGAGTTGGGGACCAGCCATTCACTATTGGCCAATAGTCAAAAACAAATCATTGTGATTTTTATATTATTAATATCCATAAGAATATTCATAAAAATATCTTCAACTTTATGTTGTAAGTGAAAAATTAATAAAGTATGTTATATAATGATAGCTTCACCCATCAATACGTTAAAAGAAACTCACTTTAAATAGTTCTTAAGCACTGGTAAGTTTAAAGTATTGATAGAGTAAAAGGATTCAGTATTGACAATTTTGAGTGTCAAAATTTCGTTCACTTCCTGGCCTAACAGTTAAACAGACATTTACAAATTATATTGTAAACTCATTAAGAGATCCTACGGATGCATGTAAAGGCAGGAATAGTTGCAAGTGAACTTGACTCATAATTTTAGAAGATTACAGACTCTTTGCCGGTATACCAGAGGCATTTTGTTACATCGGAAAATCATCTATAATTCCACCAAAAATAAATTGGATTTAATACAGAAGGTAATCGCTTTTCAACACCCTGTATAAATTCTCTTATTATCCATAAGAAACAACTAATTTACATAATATTATTATGAGTTAAAAAAAATAATAATAAAGTGTGTATATATTATAAATGAAAAGTAATAAATCACCTTTGTAAAAATTCTAACAAAAACAAGTCCCATGAAACAAGTTTGACATCCCATGGTTAGGGTGGCAGTAAAAGTCACATCTCGGTAAAATTCCTTCAATAACAGACAGTGACAGAGTGTATAAAAAAATGACAAAGGGTTAAATTTTTACGAAATAAAAGGCTTACGGAGGCAAAAGTAATCTTGGAATTGCATTTTTCTTTCAAATGAAATGATTTTTTTTTATTGTATACCTGTATATAAGTGTTCCAGAAGTTCCTACTTGAAAGCGATAAAGGTGATCACCTTCCAAGTGTTTAGGACACTCTGTATTTATTTACGACCATTCAAAACGTATGTAAAATAATAATTTGAATAGCTTGATTCAATATACATGCAAAAATTATGCTGTTATTAGTTTTTATGGTTATTTTATTACCTTACCAAGTATCTCTTTGACTTGGTTGTGCAATATTAAAATACATTGATATTATAAACTTCAGAGCAAATTATTATGCGCTTTATAGCGACATATATTCTTTAGAAATATAATGAAAGTGAAGGGATGACTTTGGCTCAGTCATAAATTTTATGCTTTATACCTAAGTCCTTTTTTCTTTCTTTATTATGTATCTACATATAAAATGTACGAAGCAAAAAGTTACTAGACTCGGGCACGTCCTAAACTAATATTAATTGAGATTAAAATTTGAATTGTCAAATTAATTTTGTACTTTCTCAAACATTCTATTCCCATCCTAATATGTTGATCTAATTTACAAACTTGTATCATTTGCAGCAATCAAAGAAGACAAAATGAAATATAGCGTGGTCAGAATACACAAAATATCCGTAAAATGCCGCAAAACACACAAAAAACTTGAAAATTCAAAATTGAGTATTTAAAAGGGTTGTGATTAACATTAGAAAAACTTTACAATGCTAAGCACACAGAAAAATGTTCAAATCAAAAATTGTAGCTAATACATTTATCATTGAAAAAAAAAATTTCTTAATGTATTATCATCGATTTTCCACGCTCTCTCACCTGCTTTTTCACCTTTATTTGGGCTGCCTTCTCTTTCTTACATGAGCCATAGGTGTGTTCTTTTGTATCGCGATCATTTCTTAATAGGTTCATTATAAAGTTCACGAATTTTTAGATAATATCATAAACGGTATAAAAATTTATAGAAGGTTTGCTGACAGACCTCTGATTTAAGTATTTAATTTAAATAATTGTTTATTATTTAAAAATTTGATATTTATAGAAAAACTGTATAGTAGTTTCGAAAGTAGATGCTTCAACGTGTTTAGTAGTAAAGTTTCATTGAATTATATTAATTTCGAAAAAAGATTGAATGAAGTCTAAAAAAAAACTAGTAAAATTAAGCATGCAAAAAAAAAACAGATTTTTAAGAAACATTCGTTTAAAATTCTAAATATTGATGGCTTTGCTTTTATAATAATAATGTTTCATGCTCATTTGCATTGCTAAATCCAAAAGGAATTTTCGCTGGGATAAGTATTAATTAAATAGGAATTATAATAAACTGATATTACAGTCAGAAAATCTACTTTTTCAAATTTGAAAGTATTTCTATCTAAAAGTTGAGATCTTTCTTTACATTTTACATGAGTTTATTTATTTTTCCAGAATGTTATAGGTCCAAAATTTTTAACTTTTAAGTCAAGCGGTTAATAAATTTGGCTCACGCGCGTAACCACGAATTGAATACCACTGAAATTAATTTTATCTCGTAAACTTTTTAATTTACAGAAAAACTTTTTAGACAAAATTTGTAGATAAATGCATCAGCTACAAATTTTGATTTGGAAGTTTTTCTGTATATTTATTATTTAAACAATTAGAGCGAAAAAACAAAAACAAAAATTTTCACTCAACGATTTTCCGGAAAATTGCATGCCAAGCATCGTAAACTTTTTCTCATGTTAAACACCACTCTTTTAAATACCCAATTTTGAATTTCCAAGTTTTTTGTATTTTTTGTGACGTTTTATGTGTACTTTGATTAGGCTAATAATGAAACGCGTACGTTTTGTAACTATAGTTACAGTATGATCAGATAAAAGGACTATTTCCCTATACATAGTGTTGCAAAAAGTTGTATACAAATGGGGAGAAAGTTTATCTTACATTTCACACACAAAATTATTCCTGATAAAAATATCCGCATGACTCGTAGATCCATAAATCAGATACAAAAGTTTTAAAACATTGTCTGGAAAAAAGGGAAAATAAAAAATAATGATTTAGACCAAGAGAAAAATACGCAAGAATAATTTTGTTTGTGAAATTTAAGATAAACTTTTTCCCATTGGTATACAACTTTTTGGGACACACTGTTATTATTTGGTTGGTTTTTCACCTATTTTGCATTAATTTAAAAAAATACCGTTCGAAAATAACGTTTATCATTTCACATCCTTAGTTAAGACAACGAATATATAGAAAGGATCAAAGTGCATGAGAATGTGCCGCAAGACGCGAGGTGTCTCACCATTTATAAAAGAATCACTTTATCAAGAGCCAAAAGCCACACACAGGTACTCGAAATCGTCCCTGACCTTAGCTAAAGACAACTAATACTTTTCATATACCAACAGAGTGAAAAGGATACAAGGGCTATGTGGTGGGTCTGTCTGTCTGTCTGTCTTGCTAGGATTATGTCTTAGTAAATAACTGTTAAACTGGGATTAATTATGAGGGTTAAAAGATAAATAAATATTAACAAGTAGGACAATTTTGAAATAAAAATTACAGTTACAGTACCTAATCTGTTTATTTATTTATCGATTGCAAAATCTTAAGCATCTTAAGCACTTAATAAATGTTCAATTAATACATCTTAACACATTTTTAAACGATGTTGTCATATACTTATGTATATTAATGTGAAGAGGCCAGCAAAATTTATTATCATTACCTCGTTTTATAATAATAATAGAGTTGCGAAATATAACTCGGTACTTATTGTGTATCATCTTTATCAAGTCTTCTTCTTTCTAAAAGTCTATAAATTTTTCAAAAAGAAAAAAAAAAGTGTTTCTTAGCGAGCATCCCATAATTTTCAACACCTGTTTGAAGATAGCATCTGCGAAAACTGAAGATATAACTAGCTGAAGATAGTACAGAAGATTTGAATATTCTCCTCTTGGTACCTGAGAACGAAAAACTATCTTTTTTTTCAGTTTTTTCGGAGGGTTAAATTGAAAATAAGAGATTTTTAATATAAAAAATTGTTTAAATTATAATGAGATTTGCATACTAAAAACAACACGCATTTCCTGCAACTTCATTTTCTTCAATACTATAATAATTTTCATTTAGACTAACATATTTTTTGTGAAAAAAATATTTCTTTATTTTTTTTTTTTAATTATTTCAAGTTCTGGAATTTATCGTACAATCTCCCGTACTAAAGGATGCGATTGTAGTGCAACTGGTTTGTGACACCCCGAGGCGTAAAAATCTTCGTAATTATTTCCTTCGTTGCACATTAATCCTGTGTGAAATGGACAAAGGATAATAACTAAAGTGATCTGTAATAGATTGACCACAATCAGATTACACGATATACTTTCAAGTGAGAAAGAAAAAAAGCCCCGAAACGACGTAGTAAGTAATAAGATAGGTTATTAGCTGGAGAGACTTTACAAGTCAATTAAACACCCTATTCTGAGAAAATAGGTTGATTTGTACTGCAAGGATAGATCCTGATTTATCTGGAAATAGAAAAAGTCCAATTATTGGAAAATTGGTAGAATAATCTGGAATATTGATAATTTTTTAGTGATAAACAAGAGAACTATATTTGCGAGTTCCATTAGCAACATACTCCTTCCTCATGTTGAAGCTTCTATCGAGAATATCTTGAAACGTGTCTACTTCCATTATTTAATAGACTGCTTCATAAATCGTAATTTGTTAAAACAGAATCTTCATATTTATTAACTTCATTAACTTTTGCGGAGTTTCTTCTACAAAATTTCATAAAATTCAACATAGAAGTGTTGCCGAAATTTTGCTAAGACGACGTTATAGTAACCTATTCGTGTTTGGTAGCAATTTATTGTAACGCAAAGCACTTTACAAAATGTACATATTACATAAATCTTAATTTTGTAATTTGATAGAATATGTCTTCTCACGATTATAAGACCCCCTTGGACATCACGATATAGTAAATGGTATTATACACTTCTGAATTTAGAGGAGCTTGAAAAATCGATTCGTTCTAATATAGGGAAAAGTACGTTGCAGCAACCGCTCCCTCTAGCTGTTACTGGTATTTCTAACGAAACGAGACGCTGGTTATAACAGGTTTGATGTTCGTTATGTCTTATTATCTACATTTTGTAATGTTTTTGTCCCATTTAAATGGTTAAAAGTATTGAATACTTCGGTCTCACGTTATGGCATTTTTTAAATAATTTTCCAACACTCTCACAACAGATAAAAATACCACTAGGTTAGATTTATTGCTAACAAAAGACTAAAATCTATTAACGATTAAAATTTGCTGCGCTATCTTCGATTTACATCGACGACGGTCGCCTTTTAAGCTAATTTCCTAGCAACTAGAGAACAAAATCTCTTCTTTTGCCCATAATGGGCGAAAATCGAGACGAAACTAACGTGGATGTGGGTCAGTAGAATCGCTAATGTTTTCAAAATATATCTCCTTCGATTAAATCTAGCAAGGATCGGACTATTCACAAATATTTGGAATTTTGAAATTACCAAAATTATTTTCATAAAGAAAAAATTGGAATAATTTTGTTTCCATTCTTAACCAAGTGAGTAGGTATCTTGAAAATTATACTTTTGCTTCCTTTCTGCGCCAAATCCTCTAGTTTTCTTCCTCAGCATTAACTATCTTCATCAGACCCACCATCCTCCTTCACATTTGCCTTCCTTATCCATATTTTTTCTTCGAAATCTCCGTTTTTTTTTCTGGTGGATAATACTTCACTATTACACCTTCCACGTGGATGACCTACAAGTTTTTAAAATCTTTCGATTTCCGTCTATTTAAAACATTCCTCCCAGCCTATCAATTTTAAATGTTTGCTACTTCTATGTGGCTCAAGAGGCTGGGTCTCACTGACATACTTTTATAGAGGCCACAAAGAAACGCCTTTGAAATTAGACCAGTGACCAATTTTCCCCCGAGAACAGACTTTACTGTCTGGTTGAATACAACTCTATTTCATTGAAGTACAGTACAGAAGATACTGCATCACGAAAATGTTCTCGGTAGATTCAAACAAAACATCGGACTGGAAACTACTGGTCAAAAATGATTCTAAATTCAAGCACAGACACATTGGAAATAGTCCTAGAACTAGAGTGTCCAAGAAAAATCTGATACACCCAGTTCGCAACTGCTACTTAGCCATTCTCTAATCAAAATGGAGCGCTTAGATTTCTTCTTGTTATCAAAGAGATCTTGTAAAACGTCGCATAAAATAGGTGCAAATTTAACCTTTCTGATGATACTACCAAGCGTTATCGGTCCCTAATTAGATTGCAAATAGATATTTTGCAAACGTTATGTTCTAATACGGTTCTGGAGGTTTCGACCTTCTCTTTTTGAATAATTAGCTATGTGAACGTGTCTCAGGAAGACAATGTAGACACTAGATAATTGGAAATACAGAAAATCTCGATAGAGTGAGTGATGTTGGAATTCTTGACCCTGCAATGTGAGTGAAGATACTGTATACATTGTCATTTGTGATGATTATTATCTAAAAGGTGGAAGATCGAGAAAAAATCAAGAATCGAATGGAAAGAAAAACGTTTTTGCGAATTATATTGGTACCAAAGGATATTTTAGAGAAATATACAGGGTCTAGAGAACTTAATTTACCTTTATTAAAAAGTTTCTCACAAGGGAGCAAACGCCTTTTAAAGATGTCGCTGTTAAGTTGATTTTTTAAGCATATCTCAACAAACATTTCAAATTTGCACATTTGATAGACTTGTAGTGATAAAGTTTACATCAAGCAAGCTCTTGTAGGCTCGCAGGCTTTCGTTCTCTTGGGCAATTTTTTTCGTTGAGTTTTTAAATTAAATAAAGTAAAATTTGGTCGACCAGTATATAATATAATATATATAAATAATGTATTTCCTGGACAACAAAATATTTTCTTTTGAAACATTTACGTATACCCACAGCAACTGTTACTAATCGCATAATTCTGGGTTATGGTATGAATTGAAAGTAAATAATACACCATGGCTTTAAGGTAATTATTATGGTTATTTTAAAAATTCTTTAACAAAATTGAAAATAACCGTTTAATGTCTTAACACCTACTTTCATTGGTCAGACTAAACAAAAGGGAAATTTTTAATATTAGGGACTGGAATGGTGGCGAAATTTGCATATTTTCTCTCGGTTTTCTCGATTATTTACGGAAGATGTTTATTTATAAGTGATACAAATTAAAATTTATGCACATATTCAGTTAAAAATATTCTATTAATATAAATTTAGCCTTCAAGCTGATTCACACGTCAAGCAAATTCGAAAAAAGTATTTTGGGGACTAACTGTATATTCAGATTTTAATACATAAATTTTCAAGTAATTAAAACGAGAGTAATTCTTGCAACGTTAATGATGCCCCTACTGTGATAATAGAAATCTTCGTTGTAAAATACATTCATGTCGTTTTTTGCCATTCTCAAACAGACGCTTGTTATTTATTGATATTAAAAGTAATTTCTTGACTTCTTTGGGAAGGAAATTTATTGCTCAAGGTTAACCGTTTGACAGAAAAGCACTTGATATGTTCGTAGGGGAGATCGGGACCGTTTTAAATGTTTGGGCACAAAAAATAATAAATACCCACACCTGAAATTACGAGCTCGGGTAGTTTTAATACTCCGATTGCGATTCTACCATTGCTGGATTTAGTGAGCAGGTAGTGGAATTTACTATGGCCGAAATGTTTACTGATCCTTATTATTACTCCTGGTTCCCCTACAAGCTAATATGACATCGTTTTCACTTGTCAATTAGAGTCGTCGTAATTTAAAAATACAATGACAATGATTTTCGAGGACACCATTGAGAGTGCTGTTGGCGATGCGGTACTTCCTTAAAAAGATGTAAATGGATGTCTGCATAAATTTCCGTATTTTGTTTTTGTAGTACCAAAATTTCTCGATTTTATATGGTTCCAAAACCTTGAAAAATATGACAAAATAATGAATATATGGCTACAATTTTAGAGGAAATATGTTTTTTTTGACATTAATGTTCATGATCAAGGACCTTTTTATAGAGAGCCTTGGAGGAAATGTAAAATATTTTCCAGTCATTGCTGCTGACAATTTAATTCATGTATAAAAAATCGCATATGCCATAGTACAATTGTCACTTTGACAGCGGCAAAAGTTAGCTTTAACTTTAACAGCGACAAATACACTAGTGGTTTTTTCACTTATTCATTTGTTCATCAATTATCGCGGTGTTGGTTACCAGAATAAATAGTTTGGCATGTTTGTCAACAACTTATTGAATTTTCAAGAACTAACAATGAGTCGATTCGGTGTGTCTACGAACGCCGAAATTAGTCAAATTGTTAATACCTGTGTGCCTACTAATACAGTTGCGACGCAATCATCAATCTGGCGACAATTTTCTACGTTTTGCGATGCAAAAAGATACACATTTGAGCCACTCCGGAAATAAAAAAAAAAAACGTCCCAAGAAAAACATGTTGTTTATAAAAGTACACAAAAATTATTTATTCATTCTTTCGGAATACATTCACCACCTATCAAAGTCCCATTATCCAAAAGGTTTCGGTAAAACTACGCTTAATTTAAAAAATATGAACGGATTGATAAGGGCGGTCAAATATTCAGGAAAAATAAAGTTTGGCCAGTGTTTTCAATATTCCTGGAAAATAAAAAAATGAAAAAGTTACACGATGTTATAGGTACAGGTCCCTCCTTTCATATGCACTTTGAATCATGGAAAAAGATTCAATTTTACTCAAGTTATGGGCCAATTTGCCCGCCCTACATTCACGGAGCAGCTCGAAATCCAAGGTACGCTTGGGCCCGTTTATCTCGAAAACGGTTAAACTTTTGACAAAAATGATAGGGATCATTTTTGTAGATAATAAACTGCTCTCTATTCCTAGCAAAACCCCACTTCTCTAAGTGTCATATTTCCGGAGATATCGGCGGAAAACTCAATTTTTGGGATTATTGGCCATTTTTCAGCCCCTTCCGCAAATTTCGCGGAGGACATATTTTTAGAGAGTAATCTTCCCGTGAATACCTACAAGTTGCAAAAAAAAAGTTCGACAATAATGAGATGAACAGGTTGAGGGTTCTCGGTCTTTATTTACTAGACTATACTTTACTAAAATGACAAAATGCCGACAAAATTTTCACTCTCGTGGTATTATATATGATAAAATACAAACCACTTGTGCAATTTTATCTTCAGCTGTACCAAAAAATATGTTTAATTTGAATTCATGCGGAAAATACTGGAAGTGTTTGGATTTTTTACAGCCCATGTGAGCACAAACTCGCTAAAGGATGTTGATCTTTTATCCTTTCAGCATTTAGATTCCTGTTAACGTTTTTGAAGATAATTAATGAAAACGTTTAACATTAAATGTATTATCTTCCCATCTAAATGTCACCTTCATCCAGTAAAATTTATCAAACTTGGACGTTTTATATATTAAAAGCATGCGAGTCAATTTAATGAGATAGTTTCCCAAAGCTGGGATTCCTTTTAAATTGACACCCATCAATTCCGCAAGCTTTTTATCGGGGTCAGTTTCTATACAGTTTTCCTCGTTATTACGAGAATAATTGGTAGTCATATAAAAGCATCCATGTAAAACAAATCTGGGGTAAATGTATCGTGAGAAGAAAAAATTTTAATTGCTGATTAATTTTTAATTAAATTAATAGATTAAAGGAAGTTGTTACGTATTAAAAATGGTTTATGTACACATGGGAAGTGAATTTATGTCTTTTAGATCATTTTCTCACCATATTTAAAAATAAATTAATTTTACTGGTCTTCAGCGAGCTTGAACGATATTAACTTTTTAAACTTTATTTAAAAATAAAAAATAGAATTCTTGTATAAAGATATTGAAAGGAATTTGATCGATAGTGACATATTAACACCTTGGAACAACTATTTAGAGAAAGTAACTACCAATATTATAAAATATAACAATAATTAAGTCATCGTTGGAATTTAATCTCGGTGGAAGCCTCCGGCATTTTTATTTTTTGTTTTAAAGCAACTAGAGGTGCACTGTTCTTTATAACGTTTATTAACAATGAAAGCTTCTCCTATTATTTTTGAGAAAAATTTCAAAATTTTTGTTTTAAAGAGAGCGAAAATTCATAATTCAGATTAATTTTCTTACAAACTTCCCCTTTTATTCCACTAAGCTTGCATGTACTTTCTTGCATTCAATATGTTACAAAATAACTTATTACGCGATCGGTCGCACCTCTACTACCTTTGTAACGCACTTTTTTTCTTATTAAAAAGATAACAAAAAAATATTTGCTTTCTTCTAAAGAAAAAAAAAAGTCATTATTCAAGTAATAAATTTTAGCAAATTGCATGGGTGGGGCACCCGAGGGGGCACCGAACTGAAATGTATGCTTTGATATAATGATTTCACAATTAATACACAATTAATAGAAAAAACGACCACCACCCCAAAAGGGGTGGATAGGATTGAAACTGTAGATTTTATTGAAAAAAGTTAGTAAATGAGCAGCACTGATTCTGCCTCATTTTGGCTCTTTTAACATGGGAATCTCCATAAGAAAATCTAAGGTTCATTCTGGCAAATTTTAGCTCTAAAGGTGGGTTCACACCAGCGGTATTAATGCGCATGCGTTAGTACACTATTTCGGGGTATGTCACAAGTTCCTTTACATCTGAATGATGAGTCTTGTCCCACCCAAATATAGACCCACCCCAAATATAGGCCCACTTGTTTAGGACCCCAAAATCAACCACCCACCCATTTTTTCATTCATACTTTTATTGTCACACCCTGTTTAGCAGCATTTTCTTTATTTAATTACCCATATAATACTGAACCTTCGCTTGTGCTACATTTCCTTATCTTTTCATTCAATTTTCTGTTAATTATATATAAAAATAAGCACCTGTACGTGTTCTAACACACTTATTTACCATTTTAAGATAAAAAAAAGGTTCCAATGAATGTCGTACTATGTAGGACAACGCGGTGAGTACTATCGATAAGCCATAGTGACAACATTTGTACTTTCTGCTCTGATAAATACATTATCATTAACATATACAATGTATAGTAGGGTGGCCCAAAAAAACAAAATATTTTTTTTTCGAGTCTCGCGTGAAAATATGTTAGTTTACTATGTTTTAAGAGCCTCCACCAAAGGACAGGTCAAAAAAAAATCGCTCCGATTTTTTAAAAAATTCCAAAATCGCCGAAAATTGGATTTTTTTTGTTTTAATTTTTTTTTCTCGTCATGTCATCTTTTTTAGTGTAAAATAATATAAGGATTCCGAAATTTTCAAGTAAAAATTTTATTATCTAAAGGTCGATAATATTCATGTTTAGAGGTAGCTCAAAAAGATATAAAGAATGTACCTTGAAAATTTATAAAAATTCGGAGCGACCTTTAGATAATAAAATTTTTACTTGAAAATTTCAGAATCCTTATATTATTTTACACTAAAAAAGATGACATGACGAAAAAAAAATTAAAACAAAAAAAAATCCAATTTTCGGCGATTTTGGAATTTTTTAAAAATTCGGAGCGACCTTTTAAACATTTTTTTTTGACCTGTCCTTTGGTGGAGGCTCTTAAAACATAGTCAACTAACATATTTTCACGCGAGACTCGAAAAAAAATTATTTTGTTTTGTGAAATGTGAAATTTCAAGATTTTGATATTGTCATTGTTTTTTTTGCCACTATTTGAAAATTGATAGATTTTCAAGACTTTTCATGGACAAATTTTGACATTATTCAGATCGGTAACTGTCTTCAAATGTCTTTTACCCAGTTTCAATAGCCTGGTTGAGAGTTCCTTCTCTACCTTGTTCAGTAAACTCCTCCTCCTCTTGATGTTTTCATCAAAAACTTGTCTTATAGTTAAAAAATATTCACAACTGACTCATTCTACTCCTTGAAGGAATAAAATGTCTCTAAAGATATTATAATTGTTTCCCATGTAACCTGTTATGTTCTGGTTACTGCGAATAAATAGATCTGAAGAAGAAAACGTGCTCGAACATATCGAGATACAATGAGGGTTCTACTTGAATAAAAATGATATTGATGTCACATGGCGTTGTACCATAACATTTCAAAATGTACACGAAGAAAAATATTATTTTTTTCCATGTATTCTCTTTCGGAAACCATTAGACATATAGAATTGGGACCTCGAAATGGATCGTTTTTCGGATGTGAAAAAAATAAAAATCCCCCTTACCTCCTTATATATTATCGAACAAAAATGAGTTTGACTCGTAAAAACCGTACAGGTCTATAGAATCCAAAAAAACTGGGAGTAAATCTACAGGTATAACCAAAAATATGAATAGTGCTTGTAGAAAGAATTATTTTTGTTAGTGTATGAACATTTCTTGGAGGTATCCGTTGAAATCAACGTATTAAGTTTCTGCCATAGACTTGAAACTGAATCTCCCAATCGATTAATCGGATTTCAACAAATCCATATATTACTTTGAGATATGCTCACTTTGCATTGTTCTTTCTATTTTATTTTATTTTACTTTTTCGTCTCTTTTGCGATATCAACCGTAGTTGCGCCTACAGACCGACATAGCACCCACGACATTCGTGATGAGTGTAACCTTGCATATGGAACAATTCCACATGACCCACAACAACGTTGCCATCATTTTATCAACAACAAAAATACGAAGAAATCGAAAAAAAAATTCAAAATTAAAATTAATTTTGGAATTTTCGGTTAAATCAAAGTTCAACGTAATTTTTTTTTGAAAAATTCTGTTTTTATTTATATCAATTTTACGTTCGAATTTTTTAACAAAGAATTAAAAATCATGATATTTTAATGGTAAATTTAAATGTGGCAACATCGCTGAAAGAAAATGTTGTAACTGGAGCTTTTATTATGCTCAATTAGCGTTTGTGTGTGTTTGTCAAAGTTGACGGTGTCTAACTAGACCCCGCCTTCATTTTATTAGATTTTATTATTGTTACAATAATATGAATGGCAGACATTCAACCTAAAGTAACTTGACACCGATTTTTTTTTTGTTAACTCGTTGAATCGTGAGCTTATATTATGTATATTGCAATCATGGACAATTGTTATTTACTACTAAGAAATTCTTATTTGAAAAGACGCTATAAAAATATTTGTTCAGGAAATTGCTCAATATACAGAGTATCACATAAACAAATAACACTAACTGTGAAAACCACACATCATTATCTAGAAACGTTTGGAAGATATAAGCTTTGAAACACAGTCAGTAAATGAGCCACCCTTTATATAACATACTTCAGTAGCGCTACCAAGTTGACAACTTTCAAAAGACACTTTTTATATAAATTAGGTGCTTCTCAAGTCTACTTTACAATAATTTCTATATTTTTTTTTTTGGTAAATTTAGGGTAAAATGTCAAAAATATATTGAGTAGGACGTTACTCCTCATGCCGCTTCTGTATTTTTAAATTAATTAACTTTCTAACAATACCGTATCGCTAACAAAGTGGTTCTGATGAAAAATAATAAACGATAAACTGAAGGGTTTGGTTTTTAATTTAATTTATAAAATTTAATTACACTACCAATTGCTTGATTGTCTCGCTTTCTAAGTGTGTCAGACGTTTTGTATCGGTGTCAAAAGTGACAGTTAACTTGGGAAAAATTCTCAACTATTTCCACAATGTTTCGAACTTGAAATTATTTTTACTATACTCTCTAGACTAGAATTTTATAATTAAATATAATTAAGACGAATTAAAGACAATTTCTTGTTATTTGTACTGCAAATGACTTTTTGGAATATTTGTTTAAAATTTGAAAGTGATAAGTAAGAAAAAAAAAAGAAACACCATCGTAGATACTTAATTATTTTTATATGAAAAAAATCTGCAATTAAAATGAAATTAACTTTTCAGTATGCAACCGAAAAGAAGATTCTTCAGGTATTACGGAAGACCACAATTATTTTAACATTATTAACTTTCGTTGAACATCATTATCTTTAATCAAAGACTTCGGAATGAAGAATGATAAATTACTTTCGATTTCAAATATCTAATTTCTGTATCATTTTTCGGATGATATATTATAATACCGTGCAAAAATGGTATGCGGTATGTGGAACAGACAAAAAAAATGAGAGTTTTACATTCTATGTCTACTAAAATTTGATGAATATGGTTTTTGATAGTAAAAGTGATTAAATCGACAAGATTTTATGGAAAAATGTCAAAAGAAAGACCAAACAACAATAAAAATATTTGCTAGTGAAAGTATCAATGATTATAGGTATAAGTAGAGCTTAAAAACTTAAGAAAAAGAAGATGTGCATGATGAAAGGGTTGTTTTAAAAATTGTAATACCTTTACGCCAGTAAAAATAGAATTTTTAGGAACTCTTACTGAGAATAAAATCACAAAATGCTGAGCTGACAGATTCCGGTAGAGCTTCAGGCACTATCTTGAAAAAACGTTTTTAACCTATATCTCGGGAACTTTGCAATTTAGGGCAAAAGTCATTGAGACTATTAAAGTAGAAAATAAAATTTCGCACCTTCTATCTTGTCCAATAACTCTTAAAATATTGGATTAATCATCAATCCATTTTTGTATATCAATTTAGGTATTCTCTACAATTTTTGTTTGAAATTTTTTTCCTCTAATGTCCATACTTTTTGAGCTATAGGACGTTCAATGTTGGACTACCGGGCGGAAGGTCGAAAATTTCAATGTATGTATAGAGTATAATGGTACAAATTCAACAAATAAATAAAAAAAACATCCCGATTGTTTATGTACTTAACAATTATTAGTTCACCAGCAATAGTAATGAACAGTTTTTCATTTCATTTTAGTATATTTCGTTATTATTATTATTTTCAACAAACTTTTCATATTTTTCCCAAGTAAAGCTAGATATTTTTCCAGTATAGTATTCAGTGCAATAAAGTATGTCATATAGACACTAAAAATATCTTTATAACATTATTTTCCTTTCTAAAAAGAAGTCTAAACCAAAAATGACTTTACACAAACTTTACCTCTCCATAATTGCGTTTCACTACCTATAAATTCCCATCTTCTTGAAATAACCTACTACCTATGTAATAAGTAAGTTAACCTACGAGGTCTATCCAACTTTTTGCACTACCGTTATCCCGTGTTAGAATATCGATTTTCACCGACAAAATAGCTTCATGCAGTTTTCCTTGCTCGATAAAGATCCCTAGAACTCCCCCGTCATCTCCCGACCCTACCCCCGTCTAGCTATATGATTTGCCTTTCTCTATATTTACATTTTTCCATTTTGCTTCAATGAGTCCTGAAAGATCTATTGCGCCCCTTCTATTTAGCCTATCATACATCACTAGTAGTTCCCATCAGTTTTATTTTAGAACATACCTACGTAGGCTACAGTTAAGACAACTTCTATATCTATTCCGAAAGGATGTAAATTTTCCCATTCCACATAACTTACTCCTCCCCTCTAGTTCGAGCTATTTGAGGTACCTGTCAAAATTCTTTATGTCATATTTGCAGATTTTATCTACAGGGTTCTTAGAGTAGATCCCTAAATTTATATATTGATTTTATGGCTTTTAAAGAAACATTTATAATGCTTTGCTTTTTCTTTTCAATATATTGGTTCCTTTTTGAAGATTCTTTTAAAAATCCTCACTTCTCTGCTCTATAGATAGATGACCTATTTTGTAATATAACAAATCAAATGCCATATAAAAATTTTTACGATGTTCTTTGATGGATTATACAATAATTATCTGAAAATTAAATTTTATGATAGGCATAAACATTTATTAGACGTCAATATATTCAAAGAAACACTCGTCGGTGTTACCTATTTAGATAATTTCGTATTCAATTAACCTATATTAAAATAATATTGATGGATTTAGTAAATCTTCTCGGTGAACCAGGTCAGATATTATGTACCTAAGGAACAAGTTTCTCGCAGTTACAGTTATCAGATAAAAATAATGACATAAAATGTTACAAACAACCTTATACGGACGATTATTTGTTAGTTAATATGGAATAAATTAACCAATAAGATGATTAATATCGGCAACTTATCGATATACAAAGAGCAGGTTGTTCTATTTTTTTTTTATTACGACCTGAATTCTTTTTGTATACAGTACAAGCCAGAAATTGTAACGGGAAAATGATCAATTATCCCTTGTAAAAATTATGTTTGTACGCTACTGTATACTTTGGGTTATCTTTTAGTACAAAAAAAATGTAAAACGTTTCCGTATCAGTACATGTGGCATTCTGGTTAACATGTGCTAAAAGTTCTTGACTCAAATGAATCATCTTTTAAGAGTTTAAGTTTCATGGATAAGAAAAAATTGTTAAAGCACTCGAGAATGTTTTTTTTTATCCTCCCTCGTACGTGATTCAATCTGACAAAAAAATAGAAACGTGTGTCTGTCACTTAACTTCGCAAGATGATGAATCCTGGTAATTTTTTATATAAAATCGTTATTGTAACATTTGCCAGAGCTGTGGTAATCAAAAACTAAAAATAGTTCGATGCTCTAGTACGGATCTGATGTTTCTTTTCATTCATTATTTTCAATGAGCACGCAAACCCAAAAAACCGATCAAGGTCAAGATATTATATTTTAAAATGTATCCTCTGGGCAGTCTAGGCGATCATTATATCTTTAACACCTTTAAAAGTGGATATATTTGAATTAAATTTAATTTCTAATAGTAAAAAATGTCCAGCAAAGAAAATGATCTACCCTATCATGAAAAGTTGTTCGTTCATTTTCTTCTAACTGAGATGCTAATCGATTTGTAGCGATCATGTTTATCAAAAGACGGAAGTTTCCACTTTTTAACTTGTCTAATAGTGTATCGACTGTAGTGGAGTATTGCCTTGAGCCAGACTTTGTGTACTTGTCTGATCTTGTTTTTTTAAATGTCATTGGTAAAGTTTAACCTACTAGTTTCGAGAAACTGCTTTCAACGTTTTAAAAAAAGTGACATGGGGAGATTGGTTGTTGGATGATAATTAACGGGGTACTAAAAAATGACCTGTGGTTATAGAAATTTGCTTTGTGATGCTACAATTTTATGAGAAAACATACCAAAAAAATTTTACTATTTTAAGATTTGGTATCAACAAATAATAAACTTTTAACACCTTTTTTTTTGGAAAAACTATTCGTAGAAAAAAAAAGAGATGAAAGAGACCGCCACTTATATGATTTACTTTCAGCATGTAAATAATTAACTGAAACTAGTGGGTGGTATAATGTGAAGGACGTTTCTGCCATTACCACTCGATGTTTAAGTTTTATACATGTAAGAACGTTTATTGCAAATAACTCGTTTTAAATTAAATTATAATATTTTCTTAAACACGCCGTGTTTGAGAAATAAGTTATGTATGTAATTTATTACGTTATAGAACGATATTGTTAATATTTTTATTGAGCAAGATAATGAAATTATACAAATTATAATAATATTGAAAATTCAATATTTACACTCACGATTGGAATTTATAGATAGGTTCTTTTTGTCCTTTTATATTTAGCTTCCAGGTATCGATTTAATTCCTTTATATAATAATTTACGACTTGATCTGATTTGTCAAGGTCGCCCCAGACGGTGTTTCGGAATTCGGTCCGGGTACCTAGCAAAAGGGCTACCTGCTCACAGGGACCTTGTCCAAATCCGAAAGGGTGATTTCGTAATTCGGTCCGCTGTCGAAGCAGGTAGATTTCATGTGGGTATTAAAGGTGGTTTGGTAGGGGTAGGTTTGGTTGGGTTATTATTGATAATTATTATAATTCATTCTACAAAAAAATTGACTAAAAATACGAAGGTGGTTTGGTAGGGGTAGGTTTGGTTGGGTTATTATTTCACGTACTGTTTTTATTTTTGACGATACGCATTTAGCGTAAATTTTTAAACATGCCAGTACAACAACAATAAGTGTGTACTGTTGGTCCTAAGCCCAAAAAAATGTGAAGGAAAATAAAAGTCAAATTAAACAAATAGTAGGTACATGGGACCCAATTCCGAAATCGCATTTTCGCTGGTGTGACCACACTTCGAATTTAATCCGTTACAGGTAGTCCCTTCCGCAGGTAGCGGGACCGAATTCCGGTGCGTCCGCCCCAGATGTTTACCAATCTACATGTCCTTTTCGTATAATCCCAACAGTTATCTGATACATCCTTCTCAATTTACAAGATATTTTTCCTACAACCACTACACAAAACACGGTTTTCTACATAAAATTTCATACGCAAAGCACGCCTTTTCTTAATTCTTTTGATAGCTGTTGGAAAAGTAATGCGAAAAGTACACGCTATGGCACTTTTCCGCACCGAAATGTCAAACAAAGCTACCTATCACCTGTCAACTTTTTTTGACAATTCAATATATTTATTATACTTGGTGAATTTCTGGATGTAAAAATTTTAAATTTAATCCAAAAATAAGTAAACTATTTATTCAATTATTTATTTATTCATTGTTCACTATTAAACAAACACTGAACTGATTTTTCTATATTAAATTATCATTTTGTATGTTCTTTCTGTTCAAAGTTTTAATAAAATACCTAAGTATATAAATTTCTGTTTTCATTTCATTAATAAATGTGGTTGTAGAAAAAATATTGTGTACAACTTGTACGCATATCACTTTTCCCACTCGCTAGATTTGCGGCTCTCGCCTTACGGCTCGTGCCACAAACTTCTGCGCTCGTGGGAAAAGTGACGCTTTGCGCACTAGTTGTACAAACTACTATTTTCACCTTGATTCAGTAGATTTTGACCATATAAATAATAATAACAATGACTTTCTTTTAACATTTAGAAAATCTACTACACCTCACACCTCTTTAGACGAGTTATTATGTCAAATTTTTTTATCACTTCTCGTAAATTTTAATCATTTGAGAAACCTCTGGACCACTCGACAAAAAAAAGAGTAAAAAAAAATAGAGAAAAGTAGCAATGGAATATATTTAGGCCACAACATCTAGAAGTCTACTGGAATGAAAAGGAACACTTCTACACCTAAACTGAAACCTGTGATATCCTGAAATAGGTCTGAGTAGAAGTTGGGTTTCACTGAATTTCAACTGAGTATACATCCATTTAAGTTCAATTTTCCCAAAGAAGTTGATGATCTGTGAAGGGGTCAGTCTATCTATATCCTCTATCTATCCATTGGCAGAGAGCTATATGAAAGGTACAGTCTCCACGCTAATAGACTTTTTAAAAAGAGTCAGGCTGGAGAATGTAATCTAGAGTTTAGAGGACCACAGTAGATCTGAAAAGGTCGCAGTGGATAAGGCCAAAAGCCACCTCATAAAATCTAGGGACTGTAGTTGAAATAAATAAGCTGGATATAAAAAAGAAAGAAACACCGAAATAGTGGATATAGGGAAAAGAGGAAGAGACAGTAGAAAATAACCTAGAACGTTGAACATATTTACTCACCTCAAGGTGTACGAACGCAGCTTTATAGTCTGGCTTGTTCGGCTGCCACACTAAGAGTACAAAGGTAGCAAAGATATAAAAAAAATGGAGGCTGGAATAGAAGTGAATAGGGGCAGTAGATAAGGACAAATAGCTGTTGAACATGCGCAGATGGGAAGGGGTGGAAAAGATGGAAAGGAATAGTCAACTTTCATGGCCGATGAAGCAGTTATTATATAGATGAAGATATGGGGACGAAAGGAAAAATAAAAAATCTAGAAATAATTTTCGAATCCCATACACTTGGAACGCGACAAGTATAATTAAAATCCAAATTTAAAAACTCTAATAACAGACCTATTTGACACGGCGAAGAATAAAACCCCATGTTTTATTTGCTGGAACGTGTTATTAATATAAATAATCATATTTCAAGCGTGTAAATGCAAACATTTTTCCACGAATGTTGTCTTCTGCTCCCTTCGGTATAAGTATCATGAAAGCTCGATTTTAATTGCAGTCGAAACATATACAATTAAACAATCAAAATGGTACTGCTTTTTCAATTAATTTATATTATTAAAATACGTCTAGACGCTATTAAGTCCATTAGTTTCTTTTGTTTTTCTATAAATACTTTTGACGTAAAATGGCTATTAATGTCCTTGCAGTATTAATAGATAAAAGAGAATTTATGTAATATTTTTTTGCAGTTAGAAAATTCAAATCAACAAGTGGTAAATATGGACGAAAAAGAGTACAGACTGGACAGAAACCCCCAATTTTTGCGGAAGCTTAAAGGTAGATACAGAAGGGATGAAAAGACATCATAGTGATATTCAAAACAAATTTGAATATGAAAGGATTAGATACTGTTATTTTGGCAGTACTTGAGTTTCGAGGTTAAAACTATTTGGGGTTGTAAAATTTCTTAAAATAACGCATTCCTAGTCCTTCCAGCAGGAAAGAATTTTGAACGTAGGGATTGGAACTTATGGAATTATGTTTCTTAAAGCTGAAATACTGACCCAGCAAAAGGCTATTGCTGTGGAACACACACAGAAGTTTGTCGACCTTGGGAATTGATCCCCTGTACAAGTTTGAAGCGTTACCACCGGTTATGATGAAGAAAAATGATATACAAGGAATCTAACGCGTTAGAAACGATACCAAAAGTATAACGACGTTCAAATGTACCTCGGAAGTTATTTTTAACCATATCTGTAGCATTATAATTGATAGAAATCTTGCATGTTCCTAATTTAATGTAAGACATTGCTTGTAAGTAGTAGTTTCCATTTTTTTTAGATAATTGGTTCTAGGAATTGGATCCCGACTGTCGCGCATATGATTCATACATTTGTCGCTTGTGAATACCGGAAGCATCAACTTGAAACGTGTTATGTATTTTATTTGTCAAATAAGGAATGAACCGGCTTTTTACGGCGCCATCGCGGCCTTTTCGCATCTAAACTCGTCGGTCTATTGGGTTTTGTTTATAGAAAAAATATTTTTAACTCAGTTAGGAAGAAAAAACTTTTTTTTTTGATAAATTTCTGTCAGATACGAACAACCCAATGCCTTCAAATACATTTTTCTGCTCCTCATTGTATATAATTTTGGAAAATATGCACAATATTGCAAAATAAAGAGTTGAGGTACTTGCAGAATTTGTCTTGAATGAATCAGTGCTTCTAAATATGCGACCTGGGTACTACTTGTCTGAAGAATGCGCCCAAACGAGTCTTCTTATAATCTCTGATAATACAGGGAGATCCTAGATGGGTGTATGGCATGTGAAAACTTAAGTATTATAAAAATTATTAAATATAGTACATCTCTAAATTTATAAATTCGTGAAATAATGTAACGGGATCGAATGCGGACTATATAGTGGTTAGTAGATCTTTTAATTCGGGAAAAAAATCCTTAAACATATTTTTGGTATCAAGTTCTTTTTGGTTTGAATGACCCTATATGTTTGGTACTCGTTCGACAGGTGACAACGTAGGTTCGTGTAAAGGTACCAACTGCAAAGTCTGGATGTAATAATTTTATTAAAAAGTGGTTCTTTCAGTAATACAAAAACGATTTGATACTTTTTTTTTATTAACTATTCGATCCCACCTCTAGTGAACTTTGTTTAAATAACCGTTACAAAAAACGTACCGTATCGGAAACAGAAGTACCATCGGTACGCGATTATAAAGCAATAGTAGATAGTTATCTAGATTGAATAGATAATGATGGTGTTACCCATATTTCTATAAAAGGAATTGGCAAATTTCTTCATACTATGTATTCATCAGAAATAACGGACTTTGGTGTACGACTAGACAAAAAAATTTATATTGTTTTTTTTTGTATATATTACGTGGGAAATTATTATATGATACAGTGTGCGTTATAAATTTGTTTGTTCGTCACAGTATTATTGTGAGAATTGTATGTATAGTTGACGTAAAAGATATACTGAGAACTTAAAGTTGTCGGTTTTTGTTTGACTCTAAGCCCATGTGTCTGTGATAAAATTATTAATAACCACCATATATGACTGTTACAATTATCTATTTGGACGAAACTTGGTATGATACACACGATACGGTTGAAAGGATGGACTGATGGGTTAAAATACAAATACAATATATAGAATTATGTTTGGTGAGTAGGCAAAAATAAACCTAATTTAAAGGTGATATACGATTAGATAGCTGCACAATATGTTTCACGTCAACTATAGACATATGAACTGGCCTATCGGCGCCTTTGCAAAAAAAACGAAGCAACAGTTAGATCTTCGTTACAATTCCTATGAGAAACACTGTTATATATGAGTCTGTAACTCTATATGGTCTACACTAATAGCGAAAAACTCCTCCAAAAGTGATTTAGTAAGATGATGTTTATAACAGAGACTGGAAATCCTGTTTTATATTTAATTGAAACCACAAAAACGGAACTAAACATTTTTTGCTTGGAAATGGCAAGGACGAGGTCCTGAAAATATCTTAAATTACGTTTTGAGAAGGTTTTAAATCTTTTTTGAGAAGCAAAATCCAGAAAATCTGAGTTAACGTTTAAAATTCCTTATGAATTATGCATTCACTTGTAGACATTTACTTTTCTACAATAGTTGGTTGTTTTCCGACGGTTTGAAAAAAACGCCTTTTGTGTTTGGACCCACGTGTTACGATTTACCACTTTTTCAGTTGAAAAAAAATTTGTTAGTGAACAAGTCAACAACACGACCCATATCTAGAGAATAGAACAAAAACGAAACGTAAGTTATTGTAATGGTAGCATAGTGGGCGATATAACATACGTCCTACATGCTGGAAAAACTATAACATCTTGTAACAATGATATAAAGTCTTCTTTTTTATAAACGTCGTAAATTTTTGTAAATTAAACATGAATACTTCAAATCAAGCTCTTAAAGCAAAAATCTTATAAAAAAGCACTCAAATCCTATAACTAAACAACTTAAAGAGTTTAAGTACAAACTTAGCTATCACCAAGAAACTTCCAATTAGACTATCCTCAACCGAAAAGCTTAACAAACTGTCTTTGCCCCGGATCCCTACCTTCTTTACAAGAAAGACGAAAGGATCAGAATTTTCCATGGACATCTCATCAAGTTTTGCCATACACCTGGACTGTAAGAAGATGTTTGATCCGATCCAATGCTTATACAGGACTTTAAACCAGAATATGAATAAAATACGTTTTCTAGTAGGCCTACTTATTGGTCGATGCCCGTCTGGTAGATCAAAGAACTGTTTGCAGAGCTTCACTGAAACACCTAGATAGACTCCAAGGAGATGTTTGGCCAGATCTAAGGCTTTAAATAACAATACGAATGCGAAACGTTGTCTATAGGAGGTCCAATTATAGGTCGACGTCTGTTTGGAAGATCAAAAAATACTCTGGAAGGCACCACTATCTTCTTGGAATGTGATAAGAATGGCAGTGGAGTACTGAACAGACTAAAATCACTGGATTCTTTGCTTGTGACATACTCATTAAATTTTTTTAACGAACTGGTTGTGACACATTTCCAATCAAAAAAACCTTCAATTATAATAAAATTCTCTTGGCGAACAATTTCTCTTTATATATACATAATTATTTATATCGGTATTACGAGTTTTTGGTCGATAAACGAAACGTTGTAAAACAATTCGGTCTCTTAAAAGTGAAACGAATTATTAAGTACTCATTAAACAAACAACACAATAATTGTCGTGTCTTATTTATTTCTCACGAAAATTCGACGGTCGTTAACAAACGTCAGACGAACCAGTACCGATATTGCACCGCAGCCAATTAATTAATCAGTTTCCGGTAAAAGTAATTACTTGATTTTTGTGCACACACAAGACTATTAACGGTGTATCGGTTAAACGATGATGATGATGATGACGTTTGATTTCCAATTGTTATAAATGATTTTTAAAAAGTTCAATAGTTGCAACAAACATTGTTTTGTGAATGTGCGAAGTTATCTGATTAAAGGATGTTACTTTCAATAAACAGGTCCTGGGAAGTGATAAATAATATTAAAATTAAAAACTTGTTTCACTACGGGCAATCTAAGATATCAAACAAGGCAGTGACAGAACATAGGGAAATAGGAAAAATATATCTTATTTAAATATACCATTGGAGATATCTGAAAATACTTTGCATTTTGCAATAATTGATTTTGAATACAGTATAAGTGTGTCTGCTGTCCGATGTGCCTTACCGGCATTTGATTGCAAAAACAGGCCAGTTTAATTTTAAAAAAAATTCAGTTCAAGTGACCGTGCTGTTGACCACAACCCAATCGAATGAATGAAGCTGCAAATTCTAAAATATTGTAATATGATCAATTGACAAACAATTTTTTATTCGGATCTGGCTAACCTAACATTTTTAAAATAGTAAAATAATAACAAAAAAGTAGAAAAATCTTCGGCACCCAAAGTTGTGTATTTATTTCGCTTTTAGATATGACCGTACGCCACTGGTAATGATTTCTCTTTCTAACCGTAGATCAGTATATAACCGTGTGAATATCAAGAATGCTTGTATGTATGAAAAAAAATTTAGACATGTACTTATTTTGTTCATAACAATTCAATGATATGATCTGCCATAAAATAAAATTTATGTATGGTTAGAATTTTTGCTTTGTCATTATATACCATTCCAGTACACCTGACTTTGACAGGTCAGCCATATTGGGCTGGGTCCCCCGATCAGCTGGAGTTGAAGTTTTTGTGATTTGACATGTGGCGTAAGTCAGTTGGTTGTCAGACAGACTTTGTAGAGAACAATGTCAATGTAAGATATATTTTATTTAAATAATAAAAGTAGATCAACTAAGGGGTCACCACTATAGAGATAGGGGAAAACAATGTGAGAGAGAGCGCGAAAGAGAGAGAGAAAGAGAGAGAGAGAAAGAGAGAGAGAGAAAGAGAGAGAGAGAGAGAGAGAAAGATAGAGAGAGAAAGAGAGAGAGAGAAAGAGAGAGAGAGAAAGAGAGAGAAAGAAAGAGAAAGAGAGAGAAAGAGAGAGAGAGAGAGAGAGGGAGAGGGGACAGCATCGGCGGTTAGCCAAAATTGTATGTATATATGAATAAATATAATGTGAATATATCCTTTTGTCTATTTTATTTACATCTTCTTTATGTATGTCATAAATATTACTCATACATCCTATATATCACTTATACACCGTATGTTACTTAAACAAACCCCGGTATATCAGTTTAGGGAGCCCTGTATATCATAAATATTACTTATACATCCCATGTTACTTTTAAGCAGCCCTGGTATATCACGCGCTCACAAATATCTAAGGTGACGACACCAGACTGCTGTATCGCGAACCGCCGATGCTCACCTAACTCTTTCTCGCCTGACACTCTCTCTCTCTCTCTCTCTCTCTCTAACAATCCCTATCTCTATAGTAGTGACCCCTTAGTTGATCTACTAATAAAAACTTTACAAATAACACTTGGCGCAGACAGTAAATAAAAAAAAGCAATCAGCAGAGGAGTTATGTGATTCAAGAGCAACTGACATCGTTCTTCCTGTCCTTTCCAGGAAGATGGACAGGTCACTAGGATACATCTCCTTTATATCGGCAGGTGTAGGCCAAGACTAACCAAACCACACTCTCTCTCTCCGGGCACTCGCATAAGACCTGCCTGATAGATTCATCTTCCTGTTCACACATCCTGCAAAGAGGTGTGTCCACAAGCCCCTTTGTATGGAGGTGTTTCCTTAATAGACAGTCGCCAGTCAAAAATCCTAACGTTAAACGTAGGTTTTCCTGGTGATCGTCAAATATTTGTTCGACTCCAGCTTCCAAGGGTTGCCCTGGGTGATCCTGGCAAGACTGCATCCTTTGATTTCATCCCACCACATCCTCAATTGTCGAATTCGTCAGACCGTAGGTGTCGCCGGGTCCAATAAATAATTCTTAGTCCAGCTAAATAATCAGCAATGCGGTTAACTTTGCTCCTGCCGTTCCCCTTAACCCACCTCAGGATAATATTGTTATCTACCGAGGCGTTAGCTAAATCTCGATGGCACTCTAAAACTAGCCCTGATGTAACACGTTGGTACGCAAGTGGTAAAAAGAGGTGTTAAGTTAGTAATTTTGGATTTTTTTATGTAACACGTCAGTTGGCATTAAAAAAGTGGCAAATAAAAGTGGCCCAACTTATACACATGATTGTAACAAAGTAACCAACGATTATGAAACTGTGTCGAAGAGATTAAATTTTATGTAAATCGTCTTTATCACTAAAACATAAAATTAAGCACGCGTTTCGTTCGGATTTTGTAATTTGTAGGTGCCATTTATATCGCGACGATTAAAATAAATTATTCATTATTTCATTACAATTATTACAACCTATTTATTTCAAAAACCATAAACAGTATTACGAAAGGTCGAAGAGAATTTGGAAAAATTAATCTCCAGTTAAAAAAATGGGATGTTTATTATTTGATATTTAAAATAAATTGACTGGGAGCCTCTCCACTTCGATCTTAACAGTTCGACTAGACTCCGTATACCAAGCCTTAAGTCTCCATATATATTCAAGCGGTTGTGGAGTTTCTTCTCCCATTTCGTGCCCTTCCTCGAGCTGCCTCTTCAGTGATCTTAAAGGTCTGGCAACTAGGCTAAAGACTTTATATTTTCACTGCCAAACTTTTGAAGATCAGTCCCAAGAGATCGATTTAAAAGAAAGATCTGCGGAGTCTGCATCTTTTTGGAACACTCTTAATCGTAGAAATTTAATAAAATATTGGACACATTTCACTTTTGATCTCTAGCAACCTCTTCAAAATATTCAAAACGTATGAAAAATTCAATTTGGACCTAAGAAATAAAAAACAATTCCCAACATTTGCATACAACTTTCCGAAGTATCTTTCGAGTGAAATACAATAGAGGTTTTTGATTTTTTTATTTTAATTGGAAACGAAAAATTTGCAGTTTTGTTATTTCAGTACTTTGTTGAAATTGCAACGTGCCGTATATCTCTCTTTTCGCGACGCAAATTGTTCGGATGGCGGCGGCATAGTCGCATAATTGTATATGCACCACATGGCTGCGACGAATTTAAAATAACCTGCCACTAAAGGCGTACCGAAATTACTTTTTTAAAGGGAAAAATAATGTTTTTAAATTTTACTTTTGTTAATTATGTAAATTTGTTCGATAAACATTCAAGTTTAATAATAATAGTGATAAATTTACTAGGCAGGGAGTCGGTTACTTGTTTTCCTTGACACAGCTGGATGAGTTTAACAATGAAGTAGTTGAAAATCGATGAATTATGAGATAATAAACAGATGTTGCATCCTGTCGATTTAACTATTTATTAATCAACATTATAGATTTGTACGAAAATTTTAAATTATTTTTTAAAAAAACTTTTAACGTATACAGATTTAAAAAAAAAGAAAAAATGGGACAAAAATATTTGTTCCTAGTAAGTTATTTTGTCAATTTGATAATTTTGACACCCAAAGGAAGCAAAAAAGTGTAATCAGAATACATGACAGGAACTCAAACTTCTTTGTCTCGTTGAGCACTTGACACGATTTTCAATTTTGGATAGACCCCTGCTTAACTGATCGAATATTCGTTTTAAAAGAATCAAATTTCTAATTATAGTACAAAAAACTTTATCTAATTTTAGTTTTAATCTTTTTTTCGCTTTCGTGGACCACTTGCAACTCCTGGGTGTCGATTTGGAACTCTTTGGGAACCACTGAACTGGACAAAAGAAATAGAACGATCCAAAATCGAAGGAATCGAGACATATAACGAAGACTTAGTTTACTAACGACCCGCCCCGGCTTTGTATGGTTAAATTTTTTTTTAAATCATACAAATAATTTTTTATAATATTACGTGGGATGATAATTATGTATCTCAAATTTATTCTATTGTATCAGTATTTTAATCCTTCTACTTTCCTTTCTTGCGAAGAATAAAAGTGAAAATAGTGAATGAATTATTGAACATTGAGTGTTTTTTATAATCGAAATTACTATAAAAATCTTTTATAACAATCACTTGATAGTCGACCTGTGCTAATAACTCTCTTTCGTCTATCTAGTAGCAAATATGGCTTTATTTGAGAAGAAATCTCTGCCATTTCAGCTCAAGTAAAAGTGTTTCGATTTACTTCGGCGCCGATATAGAAAATTCTTAAGGTAGTTTTTTTACCAGGAAGGACAAATAACCATATTATTATTTTACTGTTAATGTTACTTATTCGCTTCATTTTTTGCTATGAAAACTGTTGCTCTGAATAACTTTACAGACTATAACAATAAAAATTATTTTAAATCCCATACCGAGTAGTTGATAACGGATTCTTATCAAAAGATAAAAGAAATAGCTTCTTTTAAATTGTTTACAACTCGAGTAATGTGCAAACAAACAATAAATAATTGTGGTCTGTGGAATTTTTGAAATAAAAACATTGTGTCGTGAATACTGAGTCTCCATTGTATTCGAAAATAATGTCGAGATAATGAATTAAGTCTTTTGCTGTTGCAATGTTTGTTAGCTATTTCCGTTTATCGTAAAATTCCAGGATGCTGCATTTAAACAATATTAATATGGTGAAATAAGAGTTGGGTAAAGATAGACATAATTAAAAAAATATATCATATTTTGATCTTCCAAGGCCATGTATGTGAAGAAGTTAAAAAATAAACGATAGCAACTGAAAAATCAAATCCTGTCAGATAGCCAGGCTGCTCTCGAAGTTCGAGTTCGAACAGGATAAAATCTAATCTGGTACTTAATTGTCCACAATCCCTTGGAAACACAAGGAAAACAGTCATTTTGACCTGGGTGCCGGAGAATCGAGGAGTGGAGGGCAATGAGAAGAAGCAAAAAAGGAATCAGAGTCTTTACTTATCGGACCTGAACCATTTTTTGGCATTGTGGAAAGCACTGCTCGATCAGCCATAGCTACCTGGGCGGTGAGAAAAACCTTCAAGTACTCGAAGACATTCATATACAACCCCCTGGAATGGAGTAGAATAAACCTACACATTCTGTCGGGACTGCTTACAGGACATTGTCGACTAAATTACCACCTAAAGAAGATGAGTCTGGTTCAGACCTTGGATTGTCGGTTTTGTAATTTGGAGGACGAAACTGTGGAGCACATATTATGCTCATACCCAGCTTTGGGCAGGTTAAGGTATAACATATCGTCGGCTTAGAGTGTAAACCTGCTAATGTCATAATAGGTGAAGTTACAGGAGGAGCAAAAATCATTTTTGTGAAGATATAAATTAATTTCAAGGAATTGCTTTGGTACAGTTGGTACATTTTTTTATTCTTCATGATATAAAATAAAACGAGAGTTACTAAATTCAATATTTATTTATTTATTAACACTTTTGTGACTTAGCAGGTTTTTGTAAGTAAGTAAAGTTTCCAATAAGGGATTTAGCAGTTTTTATTCAAAACAAAAATAACAAAAAATAATGATTCCTCTTTTAATAGGAGTAATAGTAAGCAACTTAAAAAAAATTATATGAGGTATATAATAATAATAATAATCACATAGATTGGGAACACCTTTTTCAGTCTCTAAACTTATATTAACTGACTCAATAACAACTTTTTGGCTCAAAAAAATTGTTACAAAACTGATTTCTAATACTGAATGCATAATTATAATAGTTTTAAAAACAAAACAAAAATTCTCTCAAAATGAGCAAAACTATTCTTGTAGTATTTATTCTTTTTTGAAATAAGGTAATATTATTTATTAACTCGAAATTTTTCCCAAAACAATAACAAAATGAATTTGTAGGTACACACTAGTCATTCTCAACAATTACAGTCATGATAGTAATAGTGACTATTCATGGGGTAAATTATCATAATAATGACGGTAGTCCTCAGGTAAAGTGCTCTTCAAATATTGTAAGTCCTCAAACTTCCTTTTTGTAATTTTTCTTTTTGTTAAGTGCTGATTTCGTAAAGCATCAAAAGGCAACGGAATTACAGCAGGTGATTTTCTTTGCGGTAGTATTTTCCACTCCTCCGTGAATCTCAGTTTAAAAAATACGTCACCCTTTGGAGTGTACTGGAGAGCTCTAATATCGGTAACTTTAGCGTCACCTTTACCACGTCCAGGACGAATGCTTTTGAAGAAATTTACTTCATCAAAGCTTTTGAAAAAAGTATGGTTTAAGTAATTTACATCATAAGGTCTCGGGTTTTTTCTTGCCGATCTGCAAATAGAAATATACTCCGCAGGAACATTGATATTTTTGTTTTTAAGAGCCCGCTCAACAGATGAATGGATGCTGTCCGCTTCCATCTGTGTATGTCCAACTTCAAGAAACTTTTGTTCTATAATTATGTTGTTGTTAATAGCAGACAATAGCAACGCATTAGACATAACACAGTTCCTGTTTTGATAGGTGCAGCCATCGCTATAAAAAATTATTTTAATTTGTTTTTCTGATTTATTTTGTATTAAAATCTTGTTTTCAATTAAACTAACCCATACACTTGCAAACTCTTCAGAGTTCAAGCCTCCTTCGGTTTCGTTCCATAAATAGCAATAGCCATTTTTGTTATTCAAATCATAAAACGCAAGATTATGTATTTGAAGTTTTGTTCTATAGTATAAACTACTAATTTTTGATTTGGGTGCCATCAGAACCGCCTGCAAGTCAACAGTAAAAACAAAACTTTCTCCAGCTTTGTCTTTTTCTTTCTCTGCTCGAGCTTCTTCTTTCTTACTTTGATGTTCTAAATAATCTTCTTGAGACTTATTGCCAACTTTAAAGAGGGCACATATCTCACATTGGTCTTTTTTGGGATGGTACAATCCAAGATTGTGGATATCAAATTCTTCATAAAACTTACATATCGATAAAGCATGCACGTTGCGTGTTTTACACCAATCGTTAACATAAAAATCGTAAAGGGATCGTTTTGATCGCCATTCTGGCAACAAATACTTTTTTTTTGTACTAGCACGACAGTAGTGCGATTCCATCGCTGGCAATGATTCTAAGAATCTTCCGAGCTCCTGACGTTCTACTTCGAACGGTTTAGAAATAGAATCCTTAGGTTTACGCGAATCATCATTGTTCCTTTTAGAAGCAGGTCTCTGTTTATTTTTCCAATTCAGAACCGTCCATCTTCTGATTCCCAGAGTCTTCAGAAACATGGTTCTGCAGACCTTGATTGGTTGATCTTCCTTTTTCAAATAGTAAAACAACGATTGTGTTCTTTTCGTATCATTATCGGTTTTTCTTCCCCTTGGTCTCTGAACAGGTAAGGATATCACAAGATTATTAACGTATACTTTTTTTTCGGGCCAACTCATACTCCAAAACTCCTTGAAAATATTTTGCCTATCTGTTTCTGTTATTGTGAAACATTTTAAAGATCCTTTCTCATTTTTTTTACATAGGCATCTATTTTCCAAAACTCGAGGCTTCCTTGGAATTTCATAATTCCATTTTTCTTCTTTTTTCCTTCCATAATATTTTTTTCCGTGTTCTCTTAACTTCCTGTTTTTTTCAGCAAACCAATTTGATTTTTGAATTTGAACACGTTTCTTTCTTTTATTGCTTTTCTCTGGGTAGTTTTCGTAATCAGATTCAGAGTCTGAATTGATTTTATATGGTACCAAGCCTTCTTGTATACTCTCATCGGATATTAGATCTTCTGTTTGATTAGATTGGTTTGAGGAACTAGGACCAATATTTTCGATAACACCTATCCGAGAGTTTCCATGAGAGTTTTCACTTTCTTGAGAAGTGTCCTGCTCGATGGTATCTTTAGAAACCAGATTATTGTTATGTTTGTGCTCATCAGTTGTAATATTCAAGTTGGAAAGGGAAGTGTTCGGCGGCAAAAGAGATATCACATCAATATTTTCGAATTGAATTTCTTCTTTTTCTTCTTGAACATTTTGCACAGCATTGTCATCATTCACTTCCAGAAAATCATTATCAATAAGTGTGTAATCAGGTGCGAGAATACTGGATTCTTCCAATATTACCTCATTTGTCATGGAAGGTAAGATATGGTTGCAATCGATAGAGTCTGACTGGTGCCTTATATTTTCAACATCAATTGGGTTTGAGCTAAAATCCTCAGATACTATTTCAGGTAAATTTATGTATTCAAATTCAACATTTTGAACTACAGACCATTTTTCAGATATTGTTGTTTTAGTTGGTTCTGCCTTCTTTCGTTCATATTGTTCTTCTTCATTTGTATTACATAAGTCCAAGATTTTTTGGGCTCGAGAAGGAATCCTTGAAGACATCTGAAAAAAAAACAATTAACGAAATAAATCTGTAAATATCTAAAGGACATCAATTGTAAATATAGAATTATAAACTATCTGCGGTTGAAAACACCGCGCGTATAAATATAATGAAGGCCTCGGGCGTAAAAAATGGTAACTAACATTTTTGAAATTCTGAGATATAGCTTTTCAAAAGTTTAGAAAACCATCTGTTTAAATGAAAGAAATGTTACTTCACACAAATCAACCTCGCAAATGTGGCGTCATCTATTAAGATATTGTGAAAAATTAGAACAGATAACCGTTTACTGGTCCCACATACCATTGTTTCAACCATAATGTCATGATGCAAAATTTTGTCAGATACCATTTTTTACACCCGAGCCCTTCTAATAATACCTGCTAAGTACAAAAATTCTTTGATTTATTCTACAGAAAAACTGCTAACTCCAATCTGTTTACAATCTAGGTTAGCTTTCCTATTAATAGAAATTATTATTCGTGTTCCAATAAAGTTCATGCAAAATACGATAAAAAATATAAAAATACATACCTCTGCGATATTCCAAATTGTTCCAGATTCATTCACACCATGCAGTAACACTGAACTTAGTAATCATTTGCAAGAGCAGACGTGTCGGTATAGAGAACTCAGTAGCGAATGCCGGTTAAGATGGAGTTAGCGGTGAACTTTTGGGGACATGGATTTGACAGTTTTACTCATCACCCGTTTTTAACAATTTAAAATAAAAATTGACAGTAGCTGTTTTTTCCAGATTGTGTATCATTTTTTTCTGGTTTTATTGATAGGAAAAACGTAATAACGGTACAAAACGGATTTAGCAGGTTTACACTCTAAGCCGACGATATTCAATTTTAGTACCTTAGAACCGAACGACTTCAAAAAAGTATCCCCAAATAAAACCGTGGACTTCGTCAGAAGCACGGCATGTGGGGTAAATGGTAATCCCTAGGGGTGAGCCACAATAGACCCAACGGGGGTCGCAGTGGAGGTGGCGAGAAGTAAAATATTTGAACTAAGACAAGTTAAAAATAAGAGGAACGAAATGGTTTTAGATCCTGTAGGAATAACGCATTGATGTCAACTATACTTGTACCAAACTTTCAAGCCAGGAAATGTAGAAAATATCACCAGATGTAATAGAAATAAATAATTAATAAAATAGAGGCATAAAATCAGAACATTCCTTAGGAAAAATATTCTGGGGATCATGATAAAATCATGCCAGAAATGATAGTTATTTCCGAAGACAGCTACTATTAAATATGTTTAATAAATCTTGAAAAACAACTCAGGTTCCCAGCTACTGGAATATAGAAAAAGTCAAGTATGTGTGGAAAGCCCGAATGAATACAAAAAAATGAAACCTAAGAAAACTTAGCGCCAAGAAACTGCAGAAGTATTGGATAGAACAAATACAGATACATACATAGAACTGCTTTTGAACTAGTCGACCAATATCAATCTTCGACATATTAAAAACACGATTATTAGTCTCAACTGTGGGCGGTCCTTAATTAGCGTCAGTAAACAGCAGTCGATTTCCAAGTACTGTTCAAGCCCATAACTATTCAAAATAAAATAAATTCGTAGAGAAATCAGAATGTACACCCTTCTGGAGAAAATTGAAATTTTATCGTGGCATTGTGGAGGTCACTCACAAGATCAGCATGAATTATTTCTTTTTATGGGGTGTTTCAAAAAAATGAAATTTTGAACGGGCTCAAAATTTGACAGAATTAAGGGCGAAAATTGTCCAGCATTGTGCAAATATTACACCGAATCAGCTCAGAGATACAATATTGTTTTTGTTCAATGGATTCGGTTTTTGTTTGGCTCAACAAGGAGGACTATTTGAACCTTTAATTCATTAATTTTTTAGTTTTTCGGAATTTATATTCAATTTGTTTTAATTTAAAGAATGTTATTTTATTTTATTTACGAATTCATTTTTATTTTTGAAGCCGTTATGGCCAAAAGAAATCAAAAGACACTTGAATACTAAATCGCACATACGCACATAACTAACAAATATTGGAAGGAGGTTTCTTACACTAGTTCTGAATCCAGCTGTACAGCTAAATACTGGATATTTATTGAAGTAAATTTTATAGAAAAATTTTGTTGGTGGACTATTTAGATCGGAGAATACATCAAATCTCTATGTTCCGTTTCTCATTGCATGTATCTGTATATATAACGACGTTGAATGGAGACAAGAAGTCAAGTATCTAGGTTTGACTCTAGACAGCAAACTCCTGTGGAACAAACACGAGAAGGAGATTACATACAAAGCAAAAATGGCTCTAATGGTGTGCAGGAATCTGGCAGGGAGAAACTGGGGTTGTAACCCAAAAATCCTGAGCTGGATGTACACTTCCATAGTAAGACCAATTATCACTTATGGAGCCATTGCGTGGAGTAGTAGAACTATCCTCTTGACGACGAGAGAAAACCTCTCCAAAATTCAAAGACTAGCCTATATGCATAACAGGAGGAATGAGTACATGCCCAACGGCAGCAATGGAAGTGATTCTCAACCTCACACCATTACATATGGTGGTGGAGAGTGTTGCAGAAAGAACAAGATACAGACTAAGCAGAGAGGGAATCATTAAAAAAAAACCACCTCTTCACTTCTTAGAAATCAGACAACCTGGGACATGCCACAAGATGGTATGATGAAAAAGTATAACTTTTCAAAGAAATTCGTTACGGAATTAAGCAACAAGAAGGAATGGGATCCAAATACCATTACCAGACTTGGAAAGAATGCCATTCAATGGTACACAGACGGCTCAAAAGCAATAGAAGGAACTGGGATAGGAGTGTACGGGCCCGGCACCAAACACTCTGAAAGCTTGGGAAAAACCCCAAGTATCTTTCAAGCGGAAATTCACGCAATAAGAAAGTGTGCCCAGTTCAATATTGACAAAGGATATAGAAGGCAAAGGATTATCATAATGTCTGATAGTCAAGCAGCCATTAAAGCGCTGAGTTCTTGTGTAATCAGTTCCAAAATGGTGTGGGAATGCCTAGGCAAACTTAATGAACTAGGCGAGAACAATATAGTCACCTTACTGTTGATTCCAGGACACACTGGAATAGAAGGAAACGAAATAGCAGATGAACTAGCAAAGAGGGGGAGTGAAATACCCTTTTGGGGGCCGGAACCTTTTTGCGGAATCAGCTCCAATGTAATATTGGAAGAAATAGGTAAAGCCGAAGAAAAGAGAAGATCTGACAATTGGAAAGATCTAGTAGGGCTTAGGCAATCAAAGATTCTTCTGGGTGACTACAACCTGTTGAGATCAAATGAATGCATAAGTCAAAGCAAAACTGCACTAAGAGTTTTAACAGGAATCCTAACGGGACATTGTCGCCTGAATGGGCACCTTAAAAAGCTCAAAATAGTGGAGGAGGAAGATTGTAGGTTTTGTGGAGTGGAAGAAGAATCCTCCATCCACATACTTGCGAACTGCACAGCAATTCAGAATCCTAGGGCACAGCACCTGGGAGACTACTGGATAGAAGAGGGACAGTTACCTAAGTTGAAGCCTGCAGATATCCTAAAATTCCTCGGGGAAATAGGACTAAAGGAGCTACTAGTATCTGAGACTTTCCTCAGGAACTAAGTAGAAGTAAGGGGGCACAATAGATCTTTTAGGTCTCAGTGAATGTTACCCCAAAAGACATACATACATATATAATATAATGAAAAGATGCGAAAAAATCATAAATAATAAAAAGCAGTGGACTAATTTTAGTGAGCTCTCGTATAATTGAAATTAAATAAATCTATTAAATTGTCGTTCAAAATTGTACTCTTCTACGAGTGTTAGTTAACCAAAGTTAACATTGTGATATGATTAGAATACAAAGTAATCAATTATTTATGAAAATTTTGAGATAAATAAAAATTTTCTAGAACGTACACTTCCAAGAAACGACTTCGGTAATCTCGAAACTTATTATTTATTCCAGCAACAATTTGTATTATTTACATATAATTTGCTACGTTCTATGAATAGATATAAATGTTTGATAAATACAAATAGCAATAAGTTTAGTTTACCATCCGGAACAATGCTTGTCTAGATAATGGAATATTAAATGGTTTTTCGATTAAACGGTTTCGTAGTGAGAATGCTAAAGGATATTTTATCAACTTGAATTTAACAAAGAGAAGTAGTTTATTAATTGGAATTAAATCTGATTTTTGATTTATTAATTGGTATTAAATCTGATTGTTCTTTTGAATATTTTTGAACATTTTTGTATAAAACTTTTGCTAAAAATAGTATTTCTTGATTATATTGAAGTTTTATTATCCTGAAGGTCCTTGAAATAAAAATCTACGCACATACAGCTTATTGAAAAGATAAAATTATATTTACTGTGTCCACGTATGAAATTAACTGAGTTGGAACGTTTTTGGACAAATCTACAAATGTTGAACAATAAAAAGTATAAATAAACAATGTAGTGCTGTTTATCCCACAGGTAGATGGCTATCTAAAACGCTGGTCTGAATTATTCATGAAAAAAATCCGACGAAACTGCCAAGGTTAGGGTTAAACGAACTTTGAAATAGTTACAGTCATCCCAGAAAAGTATAATAAAATTTACAGAAAAATATTTATGGTGAATGCAGAAAGGAAAAATATTAATTTTTAATATATATATAAGTTTAAGTTTATGAGTAAAACAAACTGGAATATCATAGAAGTTCACGACATTTTAGGATCATTTTCGGAATCTACGGGGTCCAATTGCTGGATTTCCAAATTTAAGAGTATCAAATGAGACTTAGTTTCAATTTTGAAAATTCAAAAATCAAAAAATGAGTTCGCGCTCTTATTCAAAAAATCATAGAGTCCATAATAGTAGGAATTTAAAACTGAAATTTGGAATCCACACTGTCAGATAATGGAAGAACATGGAAAGAAATTTAGCAAAGACATATGAATGAAATTCTGTATACAGGGGAACCCGAAAGTTGGGAATACAAATTTTCGAAAAAATAAACTTTTTAACCTTTGACTTAAAGAAATTTTTATAATTATTTTCGGAATCTACATGGTCGAATTAGTGGATTTCCATACATAAGAGTATCTAATAAGACTTAGTTTCGATTTTAAAAATTCAAAAATCAAAAAATGAGTTCGAGCTTCACTCGCAAATACGCGCTCATATTAAAAAAATCATAGAGTCCATAATAATAGTAATTTAAAACTGAAATTTGGAATCCACACTGTCAGATAATGGAAGAACATGGAAAAAAAATTAGCAAAGACATATGAAAGAAATTCTGTATACAGGGATACCCGAAATTTGGGAGTAAATATTTTCGAAAAAATAAACTTTTTAACCTTTGACTTAAGGAAATTTTTATAATTATTTTCGGAATCTACAGGGTCGAATTAGTGGATTTCCATACATAAGAGTATCTAATAAGACTTAGTTTCGATTTTAAAAATTCAAAAATCAAAAAATGAGTTCGCGTTTCACTCGCAAATACGCGCTCATATTAAAAAATTCATAGAGTCCATAATAGTAGGAATTTAAAACTGAAATTTGGAATCCACACTGTCAGATAATGGAAGAACATGGAAAAAAACTTAGCAAAGACATATGAATGAAATTCTGTATACAGGGGAACCCGAAAGTTGGGAATACAAATTTTCGAAAAAATTAACGTTTTAACCTTTGACTGTAGAGAATTTTTATAATTATTTTCGGAATCTACACGATCGAGAATTTTCACATATGAAAGTATCCGAAAATATCTGAAAAGAGCTGAAATTTAGAACACACGCTCTCAGAAAATGGAAGTAGAATGTATCTATGACTTTCCTCATAAAAGGGTATCCAACATTTTCAAAAAAAATAAAGTTTTTTTAGAAAATTTTTATAACCATTAAAACTGGAACTAAAAAGGTCTCGTAAACACCGTTCGCTGAACATTTCAAGACAAATTGTTGTATTTTAAAATTGTCTATCAATCAAAAGACTCAATTCAACGATGACATTATCATAGATCTTATACAAATGATAGCTTACATGAAAGGCTATAATCAAATTTGTACCATGCACATTTGTGTGGTATATTTACGGAAGTTGTCATCGAATCATTATGCTTTCAATTGATGTTCTGTACAGTGTGTCACAAATATAAAACCAGTCATTAAATACAGACATGTAAACAGTATTACAGAAAATTTGTTCAACTTACCAGAGTTAGTTTTTTATACAGAACGGATTCAATTCTTACCTGTAAAAATAACAATTATTAGGATTTATAAATTATACTTAATTAGAATTAATAGCAGTACATTATTTTTAGTTTTGTTTGAGCTATTGTCAGTAAACTTTCGATTCTTTTATATTTTAATTCAGCACCTTTCTTTCAAAGATACACGATTAACCATAAAATACGGATTTAGATAAGTAGGCATCATACAAAAACTTTGATACTTCACCAACCTTCGTATCAGAATCCGATTTAATATAAAACCAGTGAATCATATTTTATCTTTTATAGTTTAAACGCAATCCACATAGAACCACACCTACAATGCGATATTTTCCACTGAATTTATGGATTTTGCATTATTTTCACATTGACACGCAATTAAACCATCCTGGACTAAGTAGGAAACGCCTCATTCGTACCTTATTAAAAATCTTCGATCTACAAGCGATTTTCTCACGGTCTTATTCAACTCACTATTCCTTTACTGCATATACAATTAACATATTATCACACAACCATCTATAGTGTTAATTACTTTACAAATGTCAATGTCAAAACCATTACCTCGATATTGCTAACTAGATAAAAGTGTGCCATAATAATCTCCCACATTACGCTAAACTTATTATCATTTTCTTTGTCATCAGAGACGGAGACACGGTTCCAAAAGAAGTCTTTTTTGGAACGCCCTGTAGAGTTCACTATGATATTTTATACCCCGATCTTTCGTTCAACACAAATTTACAATTAATAATGAGCAGTAAATAAGATCCTTTATGGTATAACAAAAGATGTAGATCGCCTTGAAACAAAAGAGAGTAAGTACCATAAAAGTACCTTAGGAAAGGAAACTATTTTCTTGATTTAGCTTAGAGTACACAAAACAATGCTATGGCCTACATTATAATGTCGCTGGCATCCAGATATGCGTATCAGGAACAAAGTAGAGAAATTAAATGTATATTATTGTTAAAGGATAATGGAATTTTTATTAAAAAAGTTGGCTCATAGAATAGGTAGGTATTTTACATCCTTATATCTCAAAGGGGACATTCAGTATGTCTACTCCTTAGATTAATAAACTCAAAAGCCAAACATATTTTTTTATAAAATGCGTATAAATCCGACCCAGCAAGTAACGAGTGTGATTTCCTGATCGGCAACATTGTAAAGTGGAGTAGAGAGTACAGTAAATAGAGGATAGACTAGAGTAGAGTAAAGTAGACAGTTGATTGTAGAATAGAGTACCTAGAGTAGAGAATAGAGTAGACAGTACAGTAAAGTGTAGAGTAGAGTAAAGTAGAGAGTAAAGTAGACAGTACAGTAAAGTGTAGGGTAGAGTAAAGTAAAGAGTAGAGTGTAGAATAGAGTAGAGTAGAGTAAAAGTAGAGAATAGAGGATAGACTAGAGTAGAGAGTAAAGTAGACAGTACAGTAAAGTGTAGAGTAGAGTAAAGTAAAGAGTAGAGTGTAGAATAGAGTAGAGTAAAAGTAGAGAATAGAGGATAGACTAGAGTAGAGTAAAGTAGAGAGTTGAATGTAGAATATAGTAGAGTAGAGCATAAAGTAGAGAGTAGAGTAGAGAGTACAGTAAAGTGTAGAGTAGAGTAAAAGTAGAGAATAGAGGGTAGACTAGAGTAGAGTAAATGTAGAGAATAGAGGGTAGACTAGAGTAGAGTAAAGTAGAGAGTACAGTTAAGTGTAAAGTAGAGAGTAGAGTGTAGAATGGAGTAGAGTAGAGAGTACAGTAAAGTGTAGAGTAGAGTAAAAGTAGATAATAGAGGTAGACTAGAGTAGAGAAAAGTTAGAGTAGAATAGAGTAGAGAATAGAGTAGAGTAAAGAATAGACTAGAGTAGAGAGTACAGTAAAGTGTAGAGTAGAGTAAAGTAGAGAATAGAGTGTAGACTAGAGTAGAGAGTAGAGTGTAGAATAGAGTAGAGAGTTGAGAATAGAGTAGAAGAGAGAATAGAGTAGAGAATAGAGTGGATTAGAGAGTAGTGTGGAGTAGATCGGAGTTAGTTTTGATTAAACTTCGATCTTTAGCTTTTATTGGTGGAATAAATCAGCCTCCTTCCTTTAATGATATCAATCCAACTTCAACAAGCATAATTATACTTAACTGAAACTGGTGGGAATTTCATCTTTAGCAAAGAGTAATTCTAGTTCTTTTTTCACGGAAAAAATGAAATACGTTAGAGCGTTAATGAGACTTTTTTCATAATAATTAATATCAAGTTTACGATATATATATATAACAATAAACAGGAAACAATGTATGATATTGTCTATAAAAATAATCATCCTTGTAAGGTTGCCATGGTTTCAATTAAGTTATACCGGGTGCTCTTAAAAAGTTTTTCCACAAAAAGATAATACAACCTCTAAAGGTGGAGAGTATTTATGACAAGTTTTTAGTTGGTTGTTTTCATACATATTTATAAAGAATAATATATCAGCCGGATTAATTAATAATTCATATTGTTTGTTACATTCTTTGGTTACATTTTTTAAATGCTAGGTCCTAGTTTTTTCGCTTTTAATTTTTATTCGTATACACTGAATCCTTTTCAAATAGACTATAAATTTTGGTTATTATTTTAGACATAATAAATCAAAACCCCGGACATATACCGTTATCCAAATAAGTCGGATGATTATACACCAATTTAAACCCTAGTCAATCATGAAATTGTCACTACTAAGGTATCTTTAAAGTTGAATAAAAAAAGTGAGCTCCTAAATTAAGTGTGTATTAGCATATGGCCATGTTACGGACCACCCGCATTTTCCCTTATTGGCATTCATCTGTTTGATTTGCTGATTTTTATCCGATGGAGATTTTATAATAATCAGAGGCGTACAACGGAAAATCTTTCGAGGTTAATTTTTCATCAATTTATCTAAAAACAAAAAGTGAGCTTCCCAGCACTGCATCACGGGGTGATTTCGAAATTTATGTGCATTTACATCAGATTTTATTGCAATAAGTATAAAATATAACTTGCGTTGAAATCCCATGAAAATAAATTTGCAACCTTCTCTCCACTACGTTAAATCATCTCTCAAAAATGCGGATAAAATGAATACGTCTAATGACAATGACATTGACGTACGCGAATTCGCCGCAGTAAGCTTGGAAAACTATTATTAAAACATTGAACTTAACCAGCGCAGGAACGTACTCGACAAAAATTATCGTAGGAAATAAAATTGTTATTGAAATTAACACAAAAATATCTTAATGCATCTTGCAGCTGGTTAAATGTTCAACATCTGTCGTAAAAAATCTAAGGGTACAATTTCTTCCCTGTTTGGGGTTGAATCTATATTAAAATTATTTTTATATGTTTACTAATATTTGCTAAATGGTTCGGTAGATTTTGCTTTGTTATATTGTAATAAATATTTCGATTTATTCGATTCTATTTGATAAGGGTGTAAAGTTGTAGCAAAAATTGAGGGTGTGATATTTAGGAAAACGTTTTGTTTGGGGGATGAAAGTGCATTTTATATTAGATATAAACGAGGGCGAATAAGGTAGTAAAATTACCAATACATTCGGAAAAGGATAATTCTACAAAGAATATTAGAGTAGATACTTGAGGATAGGGTAGGATGAGGATAAAGAAAAACAATCTTAAAAAAGTAATAAAATATCTGTTTTTATTTCTTTTCTATTTCAACGCCTACCTATTTACCGACAGATTTACACTTTAAAATTATAACATCATAGTAAATGCTTTCCATATTCTGGTCTAATGACCTCGCGTGCCATATTTTTAGAAGTGTGCTAAGAATAGAGATGCACATTTAGAGAGTTCAAGTTCTGTTCTATAATTTAATTTATGTGTGAGTCAAACTCACAAACAGAAATTCTATCTCCCTTTTTCTACTAAATAAAAATAATAGTTTATTGATTGATGCTATTCTTAGTCATTTATTTTTACAATCTGCAAAGTTCTTAATCATATTTACCGCGAATTCCTTGAAATCAAGTCGTTAAACTTCATAAAAAAAGTTAGACCGAAATATCCATCGTATTTAATCCAATTAGACACGATTTTTTGTTGATACTTTTTGTCCGATTTAAATTAAATCAACCGTGTCTCTATTGAATTTATCGACTTTATAACAGAATATATAAATGGTCTAATTCAGGAATTGAAACATTTTATAGCGTCTTGAAGAAATTTCTACTTCTACAACAATATAAAAAATAATATGAGTTAACAAAATTTTACGCGAAAAACAAACTGTTTGATTATACAGCATTACAGCGAAAAGAAAATAATCAACTTTCTAAGAAAACTATTTTTAACCTTTATTAAGGTGGTTATACTTTTCAGGGTTAACTAACATCTTTTTTTTTTCCTTACTACATTTTAGCCAAATTTAAACAAAATTATGACATAATATATTTTTGAAATTTTAAAAAGTATGGAAAAAAAATATACCTAGAAAAACTAGAAGCTGCAACATTTTCAAGTAATTACAATTTTTGTTGGAGCATATAAATTAGAGGAAGTAAAAGGTTTCTCATATCTAGATAAATGAAAAAGGCGTGTGCAGTATACTGCCCTGTTAAGCATAAAAGTCGTATCTACATTTTTTTGTGATGTTCAGGTTTTCGGCTCATCACAACCATAGGAACTTTCGTTCATATATTATTAGAGCCAGAAGTCGAATCTGCTTTATGTGTACCTAACTGTGTATAAAATAGAAAAGTCGTATCTGCAAAATAGGAAGAATTGTTAAGCATAAATGTCGAATCTACAATTGTTAGTACCAAACGTCGTAACTGACATAATAATATGCTTTTTTACTTAACACATAGAAAACATAAGCTCAATTTTTGAAAACTTAACCATACATTTTAATTTTAGTATGTTGTTTGTTGGTGTAAAAATTTACGTTTAGAAGCGTGAGTTATTCAATCGACTGGTATGTATTTTTATTCCATTCAATTTTCGGGTAAATTTCAACATTATTCGTTGTGATTACAGTTAGGATGCGAATAATCGCTTTCAATGAGAATTTTGTAGAAGTTGGAAAAAAAAAAATCAGGTGTAACAGCAGTTCTTTGGCATGAAGCAGTAACTGGACGTAGACTGGACGTAACTGGAAGAAGACCTGATAAGTACATTTTATGCCTTCTTCCTATCGGTACGAGACAAAGAGAACATTGTATTGTGGCTGGATAAAAAAAATTGGAGTTTATTCACATTCTTTATTTATATTTTGAATTCTAATCAGGTGTTGCTCATAATAAAATATTTTGAGCCGGGCCACACATTTATGGCAGCAGATTCTTTCCATCATAATGTTGAAAAATCCTTGAAACGAGCTGGAAAGGTTTATGACTTTCAGGATTTCGTATCGGCTGTCAGAAAAGCAACAAAAAATGTTAATATCAAAAGGATTTCTTTGAGTGGAAGGATGGTACCTCCCAATACAAAGTAAATAAAATTTCTCCGCGACCATATTTGAAAAATATGGTTGAAGTAAGTTTTCATAGAGAACAGCGAACCTTAATTTACAAAACTTATTTCACCGACCAAGGAGGCAAAGAGTTGAATTTTTTGAATGCGAAACTGACAAAACAAGGAATTTCAAAACCATGTTTGAAGCAGGGCCCTAGAGGAATAACCAGAGAGAAGAAAACCCTAATTTTGGAAAAACTTTGCCCAATTATGCCTCAAAATGAAGATTCCAGCGATGAAGACCAAAATACCTTGAAAACATAATTTTTTTCATAATATATGTGTACTTACCATCTAACTATGTTTGAAATAAAGAATTTGGCCGATTTTGTGCAGATGCGTTTTTTCGTATTAATTTGAATATTAAGCAAAAATGTCGTATCTTTCAAAAGTCATATTTGAAACCGAGTTCAAGTTTCAGAAACAAATTTCGAAATTTTAAACAGAAAACTAAAGTCGTTTATGGAAAAAACAAATTGTTAAAGAAATTAAAAGCTTGTGGCATTTGCAACTTTACTAATTGCGCTGTTACTCATAATATTGGTTTTGCTAGATACGACTTTTATGCTTAACAGGGCAGTATACTGAATTAATTTATACAACCAACAGAAATAAAAAATGAACAACATGTTATAGAATGGATGGAAATATTTTATCAATGCGGAAAATTATTTTTCCAATTTAAAATCCTAACAATTCCCACGAGATCAACAAGACGAAACTTTTATGTATGCCAGGAAGATCTTCTGCCATAAAACTTTGAACGGGAAATTCAGTAGCATGAATTTTCCACGATTGTCATGATATACCTTATAGTTTTATTACACCGAGGTGTAGAATATTACTTTTGAAGCACCTGTATCCATTCTCCTTCTGCTGGGGTAGAATGTACCACGTTTCTGGTTCAAGAATTCTCTCGTCGCCTCAAACGTCTGGCACGAGACACCAGACGTCTCGGATGAGTACAGTCTCGATTCGCGTCTCGAAAACGAAGCTCTCGTTGGCATCAGTAATATTTAAGAGATTTTGTGTACTTCCAATTTATCATCGACGCTCAATAACTAGCCTCCAAAACTTCGGTAAACTCTTTTATATCTCTAGCACATTTTAATAAAATATAAAATCCCTGCAAATTTTTAATGACTCACCCTGTAAAGAGTAAACCAAACTAATGAGTACATACACGACTGACTATCTAAAAGATCGGACAATTTAGATATTACAAAGTTATAGTATATGTACAAGGTTAGTGGTCTATATATCGAGTCCAGTACATTGTAACAACGTGCCTAACACGTGAGTCACTTCATCTAACCAAATAATAAAAATAGCGGCTTTTGCAACATCTATTAATATTATGAGTGAGGCAAATATCTATAGCGAGTTTTATAATATCCACGTAAAAGATACTGCAGGTAACAAAGAAAAATTTGGTTAGTTACATCTGTACATCCTGTATAATATAATTTTTATCAGGTCTTCGATATAATACATTTATTGTAATCAAATTATTATCTCCTACCATTAAACAGTTACTAATAATATGCTTATATAGCTATATTTGTTTATTTATAAAATTGCTGTGTGTATCAATTTACTAAATGATATCGAAACAAGTTCCATTCAATCCATCGTTTGTCTCAGGTGCTTTATTAATTTTTTTTAAAGCTGTTTACAGTTATATACATTTTTCATTACATGGAAAAGAAGAAGGTTGGTGTGGGTGTAGGTCTATATTTTTAATGCCTGTGACATTTGAATTAAGTAATCTTGAACCACTTAGTATTATTTATTTACAATAGTAATTTTAATTCGTAAAGGACGATTTACAATAGAGGTAATTCAATGTAAAAAAAGGACCATCACTGTTAATGAAGTGTTAAGAACATGTAGGAATAAAAATAAAGATGATGGGACTATTGATGCTGTTGAGAAGGAGTTTGGGACAAAGTAACAGTAACCAGTGCATTTTTCTCAAAGTAATATAAGCTACATTTATTACCAGATAAAAGTTAGATTTGGTTATTGTCTGGCACAGGAAGGTGGTTTATTTGAGCACTTAATTCATTAAAATTATGTTTACCTTTAGAATGGATTTTTATTTTTATTTTACAGGAAGTTTATATTTTATGTTTAGAATAGGTGTAGGTACGTACCTACTTATTTCATTTTTTCAATTTAATTTATTAATGGAAGGGATTTTTAGTTTATTAATTATGGTTCTGTCAAGAAATGCTGTTTTATTTTCAAGTTACAATGGCTAAAATAATATCCTATTGAAGTTAGCAATTGTCAACTTGGCGTGAAATTTTTTTTTTCTTATTTTCTTGGGAATCAAACCACAATAATGTTTTTTTTATTTTTTTATTTCAACGTTTGATTCCCAAGAAAATAAGAAAAAATAACAAGTAATGCCACAAGGAACTTATAGAAGATATTTGGTCTGAAATGATCATGTTGACAAAAATGAATTTTAAGATGTACAGGTTACGTAATAACGATTGTATTTTTTTATTTCTTTAACACCCTCACTCCTCCCATGTTGGGAGCATACTGAATACCACCGTTATACCACCAACTAGTGAATTCTCTCTGTAAAGGAGCAAAATTTGTATAATATGAAAGACGAGACATGACAACGTCTGTTGGTTCGCTAGTATTTAGATAAAGTTGATAATTTTGCTGCTACGTTCAGTTCTTTGGAATTTAGTCGGTATTTATCTTAAAAATAAACAACAGATGTACACCAGAAGGTAAAAAAAAAATAAGTATCCAACTACGTTAACCCTGTAATTGATTGGACCACCGAGATTCATTTCGCTAATAAATTTATCGTTACTCTCTCGAGGCGTTTCGTTTTATTTTCCTCTCTTTACAATTTTACTTACAAAGCCAGTATTTTTATAAAACGAAAAAAAAAATTACAAATATTTGACAACTGAAAAGACTCTCACTCTTGGCATTAAAAATAACTCCAAGGCAACACCAGAATCGCTGTTGACCTTACTCGACATACCTACACTCAATTGTTTCGCAGATTTTCGTTTGTGTGAGCCATTTGTCAATGTTTTACTTGCACTTTTTAACCCAACAGGTTCTTAAACGATTCAAACAAGTCTACCATTTATGGATCTGAAGATGGTACAATAAAAACTAAACTTTGCGTTATACAATTTACGATAAATCTCATGGTATTTTTTGAAATGCAAATTTAAAGAGATATACAAAAATACCCAACAGGAACTGATACTAATAAATGGCGCAGTCACGTAGGATAGAAAAAAAATTCATTTATATTATGTTTTATGAATTGATAACTTGGTCTGGGTGGAAGTTTTCTTTCCCACTCGCTAGGACCACATATTTTTAAGTCTGAAGGATCTAATAAACCTCCGTTGCAGTTAGATCTACCATACGAGAACAAAGATTACTTCCTTAAAAGATCCGTAGAGAACCTCCAAGTATTTGTCGGCGGGATCATACAACAGCGTCTTTTGAGTCAACTGAAACAGTACGACTTTTGAGATGATGATAGTCCTGTATGGACTCTTCCTTTGGTACCAAAAAATTGAAGTTGATTCGTTCAGAGGTACAATTGCTTGTGCTCGATAGGAACATGACTGGGTAGATTTACGTACAAGTTATTAACAATGTTATACATTTGTTTGATGAATCTATTGGACCAACTTTTTGTAGAGCAGTTTATTTAAAACCATCGGTTTTCACTGTCGCTTGTTCTTTCTTTTCTTTTCGAAAATACAAAAGTAGTAATTTTTATATAAAAAAAAATCATTCTAATAATAAAATAAGGATATTAAGTTTAATAAAATGTACAAATTGTAGAATTTGAACGGTTTAATTGATTTGAAACTATTTGAAACAAAATAAATTACCTTAAATATATGTAAATATCCAAAATGAAAATCGGCACAAAATCGGATTGACACCTGATGAAAAATTCACCACAAGACACGTCACAACAATAAAAAAAATCACTGTTCCATGGTCCAAATCTGATTCGAGAAAAAGTTCAACTACCTCCACACACACAAAAAAATTCGGAAAACCGCAATCGAAAGAAAAGATATCAAATGGAACGTTGTCACGGCCAACCGCGATGTCTTTAGTCCAACGTGTGGAAGAATAATAAACGGACAGTTAAAACGAACGGATGGATCAAAGAATACTTTGTGAATGTGAATGTACTCCGGCGCGACGAACTGCTTGTGCTTTGAGCTCCCCCACAACTCGCGAGAACTTCCAACCTGGCTTTTGCCCGGTATCGGGCAGTTACATTGTATTATTACGACTAAATTTATGGAAAAAAAAAATAAAAATTCACAAATTATGTCAAGATACTTCACTTATTCTCAAAAATATTCAGTTTGTAAAGGCTTAAGATGACTTAGTTGTTTTCTATACAGTTTGTGCTTTGTTTTTGAACATTTTTGGAAGTGTAGGAATGTTCTAAAAGACCTGTTCACAATTTTTCTATTTTTACCTCAAGATTCGTTAATTCCATCACTCTATAGAGCTAATGAAACCAAAAAATCTATTGAAACTACCAAAAAAATATAAAAAAGACTTGTTCCTTATAAGATTCGTACAGTAAATCTATATTATAGTCGAATCAAACGCAAACGGTATCTGTAGAGGATACATAACTCAAAACTGAGAGACGTAATTCAATTAATAAAAACAGTAACGATTTCAATTATAGAATGCAGTTAAGGACATCTAGTCGACCGCGTTAAATGGTCAATTGGCAATAATTTAATTGTTGTTCTTGAATTAAATTAAAACAATTGGTGTTATTGGCCGCCTGATGCAGCTTAACTAACTGAATAAAGTTACTTTTGATTTACTGAAAATAAATAGGATTTAGGCCCGTTCTTCTGGATTTGGACATAAAAGAGTCCATAAAACTCAGAGACGGATGTAGTTTGCCGTTATTTTCACCTACAGTCTGGTTGCTCTGAACTCGATGATGTCCACAAAGGTGGGGTCGAGATCGGTAATGAGCTATCGCGAAGCCCTGTCCTGGATACGCGACAAAAGGGTGAGTCTTTGCTGGGTCCCTGCGCACAGTGGTGTGGAAGGGAACCAAAAAGCAGATAGCCTCGCAAAGGAAGGAGCGAAGAAGGACAGAGCAGAAGCGTTAGACAGACCAAGACCACCGATTCAACTACTGAAGGACGCCATAGAAGATATAACAGGGGCAGAACACGGGAAAAGATGGAACGAGAGAAGCGATTGCTTCACTTCGCGACCAAAAATAAACAAGGAAAGAACAAGAGAGATCCTAGAATATAGAAAGGACAGAAGATCACGGGAGTGATCACTTGGACACTGCACAGTAGGGACAAGACTCCGGAAAATCAAGGTAAACCTGGAGATCTGTGCATTGAATACGAGGAAGACGAAGAGGAAGAGACGGTGGAACATCTCATGTGTCTATGCCCTGCCCTGGAAGGTAAGCGCCAGAAGTATTTAGGGAGAGTCTAGTAGAGGCAGCAGAGGAAATTTGAAGAACTTTATAGGAGGATAGAAATGCCTAAGACAAGGAATTAAAGGAAAGATATAAAGGACTAAGGATAGGTAGAAACTGGATGGCTCAACATCTTGAGTCAAAGGAGCCTCTGAGTGAACCGGACCTGGTTGCCCATATAGCTTGTTCTCATGGTATCTTTTTGAAAGTAGGTTTGCTATTTTTTTGGACACAACAGTTTTCCCAAAAACTACACATTTAATTGAAAAAAATAGTTTCCTTTCATTCCAAATTAACAAAAGTTCTTCGAAAAGAAAACACTAATGATGATGAGTGAAGGGAGGCCATCAAAACAGATAATTCGAAGGGTTGGAATTGTTTTCTATCCATAGACGTGTTTTCGTCTCACTATTATTGTAGGGACCCTTCGATGAGGAAATTACCCCGAAAACAGAGGCGGATGTGCAGTATTTTTTAATAAATTAAACTAAATTATTGAAATATGTAGTTGTGGTTCTTAGAAAGTGGTATTATTATTGTCTGGAGGCATAGGCGTTCGTCATATATTATTATAATAAGATATATAATCGAGGTCAAAAGTAAAAAATACATTCACTAAATTTTTTTTAGAAGTTTTTACTTATTATGCGTCAAAATGAATAAGTATGTGAAAGTATTTTTGGTAATTAAGAGAATATTTATATCAAACTACGTGTACGGAAAAAATAACCTTGTCTGAAGATGCACCACTAACGAAACCATCGACAATAGAGAAATTAAAGAATCTTCAATTAAAACTAAAAATAATTTAACTCGAGCAATGTTGCCTGCTGGTAGGTACATAATGTATTTAAAAAAAAACTGTACATGATATATGAATAAACTCATTATTATTTGGCAACAATGTAATGAAGTAAATTGAGTCGGCTTACCGAAACAAACGGAATACCACCTCATGAAATTAACAATGTTTCTTTTATCAACGCCCTCGCCGTCATCATTTTTGAATGGTCGATTAGGCTATTGTCTGTCTCGGGACGTGGACCTGATAAACCCTACGCCCTTAAATCCAGTTACATTTAGAAGAGTAGAAGTGCTATACTGAATACATAGGCGGTGAAAAAACCGAGATGATCAACTCTTTTGTTTCAAATAAAAGTGAAATAGAAAGTTGTTAATTTTATTATGTGCAGAAAAAAAAACGACACCTACCCAATTTAGAAGAGACGTAGTGAATTCCACCAAAAAATTATTAATATCGTGGAAAATGGTGTTTCTACGAAATTTTGAAAAATATAATTAGATTTTATAAATTCAGTACGGTTTAAAGTAACTGAGGATGCAAATTTGTTATATAGGAATTTAGAATCAGCGAAATTGGTAGGTGAGAGTTTAAAATTTAATTTTCCATGACACACTTCTTCAAAAATCTGTTTCACGAAGCCACAGTGGCACGGCGCGCCACTGTGCCACCCAAATTACTCTACGACTCACAGGATTGATCCGTTTTAGACGTGCGTCACCTTAAAATGTTCGTCTTGAGTTTGCCTATCGACCCTTGTTCCGGGATTTTTGATTTCGAATTTTATTTTTCTGTAATTTTTGTCCAAAAATTTACTTTCATGGAAAAATGGCGATTTTGGGTGCTAAAGTCATCCTAGCGAACGCAGCATTGAGTTTTTACAAAACTTTTTTGAAGGAAACTCTTCCTCTTGACAACCCCTATCGGAAATGACGACCTTTATGAGAAACTTGTATTGAACGAAAAGTGTTCAGTATCACCTAAGGAATATGTCCGAATTTTTACAGAATTTTTGGAAATTTTCCGAGATTCTGGAATTTGGCGATTTTCTGGCCAAAAATATTCTCAAACATTCTGAGAAAATTTGTACGTAATGCTGGATTGATTACAAACACTTTTTATTGAAACAAATTTAGATTTTTGTTCCAATAGATTTTTGAGGAACAATTTCCTTTCGCATCAATAGTTTTGGATCACTATGGTCGTTTTTAGGCATGACGGCCAATTTCTCTCGCAATTTGACGTACACAGGGTTGTAGGGGTTGTCAAGAGGAAGAGTTTCCTTCAAAAAAGTTTGTAAAAACTCAATGTTGCGTTCGCTAGGATGACTTTTGCACCCAAAATCGCAATTTTTCCATGAAAATAAATTTTTGGACACAAATTACAGAAAAATAAAATTCGAAATCAAAAATCCCGGAACAAGGATCGATAGGCACACTCAAGACGAACATTTTAAGGTGACGCACGTCTAAAACGGATCAATCCAGCGAGTAGTAGAGTAATTTGGGTGGCACAGTGGCGTCGTGAAAAACTATACCTGTAACCCTATGGACCTAATTTTTAATTTCTGGTTTGGTTTTAGTTTTCTAAGAAACATTTTTTCATAAAGGTTTGAGTTTAAAATAATTTTTGGTGGAATTGTTGGAGAACTGTCGTAGAACAATTTAAAAAAGATTTGGAAAAGAAAAACGTGACCGAAAAGCCAAAATTCAAGATAATCGAAGTGTTCCAGTTTCACATGTATAAAAATATCTTCATAACATAGGTCAGTTTTCTCTTTTGTTTAAAATATATTTATAAAGTTATTCGTGAATTGATTGAAAGCAAATCTGTCTTTAGATTGACTTTCGATTATTTTATATCGAAAAATTTCGGATTTTCATATTTGTTCTTTTACAAAATAAGAGAAGCACGTTTTTAGGACGTAAATCTGCAAGTGGTATTACAGAAGTTTAAGAATAATGAATTTTTTTGGAAGAAACGTTTTTTTTGGAAAACATTTGTCAACATTGTAAACGTCAAGATTCAAATTACTTTCCTCGATACCGAAACGAAACGGAAGAGAATATATTATATTAACAAAGTACATAAATTATAAAAGTAAAATTACTTAGAGGTAGCAATTAATGACTGTTCTATGATTCATTTCTTCATTTTACAGGGAAAACGAAGGCGTGTGTATGTGTGCTGTGTGCACGTTGGAAACAAATATCTATAGTTAATGATGTAGTTGCAGTTGCAAAATTTGTTTCATGTTGATAAATTACGTTTAAAAGTGGAACATATCTCAAGATGTCAGTTGTCTATTGTTATAAATCTGTTTACCATAATAATCATAGTTATAATGAAATTCTTGTCCTAAAGGAAAACTATCACTTTCTTAGACTGTTATAAACAATAAGAGATCGTATTGTTTACATTTACACATTGTAGTCATATTTAAGAAAAATTGTGACAAAATATTCTATAAAAAAAACAAATTTCAGAATTTCTCATAGTAAAATATCAGCACTGGCAACATGGTTTACAACTTTTCGCATAATACTCGTACCTTTTTTTTTAGTGGCTATGGTAGTTTTGATTGAACTGAAAGAAAATTTACAAAAAAACAGAAACCCTTCAAGTTATGCTTTTTTCCGGTTGATTATTCTCTTGCAAACACTCTCCTAAAATTTCAGTTCAAAATTAATAGTTTTGTGGTATTTACAAGATTTTTTATGTTGAAAATGCGTTTTTTCCAAAATTTTATTACCCTATTTGAATGCGAAAGAATGATTTTATCAAAAAACAGACTGTTGCATTAATTTTCCCGTATCAAAAAACCCCCGGTTACCAATTTAAAGTCAATATCATCTCGCAAACATTTTTTTAGAAATTTTGAAGCAAGGGGTAGGTATGGAAATATTTCGCGATTTAAATTGCTCTCTGTTATCTCCCTTAATGCTTGGAAATATCGACTCAAAATTCTTACCTATATAGAAAATGTTCCCCTGAATCGAACGGAGGAGACTAGAACGTTCTATCTCTCCAATTAGTCGAGTTATGAATACATGAAGTTTCAGAAAGTGGATTTTCGAATATTTTCCCTACTTTCACATTTATTATTCACAAGGCGGAAACCCTTCAAGTGTTTCCAGTGAATCATTCTCTTGCAATCACTCTCCTAAAATTTGAGTTCAAAATTCATATATTTGTGGAATTTACAAGACTTTTTCAAAGTCAAATTTATGAGAAATATATTTCTTTTATCAAAAAAAAAAAAAAAAATAGTCAAAATTCGTAAGATATGGTAAGACAAGACAGGACAATATCTGTGGGTCCGCTAATTTTATATAATTTAACTTATTTTCTTAATAACTTTATCACGTGTTATTTTTCATTGAAATTAAGACTACAGGTGTCCAAGCGAAGAGATGAAAACAGAAAAAAAAACTGGTGTTAGCGTGTAAGAATATCATTACATTAAACATTTGCATTTTATTAAATGTGGTATGTTTATTAGTTGAACGATAAATATAAACGTTTAAAAAAAAATAATTGATTTTATTCAATGGGAATGTTTACATTATCTTAGAAACGGTAAAAGATCTGGGCTAATTGAGATGAAATTCGGCCTACGATTTTTTTAACGACTGTATTTATTTTGTTTTTATAGTTTGTAACGGAATTTTCAAACTCCAGAACGTTCCATTAAATTTAAACTTCACAAACTTATAAATACAATAATTTAATAAGTTTGTTCCAATATCCTGATCGAAATCATCGGGATAATTCATTATGTACGTATGTTGCGGAATTTTTAATGAAAAAATAATAAATAATAACGAAAAAATTTAAAAAGAGTTTAGTCCAAAATATAATTGAAATCTTTTTGTTAATTTTTTTTTTTAAATTTTTAATTCAACGTTGCGGTAGCGTTCCAAGGAATAATGAATACACCACAAGGACCAAAATTGGATTTTAAGAAAATATCAACAAATTAAAAACAAATAAATTGGGACAATCCGTATATAAGTATAAACATCAGTTTTATTACCTTAAGCTGTCGAGTTTACATCTGCCCATATTTATATCGATAATCGAGTAAAATTTTTAATTATAAAATTTTAAAATGTATAATACTGCTCCAACAAAAATAAGTGGAGGTTTTGGCACAACTTACAAAAAGCTTACCCTCTACAGAGATTGAATATTTTTTATGAATCGCCGTGTAGATATTATATTTCTATAAGAAAAAGGTTTATCGGTCCCGAATTTCTGCTTTAAACATTTTTTTCTTCAAAAACTGCACTTAATCTCACAGTAAATCAACTCAATTTTCATTTCCAGCATTTAAAAAAAATCTCTTCGGGTGGTCGATACCTCATTAGGTAAATTTCCAAGAAAACTTTATCTACCCTTGTACGTCATTTACAAAAACTGTCGACTTTACCGCTATCGAATAGATAAATCTTCCACCTTCTCAGCGAGCATATAGTGTCAAGCATTGTTTTCCGATGTTACTGCCCCGGTCCGACGGTTCTAGAACTTATCTCGTCTTTAAGTAAATTACCTTCTCAAATTTAATTTATACCGAGAACTGTCCCTTTCTTCGAATGCGGTTAAGATCGTAGTAGTTTCTTGTGGTGTATGCGTCTATGCATAGGAAATGTGTTTTGGGGTGGTTTTGGGTGAACAAAAGGTTCTAACCAGGTAGCTGTGTAACTGTTTACGGGTTTAGCAATGTCTATGTTGGCGGTAACGGTGATTTTATCAAAAGTACTAGAGGAGAATATAGACTTGATGATCTTTATATAAAAAAAAAAATTATGGGGGTTTTAAGGAGAAGTTTACGATATTAAAATATAATTCAAATTTCGCAACAAAATGATAGTAAAACGATAGTCCCTGATCTTGTGAGTTTGTAATCGGAGTTTCAGCTAATTTCAGTTATTCTTAGTGACTGTCATCATGCCTATTGTGTAGAAACATTTCAAATTAAAAATAAATTTAGTTAAAGAAAATATCAACAAAGTTGTCTCTGCAAAAGAACACTAGAACCCGAACTTTAAAACCTAAAGGAAAATCCAGTAATATATTATCTAGAAAAACCCCTAGAAATGACAGATTACTATCGATGAAAGGCTACAAAAAGCAAACAAACTCTGGATAAAAAAAAATTTTCAGCTCTTTTACGTTACCGGTACACTAGACACTGTCTTTTTTTCAACCTTTAATAGGATAGGACTAAAGAGCTTGTCATAATAAAGTAGATTTTCAGTCTGTAACTTTATTATAAGTAAATGAGTTTTTTTATCTTATATATAGTCAGGAACGGTCGAAAATCAAACCAACACAGTAAACATCTGTCATAATAGCAGCACCAACTTCAAATGGAACGTTGCGACTGAATCCCGGACTATTTTTCATTCAAGAGCATGCTTCTGCTTTCTCTTTGATTCTTTCAGTTAATGAATTGAGAAATATAATAGACATCCTTATAATTCTCGAATACCTTTGTATAGATATTTTATCTAGATAAGATATGAACAAAAATCAGGACTGGGCTCGAGTTTGGTGGTATCCTTTCCACATTCACTGAACTATCTCCAGATTAGTCGTAACTGAAAGATGAAATCTACGAAAATCCTTCTTTTGCAGATTATGTCCACTTTCTTCTACTTAGCTCTCTAGGAAAGGGACTAGTAGCTGGTTTAAGGAAGAATTTAAGGACATTCGCTGGTTTGGTTTTCTATCCAGTAATTACTTGGGCGTTGTGCCTTAAGAGATTCAGGATAGAATCAAGTTAAAACTGGACTCTTCAATCGGTTCGTTTTCCATTGAATTAAAAGTTGTTTCCACTAGAAAAAGTGCACACTTTTTCACGTTAGAGACCAGATTTCGTGGTTTTTGGTCCACATAAAGTCATGAAATTTACTTTAAATCGCTTCCACACCACAAACAGATCTATAGCATTGTCTCCATCTGCACAACCAGAGGATGCCCACAGGGAGGAGTAGCATCCCCATTAATGTGGAGTCTGACGGTTGACGAACTCCTGTGTGGTTTGACGGACCTCGGAATATCCTGCCAAGGATATGCCGATGATATTGTCATAACAGCCAGGGGAAAATTTGAAAACACCCTTTGTGACATCGTACAAAAGGGTCTGAACTATACAAATAGCTGGTGTCGGCAAGTGGGACTCAGCATCAACCCCACCAAAACCATCTTGATAGCCTTCACTAAGAAAAGAAAACTCAACCTCAAAACCATTAAACTTGATGGGAACGACGTTGAATGGAGACAAGAAGTCAAGTATCTAGGTTTGACTCTAGACAGCAAACTCCTGTGGAACAAACACGAGAAGGAGATTACATACAAAGCAAAAATGGCTCTAATGGTGTGCAGGAATCTGGCAGGGAGAAACTGGGGTTGTAACCCAAAAATCCTGAGCTGGATGTACACTGCCATAGTGAGACCAATTATCACTTATGGAGCCATTGCGTGGAGTAGTAGAACTAGCCTCTTGACGACGAGAGAAAACCTCTCTAAAATTCAAAGACTAGCCTGTATATGCATAACAGGAGGAATGAGTACATGCCCAACGGCAGCAATGGAAGTGATTATCAACCTCACACCATTACATATGGTGGTGGAGAGTGTTGCAGAAAGAACAAGATACAGACTAAGTAGAGAGGGAATCATTAAAAAGAAAACCACCTCTTCACTTCTTAGAAATCAGACAGCCTGGGACATGCCACAAGATGGTATGATGAAAAAGTATAACTTTTCAAAGAAATTCGTTACGGAATTAAGCAACAAGAAGGAATGGGATCCAAATACCATTACCAGACTTGGAAAGAATGCCATTCAATGGTACACAGACGGCTCAAAAGCAATAGAAGGAACTGGGATAGGAGTGTACGGGCCAGGAACCAAACACTCTGAAAGCTTGGGAAAAACCCCGAGTATCTTTCAAGCGGAAATTCACGCAATAAGAAAGTGTGCCCAGTTCAATATTGACAAAGGATATAGAAGGCAAAGGATTATCATAATGTCTGATAGTCAAGCAGCCATTAAAGCACTGAGTTCTTGTGTAATCAGTTCCAAAATGGTGTGGGAATGCCTAGGCAAACTTAATGAACTAGGCGAGAAGAATATAGTCACCTTACTGTGGATTCCAGGACACACTGGAATAGAAGGAAACGAAATAGCAGATGAACTAGCAAAGAGGGGGAGTGAAATACCCTTTTGGGGGCCGGAACCTTTTTGCGGAATCAGCTCCAATGTAATATTGGAAGAAATAGGTAAAGCCGAAGAAAAGAGAAGATCTGACAATTGGAAAGATCTAGTAGGGCTTAGGCAATCAAAGATTCTTCTGGGTGACTACAACCTGTTGAGATCAAATGAATGCATAAGTCAAAGCAAAACTGCACTAAGAGTTTTAACAGGAATCCTAACGGGACATTGTCGCCTGAATGGACACCTTAAAAAGCTCAAAATAGTGGAGGAAGAAGATTGTAGATTTTGTGGAATGGAAGAAGAAACCTCCATCCACATACTTGCGAACTGCACAGTATTTCAGAATCCTAGGGCACAGTACCTGGGAGACTACTGGATAGAAGAGGGACAGTTACCTAAGTTGAGGCCTGCAGATATCCTAAAATTCCTCCGGGAAATAGGACTAAAGGAGCTACTAGTATCTGAGACTCTCCTCAGAAACTAAGTAGAAGTAAGGGGGCACAATAGATCTTTTAGGTCTCAGTGAATGTTACCCCAAAATACATACATACATACATACATTGACATTTTCTATAAACTTAAGGTTTTCCAATGAGCCTATCCGGTCCTGTGCCTTCTACATACTATAACGCTTTGATGAACCTCTTATCTCACAAATATTAATTGAAATGAGTTAGTAAACATCAATATATTATTTCGTGTGTCCGATCATGCTGCGTTTACCAATCGAAACACATTCATAATTAAACGTTTAAAATTTTTTTACTTTTTTTTAAATCACTTTGACATCGACGTAGGTGTATCTTTTTTATACCGCATTTTGTCGTTAATGACTGTTATTACTAATTGAATATTCAAGAGGCTGTAAAGTAATCGGTGTATTGAGAAATTTCAGTTGAAATACGACTAGCCAGAATGTGAGTAGAGTTTACTAATTTGTTGTCAAATACCCTTTCACTAGTTTTGTGGGTGATGGAAATTATTTCATTGAAAATATGAATGGAAAAACGAGACAAAAAGTTTCAATTAGTCGAGTTATGAGTATCTTTTGGTTTTAGTGGATTTTCGAAAATTTCATGACACTATTTGAAGGTGAAATAATGATTTTGGTGAAATATAGAAATATTTAATTTTTTCTCCGTCAATTCGATTCAAAATTTTACAAAATTTGTTCTTGAATCAATTTTTTAAACTGGCCTATTCTTTAAAATACTTAATTAATTTTTGGTGGGTCAAAGAATATTTTTTTTTATGTCAGCCGTAAAATCATATTTTCTATTTACAATCATTTTCTCTCGACATAAGTGAAAATATAATTTGTGTAACTGCTTTAATTGCGAAATTAATTATAAGATGTCGACAAACAAAAAAAAAAGTCCTTAATTGGCGCTGCACCTCAGTAATCAAACAAATCAGGAAACGTACAACCAAATGACAATATATCACGAAAAAATTATGAAACAAACTTTTTTTCACTTACCTTGATATATTGCAGCAACTTTTCAGCTTGAACGCAAAATTCTCCCTCGAACTTTTGTAGACAACCATGATATTCACAAACTAGCACGTCCCGGGCTTGTCTGATCAAACATTTTCGAGAATTTTCGTAGTTTCTATACAAACCACCGAAATATTTGTCAACCAAATTTTCCACATCGCTTTTCACCTAAAACAACAAATATACCATCAAATTTGACAGGTGACATTGACAAATCACACAATGGTTTCAATCATTACCAACATAAAATGTAGGTACATATAAAACTGTATAGAAAGCATAAAAAACTGTATAGAAAGCATAAAAAACTGTATAGAAAGCATAAAAAACTGTATAGAAAGCATAAAAACTGTATAGAAAGCATAAAAAACTGTATAGAAAGCATAAAAAACTGTATAGAAAGAAATTTTTTTTCACGACGTGTATTCGTACGTCTGTGAGACAGAAATCGAATTATACCTATAACTGAGCCTTGGGGTACACAATCATCGTATTTAATTCTTTCTACAAACAAAGTTCCGTTTTCAGTATGTCAAGTTATTTTACAAAATTTATTTGTAATTTTCATAATACTTCTAATATGGAGGTCACTAGGTTACACCCAAACGATTCGAATAAGTATATAAAGATGTCTTTCGGCCATGTGGGTTAGAAAAAGACATTGTTCAATCGTTTATGTTTCTCTTAAGATAATTAATTAACCTTTAGTATGTAATTTAATAGTGTGAATATTATACATCATCGACTGGTAATAAAAATAATAATATTAGTCAATAAAACAGTTATTTTTTAAATTTAAATATTTGATTCATCACTTTAACAATAAGTTATTGACACACGTAGTTTTTGTTTATTTATTTATTATTATAACAATAAGCAATATTATGTTTACTTTGATGAAGTATCACAGAAGGCAGAAACGCCCAATGACCTGATTAGTACAATTTACATGGAAATCGATATAGTCTATTTAAATATGATTGATATCGCACATTTATGATCAAATATAACTAAATTTTTAGGTATTTTAGACCTAGTTGTACTGGACTAATTTTAGAGTCAAAAATCGCAACACGAAACATAATTGTTGAATATTTCTAAACTTTTAACCGCAGCTTTCTGTAGAAAACCCTTTTTTTTGCCACTATTAACCCAAATCACTTTCAAATAGCCCATAGACACCGTTTATTGTAACTAGATTAATTTAAAACAGATAATTCCACTTGAGCAACTGTAATATTTGGAGTATTTTTAATATAAATAATATTTTTATCGCAACCACACCTAATGAGATTGGTCACATGGTCTAAAATGAAACACAACAGATGCAAAATGCATCGGTCATCGACAGCTGATTATCGTCAGCACACCTACACATTCAAACATACCCAAAAGTTAGTAAATTTATAGACTCCACCAGTGCCGGCTTTAAAAATTTTTGGAGGAGAGATACGTTTGTTTTTATATGAAAATAATTTTAAAAATGTGTTTTCTATTTATTTTCCCAAAAAACGTTGTACATTTTATACACGTCATAGAAATTTTACACTGTTAAAGAAAAATACTCGCCAAAAATTAAATTCTACAAAAAATGCAATGCCGTACCTGTTGAAATATCGAAAGAAGTAAAAGTATGGACAGATATAGAATTTCTAATGACCTATTTGAAGATTAAAAAATTTGAATTGAATTGCGTAGGTTGTAAAACCTCTAGAAATATGCTTAGAAGGTTGATAGGTTAATCCATCCCAACAAACAGATGAAAATAAAAATTGTTACATGGCAAGCTAATTGGCTATAGAGTTTTTCGTACGTTTTTCAAAAATATTTCCCTCATCTGTCAAAATTTAATCCTTTGCGAATAAAATCAGATCGTCTCGACTGACAGCAGCTAAATATAGGTTAGAAATATTTTCCCATCGTGACTTTTTGGTAAATTTTTGTCTCTTATTTTTGGTATTCTTTCATAGAAGAAAAACTATTTGTACCGCTGGTATTAATAATGGGTTACGTAAACGAAAAGGCTCATCGTCCTGCCTAAAATAACAAACGCATGTCTTTTATTACATCCGACACGCTCTAATGAATAATACAAACGATAATGTTCATGAATCACGTCATAAGTCTAAGAAATTTTCGGTCCTTGACTATGCTAATTATTTTTAAAATAAAGGTTGTCAATAATAAATACCCTGTAGAAAATATTTTTCCTTATCGCCCCCCTTTAACTTATCTTTCTAATCGGAACGAATTTACCAATTTAAATACCCATTCAAATAATCCTTTCATACTTAATGGATATACGTAGTTAAAAAAAATCCCACACATCAACTACAGGAAGGAAATCAGTTCTGATATTACACAAAGTTGCCAATACAAAAAAAAAAATATCCAAAATAAAACGTTCTCCCTTGTAATTACCTCCCCTATTGTTCGACAATGTACCCTCATGATAGTTTAGATTTCCCTTTACGACGTTAACTAACCATCACTTTGTTTAATAGGCGTAACCAATTCGAAAAAAAAACTACATGATCTACTTGTTATACCATTGGCGTGCTTGAGGAGGAAAGATTAGACACTTGATTGAAGAAAATTTGAAGCGTATATACATGGTAAGCTTTGTTCCTAGATGGGACAAATGGTTTTGTTAATAAAATAGTAATCCTTGCAAAGATCCTGTAAGAAATAGGATAAATTTCTCTTTTTTAAATGTCTTAACATTTTCCGTACGACACTGTGTAACAATAAAATCCAAAATTCTGACCACCCATCATTTTACTCATTAAAAACATTAGTATGTAAGTAAATACATAAATTTCAACTAAACTGTCCCCTCGAGTATTTAAATAGAACTTTATTAAAAGTCCTTAGTCCTTTTAATATTTCCTTATTTGATTTTGTGCAATAAATTTTGAAAAAGGGTTTATAGCATGCGTGTTTGTATACTATTTTCTATGAGGATTTATATTCATTCATACTTATTTAAAAATCCTGCGGGAATTAATCCTTACTGGCGGCCAGTTGAAAATTCATTTCGATTTAGGGGAATATTTTATTTTTATTATACTTAACTTTTGGTGTGCTTCGGAACTATATTATGTTAAAAATATTCGAATCAGGATGAGTCTGAAGCCCTTAGGTACTGTTCTGGTCCAAATAATCTTAAGTACCGAACGTCTATCGTGAGAAAGCACTTTTTATGTCTACAATAATGTAACTTTGTGCTCTAGACACTGCACATGACGCGCCTTAAAATTACAAACAATAACAATTGAAATGCAATTGCACACGAATATAGAAGAAAGAAATTGTATACAAGGGTCGATATCGAATAATTGTAAGATGGAAAAAGGATAGGATGTATAGGCTAAATAATCCTATTTAGACCACTTACCTTTTCAGAACCCTCAACTTGTCCTTGACCATATGTACATATTACAGAGATAAGATAAAGTAAAGTAACATCTTTGTTGAGGAGTCTTGTGTAATAACACACAATTGTACCAAGATTTTTGTAACGAATTTGGCAAAAAAGTAAGTATATTAGAAAAAGAAGAACTATTTTTGTCCTAAAAGGGATTCCCATGTTAAAAATTCCCTTGTTTTTGTCCAGAGATTCACTGAAAACTTATCCGGGATGATTTTCCGGTGGATAATTCAAGTTCCTAATGATTTTGTATTGGAAAAAAATAACTTGATCTCATCAGATTGCACAATATTCATTATCTTACAACGTATATGAAACAAGCTATTAGTTATAATCAAAACGGTCTCCAAACAAGGTCCCATTATTAACAGATATCGATCAAGTTTGTTGAGAAAAGGTACCACGCCCTTACCAAAACATCAATAACAAGAAAATTATGATACCTACACTCAATAATGGTGTACATTTGACCCGCAAAATACCTTTTTATTATTGATGGCAGAAAACAGGATCGTATTCAAATGATACCGACTTCACTGAGCTACAGATGTTTTATGTCAACAATAATATTACCAAAGAAACGTAGGTATAAAAATTTTCAGACGTTTATAATTTCTATAACACTTTTTTGGTCTCTTTTCAAACCTTTTGTATCCTTTGTGAATTCTATTTGTATCCCTTTTCATTCTTTTGTATCTCTTTTTATCCTTTATTATCATATTTTCCCTTTTTTGTATTCTATTTAAACTTTTTCACTGTTTTATTCTTTTTGTATCTTTTTATATCCTTCATCTTTATTTTTTTCTATAATTTTTTACCCCTAGAAAAATTCAACTAAATCTAAAAATTTCGCAACAATTGTTAACTTCTGATAGACCAATTGGGTAAACGAACAAATTTCACTTTTAACAATTTCAACATAACAAATTTTGTTTAATCCTTTGACACGTTTTAGACGAGACTCCTTTCTCCTCTAACAATACTTAACGATGATTTCGTTCAAAATAACTATGGAAAGCTATAGCTGGAAATAACGTTAATTGTAATTATTTTATTTTATTTTATTGTTAGACATATCAATATTGACGGCGTAAATCCGAAAGATATTGATAGATTGATAGTGAAAGTTTATTTTATATTTCGCCCTAATTAATACCGAAAATGCTTTTTTTTTGTTCGGTAACTTTTTACCGATAAAAAAATATCAAAAAGTTTTCTTAATACGTCTCTGCTCTGCACCAAATTCAGTTCACCTAAAATTTATGTGACTCGATTATAACGAATGTGTAACATTTTATTATTCCTTAATATATAATTTTAAAAGGGTCAAGTGCGATACGTCGGTAAATAATAATGAAAAAAAAATAATCATAAAATGAAACTGAGCGTGCGGAAAAATATACTTTTTGTACTCTGTGCATAATTTGCTTTAAACAGTAATCATAGTAGGGAACAGAATTTTTGGGAAAGTGTTGAGGAGAGAATGATGAATATATTAAATAATAATAAAGGAATTTCACCGGGTTAATCGTGAATTACAGGGAGATTTGTGAAACTTTGATATTTTGTCATTTTTATCATCGAAAATTTCCATGATCACCCTATATATCCCAACGAGATCATGTTTATACGGTATCAGCTATCTTCGGAGGATGATAATTCACTTGAATATACAGGATGTGTACGAAAGAACCGGTCATATATTTCACCAATTTTTCAAATCACCCTGTACGAATTGTATGAATTGTGATTAATGATGGAATGAAAATAGTATATTGCATCCTAAAATAATTTTGTCAATATTTCATTATTACATCGAATTTTGAGAAATTACTAAAATGTTTTTATTTCTCACTCTGTACTTAATGATATATTCTGCACCATCTGAATGATATTTACTAATAAGAAGGTACGTTGATGATAAGAGCGAAAAAAAATGCAGTTGGCTCTTTCAAATCCCGAGGAAATAATTAAATAAAATTTATAGATTTTTAAATTGAACGCCCTGTATTTCAATATCTATCCATCAACGAACTTTGCGATTCTGCACGTTCAATTAGTACATCGAATACTACATTATACTAAAAATTCAGACAATTTCACCGAGAACCATTTTACCTATAAAAAGTGCGGGGTCCTTTAGTAGGAGCAGTATAAAATTTTGAAATTTTGTGACTACATTCATTCATTTTCACAGAAAACCAACTTTTTCAGATGCAAATTTATCTACGATAGTTAAAAAAACAGTGTTTATATCTGTACAGAAATCCAATTATAGACAACCAGTGCGACGAAAAAAAACCAACACACACACATACACACATGCATCAAGTAATGACTACTGTTAACGTCACTTTATCATTAAACTCTCGATTAGCATAACTTGAAGCTTTAATTTATACAATCTCTTTGTGAGAGTAAATTATATAGCCATTCTTTTCATCGTCCATACTGAAAAAATAAAAAAGGGACCTTAGCGTATACGATAAAATCGGTATTGACGAGAACACCGCTACTGCTTTGATGCAGATCTACATCCGGCGTTGGAAAAGAAGACTATTATCAAAATTTTTGGAAACAAAGAGCAATTGTAACGTTTGAAATTAACCCAGCTCAACCAGGTCGGAAAAACCTAAAAATTTAACGCCTGAGAAGGCTTCAGAACTGTGTTGATCTTTTGGAAAATGGAGAGCGTTCATTCATTCATTCGATTGGGTTGGGCTCAGCAGCCCAAGCACTTGAACTGAATCTTTTTACCATTTCCCATTTATCTACTTCCCTTCCAGAAGCTTTGTGTCTTCTATGTAGGGCACTAGTTTGACTGGAGGGTTGTATTATATCCTCTCCAAAATGCTTCCGTCTGAGTCCATGTAAGTTCTCGCAGAAGCAGGGTATGTGAGTAGGTGTTTCATCATAGATTTCACATTTCCTGCACTTAGGTTAACTAACTTTGCCCATTTTGTGCAGATGTTTCCTCAAGGTGCAGTGTCCAGTCTCCAAGTCGGTAACTGTCTTCAAAAGTCCCTTACTCAATTGTCTGGTTGAGAGTTCCTTGTCTACCTTGTTCAGTAAAAACTTTGTTTGGAGCGACCTCCATTTGAGTTGGTGTTCCCTATCTAGCCAGTTCCCTATTTCCCCTCTTATCCAATTTTTTGTGATTCCACAAAACGGTTCCTTTATAGCCTTCTTTAGCTAACTGGTCAGCCATTTCATTGCCTGCAATCCCCCCATATTAGAGACACTTTGTTGTCTCTTGCCAGCCTGTTGAGCTGTTCTTTACAGTTTTTTACCAGTCTAGACCTAGTATAGTTGGATTAGTGATAGCTTCAAGCAGAGCCTGGCTGTCAGTGAATCAGCGTTATTGCTGATGTATATACAATAATCAAAAGCTAAGAACGCCCTAAGAATTAAGAGTTCCAGATTATCTCGGATATAATATTGATGCTGTCATTGGGAAATGTTGTTAGTTAACTAAGTAGCCAAGAATTGTTGGATGTATGTTCTTTTTGCGGTAGAACTACGTTACGAGACTGTTGGTGTACGTCTATGTCAATGAAAGTATTAACTAATTCGACTGGGACAACAAAGAGTCATAATTGGACTGGTTTGAGTGTGTATCTCGTTCTCCTCATTTTTATATTTATAGGGGACGGCACACTTAGCGTGTTTTTGACTCGAATCCCGTTTAATGTAAATATTATAATGGCTTTAATAATGCGAGGGATGTCGCTAATGTAGTGGATGAATGAGCTCGTTTGATGGATATAATGATCGAAAAAATCTTCTAGCCAGAATAGTGAAAATCAAAATTCGAAGAAAATACATTTTGTTTGTAATTTTAGGTAAACTTAGAGGCAAAGTTTGATTATTGTTATTTCTATAAACACGTAAAATTCTGATAAAATACCGAGCTTTAGTTTCCAAGGAATATTTTAGGGTTAATATAAAAGTTGTTGGGGGGAGAAAATGATTTATCTTTGGAAAATTATGGAAAAGCTTCACCATTTAAGGTCCATTCAGAGTGATTGAGATCGATATTAAGTGATTGTAAAATAAAGGTAAAGCCTGAATGAATTTTTATTGCAAATTTAGATGAAATAACAAAAAAAAAGTAGCAACCTCTCAAAATGAAGGAATCTAATTTGGTTAAAATTACATTCGAAAAATTGTCGGTAAAATATTAAATGATCATCAATTTAAAAGATTTTTCTATTTCTATCAAATACACCACCTATTAGCTGCTGTAGAATAATAATCTGCATCTTGGCAATCGAACTCCAATTACATAGGTGAATTTGAATTAATTAAACAACAGGTTTTGTTGGATAATTAAGATCAAATCGTCCAAATCGAAATTAGAAAAACAATACCAGCATTTATCTTAAAAAGATCTGTAGCTATTAAATGACGGCTATTAGTCTTATCATATGAACGAGAGCTCTTCCTATACATATACAGGGTGGTCCAGACAAAAAATTAAAATTGATTGAAAACAATTTATCACGGCGTTTTTTTTTAGATATGCTTAAAAAAGTGACTTCATCTGGCGTCATCTTCAAAAGGGAGTTTATTAAGAAACCCGTGACGAAAAACCGTGAAAAAGAACGCAGTCGCGGTAATGGCAGCTTATAATATAGAATGGAAGCCCAGAGTCCCGATGGTTTCGCTTTTATAACGTTCAAAATAATTCAGTTTATAATAATAATGATAAAAATAACCATCTACAATTATCGTAAGTTTTTGATTTTTTTTCCAATTAATCTAAGTAAAAGTAGGAAGTGGTATTACAAAGACAAAACCATTTTGACCCGTTCGAACTCCTTATCATAATTAACTTGTTGGAATCGAGTCGAGTCGACTCAATAGAGGTTAAATTTTATTCGAGTGCTCACGTAATTCTAATATTAAATATTATACTTCCCAATATATATTTAATATAAAATATTGACATGGAAAGAAAGTTTGCAGCCGGTGTTTAACATTAGGCCAGTACATACCTAATTTCCCACAATAATTAGAATTTTTTCAAAAATAATATATTCGTATCTAACATTTTTCCACTTTTTAACCGTATTTTTGGGATAAACCACTTGAAAATACGGTTTAGACCCATTTTATGATATTTAAATTTTTCTACTTGCCTAGATAGATACTCAGTCGAGCAAAATTTATTTCCTCTTTATTATTCTTAAAGCAATCGTAATAATCTACAGACACATTGTTTCCTTGCTATAAAATTTGCGGTCGTGATGCATATTACACAAGCATTAAACGGCGGTGGTCGTAATTTGTTAATAATTAAAAAGAAATATATAACCTTATCTGACAGAACGGTTTAATATAAATCATAAGGAATAAAAACTAGGTTATGTGGTAGTCCGTTATTATCGATTTTATAAAAATTCTTTCTCACGAAGATAGCATTACTTTTTGGAAAAAATATATGTATAAATTTGTTAAAACTCTCCACTTTTGAATTACCCTGTATGATCCTGTTCCGTACTAACGAGTACAGCAGAAAGTTTAGCAGAAAATTTACTACAAAAAGAATTTTTTGCTGCCCGATAAAGTTGATCATTTTTTTTTAAATTTGCGCTATATTCTTAGTGTGCGGATTTTTTTTGTCGGTCAGTATATTTTTGTGGTTCATACGAATTTTAAATTTTTTTTTTTAATTTTGCCCTAAAAATTCTTGTTTTACAAATTTTCTATAATTTCCTAGGCATCAATTTTGTTGTTAAAATTTACTGAACTCCTATTAATACATATAATATATATTCAAAATTATTGCTAAAAATTCATTGTAATATTGTTCTATTTTGTTCCTATAATATACTTTTCCATTTACCCAAAATACCGGCAGCTCTCGTTTTCATCTAGATTTAAGAAAAAGAAAGTGATTTTATAGTTTCATCCGGTATAGATTGTGGTTTGCCTTAAAGACATTTGGTTTTTTTGTTATACTTGTATTTATATCACATTAACTAATATAAGTTTGTTAGAGATGGGAACTATTATAACTTTAGTATAGTGGAATGCGAATTGTATTTAACTTTTTTTTTTAGAAAATATTAAAAATTATTCTTTTTGGCATTAAAATCTTATGGTAACTAGGAAATTTTCACTCAAGACTTAAAACAATTTTCACCACTATAAAATAAACTTTTTACTATAAAATATTTAAAAAAAAATATGAATCCGTTATCAGCTCGATAACAAGTTTCCGTAAAATATTTTTTGTAAATTGTTAAAAATCCAATTAATACCACCAAAAAGTAACAGGATCTCTCTATTTGTGAATAGTTCAATGATTTTAGCGCTACAGGCTGGTAAACATCATTAAATACCTTACTTATCTCAAACTGTATCTAAATCATCAAAAAGTTTAATGTTCATATTAAGATAATATAATATTACAGAAAATTATATGATACCTTAAAAGTGTATCGAGAAAGTGAAATTTTAAAAAACAAATTGATATGAAAGTCTATTTTATTTATGTTAAAATTGAACTATTTTTTAAATTTAATTTTTAATTTAATTTAATTTTTGAAATATTCACAATTTTTATACATAAACAGTATCGAGTGAAGGTTAGCCTAAATACCTACAATCAAAACAGTTTTCTGCTCTTTCAGATCAGTTTTGATAATGATATGTCATCGTCAGTACAATGCAGATATATTTAAAAGAAAACTCTTTTAAGGTAGATTTAGAATAAAATTGACTATAAACAGAAATTTTTACGGATAATTATTCAGATGTTTTAGTGAGATACAGGGCGATAAAGTTGAACATTAATTTTTTTTCAAATATTCTCGCTACCTTGAGTTTGACATTTTTTAAAACAAAAATTCCGACGATTATGGTACTGCTGGATTTTTGGTAAAATTTTCAATAAATTTTTGTGGCTCACGCAATTTTTTAAATAATTGTATGCTTTTTTCGAAAATCTCCATACCCCTTATTTTAATTTTTTTCAGCAATAAATGTCCCACCTCTATTCATAACAGCATTGAACCTGAATCGATTAGCACCAGAGAAGCAAATATTGATAAAATTAACATAAATTGTACAAACCATTAGAAACTATCGTTTACTGGCAAGGAATAAATATTTGTTTTTCCGAAACATCTTAGCAAAATCGCTTAACACGAAAAATATTTTTAAAGTTCTTAACTAAATATTTATTAGCTATTAGTTGTAAAAAAAAAGGGGAAGGGGACATACAACGAAACGTTATTGAATAAGAGATTAAGCTAATCAATATTAAAAGGATAAAATAAAAATCTAAACGGTGTTGATGTTGCAGGTACATCATTAATAATAATTTTTACTATTTATCAGTTAACAATAATCTCATTCGGAAAACAACTTTGTTGATAAACAACCGTGCATAATACGATCATTATCTGTTTCACTTATGTATGTAATTTCAAAACAGTTCTTAGAAATATACCGTATGTTATTCCAACCGACGCTAATAGACCAAGAAAACTGTGTTTAAAATTCTCGCTTTTTTTATGCCACAATTTTTTTGTCGTAGAAAATATATTTATACAACCAGTGTTTAAAGTGTTATTTTAATGAAAGTTAATATTTTAAATTCTTCGAGTCAAGAAAATAGTTACATTTATAATACCTAAGTATATATAGATTATACTTAAAAAATTGTAAATTTCTCAAAAAAATAAACATTTACCTAAATTTTTAGTGGGATACTACCAGGTAAAAAATATAACTGTCAGTATTTTTATTTTATTAGTAGTCACATTCCAGGTAGTGAGAATTTTCGATAAAAAAAACAAGTTCAACTTTAACGTGCTGTATCTCATAACAACATTACAAAAATTGGCTGTAAAGTTTTCTCGTAACGGAAAAATTTGATGCTGAATTGTTCAAGACTATACAAAATCGCTGCTATGAATGGTTTGTAAATATTACGCAAAAATATGAAACAAAGTCAAACAGAGGTACTCAAAAATGAGCTGGACATATTTTTATAGGAAGTTCGGGTCCTCCAAAAAATGGTAGCGAAGAAAAGAGAAACTTACAAGGAGCCTCAGTGACATCATCTGGTTATGCAAATAAAGACGATGTCTTTTTTCCTTTTTACTATTCTAGTAGCGAATATCCACTTGGATGTTGTGGTATTTAATACTCTTTCGAAAACCCCATGTGGAGTATTGTCAAAAACTTCTTTTACGTCTTAAGACTGTACCAGTGCAGACTCTGCCCACACCTTAAGCACACTGGAGGTAGTTCCTCTAGGATTTCCATTATAATAGAATTTCCAATATCTTTCTCTATCGGTTTAAGCAAGATATTAGGATTTTGGGTTTATGTTCCTTTGTACCAGCTTTGAGAATGAAGTAAACGAAGCTGGAATGAAGTGAACGAAGAAAAAAACCATATAATAAACTAGTTATAATTTGTAGTAACTAATACTATTATGTAAATGTATTTAAAGGAAAGGACATAAATAAACTTCTTGAAACATCTATTGTTTTTTTTTCCTAAATTCCTAGAAATTTCGTATTTCGCATTACGCATCGCGCATTGCGCGATGCGTAATGCGCGATGCGTAATGCGCGATGCGTAATGCGCGATGCGTAATGCGCGATGCGTAATGCGCGATGCGTAATGCGCGATGCGTAATGCGCGATGCGTAATGCGCGATGCGTAATGCGCGATGCGTAATGCGCGATGCGTAATGCGCGATGCGTAATGCGCGATGCGTAATGCGCGATGCGTAATGCGCGATGCGTAATGCGCGATGCGTAATGCGCGATGCGTAATGCGCGATGCGTAATGCGCGATGCGTAATGCGCGATGCGTAATGCGCGATGCGTAATGCGCGATGCGTAATGCGCGATGCGTAATGCGCGATGCGTAATGCGCGATGCGTAATGCGCGATGCGTAATGCGCGATGCGTAATGCGCGATGCGTAATGCGCGATGCGTAATGCGCGATGCGTAATGCGCGATGCGTAATGCGCGATGCGTAATGCGCGATGCGTAATGCGCGATGCGTAATGCGCGATGCGTAATGCGCGATGCGTAATGCGCGATGCGTAATGCGCGATGCGTAATGCGCGATGCGTAATTCGAAATGCGAAATTTCTAGGAATTTGGGAAAAACAAAACAAAGGAAAGGACATAAATAAACTTCTTGAAAAATCAATTGTTTTTTTTATTCCTAGATTCCTAGAGATTTCGCATTTGTAATAACTAATACTATTATGTGAATGTATTTGAAGGAAAGGACATAAATAAACTTCTTGAAAAGTTAGTAACAGTCGAACAGATTACTGAGAATCTGATTTGTGAAGATACAATGACATCTGACACAGCGATACGTCGGGATACCACAAGATAAAAGAAAATTATATGGAGACATAATATAGAATGACCTTGAGAAACTAGAAATACCCCAAAAATGGGGAGGAAAGTGTGCTACTCACACTGGAAATTGATATTGGAAGTAACGAAAATACGGGAGTAAATCTTGAAGATTGACACATAGTTATTAAACACTAAAATGGGCTATGAACATTTTCAAAACCCTTTTAAAGCAACAGGAGCAAATTGGATTTTTCCAGCTTGGACAAAATTCCACCACATTTAGCTGGAACGAAGCATTAAACTCTGTAAAATATTAAAATTATCAATTAGTCGGGACAAAGTGTTTTAGCACTTGTGAAATAAAGAACCAGTTATTAAACTAAATATAGATCGATAAAATTTTGTTTTTTGCGTGAACGAAGAAAAAAACCATATAATAAACTAGTTATAATTTGTAGTAACTAATACTATTATGTAAATGTATTTAAAGGAAAGGACATAAATAAACTTCTTGAAAAATCTGTTGTTTTTTTCCTAAATTCCTAGAAATTTCGTATTTCGCATTACGCATCGCGCATTGCGCGATGCGTAATGCGCGATGCGTAATGCGCGATGCGTAATGCGCGATGCGTAATGCGCGATGCGTAATGCGCGATGCGTAATGCGCGATGCGTAATGCGCGATGCGTAATGCGCGATGCGTAATGCGCGATGCGTAATGCGCGATGCGTAATGCGCGATGCGTAATGCGCGATGCGTAATGCGCGATGCGTAATGCGCGATGCGTAATGCGCGATGCGTAATGCGCGATGCGTAATGCGCGATGCGTAATGCGCGATGCGTAATGCGCGATGCGTAATGCGCGATGCGTAATGCGCGATGCGCGATGCGCGATGCGTAATGCGCGATGCGTAATGCGCGATGCGTAATGCGCGATGCGTAATGCGCGATGCGTAATGCGCGATGCGCGATGCGTAATGCGTAATGCGCGATGCGTAAATTCCTAGAGATTTCGCATTTGTAATAACTAATACTATTATGTAAATGTATTTAAAGGAAAGGACATAAATGAACTTCTTGAACAATATATTGTTTTTTTTCATTCCCAAATTCCTAGAGATTTCGCATTACGCATCACGCATTTCGGTTGGTTGGTTGGGTAATTTTTTCGACTTTTCTGGCAATAAATTTAGTGAAACTATTTATTCTGCTTCTTTTTTTGGCTGATTCGCTTTTTATCGTATTGTGACATTTTTATATAAACAACTTTCAATATAGGTGCTATCTATCCCCGTCATATCTATTATCCACACTTATTCACTGGTGATTAATGTTCGTCATTAAACTCTGTAAGATATTAAAATTATCAATTAGTCGGGACAAAGTGTTTTAGCACTTGTGAAATAAAGAACCAGTTATTAAACTAAATATAGATCGATAAAATTTTGTTTTATGCGTGAACGAAGAAAAAAACCATATAATAAACTAGTTATAATTTGAAGTAACTAATACTATTATGTAAATGTATTTAAAGGAAAGGACATAAATAAACTTCTCGAAAAATCAATTGTTTTTTTTATTCCTAAATTCCTAGAGATTTCGCATTTGTAATAACTAATACTATTATGTAAATGTATTTAAAGGAAAGGACATAAATAAACTTCTTGAAACATCTATTGTTTTTTTTTCCTAAATTCCTAGAAATTTCGTATTTCTCATTACGCATCGCGCATTGCGCGATGCGTAATGCGCGATGCGTAATGCGCGATGCGTAATGCGCGATGCGTAATGCGCGATGCGTAATGCGCGATGCGTAATGCGCGATGCGTAATGCGCGATGCGTAATGCGCGATGCGTAATGCGCGATGCGTAATGCGCGATGCGTAATGCGCGATGCGTAATGCGCGATGCGTAATGCGCGATGCGTAATGCGCGATGCGTAATGCGCGATGCGTAATGCGCGATGCGTAATGCGCGATGCGTAATGCGCGATGCGTAATGCGCGATGCGTAATGCGCGATGCGTGATGCGCGATGCGTGATGCGCGATGCGTAATGCGCGATGCGTAATGCGCCTTTAGGCTCTTTTTCTTGGTTAGGTTTAGGCTTTTAACCTCCTTTAGGCTCTTAGTTGGGTTTAGGCTCTTGGTTCGGTTTAGGCTCTTGGTTGGGTTTAGGCTCTTGGTTCGGTTTAGGCTCTTGGTTGGGTTTAGGCTCTTAACCTACTTTAGGCTCTTGGTTCGGTTTAGGCTCTTGGTTGGGTTTAGGCTCTTAACCTCCTTTAGGCTCTTGGTTCGGTTTAGGCTCTTGGTTGGGTTTAGGCTCCTTGCTTGGTTAGGTTTAGGCTCTTAACCTCCTTTAGGCTCTTAGTTGGGTTTAGGCTCTTAGTTGGGTTTAGGCTCTTGGTTGGGTTTAGGCTTTTTATCTTGGTTAGGTTTAGGCTCTTAACCTCCTTTAGGCTCTTTTCCTTGGTTGGGTTTAGGCTCTTAACCTCCTTTAGGCTCTTGGTTGGGTTTAGGCTCTTGGTTCGGTTTAGGCTCTTAACCTCCTCTCTTACGCGCGATGCGTAAATTCCTAGAGATTTCGCATTTGTAATAACTAATACTATTATGTAAATGTATTTAAAGGAAAGGACATAAATGAACTTCTTGAAAAATCTGTTGTTTTTTTTTCCTAAATTCCTAGAAATTTCGTATTTCGCATTACGCATCGCGTAATTTCTAGGAATTTAGGAAAAAAAAACAACAGATTTTTCAAGAAGTTTATTTATGTCCTTTCCTTTAAATACATTTACATAATAGTATTAGTTACTACAAATTATAACTAGTTTATAATATGGTTTTTTTCTTCGTTCACGCAAAAAACAAAATTTTATCGATCTATATTTAGTTTAATAACTGGTTCCTTATTTCACAAGTGCTAAAACACTTTGTCCCGACTAATTGATAATTTTAATATTTTACAGAGTTTAATGCTTCGTTCCAGCTAAATGTGGCAGAATTTTGTCCAAGCTGGAAAAATCCAATTTGCTCCTGTTGCTTTAAAAGGGTTTTGAAAATGTTCATAGCCCATTTTAGTGTTTAATAACTATGTGTCAATCTTCAAGATTTACTCCCGTATTTTCGTTACTTCCAATATCAATTTCCAGTGTGAGTAGCACACTTTCCTCCCCATTTTTGGGGTATTTCTAGTTTCTCAAGGTCATTCTATATTATGTCCCCATATAATTTTCTTTTATCTTGTGGTATCCCGACGTATCGCTGTGTCAGATGTCATTGTATCTTCACAAATCAGATTCTCAGTAATCTGTTCGACTGTTACTAACTTGGATTTACAAAAATTATAAAATCTATGAAATTTTGTTGATATTTGCATTTTTTTTTAACGCGTTTTCTCGGTATTAATCGCATATTAATGACAAAGCCGATTGTATAGTTGTAAGAACCACTTAACCACACCTGTACATGTTCCGTTTTGTTACCAAGAATAACTTAAACCTGCAGAGAGCATATCGAAAGAATTTTGTCTCCCAATAATAACCTAAAGGAATGTTTCGTCTATTTGGTTATCGAAAGTAGGGGTTGAACTGGTTCAATTAGATAAAAACGTGGGCCCGTCACTGTATATATTTAGAGAGATTCGACCGAACAATAAATTGGAACACAAAAGACACGAACTTGCTGTACCAGCGGCCATGAGAAAATATGAAATTGCAAGGGGATATTATCTTTAACACAGATAAATATCATTTCGTATATTATTAATAATATTAATATCGACTTGGTCGGTGTTGTTTTTGTAAATTAAACACCAAACTATGTAATGAGATTGGAACAATTTGTTTCTTTCGGAACTTATACCAAAAGAAAGAAAATTATAGAAGTCTACCAAATATAAATACAGAAATCTTAGAATAACGACTGTTGAAGAAAATATTAAAAGGAAGTATGAGAATTCAACTTTTATGATGCAGAAGCTTTGAAAAGCTGGAAAATATGGAGAACGATATAGCTCACAACTGAAAAATAAAAAGCAGACCATAGTACAATAAACGATTGAATGTTTTATGGACCAAAAAATCCCAAGGATATTGACGAAAGGATTTTACAGTATATTTATTATAAAATTAAAGGTTTTTTTTGCTGGAAACTAAGAAATTACCTCAACTAAAAGATTGTTAACGAAAAGACATGTGTGAAAGTGTATGTGTATAATACCTGTGGGAAGATGGTTATCTCATTGTTAGTTAGCACCAAAACAATGGAGACGGTCGCTAGACAATTAGAAACGATAAAAAAATTAACAAAACTGCGTGGTGTTTGTGTTGATTAATATTGACATACTTTTTAATAATTAGAGGTAGATTATTTTTTATTACAGGATATAAAAAATTGTTGTTTTTTTTTCATTGGAAGTATCGAAAACATTTATCAAATGACGGAAATCGAAGTAAGTCCTGCGGCATAGGAACAAACAAAGACATTGGAAAATGGCACAATTGATACACTAAATAATAATGATTATCGTGACTTAAACCACACGATATATCACTTTTACTAACAAACCCATAGAAAATAATGTACCGTTACCTGTATTATCGAATATGTTGCGTATAATGAGAGATTCTTGAATCTTTATCTTCAGTCGTCTCAAAAATACAGGGGAATTTACAAAATAGCTGAACATTTACAATCAATACAAAATGATTTTCTTGCAAATTTCTTATGTTCCCAAAATGATGTGGGAATGCCTCAATGAACTAGTCGAGAACAATATAGGAACGTTACTGTGGATTGCAGGACACTGGAAAGGAAATTAAATAGCAAAGAGGGAGACTTTTGGGGACTGGAACCCTTTTGCGGTTGTGATATTTGAAGAAATAGGCAAAGCCGAAGAAAATATCTAGTAGGGCTTAGACAATCAAATATCCTGATGGGTGGCTACAACCCGTTGAGATCAAATGAATCCATAAGTCAAAGCAAAACTGCACTAAGAGTTTCAACAGGGACCCTAACGGGACATTAATAATAATAAATAGTGGAGGAAGAAGAATGTAGATTTTGTGGAATGGAAGAAGAAACCTCCATCCACACCGCAATTCAGAATCCTAGGGCACAGCAGCTAGGAGATTAAAGAGTGACATTTACCATACTCAATCCCTTAAGAGATGGGATGGAATCAAAGGATGCAGTCTTGCCAGGATCACCCTGGGCGACCCTGGGAAGCTGGAGCCGAAGAAATATTTGGCGATGACCAGGAGAAACCTACGTTTAACAGTAGGATTTCTGACTGGTCACTGTCAACTAGGGAAACACCTCCATACTATGGGGCTAGTGGACACACCTCTATGCAGGATGTGTGAACAGGAAGATGAAACTGTCGGGCATGTCTTATGCGAGTGTCCGGAGTTATCGTCAATAAGAGAGTGTGTGTTCGGTGAGTCTTGGCCTACACCTGCCGATATAAAGGAGATGTCTCCTAGTGACCTGTCCACCTTCCTGAGAAGGACAGGATGGACAATTACCTAGGAAGACAACTCCTCGGGAGGATGTACAATGGGTCACATGTGGCCTAAGTGCTGTGAGCCTACACTCACCCTCCTTACTCTACAGATACAGATACCTAAGTTGAATCATGCAAATATCCTAAAATTCCTCAGGGAAATAGGAGTAAAGGAGCTACTAGTCTCTAAGACGTTCCTCAGGAACCAAGTAGAAGTAAGGGAGCACAATAGATCTTTTAAGTTTCAGTGAATGTCACCCTATCATACATACATACAATTTCCATCCACCGTATATTAAGAATTTCCTTAATCCTTAGATGAATATCGTCCAGAGAAAGTTTTATTTATAAATAATGGAGTTATTAGCGTTTAAAACGATGATTATTGACTGAATTCCTAAAGTATCTACGGATGAACTGATTCGTTAACGAAGATAGCTTTATTTGGCGACACACATTATTCTTAGGCTATTGTGATAGTAATTAAAGGTCCTTAGTGTACGGTCATAAATACTCTCTCATAGAATTAAAAGGAAAATTGTATATTTTATACGAGATAGTGTTGGTCGGAGCTTTTGATGTTACTTTTACTATTCTATATACACAGATGCGTGTCACATACAAACTTGGCTGGGCAAATGGGTTATCGATACTCTAATAGAATATATTTATATTAAATTTCCAAAAAACACATAAAAATATCAAATATCAAACTTAACTAAAAAATATTCAAAAATTTCTTACCATCGGAACGCCTTCAACGATCTCATCATCATTTCTTTTCTTCGGTTCACCTTCCTCCTGTTCTTGAAACTCCTTCAAAAAAGGGGAGATGCCATCTGAGCCATTTTTCACACTAAAACTATCAACATCTTCGTCCCCGGTACTTTTCGACCGTTCTATAGAATTGTCTTTAATTTTTTCATCTGAATTTTCAATTTTTCCAGGCGGACCTCTAACTTCAACGACGTTAGCTACTTGAAAAGAACTACTACATTCCTCAAAATTCAAACAAACTTGCGCGTCTTCGAATAAATCCTCTAATTCATTAACTTGCGGTTCTTTAATATCGATATTATCATCGACGTACCAAGACGCGTTACTGACGGTGTCACTACAAACGGACGAAACGTCTAAACTCGCTGATTTACTACTACCTAAGACGATTTTACATTTTTTTAGATAATTTTTTACGCGTTTTTTTTTGCTTTGTTTTATTTCCGAGGACTTTACCGAATCCTTTTCGTCCTTGGACGTATCCTCCGGCGATGGTTTCCAGGATTCTTCGTCGTAGGTAACGGCCCTCGTTGCCGTAGGTGTTACCTGCAAAAAGAATTTTAATAACATAAATGAGAAGATGCATTAACTTTCACTAACGTCTACTGAACTTGCAAATTTATTTTGTTCAAAATAATAATTAATTTGCCTAATCGGCTCGTAGATCATTGTTTATTATAATTACAGAAGATGATACGTGTTGTAAATATTCTTATACATTAAATCTTCGTATCTTTAATGAGAATTTCTCAATAGAATAGTTCTCTAGATAAATTTAGATACTAAAGTCGATACAAGTATGACGAGGTTATTTTGCAAATGAAAAATAGAAAAACGAAGACCAGGATTAAGTGAACCAGGTGAAAATCTATCGCTAGGTGTTTATTTGAAGAAATACAAAAAGTTCTTGGAACATGGGTATGGATGTCCACTACTTCACAACCATCTAGAACATTTTCTAGAAAATATTTGCAATTATAAACATTTTTTATAAATGCGTCTTTTCATCCTATAGCTCGTGCCATCAAAAAAACTGTTGGTGTGTTTTATCTGTTGTTCCAGTCTAGTGGAGCTGACCATTATATTTCGAAACATTAACGTTCTTCGATGAGTGGGATTAAAAATACTCAATCAACAGCCCTTTTCTCTTACTGGGTCTTTTTACTAGTCTACACAATAAACATACAATGAATGGACACATTTTTTGCAGTCTTAAACTTGAAAATATTATTGTTGAACGTTGAATTAAAGATTTTTGGTTTGATTTCCCAAAAAATTAGTCTTCCTACAAAACTTCTTCGCAAACATTGATACCTTCCATAAAACACGCCCAAACTTTTCCGTTTTGGCTCCTAATAAAAACCAGTAACGGTACATTTATTCGGTATAGCCACATAAATGGTTGGCCTGAAATAAATTCAAGTATTTCTTCCTCTTTTATCTGTAAAAAATGTATCGCATATTTCGTTGGCCTGAGATATTTTACTTTCGGTGGTACCCTTTCTAATAGTACCCGTAGTAGCATACTTAATTTTTGATTAATTAAACTTTTTTTGCGTAGGCATTAAATGATAAAAGGTATAAACTTAAAAGTTGTATAATCATTCTGGATAAGATATCAGTATCGGAAGAATTTTTTTCTATAACAATAATTACTATACGAGGCATAAAAGAAAAGTTGTGGGAATATTTAAAAAATATATACGTCCATCATTGTGAATTCAGAAATTCCGACAACATACACACATGCGGAATCGTTAAATACAATATTCACGGAACGTTATCTCTTTGAACAGAGCCAACTCTGAGCGACGTTGATCCTATTAATGTCACTGCATAAAGGCGTATAAAAAAGATCACTTTCGTTAGGCAAACGCAAAAGAAATTAACTTGGGTAACAGTTGAATTTGCCGTTACCAGTGACGTATCGTTTGAGGTATCTCAAATAATTCGAATATTAGTTTTAATTTTAGTCATTTACTTCTCGGATAAAGTTTTTCAAGAAGGGGAAGGGAAATTAACTAGTATTCACCCTTCCCGATCGGGAACATTGGAGATATCGTAAATGTGCCTACTTTGATGCTATTTCACAACCTGTTTTTCCTTGCACCCTTCCATGTTCAACAGTGGACTGTTAGTTTCGTATTCATGAAATGACAGCTAACCAGTAGTTCTGTGGTTGGAACCGTAGAAATAGATAAAGCGGATTCAATTTAAAAATAGGGTGTGCAACTAAAAGTAAATTCTTGTTAATGATAGGAATCAAATTACGTATGTGTATACTTATTTCCCGAGACTGGCCGAATGGTCCTTTACAGAGAGAATTCACTAGTTGGTGGTATTCAGTATGCTCCCAACATGGAAGGAGTGAGGGTGTTAAAGAAATAAAAAAATACAATCGTTATTACGTAACCTGTTCATCTTAAAATTCATTTGTGTCAACATGATCATTTCAGACCAAGTTGACAATTTTTAACTACAATAGAATATTATTTTAGCCATTGTAACTTGAAAATAAAACAGCATTTCTTGAAAGAACCATAATTAATAAACTGAAAATCCCTTCAATTAATAAATTAAATTGAAAAAATAAAATAAGTAGGTAGGTACCTATTCTAAACATAAAATATAAACTTCCTGAAAAAATAAAAATAAAAATCCATTCTAAAGGTAAACATAATTTTAAAGAATTAAGTGCTCAAATAAACCACCTGCCTGTGCCAGACAATAACCAAATCTGTGATAAAGATTTGATCTCATATCTCTAAGATTATTTGGCGTAATGCTGGCACAAACGTGCTGTATTTTCACCTTCGAAAAAAAGTCAACGAGAACGAGACAAAAATATCATTTGTACAAATTAATCTGCGCTTCTGGCAACAGCGGTTAAAATAAGGGGGCAATGAGCATTCGGCCAGTCTCGGAAAATAAGTATACACCCCTAAGGTGAAACAAAGTACACGCCTTAATGACCGCGCATAATTATTCTTTCTCTCTCTTTCGGCTGTTTTTTTGTCGTACTTGTGTAATCCGGAGGGTTCGGATGTAATTTACGCAATCTGTATTTATCCGGAAAAGAAAATCATTCATTTTCTCAACATTTTAATAATTCTTCTTCTACGCTGCTGGTCTTAAGTAAGAGTGTGTAACTGTGGTGCACACAATCTCAACCTCGAATCTCTCTTAACATTTCATGAATCTGTTGTTGAAACACGATCTTATTATGAAAAACGGTTGATTATAATCCTAATGATTATAAAATTAACATCCTGTAATTACAACTAAATTAATAGCAAATTATTCATAGTTACAGAAATACGCAAACTCCGGGTTCTTTTTGGATTTGAATTTCGTTATTTTTTCCATTTTATTAATTTTTGTGTGGAAACTTTTATCAGGCTTGGTATCAATCGTTGGTATAAAAACGTGACAAAATTCGTTAAAGGTAAAATTTAATTTATGTGTTCCGTACACCAGCTGTTGAAACGAGGATTTCATGCAATTTCGTTTCGATGAAATTGTAAATATGTTCATGCATAGCATACAGTACTCCAGAGACGGCGACAATTCAAAATGATCTATATTTCGATTAAATCAAGTTTTTCACTTTAGGAATAAAATTCATCAAATAAAGACTATTTCTTTGTACAAAAATCTAATCATATTATCCATCCCGTGTTTCACATCAAGTTTTGAAAAATTGTTATGTACCTACTTTACATCAATACTTTCATCTATCTTCCTTCCCTCTTATGTAAGCTTTTCTTTATATGGGATTGTATAAAAGAAAATGTATTACATAATCGATCAATTTCGATGACTCGCATGAATTTTCATTCACTAACTTCCCTTATTTTATAACTAGGGATACTTTTCACTGTTAAAAGATTTCTTCGTAGCAACAACGACGTTGCCAAATATAACAAAATTAGATAGTTTCTTTGTTTTTTCTTAATTTCTTCCTCTTCAAATTCTATGAAAAATAACTATAACTTTAGGAGAAAAAATTTCTTAGTAAAAGTGGCCAAGAGAAATCGATGGAAATAATTTTCAAGGTTCTAGGTTAACCACTAGGGGACGTAACCTGTGAAGAGAAATTTAGAAACCAGTTTTTTTGTGAAATATGCCCAATTATACCAAGTGTTAAATAAGTAAACTAGAAAGAGGCCTAGATTCCTCACAAATTTGTTTAAGTACTTTTTTTTATTTTTTCAAATAAAGGGTGGGGGAGAGTGATTAACAGGTTATCCCTTAGACACTGGGCACAACCCGCAACTACATGTCTGCTAATTTATATTATCAAACACAGCACATACCTCCGAAAGAAACTATTTTGACGAATTTTTTGTATTAAGTAACTGAACATCCTGTATAACTACCGATAAATATTTTAATCCCAATAAAACTCCACTTAAAACATTTCACAGTAACTGTTTCAGATCCACTTATTTTTTTTATTAGTAGAATTACCTTCATATGTCAGTAAAATTTGACAACACTGTCTACTATGCCTTTCGGGCTATTTGGGGAAATTGATAGTCAATATATATACTGGCTGTGAACAGAAATACTCGCTATTTTCAAAATAGAAAAAAAAGAGTAATGAATAAAAATATACCGAATCGCAATTTTTGATAACCAAAATATATTTTCTAAAGCTTAAAGTGTTAAAAATATGAAAAATATAACTATAACGTCGTATTTTTCGATTTTAAATGAAACTAAAAGTTTCTAATTAACTAATAAAAATAAATAATAAAAAATATATTTTTTCTTATTAAAGTGGAGCTGGTTAGAAACTTTTTGTTTTATTTAAAATAGAAATATGAGTAAATCTATTTTTCTGTCATGTCCGTAATTCATTTTAATTGAATGGTCAAACTTTATCTATTTTTTTAAATAACTTAAAGACTATTTATTTCAAAATTATAAAAAATATATTTTTGAGTCTCTCGAAACAAACCCTTTTATTTGATATGTCACAAGATATAGTTCCCAATACTTTTTCATTTCAAAATTAGCCCCCCCCCCCCAAAAAAAAAATCAAGAAAAAGGGTATATTTTATATATTTTTTTTTAATAAATAACGTCTAAATAGTACTTCTTATGCGGTCAAATTAAAGTACCTTCCCAAATGCATTATATATTTTCAATTAACAAATTATACGTACTGAGTAGATTTCGTCCGTAGCAAAGCCTGTCCATTATCTAAACCATACATGGTACGAGGAATTCGTATTCACAGAATTTAATTATGAACTGCCATTATGCTAGTAAAGTTTGCAAGGTTGTTATGTTCTATATATATCAAGAGCTTTTTATGTAGTTCCATGAGAGACTGTTAAAGGTAAATGATAATGAAGTTAATATTATTAGAAAACGCATAAAATCGGTAAAAAAATTTAATACAGCGCTAACCAGGATATTAAGCGAGCCGTTTAATGCTAATAATAATAAATTTGTAGCGATTGCATATTATTTTTTATAAATAAATTTAATAACACGTTTTTGAGTTACATTTCGGTATATTGTTTCGTTGTACAATAATAAAGTTCAATCATTGGTATTTGATGTTTTCATTTCAATTCCTTCCGTGATTTGTACTGAACTTTGTCATAGATCGATATTTAATTTTAGAGAAAACACCTGGATAGAGATCGTGTGTTATAATGTAGGTACAGAGACGGACAGTAAATGAAATAACAACTCAAAAAATGACCCCTTTTTTCTTTAAATCCCCCTCTCTTCCATACACTTCTAGATCTACCCTGTCAATTTTATTTATTTGAAATTTTATAGCAGCTTAAAGTCAAAAGTTTCTTAAAAATACTTACGAAAAAAATGAGCATTCACCAGACAACTTTCGAACTGCTGTAAAGCCAATAAGTTTAAGATTAATATGAAACCTCTCCACTACAACCTTTGCAGATATATTGTGACATAGACAAAACCTCTACTCTTCCAAATATTGAAAGGGTTGTAGTTTTTTCTCCCTAATCGAATAGTAGCTTAGGTTTCCCTAAATTCATAGCACAACCTACATGTGGTCCAATATTGCTCTTGTGTTTATTGACGGCACACTGTCCTATCAGGAGCACAACCAGAATCGTGCTGTTTATCTGTTATGGCTCGGTAATGTGTGTCTTCACTATACCAAAGAAAGTTCTTTGCATTTGTGACCTAAATGCTAGGTACCTTTACTAAGAACAGACTGTTTGGACTATCGGTTTTCAACTGTAGGGGTTGTCCTTAAAGCTCTGCCATACCTGTCCAGTTTTTGGACATCATACCACCGAACTATACGCTGTCAAGTGTTTGATGGGCCATGAAATACTGAATTGTAAGAAGAAAAAAAGAGTGAAACTGGTCTGGATCTCAATATATTTGAGAATTAGAGCCTAAAGTTCTCTGTGGCAATAAAATGGATCCAAAAATGCACAAAATTTGAAAGATTTTCTAAACCTGTAACTAACACTTATAGTACTGATGGAAGAATAAAACACCTACCTACAAGAGACCTTTTTATATAGAATACGAATTTACTATCCGAAATAATTTTGCTCAGTATCTGTTTTATAACCTAGCCTAAATACATTTGTGATCTGAAAATTTTATGACAACGAGGAGGGAAATCTCTGGATTTTATGTTTTAGATAACCAGAAATATTCGTGCCCTCGTTGAAAGTGGATTTACCTGGGACGTACTGCCGGCATAAAGATAATTTACAATACATTGACTTTTTTTATTTTCTACCAACTAGTTTTGTACTAATTTTAATAAAATTTGATAGAAGGAGGGTTGATATCAATAAAAGTTTTATTTTAGGATTGTATTACTCAGAAGTAGGGTAAATAGATGGGATGAACAGATGTAGGGGTAGCTTTAGTTTCGTGTTTACTTTTTCAAGGGTAAAATATTACAGCTGGGGGTATATCCGATTACCGTACACAAATTGTGGTTAACATTTATAGTAATGGGAATTGAGGTAATTCAAGAAATTAGGAAGTAGTTTATTTAAGGGATGGATGAGGAAATATCTTCCACTAACCTTTCTTGTTCTTTTAATCATTCTTAGGAATCGTCATTTTCCAACACAATAATTTATTTTATGTTTATATTTTATAAAAGATCTCTGATTTCATTTTGACTGGGAAAAAATGAAAATTTTGGATTTTACAACCGTTTGAAAATAAAAAAGTGTCTTATTACTAAAATTATGCATTAAAAATGTCATTTATACCTAAATTAATTTACGACAACTGACGATATTCATATTGACTGACCTAGCTACGAATAACCCGGTCAACTAACGTTGTTAAGTCGATAACAATTTTCAACAATTGCAGTAGTAGTAAATTATTCTGTAAAGCACGCAACGTTGGTATTCCTGATAGAACATTTTGATATACTAAACTCCATGGCAATGTACAACTTCCGCATGAAAAATAAAGAAAATTGATGTTGATGTAAAAGCATCCCTTTTGTAATATTTTGATCGAAAATGAGAAAGGGAAAAGATTCCTTATCAATTCTACAAAGAAAAGCAATTTTCAAAATAGTTGAATAAGTTAGAGCAGAGGGTAATTCTGGATATTGTTTTTGTCTCGTATCATGAAAATTTAGTGCCTATATTTCTTGTTTTTTTTACGATTCTGATATATATATATAGAAGATAGAAATTGGGAAGTAGAGCAATAAAAATAGTAAACAGTGTAAAAATGCATCCTTTTCAATTGTGAAATTCTTCTCACATGCCTTTGAAGAACATTTTAAAACCTTGTTACGTCTAATAATAAATAAAAACAAGTAGAATTTATGACCCAACTTTGACCTAGCCTCGAAAAACACGTGTTTGATTGGCCTATCAATAAAAGGCTATTTAACAAGACACTATATAAGTTAGATTTGCATCTATTTTCGTTAATTACATTTAATAATGAAATTATTACAAAATGAAAACAGATATCTGTCTAAAAATTCACCCTAATCCACATATAATACATCTGTGACAAGCCCACCACTTAAATTTAACAATCAAAACGTCACAAAGCAATTTAGATACACGCCCATGATGTCCACTAGCATCCTCGATGAGCCAAGACACTTAATGACAACTGTTCCATTTAGCTTTCAAGGTATTTAACTACAGGTAAAAATATTTTCCAAAACCGGAGGGAAAGCTACATACACACACGTCACACTTCAATTTACACGCACTGCGTAGACCTGAAGACGGCGAGGACAGCCATCGTCTCGACGTTAAGCGTCCCTACGCGCCGGCGTCTGTATCTGGGCAACACGATGAATGAAGTTTTGTTTACGTTTAAAGCCATAGTCTGGTTCAAACAAAAAAATGTGGGAAAGTTAATACAGAGTAGTAGGAAAATCTTAATAACCAGGTCTCGATACGTAAATTGAAATGAAAAATTCATCTTCACCTACTGTTACCCTGCACTTTTAACTACTACTTAGTAGACTTTGAAATTTCGTAAACTGGCAGTTTATTTTTTCGAATTTTCATCTGAACTATAAAGATATGGAAATTTTAGGTCATAGAAGCTCGAGCCAAGTAGGTTTTCCGGAATTACAAAATTTTAAGAGGATAAAATGGAATTTCGGTCATGTATTGTTTAGAAAGCATTTATTTTGTAAAGAAATCAATAATTTTGAATTTTCAACGTATTCAGTTTAAATAATTTTGAATTAAATAGATTATTACAGTTTCCTGTAAAATTCAAAAACGTGACCGTTCACTTACTACTTCTCAGACATTGAATTACAAACAAGAATGCAGGTGCATAGAGTCCAAGAAGTAGTTGTTTCATCTAAGTGAACGGTTACGTTTTTGAAAATATTTTCAAAATTTTTTTAAGTCGTTAATAGTAATAAAACTTTTACTCGATATCTATTGAAAGAAATTCTTGACGATATTAACGATGACAAGATGTAAATATAGCTAGAATAAATATATTTTTTTCTAACTTTCAATTATCATCGTTAGAAATGAACTTTGAAAGTGAAAAGCTTGTCTAGTTGCAAAATTACATAACAATTGACGAAAGATGCATGGATCTGACAAACAAATTTATAAGACTCTTTATGGGATTGATGGGATCGGTGGAAAACGATTATGCGAAGAGAAGTGTCTGTAATAGTGTTTTGTTTACGATGCAGAGCCGTTGTTAACCGTATTTCACGTTCTAATTTAATAAAGGATTGTGTTTTTTGATGTCAAATTTGGTTTAAAGCTAATTTATCAGATAAAAAATTGTATTGAAGTTAAATAATTCAGTAGAAAATAAACATTTTACTGGTAAAGGCATAATTTTCATTAAAAATAAATAAACAAAGGAAAATCGGTGTTAGAAATAAAATACTAAAACATATTGATTCCTGTTAGTTTTCAAAAAAACTACGAATTTCAACGCCAAAACTCAACCAAAATCCAAGATTGTTCCAAAATAATTTTCTTAAAAATGAATATAAACATTTTTATAATTGTACCACCCTGTATGTTAATATGAAAATTAAATTCAACTATCTCCAATCTACATTATTCTCAATTTAAATTTCAAAACGTATCAGTTTTTCATTATAAAAATTATCAACTAGGTATTCTATTAGATAATTTTTTTTAAAGCCGCTCCTGTACCATTACATATACAAACATGATACACTACCAGTAACTAGTTGAAACCATGACTTATGAATATTTTATACTAGGTAGTTCATTGTCAGTTAGAATCTGAAGATGTATTTATATACATTATTTATATTTGTATGCCTTTTGAATTTTCAAATAATAGATACCTATACGTATATCTAAACGGAAATATATCGTAGACCAGCTTCTGGATCTACTATTATAGACATACACATTTAAACGTAAACAATAAAAAAATTCAACGTTTAGAATAGAAATGGAGATGGCGTTAAATATAAGAGAAATAATACAAAAAGCTTTAAGCCCTAAAAAATATGGTTGTCTACACTTTTCTTTTCAGTTATTTAGCTTTATTGTCTAGATTACAATTTTCCCAAAACTATCCCTACCTTTGGTAATATGTCAGTTAGGTCAAAAAAATCGTCGAGTGAAAATTTTTGTTTTTTCGCTCTAATTGTTTAAATAATAAATATACAGAAAAACTTCCAAATCAAAATTTGTAGCTGATGCATTTATCTACAAATTTTGTCTGAAACGTTTTTCTGTAAATTAAAAAGTTTACGAGATAAAATTAATTTCAAATTTGAAAAAGTAGATTTTCTGACTGTAATATCAGTTTATTATAATTCCTATTTAATTAATACTTATCCCAGCGAAAATTCCTTTTGGATTTAGCATTGCAAATGAGCATAAAACATTATTATTATAAAAGCAAAGCCATCAATATTTAGAATTTTAAACGAATGCTTCTTAAAAATCTGTTTTTTTACATGCTTAATTTTACTTGTTTTTTTTAGATTTCGTTCAATTATATCTTTTTTCGAAATTAATATAATTCAATGAAACTTTACTACTAAACACTTTGAGCAATCTACTTTCGAAACTACTATACAGTTTATCTATAAATATCAAATTTTTTAAATAATAGAGAATTATTTAAAATAAATACTTAAATCAGAGGTCTGTCAGCAAACCTATAATTTTTTATACCGTTTATGATATTATCTAAAGATTTGTGAACTTTATAATGAACCTATTAAAAAGTGATCGCGATACAAAAGAACACACCTATGGCTCAGGTAAGAAAGAGAAGGAAGTACAAATAAAGGTGAAAAAGCAGGTGAGAGAGCGTGGAAAGTCGATGATAATAATTAAAAAGTTAAAAAAAAAACTTTTTTTTAATGTATTTGCAGATACCCCATTTTAGAACACATTTCATATGGAAATTTTTTTTCTAAATGTCATTGTTTATATACTATCATAAAATTAAAAACATGAAAATTGATGATGTTCAAAAATAATACTATGGAAATTTCGTATATATTTTAAAAACTAATGCAGATACAAAAAAAATGTTCAGACAAATTTTGTAGATAAATGTAATAGCTACAATTTTTTATTTGAACATTTTTCTGTGTTTTCATTATTTAAACAATTAGAGCGAAAAACAAAAATTTTCACCCGACAATTTTCGATACAATCATTTTACGCGTCCAATTTTGTAACAAATAAAATAAAAATATCTTCGAGTAAAATAATGAAGAAGGTGAAAGTAATTTCAAAATAATAATTCGGTTTCCCAAAGAAGGTCATCTAGTGTCTATATAACTAAAATAAATTGCAATGTATCGAAGAAAAGATGCACCTCTGAGGCATTGTTAGGAGAATTTTTTGAAAGTGATAGAGTATAAAACAAGGTAGCAATTATTATTGATAATTTATAGAAGACCAAAATGGGAAGTCTTTACAACATTCCACCGGTCTTGTCTAACGAAGATTTCCACATATCTAGTCGTATAAGAAACCTCCAATTAAAAACATTAATAGGTTGATTCGATCAATATACAGGGAGTTTTAGAGAATTGAATTCATACAAATTTTAAAACCACAATTTTTTGAAAATATCACCAGTATTTATTGTTCATATAAAATGTATTTGATGGAAATTTTGCAACATTCTGGGCGTTACAGAAAGTATAGGCACACCTTGTTATTATTACAGATAAATACCCTTTGACATGACATTGCAGAAACGGTTTATAAAGCTATGATGTATGAGGTATTTTCTTTTATACCGTGTTCGCCAGGTGTTATTATTACAATAATACATGATAATTTCTTATGCTTAGTTACTATTTTATAACTTGTTCCTCGGAAAACCAGTTCGAATTAAATTGAAATATATTTTAGTCGCAAATACCAATAAATTTTTAAATTTACGTATTCTATAAAATACATTTTTATTTATCTACCTGAAAAAATGGTGTAAAAACAATGAAATAAATCGTAAGCAATTCTAGTTTTAGCTACCACTGCCGCCACCTATTGCACACTAGAGAAAGTAGCAGCTTGTGGTTTACTATCTCGTCTCCAGAAATATACAGAAAATATTTTTCAGCTTTCACTACATTTGAATAAATTACTTGCTTATAGATAGCACTACGATATTATGAACCAGCGAGACTTTTATTGATGAATAAGTTTTAATTGGTATATTATTTTATATATTTTTGGTTCTTCTCAGTTTTTTTTAAAGGAAAATAAAGTATATTTTATGAAACGAGAGTAGTGGGATTATTACTATCGTGGTCGTGTAAACTAACCTACAAATTGTAGTTGTTTCTTATGTTTTATATTATGAGACATTTGATTAAAATATTCAAATGTACTTTATAAATGAAAATTTGATAGAAATACGATGTCGAATTCATTTGGAATTGAAAAAAACATATAGATCGGGAAATAAATGCAACTTTAGCAAAGAAATTAGCTCAGAAAGTTGTAAAAATGAATTTAACTGAAAAGTAAAATAATTAAAATAAATTTTTCGTTACCTACAAAATGGCCGGCTACGACTCTAGAGGATGGGACACACAATGTAATAGACTCAGTTCACTTTTTGTAAGAAATCAGCTACAAAATAACCGGATTCAACTTACGGAGAACGTAACACATAATAACACTTCACTTTTTGTAAAAAATCATCCTCAAACCACAAAATTTGAACAATTTGATTTCCCTATTATACCTTAGTCATTGGACACACTAAAAAGATCTGTATTTTATACTAAGAAACATAGTGAACGTTAAAAATACTCCCAAACTTGCACTCACAGTATCTATAAAAAAAATACACTTTAATTTCTTTTGTCTATTCATTTTTTCTCGCGAAAAAACACATTTAAAAAATTGAATTTGAGTAACAGCCATTGTTGAGCCGCTTCACCCTTCACCTGCTGCTCGATTTTACCGATCGATCAATCTGGATCGGATCATATGCAACGTATAACTTCTATCGGTCCTTTTCTAACTTCCGGAAAAAGGGAGCTTAGCAACACAACGTCGCTCCTTTTTCTTTTTAAAAGTTCAAGAGCTAATTATAAGATGGCAGCACTATTAATAAATTATAATTATTAATATACTAGATTAGATTTATTTGGAATATATCGATATATTTAAAATGCAGATAGGCCTATCTAATAAATTCACTTAGTTTATGTCCTAAATTTACTTTTTGTTGTAGAATTCTTATCTGGAAAGTACATTTTAGGTTATTTGCAGTTTGGAGCTACAGAATTTTTATTAATATTTGGTAAAGTTTTCTTAGATGCATGGGTTTAGAATGTGCATGCCCAAGCTTGGGTGTTGTAGAGGGTAGTAAAGTAGAGGCTATTTAAGGGTATTAATATTATATAAGTAAAAATTTCATTTATCTGCACTTTGTTAGAGTAAATAATATAAACTCTGGCTTAGTGCAGCCGGTAGAAGACATCCAGCTTTCAGGGGGGCGCATTTTCTAGTTTTGACTGTGATTTCCTCCGCCGGCGGGGAATATTTTCCATCGGTTGTGTATATTTTAACCGGTTGATTATATTTTCTACCGATAAAGGAAACAACTTCCAGTTGTGATGAACAACCATTGCATATATAACTATCGTATGGGCCACAGAATGCTTTTATGGGTGTTTTGTGAGAGATGGTGCTTGTTAAAATTAGTTTGGTTGACATTTTAAAATACATTGGAGACAGAAATCGGCCGATGGTACAGAGCAATATACCTCTTGCACTTGCTGGTCATTATTAAAGTCTAAATAATAAGTATTCTGATAAAACAAAGTTCACCAAACTATTCTAGAAATCAAGAAAACGATATTAATACCTTGCTTACTTTACAGGTACTCTAATGGGGATTTGGTTTGTGTTCCCCATTCCAATGTTATAAAATTTTAACGGTAGGTGTTGCAACCTTTGCTCGTTTTCGCGAATCAATTCTTCGTAACTTCGGTAGATGAGATAAAGATGGCAGCACTATTAATAAATTATAATAATTAATATACCAGGAGAATAAAAAAGAATCTATTGTAAAATAAATAGGTAGATAAGTTGTAATAAACATTGTTTCTAGCTATTAACACATCACCTTGTAAAAAAATATCATTGTTCTTTTAAACGATAAAGTTACTCATGCATATTTCACCGGTATATCTAAAGTACTATTGTTATATAATTATCCTTGATAAAAAAAAGTACAGTATATATATTTTTTTTCATTACGCTTAATATTAAGTACAAAGTTGAAAGAAAAATATTCAAAAAGTGTAGGTTAAGTCAAGTAGGTTTTGATTTACATAGTGTAAATATAAACTACCGAGAAATTATATCATAACAATTCATTTCATAGACAACAACCGTCGACAGTGGGATTTATTGAATATTTTGCATTTTTTTTTATTGCAGCAACTATTATACATAAAATTGTGCTTTATTTTTTATTTTTCGGTATTAAAATTTCTTTTATAACTGACGTATATAATATAATTGACTCGCCTTATGCGAACGTTACCACATTCTAGGAACATTTCTAGGACTTCCCACACAGTGGCGGTACTTTGATTATCCAAATAAAGGAGCGACCAGCCTCTAAACGGGCTTCGTGCGTTTGGCAACCGCCAAGTATTGTTCAAGAATATTGTCAATTTTATTACATCTAGCACATCTAATTCAACCAACGAAATTATCATTAAATACCGCGAAGGACAAAACTTATAGATATTGTTTGTGTTTTTTATTAAAAATTTAAAGAGGTTAAAGTGTTTTCACGTTGGGAAATGTTTAAATTATTGGTAATTAATACGTAGTGCAAGTTCAAAGTGAAGGAGAGAATTCTAGGAATCAGAAATTGAAAGATATACGAGGGAAGATGAAAAGAAATGTTGCAATTTGATTATCGTTTTTGTTATTCCCGTTTTTACTGTCTTTTTGCATCGTAAAAGTCTTCTAAATTTGAATTGACTTCTTTAGTATCTTCCAGTTGATGTAAATTTAATTTAAACTTCAAATGTATATCTACATGTCAGAATTTCACTATTCCGTTTTCTAATATAGTTTGATTTGTTCTATTTTTTATTATGTTTAGATCCTGTGTGTTATTATTTAATTTGAAAATCGAGAAACGTTATTAAATATGTTTTCTACTATTCCATACAATGCACAAAAAAATGAAATTACTTTCAACTAAATTACACGTACATTTATTAACTATCAATTAAGGAAAATAAGAACCGCGTCCGTTATTAGAAAATATGGGTATTCTTGATATTGAGGCTAACACTGTTGCTCATTGTTGCATTTATTAATTAATTAGACGTAAATTTACCTACTTTCTTCATTTTTTTTAAGTGAAATTATATAGTAAAGAATGCGTACAATATGATTTTAATTTTAATAGAAACTGATACTTTTTTTTTCAATAATTAAAACTACCTCGTATCATAAACATATAAATTTTATTTTATTAATCAGATTTCTCAGCGTAATATTTTTATTTTCATCCAGATATTTTGTAACAAGATATATATCATCCATCGTAATCTTAACTGACATTGAGGTTTTCACTTTCTATGTCGTTTTATACAATACCAAACAAAGGCCTACTATTATCATTTTGTGTGAATGAAGTGTATATTAATATCAATTTCAGAGCTAAAAATTGTTTCCTATTACAACACTTTCATTATTATTTATTTCCCACATGAAGAAATCATTGCTTTTTAAAACCATATCGTAAAATTAATAATTTCAATATTATTGTCAGCGGTAAAGGGCGTTGAAAACTTTACAGACACACTATTTTAACACATGGTCTGTAAAGTCCCGGGCATAACAAGGAAAACACGTTTTTTTTTGTTCAAAATTAGTTTTATTCATCAACGTATAATTTCCATTGTATTGAAAATATTAAAAGTAGCGTCACTCTTAGCACAATAAACTAGCGTCATCTATATGTCAGGCCCGGGACTTTTCAGCCCATGTATTAGTTTTATTTCCAAATCTCAGCCCCAGAAGATATGGTCGACTGCCGTTTTTACTTTCCCACTCAGTATATACAACTTCAATTTCTACGTCTAAAAAGCGTGTGTGTGTGTGTGTGAGAGGCAGATGGCACGGAAATTACTCCATTTGCCACAGAATTTCGGAAATTGCTTAGCTACATTCATCTAGTAACATTGGACTCCTTCAAGAAATTTATTAACAAATCGTATATTGTCCTATTAGCATTGTTAAGGATGTGGCTAATATTTAGCGGAAGGTCATAATTCAATTTCACAAACGACTCAATTAAACATTTGGATCTAGCGACATTATTAGAGCAACCAAAAAAGATGTGATTCAGATCACAATAAGAATGCTCGTTACAGCTACAGGATGATGATCTAATAATACCAAGTTTTGCAAGGTGTGCACCAAATCTTCCGTGATTGGTTTTAAGTCTAAATATAGTTGATGAATAGAATTTGGGTGTTGTATAATTGAATATATATTTGGGAGGAAGGGGTAATGTAGGATGAATTTGAAAGTACTGGTTTGTAGAGGATCTAGATATATTTGTCCACTCCTGTTTCCATTTATTGGCAATTCTATGACTTATCGAGTTATTTATATCTGCTAAGGTGAAAATAGCCATCTTCTACTTTTCATTTATCATAAATAATTGTCCATTTCAAATATCTTACTACCGCCGTATGTACACAGAATGACATTGTAATATTCGTCTAATTTTAAATGTACTTCAAAATCGCGCCTACTGTAGGACGTTATTGACTCACTTCTGCATCGAAAATGTCGAAATAGGATATTAGGAAATTAAATGACACACCAATTCAGATTCGGTCAATACTTAAGACACCTCAATAAAGTCGGCACTATCGTATTCTTAACCATTTGGGTGTGTCGAAAGTAAATAGATTTTTCGTGACACTGAAAAAAGATTAGCCGAGGTATATTTTTATTGAATTCGGTAGCAGCTGTTTGAAAAATTATACTTCTAATTATTATGGTGACGAAAGTATTATTTTTAACAAGGTAAACTTCTATAAAATTTAAATGGGAGAGATAACAGAGATGGAACTACGTGATATTAGCTATTATAGAGGATTTAAAAGCAAATAGAGGTCGCTAGGAATCAAATTTGTAGGATATTGTGGAGTTTATTTTTAATTTTTTTAGAATTTAGTGGTTTTTTAGTCCGTCAAGTAGTTTCCTTTTGATTTGATCCAAAAAATGACAATTACTATATTATTTTTACCAAGTGAAGTGAGGTAATAAGTAAGATAGACTGGGACAAATTAGAATTTAAAAAGGATACCAAAGACTACAGTTTGTAGAAACATTTTTGGGCAACAAATGTGTAATTACCAATTTTTAAAAAGCCTACCTTTGGAATATTAGTCATAACGATTATATTTCTATTGAATTGACAGAAGTTTTGATTTGATTCATATGAATATTGTTGCTAACGTGATGGTAAAAAAGCTCCACCGTTTCTACTGTACATTATTATTATTATATTAACCGAACAAGTTAACAACTCAACCAATTCGGAGGTTATGATTATTCGAACAAGGTGCGAAAAACAATCCTACTGCATTCTTATCACATCTATTTTTAGCGTAAACGTATTAGCACAATTTACACATAAACGACAATTTGCAAAATAACAAACCTATTGTCTGGTTTATACATACATCAGATACCCATCAAAAAGTTGCATATATATATATATACTTCCGTTCGTTCGAAGAAAACAATTCACAAACACCCAATTAATCTAAAAACCGATGGGAAACCAGTTTGAATTATTGTTGGACAGTATATTAGATGAGGAAGTTGATATAAGGAAGTACATAATACTGGAAAGTTTGTGAAATTTTGATCTAGTAGGATAGAGTTTGAAATTATGTTCTCTAAACGTTCTATTTAATCGATTTTATAATATATTTTCTTCTTCCAAGTAAATAAGAATCCTTTCAGTTAGCCTGAAGTTGTTTGTGGTACAATAAATTGTTGATTTTACCACGTATAAAAATATTGTGTCACCAATGAGTTTTTAAAAATATTCCCCATCCTATCTTGGGCACTGAAGCTGCAGTTTTCAGTTCAGGACTCTCGTTTATCTCCATTTAAAACAAATTTATTATTTCGCGTCTTACAGTAGATAGGCTTTTGTAAAGTAATCGTCGGTACTATACAGAAATCACATGGATAATATGAATCTAAAAAAAGACTCATAATCCTAATTTCGAGATGTGTCCTTTAATGGCAAACTTGCTGGAAACGTGTTTTCTGAGAAAGAATATAAAAGCGCAAATGAATAAATTCAATTCTGTCTCGAGAGTGGAGAAATTAAAGGTATGATCCTTTACGAGATAACACCAATACGATGGTTGATTGAGTAAATCAACGATAAGGGTTTCGAGGAGAAAGGGTATACCTTTAAATTGCAAATAAATAGAACATTTTCCGATGAGAACCCCCTGTAGCCTTTTTAACACCCTATAGCCTATTTAACCTCTTATAGACTATTCAACCCCCTATAGCCTATTTAACCCCATATAGCCTTTTCAACCTCCTATAGGTTAAAAAGGCTATAGAAGGTTTAAAAGACTATAAGAGGTTAAAAGGGTTATAAGAGTTTTAAAAGGTTATAAGATGTTAAAAGGGTTATAAGGGGTAAAAGGTTTATAAAAGGTTAAAAAGGTTATAAGAGGTTAAAAAGGCTATAGGGGGTTAAAAAGGCTATAGGGGGTTAAAAAGGCTATAGGGGGTTAAATAATTTGCTTAGATCGAAAGAATATGGATAATGTTTATAACAAAATTGATTATGTAGTGAAGTGCTTGGAAAATAAATATTATTATAGCTAAAAGTGGATTCACAGTATCGATAATAATAGATAGGAAATTGCAATAGCTAAACACTGTTTTGTTTATTAAACAATGTAAACAATGTCTACGAGTTTTAAGTTATAAATATATAAACATTTTAATCCCTACTTTGCACAATTTATCACTTTTTAATTTTTGATGGTAATCAAACTAAAAAAAATATTATTTTTAAACGATTTTTAGATAAATAAATAAATAATTACCATTGATCCAGTCAGCCCCAACCGAATTTTTGAATATTTGTTCATTACAACTCTCCAAATGACGTAAGCCATGATTGGTAAAACCACAAAAAACGAACACTTCAAAAAAACTCATCCAAAATAAATAGAAGGCCACTTACACTAATTAACTTTTTCTGTTTATTTACGACAATTATAGTCATTTTATTTACACGGAATCTTCTTTAATACTCCTTTAAGTACTTTCAGACGATTGTCAAAACGATTCCGCATCTCAGTGTAGGAATTTTAAGTAAATTTACAAACTACAGCCACTGGACATGATAACGTTTTTGATGGAAAAGAAGGGGTGTTAAGTAGACAAAAAGGTCCTGATTCTATTCTAAATATCAAAGGATTCGTAAAATGATCCAGATTATGCAGCCTCGAAGTTTAGTATAAAAATAATTTAGTATTAAAAAAAATTGTGATATAAAATCTAACCAACATTTTAAGTCCTTTTAAAAACTCTACTACACGCACATAAATATGGAAGATAATCCCAAAAAATACACTTTAAAATTCAACACCAAAACTTTGTTTCCGTTCACGCTCAGGTAGATATTTATCACTTTTGATTTTTTAAAATGCGGTGGCAAATTTCACATCCAACTAGACGCGCACAAAACATACGACTGCAGACAGCACGTGCTTTTTTTATTGTCGCTGCTTGAGAGCGAGTGAGATAGATGAAAGAAAACTGTTAGATGGAAAGTGATAGGAAGGAAAGTTTGTTGAAACATAGACGTGGAAAAAAATTACGAAAACTGAAGATGGACAGTTTAATATTGAGAAACTTTTTGACGGTATCATTAAAATAATATCCTGGTAAAAAGGAAGGAGTGTAAAAGAAAAGCAAGTTTTGATATGCTATACAGAGCTTTTTATACATAGAAACAACCACTCTTTAAGCTGTATTTTCCACAGAAATTGTAATATCCTTCAACAGAAGACATGACACAAATTTTTTGGTGTGTGACGCCAATCCAGGGGTTAGTGCTCGGTTGTCACGGAAAACAAGGGGATTTTATTACATTAATCATTAATGTATGCCGTCTAGGAAGGTGTGTCAACTTTTACATTTATATTTTTGATAGTAAATGTCGCTGTAACTGCGTTTATCACGTCATTTGATAAACTGTGCGAATGTATGAATGAGTCTAATACTAAACAGAAGTTTTTTACGTTTTTTCACTGAAATAATAGACGCGAGGAGGGTTAGTGAAAAAAATATTATATTTAACGTAAAAAATTTATTATACAGAAAATGCTTCATTAAATTCGTTCTTAATTGACAGAAATCTCGTGTTATGGTTATTAAACACACTGTATAAGTTTAAATAGTATCAATTTTCTAACCAAGAATTTCTAATTTCACCTAAATATGTTCACCATCTTGTCGATTACTACCATCTGTGAAATATTTATCAAATTTCTTTTATTGTTAGAAGGAATTATTGTGGCACACGTTGAAAAATAAAAATTTGATATTTGAAAAGCACCCTCGTAGTTATATCGTTAATTTAACCAATGGTTCATGATTTGCATCCTCGTTTTTATCTCAATCATCTTTGTTTATCTATGGCTTACTTTTACTTTTTTGCAATTTTTTTTTAGTCCTTGAAAACATATTTCATCAAACAAATTGAGTATTTTAACGAAATCTAATTTGAAATATTTAGATTGGGATGTAATTACACTGTATTTCTGAAGAAACATGATAATTTTCCAAATGAAAAATTGAAATACCAACACAGGACCGTCTTTCTTTTTAACTAACAAAAAGCTAGAAATTTAGTTAACTTCTTATAACCACTCTACTAGTATTACTTTTTTATGACCAAAACGGCGATCAAATCCTACATTTTCGTATATTAAAAATTTTCAGTTTTTCGAAAAAATGTTTGTTGTGGTATATAATCAAATTACCAACAGTTTTTGGCGTTAAAATTTTTGAAAATTACCGAGTTATTTGAGAAAACCCATTTTTTGCCGAATCTTTCTTGTGCAACGTAATGTATTTGGTTTGAAATTAAGTACAAAACGAACAAACAAACGACACTTTGATGACGTGCAAGTACATTTATATTAAATGAAGTATACGTGTTGGTATTAATTGTGTCTTTTATTAGTAATGATGTAATAATAAGTAAACAGACATATTTGCAACTTTATTTAAACAAGGATTATTCAAAATACGGAATAATTTAACATTTTTTGACAACATAAGATATGTTTCTAGTAAAAACAAAACCTTGAACGGTGTTTTTATAAAATATCACGAAAATGCAAATTAAAAATTCATGGTAGTCTACGATTTTGATATTTGAAAAAAAATTAATACAACATTATCTAAAATGCAATTTATGCATTTAATGGGATTTACTTTTATTGATTGGGGACCTAAAGACATTGAACCCAATGTACAAGGTTAATAAAACAAATTCCCACGTCACTGTATGTATAGTGATTCCACAAAATCAATTACGTTAAGTAAATCCAATAAAAAAAAAGTCGGAAATTGATTACATAATATAAAACGCAAATTAAATTGAATCGATACTTAAACATTATTAACATCCATTATAATATTACCAATTAAAATTAAAAAAAAAAAACTAAAAGTGTGTTGATATTTTACCCTAGTTACATGGGGGATTCGAAAATTAATTAATAAAAAGCATTTTAAAACGATTAATTTGAAAAGTTAAGGGTGAAAAAGATAAAAAAATTGCTTTAAATTCATAAAAAGAATAAATATATAAAGCTGGGATAGGTTTCGTAATTACTAGAGACAAAGAAAGTCTAGAAAATACATTCAATAACATAATAAAAAAAAAGGCAGCAAAGAGGTGGCTGGTAGTTTACCAAGAGGAGACAAAATATATGCAAATTTCAAGGAAGTGGAAGACAGAAAAATCTGCCACTATGAATACGGGAGATTATACTTTTCAAACAAAGGAATAAGGACGATCCAATAAGGAAAAATCTGATTGGAAGACTACAAACACCACAACTAGGGGACGTCCCAAACTTATAATGGGAAGATCAGGTTATTGATGACCAAAAGAAAATAGGAATCCGTGATTGGGGTAGAAGAACAGAGGATGTATGTATGTATGTATGTATGTATGTATGTATGTATGTATGTCTTTTGGGGTAACATTCACTGAGACCTGAAAGATCTATTGTGCACCCTTACTTCTACTTAGTTCCTGAGGAAAGTCTCAGAGACTAGTAGCTCCTTTAGTCCTATTTCCCCGAGGAATTTTAGGATATCTGCAGGCTTCAACTTAGGTAACTGTCCCTCTTCTATCCAGTAGTCTCCCAGGTGCTGTGCCCTAGGATTCTGAATTGCTGTGCAGTTCGCAAGTATGTGGATGGAGGATTCTTCTTCCATTCCACAGAACCTACAATCTTCTTCCTCCACTATTTTGAGCTTTTTAAGGTGCCCATTCAGGCGACAATGTCCCGTTAGGATTCCTGTTAAAACTCTTAGTGCAGTTTTGCTTTGACTTATGCATTCATTTGATCTCAACAGGTTGTAGTCACCCAGAAGAATCTTTGATTGCCTAAGCCCTACTAGATCTTTCAAATTGTCAGATCTTCTCTTTTCTTCGGCTTTACCTATTTCGTCCAATATTACATTGGTGCTGATTCCGCAAAAGGGCTCCGGCCCCCAGAAGGGTATTTCAGTCCCCCTCTTCGCTAGTTCATCTGCTATTTCGTTTCCTTCTATTCCAGTGTGTCCTGGAATCCACAGTAAGGTGACTATATATTGTTCTCGCCTAGTTCATTAAGTTTGCCTAGGCATTCCCACACCATTTTGGAACTGATTACACAAGAACTCAGCGCTTTAATGGCTACTTGACTATCAGACATTATGATAATCCTTTGCCTTCTATATCCTTTGTCAATATTGAACTGGGCAGACTTTCTTATTGCGTGAATTTCCGCTTGAAAGATACTTGGGGTTTTTCCCAAGCTTTCAGAGTGTTTGGTGCCGGGTCCGTACACTCCTATCCCAGTTCCTTCTATTGCTTTTGAGCCGTCTGTGTACCATTGAATGGCATTCTTTCCAAGTCTGGTAATGGTATTTGGATCCCATTCCTTCTTGTTGCTTAATTCCGTAACGAATTTCTTTGAAAAGTTATACTTTTTCATCATACCATCTTGTGGCATGTCCCAGGTTGTCTGATTTCTAAGAAGTGAAGAGGTGGTTTTCTTTTTAATGATTCCCTCTCTACTTAGTCTGTATCTTGTTCTTTCTGCAACACTCTCCACCACCATATGTAATGGTGTGAGGTTGAGAATCACTTCCATTGCTGCCGTTGGGCATGTACTCATTCCTCCTGTTATGCATATACAGGCTAGTCTTTGAATTTTAGAGAGGTTTTCTCTCGTCGTCAAGAGGCTAGTTCTACTACTCCACGCAATGACTCCATAAGTGATAATTGGTCAAGAATAGAGGATAGGGAGAAATGGAAACTAATTACAAAGTTGGCGAACTCCTACAATGCTATAGTAAGCAGATGATAACACACAGACTGATCCACCGTACAAAAGAGGTCAAAAGAGCTCACAAAGAGCGGCCTATACTCCAACACAGGAATACTGGAATAGCTTTCGGCATCATTGTTTGCAAAATTGTTTCACCTTAACATTTGTTTTACTTAGTTTAAAACCAAGGTTATCAGTAGATAAACAAAATGGAATTTATTTATATTTTTTTTGTAAATTAGGTAATTTTTAGCAAACGAAAAATAAAATGTTTGTAAGTTGAAGGACTCACATTTGTGTCAACGTAAATATCTATTGTATTATTTTGAAAACCTTTCAAGACCAATCAGCACCGGAAAATGTTTTTGGCCGAATTTAACTAAACCGTTTATTTAGATATAAGGACAACGTGTCGGTTTATTAGCCTTAAACAAATTAAAACGATTGTTTAAAGTTTGTTTGCCCTCGATTTTTTTCAGATAACACAATTTACAGTTGGAAATGACATCAATTTAAATATGTATAAGTACGTATGTTGTCGAGAAAAGCTGGTTTTATCACAATGTATAAAATATTTAAATGTATATTCTAAATAAAATTAATTTTATATTAATTTGAAGTACATTAATGACATTTATGCTCTGGTCAAAGTGAAAAATGGGGTAAATTTTATTCTTACCCAATTTTTTTTATTTTTTCACAATTTAAAACACTTTTTAGTGAGCTCCAAGACATTAAAAGTACCAAAAACTACTACTTTCGCAACTGACGAAAAGTTTTAAACAACGTTTTAAAATAATTTGGCTGAAGCAGCTAAAATTCCGGATATGATTTCTTGTGAAAGAATTTGCAGTAAAAACATATGAAGCTACCACAATCGGAAACGCTTCAAATGGTTTAAAAAAAAATTAAAATAGAAACGACGCGCAGAATCATAAATCTTGTAAAATTAGACCAGTTGCCCTTATCTAAGATTATTTTATGTAAGAATTTTATTATATGTAAATTACGATTTTCAGTAGCATCTCATTTTAATAAATAATTATAATATATAATCCGAATTAGAAAGTAAAAGTAAACTACACACGTAACCTAAACAATACTTATAAACCATTTCAAATCATGTGAAAATTAAGTCGAATCTATTGTTTCATCTTCAACTCTGTCGTTAACAGTATCTTTAATATTTTGATATTGTGCATGACCTGATTGACCATTCTATATAGATTAAAGTGAAGATAATAGGGTTCGTAACCTTTATACAAATCGAATGAGTAACTTAAAGGCCTTGTCCTACTACCCTGTGGAACTTAATCCAATTAATATTACTTTCATGACCTGTTATTTTATCACTAACGCGAATCTCTCGACAAAATATCAGCGCATTCTGATTCTAGATGGTTATCAAGACAATGTTGATGATAAATTTGATAATTATCAGTGTAAGGCGTACCTGAATACCCACATTTACAAGGACAAGAATTATACCATTTAAAAAAAAAAATGCATTTCCATTACATGAAAAATATTTCCTATTGGAAGAGATCGATACAATTCCAGTATAATCCAGAAAAATTCGCTTCTTGATTGGAACTAACATATTTGTTAATACCACTAAGTAACCTTTGTCGATAGAACCAGACAGGGTGGGGATAAACACTCCCTGCAAGAATATCGATTATTTCGTCCTGCGACAGGGGATGTTTAAATTTTATTCCATTATTCAGACCCACCTATTACAAGGGTGGAATGACATGCATTTTGTTTTGTTGAATGTGTTTATTATATTCGGAATTTATTCTTAAAATAATATTAATTAGTTCCTTAGCAAGTTTCAATGATATTGAATGAATTATTATTTATTAATTTTTTGTTATTAATTATATCTCTAACTACCATTTAATTGAAATTTTGGCATGGTGAGTTATTTAAAACTCCGCAAAAACAATGTTGTGTTCGTCACGGTCGAGACAGTATTTTGTTCCACTAGCTCAGATTCGGTTAGTTCGTTCCGCAATTTTTTTTTGGTATAAAAACGTTTTTTAAAACAAATTTTGCATAATTCAATATCTTTAGATAAGTTTCAATAGCGTTCGCTAAATTTTTCTGCACTTACCTCATAGGAATATATGTAAACTCCACTTATTTTCGAAATAGCATCTAAAGCCTCAGCAGTTCCTTCAGCACAATCTCCGCAATGCATATTGTTTGAAAAAATAACTATCCTCACATGAACTGAAACTATTTTAAATCCAACTTTTTCAAAATCGATACCAGATAAATAATATTTTGAGAGAGAAATTATCGAAAAGAACCGAAGATTTAAAACTAAAAACAGGTAGAAGCGTATTGAAAATATGAAAAAGCAAATTTAGGCCCGTACATGAACTCAGTTATAAATTGTTAACAAAAAAAGAGAAAGGAATTTCAAAGAAATAGAGAGACGAAAAGAATGATAGATAGATTTTTGACAGTAGGCAATAAAAATGTATTCGTAGGTAAGAATAAAGAAGGACGATATGGAAAAGAAACACTATTTCAATAGTTTGTCATATTTTCCTTAAATTTGATCGTAGCAAGGAACTGGTCTAATGAAAATTGGCAGTCGTTTTTAGAATGAAGGGTGTGCATATCATACGTAAAAATAGATTATTCGAATGACTGGAATAAACAATGTACATGATTTAATGTTAATTCTGTTAGAAGATTGGGACTAGCATGTGCACTTGAGATTATATTATAAAAATGACAGGTGATAAAAAGTTTTTTTATTCATAGATTGTTGTAATAAATCGACACCTTGAAATATTCAAAAGTTGATGTTAATAAATTACGTTTATTCATTAAAAAAATATATATCTTTTGGTACTTCCTAGTATATAGGCAATCACCATAACAGTTATGTATTGTTTTATGGAAAAATATTTAAAGCAATTTTAGTGATAATATTTTTATTTACAATGACGACCACATCTTATACGAGAAGAAATAAATGTTATATACAATTTTCCAAAATTATTTAACATATTTAATTTTTAATAGAACATGCTGGGACATCTACTAACTGGTAGAAGTACTAATAAAAAATATTTCAATTGATCAATAGAAGTATTGAAAATTTCTGTAAAATTTTCTTATACGTTTAAATTAGTTTACCTATCAAATTCGTTTTACATACAAGGGATGTTGAAGAACTGCATTTTCCTATCATTTAATATTGAATAATTAAACAAACGATTTATAAATTACGATTATTCATTAAAAACAATTATCTAATGGTACTTCCTAGTATATAGGCAATCACCATAACAGTTATGTATTGTTTTATAGAATTATATTTAAAGCAATTTTACTGATAATATTTTTACTTACAATGACTACCATATCTTATACGAGAAGAAATAAATGTTATTTATAATTTTCCAATATTATTTCACATATTTAATTTTTAATAGAACATGCTGGGACATCTACTAACTGGTAGAAGTACTAATAAAAAAGATTTCAGTTAATCAATAGAAGGTATTGAAAATTTCTGTAAAATTTTCTTTTACTTTTGAATTAACATACCTATCAAATTCTTTTTACATACAGGGGATGTTGAAAAACTGCATTTTCTTATCATTTAGTATTAAATAATTAAACAAACGATTTATAAAAACGTTTTCTTATTATAATTAAATAAAAATAAAGCTGGAGCATCTATTGTTCCGTAGAGGTACTAGCAGACGAAGATTTCTTTTGATCAGAAATATATTAATATCGTAGATTTCTGTTAAATTTTATAATACATTTAAAATAGTATTTCTACGAAATCATAGAGAGCAGTATCGTACAAAAGCATTGTTATTTTATACGTTATAATAATAACTACATTTTCCCAACATTTTATATGAAAAAATAAAAACAATGATTTATAAAAACGTTTTATTATTATAATTAAATAACGTTATTAATAAAACTTATTATTATAAGTAGAATTTAACATGAAACAAATAAGGAAATTTCAACCCAAAGAATTATCATAAATTATTTGTTCGACTCGACAATAAAATTTACAAAACCTCGAGGATAACACCAACGTTTCTATTCCTTCTTCGATCCTCGCGTCAAACGTAACAACCATTTTGGAATCCTTCTAGAAACACTCTTTTGCATCTGCTTATATTTAACTTGCAAACGTCTACATTGCATTTGTAGCTGCCTATAAACCAATACCAACAAAACAGGTATTGCATATAACTCATTACTGAAAAGATAAAACCAACAAGCCACGGAAAACATAGCCAAATCTGTCATATAATCGAAAAAATGATGAACTTGAATTTCAGCTTGTGCCGTTAATTCTTCTTGGCGTTGTTGTCTTAAAAATTCCGGATAGTTTTCGTCCATAGAACCCAAACCTTCGGAAGTTTGAGTCATTATTTCTTTTAGTTTAGGCGGTCTTATTCTAATTGGGATAGAGTCGTTATTAGAACGAATCGGAGAAGTTTCTATTTTTCGTATAGGAGACGGCGATATTATTCGAGTTTTTGGATAAGGAGAAGTTGATTTTTTTCTTCCATTATGTCTAGCAGGTGAAGCTTCCTTAGATCTTTTTGTTCGTCTAGAAGGAGAAAAAGTTCTTTCCGGTGAATACGACCGAGTGTTTGGTGGAGAAAAGGATCTGTTTGGTGAAACATCCTTAGGTTTTCTTGTTTGTCTAGGCGGAGAAAAAGGTTTACGCTTCTCCTCCCTATCCGGTGAAAATGACTGATGTATCGGTGGAGAGAGGGGTCTGTTTGAAGGAGAAAAACTCCTTTCCGGTGAATACGACCGAGTGTTTGGTGGAGAAAAGGATCTGTTTGGTGAAACATCCTTAGGTTTTCTTGTTTGTCTAGGCGGAGAAAATGGTTTACGCTTTTCCTCCCTATCCGGTGAAAATGACTGATGTATCGGTGGAGAGAGGGGTCTGTTTGAAGGAGAAAAACTCCTTTCCGGTGAATACGACCGAGTGTTTGGTGGAGAAAAGGATCTGTTTGGTGAAACTTCCTTAGGTTTTCTTGTTTGTCTAGGCGGAGAAAAAGGTCTACGGTTCTCCTCCCCATCCGGTGAATACGACTGATGTATCTGTGGTCTGTTCAGCTCTTCTCCAGCTCCTATATATTTCTGTTGAACGGAAGTTTCTTGCTTGCCTACTGCTTTTTTATGCTCAATAATTTGAGTTACAGATGGTTCCTTTGATGTTTGTTCGTTGTTAATATAAGAAGAATATTCCATATTGGGAGTAGTAGCTTTCGAAGTATTCGAACTAATATAACCGCTCTCCGCTGAAGACGTAGATGAAAACGCACTATTCTTACTATTTAATACAGTAGGAACAGTTTTGTAAGAAAGATAACTATTGTCGTGGTAGTTACTAACTTTTTCAGTAGACGTTATTTCTTCGACAGTCTGTAAAGAATCTTTACTTTTCCGCAACGATTCTCTACTTCTACTTAGCGAAGTAGTAGATTTTCCTCTGTTTCCATAATTCTTAACAATATCGCTGTAGTGATCTACGACAACTTTAGATTCTTCTGCGTTCTTTTGTTTTTCGATTAACCGATCCGGTATAACTATGCTGGCGGCTGTTATACCGGAAATTGTAGCGGCGGCTGCTATAGTTTGCATCAAAAAAGAAGTTTTTGTCGGCTGCAAGTTGTATATACTCTCAGGTACCACTCCGGCTGTAGTTTCCTCCTGGGGTATGAGAGAAAATGATCTTTTTCTGGAATTGATTGGTTTATTTTCATCTTTTGATTTTTGTAGAAGCTCTATTTGTGGTAGCAATGAAAACGCTCGCTTTCTAGGACTGTTCGGTCTTTCCGTAAAAGGTAATTCATCATTTGGTGTGAGAGAAGAAGAACGAGATCTAGAATTTATTATTTCTTCAGGTATGGTTTTGTGTAGTAACGGAAGATTAGCTGATTTTTCGGTAAATTTTGAAATATTTGGTGGGATTGGCGAAAGTGCTCGTTTAATTTTAAACTTTTCCTCTTCTAATTCTTTTTTTTTCAAAATTGGTTTCGGAATAAAATTAGGATTTGGGGGTTCTTTTCTTTTGGTTAATATTTCGAACGGTTCATCTTTGGTAAAAGACATGGATCTTAATTCTCTAGGATGATACGTTTCTTCTTCTTCTTCATCTGTTAGATACGGAACTTTTTTAATTTCCTTCCCGGTATAATCGTCTTCTTCTACCGAAGATTCTTCTGTGCTGGAAGCATAATCATCCGCCCATTTTTCAACATCCGCTATATTTATTCTACGTTTTCCTTTATTATTATTATTATTAGACATTTTTGTTCGTACTCGTTCTAGAATTTCCTCTTCTAATTCTTCCGATTCAGATCTTTGCCTTGTCTTCATCGCGCTTCTTTTATCTTCAAGACTAAACTTATTTAAATCTTCCGGATTTTTCAAACTATGTCTTCTTGTCCAAAGCTGTTGCGCAGTTCCTCCTGATAATCTCCGCATCCTTTCCAAATCCACTTTTTCCTGCTGATCTTTCGAGTTGATTTGTATTTTTGGAATTTCTATATTAAGTCCTTTCAATTCTACGGACATTCTTCTTCTTTCTAATTCTTTTTCTTCGGCTTTAGCTGCTTCGTATAATCTAGTCATGGCTCGTTCGTGCAAAAGTTCTGTGGAGCTACAAGATGATTTTATTGGATTAAAAATTGGATATTCGTTTCCTAATTCGGGAGCTGATAGTGACATTGGGGGTGGCGTTAAGTCGTCGTCCAAATCAAAATCTGTCTGACCTGAAAAATTAAAATTAAATTAGATAAACATCCGATCCAATTTCTCCTCTTACCTTTTTGGTTTTCATCAGGATATAATACCAACATAAATTCGGAACTACCAGTGAAGTTCTCGCTGTTATCTCTTGGTAATTTCGGTTTCCTTAATTCGGAACTGGAGGAACGGTTTAATTTAGTCTCAACAGGAGGTTGTATTTGAATTTTAAACACTGCATGATCAGTGGGACTTGGAGTTCTACTAGAATTCGAGTTTGAATAAGTCTCAGGCGATAGTTCTTTTTTAATTTTAATACCTGGACTACCATACGCTAAATCTCGACTTAAACTATCAGATCTTTCAAACATTTCTTTATTTAGTTTGGTTTCCAACTCCCTTTTACTATTCGGGTTATTTAAATCTTTTTTCCCGGGAAGCGGAGAAGCTTCTGGTGTTTTCGAAGGACTTTTTACTTTCGTACGCACAGGACGTTTAGGAGGTTCATCTTCTTGTATAGATTGCATCATATTTTCCACTCTATTAGAAGACGAAGATCTTTGTTTGTTCTTCCTCCTCGCGACTGGAGTTAAAGTAATTTCTTCCACTTCCCTAGGTTGACTTCTACTTCTAGGTGATGGTTCTAAAATGCCTCTTTTCTTATCTGGTATAAAAACGACTTCTGATTCTTCGCTAGGTTCGCTGACTCCATACGGACTTTCAGCTTTAATTCTAAATTTATATTCACTACCTTCTATTAAATCGCCCAACATGGTAGATACTTGTCTGCTGGTGGCTGCTTTAAGCCAGACGTCCCATCCAAGTCTGTAATATTCAACGATGTAATTGCCTATTTTGCAGCCACCGTCATCGCTTGGAACGCTCCAGGAGAGGGTGACCGATCTACCAAGAGCCATTACTACTTTTGCTTTACCAGGAGGTGAAGGTTTATCAGTTACTGTTACTAAAAACGATTGAGTATGTTCTCCTAATTTGTTAACAGCTTTTACTAAATACTCCCCTCTATCTTCCCGTTTTGCGTTGGCAATTTTTAAAATCGATGAGTTGTCTACGTACTCCATTTCGTATCTATCGTTATTTTTAATTGATTCTCCATTATGGGTCCAAAAAACCAATGGAGTCGGTCGTCCAGCAACTGTAACTTTCAATCTAATCAACTCCCCGATTTCAAAAAGTAAACCTTCTTCGTATTGCCTTGGAAGTCTTACACTAGGAGGAGCTTGTACTACTAACTTAGCTTTGGTAGCTACGTGACCTGCTCTGTTTGTAGCTGTGCATTTTATTTCACCTTCGTCTGATAAAGAGCTTTGGTGGATTGTTAAGACGCTTCTATCAGTTTCGGTAAATATTCGGATCCTTCTGCTACTGAAGATTTCAAAAGCGTCTTTATACCAGCAAACTTTCGGAGGTGGTTGGCCTAGAAAGTGTACTACAAACTCTGCTTTTTCGTTTTCTAATGCGTCGGTATCTTGTAAATCTTGCGTTATGCGAGGAGCTGTAACAGCCGATCGTTGTAAAGTTACTGTTATTATTTCGGAGAGTTCACTGGGGTCGGAAATACCGACGGCATTTTCAGCGGATACTCGGAACTGATACCTCCATCCAGGTTCTAGCCCACTCACTGTGAGCTCGTTAATTTGGACTAAAAGTGGAGTGGCTCGAACCCAGTGAGGAGATCCAGCTCGTCGGTGTTCTACTAAGTAACCGGATATTGGAGACCCTCCATCGCTGATTGGCTTTAACCATCGAATCGAAACTAAATCTGGAGTTGGTTCTACGTCGGTGACGAGGAATGGCTTGCCGGGAGCGTAAGGGCGAGCTGGAACAAAAATAATATGTCTAATAAGTCTACTGAAAGTGGTAGAAATTATTGTAAAATCATGCAAACTGTCACAGACGTACGCGTTTTAGATACATTTATTCATAGCACCCATGCTCAATCTCTAAATAGATGGGATGATATCAAAGGATGCAGTCTTGCCAGGATCACCCTGGGAAGCTGGATCGGAAAAACATTTGGCGATGACCAGGAAATTAAGGAAACACCTCCATACAATGGGGCTCTAGTGGACACATCTCTACGCAGCATGTGCGAACAGGAAGAAGAATAAGTCAATAGGAGAGTGTGTGTTCGATGAGTCTTGGCCTATACCTGCCGATGTAAAGGAGATGTCTCCTAGTGACCTGTCCACCTTCCTGGAAAGGACCCTCCCTACTCTACCGATACAGAATCCCCTTAGTTACGTGTAGTGATAGATTTTGAAAAAGAAGATTATACAATCAACAATACAATGACATGACTTCACAAACGAAAAATGTATTTCATTCGAACATATTGACAAACCTAGTTTGATACTGGCAATCTTAGACGTGTTGCTGAAGCAGTTCACCAAAGATCCTAAAGTGTAGGTAAAAATAAAGAAAACAGTCAATTAAAACCTTTATTGCTTCAAGTCCAATATAAAAAATGTACACCGAGCTAACTTATAGAGCCCCGGATCTACGAGAGGAGGAGCAGGCTGTGCAGGGCTATGGCTAGAGTCGAATTTTAGGTAGGTTGGTTACAGGTAGGGCGCTAGTAAAAAAAATTATCATAATTGATCTGCCCTCGAAGCACGGGCTCCAAAATCAATCAGCTTGTATACCAATGTGTGTGTCTTGGTTTTTTACAGGACCAATAATAGGTTTGTTCCAAAGGAAGTTCCTAACTAACGAACATATTGAGTTAACAATAATTGTTTCTTATTTTAAACTGCGCAAACTCAGTTTGTTTATAACAAGTTAGTAACTCGCTTCGGGAACAAAGCTATTATATTTAGTTTATAATTGAAACATGGCAACATTGACATTGACATCGCAATATGGAGTCATGTAAGACCATCACCACAAACTGTGGTCTAGTCCGAAAAGTTTATATACCTGTCGCTGCAATTTTGTTTTATCTCAAACTATGAACAAACAATTTAATTATAATAATTTATCTTAGTAGTTTTTGGTGTTTTTAAGGTAGGGCATTGTTATTTCAAGGTAGGTCATTGCTCACAAATGCCCCATCCCCTAGCTACAGCCCTGGATCTGTGTAAAGCTGAGGCATAATTGGAGAGAAAAAAAATTGATTGAAGATATGTCTTGATTTTCGGTTGTATTTCCTAATGAAATATTCCTCTCTGCAGGTCATAAAAGATACTACCCATTGTACGAGTATATTTGAAAGTTTTTTTAAACAATTTATTTAAAACGCTGGAGAGAGAGTATCTGTCGAGAAAATGGTAGATTCGGGGCTGATGGTTTACGTAAACTTGAACCAACCCTGTACTATAACAATAATGAAAACTGTATATTTATGTTGAATAATATATATAAAATATTATTATGGTTGTATCTACATGCAGTGATATTAATAAATCCATTAAAATATTGTGCATGTATATAAATAGTTAATTTTATTACCATAACAAAGAATATTAATTACGTTTCTTTATAGCTTCTATTATAAACTTTATGTAGATAATAATCTAGTAAAATTTCAATTGATTGCATGGATGGCATTTTCATGTTTCATATTATAAAATAAAGTGAAAAAATGAAACTTCTATACGTCAATATAAATATATTTAAGAACTTTTTCAACGTGTCTGAACATCAACAAAATTCCGACGCGGTGCCGAGATATAAGTGAGATAAAAATACAATACTTAAAGTTTCCAAAAATAACGCTTACATATATCTCACCCACAGCTCCGGACGATTTGGAAATTTCATAACAATTTTGAAAAAATAAAAAAATATTCTTACCAGCGGCTCTCCAATGCACTTGTTTTTTATTTCTTTGTCGGGGATGGGGTTTGATATGAGCGTTCCCCATAGCCTCTAACACATTTCACGACACCATCGTCACATATACATCGGGTACATTGAATATATATTTAGAAATCGAGTGCCAACTGAAACGATTGGCAACACATACTCGCAATATTTAAGGAGAGTTGACGAATAAGCGCGTTCACCAATGTAGTTTTAACCTATTTAATTTTTATTACCCTATAAAATATTTATTACCTTTGCCACTGTTTGTGTTACAAAGATGGCCGTTTAAGCAAAAAAAAAACAAAATACATAGCAACCCAAAGTTACTTTCGAAAGATTTGTCAGTCAGATCATTTTAAATATCTTTGTCTGAAATTATTCCGGTTTTCGAAGTTTGAATTGAGATTATTTAATACAATGAACTACTTGTTAATAGTTTATTTATTATATTATGGAATTGGAGTTTTAAGGGGCCAAGAAAGTACGACAGAAAACTTTGATTGCGTAAAAGATGACATTCTCGAGATTCTACGATTAATACCAAGAGAAAAAGTAACTGAAATCGCTGAACAGCATTTAGAAACCGATGATGGACTGAAAGCAGCCATAAATCATATGAAAAGTGATGATTGGATTGAAAATGTTGAAATTTTAAGAGAAAAACCGGAGTGGATACGTTTCAAGTCATTTTTCACGTCGATGGGTTTCCCTGTTGACACTTTGATATTTTGCATGGAATCATTTTTACAAAACGTCACTTTACTTCAAGTTCCAGTCGATACCCCCAAAAATTTAACGTCTTTTATAATTGACGTTGAGAAGGTGATTCCTCTTACCGAAATTATAATGAAATTACACGAAAAACAGCTTGCCAATAAAAAATTTGATCAAATTTTGGAAAAACTAAGAGCGCCAGAAACGAAGATCATCGTTGATGATGTTGTACATTTACCAGAAATTAAGAAAATATTTACGGAGCTGAAAGACATGGGTTTAAATTTGGAAGATTTCTTTGCTGTAGTATATTTTTTCTCAGGATGGGGTGAGTTCAAATTGTAACATGTTGTATTCAGTTCTATTTATAATTGTTCTTGTTTTGAGTTTGTGTCAGTAATAGTTATTGAAATAAAAAGTTTTTATAATGTTTAAACAAGTGGTTTTATTTAAAACATCTATCAAGATGCACGTTTATTGTGTTGCATAACCAGAGTTGGGAGATGAACAGAAAATAAGTTACTTAAGATATACGTATATTGTGTTGCATAACCATAGTTGGATGATAAACATAGAAAATGAGTTATTTATTTGGCCCAAAAGTTAACCTTCATTTCTATTGGGCTTTAAAAACAAATCAAATGGTAGATATATTTTTATTACCCTACAATTAATGTCAGTTCAGTGCACTGTTGGTTGCATAGCTAAAAGTATGCTTTACATTTTCTAAACGTACAATTTGTTTAATGTTTCTTTAATATTTACATTAAAATCTATTTAAAAAAACTAATGTGTACACTAGTACGTGATTAAATAATATCTAACTACAAAACAGTACACAAACAAATTAATAAAAGATAACATTGACCAAAACCTGTTAAATATAATGAACCTTTCGACAGCAATATGCTCGATATTGATTAGGTACTATCGGTGATACCCCTTCTACTGTGAATGCTGAGCCCCCCAAGGCGGTGTACAAACGGTACTTCGGCACCGATCACTCCCATTATACCATGTAGTATGTGGCATCGATATTATACACTGCTTCTACATTTCATTGATCCTTTTGATTTTGGTCGAGATAATTTTATTTACAAAAGTTGTTAGAGACAAACACTTAATTAATTTATTTATTTATTTATTCACTAGGTACATCTAAGCATCACTTGTATAATAATCGTGAAACCTGGAAAAACAGGCACACTTTTTAAAAAATTTAATAGTATAGTAATTGATAACTAAAATTGCAAAAAGGGTTTCTATTGGCAAGGAAAATATTTCCAGAATCTGGAAAGGCAAAATTAAGACGCAAATTACCTTAAACGAGACAAATAAAAGTATAGCAAACGGACAAATACTCTAGGACAAGTTTTAAGTGCGAGAAAACCGCCGAAAACAATTAACTTTCTGAGCTTCTAGTTTTCTATAAATTCAAATTTTTTACAAGCAGTGTATTTACATGCATACGAGCGAGATTTTTGCGATTCCGAGATGAAAGTAGAACAAACTACCTTGACCTGTCTGATGACATTGTTTCATACGAGTTTATGTTTACCTTTAGTAATACGTGAGATATCGATGCAACAAATAATTTGTTTATTACTGACGATAGATAGTTAATGACAAAAAAATTGCGTATATTGTGGCATTATAATAAACCGGAATGTATTCATCGAATTGTTGGATTACATAGTAACCAAGCTTGACCAATTTTAGAAAGTTTTATCTCCAAAAAAAAATTGACACAGATGAAGAATGATTTTTTTTTAGTTTTTGTTTAGAATTGTTATTTTTTGCTTTCCTCAAATTTTAATTTTATTCTCGATCTGCCAACGCATTGTACCTACATACAACTGAAAAATATCTAATTTAATTTGCAGAGATCTTCTAATTTAACAAGTTTTGTGTGGGAGCAATGAACTTAATAGTGGGCAAACCTGTATTTTTGACAACACCTACAGAATATGTTTATTCTAATATTTTTTATAACACGTATTTTAAGGAAATACAAATCCCATTGTCGACAATTAACATACTTAAAAACAATTTTTTTTTAGAAAGAAACAAGCTAAATTCTGATCTGTACAAAAAAAAATTTCAGCTAGAGCTGGACCACATGTATGTATAAACACAGATTTTATTTACAAATATATACTTTCTCTTCATAGGAGGATGTTTATATGAATTTTAAGAAGTTCAAGTTCATATTTAAAAATGTTTTGACTATATACTATACAGGGTGAGTCTTAACTATTGGGACGTAGGCTAAGTGCAGATTGTTTGGACCGAGATATGGCGATAGGACCAAATATGCCTTAAAAAAATATTGATTTGGAAAAAGATAAATGGCTTAAGTTACATTTTTTTTTCTAAAAAGTTTCGTCAAAAAGTTACCAGTCGATTTCATCATCAGAAATCCTTCACGTCGCGCTTTAAAATGTAAAATAGCACATAAAATAATATAAAATTATAACAATTGATAAATAAACAGTGAAGTTATTAACAAAAAACGAAAAAAAATTCAACTTTAACGTTCTTTATCTTCTCCATAGCAAAATTTTATTAAGGCATATTGTTTGGTCCTAACGCCCTATTTTGGTTCAAACAATCTGCCCTTATCCTATGCCCCAATAGTTATGACTCACCCTGTATAGTTTTTTTGAAACTAACCTTACATATTTATAGTCATATTAATTTTTCACGGTTGAAATTGGATTAAAAATGAATAGTACCTTTCATGGAGACAAAAATACATTCTTCTTGTACTTGATTCAACGTAGACAAAGATGAAGCAGAGATAAAGAAGGCTAATATTATGAAGGCATATCCGAAATCGTCGTGTCTGCCCTGACACACTATCAGAGTCCGGATTTTATCACACACTGTTGCCAAACACGTAAATTTCTAAGTACTTCCTTAGAAGATTAGTAGATTTATAATAAAACTTTTAAGAAAATATTGAAATTATCAATTTTAAGCATAATTTAATAAATTTAAATTTGTTTGCTAGTCCCAATATATTATAACTTCGCTAGAAATATTCTTAAAAAGTAACTAATTATTTTTTAAAACATTTTCCACTAATACAATTTATTATATAAAAAAATCAAATTTTTCAAATAATTTTAGTGGGTGTAGATGACAAATTCTCGAATAGAGTACTATATACCTATGTGTGGCAACAGCGGACCCGGATCCAAGGAGACAACTTTTGCAGCATTTCCATGGCAGTACCACGACGGTACCTATGAAGGTACCACGTGCTTTTGTGCTTTAAGGTGCGCTGAATGTTTTCAATTGATATACACTCGGTCAATATGTGATTTGTTTTAACATTTTGGTGAAGCTTACATTTGAATTGAGGTAAATTGGAGTAAAATATTTTTATAACTCAAGTATCGTAAATTTTTAAAATCCCTTAAAATGAAAATAGTTACAATGTATTCTATTTATATTTGTAGTAAGTATTCTAAAGCTATTCGTACCCACATCTACACATACATTATATTTGAAACTCTACACCTACAGGGTGATACAATAACTTCGGGCATTAGACACTTTATTAGACTTTTATTCAATAGGTCCTACAGTTGTTGTTAATATTATTTAAAATTTTGTTGAAAATAAAATTAAAAACATTTTTGTAAACATTTATTTTCTTTTTATTCAGGAAGCTATTTTTTAACCTCTAGACTAGGTTAAAGTAACAACCAGTTAACAATCCTTGTCACAATGAAAGAAAAGAAAGTTGTAAAAAATTTTTGAATGAGTTAGGGGCATTTACAAATGTCGTAAACCGCTCGTGAACCTACAACACCTACTTAAACTGGTTTATGTGATGCATAAAATACTGTCGATCATTGAAAATGTTATTGAAAACCCAAACAACAAATTCTACATAATTATCTCACTATTGTTTAAGTTTTTGTATACAAAATCATAACATTACTGTAATTGTTTTTCCCATTAGAGACAAAATATGAATTTTTAGTAGATAGTGATACTGAAAATAACCTTCAATTTAATCTAACTTGTAGATACACCCTCTATACTATTAAATAAATGGTTATTGTTTGTCGCAATCACGTTATTGACATTTATTGAACATGTCACACCCATGCAATAAATTTTTTTATCTAAAACCAACCTCGCTGGATGTTTTAGAAAAATTATAATTTCTCTTTTTTTAACATTATTCACATCAGTTTTTCTTATTTTAAAATATTTTATTAGTTAAAAACAATTTAAATTGTTATAGGCTATGGAAAGTAGATATGATATTTCATGCCTCGAAGGAAAACAAATAACTATACCTGGAGGACGTGACAAGGAAGGACGTTCCATAATTTTAATCACCATCCCATCGGACTCTCCTCAAATAGATGCCGTTCCGGCTCTTCAGTACTTACTTTCTCTATTCAGGTGAGTACTCGACTTATACAGAGTCGTATTTACAAAATTATATATAAAAACTAATTGAATTATAGTGGTACCATCTTAGAGCTACGCTAATACGTCCCTGAGATTAGAAATGGAGTGGCTCTTTGTATCCCACTGCGACCTTTGTAGATCTATTTAGTTCGTCTCTGAATTTATGTTACAAATATTGAGAACGGTTTAGATTTTCCGCATTTATACAGTTAGTAGATCATTTCTATTCAAATTTTTGTCGCTTTTATATTAAAAAAAAAATTAATATCGAACTTAAATTTATTCGAATCATATCCTGTATCTTTTAAGACCACATAGTTACTTAAGGCCAAGAGAAACTATCAACATCGAGGAATTCGTGATTAAAAAGATCGCCTGGGGACGTAATTAAATCATTGGAGATCTTCTTGAGGTGAATTTTTATAAGTTTGCCGATTAACTGCACCTGCGGCTGTTGCCAAATTTACGAAAAAGTATAACATCTACTGAATTATTAAGTATTAATTGAAATAAAAATATTGTCATTGTAATAATAGAAAATTACAGTTACTAGGTAAAGTTTTTATTATTTCTTGCAGTAAAACCAGTCGGGCGCGAGGATTAACGGTAATAATCGATGCTAGAAAAGGACCTTGGAAGATTGCAAGATCATGTATTCGACAAGTCAGAGCCGTTTTTTCGCCGGAAGAATTATCGAAATTAATCGTATTAAGACCTGATGCTTTTTGGGACAAACAGAGAGTAGAGAATTGCACATCTTCTTCCAACGACGAACAGGTAGAAAAATTTTATTTAAATTATTCCCTACACATTTTTGGTTAATTTATCTCGATAGCAATCACCAGCATGGAGATTTAATTACGACGGTATTAAATTGCGTTCTGTGTCAAATTACAAGTTTCAAATTTCGAAAGTAGACTATTTATAGTGAGTAGATTTTTATTTAGTCTTTGCCCCAATATTTATTTGAAAATTGGATTTATTCTTTGTCAGATTTATCGAGGAAAAATATTTTCTTAAAACTTTTCATGAATAAAAAATTAAAATGTTTTTTTCCAGGTCATATATATTCCAAGATCCCGTTTAAACAAGTACGCGGACTTATCACAGCTTCCTACTGAACTGGGTGGTGACTTCATTTATAACCACGAAAAGTGGATAGAAAACAGACAGGTACGGACTTAAATTCCATAAAATATTCCTATAGCTCTGTTATTTTAGAAAGTCGAGGAATTTTATGCAGACTGTGAAGTTACCCTAAACGAATTAGAAGAGCTTTATCAATATGTGTTGGCGAGTAAAATGCTACGAGCTAGTCAAGTCCAGGAAGCGATAAATACGAGCTCAGATATGGCGGAATCCACTAAAATGTTAGTTTTCAATGCAACAGAAACAGGTAATAAAAATATTTTTTGGTGGAATTGATTTATTCCGAGTATTAAAACAAAAATACGACCAATATTATCATCTAGGATAACAATGGAGTGCTGTAAATCGTAAAAATGTCAATTCAACGATATATTTTACAGAGATAACAATGTTTACAGATGTAATTGTTTTTTTTTAAAGCTCTTTAAGAGATCAACGACTTTAACCCAGACAATACTCAATTTTTTTAATAATAGAGTCATATAAATGTTAAAAATATTAATTTTTAGGCAAGGAAATTGTAGAAAATATCGAATATGTCAATAGAACAAGAAAATTAGCTTCAGAACCATTCGATTCTACCACCCCTCAAGACACTTTGGACACAATAAAAAAAATAGATGAAGTAACAAACAATATTAAAAAGAAACAACAACAAATAGAAGAAGCTTGGGTTGAAATGGAAAAAGTTTATGTAGATACCAAAGATTTAAGTAAATATTTTTAATAATTAATAAAAAAAATGGACTTATTTTATTTAATTTTAAGGTTATTTAGAAGAAGGTATTGTAAAGGTAATCAATTGGATCCTAGGACCAGCTGAAAACCTGCTAAACTCCCACCAAAAAGTAGGTTATGACGTTATTTCAGCTGAAGATCTTCGAAGAGAACACGAAAGAATTGAATTAGAGTGCTGGGAAACATACGGAACCTACGCCGAACTTATACATAAAATTAACAGTTTCACTAACAACGAAACTTTGTCTCTACAACATAAAGATTTAATTTCTCAAAAAGACTTCATGGATTTCGTTTGTAAAAGTTTCGCGATGCGAGTAGAAAGGCGGAGAAATATTTTAATTACTTCTTTGAGATTTTACAGATTAGTTTCGGAATATTTCGATAAAACTGCAGAAGTTTTCGATAATCTAGTTATGGGAACAAAAATAACAGAATTTGAATTTGCCAAAGAAAAATTGAGGTTATTAGAAAAGAGTCAAGCCGGTTTAGGTAAACAATAATATACCTCTTAAAGTTGACATTGTTTCTAAGTAAAAATTTCTTTTATTGTAGATCAAGTCGAATCAGAACTACGTAAAGAAGGCGGAAAATTATCAGACATGCTTTCAATGCCAGTAAAAGATTGTTTAGGTCGCGAAATCCCCGTCGATTATTCCGAAGATATCATCAATATTAAAGACGTCTTGGATGCGACAACTGCGCGTAAAAATATATTTTCCGATAGCGTAGAGTTACAAAAAGTAACACTTAAACAAGTAACACATATAGACAGCTACGAAAAAGACACCGTTCAAGCTGTAATATGGTTAGACGAGCTGCTTAGAGTCATGTTAAGAGACCATAATCATGTTGGCTGCACAGTTTGTGAAATACAAAGACAGAAAGATGAACATATTTTATTTCAAGAAACAGCAAAAGTAAGTACGGAAAATTTAATATGAATTATAAAAAGTTACCTGCAACTTTTTTAGGGAACTTACAACTACGGCTGTCAACTTCTTAACGCTTCCCTGGTTTTAAGACAATCCTGTAAACTTCCTTTGGAAGATCATGCCAGCCTGTACCAACGACTTAAGAGCTCCTGGCAGAAGCTTTTTACGATTAGTCAAGAGCAAATGACAAGGTTGAGAGTATCGGCTGTGTTCCACCGTTCTGTGGAAGAGCAGTGTAACCAGCTGCGTAGTCTGAGGGAAGCAGTAGCTACTATTCCTTTGATGGATCTGGCGAAGAAAAAGATCAAAGTGGATTATTATTTTGGTAAAAGGGAGAGGTTGATCGTGGAAGTTGGGAGGATGGTTAGGTTGGGAAAGATGTTGAGGAATCGATTAAAGGAGGTGCTGTGTTATGAAGAAAAGTAAGTTTTCTTTGGTACATGTATAAATTTATTGAAAGAAATTTGAATGTTGTGGATCTAAAAATATTACATCTTTTTTACAAATAATTTCTGCACCAAAACTAATAAAACTTTATAAGATACAAATATAGAATTGGTACCTTTGAAAAAAAAACATTTTAACATCCTTCACACCAACACTTCAAGCTGGCACTGCAATGTCCTGATGAACGTCCTTCTTCCTTGCAAACACGTCTGCAAGTCTCGTTGTCCCAAACGGCGCAAGGACCTTTATATCTTCGGGATTTACAATCACCAACTGCCACTTCAGTGTAAACGGTGAGGAAAAGAAGAACGGCGAAAATGAAAAAATATCCTTTCATTTTGAGAATGATTATTTTGAGTTTACTTCAAAAAAAAAAACTGACACTTTTGAATGTATGTAAGACTGTTGTTACTCGTAGTTGTACTGATGGTATTGGATGTAAGAAGAGCTTTTATATGGTACGTTTTCTTAATAGTTCTTTGGTGTGCGTAAAATTGGGAATTTCAAAACCACACTTTAAATTAACAAAGACAGTGGCAGTACTTTAAATTAGTGAAAGTGTATTTGGTTGGAATTTTTATGTTGTATGTCCAATGGTTTTTTTTTTAAAAAGGAGCCGTCCCTTTGCCGGCACCACCTCAGCCTCTTGGGCTTATTGTGGATTCTCCTATTCAGCCAATCCGTTCCCTATATTAGCTCATACAGGTTCTTCACTGGTTGGTTGTAGAAGTCATCTGGAGTCGTTTGGGGTCTTCCATATAGTTTTTGCCTCCTGTGGTCCAGCGTCTCACAATTGCATAATATGTGCAGGGCTGTTTCGGTATCCTTTTTGCATCTTCTTCATGTAAGGTCTCCATTATACAGCCCTATTTTGTTCAGGTGCTCCTTTGTGGGAAATTGTCCCGTAAGAAGCTTAGAAGCCCCGTTATTGTGCGTAGTTTGTTCCTGCTCATTGAGAGCAGTTCTTTCGCTACTCTTTCCGATGGTTCTTTTATAAATTTCTTCCCATGTGTTTGCCTAGGCGTATTCTTCCAGTGTTTTTTGTGTTGTTCTCTTACCCACCCTTTTAACCATGACCTAGTGGAACATCTGGGGAAGCCCACAGATGGTTCGGGTCCGTTCATCAGTGTTGACGATCCTGCTCTTGCAAGTTCGTCAGTCCTTTATGACCAGGGACCCACTCCAGTGTATGACCAATGGTTAATATCTATTTAAATTTCTTCTCTATCCTTCCTTCCACATTTTTATGTTGTATTATTATTTATTATATTTTTATCTTCCTCTTCTGCGTTTTTTTCAACAAGTATTATTATCCCCTTTCTTCTAACTCAATTTTTTTTATGAATAATTATTTTTCTCTTCAATAACATGTACTTTTATTATTTTAAATTTATTTTTTAACAATTTAATTTATTTTTATAAGCACGACCATGCTTTGAGGGATTCCCAAATGTTCCAGATCGCTTCGATTCGAATTCTCAAAAAAACGTGCAATGCCTACGTAGGTACTTAGGTAAAAAATATATTAGGGAACTTCGTTGTTAATGAATTTCCTCTGAATCTACAATGTTTCTTTAATTGTAGCTTTACTATCTAATCCCATTTAAAGGATATTTTTCTCAGTAATAACGAAATGAACAATTAAAAATATTTTATCTACCTGTAAAAACAATATTTCTGATAACTGTATCAAAAGACCTCTCCAATGAGGTAACGCACTGTATCTCAGAAACTATTTATCGTATTATTTTCAAGTTTAGTTCACAATAATATCACAAAAATATCATTTTTCTTTGATAAATGTAACGTTCTAGTACCACAAAATTTAAATATTCGTAATCATTAGATCATTTTACGTAAGTGCTCCAATACTTTTTCCTCTTTCTTGTAAAATAACTGGTAGGGGTGAGTTGAAAAGCTGACTCAACATTACTTTTGTTCCGCTGAAGGGATTTTGACAAACTTAGTATCATTTGAAAGGGAATTCAAGTGGTTTTAACGGTCACTAGATGGCGGTGATTGAACAACTTTTTGTATTACACTTTTTTTGGGAATCTTCGAATGCAATGCTATATTTTTTAATCGCTTACTAGGAAGAGGATGGAGTTTAAAAACAATTGGTATAAACCGCATCTTAATATCTATTATCTAGGCGACTATACGAGAAAAAATAGGTTTACTAGGGGTAAAATTGTAGGCCATTTTGTTTATGAAGAACATTTAAATGACGAGCGTTACTTAAGATTCTTTAGAGATGAATTGCTTATATTTATTAGACGTTCCTTTAGCAGTAGGTGTGGCAAAATATGTGTATACAACAAGATGGCTGCCCAGTCCACTTTACAAAAGAAGTGATGCATTTTTAAAACCAAAAATATGAGTAAAGGTGGATAGGAAGATCTAGGTAGCACATTCCCGTGGCCGCCAAGACCTCTGGACTTTACTGTGTTAGATTTATCTATGGGGTCGAATTAAAGAATTAGTATTTCAGACAAGACCTGAAAATAAAGCAGATCAACGAATACAACAGTATACCCAGGCTTGAACTAGAAGCTGAGATTGAATATCTGCATCGAAAAAGATGCAGTAGCTTTAGGTTTGTTTTAATAGGTCAATGTAGTTTATTTTTGCTATTTACGTAGATATTGAGATGCGGTTTTAACTTTTTTTTTCAAATTCCATTATTATATTTTATTATGCATTGCAATTCCCTTTCAAATGATACTAAGCTTGTCAAAATCCATAGAGTGGAACAAAAGTTAAACAGTTTTATTGAGTCACCGTTCCCACTCATCCCTACCAGTTATTTTACAAGTTAGAGGAAAAAGTACTGAAACAAACTTACATAAAATAATCTAATGATTACGAATATTTAAATTTTGTGGTACCATAACGGTATCTTTTGTAAGTTCCTTGTGGCATTACTTATTCTTTTTTCTCTTATTTTTTTATAGAAAAATGATATTTTAGTGTTATTGTTGTGAACTAACTCTCCCTAGTGGTGGAGTAGGAAATAATTTCAAGCTCTTTCTCGTTCGCGACCACTCACAACAGAGATTTTATTCTCTAATCTGTACAATAATTAGTTTCTGATTTTTAATTAGACACCCGGTGCATAGTTTGTAAAATACTGAATGTCCAAGTCCAAGATTTTAATTATATCTTTTTAACAAAATTCATGGCCGTTGTGTTCATCAACAAAACTATTATTTTTAATAGTCTGTTAATTATAAACTAAAAAAAAAACACACTGTATAATGCGAAGAAAAAAACCCATCAACATTAATAAAATATACGATACCGAATAAGATTTCTATATTGATTTCAATTTGTTGATGTGTGTCCACTGCTGTACGTGATTGTACATGTCGGTGGATTCAAACTAAACATCAGTCGTACTGGAGACACGTGCCAAAACAGGAAAACAGCAAACTCCTGGTCAAAAAACCGTCGGAGACGCTGACAGAAGCCATATAAGTAAAGTGACGGGGAAACTCACCGATCACTGTACCCTGTACCCTAAGGAAGCACAGCATATATAGGGAGGAACATATATCTGTGCATGGACTAGAACATCCAAGTCCAAGGGGGATTTCTCCAAGAAGGACCTAGTGAAAAGACTGTTGAGCCTGGTCTCTTCACATAAACGGCACGACCAAGAGCACAAAAAGCCTAAAGCCGGAGGTGCCGAGTACTCTAAGCCTCTGACTGAAGATCTATGTCCATCTCTTTGCCACGCTCTATAGCTCAAACGGCTTAACGGAAATTAATAATTGAGCTGCCATTAGAATCGATTTAATTGTTTGAGTGATACGAGTTATAAAATTTCAACATGAAGCTCGAGGGAAGGAAAATAGAGGAGGAAGACATGAAAAATGAAAAACATCCAATTCTCAATAGATACGTTATACAAATTGTAAAATAAATTGAATTAATTATTTTCAAAAAATTCCAGCTGGCTAATATTTTTTAAAAAGAGAAAAAGAAGGATCTCCTGATATCTGAAGAAGGAGCAATAGCTCCTTATTTTTCGGTTTTAAATCAAAATTATTTATATCAGTAATTATTTTTTTAAATTTAGTTAATCTTATATTTTTTTGATCCTATTCATCTAATATAAAAAGCTATTTTAAATTAAAATCACATCGAAAATGTTTATTATTGTCAACATAAATATTATTAATTAACAGAAATGTTTACGAATTTAAAATGCACAATAAACTGTAATGGAATAATATGATCTTTATTTTGTTCTTGGAATCTCTGGTAAAACCAGTGCATATAACTGGTTAACCTTTAAAAATGAATACATGTTTATTGTTTGTTTCATAACATACTATTACCCCCCTCTGGAATTTTTATTATTTCTGGAAAACACTAATATGCAATATAAGAAACGTACTTTGATCTAATTTATTCACAGTCTCACTATATAAACACCAAATCGTGGATCTGTTTAATCATTAAAACTAAAGAAGTCGTCAGTTACTAAGTTTACTTATTTTTGTGTTGAAAGGTAAAAAATTATTTTTTAATAATGAAGGGTTATTTCATCTTCGCAATTATGCTTTTCCTCACCGTTTACACTGAAGTGGTTGTTGGTGATTGTAAATCTGGAAGATATAAAGGTCCTTGCGCCGTTTGGGACAACGATACTTGCAGACGTGTTTGCAAGGAAGAAGGACGTTCATCAGGACATTGCAGCCCCAGTCTAAAGTGTTGGTGTGAGGGATGCTAAAAATTGGTTTTTCAATATTTTTTTTATATTTTTTATATGTTTTTAATGGAAGCTTCTAAATATATTTTGTAACATACTTTTTTTGTTTTAAATTTTTTTTTTTGGTAAAAAATTAGTGGTTTTGATTTATTTTGTTTGGAAGATTTAAAAAAAAATCTTTGTCCATATATAAGAGAGAGTACTATCATTGTTTCTAGCACCTCTATAAGTCCTGGGTATAGAAAAAAACAAATATTTAAATTTTTTTAGATAAGCGTAATTTTTTCTCTTCATTTATGACATCGAGATTTTTTTTGCAATTTTTCAATGATTTTTTGGGTCCACAAATTCACACTTGTATTTTTGTGATTTAGTGTCGAATTTTTTGTTCAGACGTAGTTTTTGAAAACACCCTACCCTCCCATTAAATCATCCAAAAATATTATTTTTCAAACCGGCGCCTTTAAAAATGTATTCTCCTAAAAACTTCTTCTTCTTGTATTATCGAGACGACGAAAGCCTCAACAATTCTTACCGTATTCTATTTCCACCCTAGACTTCGAGAATCCCATTCCGAATTTACACTATTTCTAAGGAAAGTGCACTCCGAGTTCATCTACTTTTGAAATCTAATTTTGAAATACGTAATGGAGGGGAAACTAAATGTGGCAGTGGTAGTGAGACCGGCCCAAGTTTAACATCCGTTCAAAATGTAAGTTGAAAAAAATATATTTTACTCAAAAATTTTATACTGACGTTAATCATTCGTGTCACGGATGATTGATATTGTTGATTTGTTTTAATAAAAGATCGAAGTATTCTTAGAAAACTTTTACTACAAGGTTACTGTTAGATTTTTTTATTTCACTTGTAAATAGTTATTTCTATTCAATTCTTAACTAGAGTTAGGCTTAAAAATATCTAAAACCTTTAAAAATATAATTTACAAAAGAAAATTTAAAATAAAAATGTCTATTGGATAAAAATAATATAAATTATTATAAATAAACAGTTCCTACGACATTTTTAACAGTTCTAAAGTTTAAAATAGCCACCCAAACTTTTTTATAAAATTTTTAACTTTTCAACGATGAAATAAAACAATATAATTTGTTCAAATCTTCATAATATTAGAACTACGTTCAATATATATTCGTGACGCGTTTCGCTACACAGTAGCATTCGCAAACGAGTGGAGATATAATGAAATTTTTTTGATTAATACGGAATTTAACGGATATTGACAAAAGTATTATAATCTATTTAGATGGAAATAAAAAACAAAAAAGTGTCTAAACATGGGATTAACAAACTAACGTATTGAACAAGTTTACCTGGAAATTCATACACAACAATCTTACCGGAACCTTTTTAGGTAAAAAGGTTTAATAAAGGAGAATTGTTATCTATTTGGTCCTTAAGAAGATTATCTGTATATTTGTTTTTATTTATCTCAAGAGCTTCTAAAAGATTTAATTTGAGGGATTTAGGTTCTATATGCAAAATTTCAAAATTTGAAATTGTAAGGTCTAAAAAAACTTATTTTGTTATAATAAATAAACAATTCCTATGACGTTTGTTAACGGTTCAAAAACCTAAAATAGCCACCCAAACCTTCTAATTAATTAGAACAAAAATACCTTTCTCCTTTCACACTAAATATTTTTCATACACTCCTCTATATTTATGTTCACGTATACCAAGCCAAGCTAATAAATAAACTACCTAAAGTGTGTCGTTAATAATTTTAGCTTGCTGCATTCTCCGTGTTCAAGTTCTGACGAAGACGTCCAAGATATCTCATATTCCGTGTCGAAGAATGAAATAGCGGTAGAAGCGATTTCTGAACGACTTATAGAAATCACCTCCTTGGCTGAAGAGCTTGATTCGGCTTTGCAAAGTGCTCAACAGGATTGTCTGGTGTTCACCACGTCCATATCGACTTCTACTTCTTCTTTAAGTGATCATATTTCACCGGACTCGCTTAGAAAGGAAATGGATATTCCTCCACCTCTACCAGAGGTAAATAATGTATACAAAAAATAACAGTCAACAATTTTATTTGCAATAATAACATAACCTTGAATTAAAATAATATAACGTAATTGATTCCAGTTTAATGTTTAACAATTTAAGCGTATTTAACGTTGTATTCAGCTCCGTGCTTACCGGCTATGTATTCCACTATCCTTTTTCTACCATCAGGCTGGACAAGTTCATAACGTCCTTTTGTTTCCTTGCCATTTCTTTCTTCATGATGGCTCTTGATGTCATGGTGTTTAGGATCATGTACTTCGTATTTAAAATGATATTTAGGTTCGGCCTGAAATGAAAAAATATTAAAAATAGAAGAAAAAAAAAATGGTATAGCTTACTCTGTAGTCGATGTATTCTTGTACATGGTGTTTATTTCTTTCTAAATCGAGTCCCCCAAATCCGTAATAACCGTCCTGGCCATAGACTGAGGCTACTGCGACCATAAGAAAAATTACCTAGAAGCAAATTCAATTTTACGAAAACTACCCATGGAAAATCTAATTTTTCGAAAATAAATCAGTAAAGAAATATGTACACTGTATTCAGGAAGTTTGGAAAAGATTTACTTGATTACAGTTTCTTGTAACAATGTATTAATGTCTTGTCTTCAGTCCAGGATTATGCTCTCAGAGCTTCTGGACGGATGATATCTACCTTGTACTGATGAGGCAGCAAGTGATATTGAACAAACCAGAATGATAGGTTCTATATCGCATATATGCCAACCCCGTTTAACTTGGATCTGTAATACATTGTCTGTCGGGGCATATAAATGTTGCTTCCTAGTGAACGGTCTACTCTTTGAAAAGTAATATTCAATTTTCTAAGGCGTTATAATAGTAGGATACTATTATCTTGACGTCTATGGAATCAGTTTTAAGGCCATGTATATTCAGTTAATACTTGAAAATACGGATTTTTTTAATGGAAAATTAATTGACGCCATACTTTACGAACACAGTGTATATTATTTATAATTTTTAAAGAAATTAATAAAAGTACTCACACCAACTCCTGTCATGATAAATATGAACTTACTGAGCACTTCTTACACGTTGACAAATAGACTGTAGTTATTTGGAATTAATCAGCTGTTTATATAGTGCCAATTTTATAATTCATTTGAAAGGAAATACAAGTTTGTCTAAAATATTCAAAAGTGGCACTACCATTTCACATTTCATATGTTAAATAGGTTCTTTTAAATCATTTTAATACGCAATACCAGGGAAATTTGAGAATTTAACTTCAAAAACGTCGATATTACAAATATTTTAACAGTCGTACTTTTAAATGTGACAGTGACAAAATTAGGAAACATTCAGTGGCAGTAGTTCTTAAACTACAGATTTGGCATTATACCTAGTTATCTTTTATGCTCTTTTTTTGAAAACTCTAAAGAAAATAATTTTTCTATTTGAGTTCTTGGCACTAGCTACTACATAATCTATTAAGTCATAGAATGAGTACATATCATAACTAGCCGACATAAAAGTTTTTTTCATCGACCATTTCACTTTTTAATTATCCCCAACGAATTTTATATACATTTGCCCCACACCCTGTATTTGAAAACACAAAATAACAGCTACCTACTTTCCATGTTTTTTTCTTCTATGCATACATTTGAAGAAATTGCAATCGAATGTGACAAACTAGGTCAAACAATATTATGTTAACAATGTTACGTATGATCTTAATTACCAATTAAATTAACTATACAAGATATTACTGAACTTTATAATTTTACAGAAACCCCATAAACTTGAAGATGTTAAATCTGACGAGGAATTCCTTACGGCTTCCGACAGCACTCTTCAACACTCAAGATCTTCTTCTTACAACACAGCTTCAGAATGCGAGAACCGCTACTCCCCTTGGTGGGAGCACGGTAAAGAAGATGTTGGTAAAAACATCTCCAAAGAAAAAATGGTTTTAGCAGTTGGACTTCCCGAACTTCCTCTAGCTAAAGAAGTGCTTAAACCATCTCCGGAAGTTCCACCCGGAAAAATTGTTAAAGAAGTAACAGAAACAACGCATTTGAAGGTTTTCTTTATAATAATTTTGTTAAATAAAAGTTTAAAATGGATTTTTTTTCAGGTTCAACAGTCTCACAGTCTAGGAGTTGCTTCATTTGTGTTAACATCGGAAACTGTGAAAGAAAATAAGCCAGAAAGTTGCACCAGAAGGGAGGAAGTTATAAAAATAACCAGCGAAGATGGGAAAGAAACCGTTATACCAATTCAACTTGGAGAGCAGTTACAGATAGACGGAGAAGAGTTGGAGAGGAGGTTGAAGGAGGTAGGAGAGTGTGATGATGAGGCATGGAAAGATTTTGTTACTAAACAAGCCATTAAAGGTTTTATATGAAAATCTTGGTTAAATAAAAAGTCATTCTATATTTATTTAAGTTATGTTGGTATTTTATGGTGTAACACCAACAAGGACAGCATGGAAAGAGTGAGGAGTGTTCCTTTTTCCTTGTACTTGAACATATATTTGACACAATGACTGAAGTTTACAAATTTAATATTTGTTTATTTATTTTTATGTTACACACTGTGTACATTTAAAAAGTACCCACCCTTTATATTTTAGAAATGCGGAAACTCAAAATTTAACATAAACGTCAGAATCTCTCCCACTCTACTGGAGATATCTCCTAAATTTTTTCAAATTTCGTTAGTAATCAAGTCTCAATTATTTTGCTTTGCTTTTGACACGAACCTTCTGTTGTTATTTAAACGTTGGTTAAAATTGGCTCTCTTTCAACTTTTTGTATGCCGTATTATGTTGACAATTCAAAAAATCAGTAACACTGACAGTGACAAAAAAAAAATGTCATTTAAAATAGTAGTAATGATAATTATTACAATAACAGGAATTAGTTTTGTGGTCTTTATTAGTAAATTACCACTGGTTTTGATAACTATTAAGCAACGTTTTAATAACAATGGAAGGTTGATATCAAAAGCAAAGCAAAATGAATGAACAAGACAAAGTCATAGCTTTTATTGAGGCTTACAAATTAAAAATCAAATCTATGGGATTCCAAAACTAATAATTATAAAAACAGAAACATGAGGCACGATGCCCTTATGGAAATTGCTAATGAATCTTCGTCAGACATGTTGATTAGTCTGATTGACATCATTTCTGCCAATTCTGGTGTGGACGGATGCAGTTTTGTCGACTTGTTGATCGACCATGTCGATCCGGTGAGGAGGCAGCTTAACGCTATTTGAAAAAATTTAAAGGGTATCTCTCTCCAGTAGAGTGGGGGAGAATACGACGTTCATGTGTCCCCCTCAAGTTGAAAAAAGTCGCATTTCTGATATATCAAGGGTGTACACAGTGTATGACGTTAATTATATATCTACTAATGATATTTATGTCTGCTTTTATTGTTTGTTTTTAAAAATTGCTAATGCATGTGTTTTATTTACTAATATAGATGTGTTGTTTTATTGATTACTGGTGGTAAAATTATACAGTGTGTCGTAAAAGAAACCATTTCTGTAAATTTATTTTTTCGTTAATATTTTGAATGATATAGTAACGGTTTTAAAGTAACTATTTTAATCGATACATTTTTTTGCCGCCAGTAGAAAGCTTTTATAATTTGTTTTATTTTATTTAATAAAGTTGTTTTCGTATTTTTTTTGTTTATTAACGTTTTAAAAACCAACTACACCTAGCAGTTTAGTTTACTTATTATATGAAAAAGATGTATAGTATAAAGGATGCCCAACAAAAAATATAAAATTTATTGTTAATAGTTTTTTGGGAAAACAAAATTCAAGAGAATTACAAAAACTTTTTTGCACATTATAAATATAAATGCTTTTATACGAATTCATATACCAAACCTACATATGGCGCCGATTAAAATTAGAACGCTGCAAAAATAAGTTTTAAAATTAGCACCAATAGATATATTGGCGTAATTAATGAATTTTCCAACTCGTAATAACTAAAAGTATGTTTGACTATCCCGAATTGATAGTTTTGTAAATTCATTTATAAAACTATGTATATAAAACGATTTTTACATCGTTTACACAATATTTCTTCAAACCTTGACGATTTCTGGAAATAAACGAGTGAATCTGAAATAAATGCTGAAAAAATTATTTTTAAATTCAAAAAATGTATGTAAACAAACTGTTTTTCATTGCATAACTTTTTATGACGTGTATAAAGTGACAGTTGTGTATATTTATAGTTTTATGTGGTACATGATGCTGTTAGAGAGGCGAGACATTTTTTATTTTAAGAGACTTAAAATAAGGACGTCAATAATAATATTTAATGCATAATTTAATAAAAATCTCAAATAAGATACATTACTAAGCACTGTGGGTAGTTTATGCTTAAGGATTTACAATACAAAATCTGGAAATATTAATTATTGAAATTAGCATTAATTTTTCAAATCTATATTAGTTGCGGTACCGCAAGATGGCAACCGCACTGTCAACATACAATATTTTTAAATTTTAAATTGAGAATTTCGACGTTTGATATTCAAGGTGCGGATCCTACTGGTTAGAGGACAAGCATAACGTGAAACTAAAACAAGTTTACAGTGTATCCATGTAAGGGGTGCCCAAGTAAAACATTTTCATTCTAGGTTGTAGCGAAAAATATCATTCTTGATAAAAAGTGAAACCCTATAAGATCACAATAAATCTGGAAAGGTCGCATTGGAATAGTCCGATGAAATCTTATCTAAAAGCTCTATAAAATAGAGTTAAATCTTATGAATTTTTGTTTGAAATTGTAATGTTATACTAGTGTAACTGTCAACTTTGGTAAATCATTTTTCAATCATGGTTTGGGTTGCTCCAGCCCTTAGTATTTCAAGATGCCCCGTTAGATCACCAGGTTTCAAAGATTTAGCTGTATGACTCCTAGAAACTTAACCTGGATCATCTGAGAAAAAAAGGGTATTTTCATTCATTCATTCATTCATTTGATTGGGTTGTTCTCAACAGCCCAGGCACTTGAACTGATTCCTTGTACCATTTCCCATGTTAACTGCTTCCTTTCCAGAAGCTTTGTGTCTTCTATATAGGCCACTAGTTTGACTGGAGGGATTTTCAGTAGTTGTAATGATTGTATTACTTCCTTTCCAAAGTGCTTCTCTTACTCAGTTTCAATAGCCAAAAAAAGGTGATTCGATTAATGCTCGGAGGGTGAATATTTAATATCCTCCCAACGAATGTGGTGAAAAATCCTTATTACAAGATCCAACGTCAGAGTAAAATTGCTAAACAAGTATATGTTTGATATTCGTCAAATTGGGACGTTTGTGAAGTTACTGACGGTGTCAAAGTCGTCTGCAACACAAAATTGCAGAGAAAACAAGAGAAACACCGAAGCATGGTCATCACCGCGAGATGCGATATTGTTTATGAAGTGGAAGGAGGTCGCGGCACAAAAGTTGAAGTCGAAACGCAGTGTGTTTCGCGGCTCCGCGTTAGAATGTAACGAAATCGAATCGAAAACGAGATAAAAATTCAAATTAAAAAAAAAAATACTGCAATATAAATACTTTTTTTTTTTGATAAAATAGGTTACGGTAGAGTTTCTATTATTATCATCTGTAAGTGTTATGAGTGAGTGAAAAAAAAAGGATTTAAAGATGGAAGCTGCTAAGGGACCAGTTGAAAATGGAACGATACATGAAGAAATACCATCAAGTTCAGCTGCCATGGCTAAAACTACCACGATTAGTACCATTGCTGTGCAAAGCGGGAAGACTAGGATCGTTATAGCTTTATTACACGTAGGTCGAAACATTCTTTAATATAAAACCACGAGTGGTACAAAAAACCGTGAAGGAATAATTTTATAATGAACCATTTATTCACAGGTTAAATTACAGAATTTATTATAAAATATGTATTTTAAATATAAATGGACAGACGCTAACTTATTAGTTACATTTTTGAAATTACCTGGCCTAGATTTTATAGAGCAATTCATACATTTTTTGATTCTGCTATGTTAAAATGACTTTCTATGACTGTTTTTGGTTGTGTATTGAAGACTTGCTAAACATTTCTTGTCCATTTAAGGAGAGAAATAATCGAATTGATGTTTTGTTTAATATTTTCTCGTCTAGTTGAGATGTTGGTTCTAATCGAACATTAAGAATCCAGGATATTTCATAAAAGGACATAACTTACTCACTGAAAATTTTACTTTAATCCTGAGAAACTTTTTATATAGAATACTACCCTTTTATTTAGTTGCTGCCGAAAGACTAGTACTGATAAGGATCTGGGTTATAATTTAAATGAATTTAGGTATTTCCTGCGAACATTTTTAACAAGTTTTTAACATATTACATAAACTAATTTCATAATTTTTTCTTTTAATGACGACACTTTCACAAAATTAACTTGACCTTAGATTAATTTACCATAAAAATAGTTGGAGACATATAAAAAAAAAAGGATAACACTGTTATTTATCACGCAGACTCGATTTTTATCATGTTTTTTAATAAACTATATAAATTATCTACTGTATTATTAAAAATATTACTGTGCCGATCTACCTTGACCGAGCTTTATATTTTTCACAGTCTAAAGAACATCAATACCATCGACCGTTTGAAAATATGAATCAAACGTCGAAATATCCATATAATTGATTTTCGAAAATACATGTATTAAGTGAGTCTATAATAATGGGAATTTTGAGCTGAGATTACAAATACACTTTCTCAAATAATGAACAAATATGGAAAAAAATCAGCGACATACCATCTCCAATATTTTGTATACGAGGGTTATCCAAATTTATTTTTATTCAATATTTTTAAAAACTAAAATAAGCATACCTTTTAATTTGCTATCAGTAGGAAGTGAATAAATTAAAACGTTGCTGCTGGTAGATATATTAGTATATAATTGAACAATTTTCAATAAATTCTCTTTAGTCTCCATGAATCCCACTGCTCTAAGCACAATTAAATTGATAGAAAGCTTTTCATTTTTCACAATAATCAACTTAAAACGGTTGCTAATAAGCGTTAATTGATTAAGTATATATACAGGGTTGTTTTTAATAAGTTAAGCGCATTGTTTAACAGAAAAAGTAGTTAAAATGGGGAATTTTATAAATCGATGCCAATAAATTATGAAATTTGTATGTCAAAAAATATTTTTGGAACTTGTAGTAATAATAACCATTTCATTTTATACCAGTTGTAAAATAACTATTGTTAGAAATTATTAAATAGAATCACAGTTTAAAAATAATAGTAGACACGTTGCCATATTATTCAATAATAATTATATATTTGAAAAGAGCTGTGAAAATATCCGATTATAATCGTTTTTGAGTCAAGGTGGACTAGTATAATGTTAATCTTACCATATTCCGCAGGTTTTCTACCAGATAGATAATAATATGTAAATATTATTACTTAATCTAATGGTAAGGATTTTATACTGAAAAATCATCTCGACCTAAAATTTCGTGAAAAACATTCTGCTAGCGGTACAAGTAAAAATATATGTCTGTTAATGTTTAGGTATGAACAAATAAACCGATTTAAAAATAACATCGTGTATCACAGATTCCGTTTAGGAAAACCATGTGCTTTTCTCGTATAGAATATTACATAATGAATTATAGCTATAACTTTTAGTATAAAATGTTTTTAGATGTTTAGAGAACTGTTTAAACTTAAAAGCCATTGAACCAAGAAATTGCACATTTCATAGAGATTTGTCAGAATATATTTTCGTAGTATGTGTGTCAAGAAATTGCGAAGCAAAAAAGGATTCTATTGGGATACTTAAACGAACGTTTTTTCTAATATTAAAAACGAGATAAATTAATGTTAATTACCGTAGACGGTCTGTGAAATTAATTTTATAAGAGATAATAAAGCAATGCAAAATATTACGACATTTCTATTATATTTTAAATTAAATTCAAGGTGATACAATAACAAGTATACTATTACCCCACTTTATCAAGGTAGTAAAGTGTCCAATCAATCTTTAAACGATCCTAATAATTTTATCCTTTTAAGAAGTTTAATTTTTAAAAATACAACACCAGGAGTAGGTATAAAGAAAAATATTAAATAACAGTATTCTAACAAAGAGTGTTGAACTTGAAGTTTAAAGACTGGAACAGATGTACGAGATACGCCAGAAATTTAAGTTGATAATTATAAAACAGTTAAAAACTGATATGAAGTCATAGAAATAACTTTAATCATGAATCTGTGTAAATGGAACTTTTCTCGAAAGTCGTCAGTGAGTTTTAGGTGAAACCAAAACAACATAAGGATTCAAAAAACGCTTTTGTATGAACCGATAAGTATTCAAAGGCTTTCTACGGGTATAGACCCTTGGTTGTCCATTTCTAGGTTTTTTTCTTCCGTTTCCAGTTGATTTTGCATCTTTTCTCTGAAGACGAATCCTACCAATAAGCTTCATCCGATCCTAGTATACATCTAAGTATACAAAAGTTTAGATTTTAAATCACACTTGACTGAATAAAGTGGAAACAAAAACTGGTGTAAATTTCAACAAAAACTACTTTGTTTATTTAATAACCAACTTTCAACATGTAATCCAACACCGACGAGGTACGCTTACAGTTTTCTTTCACTTTAATGATTCTTAAAAAAACTTTTCGTTACGCAAAAATGTCTGACCCACATAACCGGTAGTAAGGCATCAATCTCCAGTGTCTCGTTATAAAATATTTTTTAGATTAAAAATTGACTTAAATAAATACATTGACTTTGAATTTTTTATTTTGAAAATACTACGGCCCTGAAAACGAGACGTAGTAGTGTTAAAGTATTTTTGAAAGCCCATCATGTATAATAGCTCAAGATGTATTATACAATTTTAATTGTCTCACATGGTGAAGGTCAAAAGGTTCTGTGTTAACGCAATGCACACATTCCTAACTGAACTGTCTTCACAAATAAAAACCTATTAAATTTTTCATTTAACCAGTTCGATACGTTGAAGTCGATATCCTGTGGTGTAGGTACACATTCTAAATCATCATCAGCTATTGTTGAATTTATATTGGTTGGATGAGTTAAATGTTATTAGAAAACCAGTCGTTCTTTTGTAATTTTTTTTAGTACATAAAGATAAAATGCAAATAATGGCTTGCTGGACAAAAGAGAGTTGGAATATACAAGAGAAACCGGAATAGTTTTGTAACGGTGGAAATAAAAGATAAAAGAAGAGTAGCTGGTTAAAAGAAATAGAGAAAAGAATATCCAAAGGCAGAGGGATATTTTCAATCATATTAAAAGCAAAAAATGTATCCAGAATATATCAAACATCAAGAAGACCAGGACCAGAGAGGAAAATGTTATGAAAAATATTTGGAGGAGTGAGGAGAGGAGAACAAATAGTGAAGCAGATCGAATAACGAGTTGGTAGCGTTACACAGATGGTTGGATCATATTAGCAGAATGTCAGAAGACAGATGGGTTAAGAGAGTTAATGGGTGGAACAGGTAGCAAAAGGAGAAGGGGAAAAATGACTGGATATAGTGAACAGTGATCTGAAAAAAGTAGATGTACAGAACTGGCAAATCGAAACATTGAATAGAAGAAAATGGGAAGAAAAAGTGGAGAAAATTTAAGCTAAGTACCACTAAGCGGCTGTAGAGCTGATATATGTATAACCTGTTGAAAAAATATATAAGAAGGAGAGAAACCCCCCCAAAAAGAATTCATACGTGTAATAAACTGGTTGACTTGGGGCTTATACGCTTCTAGAAGGCTCTCCACTGAGCTCTTTTCAGATTTATTGTGTTATGCTGGAATTCCTTGTCCTTAATTCTAGATTCCATAAGCCAGACTTTAGACCTTCCATATTTACCTTAGCCTAGTCAGCTGTTTACAGTGTCACAGTATGTGTACTGAAGTTTCAAAATATTTTTGAGTCTACACTGCCCTGTACGGAGCCTATCCAAGATCCTGGATTATTAGATACTCCGTAAATTTGGTCCATGGTTCCTCTATGTCTTGTGTCATTCTTGGTGTCTTGTTCCGTAATTCTAGAGACTGCTTTGCCTCTTTAATGATCTGGGTGGGAACAGATAAAGGACAGTCTGTTCTGGAAAATCGTCACTTGTTTGCCTATGCTCTTGTTTTTGACTTGGCCATAAATATTACCCTATTACTCTTTCTTTGGTTTTTGAGCCTTCTATGTAGCAGGTCCTTTTTGTATTAGCTGTCCTTTTTTCGATGCCTGTCTGTATCGACTAAGGAATTAAAAGGTATAACAGTAAAAATCCCCGAAGACAAGGAATAAAGAAGGATCAATTTTATGGTTAACAGTAGACTAAATTTAAAATAGAATTTTTTCTTTTTGTTGAAGGTAAATACACAAATATATTTATCAATAATCCTGTTACAAATGAAGGCGCCAATAACAAAACAAACATTCAGTCAAAAAGAACAAACAAAAACTTGTTAGTTTTAGTCACTGGTTTAATTTACTAACTTTCTTACATTCATTAAAGTCACAGTAAAGGTTAAAACAGTCTAGAAGTTTTTAACACAAAAAATAATGTTTGTTAAAAAGTTAGACTGTGAATATGTTTTTCGCTTCCACCAAAAATAAATATTTTTCTATATTTATTATTTATTATTAACTTATGGTTGTGGTGTTACGAAATCCATTAAATTATTACGTTAAATATGTGTCACACCTTTCAATGTGGGCGATTTTAATCCTTTTGTGGTAAAATTTACATATTTATTAATTATTTTAATTTATTAATAATAAAAAACGTTTTGTATTTTCACTACTGAGGCGGATTAAACGATGTCAAATGTCGCTAAAATTAACTCTATAAATAAAGTCATGGTGTAAATTATAGTTCGTTTCAATCATTACAATTCCAATTAACTAATTCGATCTAATTCGTTAAATAAATATTTAGACAATCTCAAAATTCCTTTGATTCTGCTAATTTGTATATGTAAAGTTATTAAAGGCTGGATTGAGGTTTTTAGGTGCGGTCCTTTTATAAAAACAGGAAGCTAAATGCTTCAATGGATGTTGTATACTTTTGTGTTTGAATTTGGTGAGATTTGACTTTGTTCTCTCTTATGGTTGTAAACAATCATTCAAAATCCGTTCTGTTCATGGGATATTTTCCCCTTTTCGATTGATAGCCGTAACCACTACGTTTTAACCATTTAATTTTAGTTTCTAAAGTTTTCACTCCTTTACTTTGACGATTAATAAAATGAAAACCTTTCTGGACATAGTAATATCAAATGTTTTCCTAACAGATATGTCTTTTAAGAGGACTGTGCTAAAATTTCAAAACAATACTCACACTTTTATGGATTTTACTTCACTTTTTAGTGATTAGTGTGTTTTTGGAATATTTCTTTACACTATTTTAAGGTGAAACTTCAATTTTATCAAAAAATTGTGTGCACCTATCAGTTTTTCAAATAAAAAAAACCTTCCTACAAATTTACAGGTTTTTCCTACACAAAAAAATTTTTTCTCCAAAAATTCCTACCAAAGATAAAACTTTTGACCATTTCTTGGTCCCACATTGTTTTTTTTCGATACCTTTTACTTTACATAATATACGTCAGGCTGTTTCACATTTTTAAAACCGAATTTGGTTGTAAACTCATTAATAAGCAGCATAATAATCGTTTTCTCAAGAATTTCACATCTATTATTATTCGCCATTCCCAAAATATACAACCTACCTCTTTTTCTGGATTTAAAACGTGACCTTTTTATTAAAAAAACCAACCTGTTTCCATAGAAACAAGTTTATTAAAACCAAATAAACAATCTGTTTCTATTCTATTTATAACTATTTCATAACAACGTGCAATTGTTAAAAATAGAAAATAAATCAAGAACAAACGAGGGTGACAAAAAAATGTGCCAGGTATTTACTAAAAATAACAGGTGATGTTATGTTATGTTTATGTACATTATTTACAACGATCTATCGCAATACATGCAACTTTTCGTGGCCTTTACTTTCTATCTTGCGCAACTGCTTTGTACATTCAATTGAATTTCTTTTTAACATTTTGTCGTTTAGCTACGCAGGAAATTAAAACAAAATAAAGGAAATATTCTTGTTATTCAATTGACAATGCTTTAAATCACTGATTTAATTTCATAAACTACGTTTCAGTAGATAAATATCAAACCTTATTTATGTCCATTTAATATCGTATCGTATATATCAGACACTCCTTAAAAATTCTAGTAATAATGAAATAATTGGAAAGAGAAATAATATATAGTAATTGAAAGCAGGGTTGGAATTTGATTTTACAAAACTATTAAGACGATTCTGAAATAATTTGTATCTTTTCCAGTGTGGAGATTGGATCAGTTTAAAAATCCTGGAAATCACACCTGAGTTAACAACATTAGGAAATACGTTAGAAGAAGCTGTTGAATTACAGAAGGCACACGATGAAGTGCTACGACAATTGCAGGTAGGTAACTATGAAAAAAAATTTTATCTTCCAGCTAAATAAGTGTTAGATTAGATTAGATTAGAAATGGAGTGGAGTGGAAGGTTCTGGACCTATCATGACCTCAGTCGCTCCCTGCTTGGCTTTCATCGGCCTTTTCATTGCCTTTTATTCTTTGGTGACCTATAAGAGCTTATCCCCTTTAGTGCTGCTTGTCTGTTGGGGCAGATGACGATTCTTTGGTTATCCACCTCCCGTCTCATCAACTCTACTGCACAGCATTGCACCGCCATTACCTTTGCCATGTTTCCCTAGGCTTAGAGAAATCCTGATCTTCTCTTGTACCCCATCATATATTCCGGCTCCTACTCGAGAGTCTGTTTTAGAGCCATCAGTGTACCAGTAGAGATTCGCTGTTATTCATTTTTGAAGCTATGTTGTGGGACAATCTGATCTAAATAAATGTTACTTTTACTTAAAATACATACTGTTTAAAAATAACAGTGACATCTCTAATAATCCTAGCTGCACTAAGAGTATTTTTACGACTAAATCTAAATTTAATTTAAAGTGTGGTTTACTGTTAATACGCGGCTTCATTATATTATGGACAGTTTTAGAATTTCGAATATTAGAACAGAGTAACTTTCTCTGTTAACACAACAAACAACGTTTGTACTTTCTGCAAACGTATTTGTACAAAAAGAATTTTAATTGTCTCAGAATACATTTTCAAATTAAGAAAGTGTTGTTTTTGTTTAAATTCTTTTATAAATGTTTTGTTTAAGGCCGCATTTCTCTGGAAGAAAAGAGAAAGGATTTGTAGCAAAAAATTTGTCAAATCCTTCTAAATTGGGTCTCCAAACAAAAAGCCTATCATAAAATCCATTTTTAATAAAAAAAAACTGCATTTTGAGATTAACCTGAATGCATGTGCACTAAACTGTGGACATCTCTTTAACCTCAGACTTTGGAAAATTTTTATAATAATTTTCATGATCTACGTGGTTGAATTAATAGATTTCCATATATATAAAAGTATCTGGGAAGGCTTAGTTCCGATTTTGGAAATTTGATAGTCAAAAATTCATAGAGTCCAAAATAATATCAATTTTGAGCTGAAATTTGATATCCATACTCTTCGATAATGAGAGAGTATGTAAACAAATTCAGCGGAGACGTAACCATTATATTTTGTATACAGGGGTGGCCGAAAGTGAAGATTTTCGAAAATATAAACTTTTTAACCTTATTCATTTTTATAAACATTTTTGAATCTACAAAAATTTCAAATACTGAAGTTGATTTGCAACTCGAATTGTACAGGTTAAAAAAAATATTGGATAAGGAGTCGAAAATTAATAATCGTAATTTTTCCAATTTTTCTATTTCAACATACAATTTTCGCGTTACATTTGAATAATTCCAAATGAAAGAAAACAAAAATCGTAGAATATTTAAAACATTCAAGGTCGACGATAATATTTTTATTATACCAACAACATTTATTACACATACAGACATCTTCGAAAATGACAAAATGTAAATTTCAAATACTAAAAAATGTTAAAGGTCATACATTTTTAACAATGACATAACCGTATTTATTTGTAATTGTAGAAGGTTTACTAGATAAAGCTTCAACATAATATATTGAGAACCAATTACGAGGGGAATCCGAAAATTTTTAAAATTAATTATCCATTTTTTTTGTAGAATAAACAAAGTCCAGTTGAAGAACTCCTTCGCCAAGCCGACCAACTCATCGCCACGCAAAAACCAAGAGCTGAAGTATACGCTGCAATGGCAGAATCGCTCGGTAGAGCTTGGAAAGATATAAATTCGACTCTAGAATTAAGAAAATTCATCTTAGATCTTAACGTGTTGTACCACAAGAGAGCTGAAGACTTTTTTCACAGAACCGATGCTTTGGAGGCTTCATGTAAAGACAAATCTATACCGATAGATATAGACGCCGTGAAGGAATTTTTAACAACGATCCACGAACAAAGAAGAACACTATTGGAATCTTTAATGATAGCTTTACAAGCGGGTAATTCTTTGTTAGGAAAATTGAAGGAACTTGGAGCCGAAGGCACACTCGACTCTAGACCCGAAAGAATCCGAAATTCCGTTAAAAAAGGTACATTATTCTTATTAAAACCAATAAAAGGATTGTTGGTACTTCTGTGAGGTTATTTCAACTGTTATAGACAAAAAATGTTGTTTCTTCAATAACTTTTATGTTTATTTTTATCTAATTGTTTCAAGTTCTATATCGCTTTGACATTTACACCTTCTAAACGTTGAATAAAAAATAGTTGATTGTATGCCAAAGTGAAAATAGGTTAAGAACAAGAATCCATCACAATCAGTTCATCATTATCTTCGGTCACAACTACTACCATGTGCGTGTTAAATTACAGGTTATAAACAAAACATTTTCAAGATTACATTAAATCCCATCTCAATTTTTAATTTCCTACCAAACAAAATTGATATAAAGATTATTGGAAAATTTGTTAAAACCTACAAATAGTATCTTTGGTCATCAGACACATCTAGAGACTAAATCTAGAGACATTAAACATAAAAGTGCTGAATATTTCTGAAAAAATTAATGGCTTGGCATGTTCGTAAAGCTTTCAGTTACTTCTTTTCAGCGATATCTCAAGTACAAGGATGGTTAGACGAACTGCATCTAAGAAGACAATTTCTAGAAGTGACTTTTAGTAGCAGAAAGACTCAGCTAGAACAATGTTTAGCTTTGGCAATTCTTGCTACCGATTTAAGAGAATTGGAAGAAACTGTACAACATAGAAGGGATCTATTAGCTAACAGCAATCAATATGGTAAGTAATAGTGACGAGGAAAGCAAGACCAAGACACGGATAGTCTTGGTCTTTCTAGTCCAAGGATGGTCTTTTTCGCAAGACCAAGACCAATTTTGCTGATCACTAGTCAATAACATTATTCTTCAAGTGATACTAACATTCGTCTAAAAATAAGTTTTTGTACTTCCAGGCGATTCATCTTCTAGTGCAGAGCTTTTTCTTCACGAGCACAAGAAGCTACTTCCAGAAGCTAAACAGCTTCAAGAACGAGCTTTGAAAATCACCAAAGCAACTGAGCAATTAGTAGCATCGGGATGTTTTGCGGGAGAACAAGCATCACAACAATCTTACGCTGTTCTGTCGTCTACCTCAGATTATTTGACAGATCTTCAGAACAGAGAATCGCTTTTGGAGAGGGTTAAAGCTTTCTTCAGGACTGCACAGTCGGTAAGCCATATGAATAATTTTTTTTGTAGTACTCCGCTGGTTTTGTTAAAATGTGTTGGACACATAGAGATACTACTGTCTGTGTATACAGCATGCGCGCTATTAGAGAAAGAGCCTAAACCTCCGACTTCCTATCTCTCTCATACCTGCTGACGGCTTCCGAGCTTGCTTGTTTCCTCTATCTGTAGTATCTCTATGGTTGGACAGGGTGTATTTTATATGGAGTTGAATCATTGATACCAAATTTGAAAAAATTATAATATTAAAGGATGCTACAACAGAAACTTTTTTTGTTTCAGGTTTTAACAAAATTAAACCAATTAGAAATGCAACTAACAGCTACGGAACTTCCAAAAACTTCCCCTCAATTGGCTCAACTGCACGAACAATGTTCAAAAGCAATAGAAGAAGCTACCTCAGCTCCCATTGCGGAAGGTTATGCCATTTTGGACGCTGCTGGTAAGACATGTCACAACGATGTCAAAAATGACAAATTTTATGTTGCTCTATATTTATTTTAGGAAGTGGAACTGAAGGCATTCAAAGAATGGTAGAAGAATTAGAAAACAAGAAAATTATCCTGGAAGGACTGTGCACGGCACATAAAGAAGAAAATGTTAGAGTGAATGCGGCTTTAAATCACTTTTTGGAAAAACATAACGAAATCTACAGTTGGTTATTGACCATAGCAGAAGCTTTTCTTAAAGGACATAGGGATATGGGTAGCGATTTACCGTTGGCTAATGATTTTTACGAATTACATAATCAACTGCTTAACGATTTACAGGTACTTGAAACTTATTAAATATAGGAAGGACCTTTTGGAAGTCTTGATAGTGGATTATTGTATATAATTATTTTTTTAGACGAAAGGAAACGAAATCAACACGCTGCTACTAACATTACCGCCAATCTTGGAATATTTAGAAGATAATCAAAGGAAGGATATCGACGTTAAGGTGGAACAACTTCACGAGCGGTGGATGAAACTAAAGAATATTTTAGAGATTCGAATGGAACTGGCGAGTATATACGTAAAATTCCATACAGAAGCGGATATAGTTAACAAAGAAATGAACAAATTGGACAATCTTCTTGCTCAGAATAGGGATAATATCGATGATGAAACGGTGAAGAGATTGGAAGAGAAGTTTGAAGCGATCGTACCTTATTATGAGTGCGCGAAGAATACTGGTCTTACGTTTATTAATCAAGCGAAGGCGGTGAGTAAGATTTCAATTTATTAATAATTTAGTTATGTTGGTGATGGTACTTTTACGTAAAAGATTCCATTATTCCAATTTTCTTCCGTTTTTTATTTACAGCAGTTTGATAGATACCATCTGCTAAGCACTTGTACTTTTTCAAAAGTAAAAATCTGATTTTTTTCCCTTCCGACTGAAATCTAAGCATTTTCCTGAACAATAAGAAAGAGAACTGTCAAAAAAATACACTTCCAATAGGTAAAGAACGTCTGTGAACCCCCAAATTTGTATCTCGACGTTAGTACACTATTAGAGCCTTTTAAATTCGTAATTAAATCCAGTATCGTTCAGTTTTTTTTGGAAATTTTACAAGAATTTCGTTCATTTTTGGTTTTAATCAGTCCAACGGGAATGAAAATGATCCAGAAGCTTTCCTAATTTCAATCCAGAGTCCAAACTAAAATATATCATACTTGTAGCTCATAGTTCAAAATTCAAAATTCAAAATATGTGACTTTTTAGCATTTAAAAATAATTGATTTTATTTTTTTTTTAAAATAATATTGAATCACACAACACTCGGTATGTTAACCAGGATAATATTTGGACAGGTCTGATAAATGCCGACAATAAAAAATAATAAAAGTCTCGAAGTAAAACGCGTTAGTACACATAATACCCGCTGGAGATTCGGATTTTGTTTCCAATCATCTTTATTTTTAGAATAAAGTGTCTTCCAGTTAATAGCAACTGTTGAAAATAAATCAAATCAAAAATAGCTCCGATGTTTCCCAGATTTATAACAAGAACTGTTGGTGCATTATTTTTGATTTATAGACAGTATTGTTTAAAGATTAAGATGATTTTACTTAAGTTCTATAAAATTAAAAATTCTTTAAAAACAAATTTTATATTCTTTAATGAAGCTTCTATAAAACTTTTTTATAGTCATATAGTTTATTATAAAATTAATATTTATTTATAGAGAGTTGTTTGATTTGAAAAAAAAGTTAGTTGGATTGATATCGACTCAAACAAACAGAAACAAATATGTATTGAATACAGTCGCCAAAAATTAGCCCACATGTTTCACAAAAACCGAGATATTATTTTAAAATAAATATAAAGGCGTTTGTGCATGTTGCCAAAAATATTATAGATATTCTTGATGCGGATTTTATGAAATTATCCAATAATCAAACTTATTTAAATTTACTACTAGTTTATGAAGAAACAAAGTTTTAATTTTGTACACCAGTCTTAAAACTGTAAAATATACATTTACTTCTCTACATGTCCTGGTATATGTTTCTTTATCATATTTTTGTTAAATTTTCATAATTTCATCATAAAAGAATAACAACGGAAGTAGCTTAGTTAAGAAAACATTCTGCTTTTTGTTAAAATAATATCAACACAATACATCATAATCTCTCCATGAAAACTGTACGTGTTTCAGCGTAGGTGCGAAAACAACTTCACCGATGCTAATTTTAACTTAAAACTCGATCTAAGACATAACAGAACTATTTTGTTGTTGAAAAATCGCAAACAAAGTAAAATGTTATGAATATACACAAAGATTCTATTACAATACGTTTAAGACAAAGAAATTTAAAAATGTTAAGAATATTTGTCTCTCGTACCATGTGCAATTAATACACTGAAGAAGTTATTAACGGTTTCGAAACTTTATATAAGGCTTTATATCAAAATACAATCTGTAGAAATAATATCCAACTTGTATCGAAAAGACGAATAGATACCATTTCTCTAAATCTAATTCTAATTTTATCTTTCCAGATATCTGAACCACACCTCGACACCCAACGAGCCTGTCTGTGCGTGGAGTCCGTTCTTGAAAGACTGTCAGGAAGGCAGTTAGTTGTAACGAGAAACTGGCAGACTTTCCACACAGAAGTGGTGGAGAAACGCGAACTCCTGGTGCGCCTCGAATTAACCATGGAGGAGAGCTCCAAGGTTAGTAATTTTTTTTCTCACCTGTGTTTACAATGACACCTGTTTGATGTGTGTGAGTTTGGAAGTGGGGACGCCCGTTGGAAGTAATGAATGACTGAGTATACAAAGAGGTGTTTATAAAAAAAAGGTTGTTTGATGAACTACTTGTTTTTTGAGAAAAAAGTGATTATGAGTTTCTGAACAATTTGTATGTCCGTGGTAAAGCAAATTTAAATAAAAAATATCTCAACAACCAGCATTTAAGTTCAATGTTAAAACGCTATTTGAAGATCGTATCAGTTTTTTTTTAATTAAGTATTTTTTGGGCGGATTCCAAATATTGTCAGTCCAGAAAATTAACGGAAAATGCTCGATAATAATTATTATTTTCACAAAGATAGCTGTTGAAACTTGCTTCAAATTAAAACCTGACAATTCAGTATTTATTTCGAACTCCATCAGTAATGTGGTCGTTTCATATTTTCCAGTATTATTCTTCATAATATTTCTTAATAAGTATTGTGATAAAGAGTCCTTTTCATATCCCATTGTTAAATGACATGATATTATTTATTGGGGATCACTTTAGCTACATAAGTTGGTGATGGTACTTTAACCTGAAAGACTGCAATTTTATTCCGTTTCTATCTACAGCGGTACGTATTATATATACCATCTTTTAGGGAATTGTACTTTTTCAAAGGTTAAAATCAGATTTTTTTCTTCGATTCTTCTGATATCTAAGCAATTCCATTAACCTTAAGAATAAAAACTGTCAAAAAAGACTCTTCCAATAAGTAAAGAACGTTTGTGAATCTCCAAATTTTTATAGCGATGCTAGTACACTATTAAAGCCTTTGTAATTAAATCTTATACCGTTAAAAATTAAATTTTGAAAGTATATCTTGGCATACAATTAAAATCTCTGTTCGCAATACTGTATCGTTAGGAATATAATTATTCTAGAAAACAGTATAAAATCTTCCCGTGGGTGTTAAACATATTTTAGAGCACCATTTGACATCACTTATTGAAATAAATCGACAATTATTTTTAGAACAGTTGCAGAAATTGAAATTTGCCATCAAACATTTGTTTTTCGAAAAAAAAAATTGGGTCACTACATTTTTAACTTACAAAGCAATATGTAAGATCGTTTTAAAATGTAGAATGAAATATTTTTAGATTTTATTATACATTTTCATTAACTTTTATCACTTAAATTTTTTATTTTAAAGCTTTATAACCATTTTCCAAGGTATTTTTTATGGAAACCTTTTTTTTAATTCAACAACCACCTGGCTAAAGTAATTCTCAATAAATAGCTAAAAATTTCAACTAAATATATAAAAATTGTATAAGATGGATCTTTTGGATCAGCTTTTCATTTTAATAATAATAATAATTTTACTCTACCTCTTATTGGATAGATATATTTTAAACAATACCACAGTTGAAGAGAAATTGGTAAGTTAAAATCATTAGTTTTAAATTAAATTAAAAAGTTTTTAATGTAAATTTATTATAATTCCAGACTATTAGTTTGGTATCCAAACTCGAAAACAAACTGTATCCTGTGATAACCACCGACTCCAATAAATCAAAACAAGTAGCCGATTACATTGAAGAAAAATTAACTGTAATCCTACCCGACATACGAAAAGCACAAGCAGATGTTAACGAAAAAATCAAAACAACAGAAAATCTACTTCAGCAGACACAAAATAAAGATGAAAGTAACTTGGCAGTTAAAGTAAAATTAAAAGAAATCAGCCAGAAACTTCAAGACACTGCTTCCGATTATCAAGTTTTGTCGCAAGTTCTTATAGGATACTTTAGAAATTTAGAAGAGATTGAAAAGAAAGTAGAAGTGTACAATGCTGAGTTGGACAAAACTGGTTACCCCAAAGACGTTTCTTCCATAGACAAGATTTTACAAGAACATGAGGTGTGTAAACAGACCATAGGAGAACGGCTAAGATTCGCCCAAGCCGAATGCGATCAAATTGCCGACAGGATTCGAAAACAGGTAATAGAAAAATCCTTTCTCTTTGCAACAGAATCGTTAGAAACTGTTTTTTAATATTTCAGGAGCCGGAAGAAGCGGCTGAACATGATGTTAACAGGCTTAAGCACGTTTTAGAACTTAATAGAGCCGAATTTGAGAATCAATGGAGACAAAGACAGGATTCTTTGTTGGCTCACCGACAAATATCGTCGTTTGATAACGATCTTAAAAAAATTAACGACAGCATCGATGATCTAGACAGGCAGATAAAAAATATCAAAGGACAATATGGAGAGTCAATTTCAAGTGCAAAAGCTACTTCGCAATCTTTTGGATATTTAGAAGAAACTGTTCAGGTTGGTATTTTATAGTTTTTAAAAAGGTATATCTAAACATGTTAAATTTTCCAGACTTTGGAACAAAGAATTCAATCTTTTATCAAGAGTAGTGAGAAATTGATTGCTGAAAATCACAAGAACTCTCCTCACGTTCAAAGCGAAATAGCAGCGCTACAAGATAAATGGAATAATCTGAAAAATCTATTAAAAACGACTCGAAATCTCATAGATACCAGCATTCATTACTTCCAGTTCGTAGAAGAGGTAGAATTGTTTTAAAAAAAATGTAAGGATTGGTGGAATGTATTTTTTTTTGTTTATTTTAGGCCGACGAATGGTTTAGGGAAGGAAGTAAACTTTTGGTAACTATAGCTAGAAAATCGACAACAGTAAAACGACCTGAAGAAGCTGAAGAACTACTTAATGAAATTTCACAATTCCTAACACCTGGAGAAGAAAAACAAAACGAAAGAATAGAAAATATATCGGAACTAGCTGTAAAATTATACGGTCAAGACCAATCAAAATACGCCCCTGTAATAGTAGGAAACAAAGAAATGCTAGATTCTTTCGAATCAATTATAAAAGAACTTAATACTTTAGCAGAAAATCTTCGACAAGCAGAAGGAGAACGACAACGATTAGAAAAAGAAAAAGCAGCTGAAGAAGCTAAACAAAAGGCCGAAGCTAAACGTAAAGAGGAAGAAAGATTAGCCGAAGAAGCAAGAAAAGCAAAGGAAGCTAAACTCGCTGAAGAAAGAAGGAAAGCTGAAGAAGCGAGACTAGCAAACGAGGCTAGAATAGCCAAGGAGAAGATTGAAGCGGAAGAATTAAGGATAGCCGAAGAAAAGCGGAAAATTGAGGAAGCGAAAATAGCGGAAGAAGCGAGATTAGCAGGGGAACGACAAAAACTTTTAGAAGAAAAACAAAAATTAGAGCAAGCTAAAGCAGAAGAAGAAGTTAGGAGAGCTGAAGCTAGAAGAGCCGAGGAAGCGAGATTAGCTGAAGAAAAACGTAAGCTAGAAGAAGCTCAACTTAAACAGCGGGAAGAAGCTGAACGATTACGATTAGAAAAAGAAAAACAAAAAGCTGAACAAGCTAAATTAGAACAAAAGAAAAATTCTTTAGAAATAACGGAAATAACTGATATTCAAAAAATAGAAATACAGAATTCCAGTAGCAAAAGAATACCGTCGCCGATACCTATTGTAGAGGACGCTAGTGAAACTCCAGTTTTCACTTCACCGCTTAGCGATGCGGTTATTCAAGAAGGAAACAAATTCACTTTCATTTGTCGAGTTACAGGACATCCTACTCCAATTATCCATTGGTACAAAGCAGGAATCTCAATCCAAAACAACCCGGATTATAGAACCACCTTCGAAAACGGTTTGTGTACGTTAACAATCGAAGAAACCTTCGCCGAAGACTCGGCAAGATATACCTGTAGAGCAACAAACAAAGCAGGAGAAGACGAAACTTCAGCAGTACTTTCCGTAAAAGAAAGCCAGCCTGAGGAAGTACTTTCGGCACCGTCGTTCGTTAAACTTCTTCAACCTTCTGTCGCTAAAGAAGGTTCGACATTTCAGTTCGAGTGTCAAGTCGATGGGAATCCTTTACCGACAGTACAGTGGTTCAAGAATTCTGATTGTATTGACAATTCTTCTGAGTATGGTATCACTTATAATAATGGAAATGCTTTTTTGAAATTCGAGAAAGTCGGTTTAGATGATAAGGCGGAGTATACTTGCAAGGCTTCTAATCAATTGGGTACTGCCCAAAGTACTGCGAATTTGATTGTTACACGTAAGTATTTTTTTTCACTTTCATTTCTTGAAAAAATTGGAATAGTATATTAGTTAAAAGAGGTCGAAAAGTAGCACAACGTGTTTTAGACAGAATGTCAACTGTCAGAATTATATTTGTGGGGGGAGAAATTTCATAACGGTTCTGTCACATACAGTCAACTCAACGAAGTAACCCTAAGTTACTACTTTAGGGACGGGAAATTCAGGAGAGTCAATATCGGGTTTCTGGAAGACAATACCTTCAGCGCGACGAAGTATATACCCTAGTCAGTACCTTTGGGACGGGAGATTCAGGTCAGTAACCTGCAGAACAATGAGAGGGATTGTCAAGCTAGTACCTTGCCAGTCGGAGAAACAAGTTTCTATCTTTGAATATATTTTCTGGGCAAAAAAAGAAGTTCTTAAGGGACTGTCTGTCTTTTGCTGCATTTTCTGTAATATTTTGCTAAAATTTTGAACAAATATGCCAGTTTAGTTTAACTTGAACTTATATGCTGAATTATTGGATGTAGTCTTCGGAATTTTAAGTAATTTTAAAAAAAATTACGCTTAATTAATTCAATATATCTTTAATATGGGTGGGAATTGTGAAGTTTTGTCGAAGTTGAATAACCCCCGAATAATTTTTGGCAGAAAGTATAAATTGTATCCCTATTTAAAAATAAACGTATCTTAACTAATAGCTCTTTACTATTTTTAAATCCTCAACTAATGGAGTATTGACCTTACAATTATTAGTGTATTAGAATTTTTTTAAAACATCTGAGAAACAAAATATTTACGAGGATGATTGAAATACTTTGTTTTAATCTCTACTATTGCCTTTGATTCATGTAAAAACATCTTGTGTTCTCTTTGAGGTGAAAAAATATTAATTTTTAAGAATAAATTTTTTATCTAAGTAAATTATTTTGTCAAGAATTCTTTTTGGAATTTGCAAACATTCAAACTAACCCCCGTACTTACTTCATTTCTCCAATTTTAGATTCTCTCAAGATATAATTAGTGTCCACATACAAAACAAACAACATCAACCGAGTTTATTTAGGTGGCAAATGACACTTTTCTATTTTTAACCATTTAAATTATCATCTTTTTCTATCAAACCAAAAGGTGTATAAATGGCAGATCAAGTTACTTTTTTTTTCAACATATTTATAATTTTTTTTTCAAATTCTTAGCATCGGAGCCTGCAGAAGCCCCTGTATTTATCACCCCATTATCAAACGTAATGGCGAGAGCTGGTCAAAAGATAAAATTGGAATGTGAAGTTTCTGGATTACCCCCACCAACTCTAGCTTGGTCGCACAACGGAAAAACAGTCAAAGAAACGCGAGAAATCAAGGTAAGTACCTACCATATAAGCTTTCATTAAAAAAAAAACATTTATTTTTAAATTTCTTACCGATGCTTTGAAAAAAATTTTTATCCAGCACGACATAATATTTTTTTTTAATATGAATCAGGCGAGTGCAATTAGATTTTTTTGGCAAAGTGTGTTAGAACCAGTCAGAAATGCATTTTAAAATAGTGAGGTTTATTTTTAAGAGTCCTTGTTGCTTATTAAACGATTTTCTTCGGTTTTAACTGTAGTTTTAAGTATAGGTGAGTTTCGTTGGCTAATATTTGTTTTATTTTCTTTAAAAGTTTATACTGGAAAGATTTTCAAGCTCCTAATCTTTGTAAATAATTATAAATTTCACATTTTTTGCAGCCTTATTCACATTTTACTTTCACTTTTCAGTTACAGCAAGAAGGCAATAAAGGAACGTTACTGGTCTTAGAAGCTTTTCCCAAAGATGCTGGTACTTATTCAATAAACGCTAAGAATTTAGCAGGTGAAGCTACCAGCTCTTGTAGCGTATCTGTAAAGGGCCGCTTACCAACAGAAACCTCAGACTCTGAAATAGCAAGCGACATGGAACCAATCAAACCTTCTGTACAACTACCTCTTACCAACACCAGCGCTAAGGAGGGAACAAGAGTAAGATTAGATTGCGTGATTGTTGGACAACCGGAACCAGAAGTTATTTGGTGAGTATTTAAATATTTATAATTTACAATGCTTCAATGATAATCTATAGGTATCATGGAGATCAACCAGTGAAAGAATCCCAGGACTTTCAGCTTTTGTTTCAAGGTGATAGATGTTCGTTAATTATCCTGGAAGTACTTCCTGAAGACGCTGGTGAATATAAAGTTGTCGCGCTAAATTCCGCTGGCGAAGCTTCTAGCAAATGTGTGTTGAGTGTAACAGAGTCCGATACTGAAAAACCTCAAGAAGAAACAACTGGAATAGCACCAAAATTTTCGAAACTATTAGCAGACGTTTTGGTATCTGAAGGTGATAAAGTTATCTTGGAAGGAAACGTTATTGGAGAACCAAAACCGGAAATTAAATGGTTGTTGAATAACTTACCTGTTACGGATACTGAGCATTTTATTTTCAGTTACGACAACGAGGGAAATGTGAGGTTAGAATTTCTTTTTATATTGAGAGACATTTTTATTAAATAACCTTTACTGTGTGCTTTAGGTTGGAAATTGATAATGTTAAACCTGAAGATAAAGGAGTTTATACTGTCAAAGCTCTAAATTCGATTGGAGAAGCAAAATGTTTTGCTCAGTTGATAGTAAAATCATTCAAACCAACTGAAACCGTACAACATGAAGAACAGAAACAAGCTCCCGATTTCAAAGAAGGCTTTAGCGATAGAAGTATACCCGAAGAAAGTTCTACTAAATTCGAATGTATAGTTACTGGAAAACCAACCCCAAAAGTCAAATGGTTATTCAACGGTGAGCAAATTTCAGGTAACTTGATATTACTTTACTATCCGCAATGTTTGTTACGCAGTTTTTTTTTTAGGTAAAGATTTCTTGATATCCACATCGGGCAACAGACAAGTTTTGTCCATTCCAATCGCTAAGCAAGAACATTCTGGAACTGTAACTTGCGTAGCCGAAAACGAAGTGGGAAAAGCTACTTGCATCGCCAATCTACAAGTACAGCCTTCCAACTTTATTTCCTTACAGGATAACCCATTAGAGTTACTTCCAAGTTTGCCGTTGTCTACTGAAAAAACGGAATCTTCTTACAAAATCAGTAGAGAAGTTGTTACTCAATCTTCTACTTCTCACACGAGTAAAATAATATCAACGAATTCGGAAATGACTCAACCACACGTCGAGGAACATAGAGTGTCGTCTCAAAAGGCACAAACTTTCAAACAAATCAATCAGGATACTCCTGATGTTAGGGAATGCCAAAAAACAGAAGAATATCATAAGATTGGTGATCAACCTCCGATATTCCACGAAAAATCTTCAACTACCTTCGCTACAGGAACCCAACAAAACGCACAAAAGCAAATAACATCCCATCAAGAGCTAATTCAAAAGATTCCTACAAAAATTAGACCTCCAAAGTTTATTTCTCCTATTATCGGTAAAATCGTCGATCAGGATGTAGATATTATCCTCGAGGGTATTTTAGATGGTCAACCTACTCCACAAATAAAATGGACTAAAAATGGAGTAGATATAAAACAAGATAATCGAGTGTCAACTACTTGGTCGCTGAATAAAACTACTTTGGAAATTAAGAATGTTAATGTGCAAGATGCCGGAAGATATTCTTGCACAGCTGTAAACGAAGGCGGTACAGCTGTCAGTACGGCCGATTTGGTTGTTAGAAGTAAGATTTTTCTTTTTTTACTCCTTTTGAATGAGTTTAAAATTTGTTTATTTATTCCAGAAACCATATTTCCTCCAGTTTTCGGTCGTCGTTTACAAGCTCAAGTTATCAAAAAAGGCGATAGGGTGATTATGGAAGTTGAAGTGACTGGTACACCAGAGCCCACGGTTACTTGGTATAAAGATGGAACTCTTATTGATGATGCTATGAAGAATACTTATAGAATAAAACCAATGGGACAAAACCATACTCTTACTATTGAAAAGGGTAAGTCTGAATTTCATAGCTAATACCTACATTAAATGATGAATTTTTAGCTGAAATGAACCATTCCGGTCGGTTCATGGTAAGAGCTGTAAATGCTGGTGGAGAAGCCCAAAGCATAGCAGACATTGCTGTTATCGAACCAGCACCCGACAGTATGGTGGAAGTTGTGAAAACTGTAGTTTTCGAAGATATAAAAAAACACGAAACGCTTGTGAGTATATTTCTTCGTATTATCAAAAATTTATAATTTATTTCGTAATGTCCTTTATTCAAAACGTAGGCTTCGGCAGCAGATCAAATATCATCAGTAGAATCAAAACCTGTTCCAGTATGTTTAAAATTAACTTCAAGTGAATTATCTCAATCTACTTCTGCTAAATCTGAAGTTACATCTACGACCGAACAGGTATTATCCCAAGAAAAACAAGTAATTAGACTAGAACATAAAGTTCCCGATATACCCATGCCTAAACCAATAGTACATAAAACAGAAGAAATTGAAATAAATCGACCAGCAACTCTTCCCAAACAGGAAGAAATCAATCAAGAAAAGAAAGTCGATGTACAAGAAGGAATCGAAACTAGCTCTATATCTACACAATCTTCTTTACAATTTTTCGTGAAAAAAATTAAAGAAGGCGAGGTTCCCATTCAGATCCAAAAGGAATTACCCATGCCAGAACCTATTAAACAAGATATTTATAAAAAGTTTGAGTCTGTTCCTCTAGTACCATCCAAACCTGAACCAATAAGACACGAATATCACTCATTTACATCTAGCCAGAATGTAGAACCTCAACAACATTACGAATCCATCTCTACTAGTCAAATTACTCGAGAATTTGCTTTAGAGCCCGAACCACCAGCAGAGATATGCTACGCACCAAAACCAGAAACTTATAAGAAACAAGAAGTTAGTGAAAGAATTAAAAAAATATCTGAAAGTCAAAAAGAACTTTCACCGCACGAAGTACCGACCGGTGCTGTGAAAATTTTCCCGTCGACTCAAAAAGTTAGCGAGCAAAAACTAGAAAAATCCTATCAGTCTTCTTACCAAACGTCTTCTTCATCGTACAGCCGTACGTTTGAAAGTAGTGGTACTAAACCAAGTTTCGAAGAGCCTCCATGGCTTACTGAAAGACCAAAATCTACTTCTAGTTATACTTCTTATGAGAAACATTCTCTCGGTAGACCACTTTCAGCTCAAGGCGAACCTTCTCAAGAAGCATTGATGATGGAAAAGCAGTGGGCTCACAAATTTTCGGAGACTCATCAAGAAAAATCTTGGCCACCACAACATGAAGAAATTAAATTTCAACCTTCTTGGTCCGTTCAGAGCACGTTAGAGAAAAAATGGACGCCAAAAATAGAGCCACAAATTCCTAAGCAGCATTACATAGCGGAAATCAGCAACTTGAGTAATATTGTGGATACCAAACAAGAAAAAATGAGCAAATCAGAATATATTGTCGAGGAAAGTAACGTAAGACCTTCCGAAATTATTAAATCCTGGCCACCACCGTCTTCTGAAATTAAGCCTTTTACTACCATAGATTCTTTACCAATAAGACCAGTTTCTGTTCAAGATATTACTGATGAAGTTTATTTAGAACCAGGTCCTCCACCGGAAATGGCTTACGCTCCCCCTACTAAACCTACAATTCCACAAAGAAAAGAATGGGCTGCTCCACCTCCTAAGGAAGTACCCAAGGAATGGGCCGCTCCCAAGCTACCTGCCAAACATTGGGTAGCTCCACCTCCGCCTTTGCCTCCTAAACAGGTAATACTGCAAGCACCCCCTGTACCTGCGAAGCCTCTTAAGCATGCTGAGCAGCCAAAGAAAATCTTGCTTAACGATTTCACGCCGTTTGAAACATTTCCTAGTTTAGATCCTTTTCCATTTAAACCCGACCCTCAGATGCCAAAGCAGCCTAGAGTAGGCCCTCCTCCCACCCCATCCAAGTTCATTAAAGGCAAGTTCACCGACAGCGACTACGAAAGCGATTTCGAAAGCACGAGAATAGCTGCAAAGTGGAAACCAGCTATGAGCGATACAGAAGAACCCAGTTATCGAAAAGTTGATGCACCTAAAATTAATTTTACAAGGTCACGTTCGCAAGAACCAGACGTGTTGCCCCCTTCGAAATTCGAACAACCTCCTGTTTGTCAAGGTCCACCTCGTCCAGAAGTGAACATAGACGAGTTTAAACAAGTGAAAAAACTATCAAAGCACGTTAGAGATTCGAAGAGATCTACGTTTCAAGTTCCTCAACCTGCTTACATTCCTACCCTCGTGAAAACATCCGATTCTCCTAAAACTAAGCAAAATACAGTCATAGATGGTTATATGGCCGATACTGAGTATAGTAAGGAAGAGTATAAACAGCTTTTAAAAACAAGTGAATATACTGAAACCCAAAAAGTTGTGCAAAAGCCTAGGGTTCTTAAGAAGACCCAAATTTTCCAGAAGGTTCGCTTGATTTTTGTGAGGTTTGATGTGTGCACCTTACACTCTTGACTAATCCGTTTTTTTTTGTCACTTGCATGTTATTTTTTTCAGAGTCGCCCGTTAAGGGCAGTTTTTTTTATTTTGCTTCCACGCTCTCTATTTTTTTTGAGCGCTCTTTTTTTTATTTACTGTATTTTTTTTCAGTAAATAATGTTTTCATGAGGCTAATATTGTACTAAAAAACATTATTTACAGCAAGCTTGCACAATATTTTTTTTTACACATTATACCAATTTTCTGGACTAAACTTATTGTTTCATTTTTATAAACACTCTGTTGGCCAAATGTCAACGCCATAATTATTTTGAAATTAAGAAAGTCACAATAGGTTTAATCTCCTTTAGTATCTGTTAATCTTCAACTTTGTGTTAGCGTTTATCTCTCCATTTTGCTATAGAGAATTTAAATGGAGACGAACACAGAAGTTGACCTTTAACATACTTACGTGCAACCACACTAACAAGTCTAGCTCTGCAGAAATCATAAAAATATTTGAAAAGGACTTAAAGTATTAAAAAAAATACTTCAATATTTCTTAAATTTTATCTCTGCACAGCTATACTAAAAAAAATATATAAATTGGTTGCACTAGATGTTTTTTTTATCGACTAAACTCTATGAATAACCGACCTTTTTTTTCTATAGGAATTAGTAACAACCCCGATAGTCACAAGTCAAGTTAAATTAGAAGCATTTCCTTATAAACCAGAACCAGAAAAACCGAAAATGAGAGTACCACCACCACCCAGCCCATCAAGATTCGTCAAAGGTGAGTTTCGGGAGAGCGATTATGAAAGCGATTACGAAAGAAGAATTCCCCCGGTTTGGGGTTCGCATCAGGATCCATCTTACAAACCTGTTCACCCGAGTTTAACTCCAACTAAACAGCATGGTCAACAATACGGACGCACCCCCACCCCACCCACTGAGTTTGAACGACATCCTCAAGAGTTCTTACCTGCTCGTCCCAAATTTGAACCTATTAAGCCTGAAATTAAACCCGTACAGAAAAATGTTGTTTATAAACCCAAACCTGAATATTTAATCTCTAAAAAAGATTTTATATTGCAACCTGGATCTCCTCCTGAAATTGGTTTCGCTCCAAGTCCGAAGAAGACGCAGTACTACAAATCCACAGTCAGTGCTCCTTATACAAACGCCATTCAGCACGAAACTTCCAACGTCGTACATTTCAATGAATCCACTGAAAATTGTCACAGAACGATGAGTGTCCAACAAACACATAAAGTTATCAAATTCGGGGATAAATATAAGAAAGAAGAAAAATTGGAACCGTTTCCGTTCCAACCGGAGCCTGAGCGTGTGAGAAGATCAACCAGCGTACCTCCACCGCCTACTCCCACTAAATTTATACCAGGTGAATTTAGAGAAAGCGATTATGAAAGCGAAGTAGAAAGTGCTAAGATCAAACAAAAATGGACTCCTCGCGGTGGTGAAGATAGAAATCAATATAGAAAAGTTAGAGCTCCGGCTGCTGTAAGATCTTCTAGCGTTCCAGCACCAAGAGATCGCATTCTCAGTCCAATGGATTTCGATACTCCTCCAGTAATATCAACTAGAACTGACTACACAGATGGGGAAACTAGAAAACATGAATCCGTTTACAGAAAGTTCACAGAAAATAGTAACAGTCTAGTTAAAAGAAGCTATTCTCACGAACCCGGTCTTAAACCTGGATCACCCCCTCAATATGGATACGCTAATGATAAAAAAATAATGAAGCAAACAGCGAGTAAAGCTGCTACTCATCACATGGACAGTATGACTCAGGCTTTCAAATCAAAAACTCAAAAGTTCGTTACTGACATCATGGACGATGTTAATAAACAGAAGACGTTGAAAAATGGTTCTGATGGGGAAGCGCAAGTATATAGGGAGGAATCTAGGGCTGCTCAATACGGTAAGTACCACACACAAAATGAGGTAAATTTGGTGAAGGAAATTTTTTGGGTTAATAATAATTTCTTGGGTGCTGGTAATAATTTATTCAATTTTTGGGTAAGTAGATGTCTTTGGTCCCATGCATGAATATTTGTCTATGTTTTTGTCCAGGAACAAAGCACGTAGACCCCGACACAGGCCTAATTTACTTCAAATACGATTTCGGTTACGAATTTGGTATAATCCTACCAGGTGAAAGTGGTAAGCAAGGTGGAGTGGTTCCTACTCCGAAGAAAACTATCATAGAACCACCGAAAAGAACCAAGGACATTGAACTACCAGTTTATCATGAAAAATCCACTAACCTACATCCTTCTCCACAATTTAAACCGAAAAAATTCGTTCCTGCCAACAAGTCTGGAAAATGGGATCCTACTTCGGAGAGCGAGATGTCGGATTACGAGAGAGATGGAAAAGGGGCGAATTTTTTGCAAGGTTCGAGATGGGAGCAGTCTTCATGTAGTCCTGCATCTCTGTCACCTAGTTTACCTAGCACGTCTCCAGCTTTTAATAATACTTTTGCAGGTATTTGGTGTCGTGGTTTAGCAATGTGAAAAATTATATACTTATATTATATGGATTTGGTTTTTCTTGATTTTATTTATATTCAGGATGTGTATAAAAAAGGATTTTTTAGAAAATATAACTTTCCACATTGCAGTCTCTAATGCTTTATGATTTCATTTCCAATTAATGATAATAACATTTGCAATATCATCTTCATAATTTCTTTAATATATTCAAAAATAAAATTGTTCATTAGGGGTTTAATAATTACCTATTTAATGTGTGTATGTGAATGATTGTAAAATGTATTGATAGGACTCTATGATCCAGAAAAAAGTGCGTACAGTAAGAATTTGTTTGGACTTACATAGAATTTTTCTTCAGCAGATTATTTTCATCTACAAAAAAAATTTAAAATACATTTCATAAGGGACAAAAATTGGCTTAAAAATAAAAAATATCATTTAATGTAAGTGGAGGGAAGTTTCTTGTTAAATTTAAGCTTTTAAAATAACTTTTCTAAATTGGCTGTAATTATAGAACTAATGACTTTTAAACAATACTTGCAAAAATCTCGCAAATTACTTGATAAAAAAAAGTTGATAAAATTTATTCCTTACGAAAACGAAAGTAAAAGAAATTTCAATCCAAATATTATTTTAAATTTATATCAAAAGGAATATTTTTGCAAGAATTGTTAAGTTTTGTTTTTAACGCCTAATATTCAAAATTATTCAAATTAAACACCAATTTAATTAATACTAAATAAAAACAAAACTTTTAATGAATTATATTTTAAATATTGTTTTTATTCATACATTTTTTATGAACTTAGTAAAAAAAATATATGAATGAATTAATTCTAATAAACAATAATTATTAAAACTAAAATTTTTAATTATAGTATCTGGAAGGCCACAAACTCCGCCGAGTTGTCCAAGCACTCCTGGTAGCATACACGGAAAACCGATCAATCCAGCCCTAGCCAGAGCTCCCATGTTCATAACGGTAAATTTTGTTATTTGAAAATAAATTTGGATTTAATTAATTTTTAATTTATCTTCCAGCCTTTACGTGATATTGCCGTTGTTGCTGGACAAGCTGCCAAGTTCGAATGTATCGTACAATCTGAGCCACAACCAAACATTCTATGGTCGAAAAATGGACGAATTATTCAAAATTCACGCGATTACCAACTGCATTTTAGAAATGGTGTTTGTAGATTGACCATATCGCAAGCTTATCCTGGTAAGTTTGCAAAATATTTTTTCTTTTGTAATTCTAAATATTAAATTCACTTTAAAATAATAAAATTTTGTTTTTTTTCAGAGGATGCAGGAGTCTACGCTTGCACTGCAACTAATCAAGTAGGTACTGCCAATACGACAGCAAATCTAGAAGTACCAGGTGAGCGCAGATCGCAATATATAAAGTAGATGGTGGTGGTATATTAACACACAGTTGATTATTCTTTTTAACACTGCCGTATCCGCAGTCCGAAACTAGTCAAAAAAAAAGTGCCTTGAAACATGTTGCCAAAAAGAAAATATGTAACTATAGTGTTTTAAATAGAAAATTGCGCTTGTGTTGTGCATATAAAAAATATTTAAGTTGTATATGTGGGTACTACTCATTTTTCCTCGATTTTATTTGTTTGTTTTTTTTTTGTTTCACAATGCTGGTGTACTGTATATTTATATTTGTTACATTTTACTATAAATTATTTATTTATTGTGTCTGTTATTTTTGAATATTAAAGCTTTTCCGCATTTACATTTTTTGATTATAATTGGGCACCTTTCCTTTTCCTAAACTTCCGCTTCACCTGGGTTTAATGGTAAGTTAGTAGTGTAAATAATACTAAAATAACCGAAAATTAATAATTCCCCACACCTTTTAATACAAAAACAACTTTCTGCACGTAATTATATCGCACCTGAAGCTTTTTGATTGGTCTACATGATAAAAAAATAATCAAAAAAAAAGAGATGGCCAAATAGGATCAAGGACGGACGCCAATTGTACACCAGGATTAAACAGAAACTCAACAACTACTGAACACTTAATAATAATTATGTATATATGATATTTTTTGACTTTTATACAACCTAATAATAATAAAATAAACGTGGGGCGCATTCAGCAGTACTATAAAAATGTAGAAAGTAGCTGTGTCGCATGCCTTGACTTATCTTCAGTTCATTCAAGAATACCTGCTCTCAATGATGACCAGTTGGTCGTTCTATGTCTGTCTAAAAAGTCTTACAGATCCCAAATTACTCATACGTCATGAGTATGAAAGAGAAAATAACCTCTAGGTTATTAGGTTTGCTGTACAAAGGTCATCAACTTAAATACTTGCAGTATAAAAATAACGTTCTATAAAGAATATTAGTTTCGTATTTATATTGTCATTGTATCTTGTAATAAATAGTAGTATTAGATATTTGGCGTATTTTTCATTTTACTTTACTAAATTTACAGCACCACTCTGTATATAAGTATCTGAAAAATTATTATAGTATAGTTAAGTCATTCTAAAATTCTTGACTGTACATAACAACACCATCCATATCTCCAAGTGTAATCAGAACCGAACATCTCACACCAGAATCTATTTTCGAACAACTTTTTGGGCACGAATCCACGTTACGTGGGGGTTAGAATAATGTATCTCTAGATTCTGATTGGTCGAACCTAATTTTTTTTCAACGCAAAGTGCCAGTTTTTATTGCACATGAGAAACTTGCGAGGAATTTTGTTTTGAATTGTGTCAGAGGAGTATTATAGCAGCGCAGTCTTTTGTTTGTTAGTCTGCAGTATTTTTTTTCCAATTTATTATCGTACATACTTCATACAGGGTGTATAAAAAATATTCTACTATGAAAAAGATTTTTAAAAAAATATTCCCGAATGCTTTTGTATCTTATAGATTTTTTATTTTGGTGAAATGTACAACTCATCCCACTTGGTTTTTTTTTATCCTTTTTATATAATTTTAAATATTCTTGTCAATGAAATATCAAAAAGGTATTAAAAAAGTGTTTGCTTTAAGACAATATTGTTTATTTAAATTTTTAGGTCAATCAATGTGAATTAGTTCTATAAGTCAGGTATTAGTAAATATGCTAATAAGAATGTCATTGCAAAAAATATTTCTTTATTCACAATCCGTTTTATCAAATATACATGGTGATTCATAAGTAATGAGTCAAATTGTAACTATACGTTCAGAAGACAAAAATAATATGGGTCAAAATCTGCTTCTTATTGAGACTGCTCCCTGAAACATCCTCAAGCCTTCCTAAAAATTATCATCAAGAATAAAGAGCCTTGGCGAGCTTGTACACTTAGTTTTTTCTTAGTTTCTTTCACAATTTTCCTCCTGATTTTTTTTAAAATATGCTTTCTTACCTGCTGTAAAATCTTCTCAAACTTTTTCCAAAATACCTTTAGTTGAGTTAGTTATTTTGTACCATTAACCTCCTTCTACAATTTCACTCGATTCTATAAGCGAATTGGTAACACATTCCCCAGTTTTTTTACACCTGCATGAAATATTCAAGCAGCGTTAAAAATAAAATTATGATTTGTATATTTCTAGAACAGTTGCATATATTTATCACATAAAACAGTAAAATCATTACAATACTTGGCCACGGTTTTAACAAAATCTTGCCAAGATCGAATCAGTCGACAAATAACTATCGTTGAGAACAATTTATTGTTGAATGTTCAATGAAAGTTATGCTGCCATTGTTAGTCCAATATTTATTTTTCGTTTAAGATTCATGATATTATTAGACAGTTTCATTTCCAAAAGTAAATGCATAAAAAATCTTTTTATATATTAGTTATGATTTTTTATTTCGTTAAAATGTTTTTTGATTCATTTTTTTTTCTTGTTAAAAGCTGTTATTTTTCATTTTGAATCAACTCCTACGTCTTTGGACGCCAACGTTGAATTTTTTCGTGGTAATCATGCATTTTTAACGGTATTTTTAAGACGGATAATTCAAATGAAAATGCGGTAAACAATTTAGAGTATGAGAATTTTCCAGAATTACGCTCTACAAAAATAATTTTATGGTCTATTTTTATTCAATAATCGAAATTTGGAAAAAAGTATTATAAAAACATCAACTAAATTCAATAAACTTTCATTTTGTCTACACGTTTAATTGCCAATTAAAAAACACGTTCCAAATAGCATTTTCAAATGAAATTTTCGCCTCTGTGAATGAAAATAATCAAATTATGTTTGGCTTTGTATCTGAAAACAATAATAAATGATTTTAAAATAGCTCACACTTGTTTTTCGGATTTGTTGGTTGTTTTAAGAAACTTTCACAAAGTGATTAATCGCATTCTCCAATTCAGAGTTAACTCTGAAAATTACGGTGTATAAACAAGAGGTCTAACATAATATACCTACATTGGTTTGAGGCGCCTCAATAATTTCAAATATGTATCAATATTGCAGTTTATAAATAGAATTGAATCACATATGTGAAACCTACTTATAGAAATAATGTGGCACGTGTACAACAAAAAAAATTAACAGCTGTGAAAGCATATTCTCTTATTGAGTAGTTCAAGTAAAATGGTTTTCTTTTTAAGGAAATATTTTCAGTTCAAATTCAAAGTTATAGTGGAATATATAAACTGCTCTACAAAAGTTAAGGGATTTAATAAATGTTTTAACAAATTATGATTTTTCTCCAAAGTTGTTGAAGTGTTTATTCATGGGAATTCAAAGGTCTTGGTAGCTGAGAAACATGGTTCGTAACGATAGGGCGGGAACGCAAAGAAAGCTTGTCTATAAGCGCCGATAAGCTTTAAAAATGTATTCATGTTGATACATGTAAACGCGCACAAAAGAAGCTAGTAATACGCTCCATTTATCGGAATTAGCAGAACATTATTTTCCAGTGCGACTCGTGCAGGGATCGCGCTTCATTCAGTCTGTTTACATACTTTACAGCTTTTACGTACCTCTTGGACAAAAATGGTTGATGCAGAACTCTTAATTGCATGTGTTTTTGGACGTCCTGCATTATGGGACAAAAGATAAAAAGCCCATACTCTTTTCTACCACGATTTATATGATGAACACCAGCTTTTCCTTTCATTTTTAAAGAAACATTTTCCACCAAACAAATTTCGTCACTTGACTACTCGACATTTTGAAATATAATGTACGAAACTAGCGGACTTCCAGCTTTCTTTGAGTTCTTGCCCTATGGGCAGAGAATCTTGCCTAAAAACCGGTGAGAAGCCAAGAAGCATGCGTATTGGATATCGGTCGGCGTAATTAACAATTTTTAAATTTCTGTTACCTCATTTTGCTCAGTTTTAGTCTTTTTCTTCCATTATTTTTCATATTTTTTAAAAATTTTTTTGTCACTGTTTCGTTTTGAGTTTATTTTTTCTAAAAAAAATTGTATTTTTATTCCAACGGATGTGCAAAAACTGAATCTGGTAAATTTGTGACTGAATTAATTACGGAAGGACCAAGCAATTGTGGCAACTAGGATGCTGAGCTTACCAAGCAATTGTGACAACTATGGATGCTGAGCAATTAAACTCACTGATTTGATTGGAGGGACTAAAAAAGAATGGTTGAAGTGGCGAAAGGATTGTACACCGATAAAAAAACCCTTGTGTAATTTTGTAGCATTTCAATATACCTTTCTAGACCTGACAACGTTTAAATAAAATAAAAATGTATAGTAGCCAAAGAAGGGTAAAACAGAAGAGGAATGACAGTTAGTGGCGGTGGGCAAGCAACACTGAAGCCTTTCACTTTGTGGGAAAAGAAAATTTTTAATAAACAAGAAAAGTATGGTTAAGTTTGTCCAACGACGTTGACAGTTGGCATTTCTCTTTAAAAATACGGCAAATATGGATCTCTCATAATTTAGGCAACCATACAATACACTAATCTCATGATGAGATTCTCACTGGTCCCTTAAGAATACGGGCAGTGCATTTTATATTACTGACAAATCCTTGAAGAATAAAACTGTCAATAATTCTTAACATAAATCCAATATAACTTTCCTAACTTATTTTGATATCCCTACCTCCACATTTTTATATTAAATATTTTTACAGGAGTTCCTTCTCATATGTACGGAACTTATAGACAATTTACCACCGTAAGAAGAAATCGTTCTCCTGAAATGGAACTATACAAACGTCCTGAATCACCCGGCAACTTACCGTTTTCCATTGGTAAGTCTTCTGGCCTACACTGCCTTCTAGAAAACTATCACTAAGATTTTACTATGTAAAGACACTTTAATAATACTAATATGTGATACATAATAATATATACAATGATTTTGTACATAGTAACTTTTTCTACTAATAAATGTTTTCTTGTAAAAAATTGTTATATGAATTTAAAACTAAAAACCTAACGTTCTGTATAATAATTGGACTTCCAAATCTTTTAATGTTATGTAGAAGCCCTGTATGTATATATATTTATGGTGAATAAGTGTTGAAAACAAATTTTAATTATGCAAATTCCAAAAATAATTACGTATATAATCCGTAATTTTTCGATCTATTTTTAAAATTTATTCATATTATTCATTCATCGAAGTTATTTTTGAGAATTTCTCAAATTAGATAAATACAAAGAGTATAAATAATTTGATAGACTTGGATTTACAGGAATGAATATCTCAACAACGTTAATTTGTTTTATGTCAATCAGTAAAATCTATTTTTTGAGAACGAACATAAAAGAATCTATGTCCTTGGAAACATGATAGGGTAGGATCTGGAGAACAGTTTCTCTATCGTTCTATAAATTTCAAATAAATAAGTGCGAACAAAGAGATAGAAATTAAATACATTGTACATTGTACATTGTATATGGCAGGATTTTTTATATAAATTTTTTGAATTATTATCTAGTTTTTGTTATTTAATACAAGACGTATCAAATTATTCTTTCTACATTAATCAATGAAGGGAAACCAAAAGGAACTGGATTTATATGTAAGGACAATTCTAGCAGAAGAAAGTATTATTTTTAATATTACCTGTGATTTTATTCAGATTAGATCAAAGTTAAAAAATATAGAAAACATTTCGTTTAAAAAAAAAGGTTTTAGAAAAGTAAAATCTAGAAATTTCGTTGTGGCTTTCACGATAATTTAAAATAAACCTATGAGTAAAGGTGACAAATAATAATTATAAAGTAGGTTTTACTGAGTCACAACAAAAGCGTAACTTACGTCGAATAGATCGGATCACATATCAACACAATATCAAAGATGGGACGGTCGATTGGTATTTTGGAACTGGTATTTTTTAGAACCACAAATAAATGCCAAAATATTCCTTCCTTGTCAGGAATTTTTCAAAAATTTACAACAAACATTAAGACAAGATCATAATTGTCTATAAAATAATTCATTCTTTAATATTAAGAACGGTATCGGTCTGTGAATTCGAAAATCATGTTAATTTCTTTGTTGGAGCCATATTTTTTCAAAAAAAATCCTGAAATATCTGTAATTTTTCAGGCAAACACACTTTTCTTTGAAAATTTAACCAAAAAACCCACTATGCAGCAAAATTTTAACAAACTCGAAGATTACCGTTTATTTCTTATTATTTTCAACTTTGACCTTTAATAACTCATATCTGAATCGCAATAAAAAGTCGCTTTATTTTTTGATGTAGACTGTAGACCTTCAACTGTCGATTAATACCTATTTGGTCGGTTCGATTCCATAGATGTAGACGGTAAATTTTTGTTTTCAGGAATGTCATGAAAAAAAAATCAACTTTGTCCCTATAAAATTTTGTCAATAAAAAAATCCAAAAACGAATTTAGAACCATTCTTAATTCATCGAATGGTATCAAGATAATACCAATAGCTGTAATGGTTTCGACGTAGAAGCAGTTTAAAATTTATAGAAGAAAAATTCAAAATATGGTGCGTCTATGAAATATATCCTAAGGGAAGAAAAAAAGGGACCTCAATAGAAAAGGAAGGAAGAAATAGCAAATAATATTATTTTGTAATTAGTGGCAAAAAAGTGATTTTGATATTTTCAAAAAATCCCGGTATTTTTTAGTCACGATCCCCTCGAAGCCGTTCCCATCGCTAAAATAAATATAATACTCTAGGGGCTATTTTAAGACGCTAGCGGCGTTTCAGGCTCCCCCACCAGAATGTTTCAGGGGCGTCCAAGGCGGGAGACGTTTTGAAACTAAACTTATTCTTCGCTCGCAATTTGCAAACGACCGACGTCTTGGTATCTAGATATCGGGGATGATGACTTGAACTTCTGCTAACTGAGCCCGTGGAAGGCAAAACGAATATAATTTTAAAAAAAAGAGACTAGTATTTTACCCTAGTTGTGATTTTTGTGTTTTTTTTGTGATTTTTTCCTTCGACTTGTGTGATTTTGTGGTGAAAAAATAAATTAAAATGAATCGACAACAGCAAGTTTCCCAGACTCAACAGAGTCAAACGCAACAAAGTCAAACCCAGCAAACGCAAAGGGTGACTAGGACTGAGCAGCACGTTACTCGGCAGGTTACTGGACATGTTTCAGGTTAGAATTAATTTTTTCGTCTAGAATGCTAACCTGTGAACCGCTTTAAAGTTTTTATCTATTCAAAATAACTGCACAAAATCAGGCTTAACGTTTCAACTTGCTGAATATTGCTACTATCAGTTTTTACGGCTCATTAAAAAAAATTATGTAATATCCACATCCTAAGCTGCTTTTTAAGATCTATCATTTGAAATTATACAGCATTTTAGTTCTATTTAAAGCACCAACTCTACCAAATACCGACTGATTTTTCCCGTTTTTTTTTAATTACAGCTCAGGCTTCATAAGACATTTTTTTTTGTTCCTCCAAAGTTTTAGTTTAGGTAAAATGGGTTTAATTGATTTAAATGGTACAAAATTTTTATTAAACTTGATCTTCTTTAGGCCTGGAATCAAACTTTCAAAGATACTTCAACTGATTTTGCTAGACTAAGTAGATAAAAATTATTCTCAACTCTTTTTGGCAAGTTTATACAACTTTCAGAAATTGCAGAGTTCACTGAATCCTTAGAATTTATTGTTATTCAAAGATAACTTTTCGCATAAATAAAAGATAAGAATAAGGTCTTTGACATGATGTTAAATTGAAAAAATATATTACTTCAAGCATCTGGAATTGCTTTTTTTTGAGTAGTCTATATTGATTAGTACGAGCAGAAAATAGCACATCGTTGTGTCTATTTTAAAAATAGCTTCTGCAAGTATTTTCTTGGTTAGAACTATCTCATTTTCTTTGCCTAATTCATTTATATAAGATTCGGATATGCGCAATTGGAATGGAATGTCTATAGGCTGAGTTCACTTTGTAAAAAGGAATACCATAGTGTAGACTTTCCATGAGTAAACCTTTCCAATTCTTTTACTTCTTTTTTTGATATATTTTTTTTATTTCATTAATTAAGTAAATTAACCTTTTTTTTCAATCTGTTAACTGGTGTAGGTGTTTTTGGCATTTTACCAAAGATCTCTGGCAAATATTTTAGTTTGTGGAAATTTCAATTCCAATTCAAAGTTGCATTTGTTATACCTAGTCATAAATTTTACATTTTGTACACCAAAAATTCTATTAATAAGGATTCACTCAACATTTTTCAACCAATTATATTATTATTATTATTTCTTCATGGGCGACACACTCTCAAAGCATTTTTATGACTATAATAGAAATATATTAAATCAATAATAAAAAAAATTATTTTTAAAATGCGACCTATATTTCTTAAAATATTAACCAATGCAAGACATTAAAATTATACTTGAAAGTAGGTACTTTAAAAGTGAAAAGTTGAATATTTTCACAAATTAATTAGAATGCAACGTTTTTCGGGAATATCCTGTAGGATATAAGGACAAAACTGCTGTAGGGATTCAATTGAAAGCAGTTTAAAAAATCTTCAGGGCTTTTTTTAACAAATACTGATTGAAGCAATTAGAGAAAAATCAGCTTTGAACACAAACGATGTTGTCGACTCTAACTTAAGAAGACAACTACATAATTTGATTCGATGATGGAAATACTGAACGAATTTTATTTAAAAAAGAAAAAAAACTATGATTCAGTGAAATTTATACAGATTGAGAATTAAATTTTCTGTCAAATCCTTGTATGAGGCATAATAATGAATCAATTATTTTTTTTAAATTTAAATTTGTGGAATTTTGATGGAATTTAAAAAGTGTTCGTTAAAATGTTTACATTTAGATGGCGCTTTAATGGTAAACTGAATATTTTTATTCGTGATTGAGTGTTTTATTATTCAATTTATTACCCGATCGGGATAAACAAAATGTCAAGAAAGTTGTTGATTTTGTAGAAAACGAACGTCAATATGAGCTAAGCACTCTGTATTTTAAAACTTCGCCGTTGATGATTGGTGTAGTAAAAATAGTTGCTCCCGAAATGGCAACCTGAAACGCGATCCAACGGGCTAAAATAGCATCAGGAGATATTTGTCGATGTTCGTTCGCTGTCATTTTCTAAAAAAAATGCCTTTCAGTACACCATAGGCGTAACAAAGGATATTCTTATGAACAAAATTAATAAATTGGCTTCTTTTCGGTTTAAAAACCTTAAATTTTACATAAAATTATTTTCTTTTAGACAATACTACATATTTCATCACTATGGGTTTGATATACAGGAAAAATATATCAGATACTACCAAACATAAAATATTTTTCTGTTTTCCCATTTTATAAAAACTTAATAAAGTACTGGCTCATTTTATAAATAATATCCTTATGCTATTTCCGAACTTTCAGCTGAAGCATCATCTTCATACTTAGTAACAGCATGTCAAGCAACTACTTTTCAAAATATTATTTTTCTGAAAAATTGGTTTGCGGTTGGAAATGGGCATGTCGCTGTTGTCACGACTTTAAAATTTCCTTTACTTGGGGATATGTAAAGATTGTGATTTCAGTGTCATCTTTAGTCCGGGATTAGACTCTCAGAGCTCCTGGACGGAGAGTATCTACCTTGTTTGTTTTCCCTTCTAATTGCAAACCAGAATGTACCCCGTTTAATTTAGAAGAGTAATTCAATGTCTGTCAGGGCATATAGCCCGATTAATAGTAGTTTCTTCCTAAGTGAACGGTGGACATTTTTTTTCTAAAAATCTTTAATTATAATAATATTATATTTATTATTCTTCGATATCTATAAATTGTGTTGTTTCAGGTGGTCAAATGACTCAACAACAAATCCAACAAATTCCTGGCTTCGGCCCAAATGCTCAACCTCCAATTTTCGAAAAGGTATTCAGTAATGCCAGATTCGCTCAAGGAGGAACGGCTACATTTGAAGGCCGAGTTACAGGCAAACCGCAACCTACAGTAACCTGGACCAGAAACGGTGCACCTTTGCTCAGTTCCCAAAAACATCGGTTAACCTACAACGAATCTACCGGTGATATTATCTTCGAAATAAACAGTATTGGACCTGGAGATGAAGGAGAGTATGTTTGTAATGCTAAAAATCAGTACGGTGCTGCTATATGTTCGGTGTACATTTCACCTGAAGGTATGCAGATACCGCAAAGACAAGCATTTTCTAAATTTGATCAAACGACCAGTTATTCAAATGGTACTACGACTACTATAACTGAAGATTTTAAAATTGACACTTTCGAATATAGGATTTTAAGAGAAGTATCGTTTAGAGAATCGATAACAAGGAGATCTAATTATGAAAAAGATTCTCAAATTTCTACGACGGTCGAGAAGTCACTAGGACCACCAGCTCCTCCGCAATTCGCACAAAAACCTAGAAATTCCAAATTACTCGAAGGTTCCGATGCTGTGTTCACTTCTAAACTATCCGCTAATCCCAGACCCAGAATAACTTGGTTTAAAAACGGACAGAGAGTTACTGATTCTCAAAAATATGAAACTAGTTTTACAAACAATCAAGCTTCACTAAGAGTTAAGCAAACAACTTCAAACGATAGTGGACATTATACTTTACTTGCTGAAAATCCTCAAGGATGCGTAGTTTCTTCGGCTTATTTAGCCATCGAGCCAGTCACTACACAAGAAGGTTTAATTCATGAATCAACCTTCAAGCATCAACAAACTGACATAGATCAAACTGATTCCAGTAAAACGTTAGCACCCAACTTTGTAAGAGTTTGCAACGACAGGGATGTTACAGAAGGAAAAATGACCAGATTCGATTGTAGAGTCACTGGTCGCCCTTACCCTGAAGTCACTTGGTTTATAAATGGTAGACAAGTAGTAGATGATCATAATCATAAGATTTTAGTAAACGAATCCGGTAATCACGCGCTTATGATAACAACAGTTAGTAGAAACGACTCTGGTGTTGTAACCTGCGTAGCTAGAAACAAAACTGGAGAAACTTCCTTCCAATGCAACCTAAATGTTATCGAAAAGGAGCAAGTAGTAGCACCTAAATTTGTCGAAAGATTCACTACCGTCAACGTAGCAGAAGGAGAACCAGTTATACTAAACGCAAGAGCTGTAGGTACTCCCACCCCACGTATCACTTGGCAGAAGGATGGAGTACTGCTAGTAAATAGCACTGATGTTAGAATCGCGATTGACGGTGGAGCTTCCACTTTGGACGTACCAAGAGCTAAAGCTTCGGATGCTGGTTGGTATCAGTGTACTGCCCAGAATGTAGCCGGCTCCACCGCTACTCGTGCTCGACTATTTGTACAAGTGCCACAAAGTACTACTCCCGAACCAAGACGCCTACATCTACCTAGACCAACGAAAGTCATCGAACCTGAGTGAGTACTGATTTTAATATTCGTTATATTATGTGAATATTAATTTTTTTTCAATTTCCAGACCCGAACCCGGCCCAGAAGTGATTTATCTTCGTCATGTTGAACGATCCCGTCCACAAGCTGCGCCTGGTGATGAGGATCGCGTATATCCTCCACCGCAATTTATCATTCCCTTAAGGGATGCAGTTCAGTTTGAGGGAGGAAAAATTCACTTCGAAGCCAGAATTGAACCTGTTGGAGATCCAACCATGCGCGTAGAATGGTTTTTGAATGGAAAACCTTTAGCAGCTAGTAAGTATGGATTTTAGAAAAAGATAATTCAAACTGCTACACTTTTTTTAGAGATAAAAAAGAATGTCCGCTTAACTACATTGACATGACACATTTCTACACCAAAATTCTAGTCTAGATTCTAGACGTATATAAGAGAGAGGTAAAACGATGTAATTATTTGTTTCAGGTTCTAGAACAACGTCAATATTCCGCTTTGGATTTATCGCTTTAGATATAATTAGCTTAATAATGAACGACAGTGGCGAATATGTTTGTCGAGTAACCAGCGCCACGGGATGCGTAGAATCCCGTGCATTGCTTAGCATTAACCCCAGGGCTTCTATTGAACAAAGTAGTCAACACCCTGATAGCTTACAATATATCCAGCATTTGGAAGACTATTCAAAATACCAAAGAACAGACAGTTTGGATGAACGATCAAATCAAAAACCTCATTTCATCCGTCCACTCCAGGATCTTGGAGAACTACAAGAGGGTAGAAATGCTCATTTCGAAGGACAATTGACCCCTGTAAGCGATCCAACGATGAAAGTGGAGTGGTACAAAGATGGCCGACCTATTACCGCCAGTTCGCGAATCACCACTATCTTCAACTTCGGTTACGTGTCTCTCAATATCATGCACCTACGGGCCGAAGATGCAGGATCGTACACTGTGCGGGCTGTAAATCATTTAGGAGAAGCTATCAGTACAGCTAACATAAACGTTTATACTCGATCTTCAGTCACGGGGGATCTGGGAATTCCGGAACAACAAAAATACATCGAAGAAGTTGAAAGATTAGAAGCTTATCAACAACAACAGCATCAAAAATACGTTCAAGAATCACCAGAAAGCACCCAAATTCCTGTATTCAAGACACCCATCAAGGACCAAAACGAAATACGTGAAGGAGGATTTGCGCACTTTGAAGCTCGCTTGGAGCCTGTAGGAGATTCTACTCTCAAAGTCGAATGGTTCAAAGACAATAATCCTCTAGAAGCTAGTTCAAGAATCACCAGCTTCTTTAACTTTGGATACGTAGCACTTACAATAAAAGATGTTACAATTCACGACGTCGGCCACTATACTTGTCGTGCATACAATGCTGTAGGACAAGCTACTACAACTGCACAACTGAGTGTTGTCAGTAAAAAGGATATTAGCTTTGATTCTAAACACCCAGGTGGTTTGGAAAAAATCCAACACTTGGAAGACTCTAGTCGATATAACCGAACTGCCAAAGAAGAAGTACAAGTTACACAAAAACCGAGGTTTTTAGGACCGCTAAAAGGAACAAACAGAATAGTTGAAGGACAGCGCGGACACTTTGAGGCAAGAGTAGAACCTCAAAGTGATACTACACTTAAAATTGAATGGTACTTCAACGGTAAACCCATACAACCAGCTAACAGAATACAAACGTACTACGATTTTGGATACGTTGCTTTAGATATTCTGAGCGTAAGAGAAGAAGATGCTGGAACTTATACAGTTGTTGCTAGAAATGCTCTGGGAGAAGCCCAACTTTCCGCAAGCATGACTGTTGAAAGTAAGTGTTTTAAGAACAATTTAAATCCCAGTTATATTATATAATATTGTTTTTTTTTCAGCGAGAGCCAGTATTGATACAAGAAGTATGCACCGTGGTGCATACGACAAAACCAAACACATCGAAGAATCTAAATTTATTGAGCCCCAATACCAGATTGAAGAATTATGCAAATCAAAACCAGTATTTGTAGTACCTTTATCTGATCCACAACCAGTTTCAGAAGGTAGAAACATTCACCTTGAATGTCGATTGGAACCAATGGGAGATCCAACGATGAGAGTCGAATGGTATTGCAACGGAAGACCAGTGACTGTCGGTTCTAGATTTAGAACATACAACGACTTCGGATTTGTTGCTTTAGACATCATCCATGCCAACGCTGCCGATTCAGGAGAATATACCGTACGTGCGGTTAATCAATTAGGATCAGCACATACATCATCTTGTGTCAGAGTTATTTCCAAATCTGATATCATCACTGATTCCCAGCACGAACAGTCTCTGGAACAAATTCAACATTTAGAAGATTCTTCTCGCTATAGTAAACAGATAGCTGAAGATGTAACAGTTCTACAAGCTCCTCAGTTCACTAGATCTTTACATAACATTGAAACGGTAGAAGGAACTAATGTTCATATGGAATGCCGTCTTCAACCTGTTGGTGATCCAACCATGAGGGTTGAATGGTACGTTAACGGTGTACCTGTGAAAACAGGTCATCGTTTTAGACCGGCTTATGATTTCGATTATGTAGCTTTGGACCTTTTAAGTGTATATCCAGTAGATTCAGGAGTTTATACTTGCCAAGCAAGAAATCAATTAGGAGAAGCAGTAACATCCTGCTCTGTAAAAGTGATCGCTAAGAAGGATTTACTATTCGAATCACAACATCCAGCTGGTCTGGAAAAAATTCAATATCTAGAAGATTCTTCTAGATACAAAAGAACTGAGTTTGTAGATGAACAAGTTACTGTTAAACCGAAATTTGTAACTAAACCAAAGAATTTGGAAAATATGACAGAAGGCAAACACGCTCATTTTGAATGCAAAATTGAGCCAGTGACTGATCCCAATTTGAAAGTGGAATGGTTCAAAAACGGTCGTCCGGTAACTGTTGGACATCGTTTCAGACCAATTCATGATTTTGGATATGTAGCGTTGGACGTGGTTGATCTTATTTCCGAAGATACTGGAACTTATACTTGTCGAGCAACAAATCTAGTCGGAACTGACGAAGTCAACGTCGTTTTAAGATGCAGACAATCTGGACAGATAATCACTTCTACTCAAAACGAAACTGGATTGCAACAAATCCAACATTTAGAAGACCGTTCTAGATACCACAGAAAAGAAGATGTAGAAGAATTGACTACTCAAGCTCCTACATTTACAACTTCTTTGAAAAATATCGATATCAGAGAAGGCCAAAGAGCACATTTTGAATGTAGATTAATTCCAGTATCTGATGCTACTATGAAAGTCGAATGGTTCCACAACGGAAAGCCCTTAAAATCCGGCTCCAGATTTACCGAAACAAACAATTTTGGTTTCGTTGCTCTAGATATTCTTTACACTTACCCCGAGGATTCTGGAACATACACTTGCAGAGCTACCAACGCTTTAGGAGAAGCTGTAACATCAGCTGTCTGTAACGTACAATCCAAAAAATCAATTTACTTGGATTCAGTACATGAAGGTGCTATGGAACGTATTAGTGAGCTCGAAGATTCCTCGAGGTATCAAAGAAAAACTGTACAAGAAGAGACAATCAGCCAAGCTCCTTGTTTCACAATGCCTATAAAAGATTTGCGAGTAGCAGAAAACCAAGCTGCTCATTTCGAAGCTAGACTCATTCCCGTAGGAGATTCTCGGTTAAAAGTTGAATGGTTACGTAATGGAGTACCCATACAAGCTTGTAAGTAATTAATAAAAAGCAAGGTTGCATTTTTTCAAATTAATTTTTTTTTACAGCAAATCGTTTGACCACTATGCATGACTTTGGATACGTTGCTCTTAACATGAAGTATGTTAATCCAGAAGATTCTGGAACATATACCTGCAGAGCTGTGAACGATTTAGGTGAAGCCGTAACATCTTCTACACTTTTTGTACAATGTAAGTAAAAATATTAAAAGGAAGAATTCAGATAATTTTTTCGAATTGTAATTACAGCCAAAGCATCTCTTCAACTGGAATCCCAACACGAAGGAGCTTTAACTAAATTGCGTCAACTAGAAGACTCTAGTAGATACCAACGTCGTGAAGAAGAAGAAATATCTATCACTACTGCACCAATTTTCACTACCAAACTAAATGGACCTGCCGAAATATTTGAGGGACAAAGTGCCCATTATGAATGTAGGATTGAACCTTACATGGATTCCAATCTTAAAGTAGAATGGTTGCACAATGGTAAGCCTTTAACAGCAGGACATAGGTTTAGAACGGCCTACGATTTTGGCTTTGCTAGTCTTGATATTTTGACTGCATATGCTGAAGATTCTGGAGAATACACATGTAGAGCTACCAACCTTATTGGACAAGCTACTTCTTCAGTAGTAACCAATGTTAAACGTAAGTTGAGATCCCCTTATTTATAACAATTATTCATTTTGAATATTTTTTTATTTTCAGCTAAATCTTCTATTATAAGAGATACCCAGCATAAGGGAGCTCTTCAGAAGATTCAACATCTAGAAGATGATTCCAAATATAAACGTGTATCTCATGAGGATGCCATCATTTTAGAAAAACCACAGTTTGGTAGAGGACTTAAAACTATCGAAAATTTACCAGAAGGAGCTACAGCTCACTTAGAAGCCACTTTAACACCGGTAAATGATCCAACTATGCGAGTAGAATGGTTCTGTAACGGTAGACCAATTCAAACTGGTCACAGATTCAAGACTACTTATGATTTCGGTTATGTAGCATTGGACATTTTGTACGCTTATGCCGAAGACACTGGTACCTACATGTGTAAAGCGAAAAACGCTGTCGGTGAAGCAGTAACAACAGCTGGCGTACAAGTTGTAGCAAAATCTGGTCTATACTTAGACACTCTTGATGAACAACGTTTGTCTAAGATCAAACAACTTGAAAGTTACGAGAGACCAAAGAAAGAAGACGTTGAATCTGCCCCACAGAAACCAGTATTCTTAACTCCATTGGTAAGTCTGGAGAATCTTAAAGAAAGCGAACATGCTCACTTAGAATGCAGAGTAGAACCTGTAAATGATCCCAACTTGAAAATTGAATGGTTTGTGAATGGCGTAAAATTACGCGCAGGTCACAGATTTAGAACAACACATGATTTTGGATACGTTGCTCTCGATATACTATATACTTATGCCGAAGACAGTGGTACTTACATGTGCAAGGCTACTAATTTGGTTGGAGAGGCAGTCAATACTTGCACAATTAAATGTGGAAGTAGAAAGAGTATTATATTTGACACTCAGCATCCAGAAGGATTAGAGAAAATTAGAGAACTAGAGGCACAAGGACACCACGCCCGCTTAGAAATAGAAGAACCTGAACCTACACCTCCCAAGTTCGTAACAGAGTTGAGAGGAACTACAGAAATATATGAAGGACAAACTGCTCACTTTGAAGCTCAAGTTCAACCTATTCACGATCCCAATTTAAGAATTGAATTTTACCATAACGGTAAACCACTCCCTTCTGCATCTCGATTCCATATCACCTTCGATTTTGGGTACATTGCTTTAGACATAGGTCACGCTGTACCTGAAGATGCAGGAGAATATTCCGTTAAGGCAATCAACAATCTTGGCCAATGCGTTTCTTCTATAAATCTTAGAGTTATCGCTAAGAGCAACGTTATTCTTGAATCACAAAGACCTGAAGGCTTAGAAAAGATCAGACAACTTGAAGGGCAAACACCCTATAAACGACCAGAAGCTGATGAACCTGTTACCAGGCAAAGACCAGTTTTCACTCAACCTCTCCAAAATATTGACTTTATCCAAGAAGCTCAAACTGCTCACTTCGAATGTCGCTTGATTCCTGTAGGAGATCCAACTCTCAAAGTGGAATGGTTCAGAAATGAAAAACCATTAGAAGATAGTTCCCGTATCACCAAAATCCATGATTTTGGTTTCGTTTCACTCGATATCACCCATGTTAGGGCTGAAGATGAGGGAGTTTACATTTGCAGAGCTACTAATCCACTTGGAGAAGCTGTTACGACTGCATCTATGAAAATTAGAAGTAAGTAAAACTACCTACCTGCTTTTTTTTTAATCGAAATAAGTAAAACTCAATTTTTATTTTAGCCGAGGCCAGTATCCTACTGGACACTCAACACCCCGAAGCTCAAAAGAGAATTGCTCTTCTTGAACAGCCACAGGCTCCTAGACCGGACGTACCCGATCGTCAATTTGAGAAACCGATTTTCACTCAATTACTCACAGGCCCCTCTGAACTCTGGGAAGGACAACACGCTCACTTTGAAGCTAGAGTCGTACCAGTTGGAGATGCTGATTTGAGATTCGAGTGGTACGTTAACGGAGTCGAACTAAAACTTGGCTCAAGATTCAAAGTAACTCACGATTTTGGTTTCGTTACTTTGGACATTATGTCTACGATAAAAGAAGATTCGGGACTATATATGTGTAAAGCTATTAACAAATCGGGAGAAGCTGTTTCTTCAATATCCATGAAAGTAAAACCTAGATCTAATATCGTTGGAGAACCTTTGCAGCCGGAAGCTTGGCAGAAGATCCAACTTAAAGAAGCCGAGTTGAACAGAGTACCTGAAATGTTTGTTGACACCACTCCCCAACAACCACCTGTCTTTACCACACATTTGAAGAGTTATGATAAACTTGTAGAAGGACAACATGTCTACTTGGAAGCGCAAGTAGAACCAAGAGCAGATCCTAATTTACGTATCGAATGGTTCAAGAATGGAATTTCTTTAGCTACTGGCACTAGACTTCGCAGTACTTTCGATTTTGGTTTGGTAACCTTATCTATTAATGGATTAAGAGAAGATGACTCAGCTATATACACCTGTAAAGCCACAAATAAACTTGGTGAAGCCATTTCAACTTGCTCACTTAAGATCGAAGATAGGCATTGGTTGTTAGGTCAAACACTTCATCCTGATGCTATTCCAAAACTTGAAGCGCTTGAAAAACATCCAGACGACAAAAAGGATACTCCTGAACCCATTTATGAACTTCCTATTTTCATAAGTCATTTGAATAATGTGGAATGTATGGAAGGAGATAATGTACACTTCGAGTGTAATGTAGAACCGTCAAAGGACCCCACTCTTAAGATAGAATGGTTCGTTAATGGAAAACCACTTCCAACTGGCGCTAAATATAAATCAACTTACGATTTTGGCTATGTCGCTTTGGACATCATACATTCGTACGAATCCGATTCAGGAATATACACTTGCAAAGCTACCAACAGCAAAGGTTCCGCTACAACGTCTGGATCATTACGGTGTACTGCTAAGCAAAATATTTATTTGGATACACAACATCCTCAAGGCAAAGCTGGTCTTGAAGCGGTACAAGACGTCGAAGACGCCATTGCTGGCAAATACAAAAGACAAACTTCAGCTCCCGAAAAAGATTATGGTAAACCTGTCTGGGTTGTTCCACTTAATCCCGAATTCAAGCTCATCGAAGGACAACCTCTGCATCTTGAAGGTACCGTAGAACCAAAAGAAGATCCCAACATGAAAATAGAATGGTACTTTAACGGAAAATCAATTGAACACGGCAGTAGATTCAAATTCACTCAAGAATTTGGTTTTGTAACACTTGACGTTACCGATGTCTATGAACGAGACCAAGGCATTTATACTTGCAAAGCTTCCAATAAATCCGGAGAAGCTTTCACTTCCACAACCATCTACTGCACCAGCAAATCTAATCTAATCGAACGTACTCAACATCCTAAAGGTCAAGAAGGTCTTGAAAAGATTCAGGATCTGGAAGACTCACTTAATAGACCGGATATGCCGAAAGCAGAACTTGACGAAGGTCACGCTCCAGTTTTCATTTCTGAATTTACTGACCTTTCCAGTCTTAAAGAAGGAGAAATCGCTCACTTTGAAGCCGGATTAACTCCAGTTGGTGATCAAACTATGACTGTAGAGTGGTTCTATAATGGCAAAAATATTGAAGCTTCTCATAGATTCAGAACTGTACATGCTTTCGGTATGGTCGTATTAGAAATCCTTGGAACTAAAATCGAAGATTCCGGTACCTATACCTGCGTGGCAACTAATAAATGGGGAAGAGCAGAACAGAGTGTTAATTTGCAATGCACCGAGAAGATTTCTGGACAAAAACCAGTATTTACCACTCAAATTAAAGATATTGTAGGTCTAAAAGATGGCCAATCCGCTCACTTTGAATGCACTTTAATCCCAGTCAATGACCCTGATCTCAAAGTCGAATGGTATCATAATGGACAACCTATTTTGGATAAAAACAGAATAAAAACAGTATCTGATTTCGGTTTTGTAGTGATGGACATTTCTTACATTCAAGATCACGATTCAGGTGAATATGTTTGCAGAGCTTATAATAAATATGGTGAAGACTTCACCAAAGCAACAATATCTGCTCGTGGAAGAGCTGGCGTATTTACTGATAGCTTACAACCCGAATCTTTGGCTAAGATTAGAGAATTGGAGAGTTTGCAGGGCCAACAAGCTCAAGCTCCCTCTACACCAGTGACTGAGGCACCCAAATTTATTACGCAAATACAAGAGGTTACAAAACTAGTGGAAGGACAAAGTGCTCACTTTGAAGCTCGTCTTACGCCTGTTACCGATCCAGACCTAGTTGTAGAATGGTATTATAACGGCAAGAAGCTACCGCATGGTCACAGATATCGCACCTTCCATGATTTCGGTATTGTTATTCTTGATATTCTTTATTGTTACGAAGAAAATTCTGGAGAATACGAATGCAGAGCTTACAATAAATTTGGTAATGATTCTACCAAGGCCAATTTGAAATGCGTATCAAAGACGAATTTGATCCTGGACTCGCAACTCCCGCGGGTAAGTTTTATTTTTTCATCCTTATAAAATTTCATATAATTTTCAATCAACTTTTTTTTCAGGGCATGGAAGGTGGTCTAGAAAAAATACAAACTTTAGAAGACTCACTGATACGAACAAAAGAAGATAAAGAAGAAACTAGGGTAGGAAAAGCACCTGTATTCACTGTTCCTTTGTCTAATATTGACAGTCTTCGTGAAGGAGAAAATGCTCATTTCGAAGCTAGACTTATTCCAACAGACGATCCTAAACTCAAAGTTGAATGGTTCTGGAATGGTAAACCTCTTAGAACCGGATCTAGATTCCGTACTTTCTGCGATTTCGGTTTTGTTATTCTCGAAATCTCACCTGTTTACCCAGAAGACTCGGGAGAATATTCTTGTAGAGCTTTCAACGAATATGGTGAGGCTGTAACTACTGCCTCAATGAAAGTATCCGGTAAGAGAAGTATAATCCTTGAATCACAATTACCCAAAGGAATGGAAGGTACTATCGATAAAATTGCTGAGCTTGAAGGACTTGGAGCGGCACCGGCTCAATTAACACCTGATGATGATACTGGTAAACCACCAGAATTCATAACATCTCCTTCTGATTTGATCCTTAACGAAAACGGTCTGGCTCACTTTGAATGTAGACTTATACCTGTAAATGACCAAAGTATGAGAGTTGAGTGGTTCCATAATGGAAAACCACTCTGGTCAGGATCAAGAATAAAAACAATTAACGACTTCGGTTTTGTCATTTTAGAAGTATCGGGTGTGTACCAAAGAGATTCTGGTTTGTACACCTGCAAAGCAACTAATCGTCATGGAGAAGCAACAGTTTCTTGTCAATTACAAGTTAAAGGAAGACAAGGTATCATCATGGAACCACAATTACCATCCAATTTCCGTACAGGTACTGAAAGCATCCAGAAATTAGAAGAGCAGCTTCATAAGAAGGAAGAAATTCTTTCAGAAGAGGAACAACCAAATCCTCCGAGATTCACTGTTGAAATAAAAGATAACGTTGACGTACTTGAAGGTGGTCCAATCCACTTCGATTGCCGAGTTGAGCCAGTGAACGATACGACCATGAGAATCGACTGGTTCCATAACGGAAGACCATTCGCTACAGGTTCCCGTGTACATCAAATAAACGATTTTGGATTTATCTCTTTAGATATTGATTATTCATACTCAAGAGATTCAGGTGAATACATCTGTCGAGCTTCTAATAAATGGGGTACTGCTACCACCAAAGCAACTGTTACTACCAAGACAAAGAAAAATATTGATACTGACAGTCAACTTCCTTCTGGTATGAGTGCGGAAAAACTTAAAGAACTTGAAAAGGGACCAGTTTCTCAAGCGCCTGACGCAGAAAAAACTTATTCACCACCTAAATTCATTACTCAAATTGAATCTTCTACTGTTGAAGAAGCCGAATCGGTACATTTCGAATGTAGAGTAGAACCAAAAGACGATCCTAAACTTAGGATTGAGTGGTATAGAAACGGTAAACTTTTACCATCAGGACATCGTTACAGAACCGTATTTGATCTCGGTTTTGTATCGCTCGACATTCTGTATGTTTATTCGGAAGATTCCGGTGAATATGTTTGCAGAGCTTATAATGATTACGGAGAGGACTTTACAAAAGCAAGCGTTTCCTGCAAAAAGCTTCCCAGCATTATTTTACAGAACCAAGTACCCAAGGGAATGAAGAAATCCGAGACTCTTATGCAAATGGAGGCAGCTATTAAGAAATATACTTCAGAAATTTATCTCACCGAAGACGATTTGTACGACATAGAGAAAAAGCAGCCTCCAAGATTTGTAACTCAAATTAAAGACCAAACTGAGTTGGTCGAAATGCAAACTACTAAATTTGAATGTCAATTAGCTCCTGTTGGTGATCCAAATATGAAAGTGGAATGGTTCCTTAACGGAAAACCTTTACCACACAGTAAGTATACCTAAATATATCCAGTTTTTTTTTTAAATATTTTTTTTTCCGTAGAAAACAGATTCAATCCAATTTATGATTTTGGATACGTAGCTATGAATTTTGGTTGGGTATATCCAGAAGATAGCGGAGAATACTTATGCAGAGCTACCAATCTTTATGGTATGGATGAAACTAGAGCAGTCATTAAAACAACTGGAAAGCCAGGTATCATCTATGATTCACAACTTCCAAAAGGAATGAAAAGTATCGAAAAGATTAGGGAACTCGAAGCCGCCTGGCAAGTGTAAGTTACAGGTTTTATTTTTAAATTCCACATAAGCAAATTGTTTTATTTTAGTGTTCCTGAAGAAGTAGCTGAGGATTCTAAACCTCGCCAAGCTCCTGTATTCGTGAGCAGACCAGAGCCAGTTACAGTCGAAGAAGGGGAATGGGCACGATTCTGTTGCAGAGTCACTGGCCATCCTCGTCCTCGCGTTATGTGGCTTGTCAACGGACATACTGTTGTCAGTGGCTCACGTTATAAATTAACCTACGACGGAATGTACCACATGGATATACCAAAAACCCGCCAGTACGACACTGGTAAGGTTGAAGTGATCGCACGTAGTTCAGTCGGCGAAGCCATCGCTGAAACTGAACTTAAGATTATACCTAGACACGATGACTATAGAGGAGTTCTTAAAAACTCACCAAGACGTAAGTTGTTTTACAGACGGTTACAAACTTACATGTATAGGGTGTTCAATGAAAAAGGAGTGGGTTAACAAAGAAAGTTTTATTAAAATAATTTTGGAAGTTTAGTCCATCCAAGTAGATGAACATAATTTTGGGATTGCATCGAAATTAATTAAAAAACTTTCAACGTTAATTTCTTAACCTTTTATTAAAACACTTCATAATATACGATGCACATTACAATTAACTACAAAGCATAGATCGCATTCTTGCACATTACACTAACATAACTGATATTTTTTTATATTTCTCTGAAGATTCCTCTTCCTTTTATATCCTTTTCCTCCTAAAAAGCCATGCTTTGGAGCACTTGTAGCTTTAAAGCACAGGATAAAAGCTTACGCTGAAGAAGTGTTTCGGACAGGTACGCAATAGATGTTGTGCTTCAGTTATAGCATGTATCATTCAGTGCATTGTGTTTATTATACAGTGAGTCTCAAAAAAACTATAAAGTTTCTATCTTGATCGAACTTAATAAAATTTTTTTTTGATACCCACTGTATAAGATGTATTTTATGTTGTTGTTCAATGTTTAAAATTCAAAATGAAGGTAAAATCAAAAGCATATAATTGAATGAAGATTAAGTGAAGAACATTAATTATTTAAAAGAAAAAATACACCATTTTGAGTTTCAATAAATATTTATTTATTTATTATATAAAAAATAATAAATAAATATTTAGATTGTCAGTAGATAGGGTGTTTTGAGTTAATTTTCACTAAAAAAAATTGATTGTTCACAATTTTAACTTACAAACACTCTACCTCTTCAATGTTTCCTTATTAAAATATCCTCACGTGTTACTTATGTATCAAATTTTGATTTATTAGCCTGGTATGATCTAGAACTAACTGACTACCAAAAAGATCGTTCAGAAACCGAGCTCGAACGAATTTTCGATGAACGCAACAGTACTTTAAGAGAAAGCGGCGTAAACGTTAGTGGCATTCATGTACAATCTAAAGAATTCCAAGAAGCTGATACAGAATGGCAGAAAACTATCAAAGAAAAGAAAGGAGAAGATTATTACAGCAAATTGCAGGAACTTGAAAACAAACAAGTGTCAAAGGAGGTTAGACTTCGTGAGCAATCCCATCAATTTGCTATTCCTGGGGAAAAGATTTTGAGCAGTTCTCTTACAAGAGGAATGGCTCAACAATATGAAGAAAATCTGTAAGTTTATCAAATATAATAAACTCCGTGTGTAATAGGTTTTTTTCTTTTAATTTCCAGAGACGAAAAACCCTCATACGACGTTAACTTAGCTCCTATCCCTCGTTTGCCTAAACCAGATCAGGAGAAACCAGTTCCTCATAAGGACATGGTAAAATTAAGAAAAACCGACAAAAGTCAAGAATTTGTTCAACATGAAGTTGAAATCGATTCTAAACACGGAGCTTACCCACCAGATCCAACAGAAAGTGGAGTACACGGTAGAGAAATTCACGTAACCAAACAAAAACAAACTCAAAAAGAACAAAAGGGAGATACTGAAATTACAAGACATATTACAGCCACCGAAACCACCGATGTAGAACATAAAGGTAAAACTACCGAAAGAGTTGTACAAGGACAAGTAATGCCTTCAAATCCACCGTTCTTTACCAAAAAAATCCAACCGGTTAGAGCTTTTGAAAACGACTCAGCTAAATTCGAAGTTGAATTTGACGGAGATCCGTTACCGAAGGTTACTTGGTACAGAGAAGACTTCCCTATAACCAGCTCGCCTGACCTTAAGGTATACACATTTAGTACAAAATCTATTCTTCAATTAAGACAAGTATTTATGGAAGATTCTGGCGTATTTAGCGTCGTTGCTGAGAATCGCGGTGGAACAGCTAAATGCAGTGCTAACTTGGTGGTACAAGAAAGACGCAGACATGGTACTCGTGGTGCAATTCCACCAAGTTTCACCGCCACTATTCAAAGTACTAAAACTAATATTGGACAACTAGTACGATTCGATGCTAAAATAGATGGTACCAAACCTATCGATGTCTATTGGTTGAAAAATGGAAAGAAAATTGTTTCTGATATAAGATATAAAACACTCGAAGAAGACGAGATTTATACTCTTCTTATTATTGAAGTAGTACCTGAAGATGCTGGTAAATACGAGTGTGTAGCTATTAACAATTCTGGAGAAGCAAGATGCGAAGCTGAATGTGTAGTAACTTCTCCATCCTCCGCTCAAAAGCCTGGTAAACCAACAACTCCTGGAGCCGAAAAGGCTCCTACTGTCTTAGAACCTCTTAAAGACCAAACAATCAAAGAAGGACAAGCTGTAATGTTTAGATGTAAAATATCGGCAAAACCTGCAGCTACAATTAAGTGGCAAAAGGCGGACAAAGTTATTAAACCTTCTAAGTACTTCCAAATGACCAAAGAAGGAGATTTCTGCACGCTTAAGATTTCCGAAGCTTTTCCTGAAGATGAAGGTGTCTATAAATGCGTAGCTGAAAATCCTGCTGGTGCTGTTTCTACGCAGGCTAAATTGAAGGTTGTTGCACCTGAAAGTCAAGAAGTTGCACCATCGCTGTCTCCTATGAAAGATGTAACTGTAGTCGAAGGTAGTCCTGCTCAATTTAAGACTACCATTTCTGGAAAACCTAAGCCTGGAATTCAATGGTTAAGGGAAGGATTCTTAATTCCAGAATCGCCAGATTTTCAGGTAAATATTTTTTCCTTGTATATATTAACAGTTAATTTTGAATATGTATACATATATTCTTCAAACTCGACTAACATTATTTCAAAATTTCTTAGTGGAAAGTCTAAAAATATATCCGTTCCTAAATTATCTATCTTGGCTTGAGTTAAATGTATAAAGAAAATAAACTTTCCGAGATTCGTTTCGTTTAGTTTTATACAAACTGTCTTTTTTTAAATGTGTTACATGCCACAACGGCAGCAATTCAATAACACATGCTGTAATTTTTGTGAGAATAATTTTTATGCAATAAAAATGTATACGGTTGTATCTCAGATGGTATTTACGTACATACCCCAGAAAAAACTGTTTATATCAAAGAGAAACAGCTGGAAAATATTTTTAACTCACAAATTTCACCACAAGAGATAACTTGAAATTCTCAGAATTTTATTTAAAATGCTAAGCGAAAGTAGAGAGAAAATACCATTTTTTTTTCTATATTCTAGAATCACGCCTAGGAGGTGAGAATAATTTTAATACCGTCAAAAGGATTTTAAGAAACTCAAGGCCACTTCTAAAAACTCTAGTCAACCTTACCAACCGGTCAAATTTGTACAACTAGTACTAGTACTCACAGCAGATGTGTTCCACTAAAAAATCACACTGTGGTGTATCTGGACACTAATGTGGTCTGAATATAAATGTTTTTTTTTCTTTGCAGATGATTCAAGAAGGAAACAACGCAATCCTATTGATTTCCTCGACCTACGAAGAAGACACCGGTGTTTTCGTTTGCAGAGCAACTTCATCAGCCGGTCAAGTCGAACAATCTGCTAAGTTAATAGTAAAAAGTAAGAAATGATTGCTATAAAATATTCTAGCTGTGAGATTAAAATTCTGATCCATGTAGTTACTGTTAGTTATCGAATTACAGCTTTCAGTTGCTGTTAATGTTTCACTACAAAATAATAATGAATCTGTAGTGATATTTTTTCAAAACTGGTTTATTATTATGCAGTATGTTTTATCATTTTGTTTTTAACAATTAATCTGTGGATTATAAAAAAATTTCTTCCGCTGAAAATTAGGTTATAGCGACGGTGATGTCCAATATGTTGTTCAAGTTCCACGTGATATGTTTGAGGAATGAATATCTACAGCTTTGGCTCTAATACGCTAAAAGCTGGGCTTAAGTTATGAAATTTTATGTTATTGAATATGTATAAATGCCATAATTTATTTAATAAAATGCTATTGTTTAAAAAAAACCGAGTTTCAAGTGACCTGAAAAAGTATACGTACACTATTATATCTTGGAAAAGTGAAAATCCAATATTTGTGTTAAATTTGGTCTCGAAAAAGTCTAGAACTTTTCGATCACCATGTATATTCAGTTTTATTTTTACTAATTATCACAAAAAAAATCGTGTACATTTTATAATAAAAAAATCTAAATTCCTATCATAAGCAAAGTTCTTAAAATTCCTGTTTTTATTAATTTATGCTGAAATTTTTGAAAATAGAAATGTTGCGTTACTGTCCACGATTATTTTTAAACTGTACGTGCTATAAAATCACCTAGACACTTACCACACCTGTAAAATTAGAAAAACTGTCAGTCAAAATAATTTTCAAAAGTATATTCTTAAAAGTTCTAAATTTGTATCAATTTTACTAGAACTTTTAGTGCCGTGCGCACGATGACACATAATGAAACTATTTTTAAACTCTCTCTGTATGTGTAAGTTTTTGTCTTCGATTTCTGATCTAAATTTGGAGACCCCTGCAAATACATCTGCACCTTGCCAGATGTTATTACACCTTTTCATCATTATTAAGATAGCTGAGTGCAGTTGGATTAAAAAAAAAAATTTTATTGCCAAATTTTTGGTAGTAAATCGCTTTGACGTCATTTTACTACTGATAAATTCACCGTGAATCACTCTCACTAAGATAACTATTGGAACCTTTCCAATACTCGTACACCTGAATATACATTTATACAAAAAAAAATCTAAAAACAAGATTGTTACGGCTTTATTTCGTTAGTAACATACAAAAAAAAAATTTTACAATAAATAAGCTGGAATTTGAACAATATTATGGACACAATAACAAGTCTAGCCGGTTCAGTACAAGCCACATAAGATTATAAATTCAATCTTAAAGATGTTTTCCCTTCATTTTTACTAAAAACTACTCCAAAAAAACACCCTATATAAGATGAACCTATAATATTATGTGGCGACTACAATTCACTTCTTTTTATATAAAAACACAAACACAAAAAACCTCACGTGCATCACCTTCACCAAGTTTACTCTCTAACACTAAAAACACGACTGCAAGTTTTAAATTCTCGAAAATATCGTAAGCCGGCTACAATAGTCAAGTAGTGGGGAGGTTACTGAGTAGCGTGTGCATAATTTGTATTTAGTTTTCAAATTTCAATTGTCTCTTTGAGTCACTTCACTTAAAATAGCATCCAAAATTGGTCTTTAATATTATGAGGATTTAAAATAAAAACGTTTAAAAGCGGGAGATGATAAACTATTTATATTATGACGCTACGAGGAGACGGGGAATTTAAAATAGAATTTCAATCTTCTATACGTTTGGGTATTATGTCTTAGCTAAAAATTAAAAATAGAAACTTTTAATTAAAAAATATTTTTTATACATCAGATTGATTTTTAATATTTTAAATATTTTCACAAAAAAACTTTTTAATTGCCTTTTGTTCATCCCAATCATTTGTCTCGATTATTTTGACAGTTTTATTTGACGTATTTGTACTTAAACCTGATGCAAAGGTCTATAAATTATCTTGAAAAGTAAATAATATTAATATTGCCAACTGGGTGACTTTTTACCTATTTTTTGGCACAGTTTTATATAAAAACCGCCTCCTCAGGACACGCAACTTGACTATGTTAATGATTCATAATCTTCAATGCCATCAAGACTCATTTATCTTCAAGATTGAGCAACATTGAATGTTTTTATTTGGTTGATGTGTGCCAAGTATTAATTTTACCTGTCGAGAGTTTACAGATACAGAATTTATTTTTACATTCTATACTTACCACGTTTTTTTTTTAATTCAATAATCGGCGCTTGGGTTCTTTCTAGAAGAAAAAAATATTCTTATACAATATTCTCAAAAATAGGAAACACTTTCATTATTGAATTATACAATATTTCCCAGCAAAATATATTTAGATTAAAGCGATCGTTAGTTACGATTTCGAAGCTTGGCAGAGGCCCAGAATGTAACCAACCATATAAATATAGTGACTTCCTCAATATCGGGAAACAACGAGATTATAATCAATTAATAGTATCAATATTCCATATAAGGTTGTGCAAATGTTATTAGTGATAAAAACAGATCATTTCTTACTGTTGTTAATTTGAAGTACCCATAATATTTTTTTCGAGAGAGAAAACAAAAAAATATTTCACACTAAATAATATTTTTTATTAACACACTGTATATTAGGTTATAATAATATTGTAACACTTTTCGTCATTTAAAATAATTTCAGGACGCACAGGAACATACCGAAAATCATCAAAAACTGAACTAACAGACCAAAATGATCAACAAATTTACATTAAAGATGGTACTAGTAGAGGTCCAGGAACAACTTCTCAGAAAGCTACTTTCGGGTCTAAAGGAGGTTCACAACAACCTCAAGATGGTATTGAGCTACCAGTAGGTGATGAAACGTTACCTTGGAGACAAAAAGGGGAACGCAAAACTTACAGGAAAGATTCAACAAGTCTTCAAAGAATTGAAGAGCAGCAAAAAACACAGGTTCAACCATGGACGGAACAACAAATAGTTTTAAAGAAAACGAAGATAGAAAAGAAAGAGATTGAAAAGAAAAAATTAGATGTTACGCTTAAACCAGTTAAGCAACCTTATTCGGAAACTGAAGATACAACTCTGTTAACAGTAGCTGATCTTGAAGATGAAGATATTTCTCAGCAAAAAGGATTGACTAAAAAGGATTGGCGGAAAGAAAGAAGACCGGAGCAGCATATACAACAACATCTCGAAACTGAAGATAGTACTACACTTCAAATTAGCGAAAAAGAGGATATTCAGACAGACCAGAGAGTTACTCAAAAAGATTGGCGTAAACAAAGAGCTACTATGGAAAAACAAATACATACAGAGGATAATACTTTGTTGAAATTAGATGAAAATATTTTAGAACAGCAGCAAAAATCTGCTAAACTTAAAGACTGGAGACAAAATAAAGAAAAAATAGAGCATGTACAAAAAAGAGTCGATGAAGAAGATTCTACAGTATTAAAGTTGGATGAAAAGATGAGCGAGGTGTCTCAACAAGATGTAGCAACGAAAGATTGGCGTAAGAAGCGAGACAAAATTGTGCAAAAAGAACAGGAAGATGCTAGGAAAGAAATAAAAAAACCAGAAAGTGGAGAAGGAGTTCCACAAGAACCTATCCCTTGGAATAAGCAAGAAATCGTGTTGAAAAAGACACCAAGACAACCAAAGGAAATACCTAAAGAAACATTGGAAGCAGTTACTCTTAAGCCGTTTGAAACAGAAACTGTAAGCAAAGAAATAACAGTTGAAGAAGAACAACCCGATAAGGTACATACTGAAGATAAATCTTTGTTGAAATTAAAAGAAGTTGAAAAAATGAAGAAGCAAGAAACAAAGCCTAAGCAAGAAGTAAAACAAACTCAAATTTTGGAAGATACTTCCTCGTTAAGAATAGACGAAAATCAAAACGTAATTGAGACTCAACAGGCTGAGACTCGTGGTTGGAGGCAGCCTAGACAACCAGTAGCTGAAAAACAGCCAGAGGAAACTGAGCCCAAAGAAAAAGACATTCCTTGGAACAAACAAAAAGTTGAATTGAAGAAAATTAGCCGGGAAGTGAGACATGTAGAAAAGGATAAAGTAGAAATTCAATTAAAACCAACCAGACGTGATTCTTTATCAATTGAAAAGCCTGAACAGACTGTTGAGCAGCCGCAAGAACAATTAAAAGATAAACAATTACCAAAACCTGAAAAATCAGAATTTAAACTTGAGGAAGAGAAAGTGACTCCGCAAGAAGCCAAAGAAGAAATAGTACCTTGGAATAAGCAAACTATAAATTTGAAAAGAACTAAAGTTGAGAGAAAAGAGCAAATTAAAGACCACCTTGAGACAGTTGAATTGAAGCCAACAAAAAAATCGCATGTAGAAGATGAATTAATTATACAGGAAGATCAAACAATCAAAACATTTAAAAAAGATATTGTACTCGAAAAACCTGAGAAATCATTGAAACCACTTGACGAGCAACAGCCCTCTGAAGCAACAAATATCAAAGAAGAATCAAAACCTGAAATAAAACCGTGGCGAAGGACTAGAAAACAGTCCAAAGAAGATGAACAGCCAGAAAATGTGGAGTATAAAGTCACAGAAGAAGAATCTAAAATTCAAGAATCTACAGAAGAAGTAGTTCCATGGAAAAGTCATGCTCTTGTTCTTAAACGCACTAAAATAGAAAAGAAAGAACAAATAAAAGAGCATGTAGAAAAAGTCGAACTCAAACCGTCAGAAAAACAACATATAGAAGAAAAATCAGTCATCAAGGATGTAGAAGTGAGAGAGATAAGTGGAAAAGATATTTCTGAAAGTAAAAAACCGGATATAATGTCTTGGCGTAAGCCCAGGCAGCCAGAGATTGAGCAGGAGCTACCAGTTGCTTCAGAAAAAGAGCAGCCGGAAAAGCCAAAAGAAATATTGAGAGTAAAGGAAGAAGAAACTCCCCTTCAAAAACCAGCGGAGGAGGTAGTTCCATGGAACAAGCAGGCTATCACATTAAAACGAACAAAAGTGGAACGAAAGGAAGTTGCTAAAGAAGATTTAGAGAGAGTTGAATTGAAACCATTTAAGAAGCAGTATGTCGAGGAGAAAGTAGAAATAAAAGATGTAGAAGAAGAAAAAGAAGATGTTACTATAGATAGAAAGCAAAAAACTGTCAAAAAGGTTGAAAAAGACAAACAAGTGAAAGATAACAGGCTAGAGATTGAAGAACGAGACAAACGTGAACAAGTTCCAAAGGAAACGACAGTAGAGACTGAGCTAGCTAAATCGGAAGACATTCCCGAAAGCAAGCAGCCAGATACAAAATCCTGGCGCAAGCCCAGGCAACCACTTAAACCAGAAGTTGAACAGAAACAGCCAATTGCCCCTGAATTAGAGCAGCCTGAAGAGAAACCAAAAGAAATATACAAGGTGAAGGAAGAACAAATTCCTCTTCAAAAGCCAAGGGAAGAAGTAGTTCCATGGAACAAGCAGGCTATTACACTGAAACGAACGACCAAACAACGGAAGGATATAGTTAAAGATGATTTAGAGAAAGTTGAATTGAAACCCTTTAAGAAGCAGCCTACTGATGACGAAGTAGAAATGGAAGAAGTAGAAGGAGAAAAAGGAGATGAAACCATAGATACAAAACAAAAGATTATCAAAAAAGATAAAAAAGTGAAAGAAGACAGGCGAGAAATTGAAGAGCAAGATAAGCCTGAACAAGTTCCTGGGGAAATAACAGTAGAATCTGAGCTGGCTAAAGGGGAGGACATTCCCGAAAGCAAGCAGCCAGACACAAAATCCTGGCGCAAGCCAAGGCAACCACTTAAGCCAGAAGTACAGCAAGAGCAGCCAATTTCTTCTGAAATAGAAACACCTGGAGAGAAGCAAAAAGAAAAATACAAAGTAACGGAAGAAGAAATTCTTCTTCAAAAGCCAGAAGAAGAAGTAGTTCCATGGAACAAACAGGCTATTACTTTGAAAAGAACAAAAAAAGAACGAAAGGAAATTGTTAAAGACGATCTAGAGAAAGTTGAATTGAAACCATTGAAGAAGCAACCTACCGACGAGCAAGTAGAAGTGAAAGATGTAGATGAAGAAAAAGAAGATGTTACCGTAGATAAAAAGACAAAGATTGTCAAAAAGGTGAAGAAAGACAAAAAAGTGAAAGATGACAGGCTAGAAATTGAAGACCAAGACAAGCCTGACCAAGTTACTGAGGAAATAACAGTAAAATCTGAGCTAGCTGAATGGGAAGACATTCCCGAAAGCAAGCAGCCAGACACAAAATCCTGGCGCAAGCCAAGGCAACCACTTAAGCCAGAGGTACAGCAAGAGCAGCCAATTTCTTCTGGAATAGAAACACCTGAAGAGGAGCCAAAAGAAATATACAAAGTAACGGAAGAAGAAATTCTTCTTCAAAAGCCAGAAGAAGAAGTAGTTCCATGGAACAAACAGGCTATTGCTTTGAAAAGAACAAAAAAAGAACGAAAAGAGATTGTTAAAGATGATCTAGAGAAAGTTGAATTGAAACCATTGAAGAAGCAACCCACCGAGGAGCAAGTAGAAGTGAAAGATGTAGATGAAGAAAAAGAAGATGTTACCGTAGATAAAAAGACAAAGATTGTCAAAAAGGTGAAGAAAGACAAAAAAGTGAAAGATGACAGGCTAGAAATTGAAGAGCAAGACAAGCCTGAACAAGTTCCTGAGGAAATAACAGTAAAATCTGAGCTGGCTGAATGGGAGGACATTCCCGAAAGCAAGCAGCCAGACACAAAATCCTGGCGCAAGCCAAGGCAACCACTTAAGCCAGAGGTACAACAAGAGCAGCCAATTGCTTCAGAAATAGAAACACCTGAAGAAAAGCCAAAAGAAACATATAAAGTATCGGAAGAAGAAACTCTTCTTCAAAAGCCAGAGGAAGAAGTAGTTCCATGGAACAAACAGTCTATTGCTTTGAAAAGAACAAAAAAAGAACGAAAGGAGATTGTTAAAGATGATCTAGAGAAAGTTGAATTAAAACCATTGAAGAAGGAACCCACCGAGGAGCAAGTAGAAGTGAAAGATGTAGATGAAGAAAAAGAAGATGTGACCGTAGATAAAAAGACAAAGATTGTCAAAAAGGTGAAGAAAGACAAAAAAGTGAAAGATGACAGGCTAGAAATTGAAGACCAAGACAAGCCTGAACAAGTTACTGAGGAAATAACTGTAAAATCTGAGCTAGCTGAATGGGAAGACATTCCCGAAAGCAAGCAGCCAGACACAAAATCCTGGCGCAAGCCAAGGCAACCACTTAAGCCAGAGGTACAACAAGAGCAGCCAATTGCTTCAGAAATAGAAACACCTGAAGAAAAGCCAAAAGAAATATATAAAGTATCGGAAGAAGAAACTCTTCTTCAAAAGCCAGAGGAAGAAGTAGTTCCATGGAACAAACAGGCTATTGCTTTGAAAAGAACAAAAAAAGAACGAAAGGAGATTGTTAAAGATGATCTAGAAAAAGTCGAATTAAAACCATTGAAGAAGCAACCTACCGAGGAGCAAGAAGAAGTGAAAGATGTAGAAGAAGAAGAAGAAGAAGATGTGACCGTAGATAAAAAGCAAAAGGTTGTCAAAAAGGTGAAGAAAGACAAAAAAGTGGAAGATGACAGAATAGAAATTGAAGGGCAAGACAAACCTGAACAAGCTCCTAGGGAAATAACAGTAGAATCCAAGATACCCAAAGTGGTGGATATTTCTGAAATTGAACAGCCAGAAGAAAGATCCTGGCGCAAGCCCAAAAAGCCACGTCAGCCAGAAGTGCTACAAGAGCAAGTTGCTCCTGAAAAATCAAAACAGCCTGAAGAAATAATAAAACAAACATTTGATGTACAAGAAGAAGAAATTGTTCTCCAAACACCCGAAACAGAAGTTATTCCATGGAACCAAGAAGCTATTAAACTCAAACGCATACGCGTAGAAAAGAAAGAACAAGTTAAAGAGGGAATAGAAAAAATAGATCTCAAACCTCTCACGAAAAAGACTGTAGAAGAGAATATCATCTATTCGTCTACGGATGAGGACGAAGAAAAAGAGGTAAATGAAGATCAATCAAAGCGAAAGGTGAGGAAAAAGCAAAAGAAGATTAAGTCAGATAAAACCAAAGAAGTTCCAGACGAAAATATAACTAAGCAACCCGAAGAACAAAAGCCAGAAGAACAAAAACCAGAACAAAAAGAAAAACTACCTGAATCGATTATAATTGAAACAGTTACAGAGGTTGAAGATACAGTCGTTCTAAAAGTAGATGACAAAGAAAAACCAAAATCCAAACTTGCTAAGCAGTTTGTTCAGGAGGAATCTAAGCCCGAAGAAATAAAACTTAGGCCCGTTCAACGGCCAGAAACGTCTAATGTTGAAGAAGAAACTGAAATTGAAAAAATTAGTCTAAAACCAATTCCCAAAGAAGATGTAGTAGTCGAAGAAAAAGAAATTAAGAAAATTAAACCTAAGAAACCAACGAAATATGAAGAAATGCCTGAAATTGAGGACAGCGAAAAATACATTCCTGAAATGGCAGATAAAATTGAATTTGATAAAAAACCAAAAGATATCGAAGAAAAGCAATCAGTTCCATGGCAGCGGCAGGAAAAACCAAAGAAAGATATTCCAGAAGAAGAAAAAATATCAATTAAAATTGGAAAAGGAAAAATTCCGAAAGAAGATAAAGCAGAAGAAGAAGTTAGGCTGAAACCAATTAAGAAAACTCCAGAAGAACTACAAAAAATAGCCGAGATATCTAAACCAAAAGAAATACCACAAACTGATGCTCAGCCTAAAGAATATGAGAAAATCAATTTAGATACAACGCCAAAAACTAAAGACGAAAAGGTAGAAGTAGTTCAAATGCAGCCAGTTGCACTATCAGAAGAAGTTCGAGAAGCAGAACCTGTTCCCGAAGTACCAAAACCTTCGTGGAGAAGATCACCAAAAGAAAAACAAAAAGAAGTTGAAGAAATACCAGATGTACCTAAAGGTAAGAGGAAACCTCTTCCAGAAGAAGATAAAGAAGAAATCAAACTTAAGCCCATCTCTAAAGATGTGCCTATTCAGCCTGAATATAAAATTATAACGGAGGAGGTCAAACGAGAAACCCCAACAGAAATAGAAATAAAAGAATTTGATGATGGAATAACCATAAAACCCACCGATAAGAAGCACAAGAAAGAAAAACAAAAGCCCAAATCTAAAATATCAGAGGCAGAGAAGCCGGAATTATTCCAGGAAGAGGAAGTGATAGAATATCAAACTTCCCAAGTTGAGGAAATTGAAGAAGAAAAACTTACACGACTTATACCTGAGAAAGTAAAAGAAGAGCTCTATGAAACTCCAGAAGAGTCTAAGCTACTCATGTCTGAAACTGAGATAAAGTTAGTTGAAAAGAAAATCGTACCGGTCAAACCTGAAGAAAGTAAAGAACAGCCCGAGGAAGAAAAAGAAGAAGTAGAATTCCACAAAGATATAAATGTAAAAACAATATCCAAGAAGATTAAAAAGGACAAACCTAAAACAGTATCATTCGATGATAGTCAACCTATTCCAGAACTAGAAATAATTTCTCAAAAACGAATAACAGAAACAATAGATAAATTACCAGAAGAAAATCTAACAGACGACGTGAAAATTCATGAGAAAACAACGCAAAAAACAGTCATACAAAAAACCATCGAAAAAAGAGTCAAAAAGAAAACTGTTGCTCCTAGATTCATCCAAAGAGTTGAACCTGTCATTGCAGAAGAAGGAAAACCTGCTACTATAACCTGTACAGTAGAAGGTACTCCCTTCCCCGAAATTACTTGGTACAAAAACGAAAAATTATTCCAAGCCAACGAAAGAGCTTTCGTTAATATTGTCGAAAGTACAGTAACCTTAGAGTTTGCTAAAGTTGAACCCCAGGACGTTGCTGTTTATTCTTGCAAGGCGACAAATACAGCTGGTGCAGCAACTTCTACCGCCAACCTTGTTATATTAGGTAAAATGTTTGTGTGGCTTTGAGTCAACAAAAAATAATATTGAGATTTAAATACGTGTTGCATTAACTACTGCTGCTACTTTGTTTTGTATTTTTTTAGCTTCGTACACTTGAAAGTGAATAATTTTTAATTCAATATTTCAGAAAAAGAAGAAACTGGTGATGCTCCTCATTTCGTGCAGCCCTTACAGCCTCAAATCGTCGAAGAAACAGATATAGCTAAAATGGAATGTATAGTTACTGGTCATCCGACTCCGAAAGTATCTTGGTTCAAAGAAGGAAAGCCTGTCAAATCGACTCCAGAACATAAGGTCACTTTTAACCCAGAAACTGGTCTAGCTACGCTGGAAATTTTAAAACCTACACCATTTGATGAGAAAATTTATAGCGTAAAAGCGGAAAATAAATTTGGTAGCGCTGAATGTAAAGCGAATTTGGTAATTTCTAAATCTGTAACAGTAACACAACCGGTGGTAATGCATGCACCGAAGATCACAAAACCTGTTCAAGCAGTATTAGCAAGATCAGATGAAGATATTATATTAGAATCCAGTTTTGAAGGAACTCCAACACCGGAAATTACATGGCTAAGAAATGGTACCGAAATCAAACCTAATAAAGATTATAAAATCGAAACGACTGAAAATGCCACCAAACTGACAATAAACAAGACAGTTAATAAGAGACAAAAAGGTGGAAAATATGAAATACGAGCGAAAAATCCAAGAGGTGAAGCTAGATCTTCCGGATCAGTGCAAATAGTAGAACAAACTTTCGACGCACAACCTCCAAGATTTATAGAAGTAATTAAACCTCAGAAAGCTACACTTGGAGACGTTATTATATTAGAAGCTATCGTTGAAGCTATGCCAGACGCTACATTCCAATGGTTCCACGAAAGCACACCTATAGAAACTTCTGAAGCCACTCGAATTGTCACAAAAGACAACAAATCAGTTCTTTTGATCTCCCAAGTTACTCCGGAATACGCTGGATCGATAACCTGTAGAGCTGAAAACGTTGCAGGTTCCGTAACTTGTACAGCATCAATAAGAATAATTGATGAAAATGATTTTGAAGAAGCTACTGAAATGGAGTATCCTAGATTCGTTAAACGCATCTCTCCTGTGCGAGTTATGGATGGAGAAAAAGTTGAATTCAGTTGCGTGGTAGTTGGCAAACCAATACCAAAAGTTGAGTGGTTCCATAAAGGTATACCAGTTAAAGAAGCCAAAGATGTTGTAGTGTACCAAGATACTGAAGGTGTTTGTACGTTAGCTATTACTGAAGTTTTCCCTGAAAACGCTGGGGAATACACTTGTGTAGCTGAAAATAGAGAAGGAGAAGCTGTTTGTAAAGCTTCGTTGATTGTTGAAGCTTATGAGTATGTTCCTGATTCGGAACTAGGACAAATGACTGGATCCGAGGAAGATCTTTTGGCCGATAAGGTAAAAATATTTTTTCAATCATTGTTGTTCTAAAAATGTAATTTCTAATTTTCTTTTATAGACTATTAGTGAAACTGACTATTTCCTTTCGGATAGCGATGTGGAATGTGCACCAAAGATTATTAAAAAGTTGCCACAAGTTATACAAGCTAAGGACGGCGAAGTAACCAGGTAACTTCTTAGTGTAGTTATTAGAAACTTATTTTAAAAAGCAATAATTTTCCGTAGATTTGAGGTACAAGCCGTAGGTAAACCTAAACCTGAAGGCAAATGGTTAAAACATGGAGAAGAGATTATTCCTTCTCACGAATTTGTCATTGAAAACTTTGACGATGGGACGTCGGTTCTTACGATTTCCGAAGTATTTCCTGACGATACAGGTGCCATCGTTTACGAAGCTACAAATCCGCTTGGAGTAGCTATTACAACTACCGAATTGGTAGTAGAAACAGTTGAAGGTAAAATATTTAATCATTCTAATACTCGCAGAGGGAAAATAATATTTTATATTTCAGCGCAAATGGCTTTGAACCTTTTTCCTTTACATTCCTCCTTGTACATCCACATATTTTTAACACAACACCACTTTACCGAGCATACTATATATTATTCGAATTTTTTGAAAAGTAGAAAATCTGCTGCAATAAAAATATTTTCCAATGACAGACATTGGATGCTTCTAAAATGATTCAATACAAATATTCTAAACGTCTGAGTTCTAATTACAGTAGAAAGTTTTTGATATCGATATGTTTCAACAGGTATTTTAGGCACAAAGGAGTACCGTAAACCTGAATGGGTAACCCATATGGAAGAATTATCCGCGGCCCTTAAAGGTAATAATCACAAATTCACCAGCTTGCAGCATGCTATCTCATCAGATTTATCAGCTGACAGCTTAGAAAATATACCAAAACAAGGTAAGGTAAGCAGCAGGGAAAATACCGAAGCCAGAAAACCGTTTTACTTGAAAGAAGAAGTGCCCTTAACAGATGCCTCATCGCACATTTCTGTGCAAAGTGAACCTACTACTTCAAAACCAAAGAGCAACAACGATTTTATCAGTTCGGCAATGAGTGATTACTTAAATTCGCATAGACATTCTCTAAGTTCTGTTATGGAATTAATAAATTCACCCTTGGGTGAAAAAAGACTTGTCAGTTACGGTACCGAAGAATATTTAGTAGCCGAAGCTACTTCCTATGAAAAAGAGCCTGATAACCAAGCGGAACCTTTTTACATTTTATCTCCTATAGAAGAAAAAAGCGAGCCATCTACTAGAAGCAGTAGCTTAAAAGGTAGTAGCGGTTCTGATAAAAGAAGATACACTTACGATTCCTTGAGTAAATATTCCACTTCTTGTAACGTAATATCTTCTGAACCCATTGACGTTAAATATTTACCAGAAAAATACCAAACGTTTCCAAGGGTGAACAAAGAAAGTTACCTTAAAGACGAAGAAGATTACGAAGTCGCAGATAATAGTACTATGTACCCCTTGGAACCAAGAGAGATAGACCCCAGCGCTTTCTTTCAGTTACATACTGCAGATAGCCAGGAGGAATTACAGGAATTTTTGTTATTAGAAAGTGAGTGTATGGGGGATAATGATAAAGGACTAGCGTCGGCTTTTCTTTCTACTAGTGGTTCGAGTTCTTCCAAAGGTAACATCTAACCCCAGATGTGTTTGTGTGCTGTGATACTAATTTTATGTTTGTTGTCGTTTTATGCATTTTGTTTGGACCAGTAAATATACCTTCCAGCATGGCGAGACAATGAACTTTTGAAAATAAAAAACAGGTAATTAATATTCCAAATTAGTTTAACTTACCATCCATCGAAGTCAGATTTTGCAGTCCCTGAAATTAATAGAATGAGATTGAATTGTGTAAATTCTATTAAATCAACATCTGAATGCTTTTAATATAAAAATTTTTGAATAAGGTTAGTGATCTCCATTTAAAAACATTTTTTAAACATGTCCCACCCTACATCGTTAATGCATTATGAATTTAACTATGTCAGTTCCCTTTTAAATTTTTTTTAAAAACAAAGACAAATATAGAATTCGAAATTTTCAGCTGCACAAAGTCCCCCGACGTTTATTCAAGAAATAACAAACATTTTCACAACAGAAGCTGAAACTATCAAATTTGAGTGTTACATTTCTGGTACACCGCATCCAGGTAAGAGCATCCTTCTTTCTTGTTAATTGTACAACATCCCAGTAAATTTTTTTCCAGATGTGATATGGTATCACAACGACAAAATTATTCGTAACACAGACCGAATCAAAGTGAAGATTGAAGACAACACAACGAGTGTAAATATCACCGACGTACAGCTAGAAGATATTGGAACATACGTTTGTAAAGCCGTAAGTGAAATAGGTGAAGCTGTAACAAAAGCTACTTTAAATGTACAAGAAATACCAGAATACAAAAAAGAACAAATTAAGATACGCAAAGCGAAAGAACAAGAAGAAAAAGTGAAGAAAGAACGCGTCAAAATTGATAAAAAGAAGACCGAATTACGTAAACGTACAGCTACAAAAATAACAGAAGAAGAAGAAAAACATCTCGATATAACAGAAGTTAAAGCAATAGAATCAACTGAAGAGATGCCAGAAGCTGATAAACCAGCTAAAGCCAAGCCTATACTAGATATTGTAGAACCTCTTAAAACTGAAGCTATTGCTACATCAAAGAAGATCGATGATCGTGAAGACAAAGAAATTCCGAAAGAAAAAGCTACAGAACTACTTTCTCCAGCAGAAGCTACTTACGCTGAAGAAATACTAACCGAAGAAATAATTAAAGACATAGAAAAGATCCTACCAAGAACTTCTAAAGCAACAAGAGCTGTACAGTCTGGTGTATCGGAAATAGTAGATGTAACAGAAGTAAATCTTGAACAAATCATAGAACGATGTGAAAAGATTATTCGTAAAAGCGAACTTAAAATGGCCAAGGAAGTTACTGAAATGCTTAAATTTATAAAACCTAAAGAGTTTGGACCTGGAGAAAACCCTCTTCGAGAAATTGCAGAAATCGGTTATTTACTGAAAAATGGTATTACTGTGAAAGAAATAACAGTTCTTTATGAAGAAGATAGATTCCCATCATTGAAATCCCCACAAGCGCAGTCTGCTATGGTGAACGTTGTTGAACGTAAAGGATATGGCCCAATAGTTTCTGAGGTACTTACTGAGGAAAGTACAGTGGACGAAACTGTACTTGCTGCTACTGTAGGATTCAGAGCGTTTATGAAAATGGTAGAAGCTAATTATGTAACTATTGAAGAAGTTATTACTTGTTTTACCCCTCAAGATTTTCTTCAAAGATTATGGGAAACATCAGAAGTTACTGAGGTAAAAATCACACCACTTTATATCCATTCTCCAATAGAAAGTTTATTTTTATTGTTTTTCAGGTCACTTCAAAGTCAGTTACTGAAATTGTTACTTTGGGAAAAGAAGTTGAAATAATTCAAGGTAAGTTTTTTTAAAAAAAAAAGGAAAGGTTTTTCTTCATGTTTTTTTTTCAGATTCAAGAATAAGAAAAAAAGAAATAAAGAAGGATGAAATTGAAGGTGAGATAACTTGATTTATAAATTTTACGCTTATTTTTCGATATTGTATACCAGGCATTAGAAGTTAGTAAGTACTTCTAGTGTAAATCGGGATGCTTATATTTTTGAAAATGTTATATTCAAAATATTGAAGATTTAAAAAATATTTCGCAAAGCTTTAACAGCACTTTAGATAAATATATAGAAAACAACTAATGCAAGCCTTTAGAACATTTTAATCAGCAATCTTAATGATAGTTTTTTCTTTTTAAAAAATAATTTATACAGCTTCTGCGTAGTGTAATAGAAAGTGTAGAAAAAGTGAAGCATGGCTTTCGTAGTGTTAACTGCTCAGCTAAGGTGAGTTCTATATTAACAAATTACCATTCACAACAAAATTACTCTTACTTCATCAATTGTAGCACTTTACTTTTCGCCACCAACAATTCGGCTTAAGCTTAAGCTTCAGCCTCTTCGCACATAACATAATAAATACTTTTATAAATTATCTCACAAAAAAAAACACGAACTATCATAATACACTTTCACAGAAACCTTGGAAGTTGAAGAAGATACAGAAAGAGTCATTAAACGTCAACTACCAGAGAAAAAGCACTCTGTAGAAATCACCGAGATCACTGAAATAGAAGAAGAGATCAAACCTACTGAAGAAGTGAAAACTGAAGAAAAAGTTGAGGAAAATTGTGATATTAACAAAAAGATTACCAAAATCAAAAGAAAGAAAATAAAAGGTGATGATAAAGAAGAAGTAGAAGTAGAGGAAATAATCGAAAAAGAGTTCGATATAAAGAAAAAACCTGCCAAAAAAGACGTAAAAGATAAAGAAGAAATAGAAATAGAAGAAATCATAGACGAAAGTAAAGATATCAAAAAGAAACTGACAATGTACAAACCAAGAACTAGTGAATATGGCATGGATGAAGAAGATTTAGGTGCTCTTGAGGATATAGAACTACCATCTCAAAAACAAATACTTTTATGTTCTTCAAAAACCGTTCAAGAAGCTGTCACAACAGGATCTCTAGCTCATATAAGCGAGATTATAAACGAATCCACAGCAGGAGTAGATGTAATGCCACACTTGGCAATCGAAGGAAAAGAAGTGCTTACAAACGAAAGCGAAAAGAACTACGAAAACATATCTGACCTTTCAGCTACAGCTAAGACAAGCATAGACAACGTTGAAGCTATCCAAATATCAGAACAAACAACTCATAATCTCCCACAACAATTTGAAGATACTTTTAGACCATCAAGTTCTAGTGCTAACAAAATTATACAACCTCATGAAAGCGTCCAAGTAGAACAAGTTACTTTAGGAGACACTTCCACAAAATATGATGAACACGTTGCTCCTGAGAATAAAGCTACAATGTCTATACTTCCACAAGAAGCTAAAACTATTACAGAAATAGAAGTTTCTTTAAGAGAAGAAGAGTTTACACCGACTTCGGTTGAAAATATAAAACCACTAGAAATAAATATGTCTGCTATATGTTCTGAAGCTATAAGTACAAGCGAAGTGACACAAACTGATGAAAGTGTAGAGAAACTTCAGGCTACTTTAGATCTTCTGCCACATAATGCGATTTTAGAACAGACCGTTTTGGTTGAGGAAAAAGAAAAAACTGGTAGTGATTTTCAACCTACTACTTCAATGGCTATCAAATCAATTGATACGGTAGAAGCTTTTGAAGTAACGGAAACCAATACTCAAAGCTCTACATGCGACTATATTACTCAACCTACTCCTAATTTAAGTAACGCTTCTACGGAATTTATTTCCAAAGAAAGTTTAGTTATCCAAGAACATAATTTAGCAGACATTCCTTCAGATTTACAAAAAATAGACACGGCACAGGAACTAGCAAATATCAATATTATACTTAAAGAAGCGAAACATATTTCGGAAGTACAAGTTTCTCAAAAAGAAGTTGACTTTGAAGATTTCACCAAACCCAAGGAGGTTTACGCCGAAACGGCATTTTCAACCAAGGAAGGTATCAACGTTGAAGAGGTTCAACAAGGTATGGCAGAAGAAGGTCTAACTCTACCAAAACCAACAGCTGTAAAACCAAAATACAACATCGATTCTAGAGAAGCTTTAACAGTAGAGGAAGTCTTAGCCGAAGACAAACCAGGCAAGCATTTTCCAGAAGCGTTTGTAGCTACTGAAATAGCTTCAAAAACTATTATTACACAAAAATCTTTATCGCAGCATCAAACAGTTGCTCCTGAATTAGAAGGAGAATATGTTCCTGTAAGAGTTCCTCCAGCACAATCAGCTCAGATTAATATCTCTAGCGGAGAAGGAATAATTGTGTCAGAGACTGAAGTATCTGAAAAAGAAAAATATTTGGAAAAGTTTCAACAAGGCGAAACAGCTGAAGCTTTGGAAAATATGCAGCTTTCCGAAGGTGTTATAACAACTACAACAGATTGTCAACAACCTCAAAAAGAGATTTCTCAAGAGACTGTTGATTATAAAACGAGCACCGTAGAACTTACACCCTTAGAACCTCTGGTGTCTCAAGATACTTTTGTTAACGAAAAGGAAAAACAATATGAAGAAGAACAACCTTCTTTAAAAACAGCTGATACTGTATTTAATTTGATAGAAATTCCTAGCAATACATTAACGACAGTTCAAGAATCAGAAACTGAGTTACCGGTGTATACTCAACCTACAAAAATACTCGCAGAATCTTCATTCTCTCCAAACCAGTCTTTAACCATAGAAGAAATAGAAACCAACGAATTACCTGACAACTTCAAAGATTATCCTAAATTCACCACTGACGTAGCTTCTTTAGACATAGAAACACATGAAGCTACTCATATAACTGAAACTAACGTTATTGAATCTGATACAACTTATGAATCTATCCAGAAAGAAACTTTCAATGTAGAGACATCGTTAACTGCACCTCTACAGGAAGTAGAAGTGACCGAGTCACAAATGTTTGAAATGGAAAAAGAGTTGAGTAACTTTGAATTACCAGATACTCATAAAGTGAAACAAATACCTACATCTCTTCTACCTACTGGAGTTACAGAAGAGACGATAGCAGACGACAGTATTGATAATCTTAATATAAGGAAAAATGATGAGGGAAAAGCAGATGTTTTGCAAACGTTACATAATGAGATTGTTGTGGCTGAGGCTTTAACATCAGAAGATGTTGAAAAAATTAAAGATGTAGAGACTGATTCAAAACAAGCTACACAAACGTTACTACCTCAAGAAGCTTTAAATATAACAGAAATTACTTCAGAAGACAAAGAGAAACAGTATCTACCCGAGGAAACACCAACGGGAGTTCAAGCTACGCTTGATATATCTTCACAGCAAGTAGCAAGTAACACTTTTACAGAAACACAAGAAACATCGAGTAATCTTAAAATTGAAGCAGCTCTAGAAGCTACAGCTGTTGCAGAACAAGACAGCTTAAATACACTGCAAATTATTGAGCATGAAACAGCTGAAAAAGAAAAGGAATATTTGGAAGCTAAGCCAGAAAGTAAAAATGTTGTGATGAATATCACTGAAGTTCTCTCTGGAGCTAACGTATCACAGGTACTACTTAATGAAAAGGAAGATTTGTATGAATTGAAACCTAAACCATTACAAGTATTAGCTACTAAAGCTTTGGAGTTACAAGAAGTTTTCGTAACTTCCGAAATAGAAAGTGTAGTACACGCAGATTTTATAGAAGAGCAAGAATTACCAACTGGTAAAGCTAAAAAGTATACGAAACCTTACAATGAACTTATCGTAACAGAAACTAATGTAACAGATGTGGAACAAAACCTCCCCAAAGATCAATCGCCGTATTCAAAACAAGCGAACGTTGATATACTTCCAGGACAAGCTTTATCTGTAACTGAAACTGTGGTAGATCAAAAAGAAACAGACTTGAAAGTACCTCAAGTTGAGACTTCTTCAGCTTCTGTTAATTTTGATGAGCAAAATTTGGCAGTAAGTGAACAAGTAATTGCAAATGCAATTCCAGGAGAGTTAATGGAAGAGGTTCCATCAACTTTTAATGCCGCAACTACACAAGAACTAACAATCTCTTTAATACAAACGGAAATTACAGCTGGAGAAAAAGAAACTGATAAGCTTGAAGATATTATTCCTGACAAAAAGCAAGCAAATATAGAGATATCAGAAATAATAAGTTTAAATATAACAGAAATTACAACGGAAGATAAAGAAAATATTTTGCCTGGAATTAAACTTCCCGAAGGAGTCGAAGGGACATCTTCAGTAGTACCATACGTAAGTGCTATTACTGAACAAATTTTGTCTAGCGAAGGTACTGCGAAATTCGAAGATAAACCACTCAATGCTGAAACAGCTACTTCTGATTTATTACCAGTTGACAGTTTAACAACAACAGAAGCTGTCACTTACGAGACTGAAGCTGATCTATCTGAATTACAGCCTGCTACTAAACAAGCTCAAACTGAGTATCAACAAGCGGAAAGTGTATCAGTAACAACTGTTACATCTGAGTTGAAAGAACAGCCTTTAGAACAAGAGAAACTTGATGTAAAATCAGTGGATTCTACGTTAATTCCACAGGACGTTGTACAGGTTCAGGAAGTATTAGTACAAGACAATATTAAAGAATTTACAGATGAAGAAGTAGTTTCTCATTTGGCAACGACGGTACAGCTAGAGCATCAAAGCGTTGTAAACACCGAAGCTGTTACTGGTGAAAGAGAAGATACTTTTACAGAAAATATTCAACCATCAAAATACACGGCAAACGTTAACTTTGAGAACTTGACAGTTTCTCAAGTATCGCAAGTTATTTCATCGGAAAAAGAAACTGATTACCAAACACCCGAAAGTATTCCGACAACATCTGCAACTTCTTTGATGGACGTGCAGCCAGTAGCCGAAACTACAATAACTCAAGTAGAGGAATCTACAGCAACTGTTGATATTGAGGAAACAATTCCGTTTAAAGCTGAAATTGAGCAAACTACTATCGAAGCAGTGGTACAAACTAAACCTCAGGTTCAAGAATCTGAAACGTATTTCGAAAAGTTTGATGTACCTTCTAAAAACGCTGATGTTACTTTCATAGCTGATCAAAGTATCACAGTAACTCAAACTGTTACTAACGAAGCTGAGTCTGTGTTGAAACCAGATATTCAACCAGAGCTAATGGCAGCTTCGACAGATTTAGAATCTCATACGATTCCTCTTACAACTGAACATAAAGTAATGGATACGGTAACTGATATTGATGTAGTTAAACCTACAGAAGCTAGCGCTAATACAGAATTTAATTCTTTACCTACAGCAATGAAATACGAAACTATTGCATCTGAAGTTGAGAGTAGTATCATCGAAAAACAAATACCTAAGACGCAAGAAATATCAGTTTTACTTGATGAAGGAAAATCTGTAATCGTAGAAACAGTTACAGTACAAGAGCAAGAAACAGATTTGTCCCAAATTAAATTAGATGAAAAATTCGCGAATACTAACCTAACAGATGCTAATATCATAGCTTCTCAATCTCAAACTTTAACGGAATACGATTTGGGAGATCTTCCTATCGAAGCTTCACAAGAAACCAAAGCAGTCGAATCGAATCTACCTCACGATTATATTACAATTTCGGAACAACTAACAATGGACAATGAAAAAGAATTTTTAGACGAAGCTAAAGAGCAATATTCAGCTTCTATTAATTTCGAAACAAGAGCATCTGTAACAACTACCGAAGACATATTAGGACATAAAGAAGGTACACTTCAACATTTTACTTTACCAGAATCTAAACAAGCTCAATCAGAAGTTGATGTTGTACATAAAATTGTTGAACAAAATGTAAGTAACGTAGTAGAAAGTACTGGTATATATAAAGAACAAGCTCCCGAAGGAGTAGTTGCAAAAGAAAACGAAGAGCTATTTAATCCATTGGTTATTACAGAAAATCTACCACAAGAAAATGAAATGGAATTTACAGGACAATTTAAACCTTTAACGAGTGAAGCTAGCGTGGGATTACAAGAAAAATCGCACGGTGTGACTATAACTGAGTTAATAGTTCAAGATAAAGAAGAAACACTGGAGAACTTCCAAGCTAAATCTAGCCAAACAGCCAATTTAGAAATCGATACTATTACAGTACCAGAAACATCTGAAATTTATCTAGAAGATAATTTCAATAAGTTAACAACTGTATTAGAAGATTCTTCAAAAGCTAATATTGAAACAGTACCGCATCAAGAGCTAATCGAAATCTACCATCAAGTGCAAGAGAAAGAAGGGGAGTATCAGAACGTTGAAACAGCTCAAAGAAAAGCAGAAGCAAAAATAGACATAGAAACTGCTTTATCTTCTACACAAATTGTTCCGGGTGAAACGGAAGGTGCTTTTGATAAATTCAAACAACCAGTATCAGCTTCTGCTGTATCGGCTATTTTGGAAAATCGATGTGCTCAAACAACTGAGGTTTTAACACATTTACAAACTGGAGATGTAAAACCAGAATCTATACAAACAGCAACAGCTGTACCAGAATATAGTCCTTCTGAAACTATAAGTCAAAGTCAACCATTTATTATTGAAAACGTAGATAAGTTTGACGATACAATAAAGCCGAAAACAATGACAGCTGAGGAAAAACTTGATATTTTATCAGAGCTCAATGTAAGTGAAACACATTCAGAAGCTATGGCAACGGAATTTGAGAAATCTCCGGAAATATTAACGAGTAAAGCTGAACAACAATTAGATACTATAAAACATCTTCAATCTACAGAAGTACTTACTTCAGAAAATATCTTAGATCTGCATATACAGGAAGTTCCAGAATCTGTTGTACAAATTCAAAGAGATACACTAGAAAGCATTATTGCAACAGAAAATATCGTACACGAAACAGAAAAGCAATTTACAAATATGCCAGTACTTGATTTAAAAACGGCGAGTCATATAATTCCTCAAGTTGACAGCATAGGAGTGTCTGAAGTGATAATTAGAGAATCTGAGGTGCCTTTACAACCAGAGGAAATTGTTGAAAAGCGATCAGAGATAAGTGTAGTACCAGTAAAACCTCTTACTCAAACTGAAATAATTGCAGCAGACACTACAGATAAATTCGAAAAAGTTTCTACTTTAAGAGAAAATGTTGTGATAACTCAGGATCAACACGAGAGTATTATTACCTCTGAGAAACTTGTACAAGAATCCGAAAAACCGTTCGAGGAAGAAAGAGTTCAAGATAGAACTGTAACAGTAGAGTTCTTACCTGGAGAACACGTTTCGATAACTGAAATAGTAGCATCAGAGTTAGAAGATATTTTCGTAGAAAAACCAGTTGAAACTTCATCAGCTGAAAAAACAATAATTCCTCAAGAAGCTACGGAAATAACGGAAACACGAACGGATCAGAATATAATCGATTTGAGTATAACCAGTGCCGAAGAAAAGTTCGCTTCGACAGATCTTACCGGTTTAAATATAGTTAATGTTACAGAAACACTAATTACAGAGAAAGAATCTGATTTCGAACAAAGTAAAAAAGAGGAAAACACGTATGTAGATATTTCTTTGGAGAAACCAGGTCAGACAGCTCAAGTTTTACAAATTTTAACGTCCCAAAACGAAGAACCGCTGAGTGAAGATAAGTACAGAGAAGAGCATGCATCTACTGAGATTATTGAGCATACAGTTGTTGTGGAAAAAACTGTTAAAGCATTGGAAAATGTATCGAATCTAGCTCCACAGAGCCAAGAAATTCCGCGTCAAGCTTCGTCTCAACAAGACGTTCTTCACGGTATTACAGCATCGACTGTACAGACTCAATCAAGTACAGAAAATATTACTACGAAAGTACCAGACTCTAAAGTTGCAAATAAGACTTTGACACTTCAAGAAAGTATAACGGTAACGGAAGTATTGACACATGGTCAAACTGGACAGGAAATATTAGAATCTTCAGCTACAGAAACTACTGCTAGTAAAGATGTACTTCAGAGAATTTCTCTAATTAATGAAGAAGTAGTTACTCTTCAATCGCATGATGATTTGGCTCCAGATACAACTATCAAACACAAAGGGCAGTTGAATTACACAGATTTTCCTCAACACGAAATCGTCGTCAGTGATCAAGTAGTTTCAGACGGTTTAGAATTTCTTGAAACTTTACTACCCACTACAAAGAAAGTCAAAGTTATTATGGATGAATTTACTCCGAGTCTACAGATCAGTGAAGTTTTGCTGCATGAACAAGAGGGTAAGTTACTTCAACCATTAATAGGTAAACCATATCATACACAATACACAATAACACGATTCATTATAGAAAAAAAACCATTTGTACTATATACACAATACCAATTACAGGAACACTGGATGAACCAGAATTACATAAAACACAAGCCAGACATACACGAACAAGTGCACAGGATAATGTGGCAGAGCACATACAAACAAACATTCAACAACATACTGACACAGAAGAAACGAAAGAAATTATCACCACATTTAGGTCAACACACGATGGTAAAGAAAATATAGCGATAGTTGAGAGGAAAACAACAATACGGCAGAAAGGCAAAGGGGATGAGGGAAGTGTAGTAATTGAAGAAATATTGGATGAAACACAATCATCTACTGAACGCAAACCTAAAGAAATTACTATTACTGAAATTGAAGTTCCAGAGGAAGTGACACCAGAAAAACCAAATTATATAGTTGAAGAACTTCCTGAAGAAATTCAAGAATCTGTAGTAACCGTTGATGGCAAGAGAGAGAAGAAGGTTATTAAGAAACGAGTGATTAAGAAAGTCAAAGATGGTAGGGAAGAAAAAACTGAAATTGAAACTGTTGAGGAAGAAGGTAAGAAACCTGAAACAACGGTAACTGTAGAAGAGCTGGAAGCACCAGAAGAAACAATATCAGAAAAACCAACATATGTAGTTGAAGAACTTCCTGAAGAAGTTCAAGAATCTGTCGTAACTGTTGATGGCAAGAGAAAGAAAAAGATCATTAAGAAACGAGTGATCAAGAAAACTAAGGATGGCAAGGAAGAAAAGACTGAAATCGTCACTGTCGAGGAAGAAGGTAAGGAACCTGAAACAACGGTAACTGTAGAAGAGCTGGAAGCACCAGAAGAAACAATACCACAAAAACCAACTTATGTAGTTGAAGAACTTCCTGAAGAAGTTCAAGAATCTGTCGTAACTGTTGATGGCAAGAGAAAGAAAAAGATCATTAAGAAACGAGTGATCAAGAAAACTAAGGATGGCAAGGAAGAAAAGACTGAAATCGTCACTGTCGAGGAAGAAGGTAAAAAACCTGAAACAACGGTAACTGTAGAAGAGCTGGAAGCACCAGAAGAAACAATATCAGAAAAACCAACATATGTAGTTGAAGAACTTCCTGAAGAAGTTCAAGAATCTGTCGTAACTGTTGATGGCAAGAGAAAGAAAAAGATCATTAAGAAACGAGTGATCAAGAAAACTAAGGATGGCAAGGAAGAAAAGACTGAAATCGTCACTGTCGAGGAAGAAGGTAAGGAACCTGAAACAACGGTAACTGTAGAAGAGCTGGAAGCACCAGAAGAAACAATACCACAAAAACCAACTTATGTAGTTGAAGAACTTCCTGAAGAAGTTCAAGAATCTGTCGTAACTGTTGATGGCAAGAGAAAGAAAAAGATTATCAAGAAACGAGTGATCAAGAAAACTAAGGATGGCAAGGAAGAAAAGACTGAAATCGTCACTGTCGAGGAAGAAGGTAAGAAACCTGAAACAACGGTAACTGTAGAAGAGCTGGAAGCACCAGAAGAAACAATATTAGAAAAACCAACTTATGTAGTTGAAGAACTTCCTGAAGAAGTTCAAGAATCTGTCGTAACTGTTGATGGCAAGAGAAGGAAAAAGATCATTAAGAAACGAGTGATCAAGAAAACTAAGGATGGCAAGGAAGAAAAGACTGAAATCGTCACTGTCGAGGAAGAAGGTAAAAAACCTGAAACAACGGTGACTGTAGAAGAGCTGGAAGCACCAGAAGAAACAATACCAGAAAAACCAACTTATATAGTTGAGGAACTTCCTGAAGAAGTTCAAGAATCTGTCGTAACTGTTGATGGCAAGAGAAGGAAAAAGATCATTAAGAAACGAGTGATCAAGAAAACTAAGGATGGCAAGGAAGAAAAGACTGAAATCGTCACTGTCGAGGAAGAAGGTAAGAAACCTGAAACAACGGTGACTGTAGAAGAGCTGGAAGCACCAGAAGAAACAATACCACAAAAACCAACTTATGTAGTTGAGGAACTTCCTGAAGAAGTTCAAGAATCTGTCGTAACTGTTGATGGCAAGAGAAAGAAGAAGATCATTAAAAAACGAGTGATCAAGAAAACTAAGGATGGCAAGGAAGAAAAGACTAAAATCGTCACTGTCGAGGAAAAAGGTAAGAAACCTGAAACAACGGTGACTGTAGAAGAGCTGGAAGCACCTGAAGAAACAATACCAGAAAAACCAACTTATGTAGTTGAGGAACTTCCTGAAGAAGTTCAAGAATCTGTCGTAACTGTTGATGGCAAGAGAAAGAAGAAGATCGTTAAGAAACGAGTGATCAAGAAAACTAAGGATGGCAAGGAAGAAAAGACTGAAATCGTCACTGTCGAGGAAGAAGGTAAGAAACCTGAAACAACGGTAACTGTAGAAGAGCTGGAAGCACCAGAAGAAACAATATTAGAAAAACCAACTTATGTAGTTGAAGAACTTCCTGAAGAAGTTCAAGAATCTGTCGTAACTGTTGATGGCAAGAGAAAGAAGAAGATTATCAAGAAACGAGTGATCAAGAAAACTAAGGATGGCAAGGAAGAAAAGACTGAAATCGTCACTGTCGAGGAAGAAGGTAAGAAACCTGAAACAACGGTAACTGTAGAAGAGCTGGAAGCACCAGAAGAAACAATACCACAAAAACCAACTTATGTAGTTAAGGAACTTCCTGAAGAAGTTCAAGAATCTGTCGTAACTGTTGATGGCATAAGAAAGAAAAAGATCATTAAGAAACGAGTGATCAAGAAAACTAAGGATGGCAAGGAAGAAAAGACTGAAATCGTCACTGTCGAGGAAGAAGGTAAGAAACCTGAAACAACGGTAACTGTAGAAGAGCTGGAAGCACCAGAAGAAACAATATCAGAAAAACCAACTTATGTAGTTGAAGAACTTCCTGAAGAAGTTCAAGAATCTGTCGTAACTGTTGATGGCAAGAGAAAGAAGAAGATTATCAAGAAACGAGTGATCAAGAAAACTAAGGATGGCAAGGAAGAAAAGACTGAAATCGTCACTGTCGAGGAAGAAGGTAAGAAACCTGAAACAACGGTGACTGTAGAAGAGCTGGAAGCACCAGAAGAAACAATATCAGAAAAACCAACTTATGTAGTTGAAGAACTTCCTGAAGAAGTTCAAGAATCTGTCGTAACTGTTGATGGCAAAAGAAAGAAGAAGATTATCAAGAAACGAGTGATCAAGAAAACTAAGGATGGCAAGGAAGAAAAGACTGAAATCGTCACTGTCGAGGAAGAAGGTAAGAAACCTGAAACAACGGTAACTGTAGAAGAGCTGGAAGCACCAGAAGAAACAATACCACAAAAACCAACTTATGTAGTTGAAGAACTTCCTGAAGAAGTTCAAGAATCTGTCGTAACTGTTGATGGCAAGAGAAAGAAAAAGATCATTAAGAAACGAGTGATCAAGAAAACTAAGGATGGCAAGGAAGAAAAGACTGAAATCGTCACTGTCGAGGAAGAAGGTAAGAAACCTGAAACAACGGTAACTGTAGAAGAGCTGGAAGCACCAGAAGAAACAATACCACAAAAACCAACTTATGTAGTTGAGGAACTTCCTGAAGAAGTTCAAGAATCTGTCGTAACTGTTGATGGCGAAAGAAAGAAAAAGATCATTAAGAAACGAGTGATCAAGAAAACTAAGGATGGCAAGGAAGAAAAGACTGAAATCGTCACTGTCGAGGAAGAAGGTAAGAAACCTGAAACAACGGTAACTGTAGAAGAGCTGGAAGCACCAGAAGAAACAATACCAGAAAAACCAACTTATGTAGTTGAGGAACTTCCTGAAGAAGTTCAAGAATCTGTCGTAACTGTTGATGGCAAGAGAAAGAAAAAGATCATTAAGAAACGAGTGATCAAGAAAACTAAGGATGGCAAGGAAGAAAAGACTGAAATCGTCACTGTCGAGGAAGAAGGTAAGAAACCTGAAACAACGGTAACTGTAGAAGAGCTGGAAGCACCAGAAGAAACAATACCACAAAAACCAACTTATGTAGTTGAAGAACTTCCTGAAGAAGTTCAAGAATCTGTCGTAACTGTTGATGGCAAGAGAAAGAAGAAGATCATTAAGAAACGAGTGATCAAGAAAACTAAGGATGGCAAGGAAGAAAAGACTGAAATCGTCACTGTCGAGGAAGAAGGTAAGAAACCTGAAACAACGGTGACTGTAGAAGAGCTGGAATCACCAGAAGAAACAATACCAGAAAAACCAACTTATGTAGTTGAGGAACTTCCTGAAGAAGTTCAAGAATCTGTCGTAACTGTTGATGGCAAGAGAAAGAAGAAGATCATTAAGAAACGAGTGATCAAGAAAACTAAGGATGGCAAGGAAGAAAAGACTGAAATCGTCACTGTCGAGGAAGAAGGTAAGAAACCTGAAACAACGGTAACTGTAGAAGAGCTGGAAGCACCAGAAGAAACAATATTAGAAAAACCAACTTATGTAGTTGAAGAACTTCCTGAAGAAGTTCAAGAATCTGTCGTAACTGTTGATGGCAAGAGAAGGAAAAAGATCATTAAGAAACGAGTGATCAAGAAAACTAAGGATGGCAAGGAAGAAAAGACTGAAATCGTCACTGTCGAGGAAGAAGGTAAAAAACCTGAAACAACGGTAACTGTAGAAGAGCTGGAAGCACCAGAAGAAACAATACCACAAAAACCAACTTATGTAGTTGAAGAACTTCCTGAAGAAGTTCAAGAATCTGTCGTAACTGTTGATGGCAAGAGAAGGAAAAAGATCATTAAGAAACGAGTGATCAAGAAAACTAAGGATGGCAAGGAAGAAAAGACTGAAATCGTCACTGTCGAGGAAGAAGGTAAAAAACCTGAAACAACGGTAACTGTAGAAGAGCTGGAAGCACCAGAAGAAACAATATTAGAAAAACCAACTTATGTAGTTGAAGAACTTCCTGAAGAAGTTCAAGAATCTGTGGTAACTGTTGATGGCAAGAGAAGGAAAAAGATCATTAAGAAACGAGTGATCAAGAAAACTAAGGATGGCAAGGAAGAAAAGACTGAAATCGTCACTGTCGAGGAAGAAGGTAAAAAACCTGAAACAACGGTAACTGTAGAAGAGCTGGAAGCACCAGAAGAAACAATATTAGAAAAACCAACTTATGTAGTTGAAGAACTTCCTGAAGAAGTTCAAGAATCTGTCGTAACTGTTGATGGCAAGAGAAGGAAAAAGATCATTAAGAAACGAGTGATCAAGAAAACTAAGGATGGCAAGGAAGAAAAGACTGAAATCGTCACTGTCGAGGAAGAAGGTAAAAAACCTGAAACAACGGTAACTGTAGAAGAGCTGGAAGCACCAGAAGAAACAATACCACAAAAACCAACTTATGTAGTTGAAGAACTTCCTGAAGAAGTTCAAGAATCTGTCGTAACTGTTGATGGCAAGAGAAGGAAAAAGATCATTAAGAAACGAGTGATCAAGAAAACTAAGGATGGCAAGGAAGAAAAGACTGAAATCGTCACTGTCGAGGAAGAAGGTAAAAAACCTGAAACAACGGTAACTGTAGAAGAGCTGGAAGCACCAGAAGAAACAATATTAGAAAAACCAACTTATGTAGTTGAAGAACTTCCTGAAGAAGTTCAAGAATCTGTCGTAACTGTTGATGGCAAGAGAAGGAAAAAGATCATTAAGAAACGAGTGATCAAGAAAACTAAGGATGGCAAGGAAGAAAAGACTGAAATCGTCACTGTCGAGGAAGAAGGTAAGAAACCTGAAACAACGGTGACTGTAGAAGAGCTGGAATCACCAGAAGAAACAATACCAGAAAAACCAACTTATGTAGTTGAGGAACTTCCTGAAGAAGTTCAAGAATCTGTCGTAACTGTTGATGGCAAGAGAAAGAAGAAGATCATTAAGAAACGAGTGATCAAGAAAACTAAGGATGGCAAGGAAGAAAAGACTGAAATCGTCACTGTCGAGGAAGAAGGTAAGAAACCTGAAAAAACGGTAACTGTAGAAGAGCTGGAAGCACCAGAAGAAACAATATTAGAAAAACCAACTTATGTAGTTGAAGAACTTCCTGAAGAAGTTCAAGAATCTGTCGTAACTGTTGATGGCAAGAGAAGGAAAAAGATCATTAAGAAACGAGTGATCAAGAAAACTAAGGATGGCAAGGAAGAAAAGACTGAAATCGTCACTGTCGAGGAAGAAGGTAAGAAACCTGAAACAACGGTAACTGTAGAAGAGCTGGAAGCACCAGAAGAAACAATACCACAAAAACCAACTTATGTAGTTGAAGAACTTCCTGAAGAAGTTCAAGAATCTGTCGTAACTGTTGATGGCAAGAGAAGGAAAAAGATCATTAAGAAACGAGTGATCAAGAAAACTAAGGATGGCAAGGAAGAAAAGACTGAAATCGTCACTGTCGAGGAAGAAGGTAAAAAACCTGAAACAACGGTAACTGTAGAAGAGCTGGAAGCACCAGAAGAAACAATACCACAAAAACCAACTTATGTAGTTGAAGAACTTCCTGAAAAAGTTCAAGAATCTGTCGTAACTGTTGATGGCAAGAGAAGGAAAAAGATCATTAAGAAACGAGTGATCAAGAAAACTAAGGATGGCAAGGAAGAAAAGACTGAAATCGTCACTGTCGAGGAAGAAGGTAAAAAACCTGAAACAACGGTAACTGTAGAAGAGCTGGAAGCACCAGAAGAAACAATATTAGAAAAACCAACTTATGTAGTTGAAGAACTTCCTGAAGAAGTTCAAGAATCTGTCGTAACTGTTGATGGCAAGAGAAGGAAAAAGATCATTAAGAAACGAGTGATCAAGAAAACTAAGGATGGCAAGGAAGAAAAGACTGAAATCGTCACTGTCGAGGAAGAAGGTAAAAAACCTGAAACAACGGTAACTGTAGAAGAGCTGGAAGCACCAGAAGAAACAATACCACAAAAACCAACTTATGTAGTTGAAGAACTTCCTGAAGAAGTTCAAGAATCTGTCGTAACTGTTGATGGCAAGAGAAGGAAAAAGATCATTAAGAAACGAGTGATCAAGAAAACTAAGGATGGCAAGGAAGAAAAGACTGAAATCGTCACTGTCGAGGAAGAAGGTAAGAAACCTGAAACAACGGTAACTGTAGAAGAGCTGGAAGCACCAGAAGAAACAATATTAGAAAAACCAACTTATGTAGTTGAAGAACTTCCTGAAGAAGTTCCAGAATCTGTCGTAACTGTTGATGGCAAGAGAAGGAAAAAGATCATTAAGAAACGAGTGATCAAGAAAACTAAGGATGGCAAGGAAGAAAAGACTGAAATCGTCACTGTCGAGGAAGAAGGTAAGAAACCTGAAACAACGGTAACTGTAGAAGAGCTGGAAGCACCAGAAGAAACAATACCACAAAAACCAACTTATGTAGTTGAAGAACTTCCTGAAGAAGTTCAAGAATCTGTCGTAACTGTTGATGGCAAGAGAAGGAAAAAGATCATTAAGAAACGAGTGATCAAGAAAACTAAGGATGGCAAGGAAGAAAAGACTGAAATCGTCACTGTCGAGGAAGAAGGTAAGAAACCTGAAACAACGGTAACTGTAGAAGAGCTGGAAGCACCAGAAGAAACAATACCACAAAAACCAACTTATGTAGTTGAGGAACTTCCTGAAGAAGTTCAAGAATCTGTCGTAACTGTTGATGGCAAGAGAAGGAAAAAGATCATTAAGAAACGAGTGATCAAGAAAACTAAGGATGGCAAGGAAGAAAAGACTGAAATCGTCACTGTCGAGGAAGAAGGTAAGAAACCTGAAACAACGGTGACTGTAGAAGAGCTGGAAGCACCAGAAGAAACAATACCAGAAAAACCAACTTGTGTAGTTGAGGAACTTCCTGAAGAAGTTCAAGAATCTGTCGTTACTGTTGATGGCATGAGAAAGAAAAAGATCATTAAGAAACGAGTGATCAAGAAAACTAAGGATGGCAAGGAAGAAAAGACTGAAATCGTCACTGTCGAGGAAGAAGGTAAGAAACCTGAAACAACGGTAACTGTAGAAGAGCTGGAAGCACCAGAAGAAACAATATTAGAAAAACCAACTTATGTAGTTGAAGAACTTCCTGAAGAAGTTCAAGAATCTGTCGTTACTGTTGATGGCATGAGAAAGAAAAAGATCATTAAGAAACGAGTGATCAAGAAAACTAAGGATGGCAAGGAAGAAAAGACTGAAATCGTCACTGTCGAGGAAGAAGGTAAAAAACCTGAAACAACGGTAACTGTAGAAGAGCTGGAAGCACCAGAAGAAACAATACCAGAAAAACCAACTTATGTAGTTGAGGAACTTCCTGAAGAAGTTCAAGAATCTGTCGTAACTGTTGATGGCAAGAGAAAGAAAAAGATCATTAAGAAACGAGTGATCAAGAAAACTAAGGATGGCAAGGAAGAAAAGACTGAAATCGTCACTGTCGAGGAAGAAGGTAAGAAACCTGAAACAACGGTAACTGTAGAAGAGCTGGAAGCACCAAAAGAAACAATACCACAAAAACCAACTTATGTAGTTGAAGAACTTCCTGAAGAAGTTCAAGAATCTGTCGTAACTGTTGATGGCAAGAGAAGGAAAAAGATCATTAAGAAACGAGTGATCAAGAAAACTAAGGATGGCAAGGAAGAAAAGACTGAAATCGTCACTGTCGAGGAAGAAGGTAAAAAACCTGAAACAACGGTAACTGTAGAAGAGCTGGAAGCACCAGAAGAAACAATACCACAAAAACCAACTTATGTAGTTGAAGAACTTCCTGAAGAAGTTCAAGAATCTGTCGTAACTGTTGATGGCAAGAGAAAGAAAAAGATCATTAAGAAACGAGTGATCAAGAAAACTAAGGATGGCAAGGAAGAAAAGACTGAAATCGTCACAGTCGAGGAAGAAGGTAAGAAACCTGAAACAACGGTAACTGTAGAAGAGCTGGAAGCACCAGAAGAAACAATACCACAAAAACCAACTTATGTAGTTGAAGAACTTCCTGAAGAAGTTCAAGAATCTGTCGTAACTGTTGATGGCAAGAGAAGGAAAAAGATCATTAAGAAACGAGTGATCAAGAAAACTAAGGATGGCAAGGAAGAAAAGACTGAAATCGTCACTGTCGAGGAAGAAGGTAAAAAACCTGAAACAACGGTAACTGTAGAAGAGCTGGAAGCACCAGAAGAAACAATACCACAAAAACCAACTTATGTAGTTGAAGAACTTCCTGAAGAAGTTCAAGAATCTGTCGTAACTGTTGATGGCAAGAGAAGGAAAAAGATCATTAAGAAACGAGTGATCAAGAAAACTAAGGATGGCAAGGAAGAAAAGACTGAAATCGTCACTGTCGAGGAAGAAGGTAAAAAACCTGAAACAACGGTAACTGTAGAAGAGCTGGAAGCACCAGAAGAAACAATATTAGAAAAACCAACTTATGTAGTTGAAGAACTTCCTGAAGAAGTTCAAGAATCTGTCGTAACTGTTGATGGCAAGAGAAGGAAAAAGATCATTAAGAAACGAGTGATCAAGAAAACTAAGGATGGCAAGGAAGAAAAGACTGAAATCGTCACTGTCGAGGAAGAAGGTAAGAAACCTGAAACAACGGTAACTGTAGAAGAGCTGGAAGCACCAGAAGAAACAATATTAGAAAAACCAACTTATGTAGTTGAAGAACTTCCTGAAGAAGTTCAAGAATCTGTCGTAACTGTTGATGGCAAGAGAAGGAAAAAGATCATTAAGAAACGAGTGATCAAGAAAACTAAGGATGGCAAGGAAGAAAAGACTGAAATCGTCACTGTCGAGGAAGAAGGTAAAAAACCTGAAACAACGGTAACTGTAGAAGAGCTGGAAGCACCAGAAGAAACAATACCACAAAAACCAACTTATGTAGTTGAAGAACTTCCTGAAGAAGTTCAAGAATCTGTCGTAACTGTTGATGGCAAGAGAAAGAAAAAGATCATTAAGAAACGAGTGATCAAGAAAACTAAGGATGGCAAGGAAGAAAAGACTGAAATCGTCACAGTCGAGGAAGAAGGTAAGAAACCTGAAACAACGGTAACTGTAGAAGAGCTGGAAGCACCAGAAGAAACAATATCAGAAAAACCAACTTATGTAGTTGTAGAACTTCCTGAAGAAGTTCAAGAATCTGTCGTAACTGTTGATGGCAAGAGAAGGAAAAAGATCATTAAGAAACGAGTGATCAAGAAAACTAATGATGACAAAGAAGAAAAAACTGAATTCGTAACTATTGAAGATGAAGATAAAGAACCTGAAATATCAGTAAATATTCCAGAAGACGAGCAACCGGCTGCAAAGTTGACGCATGTTATGAAAGAAATGCCTGTTGATATACAAGTTGTAGAATCCGTAACTAAAGATGGAAAAAAGAAAAAACAAACTTTCAAAAAGAGAGTATTTAGCAAACAGAAGGATGGAAAAGTGGAAATCACCGAAATTTTAACAGTCGAAGAAGAAGGTAAAATGCCAAAGACTATCGTAACTGAGGGAGAATTTGAGATTCCCATGGAAAATGTTAAGGAAGATGAAGATTATCAGATAGTCGAAGAACTTCCTGAAGAAATAGAAATTACCGACGTTGTTGGTTTAGATGGAAAAAGGAGGAAAAAGACATTAAAAAAACGTACTTTGATCAAGAAAAACGATGGTAAAACCGAAAAGACCGAAATTTTGACAATCGACGAAGAAGGACGGAAGCCAGAAATTAAAGTAACAGTGGAAGAATTAGAAACCCTCGAAACAAAATATTTATTCGTACCAACACTACATGAAGATAGGAGTGATTTCACTGACGAAGAAATATTGAATATATTGAAGATAGAAATGATTAAGAAATATCTAGGACATCCAATACCCCAAATTCCAGCAGAATTGAACGTTTCATTTGGAAAATGCGCTGTAGTTTTCGAATATCCCCAAGACGCACTTACACGGTTACTTGAAAATGGGCAGGAGGAGATTATAAATCGTAGGCTTTTGAAAAAGAAAATGGGTCGTGAACAAGAAATGATCAACATCCATTGCCATCAACGTACCGATGCAGTACCAGATATGACAGTGGAGATTCAAAAAATACCCCGAACTGAAGATACCCAGCACCCAAGTGCTGCTCTCATCGAGTTACCAGAAGATGTGACAATAGTTGAAGTAACACCTCAAGGTAAAAGACCTTACTTGAAAAAGACAACAAAACGAAAATTGTTGAAAAAAATGGGACCAAAAATAGAGGCCACTGAAATTATAACAATTTTAGAAGGTAAAAAACCACCACATACAACGGTGAATGTGTATGAATATACTGTTAACGAACCTGAGGAACCGATTATTGAAGAAGATAGCGAGAAAAAGAAAAAAACTACGAAAAAACGTATAATTAAAAAACCTAAAATTGGAGTGGACGACATTGAGGAACCAAAAGAAGTCATACCCGAACAGCCAATATTTGCTGTAGAAGAACTTCCTGAGGAGGTTGAAGTAACAGAAGTTGTAACTGCAGAAGGAGAGAAGAACAAGAAAGTAATAAGAAAGCGTGTCATAAGGAAAAGAAAAGGAGGGAAACAAGAAAATACTGTAATTATAACAGTCGAAGAAGAGGGTAAAAAACCGGAAACAACAGTTACCGTCGAAGAATTAGAAGTTCCAGAAGAATACGTACCTACACAACCAGCTTATGTTGTAGAAGAACTTCCTGAAGAAGTTCAAGTAACTGAAGTAATCACTAGAGAAGGCGACAAAAAGAAAAAGGTAATTAAGAAGCGTGTCATCAGAAAGCAAAAGGATGGTAAACAAGAAAAGACAGAAATTGTAACAGTCGAAGAAGAAGGTAAGAAACCAGAAACAACAGTTACTGTAGAAAAATTGGAAGCTCCAGAGCAATCTGTGCCCGAACAACCAACTTATGTTGTTGAGGAACTTCCAGAAGAAGTTCAAGTAACTGAAGTAATCACTAAAGAAGGCGACAAAAAGAAAAAGGTGATCAAGAGACGTGTTATTAAAAAACATAAGGATGGAAAACAAGAAAATACTGAAATTATAACAGTCGAAGAAGAGGGTAAAAAACCGGAAACAACAGTTACCGTCGAAGAATTAGAAGTTCCAGAAGAGTACGTACCTGCACAACCAGCTTATGTTGTAGAAGAACTTCCTGAAGAAGTTCAAGTAACTGAAGTAATCACTAGAGAAGGCGACAAAAAGAAAAAGGTAATTAAGAAGCGTGTCATCAAAAAGCAAAAGGATGGAAAACAAGAAAAGACTGAAATTGTAACAGTCGAAGAAGAAGGTGAAAAGCCGGAGATAACAGTTACCGTAGAGGAACTAGAAGTTCCAGAGGAGTCTTTGCCAGAACTATCAGAAGGAGACAAAAAGAAAAAGGTGATAAAGAAACGTGTTGTTAAAAAACAAAAAGACGGAAAAGCTGAAGTTGTTGCAGATGAAGAAGATAATTTAGAATCAAAAACTCTAGAACAATTGGGAACGCAGGATGAGGTTCCTATTAAGAAACCCAAACTTAGAAAGGAGATGTCTGTCCTTATGCCAATTGAACAAAAAGAAATCAAACCACAAAAAGTGCAGGTGGTTGATAGTAAGGATGTTCCACTATTTTCAACAATAAAACTCAAGAAGCCTAAATCTATCCAAAAGAAAGAAGACAAAGGAAAACTTCCCAAATTTTTACTGAAAAGTCGAATCACATTTGTCGATTTTCCTTCACAACAAGAGAGAGAACAGTTACCACGTATTTCGATTCTAGAGCCTGTATACAGAGAAAATGGAATTTTATCACGAAATGTCAAGGAAGCTGAAATAGTGAAAAAGCCTAAAAGAAGGAGGTTGAGGGACAAAGATTATGACGCAGCGACATTGGAGAATCTGGATTTGGAGATTGATGATCTCAAGAAAGCTGAACTCGAAAAATTGGATGAATTATACAAGCATGAACGGAAACCTAAGAAAAAACCAGTTCCTGATGAAGAGCCCAAGAAACTTATAATTAAAAAAGGAAAGATTCCACTTGAAGAAGAAGAATTGGAAGAAGTTAAATTAAAACCAATTTCAAGTGAAAAAGTAGAAAGAACTACCTATGAAGTAAGCGAAGAAAAAATGCCAAGACCACTTACAGCGAAAACAGTAGATGGTGATGATAACGTCGACATAATTAAATTCCAACCAAATGAGTTTGAAAGAGAGAAATCTGAAGAATCTGAACCGGATAATGAACATATTGATGAGCAAACTCAAAAGCCAACAAAAGAAGATCGTAAAAAAATACCTAGGAAGAAGAAACTGAAAGAAAAACCAGAGGCAGATAAAATAAACATAGTTAAGGGCGTTCCGAAACCACAAGATAAGCCAGATGAGGACGATTTAACATTAAAATACAAACAGAAACCCAAACCAGATGATATTCCCGACACTATTACGCTAATACCTTTCAAAAAGGATGGAAATTTGGAAATTATGAAACCAGAAGTTGTTGATGTATTTATCCCATCTCAGTATGTATTAGAGTACATTCCTGATGATGAAATATTGGAGACCGTGACACCTGAGGGAACAAAACGGAGAAAAGTGATAAAAAGACGAATACTTAAAAAGCCCAAAGGGGAAAATCAGGAAATAACTGAGATTGTGACGGTAGAGGAAGAAGGTAAGAAACCAAAAACAACAGTTACTGTAGAAGAATTGGAAGCTCCAGAGGAATCTGTTCCCGAACAACCAACTTATGTTGTTGAGGAACTTCCAGAAGAAGTTCAAGTAACTGAAGTAATAACTAGAGAAGGCGACAAAAAGAAAAAGGTCATCAAGAAACGTGTTATCAAAAAACATAAGGATGGAAAACAAGAAAAGACAGAAATCGTAACAGTCGAAGAAGAAGGTAAGAAACCAGAAACAACAGTTACTGTAGAGGAATTGGAAGCTCCAGAGGAATCTGTTCCCGAACAACCAACATATCTTGTTGAGGAACTCCCAGAAGAAGTTCAAGTAACTGAAGTAATCACTAGAGAAGGCGACAAAAAGAAAAAGGTCATCAAGAAACGTGTTATCAAAAAACATAAGGATGGAAAACAAGAAAAGACAGAAATCGTAACAGTCGAAGAAGAAGGTAAGAAACCAGAAACAACAGTTACTGTAGAGGAATTGGAAGCTCCAGAGGAATCTGTTCCCGAACAACCAACTTATGTTGTTGAGGAACTTCCAGAAGAAGTTCAAGTAACTGAAGTAATCACTGGAGAAGGCGACAAAAAGAAAAAGGTCATCAAGAAACGTGTTATCAAAAAACATAAGGATGGAAAACAAGAAAAGACAGAAATTGTAACAGTCGAAGAAGAAGGTAAGAAACCAGAAACAACAGTTACTGTAGAGGAATTGGAAGCTCCAGAGGAATCTGTTCCCGAACAACCAACATATCTTGTTGAGGAACTTCCAGAAGAAGTTCAAGTAACTGAAGTAATAACTAGAGAAGGCGACAAAAAGAAAAAGGTCATCAAGAAACGTGTTATCAAAAAACATAAGGATGGAAAACAAGAAAAGATAGAAATTGTAACAGTCGAAGAAAAAGGTAAGAAACCAGAAACAACAGTTACTGTAGAGGAATTGGAAGCTCCAGAGGAATCTGTTCCCGAACAACCAACATATCTTGTTGAGGAACTTCCAGAAGAAGTTCAAGTAACTGAAGTAATCACTAGAGAAGGCGACAAAAAGAAAAAGGTCATCAAAAAACGTGTTATCAAAAAACATAAGGATGGAAAACAAGAAAAGACAGAAATTGTAACAGTCGAAGAAGAAGGTAGGAAACCAGAAACAACAGTTACTGTAGAAGAATTGGAAGCTCCAGAGGAATCTGTTCCCGAACAACCAACTTATGTTGTTGAGGAACTTCCAGAAGAAGTTCAAGTAACTGAAGTAATAACTAGAGAAGGCGACAAAAAGAAAAAGGTCATCAAGAAACGTGTTATCAAAAAACATAAGGATGGAAAACAAGAAAAGACAGAAATTGTAACAGTCGAAGAAGAAGGTAAGAAACCAGAAACAACAGTTACTGTAGAAGAATTGGAAGCTCCAGAAGAATCTGTTCCCGAACAGCCAACTTATGTTGTTGAGGAACTTCCAGAAGAAGTTCAAGTAACTGAAGTAATCACTAGAGAAGGCGACAAAAAGAAAAAGGTCATCAAAAAACGTGTTATCAAAAAACATAAGGATGGAAAACAAGAAAAGACAGAAATTGTAACAGTCGAAGAAGAAGGTAAGAAACCAGAAACAACAGTTACTGTAGAGGAATTGGAAGCTCCAGAGGAATCTGTTCCCGAACAAATAACTTATGTTGTTGAGGAACTTCCAGAAGAAGTTCAAGTAACTGAAGTAATAACTAGAGAAGGCGACAAAAAGAAAAAAGTCATCAAGAAACGTGTTATCAAAAAACATAAGGATGGAAAACAAGAAAAGACAGAAATCGTAACAGTCGAAGAAGAAGGTAAGAAACCAGAAACAACAGTTACTGTAGAAGAATTGGAAGCTCCAGAAGAATCTGTTCCCGAACAGCCAACTTATGTTGTTGAGGAACTTCCAGAAGAAGTTCAAGTAACTGAAGTAATCACTAGAGAAGGCGACAAAAAGAAAAAGGTCATCAAAAAACGTGTTATCAAAAAACATAAGGATGGAAAACAAGAAAAGACAGAAATTGTAACAGTCGAAGAAGAAGGTAAGAAACCAGAAACAACAGTTACTGTAGAAGAATTGGAAGCTCCAGAAGAATCTGTTCCCGAACAACCAACTTATGTTGTTGAGGAACTTCCTGAAGAAGTTCAAGTAACTGAAGTAATCACTGGAGAAGGCGACAAAAAGAAAAAGGTCATCAAGAAACGTGTTATCAAAAAACATAAGGATGGAAAACAAGAAAAGACAGAAATTGTAACAGTCGAAGAAGAAGGTGAAAAGCCGGAAATAACAGTTACCGTAGAGGAACTAGAAGTGCCAGTGGAGTCTGTGCCAGAACTATCAGAAGGAGACAAAAAGAAGAAGGTGATAAAGAAACGTGTTGTTAAAAAACAAAAAGACGGAAAAGCTGAAGTTGTTGCAGATGAAGAAGATAGTTTAGAACCAAAAACTCTAGAACAATTGGGAACGCAGGATGAAGTTCCTATCAATAAACCCAAATTTAGAAAGGAGATGTCTGTCCTTATGCCAATTGAACAAAAAGAAATCAAACCACAAAAAGTGCAGGTGGTTGATAGTAAGGATGTTCCACTATTTTCAACAATAAAACTCAAGAAGCCTAAATCTATCCAAAAGAAAGAAGACAAAGGAAAACTTCCCAAATTTTTACTGAAAAGTCGAATAACATTTGTCGATTTTCCTTCACAACTAGAGAGAGAACAGTTACCACGTATTTCGATTCTAGAGCCTGTATACAGAGAAAATGGAATTTTATCACGAAATGTCAAGGAAGCTGAAATAGTAAAAAAGCCTAAAAGAAGGAGGTTGAGGGACAAAGATTATGACGCAGCTACATTGGAGAATCTGGATTTGGAGATTGATGATCTCAAGAAAGCTGAACTCGAAAAATTGGATGAATCATACAAGCATGAAAGGAAACCTAAGAAAAAACCAGTTCCTGATGAAGAGCCCAAGAAACTTATAATTAAAAAAGGAAAGATTCCACTTGAAGAAGAAGAATTGGAAGAAGTTAAATTAAAACCAATTTCAAGTGAAAAAGTAGAAAGAACTACCTATGAAGTAAGCGAAGAAAAAATGCCAAGACCACTCACAGCGAAAACAGTAGATGGTGATGATAACGTCGACATAATTAAATTCCAACCAAATGAGTTTGAAAGAGAGAAATCTGAAGAATCTGAACCGGATAATGAACATTTTGATGAGCAAACTCAAAAGCCAACAAAAGAAGATCGTAAAAAAATACCTAGGAAGAAGAAACTGAAAGAAAAACCAGAGACAGATAAAATAACCATAGTTAAGGGCGTTCCGAAACCACAAGATAAGCCAGATGAGGACGATTTAACATTAAAATACAAACAGAAACCCAAACCAGACGATTTTCCCGACGCTATTACGCTAAAACCTTTCAAAAAGGATGGAAATTTGGAAATTATGAAACCAGAAGTTGTTGATGTATTTATCCCATCTCAGTATGTATTAGAGTACATTCCTGATGATGAAATATTGGAGACCGTGACACCTGAGGGAACAAAACGGAGAAAAGTGATAAAAAGACGAATACTTAAAAAGCCCAAAGGGGAAAATCAGGAAATAACTGAGATTGTGACGGTAGAGGAAGAAGGTAAGAAACCAGAAACAACAGTTACTGTAGAAGAATTGGAAGCTCCAGAAGAATCTGTGCCCGAACAACCAACATATGTTGTTGAGGAACTTCCTGAAGAAGTTCAAGTAACTGAAGTAATCACTGGAGAAGGCGACAAAAAGAAAAAGGTCATCAAAAAACGTGTTATCAAAAAACATAAGGATGGAAAACAAGAAAAGACAGAAATTGTAACAGTCGAAGAAGAAGGTAAGAAACCAGAAACAACAGTTACTGTAGAGGAATTGGAAGCTCCAGAGGAATCTGTTCCCGAACAACCAACTTATGTTGTTGAGGAACTTCCTGAAGAAGTTCAAGTAACTGAAGTAATCACTGGAGAAGGCGACAAAAAGAAAAAGGTCATCAAAAAACGTGTTATCAAAAAACATAAGGATGGAAAACAAGAAAAGACAGAAATTGTAACAGTCGAAGAAGAAGGTAAGAAACCAGAAACAACAGTTACTGTAGAGGAATTGGAAGCTCCAGAGGAATCTGTTCCCGAACAACCAACTTATGTTGTTGAGGAACTTCCTGAAGAAGTTCAAGTAACTGAAGTAATCACTGGAGAAGGCGACAAAAAGAAAAAGGTCATCAAAAAACGTGTTATCAAAAAACATAAGGATGGAAAACAAGAAAAGACAGAAATTGTAACAGTCGAAGAAGAAGGTAAGAAACCAGAAACAACAGTTACTGTAGAAGAATTGGAAGCTTCAGAGGAGAAAATTTTGTTCGTTCCTACCTTACACGAAGCAAAAAGTGATTTTACGGATGAGGAAATTTTGAATATTCTTAAAATAGAACTTATTAAAAAACACCTATCTCATCCTCTGCCACAAATGCCTTTAGAGCTTAACGTCTCACTTGGGAAATGTACTGTAGTGCTTGAATATCCTGAAGAGATTATAACGCGAATTACAGAAGTAGGTGAAAAAGAAATCATAAAAAGAAGACCTCTAAAGAAAATAAAAGGACGCAAACAAGAAATAATAGAGATTTTCACTGAAGATAAGGAGGATGTAGAACCTGAAAGAACGGTGCTTATCACAGAAGGACCCAAAAAAGAAGAAACGCGTCATCCAGTAGCCGCCCTCATCGAGCTACCAGAAGATATTAGAGTTACTGAAATCGTGACTCCGAAAAAACAACCTTCGAAGAAAATCACTAAAAAGAGAACGCTGTTAAAAAAACTAGGCCCTAAAATAGAAGCCACCGAAATTGTTACAATATTAGAAGACAACAAAGAACCTCAGCAAAACGTTTATATTCACGAATATACCGAAGTAGCTACTTCTTTAGAACCTGAACTATTAGTTCAAGAATCTATAACACCAAAAATTACACCACTCACTCCAAAAACTATTACTGAAGTTTACACATCTGAAAATACACAGGATGTAGGACTAGGTAAGCTCAAATTCAATTTTCATTCAAAAGAACAAATTGTGGTGTGGTCAAAATGCTAAAATTGTCAATAAAAAATATAGCAATAATTTGGTTTTGTTTAAAACTGTACAAAAAAAATATAAATTGATGGATATTTGATAGAGTGAATCCCTAAATATTAACCATTTTGACCACAAACCACTACTAGTTCTTGTTAAAACATAAATTAAGTAGTTTTTAATATTTTAGCAGTTCCATCTGTAGAATCAGAAAAAGCTCAAGTAGTACAAGAAGTTCGAGAATCTGTTGTCATAGAAACCGTACAGACTCAAAAACCAATTGAAAAAATTCCTGAAGTACAACAACCAACAGAAGGTGAGGTATCAACATTTTAAATGAACCTTCAAAAACTAGGCTTATTTTAAATTTGTTTATAATGTTTTTTGAAACAGTTACAGAAAAAATTGAAACTGAAGAACCAGTAGAAATATTCGAAGAAGAGACTCCAAAGAAACGGGTCGTAAAAAAGAAGATAGTCCAGAAACCAAAAAGTGACACACACGGAACTACTGAAATTCTATTTGTACAAGAGGGAGAAGAAACAGAAGCTCAAGAATCTTTGGTAATCAATGAAGAAGAGAAAGTTGAAGAAGAAATTACGTACTTAGAAGAATTTCCAGAAGAAGTTAAGGTACTGGAAACAGTTGAAGAAGGAAAGGTGAAGAAAACAAAAGTTAGCAAACGTATTATTAAAAAACAAAAAGGTAAAAAGCAAGAAACGACAGAAATCTTAACCGTTGAAGAAGATGGAAAGAAACTAGAACCTACAGTTACCATAACAGAGATTGATCTAGACGAAGAGGAATTACCTAAAATATTACCAACAACAAAAGAAGCAACGATCGTAGAAGAATTGCCAGAAGTGATAACCGTTACCGAAGTAGATACCGATGAAGGTCCTAAGAAAAAGATCATCAAGAAGAAAGTTTTGAGAAAACAAAAAGGTGATAAGAGGGAGTTAACTGAAATCATTACAGTGGAAGAAGAAGGAAAAGAACCACAAACAACAGTTGTAATTAACGATGAAGAAATAAAACCAATTATTGAAGAGCTACCTGAGGAAGTTACAGTTATTGAAAATATAGAAGATGGAGTTCCAAAGAAAACAATTACTAAGAAACGTACAATAAAGAAACAGAAGGGTGCTAAACAAGAAGTAACAGAAATATTAACTGTCACAGAAGACGATAAACAGCCTGAAACGAGTATAACCATTGTGGAAATAACAGCTCCACAAGAAGAGTTAATTGAAGAAGTTCCAGAAGAAGGTATAAAGAAAAAGACGATAAAGAAGAAAGTTGTAAGCAAGCAGCAGGATGAAAAAGACATTAAAGTTGTTGAAGAAGAAGGTAAGGAACCTCAAGTTCCAGTAGTTGTAGAAGAAGAAGAAGTGAAGGAAATAAAAACAATAAAAAAGAAGATTAAAAAGAAGGTCAAAGAACCCGAGCAAAAATTAATAACGGAAGATAATATTTTGTTCGTTCCGACACTAGCACGTAAAGAAACAACTGAAGGAGTCGAGGAAATGATTCAAATTGAGCTTCTGAAGAAAGCGTTAGCTCTGCCAACAGTAGAAGTAACCAGAACAGAAGGCGAGGTTGTAGTGATTGGCAAACCTGAAGTATTACAAGAACTACCAGAACACATCCAAATTATTGAAATGGAAGACGAAGAAGGGAAACCTCTAAAGAAAACTGTGAGAAAACGAATTTTGAAAAAGAAAAAAGACGACAAAACAGAAATTACAGAAATACGTACTGTAGAAATCGAAGGTGAACAACCACAGACGTCAATAGTCATAGATGAAGTACCCAACGATGAACAAATCGCTGAAGAAGAACAACTAGAAACTATGCCAATAGCGATGGTTATTGAAATGCCTGAAGAAATTGAAACTAAAAGAGAAGATGATAAAAAGGTTATAATTAAGAGGAAGGTCATCAAAAAACGCAAAGGCGTCAAAGAAGAAGTAACAGAAATAATAACTAGAGAAGAAGAAGGTAAAAAACCGCTAACGTCTGTGGTAATCGAAGAAATAGTCGTACCAGAAGAAGATTTAACTGTGGATGAATCTGAATACGTAATAGAACTTCCAGAAGACATTAAATTAATAGAAAAAGTAACACCTGCAGGTGTCGAAAAGACTACAGTCAGGCATAGGACCATCAAACACCGTAAAGGTAACAAAATACATACCACCAACATTGTTACAAACGAAGAAGAAGGTAAAGAACCACAAACTTCAGTTGTAATCGAAGAAGAAGACGCGTTCGATGAAATCCTCAAGCCTACTTTCGTTATACCTGAAATTGTTATAGAGGAACTACCTTCTCAAGTAAAAATAACCGAAACACAAGACAAATACGGCAAACCAAATAAACAAGTAGTTGAAAAAAGAACTCTTAAGAAACGAAGAGGTAGCAAAGAGGAAATAATTAAAATAGAAATCGTTCAAGAAGAAGATAAAAAACCTTATGGCTCTGTAACAATAGAAGAAATAGAATTGGATGAAGAGTTACCTTACCTTCCATCTTATATTGAAGAAGCTCCAGAAGAAGTAACAATCATAGAACACATAGATAAGCATGGCGTTCCCAAAAAACATGTTTCTAAAAAGAAGGTAATTAAAAAGATAAAGGGAAATAAAGAAGAGATTACTGAAATATTTACAGTGACAGAAGAAGGTCAACTCCCAAAGACTACAGTTACTGTAGAAGAGCACGAAATACCGAGCGATTATCCTGTGACGATACCTACAAGTTTCCTACCGGATTATATAGAGGAACTACCCGAGGAAGTAGTTGTAACGGAATCGAATGTCCATGAGCCTACGAGAAAGATAACTAAAAGGAGATTCAAGAAACCTAAAGCAACAAAAGACGAAATAATAGAAATTCTTTGTATTGAAGAAGAAGGAAAAGAGCCACAATATAGTATAGTGATAGAGGAAGAGGAGGAGGAAATAGTAGAAACACCCAAAATAAGAAAAATTAAGAAAAAGAAGCCCAAAGAAGAAAAACCGTTAATAGAGGAAAAACCTGAAGAACAAAAAGTAGAAGATGAAGAAGTTAAGAAAGAAGAAGTTATTCTAATAGAGGAAGAATCGGAAAAGCCCGAGGTGACGAAAATTAAGAAGAAAAAACTCAAAGAACAGATACCCGAAGATCAAAAGGTAGAAACTGAAGATATGCCTAGAGAAAGCTTGGATATACCGTATGAGGAAGAAGTAATACCTACAACAACGGAGGAAGACCAAATAGAAAAACCAAAAGTAAAGAAACTTAAGAAAAAGAAGCCTACAGATGAGATCCTTCAAGAAAACTTGCCTCAAGAAGAAATTTTGGAAGAAGACAGATTAGAGAAGCCTAAAGTGAAAACGGTAAAAAAGAAGAAGCCCACAGAAGAAAAAGCCGTAGAAGAGACCCCATTACAAGAGAAACCCGAGGAAGAAAAAACAGTTCAAAAGAAAATAAGAAGAGAACTATCGGTTCTTATGCCTATAGAAAGAAAGCAAATTCAGGCACAAAAAGTTAAAGTTGTTGAATCCAAAGACGCTCCTCTATTTGGAGACATTAAATTAAGAAAGCCTAAAGTAGTACAAAGAAAGGAAGACAAAGTTAAGAAACAAAAATTCTTACTCAAAAGCAGAATAAACTTTATTCAGTTTCCTCCCGAAACTGAATCTGAAAAATTACCAAGAATATCGATACTAGAGCCTGTTTACAAGGATAATGGGGTTTTATCACGAAATGTCAAAGAAGCTGAAAAACTTCCAAAAACTAAAAAACGAAGGCTTAGAGACAAAGATTTGGACCTAAAAAATTTAGAAAAACTGGATCTTGAACTTGATGAACTCAAACGAAAAGAATTAGAAAAAGTTGACGATGCTTTTAAACATGAAGCCAAGCAAAAGCCAAAACCAGTTGCAGAAGAAGAGCCCAAGCAGATTGTTAAAAAGAAAGGAAAAGTACCGGTAAAAGAAGAGGATGTTGAACAAGTTAAGCTGAAGGCAGTGCCGGAAAAACCAGTCGAAAAAGAGGAAGACTCTGAAAAACCTAAAATTAAGAAAACTCCTTCAGTGGATAAACCCAAAGTAGAGAACGAAGAAGATAATCGTGAAAAATTAGAATTCGAACCCTATGACATAGACAGAGAAGAAGTTGAACTAGAAAAACCAGAACATATCGAACCTGAGAAAGAAACTACTGAAGAGCCTCAGCCTGAAACTAAGAAAATAACTAAAAAGAAGAAAGTCAAAGTTCCACCAGAAACAGAAGAAATTACTCTTATTAAAGGAACCCCAAAGCCAAAAGAAGAACCTGAAGAAGATGATATTAACCTCAAATATAAGCAAAAACCCAAACCGGAGCCTACTCCTGAAGATATTACTTTAAAACCATTCAAAAAAGATGAAAAGAAAGAAGAAATGAAACCAGATATTGATGATACATTAAAACTTCCCAAGATTCCTACTCTAGAAGAAGAAGAGATAATCGAAACCATCAAAGAAAAACAGCCTAGTAAGAAAAAAGTTAAAAAGGTCAAACCAAAATCAAAAGAAATTACCGAAGAAATCCAATTAACAGAAACGTTGTCTGTAGAAGAAAAAGAAGAGGACATTCCTACAGAAGAAATTATTGAGGATATTGCAGTTGAAAAATCCGAGCCCGTTCCAGAAAAAGTAGTTGATGAAGCTCTACCAGAAACAGAGAAAATTCCAGTTGAAGAAGCAACAACTGTAAAGGATAAAATTAAAAAGAAGACTATTATTAAGAAAAAGAAAGAAAAAGTTGCTGACAAGCCTATTGAAGAAGTTTTAGACGACACAAAACCTATAGTACAAGAAGAAAAACCAGTTTCTCTAATAGAAAAAATAGAACTCAAAGTCGAGGAAACACCTAGTCAAGTTCAACATTCTGTTGTAACAGTTCTTGATGAACCAGTTAAACTTGGCGAAATTAAATTAAAGAAACCTAAAATTCCAATAAAAATAGAACGAAAAACATCCAAAGCTCCTAAATTTTTACTTAAGAGCAGAATAACTCTCGTACCTTTCCCACCAGAAAATGAAACTTTCACTATTCCCGTAATTAAAGAACTTCCTCCGGTTTACAGAGATAACGGAGTTTTATCGAGAAATATGAAAGATGCTGAGAAAGTTCCTAAAAAGAAACGTATAAGGGTCAAGGATATTGAAAGAGAAATTAAGTCATTAGAAGAGCTTGATAAAGACTTTGAAACATCGAAAAAAGAACTAGAAAAAGTAGATGAAGAATATAAGACTCCGAAGAAAGCGAAAGAAAAGCCTGAAGCTATCGAAGAAGAACCTAGAAAGTTACAAATTGGTAAAGGAAAGCTACCAGATGAAACGGAGCAAGAAGAACCGGTGAAACTTAAGAAGATACCTAAAAAAGCATCTGAAGAAGAAAAACCAGAACTAACAAAAGTTCCTAAAGTTACGGAGGAAAAGCCTGCTCCTAAATTGCTAGAAGAAGAAGAATCTTTAAATTTGGAACCATTTGAACCTAAAGATTTTGATAAGGAGGACACAGAACTTGAAAAATACATTCCGCAAGAGCATGATAAAGAAACAGATGAAAAAATACCAGACACTATTACTAAAAAGCCAAAGAAACTCAAGAAAAAACCAGAATCCGAAAGTGAAGAACGCCAACTGGAAATTGGAAAGGGTAAACCAAAAGATGAAGAAGAAACGCCAGAAATAAAGAAGAAGTATAAGCAGAAACCAAAGCCAGAGGAAGCTCCAGAGATAAAAAGTCTTAAGCCTTTCAAAAAGGAAGATCAAAACGAGGTGTACGTAGTGGCTGTGGAAGAGCCACAAGAACCACTTAAATCTACGGTAGAATATATAGATGCGGATGAAGAAGAGGAAGAAATAAGTGTAATAACAAAGAAAAAGATTAAGAAGATTAGAAAACCAAAATCAAAAACTGAAGATGAAGTACCAGAGGAAAGTCCGATTGAAGATATTCCTGTGGAAGTAGAATTTAAACCTACTAAGCCGGTTGAAGATGAAGTACCTGAAAAAGTGGAAGAAATAGTCGATGTACCAGAGGAACAGCAAGAAGAAATACCTAAAAAGAAAATCGAACAAGAGGAAGAAAAAGAACCACGTAAAATGAAGAAGGTTAAAGTCACAAAACCGAAATCGGAAGAGGTTGAAGTTAAAGATGAGGCAATTCCTGAAAAGCCTGAACGGGTAACGATAAAACGTGTACCTGTTCATAAACCACAACAGCCTACTATAACTGAAGTTACTCCTGAGTTTGCCGAAATAAAATTGAAGAAAGCAAAACCGGTTGATCAAGAGAAGAAACCTAAGAAAAGTGTACCGAAAGTTTTATTAAAAAGTCGAATTGTGTTGTTAGATTTTCCACCTCTTTCGGAGATATTACGTAAATCACTCATTACCGAATTAGAACCAGTCTACAGAGAAAACGGAGTTTTGTCTAGAAACGTAGAAGAAGCGGAAAAGGTTAAACCGAAAAAGAAAAAAGTTGTTAGAGTAAAAGAATTAGAAAAACTAGATAAAGAATTTGAGGAATTGAAGAAAGCTGAACCAGAACAAGTCGATGAAGCTTACAGGAAAAAATCCATAACTCCTAAGAAGAAAGTTAAACCAGTTCTTATGAAAATTGTTAAAATAGAAGTAATCGCTCAAAAACCGAAGATAATTGAAATAAAAGAAGAACCCATAAACCTCGCCGATATAAAATTGAAGAAATCTAAAGTGCCCCAGAAAAAAGAAGAAAAAGGAGTAACTATACCAAAGCTTAAACTGAAAAGTAGAATAAATTGGGTCGATTTTCCACCTTTGTCAGAAATATTACAAAAGCTCCAAATTACAGAACTGAACGTTGTAAAAGAAAATGGAATTTTGTCACGCAGCATGGAAGAAGCGAAAAAATTGAAGAAAATAAAGCGTAGAGTTAAATCAAAAGAAGACGAACCCGAAAAAATTGAATTGGAGAAAGTAGATCTGGGAATAGAAGAGCCTGAAAAACAAAAACTCACAGAACCTGAAGAGCAGGCTAAATTCACACGAACGCCGAAAGAACCTGGCGCTCTTGTAGAAGAACCTGCTGTTACAATAAAAATAGGAAAGGGTAAAGTTCCAGATTTGCCTGAAACTCCAGAAGAAAATATTACTCTGAAGAAAACACCACAGAAGCCACAACTGGAAGAAGAACTTGATAGAGAAAAGCCAAAACCAAAGCCAAAAGATGATGATAAACTAATGGAGGAAAAAGAACCAAGGGAAATTAAAGACAAAATTAATTTCCAGCCGTTCGACATCGATCGACCAGATATAGAAAAAGAGGAATACTTTCCACCAGAAGAGGATAAAGAAGAGGAAGAAAAACCTTCCAAGGATAAACCAAAATATGTCAAAAAGAAGAAAACTAAACCTCTTCCAGAAACTGAAGAATTTATTTTGCAAAAAGGCGTTCCTAAGAAACCTGAAGAAGAAACACCCGAAGACGTTCAATTTAGGATTCCCAAAAAAGATAAACCAGAAGATACTCCTGAAGGAATAAAACTTAAACCGTTTAAAAAGCAAGAAGATAAGGAAGAATTCCAAATAAAGGAAGAAATACTTGATAAACCTACACAAAGTGTTATATATATTAAAGACGACGATGAGGAAACTAGTGATATTGAAATAGATCTAGATAAAACCAAAAAGAAAGTAGTGAAAAAGAAGCGTGCGAAGAAACCAGAACCTTCTCTATCAAGCGAAGAAAAACCTCAAGAAGCACAACCAGAGGAAAATATAAGCGAGGAGAGACCTGATGATATTTCTATTGAAAAGGAAGATATTTTAGTTGAAGAAGAAATTGAAAAACCAGAGAAAGAAAAACCAGTTATTCCCACACAGAAAGAAGATGATAAAAAAGAAGACGTAATTCCAGATACTAAGAAAACTCCAAAGGAGCCTGAAAAATTGGATGAAGTTAAACTGAAAAAACCGAAACCAAAGGCCAAGGCTGTCGAAAAACTAACAGTCAAGAAAGATTTGAAGCCAAGATTGAAGAGTAGAATAAACCGTGTGGATTATCCACCAACTTTACATATTCCAAAAATCTCGGAACTCAATACAATAAGAGGAAATGGAGAAATATCAAGAAACATAAAGGAAGCGGAGAAAACATTAAAAACAAAAAAGCGAAAGCTTAAGGAAGTGCCAAAAGAACCTACAGATTTAGAAAAATTAGATTTAGAATTTGAAGAATTGAAGAAAAATAAACCAGAAGAAGTAGATGAAAGTTATCGATATGAAAAGAAAGAAAAGGAAGCTCTAAAAGAACCTGACGTAACAGAACCTCTGAAGAAACAAAAGGGTAAAATCTCTAAAGAGGAAGAGCAAATAGATGAAGTGAAACTGAAACGTAGACCTTCTAAAGAAGAAGAAACTGTTGACGAAGCAACCGTTAAAGAAGTAAAACCAGCATCAGAAGAAAGCAAAGTAAGCGAAAAGAAGAATGACACACCTTCAGAAAACATACCATTCGAACCATTTGATATTGAAAGAGAGTCTCCCGAGAAAGAAGATTTGGACCTTCCACAAATCGAAAAGGATAAACCAAGAGAACCGAAGAAAACAAAATCTAAACCAAAACCAAAGGATAAAGATATTACTCCTGTGGAACCAGAACAACTAGTTATTGTTAAAGGAAAACCGAAGGAACCCAGTCCCGAACAAGATACTGATATTAAATTTAGAATACCTGAGAAAGAGAAGGCTGAGCCAGAACGAGAAACTGTTCAAGAAGTTATAATCAGTAAGAAACCACAGGATAGCAAAGTAGAAGATGAATCTGAAGATGTTATAACTATTCCAGGTACTAAGACTGTAGAAGAAAAAGAAACCGTAGAAACCGAAAAGGTATCAGTCAAAATAAAGAAGACACCTAAAAAGAAGCCATCAGAAACGCCTGTCGAACAAGTATCAGATTTACCAAAAGTGGAACCGCAAGAAAAAGAAATTGTTCCAGTTCCTAAAGAGGAAAAAGAAGAGGAGGAATCTGTAGAACCCGAAATTATAATTAAACCAAAACCAGAAGAAAAACCAAAAGTGGTAGAGGAGGATGTAGAAGCAGAAGTGGTACTCAAGCCTAAGCCAGAAGAAAAAGAAGATAAAGAGGAAATTACAATCAAAAAGAGAAAACCCAAGCCTAAAAAAGAAGATGAGGGTGAGGATAAGATTACTGTTAAGAAAATTGTTCCAGTTCCTAAAGAGGAAGAAAAGGAAGAGGAGGAATCTGTAGAAGCCGAAATTATAATCAAACCAAAACCAGAAGAAAAACCAAAAGTGGTAGAGGAAAATGTAGAAGCAGAAGTGGTACTCAAGCCTAAGCCAGAAGAAAAAGAAGATAAAGAGGAAGTTACAATCAAAAAGCGAAAACCCAAGCCTAAAAAAGAAGATGAGGGAGAGGATGAGATTACTGTTAAGAAAATTGTTCCAGTTCCTAAAGAGGAAGAAAAGGAAGAGGAATCTGTAGAAGCCGAAATTACACTTAAACCAAAACCAGAAGAAAAACCAAAAGTGGTAGAGGAGGATGTAGAAGCAGAAGTGGTACTCAAGCCTAAGCCAGAAGATAAAGAGGAAGTTACAATCAAAAAGCGAAAACCCAAGCCTAAAAAAGAAGATGATGGTGAGGATGAGATTACTGTTAAGAAAATTGTTCCAGTTCCTAAAGAGGAAGAAAAGGAAGAGGAATCTGTAGAAGCCGAAATTACACTTAAACCAAAACCAGAAGAAAAACCAAAAGTGGTAGAGGAGGATGTAGAAGCAGAAGTGGTACTCAAGCCTAAGCCAGAAGAAAAAGAAGATAAAGAGGAAGTTACAATCAAAAAGCGAAAACCCAAGCCTAAAAAAGAAGATGAGGGTGAGCATGAGATTACTGTTAAGAAAATTGTTCCAGTTCCTAAAGAGGAAGAAAAGGAAGAGGAATCTGTAGAAGCCGAAATTACACTTAAACCAAAACCAGAAGAAAAACCAAAAGTGGTAGAGGAGGATGTAGAAGCAGAAGTGGTACTCAAGCCTAAGCCAGAAGAAAAAGAAGATAAAGAGGAAGTTACAATCAAAAAGCGAAAACCCAAGCCTAAAAAAGAAGATGAGGGTGAGGATGAGATTACTGTTAAGAAAATTGTTCCAGTTCCTAAAGAGGAAGAAAAGGAAGAGGAATCTGTAGAAGCCGAAATTATACTTAAACCAAAACCAGAAGAAAAACCAAAAGTGGTTGAGGAGGAGGTAGAAGCAGAAGTGGTACTCAAGCCTAAGCCAGAAGAAAAAGAAGATAAAGAGGAAGTTACAATCAAAAAGCGAAAACCCAAGCCTAAAAAAGAAGATGAGGGTGAGGATGAGATTACTGTTAAGAAAATTGTTCCAGTTCCTAAAGAGGAAGAAAAAGCAGAATCTACTGTAGAAGCTGATTTTACCATCAAGCCAAAGCCAAAAGTAGAAGAGAAACCGGAAACTGTAGAAGAGGTTGAGGCTGAAATAACGATTAAATCCAAACCTGAGGAAGAAACTGACAAAGAAGAGGTTACTATTATCAAACGAAAGCATAAACCTAAAAAGGAGGATGATGGCGAGGCTGAAATTACTGTCAAGAAAATTGTTCCAGTTCCCAAAGAAGATGAAAAGGAAGAAACAGATATTGAAGCAGAAATAAAAATTAAACCTAAAACTGAAGAAGAAGCGGAAGTTTCTATCAAAAAACCTAAACCCAAATCTAAACTCGAAGAAGATGGAGAAGCAGAAGTAACCATTAAAAAATATATCCCTGAACAACAACCTGAAGTTGAAGAGGAAATTAAAGTCGAAATTAAAAAACCTAAAACTAAAAAGAAAGTTAAGCCCGAACCTGACGAAGAAGCTAAGGTAACAATTGGCGTAAAACCAAAAGTAGAAGAGGACACTGAAATTACAATACAAAAAACGAAAGAAACTCCTCAAGTTGAAGATGTTGGTGAAGATGCTATAACAATTAAAAAACATGTTCCTGTGAAGGAAGAAGAAACTGATGAGACCATTGAGGTAAATATCCAAAAGAAGCCGAAAGAAAAACTACCTGAACCTGAAGATACTGAAGCTGAATTCACTGTAAAACCTGAAGAAAAGCCTGAAACGCCAGAAGAGAATGTGGAAGTAACTGTTAAGAAGTCTATACGAAAAGAACCTTCAGTCGAAGAGCAGTCTGAAGAACTCACCGTCCAAAGGTTAAAACCTAGAAGAAAACCCTCACAACCAGAAGTACCGGAAGTTACCGAAATCGAAACTGTCACTTTCAGACCAAAAACGACAAAGACAAAAGAAGACGTCGAAACAGAATTCAAAATATCTCTTGACCAATATGCAGAAGAAGAAATATCTTTATCGACGAAGGTAAAACTAAAAAAACAAAAACCATTGACATATTCCGAAGAAGCAGCTGAAGATACAGTTAAAGTGACACAAGAAGTAGACGATGACGGTCCAACTGTTGAAGAAATAATTGATGAACCAGATGAAGAAGTGCCGGAGGACGATGATGTTTCAGAGAGTTTCCACATATCTTTCAAACGAAGACCTTCCAGAAAGTATTCAGTAGTTGAAGAAAATGAGGAAGAGGTCAGTTTTAGGCAACCAATCAAGCAAGTCGACTTCGAAGAAGAGGGCGAGGGTAGTTTTACTATCAAGCCGAAGAGAAAGGAGTCTGTCGTCTTCGACGAAGGTAATTACGATTTTCATTCAACCAAATTTATTTATTTATTAATCGATTTTTTTCAAATAGAATCCGTTTCACTGAGCATAACGAAAGAAAAAGAGATCGTGGAAGAAGTTATACACGAAGAAGAAGTTGAAGCGGGAGATATTTACTACTCCATTACCATATACAACGCAGAAGCTGATCAGGCTATCGATATGGTTGAAGGTGAAAAGGTTTACGTCATTGAAACTCCAGATTCCGATTGGTGGTTAGTAAGAAAACATCTTACGGAAGAAACAGGTTGGGTTCCAGCTAAAATACTCATGAACGAAGAACAATATACACAATACGTGCAGAAGAAATTAAACGAAAAGATCGATAAACTGCCTGTGTTTGAAAGTAAGTTTAGATATTTCATTTGGTATCAAAAACAAATAATTCACTTTTTTTTAGAACCAAAGTCTAAAGAAAAAGCTTTAGCACCCAAATTTATCAAAAAGCTACAACCAATAATAACTCCAGACGGATACACCGTCCAATTTGAGTGTAAAGTAGAAGGATTCCCTCGTCCGCAAATCACATGGTTCAGGCAGACTCACATTTTAAAAGCATCACAAGATTTCCAAATGTACTACGACGAAGACAATGTAGCCACTCTTATAATCAGAGAAGTATTCCCAGAAGACGCCGGAACCTTCACTTGCGTTGCTAAAAATTCAGCAGGTTTTGCTTCTAGTACTACGGAATTGATTGTAGAAGGACCATTATCATCTCACGGTTCAGACTTAACTTCAATTTCTATATCCAGAAAAAGCTTGTCTCGTACTTCATCTTTGGCTGACATACTAGAAGGTGTTCCACCTACGTTCGCTAAAAAACCAAAACCACAATGCGTACCTGAAGAAACCGACGTTGAAGTAGAAAGTACTTTGGTAGGAGTACCAGAACCAGAAATTAAATGGTATTATAACGGTAAAAGAATATCAACCAAAAATAATGTTACGATTGAATCTACATCAGAAACCTACACATACAAAACTACTTTAAAAATAAAGAAAGTCCAGAAGAAGCAAGAAGGAAGGTACAAGATAGTCGCGAAGAACAGAGAAGGAGAAGCTTATGTAGAATTTACGTTAAAGGTTACTACGAGAAACGAAGAACCTCCAGAGCTATTAACACCTCTGGAATCCCTTACTGTAAGAAAAGGAGAACCCATTACGCTTTCTACTACTATTTCTGGAAATCCTGAACCGACTATTGAATGGTTCAAAGATGGTAAACCATTAACTAAACCTGTATTTAAGAAAGATGGAAATACTTATACCCTTACTATTAAAAAAACTAGCACAAGTGATACGGGTAAATACACAGTCAAAGCCACAAACTCACTAGGTTTCATTGAAACGTCAGCAAACTTAACTGTTGAAGGTAAAGAATTTAAATATATTATTTTAATGTATCTAAACTACTAGTTGCTTTTGCTTTATTAATAATATTTTTGTAGTGCCAGCCATTTAGGCAATTTGGATGAAGACAATATTGAAGAGTAGATTTAATGTAGATGGCTTATGCTCTTTTCAGGATATTGAAGAAGATTCAAGCTTTAGCAAAGACGCAAATAAAATGCTTTAATAAAATGTGCAGCTAATACGTACCTCATTTTATAAAAAAAAATTCCTTTCCCAGTAATTATTTATCAAACATTACCTTAATTTATATTTTTGGTGATATTTTTATTCTCATGCGTATATATAAATAAAAAGGGCTTGAGTTTGATATAAACAATTTCGCTTAGTTTAATAAGTTCGTAGATGCTGTAGTTATATTAGTTATTGTTTAGAATAGGCTTGCACTTACCATAAACCAAAAACGCATTCGTATTAAAACTTGCTGATGTATTAGGTTACGTAATTGTTATTATTAGATATAAAAATTATTTGACAACAATTTTTGAAAATAATACCTTTGGCTTTGTGTTAGGTATTTCACAATCTTTTTATAAAGGGTATTAGAAAAAAATTTTTATATCATTAATAATAACGAGAAATGTTTTCATCTCCTAAATGAATTAATTGTGATTTACAGAATTCCCCGAAAATCAAGAGCCACCGTTATTCTTGAAACGTTTTGAAGAACAGACCGTTCCACAAAAAGCTCCTCTTACCTTAAAAGCCAAAGTGACGGGCAATCCAACACCAGAAGTCTATTGGTTACGTAACAACGAACACTTGGAACCATCTGATAGAGTTAAAATATCATTCGATGGAGAAAACATCGAGTTGAAGATAAACGAAACAAATTCCGAGCTAGATACGGGAGATTACAAATGTATAGCTGTAAACAGCGTTGGAAAAGCTTCACACGGAGCTAAAGTTTCTATTGAAGTAGACACTGTCAAATTCACTAAAGAACTTAAAGAAGTTTATGAAACTGTAGAAAGAAAAACTTTGGAATTAGAATGCGAAACATCTCATTCGGTTAGAACGAAATGGTGGTACAACAATACAGAAATCAGCGGAATGGATCATCGTGTCGTTTTCCAAGACGGTCGAAAACATAAATTAATTATAAAAAATATTACCCAAAACGATGAAGGTAGCTACAAATGTACTGTAAAGAACCAAAAAACAGAAACAATAGTAAAAGTAGAACAATGCAAATTGGAATTCGTTAAAAAACTGCAAGATTTGGAAATAACAGAAAAAGATACAGCTGTACTAGAAGTAGAAATTACATCTGAAACTGCTAACGTGGAATGGTTCAAAGATGGTACACCTTTAAAAGAAACAGAAGAAAAATTCGATACAGAAAAACACGGTGGTGTAAGACGACTGCTAATAAGAACCACCTCAATCCACGACGAAGGTGAATACAGTTGTAAACTAGTCGATGAAGAATGCAAAGCAGATGTAACAGTAATAGAATTGCCACCAGAAATAATAACACCTCTACAAGACCAAGTGGTCAACAAAGGAGACAAAACCGTATTCGAAATCGAACTATCTAAAGGTGACGCTTTAGCGAGATGGTACAAAGATGGTAAGGAAATACAATTTTCCGAACATGTTCAACTTTCAATTGACGGTAAGAGACAAAAATTAAAGATTTACAAAACAGAAACTGAAGACGAAGGAATCTATTCCTGCGAATTGGGTACACAATCGTCTAAAGCTAAACTTACTGTGCAAGTTCCGACTTGTTCGTTTATAAGACCTCTACCAGAATCTACAATTGTTCCAATTAATACCGATGCCGAGTTCGAAGTAGAACTTTCTAAAGAAGACGTAGAAGTAGCTTGGTACAAAAAATCGGAACGTATAGAAAAATCTTCGAGGTATACAATAATTAAGGAAGGTAGAATAAGAAGATTGATCGTACATAAGACGACGTTTGAAGATGAATATGAATATTCTTGTACAGTTGAGAAATATCAGCTGAAAACTACTTCGAAATTAAAGATTGGAGGTAAGGAGAGTAAGTAATATAAAAATGTTTATTTAACAATACCTATTCAACTTTCAGATAAACCTTCCCCACCAAGAGGACCGTTAGAAATATCTGGAATGTCAGACACTTCCTTTACAATACAATGGCAACCTTCAGAAAGCGATGGAGGATCGACAATTATAGAATACATTATTGAAATGAGAGAAACTAAAGTCACGAAGGTTTTCAAAAAGCTTGGTGCTACGAAAGGAGAAATTACTAACTTTCCAATTAACTATTTGGAGAAAGGACATGGTTATAATTTCAGAATAACCGCCAGAAATGCTATAGGTGTTAGCGAACCTTTTATTCCAGAAGACACCATCATAGCTGGTTCTAGAATGAGTAAGTTGAGATGATTTTAGAGACTTTTTCAAAAAGAACAAATATTATTTGCTTTTGCCGATCTAACGCTTTGCTTTGCTTTTTAATGTAGGAATTCACTATCAGTTTGAAAAAACTGACGAAACATTGTACTGCTTATTAGGAATATTTCCGCCAGCTAAACTAGAACACAGAAGTAAGTATACCACGTCTACTAACAAAATATTCCTAAATCCCAGCTTAACATTGCTAGAACCAGTATTTGAAATTTGAAATAAATATTACAGATCATTTTTTTTTGTTTTCACAGCACCTCCTTCACCTCCAATTAACCTAAAGATACAGAACTTGACTAGTAGAAGCGCTACCCTCACCTGGGAACCACCAGAAAATAATGGTGGAACAGAAATTACTGGATACGTTGTTGAAAAGAAATTAGAATATATGCCCAAATGGGAAAAGGTATTTACTTTAGAAGCGTTTTCATTGGAATACACTTTCGAGAATCTAAAAGAGAAGAGCGACTATGTATTCAGGGTGTTCGCTGAAAACTGCGTTGGACTCAGTCCTCCTGCTAACTCTGAAGTTGTTCAAATGCGAACTCTTGCAAGTAAGTTTTTATTTTATATATCCAAGTTCTATTACTTAGATTGATTTTTATTTCTTTCAGCTGTGCCTTCACCACCTACTCCTCCATTGGAAATAAGAACAATTGGGCCGAATGCTATTGTAGTAGAATGGGGAATACCAGAATCAGACGGTGGTTCGCCACTTCTCGGTTATAACATCGCCATCAGAGATACCAAGAAAACGATGTGGATGGAAATTGGAAGAGTACAAAAAGGTGTACAGAAATTCACTATTAGAGATCTACAAGAAGATCATGAATATATTATTAGGATTTTCGCCAAGAACGAAATTGGATTGAGTGAACCACTTGAATCAGACGAGCCTTTCAAGGTTCTACCGTCCGGAGGTAAAACATTTTTTTTTCTTATTCTCTTATATTTATAGAGCACTGAGCGCTTGTGTAATCAGTTTCAAAATGGTGTAGGAATGTCTAGGCATACTCAATGAACTAGGTGAGAACAATATAGAGTGGATTCCAGGACACACTGCAATAGAAGGAAATGAAATAGCAAAGAGGGGAACTGAAAGACCCTTTTGGGAGCCGGAACCCTTTTGCGGTATCAGCCTCAATGTAATATTGGAAGAAATAGGCAAAGCCGAAGAAAAAAGATCTGATCATTGGAAAGATCTAGTAAGGCTTAGACAATCAAAGATTCTGATGGGTGGCTACAACCCGTTGAGATCAAATGAATGCATGAGTCAAAGTAAAACTGCACTAAGAGTTTTAACAGGGACATTGCCACCTGAACGGGCACCTGCACCGCAATTCAGGATCCTAGGGCGCAGCACCTAGATTATTGGATAGAAGAGTGACATTTACCTAAGTTGAAGCCTGCAGATATCCTAAAATTCCTGAGGGAAATAGGACTAAAGGAGCTACTAGTCTCTGGAACGTTCCTCGCGAACTAAGTAGAAGTAAGGGAGCAAAATAGATCTTTTAGGTCTCAGTGAATGTCATCCCATCATACATAGAGATTGATAATTTTTTTTGTATTTCAGATACTGATCAAGATGATTTTAAAGAAGCAACAGACAAAGAGCCAACTTCATACAGCACCGAAACCTCAACTTCTTGGTTGAGAGATAACAGCATGGACGCGGATATTCATTCCTATTCCAAAGGAACTTTATTAAAGAAAGATGAATATTTCTTCCGCATTTGGTGTTACGCTACCAAACTATTTAAATAAATTGAAAAAGATTTAACTTTTTCAAAATGAGATGTACATATTATTCACTATTTTTAGAAAATTTTGATACTGAAAACGACTTTGACATATGAATATGTAAGAAAATTGGCTCTGAATAGATTTGTGGTGGTTTTATTTTGCAAATTGCGAGCTAAGTACAGTGACGGCTTGTAACTAAAATCTCGGAGGGATATTATTATCAAAAAAAAAAATTGTAAATATGTTAAATTAACAAAAATATGCCCGGAGTTTTTATTTAAAAGACCGCACTGTTCATAAAACAATAAAAATCAGCACAAATTTATTTGCGGGTCTTGTAGGATACTGTGATACTGAAAATAATTCTGCACATGAAGAGCAGTGAAAAGCCTATTACGACTATTTATATAAAGATTTTGAATAATTTTTTTGTTATTATTTATATTACGCTGTAATTGAATTTATGAATTAGGATTTTAAGGGCAGTTGTTTTTTTTTTGTTTGGTTATTATATTAATGTTTATATCGTTTATGCTGTGCACTACTCGAAGTGTTAATGTTAATTTTTAATTCATTCGAAATATTGAAGTCACTGCTTGATAAAAAATATGAGAGAAAATATAGGTGCAAATTTGATCGAATTTTTATAGGTGGTTTCATTATATTGATTGAATAAACGAAATAAAAATAAATACAAAATTGTTTTTTTTTTCCTACCTATACAAGGGAATCTAACAAGTCCAAAGCTATATCTATCTAGATACAGTTATTAAGGAGGATGGCGATGAGGAGATGAACATAGAAATAAGACTAGCAAAAGGAAGTAAACAGGTAGAAGCCCTAAATAAAATAACAACTTCAAAGAAGGTAGCTAGAAAGACATCTATACAAAACAGTTATTAGACCAACGGTAGTGAAACTTGGAGATTGAGTAAAGAAGAGGAAAATAAAGTAAACATATGGGAAAGGAAAATACTCAGATTAGGAGATATTAGGAGGGAAACAAAAAGAAGGAGTATGGAAAAGAAGAACAAACCAAGAATTAAGAGGTTTATTTGGAGAACAAGAAATGAGTAGCGTAGACATAGAAGGAACGCGGAAAAGAGGAAGACCAAAAAAAATGTGGTATAATGAAGCCATTGAAGACCTAAAAGAGGGAGGAATACCGGACTGGAAGGCGAAAGCAAGAGATAGAAAACAATGGAAGATTACAAAGTTATATGCCTAAAAGGCATGTGTGTAGCATTATACAGATTTCGAAAGGGCTTCTCGAACCGTACGATTTACACAAGCACGACAAGGAAAATATGAGAAAAACAGCTTGAAAGAGAGAGAAAGAACAACTGTGCGTGGCCAGCGAGGGCGTGTATTTAGTTCCAGAGGCCGGCCGAATGTCCACTGCCCCCCCATCTGGAACTAAATACACGCCCTCGCTGGTCACGCACAGTTGTTCTTTCTCTCTCTTTCAAGCTGTTTTTCTCATATTTTCCTTGTCGTGCTTGTGTAAATCGTACGGTTCGAAAAGCCTTTTCGCAATCTGTATATACAGCGTCATCCCGAAAGTCCGCACCAAATGGGAAACTTCTTTATTAGGGGTTTATCCATAAAAAGTTATTCTTCATAAACGATTGTACATCCTCTAAAGCTAGAAATCCACAAACAAAATGTGAAATTTGATTTTGAGTCAAGAGTAAAGTGCTCTTATTTCAGAAGATATCAAAAACATTTATTTGAAAAACTTGTTCATCATTAAAAAATACATAAAGATTTGAAGTCATGGCGATCTAGGAGAAATTTTAATTTTTTTCAATTTTTTTTAAAATGGTGGCTATAAGAAAAAATATTTGCTTTAAATGATAATTAAACGACATCTTGTATACAACAGTTTATTTAAAATAGCTTGTAATTTACAAATTGCCCAATTATTATGCTAATTTATGGTAAATTATTTATTCATTAGAAAAAATTTTTGGTGCAAAGTTCTTTTGATTTTTTGTTGCCACCAAATCAAAACAAGTCAGTATCTTAACAAGAATAATAATTTTCAATAATATTGAGGCACTAAACATCAAAATTAAATTATTATCTCAGCACAGATTGATCACCTCTCGTTGGTAACAATCTTCTCGTTTCAACAATATTTAATGTGATTTAATTCTGATGTTTAGTGCCTCAATATTATTGAAAATTATATTCTTGTAAAATACTGACTTGTTTTCAGCAATTTTGGTATCAAAAAAAATTAGAATAACTTTGCAACACTTATTTTGAAGTTTTTTTCAATGGATAAATAATTTAGCACAATAATTGGGCAATTTGTGTATTACAAAGATCTTTTAAATAAACTGTTGTATACAAGATATCGATTAATTATCATTTAAAGCAAATCTTTTTTCTTATAGCCACCATTTTTTGATATTTACTGAAATAAGGGCACTTTACTCTTGACTCAAAGTCAAATTTTCTAATGCACCTCGTATATTACGCGTATTTCGCCACATTTTGTTGTTGCATTTTTACTTTTAAAGGATGCACAAACTTTTATGAGGAATAAATTTTTTTCGAAATCCCATAATAAAAAAGTTCCCCATTCGGTGCGGACTTTGTGGATGACGCTGTATATACAGTGTGACCCATTTTGTTTGGAAGCACCCCTATAAAATCCGCATTTTTCAACCGATTTTGATTTAGTCTTTTTTGTTAGATTCAGTATCAAAAACAGTATTTGAGCACAAATTTTCATACCATAATAGCTATTTTCAAGGCCCTCTACGTTAATTTTTCTTTGCCAAAAAAGACGAAAGTATATTAGGCATTTTTTTTTCTCAAATATGACTACACCACTGAATTCAGAATCATCACAAATGTAAACTATCAAAATTTTATAAAAAAAGTTTTATTAACAACAAAGTTATCACTAGATGAATTTGGAAAAAGTGGTTTTTTAATAAATTTTTTACTAAGAATGTAGACACATTTTAAAAATGGCAACATGGTAAAAAAAAATTAGGACTCAAACATATTGCACTGTAAAAATTCGAAGCCGATACCTTAACCCGTTCTGGAGTTATAGCTTCTGAGAGTAATGTAAAATTGTGCTGATGTGACGAAAATACAAATTAACACCAAATAATACATTTTAATTATTAAACTACTTAATAATAATTGAATTCTACATTTTTGTAGCCTGGACTAGACCTCCGTTAATTTCCACACATTTCTCGTATCGTTTGCGACTATGTCTTAGCGCTTTTTTATTTCATGTGGCGTTATTCCAGCACACGCCTGTCGTATTCTGTCACACAGTTCTGCTCTATTCCTTGGACGTGTCTTATACACTTTTTGTGTCAAAAGCCACCACAGATAAAAAAATCCAATATAGTTAAATCGGGCGATCTAGGAGGCCATTCGATTAACTCGCTACCGCGACATATCCAACCATTTGGAAATTTTTCGTTAAGCCGCTGCCTGACAATCCTAGAATAGTGTACAGAACAACCATCTTACTGAAATATCAAATTTCTTTTTTCTGCTAGTGGCAGTTCGTCAATCACTGCGGATAACTCACCTTCCAAGAATTCCATGAAGTTATTGGCATCCATGTTACCCTCAAAAAAGAATGGACCTATTATCCTGTCTTTTAAAATTTCGGCTTCGAATTTTTACAGTGCAATATGTTTGAGTCATAGTTTTTGTTTACCATGTTGCCATTTTTAAAATGTGTCTACATTCTTAGTAAAAAATTAATTGAAAAACAACTTCCAAATTCATATAGTGATAACTTTGTTGTTAATAAAACTTTTTTTATAAAATTTTGATAGTTCACATTTGTGATGATTCTGAATCCAGTGGTGTAGTCATATTTGAGAAAAAAAATGCCTAATATACTTTCGTCTTTTTTGGCAAAGAAAAATTAACGCAGAGGGCCTTGAAAATAGCTATTATGGTATGAAAATTTGTGCCCAAATACTGTTTTGGATACTGAATCTAACAAAAAAGACTAAATCAAAATCGGTTGAAAAATGCGGATTTTATAGGGGTGCTTCCAAACAAAATGGGTCACACTGTACAAGGGAAATAAGTGAAAAGAAACTACCAATCGAACATAAACATACTTTTATTTGTGATTATATTATATTGCGTAAAATAGTGTACAAATGATTAAAATTTTCTCATAAAACTTAATATATTACATTTGAGTAACTGTTTATGGCTAAACGTTTTCTTTTTTTTTTCTAAGCCGATAGGCCCGCCTTTTGGCGACATTTCTGCATAAGAGCTCGAAGCATGAATTGCTTCCTAGACAAAGTCCTTACTTGTCTCAAAAATACATCCAAATCTATAACACCGCATCTCAAAGCCTCTCCCATATAGTAAATCGTGTCTTCCAAAGCTGCCTCTTCAGCAAATGCAGTTAACAATCTAAAAGTTATCGACATCAAAATATTACACCAAAGAGAGAAAAAAATTAACCTACTGTTTATATAGAGGAGCGGTAGTTGTTACAGCATCATCAACATCTATAGATTCCTGATTACTTATCCTTTCGATTGCTTTATCCAATTCCTGTTCTTTATCTTGCAACATTGTTATATTTTTATCTAAATCATTCTAAAATATTTTTAATTCAACATTATTTTTAACAATAAATAAATAAATAAATAAAAACCTTTTCTTTTTCCAAACGACTAAGAATACCATCCAACTTTGTTCGACCTTGTTTCAACTCCTCTTGTGTACGTTTTAATGTTTCCAGCTCTGCTTGATTCTGTTGAAATTGTTCTTTCATTCTTCTAAGTAATTTTTCCTCCAGAGCAGTTAATAAAGACTCCCTGATATGTTCTTCTTTTATAGTTCCTGTTCCAGGTTGTGGAACTGAACCACCATAGTTATTAATACCCTGAATGGGAAAAGGATATACGGGGTAGCTTGGAAAGGAGTTATTGCTAGTAGGTGTAGCAGAATATGGGGGATAGCTGCTAAAACCAGTTGCAGGAGGATATGAGGGAGTGGGGTAAGGTGGTAAATAACTTCCTCCTGATTGGAGATTAAAACCTGAAATAAATATTCTCAAGAATACGTTTCAAGTTTAAATATAGTGTACTTACAATATTGTGGAGTATTGTCTTTAACTCTAGCAAAAACAGGAGGTTGTTCGCCAAATGTAACTATCAAAACTTGAATCAAGCCTAACAAATCTGACTCGTTCTAAAAAAAAAAAGAATTAGTAAAACAATTCTTTCCAACATGCACTTATTGTAGACAATAAAAACTTTCTTACCATATGATTATAAGACAAAAACAGTACAAAAAAGTTACAGTTTCAAATAAATAAGTTTGCATTAAGAACAAAGATCGCAAAAAAAACTTAATTCTCTTTCACTTTCAAGTCAAAAACCTTCTAAAACTACTGCCTGAGAGTACTGTTTTTGTTTTAAAAAAGACTTACAACAAATAAAATAGAAATTTGCTTTGAAAAAAGATAAAACAGCAATCACCCAACCCATTCACACATTGTTTAGTCTCAACGTCCATAGACAATAAATATTATGTAAAAATATAAAGTATTAATAAATACATGTAAAGAAACTATGTAAAAACGATCAGAACAATAAAAAAAAAACTAAAATACTACTTACCGGAACCCAATCATGTAAATATGGCAGATATATTTTTCCACTTTGATCCACAAACATTGATACTTTTATAGACATATCTGGAGTAGGATTTACATAACAAATAGGGGCATTTTGAGGATGAGTATCCATTAACCATATCGATATTGGAATGTTATAAAGGTTTCCTTTGTAGCGAACTGGAATGGTGCCACATAAGTTTACAAGTTCCATTCTAGTTCCATCATTAAAGGCTGAAAGAGATTAATTAATTAATAGTATGTAGCTGGTTTTGTATAAATCATTGTTGATATAAAATGTCTTAATTATCTAATACTTACAACTTTTAATAACTTACTGTATGTGTTTTGTTCGGGGTGTAAACCTTTATACTGCTGGTTAACGTTCAAAATTTCTCTATATGTCACATCTGGATTGTGATACTAAAAAAATACAAATATATTATTAAATCTAATCAATGATAGGAAATATTTACATTTACTTTTATTTTTAGAACTTGTTTATTGTATTCTTAAGTAAATGACGTTTACTCGCAATCAATTATGTCAACTAATGCAATATAAAATTAGAAAACTTTCATCAAATTATAATCTCATCTTTTTTTTAACAAATGTGATTTTAGAATGACATACCTTTTCTAAGTACCTACTATTGTTTACACCTGTACTTAAAGTACAAAAAACTAATTTTTCGAGTTGCACTTAAGCAATTATAATTGATATAATAACTCTTATATAAATGTTTGCATTTAGTTAGTGTGATTATAGATTACAAATGATAATTAAATAAGAACCAAAAAAAGACTTACAATCGAGAGCCAGCTTCTTAATCTTTCAGCATCCACCATTTTTATTGCAATAATGTATGCAAAACAATAATATTAGTTCAATCCAGTAATAATATATATTAGAAAATAAATTTTCACAACTTGTGTAGAATATTAGGATCGTTCGCAATTATTTTATGTTGATTTAATAGAAATAAGGAATTTGACATTAATGAGTCAGCTCTTCTTTTTCATGGTATTTATTAGCCTTTTACTTATCAGATCGTCAGCATGGTTAGAAAATGAACTTTTCGCCCCATTTATTACTTATAATAATAATTAGATCAATATACTCTTATTAAAAAGTTAGAAAATATCGGTTTATAATTTTCAATTAATTACAAAGGCAGAACAAATATCATTACGATTAAAATTAAACCCAGTATCTGCACCAGACATGGCTACTTTGATTTTATTTTAAAATTTATTAATTCTCTTAAAATGTCATATGCGCTCGATTGTTTTTAGTGAAAATTCTTTTACACGATGTAATGGCCGCGAAATGGCGTCCTTTTGTGCGTTCTACCTATATTTTCGGTAAAATTTAAAAATTAATAAATCGAAAAGTGTTGAAAGTAGTTAAAATAGTGAATATATTACATACAAGAAAAACAGGTGAGTCATACATATATTATTACTTGAATATTGAAGGAAAAACTGCATTGTTATATTATAAGCCATACCTACCATCTTTAACATTTTTCATTTTAAAATAATTAAAATATAGAAATAAAACAAAATATATTTTTATACAAAATTTCACGTACACACCTTACTTACAAGCTATTTGTTTGAAAATATTTGTAAATGAAATAAAAACCAACAAGATTTTAATTCCGGTATTAGAATAAATATTTTTTAAAAGGATATTTCTTATTTTGACTGGTACAATCTAAAATCCAAGTTTCTTTTACACAAGTTACATCACTATATTTAACACTTTCTCCAACGACTATCGAGGCGCTTCTAGGGGTAGCTGTAATTCTTCCTTTGCACATCTGGATAAGCTCTCGCAGATCCGAACATTTAGGTACGCTGTTTTTTGCAATGTATATAGGCCCGTAATCTTGGAAAATATCCGAGGAAAAAGAGGGACCGAAAGCTTGACGCTGAATACGATTTTTCTGCAACAAAGACATTTTTTTCAACCATAAAATTGTATATTTTGATCATAAATTACCTGTACAGCTGGGGAGAAGTCAGTTTCTTCAAAATCTTCTTCTGGAAGCCATTTACCAGATTCCAGTGAACGGTATAACTAAAATATAGGAAAAAATGTTATACAGGGTGTTTTAAAATGTGTCATAATAAACTCACCCAATCTTTTTTCACTATCCAGCAACCCATCGCAAGTGCTTTTAGCATATTTACAGTCCTCTTAGGTTCCCCAGCCACTAAATGAGTGGTTTTTTCAGAAACCTGATCCTCTACATCAAAACCTCCAATTTTTTTAACAATTTTGGTAAACGTTTGAACTTCTGGTCTATGAAACTTTGTACATACTATACTTGGTTTCTTCACTGCGTCTATTTTTAATCTTTTTTTCCCACTTTGATTAATTGATTGGAATTCTAAGGTACTTCTTCTTTGAGATCTATTGATTGAGGTAGTTTTGATGCTGAGAATTCTTTGAGATTGTCTTGGAGTTTTAGTTGCTTTCGGTGTTCTTGAAGATACTTTAGGTATAGTTTTTTTTGGTGTTTCATCACAGATATTTTTATTTTTATTTAAAATTTCTTTTTCAAGTTCCACCTGCTTGTCTTCATCACTATCATACTGCTTTACATTTTTGTTATTTGTAGTTTTCTTATTTGATTTCCTAGTCATTTGTTTCAAATTTTCAGTAGGACTTATAACAATGACTTTTTCCTTTTGAGTGAAAATAGTCGGTTTAATAAACACTCCACTTTTACTCTTCTTCTTTGCAACTTTTCTTTTTTCTTCTCGTTCCTTTTCATCACTTACAGCCAACTCTTTAAAATCAGTGGGAGTGTAAAGTTTTCTGTATTTTTTCTTTCCTGGAGAATCTTCGTTTGCATCTAAATCTGTTGAGCTCCTACATCTTCTTAATTGCTTCTTAAAATCACTATTTAAAATAGAAGAGCTCATTGTTTCTTTTCTTATCCTTATACTATTGCAGTTCTTTAAATCTTCACATCTTTCTTTAGAAGGTGTTAATTTTATTTTTTTTGCCGGACTATTCCCTAAACTTGTTTTTCTTTTATTGTACTCCTTTTCCTCATTTTTCTGTAAATTTTTTGATGACCCAACTGTGTGTCGTCTTTGTTTTATTGAATCTTGAAAATTTGGTATTTCATTTGTTTTTACTTTGACAAATAAATTTTTTACTACAGATGTTCTATTTCTACCAACCACATTTTCTTCACTTAATATCAAAGAGGCACCAGGCATCTTCTCTTCTCCAACAGTATTTCTTTTAAATAGTTTTCCAGTATCACTACTTTCTGTATTCCTTTCTCCAAATTTCTTATTTAAAGTAGTCCTTGTCCTCCGCTCATCCTGTTCTTCTCCCACATCTTTATCTTCCATTATCTCAAGATTTTTTACAATTTCATTTATAGTGTTTCTTCTTTGCTCCTTCTGTTCTGATCCTTCAGCTTCGTTTTCACTGACACTAGTTGAAAACATATCCTGCTCTTCCAATTCTCTGGCTGCTTCATCTAAAGTAACATGTATCACCAATTTTTTTCTCAAAGTAACATTTTTATTTGTCGGAGTTTTTAATTTCAAATCGTCAAAAGAATCACACGATTCACAATTAGACTCGCTACTTTTTTTATTTTTATTTGAAGATCCCGGTGTGGTATCTAAAGTGTTTTGTAAATTTTCCAAAATATTAAAAATGGTTGATTTCATAGGGCTAAAAGATTTTGTACTGTTTAGACTATTTTTTGCGTGGTTAATATTGTTATTGGAATTCTCAGATATCTGTAATGAAGACATGCTGCTGGATTTTTCTGGTAGTTTTAAAACTGACATATTAGTTAAATTACTATCGGATGTATCAGCTGATTTTGCTTTATTTTTTCTCCTACTTGCATTTTTGCTAAAAACATGTACATGTGGTGTTAGCTTAGTATACAAGTCTTCTCGTATAAGTTTGGTTTTATTAAAAATACGAGCAGATCTAGGTGTTAATGGTCTTTCTTCTGTATCAGAGTCGTTTAATTCTTTAGTTCCACACAGATTTTCATCTAGAAAATTGACTGATTGTGTATTTGAATTTTTTACTTGTGAATTAATTTTTGGTGTTTTTTGGTTATAAATATTGGGAGTCAAATTTTCTTTACTATTCAATAATAATGCATCTCCTTGTTTATCAGTCAAATCCATATCTTTAGTGGTATTATTTGTATGAGATGATTTACTTTGGTTCATTTTTTGTAACAAAATTCCAGGATCACTTCTATTACTAAAATCCTCAAACATATCACTGTCCCTTTCTATAATATCTCCATCTATAAGAGGACCTATATCAGAATCATCATCAAATGTACATGATGTATTCCCTGTTGCAGAAAAACCTGCTTTTTGTGCCCCTCTAGTAATGTTTGCTACTTCCATGGAATTAGGGGTCATTAAAGTTCTTCGTCTGTCAATAAGAGATTTTGTAGATGGTAAGGGATTCCCGGTTTGTATACTTCGTTGAAGTTCTTCATGTACAATTTCTTCATATTCCTTTTGCATTTGCTAATAAAAAAAACAGTAATAAAATAATATGCTAAAAAGTAATTTATTTGTGACTTACTGAGCATAGTGCAGATACGTTATGGTCGAACACCGAAGTACCAATGGCAGGATACTTTTTCTCTGATACTTTAATTCTACTGGTCTTACAAGCTTCTAACCAAAGAACTGATACTAAGTGAACATTCATTAAATTTGCTTTCTGATAGGTAGTGTAAAGTCCATCCTAGAATATTATTTATTAATAACGTTTAAATAAAATATGTATAAACAAAAACCTTGAATATTACATGCGTAACATCTTTGGTAAAATTTTCACTAACAACAGCCCCCATGCAACGTAAGTGTGACCTTACAGCTTCTGAACGATCTTTAGACCCACTTTTTACTTCTACAAATGCTACAACACCATCTAAAATCTTGTCAAAACAAACTGGAGAAGGCACAGTAGAAGCTTCAGACTGTCTAGACGGTGGTCTACTGCTCCCACTCTCTGAGTTGCTATCAGAAGATTGCGCACATTGTTGTTGTAAAACTCTTCTTCTATGTAAAGCAGTAGGACTTTCACAAGGTTTTTTTAATGCTTCACGAAAAGGGCTTACTTGGTGTTTTTTCTCTAATGACTTTTTATAAGCATCTATTTTGTGTTTTTCTGAACTTAGTATATTCAATATCAATTGCCTTTTGAGTGGGTCGCTCATAAGATTCTGAAAAATATCTTCATTTATTTCACAAGTTCCGTTGATATTTTCCATTGAACCTGATCTATTCTTTGGTACGGCTTTTTTAGACGACTGAGGAGTCAAATACCCTGTGCTTACTTTCGGTCTCATTTTTATTGTAACTTATTTTTACTTGGTAAAAATTTCAAAACAAATAATGCTAACTTATAACTGACATTAGTGACATTTAACATAAAGGTGCGTTTTAATGGTTACAAGTGGCTGTAGGTTATCTATGGGATGTATTTTCGTGAAGGGAACTTTATGAGATTGTAGGTTAACTATGATGAGAATAATGAAAGAAAGAAGAAGTACATAACCACACTTTTTGGTGTTTTACTTGTAATTGTATCAAAATATTTTTAAATTTTTAATTTGTATGTATTTCAATTATTACGATGAATGAATATGGCTCTAGACTACTTCCTCCAGCAAAAGAAACCAACACTCGAGCGGCTTGTAAAAAATGTGGTTACGCAGGGCATTTAACATATCAGTGTCGAAATTTTATTAAAGTGGATCCTAACAAGGATATAGTTTTGGATGTAAGTAGCACCAGCAGTGAATCTGATATGGACTACTTGACTCCTCTGACAGAACTCAGAGAAAAAGAGTTGAAGGAGAAACTAAAGAAGAATAAAAAGAAAAAGAAGCACAAGAAAAAGACCAAGAAGAGAAAACATGACACATCTAGTGATGAAGAAGATGATTCTAGTAGCAATGATAGTGACGAGAAAAAGAGAAAGAGGAGTAAACATAAAAAGGCAAAGAAGCATAAAAAGAAGCAGAAGGAAGATTCGAAATCAAGTACTGATTAGTTATTTGTTGTTTAGTATTGTAAGATTCTAATTCAAGTATCATATTATAATTACTATAATTTTGATGTAAGTAATTAGCTATAAGTAACAAAAATAAACCATAGAAGAATATCAAAAGTTGTTTTACTTTTCATTGGATGGAAGAATTATTTATTTTACTACAGGCATTTTTGTAAGCCTAAATATTTTCTAGGATCTTGTGGTTAATATTAAACTCTCGGATAGGAGTTTTAGAAGGGAAGATTAAAAAAAATAAGTAGTGTTTATAAGCAATTTATTCCTATACGGTACATTCAAAAACATACTTATAAATTACATTCCAATAACCCCTGTAGGTACCTCTAACAGAAGCACACATCAGATATAAGTACAATTAACATTATTAACATTTTACAATAATTAGAAACCTACAAATTTCCTTCAACTTTTTCATTGGACACTTTAATTAATTAATTATTACATAATGAAATGTGTACGTTTCGTTTTTTATTAAATATATATTTCAAAGAGAGTACGTAGGTATATTATTTACTTATGTGCACGAAGAAAAAAAAGATGATTGTTTTGTATGATTGTCACCACGTCACAAGCCAGAATAATAGGTATACGTACACCAAATCAGTAGATATTTTTAGTTCTCTACAGGAATATTTTGTATGTTATGATAATATTGTTTTCGTTCATTATGTTTTGGTGTATGTATACGTAGTTGGATGTTGAACGGCCGTAGTAGGCAGTCTATTAGTAGCTATGTTGTAGAATGGTTAGATTTCGGAAGTTGCTCGTGTTTCTTGTACCAAATAGACTTGAGAACCGGGTACGGAGCTGGTGGTGACGAAAGTGCGGTGTTTGGCGCGGATTAGGTTGAGACTACTTTCGGCGGTATCGGCGCGATCTTCGGCTGCTTCCAATTCCCTTTGGAAGCGACGCACGCGGGTTATACTTTGACTAGATACACCCTCCTGAAAAAAACATTTTTTTTAAGAAACTTTTTATACCAAAAAAAATAATAGTAGGATGAAACCCATTGGAAAAGGAGGAGAATATTGGAAAAATGAGAGGAAAAGTAATTTACGGGCGATCTGCGGTCGAGAAGGGGAAGGGGGTGAGTTTTTAAGGGTAAAAAACGGCATATCTCGATTTCCGGCAAAACTACAAGTCCTATGGAAAAAAGTTGTAGGTAATAAAAAGATCTACAACTTTCGTATTCACACTTTTTTCACATAACCTCAGAATTTAGGTGGAAAATCTAAAAAACCATGTTTTTGGTTTTTTATTTTAATCTTTCACAAAAAACATTCTTTTTTCTCGAAATTTGGTGAAAACTTACCTTTTAATGACCCAAATACACTAATTTATTTGATTTGAAATATTTATTTTTTCACCAATGTGAAAAAAATTTTTTTTTTGTAGAAGATAAAAATCCAAAAACCTTGTTTTTTGAATCTTCTACATAAATTTGGAGATTATGTGAAGAAAGTGTGGATACAAAAGTTGTAGATCTTTTTATTACCTACAACTTTGCCGGAAATTGAGATAAACCGTTTTTCACCCCTAAAAACTCACCCCCTTCCCGACATCAGATCGCCCGCAAATCATTTTTACAATACTCTCCTCTTTCTCCAATGGATTTCATCCAATTATTATTTTTGAGGCTTCTACCCTGGTCTATCTCAGATATTCGATAAAAAACTACTTACGACTTCTTGAAGTTGTCTCTTGAAAATAACAATCTTCGAATTGGCCTTGTCTAAGCTTTCTTGCAAGAGAGCAATATTCTTCTGGTCTTCTTCACATTGAATCATAACTTCCTTAACGGTACGTTCCTTTTTGCGTAAGATCTTGATGGTTTCGGCGTGACGTCTCTTTTCTTCATCTAATTCAGCTTCAATGTCTCTAACACGGGCTTCGAGTTTGCTGATGATACGTTTTCCTCCAACAATCGCATTGGCTTCGACTTCTTCCAATCTTACGGAGAGATTCTTTACTTCAATTTCAAGACTCTTCTTGATGGCTTCGATCTTGACAACGCGTTCTTGTTCTTCGTGAAGGATTTCGACTGTGTGTTTGAGCTCAGACTAGAATATAATAATTAATATTGATAAAAGTATTTTTTTTTTTTTTAATTTCACCTGTATACGTTGGTAACGTTCATCAGAAATACGGAGTTCCTTGGTGATTTCTTCATAGTCTGAAATAACAACAGATAACTCTTGTTCAATCTTGCTCTTAGCAGAAGCAATATTGACGTTGATGGTGGTGAGTTCGTTGATACGAGTTCCAGCTTCTTCAGCGATTTGTTCAGCTTGTCTTTTACCACGAAGAGCCTAAAAACGAAACATTTATAAATATTAGAATCACTTTTCACGTTATTAATGATACACTTACACTTTCATAATTGCTTCTGATTTCTTCAGATTCGGCTGTAAGTGCTTGAACTCTCCTTTGAGACACGCTGAATTGATCCAAAGTAACTTGTAATTGACGTTGGACTTCGTCATAGTGAGCTTGTAATTCGGTGAGGGAAAGAGATTGTCTCTTGATCGTCTTTTGGAGGTCGATGTTGAGTTTGTTGGCGGAATCCAAAGACATTTCCAATTCGGTGATTTGGATTTGCAACTTCTTTTTAATGCGAGTGACTTCGGTCTTGAGTCTGGTCTCTGCCTCGACGACACGGGCGTTAAGTTGTTCGATTTCGATGCTTGTCGCCTTACTAGAAAAAAATATATGTTTGGAATTTCGATCGAAGATTGAATTTGAAATTTAAATAGTTTTTTTTCCAAATAAGGAAACCTCAAGTTTATTTTTTCAACAAGATCTTTATGCATTATTTTAAAAATATAGAGACATAATGTTACGCAATGTATATTACAATGTATTCTAAAAATACATTCTTGCTGATAAAGTTCAACTCGTGCAACGACGATCATGCCAATTTTATTTATGTACATACTGCTTACTTTTGTCTCATTTGTTGCGGGGAATTTAATTTTAATTCAGGATTTTATTAGAGTTAATTCTGGAGCTGAATTTTTGAATGAAGGAATAGAGTTTTTCTAAATATTTTTCCAGGCATTATGGCTTCGTCATTGCCCTCCTCTTGTGTCTTCTGTTCTTTGGATTATATTCTTATGATACTATATTATTTTTACATTTTTTAGCAAAATTACAAAAATATATTAATAAAAATAAACAGTTTATCCTTGTTTTTCTATTTAGTATTTTTTTTTTTAAAAACTTGAATGGGCAAAAACTCAAGGTGTATAAGCAAGTTTTATACAAAATGAATTAATGAGTATTTCGGGTCGAAGATGCATCTTCAACCTTATGGAAAGATGGAAGTGTTACAGCAATGATTCGAGTACTTACTTGAAGATGGTAAAAATTTGAAAGTTCTTAATTTTATATTAAATAAAAACTTCACCTTTTATCCTCGTAATAATGCGTAGATCTCCTGTCGAAATCCTTCAATTCCACACTAAGATTTTCCAGGGGTTGTTTAAAACTGTCTTCCAATTGCGTTTGAATGCGTTCATCCATAAACTTAACATGATTCCTCAATATGACTTTCTTAACAAATTTTCCGCTCGTGGATATTTGACTATGGCTAGATTGCGATCTGTGAAAATCTTCTTCGATCCCTTCGGCTATAGTTTTATTGCTTTGAGATAACAGCTGTTGTTCTATTTGCTTTGCCGATCTACCCCTTAAAAACTTTTGCGAAGCTTTCAATTCCCTTTCCAAATCCCTATCTTTGTCGGGGTTGAAACTTTCCAAATCTTCGTACATTCTATCTTTGATTCTTTTGATATTTTTTAAAAGAATTTTTTTCTTTCTAGTATCGGTTTTAATTTTTTGCGTGATATTAGCTGCCGACACTGACTTTTCTAACACAAAACTAGAAGTAGCACTCGATTTGAAATCTTTTAATTTCGTTTTGGCACTGGCCTCTGTTTGTCGGGAAATTCTCGATAGATCTTCTTGGGAATAGGCTTTTATTTTCAAGGGATCGAATTGATCCAAACCCAATTCGTCGGTCCAAGGAAGGTGGGGCAAATTCACTTTCCTCCCCCTACTCTTATCTTCTATAAAATCCACCATTGGTTGATAATAATTGATGCCGACGCCGTAATTGTAATCGTAAGCGGAAGTTTTCGGTCGCCATCTAGTCATCGATGCACTGGATACCGCCATTTTGGATGTTTAATTATCTACTGAATATTTTTATTGATGCCTTGACGTTTTTATATATTTTTTTTCCATCTATTGGTTATGCCAACCAATAGGGTATTGGCAGTTCAGGGTTGGATATTTTTAGCTCCCTATGTTATTTTATTTGTAAATAAATCGAATGCATTCCGGATGCCTATAATTATTCCGATGCAGAATTATTAGAATGTTATTTATATAACATTTAGTCGTGGCTATAATACCTCTATACATCAGCGTGACAACAAAATTTGGAATATAATATACTGTATTTAGTTTCAATCATCATGTTTCTTCAAAACTACCACTTTAACAATCAGTATTTAAGAATATTAAAGTACTAAAGAATCTTTATAATCCTGTTGAACTAAAAAAAATACTTTTTGTTACAAAAATCGTAAAATTTCTCTCAATAACAGTACATCGATAAATTTAATTGAAAGGTTAGTACGAAGCTTCTTCAAAACCTCTAAGTACCGATGGTATAATATGTACAATTAAATCGTGCTTGTTGATCTCTCACGTGAAGGTCGTTCAAAATTGGTTGTGTCATAAATTTGACATTGTAAGATCAACACCGTGAGATTGAGGTATCCTTATTGAGCAAGCAAAAAATTTGTTCTTGCCATAGAAAACTGCTAAATCATCCAAAATACGAGGATGTATTGATATCTAGTTAGCCTAGACCAGTTCCATGCATAAACAAAATATTGCGTTACCATAGCAACGAACAATAACTCATTAGAAGTGTCAGTGTGAAGTTTGACGTCAAAAAAGTAAACCAGAGTTACGCAATAAATTAAAAGAAAAAAGATGTCCACCGAAATTGTGAAAATCGAAAAATTGGAATATCGAGCCATCATCAAGTACCTGTATTTAGAAGGGTTAAAAGGTAAGCAGATTTACGAAGATATGCTTAATACCCTTGGTGATCAATGTCCTTCGTGAAAAATTGGACTGCAAGCTTCAAAAGAGGTGAATTTTCCATTGAAGCTGATGACTGATCGGGAAGGCCAGTTTCTGTGTAAGTCCCCGAAAATATCGATGCAGTTCATGATATGATTTTATCAGACCGTCGAATTTTATGGCTTTGTTATAAAGTACCAAAAAACAGAACAATTAACTCACCGTATAGCTTCAATTTCTTCATCTTTTTCATGGAGACGTTTCTCGGCTTCATGTCTGAATTGAGCTAGCTCAGCAGAAAGACGTTGAGCGCGTTGTTCTTCAGCTTTACGACCCTGAAAATTTTTTAAAATAGCAATGTCATTCAATCAAATCCCAAATAAAAACTGTACTTACAGCTTCAGCTTCTTTATAAGCAGCAGTAAGTTCGTCACGTTCATTTTCCAAACGACGAACTTCCAAATCAAGTTCATGGAGGCGACGGGTGAGTTCGCTGATGGTGTTTTTGCTATCGGAAAGGTCATCGCATAATTTTTTGTTTTCTCTGGCAAGTTGGTCTTTGAGTTCACGAGTTTTGTCCAATTCGTGTACGACGCGCTGGAGCTCGGTGACCTTGTTACGAAGATCGCGTTGACTCTGTTCGAACAATTGGACGGTTTCATCAAGACGAGTCTTAAGATCGATGTTGATTCTTTCGAGTTGTTCTACGCGTTTCTGGAGCTCCCTAGCAGTGTTGTTTGCTTTCTCCAAGTCGATAATGAGTACTTCGACTTCGGATTGAAGACGGGACTTTTGTTTTTCGAGATTGTTAACTTTGATCAAGAGAGCTTCAATGTGTTCTTCTTGTTCTTGGATTCTAGCGGTGAATTTGCGGCGGATTTCTTCGACTTCTTCGGCACGTGCAGCTACTTCGGTCTCATATTTTGATTTGTAAATTTGAACTTCACCTTGGGATTTGACCAGTTGACGTTCAAGGTCAAGACGAGCTTCGCTTTCTTCCTCAAGCTGAACACGAATTGACTCAAGTTCGATCTCAACCTAAAAATGAGAATGTTGAAATATATATTTTTTTTGAAGATGTTTTATTTTCTGTACCTGGTGGAGGTTGGCCTCCAAGATTGAGCGTCTTCTTTCATCATCCTCAGCTCGGCGGCGGGCATCCTCTAGTTGGCCGGCAAGCTGTGACTTGAGGTAGATGGCGTTTTCGATATTGACCTTAAGGTCTTGGACTTCTTTGGTGAGTTCGATGTTTTCTTGGGAAAGGCGAGTTTTATGAGAAGTAATATCGACAACTGTACGATTGAGCTCTTCGATTCTGATGTTCAATTCGTTGACGGTTACTTCTAATCTTTCAACATGTTTTACAGCAATTAGGCGTTCTTTTGAAATGCTCTCTACTTGGGAGATGAGTTGATAGATTTCGGCTTGGAATTTGCCCTTTTCCTTTTCGGCCCTGAGAAAAGAGTTTTATTTTTAAATATTAATAGGATATTGTTTTACGAGTGACGAAAGTAACATGATTTCCTAATCGAAAAACGGACCGATGTTTCTCTCGTCATAAAAAACCACGTATCACGAATCTACAAATTTTCATGTCCTAAGAAATTTTTTTGGAAATATTTCAATATTTAACACCTAACTGAATATTAGCCATTATAGTAAAATTCTATATTTCTATTCTAAGTGAATTTTATTTCTCTTTTCTCTACAATTTAGGAAGAGGCTATAGGGTTGCATATTTAATATTTTTGACTTTTCTGTCAATAAATTAAAGGATGCTCCATTCATTTCAGTGTCTGATTCGGTTTCCATATTATATTTTCTAGTAATTTCAATTTAAATTCAGTATAATGATAATTAAAACTCTTGCAATCAGATATATATTTCTTCTATAAGTTCCTTGTGGCATTACTTATTCCTTTTTCTTATTTTTGTGGGAATCAAACCACAATAATGTTTTTTATTTTTTATTTCGACGTTTCACAAAGGAGAAAACTCTGCTGAAAAATGTTTTAAATGCCAATAATTACCCGGCAGAATTTGTAAATAAAGAAATTAAGAATATAGAGAAGGGCTCATTGTTAATACCCCATAACAATAACAATAATATTAATAATTCAGGTAACATAATTTTTAAAAACTTGACAATAACGTATATTAAGGGTTTATCAGAAAGAATTAAGAAGATTGGTAATCAATTCAATATTCGAACTACCTTCAAATCTAACAATACGTTGAGATCTATACTAACAAAAACGAAGCCAAAAAATGAAGAACAATCTTCAAAAAACTGCATATATCAGATATCTTGTGAATGCGACAAATTCTATTTAGGTGAAACATCTAGACCATTAAAAGTCCGAATAAATGAACATAAAAAGTATATCAAAGATAGGGGGTTCTTTAAGTCAGGTATTTGCAAACATGCTTGAGAAGAGGGGCATAAAATTCAATGGGATTCGACAAAAATAATATTGAAAGAGCCAATAATAAAAGACGAAAAATCAAGGAAAGTGCTTTAATACAACTAAATGCAGATAAATTGTAGTCAAATTTGGTTACCAATGTTGAAAAGGAAAATTTCCAATAATCAATTACCTGCGTTATCAGGATAGCATCATAAGTTTTTATCCAGGTTTTCTTATGATTTATCTTTGGAATGGTTGTTAATTGATATACACTTTAATACACAAAATCACCAAACTGAGTTATACATATTTTGAAAACAAAAAGAATCATAAACAAAAAAAGTAACAACAAACGCGTTTTTATTAACAAAATTTCCAAAATAAGCGAAAAAAAGCGCTATCCCAATAAAAACCGTTCCTGGAACGTGCACTTCACTGGATTCCATTTCTATTGGACTACATATCGTTAGAATGTCATAAAATGAAATATTTTATTTCACATTTTACCAGAGGTGTGATCTACTATGAATGGACCTTAATAAAATTTGACAACAAAGTTTTGTAGTCTTAAACTTCAAAATATTATTGATTGTCTAGTTGTCAAATTTTTTCGTTGTCAGATAGGGACCAAAAAATTATTTCTATACTAGTTAATCTTGACAACGGTAGCTGGAACTCTACCGAAACGTCGAAATAAAAAATAAAAAACATTATTGTGGTTTGATTCCCAAAAAAATAAGAAAAAACAGATATAAATTATTTAAAACGTCATATTCTTAGTTTTGATATCATTTTTATATATGTCTTCATATCGCAATAGTTATAGAGATCTGACTGCGTGATATGAAGAACTGTAGGCACAGGTAGCCAGTAGATTTCTCGTCCAAAAAAACCCCTTATCACGAATTCTTAGCATTGTTTATGTTTAAAAAAATTTTTTTTTACTCGAAAGATATAATTGTTAAAAACGTATTTTTCGAAAAATTTAGGTAGCTATTTTATTATTGACAAAAATATCACAGCATTCTCTAGACAATTTTTCACCTACAACACATAAGATAAAAATAAAGTTCTCCTGTAGTCTTAAATATCTCATAAACATTCGGAATTTATTTTTAAACGTTGAAAACATGTATGAATATATATATGCTCCAAATTCCTTTCGGTAGGTATACAATTTGAAAATGTCTATTTTTAGATTATAACCGAGGCGTTTGTTCAGTGATTTTTTCGCATTTGCATTCGCAACCTCTGTTTCTAAACAAATTGAAACTGACATTAAAGAACGATACTTTCAGTTAGCTACAGTACAAAAGAAAATATCACAAGGATTACATTTTAAATCCAAACAGGTGGGATTTTTTGTTTGGTAAAAAATTACAAAGCTCTTTGGAGCTCGTAAAAAAATTAAGCAAGGATTATAAAAATTCTGATTCTCGAGAGGCTCACATTTCTGATAATTTTTTCTATAAACAATATTAAGAACGTTATAAAATTGTAGTGGAAAAACGTTTTCGTTCATTTCATATACTGAATGGTGTATTTGTGCGAGACAAATATGGCTGGGAGATGTGAATAGTTATTTATATCCAACCCGAGCTTGACGCTTAAAAACGTTCCAACTCATAGACTATTATCTAATCTTGAAAAAAATACTTTATTTTCTCAAATCCGATTATTTTCTCGTCCCTTTTGTTATTCTTATATACGAGGTTAGGATGAAAAGCTCTTTAAATATTTGTCTGCAAGTTTTATTACCACAAACTGAGGAAATTAATATTTTAAACTTTGAAAGAGGAAGCTAAAATAATTGTGTCAACCCTCAAATAACATGGGGGTCACATACAAAATTCTTTTTTGAAATGTAATGCGTACATTTTTATTAAGAATTTCGAAAATCGCATTTGGACGTAAAGAAGATAAAATATTGGTTGCCAGGAAAAGAAACATTTTTGACTGTAAGTTACCTTGATTTTGCTTTTGCATATGAATCGATCTGTTCTTGAAAATCGACGATAATTTCTTGATGTTTTTTCTTTAAAATGGCTGCAGTTTCTTCCGATTCTAAGTGTACATCTTCTAAAAGCTTGCGAAGCTTCAACAATTCTGTGTCGCGTTTCTTATTGATTTCGAACTGTAATTTATAAAAAAAAAATATTAATCAAATGTTTACTAATAAAATAAATAATTTAAATGCCAACTAAAATTATATTTTGAACTTCCGTTTATTTATTTTACATTTGAAATAAAACAGATAAAAATACTCACTTGACTTTCTGCACCACCTTCGGCTTCTTCTAGACGTTCAGTCAATTGGATTACTTGAACACTAAGGTCAGCCTTTTCTCTTTCAATCTTTAAAATAAAAATAAAAAATAATTACTTTTTCTTTACCAAAAAAGGATGTAAAATTTATTACGCTTCTTTGTAAAAAGAAAAAGAATTCTTATTTTTGTATAAAATGAGAATCATCAAATACTATCATCTATTTCTGTAATGAAATCTAAGGAATAACTTTTTTCCCCGCCTAAACTCAACTACGAGCTTCCTTGTTGTCATTTAATTTTTTCATAACACTCAATATTTCTCATCCTTGTGTTTTTTTTGGTTTCTAAATGACGGAAAAAGTATGAAATCTCAGGATAAATTTAAATCTATGCGAATTAAAACGGGATTCATCTTTGCCAAATTAAAAATAGCACTCAGTAACCCAATTGAGTCACAATTCTATAACCAGAAGATGAGTAACGTCGGATATAATGAATGAGTAAAGAGTAATACAGAAAAATCGACTAAAAATATAATTCTGGAACAATTTTAGTTTAGATAAATGTATGGGGATTAGTAAGACGATAAATACATTTACACAAGATGATTTCAATTGATTCTGATAACAGAATTTCATTTAAACCAACAGGAGCATGAAGTATACTAGTGATGAAAGCATATATCAATATTTAACTCAAATATAAAAACAAAATTATACAAAAATTCATGTAGAACACAGTATGATAAGAAATTTCTTTTGTCCTCTGATTTTGCCGTTACATCACATAGGAATCACCCTGTATTGTACAATTCCGTCTCTTTCGATTGAAGTTATATTAATTTTACCAGTCTTTCTTTTCGTTGATCAAGTTTCACTGATTTTCAACACTTTCATATCAAGAGTGCCCGGTTTAAAATCGAGTGAGGATTTATGTTTGAAATTCCAATTTATCCAGTCGAAAATAGCTCAGCTTTTAAACAACCAATCAACACTTCGTTAATTGGGTTTGAATAGAATGAAAAAAAAGTTTATCACATCTCACGCCATTTCTTTAAGATCAAAAATGTGTAAGGAATGTCGAATTTTTTTTGTAGTTTTATTAATTCATTTTATATTTCTTTAACGAAATTGGGCGAGTCCGATAGCACGACGTGTTCCATAATGCTTGTTTATGTTTCGCACTACAAACAAAATTTTATCTGATGGCATTTATATTAATACATTTTCGAAAAATTAAACACAACATTTTTGACATGTCACAATGCAATAAGAATTTGACGTGCAGTTTAAAATATTAGTACGTTAGTGAGCTGTGCTTGGCCATTTTCTTGGCAACGTCAGGTTATATCGGCAGTATTTATTAATCTGCTGTCAAACACCAAATTGTCAAGTAAAATTGAATATAATTTAAATAATAATGAGTGATTCTCAAACTGCTAGTTTACATTCTGATTAGAAAGAAATGACGTGAAATATCGTGGACTTCCTTGTGCTATAAAAAAGTGTATATAAAATAGTGTTTAATCCACATGAAGAATGTTAACTTCTCAAATTCCTTATTTACTTCTTAGATTTTGATAAAATTAGTAACATTATTTTAAATTTTGGCGAACGCGAGGCACGCATTCACCATAATTTCAATTTTTCCAAATTTTGGTGGGCACGCTTTACATTATTATTATTAATTAATTCATTATGGAACTAAGTACCATAATGAGATGTCATCAAAATTGAGTGACAACGTTGATATTATGACATGCCATCAGATAAAGTAAATAATGACAACAAGCTGAAACTTCATCGATTTTGAAAAAAGTTTATAAAAATTTTATTCAATTATTTTTATTATCTAGGTACTCACTCTAGCCCTGAGTTCTCTTTCGATTTCGAGGTCATCTTGAATGAGACGGATTTTATCCTGTAAAATGAAAAATATGTCAATATTAATATTTCAAATAAATGTACAGGTGTTCGTGATTTTCGTAATATTGTTTTAGTAGTGAAGTTTTTTTTTGTAATCTATACCCGGCTAATTAGCATAAATTTACCTTCAAATATCGGTTTGGTTATTGAATCGATATCTTCACAAATTCCTTACTTATTAGATTTTTATCAAATTGATAACAATAATTTAAATTTTGGCGAATGCGAGTAAAGCATCCGCCATAATTTTAAATTTTTCAAATTTTGGTGAACGCACATTTCATTGTTTTTTGTGTTAGAATTTGTGATTTTGTTTTATTATTCCTCAAGAAAAAAATAAAAAGAAGTTTATTGGACTTTGCATTGCGTTTGTAACATCCAATATTCATTTACTTGATTACAGTTTCCTGTAACAATTGTTATATTTAAGTAAAGCGTATTATTCATAGAAGTCACAATAATAATAGTTTTTTTATTTTGACTTTTATCCAAATTTCAAATACTAGTATATTATTTTTTATGTATAAAACGAAAATATTTTCTAAATTCCTCATTCGCGTTTGTCCTTGTTTTCATTGTAATATTATCCATTTTCCAAGCCAACTACATATATTTAGATCTTACAGTATTAGACGAATATCATTTGGTTTTAAGTACACTTGAAGAGTTGCCAAATTGTATTTTTTTTTTAACAAAAATTTGCATAATTGACTTGTTTATATGAAAATTTTGTGTCACGATCATCACTGCGTCACTTATAATATATTAGTTGAACTAAAATTAATATTCTCTCAAAATTATTTGCAAAAATCGTTTTAAACGAGTTTAATAGAAAAAATTGAAAGCTCTGGACAGGTTAAAGAAATAAGAAGCAGTGGGAAATAGGACTAGATCTGGGAGAAGGAGTTTAGTTGATCTTAGGTATATTTTATCAACACCGATCAGTTAAATAATCAAGTTGGCTCGGAAACTGTGCTCTCAATTTAACACTGATATTTGGCAACGTTGTAAAAAGTAGGTTAAAAATAACATTATTTAAAAATAGGAATTTTAGTGGAGCATTCACGCTGAAAGTAGTAAGAATATTTGAGATTTTCGGAGATTCTCGAAATTTCTTTTTTTTTTGCAGAATTATTTTGACGAATCCTGATTTTTTGAATAAAGCCAAATTTAAGATAGAAAATTAACAAAAATATCAAATATTACTGGTAAATTTTTTCAACACAATCTACCATTTCATTTTACTGTTTCTGAACGATTTAAAAAAAAACTTTAATGGTTTTTTCCTTTCACCAAATATACTCTCACAAAAAAAATTACCGACCGTTATTTTACCAAGTGTAGTTATTCCAAAAAAAATCACTTTAAAAAAACCCACTTCACATATTTCACCAATAAAAAATATATCGCAATTTAAAAAAAAATCACAAATAATCACAATCTTGAAACATGATCCCGATGACGACTTGATCTTATTTTTACCTCAAGCCTAGAAAGAGCTGTCAAATCTGCGCTGTATTCTATGCTGACATCAGCCGCACCACCTGCAGTCCCTGAACGGTACGAGTACTTCGAGGTCCTCGCCACTGAGGAAGAAGCCATTTCCAATATATTCTTTTACTATTTGGTTTTTATTTTAATCGAGTCGTGTATGCACTGACCGTCGAAAATTTCAGAGGTGAAACCCGCGTGCCTTCGCCGCCTGAAAGTGGTGGCTGAGTCGTTCGTATTTGAGCGTCGGAACGGCCAGCGTCGGAATAAAGTCAAGCGTCCCGAACGGCACATGCGTTTTAGGCAAAATACGCGAACGGCTTTGCGCATCGGTGACTCATATTTTTTCTGGGTTATTTTCGATCGTTTTTTTATGCATTTTATTGTGCATTTTGTTCCTTAAACTCGCTAGTTTTGCTCAACCTGTGGAATTTACAATGATTCTACATACAGGGTTGTGCAAAAGTTTTCAGCATCTGTCGACAGTATTTTCTTGTCTATAATATCAATAGTAGTAGATATTCGATGTTTTACATCTTTTTTTTCCTGGTTGTTAATTTTCCCATTCGATTTTCTTATTCCGACTATACAGGGTGTCTCAGTGTACCAAAAACTGATAGAAATACTTCCTCATTTATAGGTATATTTTTTTTTTTTTTTTGTTATAATTCTGAAAATTGGATTTTCAATGATCAAGTTGTCAGATCTACATGGAGATAAAAATGTTTTAAGTTTTGACACTATGGTCGCCGATCATTCAAAATTTTTGTCCAAATTATTCAATTGTTGATATTTTTCCATTCCTCTAATTCATTGCTAATATTTTGCAGTTTTCTCTTCAACTGCTCTACAATTTGCATTCATATATTTTATTTAAAAAAATTATATTTTTTTGTGAAAATATTATCATAGATAGCTTTTTCATCCCAACAATCTCATGTATGATGCACTCTACAAATTGGAGAGAAAAATATATTACCTACTATAAAATCTATAATAAGAAACCTTTGCGAACTGCAATAAAATTAATCGTAAATATCATTTCCAGACTATTGTTTTTTCGTGAAATTTTTTGACGAGCAAATTATAACTACTCTAAATATAAATTAGAACCTACGTTGCCAATTTCAATACAAAAAAATAATGTTTTATATTCAGTTTAGAAGATGTACAGATTTTTGCGGTTATCTAAAAAAAATAGCAGATATATTGATACATTTTTCTCTGTGGCAACGTCTTAAAACAAGCTTAAGACCGCTTCGCCGAGAGGTGCTTAGCTCAAGTTACCTGTAGTGGGGGGCATCCTTTTATAGACACGCGCGTTAACTCTGGTTAATAACGCTGTGGAGGTGCTCACTCCAACGGTATACCTGGTTACGTTGCCACGATGCTAAAAATTTCTCGTAATAAGACGAATTTCCCCAATTTTTAATAAATTTTTGTTTTTCAAAATAATTATTTTTTTAAAATTCTGGAACAGCATTGATGGACATTTGTACAGGGTGAATACTAGTGGATAATATTTTAAAAAGGTTGGCAAAATTATTATTTATTAAGGATTTTTTTGGTGTGGCAAACGTTTTCGTGAACCCTTGGCAACGTCGCACTACCTGGTGAAATAATTATTTTCCTCCTACCGAGTGTTTTATATTTTGCTTGATATACGTTCGGAATAAGATTCCATTCCACTCCCGATTTCTGGAAATAACTTACACAGAACGTTCACCTGCTGAGTAATTTTGGAATTTATGCTGCCTGTTTTTTTTTGTACATTTTTTGTCGTTTCATTTCGCTCGCTGGAGACCAATGCGAATCCAATGGATGTTATCATGTAAATTGCATAAATGTATAATTCACAAAATATTGGTTGAGTTCGCGAGTAATTTGATATGCTGAATTATCGAGGGGGAAGCTGAACGGAGAATGGCTTGGAAAACTTTGTACAGCCTTTAAGTTTCGAGAAAAGCAAGAAAAAAGTTTTTGTAGGGATTTTTTTATTCAAATTTTTAAAAAATTAAAAAATTTATTTCATTAGTCATAGAGTTAGTGAGCGTTCTATTTTTAAACCAGCCTACTTTATATTTCAATAATTTACCAAAATATTCAGACTGGAAAGTACACGCATACAGGTAGTGACAGAAACATTTTTTGGTAGATATTTTTTATAGTTTTATTATAAATTCTTCGCCATTATTGTGTTAAGTTTCTCGGGTAAAAAGTTGACAGTAGTTGCCTTTAAAAAAACATAAATTATACAACACAACACAACAACATTCACAACGTAAGATTCTAAACTAAGCTAGGAGCATAAATCAGACTATAATTTTGTTACAATTTAAAACTACATGAGGAACCAATTTTAAAACTTATTATGGACATAATTATATCTACTTTGAATATAAATATTTATTTTTAGTCCAGTAAATAAATGCACCAACCTGTTCATCTCATTATTGTCGGACTTTTTTTTTGCTTGTAGGTATTCATGTGTAGATTACTCTCTGAAAATATGTCCTCCGCGGGATTTGCGGAAGGGGCTGGAAAATGGCCAATGATCCCGAAAATTCAGTTTTTGGCCAATATCTCCCGAAATATGCTACTTAGAAAAGTGGGGTTTTGCTAGAAATGAAGTACAGTTCATTACCTACAAAAATGGTCCCCATCATTTTTGTCCCGGGATCAATATTTCTTGCAAAAAAAGGCCTGCAAAAATTTTCCGGAAAACTAAAAAACTTAGCCAAAAATTTTAAAAACCATCGAAAAGAGGACATTTTCAGCTTTCCAATGGTGTACATTAAAGACCCATATTGCCAATCATTGTTTATCAATTTGCGGTAGACCCGAGAATTTTCAGAAAACTCCGGAAATAAAAAAAAAACGTCGCAAGAAAAACATGTTGTTTATAAAAGTACACAAAAATTATTTATTCATTCTTTCGGAATACATTCACCACCTATCAAAGTCCCATTATCCAAAAGGTTTCGGTAAAACTACGCTTAATTTAAAAAATATGAACGGATTGATAAGGGCGGTCAAATATTCAGGAAAAATAAAGTTTGGCCAGTTTTTTCAATATTCCTGGATGTTATAGGTTCAGGTCCCTCCTTTCATATGCACTTTGAATCATGAAAAAAGATTCATTTTTACTCAAGTTATGGGTCAATTTTCCCGCCCTCCCATGCCTACATTCACGGAGCAGCTCGAAATCCAAGGTACGCTTGGGCCCGTTTATCTCGAAAACGGTTAAACTTTTGACAAAAATGATAAGGATCATTTTTGTAGATAATAAACTGCTCTCCATTCCTAGCAAAATCCCACTTCTCTAAGTGTTATATTTCCGGAGATATCGGCGGAAAACTCAATTTTTGGGATTATTGGCCATTTTTCAGCCCCTTCCGCAAATTTCGCGAAGGACATATTTTCAGAGAGTAATCTACCCGTGAATACCTACAAGTTGCAAAAAAAAAGTCCGACAATAATGAGATGAAGATGAACAGTTTGGGGGGTTTCTCGGTATTTATTTACTGGACTATTTACAAATATGTGATAATAAAGTACGGAAGAATTTTTTTACGATGCAATTGAACCGAATCCCTAACAAAATCAATTTCTGTAGCTGTCTAGGTATATACTTTTTAATTCCTATAACAATTATAATTCGGCGTTTTCTGGTAGCTAAAAACCGATTTTGAACCTGGATAAATGCCAACACCCACTTTATTTTCAAATATTTAGGTTATGACTCAAATACCTTTGTCCTCTAGAAAATCTAAATCTTATAAACAAATTGAATAAATATCCATTCTAACTAATTGAATTTTAACGGTTATTATCTAAAATACTTTTTTTTTTTCATAATTGATATACTTAACGTGATCTTGACTATAAATATATCTGTTTATAACAATAAATTCCTGCTATTTTTAAATAGAAAGTTCTTGTTTGCATACGGTGTGAGGCTTAAATCATGAAGATTTAATCTAAGTTGTATTCAGTTTCGGTATTTGTTTGATCAAAAATTATCTATGTGTATTTTCAAAAATACTTCCAAAAATACGCCCTGTATATAATTAACTTTTCGGATTCTACATAAAATTTTAAAGTTTCTATGTGTAGAACGAGCCGTTTCTATGAACGATGAGAAATGACATTTAATACTATTTAAATTATGACAGGTATTTTTAAATACATGTTAATATCTCAAAAACGCTTAAGATTGGGTATCGAGAAGTGATAACATGACCTTATATTCGGCCTAAGAATAAAAATGTGGTTGTTTTGTTCAAGAAAATGAAGATATTTAACATGTTTTCTTAACATTCCTGTATACAAAAATTAAGTTTTCGACATGTCACCAATTACACCTTGATCGTCCAACTAATCAACCTGACAAAATATTTTTTATTTGGTGTTTGAGATGTTCACACAGAATTTTCAATACGAAGACCTGTCAGATTTTTATTAAAAAAATGAATATATCTCGCTGAGTATAAATTTTAGATATTATTCTATACAAAGTAGTTTTAAAATTTAATGTAGAATCCTAAAAGTTAATAATATATGTACACGCTACATTTAAAATACCAACTTTCGGTATAACCGGTGTATGTTAAGATATTTTCCATTAATTCGTCATAACTTGCTCTCCATCTATATCAATTTTTATAGAATTCGTGTGAGTAGTATGTGTAGTGATCAGTTTATATGCTAAATGTAAATCATGTTTCTCATTGGCCCATTAGCTCAGTTGGTTAGAGCGTCGTGCTAATAACGCGAAGGTCGCGGGTTCGATCCCCCCATGGGCCAAAACTATTTTTTCAATTTTTAATTCGTGTCAATCTTTTAAAACAAATAAACTTTTTCAATACTATGTCTTAAGACCGTTTATTAGTTTCAAAATGTTGTTTTTAAAAGGTCTTTACAACTTTTACTTTCACGATCAATAAAACAGTTACAGTATTATTCAATTTGTTCCTTGTAGATTATTTTTAAATTTTGGAATCCTATGTATACAACATCAAATAACAACTAGTGTAAAAAGTATTGCCTATATAGTAGGCATCGCACTAATTTTACACCTGCGGATCCACCAAAATTTCAAATTCCCAAACGAAAAATATGAACTGGCAGTTCAATTACATTAAGCAGCACACAATGATCCACTTCAATCTGTTTCAGATACAGTGGTTGGTATTTAATTGAGTAATAAATAAAATATTTCTAAGACATGGTTTTCCCAAAAATATTCTTTTATTGTAAAAGTTTTTTTGTTAATTTTCAAAAGCTGTCCTCCATTATTTATTGTTACGCATTAATAATATAAAAAAAATTGGTCATCAGATAGACTTAAGTAATTCAGAATTTCGTTCTTTAAATAGTCCAATCGTGCACCGCCGGTTTTTTTCGTTAACGTTCGACGCCTAGGCGCCCAAGACGCTTAGCGTCGGAATCACAAAAATACTCAGACATTTCAACAGTAGTTAGAATAATACACAACTTATACGGAATGTTCCTAAATACCTTGCCCTTTAAATTTAGTCAAAAAATGAGTAAAAAACATCAATTATAGACTGAATCAATTTAGACCTTAATTAATAAGTAGTGTTTTTGATATTTTTTTCATTAATATTAATATAGGGTGGTAGTTGAGTGTCTTAGTGTAAATTAGATGAAGTGGTTGCTTTTGATAGTTTCTGTATGATGAGTGCCTACAGATCATATGTAAGTGTATTTGATTTTTATTTTGTTGAAAACCATAAGAAGCTGGTAAAAAATGTACTATTTAAATACGCTGGGATTTTATTAATTGGTTTTTCTAAATTAAAAAGAAATATTCTTGGTTATAACCTTAGATCACATACCGGGAAAATTAATGTAATATATATAAGTAGGCAATTATTTGTCCTTGGGAATTATAAATTGTTTTCTCCCTATTGGATTTATTTTTTGTTCGAAATATATAAAAACGGTTCTTACACATGTTTACGAATACAACCTTTCAAAATTTGCTTCAATGTATTGTTTAAGACAAAACCAAATCGATAAATGTAAAGTAGGAGCTTGATAGATTGTGATTATTCATCCTAAAACTGTCGGCGTTTGGCTGGTAGAAATTATTATTGAAGGATTCGACGTCAAAGTCAATTTGTTTAAAAAAAAGTAAATATTTGGTGTGCTGTTTTCGAACGTCAATGTGAACACACTGTATATCTGTTAAATAATAAGTCTCAGAGATATTACATTACGTTTATCGAACGGTTTTCCGTTTCAAACAGAGGGTTTTAACGATAGCTAATAAATATATTTTTGGAAACGGTTATTTACATTAAACGAGCTAGATCGGAGTTAACATTTTATTAGTAATAAATAGGCGTTTAATGGACAACACTTTTAATTATCTTCTGTCTGTTTATTCGTTAGAGTCTATTTTAATTCCAATAGCAAAAAGAAAAATTGACACCGAAAACGACCCAGAAGTTTAATTTTTTTCAGTATAAATTTGTAAGAACATTATAAAGTTTCAAGTTTCTTTAAATGCTCATGAAAATGTAGGTGCGACTCCATAAAATCTTGGTCCCGAGTCGCAGCAACTAACAGTATACAGAGGAAGTTATTTATTCTTGTTTTTCCATTTAACACAGACGAAGAGTTATGTGAAAACAAGCAACACGGCGAAGATGCTAAATTAAAATATTCCGGAAATATCCATTTTATGTTGTCACCATAGTCCACCTGAAATATGCTCTTAGATACGATGTAAAAGGTTCTCGGTAATTAAAAAAAACAAACAGGATTTATAATAATTTCCGCGTGGTATTTTTGTAAATCTAGATCGATGTTCTAGTGTGAAATTAGAACGTTTCTTGCTCTAATATTTGAAGTTGGGTCAATGTATGAGTTTAAGAAAAGTATAGTTGCCAAATTTTAAATGCGGGAGAATAAAAATGATCTGAAATTGGTATTTTAAAATTTCGGAGGTCTTTACACTCGCTGTACGCGATTAAAAAACCAATATATATAGTTTTTTTTTGTAAATCTGAATCATTTAGGACAATGAGCTCATTTGTTAGTAAAATATATGAATGCTATTAAAATATATCAGTTTAAATTAATTTTTACTGTTTTTAGATAAAAAAATTCAACTATTTCATAATATTAAATAGGACGTTCCCGAAAATAACTAAAGAGCTTCCGATTTAAAGAAATTGTTATCAACCGTTGACTGTTTTATAGACTGCTCGAGTCCTAGAAATAGAATTTATATTTGACTCAATTTATTTCCAATTCTAAAACGGCTTAAGTTCTAAACCCGATATTTTAAAAGTTTATCTCATTTTCCCCAACATTTTGACAAACACTTCCGTTCGAATTATTATATAACTCCATAGATCAAGCCAACTTACAATACAAAAAAAGTATATATATAATACAGGGTGTATCAGAATAAATATAATGAGCAATTTTTATATAAAATTTTTGCCGTTAACGACCCTGTATTTGAAGAATTGATTCACAATATCAAAAGATAGGCGACGCAGCATTCCTTCAGCAGATTAAAAGCAAATAAATACGTGTCAAGGCGTAGTCTCTTGAAAAGAGGACCGACCCCAAAATTGAAACCGGAAACGAACAAACAGGAAGTAACTAATAGCAATGAAGTCTGAATGTCTATTGGTTTTAATAAAGGTGTTTCTTGTTTTAAATTAAGTCTAATCTGTTAGGGTGTCAAATCTTTTCACTCGTACACGAAAGGGTGATATATTAATATACGGGATGGTAGGAAAAGTATAATAAAAAGAAAAAACTTCCGGTCTATGTACCTATATCCACTTGCCAACTTTCATTCTAGATGTACCTTTACACTTTGAAGCCAATTTCTATTTTCAGGGATATCAAAGAGAACATTCCGATTTCCTTTTATTCTTATTAGGCAACTAAAAATATCTTGCGATCTTTTTATTTGTTAGATTCATCAAATACATGACATAAAATTAGTTGTAAATGATAAAAAAACTATCCTAAATACGAATTTCAATGGCCGATGACCCAGCGACCTTGTATTGAGGTATCTGGCTACAAAACAATCTTGTAAAATATACAAACATATTCCAAAAAGTGTTGATTCTACGATCTACAGCAAGTAAAACGGTGTTGGTGTTCGATGAATGTTTCTGGTTACACAGAAAATCCTGTTTTCTATTTTAAAAGTGTTGCAAAATATTTGTTCCTTTTTTTAATATACGAGGACTATCGATAATATTTCAGAAAAATCGTTTTTATTTTCAGAGTCCATGGAATACTAAATCGAACTCATCTAGTTCCAGTACGAATTTTTCTGGAAAGAAGGATATATCTGTTGGGATACCAAAGGTAAAAGCTTTTTTTTTTAAATAATTCATTTTATTAATTCAATTTTACCAAATATTAAATATTCCAATGATTTTTCAACAAATCGGCGGCTTTTTCTCCTATTACATAAGCCATACCGACGGTGTGGGCTGATGGTGGTTCCGGTATTATACTAGTATCGATCACACGCAAATTTTTTACTCCATAAACTTTTAATTCATGATCGACAACAGCTTCTGGATCTGATTCAGGACCCATCTTACAAGTCGCTACTTGATGGTAGTAACTGCTTATTAGAGTCCTTAAAGCACATTCCCAATATTCGTCAGAATTGAAGATGTAGTTTTCACAACCTTTAATAAAAAATTAATTAATTAAAATTATGTACATTACCGAAACTTACCGGGTACTGGTATATCCACAATTTTAGCTCCCAGCTTCTGCATAGATGGCATTTCATTTATACGTTGAAATTCTCTTATGCCCGCTATTAAAGTTTTAACATCCGAATTTTCAGGATCTGAAAGGAAGTTCGCATAAAAAAGCGGAGCTCCTTCTGGATTTGTTTTATTTAGTTTTATCCAGCCATACGATTTTGGATGGAGCAGTATAGGTGTAGCCTAAAATTAAAAATTTCAAAACAAATACATTATATATTGTATACAAAATAATTTACCTGATAAACGTATTTTCCAATCAACGGAGCGAAAAGTTTATCAAAAACTTTAGGTGATATATTAAATATCTTCCTGAAGACAATTCCTAAATCTGTGTTTAAGGACGATCCTATCATTAATAATTCTATGTCAGGATAATCAGGTACAAGACTAGTGGAATCAGTGGTCTTTATATAAGCAACAGCTTCGACACCTAGGGATGTAAATAGTCCTGATCCAGCCAAAAATTCTATATAATTCAAAGGGTTTATAGCAGCTGTTACCCCGTCTATAACGACATTTTTATTAACCTCATACATTATTGCTGGAAAAGTTGCGTGGTCGTACATTTTCTTACCCACCGGTAAGTTTTGGATTAATGGTATACCTGAAAAAAAAACATCTATAGTCGGGCCGCTCTTAGTTTACCACTTTCGGGTTAGAAAGTTGTAGCGATAAGGTGCCGTGTTCGTCGGAAATGTCATCAGTACTCAAACGTTATGTAAAATTTTTGCTTCTAAAAACTTTTTATCATTCAAAAAAGATCCTGTCGATAGCTTATTTCGTTTTTGAGATAATATACGAAAGAACATGTATTTATTAAAAATGGAAATTTTTCTGGCTACACACCTACTTCCTTCAAATGATCCTCGGGTCCTATTCCAGATAACATCAACACCTGTGGAGAATTGAGTACTCCCGCTGACAAGATGATCTCCTTTTCTGCATACGCATAGTACCTAATTCCATTTTGTAAATATTCCACTCCGTAAGCCGTTTTGGTATCTTTATGTATCAAAATTTTTGTAACTTTCGAGTTAATGTGGATTTTGAGATTTTTTCTGTGTCTGACCGGTCTAAGATAAGCTTTCTCCGCGCTGCAACGTTTACCGTCTTTGACTGTACCTTGAAGAAAGGAAACCTAAAACAATATCTCTAATATTTCTTAATAAAATACTACATCTCACCCCGGTCTGCGTTTTTCCATTATAATCAACATATTTATGTCCAGCTTCTATGGAAGCGTTTACAAAATGATGGGAAATTTTTGTTGTGTAAGGAATATCGCTAACTGTTAAAGGTCCACCTTTTCCTCTGTATTGCGTATCGCTGAATTTAACATGAGCATCTTCCAGTTTCCTGTAATAAGGAAGCAAATCTTTGTAAGACCATCCAGGGTTACCTTGCTCGGCCCATTTGTTAAAATCGTGGGGATTTCCTCTAACGAATATCATAAAGTTAATCAAACTGCTTCCACCTAGACCTTTTCCATGAGGCCATTCCATTCTTCCATTTGTACATCCTACATATCAAAAGATCAATCATATTATTATTTGATGGTACGCTATATTTACCTCTACAAAAACCATCTTGCGGCTCTGTTTTGTATCCATAATTGTAAGTGGTAAATTCCAGAGCTCCAGCTATTATTGGTATGTCCACAATAATGCTAGCTTCTTCGCCAGCTTCCAATAGAAGAACATTTACGTTTGGGTTTTTTGTTAACCTGTTAGCAACGACTGCTCCAGAAGGACTTGCGCCAATCACTATGAAATCATACTTGACAGGTTGTTCTGAAAACGCTTCATAAATGAAAAGTGTAACAAAACGTATGGAACTTACTAATACTTTTTTGCGGATAGAGAGGAAATAATTTTGGTTGAATTGACGTGAGGTCTAATAAGAAACTTATTGCGTCGCCTAGGAAAGAATACAGTTGCCCGTGTGTCTTTGATACTGTCAGAAGCAGAGCTGCGATCAGTAAAAGCTACAGTAAAAATTAAAATTGTTCAATAAATTGAACGGTTTGTTAAAACCGGAAAATACCTTCATTACGTACAGTTGAAAATTAATTTATTTTGGGCTGCCGTCAAAAGAAACAACTAAAAAAATAAATAATAACACTACAGCGTCTTTAATTCTTTTTGTTTCCTTGGAATTTTACTTTCACTTTTAGGTTGTTTTTATAAATTAAACAAGATTTAAAACTATAGGTACTACACTGGATTGATTTTAAAAAAGTTTGCGTGAGAGAAAAAGCTCCTGCCTATTTATAGTCCTAAAATTATTGTTTAAATAGAAGGAAAGGGCTTTTAATGGGAAACACTTATTGAGTAACAAGAAATATAATTTATTAGTATAGTACAAAAAACCTATTAACAGCACTTTAGTTTTAATTATACCCATTATTTTTATTTATATTACAATTTATCAGGTTTCGAAAATGTAGATAAAGTTGTTTGTTTATATATTTATCAGTCATACCAATAATTATTGTTAAATTTTCCTGGCTTACCATCAATACAATATGTATATCCTTCAAAAAAAGAGTCGCCTTAATTTTAGCTTTTGATTTCAATCTGATTTATTCGTTTTCTATTTTAATATTTCAGTATGATTCATCGTTGGGTAGAGCCAGATCTGATATTAAAAAAAGTGAAGATGATAAAAGTAAAGTCGGCTCTAGATATAATTCATCCCTTTCTACTGGTTATCATCGAGATAATATATCGTCGGGTAAGTATTTTCAAAATATTAAAGTATATTTTTTATGTAGGTTCTAACCCAATATAAAAATTTTTGTCCTACGCCAAGGATAAAGGAATATTTATAAATAAAGTTTATGGCACGTCTATGATAGAGAAACTTGTAAAACATGAAATAAACCTGCTTTTAAAATTTTATCGTACGCCCATGATAAAGGAATTTCTAAAAATAAATTAACCCCCTTTTAAAATTTTATCGTACTCTCATGATGAAGGAATGTTTTTAAAATCATCCCTTTTCATAATTTTTATCGTACTCCCATGATGAAAGAATTCCAACAAATAAATTAACCCCCTTTTAAATTTTTATCGTACTCTCATGATCAAGGAATTTCTACAAATAAATTAACCCGCTTTTAAAACTATATCGTACGCCTATGATGAAGGTATGTTTTTTAAATAAATTAACCCCCTTTTAAATTTTTATCGTACTCCCATGATCAAGGAATTTCTACAAATAAATTAACCCGCTTTTAAAACTATATCGTACGCCTATGATGAAGGAATGTTTTTTAAATAAGTTTATCTCCTTTTAAAGTATTTTATCGTACTCCCATAATGAAAGAATTTCTACAAAAAAAATCAAATTTCATAATAACCCTCTATAAATTTTTTATCGTACGCCTATGGTAAATGGAAATTAATGACTAGGAAAATAACTATTACAAAATAAAGTTATACCAACTTGGATTTCAGGATATTCGGGAAGATCCGAAACCAGAGTGAAACCGTTACTGGATAAAAAAGATTCCAGTCATCCTCCCGTAACTTATAGACCTTTAACGAGAACCGGCTCCAGATCTCGTGATCCAAGCCCCGTGGAAAAATCAGAAAAAAGTTCTTCATCCTCCGGATACAATTACAATAAATTGTATCCAAAACCTGTGAGCAGAGAAAGAACTGAATCGATAGGATCGTCTTCCATCATACCAAAGTTTGTTGGAAGATCGTCTATCACCAAAGACGAAACTCCTCGATATGGAATTACAAAAGACGAAGTTCCAAAATATTCCGGGCGATCTTCTATATCGAAAGACGAACCAATTTCCTCTAGATATAAGATAGGAAGTAGAGCTTCCTCCAGAGAGGATCTTTCATCTTCCGGGTCACAAAAATATATAAACAGTCGATTTTTACCTAAAAATGCTGTCGAAAAAAGCTATACCGCCTATTCCAGACCTTCGACAACAAGAGCCAGCGAAACTAGTAGAAAAAATAGAGAATTACTAAACGTTTTGCACATTCAACAAGAACAAGATAAACTCAGCAGATCACCGAGCAGATGTTCTTCGGTAACACCAGAAGATATTTCGCCTAAAAAAGAAATACCAGTACGTTCCAAACCGGAACCAAGAAAAGAAATCGAAATGGTTACTTTGACTACTGTTACTAGAGGAACTTCCCCCACCCAAATGTCCCAACCGAATAATTTTTTGCGAACTCGAAGATTAGACATCGCTAAAACAGTTGAGAAGCAAATAACCCGGCCCAAAAAATCTGTTCATACTATGGTGGATAAAGAAGTCCAATCGGATCGAATGGACGATTCAACAAAAATGTCAAGATTCGTTGGAGCTTCCCGAATATCTTCCACACCTTGGTCTTCGTTTTTGGACATGAAATTTTCAAGTCCGAATTCGAAACAGAAACATTCTAGCAAATCCGATAATTCCACAAAGACTGATGATTGTGAAACTCCGAAAAGTTTATCCAGAGAAAGTTCTTCGAAAAGCGTCCCCCATTCCTGCGTTAAACACGACAAACCTAAAGAAACCAAATCACCGCCAAAATCTAAACTTCCTTCTAAGCAAAAACTGCAGCTGCCTCCACAGATACCTAAAAGCGAAAGCCCCAGCAAGACCAATTCTTTACATTCCAATAATCCAGCGAACAAAGACTTTAGAAAATCAGTTCTTAACATGAATCCGGAAGGAAAGACGAACAAAAAGCTGGGAAGACGCAGTCATTCAGCAAGCTCGGCAGATTCTGACGCTGCTGATCCAGACGCGACGGACGTATCAGAAAATTTAGCTACTTGCAAATCTTATCACTCGAAAATATCGAAAGGAGATGGAATTTTGAGTAGAAGATCTCCAAGCTCCGAAGCTAGCATCAGCGCTACCACCAGCGGTAGCGAAGACGACATCAAAAGCAAGAAAGATAAAAAGAAACTTCACAGCGCAGGATCTTCTAGAACGTCTGTTAATGTTTCTTCAGCCGACGAACTATCTTCTGATAAATGTCCGAAACCACCGCAAAGTCCTCGGAATAAAAGTGAAGCTGAAGCAAAATCATTTTTAATGAGAGCCTTAGCACCAGTTACAAGTTTATTTAAAGTTAAGCAAACAGGATCACCGGAAAAACCTAATGGGATTGAAACTAACGAACCACCTCAAGTAACTAAAATACCGGCGAAAATTATCATCCACAGAGTGGAATCTGGCGAAAGTCCCTGGTGGTTACAAGAAAATAACGAAGAAACTAATCCAGAACAAGAAAATTCTTCGGAAAAACAAAATCTTTGCCCGCCGAAGATAAATTGCATCAAACACGTCGAGTCCGGAGAACTGCCTTGGTGGCTGGACGAAAATAGCGAAATACCAGAAGGTGTAGAAACTTACCCGAATTGGGTGCGAGAAGACGGTACCACGCAAGACGGGAGAGTTATCTATAAAAAAAGAAAAAACGACTCTGACGAGAGTTCTTGGTGGATTTCCAGCAGCGAAAAAACAGACAAAAGTATCAAGGATAATAAGTTGTTGGATTCCGAATATTTAGAGCAACATAAATTACGACATATCGATTCCGGAGAACGAGCTTGGTGGTTGAATAGTTCGGAAAATATTTCGGAAATGGTACAACCACAAGAAGAAGTACAAAAAGACCAACCGAAATACGCGATACGTCATCAAGATATGGAAGAAACCCCTTGGTGGTTGGAAGATAATCAACAAGACGATGTACCTCCTTTGGGAGATAGAGCTAGTCCTGAAGGTCTGGAAATGCCGAAAGACTTGGAAGGTGGTCGGAAAAGTCCTTACGATAATGTACCGGATAGTTATCCGAAAATAGAAACTCCTCGATTGTTTATTTCGAAGCATACGAATATTGATGAAGTCCTTGGAGGTACTACTCAGGTGTGGAGTCCTTTTTTGGATAATATGTATGGATATGGTAATGATATGGATGCTGTTCGTGGAGATGGTGTTCTAAAGAGGCACGGGACAAAGGGGAGTATCCAGGATGGTGTAATGTGAGTACATTTATTTTATTTTATTTTATTGTATTTATTTTTTCTCCAATTTTTTTTTTTAATTTTTTTTATATTTTATTTTATACCATTTACTATTTTTTTTTATTTTACACTTTTTTTTGTCCATTTCATTCAGTTTTTATTTAATTTTGTTTATTTTTTTATTCCTTTCATTTTTTATATGTTTATATTATTTTATTCACATTTTTAGTTAATCTCATTAATTTTTTTTACTGCATTTTTCTTATTTTACTCATTTTTTAGTCGATCTCATTCAGTTTTTATTTAATTTTGTTCATTTTTTTCAATATTTTTTATTTCATTCATTTTTTATGTTTTATCTTATTTTATTCACATTCTCAGTTAATTTCATTAATTTTTTTTACTGCATTTTTCTTATTTTACTCATTTTTTAGTCTATTTCATTCAGTTTTTATTTAATTTTGTTTATTTTTAAAAAAAAATTTATTCTTATTTTATTCCATTCATTTTTTTATGTTTATCTTATTTTATTCGCATTTTCAGTTAATCCCATTAATTTTTTTTACTGCATTTTTCTTATTTCACTCATTTTTTAGTCTATTTCATTCAGTTTTTATTTAATTTTGTTCATTTTTTTCAATATTTTGTATTATTATTTTATTCCATTCATTTTTTTATGTTTTATATTTTTTTATTCACATTTTCAATTGATCTCATTAATTTTTTTTGTTTGATTTTTTTATTCATAATTTAATTTCTTTTATTCATACTGTATATGAATACACATTATCTAATTTAAAGCTACGAATATTTTACATAATATCGGGACTAGGCATTAGGCAACCAGTATTTCAAACACAGCAAAATTTAACTCTCGTACAAACTTGCCAAATTATTTTAAATGAATGTTAATTAATAAAAAATTCAATTGGCTCTCCATTGCAGGATAATTATTTTGTTTTGATGACATACCAACTTGTAATGCTTAGCTTAATTGGAAAAAAAAATCCATTAATAGTCAAGGTTTTGGATTTCTTATTTTTAGATTGTTACAATTATATCCAATATTTATTACACGTTTATTTAATTTTAATTTTTTTTTGTCATCCGCACATTTTTAAATATTTTTTTCTTATTTCCAGGGAGTATGGTCAGTCGCTATCACCAAAGGTGAGTTTTTTTTTTATTTATTTTTATTTGTACATACTGATTTTATTTAAAAATACAAGACTTCTTAAAATACAGGATAAAAATAAAAAAAGAACTCTTCAGGACCACTTTTAAATTGTCATTTTATATTCACTCGTCTATAAATAAAAATTTAATTTACATAATTAGTATCGATGAAGGCATTAAAAAATAATGATTTTTTTATATACAAGTTCAATAAATGTGAGACGTTTTTTGATAAAATTTGGGCACTTTTTTCGATAACCGCTGAATAAATTATATAAAAGTTTATTCACTCTTATATCAAAGGTGTAGAAAAAGGGTTTTTTTTTTACCTTCCACTTAAAAAAATCAATTATTCACTTTGTCAATTATATCCAAAGTCAAGGACAATTAGATACTTTAAAATCCTCTCTAATTGTATTGTCTAGGATTATCAGGATGTTACGCAAACGGTTTTTTTTTAGTATTAAAAATTAACAGGATAACTACAGTTAATCGAGTTAAATTTAAAATCGTGAGGCTTCGATATTTTTTAACGTTTTCCGAATTCATCTACAGGATGTTCAAAATTCCCATAACCTGATGCCGAATTTCTTTTCAATATTCTTAATTTTATTATTTTCTCATTTATTTTTGATCTCCTAATTTCGATCCAATTCTCTTATATTCTGTAATCCTTCAACGATTTTAAGAATGTTATTTACAAAAAAAACACGTCTTATTCAGGATGCGATTAAAAATGTTTTGGGTTTTCACTATTATCCTTTGTATAGTTATCTTAACCACCTTTCCCACAAAAATCCTACCTGCATTTATAATACCCCTTGTATATGGCGATTGTTTCAATTAGGCAAGGTTTTGATCAAAATGAAGGATTGTCGTCCTAGAAAAAATATTCCATTTAATTAATTTTTCAAAAATAAACAAAACCTGATGAAATTTAAAACAAATTTATTGCAATTACGTACACTTACACAAATTTGGAAAAATATTTACGTAGGTACAATTAATTTTTCGGTTACGTATTCAACGACCTACCTAATTTTCCCGAGTGTCCAGTCGTTATCTGCGCTGCTCGTTGAATTCGCCGGTGTGTGTGTATACGAACGACGCTAACCAACCTAAGAAACAGTCTCGTCGTAGTTGTCTTGTAAATAGGACGTTGGACCTTGAAAGATATTCAGCAGGTAGCTGCTGGTATATTTTGTTTTTTCCCTTAAATCGAATAGAAAAAACCGGTGATACCAGTGAGAATTATTCACGTTTACTTCCTTTAATAGTTCTAAATTGTGTTTATTGTGTTTTGATGAAGTTTTCATTCAAAATGTTCGTTAAAGAATTGGTGAAATAAAAGGATTTTGGATTCACACGAATTCGAGGTTATGTTGTGAATTTCTTAATAATTTTTTACTTTAAATTAATAGAAGATATTTTATGTTTTTTTTCTAAATTGCAATCGTTAAATTTGAAAATAATCAACATTTTGAATGTTTTAGAAAATTAAAGAAAATTATTTGTTGGTTCTCCTCTGAATCGGTGTATTTTCTTCTTCTAGAACTTACTTTTTACGTTTCACATGTTCGGTTATTGTTTCTCAACATCAAAATTAGTAGTCAGGGGCATTCCACCTTGGTGATCAGCTGATTTAAATTTTAAAATTTAACGAATTCAATAACCTGTTTCGAACCACATCGAACAAAGAATAGGTATACACATCACTATATACACCTTCGAGCTTGTTTTATAAATCAACGAAGTACTCGTTTTTGTATCGTCTTATCAACGAGTAAAATTTCCATAGAACATTATTCATACTATAGTGCAAAATTTTCTAACCACAAATTTTACATTTTACTTAAAAAAAAATGTCATAATATCAACAATATTAGTAATTAATACTGAGTAATTTGTTACATAATTACTTGAGTGTTTTTTTTTTAAATATCCATTGATTATATTTATATCACTTTTTTTTATATCACATACATTTATACAGGATGTCCCTGTCCAGGAAGTTAAAATAAAAGTTTCTGTAGCGAGTAGGTGAGGTCCAAACTCGGGTCTAACAAATGTTGGAAATTTATATAAATTTTTGTAATACGAGCCTTCGTTTCGGATTTTAGGGCTGTAAAGTTTCGAAATAAAAACTTATGTTTATACCTGATATTAAAACACTATAAAATTTTATTGATTATTTATTATAAACAAAGTGATAAATTTTTTTTTAAATTTAATGACACGATCTTGTTAAGCATGTACTTATATAGGAAGGGCTCCATAATTATTTATACATTTTTTTTCTGATTACAATTAACAAGAAAATTCCAGAAAATTAGTGTTCAGGATCTATAATTTTTTCAAATTTTTAAATTATTACCTTAAAAAAAATTTTTTAATTTGATTTATTCGTTTTTGATTTAAAATGATAAATAATGGAGATAGAGTTCCGGGAAGTGGGACTTTTTTATTGGAAATTTCCTCCTTTTTAAGAATATTTTTATTATTTAAATATTAAAACTTTTCGAGATATTAGCAAAAAACAATATGCCTTTTTTTAATTTTTATTTGTTTATAACTTTTGACTAGACTATGACTACCTTATTTTTAGTATTAATTCGCAGTATAACTTGAAAAATTTTGGTCACTCAAAGCCAAAGAGATCGACACTTGTGTAAACTGTTTGCTTCCTGTCATTTCAAAGACATTTTTCCAGGTCAAAATTCTCCGAACTTTCCGCATATAGTTAAACTTATAACATTACAATTTATGGTTAATATTTACCGAGGTAAATGACCTATGTTAATGTTTTTTTAATGTAAATTTTAACCGAATGTTTAAATTGATTGTCATTTATTGTATATAGGTACTGGAAATTTAAAAAAAAAACACGTTCTTTCGGAATTCGATCTTTCACTTATTATGTAAAGTTTATAACATTCACTATTGTTATTTATTATTGAAAATAGTTTAATAATTGTTAATACAAATCTACGACTATTTATAAAGTGGATGGGAGTGGAATTGGGAAGTGGGAGACGATGGAGTTTTTATAATAATTTTGTTATAATTGTCGGTAATAAACTCGTTAAGTCCCAAGAGTGTTAAGAGCAAAAAAATTCTGAACGGTTAATGTTTTTAGTTCACGATATTGCTCTAGAAAGAGAAAGTAGACAATAATTTACTTGGAATACGTATCTCATTATTCAATATGCAAATAATCCTCAGAATGAAAAGTAAATTGAATACTTGAACATTATACATACAAGGTGATCAGATTAAAAGATATTTATAGTAAATGCTAAAATTGAAACCTTCACAGCAACATAGGAAATCCGATTTTTTTTTTAAATTCAGACAGGATAAGAGTAAGAAAAAAAAAATTACAAAAAGTATCTTTTTCGTAATAATTAGCTCTAAATGTTCTTGACATTAATTTTAAAACGCCTAAAACCACTATAAATCCTTTATTACCACCGGTATTTTTTTTTCTAATAAATAAGAGCTTAATTTTGCAGATGTGGTAAATATATATATAAATAAACTGTTTTGAAGGTTATTCTAGCAATAACATGCATTTTTTTTGTTTATAAATATCCAACTCCTGCTGCGTTTTGTTCCAAAATCAATTCCACTTTTTCTCTGTAAAACTAATTTAATTTGCAATAAAATTCTTTTTTATTAAAAAGTGTATTCATGGGACTTTTTGAAAGTTCAATATCTCGTAAATGTCGTGGGACACTCTGTATAATTATTAGTTTCAACTATACGTATCAAATATGTTGATGCATCACTACAAATTACTATTATTTATTTCAATATATATGAAGTGGTCTACCACAAGTTGATACAAAAAAGTTTTTCGATATAATCAATAATAAATTGAAAAAAATCAGGTTTTTTTATTGTTCTGGAATTTTATATATTTTTATTAACTCGACGGGTTTGAAATCTAGAACATCCATATTAACTAATAATAATAATGAAATAAATATAATTTATGGCATTTTTAATAACTAAAATTCACTAGAATTTAATTAATTAAATATATTCATATTTTATAAAATTTATACATTTTATTTGCGATTTTTTTGCCTATAATTTTTTGGAAAAATTCGTGTTTAAAATAATTGAATTTATTGTTTGGACCCTTACTTTGTGGAATCTACTCATATTACTCTTACAAATAAAATAAAATAATTATCAATAACTTTTCATAAATTTTTTCAATTAATTAAAAACAGTTTCAATTGTAACAGTCTTACAAAATAAATTTAAAAATTCTAAAAAATATTTTTTGGAATATAAACTAATCGAAACACAATATACTAATGAAATATTTTAAAAATTACAATTTTTTAAAATAAAAATTATATTATAGGTAACATAAAATGAATAACTGCTCTGGAAGCATATTATAAGTAATTTTAAAAAAATCGTTAAAACGTGTGGATATTTTTGTGATGTGCTTTTTGTCGCATGATGGCTCTAACGTGTCGAGTTCAATATTTGAACGACATCGACCCATTTTCATATACGACAAATTTTCCGGATCCGGCGAGACCGCCCCTTCATACTTTCAGTCTTACGTTGCCGCTCATCAACCAATTGGCGGCCATACATCGATTGCTCAAGTCTCCTCACAGGGTGAGTAAATATTTAAATAAAAGAAAAAAAATTATTTATTTTGTACCATGGTCCATGTTTCTCTTCACCCAGTATGTTGTGTATAATTAAAAAAATAAGTATAAAACAGGAAATTTAATTACATCACGTAATTTGTTGTGTAAAACTAATAAAAATAGGAATTAATGCCAAATTAATTAAATTCTTAATGGCAATTGTATTGAATTTTTTTAAACGGTTTATTTTTTGATGTTCTGATATTTTATATTTCCCTTCTTATAAATTTCCACAATCATATTCTGCAAAATTCGAACAAACGTTCTCGATCTTGAATTAATGATATTATTCAGTAAAATGGTAGAAATTGCGATAAGACATATAATTATGTAGAACTGTATTATTTGCTTGAAGCTATACGTATTTAATGGAGGTAGTAATAAATAATTTAATTTCTCGTTTCGATATTATCAGTCGCAAATGGGTCACTTTATTTAAAAATTTAAATACTTGACTGGACTATCCGTACACACACACAAAAGTTGAAATAAGTAACGACTCCAAAGATAATATATTTTTTGCCACTATCTGATAAAAAAACAATTAAATGTTGAATACCGTATAGATTGTATTCTTCACGACGACTAGTTGACACCTGCTTTGAAACCCCAATTCAATTCCACCAACGAAAATTTTGAGTTTAATAAATCTCCAGTTGTCTCTACTGGACTTTGCCCACTAAACTAGGGTAGTTTTTGGTCCATTCGAAAAAATCTTAGTTCCGATTCTGGAAATTTAAACATAATTTTGGGCTGAAATTCTAGAGAGTCCTTAAAAATAATGAACAAATATGGCAAAAAATCAGCACAAACGTAACTACCATATTTTGTATACAAGAATACCTGACAGTAAATTCAATATCTCGGTAACGGAACCAGATGGCATATTTTGTTGCTTTAAAGGTGGCTTTATCGGGTAATTCCAAAAACCACCCCTACATGTCAAACTCACCGAGATATCGCAGTTGACTACCGGAACTTAAAACTGCAAATAGTTGATGCCGGGGTGAGTTTGGTTCTTGGTGGGTGGTTCTTGGAATCACCCGATAAAGCCACCTTGAAGCAACAAAATATGCCATCTGGTTCCGTTACCGAGAACTTGATTACCCTAAGTTAGGGTAGGGGTAGGGGACTACGCGTTTCTAGGGAACGGCCGAATAATCCAGTAAATAAATACCGACAAACCCCCCAACCTGTTCATCTCATTTTTGTCGGGCTTTTTTTGCAACTTGTAGGTATTCACGGGTAGATTACTCTCTGAAAATATGTCCTTCCCGAAATTTGCGGAAGGGGCTGAAAAATGGCCAATAGTCCCAAAAATTGAGTTTTCCGCCGATATCTCCGGAAATGTGACACTTAGAGAAGTGGGGTTTTGCTAGGAATGGAGAGCAGTTTATTATCTACAAAAATGATCCTTATCAGTTTTGTCAAAAGTTTAACCGTTTTCGAGATAAACGGGCCCAAGCATACCTTGGATTTCGAGCTGCTGCGCGGCGTCTCCGGGAGCACGCTCCGTGAATTAGTCGCGTCAACCCTTGCGAACAGTTCCTAAATTGGCTCCACAGGTCGGATCGGGATGCGGTTTTCTGCATTCTCTTCCAAAACGATTATCTCGGAATGTGCCTGGATAGATTTTTCCCGGAGACCGAAAATTGCATCGCTGCAGGGAGGCCTTTTGGAAGATTTTCAAATTTGATAAATAAGGGTCAGAACTCGCCCGGATCGGGTACTCGGGGGTTTTCGAGGCCGCTGATCACGAATATAATGTTCAAATTGACCTCCGAACACCTGGTGCACCTGAACCTGACCCTAAACGTCATCTCCGGGAGTTTTCCTGACACAATCAAACAAGGGCAACCAAAAATAATTTCGGGGGGTTTTTTGGCCCGCCGAATCCAAATCTGGCATCGGCGAGCACCCCAATCGCACCTGGTGCACCGAAACCCGGGCTAGAACGTCGTCTCCGAGAGTTTTCTTGAGAGGACTGCCAAAACCCACCCGAAAATCATAAGAGGGCGGTTTTCTGGGGCGGTGGTTCCGAATTTCACGTCGAAAACAACTCCCCGAACACCCGGTGCACCTGAACCTGACGATAAACGTCATCTCCGGGAGTTTTCCTGATACAATCAAACAAGGTCAATCAAAAATCATTCTGGGGGGTTTTTTGGCCCGCTGAATCCAAATCTGGCATCGGCGAGCACCCCACTGGCACCTGGTGCACCGAAACCCGGGCTAGAACGTCATCTCCCAGAGTTGTACAGACACGACCCCAACAAACTGACCAAAAACCGTCTCATAATTTCACACATTTATTAATGTGTAACTCTCGCGTAAGGCCCTCGAAAGAGTTGTTCCAGTGCTGCAGGAACAACGAGAATAATTCTCACCCCCTCCCCGCCCTCCACCCAAAGATCTCCAAAGCATGCCGAGCGGGCCTTTCACTTTCTAACGGAGCGTAGATCGAGCAGCTGCCGGCATCCACAGTCAGGAGAAACACGTGTTCGTTTTTGGAGCATTTATGTTGCCACGAGATATATTTAATAATAACAAATAGTTCTGTGAGTGACATTTTGTGTACATGTCAGTGAGGGACATTTTTCGTGCATATCTGTGAATGCTTATTTATTCATCATCTATACCTCAGTCAGCGATCATTCGTAGTTGTGCATATCTCTTGATTAGAGAGGTAATTTATCAGTGGAAGTCTCATCATAGAAACATATCGATAATCAGGGTGAGTTCTCCATAACTTTCATAATTTACTGGAAATTTGGTTTAATAAATTGGATATAATTTAACGTTTATAACCTGTAATGATTCCAGAATAAATATTTGGAAACATTCTGAATAGAAAGAAGCGTAAGCTGAAGATATCAAGTATCCTGGAACAAGAGTATTTGACTTCACAAGACATACTGGTAGCAGCGGACAAAATATCCATTTCTCATAAAATAACCAGCTGAAAACTTGTAAATCCGTAAGTCTCAATTGTGGAATACTAAAGCTATAAGAGTCCGAGTGTGAGTCACAGAGTGTGAGAAAGTGTTTGTGTGTGTGAGAGAGAGAGAGAGAGAGAGAGAGAGTGTGTGAGAGAGTGTGTGTGTGTGTGAGAGAGAGAGAGAGAGAGAGAGAGAGCGAGCAGCAGCTGCTTGTTCTCCCACCAATCGGTGTACGTGTATATACATTTTTTTGTCAGTAAAGTACGTTGTGCTGCTTCTGGAGGGGGTCAGGACACGGGCGCCCAATGCCATTACAGTTCTTTCACAATGTCTCACAAATTTCTTACAATCTTCAAATTAACTATTTTTGCATTTCTAGGATCATGGATAATGCTGAATCGTGCGTTATTTGCGACCACGTTGAAGGTTGGGTGTCTTATTCCCCGGACAAAACGATCACCAAAGTGCAGGTCAAAGGGATTGCTAACATGGTCTACTTTTCACGTACAATACGGGAAGATGGTTTGCATAATGTTATTGAACATCTTGATTCCATTTACGTGCACGAAAAGTGTCGTGCCAGATATATTAAGGCTGTGAATCCATTTTCAGAGCCCGAAGCCAAGAAACCAAGAGTAGCCGCCAATTCAGATGATGTTCAACCTGTTGAGGACCAGGCTGACTTTGATCTTTCGAAACGTTGTGTTATATGCACCAAAAAGCTTGAACGTAACGGTCCACACTCAAAATGTTCTACCGAGAGTGCAAAACAAAAGATCATCAACTATCTCGAGACAGATGAGTCAAATTTGCCATTATCCACGCGAGAAAAAATTTTAGACAAGCTCTTGGACCCCAATTATTCAAGTGAGAAGGATGGGGCTATCAAATATCATCGAACTTGTTATTTCAAACTACGTGCTCCCCACGATTCTAAAGTGGGTGGTAGGCATGCAAAAATTCAAGAGTCTATGAAACAGATATTCGATCACATAGATGCAAATCCACAGTTGGAGTTCAACACTGATGATTTTCGTAAGCTGTTGCAAGAAAAAGATATGCTCGTACCAACAGAAGATACTATTTGGCGCCATATAAGACGTCACTATCAACAAGAATTAGTTTATGAAAGTAAGAGGGGGTCAAGGACATTCTGCTGCTCAAAAAATCTGGCGTTTAATGTTCTGAAGCGACACAGTAACGGGCGGAATGATAACGAGAGTACAGATTTTGACCTCCTTGCTAAAGCAGCGAAAATTCTTGTAGAAGACATTCGCGGGTATCGGTCGAGTAAAGAGTTTTATCCTGCAAGTGATTGCATGTTAGAAAAAGCTAAAGTTATCCCGGATAAACTAAAATTTCTCTTACAAGAGATTTTTGTCAATCACCATGAAAAAAAAATTGAAAATTGTGAGTCCGAACTTATTTCAATTGCTCATGCCATAATGTGTGCAACGTTCCCCAACAACATATTCTCTCCACTCCAGATCGCTTTCGGAGTGACTTTACATCGAAAGTTCGGTTCGCGAGAGTTAGTGGATATGTGCAACGCCATGGGATTCTGCTGCTCTTATAGCGAAGTTCAGAATTACGAGATGTCAGCTACTATGCAGGGACAACTTGAGGTCGAAGAAAATTCTTTCATTCAATTTGTTCACGATAACGCGGATTGGAACGTAGAGACTTTGGACGGAAAAGGGACATTTCATAGCTTAGGTGGCTGTGAAATTATCACACCTGCATCGTCTCAGGTGCCCAGAAAGCCTCTGCCTCGCCTCACACGCACAAGTCGTCAGGAAATCACTGAAGAAAGTACAATCACCATCATGGATTACCCACACCACCCAATGGATGGGATGAAATTTTTTAAATTCCCCCAGCCGAATCCACGCTTAAGCCTAAAACTTACACACTCTTCAAAAATTAATTGCTATTGGATGTTTCACAAGTACGTTAACCCCAGTTTCGAAAAAGGTTGGAATGGTTACCTAGAAACCTTGACAAAAAATAACACACAATACGAAGTGTCACTGATAAATTTCCTGCCTTTCATACATGCTTATCCAAGTGACTACAGTACACTATACACAGCGATAATCAACTCAATCTCTGAAGCCCAGCGGTTGAAAATGGCCACGTGTATCATAACATTCGATCAACCTTTATACTTAAAGGCTCGGGACATAGTAGGCGCAGCAAACTTGTCAGATAAAACAGCTGTTTTCGTTCGACTCGGTGGGTTCCACACACTGCTGTCGTTCCTTGGGAGCATTGGCTTCGTTATGAAGGACAGTGGGCTGGCCCAAGTTTTATCGTCTGTATATGGAGAAAATACGATTAAGCAAATTTTCAGCGGGCACCAATATGCTCGGGCGGTCCGGGCACATACCTTGGTTCTATTGGCCTTATCAAAAATCATATTTAAAAGAGCAGAAAATACATCAGATGAGATCAAAAATTGCGTTCAATTTGTAACGGAGTATTCCTTCATGTCGCCTACAGACATTGAAGAGCTCCAAAGGGATGAGGATTACCAAAGACTAACCGCAGAGTTTGAAAAAGAACTCGAAAGAATAGAAGGACTCAATCCAACATGCAAACTATGGGTTCAATATTGTCGAATGGTATTCATAGTAAAAGATTTCATTCACGCCGAAAAAAGTGGAGATTGGGCACTACATTTAGATACTATTGAACGCATGTTGCCTTTTTTTCATGCAACTGGGCATTTTCCATATGCGAAATCTGCTCAAATTTATTTAGAAGACATGAAAGCTCTCGAGAAGAATATGATTGAGTCTGACTACAAAAAATTTACCATGGAGGGGTACTGGACAGTTCGCAGGAGCGACAAATTTTTTAGTGGGATCTTTACGGATCAAACTATTGAGCAAACACTTATGAGGTTGTTAAAGTTTGAAGGAGGCTTATTTCGGAGAGGTGTAACTGAAAGTGTAGCGCATCAATGGATTAAAAGTTTTTTGTTCTCAAAAGATCTTATCGAGGGCATGGAAGAGTTCACCAAATGTGCATCCTTAAGAAGTCACCAACACAAAGATTCAACAGATTCCAGGATCCGGACAGATTTGGCATCATTGAAACTGATTGAGAACTTCTTCCAGCAATATGATCCATTCCCCGAATCCATAGACTGCCTCATAAACATAGCTAATGGAATGAGTGCGGGCATCGAGAGCAATTGCCACAATGCTTTTGAAGAAGGTGTGAAGGTTATGCAAGATATTGCGGGAACAAATTTCAAGGATCTTAAATTAACTCGAGCGAAAATCGTCAAAACTATCGCCTCCTGTGAGAGTAAACTTAAAGTCAACAACAAAGTTATACAAATTGACCCCGACGTCCTCTTTCAAAGAATATGGGCGTTAAGAAAAGGTGATGAAGAAATGATGGAGTACCTTAAGTTCGAGTTGTCTCCATTTCCTCAGGCATACTTTAATAATTTCGGAATGCTGAAGAATACAAAGTCCGAATTGTATTCACAGTTCACGAGAACTTCCGAGAGTATTCGTGATCCTGAAAAGACATTTTTTGTCCTGGACGGAGGATTACTGATTCACAAAGTCAGATGGACAATTGGACAAAAATTCTCGGTGATTATGGAAAATTACGTGACGTATATTTTGAACCATTACAGCCGACGCGTGATAGTTATTTTTGATGGTTACCAATCACCCACTACTAAAGAATCTGAAAGGAACCGTCGCGCCAATCGGGGAAGTTCAGCAGACGTGCGTTTTACCGAAAGCATGGCATTACAAATACACCAAGATAAATTTTTACAAAATAAAAATAATAAAAATAACATTATTAAAATGCTCCGGGCCAAACTTACCACATCCGGGATAGTTTCTGAGCAATGTGTAGCGGACGCTGATCGTACGATTGTAACGACAGCTCTGAAAGAATCCATGGACGTTACAAAAAAGGTCGTTATAGTCGCTGAAGATATAGACGTTGCTGTAATATTAACCGCACTCTGCCCGGCAGATAATGAAATATTCCTCCAGAAACCTCCGAGGGCCAATAAACCGGAAGCAGTATACTCTTCACGTAGCTTGTCTCATGTGCCACGATTGGCGGATAATATTTTGTTGCTTCATGCAATAACGGGTTGCGATACGGTATCCGCAACGTACTACCAGGGAAAAATGAAATTTTTCAACACCTTCAAAAACTTCCCAGACCTTGAAGCTCATGCCGCGAAGTTCAAGGAACCTGGTTTGTCAACCGAGGAAATTTTTGAAAATGGGGCCCAGTTGATCCTGGCAATGTATGGTGCCCCACTCTCATTCAGGAAGCCGAATATACCTGATGAGTGCAAGCTAACATGGGAGAACTTACTCCACACGTACAGGCAGAAAATGTATCTAAAAAGTGCCGTAAAGGGGAGAGTAAATTTAGGGAAAATTCTCCCCACACTAGACGCCATCCAGCAGCATCTAAAGAGGGTGTATTTGCAAGTCCAAGATTGGCTGCACGGAGACCAGGTGACCATGGACCCATCAGAATGGGGATGGATGAGAAAGAAGGACGACACACTGGTCCCTGTACAAATGACACAAAAACCTGCACCTGATGATATTTTGGAACTAATATTCTGTGGATGCGCAGGAAATTGTGATCGGATGTCATGTAGTTGCAGGAAGCACGGTCTCCCTTGTAATGTTGCATGTAAAAATTGTGAAGGGTCTAGCTGCACCAACACTGACGAATATTCAGTAGAAACCCTTATAGCGGCGGAGAGCGAGGCCTTAGATGAAGAAGACTGTCGCCTTCACAATATGTCAGTTATTGAGGAAGAAAATGAGAAGAGTTCTGATGTGTCATTTGATGATGGAGTTGATATTCAGCAACGTATATAAACATTGATGTTATTAATTTATGAGGGAGAAAAAGTTTGAGTTGGGTTGAATTTGATCTGAATTAAATAAAAAGTTTTTAATCAAAAATTGTATATATACTGACTTCTTTATTTACTTTACACTAATTTTTCTACTCCTCGCCTTATGTAAGTAGAATCAATAATGCCACAGTGTCTAAAGATCCAAATCCCAGCGCGTCAGGGGCCGAGAAGGTTGATTTAGACGTGAAATTCGGAACCACCGCCCGACAGAACCGCCCTCATATGATTTTCGGGTGGGTTTTGGCAGTCCTCTCAAGAAAACTCTCGGAGACGACGTTCTAGCCCGGGTTTCGGTGCACCAGGTGCGATTGGGGTGCTCGCCGATGCCAGATTTGGATTCGGCGGGCCAAAAAACCCCCCGAAATTATTTTTGGTTGCCCTTGTTTGATTGTGTCAGGAAAACTCCCGGAGATGACGTTTAGGGTCAGGTTCAGGTGCACCAGGTGTTCGGAGGTCAATTTGAACATTATATTCGTGATCAGCGGCCTCGAAAACCCCCGAGTACCCGATCCGGGCGAGTTCTGACCCTTATTTATCAAATTTGAAAATCTTCCAAAAGGCCTCCCTGCAGCGATGCAATTTTCGGTCTCCGGGAAAAATCTATCCAGGCACATTCCGAGATAATCGTTTTGGAAGAGAATGCAGAAAACCGCATCCCGATCCGACCTGTGGAGCCAATTTAGGAACTTGGTATCCATTTCCGCAAGGGTTGACGCGACTAAATGTAGACATGGGAGGGCGGGCAAATTGGCCCATAACTTGAGTAAAAATGAATCTTTTTTCATGATTCAAAGTGCATATGAAAGAAAGGACCTGTACCTATAACATCGTGTAACTTTTTCGTTTTTTTTATTTTCCAGGAATATTGAAAAAACTGGCCAAACTTTATTTTTCCTGAATATTTGACCGCCCTTATCAATCCATTCAAATTTTTTAAATTAAGCTTAGTTTTACCGAAACCTTTTAGATAATGGGACTTTGATAGGTGGTGAATGTATTCCGAAAGAATGAATAAATAATTTTTGTGTATTTTTATAAACAACATGTTTGTCTTGGGAAGTTTTTTTTTTTGATTTCCGGAGTTTTCTGAAAATTCTCGGGTCTACCGCAAATTGATAAACAATGATTTGCAATATCGGTCTTTAATGCACACCATTTTGGAGAGCTAAAAATGTCCTCTTTTCGATGGTTTTTAAAATTTGTTTTCAGGAAAATTTTTGCAAGCCTTTTTTTGCAAGAAATACTGATCCAGGGACAAAAATGATGGGGACCATTTTTGTAGGTAATGAACTGTACTTCATTTCTAGCAAAACCTCACTTCTCTAAGTAGCATATTTCGGGAGATATCGGCCAAAAACTGAATTTTCGGGATCATGGGCCATTTTCCAGCCCCTTCCGCAAATCCCGCGGAGGACATATTTTCAGAGAGTAAACTACACATGAATACCTACAAGTTGCAAAAAAAAGTCCGACAATAATGAGATGAACAGGTTGGTGCCTTTATTTACTGGACTAGAAGCAACAAAATCAATTTTAACTTTCTTCTAAATAATTATTTCTTGTAAATTCAAATGGTATATTGGTGTATTGTTTATTGCAATTTCCACACGTCAATCTTTAAAGTAAAAACTGTAAAAAGAAGAAAAAATAAATATATACATATATTTCCTGGTTGAATTTATTCTCACGATCTTCTCAAGATTTCCCATTACTTCATACCGTACTCGTCAACAAAACAACACCTTCGGTGTTGGTATAAAAAACAACACAACTCGAAATTAATTTCGTTTCAAACATCGCTTTGAAAAAAATTGCAAATTCTCTCGTTTTGTCGTGTAAATTATCTTTTATTTATATTTTTCAAAAAGTTTACCAATTTGTTTTAAGAAACATGGCAAAAATTATAATACCCATTGTGCATTTTTATACTTTTGTTATTTTGGAAAGTCCGAAATGATCCAATTACTCGAAGGGAAAGCAACATTAAAAATGACCGATAATTATGCAAAACGAATTAAAAACATTTCTTTCAGGAAATACTACTTTCTGTTTTAAAAATCTCGATCAAAACATAAACGATTATTAAAATTTTTCTTTTCACATAATTAATTTCTCTATATTACACGAATATTCCAAGTCTCCACCCTTGGTTATCAGTTACATAAATACATAGTTCACTGCAATTTGTGCCCACTCACACTCACACAAATACATGCATACTTTATGAATGAAATAGCTCGAAGAATATATAAATGTCGATAATATAATTCGTCCAATCGATTGTTCTACTTGTATTTCCTTTCACGGATAAAAAAAAATTATCGTGACTAGAACATTGATTAGGTCAAAAACGCCATAACTAATTCACAAGCTCGTATGCTGATTTTAATAATGACGGACGAATAGAATAAATCTTGTTGTCGAAACAGGTATTCCAGTTTTTCTACTTCACTTTTATAGGTCAGATAATGATTTATATGTTGGTTAAACCTCCATACTATTTAATACAAAAAATTTGGGTCACTATAGTAAAATCGCAATCGGTGCGGAATAATAAATCTTAATTTTATGGGACTTGCTCAGCACAAATGGACCAAACAAAAAAGGAATGTTGTGAAAACAAGAAATTTATTTGTGCCGACTAATATTATAGTAAGATAACAATGACCGAGTCTTATTTTAATACTTTCTAGGGGTATAATAGGGGTAGGTTTAGGGGTTCGTAGATATATATTTTGTGGAGATAATTCTACAATTTGTTTAGTTAAATTTTTATTGAATCTCAGGGTTCGTTTAAAATAATTTTTCTTGTTCTTTCTTATACTTTTCAAATTGTCTTTTCATTTCTTTTATGTGCTCTTCGAATTTCTCTTCTTGTCTATCTAATTTTTGATTGATTCCTTTTTTTGCGCTTTTTATCTCTTCCTTTGTGCTTTTTACGTCAGACATAATTGTCCTCATCATTTCCATCAATTCTTCTGTTCCGTTTTTTCCTTTGTGTAATAGTGTGCTTCTTTTATGATACTATCTCCTCTTTCTTGTCTTGTTGTTTCTTTCTCTTCCACGGCTGTAGTTTGTTTACTTCCTTTTGTATCTAAGTTTCTCAATTTCAAACGTTCTTTGAGTTCTTCCACGGTTAGATTATTGATATCAATTTTTTTCTTATTCATTATAAAATTTTTCCAAAATCCTTCAGATGTTATTCTATTAATACATTATGACCCGTTTCTGTCACTGTCACTACGGCTTATTCAATTTTACAATTTGTAGAAGTTCTGGTGGTTTGACTGATTTTTGAGGAAAATTAATATTTTTGTCTGTTAGCCATTCAATGATCTCTTGTTTTCTCCATGATGTGTTTGGCACCTTCTCAATGCGACGAGAATGGTAACTAGCGTTATCTAATACTATAACTGAACGTTTTCATATCTTCATGTTTCAGTAATCCGAATGTCTCTATACCTTAAAAATAATAATAGACACCCAACCCCTGAAACGACTTGTTCCCACAATTTTATTACACCTCACCGATTGCGATTGTACTATAATAACTCCTGGAAGTTAGAATTTTTCCAATTTTAACTAATTTCAAGCAATTACTGTAGAAAAAGTCCTTATATTTAAATAAAAAAAAAGAAGTTAATTGGAAAATTTTCTCACGTGAATATCAACACCGATTAAAGTAGTTTTAAATTACCATGCATTGTTTTGTAGTACCTATAATGTTCATATAATTATTTTCAGTAATACGTGTCTAAGTATGTAATTTTACGCATTATAATACGCATATCAACCCGTATAATAAACAACATCAGAAATTTAATCTGTATTTCAAACAATAATAATTATATTCTTTTTGTTTGCTTCTCAAAATAATTTAAATATAAGTATCTATTAAAAAAATTTTGACAAGAACTCACATTTGCAACAAAAAAGAAATTATGATTTGAATCGTTGTTGGCGTTTCTTTGTTGTAATAAATATCCTTTGTATAGCGTTAGAGTGACTCAACTTATCTATGACCCGAACTTGATGCAAAAATGTCTCTAAACAACAAATAATTGCATACTAGTCCTCATTTTATACCTTTAATCTCATTCATATTTTAATCTTATGCAAATGATCACTCATCGAATATTCCATACATGCACACATTAATAAAGTACATTCTTTTGTGAGTCACACACAATGGTTTTAGGTAATAATATTACTCACATTTACGAGGAGAAATCCAAAAAAAATAATGGTTTACCTTATCTTTGCCAAAAAATATATTTATTCCAACTTGCGGATGGAATATTCTGTTGAATAATCCGTTTATTTTTAAAGATTTGTTAGTAAAAAGTAATAAATATTATTGTGATTTACTGCGTAATTCGTTTAATCTTTATTTATCTCGAATTTACTTGAAGGTGTCAAACAAACGCCTTTAAATCTAGATGTATTTTTCAATGTCGAACAAATTTTCTAGATACCATTTCCCGAAATTCGTCGGGCCCGTACACTCCTATCCCAGTTCCTTCTATTGCTTTTGAGCCGTCTGTGTACCATTGGATGGCATTCTTTCCAAGTCTGGTAATGGTATTTGGATCCCATTCCTTCTTGTTGCTTAATTCCGTAACGAATTTCTTTGAAAAGTTATACTTTTTCATCATACCATCTTGTGGCATGTCCCAGGTTGTCTGATTTCTAAGAAGTGAAGAGGTGGTTTTCTTTTTAATGATTCCCTCTCTACTTAGTCTGTATCTTGTTCTTTCTGCAACACTCTCCACCACCATATGTAATGGTGTGAGGTTGATAATCACTTCCATTGCTGCCGTTGGGCATGTACTCATTCCTCCTGTTATGCATATACAGGCTAGTCTTTGAATTTTAGAGAGGTTTTCTCTCGTCGTCAAGAGGCTAGTTCTACTACTCCACGCAATGGCTCCATAAGTGATAATTGGTCTCACTATGGTAGTGTACATCCAGCTCAGGATTTTTGGGTTACAACCCCAGTTTCTCCCTGCCAGATTCCTGCACACCATTAGAGCCATTTTTGCTTTGTATGTAATCTCCTTCTCGTGTTTGTTCCACAGGAGTTTGCTGTCTAGAGTCAAACCTAGATACTTGACTTCTTGTCTCCATTCAACGTCGTTCCCATCAAGTTTAATGGTTTTGAGGTTGAGTTTTCTTTTCTTAGTGAAGGCTATCAAGATGGTTTTGGTGGGGTTGATGCTGAGTCCCACTTGCCTACACCAGCTATTTGTATAGTTCAGACCCTTTTGTACGATGTCACAAAGGGTGTTTTCAAATTTTCCCCTGGCTGTTATGACAATATCATCGGCATATCCGTGGCAGAATATTCCGAGGTCCGTCAAACCACTTGTCAATAGCTTTTTCCATCGTTTTAAGCACAAACGATGTTAGGCTAATTGGTCTGAAGGATTTGGCGTTTGTTGATGCACAAACTGTTTAAAGAATAACTGTTTGTCGCAAAACCCTTAATAAAAATAAGTCTTCCATATTATGGTACATATTTTGGGGGTCACTGTTGCATAATTTAAATTTTTGCTTATCTTCTACCTTTTATATTGGCAACTGGAAGATACCTGAGTGCAGTGAGATAATAGTTTTGTAATAACCAAAATCTGAGTATACAATTTTGTTGGCATCTTCGAAAACAAGTTGCACATATTAACGAGAATGAACAGGTGCATCGAAAAAAAATATTTTTTCCTTACCACTAAATGTACACATCGTGTTTATAAATAGAATTTGGAGACTTGAAAAAGGAATAGGTCGATGTCCGGTATAATAGTAGACCAGTCAAAATTCTTATTTCGAAAAATATTACTGTGTTTAATTTTATTTTGATAATTTACCCTTGAGAACTTTCGAAACGAAATGGGTTAATGATCGTCCTTCATCCTTTGGATTACATTTTGTGTAATTATCGGTCGTAAACTTATTTTAAAATTAGATACTTTCATTAGTTTAACCAATTAAAACAACGGGTGAATAACTCTACATGTTTCCCTAAACTATTTTTTTGTATCAATCCCATTATATTTCATATTTTTCCTCCTCTTAAATTGACCTTTTTACAGTCGCTTCCGTTTATTTGACTTTAAAATTGAAAATTTAACGTGCTATTTTGTGTATGACAGAAATTTCGATAGCTGCATCACGTGACACTCCGGAATTGTCCCATTTACACGAGTTATTAATAGTCCGAATACACACCACTAGATTTTCATTACGAGCCAGAAAACTTTTGAAATTTTTTCGAAAAATTAAAGCTGTTGATGATCTAAATAAACAGCAATTTCTCGCAACATGTGCCCCCAAAAAAATAAGAACGAAAAATTAAAATTAGTTTACAACTGTTTGCATGCTTTGACGTAAGCAGATTGTCAATATTTTTCTAAAAATAAACATTGGAAGTTATAAAATATTGCCATTATTCTAATATTATTACTAAGAAGGTTATCGTCCTCTATAAAAATTACATAAAATATTGTTTGAGATAATGATCGAGTTAAAATGATCTTACCATGAGTTTAAAATCACAATTTTCAAGTAACAACCGCTAGAAAAAATGGAAGACATCCGGTGATGGTGCGTAATTAATAGTATTCAGATACCGCATCGAATTTTTTATTTGATTATTCTTATGTCATGTCTACGTTAAAAAAATTGTTTGGCAAATATTTCCATCTTTTTTGCCTCGACACGTATTTTAATGTATTGGCCTATTACTTTGAAAATTTCCCTTCAAGGTATTACATTTTTCTTTTAATTCCGCTAGAATAACAATCAACGCTATCTTAGTTGAAAAAAAAATAGTGTAAGAAGTCATTGCGCTCATAGAAATGCTCTACAGAGTGTTCAAGATCGACCGACTCCCACGCTAACTAATAATTAATATTACGCTATTGTTTGTTTACACATGAAATGGTGTCCATTATTTTAATTCCACCTTTATCTGAAGTACTTCAAGAAGCGGCGGGTAAAAAATATTTTTCCAAAGAAAAATGTTCATTATCTACGCCAATGGTGCAATGTAGTTTCGTTCTCACAGATATGGGATGTAACTAGCAACCAAATTAAATTGTTTATCTTTGGGATCTTTCTATTTCAAACGGTTTAACGAATTTCAGTTGTATTGTGTTTGCTCTGGAGAAATTCACGGTTATAATTTTGTAAGAAAATGTTCTTTTAATGTGTGGAAAATTTAAAGAAAAATTGTGTATTTCCGTATAAAAGTTGGAATATAAAAAGACTAAAGGATCCTTCTTACTTTCTACAACGGTATTATTATTTTAATAATAATAGTTTTGATGATATTCAAATAGTTTTAAGGAAATATCCTACAGGCTCAAAATTATTTTTCCCGATTACAAAATTTAATTTTCAACCAGTTGTAAGGAATTTTTAATTTGTGAAATTTTAAATATCAATTTTAAAAAAAAACAAACCGGCTATTGCACTCAGCTTCCAAACCTCTTTTTTAGTCGTGTATTCAATAATATTTTAGAAGAGTATGTAGGAAGTAAAACGTGAATTTTTTACTCTATTTATTACGAAAGGACCTCCATTAACCTAGCAAAACCTTTTGGGAAATTTGAATTTTTAATAGTTTGTCGCTAATTTATTGCCATAATTAAAAATTTGTCGCTCGTTATTTAAAAAAAAATGGTTTTGCTAGGTTGATATTAAGCTAGCAGAACCATGGTTTTTTTTTTAAAAAGACAAGCGACAAATTTTTAATTATGGTAAAAAATTGGGGACAAATTCTGGCAAAATCAAAAATTCAAATTTCCGAAATGGTTCTGCTAGGTTTGATGATGATGATGATGACCAACCATATTCTTAGAAGTTAAGGGCATTACATACAAAGTGATTCTAACAAAGAAAGGTTGTACTCTCTCAAAATGATCTTCCTAGATAAATATTTATCTACAATTCTTATTTTCATAGGATATAAAACGTCGAGGACAATTGTTAATTGTCTCGAGCTAAGCACTTTTTTTTTATTGTCAGCTTTATAATAGATATAAAAAAAGAGTATCGGTATTTCTATCAACAGAAAACATTCCATTAGATATAATAACCTTGATTTCAAGAAATATATTTGGGTGTAACCATAAATGTAGAAGTTCTTTCTTATCCTTTGTGGTCTTTAAGACACTCTAATGCTTTTCCTGAATTATAGAAAATACACCGGACATTCTGTAGGTACTATTACATTGTTATAATTTAACCCACGACCTCGAAATCGTACGGGTCGGTGAGCAGACAACAATGAGTACAGAAAAGCGCCAACCTATTTTTATTTTGAACTATACGGCGTTGTTAACAATTTCATCAAGAATAATAATGATAATGATATCGTGGAAAGAATTTTCTTGATGTCCGAAAAGGATCCTCGAGGAGGAATCCCTTCCTTTCTGTAATTACTTGTCTAGTATTAAACGTGAGAACGTCACGCCGAGTCGGGTGAATCTTTGATTAAAAATGCAAATGATGAAACTAAGATTGTTGGATAAGATCTAAGGCCAAGTTTACGCTAACGAAATGTTAGAAACTGTGTGGATTTTGAAATGTTATAAAACAACTGTAAACGTACAAAAACTTATTGGACATCGGAAGGTATAATATACACAATTTCATTGTATTCTACGATCGATCTGAATCATGGTCATTCTTCATTTGTACGCGTAGATAAAAGCAGTGACAGCGTTAGCTATTTTTGAAGATTTTGTTTGAAAAATCTTTTAATTAAATTTATTGGTATAGTTTTAATCAAATTTACTAAGTAATACCTTTATGGATTTTATCCTTTTAACATTTTTCTTTGCTGTCTTTAATATTAATAAAAGATCCTTTGAAAGTCATATTTTTAACACTTTAACAATCAATTTTTTTCACGTTTGAAAATATTTATTGTTTTATTACAAACAGACTACACATTTGCCAAGTCAAAAAATCATATAAATATCTTTTATATTTTTGAACTGTTTGTTAATTAATATTTTCCTCGGAAATAATTTTACTCTATTCCACTTATGCTCAATTTATTGGCTGGTTTTAGAACATGAGAAATCCCATTATTTTCATTTAAAAAACTTACGAAATATTATTTTGGTAAATTATAAAAAAATTTATTTTTCAAATATTTTGTTTCCGCCCGCCTCTGTATAGGACCACTGTGGATAAGTCGAAGTCAACGGTCTCCTGAAGGACATTGAGGTTAGGTGAAAGTGGTAAGCCGCATTGACTCTTTAAGAGTACATTCAATATTGTAAAATATTTTAATAAAATCTAGTTGCTTTATAAACTTGATTTAAAATCAATCAGAATATCTGTCGTCCAGGTGCAAAAAGGTGTTCATTAAAAAATGTTATTATCAAATAAATTAATAGTTTTTAATATACGAGGACGAGTTGGAAAGTTTTAATTATGAAACAAACTAATAACTGAAATCTGGGAAAGATTTTAAAAAATTTTGTAACGAGACATCGCTCATCATTTTAGTAGCTACATATTACAAGAATTAACACGTTTTTAAACTTGTGAACCGAACTATTACCCAACAACAATTAGTACTAACGATATTATAATCAAAATAAACGAGTAATTAGGGTATCAGGTACTGTATTAGAACGCGCAGTCGCCGAAGCGAAACATTTTGCAAATTAGATTGTTGTTTGTTTCTTCTAGATTAAAAACAAATTTTAATATAATTCCAACCTGAAGCGTTTATTCAAATTCAAGTTTCTCGAATAAACTAAACGTTTGGAACACTCGGTATCAAGTCGAACAAGGTATTAAGTTCTTCCTGAAGCTATGAAACTGTTGTAGGAAGTACATTGTTTCACAGTTGTTGTTGTTTTTTTTTTGCGACGCCGGATAGATTTATCTACCTGTATCTCTTTGGATCGATAACAGATAATAATTGCCAGTTAGAATAAAATTATAAATTTACTTGTTAATTAAAAATTGCAACTGTCTAGAGAAACACAAAGATCATTAAAAGTGATGAATTATTCAAGTTTTTCAAATAGAAAAGTTGGAAAAAGCTAGTGGAGTACTTCGTATCGCTTCCATTATGAATAAAAGTTGGCAACTTACTCTACGTTCATACAAAAGTTTAAATTAAATTGTAGTCGATTTTGGAAGACTACCAAATGTTTGTAGGAGTCACTATTTTCTTATATCCCATTAAAAATTTAAAAAAAATTATTTGAACACCACTGATGTTTAAGCGAATTGACCGTTTTATATCCCTTCTCCGACACTGGTAAATCAAGTACCTACCCCGAAGGTACTTAATTCAAAGCATAAAAGTAGTTAATGGGAAAATTTTCTTCAGCAAATATTTCACAGAACCGTCGGATTCTCCAGGGACTATCGGCTATAAATTTACTATTTGCGTTGGGTACTTTTCAAATAATTATTCCACCAAAAAAAAACTACACATATTTTATCCGCTCAGTTTTTAGCGGGAGAAATTTTCCCCATCTCTCTTGTATACAGAGTGAACAATGAAAAAAGTTAATAACCACCAGTGTAACACTCTACCAAATTATGAAACAAATAGTTCGAAAGGAACTTCATCATGAACTAGGAGTACCGTGACTCACACTGTATATCGTATTGTGTTGAGTTGGTGGAATTAATCTGTGTCAAATGTACAACTCTTTTACTGTTCCCTATCTTGGTCTAAGACCAATTAACGCTTCAGGGGTTTACATAATTGTACTCTAAGTGGTTGTAGATAAGAAGAATTCACAAGATACATTGTTTAGACCAGGTAAAGTTAGGGTGGGAAAGATTTTATTAAGAATAATATCTTCTTGTATATCGAACTGGAATCAGAAATATTTAGAAGGAGGTTTCTAGAGCAAAGAGAGTGAGATACTGCAGACTAGGATTCTTAATAACATTTATAAAATAATATTATTCGCCACATGTTGCGCCGTGACTTGAAAAAAAATTGTTTGTCATAGTAACACGCAAGTTTATTTATGTAATAATCTCCATCATACACTCTGGCAGACCACCAAGAGATCGTATGAAACCAAATGCGTACTTTCTCGAGTCGTATTTTTTTAAAAATATTATTTAATGAGAAACTTTGCAAAATTTATGTTTCACAACTTTTTTAATATAATAAGCCATCATTATTTTGGACTTCATCTTCTGGCTTCATATTTTTGGTACCCCTGTACGATGATGATGGTGAATGTAACAACAAATCCTGGTCTATATTTTTTTTCTAACGAAATGACACTGTCAGTCGATTACAATATCTATTTACGATATAGTGATAAATCAGAATCGTGTAACATTTGACAAGCAATTGTTTTCAAATCAAAAAGTGATAAAATGTAAGTGTTGAATTTAAATAGCTATTTGAAAAGTAACAGTATACTTATGAGTACCTACGAGGATGTATTGATATTTAGTTAGCCTAGATCAGTTCCATGCATAGACAAAATATTGCGTTACCGTAGCAACGAACAATAACTTATTAGAAGTGTCAGTGTGAAGTTTGACGTCAAAAAAGTAAACCAGCGTTACGCAATAAATTAAAAGAAAAAAGAGGTCCAACGACATTGTGAAAATCGAAAAATTGGAATATCGAGCCATCATCAAGTACTTGTATTTAAAAGGGTTAAGAGGTAAGCAGATTTACGAAGATATACTTAATACCCTTGGTGATCAATGTCCTTCGTATGCGACCGTGAAAAATTGGACTGCAAGCTTCAAAAGAGGTAAATTGTCCAGTTTCTGTGTCAGTCCCGAAAATATCGATGCAGTTCATGATATGATTTTATCAGATCGTCGAATTGGGCTAAAACGGATATCTAAAGCACTGAATATTTCATACGAATGCGTTCACTTCGATTTGGACATGAGAAAAATTGTTGCAAAATGGATCCCCAAATGTTTGAATGTTGACCAAAAGCGTGCAAGAGTAGAAGCATCGCGTTCGATCTGTGCTCGATTTGAAAACGATGTAGACTTCTTAAACCGAATTGTTACTACGGATGAGACTTGGGTACATCTCTACGATCCAGAAACAAAGCAACAATCGATGGAATGGCGACTCTCTGGTTCTCCAAGACCTAAGAAGTTTCGTGTCCAAAAATCTGCTGGAAAAGTTCTTGCTTCAGTTTTTTGGTATTGCCATGGAGTAATCATGATTGAATTTTGATTACTATTGAGATTACTATTCCACATTACTGACGGGAAAAAATTAAAGAGAAAAGACGCGGAAAGCTATCCAAAGGTGTTTTGTTTTTGCAGGACAACGCCCCTGCACACAAATCTCATGTTGTCATGCATAAAATTCGTGATTTAGGGTTTGAATTACTGGAACACCCCTCTTATTCACCAGATTTGACTCCGTCCGACTATCATCTCATTCCTCAACTGAAAAAAAGTTTAAAAGGTCGTAAATTTTCTTCCAACGAGGAGGTAATAAAAGCTGTAGAGGTATGGTTTGCAGAGCAAGAAGAAATTTTTTTTTTTAAGGTCTAGAGACGCTGCAGGTTCGTTGTAATAAATGTATCCAATTAAGAGGAGAATATGTTGATAAATAAAATATTTTGACATTGAAATTTTGTTTGGTTCTACAGTAGGCTAAGAATTTTTCAATATATCCTCGTATACGAAATACCAAATAATAAGACCCATATATCACAGGTCCATCTTGAAAACCATAATTGCAAATAGATATTTTTACAGTAATAATTACAAACGATCCCACGTCCAGCTGAAAGAAGTAGTCAATAAACGACCAACATTACCATAATATGTTACAAGACGTCGTAAATATTGCAGAATTACGACACCCATTAATATTTAAGTTGTGCGTTGGAGACTTTAAATATTTAAACATCTTATGTGGTGTTCTAGTTTTATAAAAAAAAATTTTTTTTTTCCTTTTTGGAAATTTACTTTGTACGCTCATGTCTGCAGTGACTATAAATACAGAATTTATTGAACTATTGAAGAAAAATAATAAGCCAAGCATTTATTTTGTTACAGTTGGATGATGCGGCACTTCAGTTGTACAAAGATGGGGACTATGGATCTTATCTTGACCTCGAGGCCTCTATCAGCGAACAACAAGAAGAGTTTGAGGGTTTTCAATCAAAGTAAGTACAAAGTTTTATTACACACAGAAAAATAACGAACGTTCCGCGTTTCCGGTAACACAACTTTTGTATTTATGATTATTTTTCAGTGAATAGCGTCATAAAATGTTAATTTTGGCTCCTTCCTACGGGTGTTATTTTAGTTTTTTTTATTGTTGCCTGTTTCGGGTACTGTTTAGTTTCAAAACCGGTTGTTACAATAATTCTATTTTAAGTTACAAAGTTTACATGACGCTCCCTGTACTTGTATAAAAAAATTGGAATATTAAATCGTTTTTGTTTTACTCTGAAAACACGCTCGTTGTATTAGGCAATTCATGTTACTTGCGTCTGTATTAGTAGTTGCATACCGGCTGGTGCTGATATCTCGAAGACTAAATTGAGTATATTTTTATAGGCCAGGTAAAGATGATTAATTTTAAAAACTAAAATGTTGTCACGATTTTTTTTTAAAAGAATGTTTTTATTTTTTTATTCTCTTGGCGTGTACGTGTACCAATTCACTTGCTTTTTTTTTCGTTCACCTGAGCCTCGAATGGAAATAAATCTTTACCGTATTTCGGGTTGTTTGTAATTTTATTAAACTAAAATTCGTGTAAGCGGAATGAATCACTTCAAAAAGAAACCACCTAGTGTGTATTTGCCAAATAACATTCAACCTTGAGATTTCTTTTGGCGATTTGACAAAAGTTTTTGTTATGAATACAAAATATCACAACGTTTCTGTAATTTGATCACTGTGACGATATTGTAAATTGGAAATTTATTATTTTTTTTTTCAGTTAAAAAGAAGCTCTTATAATAGTTATTTTTTCATAAATTGTGTTATTTAAATCGATGACAATAATATTTTATTCCAATATCCTAACCAAGAATATCAGGATTAACGATCAGTTTATTATATTTTATGGCATACGAATTTTTTTATTTTTTATAAAGTGAATAATTTTCTTCTGTAAGTTCCTTGTGGCATTACTTATTCTTTTTTCTTAATTTTTTGAGAATCAAACCACAATAATGTATTTTATTTTTTATTTCGACGTTTCGGTAGCGTTCCAGCTACCGTTGTCAAGATTAACTAGTATAGAAATAATTTTTTGGTCCCTATCTGACTCAACGAAAAATTTTGACAACTAGACAATCAATAATATTTTGAAGCTTAAGACTACAAAACTTTGTTGTCAAATTTTATTAAGGTCCATTCATAGTAGATCACTCCTCTGGTTAAATTTGAAATAAAATATTTTATTTTATGACATTCTAACGATATGTAGTCCAATAGAAATAGAATCCAGTGAAGTGCACGTTCCAGGAACGGTTTTTATTGGGATAGCGCTTTTTTTCTCCCTCATTTTGGAAATTTTGTTGATAAAAACGCGTTTGTTGTTACTTTTTTGAGAAAACATTGCTGAAAAATATTTTAAATGCCAATAAATACCCGGCAAAATTTGTAAATAAAGAAATTAAGAATATAGAGAAGGGCTCATTGTTAATACCCCATAACAATAACAATAATATTAATAATTCAGCTAGCATAATTTTTAAAAACTTGACAATACCGTATGTTAAGGGTTTATCAGAAAGAATTAAGAAAATTGGTAATCAATTTAATATTCGAACTAGCTTCAAATCTAACAATACGTTGAGATCTATACTAATAAAAACGAAACCAAAAAATGAAGAACAATCTTCAAAAAACTGCATATATCAGATATCTTGTGAATGCGACAAATTCTATTTAGGTGAAACATCTAGACCATTAAAAGTCCGAATAAATGAACATAAAAAGTATATCAAAGATAGGGAGTTCTTTAAGTCAGGTATTTGCAAACATGCTTGGGAAGAGGGGCATAAAATTCAATGGGATTCGACAAAAATAATATTGAAAGAGCCCAATAATAAAAGACGAAAACTCAAAGAAAGTGCTTTAATACAACTAAATTCAGATAAATGTGTAGCTAGTATTTCAGCCGAATGTAGTCAAATTTGGTTACCAATGTTAGAAAGAAAAATTTCCAATAATCAATTACCTGCGTTATCAGGATAGCATCATGTTTTTATCCAGGTTTTCTTATGATTTATCTTTGGAATGGTTGTTAATCGATAGACACTTCAATACACAAAATCACCAAACTGAGTTATACATATTTTGAAAACAAAAATAATCATACACAAAAAAGTAACAACAAACGCGTTTTTATTAACAAAATTTCCAAAATAAGCGAGAAAAAAAGCGCTATCCCAATAAAAACCGTTCCTGGAACGTGCACTTCACTGGATTCCATTTCTGGTGGACTACATATCGTTAGAATGTCATAAAATAAAATATTTTATTTCACATTTTACCAGAGGTGTGATCTACTATGAATGGACCTTAATAAAATTTTACAACCCAAGTTTTGTAGTTTAAAACTTCAAAATATTATTAATTGTCTAGTTGTCAAATTTTTTCGTTGTGTCAGATAGGGACCAAAAAATTATTTCTATACTAGTTAATCTTGACAACGGTAGCTGGAACGTCGAAATAAAAAATAAAAAACATTATTGTGGTTTGATACCAAAAAAAATAAGAAAAAATGAATAATTTTCGTACAAAATTTAAAAAAATAAAACTATAAAATAGTGTTTTTTTTAAATATTATTTAAATCTTGAATATCATAAAATTTCACCATTCGATCTGTATAATACAATAAACATACCATCAAAATGTAATAACGTACAATTATCTATAATGAACAGTAATTTTCTAGACGGAGTAGTTCATCTACGAAATTTAAATTCATCGATCAATAATTCGTAAATTATTATTTATATGTCTAACGTTTAACTTTACTTGATTCAGCCTAGTAAATAAAACAATTTAAAACTTATTAAATATACTGATGTGTACAAAAAGTTTGAAGAATTCTACACCTACAACTAAGATTTGGCAACCTTTTCTTATTTTATAAATCTAGTTGGCATCCAAGAAAATTTTATTTTTGAAAAGATCATTTTCGAATTTAGTTGATACGAAACAATCGACCCGGTCCTACGTGTATGTCATGTGAATTTTTCAATTTAATATAATTTGTGTGCAAAATGGGATATTTAACCTACGACGTTTTTTCTCCTTCCAGGTAAATATTTATATAATATATAATGAATTTTATTGACGGGTTTTTTTTGTAGATTTCTAATAATTTTAAATTAATGATTCCAAAGTTCATAGCATTATATTTACAAAATATTTAATAATATTTATGATTTCTGTTATAAAAATTACATTTGAAAAAATGTTAATCTCTTGACTTAATTAAATGAGTAAAGATGCAATTGGAAGTAATAAAAATCAGATTAAACATGAATTAATTAAATTTATACACGCTTTATCCATTTATATATTGTATAATTTAAAAAGGATGTGACCTTGTTTGTAAACAACAGAATTCTTTATATTTTATTTACCACAAAATCATTGTATAATTTTACACAAAAATTCCTACTAACTTTATAGTTATAAAATCAATTACGTATAAAAAAAATTTGACACAAAAACATTCAACCAAGGAAAAACATCCTTGACCTCTCGGAAGAATAAACGTAAAAAAAATAAAAATTGTCATTCTTCAACATGTGAATTGGGTTAGAAGAAAAGAATGCAATGAGAAATATCTAGATATTATGTTTTTGTTTATAATTAAAAATTTTCCAAATTACTAAACCACACTAGTTTCGAATTCAGTTTGTGATACTTTTTATATAAGTAATTTCCTTATTGAATTACATTTAAAACAATTTAATTGCATGATGGACGTCAGATGGCGAAACTGTATCAAATTCCATTTTGAAATAAGCCGTTAAAGGCAATTAGATGAATAATGAGACACGTTTGGAAGTATGTTAAATGTATGTAGACGTTTCTTGAATGCATAAGTAGACGTAAAACTTATGTGCACTTGTGCATGCATCTCATTATTTATAGACGAGTATAATATGTCGTCTAGACCTTTCTCCATAATTTTGGAATATAAATAAAAACAGTATTTCGTGGGGATCACTACAAAAAGTCGATGTCCTTATTTTGAATAATTCCACAACTTCCCTCGTATAATGTAGACTCGAATTTCAAACAAAATCTTACCTTATATTTTTCAAGAATTTTTACAATTTAAAAAATTTGAAGGTGTGCTTGATCTGGCTCGGTATAATTTTCTCAGCCACAATCTTCGGTAAGCGACCAAAGTTACCGCAAATGTGGGTCCTCTAAATGTGTCACCGATGCACCATCTCGCCAAGAAGTGGTCAGTACTACAGCGTTGTCAATTGTTCAAATTTATCAGTAGAATTTGGAAAAAATTAAAATAAATTTTTTAAAAAAACAGTACAATTGTGCTTATTTGAATGGCGTTTTTAAGGATGGAAAAATTTACTTTTAAAAGATCTCTTTACCATCCGATTTCCTCTGTTCTTCTTTATTTTGTGTTAATTTATATATTACTTTGCCCTATGTATTTCTAGGTCTGTATTTCTTCTTTTTTCAAGTATTTATTTTTATTTGAAATACTTTTATAGCTTTTTTCCTACAGAGCTTTTGTTTTATTTTAAAAATATACCGCAATATGACAACATTGGCTTGAAATCTAAGCAACTTCCATTCACGAACGTATCAAATCGTTGGTACTGTATCACTCGTCGAGAGTACCCCATTCACTTCCTCCTCAGCTGTTTGATTCCGCGCGCGGTGTCTACCAGTTTTGTACCGTTGCGGTTTTTAAAATCTCGTTTGCGACAAGTTTGGTTTTTGTTGCGTTAACTTTTTCGACGCTATGTGACTTAGTACGATCGTAGGTGGATTTCTTTATTTTGATTGTGGGATAGTGGTTGGTTTAAAAGGGAATGGTGTTTAGAAACTGGTTAGTTTTAAAATTGAGGTATTAGAGGGTGTGATATTTGAGCCAGAAAATGGGTTTTTTATTGATAGAGATAATTTTTTCTTTCTTCTTTAGTAATAATTGTTTAATCTTTTGTACACAAGGATTCAATTAAATATCAATCTAAGAAGTACTTTGATTAATTCACTTCACGTATATAAATGTTTGTGTAAGAATTTCTATTTTCCTGTTTCGTAATGTAAGATTTCTTATATTGAAGACAGCGAAATATTATTTTATTGTTGATTAATATAAAAAACATTTAATTATTGTCAATGTGATTATTTTAAATAAAAATAAATACAAGGGTTCTTTTTTTTAAGGATAGTTTAGGAAGTGACGTAAGTAATTTTGTTGGGTAAAAAAATTTAAAGTAATTACTAATGATTTAAACCTTCCATTCAAAAATTGACAGGATAATGATGTACCAATTGAAATTTGTGCCTGAGTGATCTCATAACATTAAATTGATAAACGAGGGTCTAGATTAAAAAAAAATTACCAATTCAGAGCAAGTTCACTAACTAATTGATTCGACACAAATTCGCTAAAAGGTTCATCCCATCTTTATATTGCCAATTTGCAATAAATTTAAATTTAATTTACCACATCAATAAATTCGTGAAATAACATCCCGGATTAATGATGAGTGTTTTAAATGCTTCCTGTAATTTTTTGTCCGTTATATATTTTAAATTTTGTGACATTCGTCTTGTAATAGACCAATACATTAAGATGTAATAATAACGTATTTAACGATAATTAACAGTTTAAGTGTTTACCATTTAACACCCATAAAAGGCAAACACTTATTTAAATATACGGTTCTTGAACTAATACAGAGAGCGAAAACATTTTTTTTATAGCCTCCCTAGAAGTACAGCGTTCAAATACAAAATTTGTAATTTTTTTATTTTAACTTCGACTACATAGTTGATTTGAGGTTCTGTCTCTTTTAATTTAAAAAAAAATGATAGTATTGAGGTTGGGCGATTGAAAGGGCAGTGTGAAATGTGGGATACCATGGAAGACCAACTTCCCTAACTGCTGTGGAGCAGTTTGACCCGCAACGAGTCGCAAGAATGACAGACTGTGATACAGAATAATAAAAAACGCCTACAAGAAATCTATTGCGTAATACAATTTATCGATTAGTAATATCACGTTTAATCCTATTAAAAATCTGCATATTTACACTTGGTTCGACATGATTTCACAAGTGAAATCCAATAAAAAAATTTGTTTCCAACACCTAAGTATGTCAACAACCATAATTAGAATAAAATCCCATATACATTTACTTGTCGTATATTTCTATTTTTCTTTTTATATCATTTATATTTATGCTATATAAAAATTAAGGAAGTAGAAGGTAAAATAAAAAAAAAACATGAAAATAAAAACATTTAACAATATATCAAGTAGATGTCACCTACACTTTCACGCAACATTCGTGATCCAATGTTTATAATAATACATTTTATAGGCGCCAGAAATTGGATTTCTAAAAATTTGTTACTTATGTTGAAGAATGTTTCATAATTAGTATTTATATATGTTGAATTACTTTTATTAAGTAGTTAAGATGTCGTAAATTCTTTTGAATTCATAAATGTCAACTATATTACACAATACCTACTTTTTTTTTTGTTATAAAAATTTTGTAAATCCTTTTGAATATTTATTTATCGAGTACTAAATTAAATGATTAAAAATATGAATAATTATTTAAAAAAAAATCTTTTTGTCTTTCACCATTCTTGTAGTTATCAAATTTATTACATTTAACTGTAATAAATCGTCCTTTTTTTTTATAGTTCCTGCCTATCAATGCTCGAAGACGAATAAATTACACATTACATTAACATCTAACAATTTTATATTTTATTCAAACTATTCTACTACAGACGTTAATAAAGGTGACAAAATATGGGTTGGGCATCATAATTGCATTTATAATTTCTTCTGCCGCTTGCATTCAAGTCAATGGTCTTACTCGTCATCTTCATCGTCTCCAACAAGTGGAGCACAGAGTCGGATAGAGAAAAATTTATAATTTTCGTCAATTATTACTTTTGTTTTTCTCGTTCTATTTAAATATTCATTTTTTATTTCTATTATCCTTGATAAACGTAATATTTCCATCAATTTCAAATTTAAATATTCTCAATTCCTTTTCGACTTTTCGTAAAGTCATCGTCTAAACACGTCCCTGTGTCTAAGGAATTGTATACTCATCATATTCATCTTCACCGAGAGCGAATATAGAACCCAACGCCGACCGGCTACGGTCACTAGGTTACCTATGCCTCCGAGCTCTTCTTTTTCTTCTTTCTTCCATCAGATCGAGTGATACGCACCACACAATAATTCGAAACAGTACATGCATGGACATCTGTTCTTCTTCTAGGCCAGACCGAAGCTCTTACAGGAACTAGGAGACACTCTCAGAAACATACCAGGAACTATGTATAATGTTTTTTATTAAATATACAAAAAGCAAGTTTATAATTTTCAAGCTACGTCGATATTTTTAGCAAATTATTATTAATTCGTCATCCACACTAATATTTCATTCGTTTTTTAACTGGCCTGTTTTATTACTAGTTTTCTAGTCTTAATTTCTTCCCATATTTTTTCTGTTAGCAGGTTATGAGTGTTATAATAGTTCAACCTGTTAAATCCACTTTTAATTTCAAATGAGGTCGCAAGTATATAAACTTTTTATGTCTATTAACAATTTTGTCCATGACATTTCTCATTTCCTCCTCATTAATTCTCCCATTACACTGTCCCAAGTTTGTTTCGGTCTTCCTCTTGGTAAGCTTTCTATTGTTCATTCTTTGTTGATGCCCCCCCAAATTAAGCTGTTTATTTTTAATAAACTCCAACATATTTTCGTGACAAACTTTACCTTTCTGTTATAATTCATTTCTACCGCGCTTTTGACCGCTAGCTTCACATATAAATGCAAGGATAATATAAACATTGCATAGTACAATGAGATCTTTACATTCTAGTTAAACCTTGAGATGCCTATTTACTTGAAAAAAAAACATATACTGAAATAGTTTTCTATATATAATTATATCTGCGTAAACTGCTAAAAGTAAAACCAGATATTACAGTCATTAAGTTTAACTGTGCAAAAATACCATCCAATTAGTGATGGATGTTACAAATAATAAAAGAGGAAGATCTACACTCGTTTTAAGATATTTATGATAATAATTGATAGTTGTATAGTGAAAGCGAAACTAATTCAAACATAGAATATCGAATCCAATTGGAAAGAGACTTTGATTATACCATAGGTGTGTTTCGCTTGCTAAATATTTGTGGCTCAAATATACCCTCTCTTAATACCGAAAAAATGTTGAAATAGTGCGCAATATGAGCAGTGAATCAGAATTAGGAAAAGTGAATAAAAATCGGAACACTAAGGAATCTGCTGATGTTCTTTCCCAATGGCTGCACGCTTTGGAAACGAGATCTTCTCTGTTTTGGCTGCGATATTTGGGAGCGGGGTGTAATGAAGACGAAGATGAAGAAAAACGAGCCAATTCTTTGGGTTCTACTTGCAGTAGTTTTAGTGATATAGACGCTGATTATGTCGATGAGTGGGAAGAAGATTTTTGTAATGATGTGTTTGCTTTGCCACCTTGTAAAAGTATCGCGCATCGAGAGACTGATTTATTGGTAGCTTTGTCGGAAAATTGCACGTTTGGACCTGTGTGTTATTTTTGCAGGTAAACTCGATACAAGATGTTTTAGTTGTTAAAAAATTATCTATGCATGAAATAGTGAAATTGTTGATATTTTGTTCTCCTTTTACAAAAAATAAACCGTGACACTCAACTTGGAAAATAAGTCAAGCACGAAACAATATTGTGTTTAGATATAGTACAAAAAACTACTTCTTGATTTTATAAAATCTTTTACAACCACTGTATATCAAAATAAATCTTTAAATTAAACTAATCACTTTTAATAGATACACATCTTCGGGCAACAACTCTATCAACTTATTTTTTCTGACGACTTATCTTTCGATGCCATCTACGATAAAATACGTTTATTTCAAAATTTATTGCTACTAAAAGTTTTATTTTGTTTTATCTTTCTCTTTTTACGATAAATTTTTTTTCAAAGGTGCAACTAATAAAACAAATCATTGTCAATAGGTATTAACCATATACACTTTATTTAGTCCGCGAGCTAGAATAATAAAATATAATATCGCCAATATAGTTTTCTTTTGTTCGAGAAGAACTTATTACGAGCCTTCTCAGCGACTATTTTCACACAGAAGTGAATTTAGGCAATAGCCTCTAGGTGTTTAACGGTAAATTTAAAGCTTTAAGAATGTTACTTTTTAGTATTCGTAAATATGTTGATTTATGTTTGTTATTTTAATTATACACTATTTGTTTGTGTATCATATTACATTAAACACCATTATGAATAATTAAAGTTTAACATTTCATTATTTAAATTAATTATAGTATTATTTCTTTAAATTATATATTAACGAATAGACAAAGTTCAAGTAGTGGTTACAACCTTACAACTACTAACCCATAACCTATATCTGGAAGACAGAAATATTGCCTTGTTAGGAGTTTTAAATTTTAACAAAAATCACGCCACTAACAATGCGGCATTTAATAATACACTAGTATTTCTTATGCATGGAATAAGAGCATGACATTTCAATAGGCGATGTTTCGATTTTGAAATCGTGAGAACTGCGGTATCATAAATATTAATTTTCTGTTATTGTTTCGTTTTATGAAGGAAACGAGCTCAGTTCCTCTTATTGTTCTTGTTTTGTCTACGGATATATATTTTACGATGACTATTTCACTAGAGTAAATTGATAACTGACAAAATTTGAAGGTTTTGAACTGGCAATTTTTTGTCTTGTCGCGGCAATTTTTTGAAGTTTAATATATCAAAACTATGTGTATAAAATTCTCTCTCGTGAAATAGTCATGTCGAATACCACTCAATTAAAAATTTTGTAAGCTAAAATTTTTGTCTTGTCGTGTTCAAGTTTGTTGCTTTTAGGTAATTTTGCTCATGACATTTAATCCAAAACCACTCGCCTGACGGCTCGTGGTTTTGTTAAAAATGTCATTTGCAAAATTGCCAAGCAACAAACTTTCATGACAATCGAAAAATTTTGCCGACGAAATTTTCACTCTCGTGGTATTATATATGATAATACTCATGTACACTGGGGACCTAAAAGACCTCCTTTCATCTACTTAATCCTTAAGGAAAGTCCCAGAGACTAGCGATTCCTTTAAACCTATTCCCTATATAAGGGAATTTTATTAGGTATATCCGCAGAATTCAGTTTTGGAAAATATCCATCTTCTATCTTATCTTATCTTATTTCACATTCTAAAGTAGTCTTAGATTACAGCCTTTTTGTAACAACCTTGTTGCAAACACTATAAATTGTTCGCTAAACTCAAAACCAGTCTTACTTTGAAGTTTTTTGTTTGCCATCTTCCAAGACCTTTAACTATAGTTTAGGTTAAAAAAAGAGCCTGTATGATCTTTTATATTTTCACGAAAACTTCATTATATACAATTCTAAGGTAAAAATCCAATATTATCAAATAACCAGTATATTTCAATAAAACCTCGTTTTTCAGTTTTTTTTCTCTCAGTTTTGTTCAAGGTCAATTTCGTGTGTTTTCGCCTCACGATCACTTGTTTCAGAACTTTTACTAATTACCAAATCGCTTTGTTGTTGTTTTTTTTTGCAGTTTTGTTCCACTTTTGTTTATTAATTATCAGAAGGCGTGCGTTATGGTTTAAAACATTCGCAGATATCTGGGTTGATCAAATTAACTATTTTGTTATGGTTGTATCTGACAATTTACTAACAAATACATGTGCATAAATATTAAATAAGATTGAAAAACTATATTATATTGTTTAGTTGTGCCTTAGAGGTAGATATACTAGTTTTTGCCCGAAATTTTAATAATTTTTCTTATGTTATTATGAATGCACCAAGCTTAAAAGTTTTTTGTAAAAAATCCGAGTTTTCAAAAGTTCCAAAATAAAATGTAATTTAAATCAAAAGCATTAAGTAGTCTTGATATCAATTTCGATACAAATCACCCCCAATATAATTATCTACCGCCTTTTAACCCCGCTAGGCGATGAGTTTCCATAAAATACGAAACATACCTTCCATCATTTCTGTTAAAGAATGCTTATGCAAAATTTGAAGGAATCACGTGAACGATCAGTGCCTTACGGCTCGTGCCACAAACTTCTGCGCTCGTAGTTGTACAAACTACTATTCTCAAAGAGGTTCAAAAATTGAAAAAAAAGTTGACCCGGAAAAGAAAAAATGACAATGACACTCCTAAAGACGGGAGAACAAAAAAAGTGACAATGAGTAGTTCATAACAATACATAAATGCATAAAATGTGGGTAAGAACAAGGAATCATTGATTCCAAATCAATAAGTTATATTTTTTTCAAAGAACCTTCACCACCTACTCAATATAAGTAGATTGCCTACCTAGCCATAACCACCCACATGATATCGAACAGATTGGTATCTACTTTAAACAAGTGTGTGTGTGATACTTCCCTATATTGTATTATCGCAGTCGGGCAAACAAAAATCTAATTTAGAATTTTATTAAAATAAATAAAAATATTTTCGAGTTTTTGGAAAATATTCCCATCATCACTTTGGATTTGTTTATTTATTCTTCTATATTTTTTTTTACTTCCTGTTCTTTTTTCTTTTATATTATATTTGATTGGACTATTGATCTTAATTCAATAATAAAAATAGAAGCGGAGAAAGTTTCGGTATTTGGAAAGGATTGTTTCTCATACCATATATACTATACATACATATATAATATGCAACATTATGAATCGTTTTATTCTTTTTTCTTATTTTTTTTTTTGGGAATCAAACCACAATAATGTTTTTTTATTTTGTATTTCGACGTTTCGGTAGCGTTCCAGCTACCGTTGTCAAGATTAACTAGTATAGAAATAAGTTTTTGGTCCCTATCTGACACAACGAAAAAATTTGACAACTAGACAATCAATAACATTTTGAAGTTTAAGACTACAAAACTTTGTTGTCAAATTTTATTAAGGTCCATTCATAGTAGATCACACCTCTGGTAAAATGTGAAATAAAATATTTTATTTTATGACATTCTAACGATATTTAGTTCACTAGAAATGGAATCCAGTGAAGTGCACATTCCAGGAACGGTTTTTATTAGGATAGCGCTTTTTTTCTCGCTTATTTTGGAAATTTTGTTAATAAAAACGCGTTTGTCGAATCCCATTGAATTTTGTGCCCCTCTTCCCAAGCATGTTTGCAAATACCTGACTTAAAGAACTTCCTATCTTTGATATACTTTTTATGTCCATTTATTCGGACTTTCAATGGTCTAGATGTTTCACCTAAATAGAATTTATCGCATTCACAAGATATCTGATGTATGCAGTTTTTTGAAGATTGTTCTTCATTTTTTGGTTTCGTTTTTGTTAGTATAGATCTCAACGTGTTGGTAGATTTGAAGCTAGTTCGAATATTGAATTGATTACCAATTTTCTTAATTATTTCTGATAAACCCTCAACATACGGTATTGTCAAGTTTTTAAAAATTATTTTGGCTGAATTATTAATATTATTGTTATTGTTATGGGGTATTAACAATGAGCCCTTCTCTATATTCTTAATTTCTTTATTTACAAATTCTGCACTTCACTGGATTCCATTTTTAGTGGACTACATATCGTTAGAATGTCATAAAATAAAATATTTTATTTCACATTTTACCAGAGGTGTGATCTACTATGAATGGACCTTAATAAAATTTGACAACAAAGTTTTGTAGTCTTAAACTTCAAAATATTATTGATTGTCTAGTTGTCAAATTTTTTCGTTGTGTCAGATAGGGACCAAAAAATCATTTCTATACTAGTTAATTTTGACAACGGTAGCTGGATCGTTACCGAAACGTCGAAATAAAAAATAAAAAAAACATTATTGTGGTTTGATTCCCAAAAAAAATAAGAAAAAAGAATAAGTAATGCCACAAGGAAGGAAGGAAGATAACCGTTTTATTATTTCAAAATAACAATAAAAAAAATTGATTTAACAAACACGTAGGATTCATAATATTTGAAATGAAAAATTTAATACATTTTTTTTTTCAGTAAAAAGAATTCCATAGTGTTAAGGACCCAGCTTTCTGTTCGAGTTCACACAATTATTGGTAAGTTTTATGTATCTTTAATTTCCTTAATTTCACTTAAAAAAAAACTATAAAGCGAAAGTTTAGGATCTATTAAAAATCAAATAAATTCAAATTGACCGGAAACGATCGAAGTTCAACAATGGAATGGTCACGACGTTTAATCTTCCGATGGGAAGTCCTATATTATAAGATCGAGGCTTCGAAAATCTTTTAAAACAAAAAGATTGAATAGTAATAAAAATTCATATATAGATAAAATGAATCTCGTTTTACAGTTATAAAAAAATAAAATAGGCAAAGATAATTGAATTATAAATATATCCCAGGAGTTAGTACAAAACGGGCAGGGCAGATTTGAACAATTTTACGCACATTTTCTTCATATTTTTGGTACACCCTATAACTACATTTATCTACATAGTTTTTTATTCAAAAAGCTGCAGTCTATAAATACCCTACTGATGCCTATCATTTAATTTTTTTTGTTTGTTGTAAAGGAAACATGGGCCGATAAAAATCAGTGAGAGTCCGTCAAGAAATCCCACAATATTTTTCTTATTTCAATAAAAGTTGCTCGTTATTTTCAGTAAATTATAGGTTTTGCCTCTCTCTCAAAGGAGCGATGGACGTATAACACCATAGAAAAAAAAACACAGTTGCATTTTATCAGGGTATGTCATCGCACGACACAACACTTACATATTCCATAGAGACGTAACCATTATGGGTATTATGTGCTTTATGGAATATATTATATAAAATTCAGAAGTGGGAAAATTTGAAATTTCTATTTTATTTACAGAAAAATTACTGACGTCCGAAGGCCGGGAGCTTCGACGAGCTCTATTTTCTCTAAAACAAATATTTCAAGAGGACAAAGATCTCGTACACGAATTCGTACAAAACGACGGTTTATCATGTCTAATCAAAGTTGGTTCGGAAGCGGATCAAAACTACCAGAATTACATTCTAAGAGCTCTGGGCCAAGTTATGCTCTACGTAGATGGTATGAACGGTGTAATAGAGCACAACCAAACCATCCAATGGCTCTATAGTCTTATCAATTCAAAATTCAGATTGGTAGTAAAAACTGCTCTAAAATTACTATTAGTTTTTGTCGAATATACAGAATCTAATTGTATGCTACTCATAAAAGCCATTCACACAGTAGATTATTCCCAAGGGGCGTTTCCCTATCACAACATTATGAAATTATTAAAAGATTTCGAATCTGCCGATACGGAACTTCTAATCTACGCCATGACGTTGATTAATAAAATCCTAGGCGGAGTACCCGATCAGGATACTTACTACGATCAAAGCGACGCCTTGGAAGAACAAGACTTGGAAACTGTCATCCAAAGGTACATGTCCAAACCCGGTACCGACTTGGATCTCTTACAACAGTTCCAAATCTACGAAGCAGTATTACAATACGAAGACGGCGACGAAGGAAACACCCCTATTAGACATTTAGATGAAAGTATGAGAAAAACTATAAGAAATAGAAAATCCGTAGTGGAATCGGCGGAAAGACGAAAAAGTAGACGGCATTCTACCGGAAATACTCCAACTTACCCGGGGATGGTTAGGAATAATTTGATTTTACAAACTAACAGAGAAGATGAAGATGACGAATCTTCGAGTTCGCAGAGTTCTGGAATAAACAATACTCAACTCAATGGTAGCTACAAGGATAGTAATAAAGGTGAGGGGAATTTTGTTGGTAGTTTGAGGTTTTTTTTTTTGAATTTCATGTTTTCTAACTACGTGTGTTGTTTTTTTTTATCTGTACAGCGTGCCTCAAAATATCTTCTCGAATTTGGGCCACACTGTACAGTATTAAATGTGCAGCTAGAAAATAATGATCAGTTTTGCTTAAAAAAAGTGTTTTTCTCTGCTTTGCTTAGCTTTTGAAGCCGGCGTGACGCCCGCTTTAAAGCGTCGCCGAGAAAGAGCCGAACGCCAAAGAAGTTTCATGAAAGAACAAGAATCCACGGGATTTTTCAGGAACTGTCTCCTACACGAAGGAAAAAACGAAAACGAAAACGGTAGGTGTTGCTTTTCGCGATTTTTTTCACGCCGAAAAATTTCAGTCGTTAAAAAAATATAAATATTTTCAGGAAATTTCCCATTTCAACAAAGATTATCGAACGGAAATTCAATAATGCGTAATTCCAGTAGAAAAGATCTAACGCCTTTGATGAACGCCGTCAATATACTCGATTCCGAAGAGAAACAACCGTGGGTCTATTCCGTCATCCAAAATCAAGAAAACCTCGAAGAAAACGAAAACGATCGAAACGTTCTGTTGCAATTAAAACGGGAAAATACCGTTAAGGACATCACGCAAAAATTGGCGAATCAAAATATCGTCCACAGTCCTTCGGAAGAAAATAAAATAAATCGCATCGGCGATATGTCTGGGTTAATTTCCAAAGCGAAAGAAGGTTTAGCGAAAAGTAAATCCAAAGTTGAAATTTTAAAAAGTCCTACAAACGAAAACATCGCCAAAGCGGAATTGAAGAAATCAGAAAACGAACTGCGCTGGGAGGAATTAACAGCAAACCTGAACAGATCCTTAAACTTGTGCGATATGGATTTCACCGATTTAATTAGCGACGACGAAGTCGATATCTTAGCACCGGTAGCCGTATCCAACGGAATACCTCCACCGCCGCCTCCTTTGAAAGATATTTGTAGCGCACCACCTCCGCCGCCTAGATTAGCTCCACCTGCTCCTGTAGCACCGGCTCCGCCAATGTTCAATCTTCAACGACCGTGTAGGACGACGGAAACGAAGATACCGATCAAGAAAAACAAGAAGACGGTGAAGTTGTTTTGGAAGGAAGTTAGAGACGATCCGATCACTCATTTGAAATTGAAGACCGGTTTTATTTGGGACGAACTGTCGCCGGTCAATGTCGATACGCAAAAATTGGAACATCTTTTTGAGTCGAGGGCGAAGGATCTCATCACCAAGGTGAGTTAATTTTTTGGAAAAATTATTATTTCGAGAAATGGGTTTTTTATTCGTTAGGAATTTTATTTTTTTCAAAATTTTTTATAATTATTTTGATATAAAAAAAAGGTGTTTTTGTTGAAAGGGTAAAAAAAAACTTTGGGAGGTTGCTTGGTGAAAATTTTTTTCGTAACAATATTCCTATTTTATGGGATTTTACTTTTTTTTCGATTATATCATACTTAACATTGTAATTAAATTTGATATTAATATATGTCATGACTCGCATAAATCACGCTAATTCAAAAAACAAAAATTCATGACAATGTTGTCAGCAGTCATTTTTTATTCACCACCCTGTATCTTGAATACGGCTGTTACGAAAAAAAATGGTTAGCAAGAAATCCGGCTTAAATTCCTTTTTTTTGTTCAATACACCCTGTATAAAATTTGAAAAATTTCTAAAAATCTATTCATTGAATAAAACAAATTTAATTATTTTTTCAACCAAATTTTAATTTTAAAAACTTAAAAATGTATTGATTTAATTATTTTTTCAACCAAATTTAAATTTTAAAAAATGTCCAAATCCTTTTTTATACAAAGCGGGTTTTTTATGAGATTTATATATATTTTTTTTAAATATATATTTTTTCTTTTTCTTTGGCGATTCTCCACTACGCATGTGGTGCGGGTTTTTAGGAGGTGAGTGTTTTTTCCGAATCTTGTTGATGGAACCCTCTATTGCTCCTGCAACCACTTACGAACCTTTTTTTGCTATAGCTATTTTTTTTTCTATACTCTGCCCCCTCTATACTTCTAGAATATTTTCAAGTATATTTCAATATTTTGCTTTATATGTTTATCCATACAACGTATTGATTGTTTCACGAAAGTAGGTAGAAATTTTCATTCAAACGGATTTTTTTTACCACGACCCAAGACGTTTTTAGTTTCTCCCAAATTCAAAAAAATTTAAAAAAAAAAACTTGTTTGCCACTCTCTTTTTAATTAAACCATATTTCGTGGTGAAAAAAATTCCAAAAATTTCTTTAATTATATTTTAATGTTTTTTGAACGGAAAACATAAAAGAAACCAGTTCTTTTTCTACAATTAAAATACCGATTATTTAAAAAAACATTAAAAACTAATAAATGCATGCCGATGATACACAAAGCATGTTTGTATGGCTGTGGTATTTATTTTCCCCCATTTTCTTTGCTTTTAAAAAGAGCATGTAAAAGTAGTGAGTTGGTATAGTTTTTCCTACGTCAGCGTGGAAACCAAAAAAAAAATTCTATTTTGGTTGTCGTACTGAAAGTAGTAAAATATAGGGTTAAAAAAATTTATAAGGTCAGACAAACATTTTATTATTGCATGAAAATTCCTGGGTGATACGAAAGAGTAAAAAAAACGCGATACAAAATACGTACAAACTTTTTGTTAGGAAGAAAATTTTACGTATTATCGTTGAGTGAAATTTTCACTCAACGGTATTATATACAGTATAGGTGTAATAACCTAGATGGAGCTAGTACCTTTTAAAACATAAATTTGCTTTAATTTAAAAAAAAATCTATTTTAATTACCAAAATTCTTAGATTAGAAAAATTCTCATTCCTTGTAGAAGCAAAAATGTAAAATTTCTTTCAAATTCCGCCTTGGATGCCTCTAATAAAAATATCAAATGTATATTCACGCCATCTATCATCAATATACCCAAGCTGCGAACCTTGTTATGAAGCAAACTTCATGTAGCTTCACTTATTAAATACAGTAGAAGGCTAGATGGCGCCACGATTATTCAATTTTAATTTTAAAAATGCATATTTTAATTACTTCGAACGTGTGTTTCAATTTTCTTTATGATTGGGTGATACGAAAGAGTAAAAATAACCGTGATACGTACCCCCTCTTTTATCCCGAAATTCTAATAGTAAATATTTTCCTAGAAACAACAAGAAATGAACAAAAACAAAGAAATAATCGTACTGGATCCGAAACGTTCCAACGCCATCAACATCGGCATGACGAAACTTCCGCCGCCGCGCTCCATAAAAACCGCCATATTAAAAATGGACGCTACCATAATGAACCGCGAAGGCATCGAAAAACTTTTAACGATGCTACCCACCGAAGAAGAACGAACGAAAATTCAAGAAGCCCAAGCCGCCAATCCGGACATTCCCCTCGGTAGCGCCGAACAATTTCTTCTAACGCTCGCTTCGATTTCCGAACTACCGGCGAGATTGAAACTTTGGGCGTTCAAATTGGACTTTGAAAATTCCGAAAGGGAAATCGCCGAGCCTTTGATGGACCTCAAACAAGGATTCGAAGTGTTGAAGGTGAACAAGACGTTTAGAGGTATTTTGAGTACTTTGTTGTCGGTGGGGAATTTTTTGAACGGAAACGAAGTTAAAGGATTCCAAATCGAGTATCTCGCCAAAGTACCTGAAGTTAAAGACACCGTCCACAAGCATTCGTTGCTGCATCATCTCTGTCATATTGTTATGGAAAAGTTTCCGGACGCCACTGATTTATATTCGGAGGTTAGTGTCGTACGAATTTTAATTTCCTGCGTGGATGAAATTTTTCTTTTTTTTTAGATCGGAGCGATAACTCGAGCGTCCAAAATCGATTTCGACGAACTGGCTTTGAATATTCAAAGATTGGAATCGGATTGTAAAGCGTCATGGGATCATTTGAAATTGATTGCCAAGCACGACGGTTCTACTATGATGAAAGTGAAAATGTCGGATTTTTTGTCGGATTGTGCCGAACGTATCATTTTATTGGGCATCGTACACAGAAGAATTATCAACAGGTAAAATTATTTTTTGATCCACCCTCGTATTAAATTTTGTGCGATAATAATATCCTTGGGCCATCTATCATCTTTTTGATGGACCCTCGTATTAATTTTAAAAAATTTCATCCATGGGCCATTTATCATCTTTTTTGATCTACCCTCGTATTAAATTTTGTGTGAAATTATATACTTGGCCCATCTAACATTTTTTGATCGACTCTCGTATTAAATTTTGTGCGAAAATTATATCCTTGGGTCATCTATCATCTTTTTGATAGACCCTCGTATTATTTTTTAAAAATTTTATCCTTGGGCCATTTATCATCTTTTTGATCTACCCTCGTATTAAATTTTGTGCGAAATGATTTACTTGGCCCATCTAACATTTTTTGATCGACCCTCGTATTATTTTAAAAAATAATATTCCTGCGCCATCTACCGTCACCAAGCAGAAAGTGAGTAATTTGTTGTGAAGAAAATCTTACCTATTTAATACGCTTTGGGAATAATAACCTAGATGGCGCTAAGACCTTTTGTAAACGGAATTTGGATTTTAATTACTGGGACTTGGAAAAAAGTCGATCTATTTCATTAATTAGAAATAAAACTAAATTCAATTGAAATTCCTGTTTTTAAGCTTCGAATAAAAATTATTAAAAGTTGTACCGTCACGCCATCTGCAATTATTACGCAAAAGGTGCAAACTTTGTTAGGAAGAAAATTTTACTTATTCTATACAGTATAGGTGTAACCGCCTAGATGGCGCTAGGACCTTTTAAAATATAAATGTTACAAAAAGTGGAATTTAATTATCAATATCCTTAGATTTGGAAAATTCTCATTTCTTGTAGAAGCTCAAGTTTAAAATTTCATTTAAATTCCGCTTTGGATACCTTTATTAATAATATCAATTGTATATTCACGTCATCTATCATCGATATAGCAAAGCTGCGAATTTTGTTATGAAGAAAACTTCATGTAGCTTCACTCAATAAATACAGTATATCTATGGAAGGCTAGATGGCGCCACGAGTATTCATTTATACTTTTGAAATTGTTTTTTTTTTATTACTTCGTGTGTTTAAATAGGTTGATTCATATTTTTTATGAACGAAATCATAATTTTTAAAACAAATTCCTTCTTGATTGCTTTTAAAAAATAACAAACGTGTAATTTCGCATCCATTTTTAATCAATATTATATGCCTACACTCAAAATATCAAATGTATACTCACGCCATCTATCATCGATATAGCAAAGCTGCGAATTTTGTTATGAAGAAAACTTCATGTCGCTTCACCTATTAAATACAGTATATCTATGGAAGGCTAGATGGCGCCAGGAGTATTTATTTTTAAAAATGCATATTTTAATTACTTCAAATGTGTGTATTTATTTTTCCTTATAAAGAAAATCTTAATTTTCTTAAACAAATTCGTTCTTAATAATTGCTTTTAAAAATTAACAAATGTATAATTTCAATATTAAAAAGACAATACTCTGACGGATGAATATAAATTGAAAGTTACAGGGGGTGAATTAAAAATTCTATTAAATATTGAAGTTTTTTTTAGTGATTTTTGTGGTTTTAATTTTTAGATTTCACAAGTTTTTGCTTTGGTTAGGAATACCGATACACCAAATTTCCGACACCAAACCGAACGAGTTTTGTAGAATCGTTTCGGAATTCTCTTTGGAATACAGAACGACCAGAGAGCGAGTACTTCAACAATTGGAGAAAAAGGCTAATCACAGAGAGAGAAATAAGACGAGAGGAAAAATGATTACAGATGTGAGTTGAGCAAAAAATTAAATTTTTTCCCAAAAATAAATTAACGTTGATTTATTTTTTGATACAGGTCGGAAAGTTCCGGACAAAAGAAGATAGAGCCGACGCGGAATTACGTCAACTTTTAGGTAGCGATATGTCGGACGTAGAAAGTTTGCAAGGAACATTGCCGTGGAGAAGAACACGCAGAGACGGTAACCGGTCCTTCTTAAGTCCCGGAAACGGGAATTTGACTGACGGAGACGACGAACTAATCGAAACGTTGGTTAAAACTGCCACCAAAGCTCCCTCGACTAGAACGGCACCGAGAGAGAGGAAAAGAACCAGACACGCTGACAGAAAATCTCGTAAGTAAAAATCAATATATAAGGTTTGGGATATAAAAGGGCACGTTAAAATTATTTTTTTCAGAAATTTTTGATTAATTTATTGAAAATTATTAAAATTGAACATACAGGATGGATGATATATATATATTTTTTTATTTTGTGTATAGTAAAGCGATCTAGAACTAGAGAGAATAATCCGTTTGGTAGCAGAGATTCTCCGTGATTTTTAGTCGACTTTGGTATGTGGTCGTGTCTTGCATTTTTGTGTGTGTGTGTGTGTCTCTGTGTGTGCAACACTAACTTTTTTACATGCGCTTTTTTGATTTTGTCGATTAATTATTAAATGTTTTTATTAAATTTTCATTTGATTTACTAATTTTTGTTTTCCATACAGTTCGCAGAACGCTGAAAAACGGTTTGTCCGAGGAGGAAAAAAAGCACCTGTCAGCTTTTATCAAAGGATATTGAAACGAAACGAAACGAAGATCTTTGGAGTTCAAAATCAAAACGTGCTGTGTCCTACCGAAGTTTAATTTATTCTAAAAGGGGGTATTTTTTACCTCTTCGGCATCTATCTAAATAGTAAGATGTAAACTTTTTTTATACTGACTTTGTTATGTGATACTATTATGGCTGCTCACTCATCTCGTTGTTTATTTTTACTATTATTATTATTATTATTTTTAATAATATTATTATTTATGTGTATCTAGGTATATTATTTTTAGTTTTTTTTTTTAAGAATTTAGCGTCTTATTTATTATTATTATTATTATTTTTTAATTTAATATAAGGGACGAGGAACAGCTGTAACATCTTTTAATCTCATCGGAAAGCGCTTTTCTTTTAAGTTGCTACTAGTCTTCACTTTCACTATTTTCACTCGCCTTTCTTGCTTTAATTTGTAAAATGCTTCGAGTATGTTTTTTTAATTTTTCATAATAATCCGAATAACTGTATAATTTTTTAGGAAAAATGAAATTCTCAAACAAATAATATACATCTGCCTCTTTTATAATAGAATCCATTTTCTCATCCTATTCCTTTTTTTTATTGCTGTGTTTTATGTTATTTTCGATTTAGTATGTAATTTGTTCGAAATGTATATTAAATTCAGTTTTTGTTAAGAGTGTATTGTTTTTATTTTGAACGTTTTTTTTACCCTACGATCGTTTACCAATCATTCAATGTTCCTTAAAAATTTTTGGTAAACTTTGAATGAAAATATCTGGTAAACTAAATGAATAATATTTAAAGCTGTATCGTAACGCCATCTATCAACACCACCTAAAAGGTACAAGCTTCGTCAAGAAGAAAACTGTACTTATTGGTGTGCAGTATAGGAAGAATAACATAGATGGCGCTAGAACCTTCTAAATTAAAAATTTATTTTAGTTTATCAGCGAACATTGTATGTGCGGTGATTTTAAGATGAACCGATTTTGAAAATAATTTTTTAAGAGATTTATATTTCTTCTCATTATTTTATTTAGAAAATTCAGAAATTCGCGAAGGAAAACGAAGCGAGCGAGTTTCTAATAATCCCACCATCCTCTCCCTCCCTCCCTCTATTCGAAATCTCCCGAACTAATTTCTTCTCATTTTTTTTTGTGTTAAAAATTCAGAAATTCATGAAGGAAAACAAAGCGAGGGAGTTTCTAATAATCCCACCATCCTCTCCCTATTCTGGACACTTACTTAAGTACTCTACAGTAAGGACTATGATGGTGCACTATAACTAGCGCCATCTATTCGAAATCTCTCGAACTAATTTCTTCTCATTTTTTTTGTGTTAAAAGTGCAGAAATTCGCGAAGGAAAACAAAGCGAGCGAGTTTCTAATAATCCCACCATCCTCTCCCTATTCTGGACACTTACTTAAGTACTCTACAGTAAGGACTATGATGGTGCACTATAACTAGCGCCATCTGTTCGAAATCTCTCGAACTAATTTCTTCTCGTTTTTTTTGTGTTAAAAAATCAGAAATTCAGGAAAGAAAACGAAGCGAGCGAGTTTCTAATAATCCCACCATCCTCTCCCTATTCTGGACACTTACTTAAGTACTCTACAGTAAGGACTATGATGGTGCACTATAACTAGCGCCATCTGTTCGAAATCTCTCGAACTAATTTCTTCTCGTTTTTTTTGTGTTAAAAAATCAGAAATTCAGGAAAGAAAACGAAGCGAGCGAGTTTCTAATAATCCCACCATCCTCTCCCTATTCTGGACACTTACTTAAGTACTCTACAGTAAGGACTATGATGGTGCACTATAACTAGCGCCATCTGTTCGAAATCTCTCGAACTAATTTCTTCTCGTTTTTTTTGTGTTAAAAAATCAGAAATTCAGGAAAGAAAACGAAGCGAGCGAGTTTCTAATAATCCCACCATCCTCTCCCTATTCTGGACACTTACCTAAGTACTCTACAGTGAGGACTATGATGGTGCACTATAACTAGCGCCATCTTTTCGAAATCTCCCGAACTAATTTCTTCTCATTTTTTTTTGTGTTAAAAATTCAGAAATTCATGAAGGAAAACAAAGCGAGGGAGTTTCTAATAATCCCACCATCCTCTCCCTATTCTGGACACTTACTTAAGTACTCTACAGTAAGGACTATGATGGTGCACTATAACTAGCGCCATCTATTCGAAATCTATCGAACTAATTTCTTCTCATTTTTTTTGGTTTGAAAAGTCCAGAAATTCGCGAAGGAAAACAAAGCGAGGGAGTTTCTAATAATCCCGCCGTCCTCTCCCTATTCTGGACACTTACCTAAGTACTCTACAGTGAGGACTATGATGGTGCACTATAACTAGCGCCATCTATTCGAAATCTCCCGAACTAATTTCTTCTCATTTTTTTTTTGTGTTAAAAGTGCAGAAATTCGCGAAGGAAAACAAAGCGAGGGAGTTTCTAATAATCCCACCATCCTCTCCCTATTCTGGACACTTACTTAAGTACTCTACAGTAAGGACTATGATGGTGCACTATAACTAGCGCCATCTGTTCGAAATCTCTCGAACTAATTTCTTCTCGTTTTTTTTGTGTTAAAAAATCAGAAATTCAGGAAAGAAAACGAAGCGAGCGAGTTTCTAATAATCCCACCATCCTCTCCCTATTCTGGACACTTACTTAAGTACTCTACAGTAAGGACTATGATGGTGCACTATAACTAGCGCCATCTGTTCGAAATCTCTCGAACTAATTTCTTCTCGTTTTTTTTGTGTTAAAAAATCAGAAATTCAGGAAAGAAAACGAAGCGAGCGAGTTTCTAATAATCCCACCATCCTCTCCCTCCCTCCCTCTATTCGAAATCTCCCGAACTAATTTCTTCTCATTTTTTTTGTGTTTTAAAAGTCCAGAAATTCAGGAAAGAAAACGAAGTGAGCGAGTTTCTAATAATCCCACCATCCTCTCCCTATTCTGGACACTTACTTAAGTACTCTACAGTAAGGACTATGATGGTGCACTATAACTAGCGCCATCTATTCGAAATCTATCGAACTAATTTCTTCTCATTTTTTTTGGTTTGAAAAGTCCAGAAATTCGCGAAGGAAAACGAAGCGAGCGAGTTTCTAATAATCCCACCATCCTCTCCCTATTCTGGACACTTACTTAAGTACTCTACAGTAAGGACTATGATGGTGCACTATAACTAGCGCCATCTGTTCGAAATCTCTCGAACTAATTTCTTCTCGTTTTTTTTGTGTTAAAAAATCAGAAATTCAGGAAAGAAAACGAAGCGAGCGAGTTTCTAATAATCCCACCATCCTCTCCCTATTCTGGACACTTACTTAAGTACTCTACAGTAAGGACTATGATGGTGCACTATAACTAGCGCCATCTGTTCGAAATCTCTCGAACTAATTTCTTCTCGTTTTTTTTGTGTTAAAAAATCAGAAATTCAGGAAAGAAAACGAAGCGAGCGAGTTTCTAATAATCCCACCATCCTCTCCCTATTCTGGACACTTACTTAAGTACTCTACAGTAAGGACTATGATGGTGCACTATAACTAGCGCCATCTATTCGAAATCTATCGAACTAATTTCTTCTCATTTTTTTTGGTTTGAAAAGTCCAGAAATTCGCGAAGGAAAACGAAGCGAGCGAGTTTCTAATAATCCCACCATCCTCTCCCTATTCTGGACACTTACTTAAGTACTCTACAGTAAGGACTATGATGGTGCACTATAACTAGCGCCATCTGTTCGAAATCTCTCGAACTAATTTCTTCTCGTTTTTTTTGTGTTAAAAAATCAGAAATTCAGGAAAGAAAACGAAGCGAGCGAGTTTCTAATAATCCCACCATCCTCTCCCTATTCTGGACACTTACTTAAGTACTCTACAGTAAGGACTATGATGGTGCACTATAACTAGCGCCATCTATTCGAAATCTCTCGAACTAATTTCTTCTCGTTTTTTTTGTGTTAAAAAATCAGAAATTCAGGAAAGAAAACGAAGCGAGCGAGTTTCTAATAATCCCACCATCCTCTCCCTATTCTGGACACTTACTTAAGTACTCTACAGTAAGGACTATGATGGTGCACTATAACTAGCGCCATCTGTTCGAAATCTCTCGAACTAATTTCTTCTCGTTTTTTTTGTGTTAAAAAATCAGAAATTCAGGAAAGAAAACGAAGCGAGCGAGTTTCTAATAATCCCACCATCCTCTCCCTATTCTGGACACTTACTTAAGTACTCTACAGTAAGGACTATGATGGTGCACTATAACTAGCGCCATCTATTCGAAATCTCCCGAACTAATTTCTTCTCGTTTTTTTTGTGTTAAAAGTGCAGAAATTCGCGAAGGAAAACAAAGCGAGCGAGTTTCTAATAATCCCACCATCCTCTCCCTATTCTGGACACTTACCTAAGTACTCTACAGTGAGGACTATGATGGTGCACTATAACTAGCGCCATCTTTTCGAAATCTCCCGAACTAATTTCTTCTCATTTTTTTTTGTGTTAAAAATTCAGAAATTCATGAAGGAAAACAAAGCGAGGGAGTTTCTAATAATCCCACCATCCTCTCCCTATTCTGGACACTTACTTAAGTACTCTACAGTAAGGACTATGATGGTGCACTATAACTAGCGCCATCTATTCGAAATCTATCGAACTAATTTCTTCTCATTTTTTTTGGTTTGAAAAGTCCAGAAATTCGCGAAGGAAAACAAAGCGAGGGAGTTTCTAATAATCCCGCCGTCCTCTCCCTATTCTGGACACTTACCTAAGTACTCTACAGTGAGGACTATGATGGTGCACTATAACTAGCGCCATCTATTCGAAATCTCCCGAACTAATTTCTTCTCGTTTTTTTTGTGTTAAAAGTGCAGAAATTCGCGAAGGAAAACAAAGCGAGCGAGTTTCTAATAATCCCACCATCCTCTCCCTATTCTGGACACTTACCTAAGTACTCTACAGTGAGGACTATGATGGTGCACTATAACTAGCGCCATCTATTCGAAATCTCCCGAACTAATTTCTTCTCATTTTTTTTTTGTGTTAAAAGTGCAGAAATTCGCGAAGGAAAACAAAGCGAGGGAGTTTCTAATAATCCCACCATCCTCTCCCTATTCTGGACACTTACTTAAGTACTCTACAGTAAGGACTATGATGGTGCACTATAACTAGCGCCATCTGTTCGAAATCTCTCGAACTAATTTCTTCTCGTTTTTTTTGTGTTAAAAAATCAGAAATTCAGGAAAGAAAACGAAGCGAGCGAGTTTCTAATAATCCCACCATCCTCTCCCTATTCTGGACACTTACTTAAGTACTCTACAGTAAGGACTATGATGGTGCACTATAACTAGCGCCATCTGTTCGAAATCTCTCGAACTAATTTCTTCTCGTTTTTTTTGTGTTAAAAAATCAGAAATTCAGGAAAGAAAACGAAGCGAGCGAGTTTCTAATAATCCCACCATCCTCTCCCTCCCTCCCTCTATTCGAAATCTCCCGAACTAATTTCTTCTCATTTTTTTTGTGTTTTAAAAGTCCAGAAATTCAGGAAAGAAAACGAAGTGAGCGAGTTTCTAATAATCCCACCATCCTCTCCCTATTCTGGACACTTACTTAAGTACTCTACAGTAAGGACTATGATGGTGCACTATAACTAGCGCCATCTATTCGAAATCTATCGAACTAATTTCTTCTCATTTTTTTTGGTTTGAAAAGTCCAGAAATTCGCGAAGGAAAACGAAGCGAGCGAGTTTCTAATAATCCCACCATCCTCTCCCTATTCTGGACACTTACTTAAGTACTCTACAGTAAGGACTATGATGGTGCACTATAACTAGCGCCATCTGTTCGAAATCTCTCGAACTAATTTCTTCTCGTTTTTTTTGTGTTAAAAAATCAGAAATTCAGGAAAGAAAACGAAGCGAGCGAGTTTCTAATAATCCCACCATCCTCTCCCTATTCTGGACACTTACTTAAGTACTCTACAGTAAGGACTATGATGGTGCACTATAACTAGCGCCATCTGTTCGAAATCTCTCGAACTAATTTCTTCTCGTTTTTTTTGTGTTAAAAAATCAGAAATTCAGGAAAGAAAACGAAGCGAGCGAGTTTCTAATAATCCCACCATCCTCTCCCTATTCTGGACACTTACTTAAGTACTCTACAGTAAGGACTATGATGGTGCACTATAACTAGCGCCATCTATTCGAAATCTATCGAACTAATTTCTTCTCATTTTTTTTGGTTTGAAAAGTCCAGAAATTCGCGAAGGAAAACGAAGCGAGCGAGTTTCTAATAATCCCACCATCCTCTCCCTATTCTGGACACTTACTTAAGTACTCTACAGTAAGGACTATGATGGTGCACTATAACTAGCGCCATCTGTTCGAAATCTCTCGAACTAATTTCTTCTCGTTTTTTTTGTGTTAAAAAATCAGAAATTCAGGAAAGAAAACGAAGCGAGCGAGTTTCTAATAATCCCACCATCCTCTCCCTATTCTGGACACTTACTTAAGTACTCTACAGTAAGGACTATGATGGTGCACTATAACTAGCGCCATCTATTCGAAATCTCCCGAACTAATTTCTTCTCGTTTTTTTTGTGTTAAAAGTGCAGAAATTCGCGAAGGAAAACAAAGCGAGCGAGTTTCTAATAATCCCACCATCCTCTCCCTATTCTGGACACTTACCTAAGTACTCTACAGTGAGGACTATGATGGTGCACTATAACTAGCGCCATCTTTTCGAAATCTCCCGAACTAATTTCTTCTCATTTTTTTTTGTGTTAAAAATTCAGAAATTCATGAAGGAAAACAAAGCGAGGGAGTTTCTAATAATCCCACCATCCTCTCCCTATTCTGGACACTTACTTAAGTACTCTACAGTAAGGACTATGATGGTGCACTATAACTAGCGCCATCTATTCGAAATCTATCGAACTAATTTCTTCTCATTTTTTTTGGTTTGAAAAGTCCAGAAATTCGCGAAGGAAAACAAAGCGAGGGAGTTTCTAATAATCCCGCCGTCCTCTCCCTATTCTGGACACTTACCTAAGTACTCTACAGTGAGGACTATGATGGTGCACTATAACTAGCGCCATCTATTCGAAATCTCCCGAACTAATTTCTTCTCGTTTTTTTTGTGTTAAAAGTGCAGAAATTCGCGAAGGAAAACAAAGCGAGCGAGTTTCTAATAATCCCACCATCCTCTCCCTATTCTGGACACTTACCTAAGTACTCTACAGTGAGGACTATGATGGTGCACTATAACTAGCGCCATCTATTCGAAATCTCCCGAACTAATTTCTTCTCATTTTTTTTTTGTGTTAAAAGTGCAGAAATTCGCGAAGGAAAACAAAGCGAGGGAGTTTCTAATAATCCCACCATCCTCTCCCTATTCTGGACACTTACTTAAGTACTCTACAGTAAGGACTATGATGGTGCACTATAACTAGCGCCATCTGTTCGAAATCTCTCGAACTAATTTCTTCTCGTTTTTTTTGTGTTAAAAAATCAGAAATTCAGGAAAGAAAACGAAGCGAGCGAGTTTCTAATAATCCCACCATCCTCTCCCTATTCTGGACACTTACTTAAGTACTCTACAGTAAGGACTATGATGGTGCACTATAACTAGCGCCATCTGTTCGAAATCTCTCGAACTAATTTCTTCTCGTTTTTTTTGTGTTAAAAAATCAGAAATTCAGGAAAGAAAACGAAGCGAGCGAGTTTCTAATAATCCCACCATCCTCTCCCTCCCTCCCTCTATTCGAAATCTCCCGAACTAATTTCTTCTCATTTTTTTTGTGTTTTAAAAGTCCAGAAATTCAGGAAAGAAAACGAAGTGAGCGAGTTTCTAATAATCCCACCATCCTCTCCCTATTCTGGACACTTACTTAAGTACTCTACAGTAAGGACTATGATGGTGCACTATAACTAGCGCCATCTATTCGAAATCTATCGAACTAATTTCTTCTCATTTTTTTTGGTTTGAAAAGTCCAGAAATTCGCGAAGGAAAACGAAGCGAGCGAGTTTCTAATAATCCCACCATCCTCTCCCTATTCTGGACACTTACTTAAGTACTCTACAGTAAGGACTATGATGGTGCACTATAACTAGCGCCATCTGTTCGAAATCTCTCGAACTAATTTCTTCTCGTTTTTTTTGTGTTAAAAAATCAGAAATTCAGGAAAGAAAACGAAGCGAGCGAGTTTCTAATAATCCCACCATCCTCTCCCTATTCTGGACACTTACTTAAGTACTCTACAGTAAGGACTATGATGGTGCACTATAACTAGCGCCATCTGTTCGAAATCTCTCGAACTAATTTCTTCTCGTTTTTTTTGTGTTAAAAAATCAGAAATTCAGGAAAGAAAACGAAGCGAGCGAGTTTCTAATAATCCCACCATCCTCTCCCTATTCTGGACACTTACTTAAGTACTCTACAGTAAGGACTATGATGGTGCACTATAACTAGCGCCATCTATTCGAAATCTCCCGAACTAATTTCTTCTCATTTTTTTTGTGCTTTAAAAGTCCAGAAATTCATGAAAGAAAACAAAGCGAGCGAGTTTCTAATAATCCCACCATCCTCTCCCTATTCTGGACACTTACTTAAGTACTCTACAGTAAGGACTATGATGGTGCACTATAACTAGCGCCATCTATTCGAAATCTCCCGAACTAATTTCTTCTCATTTTTTTTGTGTTTTAAAAGTCCAGAAATTCGCGAAGGAAAACGAAGCGAGCGAGTTTCTAATAATCCCACCATCCTCTCCCTATTCTGGACACTTACCTAAGTACTCTACAGTGAGGACTATGATGGTGCACTATAACTAGCGCCATCTATTCGAAATCTCCCGAACTAATTTCTTCTCGTTTTTTTTGTGCTTTAAAAGTCCAGAAATTCATGAAAGAAAACAAAGCGAGCGAGTTTCTAATAATCCCACCATCCTCTCCCTATTCTGGACACTTACTTAAGTACTCTACAGTAAGGACTATGATGGTGCACTATAACTAGCGCCATCTATTCGAAATCTCCCGAACTAATTTCTTCTCATTTTTTTTGTGTTTTAAAAGTCCAGAAATTCGCGAAGGAAAACGAAGCGAGCGAGTTTCTAATAATCCCACCATCCTCTCCCTATTCTGGACACTTACCTAAGTACTCTACAGTGAGGACTATGATGGTGCACTATAACTAGCGCCATCTATTCGAAATCTCCCGAACTAATTTCTTCTCGTTTTTTTTGTGCTTTAAAAGTCCAGAAATTCATGAAAGAAAACAAAGCGAGCGAGTTTCTAATAATCCCACCATCCTCTCCCTATTCTGGACACTTACTTAAGTACTCTACAGTAAGGACTATGATGGTGCACTATAACTAGCGCCATCTATTCGAAATCTCCCGAACTAATTTCTTCTCATTTTTTTTGTGTTTTAAAAGTCCAGAAATTCGCGAAGGAAAACGAAGCGAGCGAGTTTCTAATAATCCCACCATCCTCTCCCTATTCTGGACACTTACCTAAGTACTCTACAGTGAGGACTATGATGGTGCACTATAACTAGCGCCATCTATTCGAAATCTCCCGAACTAATTTCTTCTCGTTTTTTTTGTGCTTTAAAAGTCCAGAAATTCATGAAAGAAAACAAAGCGAGCGAGTTTCTAATAATCCCACCATCCTCTCCCTATTCTGGACACTTACTTAAGTACTCTACAGTTAGGACTATGATGGTGCACTATAACTAGCGCCATCTATTCGAAATCTCCCGAACTAATTTCTTCTCATTTTTTTTGTGTTTTAAAAGTCCAGAAATTCGCGAAGGAAAACGAAGCGAGCGAGTTTCTAATAATCCCACCATCCTCTCCCTATTCTGGACACTTACCTAAGTACTCTACAGTGAGGACTATGATGGTGCACTATAACTAGCGCCATCTATTCGAAATCTCCCGAACTAATTTCTTCTCATTTTTTTTTTGTGTTAAAAGTGCAGAAATTCGCGAAGGAAAACAAAGCGAGCGAGTTTCTAATAATCCCACCATCCTCTCCCTATTCTGGACACTTACCTAAGTACTCTACAGTAAGGACTATGATGGTGCACTATAACTAGCGCCATCTATTCGAAATCTCCCGAACTAATTTCTTCTAATTTTTTTTTGTGTTAAAAGTGCAGAAATTCGCGAAGGAAAACAAAGCGAGCGAGTTTCTAATAATCCCACCATCCTCTCCCTATTCTGGACACTTACCTAAGTACTCTACAGTGAGGACTATGATGGTGCACTATAACTAGCGCCATCTATTCGAAATCTCCCGAACTAATTTCTTCTAATTTTTTTTGTGTTTTAAAAGTCCAGAAATTCATGAAAGAAAACAAAGCGAGCGAGTTTCTAATAATCCCACCATCCTCTCCCTATTCTGGACACTTACCTAAGTACTCTACAGTAAGGACTATGATGGTGCACTATAACTAGCGCCATCTATTCGAAATCTCCCGAACTAATTTCTTCTCATTTTTTTTTGTGTTAAAAGTGCAGAAATTCGCGAAGGAAAACAAAGCGAGCGAGTTTCTAATAATCCCACCATCCTCTCCCTATTCTGGGCACTTACTTAAGTACTCTACAGTAAGGACTATGATGGTGCACTATAACTAGCGCCATCTATTCGAAATCTCCCGAACTAATTTCTTCTCATTTTTTTTGTGTTTTAAAAGTCCAGAAATTCGCGAAGGAAAACAAAGCGAGCGAGTTTCTAATAATCCCACCATCCTCTCCCTATTCTGGACACTTACCTAAGTACTCTACAGTGAGGACTATGATGGTGCACTATAACTAGCGCCATCTATTCGAAATCTCCCGAACTAATTTCTTCTCATTTTTTTTGTGTTTTAAAAGTCCAGAAATTCATGAAAGAAAACAAAGCGAGCGAGTTTCTAATAATCCCACCGTCCTCTCCCTATTCTGGACACTTACCTAAGTACTCTACAGTAAGGACTATGATGGTGCACTATAACTAGCGCCATCTATTCGAAATCTCCCGAACTAATTTCTTCTCATTTTTTTTTGTGTTAAAAGTGCAGAAATTCGCGAAGGAAAACAAAGCGAGCGAGTTTCTAATAATCCCACCATCCTCTCCCTATTCTGGACACTTACCTAAGTACTCTACAGTGAGGACTATGATGGTGCACTATAACTAGCGCCATCTATTCGAAATCTCCCGAACTAATTTCTTCTCATTTTTTTTGTGTTTTAAAAGTCCAGAAATTCGCGAAGGAAAACAAAGCGAGGGAGTTTCTAATAATCCCGCCGTCCTCTCCCTATTCTGGACACTTACCTAAGTACTCTACAGTGAGGACTATGATGGTGCACTATAACTAGCGCCACCTATTCGAAATCTCCCGAACTAATTTCTTCTCATTTTTTTTGTGTTTTAAAAGTCCAGAAATTCATGAAAGAAAACAAAGCGAGCGAGTTTCTAATAATCCCACAATCCTCTCCCTATTCTGGACACTTACCTAAGTACTCTACAGTAAGGACTATGATGGTGCACTATAACTAGCGCCATCTATTCGAAATCTCTCGAACTAATTTCGGGTAAGAAGCCTTTTTGGGGTTGAGGAGGTTGACGAGAACTACTTTTTTTTCATTATTCTATCTAAAAACTCCAGATATTCATTTTCCTCATTGTTAAGAAAGTATTTTAGTTATTGGAATGTCGATTGAGTTTATTTTGTTCATAGGTAATAATTCAAAAATTTCATTCAACTTCCGTATTTAGTACTCCTAGCAAATAAAATCTAAAACTGTATATCGTCGCGCCATCTACCAACAGGTGCAAACTCTGTTATGAAGAAAACTCTACTTATTACGTACAGTATAGAAGTAATAGCCTAGATGGCGCTAGAACCATTTAAATTAAAAAATTCCCTTTAGTTTTATAAAGTTTGTAAATCTTTTCTGTATAAGGGATAAATGAAACACGCGTTTTTAGGTAAAAAGTTTCATTTTCCTACAAAACCACCTAGCTATTAACAATATTTCGTGTAAAGTCGTATAAAAAACGTTTCATGCAATCATTATTTTGCTTCAACAAATATATAAACATACCAGATGAAAAATTAATTGTTTCACAACTGCGCTTAGACTTTTCCAAAAAAATAAAAAATAATTATATAAAAAAACAAAAACTTAAATGTAAACTCATACATACAATTTTATAATACATAAATTATATATGTAATAACAGTTTTAAATTAAAAAATATATTTAAAGTGAATTTCTTTTATAACACCCAAAAATACACAGAGATGGCTTTTATTTTATCAAAATTCGGCCATTCAATTGTCGGCGTTGGTACTAGAATGAAAGGGTCGTTGGGGTTGAAAATTCACAAATGTCACCTTAGCAGCCTTTGTCACTGCCTTGTGTGTCATCTAAGAGAGCTGCCGAGTAATTTTGACACGATTTGGGGTTCTGACAGAAACAAAGAGAGCTAAGGTAAATTTTGAGATGATTATAAAAAGCGAAGTTAAAATATTACAATACAACAAGATTTTCTATGTCCATAGGTTCTCAGTTCTCCGGAGAAACACAGTTTTAGCATTTTTTTTTTTATCAACTCGATGTATAAAAATATGGAACATGGATTGTTTTTTTAATTCACTAAATTATTTGTTACGTTTAATATTTGTGTTTATAATTCGTCGTGTTTCGGACCGGAGAATTCAGAATGAGAAATAAAACCGTTTTTGTCTTGGTCTTCGTGTTGGAAGATCTCTTCGACTAATTTGTCGTGGTCTGCTAACATGTTCTTTACTTCATCGCTCGGTACTTCCCCTTCGGCGGCGACCATTTGTTTCTTCAGATAGTCGCTCACCTAAAACAAATTTTCATTAGATCGTTGGAAAATTAAGTCCAGCTTTGTTTCTACTCTAATAGCATTAAGAAACAACTCACAGTAAGAAAATTGCAAAAACAATGATAGCAAATTCAAAACCACCCTCAACATCTTTCTAATTTTGTACCTAGTGATCCTAATCTTGGTACTCAATCTCCTAACCAAACCTTAACCAATAGCAGTGCAAATGCTTCTAGTTTACATCAAATAACTATGCCTGGTCAACAATTTAGCAGTGTTAAGTCAGTTCCTGTATAAGTTTCTAGAAATTCTGGATTGTTTTAATTTTTTTTGCATCGAGTAGAAGAAAGTCTCAGAGACTAGTAGTTGATTTAGTCCTTTTCCTTGAAAGATATCCGTAGGCTTCAGTTTCGGCAAAATTTCTATCCAATAGTTTCCGAGATTTTGTAGTGCCTTTGAGTTTAAACTTTTTGAGGTGTTCTATTAGGCTAAGTCACTCTGGCTTGTGCATTCTTTTGATTTCACTTGGTCGTAATTTCCTAGGATGCCGCAAAAGCTTTTTGGCCTTCAAAATGATTTTCCAGACCCCGCCTCTACGTTTCCTCATATTCCCGAACGTCCTGGAACCTATCAGCTTCACATTAATCCCCAACGGGTTTTCCAGTCTCTGTATTTATTTTTTTTATATGCAACCTTAACTTTTACCTATTTTCAATCAATACCTTTTACTTTTTAAATATCTTTAGTAAGTGTGCAGCTAATACTAAGTGATCATGCGCAAGACGTACAAGTTGTTTCTAAAAAGTAATTGTCGTATATCTCAAAAATCTTTTATGTACCACTTTTATTAATAACAATATCAAGCGATATTTTAAATTGAAAAAATCTTGAGATAAACGACAAAATAGAGTACAATACAAAAGCAACCAGACTCAACAGAACAACAAAATATTTACAAAATCTCTTACTTCCTCTCGACTTAGCTGATTGTCTTTATCGGCATCGATTTCTCTGAACACATTGGCGTTGGCTGGTTTGGCATCGCCTATGTGAATGAGTTCAACTTCGAAGATCAAAGTGGCTTTACCAGGAATGACATTACCAGCGCCTTTGTCGCCGTATCCTAAGTGAGGAGGAATGGTGAGTTTCCGTTTTTCTCCTACGCACATGTCGCCTAAACCTTGGTCCCAACCCTTGATAACTTGTCCGATGCCTAGTTGGAAGGAGAAGGGTTGGTCTCGATCAACACTTAAAAGAGAAACAAAAATTAAATTCTATTTATTTGACTATTTTGAGGTCAGTGTATAGCTTTCACAAGTAGCCTTAAACGTATTTGAATGTAATGATGAACACTTTTACCTCAACTCTTTAAGTAGGTATCTCGAGGTCAATTTGAAATTTTACTTAAATCTTTAATACTAGAATCAATAAGTCCATTTGAAAAAATTATTAAGGAATGAGAAAACGACTGGTATTAACCGTTTTTCATCAAGTATGGAAATTTCAACTTGAAATGAGTTATCGCGGTTTTTGGATTCAGGAGGAAATAATAACTACACGAATGAATTTTTAACGATAATGAAACTAAAAAAGCAAAAATTGGAAACTGTATAAAAATTGAACGAGATCTTATCAGTAGAAAGTATGTAATCAGAAATCGACGAAGATGAGTGAGTGAATCGACGTTAGTAAAGGAAGAGTCTCCATGCAATTAAAAAGAAAGTTTTAAAATTGCCGGATTCAATTTAATCGATCTTGCAAAATATAATTTCGCCAGTATCTTATCTTATAAAAAACTTTTGTAAATTCTAATTAGAATAATATTGTATTTAGTGAGTACTTACTAGTAAGTACATCACCCAGTTAAAAAGTTTAAATGCATCGAAGTTTATGTCGAGAAAGTTTCGGTATGCATGAGTTTCTGAATATTTCAAGACGTAGTGCTGTCTTTTATAAAAGCAGAGGCGCGCAAAGAGAATTCTCAAACAAAAAGTAAAAGTTCGACAAATTTAAGTAGAATATTTTTCAAAAATCGTCCTGTGGTTCTTATTTACTTCGGAATCTACTTTTTATAAATGGAATTTAAAAATAATAGATTTATATATTTCATTTTAACAGGAAAGAAATATAAATTTAATTCTTCGAATATCCTAGTGCACCTGCTTATGAAAGCATCTACAAACAAATAAATTTTAGTCCTTTAAGCTGCATCTTCTTTATCCTTTGCATAATCGGGTCTTTATAAGGATGGGTAATTAATTTACACATCATTTGTTTTCATCAAGTACCGCCTCTGAATGCAAAGTAGATAATCGAGTTTTTTGTTGTACAGCAAAGTTTCCTAGGCCCTTATTCCCCATACCATCGTTACGCACCGAGCGACATACTTAAATATTAAACGGTTTTTTTAAGGAAAAGGACCTTATCTTCGGCTGTTACTGTATTTTCTTAATTTTAAAAAGTTTTGTCGCTTTAGGTTATTCCATCAGGGAACGATACTCTTATAATTTTAAAGGATAAAACTCGAAAATTTGAGGAGTTTATGAAAATGTATTACCCACCGGCAGAGTTTTAGTGTTATGAGATTTACAAGGACGAAGAGGAATTTTCAACGAGTACACAAGGGTATTATTATAACAATCACATATAAGCTATAATTTTTAAATATGTCTGACTTTTTTAATGCTACAAATCACAGTTTAAATATTTAAAAAACTGCATTATATTTTATTAAAAATCCAGTTTGTCTGAGCGATGTGTAATGATAATGACAAAGTCAGTAACATCTGTCAGTACATAAAAACGGAGACATTCGTAAGGAAAAAAAATGTAGAAATACTCATCATCCTGAAAATGTAGTGTATATCTCGCAATTTCCTCTCAGACATGAATAAATATTCTGCCATACATATTCTAGACTAGAAGAAAAGCGCAACCGTAAACTTATTTGACAACATAATAAAAAATACGGATAACGAGCAACGTTGCCAGATTAAAGGGGTTTATTTTTGATGATATTTACCAGAAAACTTCATCTTATTGTAGAATAAACTTTATTAATGATAATAGACACAAAAGTCATACTTTTAGAGCTATTATAGATAATCGTCTGTTAAATTATTTGCTTTTCTTAGTTGCCAACACTTGTAGACAATTTCTTGAGTAGAGAATTACTTTTGATCGTCTTTAGTAAGAAAAACGATGTATGTTTTTAAAAACATTTATTTCCGCATATATATATTTAATAACAGACATCCCATAACATGTATGAAAACGTTTTTAAGGATATTACAATGGTTCCGTAAGTATATCGAATTTAAAGAAAGTTGTTGAAAAGAAGCAGAACATGAGTTCAAGACATTATTACATTGAATGTTTCATTTAGTTTACACTGTAAGAATATGCTTACTCTTTACTCGTATTAAGAAAAATTTGGTACCATAGTGCACATATAAAACTGTAGTAGTATGTTTCGAAGAATTGTTTTTTTTTAGTTTTAAATCGAAATTAAAGGTCAAGGAATTTTACCAGCTTTAAGGATTCGAGTCTAGGGTCAGTGTGACCAACAAAAAGTGGTTTTTATGACAAGAATGACGGTTGATGTCTACCATTCAATCATTGCGAACATTTACATTGCTTTATTAAAACAATAAATACACCCCCGAAGAGTAATTCTTAAAATTTAAAATGACTTTTTCGCTGAATACTCAACGCATCGGTGGCCAAAATTCTAGGAATTTTTGGGAAGTCACTATTCATTTCTGTCATTATGTCACTAGTTATGTCAGATGTCAGTGGTAAAAGCAACCGATGCGTTGAGTATTCAGCAAAAACGTCATTTTGAATTTTAAGAGTTACGCTTCGGGGGGGTATTCATTGTTTTAATAAAGCAATGTAAATATTCGCAAAGATAAAAAAACCTGCAAAAATCTTATGTTTTGAATGGTAGACATCAACCGTCATTCTTGTCATAAAAACCACTTTTTGTTGGTCACACTGACCTTCTGATCTCCTCTATTCCAGGATGATTAGGATAAAAAAAAGTAATTATAGGATTGAGTGTTAAACTATAACATTTTCAGAATTATCCGCAATCGACTGGAAATAAATAGCAGTGTAGACAGTCCACGTTAAGTTGTCTGTATGAGTTTGGTGCATAGGAAGAAAATCGCATGGAATATATATTATAATGGAATTAATATTTTGGCAAAAGAAGTGTGATACGGATAATAAATTTTCAAAACGTTCCGTGACTTTCCCAGCATAATGTACTGCAGGTTTACAACAAGTATTCCATGATAAATGTTAGTTTAAACTGTTATTTGTAGTTGTAGGAACATTCCAAATTAACAAGCTTGTTACACCAAGAAAAAAGATCTTTATAATTCATACTTATTAATAAAAAAAAGAAGAATCCATCAAATTTACTCATTCATATGAAACAATACGTTGGAAATTTCAGCGTTGGACAAACATAAACGATGATAATTATTATGAAATGGAAGCGAATTTCCATTATACCCTAACGAGCCGTGTTTTATTGTTAAACAAATTCTGTTTATTTGACAAATTGAAGCATTGTATATTATTACGAATTAAAGCGTACTGTTTAACAATCGTAATGAAGAGAACAATAAACTATTACCAATAAACGCAATATTTACAATTCACATAATTTTGTGCAATGAACTGTTTATATTTTTTTATACACAATGTATGTACCTACCTAAGAACATTTCAACTTCTTTCTACCTGACTAGAATTTGATGGAAGGAACTTTTATAAATTATCCAACCAAGGTGAACGGTGTAAAACTGCACCAGTAAATTTAAATATTTAATACCGCGACTCTCTACCATATTCTGTATAAGGTTCCCGAGGGAAACGTTTATTTTTTTTTACGAAAACATTGACTATGCTGGCTCGATATAACCTAAAAATTTAACTATCTAGATTGTGTCGACTATATAAAACTGTGTGTTATAATAAGGGACTTGGATGTTAAGAATAGACGTTAAGATATATTTAAAAATTAATTTTTTAAATATCTAAAGCGAGACACAGTGACTACAAAAATTAATGTAGGAGTTTACCAAAATGGCTTAAAGTTTGGAATATATGAACAACAACAAAAGTATAGTTGATATTTTTCAGAAAATGTAAACTAACAAAGTTATATGAAATTTATCACAACGCCTCTAAGGGCCATACCTAACTCCACTAATTTGCAATGCAGAATAATTATATCAGCATAAAATAAACCGACGTTGCGAATGGTTTGTTTAGCGACTTGCCAGCTGTTTAAAATCAAGAAAAAATATAGGTTATGAGGGTGTTTAACAACTTTCCATTCGTTGTTGGTGAAATAATTAGCCAACCTCGTTAAAAAAATAAAATTTATGATGGTAGGTACGTAGGTTATTACGTGTTCTTTATCGAAATTATACATTTGAAGCCAAATATAAATCAAAAGAAAATTAACAACAATTTTGTTTATATTTTCGTAATTAGGTGCTATTAGCAGCTATCGGTATTAACAATGTGTAACAATTTAATTTTGAGAAATTATCTCAGGCAGGTCATCGTTTTCATGTAGAAACAGTTAAAAGCCAATTAGACAATGAGGACAAAGTAAACGGTATACGTTGTTTGGTAGTCTTCACACGTTTGTTGTTATAAAACTCGAAGTGTTTCATCTTTTTCTCGGTAGATAATTTATGTTATTGAATAAGTCAATGCTTTATATTTACTTAATCCTCTTGCGAACATTATTCGATGCACGCAAATAGGAAAAGATTGATGTTGGCGAAAGAGTGAACTAAAATTTTTCAATTACTCCGCATCAAAGTAAAATTGAGTTGATTTAACCAAACGGTTAAAAATGAATATCGAAAGATGGCTTCGAATACGGTAGAAAAAGATAAGTTTTTGGTACAATGTAAAAAAAATATTGATATTAGTCAGATCAGTATAATAAATTATGAAAAATGTTTTGTCAGTTAAGATGCAAGAAGAGTTTTTAAGGTGAGAATGGCATTTTATCAGAAAAAAATCATATTCCAACTTTTAAAACATCGTCACCATTGCAATAAAACCCTACCTAGGATGGTGGTACGATTTTAACAATGAGTTTCTTTTTAAATAGTTTTAGGTTGCAGCTTTCCATTAAATATTTATTCTGTATAAAATGATCACCTGACGATTGGTATGTAATTTTTAACAGTGTGACAACCAGCTAAACGTAAAAAAACCTGTAATGATTTACATTTTAGCTTCCGACAAAAAGCTACAGCATTGGAATATCTTTTCTTTTTATTCAACGATCGAAATTTATTTTTCAGACGTCACGTCTCTTCGTATTATATTAACTGGGAGACTTTACAAAACGAACTGTTTCAATTTTCGTATTAATTAGTAACAGTTAAAGTTTTTTGTTTATATTTTTTATAGGACAACCAGTATAGTAGTTCTCGACTTTAAGATGTTTGCTACATTTCTGGAAAGCTTAAATAATAAGAGCCTGTATGAAACCTTACCCGTAGCCTCATTGTTATTCCTTTTCCTTATAAGTAAGTAGAAAACGTTTAATATGCTAATTTTCCATAAATGAGGCATTCCCGAGGGCGTTTCCCTTTAAAACTACCACAATAAACGTTATGAGAAAAAATATACAAACCACCGGTTAATGTTTTTCAGCCTTACAGTTCAATTTTACTCAAAAAAAAAAACAGAAAAATGAATATTTCTAAAATACCCAGTATATTGAATCCTTTCCAAAATGCATGGGAGAATGTTTCAGTAGCAACTTATTTTCCACCGTAACTACTTGAAACTGCAAATTTTATTACGGCCGCCTCGGAAATACACTCGTGTTTTTTTTTTTCGAGATTTATAATTTATCTTGAACCAATAAACATAAAGTGGTCGGCCGTTGCTTTTAGAAACCTGAAGAAACCTTTCGGGTCTGCTTTATGGCCAGAATGGCAGGAGCAGTAACTTAAAATTTACAACTTTCATTCTTTTGGTTTAGGGGGCGCGCAGTCCATGGTACTGAAAGACATTTTTATGGATTTCATTTGTACACGATACCTGAATAGATTTTTTAATAACAATTTTGTTGTTGTTTTATAGAGAGTTTGCAGTACATTTTGAAAACCTCTTGTTGCAATAATATAAAAAGTAATTTTACCAAAAAAAATCCCTCAACCTCTCAGTCGATAAAATTTGACGTATTTTATTAAAAACCTTTTAAACAACAAGCGTTGAATGGTTTTTTTTTATTCATGCTAATTCGGTGGCTGCCCAGTACCAAAACTAGACCGTTTTAATTGGAAAATGTGAACAGAAAATGGGATGGAAAACAGTATATTCAGTCTGCGGTTATCAACTGACTTAAAATTTAAATTTTGTCACTTTGGGTTATTTTGATGTTATAAAGTTTAGATTTTTATGGTGACAAAATAAAAAAATATACCAGAAAAGCTCGTCCGTCAACAGATCTCCGATCTTCTTGAGAGGATTGATGAAGAGCCTGAATTGATGAAAGTTGCGATTAAACCTTGGATCTTCCATTCGAAAACTCCTGCATCTCCAAGATGTCTCCAGTACAAGAACCGTTTCCGAAGACCAAGTCTACCTTAATAAATTTTACGTAGTAAAAAAATTTTTTTTTATAAGAAAACTGTTGTATCAGAAAGTAAATTATATTCTTACAATTTCCCAGATCCTATCCACATAATTGTATTCATACAAAAAATAGTAACTCGTCTTGTAAATTTTTCCTTCACATAATCCTGAATATAAAGTTTATCCTTTAAAATATTCAAGAATGACACAACATATTCTCTACCTTTGCATTTTTTTTTTCGGTGCAACATCGAAAAACGGAGAACAGAAGCTTTTTTTTTTGTCGCGTGGTAGAGCCATGAGAATTTCCCATTTGTGAACGATTCCGCTATGCGGAAGAATCCTAAATCAGATGAAACGTAGTATGATGTGTATGTGACTTCAGTATTGTATAATAATGCTCTATTCTGTTTGTATGTATGATTTGTTTTATTCAACAACAATTCTAAAGGAAGGTATGAATAGAAGTGGTTTTTTTTTTATTGGGAAGATAAAATAGAAAGTTTCTAAATAACGTAATTTAAAATTCAGCCTAAAAATGTCACAGTAGCTTCTTTAAAAGATGACCGAAAAAAAAAATAGTAATAAAAACAGATTTTACTGACACTTAATTTTCGTGCATAATCCAGGGTCTCAAAATAATTTGCCGCTGTCGAATATAAACGACTTCAACTTTTTAAATAATAATAGCTGGAGGGGATACGAGTACCAAATGCGATTTTTGAATTACAGCGATACAAATTTTTAATAGCGTTTCGCTTTCCATGGTATAAATAAAACACTGGGAGAGCGAAAACCGTTGTTTTTGGAAAACGACAAGAATGATGTAATGATATACTAGCAAAAAGCATTTCCTTTGCAAGGGAAGCTTTTCGATCCTTGGATGAGGATATTAGCGACTAGTAGAAGTGGATTTTTTTCTAAATGAATTTCATTAGTATTAATTTTGTTAAAAACGTTTCCATTTCCAACGAAATCATCTCGCAACTATTTTGCATAACTGGATGCGCCAAAGAAAACACTGGAAACCGTAACGTTCCAAAGACTTACGCGGCTGTTTATGCTGAAATTTTTTAATTTTCGTTTTGATGTTTTCACTCGTTTCTGCTCTTTTTAAGTGGTTACGGAACAAGTTACCGGATTTAATTAAAAGCTAAGCGGTGCAAAATATACGAATTACAATTAAATACGTCTGGTTATGCATTCTGGAAATATGTCAAAGAAAAATCATAATATAGAATAACTATTATCAATTTGGTAATTAACGTTGGGAAAGAAACTGAAATTTGACTAAAAAAATAGGTAGTAAAGTAAGTTGTTCATAATTATAATAAAGTAACTATTATTGAATATTCCAATATATTTTTATTAACATTAAATTATCTATTTAAAAAAATATAATCCCTACTACCTACATGTGTCAATTTAACATTTCTCTCGTTACTGGATATAAATTTAAATCTAGTTATCGAATAAATTTATTAGATGATAATTAAATGGAGTTGAAAGCAACTTTATCGAGTTTCACCGGTGATAAACCGCTGGATTTTCCATTATGAAATGATAACATCATTCGAGTTTTCAGATATTGTAAAATTCAATACGCAGTGTTGCAGTAGTTTACTACTGATCAGAACAGTTAAAACCATGACTGTTTAAAATCAATTCCAAGCAACTATGATATCAAAAGAATACATATTTCTTCCAATATAACGTACCCTAAGTGTTTGGACAGATGAACACTGCTGCCTAAATGAGCACCTCAAAAAGTTTGTGGATAACATAAATATTCAATATACAAACTTCCCCTTTGTATGAGGTCGCTAATTAAAGAGGTTATTTAGATACCGATCTAACAGAAACCGTTCTGAAATTAAACCATGGGTTATAGAGTATTTGACAGATCGGCCATATTTCCCCCGAGACTAGTACGTTACATACGAATATGAACGACTCCGGGGGATTCTCTCCCGAGTTACTAAAATGGCCCGTTTGCCTCTCCGACACGGTTACACTGTCATCAACGTGTGTGTGTAAATGCAATATTCGCCGAACCTGACCCAAACCATGAATATATCTATATTTACATGCAACTACAAATTCTCCAAGAAATTTCAACTAGACATAGATAGAACGATAAAAAGGGTATGAAGTCGCGTCTGATGAGATTGTTAATACTTTTTAAATTTAAATGAATTTATAAGAAACTTAAGATATTGCTGAATATCTACTTTGAAAAAATAACTAATAGTTTATCTCTAAAGTATCATTGGATTTACAAGTATACAGATTGCGAAAAAGTTTATTAATTCTTACGGCTTACACAAATTCTGATAATAATTAATATTAAGACAGATCTTTACTCTACCCCTATGTTTGTACAGACTTAACTTTAAAATGTCTCTTGGCAGTTCGTATTACTTCTAGTAGAGTTCGCTCTGACCGCGGGGCATGATAAATTCCGACCTGTTTAATTTTAATCAGGTAGATTTTCGGAAAAGATGTTTTTTTTTAAGACGAAAAAACGTATTGAAAAGTTTCAATTGGGCAACGGTTTTAAGAAATAAAAAGATAATTGTAATTAGAATTAAAAATTTCAAACTAATTTCATTCAATTTTAGATTTTTTTTTATTTCAAAAAAATTTGGAACAGTCTGGTCGAGTCGTACGTCTTAATGCAATAACTTGTTTTTGGGTTGTTACATATTATACATATTGCATAATTTTTAGTTGCGTAATTATTAATTCTACCCCGAAAGACGTTTATATAATAATTACCAGTCGAAAAGATCTTGATATTTTACCAATAAAATTGGAACGATCTCTCTTTCTAAAGTAATTATTGACCTTGAGCACATCCTACTTTTATTAAAGTTTGAAGAAAAATAGACAGTTCTGAATTTGTTCAAGAGACTACTAGTCGAGAATCAAATCCGAGTAGGTATAATTGGAAATCGCGGAAAAAGATTGAGTTCTCCATCTTGAATAAACAGTAGAAGATGTTGAAGAGAATTTGATTGAGTTCTTATAAAAGGATTATCTGTAATAAAAGGCGGGATGTGGTTGGATTATTAAATCAATTATTTTACCAAACGCGATTCAATTTAATAGTTTTTAAACACACAATTTTTATGACATCCACTTTTTTTCGCTTTTTATTATTGACGGATCATGCTCGACTCTTTTAAATAATAAACTATGTGACATTTTTTTAGTTCTCGATTTGATTTATTTAATGGCCAACGAGGAATTACCAAATCCATTTTTGTTTGCCGAATTTGGGAGTCCAAGGACTGTTGATTTTTAAACCAGTTTTATTTTTCGAACAAAAAAATTGTTAGAATAATGCAAACGACACAAATCGCAGATGGAATACGTTATATACAAGGTACAAAAATTAGAGTAGCTTTAGAGCCTCTTATCATCTCCCCTGGGATATTTTTATTTTTGCTATACAGAGTGAGTTTCCATACATAACATACGCTTAATTCAATTTATCCATTATCATTAGCGTGTTACAAAACCTTTTTCAATTTTATAAAAACGCTCTTGAAAGTTAATCACATTTACGTCCGTAAATTAAATTTCCAATATCGCCGTCATTTCCCAAAATGAGGAAAAAATTAATTCATAACAAAATATCGCTGATAAATTGTCACCATGCTCATTACTATGCAAAGAAAAGTAACCCGGAGATACTTTGTAGATAATTTATCATCAAAGATTATGGGGAATTGCAAGCGTAGGCAAGCGCTATGTCATATTCATGGGATCTTATAACCGCGAAAGAAATAATAAATAAAATTTAGTCGAGAGGGTTCTGTTTGAAAAAAAAGGGACGGACTTCTATTATCAAAATATAAATATCAGAGATACTTTCCGAAGATCGCTGCACCTGATTTTAAACATGGAGCCAGCCCTTGTCTACACATAAAAAAACTTCCACTGGAAGATTATCCTTTCTTACAGCCGCGTAATAAACATTTATATTTTCCAAAGAAATATTTCAATCTGTCAAGTATATTCTGCAACTCGTAGTTCGAGGATTTGTAGAATGCCGCAAGAGAAATCCACTTCCTTCTACACGGATGTTTTCTTTCCGAAACTCTTTTACCACCTGTTCCCAGGGTTTTTATGTTTTAGTTCGTTTCTAGTGTCTTTCAAAATATTTATTTTCGTCACAAATATACAGCATAGGTTGTGTCACACATTCTTAAAATACGATAATAGGAAAAAGAGATTCATTGTTGTCGTAATAATATTATATATCCGGAACAATATCGTTTTGAGTTACGTACAGCTTTCACTCACGTAGAAATTCAATGGGCAAACAGAATGACGTGTGTTATTTATTAGAATTGACGAGAATGTTATGTGATGAGCAAAGAAAGCTATTCGAATAAACAGTGGGATATTTTCATTCTATAGGAATTTAGATTTCGTTTAGCTTTTCGTAAAACGAATGTTGAGTAGCTTTATTATTATAAACATCTACTACAGTCGACATTAAGCCAATTAGATTCAACCTCTTGTTGAAAATAAAATAACTTGCTAATACGACTTTCTGTTTTCTTCAACTATTTTGTTACGTGAACCGTGAAACTCAAGAAAGTTCTAACGAAACTCCACCAAACTCACGTTTCGGTTACTTTATTCTTCCTTAATTAAAGTTTTCAAACATAAAGACAAAAGTTGCTGCTGTGTTTGTTGCTGTTTACGAATTACATGGGAACCATTTCTTTAATTAATATTTTTGCTTTGTTGAATAACAAGGGATTAATTAACGCGCGAAAGACATTCCTTGATTCAGGACATTTTTTAAACGACAATTTCTGCTAATTTCAAAAACAAGGATATTTTCTACATCTTCGCTTATTACAAAAAAACAATTTGTAGTTTAAGTTTATACAAAGCAAAAATGAAACATTCGCAGAAGAAAAACAATAGAAGACCTCAAAGAATAATTGTTTTTTTTTTTAAATTTCAAAGAATAATAGATTATTATAACGCCATACGTTCAAGTTTTTGAAAAATACTTTTCAAATAACAGAAACCGTTCATTAAGAAACAATAACTACTTCTCGGGCTACATTGAATTGCACACAATCAATACGTCATATCCTCAAGTAAAGGAAATGTTAAAGTCGTAATAACAGAGACAGTTTTTTTATAAAAAAACATTCCCTAATTCCTTTTAAATGGCTACGTTCGTGTAATACGTTAAAAGGAACGTTTGTAAAGCCAACGATGGTAGTAATATATGTCAGGTTAACAATGACGGACGATGTATATTTTTGCTTGTATATTATTTATAACAGGACTTTGGATGGTTAAGGGCTAGGGCGAACGATAAAATTAACCACCGTGAAAAAATTATGATGGGAAATTTGATTGACTATATTTCTGTATGAGAGAGTTGAATTTTTAATGGAAAAGAGTATAAGGTGGTAGAATTGTTTCTTCTTAATTATAACTTGTGTTTTAATTCCCGTTAAAAACAACTCATATATTTTTTCAATATCTATGAATGTGATGAAATCCATAAAATTTCTATTAAATTGTGTTTCTTAAAAGACTTTTAGAAATTCACTTAATCGTCAAAGGTCTTACGAGCAGGGTTTCATTTAATTGATAAATATCAAGATTACGAATTAAAGGAAAACTTACGTTTTATGATGAGGAATATTAGAAAAAATATGACTACAACTACTTCAGAGGACAAACAGACAATTTGATGGTATATTCCTATACGATACGCGGTTGCCGGCTGCGGTTGTGTTAAGTAGTGTAAATAATCCTTATTTAATAATGAATAAAAATTATTATTATTGAATACTTAAATGTTTTTTCTTAAACAACCATATAGAAGAAAAACAAATATTTTATCTTTCTTGTAAGAACAGTGAGTGATAAGAAATGTTTTTAAAAATGAAAGATGGCAAGCTATTATTATTAATATTTTCTCACATTCTGACAGTGAAAAGGCCGCCCCGAACAAGCTCTCCGGCCTTGAAGGCACTGCTACTTACTATAAATATAAATGAACAAACTTGGGGACGAAGTATAGAATTAATTTTTTTAAATTACAGAAACTTTTATTTATAAAATAATCCTAGCTTATTGGAAAAGGAGGTTAGGTTAGATTATTTTTTAGTTAGCGAGCGTTTTATCTTTTTCAATGTGAATAAATAAAAAACAAACTGATAATTTATCCAAATTTTGAACTTTAAAGCCTTGAAATTTATCTTGACAAAAAACGAATTTTTTTATCTATGATAAATATTCACGAATGAGTACCAGGCTTTCATGTATTTCAGGTGTTTTTATCCAAAACAGCAAATACCGAGTGGCCACTATAATATTATGGTAAAAGAATATCCATTTATAAGAACTTTTTAATAAAATGTCCAAGGAACTAGCGAGTTACTCGATTTTTCTTCTTAATGGTGAAAGTTTATGTTTGGGAGCACTGTTATAAACAGAGAAAAATACACGCTAACAACTCGAATGGTATTAAAGAAGTTAATTATTAGCGGATCTGGCCAAGTGAGTGACAGCTAAAAAATGGAAAAACTTTTCCTTAAACTTTCCAAGCTCGAGCAGCAGAAAGAAAATGCTACTAAACAAAATTGAATACCATGAATGAAAATTTTATTTGTGAAATACTTTGTAAGATTTATAGGTTATGTTAGATACATTAAATTTGAAATAAAATCACCTTCTCTCAACATTATTCCAAATATTTCCCATATTTCAACAAACTATATTTAAAATAAAGCAGCATTTTGTACAAACAAACATATAAAATAAGCAAAATATTCAAATTCAAACTTTTCAACAAGTTTTGTCGTAAAAAATATGGGTTATGTCAACCTATCAAACGAAAATAAAATATAAAACTTGATATTTTAAAAAACTTTTTCTAATTACACATTAATACAAAAAAAACTGGAATGTTTTCAGTAAAATTGTTGATATATCTTTTAAAAACAATTAGAAATCTTACCTTGAATCGAATTTGGTGCCGTCAGTCAAAGTACCCGTGTAGTGCATTGTCAACATGTCCCCGGTTTTGGATTTAGTTTCACACATTTCTGGTTTATACAACACATCAATTTTAAGATCATCGTCGCAATATGCTGAAGCGAAAAATACGATTAAAAATACACCGGTTGAAAATGTAGCGGAGAACATGTTTACTTAGCTCTTCACAACAAAGTTGCGAACTTAACTGAACCCGACGATTTAAAGAAGTTCCGTTCCGGTAGATAGCAATGAAAATTAGATAGCTCTGGTCGCCAATATACGTGCAGTGTTGTCGGTTCAAAAATAAATCCGGTAAAGGTGTAGAACTTTCTTAGAATCGGCTTATGGTACCTACAATAAATTAATAGTAATACATAAATAAATAATATATATTTTTTATAATTGGTCTGCTTAATACCTTATATACGTAATAAAAATAAAATAAGTAATAGAAACTATCATTTTAAAAAGGTTCATTTTCAAACAAAATATTCCCCTTCACCTAATCGAATTATTTCTCAATTTCTTCCACATGATATTAATCTCAAGTTATTGAAAATCTGTCAGTAAATGAAACATTTTCTAGACCCAATCTGAGCTTTAACGAAAACTTGGCAACATAACGAAAGGATTTCTGGCCGTCAGTATGTAGGGGCTGCCACGAGTCTCAAAGCATGCCACGCTGCAGTTGTGACGTCGACTTTGATTGTCTCTTTCTAACACACAAGTGGATGTGAATAGTGATGATGAAGAAGCCACAGGTCTACGGCTGGTTGGTTAAAAAATACACGTGACTTTGTATTTAAATAGGTGCAACTTTATAAAACCTTAACCTATTGTTTACTTATGTTTTATATTAGTTCAAAAAAAGAGGCATTAAAAATAGATAAATATATAGTATTGATGTTATACGGGGTCCTTCCAATATTTATTGAGGATTTTATAAATTATTTAAAAAATTTTAAATTCCAAACAAGATATTTATTCCGTTTCAAAAAAAAGTGTATGAAACGTCTCTTTACTAGTTATATTATGTATCTACTGATTTAGTACGATTTATCTGACGGTTATGAAAAGTCCCTAGAGGAGATCCTATTCCCTTTTAGAGAATCGTAGGAGGGATTCGTGCTGAAGTGTTACGGGATTATATTTATAACTGAGGGAGAAAGCGCAAATATAAATAAATAGGTATATTATATCCTTTTATTTTATACAGTTTGTCCCAAGTTTTAAGATCAAAAATTGTTGGAAGAAAAAACATTTGATGCGTCAGATTTTCCACTTCTACATTTATACAGGGTAAAAATTTACCATACATATTATTTATTTGAAAAATTTAATCTACAACACATCTATAGACATAAACAAAGCAAAGTAAGTAGTTCAACCCAACCAATGATGTCACCTTAAATAGCAACAACCTCAAAATGGTTAGCGTAGCATTGAATGAATTAAAGAAAACTAAACGAGTCACACGGTGCATGGTCATATACGGAGCACACAGATCAGGACTAGAACAAAAAAAAGAAGATCAGAAAGATATTTAAGTACTACACAATGTTAAAGATTTTTTTTACTTCTTCCTCTGTAGCTATTGCATATCACCCTCTTTTGTCGCCCAACCAAACCTTCTTAGATTCTTTAATCAACTTTTATGGCATTTGGAACCACAGTCAGATCATTTTTTCGGATTCGGTTTTGTCTTCTACGATTTTATTTCCTTCTATAAACCCTGTCACTCTCTAACCTTGTTTCCCTAATCTCCTGATTCAATCAATATTGTTTTTTTCCTCCTTTCTTGTCCTGATCGTTCCCTCATCGTAAGCTCTCATCTTTATTGGATTTAAGTAGGTGACTTTGTCATTTTGTCTAACAAAGAATTGCCTATAACTAAACAGGATATATAAAAGTTGAAAATGTTGAGGAATATTTATGTGTGGTTTTATGTCATCGTAGTCCGGTCCTGAATATCTCAGCCTACTGAAAATTATAGTTATGCTTTCGTTACTTTACTGGTTGACTCATTATTTTCTGTAGAAGAATGGTATTAGAGGAAAGTGAGAGTTTTTCGTGATTTCTGGTGGATTCTTTAAGGTGTTTTTAAACACGATTGTGTGTGTACGTAATGGAAAATAGATGACAATAGAAGTGACGATTGCTTTCTAATAGTGTAATTAAAAAACATTACGTTTTATTAAAGTTTAATGAGTTGTTAATGTGAGTACTTTTAGGTGGTTTTCATTTCTAACCGATTAATAATTACGTCGAACAAAAAACTTTTCACAAGAAGTTTCTAATAAATTAAGTTTATTATTAATATTTTGCTAAAAGCTATTTATTTTTATACTTACTTCATAATAATTTATCCTCTTTAACCGGGTGGCCATATAAGAATGCAAAGTGCTGTATCTCGGAAACTGTTGGTCGTAGAGACTTGCGGTAAAAAATAGTTGAACTAAAGTGGCCAAAAGAAAATCCTGGAAAATATCATCAGGTTTCCAAGATGATCGACGGGGTATAATCTCCATCTGAAACTTTTTAAAGTGATTTTAGACCTAGTGAATTTACCAAAAAAATATATTCTTCATTTGAGTATTTTTTGTTTTACACTTTTTGAAGTATCTATTAAAATGAAGTGGTGATTCAATGTTTTTTTTTAAATAAACTGCTGTGACTCCTAAAAGATAGAACGGATTTTTAAAAACTTGGTTTTGTTGGAAAAAGCATTAATTGCTCTATCAAACTCAGCTTACCTGTAATATGTCTGGTTTTTAGTTATACCGCTAGAGCGCGTTTATTGATATAATAACAGAAAATTGCAAAGTTCTCTGGAAAATGAAATGCAATAATATGACTTTTTTCCATAAAAATGTAGTTAAATGGGGCTCTGTAGCAGAATAGAGCTAGACATAAATAGCGCTGGTCAAAATAGCGCTGGTCAAAAACAGCGCAGGTCAAAAACAGCGCTCCATAAAATAGCGCCGGTTGAAATATCCTTACAAAATCAACTATTACAGTAGGATGTGATTGAAAAATCAAGTTTCACCGCTAAGCATCAACCTTCCTTTACAAAAAACAATATCAGAATATAAGGAACGGGAAACAAGTAAGGACAACAATCAATATTGTCCATCATACTTCAACACATATCGCTTCCCGACCAACTGACACAGATCAAAGTGTAAACAACTACTTGTCAGTGTCATATCTATTTAAAGTCTAAAAAAATGCAATTTCACGTTGCTTGTCATTTCGGTAATTATATCCTTCGTGGAATAATGTATCACCTCCTTTCTGAGACTTGCCAAATTGCATTTTTTTTTACTTTAAATAAATATAACACTGACAAATAGTTGTTACACTTTGATCTGTGTCAGTTGGTCGGGAAGCGATATGTGTTGAAGTATGATGAAAAATATTGATTGTTGTTCTTACTTGTTTTCCGTTCCTTATATTCTGATATTGTTATAGACAGTTACCAACACTTTGATCACTGTCAGCTGGTCGGGAAGCGATGTTGAATTGACGAATTGAATTAGGAAAACTATTGTTATGACTGTAATTTCTGAAAAATATGTTATTCCTAATTATGCTAATTCGGTACTATAGTCTATTTTTATGTATGAGATAGTAGTAAAATAAAGAAGCATAATTATCTTTTGGCGGCGCTATTTTATGGAGCGCTGTTTTTATCCAGCGCTATTTTGTCCTGCGCTGTTTTTGTGTAGTACTATTTTGACCAGCGCTATTTTGTCCAACGCTATTTATGTCCAGCGCTATTTTGTTCAGCGCTATTCTGCTTCAGAGCCGTTAAATAGTACCTAAATAAGCTAGTGAAAAACGTATCTCGATATCTTATCTATCACATCACATCGGTATTTATTTTCTTTTATTTGACTTTTTCCAAAAATGATTTTATAACTTTTGAATAATAAGCCGATTATGAAATAAAACTAATGCCTACTTACATGTCTTCCATCACACTCAATGTATTGTTGGAGTCGCTAATGAGTGGACATTACATCAGCAGCTTGAATTTCTGCCCTTGACAGGCTACGAATGGCCTCTTCTATTCGTATATTCATGTCATCTTCCGTTTTTGGTGGAATTTCCTAAACCATATCTTTTAACTGACCCCATAGATAGATGTCGAAACAGGTTAAATCTGGGGATCGGGGTGGCCAAGGAAATAGACTACTCCACCTCTGGTATTATATCCGATCTAAAAATATTCTCGCACATTTATTGAAAAATGTGCTGGTCAACCGCCTAGTTGCAAAAACATGTTTTGCCATAATTCCAAGGGCACATCTCCTATTAAAATAAAGAATTAGTTTACCAGAAAATCAAGAAACATGGTACCATTTAGTGGTTGATCGAAGAAAAAGGGGCCTATAATATTCGCGAAAGTGGTACAATCCTCGTCTTCGACTCGGATTTTTCAAACCACTATGCTATTTGTTAAAACAAATTACTAAGAAACTCGTTTTTTCCAATTTTTCCGGAAAAATTAAATGCACTAGGGATATTACCCCCGAAAAATCACTTTAAAAGTGTCGGATGGAGGTTACGAAACATGAAGATATTTTCCAGGATTTTCTTTTGGTCACTCTAGCAATATTTACAACGAATAGTTTTCGAGATACAGCACTTTTTGTTCTTATCTGTCCACCCAGTACATACAGGGTGTCCCAGGAAATCGTACTCTTTATTTCTGGGTTAATTAACACAATATATTTCCTTTTTAAAAAAATTTTATTACATCTACAAGCGTCTAGTGCCCTAACATATACTCTATATACTTACATAGACATTCTTGAAACGTCTGCCCTATATTATCCCTTCCTTCTCACAGGATTCCCGATCTCGATATTCGATCCTGGAAGCTACTGCTCGTCTGGACTTTTAAATAACCAACAGACCATAGACGTTATTAAATTTTACATGAAGAGGGTGATGTAATAAATCAGAACGGAATCAGAAGCTATTGGTTACGTTTCGAATCATTTTTAAATTCTACAAGGGGCGATTGAAAATTTCCCAATCAACTTACATCGATATTCGTAAGTTTGGAAAGTGGTTTGGACATAGATTCACAGTATAGTGAGGTTAACGGGGCTGTAAAATATAATTTTTTGCAATATTTGGACTGTATAATGTTTTAGACAGGGGTTACGACGAAATTTTTGTTTTGTTTTATTTTTTGTTTTCTTTTCTAACGAGATAATTAATTTGTCGACATAACTGCGTCTTTCCGTTTTTGTAATCAAAATATGTTTGCAAATCTCCTCGTATTTCTGAATAAGGCCAAAGGGAATTGGAGAATGTGAATGTATTGCTTCTACGACCGTATGAAGATAATATGTGTGCTGTACATTATTTTTTATTTCGATAAATAGGGCGACGTTTCGTGAATATGTGTGTAGTAATTTTATTTTGTATCTTCTCCAAAAAAAAACCAGTATCAATACACAAATAATATTCAAATGTTTGGAGTAAACAAAATTCTTATCACAAATTAATATTATACATGATAAAAAACAGTGGCAGCTAACGGGATACAAAAATTTGATGGTCTAACATTAAAATCTAAAAGTATTACTTTGGCTACTGAAAAAAATATTTCAAAACTAAATAAGATGTTAAAAAAAAAACTTAATTAGCCTTTTTTTATTAAAATCTCTAATATTATTGTATCTAATGTTTACGACGCTACTGGTTAATGTATATTACGTCTAAGCAGATTGAAATTAAGAGGCCAAATAGATCATGTTCATCATGATATCGGTTGGTTGATTACTTTTCATTTTAGTTAATACTGATAACAGATAAAGTTTCTACGAAAACAGTATGTATCTCCTGTTTTAGCCGTATGGTGTTTATTGGGAAAATAATTTTAATGAGTGAAAATGGAAAACGGGAATATTGAGATGTCCTACAACACCGAAAGGTAAGTTCAATGAAAAAATTGGCCAGACTATTAATTCTACACAGACAAATTTATAAATACCAAATATACAATAATTATTACGCCCACGTTTCTTTTAAATTTAAATTTTCACATAACGTTATTTAGCATAAATTTTAATCTTTATAGGGATAGCAAGTTTTCTTGAAATAATGAAGAGAAAAAAATATTCAAAGGATAAATATACACTTACAAAATTAATATATTTCACGATTTTTGTGTGTTAATTTGAAATTATTATATATAATCTTGTCTCTGTTGATTAGAACCATTTAATCAATATATTTTTTATCTTATCTCCTAAGCCCATGTCGTAAATAATGAAAAAAAAATAACTAAAGATCATTAAATATGAATGAATCTCAACTTTACTGAGCTAACTGGTAGATTTGCAAATCTACAAATAAAAATATTTGATATTCTAAGAAAAAATTATAATTATTAGTTTTCATAAATAATTCTATTTAATTTACAGCCACACATTTTTAATCTTTTATTAAAACTACCTTCGAATCGTTCATTCATCAAATAATCATCTTCTTTAAAATAATCAATGGTTTTCTTCATGGAATAGACCAAAGCAGCAAAAATAGTGAACGTTCCAGTTACAATAGTAATGGAATAATAAGAACACTTAATATCTACTTCTTCTTCCTTAGCTAGACCCATCCAGGTTAAAATTTCTTGTAAATATGATGATTCTTTAACGATATCTTCTTCGGAAGCGGATACTTTATACAATAAACATTCGTAGACGTCCAGAAAATTTAACCAAAGATTGCAAATACCGTGATTAATGGGAATTATGATGTTCATGAAGATATCCATGATGAAATCTTTATCTTCTTCTACTAGGGATTTTGGAAAAAAATGATCTTCTTCGTGGTGAGAGGGTTCGGTGAATATAGGAAATATATAGCCTTGATTTAATTGGATATAAAATGTTAATATAATTAGTAAATTAGGAAAAAACATTTCTCCGAAAAGTTGACATTTCATTTATATAAACAGAATATAATTTGACAGACGTATGTTAATTTGTGTTTCTCGTTAGTCAGCAATTATACTTCCAGGTGTCAAGTGACAGGCGATGTCACTTATAATAGGTTTTCTTGGCCTTGCTTTAAAGGGTACAACCTTACAGCAATTGCAAGATATTAAATATCCAAAGAAAAGTGCGAAGACCTACTTGGAATGATGCTGACTCTAACCACAAGAATGAGGATAAAAAATAACGTGAGATTGCGCAGATTATGGAATGATCATTGAGTTCTCCGTAAAGAAGATGAAATTCTCCAAATTGATAACGTAGTTTACAAGGTGGACGCTACACTCTTTTATTTTCTTTCTAGGAATATCTCCATTGACATTCCAGAAGATACTAATCAATGGTCGCGTTCATCCCAACAAAGTTGATCAGGTAGCGATTTTTAGCGTGATCCATCGTTTCTTGATTCGTCTGAACGTGCTTATCTTGCTATAACACCATAACCTAATTTTATTTCTGTCTTGACACATAACACCTGTCATCTAGGTACCACCCGATTCCTATCGCCTGTCCCCTAGGAAGTATAATTGCGGCTTTAGGTTGGATGGACAGTGTTCAGTGTGAAAACTTATTTTTTTTATGTTTAGAATAATTCAACTTATTTTATTCCAAATAAAAATTGCTTTATATTCGCCGAACATGAGTATAGTATAAATATTGGAAATTAAAATTTGTCTATCGTAATAATTCATTTGTTTTAAACGAATATAAATCAGGAATTTTACCAATTTATTGTCAATATTCATAAATAAGTAATGAAATGCCTCTGTTGTTAGGTACAAAACCGTCTGTTATCACTACTGTTTAAACATATCATTTGATATTTTGAATGTTGTCACAAATCCTTGTTATTACTGTAATAATTATTGTCGGTGATAGGATTTTGTACGTCCTGTAATATCAACGAACAATTAAATCAAATAATGCAATATACATTATGTATTTATTAGGAAAAAAGGACACTGTTAAAACGTTTAATAACGAAATTTTTATAGATTCACAAATGAAAAAACAGACAACGTTACAGGATATCGAACAACGTACGGAGTTCCTGAAAACTTTAATCCTGCAGATCATCCTGCTGTAAAAATGAGATACCCTTCCAAGTAAGTAAGCGATTAAAATTGTTACCATAAAATTATTGAATTATTTTGCAGTAATGACAGAAGTGAGACGCAAAGAAAAAGAAGATCGAAGAACAGATTATCCAATAGACGCAGTACGGGTTTTGTAAATCCCGAAATGGTAGACGAGGCGTTAATGTTGGGACCGAAAGGAACGATGCCTAGTGAAGAAAAAATTTAAATCACCCGAAAAAAAATTTTGATTTAGGTATATTTTGTAGAAGAACAAAAAATGTTTAGATGCTAAGAACTATTCGTTTATTTAAGGAATTGTGAAATTGACATTATTTATAAAGTTTTGATTGTATTTTTTTTTAAATTAATACTCATATCAGTGCCATATTGTCACTATCTTTTGATTTATATGATTTTTCATACTCTTCTCTCTATCGTTCAAGACTTCTCATAAGTCTAATTTCAAAGTAATACATTCTCACACAATTCTAATTGCCCGAGTTCGCACTGGTGCGAGTTATGGGATTCCACACAAACCAATTATCTCATAAAAAATAAAAAATATGTTGCGTGGTAAAGGAAAAAGGCATTTTCTTCGGTTTTTTTTAAATTTTTGCGGATTCGTCGTTTATGACTATACGGAAATTTTAATTATAACTATATTTAGTTGAAAATGTGCAGGATAATACTGGATCCTTCGTAAACACATGCGGCGCATCAGTGGGAACAAAGGTGCTAAGTTAAATAATTTATAGGTATATATATGTTTAGAGCAAATATTTCTAGTCATTGTACTTTTTAATATCTTTATTTCATACTGTCTGGTAGATTTAGTTTGACTCCATTTTGAGTCCGGTAAGAAACACTTACTGGATTGTTAATTTTGAATTTTGATACAATAAACTTTTTTAACAAAATTTAAAGCAATTTCATCACAAAGCTTTGGATAAACGATTATATCCCCCTCGTCTACTTATTATTTTTTAATTTATTGACTTGTATATTTACATCGTTGCTATGTAGAAGTGGTAGTGTGATTTTAATAGAAAAATGCGCCTAATAATGTCAAAAATTGACGTAATTGAAATAATGAGACGTAAACATGAAAATTTCAGTTTTTTACAGTATGAAATAAACTAAATTTACCAGACAGAATGAAATAAAATACGTTACGTGATTTATCTGGTAAGTCTCTTACAGTACTCATTTCGATATTCAGGACTCGGCTTCTTCTTTGCCTTGTCCTTAAACATCTCATTCGTACTGTAGACTCCGTTTAAGAGGAAACCACGTGAAGTTTGCCAACTGTCTTGCTATGCCATTGGCGTTACAAACGAACATTGCCAAAATCTCGAAAAGCTTCAAAGAATTCCCAAATAAGTTTTCTTTAAACAATACATATATTATGATAGATACATGTTTAATATTCTAATTTTGTGTTAATCTATAAAATGTGAAAACGTTACGCTACTGAGTTTAAAGTCGAATGTCAATTTTACAATATTGCGCTGGTTTTGACAATAAACGGAGTCTAAGACTTGACTTACCGGACTTATGACGTAAATTACCATTAAATATATAAGTGTAGCAATTTGTGCATGATTATATAACTTATTATTGAATATTTATATTAATTACTTACCAGCAATTTATTTATCACAGTCGAAGGTCTTCTGAAACAAAAAACGAATTCGTTATTTTGTGTATAAGAATTTTCTGTTTTGTTATTTAGGCTAAAATTACCATTAAATAAAATTGATGAAAATCGCTTTGTTTCCTAATATTAACTGTGTAATCGGAAATAAGTGAGGGTTTCAAAAAAATATTGTTAATAATTCATGGCAAAAATCTGTCGGTCTCTAGTGAGCCTTAAAATGTAACTTGGACAATATACATTGTAAAACTAAATAACGTAAAAAAAACTGTTGATTATTTCGTTTTCATGTTACAAATTTTATCCGAACAATTCAATTGAAATCTGTATACCAGTCATTTAGATTTAACGACACTCCCGTTCATTATTCCTCTAAATTTTATTTAGATCGGTTTCGATAGACCAGTGAGGATGATAAAAATTTCAGTGAACTAGAATTTTATTCGAACAATTTGTGGTTTTTTTTATCGTCTAGCAACATTGCGAATATTTAGTTGATAGGAATAATGATAATATGTAGCTCTTTGTAGATTGTGCAACAAAAAATATACTTTGTAATATAATTAAGTTTTTACTGGTCTACTGAAAAGCGCAATTAACAATACAAATACCATTTTGTTGTTAGTATTTGCGGAAAAGTTGATTAAATAAGTCGATTTTTTATGTCAAATATGTTGAATCTTAGTGCTGTAGCTCTTCAGGAAACACACGGTATACCGTAAGTTTTTTTTTTGATCAGATACATTTTTATGTATTACATAACACGGAAACATAAACATGAAATTTATGACAAAGCACGAAGTAATCCGTTTCAATGACCATCATAAACTTTCAAGATACATTTTAGATACAATTCTTTAGAAATCCAAAAAAATTCTGTAGAAATAAGTATTGCTAACTGCAACACAGACAGAATATTTCTTTCCAAAGCTAGAAATGTGCGGCTATTTAGTTTCGTTTGATATTATTAAATATGTAAAGGGTGTTTCCACCCTTTTCTTATTAAATAATAAAGTAATAAATTAAGAATTAGTTGTCTTCCTAACTATAACCCTCATCTTATCACTGTTTTACTTTAAACCTTACAGGGTGTGAACTAAAAAATAACCAAGCGGCGAAATAAAATATTTCCATTTTCTAATAACATTTATTTTTGTATCCAAATTTATCAACGCTTCGTTTTAAATATTTCAAGTAAAGGTAAACCCCACACACGCATATATAACAACGTTCTAAAGGTTCTTGAAAGATTCTCCTTGAATATCTACATTTTCCTGTAGGAAGATTGACATTCACGGTCTCCGGAGCGAGTCTTATGTGAAGAGCAGAGTGAATAATTCAAGTGGTGATACAACTGTTGCCGTCTACGCCATCCCTGAGGTCCATAATTCCGGTAGAGAGAGGTCAGAAGGGTCGACAGGTCGATTGGTGTATTTTAAACATGACACTGGACACGTGAACTTTGGCTTTGTCGATTACGATGGGTAAGAAATTATTATATTTTCGATAGTACGTCCCTGTATACACCCTTTCAGTAGATGCTTGAATCTCAAAACAAATATGTTTACCTATTTGAAAGCTTGTATTGATAATTTTTTACTTTTGTTTCGAGTATAAATGTCACAAAGGTTAATAAAAAAGTTGAACAAATATTATGGTAATTTGAACACTCGTTTGAGCTTGTGGCAAGTGTCCTGATAAGGTCTGGAATTGCTGCTAAAGCGAGGTCAAAGCATCCAACGAAGAAGAACTTCTGCTGACAATTTTGTTTTGGTGGTTACCATGATTTACGTCTGTTTTCATCTCGTGGAACGTAAACGAATATTTTGCTCTGGCAATTTATATTGTTATTTGTGCAAGTTGGTACAAAGCAATTTTTGAATATTTTGGAAACATGAAAGCGAAATAAAAATAAATCCAAAATTCCAAACAGGGAAACAAATTCTATGGAAATAAAGGTCTATCGTTTTCAAGGTTATTGGCTCTTTGACGTCACGAAGGAGGGAAGAGTGACATCACGTTCAAAGCGAGCGCTTGATTTCTGCACTTTTGATAATTTTTTAAGGATAGAAATCCAGTTAAAAAAAATAAAAAATAACGGTAGACATTTTTTTTTTTAAAAATACTTCAGTTTAAAGCTGAGGGGAAAAAGTGATCTATTTTAAATTAATTCAGGAACTTACCTTGATAAATTTTATCACAACGCTATCAACCTGTCATCGGTCAGTAAATTTTAACAATTATTTCCAAAATATTTATTAATAATTTATTATAAATCTTGCTTTGGTCTATCAGAAATTAATATAAGTAAAGTCTATGCTCATTTACAACCTAAACTAAAAACTACACACGGCAATATGGCACAAAATAATCATCAGACAACTTATTTCAATCTCCACCTGTCTTTTATAAAATCAGAAATTCTCTCTCCGATCATATACGAGGGACCGGCTGTATGAGCACTCAAAGTAAGAGGTATGATACTCGTATCGGCAACTCGTAGATTTTGTGTGCCGTGTACTGTTCCCGTGTTATCAACGACTGCTTCAGGATCTTCTTTCGGACCCATTTTGCAAGTAGATATTTGATGCCATAAAGTACTGGTTAAGGATCTAAGGGCGCACTCCCAGTATTTATCGCTATCGAATTTCATATCTTCACAACCTAAGGAATTTTAAAATTTTTATTCAAGAATAAGGTTTTTTTTTAAAAAAAGATTTAAAAATTTTCAGTATAACACGTTTTTAAAACGAACTAAAAACTAAAAAATATTTTTTTTTGTTTTTAGTTCGTTTTACTATATAAATTATCAACTGTTCTCTCGCTTAAGAAAATGTAACTTTCGCCACTCGTTGAACAATAAACTATTTTGCATCCAAAGCCTCATACTGCCCGGCTATCAAGACATAATAGTAGGAGAGCCCAAGAGCACCGTGAATGTCTGAGGCGCTCGAGTATTTTTATGTGAATGATTTTTTTTAACATTTTTGAAAATTAGCATATGCTCTCCTCCCCACTAAAATGGCAAAGTGAACATAAATTATTTTTCGTTTTAAGCCCAAATCTTCACAATCTAATCGGTCTTCATGACGCTTTAGTAACTGAAAATTTAGCGTACCGGGCTCCCCTACTATAATAAATAATGTTGTATATAGACCGAATGAGGTAAGTCAAGACTAAAAAAAGGTAAGTTTTATCAATGATTCTCCATTTTTTGTTTTCATTCATTCCATATTAAATAAGTTTAAAATCATTTACAAAGTTCCACCCGGACAACAAAATGGAAACGTGATAAAAAAAATGAGACCTACCCGGTATTGGTGTTCGTATTAATTTGGCTCCTAATTTTCTCATTGTTGGAGTTTTACTCATTCGTTGGATTTCTCTTAAGGCCGCTATGAATGTTTCAATATCTTTGTTTTCCGGGTCTGTGAAAAAATTTGCGTAAAATTTGGGCCAATGGAATGGATTTTTTGAGGACAATTTTACAGATCCTACTGACTTTGGATGTAATAACATCGGCATTATCTGTGAAAATTGAAAAAATAAGATCAATTTATGTGTATATACAGGGTATCCCTAATTGGATGGTTTTGCAAAGTATCACGATAATTAGAGGAAATAGAAGAAAAGTGGTTAATATATCCAAATACAAAAATATATTTGAATTTACCTGGTACCACCCCTTATTTTCGTATGGTTTCCATACTTTATCGTAAATATTCCGTGGTATATTGAACATTTCTCGAAATGTTTGTCCTCTGTCAGATGCCAAATTTCCTCCCAAAAGGATCAACTCCATGTCGGGAAATAGCGGATCAGGATCAGTGGATACGTTGGTTTTAAAATATAATAGTCCTTCAACACCCCCTGATTAAAATTTTCATTATATTACAGTCAAATAAGAATTTTTTAAATATCTACCAATGCTAGTAATAGGTCCTTTGCCATTTTTAATAAAGTCCAGTACGTTGGATACATTTCTTAATACCGAAACTTGGTCTAAGCCAATATTTTGATTTATTTCAAATGCCATTCCTATAAAAGACGCATGATCGTACATTTTTTTACCGACCGGTAAATTTACCAGAAGAGGAATATCTAAAAAAAAATTAAATTACAGACCAGAGTCGATAATTTTTGAAACAAAAAAAAATAATAGTAGGATGAAACCCATTGGAAAAGGAGGAGAATATTATAAAAATGAAAGGAAATATATTTTACGGGCGATCTGAGGTAGTGAAATTTTTTTGAAAAAGATAATAATAAAAAACCAAAAACTTGGATTTTTGAATTTTCCTCATAAATTTTGAGATTATGTGAAGAAAGTGTGGATACAAAAGTTGTAGATATTTTTATTACCTACAACTTTGCCATTTGACTTTTTCCATAGAACTTATGTAGTTTGATCGAGATAAACCGTTTTTTACCCTTAAAAACTCACCCCCTTCCCCTTCTCGACCTCAGATCGCCCGTAAATTATTTTTCTTTCATTTTTATAATCTTCTCCTTTTTTCCTACCATTATGTTTTTTCAGTTTTTATTCAAAGAGTTTATGTTTCAAACTCACCAAGCTCTTGTAAATGATCTTTGGGTCCGATTCCAGACAACATTAATAGTTGGGGAGAATTTAACCCTCCAGTACTTACGATTACTTCTCTACTAGCGAACGCGTTGTAGTATTTTTTATTTTTAGCAAACTTTACACCATAAGCTTTTTTTGTTTTTGGATCAATAAGAATTTTAACAGCCCTACTGTTTAAAAGAATTTTCAAATTTGGTCTAGTCGCTACTGGTCTTATAAATGCCTTTTCCGCGCTACAACGTCGTCCGTCACGAGTATGTGACTGAACATACGACACCTAAAATTTAAAAAAAATAAGTAATCAATTTTTTTATATCAACTATAAAAATTTGACTGGAAATAACGTTTATCCTCCCTAATTTTCTGTACTCACCCCTATTTGCTCTTTACCGTTATAATCTACATAAGAATGTCCTGCTTCTATGGCGCTATTAACCATAGCGTGTATTAATTCACTTCTATATGGTATGTCACTAATTGTTAAATATCCTCCTTTATTGTGATATCCTTTATCGGATTTTTGTAATCTGGCGTCTTCAGATTTAAGAAAATATGGTAAAACTTCTGTGTACGACCAACCAGGATTACCTAGTTTTGCCCATCTATCATAGTCTCTGCGATTACCACGTACATGTATCATGAAGTTGAGTATGCTGCTTCCACCGAGCACTTTACCATGACCGTATTTGAGAGCATTTTTTATACAACCTAAAAGAAGTTAAAATCACAATTTTTACATTACAATTTCAATTATTAGTTAGAGTGTTATATTGAATAAAATAAATTGGAATATAATTTATTTTCAGCAGTTACTTATTTAAATACAAACAAATTTAATCAATGTACAAATTTGATTATTTATAAAAACCTACCTTTACAAAATTCTGGTTGCTGTTCGGTCCAATAACCCCAATCATATCCCGTAAATTGCCAATTTCCACATATTCCTGGTATATCTGTAAGAATACTGGGTACACTGCCAGCTTCTATCAATAACACGTTCCATTCCGGTACTTCTGATAGTCTATTTGCTATCACAGCCCCAGAAGGTCCTGAACCTATCACTATGAAGTCGAAAGTTTGATTGGTGCATACTTCAACAAAATCTTCTAAAAAATAAAAATTTTTTTTTGGGGATTCAAGTTCTAGATTTGTTAATTTTCTTCGAATGGAATTATTTTACCTTAGGACGTCACTGTTATTTTGTCATTTTGTCAAACATGTATTTAAATAGCACGTGATTGTAGTAAGCAATATATCGTTCAGTATATTTGTTTACCGAAAATAAGACCAGTCGAAGCAAACGGAAACTAATGTCGATTAGCAGATGGAGAAAGCTTCCAAAATTTGTTGCTCTGCCTAAATTGTTTTATTTGGTTAAAAACAATTTTACTCACCTCCTATTTGACTTTTTTGATATGCGGGTATGAAAATTGAATTCGTAAGTACACATTTTAAGATAATGCCAATAATAATTTTATACCTAAAAAAATAAATTTTCAAATTTAATTTAAATATGTACCACTTTCTAATATTATCCAATTAGTTACGTAATAACATATACAATTGGTAATTTTATTAAAGAGGTCATTAAAAATCTCTTACTTAATAGATTTTGTATTCAATTAGTGATTAGAATCAAATTTGGGGTTCATTGAAATATAAGTACAAGCGATTATTTTTTTAATTCTACAGGATTGTATACTGATATTGGTGAAAAATCTATTTGGATAAAGTTGTTAACAGAGTTTTGAAAAATGTTAAATTTCCAGTTTTACAGTCAACGAAAAATTTGTAGCCGGTCCATTAAAAATGTGACCAGGAAGTTGCGGAGAGAATGCATATCAGAAATGGGATTAAAGGTTAAGGGAACATTTTTTAAACCAAATTAAAGGCATTATTATGAGATACTGCGAAAAATAAGAAAATATAAAATTATTTTCACAAATATGTGTTTACTTTCTTTCTCTTTCCCATAAAATTTGTAAAAATAATTTCTTATCTATTAAAAAACTATTATTATATTGTTTACTTGTTATTATATAACATTTTTAGAGAAGTACCTATAATACTTACATCTTGTACTTGTCACTTTTACACTATAAAATTTCGAAATGTTTAATAATTAAGATTCCGGTTTTTTTCACGTTGAGAAACTGTACCGCATCCTCGGTATAAGTTGTAATGGTAAGAATTGCCAACCGTGAGTATCGCAAGACAGATCGTCTCGACCCCTCTCCACAAAACTGTATATAAATAATAAATAGTAAATAAATATTGCTGTAATTAGGCAGTGCGTTAATAGTATTTTCTTACAACCACTATGCAAAACACGCTTTTCTACACAAATTTTTATACGCAAAGCAGGCCTTTTCTTAATTCTTTTGATAACCGTTGGAAAAGTAATGCGAAAAGTACACGCTATGGCACTTTTCCGCACCGAATTGTCAAACAAAGCTACCTATGACCTGTCAACTTTTTTTGACAATTCAACCTAATAGTAAATTTCTTATTGGTGTACAATTTTTAAATTTATTCCGAAAGTAAGTAAACTATGCATTTCATTATTTATTTTAAAACATTAACCTATTAAGCATTATTTTAGAAATTATGAACCAAGATCAAAATAATTTATCTTTCGAGTTGTTCAATTCGGACATTGAAAATACTCCTCCAGATATTATCGAAAAGGCTCGAACTGCAACCGAAAATTTGTTACCTCAGATTTCGAAAGAGAAATATCATATTCATATTGTAAGTTCTTTCTGCTCAAAGTTTTAATAAATTTCTGTTTTTATTTCATTAATAAATGTGGTTGTAGAAAAAATATTGTGTACAACTTGTATGCAAATCACTTTTTCCACTCGCTCGTGGGAAAAGTGACGCTTTGCGCACTAGTTGTACAAACTACTATTTTCGCATACCATACCGGAAAACCAATCACAGGAACACCAAAAATAGGGAGGAAAGTATTGTTTAGCTGCCCAAAGGAGGAAAATTCATAACGCCACGATTTTTCACAATTTGTCATATACTATTGTGTATATAAGGGGAAACTGTACAACATAATTTTTGTTAAATTTCTGTAAAAATATAATTTTTTAATGCCTTTAATTTATTTCATAATTGAACATTTTCTTTCACAATTATTTCAAAATTGTTTTAAAATCTGTTAGTAAAATTAATATAAAAAAGAGCAGAAAGATGAGAGCAAGCCTTTGACCGAGTTTAGCTTATTGGATTAAAATAATATTTATACAAGACAATCGTTTTTTATTTATTTTATAATAATAATAATAATTTTTCAATAATCTAGTTTTGATCTGTCAACTTTGAAATATATAGTTTTGAATGACATTTTTTGAAATGAAAAACACCAGAAAATTATTATTTTAAATAATATACAAAAAAAATTTCTAAGAATATATAGATATAAGGTATACCAAAATTGAAAAAAAAAGAGATTAAAAGGTTTTATTCTGAGTTTTGGTAGTAGCTGAAGGAATCTACTCTGAAAAGAGTATTCCAAATAAATCAAACTTATTATTAGACTCCCTTCTTCAGTTACTCATAAATACTTCACCAAAAATTGTTTATGTACGCCACTGGTGAATATCTGTTCATTAATTACCATTGTAGATCTGTGCTACATATTTTAGGTAGCAATTTTTTTTTTTGTTTTCATCTGTTAAAAAGCAAGGTCAAAGATTTACTTAACTGTACCCAATACGGAAATACATATTTAAAATATTTTAAGGAACAGCCAGCCGCATACCGGTTACACCGGTTATATAAAAAAATTATTCAAAAATTTCGTCGTGATGAAATTCAATTCCGACATAAAACACAACCGGTCCAAAAATGATTGGAGGCACTGTATATTAATCACATAATATTCAACCAATGCCTGAGCATTCTCTTCTAGGTCAAAATATACGAGGACTATTTTTTAAGTAAGTGCCTTTTGGAATTAAAAAAAGACGTGCAAAGATATCGCAATAATTTTATTTTTACATGAAAGCCTGTACCTTAATCTACTTTTCTACATAATTTCCGTGAATATTGAGGCATTTGTCACAACGTGGCACCAGTTTTTGAATACCCTCCTCATAAAATTCTGCCGCCTGACTTGTTAACCACTGTATCACAAATGTTTTGACTTCGTTATCGTCTTGAAGACGCTGACCGTCCATGTGTTTCTTCAAGTGCAGGAACAAATGGTAGTCGCTGGGCGCCAGATCAGGGCTGTATGATGAAAACTGCTAATTTTCTATGTAAAGTTCATGAAAACTGCTATGTTAAACCACAAAATTGATGAAAGAAGCCTTTTTTCAATAGAAAATTCATGAAAACTGCTATTTTAAACTTGAAAATTGATGAATAATCCCCTTTTTCAATGGAAAATTCATGAATACTGCCATTTTAAACAACAAAATTGATAAAAAAATCCCTTTTTTCAATGGAAAATTTATGAAAACTGCTATTTTAAATAACAAAATTGATGAAAAATGCTTTTTTTTCAATGAAAAATTCATTAAATCTGCTAATTTAAACATCAAAATTAATGGAAAACGCTTATTTTCAATGTAAAATTCATGAAAACTGCTTAAGTAGGTATAACCCCATTTTTATATTTATATTTAATATAAAAAGTTAAATTTTTTGTAACGTTAACGTGGTTCTCCTTTAAAATTACCATAAAACTTGGAAATTTTGCGGCTATGTAGATCTTAACTATGGAAAAGGAGGAAACAAATTGCCACGCATGCACACATGCGTTATTGACGTAATTTTCCACACTCAGCACATAAAGTATCACTTAGGTAGTCTCCTAATAGAAAAAAATCCCCTGTATTTCATATTTGAGGAAAACGAGATAAATTATATGTCTTATTTGTTTGTATTCTGATAAAATTACACGAATGAAGGTAATTAAACTAGAAATGCCGTGAGATGAAACTACAGTTCTCGAGTTAAATTCAGGGAAGCGTTACTAATCTAACAGTAAAATACATCTTTATTTTCAAATAAAAATAAAATATTTCAATAAATCTTCCAGTAATCTTTAATAATATCAGCAGCTTTTTCACCTATAACATAACCAGGAGACATGGCATGACCTGACGGAGGTACTGGTATTATACTAGTATCCACTACCCTTAATCTGTCGATTCCGTACACTTTGAGATTATAATCAACAACGGCTTCGGTATCGCTAACTGTACCCATCTTACAAGTTGCCACCATGTGGAAATAACTTCCAATCACCGCACGTATGGCACACTCCCAATATTCATCAGAATCAAAAGTTACTGATTCACAACCTGGAACGGGCGTGGTTACAAGGGTAGCTCCAACTTTTTGTAAGGAAGGACACGAGTTAATTTTTTGAAACTCTCGAATTCCTGCTATGAGAGTTTTAACATCGTGATTTTCCGGATCCGAAAAGTAATTAGCGTATAATAACGGAGGATCCTGTGGGTTTGAGGATCTCAATTTAACGGATCCATATGAAAGAGGATGTAGTAATGTCGGAGTTGCCTAAAAAATCAAAAATAAAATAATATAGCAGCAAATTATGACAATTTTGACTAACCTGGTAGACAAATTTACCCTCCAAAGGTTTAAAAATGGTATCGTATACAAGTGGAGGTATGTTGTATATATTTCTAAATATTATACCATTATCGTTAGATACAGCACCAGCTAGTACCAGTAATTCAATGTCGGGGAATAAAGGATCAGGATCAGTTGATAAAGAAGTTTTTACAAAAGTGATTGCTTCTACTCCGCCTATAAGAAAAATAGTATAGAATAATTGTATTCAGATTAAGATTAACGTATTAACCTGGCGATGTAAATAATCCTTTTCCTTGTGGTAACTCGATTAAATTAAGCGGATTGAGCATGTCAGCAGTACTAACACTTACGCTCTCGTTCAACTGGTAAACTATTAACGGAAACGTGGCGTGGTCGTAAACTTTTTTACCGACTGGTAATTCTTGTTTAACTGTTATTCCTGAAAAAAATATAAATAGCAACTGAACAGAAAGAAAATCTTTCGAATCTAACTGAAGTTAATTAGGACATAAATAACTTTCTCGCCCAGTTTCTCTTAACTGGTCTCCAGGGCCCTGTTTAGAAAGCAAAAGCAGCTTGGGAAAAGTTCTGATAGATCTCTGTGATTTGTTTTGTTCAGTAGTAAAAAGTACGAGTTGTTTTTAATATAAATGTACTTACCAAACTGTTCCAACTCTTCTTTCGGACCTATTCCTGACAACATTAGCAGTTTAGGAGAATTTAAAGCTCCTGCTGAAAGAATTACTTCTTTATTAGCGAGCACTTGAAAAGTAATACCATTATGAACGTATTTAACGCCGTTAGCTGTTTTATTTTTTATTAGTATTTCTGTAACTTCCGACTTAGTTTGAACAACCAAATTAGATCTATCGCGCACCGGGCGTAGATACGCTTTCTCTGCACTAACTCGGGAACCATCTTTAATTGTTGTTTGAACATAAGATACCTGTAAAATGCATAAAAATGACAATTTAATTCATGTATAAAAAATCGCATATGCCACAGTGCAATTGTCACTTTGACAGCGGCAAAAGTTAGCTTTAACTTTTACAGCGACAAATACACTAGTGGTTTTTTCACTTATTCATTTGTTCATCAATTATCGCGGTGTTGGTTACCAGAATAAATAGTTTGGCATGTTTGTCAACAACTTATTGAATTTTCAAGAATTAACAATGAGTCGATTCGGTGTGTCTACGAACGCCGAAATTAGTCAAATTGTTAATACCTGTGTGCCTACTAATACAGTTGCGACGCAATCATCAATCTGGCGACAATTTTCTACGTTTTGCGATGCAAAAAGATACACATTTGAGCCAGATACTTCCATCGAGGAATTGAATGTAATATTGCGAGATTGGGCATTTAATATGCGAAAAAGTAACGGAGAAGACTACAAAGAAGCCGTAGTTAAAACAATTTGGAACACCACCGCTAAAATGCTACAAAGTAAATATTATAACGAATTTAATATTGTATTCAACCCTTTCACCGATGTTCAGTTTAATTCATGACGAGCTGCAGTAATGCTAAACGTAAAATTATTTCACATTTTGGCGTTTGAACTAGCTTGGCGCGGAGGAGAAGCAGCTTACTGCAAAACCACTTATTTCGTATCTGAAATTGAAAATAATGGAAAAGAAACTGGACATATCGAGTATAATCCTCTATTTTCGAAAACGAGACAAGGCGGCAACAATAAATTATGTGACAGCAAATGGATCACGCCTAATATTTTCGACGAAGATATTTGCCCAATACGTTTATTCAAAAAGTTAATGGAAAAACGAAACACTTTTATAACTTCGGACAGAGTATTTCTTACACCGAATCCCTTTTGGAAAAAGAAAAATTCTAAAGGTTGGTACAAGAATTTGCCGATTGGAATTAATGAAATTTCCAAATGGACTAAACGCTCAGCACAACGCATTGGCTTAGATGTCAAACGTGTCAAAATTACAAATCAGTCAAATCGAGCGGCAGCAGTTAGCGAATTAAGTAAAAGCGGAATTGAAGAACAAGCTCTAATAAAATTAACAGGACACAGTAATTCATCATCAATAAAACCATACTTACAAGTTGACAAAGAGTATCATTCAAGCATTATTCAATTCGTTTGGAAAATGAAAAAACTTCAACATCTACTACAGAAACGATTAGCTGTGGCACCCCCAGCGATATCACTGTTCCTAGTATGAATTTCAATAACTGCCGAATTACACTCGAGGTTTGTATTGATATTGGGTAAATTTGTGTTGTTCAAATTCTAAACTGTTTCCTTTATAAATTTGACGAGAATAACAGTTACTGTCAACCTAAAAACACGACACCGAAGGTGGAGTGTTTTTAATAGTTGACAGTTATTCTCGTCAAATTGCTAGGAAACAGTTTCTCATTAAACAACCCAAATTTCCCCGAAAAAATACAAACCACTTGTGCAATTACAAGTGAATAAAATATAAATGATCATCTAATTTAAATATTTACTCCAATTTGTTGTCTTCCATTATAATCTACGTAATCGAGCCCAGATTCTTGGGCAGCTTTTATATATATTCCAGATAATTTAGTCCTCCATGGTACGTCTCCAACGTATAAATATCCACCTACTCCTCTATAATCCGCATCGGAAATGTTTACGTGAGTATCTTCTATTTTCTTTAAATATGGTAACAACTCATCATAACTCCATCCAGAGTTGTTTACGTCTGACCATCTATTGTAGTCTGCTCGGTTACCTCTAACGTAAAGCATGTAGTTTATTATGGTACTACCTCCAAGTGCTTTCCCACGTTCCCATTTGAGTTTATTGTTAGTACAAGCTAGAAAATAAAGAAGGAGATAGCTTGCATACCGATTTTTAAATCTTAATAGTTACCTCTACAAAATCCTGTTTGAGGTTCTGTTGTATATCCATAATCGTATTGTGAAGAACCAAATACTCCTACAGCCATTGGTATGTCTGTTATTATGCTGGCTTCTTCGCCTGCTTCTAATAATAATACCGATACATCTGGATTTTCTGTTAATCTGTTTGCTAAAGCTATTCCTGATGGACTAGATCCGATTATTATAAAGTCCCAGTTTTGATGGAAAAGAACTGAAATATTGAAAATAATTTAATGATTGAATTAAGGGGAAGTCGTTTGAAAATTTGGTTACTTTCAAGTTGTTTATCTGGATATAGTGGGAATAAAAATGGTTGGATCCCGGTTAAGTTTATTAGGCCGGTTAGAATATTTCCGATTAATGCATATATTTGTCCATCAGTTACTGGTGAATTTAAAACAATTAGTGTTATTAAAAATAGAAAGAGCTGGAAAAAAAATAATCTTATTAGTCATAGATACACTTATTAGACATCCTCCTTACCTTGATTCCTTTAATTTTTACCATTTTTTACAGTTTAATTTATTTTTACAATAATCGGAATTTTGTTTTCTAAAAATGTTGTAATTGGGCTGTTGTTGACCGGCTTGTTAATAATTTAAAATAAATTTTTCTTGCCTATTTATTTACTTCACCAAGGCCACTTTACACGATAAATGGAAAATTATGCGCTTATCAATAAAATTAATGAAATTAGTTTAGTCAACGACCCTTTTGCGTTTTTTTTTTAATTTAATTAAAAGGTTGTTGACCAAAAAATTATTTCACCGTTTTCATCCGCGTCATAAGTTTAAATTTTCATATTAAAATTGTAATATTAAAAATATTACAATAATTGATAATAAATGAACCCTTCTAATTATTACAGTCTCAGTATTTCATTTCATAGGCAATAGCCTAGTGGAAGTGCAACAATAACAAATCTTGACCTACATATTTATAGATATTTTAAAAGAAAACTTCACCATTCCAATGTAGAACAAAACGAGAAATATTCATATAGTGGTGCTTAGAATGGTTTACGGTTTTTCCAATTTAAAATATTCCGAGTCCATTGACATAATGAAGTCTAGAAGGTGAAATATAATTAACAAAGAAGATAAGACAATATCAGGTATAGACGAATTTTAAAATTATTTGCATAAAGCTGCATGTTTTATCAAGTAATATGAAAAAAAACAAATTTTGTTTGTTTTGAATTAAAAGGACTTATACTTATTGCTAGAATTTCATTTTTCTGATGGTTTTAATAATAATAATTATCAGGACACTGAGGATCAAAATCGTTATTTATTTTTACAGAAAAGGTAATAATTTTATATAAGACTGTTTTTGTTGATAAGTTTTGTTTGTTCTAATATTTTTAATTGCTTATTGTTATAATGTTCGTAACTGGGAAAACTAAATCAAAATTGATTCAGTTCTATACACCTTTAATTTCAATTTGAGACACAACATTTTTAAATTAATATATCCGGAAGCTCACGGTAAGAATTTATATTTCCTTATTTTTAAAACAAGTTTCCACGATATTCCAGAACAAGGTTTTTCATCTTGAGCACTCCATCCGGGATAACAGCATATTAATTATATTAAAACCCATCAGTACTTCACATTTTCTGTAAATACTTTATTCCAATTCAATACCGTAATCGCCATCTACTAACAAAACAAGAACACTAAGAATCGATTCTTTCGTGGTAATTCAGACAACGCTAAGTACACTTCCATTGTTAGATACTAGATGGCGATGCTGAAGAATAAAGACATGCTAAGATCAATATTTCCGTTGCAGCTTACAAAGACACGAACCATGGGCGGTTCGTTTATTACCAAAAATAAATAAATAAATTTATTTATATGAACTATTTAATAGATAAAAAGAATGGGGATGTTTCTTATTAAGGATAATAGATTTTTTTACCGTTTATTATTGGAAATGTGTATTTTTAATAAAGGAAAATGTTCTAATAACCTTCTTGTTACGCTTATGTAACCGGGCTTTTTCTACCACTCCTGTCACGTGGTACATTTACGACCAATGAGACTTGATTAAGCATTAAGTTACTACAGTTCATAAGAAAACGTCATTCTAAGCATTCGTTAAAGTTGTTAGTTATTGTATTCCCATTTGTTAATAATAAATATCACTATACTTAATAAGGTAAGTGCCACTTTATGTATATTAACGCGGTTATAGCGGAGACGTCAATTTTTGCTACAATATTTAGGGTGTTGTCATTTTATTATACAAAAGTAATCAATAACCAGGATCTTGGTAATCTTCAGTATACCAAAGAATTTACTTTTTTTTAACAATATATTTCTATTATTCCCTTACTTCATGATTTATTTATTATCTGACAGCAGTGTTTAATAACATACAAGTGATTTTTATAGAAAATAATTATTTAATTTCATATTAGCATGTCACTTGTTATTTTTTATTGTTAGCATTTTGTGGCTTTTGTGCTTCATGTGCATGTTACACAAGTGGGGGTCTAGATTTACGTAACTTTAAAATGTCAAATGGGGTAGATGGATTGAATTTGTAAGGGCAATTTTAAAATATAATTTACCTCTCAAGGTTTCATGAATAAAATCAATAAAAAAAATTTAAAGCAAAAATTGGAATATTCAGTAAAACTAGACCTTACTTTGCCTGTCTAATATCGAATGAACTATTGATGTGATGGTATCCTACCCAGAAAGCAGTGAGGAGTGTGTCGTGGAGGCGAAATGCCCATCGGCAGCCTGACGGGCACTTACCGTTCCTTGACCGGTTCGAATGCCGTTTACCAATCCACTACGGTAGTGACGTCCGGTGAAGGAACGCAATCGTCTGCTCAGTCCGGCACCGTGGCCGGCGGTCTGCTAGATGGGTTCAAGAGAGCTTTTAACTTTGTATCAGGGACCTCCACTGCTACTGACTCGAAGGGAAAAAATGAAAAACTGCTTGGAGATGGCAACGAAGATTTAACAAGTTTAAGGTAAGTGCCATTTCTGAAGGTTTGAAATTTAAAATTTAAAAAATTTATAATTTTTATAAGAAAAAAGTAAAATACAAAAGCGTGGAAATGAATAAAATAAAAATCGATTCCAGAAAATTTTAACCTTGATTTGTATGATTTTTGAAGAAACTCATTAGTTTATTTAAAAATAAATCATTAAAAATTCATCAATATTTATGTAAAAGGAAAATTTTGACACACTGTACACCTATCTTTGGTAAACATACAGTGTGTCCAGTTAGATTTATTTTTTGTATCATAATTAATCCTGTTTTTTTTCTTTGTTCCTTCCGTCTTCATTACTATAGTATTATGTATACAGGGTGCCTCAGGAGTTCGTACAAAAAATAATGACAGTAATTCATAAAAATTTTGTTCATATTGTATTTCATTATTGAATCCATTATTATAAGTTTTTAATTCGTACTCCTGGGACACCCTATATCATCTGAATCATCCCTACAATTTGTTCTCTCTCTCCAAATTAAATACATTCTTGTTATTGATGAATTTTACCAGCAAAATATGAGCTAGAAATAGATCTAATTTTGTCACGCAATCCTGTTAAGTATATTTCGTTTAAATACAATTATTTTTTAAATAACTTCAAAATTATATTCTTCAATTTTTCGTTTAATAAAATGTGTACAAATGTATTAGGTCATACAAAAAATAATGTTTTTTTATATCTTAAATTAACTAAAGGTAAGTAGCACGATAGTAGCATGAAAGGCTGTTAATCTGTGTGCTTGTTATGGCTGTTCTTTTTGTTCTATAATTTGTTATAGCTAATTAAAATTATTGAAAATATGGGAACTCGGTAGTTGTTGAAAATTGCAATATAACTTTTTTGGGGTCAGCCAAATAGAAAACATTTCAATTTTAAACTGAGAATGATATTATTGCTTTAAAGATATATTGATTGAACTACTTTATTTCATAGAAAGAAAAGGTGTAAATCAATAATATACTAGGTCAGTTTCTATGTAGAAAGGTCCGATATTAATCTATATGTAAATGCAATAGTTGGAAGGGGGAAAGTTACTTCAACAGACAAAAGAGCCTACATTAAAAGTGGAGATGAATAAAGCTCGTTAAGGTATAATGAAGTCAACAAATTCTCACTGGCATAAATTCATTTTGTGAATTTTTATGATGAAAATGTAAACTTATGTAATTATAGGGAAGCATTGCCAAAAAGTGTGATCAATACTCGTTATAATGAGAATTGTGTACGTTTGGGAAGGAGGTTTTTTTTTTATTTGGATACAAATAATCCTTTACTACAACTGACAACGCGAGTAGAAAAAATTACTTAGTTTTACAAAAAATTGTATTTTTAACACAAAATTAAAGCTATATTAATATTGAAAGAAGCATGTTTTATATTTAGAAAAGTAGAGATTAGTTTTTTTTTAGTTTTTGCATAAAATTTTGTAGTTGACGTATTGCGTTTTGTTTGTTTTAGGACTGATAGTGCTAACATTAACACAAACAGAAAAATGCCCTCTTCCGGATTAGCTGAAGAGGCTGCCCTTTTGGGGTAAGAAACACTTGGACACATCAGCTTGACCCATTTTTGAGATTTTTTTTTTTTTTTTCGAATTGTGTAGTTTAGTTTTTATTGTGAATGAAATTTTTACAGTGACTTTTTTAAAACGATTTCAGCTTGGTAGTTTTTGTCGTTTTTACACAGTGGTTTTTAAAATTTTGAAATAAAAACGTTACTGGTGTCAAATCAAGCGCCAATATTGGATAAAAGGTAGTACCTAATATTTAATAGAGTTCAGTGGTACTCCTACCACAAATGACCATTAAAAAGTATCTGTTCCCATGGTTAAATTTCAAAAAACCATGTATATGAACAAAAAAATTAGGATATTACTCACACACTGGACGCTACGTATTATCACATTATTATTTCTTAGCCTTGACTGAATTATCAACAATTTTAAACCTATTAGCAAGGATTTACTTAATCTGTATACGTAGAAAAAATTTCTTGACCGTTCTAGAAAACATAGCAAATCAAAATCGTTGTTATTTTTTTTTAAGTTTATTAAATCTGTTACACAACTCATCAAAATCAACATCGCGTTTTTCTCTTACATCTTCTAAGTCAGGGATCGAAGGGAATTCCGGCAATACGTAGATGTCTTCATCAGGCACAGTTGGTAGTTCTGGCAAATCACTTGCTGCCGTCAGATTATTAGACTCTGACGGCAACTGTAAAAAATCCTTATATTGATCTTGTAACTGTACATTTTTATCTTTACCTGAAACAATTAATAAAATAAGATTTTTTTTGTTAGTCGAGATTTTTTCTTTTGAATTAGTTGGAAAATCTAACGGCTCAGGCATATCGAAGATCTTCTCTTTTGATGAAGATGGTAAGTGTTTAGTTTCCACATCGAAATCTTCTTCAGTAATTTTCGATGAGGTATTGGGTTTATTTTTATTTTTCCTCACAAATTTCGGATCCCAAGTATCTTCTTTAGAGCAATTAAGCTTAATATTATCATACGGTGTCGGTCGTAATGGTGAAAATGGTAAATCGTATCTCTTACGTCTAGCTGCTCTTAACTTTTCTTCCTTGTCTGATGCTGGTAGTAAATCTGTGACATCGTAAATAATATCATTAAACTCAAAAGGAAATTCTGGCATTTCCAAAGACTCGACTTTCCTTGTTTTATTGTGGTTAGAAGCTACAACGTATTCCGGTAATTCAAATATAATTTCTTCTTCATAATCTTCCATTAAATCAGATGTTTGACTTTGAGAACTACTAGATTGTGATGGGAAAACATTTTTACTATTACTAAATTGTACCAAAGGAGTTTGTGTGTGAGTTTTAACACCTGGAGGCTTTGGATCACATTCACTAGTACTACTATCGTTTTTAACAACTTCAGGATCGGGTTCATAGAATATGTTATAACTTTTTGCTATTTGCATCATGTATTTCTCAATAAGTAACTTTGAAGGTGCGGGTGTGGAAAATTTTTCTTTTAATACTTCACTGATAGTTGTAACACTTCCTTCTGTACAACTTTCCGCATAGGCACTGCCGTACTTAGATCTTAGAACGTTTGAAATAACTTTCAGCTCGTATACATCATCCGCGAGGTGAGGAGCTACCCAAATTATGCTTGACACAGCTTCAGCTAAGCAAACGTTCAGCTCCGGCACGTTTAGTATCAAACTGAATTTTGCCAGTAACAGATCAAGGTACATCTCCACAATTTCCAAAGCTTCTACGTAGAGATCTTCATATATGATTTGTTCTACTTTAAATTTTGCTTTTTGAATCTTTCCTAATGAAATTAGATCAGCGATTTCCTTCCTACGCTTTTGTATAAGCTCCGATTGTTTTCTTTGGAGGAGTTTTAATTTCAATACGGCTAGTCTTAGATGGGTTTTTAGTTTTGGGTAATTTGGGGTGAATAAATACATTTTTATGTTGATGAATACATGTCATTTTGGGGGTTGAATCAGCTGTGTGACGTTTATTATCTAAAAGTGTTGTTATGACAGTTTGAAGTTTAAAAATGTCTGAATTTGTGACATTCGTAACCCTTAATCCTCTTCTGTGATAAAAAAAAGGAGAAACTTCTACTCATCTACAAGTTGGCATTAATTGATTGCTTCTTTATTTATTTTAGTACTATGCCTTCTGATAGCATGGACGATATCGAACTGAAGAACATTCAATTACAGTTTCCTACAGCAAGATCTTTATCTAGAGACGATTCTTCTGTAATGGAAGAAGTTGTTGAAACGGATCGTGGAAGTGTTGTAGTTGCGGTACAAGGGTCCAGGACCAAACCGGCAATTTTGACCTACCACGATTTGGGTTTAAATTGTAAGTAAACATATTTTTGAAAATATGATAAGGAATTTAACGTTTATTAAAGATAGTACTATAGTTTACAGTTCCTTTCATTTTATCGCTAACTTCCTGTCGATAACATCAAGGTCACTTAGTAAATTAAAAAAATCACCTCATCACAAACTAGTATTTTTAACTATAAAATTATTATTATTATAATTTTCCAGATGTTTCAAATTTTCAAGCATTTTTCAATTACATTGACATGAGGGCTTTGCTGGAAAATTTCTGCGTTTATCATGTCAACGCACCAGGCCAAGAAGAAGGCGCCCATACACTTCCTGAAGAGTGAGTATTTCATAAATATATTACCGCAGATAATTTAAATCTAGGGTCGTCTTTAAAACACTTTGGTGTGGCTTATTATATTTTTCAAACAAAGCGCAAGGGTTCCAGTCATTAGCCAAGCACAATAAATGTCTTTAGTGAAACGCTCTGACGTAAGACAGTCATAGTCTCACTGCCATAAGAAACTTTTGGTATTAAATTTGTTTAATTCACTTTCAGTTACCTCTACCCGACAATGGACGAACTAGCCAACCAAATTTGTTACGTGATGACACATTTCGGCTTGAAACAATTTATAGGATTCGGTGTAGGAGCAGGTGCTAACATCCTTTGCAGATATTCCTTAAATCATCCGGAGCACGTTTCGGCGTTATGTTTGGTAAACTGCGCTAGCACTCAAGCAGGTTGGATAGAATGGGGCTACCAGAAACTCAATACAAGACATCTGCGTTCGAAAGGAATGACGCAAGGTGTGCTGGACTATCTGATGTGGCATCACTTCGGCAGGGTGAGTGGTTTTCTAAAGCTTATTTCAGGATTTTATATACTTAATATAAGTTTTTTATTTTAGCAAACTGAAGAAAGGAATCATGATTTAGTTCAAGTATACAAAAGTTATTTCGAAAGAAACGTTAACCCAACGAACTTGGCTCTCTTTATTGATAGCTACGTAAGAAGGACGGATTTAAATATCCACAGAGAAATGGATCCTTTGAAGAAGAAAAATGCTAGTCTAGCAATGCCTGTGATGAATATTACCGGATCTATGAGTCCTCATATGGAAGATACAGTTACTTTTAACGGTAGACTCGACCCCACCAATTCGTCTTGGATGAAAGTGAGTATAATTTTCATTCGAAAGCTCTGCTCTACAATCTAAAATTAAAATAAGAAGCCACCCTTAAGGAAACTGAACTGACAAGTTGATAAATGAAAGTATTACATTTTTATTGTAGATTTCTGATTGCGGTATGGCGCTAGAAGAACAACCGGCAAAAGTTAGTGAAGCTTTTAGATTATTCCTACAGGGCGAAGGATACGGTAAGTGATCGTTACAGTATAAACATTTAAATGTTTAGATATTAAACAATAATTATTAATCCCGAAAAAAATGTTTATGTAGAGTCAACGTTTAAGAAAAAAGTAAAATAAAATAAAACAGACTAAGTATATTTAGAAATTTCGTTTTTTTTTAATCTTTTAATATATTTATATATAATTTTATTGTTGTTATATTTATTATGTAATTGATGATAATAATTATATGGCTTCTAATTGCCACTTGTATACACACGCTCATTACACTGCTTTGCAATTTAGATAATTTGAAGTAAATATACTTGGCAACGAGCTCCTTTTGAAAAATTACAAAAACAACACTAACCAAACGTTCTAGAATTGAATAGAAAAAAATCTTCTATCCTAGGTATTGTTTTTGTTGATATACAGAGTGTTCTAGTTTTTAAACTGTCCGCAACGCTCTGTGTGTATTTTTTAAAATACATTTTGTGGTTTCAGTTTATCATTAAATTATTATCAGATATTTCCGGTAAATCTTTTATTTTATCAAAAGGGGTTTGTTCAGAAATTTTAAAATTAATGTAGATACGAAAAAAAAAAGAAAAACACAAACCATACACTGAGTTATTTATTTATTTTTACAATGTTTGCGTTGCGTTGGTTGGATATGCGCGAATGGTATGTATTGGTAAATAATTTAAAAAAAAAACATTAATATTTTCGTCTCCCCTCATTTGTCACCATGTTTGTACCGTTTCCGCTAATTTTTTCTCATGGATTTTCTTTTATTCATGAAAAACAAACAGCAAGTTCAGTGAAACTGTGTCCGAGGATAGAAACGGTCTTGGAAAAATACTGAGATGTTTATTTAAATATTAAAAATGGACTGGATATAATATGTAATTTTTTTCTACCCAAATATTAATAATTAATAACAACCAGATTATTTTTAATGGATAAAAACTTGTTTATATAACTGGAACTATTAATTTGTAGAGTTTTTGAGAAAAGTTAGGACCAGAATCATACTTTTTTTACTCCAAACTGTACTATATATATATTTTTTTATTTTTTACCATTTAAAAAATGTAAAAAACTCTCTCGTTTATGTTGACCATATTTTCTACTATATCTATTTAATTTGTACAAGAAAAAAATTGCTAGTATTTTTATAGATATCTTATAAGTGAATAAAACATACGAGCTCCAAGATTAATCTTCCTAATAATATGCTATTATTGTATTTTAATGTTAAATTGCTTCCAAAAGTAGAGCATAATATATAATACACTGCCGAGGATAGACATTCACACTTAAATATATTTTCCTAAAAATAGCACTCTGATCTGGCTCAATTCTTCCTTAGTACATCCAAGCAAAATAAAATGCAAATCGAAACACCTCACAAGATTGTAATTATAGCACAAGGCTGGATCTTTCAATTCCTTAGATATTCCAAACTTCTTCTTTTTTATTTGTTCAGTAGTTTCAAATCTATGGGTTATTTTCCTTTTCTTTAGTTGAATTTCAATTCATTTTCCATAAACTTCGCAACAAAGGTTTCAACATTTATCATAATTATTTATATTTATTAGCGTGAATGTCTATATTAAATTAATACAGAAAAATCTTGTTCTTAATAAAGAAATTAATATTTTATGTCAAGCACAAAGATTTAAATAAATAAGAATTATAATTATTCAACTGGTAGCCTGTAAAATATGCCTTATATTAAAATTATAAACTTGATGTGGCAATAAGATGTGGTTCGGAGTTACTATCCAGTATGAAACAATTTTCGTGCTCCTGCAACTCATCCATCTAATAAAAGATTTACCATTCTACCCTGCATTCTTATTACTTATTACCACATGGAGTTAATTGTGTTGTGTACAAAAAAAATTATAATTACCTACCATTATCTTTTTCAATCAATTATACTGTAGTTATAACATAAAAGCAAATAAATATGATTCAAAGAAATAATTTGGAGTGTTCTTTTATAACCCATTTAGCTCTACAATAAAATTTTCTTTTTAGTTTATTATCTACGGAGACACAGTTTCCCTGACGATGTTTTGCTTTTAATATAGTTGAACTATAGTTGCACATACTATTCGTTCGCAAGCGGATACCATATTTTTAATTTATTTATTTTTATTTTTTTATTTTTCAGCAATACATTTCCATCGACCCAGTATTTGTTAAACGATATGTGATATTGAAATATTTGATTTGTTGTCTAAATGATCTGAAAATATTTTTCAAATCCTACCTCTATTACTAATTCAAGAAGTACAATTTTTTGTAGTTTTAAAATTTAACTGATGTTATTTTTATTATTCCTATATCATGAGGAAATTCAGATCTCACCAAAGAAAAGATAAAATTGTGCTTTTGGCAAGTTTTGTTCAGTAAAAATAGAATTGGGTATTAAAAATAAGAATGTTTTGAAATATCTGTATTTCTAGATATTTTTTAAACCCATCTTTTTCGATCAAAATAGTTGACTAATGATAATTATTAGTTTATTAAGATTTATTTATTTATATAGAAAGTTTTTTTGACAAAAATATTATGGACAATATACAAAAACTTTTTTCTCTTCCACGTCTTCCTTCCTGTAACTAAATATTGTTATATATTATATAGATTGTACTGAATATTTTGACATTAATTATGTACATATCGCTTAACAACAATCTGGGCAATGATTCCTTAGTTTTGGCAGATGTAGTCAAGGTGTGTTGTTCGTGTTGTTTTAGCCGTACAAGTCGGTCGTCGGAGATCTAGCTGTTTATCAGTAGAAGGTAAATCCTAAAAACGTGTGCTCTGGCCACTAAAAAGTTTTAATTAAGGCCGTACTGATTTTCTTCCCATGTAAGTGTAGCTAACAAGTTCTAACATCAATTTTATGAAAATTCATTTATTTTAATAAATTTACAAACACTTGTATGTAGTATGTATAAGCAGGTGCGATGATTCACTATTTTTTTTTGTTGGTTTACAATAAACCAGTAAAATTATTTTTTTTTTTAAATAAAAATATTTACTGTTTGAAAATTCAATCATTGTAAACATTGCACCTGGTTTTTGTACTACAAAATGCATTTTGGAATATACCACTTACTCCTTTTAATTTTTCGTTTTTGTATGGATTACAATGAAAAATTGGCCCAAATAGAAAAATTAATTTAATTTAATTTATTTTATCCCTGTTGTAAAAATTTCTACCAACCTTTGTCGTCAAGTTCTTTTTTTATTGAATAAACGGAATTTTGAAATAAAAAATATTTTTTCCAATTACCATAATTAAAATAATTTTAAATTCTGTTGGAACTTGGAAACGTACATCTTCAACACAAAAAAATATGAAAGTACATGTTTCTCCCTCCATGGGAAGATATTTTGTTTAATTTAAAAAAAAATATAAATATTTTCGTTCAAGTATCGATGTTTTCATTTTACTACCATCACACCCTTCCCGCATGAATTTTTCTTAAGCACGTATGAATGTCATGCTATTTATTTAATTTTAATTCAACAAATATTACATAATATTATGTGGAATGTCTAGAATATAAAGTAGAATAATTTGTTAGTATATATTTATTTATTTTTCTTGAAAAAACATCACTATAAAATTATTATTATTATTACTCCACAAGGTGTCTTCAAATTAATAATTATTGTTATTTTTTTGAAGTAATTCACAAGAAAATTGAAACTGCTTTTCCGATTTTGTAGAATAAATGCTTTTATTGCTGGGTCAGCTTTGGGAAATAGGATAATTTGTAGCTAAATAGCTTTAGCACTGATTATAAAAAAAGTAAAATTTACTGAAAAAGTTTTTTTTAAAATAATTCCTAATATAACATATGCTGGTGTCGTTTATTTTTTCAAATCTGGACTATACCGAGTGTGACATAAAATTGTCCACATCTTTTGAACTTTTTTTGATCAAAAAATCACTAGAGGTCGATTTTTCTTTAAAAATATTTATCTCCTAGAATACCATGAATAAAGAGATGTGTGTATTATTTCGATAGGGACAAATTTTTGCATGACATGTAAATTCTTATGTTTCTTTAGCCTTCCAACACTATACCTACATATATTATTAAAGGAAATTTTCCAAGTAGTAAAATTATTTAACTATAGTATTTTTTTTTCAAAGCACAATTAGCACGAATGTTTCAAAACCTTAATTTAGTTAACTAGAATCTAGTTAAGCATAAAAATCAGAGTTTACAAAATACAGTATCTAATTTTCAATAAAATATATTGTTTATTTATTTTCTTTAGAAATTGCACCTTTTAAGGTAATTTTGTTAATAATTTTCTTATTTTCCAGTTGCTCCTCTATCTCCAACCAAAATGGCAATGTTCCGTAAAGCTTCGTTAGAAGAATTGCTCAAATCGAAAATGTCCCCCACCGGGCAGTGGCCGTCTAATATCATTCACATTACCGAAAATCCCATATCAGCAGTCGTCTGTTAAAAATGATATCATTTACTGTATTGAAATTTATGTGACTGACGCAACTGCCATTATCGAATTATTGGAATTAAACACCCAAAACATTTAATAAACGCTTTTCCGGCAAAATCATAATCATCCACCCAGGCTTGGGGTAGTCTACAGTGTATTTCTCTAGCATTGTCTTTGTTTGATGTAAAAGTCTGGAGAACTGGAGCTTCGAGCTCAGTTTATGAACTGTTATGAGTTTCTTATTTTAGAAGCAACACTCATTTTCCAACAATTGGATGATCTTTAATGGTTCAAAGATTTCACATATTTTTTCAAAGTGTCTAGTAGATTTGATTCTTCAAATGTGCTTTCCCAAATGTAGATATTTTCTTGTTGTGGATCTACTATAATAAAAATTCATCTACTTCTTAAAAAAAGCAATTCATACAAATGATAAACAAACGTTTTTTGCTGGAATTAATTTCTGAACATTTTCCATCAAGCACAACAATCGGATTTGAAAAAATATTGCTGGTTCACTGGATTATGCGATGAACAATAACAAAATTTGGTGTCAAAAGAAAAAAACCTGAAATTTGGATATGTATAAATGATATCAACTTAATAAACATAGAATTTACTTGGTTGTCCACTGGAAAAACTCCCTAGCAACGCCCCCACTCTTTAATTAAATCAAATGAGTGTAATAGTTTTAACACTATCTCGAAAATTGTGGCAAATGTAAATTTGGAACTGACAAAAATATTTTAAGTAAAAATAGTACTGATAATGATAACTTTATCTATAAATATTTGTTGTTTTTTGATCTGTGATGGAAATTAATGTAATTTGTTAGAACAGTCGATATGGCAAGGTTTGTGAGATATTTTTTGGAATTGTAATGAATTTCAATACAGAATTAAATAAAAAAAAATTAGGCCACTGCCGCTCTTACTCTAAAGAAGCACATATCTTTAGTTTAGACATAAAATACATATTCACAAAAAGCATAAATTCTCATTATTTTTGGTAAATTCTAATCAAAATAAATATTTCTCTTTTTTCATTTATTCAAAATAAAAAAGAAATAATTACCGTTCGGTGTAAATATAAACGTGTTGAATTTATGGTTTTTGTCTAAAAATAAATTATAATTAATTTAATTAATCTCGCAAATAATCGAAATAACAAATTTAAATCACAATCATGAAATTTCGAAAAGCCTCGAAGCGTTATTGACATTAATTACATAGGTCTGCTTAAATAGATTGTTTTTGATTTATATTTATAAGATACTAGTGCAAGCTTTTGTGGTAAAAAAAATCGAGCCTAATGAATAGACTTCCTAATGCTTAAGAGAAATAAGGATCGATAAATATACCAAAATCTGGCGGATCGTATAATAATCCTGATTCCTCTTAAGATCCTGCCATTATATCTTCTCTCATTTTTCGAACGGAATTGCTATGGAAAAAAGAGAGTGTATTATATATGGAGGATTTTAAAAACGCGTTATTGCTGATGTAAATCATCTTTATTTTGATAATAAAAATATTTGCTTTGTTAGTTATTTTATTATTTAAACAGTTTATTGAAGATGTGATGAATAAAATGCATATTGTGCCTCACTCAGTTAATTTTAAACAGAAGCACTATTTTAATTTTAATAAAATTTGTTCAATAAATTTTTGTTTTTTTTTCCTTCAGAACTACCCTAGTCAACACCCCATACTTGGTCTACTTTTTCTTTTATCCTTCTTTTCTTAAAAAAAAATATTTATTTCTGTTCATATTTTCAAGCGTTTAAAATTCAATGTAATTCTTTTTCTTTTTCTTTGTGGTATTCTGTACAAGTTGAAATAGTATTTCTTACCTTGTTGTTACCTGTTAAGCCAAGGCTAGAGTTTACCTAGCGGTGTAAGAACTTACTGTGTTGCCACATCGCCCAAATTAAATACATATCTTCGAAAGTAGGTACCCCGCTCAAAATGTTCTGACGAACATACAATTTTTCTGCGTTTTGGTGAAATTTGGACTTAATCTAAGGAGTCCATGCTTAGTCGAAAAAGTTGATAAGAATTAAGACATCAATTACAAATTTAGTTGGTAATTAAATACAATGTTGTTGACTGAAAAACATTTAGATCTACGAGTACAACAAAAGTCAGTTTCCACTTTTTCTTGCGAGTTAACAACGGTCTAACAACTCCTGCTTAAAATGCCTAGCTCAATGGGTTCTGGAGGATATATGCCATAAATCGGCACAACAGAATGTGCAAAAAGTTGAACAACTGGATCTTAAGACTTGTTCAATCATTCTTCTATCCAAGCAAAAGAGGATCGTTTTATGGTGGACCGCCCCAAACTATAATAGTGCCTCTTCTGTACATATGGACCTCTTGCTATCTGTGCGAAATCCAAAATTAGAATCATCCATAAAAAGTGTAGAGAACTCTCCCATTCTGGCTCCATCCATCCACATATTACCTAGACCATTTTGAGGGTATTTAATTACATCGCAATTTTCATCGCTAGAAAAATATTTCGAATCAATAAGTTTATTTGACCTATTTAAGTGCATTTTAATAAAGTGAATGTTTCACAAATATCTAGAGCATCTCATAATATTTTTGTATTTCGTATATATCTACTTAAAGATGCGGCAACAGTGCGAGCTTTCAGATTACGTCTAAAGCTTAATGCGACCAACAGAAGTTCCAGTGTCACTTCGTTGAAAGTTATCGTGGGAGGCGACGTACGAACGTTTCGAACGCTTGTCCATCAACAGGTTGTGCGAGTGGTTTGTTTTGAAATTTTTTCGTTAGAAACTAGAGCGTGACTACCTATTCGCGATATTGTTGCGAAACATTTTTTGTGCGATTCTGTTTTTTTTATTGTGTTTGTGTGAAATGGATTGTTTTTGTTAAAAGATGGATTTTCGTTTTAAAATGGATATACCCGTGGTGGGATTACTGATGTTTGTTGTCGTTTTGGGACAATTAGGAGCACAAGTTATCACCGACGAAAGAGGTATGTTCTAAAATATTTCTAACCTTTCTAATGGAAAAGTTTTTGAAAATTTGTATCTAATTAATGACATTTTATTATACACTGCGTTTTCTAATATAATATTATAATTATTTTGTCAAATATTATTCAACAAGCATATAATGATGGCTATTATTCTCCAACTTAGGAATGGATTATAGGCTTTCATATATAATTTTTTCGACAATATGTTTTCGTAGCGGAGAAGCTTAGAGGTCTGACTGCGAGAAATGAAGAACTGTAGGCATTGGGTTCAAATCCCGGTCGCGGCGGTAATTTTTATTTATTATATTGTGATGTTTGTATATAAATAACCTTCAATATATAAGTCCTATTTATCCTTGTCACGTGACCTATTCATTATCCAAACCTATTATTCACTGGTGAATAATGTACTTGAAGGAATACACGAAAAATATAAACGCAATTCAATAAAAAAACAGATCCTGATGATTTCTTGTAATTGTTACAAATTATTTTAGATACTTCAGTTTACCATCTTAGATCTACTTATAATGAGACAATTTTTTATTAAATTTCATCTCATTCAATATAATATATACGTCAATATGCATGGACATGATCGAGTTTTTTTTTGTTAACATTCTTGGTGTTGCGGTTAACCTCTGTATATATTTTCAAACTGAGGTGAAACTTTACCGTGTACTTCACGCTTTGATGAACACTAGTGCCAATGACTGAACTGGACCAAAAACTGCTGGATAATATTTGAACAACGCCAAAAGTTTTATAAGATAAAACTACACGTTGTAACTTGTATGTTTCCTTCCTACTAAACATGAAAATATTGTGTGATACTGATACATGAAGGATCTATTGTGATTCCTTCAGTCCTACTCCTTAAAGGAATGTTAGGATATCTGTATGCATCTATTTAGCAAAGTCTTCATTTCTCAATGGAATTTTCTTTTTTCATTCCACAGAATCTTCATTAGTTTGAGCTGTTTAACGTGCTCATTCTGTTGGGACACAGCGTACAGTAAGTTACCCTGGCTTTTACATTCTTTGAAATATCTTTGATTGCCTTAGCGCTACTAGATCTTCTCAAATATATGAACTTTGCTTCACGTTTTCTTCAAATCCTGTACTTTTTTGTCCTTTACGGTAGTTTTTCCACCCAACTACCAAATAAGAACCAATTTTTTCGAGGACCTTTTAGTATTTTTACTAGAAATTGCAAATATTTTTCATTCTTTATTGTGTAATTTGAAAAGCTGCAAAAATAATTAAATCCTTTTTATGTAGGTCTAGTTATCAAAGTGTCAATCAAAAATAGAATAGTCGAATTGGTTTTGTCTATAATGGAAAGATTTTTGAATTATTAATATATTATTATAATCAGAATATTCAGAAACATTTAAGTATTTTTTGTCCGGATATGATTTGAATTTGACGATTTCCTTTTAAAAAATTCTTACCTCTCCCTTTTGCATATCAACTTCCGGCAGATAGAAATACGGCTCCTGAAGACCCAGATGTCTGTTTTTGTAGTGAGATACCATCTACATAGTAAGGATGTGGCAGAAAATTTGAAAGACATCAGTACAAATATTTCGTACACTATTATCAACATCAATATTTTTATCAACGTCCTGTCAAGACTTAAATATGCGGTTATCTCATCCCTAATATGTTGACGTGTCATTTGTTTTATTATTATTTTGATAAGGTGACTATCATTAAAATTAAGGAGTGAATCAGAATCGTACGGAGATTTTTTTATCAGTGTAGTTTACCCGGTGAATACTATAATATGTAGATGCTCATATTGGGTCATATAGAGACAAACGAGGTCAGAAGTCAATTGGCATCAGTATGTTCTGGTGTGTTAACAATAACTTGAAAATAAAAATAGAGATAAATATCCACATCAGTAGGAACAATAAGGATCGATTAAAGTTAAATATGAATTATAAACGATCGATATTTAACAAATCAAATGTTTGAGATATTTATTTTGAAGAATATTAAGTTATTTCACAACTTGATCAAGTGTCCTGATCCAGGATCATCGAGCATTTGGAACGCTACCGAAAAGTAAAAATATCAAATAAAGTTAAAAAATAATAGCAGCTGCTTCTCAGTGTATGTACAATACAAGCAGAAGATGAGTTAAATGATTAAAGCCACATGTTTTGTGATCATCTTAGTTTAATATTATTATTCCTTCTTTGGAATTTTAACCAGCTTCTTACACAAAAAAAAATCCAGGCATAAAATTAATCAGTGGCGGAGTAAATACATCTCGATAATTATTAAAAGTTGATTAAGATTATTGAGTTCAATTATTAAGTGTTTATTTTTAAATTCAGCACCAATATTTATGAATGAGTTATTTCAAATAGAAATCATCTTAGAGCTTTTAGAAAATATCCGATGTGAGATTTTGAAATGCAATTTTTAGTTGCGATTGCGATATTGGTTTTGTCATAGTGCCAATAGATCTGGAGCAAAAGTTGTTGCATATTTTACAGGTCGCAGACAAAGTAACGAGCTATTTTCGTTGTTTCATTTTTAATCAGTAAACAATATAAGAACTCGTTATTTATTTTATTGACAAACTTTATCTTAAAATAAACTCCTACTATTAAGAAATCAAAACTACAAATCATCCACCTGTTCATCGTTGAAAAAGTATCAAATTTCTGTAATCAACATTGACAGAATGTTTTAATTTTAACGATTCAGGTAAAAAAACCTTATGTTCACCTGGTGTAGTTCCCACACATGATTCAGGTACAACAAAACTTAATAATCTTTTTTAGATTGTTAGCTCTAGGATAATCATCAGAATGTAATTTATGTTTTTCTTATTATCCACATGATGAGAGAGAGTTTTTTTAAAAAATTATTATAAATTAGTATGAAAACTTTTTCTTGGTGTATCTAAAACAGTTTTTTTTTATTAATTAACTGCTTTGTTTTTGGGGCTTTTTCGTGTGATTATTTTTTTGGATACGGTTCCTTGAAATTTGATATGTTGTGAACGGAACGAATATGTTAAATCTTGAGAAAGACCATCTGCGTGGTCAAATTTATGTTTGAAGAGGAGAGATTTAAGTCTAATAAATTAAATTAAACAGATTTTGTAATATGGAAAAGTTAGAAGTAAAAAAATGTTATAATCCCTTACTTCTCACGACAGTTTGAGACTTACAAGCTTAGTTTAGCTCTCCGTACTGTATATATATACGTGATTTTACGTTCATTTTAGATAAATTATTGGTCATGGCAGGTCCGGAGCCAGCAGTTTCGCCGCTTCGAGCGAAAAGGAAAAATTCTATATAGGTACCCTTTCACGACGTTCAACAATCCACTCAAAGCTTTTTAAAGGTTCCAGTATTACCAAGTTCTCCATTTTTCACCCTTATTTCCCAATATTCGCAAGTCCGGTGATTAAAACTTTACTAAATAATTTCTTTTCAATCAATTTACTTTAGTTTCTTTGTTAAAAACACTCAAACATACATACACATAATGTGTGAAAGAAGAAAAGAACAACCAACAACCACTTGTGGTGTTAAACAGATGTGAGTCGGCGTGGGAACCGAAAATAGTCCAGACCGCTGGCATTGTCAAACAATTAAGAATGATTATTGCTCGTGTCACCGGGTGTCTTTATACCGTGTTTCTTTTCATTTAGGTATTTGATTATTTCATTTGACCGCGACAGCTCGATGTTAACATTTTGTTGACCAACATACGGTTGAAATAGCAATTCAAGTTTTTATATATTTTTTAAATGACTCGATAAAGAGGTAGGTTGAACCAGTCAACACAATTTCATTAAAACTGATCTTTGTTTGGAAGATATTCACTGAGAAAGGACAATTCCTACTCATAGAGCATTGTTTGTCTAGGTAGTTGACGAATTTTTTAAGTGTCAGGGTAAAAGTTCAAAAACATATAAATATTGGTTCAACCAGTAGTGGTGAAAACGAACCAAAAAGTAAAGAATTTGATTGAAATAACCAACTTTTTGTCTAAAATAACTGTTTTTGTCAAATAAATACAGTGTTGATTTTGGAATTGTGTCGATAAACCAAGCATAGGGGTCCCTTTAACCTCTAAAATAATAGGTCACGATATACCGTCTTTGTTTAATCAACTTCTCTCTTACTAAACAGCTGCGGAACAAATTAATAAAGGTCGTAGAAAACTTGAGTTTATTAAGAAGAGGTTTATTAATTGGACGAAATTAAAAATAATAGGTGGAGTTTTGTTTTTAATGTTAATTTCTTGTAGTAAAGTATAATTATAAACACGGTATACCCCTGTCTGTAACCACATTTATCTTGTTATCTCAAAAATCGAATAATAATGATACCTGAAACTGTATTTGGATAAAACCTCTTTAAACATGTCAAGCAGTTTATCTCTTTATAGACAGTCGTAACTTTAAAAGGAGACAATGGTTGATTTATGCGAATATATACTGATAATTTGCTGTAAAATGAATAAGGTTATGAGTTTTGTTGCAAGTGTAGATATCTAGATATGGTGTAGTATTTCTACATAAATGCCAGTCAAATGAATTTGATATTAATTTAATAAATGCAGTTTTGTTCCACCGTTTACTGAATTACTATAAAACATTCTGGAATACTTAAATCCGACGTTTCGAAATTAGCATACAATTTATACGATTCTCAGTTTCACAAAACTCAAGATAGCGAGCGAGAATTACAATGACACACGGACGGTCAATAAACCGCAAGTTGCATAAATCTAGATAAGAAAATGAAGAAGTGTTGTACACTGTTCTATTGACTATTATAGGATTTTTAACAACAGCGTCTGCGATAGAATCTTTTGGTAAAATTATGCTATATTTTTAGTCACTTAATGCAGATATTTGCCGCTTGGTTTTGACCTGTCAACGCCTCAAAAAGATAGTCTAGACCGTGTTATCGTAATCGTTTAAACCCTACTTTGAGAAACGGCATGCATCTTTCAAATATCCCAGAATTCCAAACTAACAGTGTCATTAATCTTTACAAACTCTTAATTTTCTTGTACAGCAAATTTTAAATAAGGGTACGAGATGCAGAAACATTTCTGAGGCACTCTGTATAATTCTTATCTTTCATACTTAAAAGGATACTTCTAAATTTCTGTGTGCTACACCATAATGCTTACGTATTCAATGTAGTCGACTTCTACGTGACTTGTTATTGACTTTATACATTTTATTTTCAACCTATTCTTATTATATACGGTACTCAAAATTTCTTTGTTCAGCATTTATTATGCAGACTGACTCGATTTACAAATATAACTATTCGAATGAAAAACATTATTATAAATGGCCATTAAAATTTTTTCTGTAGGATCATTTATACTGTGAATAATTTCCTATTTTATCTGGAATTATTTATTTAATTGTTTTAAGGAATAACTGAAAGTGAAATATTCAAAACAATCATCTCGAATGAGAGCTGCAATGATTATTAATATAATAATTATTTCCTTTATCTCATTATCTCTAGAATTACAGTAGAATTGTTTTCTATAAACAATTATATAATTCGTTTTATAAAAAGTTTTCCTCGATTTAGCAAAATGGTAATATTGAAATTTTGAGTTTAAGAATTTGAATAAAACATTAATTTTAGATGTAAATGAGATTTTTAATCCCAAAACTAAACTCTGAGGAATAAAATAACATCGTGGGAATGAAGTGACACAGTCTGCTTTCTCAAGCTGGAGAGATTATTAATACTTAAATTTTACAGGGACGTATTTCTATAAAATAATTTTTTTTTTCGAGACACACTATATAATAAAAAACTACTCGTGCCATTCTATACACTTTTCTACTAATGCTTTTTGTTTAAGTTGATTGATAGGCATCATTGACATTATTTTTTTTAATTAACTACGTTTCTGCTTGTAATGATCGACTGTTCTTGACAGCGAAAACAAACACAAGCTGTTATCGTATGTTTTCTTATTTTTACTTCTGACATTTATCTTATTCCAAGCTATTTAAACTCCCGATTTTATATTTTTAGTTAAATTAAAACGTACATTGAGGAAAGTGAAGAATATTTCATCTAATAAGGCTATTGTACCTATTTTTACAACTCTCGCCCCATAAAATCTGGCTTAATTTACTCTACAGCTAATTCCAACTATTAAAACCTACCCAGACAAAAGCTGGTCTGATTCAACTTATAAATTTGATAATCCAACTTACTTTTAAATCCTCACGTACCTACACAGATTTTGTGTAGCATGTTTGTAAAGAGGTGTTGATCTGTACGAATGTTTTCATGTAAAGCCCTTTTTGTTTTTATTCATCAAAACGGAAGTTTAATTTGAATACCTGGGTAGTGTTCGGTTGCTTCCTTCCTTAAGATGAAAAAGGATGTTGTTTTGTGATATTTAAAAACTTATTTTTGTTGCTAACGCGCAAATAAACATAAATAATATATGGACATAAACAATATATGGACATAAACAAAAAGAGGAGACAGAAAATTTTTATTATTTTTAAACTGTTAAATATTACTGATATATATTCAAATGAACATTTACATTTGTAATTTGTGCATGCTTCTTTGGCATTTAGGTCGCTATAATTACCGATTTGCTGTTAACTACATGAAATTGTATAAAAAATAATATCGCGTATTTCCACGTTCCATTATTTTATGTTTTTTTTCAATCGAGTTGTAAGAAACGTTGGCACATTGTAGAAACTTGTTAAGAAAATTGTTAGATACGTGAAGTATGAAATAATACATTCTTTTTAATCGAAATGTGCTGGAAAAACTAAACTTTGCAAAATTTTCTGGATGAATCTACTAAACTAATTAAGAGACAACAATTTTTCTACCCTCGTATTTCTTACATGATCACAATTTGTTAACAACAACTGTTACATATCCTTTTTTTTTTAACATCCGTACCATCACTCGTAAATCGATCTGGAAAGAAGAATTTTAACAGCTAACCATTTGATTTATTTTTATTATGTTCTTCGAAGAAGAGATGCAGTTTCTTCATTTTAACATCATCGTCTATTTCCTGATTCTTATTGAACTGGATTGACTAGTTGTCGGGTCAATAGAATGAAAACGGATTGTCCACTTCCACGACACTCCTCGTTTCCTGTTATTAATTTTTTTTTATTACGGAAAAGGCGTAAGCTATAAATTAATATTTCAAGTTTTTAGTTTTTCTCCTTTTATACTAAATACTAGTAGGATTTTCAGTTTGTCCACCCATAATAACACTAGATCCTTTACCAAAAGACAATAACTCAAGGTTTATAAAAAAATTTGTTCTATTAATAATTTCAAAATATTTTTGTTTGTAAAACTCATAAATATTAAATAAAAACATTGCGTTAGTGACATATTGCGAATATTTTGGCCATTAACAAACCAGATGTTTTGTTTTGGCCCCACGTATGTTCTTGCTTTGGTGATAAAATTCGTTATGTAGCTTAGCACATGTGGTATAACGCGAATTGTTACAATTTAACATTTTTTTTACTTTCATCCAAGTATAATAAAAATAGAATTTAATGATTGTTCGCTACAAAAAAATAATACAATAATTATTATTTTTATTTACATTTTCTTGCTCTTCAATATTGGCTACCATCGATATTCTTTTTACTACTTGTAATTCCATGGTTGAATCAAATGTCGAATCAAAAACGATGGCGTAGTTAATCGAAGATGTAAAAGTATAAAAATTGAAATTTACCATTAACTTTCAACTTAGTCGGTTTCATTTTATAAAATGACAAGACATTTTGTCCGGTTTTGCCATAATATACAGGCTGTTTCAAGACGAGCTTGCTATATATTGGTGACTTCTCACATGATTTCTACAAATATTTTACAAAAAAGAAGTTTTCGGATACCTTGGTCTTCCTACGACAAGATGTATGTATGTATGTATGTCTTTTGGGGTAACATTCACGGAGACCTAAAAGATCTATTGTGCCCCCTTACTTCTACTTAGTTCCTGAGGAGAGTCTCAGATACTAGTAGCTCCTTTAGTCCTATTTCCCCGAGGAATTTTAGGATATCTGCAGGCTTACACTTAGGTAACTGTCCCTCTTCTATTCAGTAGTCTCCCAGGTGCTGTGCCCTAGGATTCTGAATTGCTGTGCAGTTCGCAAGTATGTGGATGGAGGATTCTTCTTCCATTCCACAAAACCTACAATCTTCTTCCTCCACTATTTTGAGCTTTTTAAGGTGCCCATTCAGGCGACAATGTCCCGTTAGGATTCCTGTTAAAACTCTTAGTGCAGTTTTGCTTTGACTTATGCATTCATTTGATCTCAACAGGTTGTAGTCACCCAGAAGAATCTTTGATTGCCTAAGCCCTACTAGATCTTTCCAATTGTCAGATCTCCTCTTTTCTTCGGCTTTACCTATTTCTTCCAATATTACATTGGAGCTGATTCCGCAAAAAGGTTCCGGCCCCCAAAAGGGTATTTCAGTTCCCCTCTTCGCTAGTTCATCTGCTATTTCGTTTCCTTCTATTCCAGTGTGTCCTGGAATCCACAGTAAGGTGACTATATTGTTCTCGCCTAGTTAATTAAGTTTGCCTAGGCATTCCCACACCATTTTGGAACTGATTACACAAGAATTCAGTGCTTTAATGGCTGCTTGACTATCAGACATTATGATAATCCTTTGCCTTCTATATCCTTTGTCAATATTGAACTGGGCACACTTTCTTATTGCGTGAATTTCCGCTTGAAAGATACTTGGGGTTTTTCCCAAGCTTTCAGAGTGTTTGGTGCCGGGCCCGTACACTCCTATCCCAGTTCGTTCTATTGCTTTTCAGCCGTCTGTGTACCATTGAATGGCATTCCAAGTCTGGTAATGGTATTTGGATCCCATTCCTTCTTGTTGCTTAATTCCGTAACGAATTTCTTTGAAAAATTATACTTTTTCATCATACCATCTTGTGGCATGTCCCAGGTTGTCTGATTTCTAAGAAGTGAAGAGGTGGTTTTCTTTTTAATGATTCCCTCTCTGCTTAGTCTGTATCTTGTTCTTTCTGCAACACTCTCCACCACCATATGTAATGGTGTGAGGTTGAGAATCAAGATAATTTTATTTGGTATTATGAATATCTCGATAAGTATAAATTTTAGATACGTATAGGGTATTCTACACAAAATTTAATGTCATTGCCTTTCAAAATATGAACAAAAAAAGGTATTTTTGAAATTTTAAGAAGAATAGCATTTTGTCCTTTTTGGTCGGCCCATTAGAATTCTCAGTAGACCGACCCAACTTTTATTCTATATCCTAAGTGGGCCATTTTAATAGAATTTGGGTTGATGTGGTGATTATCAACAAACATGACTTGGTCAATTGTAGATTTTTCGAAAGCTTATAACTTTTGAAATTTTATAATACAATAAGATGGTGGAAAGCACATGCGTTTACACTTTTGACTCAATGTATAGGCATCAATTTTTAACTGTTGGCAACCAGTGTGGATTTAAAAAGGATTTCTTTAGAAGAAAAGATGACGGAACAAAAAACAGACCCAGAAGTGATACAACTGACAAAATAATATAATCAATATAAAGTGTGGTCTGTATGTTCAAAATGCATTAAGAATATTGATTGTAGTCATTTAAAAACAATGGTTGGTATTTTAACTAATTTAAATAAATTGAAAACATGTCAATATATTAGTGCGTATAGTTATCCACAGAAATACTTAACACGTGTATAACGTACAGTAAAATTATTTTAATATTGTTGTTGGAATGGATCAAAATACGAAGTAAATATTATTTTTATTCGGAAATTCCTGAAATATTTTATTAAATGAATATTTTTTTATTAAAATAATACATGGAACATCGCTTGTTTCAGGCATAAATGCGGACAACTGTCCAAATATGGTAATGGTGTTCATTAAAAACACTATCACGTTGCTTGTAGCAAAATATTTACTATCGTAACAAGTGTAGGCAACTCGATAAATTCTGGGTACCTAACAGCAATAGATATTGCCATATTTAAATTTGTTATTCATATCTACTTGGAACGATTGTGTAGTTCAGGAAACTAAGAGAATGTGTTAATTGAAAATTGGATTTTTTTTTAAGTAGAATCTTCAGTACTACAAAAATTTTTCATCTTTATAACCATCTTTATTATTCTTCTGTTCTTTATGTGAGAAAATCTTAAAATCTCGGTTGGTTTTAAATCAAGATACGAGTTGATTTCAATGTGCCGTGAACCGTGGGATACATATTACGTGAGCAGTATAATCAAGGACGCTTATTGGTCCAGCACATCACGAACAGTTGGTGATTGCGCACAATTGTAAGATGCTTTAAAAAGAAACCACTTTTTTCTCGTTTTATAAAATAATTGAATTTCCAGGAATTTATATTAAAGTTGTGTAATTCAGTTATTTTACATAGGTACTCTGTAAGAGTATCTTCTTCAATAATAACCACAAGCACATCATACTGGTAGAATTGCTAGAATAGGCATGATGACAGTCACTAAGATTTACTGAAACCATTTGAAGATTACAAAAATTCTGAAACAGTTACTTAAGTTTACATTACAACTGTTTTAATAAAAATATAAATACAAAATATGACAATCCTCCATCTTAGCTAAAACAATGATTACAAACGTGTGATGTCAACCTTTTGCATATTGTTCGAATTTTTATCGTATTTTTGGTTTTGTATCGTTTAAATAATATTTAGGTACTCCTTCTAGATTTCATATATCACACGAAATAATTCAAATTGGTTTTGGTACGAAATTTGAATTGTATTTTAGAAACGTAAATTTCTCTTATAAAAACCTTAATTTTTTCAAGAAACAACATTTTTTGGATCATGCCTATTCTTGATTCTTGATCCTCTGTAGAATTTGCAAATTATATGCAGAAAAAAGCTGCACAGTAAATGGAAAAAGCAAAATTTATCAAAAAATATAAAGATATTACCTATCTACGTTTCATATATTAGTTTTTCCTTATTTTAAGAATAATTTGGTACTCTCACATATATGTTTTTCCTCGAGGAATAATATAAGTCCTTGGTAACCTTCCGCCTTTACGTTTTCAAAACTTGCTTCTAACTGAGCAGTACAAGATGCTCCATTCATTTCTAGCGATTTAAACTTTCGCATTTTGATATAGTTCAGGAAAAAATTATGATATTTATTTCAAATACTACTTCTTGTAGGTATTCTGTTATAAAATCAAACAGATAAACTTAGTCTTTCAATCCCACGGTTATAGATAGACTAAACATTCCAAATCATCCCATTTTCAAACAGACCACTTCACTTTTCAGCACCCCCCAACTTGTGCCTTCAATCGTGACCACCTGCATGTGTTGAACAAACTCAGTTAACAAGCAAAGTGATTTGTTTATGGGACTTGTCTAATAAATATTAAATAAAATATAATATGAAATATAACACAACACGAATTATAAAATTGTTAGTTGCATTTCCGAAAAGGTGAAAACGTGCCAGGTCTATATTTGCATCTGAATTTTTCCAAACAGATAACTTTAATTACATATTCCAACAGGTTTAGCGAGATGTAACTTTAATACCTCTTGGAAATTAACACCGAAACCGGTTTCGATAGATGAGTGCTACGAGATTTCTCATTCATGAACAGCAGCTTTTGCAAATTGCTGTAGGCTGTCTAGTTTTATTTATTGTAACCATTTCAGTCAATAACCTCGCTACAAAATATAAGAAGTCAGTGTATTTTAAGTTGAAGAAAAAGTACGGTTGACGTTAAAAATTTTTGCAATTCATTTATTTTTTTTAAAATCACATCCTTAGAACTTAAAGACAAAACATAATATAAAAAATAATGTGTCAGCAAAGAGACACGTTGGATGAATTGTCTGCGATATCATCATAAATAATTTATTGTTACAGAAATAAACACCAAGTTGATGAAATTAGATCATTGATAAATTAAGTATCTTCTGGATGTTTTCTCGAACATTTTGAAACCGAAATAGTCGATAATCAAAGTTTAAAAAACCAATAAAAGTTATGTTATATCATATTTCTAGCCTATTGTATTTATTAGACAAGACCCAATACCAAAGATCACTTCACTTGATTTATTAGTATACAAGATTCTTTAACAAAGATGGAATATACTTTCGAACACGTGTCGTTTTGTTTATATCATCGGTAATAAAATATATAATATACGACCAAGCTTGAAAAGAAGACAGGACACGTTTAGGGTTTTTGAAAAGTGAAGTGGACTATCTGGGAATTAGATTATTTTGGAATGTTTAGTCTATGTATAGCCGTTGTACTGAAACCAGTAAATTTGGATAGTTACAGTATCACCGAGTTTTATTATTATTATAGTCTTACCTTCCCAATCTTACAGTTATAAAATTTGATGTTACTGACAAAAATTGTATATTCTAGCTAGATAGCTATCAATTCGGGTACAAAAGTGTATAGAATTAATAAAAAAAATCACATGACGTAAAATGTGAAAATTTGTTTGGTTCGGTGACTACTTTACGGTCTATAGAATAAGTATGCATTAAAAAAATCGTGTTTTTATATTTTTATAAACATCATCAGAGCATGACTAAATCTTCGGTCATATATATAAATATTACTGATATCAATGGTTCCTTTAGAAATATATTTTTACATTGATTAATAAAAATCTATCTCATCGGAAATCCACCCTTCTTCGAAACGGATGTAGCCCTAACTTCCTCAATTTACCGTAGACGTCCTGTTTATGAAAATACATTTTCAGAAAGCACTCCAGATAAGGGTTATAAAAATAAAAGGGTTACAAGACCTAAAAGGTACTGAATACAAGTAATAAAAATAAACAGGATGGACTAGAAAGGGTTGTGAGGGTTAATGTTTATTAATAATATATAATTAATTTAATTTTTAAGACCTTTTAAAAGTAGTGGCAATTTTGTTAGGTATTTTTTAGCATGTTGTCCTGTTTCAAGAGGCACTCGGAATTTCTTTTTATAAGAAGCTCTGGTTTATGTTATGATTTAAAAGAATGTCTGTATTTGATGTTCACATAGTAAGAACTTTTGAATAAAAACACGTTCCCAAGCAGGCGTGGCGTTCGTATAGCATGGGAAGAACATATTTTATTCATTTTTTTTCTTCTCTTTGATTATATCTTCATTTGTCTTTTGTTTGTTTTTGTTGTAAAAAAAGTAGGTCGACTTACATTTTTCTTCTGGGAATCTCAAATCAGTTTTATTATTTTAAACAAGAAAAGAAAATCCTTTTTCTTAAAAATTGGGATAAAACTAGAATTTTTTGCACATGCAGAATAAAAATCCATTACATTTTTCTATTTTTATATAAAATATCCCACGAGTCTAAATTATCCAAAATATCGTTTTAAAAAAACCTTTAAACATTATATCAGTATAATGAATAGTATTGAGTTCATATCATTATACCTTACCCTGCAATTTATCTGGGACCCTTCACAGTATGATGATAATAATACCATGGCTATTGTATGATGTTTTCTACCTGCCATTTTTCAAATGTGTTGGTGGAGCGTTGGAAAAAAAGCGCAGGTGAGGAGATTCGAAATTTTGTCGTGATACGTCTTTTGTCCAGCCCAAAAAAAGCAAAAACTGATATAATATGCGAAATAAAGAGAAAAGGAATTTTAAGAGAAATACTTGACTAATATTCACTGATTAGCAGTATAAGAAAATTTTAAATGAAAAACATCTCATAAAATTTCTAACGAGTAATTATCACTTTTGACACTGACTCACGCGGCAATTCCACATCATACCGGTCAAATAAAAAAGTTGATGACGTCATACAGACACGCAAAGATTATATACTAAGCAAAAACAAAGTCGAATCGATAGGACGCGTGATATAATAAATTTTTGGTTAACTAACGGTTACTCATCTATGTACAATTGCAGTATTGAAAATTACCATGACAGATTCGTTAACGGAGGCTTTTTTTATTCACAGCGTCAAACTTCACTGATTTGCAGAGGTTAATTTTTAATTGACATTACAGCTGTTGGTTCAGAGTGGACGAGGATCTAAAAATAATGTACCAAACGGGAGACAGTAAAATATGTAATCTAATAATATTTAATCGAAAATAACCATAGAACTGAAAAAAACTAGACATTTAAGGCTTAAAGATGCTAAAACAACGTAATAAAAGAATATCCTGCGTAGTTTTATGATAAATCTAAATTTTGCATAACTAAATCTACCCACATCGAAGATTCAATTTAATCCAAAAATCTCACAGACTGTACGTGATGAAAACAAAGCTAATTTTATTTAGTGAAGAGCTTCGTAATGACGAATAAGATACCATCTCATCGTACCAGCATCTTTTCTAAGGGTACTTAATCCTGATCCTTGTTAAAGGGGCGGTTTTATGTAACTATTGTTTTGCACCCCTACCGTAAATTTTATTTATTAGGAAGGACACTCTTAAAATTTAATTGAGTCAAGATGAATTATTAGAGTAGATTGAATGATTTTTTTAAATATTTATTGATTTCCAGTTAATTAAGAACAGAAAAAGTCATAAAAACTTGGCACAATCTGAAACCTGGATATTAATATTAATAATATTTGCGCACACAGTAAATTATTCTATTAATAATCCGATTTTTTGGGAACAAGATTAATGATTAACGATACCATATTATTATAATGTTTGTAGAGCAAAATATTTTTTTTAATATAGGGTGCTCCGTAAAATCTTCGATCTAAATCACTGTATTACAAAAACTTTTAAAAATATTATTCTGTTATGTCCAAATGAACACGGTTATACTAGAATTTATAATCTGCTTTTTTAATATTAAAATTTTCGGATTCTCTACCGAAACATGTGTACGAGCTATATTATCAAAATAAACCAACGGCGTAGACGTCGAATTTTTAAAGGGTGTAAACCAAATTTCTACTACGGACCAAAGCTTCAAGATTTGATGCAAGCTTTTCTATTAAACTTTTTTTAGGATAATTACTATATTTATTTTGATGACATCAAATACAGCAAAGTTAAAGTTAAATATTTTAAAACTAGAGAATCCTGAAAAATTCCACACCGTACAATTTCTTGAATATTGCGATTTTCTGTAAAAGCCGTTTATCCCCACATATCTAAAATGGTATAACCGTAAATAAACCACGTAAAAGGCATGGTACACCGCTGGTATGGTATAGGGTGACCATAACAGGTCATCGGCAGGATGCAGGTACGAGATTCTACTGCCATACGCAGACTTCTTACCAGTTCCTAAGATTTTTAAAGACAAGACATATTGCATCCGCTCATAATTTTATCACATCCATATGCATACCTTTAAGCCCGTAAAAATATATTATAAAATGAAGGTAGGTGGATGTTTCAAATTATTTAATTTGATTAATGAGAATATAAAGTATTTGGACGGGTCTATGATATCGAATATCAATTAAAGAGTATTTTTGTTTCGAACAGGAAGTTTTGAAATTATGCAGTAAACGCTTTAGAAAAACCATTCATTTAGATATAGAAACGCAATAATCTGGAGAAGTTTAATTTGGATTTGTTCGAATGATTATATTATATTATTCGAATTTAATAGGAAATGCAATGTTTGACCGTAGTTCCTGAAACTTAGATGTATGCTTATTTTATTTTTTTTGTCGGCCTTGTGTATTATTGAATAAATAGCATTTGAAAGTTGCTAGTGAATGGAAATACTGATAAAAAAAAATAAACAGTTTTATACATGGTGAACTGTAAAAAAAGTTGATTTAAATATTCGAGGTCTGTATTATAAAGGGTTACTGATATAAGTCATTTTTATTGGGATACCAGGTACATACATGTAATTGTTATTAGTTTTAATAATTTATATTATAACGATTTTATTTCTGTTTCAGGTATGTATAATCCGTCTGTTCAGCCACAACTTATGTAAGTAACAACAAAACAATAACTATTAAAAAAATTCTTTCCCTTCCATGTTTTTTCTTGTGATTTAGAATTACAAATAATATAAATAAAATTACTATTTATTTTCAATCATATGGGATGTGTTACAGTATTTCAATGAGAAAATGTGATTTTTCTATTAATACATCAATTTTTAATGGCTACTCTTGAGCACTTTGATATTTAATACATGAGCCATAAACTTTTAATTTCTGTTGATGAATATGTCGTAAAAAATTAAAAGGAACGTTAACCTAATAACAATAGAAAATAAATTCACCAGAAGCCAAACTTCACGGTTATGTACGACTATAATTTATACAGGGTGTACCAGAAATTCATACCAATTACTTGGGACACCCTGTATTTATTTAGGAGGATATTCAATAATTTCATAAATCAATTTTTCCTGTATCTGATTTTAAATTATAAGAATGTGGCAAAAAATTTTTTATAATGTATTAAGTAGTATTAAAATTATGCTGGCTTTGTCCTTAATAAATATAAATAAAGGTTTTTTTTGGGCCAACCTAAATTAGGGTTAAATAAGCTAATATTTATTCACTTCATCCTTCTCTTACAATATTAATCAAGAAATATCAAGTTATTTGAAGTTGTATTTTGTGTAATTTATTTATTTTGCGTTTTTATTAGATAAAAACTAATTAAATGATTTTAAAACCCGTTGTCTTGAAAAAAAATTGATAATTTTCTTAATTAACGTCAAGCAGATCACTTTAAATTCAACTTTTTCAAGAATATAGAATCAGTAATTGATAGTTAAGAACAAAAAGTGTACAAACAACAACAAACACCTGATTAAACGACCTTCTCGTTGCTAATAAATTACATATTCAACCTTTATTCTGTATAAAAATATTCTGGAATTTGACTTGTCTATATGATGCAATTAAAATTAATAAAATACAGTTTATAGTTTTTAATCTCCACTACAGTTCCAACTACTTCAAATTTTTCTATTAAAATAAAGTGTTATTGGTAAAAATACCTTCCAGTATCCTTGTTTTATGCTATTTTCTACATTACCCGCCCTATTTATTTCAATTAATTGCCGTTAAATTACTCTTAGTTATCGTTTGAATCTTTAACATTCTAAAATTATTCATTTTCAAGGCGTGTATATCAACATATTATATACCATACAGACGACTGACTTCTTTTATAATAATCTGCCTTGGCAACATTGTGAGAAAGTGTACCTAAAATTCATGGTTCAGGGAGTTCCTTGAAGGTACTTATGAGTCAGTAGTGGAACTAAGGAGATGGAATATTTATTTAATAAGCAGTATGAAATAGAAAAAAATTTAGAAATAAAAACCAGAACCAAAAGAACGAATTTTCTTACTTAAAATTTCACGTATTTTTAAAAATAATGCTATTATAATGTAATAATATGTTTGATATGTAACCAAGCATAAGAAAATATCTATTGCTATAATTTTATTCCCATCTACTTAGACTTAATTTGTTCCATCTTTTGTTCTAAACAATTTTAATGTTAATACGTTAATTAGATATGGACAAACAAATTTATTATAAATTATATAACAAAACGTTTAATACTACAATTAAAAACAAAAACAATGTCGTGTTTTCTTTTGCATGCTTGTCGATTCAAATTTAATATTTTTAACGTCTTACGCCATCTACATAGGATTACGTTTACTTTTGTAAATACTCAATCTGTAATAGTGGTGCCGAGCTATACTAACTGGGAAGGAAAACTGTATTTAATTTAGCTAAGAATGAGACGACTTCAGCCGCTACGAGGTAGATGGCACTGGCAGTTCGAAGCAATTTATTTTACCGGCATATACAGAGAAATTTGTTGTGAAACGTAAGTTTTCTATAATTGGAAGATGTCGAGCAGAAAACGGTTTCGAATTCCGTATAACAGGTGGCGCAGAGAATAATATTATATATTTTTGTAATACTGGTTGCCGCCTATAATTTAGGAAACTAATAAATTGTGTTCTTGAAGAGAGGCACGACGAATTTTGATTAAAAATACGGAATGAAGGCGTTTAAATTTAATAATAATGTCTTTATTATTAAATTTAAAAACCGGTAGAAGACAATGGTAGTACTCACTGTGTTAGATGGCTTGATATAATATCTGAATATTGCTTACCTAAAAAAAAGAAAATATTATTAATAAAAAATTAAACTCGTAGGTTGATAATATTTTATACATTTCTGCCTACAACTATCAAAGAACAATTTAAAAACACCCAAAAATTTGTACATTTTCTACCTTTTAAAATAATTGAGAAAGCAGTTTTGAAACTTCATCACCCACGACTCCTTAACGAGTCCGAATTTTCATTTTCGTGGGTGATTATGGTACATTATGGAACACATCAATTATTATTCGGTGTGTTTAATATTTGATTATCTTTTTAAATAAAAAAAAAACAAGTTAATTGTAGATTATTCCAACTTTAACCCTTAATAAAATGAAATAAATATAAACGTAAATCATTTGATGTGAAAACAAGTTTTTATGATGAAATTCACCGTTAAATATTCGTTGTCGATAATTTTTATATATCTTTAATGGTTATAACCCGTCAAACTAGTTAACATTATTTCCAGTAATTATAGAATTTAGATAAAGACCAGTTGAGACATTAAAAATTTGACCAAAAAAAAAAAAATAAATAAACGGTTGTAAGAGATGAAAGCTCAAAACATTTAATGTTTAACCATTAACAAATGGATTTGGATAGAAGTATAGGCTGTAGGAAAACCCAAATCAGTTACACGGAAACATTTATATTCATGTGTTCAACTTAAAAGTCCCTCTATGTTTTTAATTCATTAGTTTTAAGCTACTCAACTTCAAGTCAAATATATGGGCCCATAAATTTGTGTATACCACACGCACTGACTAAGTCCTAAATATTTCGAAATATTATTTATGTTCTCAACAATAATAATTCAATAATTAATAACAAGCCATAAAATAAATGTATATAAAAACTTTTGAATTATTCCTTTGGAATGTGATTTTTTTTTCGAATTTTGTTTTCTACTAATAGAGATGGAACTGTTATTTTTATAAAGTCATTGTTCTATTTAAACTTAACACTTTTACATAGAAGTTTGTGTAAAAGTGTAACATGTCTATCGACCTGTTTCGATTTCACGAAATAAATTCGATTTTACTGCTCGCCGTCATAGTAACCACTTCCAATATAGTTCTGTGATCTAAGCTCTATATATTTCGTCCTTTGATATGATTTCTTATTAAATTGAACAAAGTAATAATAATAAAATTACAGTTGTCTAAAAGAAAGAATACGGAAAGAAGGGGCACAAAAACGAAATATATAGATCACAGAACTATCGTTGACCGTTAAGACAATTGACATATGATGTCAACAGTCGATTCCATGGGGTGGTTTCATCCCTTTCCGATACCGACCCTTGAGTAGCAAGGACAATTTAGATCACAGAACTATATTGGAAGTGGTTACTATGACGGCGAGCGGTAAAATCGAAATTATTTCGTAAAATCGAAACAGGTCGATAGACATGTTACAAAAGGAATGAAAAAAAGTGTCGAACAAGAGAGTGTAGTAAAAAAAAAGCAAATATCAAAACCTGCTTATTTAATGTTAGGTACTCAAAAATAACTGCATCAAAAATACATCTCCTCCCTCTATCACCTTCTAAGTACCAACAAAGAGAATGAATGTGTTTGAAAAAGCTCAAGACTGACGAATGTAATAGTTGCAATTCTTTCTTTTAATTTGGGGAGCTCGGGTATGTTGCGTATGCAGTTTAAGATATTTTTATGATAATTCCTCAGCCATGTTTTCTTCTGTCAGCATCATAACGAATTTTTAACAGATGTTTAATTGTCATTTGTTTCTCGTGGAAGATTGATGTTATTACGAAGAAGAAATATCGTAAGTTAATTATCTTGAAAATTTGATCGGTTTCAATTTGCATGACAATTTTGAAAGGATCGTTATAAATTTTTTTTTTTATTGCAAATAAACGATTTTTCTATGGTGCATATAGTTAAAATCCGTGAGATATGTGGCTCGTAAAGGTCCAGCAAAACATAAAATCTCTCAACTGGCTCTCAACTAATGAACATTCCTTCTTGTTCTTCTTTTTGCTTTTTGTTGTATACAACTATACACTTTACGGCTTGCTATATAATTTTACACCTTCTTTAACATTCTATCAGGCACGATTGAACTCAACTTTTGGAAATTGTTCACTGAGACTTATCTAATGTTTATAGGTGGTACGCTACTGATATCCATACCTGCGGTCGAGCACGCGTTTTCATCATTTTCGTTTCGTTTCATAGAACGTTGCAAACATTTTAGATCCCTTTTATTATTAGATACACCATGTTAGGTCTAACGCCATTTTTATGTATATTATAATGTCTACCGTGTAGAAAAATCATTAATCAAAATAATTATTTATGAGGTAAATATAATAATAATGCATAATTATTAATTAATGTGTTTTATATATTTGATGCGTTTCATTATCATTATTTAATATTCTAGAAGAAATTTTTATAAATTGTGTAGTCAGTAAATAGAAGACATTTTATCATTTTCTAGCAATTATCCTGGCAAAAATGATCCTGGAAACAATAGGATCGATTGTACGTGTGTATTTGTATATTTATATAATATATTTTTCTCTCTCTCTCTCGATACAAAAATCAAATATTTGTCGTCTGAATTCATATCAAGGATCGAAGTAACGAACGTGAGACATAAAGTCTTTGTGAAACATTTATATTTTGTTTGCTTAAGAAATAAGTCGCGTAACTTTTTTTTATCTTGGAGTTGTATATTATAACAGTCCGTTTTCAGTGATAATTTTAAAACATTGTTGTCAAGTTGCAAAGTTGATTTTTTTTCTGAAAATATGTATTTTATTGTACTTTTGCGAGAGCCTTTTAAAACTACGCCCAGTATTGATCTTCTAATTAAGTATCTGTACAATATTATCCTGAGGTGGGTTAAAGAGCACGACAGGAGTAAAGGAAATCGCATTGCTGATTCTTTAGCCAGGGAAGCCGCTGGACTAAAAATTCTAGGACCCAGTGACACCTACGGCCTAACGACTTCGACAATTGCGAAACTAGCCAAACGCTACACACATACTCAATCCCTTAAGAGATGGGATGGAATCAAAGGATGCAGTCTTGCCAGGATCACCCTGGGCGACCCTGGGAAGCTGGAGCCGAAGAAATATTTGGCGATGACCAGGAGAAACCTACGTTTAACAGTAGGATTTCTGACTGGTCAGTGTCAACTAGGGAAACACCTCCATACTATGGGGCTAGTGGACACACCTTTATGCAGGATGTGTGAACAGGAAGATGAAACTGTCAGGCATGTCTTATGCGAGTGTCCGGAGTTATCGTCAATAAGAGAGTGTGTGTTCGGTGATTCTTGGCCTACACCTGCCGATATAAAGGAGATGTCTCCTAGTGACCTGTCCACCTTCCTGAGATGGACAATGACCTAGGAAGACAACTCCTCGGGAGGATGCACAATGGGTCACATGTGGCCTAAGTGCTGTGAGCCTACACTCACCCTCCCTACTCTACAGATACAGAAGTATCTGTACTTTTTTTGCCCTGGTATTTTCTTTCTATCTGTCCCCATTTTTGGACCTCCATCCTCCTGTGTCTCTTGGACAACCCACAAAATGGCACCCAATGAAGTAAAGAGCAATTTTTTTGCAACTTGTCAATTTCATGACAAATTGTCTGCATTCCCACGTGGATGAGACTCAAATCAAATGGCTTTAAGTGCTTTCATCGAAGCTAGGCTGTGAGAAATTCCTTCAGCTTGCGGAATTGTTTCATTTATTCGATTATCTATAATTGTTTACTTGGGACAGAGTCGCTGAAAATTTAAATAGTACTTTTCTTTATCTTCTAATGCGACTTGGTGTGTTTTTATGAAATATTTAGTTTACAGGCAACTCCGCATTTAATTACCTACAACCCAAAGTCTGAATATGTATTTTTAATTCGTGTAAACAATCTTGCACACAAAGTTACATACTTCCGTTTTTGACATATAATAATTGTGTACATTATTATATCTTAATCTACTAAATTAAGAAATTACCGTGTACATTTTACAAAACTAGGAAACGGAAGCGAAATGTTTCGAAAAATGTAAATAATTTTTTTGTAATCGATCTTATTTTCTTGAATCTTATGAAAGAAGGAGTCGTCTTAAAAGCTATTTCTAACATTTTTATTTTTATTTTTTTTTAAATAAAAATATAGATTCGTCCTCTGCGCTGCTGACTAGTGAGTTGTTACGCGATAGTAATATTTTCAGGACGATCGCAGGAGGTGAAACGAAAGAAGTGAAGAAGGAAGGTCACGGACGTTCGGTCTTCTCGGTCGTTCTATCGCATCATCTGGCTCTCGTACGGCCAGGGGCCAGTTAGGACAACGTTGTCATGTCAGCTTCGAATAATGTAAATTTCAGATTTTCCATCTGTCGAAGGACAACGCGGAATCCTTTTGAACAATATATTTCGGCTAAGTTTGATATGTGATAATGTTCAACACAGGATTCATAGCCACAAGGTTTGATCACTGGTAGTTTTCGAAATACAGCATCCTAAAGTTGCACTTAAACCTTATTGAAGCGTTAGTTATCATACAATATAAAAAGGCCAACTTTGATATGCTATACCTGGAAAACTATTTTGGGTCTAAGGACACTTTTAAGAGAACTATCGCATAAGGAAAGGCGAAAAACATTCTTCTTGATTGCCGAGAAGTTGTTGGTAATCCAAATCAAATAAATCTAATCAAATTTTGGCTAGGTAAATCATATTTATAGGTTTCTGTTGTTGTATGTCAATAACCGTTTTTTCTGGTATCTGAATTTTTACGAAATATTTTGGCAACGTAGATCCTTCGTTACCTTGTCAGTGGTCATCAGCAACATCGAGTAATATACACGTACGCTGCATATTTGGATGATTATTTCTACTTTTAGACCATTCTACATAACTCTACATCTACAGTCTGTTACGTTTGCATTTTTATCATTATCCTTTTATTTTCTACTGGGATAATTTAATTGTACATTTTCAATATTTTTCTCCCATACACGGTCGTGTTTATTTTCTTTCTGGTGTAACTATAAATTACACGCAAATATGCAAATCTGTTAGCGTCACCTTCTATATATCGAATACATGTTATTTTGCGTATACCTTCTATTTGCCATTTTCAGAAACATGAATATGCTGTAATCATTTTAAAATAACTTCTAATTACTTCCTTATTATATATCGTTGAAGTGTAGAGAACTTTTTTTTGATTTAAACTAAAAAAGGTTAATATGTTTGTAATGTATTAGAATTTATGAAATTTTACAATAAAAAACTGTTTAATAACCTCACCCAGCAATTTTTAAAGACAATAAATTGAACAAAAAAGGACAAAAATCTCTCTTTTACTATTTCTTCTGTAACATTTAACATTTTTTGCTTCTACCTCTTTCTGATCCAAGATATACAGCACCATTACAAACATATTTTATAATTTAAGATCTACCTTGCATGTCTTGATTTAAAAATTAACATTATTCTCGTGTTGTTTTAAAATAAAATCAGCACCTTTCTGTTATGTTTACGTAGCTAACAGTCGCACACAGTGACAGCGAACTAGTTTTTTTCCTGAAGACGTTATTATAAAAAATTGTAGTAAGTAATTCCATATCAAACAATTATTTTTTATACCAAAAATTAATATCGAATCTCCCGCAGGACGTACCTTGAAAATAAATACAAAAAACATGCAGAAGATAAATAAACCTAGGTACATCAAATTTGTATTTAACACATTAATTTTTTTTGGAAAAATAACTTTTATTACTTTTTATCAATTAAAGAACTTTGGCTATGTTGCGTCTTTTGTCTTCCACAAATGTCCAAAATATCAATGTTTTCACTATTTGTTGTTATTTTTTGACTGTATACTGATAGTGTTTAAAAAAAAATTGGGGGCCCCTGGACAGACAAAATTTTGTCATTTTGCGGTTAATGTGTTATTTTTTCAGTGTTATTATTTTTTCCCTACACCTATGAGCTGGTTGACAGGGTAGTTTATGGATTTCATGGTACTATTCAGGTACTAAGGCGGTGTTATAAAACGTTTTTCTCGTTATTATTTTAATTATGTGGCTGGTCGGCAATGCTTCAAATTCACTGCGGGTAGTCTTAACAATCTCTATACGTTTAAAAATTTTTACAACTTTGACAAGATGTTTATTACAGGCACTGTTGTTGGCTACTTCATAAAAATATTAAAAACCAATATGGGATTTAAAAAAATGAAAATATTTATGTGTTAAATGACAGTAGACGATTTTCGGACTCTTTTGTTAGATTTCATTATCATTTTTGTTTGTGTCTATTTTTTTTATTAGAAAAAGATAAAAATTCCTTTTAAGTCCTTTCAATTACAAATTACAGTTATATTTTTACTGCCTCTAACCAAGTCTTATGTCGTTTATTTAAAATTAGTGCTATCTGTTTATTCCACGACTGAATTTTTGAAATTCGGAAACAAGGCATCTTTGACATATTTATATATGGATATCCACTAATTTGACCCCGTAGATTCCGAAATTCTCCATAAAAATTTTCTAAAGTCATTATGAATACATTTTTTTCGAAATTTTTCTCCTTTGGAGTTTCCCTTTATAAAAAATATGATTGGTGCATCTCCCCTAATTTTTTTCCCTAGTCTATTCGTTTGTTATCTGCTTAAAATTCCCATTATTATAAAATTTTTAGCGCAAGTATTTGCGATTATAACATGAGTATCAAAAAATTGAAAATTAAATTGTTAAGTCTTTCCCCAAACGGTTCTTTACCTAATTTTAACTATAAATAAGTCTTATATGTAGAAATATAAACATTAAGAAACACTATTAGTTTATACGAAAGAATGTTAAATACATCAATTTAAAGTGTATGAGTTGATCTTATGTCCAATAAAACCATTAGATTCTACGAGAGTACGAGTTTTATTGACTATAAAGACTTCAAGAACTATTTGTTCCCCGTCTTATTTTGGAAAAGAGAAAATACGCTATTACAATTTATTGATAATAAAATAAATCATTAGTTGTATATAACTGATTTTTTTTAAACCTCCCGTTCTTAGTTGTAACATGGACTTGTTCAGATATAAATCTATATCTTTTTTATCTTACAGAGGAACCTCCTAAGGGGATTCTCGAATAATATCTGGAACTACTAAGACTTGCTGTACATTTTTTGGGATTAATTTTCAACTGATTCCATAAATTGAGGAAAACACTTTTGAATTCACAGATATAATACCTATGCCTTGATATTTAAAATTCGAATCAGTTAAAAACAAACACTTAAAAAAAATATGAATCAAAAAAAGAGTTGAAATTGAAAAATTCAATCCCATCAAAGCCTATACATTATTTTTCTGAATTCAAACTGTTTAAATTTTTAAACTAATTCGCGAAAACAAGCACCTACCGACAATATTTTATGACCTAGAAATGGTGAAGACAAACCAAATCGTCTTTAGAGTACGTGTATAATGAGCACAGTATTAATTTTGTTTTTTGATTTCTAGAAAAGTTTGGTGTAGTTTCTTGTATCAGAATATTTATTTAGACTCTATGCAATGTAATCAGTATAAAGATACAAATGTATCAATATATACATAGCTTCGGAAATGCATGTCAGTGTGTAGCAGACTCTGCTTAAAAACAGATTATAATTTCACTAATTTCAATTAAATATTTTGATGTTCGGTGTTAATTAATGCTTTGAATACCTGTTCGCCTTCTACTATCGGCCGATTTCTATCGCTAATGTATTTAAAAATGTCCTCCAGACTAATTTTAACAATCACCATCTCTCACAAAACACCTTTATCGCTCAAAATTCGAAATTGAATCAAATGTACAGAGTCAAACAAATATGTTTGTTGTTTTCCCCGTTCCAATGACAGCTTTGACATATACTGCAGCGCCTACTATCGGAGAAATTTCCTCGAATAACTCAATAAAATCTCGTTCTCGTTCTTCTTATTGACGTGTCCTTAAATGGTGTGTACTTGCAAAAAAATGATTTTACCAAAAGATGTCTCTAAAAACTACTGTATCAATAATTTTTCTATAAAAATAAAGCGTAGGTCACTCTTTCTAGTATCTCCACGAATTTAATGTTATAATTTTTATTTTTTCAATGTTTCCAGTTGTTAATGTGCTTGTTTTGTTTCAGGTAAATTCATGCTGACCGAATGTTATCAGATCAAGAGACCCGGCATACAGCCCATAAAGTATAACCACCATTTTGACTTTGATAAATTAACAGCAGTTACACAGCTGGTAACCTTTTCTTTTATTGTATTTTTTTTTTGTTGAATAGGTATTCGCTTTTTAATTATTAACATTTTGTGTTGTTTGTGGGAACCGAACGTTCTTTGAATACTTTTCGGGCTGGTATTTAAATTTTATTGAAATGAAGGGCAGGCGATATAATCGTGAGAGGTTAAACAAGGTACTTTGATCAAATATGGTTTTGGAAATGAATTACGCATTATTAATTTGAAACTTGCTTTTTAAACCATTTTCCATGTCGAAATATACTATAGGTAATTATTGGATTTAATCCAATTTTACCGATATTTTTATTTATTTTTTCAGAGACCACATAAAAACGATACCAATTATTTTGATTAAATTGGCATCGGCGCTTCCAATTAATTTTTAAATTATTGATACTCGTTAAATATTCGAAAGTAAACCTCTGGGGGGGATACTAAATTAAATTAATGACTTTTATTATCAAAAATACATTTACTATAGTTGGATTTGACACTTTTTACTCATAGAATTTTTTTTTAAATTCCGTACAAGATTTTCGGTGTAAAAAAATAATTTTTTATCACCAAAAATCTAACTGGGTAATAAATTTCTTGAAATAGTTGTTAATCACAGATTTATTTCTTAATTTTTTAAATAATCAAAATAACGGTGGAATTATTCAAAACGTTACTCTGGAATGTGGTTTCTGGAGCAATTAAATTAAATTTATTTTGAAAGTTGAATGATTGTAGAGCTGCGATGTAAAACTAATCTTTTTTTAATAATAATTCCATTTAGATTTTTCTTAGCTAATCTATCACAGGCTTCAGTTAATTAAAAGAAGTCATGGAAAAAAATACAAATCAACGCTTTGAAGAATTCAACTTTGCTTTAATTAACAGGATTGTTTGGAGCCCGACTGATGTCTTAAATGCAGGTATGTTCAATTTCTATTGTATATATTTTGTTGCTCATTATACACATCTTGTTTTGAGCCACCGTGTACATTATTTCTATTTAAAAAAAGTTGATGTATAATTAACAATAATCCATCAAAATCGTGAAGAGTAATTAACGAAAAACCGTGGCCTTTATAAACGCGAGGCAGTTAATTCTTTGATTTGTCTTGTACCGACAAATTTCAGAGAACAAGTTAGTTTCAGCGAAAAGAAGAAGAATTTTTAAATGGTCGATAATAATATTTTTCAGACATTTGTCGGTCGTTTTATTGGTACTTTAAACTTCGTCTTACTGATTGGATAATTAGGTGTAAATTTTGGGAAAGTTCACATATTTAATGCTCAAGACAAAAAAGTAATAATTATTCGTCTTACAGTACTACAATTTTTTTTATATAATTAGCGTGTTACCAGCCATAAGCAAGGACTTTCGCGTTATGTTTTCTCTTGTTCTTTGTTCGTTACTTAGCGCAGCATCCCATCGCGAAGAGATGATAGTACCGGTGAGATAGCCAGTAACGTCGGCATGCCATTGCGGAGTCGATGTTGGCCTCATAGTCACGATGACGGTTGATAAGGCGGTACGATGGTACTCTGCCATTCTCCCCCGCGAGCCAATCCGCCATCATGCACTCTGATCGCCGCTATCTGGATCGAATAGTCACGAAGATCACGGTATGCGTGATTACGTTCGAACACAAGAACTTTAGACCTGGCAACAACTTTTTAACAACAAAAATTCTAAAAGCTACTCGGATTTTTACTTCATCAGCCTCAGAATTAGTCAATTTATATAAACATATAAATTTATAAACAATGCAGCGCTTCCACTTTTTTTTAAATGTACACAAAATTTTTTGTGATTATTTTTTAGCATAGGTTTATGTTATACTTCATAGTATTTTATTATTGAAACCGAATTTAAAGTTTTAAGGAAATCTCTACCAAAAAATATAGTCATTATTGTATGTTGTAGATCCCGACCACAATAACTTTGGGACACGACATGATTCAACGTAGGGCCGCCTCGAATGCGATGCCGATCTCTGACTGGCTGCAGCTTCGAGGCAACGGCGGAGCAACGGGCGCTTTATTTTCGGGTAAACATAGGATTGTCATGGTTCTAGCCATTTCTAGTCTCCCAAGGTTAGGTTGAAAGCTTCCAGCCATGATGACTTTAGGAGGTAGTTCGGTTCGCTGAACGGGCCTGGCCAGGATAGGCATTAAGTAGTCATCTCTTAAGGGGGGTGGCTGCAGCCTGGTCTACCGCTGATCATCCCACCAGGTGGGTTGGCGGATGGCGTCCTTGGGTGGACAGCCAATTCCAGGTATCTGGTTGAACGGGAATAAGCCCTTACGTATGGTATCACCTGGTAGTGGATTGCCTACACAATTCACGACCTGCGACCAGTCTCAGGTGGGTGCTCACCAAACCCTAATACTGGTACTGAGGGTATGAGGCAGCCCAACATGTGGACGGCTACACATGTGTCTCATCAGAGGGTGATGGACTCTCAGCGAGTGATACCATTATATAATTTTCTACAGGTATCAGGTACAGGTTATTGTGGTCGGACTCTATGTATGCATATGTATGATGGGATGACCTAAAAGATCTATTGTGTCCCCTTACTTCTACTTAGTTCCTGAGGAACGTCTGTGTGTCTTGTTATAGTTTGACTCGTTATGTAGAGTTAAAGTATTAGTTTCAACTGGCCTATCGTGAAATATACTTCTCGTTACTCACTCTCATTATTATTTGCAGAGTTTTTATTATAACTGGTTCACTGTACAAGCCAGGGGCACATAAATTTATTTTGGTATAATGGCGCTTTGATAATGACTAGGTGTTTTTGACGGCGTCGAGAAAGAAAATACAGCCATTTTGTTGCTTCTAGCAAGAATTTTTTTGTTTTTGAATTTATAACGTAATTCCTTGTATATAAAAATCTAAAAGAAAATAAACGAGATACATCAACACGAACATTCTTCATAAATTCTTCTTACCAAGAATTTCGAAATTAATTTTAAAATATTAATTTTAATCCTCATAAAAAGAGAATTTAATGTCATTTCATATCAGCGATGCATATCTGTTTTTGAAATATGTTCGAACGGCTCGAGTCGAAACGAAGATTTCAAGTAGGATTCTTTGAATAAACCTGTTTTCCAACTTCATCTATCAACGGTTTATTTTTGAAAAAATAAAAAATTAAGAAAATACAAAACATTTTTGCTACCTTTTTTTTCCGAAATACTTTTAACCAAAAATTATTTACAACAAACACTGTGTAATAAGAAAAGTTACTGTAATAAAATATTAAACACATTTATCGACAATTGCATTCTATATACTGTTTCAAAAATTATAAAACGTCCTCGAGATTCCTTCTCGTTAACTTTTTCCTTTTGAAAAGTTTGATTGAATAAATTGTTGACAGGTAGATACCTACAGAATGTATACATATCTAACACATCATTTGACCATTTCGAAAAGGTACTTTTTTTTTCATCATCTTTATTCTATAATTCATGAAGATCAACACTACTTCGACAACTGCTCGAAATTAGATCAATAAAAAAGGGACTATATTAAAATATGACAAAAGACCCTTATACATATATGTATAGCAATTGTTGTTTCGAGATATTTTAGGCCTGTTTTTAAAACAGTATTTTATACCATCAGATAAAATTAAGTGCATGGGAATATTTTTATTTTTTTCAAAAACTGTATGTAAAAAGAGGCGTTACTAAAATCACAGTTGTTATTAATCAGTAATCAGTACCAGGTCTAAAACTTCTCAATCTCATATCACGTGCTGGGTCCTGCTATACATTCGAGTCGAAGTCAGTAGGCACCAAAACCTACCTGTAAAAGTCGTACCAGACCCGCGTCTTGTTCTTGGTATACCAAAGATCGAATAGTTAAGGTTATAACGGAGTACGATCTGCGCGGTTCGTTGCGTACATCTGCGATTTTCTCGGTTGTTTTTGTTGTTATGTGGTGACATAAGTTTTTTTTTTACAATTAAAAGAATTTTGTTTAAATAACGGGTTGTGGATGCAGTTGGAATTTACTTATTTCGATGGTTTAACGTAAGTTTATCTTTTATTGTTTCTATAAAAATTAGTACAGTACCAGGTGGTACATGAAAAGAGGTGAGAGGCTGTATCTCGAAAAGTATTTACTGTAGAGCTTCCAGAAATTCATTTACAAAATCAGAAATTATTGTTGGTTCTCTAATTTTACATAAAATTCTCCATTTTCTATTCAAAATGTTGTTAAAAGCAATGTTTTTCCACACAGCCTTGTAATACTTAAAAGGTGAAACTAATTTTGGTATTTATTATAATTACCGTAAGTTTAAGGTTAAAGACCGAAAAGGTGAAGGAATTATATTTTTATAGCAACAATAATTTTTTTTTTCTACGTCCATAAACGTCAAAAATCGCACTGTAGACATTCCTTGTAAGTGACATTTAACAATAACATGCACGTAATGAAAATCTCAAAACATACACGTGCGTTTAGGTAAGAAAACTTAAATTTCTTTGTTGAATCAAATTGCAATCAAATTTTTTTTTTACCTACTACTTTATTTGGTTTATTTACATACTTTTACTCAATTGAAAAACTTGAAAGCTCTTAGCATTAGTGAAATACATTTTGGATTAAACGAGTGATGCCCCTAAATTTAAAAAAAAATAATTCGCTTTTTCTTGATATGAAAATAAACGTCATCTCATTTATTCTGTCAATTTTTGTAACAAATTATAGTATCCGAACATTTTCTCAACTTTACCTACGAATATGTCTAAAAAGATGAAATTATGAGCACTCAGAAGAAAATAGATGGGCGTAGAAAAAGTATAGTACGTTACACGAGTTGTAATCCTAAACTTTTTCACTTCGTGCGTAATGGGTTACTTACAACTCTTGTTACGTAATATACTATTAATAATATGTATTTTGAGTTTAGAATAACAATCTTGTTAATTTTTTAAATATCCCATTAGTACGACTTTTTAAGTAAAAATAACAGTAAAAATTTAAATTTAACGTAAGAGTAGTTTTCTTATAATTACCAAACATCATTTCCGAATGTTAAAAGATAATTATAAATAATTTACGCTAAGAATTACTTCATTTAGACGTGTAGGAAGTAAAATGAAATGTTTATAACACCTACATTAAAATTTTCATTTTCATATTAGAAACTAGTATTTTTTAGATGTTTATCAGAACCGTATTGATACATTTATTTATAAATAAATTTCAATATTCGCAAAAGATTATTTCGTCTAATAGTCCTAACATCTTTAAGTCTCTCTCCTGGTTACTTGTAGGACATGTGTTATTTTCTTTTTTGTGTGGATAACCACCACTAAAATTGTTTTTTAAAGTTACAATATTGTATTCAACTTATAAAAAGCCTGTACAATGTCGAGTAAGATTGCAGAACAAACTTTTCATGTTCCACTGCTTTTTCAATATGGTTATCCTGAACCAAAAATTATTTCCTCCCATAGGCCTTGAATCCCTGGCATCTTCATTGATCCTCTTTATGTTATTCGTTCCATATCTCACAATTCCCTACTCTATTCTTAACACCTCCATGTACAAGTGTATTAATTTCTTTATTATTAACTCATTGACTTTTAATAAAAATAAAAAAAACTTTTTGGCTTACTCCAATTCTGTACAAAATGTATACCCTAGAAAAAACGGTGTGCTTGACTATTATTGAATTAGATTTGTACGCCTACTGGATTCAAATGACCTGATTATGATTATTTAATAATCAATTTTTGAGAGTGAAAAAAATATGTAGGTTTAAGACGGCAACATTAATTAAAATATTACAATGTATAGAAGCATATAGATTTTTTTAAAGGTCGTTGAATTTTTGAGAAATGCTGTATCCATCTTAAAAGGTATTCATAAACTTTTTCTATAAACAGGAAGTACTACAAATACTTCCGAATTCAATTGTTGAGTTTATTTGTGTATAGGAGTCGGCGCCAGCCAGTATAATGATATTTTATTTAGACTTAAAGACCTCAAATGGTATTTTGAATATTTTACAATTCCGGATGCTTTTAAAGTACCTACTGAATCATTTTCAAATAATGGATCATAAAATTTTATGTCTCTAAGGGAGATTTTCAAAAAATTTACATTAAATTAAAGATACTAGAAGTCAGGATATTGTAAACTGGGCCGATTAGCAGATAATCCTCACTAATAAGTACTGTAATCTCGGCCGGCCAAAATTTTGTACCTACGTAAACTAAGCCTCCTCAATTCCAGGAAAATTTTAATGACAATCTTTTTAAGGTTGCCAGAAATTCACTAGCCCCCCAAAGTATTAATTGTCTAACCTGTAATAATCCTTGCTGTCACAATTAATTATTAACTTGTTCTTGAAAAGTTCTTTACGTTTCTTGTCTTGTTGAAATAATAGTGTATTGTATACCTAGCACTTTACTGTCGTGGTTTACACATAATTTTTCATCCTACACAATAATTATTGGTAATATTGGAATCAGCATGCCAAAACAGCGTCAAATTTGCAAGGATGTTAAGGCAGAAGCAAAAAGAATCGTTAGATATATGTGGCAAACTCACTGGAGCTCCACCAAGACTTCCCTATTATCAACACACCTCTGTATACTGACCCCTCTGGACTCTCCAGACAAGAAGTATCAATACTACGTAGACTTCGAATAGGTCACACCAAACTCACACACAGCTACTTAATGACCTCAAGCAACAGACCTTCCTGTCAAAGCTGCCAGTGCCCACTTACTGTTAAACACAACCTGGTTGATTGTCGCCAATTTAGCACAAGAAGACGACAACATAATCTCAAATCCCAGCTGCAAGACATCCTAGGGGACCCAAACCAAATCGAGACAACACTGAGATTCTTAAAAGATATATCACTTTATCATAAACTAAGTTTTTAACTAACTGTAATAAATATTGTTTTCTGTAATCGCCCCAGTGCAAGTGGCCATAGTTGCCGAGCACGTTAATTGAATAAAAAAAAATTAAAGATAGAATCCAATAGTGGAATTATCAAAAAGCAGAAATACTCAAAAAGAAAGGGATACACTGGGAGGAAGCAAAGAAAAAATTCAAGTATATTAAGGAATGAAGATAAATCGAGAGTGATTTAAGAATGTTTTCTTGGAAAATGTAAAAAAACAATATGTATTACCTTTTTTTTTTCTCGTACATTTATAAGGATACAATGTTTTTGTTCTAATAAATAACAACAATAATCGTAAAAAACATTTTTATAGCCTGGTAGAGTGAATACGTGACAAACATAACATATAAAAATTATCAGATTGTATAATGTTATTAACATTTGTAAGAAACTCAATAGCGTTTTATAATTTTACCTCGAATTGTCGGGGTATTGAATTTGTTCAACCTTAGAGAAGAAACAACCAGCATCCAGGGCTGGATTTTTTTTGTAATATTGTAGTACCATTCAAGGAGATTTCCGTTATTTTCAATACTTTCTTGTAAACATTATCTTTCAATTCAAACAACAAATTATTGTTGTGAAACTGCATTGTTGTTGGTGACATAATTCACTTATCTTTGCTTGATTGATCAGTACCTTGAAGAAAAATCTGTTACGATTCAATTTGTTATTTTTTTTATTGGATATTTCTAACAATAGTCATTTTTTATTACATGTTTCAACATTTTCCTTTATTCTATTTTTTTTATTTCACTTTTTTTTCTCTAAAATTAGTTTCTATCTAAAAACAAGAAAATCTCCTTGTTTATGGTGACAAAACTCCATTTAATGCCATTGCCTGAAAATTCACACGAATAAATCCTCTTCAGAACAAGTTGCAATTCCAAATGGGACTTTAATAGACGGTAAACACTGAGTTTTTAAAAAAGTTCAGGTTCCAATATTTCCATAAAAGAGAAATTCGCCAGATCCTTTATCTCGCTGAATATCTAGATCTAATCAGTATCGTGTCGTACATGGAGGTACCACAACAATTTTCAAAAAGGAATAATTTTCTTATTTTTCGCATCTTCCACGTCTTCTGAAATTCACTAGCTATTTAACCCTTAATATTATTAATATTTCTCCCGGTCAATACTGACTGCCCCACGGAACTACCTGGACACATTAATGCGAAGTATATACTGCCCCACCAGCAAGAAAGTTGGGGATTAAGATTTAATGACCGAAAATATATCTGAATATATCTGAATATTTCGTATTGGTCGATATTTAGGAAAACCAAATTTGTTTATAGTTGAAAGAGTAGGGAGAACTTTTATTAATAATTAATGAATATAAATATTCAAAGGCCCACGTCGCCAAAGACGGAAAACTTAGATGGCGATGTCAACAAAAAGTTCTCCAGATATCCACGTTGACCGGCAAATTTTTAGTAATTCTACAAAGGTGAAAGCTGTAGAAGACCTTTAAAGAATTTCCACAATGAATTGAGTAAGGAAAATTTCAGCAATTTTCGCTCTTATTTTAGGAATTTTTGGGATAACAAGTAGCCATTTTCAATTGGCTTTAGAACCCGATAAAATCTAGGTAGCGTAATCGCCCTATTTCTCTCGTCTGCCTTTTATTATCGTGTTTGGTGCGGAAAAAATTGAATCTCTTTCCTGTTGTGACGCTCGTGAACTTGTTGGAAAGAGACAGATGTATGACGAGCATCTACACAAGTTTTCAATGTTTTCGTGTTTATATCGGTTGTCCCTGTATAATGCAACGATTTGGCGGATTGATGTAAAACTGATAGTATTGTTTTTGATTTTGATGGCCGATCAAAAAGATCCGGCCGATCTCTATTAAATCGAGAAAAGTACTACAAAAAAAAAATGCCGCTGAACGTGTTTTATATTGCTTAAGCAAATAGTATAACATGAACTTGAACATCTCGAAGCGTCAACAAAAAAAGCAAATAACAGACTCCGTGTGCTAAGAGGAATGCACGTTTTTAATGGATTTGGAAAAAAAATACGTTAGGAGTTTTTTTGTTTACAAATATTAAGTATATCTTTGTAATTTCAAGGTTTGTTTGGAATTTGTACACGAACCATGTAAGTACTACAACATAAAAAATGAGAAACGGGTTACGAAATCTTTTTTTATATTCTTGGTATATAGTAGAAAATTGCCTTTTCATTTCACTTTGTACTACCTATTTGTTCTCTTCTTTAATTAGGTCTAGGTCCTGTTAAGCTTTCTTCGGGGCTCTTCCTGATGCGATACTGAGCTCCAACTTTCATACCATCCTTTTGGTGGTCTGCGTGTTCCTGTATTCCTAATTCGTCTTTAATATCGTATTTTTATTTTCTGTGTATTCATGTTCATTTGCATCTCTAAATATTGATCATTTTCTAAATATTTTCTTAGAAATGATGATGTTTTTATTAATTAAAACCGTTATAATTAAAAAAAAAATAGAAATGTTAACACATAAAGTGTAAACATAGTAATTAACTCAACAATGCAAAGCCTGTTATCAGTTTTAACATTTAACGACTCCAAAACATATTTGTATGCTGTACATTTTTCTGGCACCGGTTTTCCTTGAAACAATAATCTCTTACTGATAAAATAGTGTCTGGAAATTGAAATTTAATTGATACCCTTCGGGATCATAAATAAAATTTCATTATTATGCCAATCCTCTTTGTCATTGATATCAATTGTTACCCACCTGCTTGTAAAAACAGTTATTAATTTTTGAAAATGTAGGTAACATGTCCAAATATTCAACACAATAGGACTTAAGCCTGTTTTTATAGCACAAGTCAGGTACCAGATTTTTGGGCTATAAAATAGTCGACCGAATGAGTTGAGAACGTAAATTTTAGGCCCGTCACTTAATCGTAACAGTTAGAAATAAACAAAATTTTCTTAGGTTCATGTGATAAAAAGCAAAATTTTAGTATTTTTATTTTGATTGTAAAATTGAGTATCCAGGAATCGAGAAAATGAAATTAATTGCGTCAATATGCTTTTATACAGTAATAAGAGTATTCTTTTCACTGGCCTATTTTTCCATTACTTGTCTGGATGATAATAAGAAAGGTGTACTAATTGCAGTCTTGTTTTATTGCCTTAAGACATTCGGCGCCATGCTGTTCAAAGGATTCGAGATAATTAACTGCCCCTTTATGGTAATACTTGTCAAGGAATTAAAGCGTATTAAATATATTTATTCTTATAATTTTTTTCAATTGTATATTTAGAAAAGTTCGATATTACCAAAAAATATTAATCAGGATTTTATCAATTGGGAATTTTCCGTCATACTATTTTCTAGTATAAGTAGAGATGGAATACTCTCTGACTAACGATCTTCCATAGTTTGTATGATCCTCGCTATTATAGTCATTTAGATGTCTCGTCTGAACGCCAAGATTTATTATAGGTTAGATCTCGTTCAATAAAGTCTTTTTGAGAAATTCACTTATCAAATAACCAAAAACTCAAATCAAACTGTATCTACTAGTTTGGCAGGAATAACTTAGAGTTGTATCTCAAGGATCTTGAGGATGTACACAGGCATATTGAAAATAATAATCACTTATGGTGCCATTGCTTGAAGTACTAGGACTAGCCTGTGGCTCCTTTCGAGACCTGATACCAAACTATGCAGGGCAGCTTCTCCTGATTTCCTTGCTTGATAAACCCATTGTAGTCTATGTAGAAGGATGCTCAAGCACTCCTTCTTGCAAATACATTTGTAAAACTTTTTCCACGGTTTTCACCATGAATGATGTCAAACTGATCGGTCGGTAGGATTTAGCCTGGGTGTATACGTTTCTTTTCCAGGTTTAGGAAAAAACACCACCTTTGACTGTCTCCACGCAATTGGTATATTCCCCAGAGCATGGCTGCTTCGAAGTATCAAAACTAAAGGACCCATTATGATGTCTAACACCTCTTGCAGGAGTTTGGGGAATATATCGTCTGGTACTGGAGTTTTGTAGGGGTCAAATGAGTTTACAGAAGATCTCATTCGTGAGTTCCCAGTCCTCTTTGGTTGCCTTTGTTTTGGCAACCGGCCCATTGTTATAGCTTGGCTCTATTTTTCCCTATCCTTGAAAGTGCACACTGAGGAGGTGCTCTAGATTAGATTAGATTAGATTTTATGAGGTGGCTTTCGGCCTAATCCACTGCGACCTTTTCAGATCTATTGTGGTCGTCTAAACTCTAGATTACATTCTCCAGCCTTACTCTTTTTAAAAAGTCTATTAGCGTGGAGACTGAACCTTTCATATAGCTCTCTGCCAATGGCTTTTCTTCGCCTAATGCAAAAAACCGCACATTTGCCAGGCTATCGCACTGACATAGAATGTGTTCTGCCGTTTCTTCTTCTAGGTGACAAAACCTGCACATATCTCCGTTTGTCAATCCCATCAGCTTTAAGTGCCTATTGAGCTTACAGTGCCCCGTTAACAGACCCACTACAGTTTTAACAGTTTTCCTGTCTTTGGCCATCAGATCTGCTGTAAATTTTGGCGAGTGTTCTAATATGAACTGTTTCGCTTGCCTCTGCCCTGGTGAGTTCCTCCACTATTTCAGAGATTTGTGGGCGATCCACTTCTTTGTTTGTTTCCTTGTTATGGTTTTTGCAACGCCGCAGAAGGGTTCCGGCCCAACGAACGGCATTGACGAGCCTTGCTTGTCCATTTCATCTGCTCTTTCGTTGCCCTTATGCCCCTCGTGCCCCGGTACCCAGGCTACCGTAACATTGCTACGCTCACCCAGTGTGTTTAGGGCCCGCACACAATCCCATACTAACTTAGAATTGACCTCTACGGAGTTGAGTGCCTTTAGCGCTGCTTTGCTGTCTGTGAAGATGGCAATTGAACGATATGTTCTCTTCTGCCTTTTAATTTCTTCCACACAGTGGTGAATCGCCCTCATTTCCGCCTGGAAAATTGTGACGTTCCTTGATAGACTTACTGGGAAGGCTATCTCTTGCTTTAGCCCTATTATACCGGCTCCTACGCCGCCGCCGTGCTCTAGAGCCTCTGCCTCAGTGTGAATGAATGAATAGGCCGTATATGCATTACAGGAGCGATGAAAACATGCCGAGCGGTGTTCTTCAACGTTTTACACCACTCCATATGGAAAGTGTTGCAGAAAAATCAAGATATCTACAGATTAAGCAGAGATTTCTTGATGCCAATTCTTAGCACTGGCATGAAAAATACTAGAATTTTGGTATAGTCAACACTTTAAAATCATAATAAATTAGTTTTTTCTTATGTTGATTGTAATTTCATAATGATTTGGGCAAGTACGTCTGTGTTGTCAAAATGAAATTTATTACGAAAAATAAAAAAAGTAAATATAACGACGTGAATTTCGGCAATCCACACCAATTGTCTTTTGCAATCCCCACGTTCCTAATTTAGTAAATTCAACTCCGAAGTACCAGCCATATATCTACGTCGGTCGATTAAAGGTCTGCTGTATTGTGTTTCTTTGGTAGAATTCCGAAAGAAACATGCCAAGAATTTATTTATAATAGCTAGACATACATACCCTCGTCTCTGAGTTTTCTTATTACGACAATCTGGTAAAAAGAAAGAATTTTGAAAAGTGCCTTTGCGGAGTTGTTGCATTGCTCGGTAATTGCGCTAAATAAATCGACTGTGGAAATCTGAACGGAAAATATGTTTTAATGGTATGTAGTGCCGAGCTTATGCGAGGCTAAATGATTTTTAAAAAAAGTTGTTTTCAATTGTCGCAATAACTACAGAAAAAATTAAGTTTTGTCTTGAATATTACGAAGTTTGGGGATACATGATCTGCTAAAAAGAGGTACATTTAAAAGAATTGATGTAGGAAAAAGTTTTCAAATGTGAAGAAGAAATAGAGGCAAATTAAGACATGGTTGGAATACTAGAGAAGAATACCAGAATATTCCAAAAAGATCATCTCTAGTCCAATCACCAGTAATGAAAATCTAAAATTGTACAGAAATAGGGTCCTTTTCATAAATATATCTATAAGGCTGAGTCTTATTCTTTTTCTAATTTATTACTGAATGTTCTTGACATAATTTGTTTACCAAAAAAAAATGTCTCACTGTCTGTTCAAACAATTTACTTTTTGGTCTTATCAAATTCAATAACCTACTCTAGATTTTGATAAAAACGACTTGAAATTTTATCAAAAAGTAGAGTGACTATATTTAATTTTAATTCTTATCAGAACCAAACAAAAATTTGAATAAATAAAGAAAAACTTATATGATATGATTGTGTTAATAATTATTTTACCAAAAATCACCAGTTAGTCATTAAGATTCCAAAATCGTCAGGGTCAACAACACTAAAAGTAATTTAGTTAAATTTTTAAGTATGTTCTCTAAATTACCGTATTTTATAATATTTAACAATAAATTAGGAATTATGGAATTCCATTGTACACAATTTGCGGTTCACACTACAAATTTGAATAAATTATTAGTTGAAAATTGTTTCAAGAGTCACGTTTCAAATTACAAGCGCTCATTGTGGGTGGCCGAGAAAATTTCAACCTTAAGGCTCTTCACAAAATTGATCATCAATTAATTGAAAACGACATAATAGATCTAGGTTACCATAATCTAAAATTTAAAAGACGTCGAATCTAAGTTGACACGTGTGATAAATACTGTAACAAGAAGAAAGCTTTTATAACCACACATTTTTTACCAGATTTGAGCTTTCGAAATATTTTTTCTTTCTGTTTTATCACTCAATTATTAAATCATAACCGTGGGTGTTTTGTATCCAAATTATCGGCTAGTTTTCCATTTTTAATATTATTCTCACCTAAAGCAGGCAATTCTTGGAAAAACTAGTATACTTTGATCCTTTCGAAGCCATTGGCATCCATTAATTTTACAGGGATAGTTAGGTTTTTGTTTTGTTGTTGTTTTGACTCGGTAATTATAGTGAATTGAATGGGAAAAAATTGTCGTAGGTAAAATATTTCTGTCGAATTTTTATCCTCAGGCTATATGTTAGGAGAAACGTTTTAGAAAATTATAAGGTTCTTGATAAAAACCGGGTATTTATTGAAATAACCATTGGCGAATATCTTTAAGATATACCTCTAGACTTAGGCTACATTTTTAATCAATTCTCTGGCCAAGTGGCACTTTGGCGTCAGAGTTGAAGTCGTCGAAATTTTTTGCAGGCTGCAAACTTTCACTTCGTGCCGGTTATGGGACATGCGCATTAATTTTTGTTATTTGTTTTTTGATACTAACATGTGAATGGCAAAGTTCAAACCGACTTGCGTGCTATTTAACAGGAATGTAGCCTTATGCAGAAGATCGGCGATAGTATCTGGGCCGATTATCAGCTTATGCTCACTAATGAGCAAGTATACTCGGCCGGCCAAAATTTTTTAAATGATTTCAGGTATGTAAACTCTCTCAATTCCAGGAGAGAAAGTTTTCATGCCACTTTATTTGCCATTACAGATGATTTTCAATTTACGCGGCAATTTTTTCAACGCTATATTCCTTCGTTAATCATCTTCCTTGTCCTCGATAAATTAACGAATGATAGTTTTCTAAAGTCAAATTATAATTGTCAGAATAATATTATTTCTAATCCTATATACTCTACATAAGATCGGCCGAGATTACAAAGAGTATTTTGGGGAGTCTTTTTAATGAGACACGTCCAATTTTACATTTGCCCTTAAAGTATAATTAAGAACCTTTTTATACAAATGTACGTTTTAATTCTACACTCCAGTGACAGCAATATACAGATAACTGTAATTTTTCCACCTTGTGTCATTGTCTGTTTCATAAAAAACCCCATTATTATTTCAGTTTAACTTGGAATCAAACATACATCTTAAATTAATTCTAACTATCGAAATTCAATATTACTTTACAAGACTTACACTAAAATCATCAACCCACTTCTTAACATCCACACCTGTGACATTTTTTCCTTCTCGAACACAATTTACATACACACCAGTCATTCTGTGTTGAATACCCCTTCCATTTTCTTTTTCGGGTCTCTTAATAAACCATATTACGAAAAAAACTAGTTACATTTCCGTCTTTGTCTTAATTGTTGTTGCATGATTATGTCTCTGTTTAATACGAGGACCTGGGCACGTGGACATCAAGCCATGTTTAGCAACAAGTGTTGTTTGGTGCACTACTGTTAGATTCTTAAACGTTAACCCAAGGTTAAAGTTCACTTAAATTGAATAGATAATTCACAAAACACGAAAAAAATTTGTCAATAAATTAGAATTTTTTTTAGGATTCTTTAGTCAACATGCTTGTTACAAAGATGTATTTTGAAGGATAAAAATCATATTTTGCTAATAATAAATGAAAAAAAAATTAAATATAAGCAAAATTTAACTGTTATATACCAACTGGCATTTTTCAAAGTCAGTTTCTTCGACCAGTCCTGCGTAGCAAGAAAGTTGAGTACTATTATGTTAATAAGAGACCAATCTAATGCGCAATGAGCGAGATTATATTCAAGTAGTTGTGTTTAGAATGGATTCTACAAAGAGGTAATGTGGGATGTTGGGATTGTAGGAGCTGCAACTCTTTTTGAACCAGAAGAGAAATTACTATGCATCGCCTACTTGTTGTATTGCGTCACAAACATTTTATGGGTTTGTGCTGTTAGACCGTTTAACGGGTCTTGTTGTTCTATGTTTTGACTTTCGTATATAGTTGGTACATTATTTTATTTTATCCAACTACATTGTATGCAGTCCGTGATTTTAGTGGTCCTTGGGCACTTACTATATGTTTTCTACGACAATAATAGTACTTCTACACCCCATATATTTTATCTTAACAGGATTAAATTAATACCCCATCCGGTTGTAATTTATTGGACTATTTACGTCCAATTATCCCATGTAAATGTGTTATAGAATTGTTCGAGGCTACTGGTATTGGTACGGTTATAAAAACCGGCTCCTCCCTATTACCAATTTGTAAAACCACAAAATGATGTTTCGGAACAACCCGCAAGAAAGGTAAAGCGATGAATGCTTGGTGAAGATGGAATTAAAAAACGATTTATTGGCTCATTGAAATAATATGACAAGAACGTGTTACAATTACTGATAGTTTTTTGTACATTTGCAAATATTTGAAAATAAAAAAAATATCTTACCTTTGGTTCGATCAAAGAAGTTTTCAGGATTCCTGGATATCTCCTACGCTACGCTGGCGATAACTTTGAAGTGATGCTCCCAATTTTTCCGGAAAATCTTCTGAACCCGGAGGCGACCAATTCTTACTGACATTTATCTACTCTATCTTGTAAATTTTCTAATGTATATTTTAAAGCAAGAATTTTGAAGATCAGATATTAAAAATAATAAAAATTTAAAGTATTATTATTTAAATTATTAAAAAAAAAAATAGTTGGACTCATCCATTCTAAGGAAGATTTTTTTGAAAATAATCTCTTGTTTTTAAAATATCTAAACCAATGTTTTAAATTAGAAGTTCAAAACGCTTTTATTAAACCATCAACGTTCAGTTGAATGTGTTAAAAGTATTTACTTGTTAAAAAAAGATCCTTTTAAGAATATCACAAAATAAACATTGTCTTTACATACAGTAGATACGTGACGATTTTCGATTTTGAGGTTCAATCTACTTGACATACATTCTCCTACCTTACACCAAAAAAGATACGAAACACTCTGAAACAAAAAATAATATATTTATTGATATAAGTTTGTTTATTGAATTTTAAAAAATTATCAAAAGTATGTTTCGAAAATACAATTAAGTTTTTCTAGGACATTCTGTACATAAAAAATCATATTTAATAATAATCATTGACATCCGACATAGAACACAACATAGAAAAGATGCGCCATTATATAATAAGATAGTGATGTGTCCAGTTAAGGTCAGAATCAATCAATGATGAAATATATTCAAACTCTAATTTTGATTTGACAGAAAAGGATTTGTCATTAAAAAAAATGTAGGAGTTACGAGATTTTTATTTGTTGATTGTTCATCTTCTTTTTATAGGTATGGATTTCGGAATTGTATTAAAAATTTGTATAAAAAAACTAATTTGAGAGATATGTAATCGGAATTTAAATATAATATATAGTTAACCACGGTAAATAAATAATAAATTTAGTGCTAATAATCATACAAGAACTAATATATTTATTAGGTTTGTTCCAACAAGCTTGAGAATTTCGGAATTTTACTGAGTTTGCGTATATTGAAATTATCGTCGGTAAGTTTATCATATTCAGTTTTTTGTCCTTCCTGAAATGCAATTACAGTAATTTCCGTTGTTTTTTACGTACCTATGTTGCAAAATTACACATTAAAATCGTGTCATGTCACTTTTATAACAAATTCCTACATGAAATATCAAGAATGTTTATTTATACATTAATTTTTAATAAAAAATAAGAAAATTCCTATTCGCTCCACTGTTGGAAGGATCATGTTACAACGAAATCTCGTTGACCTTCTTTTTTTCCCATTTTAAGAAACAATTTTCTGCAGCACGCATTTCATCATAACATATTATTATTATTAATAATTTGAATTTAAATAAAATAAAATTCTGTGGTTTATTATTTTTGAAAAAGCATCCCACGTTAGAATAATCGATATAATATTAAAAACAATCAGATTTAATTTAGGTAATGAATACATCGGTCTAATTAATGAACAAAAGCTCGAATTTAATTAGACTGCAATAATTGTGCGAATATTTCTTGAGAAATTAGGTTACCAGAACAAATAAAACAACATACAGGGTGTTTCTAAATTCATGCGACAAAATTCAGGAGGTGATGCTCGTATGAAATTAAGATGGGTCTTTTTTGGTTTTTTTCTAAAATTCCAGTAAAGCTAGAAACTTGAAATTCTGTAATTTTTGTGCACTCGCAAAAAACTAATCACGGCTATTTTTTCAATATTCCTGTTACATAATACGGGGGTGAAATTAGCAACCCTTACTTCATTTCATATCAAAACTTTTTTTCGAGATGAAGTTTTATGATATAAAATTTAATTTAAAATCCTTGTTTTATTGAAAAAAAATTTTTATTTTTAAAAAAATAAACACCATAATTTATAATTTTTTTAATAAACTGAGTGGAAAACAATAAAGATGTAATACGATTCATTTAGAAACACCCTGTAAATCCATATTTTTACTTTTGGATTTCTTAATTTTTTTATATCGACAACTGTCAGTACACGAATTTTAATCATTACATATTATAACGGTGATATCTTTTGGTTGTCTTCAGTTCATCAAGTTATTCTATCTTTAATATCATTTATGAGTAGAGTCAGCCTCTCTCTCGTATCGAGTATCACGAGTGTACTATTCAGATGGGCTCACCTTTTCTAAGAAACAAAGATAAAACATTCAGAGAACTAGTCGTGCAAGTCTATGCTGTATGTCTTACATTCCACAGGAATTATTTTAACGTTGAATAGACCGAGAACGAATGCAAAAACCGTTGGGTTAATTTTTCACGTTTTCTTGATATTTTTGATTTGTAAAACTAAACTAAAACTTGCTTTAACCACATTGAATAATAAAAAGAAAATAATTATCGTAAGAAGTATCTCTAGTTGTGTTTTAAACTTGTACATTTTCAACTGGTCTATACTATCATGAGGAAAACTTAATTCTTGTCTTATAATATCGTGAGTCACTGCATCTTATTGGCGAAAAGATTTTACAACGGTATTACATTTACTCAATTTAATCGTATAAGAAAACTATTTTTATTTAAAAGAGGAATGTCTTAATTAAAAGTAGCGCACCCACTGGATTGTTGAAGATGAAGAAAAGCTGATATGTATTTCAATTTATGGAAATTTGAGAAGAAGGCAAAGTTCCGATCAAAAATAACATTTTTCGTTTAAATAGTACACGCTACAATCCTTGGTCACATCGTACGATTCAAATTAATTTTCTGATTAAAATTAATTTTACCAGTATTAATCAATAAGTTAATCGTTTTTTTTTACATTTACTTGAAATTGAGTGACGAATTTGTTGTTTTTTTTTATAATCGTTTATTAGAAACGTATTTTACAACCCACATTATAGTAACAGCCTTGAAGATCGTTTTACCTGTTTGAAAAAATAATATTACGTTCGTTTCGCATGTATATACGCATTTCGAAACCATTTGAGTGTTGTAATCTCTGTTAGATTCCTTATACGACGTTTAGTAAATTTATTGAAAAAAATTGATCCCGTCCACTTTATTTCACTAAAAGTATTATAATAGTCGTTTTCAAACGAGCAGAAATCATCTCGAAGATCATGCTCGAGAAGCAGCTTGAGTTTTTAAAGATGCTCTTCCTGACAACACCTTACACTATATTTTACATCAACAAACATTTTTTTCAATGTAAAATTCATAAAAACTACTATTTTAAACATAAATATTGATGAAAAATGCATTTTTCGATATAAAATTCATAAAAACTGCTATTTTAGACAACAAAATTTATGAAATTTCCCTTTTTTCAATGTAAAATTCATAGAAACTGCTATTTTAAACAAGAAAATTGATGAAAATTCCCTTTTTTCAATGTAAAATTCATAAAAACTGCTATTTTAAACAACAAAATTGATGAAAATTCCCTTTTTTCAATGTAAAATTCATAGAAACTGCTATTTTAAACAACAAAATTGATGAAAATTCCCTTTTTTCAATGTAAAATTCATAGAAACTGCTATTTTAAACAACAAAATTGATGAAAATTCCCTATTTTCAATGTAAAATTCATAAAAACTGCTATTTTAAACAACAAAATTGATGAAAATTCCCTTTTTTCAATGTAAAATTCATAGAAACTGCTATTTTAAACAACAAAATTGATGAAAATTCCCTTTTTTCAATGTAAAATTCATAGAAACTGCTATTTTAAACAACAAAATTGATGAAAATTCCCTTTTTTCAATGTAAAATTCATAGAAACTGCTATTTTAAACAACAAAATTGATGAAAATTCCCTTTTTTCAATGTAAAATTCATAGAAACTGCTATTTTAAACAACAAAATTGATGAAAATTCCCTTTTTTCAATGTAAAATTCATAAAAACTGCTATTTTAAACAACAAAATTGATGAAAATTCCCTTTTTTCAATGTAAAATTCATAAAAATTGCTATTTTAAACAACAAAATTGATGAAAATTTCCTTTTTTCAATGTAAAATTCATAAAAACTGCTATTTTAGACAACAAAATTGATGAAAAATGTTATTTTCAATGTAAAATTCATGAAAACATCTACGCTATACGATTAATATTCGTTTAGGTATAACTGACCTACAATATTTTACTATTGTTCTTCATTTTTATTATCTTCTGTCTCCGCATACGTACATCTCAATGCAATGTTGTTACTTTTTATAATCTTCTAAAGACATTGCGTGGGAATAATTGCAAGAGAACTAGGAACTTTCAATTTCTTATTATGTATTGTTATTAGCGTCTTATATCATACAGGGACGTCAATAAAAACAAGTTTTATCTAGCTGTACGGTAGCCATATTGAAACTTCTTTACTTTTTTTATTTTGTAACTATAAACGTGGGACAGATTCTTGTATATCATGATAATTTATAAATTTATTCAAGTTGAACTATGACACTATTTAAAATTGGTGCCTCCTTTTTATTAGAATTTCAAATTTTATATCAACGTCTTTCTTTTTATATATAGAGTGATTCTTATACAACAGATCCGGAAATTTGTCATTTTGTACCCCATGAAGCCCCTATATCTTTGGACACGTTTTATATCTAAAACTATCGATATTTTTATACCCTAGAGGAAACAGTATCTCTATCATTAAAATCTATACAACACCATATAATTTTCTATGTATGATGAATTACTAAATGTTAACAGTTTCTTAACACATTTGTAGTGTCTTCAAATTAAAAAACCATCTTCAACCTACAATTAAAATTTATTTCGAATATCTCCGCCCTCTTCAGAAAATCTTCTTGCATTGTTCCCATAGACCTTTGTTTCCCTTTATGGTAGTTGTCTAAGAAGAATAGGACGCTTTTTGTGTACCCAGCGGGATAGAAAAGACTTTTAAAATGGGTACAAGGAGATCGAAATTGTTTTGGATTTTTGTTAAGCTTCACAAAACTATAGGTATAAGTTTACATGGGATTTACCTGGTTTTGGAAAAGTAGTTACAAGATATTACATATCGGTTCCCCTTGTATCGTTAGGTATCGGGGTTGCGGGTTTATATTTTCCATCTTTTCTTATCTTCTTTGCTTCCGTCCAAGAATTTCCTCTTTCTTTCAGTACGTCACCTATTTCTTGATTCCAGTTTTTCTTAGGTCTACCTATTTTTTTCTTTCCGTTCCAATCTGTCTCCCATATTTGTTTATAACTATGTTATCTTCGTTCATTCTTGTCAAGTGTAGTTGAGTTTGCTCTATTTTTGATATTATAGGATCCACCTTAAGTCTAGCTCTAATTTCTTCGTTTTTTAATCTGTCTAGCTTTGTTACCAACCCCCAACAATTTTTTTACCTGAATATCTAGCTACTTTTATTCTCTCAAAAGTTTTTGTTTCCAAACTACTAATTACAAGATTGAAAACCAGAGATACAAGAACTTTTGAACACGAAATTAACCTGCCTGATTTGGGATTTTTATTTTAGAAAAAAGGTCTGACGTCTTGACAAGCGGAATTCTCCGATGATGACCCCATAGAGTGACGGTTTGATCGAAGGAATGATTTTAGTAAACGCAATTAAATATATTAGACCCCGACTGTTAAGTTTTTTTCAACATCAACCACACGCGAACTAAAATAACGAGATGGTTTTTAACTTATCTTTTAAACCTAAAAAATTGACACATATTAGCTGTCCACAGTATTTTGTAATCTATCAACTCAATACAACTGTTTACCCACAAAAATCCTATTCAAACTCCATCTGCTACTTGAAACTTTTTGTTAAAAATTCAAAAATAATTATCTCCTTTATAGAAGTCACATCTAAAGACTGAAGGTAAGTTTTTGGATGCCCGAAAAGGTGGTCGAGAGACCCTCTCACCTGGTGGTGACTTATTTTCAAGAAACCATTCAGATGATTTACGGCCCGAAGACGTATTACGTAGCCGAGTGGAAGAAAACTTTTTAACATTCTTCGAAAGATGCTATCGAGATTGGACGTCACTAAAAATAACGCTTAGAATTTCTGATCCAAGAACTTGACTTATTTTTTTGTTTTTATAATGAAGTATGAAGAAAAATGATTATTAATTGGGAAGTGAAGATATGAAGTGGATTTGTGTGCAGTATAAGACAAAGTAAAAGTTCTTGTTCTAAGAAAGAAAAGAGTCAGACCAAAAAATACGTGGGGTAATAGAAGAATAGGTTTCCAAACCTCATTCGCTCGTTTTGAAAACTTCTTAGGTGTGAATAATAGCCATTATTCTACACTCGTTGATGAATATACCATTTTTTTTGACTTTTACTCAGACCGGACTAACTCAAGGTTTTATTTTAGATATAAAATATTTCGATATTATTACTGACTTTACAATAGACCATAAAATTCGAATTTTGAATAGGTTGACGTTAATATATAGGTACTGAAATCGTAAATAAAACCACTAATCATTTTGCTGTCGGTTATATACGTTTTTCTATTGTTTACTATTGGTACGTGCAAGCAATTTATGAGATCAACGGAATTTATTAATTCGGCCATATTTTCAACCGGTTCTTGGACATGAAAAATTAAAACTGTCTTATTCATATTTAGTTGTTAATTGTTTTTCCTTCGTTTTCGCAAATAAACATTTCAAACGATCGATTTTCATTAGATTTCACTCAAAGTGACAAATTTAGAATTTGAATTAAAGTATACACCTCTAGATTAGTTCGACCTTGACGGTAGTCCGACCAAATAAGGTAAAACTAGTCGTACTAACGTACCGGCATAGTACCTACTTACTAACATCTACAAATTAGTAAACACGATCGACCGTTTTTCTTCGATTAATATGGATGGGATGAAAGAATAACACGAAGTACGTTCCTCGGTACTATGGCGCCGCACTTTACATATTTAACTGTAGCAAAATTTTACCGAGCGGAAAAAATTGTGTACAGAAGCAAAACTTATATTTTAACGATGAAAGTATTAAAGTGGTTCAAAAAATCATGTCATGATTAAATCAAAACATTCCAAAATTCGATCGGTCATAAAAGGTCTTCTCTCCCACGTTTATCACGGGTTAATGCAGTGCATTTAGAATATTACAGAAAAGATAGCGTTCCGTGATTAAAGAGAGTGGATTTGGACATTTCGATATAACAGCAACAATAAGTCACTTTTTTTAACAACAACTGGACGAAAATTGGAAGAAGCATGAAAATCTATCATTATTGAGAGACGGGTCGCATATTTTGGATGATAATAAAATAATTCAAAAACTTTAATCCAAATTGCAATATCATCACAAAAAAATGATCTACAAGAACAAGTTGGGTGTAATAAAAAGTCGGACATTAATCGATAAATTCTTCTATTTTAAAACGTTCTCGTTGAAGCTCATTTTCCAGCAGGTATTCCAATTTACCGGGTATTATACATTCTCCAGCATACGTGTAAACATGCCAAACTATCTGCAACAATGCTCGCGGGAATCGCAACTTCATAGGCAGGGCCGCGCCGACCCCTCACAGCGCCTGTGTGCGAAATCTCTGAAGCGCCTTTTTTTTCTCCTTATTATAAAAAAATAATGCGCAACTTGCCCACACTTTCTATTGAACGACTGTTCAATCAATTTTTGTTTTGGCTCTCTCGTTCCTTAAAGCACCGAATAATGTTGATTATTATGCTTAAAGTTGGTCTGTCGGTGAGTCCCCGGACCCCGCGACGGGTTGCGTTCATAAATTCATTCAAACAAACTCATGACGGCTTTTTTTATTTTAACGCTGAGCTCGTAATTATTGTAAACTAAAACCCAAATCGTAAATTTGAACCACAAACGTAAATATTATCTTGGGACACTTGTTCAATAAGCACAATATTATATTTTGTTGTTTACGAGGCATTTGTTGCGCCTGTTATACCTATTTACTTATCGATACTCACCCACAAGGAAATATAAAATATACTATGTTGTTCTGTAAGTGTAACCAAAAGAATTTCGATAGCGGCGCCCCTTTTGCCTTGGCGCCTGTGTGCGCCGCACACTTCGCACACACGGGCGGCGCGGCCCTGTTCATAGGCGTCCTTTAAGGCATCTCGTATACAACGTCATAGTTTCTTAACCTATCAGCATTTGTCGAGAGATAATAATGTTTAAATGCACTTAATTGTCATCTTATAAACATTCCATGGAAGAAATCAGCAAATATACACGTTTCTTTCCTACACGGTAACTATATCTACCTGAACGTATTTGTATGATTAAAAAAAATATTTTTGTGACTAGGCTAGACAATAAAATAAACCCATCTAGAAGCATCCTAAAAGCCCTCTTGACTTTATGATCTCCACTTTATAATAATTCCACACTAACAAAGACCTTTTAAGTTGGAGATCAAAACATTTGGCCGCAACGTACGAATAAGGATTCCAACTCGAATATCTCGAAGAATAAAGCACGAGTTGTTAAGCACAAGAGGTTAAGTGAAATAGGCGTTGCCACGTCCTAAAATTTATAATTAAGTCTACTGAAATATTGAGACAAATTAATTTTCATCGATATCGGTAAAGATTTTTTCGTTTTTTCTGATCTGCCTAATCAATTTTTGCTCCAAATAAGACAAAGGAACTTATTTTAAATATACAGTATGAAGAAGGAACTCTGGAATGTGTTGAAAGTAGGTATATTTGGTTTACCAGGAGAACATAACATGTGGAAGAGGTGACAAAAATTTGAAACTGTTTGACTCCCACCGACAGACATCCTTGCTCCTGTTAAATTATAAATATACCAAAATATAATGATTTTATTTGAACATATTATCACTTTTTTTTTGTTTAAAAGGAGCCGTCCCTTCGCCGGCACCACCTCAGCCTCTTGGGCCTTATTGTGGATTCTCCTAATGTTCTGCCTACAGCCTATTCAGCCAATCCGTTCCCTGTATTAGCTCATATTATCACTTGGTATTTTTTCAAAGCTTTTCTCTTATAAATACATTTAAGTAATATAGTACGTTTACTTGGCAACATTGTATCAGAGGCACGTTCGTTTCTACACGCGCTGAAAAAGGTCGAAAAGAGGGATAAATGATAGAAATCTTGTAGAGACTTCAACGATAGATCAAGAAAATAACCGACATAAAAATTACAAAAAAAATATCCACGGGAATTCACTATAAAGTTGAAAGTAGGTATAGAAATAGCGTCAACCGAAAATTAGGTATGAATGTCTATGTAATATTTAAAAAGGAATATCTGTATTAAAACCTGCAGGCTATATGAAGCATCTTTGGAAAACAATACCAACTACAGTGGAAATTTTATTACCTACAAACAAATTTCAAATTTAACAATAATTTTAAAGAGCCCTGTATATTTTTTTTTCTCTAGTAATTACGCTACCTATTAATTAATTACAAAATCGTAGATGGATTATAGTTAACGTCATCAATTCCTTAACCCCAAACCACATCAAATTAAACATGCCCATAATCGCCTCCATCTCTTGTACCACACTTGCCTAACACGACCAATATGCATGTTTAAGCTCACCCATCTCTCACTTTGCCGCTCCATAGAAATGGACACTTTATTACCCACCTGTACCAGTACCGGTCAGGTAAACTAAGAACTAAGCGGCGTTGCCTAACCAATACCAAAACCGACATAGTATCGGATATAAAAAAATTTCAAAATTTTTTCTTCTACAATATGTTAGTAAAAAATTGAGAAATATTTAAAGAAACTGAAAATTTAATTTCAAAGCTACTAATACTTGTAATTTTGATGTTTTAATAATGTTTTTCGTTGGTTGTAAAATTTTCCGTTATATCGGTGTGGTATAACGAAGTTTGGCAATGTCGCAGCGGTACTGGTACTGTTCAGGTAAACTAAGAAACTAAGCTAAGATTTGTTTTACAGAACGATGGAAGTAACTGCACCTACAACAATCAGTACGACGGACGATGCTTTCCGGACAACATCGCGCGTCATGTGACCTACGTCGAGATGATGTCTTCTGTCAAAATGTGTCCCCCCGATCGAAATATGGGGATGTTAAAATTGTGCTTTACTCTTTTTATAATTATTGTGGTTGTGATTGACGGAATAGAGTGTGGTAGACACAAGAATAAAGGACGGGCGAATACATCGCACGTTATACAACAACATATGCTTTCCAGGGGGCCTGTTGCGGAAAAGGAGATCAATTCCTTGAATAAGGAAAAGAGTAAGTTTTTAAAAATTAACAGAACGACAAACCATTTTGATGTTTTCTAACGAAACTTGGTAGGTATAGAAGAGAAGATTGAATGTAAACTTATTTAATTTTATTTTATTTATACACTGTGGGCCTAAATAAAGGAGTACATTTTTTAATTGAAAATATTTTTCTTGTTTTTTGGGCGATTTATTTTCTTTTTGCAGGACTAATAACCTAGCATGTCCTCAACATGACTGTAAATTTGAAAGCAAAAATAATGTACAGGGTCGGACTTATAAAAAAAATTATATAACATTGCACTTGAGCTCGTTGCAAATGAAAACTGTCTTAGCTAAATTGTACTGATATGTGTTTTCGTTTGATAAACTATTCAGAACACTTCAGTTAAAAAGAAATTTTCCGAAATTACCGGATTCGCGAAATACCATTATTTACAATTTTTTTTATAAGTCCGACCCTGTACATTATTTTTGCATTCAAATTTACAGTCATGTTAAGGACATGTGAGGTTATTAGACCTGTAAAAAGAAAATAAATCGCACAAAAAACAAAAAAATATTTTCAATTAAAAAATGTACTTCTTTATTTCGGCCCACAGTGTATATTTTTGGTTTGTTTATGGTGAATTTAAAGTTTCTAAAACATAATAAAAAGCAAGTTTCAAAATAATAATACGACGCCTGTACATTATATTTACAATTATAAATATATGTCCACGCTGTAACTGAAAACCTACGTAGGTGCCTAAATTACTTTGTTTCATCTACAGGGCATGTTAATCAATAGTAAAATAATAAAAAACAATCATATCCATAAAATATATACAGGGTGATTCACAAGAAATAATAAGAAAAACCCAAGCCTGGAATTTGAAGATTTGCACCAAAACAGAGGAATTGTATACGTCAAAATATAAAAATTGTTCTTTGTAATGGGGTTAATACATTGAAATTCATAGATGTATCATGTGAGGGAAGGAGGAATTTTGTCTTTCCTATAGGTACATTCCACGCCACTGGTTGAATTCTACTTACAAAATAAAAAGGTTTAGGTTTTGTCAATGTCGTACTATTTTGGTAGGTATTTTAGACTCTGGATTTTATGTGCAGATACATTATTTACACTTATTAATGAGTCGCCCCATATAAATTTATATTTTTCAGTGGTTTTATCCGTAAAAATTGATATTAAAGCGGAGAGTAACGCATTTAAGATCATGACATCTTTGTAAACAGCTATATAAGAAATCTTAGCAGATAGCTTACTTGCAAACGTTGCAAAAACAATAAATTTTATGTTACGAGATTAGTTTTTATAAAATGACTGATGTTAGCGTTTTTAGTTTTTAATAAAAATATTTTCCTAGAAACGTGATTAAAATTTGTAAACTAAATTGTTTAAAATGAAAAAAAAATTGATTAGATTCATACATTTTATGCTGGTAAACTATTTTAGATACAAATTGACAATTGGACTACAAAAAAATCAATAAAATCGCTTGTCGTTGTTTTTGGCGGCCAATAACAAACCCATAGAAAGACGTATCAATCGAAAATAATCTTTAGATCAACAAATAACGTTTACGTAGATTTGCAATAATAGGAGAAAGTTTAGTTTGCAAATAATACAGTGAAAGCAAGTCGGAGCTCTTGTTTTTATTCAAAGGCAGCAAATATAAGAAATAATTATATAACAATAACCAAAACAAGAATAATTTAAAAACCGTTTAAAACAAATATTTGCAAGCTAATTTTTTTTTTTTTTTTAGTGAAAGTTGTTGGAAATAATTACGGTTCTTGTGTTTTATTAAACAATAATTCACCGACAAGTTAGATGGTTTTAATTTATTTAAAAAGAGGAACAGTTATTGTGAATTCATGAAAAAATTACTGAGATATGAGAAACCATTAAGTTTTTTAGTTTCCCGTGTAGTACCTTTAATTTCAACAATGCTGTCGTAAACAGTGTTGAATTCAAAGTTATTACTAGGCTTGAAAAAAGTATCCTCGTATAATTCTTATTATAGCTATCGAAATATTTATTATACGTCTTCGATTAGTTGGACGGTATAAAATCGAGTACGTTATAGGTACATAATAAAAACCAATTTAAAATTTAATAACCAACATAGGTAACAAAAAATTGGACCAACAATCAAGTCATGACAAACACTTTTATTGTAATTATGTACATCGAGTGTAATCGTTTTTTGCATCATCAAGTATTAAGATACAATCGTAATATTGAATACAAAATTCTTTCATCCATTAAATAAACTAGTTTGAAGGTATTTTCAAGGTTTATCGTTATCCAAGATACATTTCAAAACGTGACAGGATAAATATTACATTTTAAAGACCATTTTAACATCCTCATTCAAAAATGAAAGAAGGCTCAGGATGTGGAGTTTACTCAAGAGCACTAAGCCTAAAGATGAAGTGGGGAATTGGAAACAATACCAGCGTAGTTCAAACAGAACTGGCTGGTATCTCAATTGCCACAAAAGAACTAACCAGAAGAGGAATTTCTGGCAAAAACATAATAATCTGCACTGATAGTAGACAAGCCCTATTAGCCTTAAACAGACAACGTGTTATATCGAGGCTAGTACTAGAGTGCCACCAAGATTTAGCTGACGCCTCGGCAGATAACAATATTATCCTGAGGTGGGTTAAAGGGCACGACAGGAGTAAAGGAAATCGCATTGCTGATTCTTTAGCCAGGGAAGCCGCTGGACTAAAAATTCTAGGACCCAGTGACACCTACGGCCTAACGACTTCGACAATTGCGGAACTAGCCAAACGCTACACCCATACTCAATCCCTTAAGAGATGGGATGGAATCAAAGGATGCAATCTTGCCAGGATCACCCTGGGCGACCCTGGGAAGCTGGAGCCGAAGAAATATTTGGCGATGACCATCAGGAGAAACCTACGTTTAACAGTAGGATTTCTGACTGGTCACTGTCAACTAGGGAAACACCTCCATACAATGGGGCTAGTGGACACACCTCTATGCAGGATGTGTGAACAGGAAGATGAAACTGTCAGGCATGTCTTATGCGAGTGTCCGGAGTTATCGTCAATAAGAGAGTATGTGTTCGGTGAGTCTTGGCCTACACCTGCCGATATAAAGGAGATGTCTCCTAGTGACCTGTCCACCTTCCTGAGAAGGACAGGATGGACAATGACCTAGGAAGACAACTCCTCGGGAGGATGCACAATGGGTCACATGTGGCCTAAGTGCTGTGAGCCTACACTCACCCTCCCTACTCTACAGATACAGAACATCCTCATTATTAGGGGTTCTACTCCATTTGGCAGCAAAAATTTGTTGTACATTATTTTATAACCTCACTTTCTATACTTTCAAACAGTTTTCTTTTCTTAGTTCTTTTTACTACAGGAATGGGTGACTCTTTAACACAACAACCTAAAGGAAGGACTATAACTAATTAAATACACTATGAAACATAAATAAGAATAAAATTCTTGTATTTTTCAATGATTGTCACTCAGCAAAACCATTTCGCAACACGACACTAACAACAATTTATTTCGATCCCACGTTTTACTAACTCATAATTTTCATAATGTTTCTGGACATTTTCACGAACAGTTGCCTTCGAGACAAAAGGTTTCTTCTGAAAAGTAGACGGTTTTGTTTAAAATTAATATAAGTACCATGCCGGCCCAGTTGTATAATGACATGGATACACACGCAGACCCAGCTCCAGGTACCTCTTTTAAAATGTTTACGTGAGTATATAAATTATAAAAGACACACGAAGGATTTAAGTGGTACCTATATCTATTAAAATGATATGGAAACTATATTTTTTTTTAAATTATTATTATTCTTTTTTTCCTCCCTCGCTGAATTTAACAGTAAAAAATTTGTTTGTGTGTTAGAAACGGCCCTGTCTCACCATTACATTGTAAAATGTCTGCTATTGTTTTCACAGTAAAGTTGACACAACTCTTTTGTTGGCGAAATTCGTTTTACATGAAAGATACAGCGTGTATATATTATATTAACCATACGAAAAGTTATTCCTAGTAGGTATTTACATATAAACAAAGTCATCTAACGCGACAACCACCTTTCTCTTCTTGATCAAAATTGGTCCAAAGTGGGTCAACCGGTGATATTTATAAGTAAATGGCAAGCGGAATTTTCGTGCTAATGAGAGTCAATCAATTTGCAATAGAAATTAAATTACATTCTTCTATTCAAGCAAAACCAAGTTTTAATGTTGGTTCAAAGATATACCACAAGAAAAAGATGAAAACAGTGCAAAAATTCCACGTTTTTTTGGATCTCAAAAGTTTTACTCACTTCCTGCTATTTTAATTTGACTGGCGTAAAGAGGAACTATACAAATAGTGTTATCTATCGAAAAAAAAACTAATAAATGATATAAAGAAAAGCTATAGCATGTGGAATGCTAAAAACAGGCAGTGGCCCAACAGTCGGTACCCCGAAAATGATAAAGGTATAAAAAAAAGAAATCAGTAGCAGTACTATTAGTTAATCTATCAAAATGCTACATAAGATAGCACTAAATTAGAATGCTTTCGTGGTTATACATATATTTTTATCCTTTTTTTTTTGGAAACTACCTTGACGGACCACCTCTGTTTCAAATAAATGGGCTTGGTCAGTAACAAAACAAAAAGTAGCTGTATGAAGTCCGAGCACATCGTTAATCAATATTGAAAAGTCTGGGTTGCGTGCTGAGCGAGCGTATAGTTATAACTTCTTCTTAAGACACTTCTTTTTCGACTAAAATACCACTGTGCGTTCCTGTAGTTAATATAATTCAAACTACGTACTATCTATGTTATAATTATTAACAAAAAGTAACAGCAAGAATTAGAAGTACTAGAAAATGTTCCACCCTGTCCCAATATTTATTTTCTCATCGTTTGGTAACTATAAGTATATGATATTATTTGCCAGAAAGCATGTAGGATTGAAAATGCGTCTAAATTTATTTAATATCAATATTATTAAACAAATAAAGCTTAAAATCACCAGGTGTGTCAATAATTCGAAGAAGATATCGATGTATCTAATATTTGTTTTCTCAGAAACGTTTCTTTGGGTAAATAAGATGAAATTTAATTTGAATAAAGCTAAATTTTTGCCTAAACCAATCTAATATATCTTGTTCTTCGCGAGTATGTAGGTAGAAAATTATGTAATACAAAAAACATATGCTACAAAATTTCATTAAATACCAACATTGTTTTCTGTAATTGATACTTAAAAACTTTGAAGATAGAAATAAAGAATATTGTGATACATGCACCTACATCATTATTCCACAATACTTCTGCCTACTGAAATTTAGTTGTGCTCTAAAAGCCGCAAGATTTAAATTTTAGTTGATTGAATAAATAGAAAACAATAACTGATGTGAAATTCTTGAAAATACAAAAGAAATCAGTGAATCTTCCTAACTTTTGTTGAGCACTTTATATTCACGTTTTAATGAAGAAATCGAAATACATTTTTTTTTAAAACGCTACCTTTCTTGAATGAATATTTCAGTGATATAATATTTTATGCAGACGTCTTCGTTGACTTTACGATTGTAGACAATAAAAAAATGTGAAATAAATTATTTACAGACAGTACGTACATGCTAATGCAAAAACTTATATAGAATACAAGAATCAAAGCTTTATTTTTTTGTTTCATAGTAAAAATTTTGGGCTGTCTAAACCTGGAACCCGACTCGATAGCACAAGTGTCAACTTACTACATGTTTGAACCATGCCTGAACCATTTTTTGGTTTATTGGCACTGCTAGATCAGCCTTAGATAGCTATGGGAGGGAGAGGAAAACCTTCACGTACTGGGCAGACATACCGGGGATTTCTCACTTGAAGGCGTTCATATACAACCCTTCGAGTACAAAAAATAAGCAGATCCTGGAATGGAGTGGAACAAACCTATGCAATCTGTCGGGACTGCTTACAGGACATTGTCCCTAGGGGTGAGCCACAATAGACCCAACGGGGGACGCAGTGGAGGTGGCGAGAAGGCCAGAATCTAAACTACATGTTTTAGAAATAAATGTAATCATTTTTGTTTTTTTTTTGGAGTAGAAAATTTAATTCCAAACCTAATAGTTTTACCAAAAAATTACGTTTGTGCAATGAAGTCGACTTCCATATTTAGACAGCTAAAAATGTTGTTTCCACTTGTGTGTACAGTTAGATCAGTTATTTCTGTCCTAATTTTTTTGATATAATATTTGTTTAACAATAAAAACCGTTGACTATTTTATTGACAAACATAAAATTTTTAAGTCTGTAAAGACGTACAGGTGTTTATATAAGATAAGTGGTACATTTGTTTTTGAATAAATTCAAACAAATATAAATCCTTTAATTTTTGAAAAGTATGAGATGTGTTCGTTACAATTTGTTTGTTTTTCTTAATCTCACAGAATACCATTTTATAAATTCCAAGAGTAAGTAGAACAAATTGAAAAAAACGATAAAGAAGAAATCCGGTAACCTTAATATTATATTAATTTTATTCGCAGGATATCCGTGTACATCCTTAGTATTACATTACGTCTTCCTGTTTATCGCATTTGATCTAAATACCATTTTACAGAAGCAATTTTCTACCTGGACCTAATATTTTGCAATCACCTCATGAAATCTTAAAAGCTTTGTCTTCACGCATCACGTGTTGTGCTTTTTGGGATTCTTTTGTTGGGATTAGTTTTTGAAAAGCTTTCTTACCTAGTCCTTCAGAATTTTTATGTAGATTAACTGATATCTCTTAAAAATCCTAGTCACTTCTATCTCTCCCAAAAAAATAGTCTGGGCTCTAAGCCGGTCCCAGACACTACGTGTATTTGGTATTCGTATTCGGTATTCGGACTTATTCGCGTAGCGTGTGGGAAGTTAACTATATTCGTCCTTCGTCATTTTCCCGGCTCTGGTCGGAAACTAGCACGAAGTAAAGGACGCCGTAGTTCGACGAAGTAAACTACGTCTACCTTTGCTATACTACGGCACCGTGTGGGAGATCAAGCAAACATTTGTGCAAATGATAAATATTGGCCTATTCGCCAAATACACGTAGTGTCTGGGACCGGCTTTAAATATCTCCACGTCACTGGGATTCTAGTTTTTTAAATATTTTTGAAAGATAAGGTTTTTTATTTAAGCTAATGCATGTCTTTTTTTTTGTATTTATATTATCTGCTCGATGATGGGTTTTAATACTATCGACATTAATACATTAAGATTATGATACTGGGAAATGTTTTTTTTTAATATATGTAATTAAGGCCGATCGTGAAAGTAATACATGGGCGTACACTTTAATAAGTATCGTATTTAACTTGCTGTGGTAGAATATTTTTATATTTATTAATGTCATGGGATCAATTAAAATTTTAATTTTATAAAATTTGCAAGAGGATTCCGTAAAAACAAAAAATAACAACAAAACTTGGAAGAAATCTACCATTTTGCATAATTTTGATTTTATCAGCAGTTGGTCGTATGCTAATTAGCGCACACAGAATTTACGAAAATGAAAATAAACGTCAGCGCAGCATCCAATTTCATCCCGAATAATGAAATTTTCCAAAAGAATGAACAATGACATGTCCATTCCGTAATGATTTATGACATGTTATAGACCAGGGTAAAAGCATTTAAAAATAATAAAAAGTGAAAAAAAATAATTATAGGATGAAACCCATTGGAAAAGGAGGAGAATATTATAAAAATGAAAGGAAAAATAATTTACTGAGGTCGGGAAGGGGTGAGTTTTTAAGGGTAAAAAACGGTTTATCTCGATTTCCGGCAAAACTACAAGTCCTATGGAAAAAAGTCAAATGGCAAAGTTGTAGGTAATAAAAAGATCTCCAACTTTTGTATCCACACTTTTTCACATAACCTTAAAATTTATGTGGAAAATTCAAAAAAAAACCAAATTTTATGAAAACTTACCTTTTTATGTCCCAAGTACACTGTAATTTATTTGATTTGAAATATTTATTTTTTCACCTTATTTTGACTTAATATCGAAAAAGCACCCCTCAATATATCAGCATTTTTCAAAAAGTTGGTGTGCTTTCTGATCGTTGAAATGTCTACTTTTTTCCTTTCATTTTTATAATATTCTCCTCCCTTTCCAATGGGTTTCATCCTACTATTTACTTTAAAAAACTTTTTTTTCTCGCTTTATTATAAGTATGAACAGACTTTACCTTCAGGAAAGTATTGTATATGAGTCGACAGTGAAAATTGATTTACCGATTTTTATTGAACATCTCTGACAACAAAGTAAATTTCATACAAACCTATCAACGACCGATAAACAAAAATTGTTTTCGAATATCCTGACGTTACATGCTTTTTTTACTTCTATCAAAAGAAACAAAGTAGGTATACCTACTGATGTTCGAAGAATAAAAATAATAAAATTGGAAGATGACTTGCATTATATTGTTGATTGGATCTTTTGTATTAAATGAATTGAACGTTAGTTTATTATATGTATGTGTATATTGATCATATCGACATCATGAGAAGAATGTTTTTGAAAAAAAAAAAAAAATTAATGGGATACAGACTTCTTATAGAATATGGTGGTACGTCTGGTATTTATCGAGTTGTTGTTTTCTACGTCGTTGGATTTAAAAAAATAAAAGTATGGGCGCCAAGAAATTCTCTTATAATATAACGGGAAAGGTATCAGCTAGTTTGTAACACCGCACACCCCCTGAAGAGTGCCCGACAACCTTCCATACCTGTACTTAAATTCGAAAACAGGTAAATGCGTCTATAATACTGAGCGCACGATGCAGAGACGGATTCAAAATAAGCAAAACTCAATAAAGTACCTGCAGTTGCTAATAATTTATAAAATTATTAAGAATTACTTTCAAAAATTCTACCAGACCCTGTATAAATTGTACAAACATAAAAATCAAAAAATTCGATTATCGATATCGAACCAATCAATTCAACTGATTTTTATAAAATGTTCCGTTGGAGTTCTAAACTGAAGACTTCTGAATTTTGATGTGGGCGAACATAACATGAATCCGTGACTAAATTTCAGATATATCCACGGCATTCCTTCGAATTCTTAGCCATAACAGTACCTCGGTTTGTTTTGAAAAGTTTAAATACAAAGATCGAGCTCTAGTTTGCGTCTTGCCAGCGGTCCAACCTAACATCTACAAATATGGTAATAAATTCGGTTGGTGTTTTTTTTTTTTAATATATATGACTGTTAATCAATATATTTCTCGACGTAGTATGTTGACATTTCAAAATGCATGACAGTTATTGATACATTTATCAAAAGGGAGAAATTTAAATTTATATTTTCAGTATCGATGAATTTTCATATACGTAGAAAAAACTTGAAGTTGTAGGATGCAACTTTTGTCGCAATTTTGAATGTACATAATAATGACTGGACTGTTAAGTTCTTAAAAGATATCGACAATAATGTAATAATTATTAACTATTCATTTTCTACCCACAAAATATACTCGACAAAAATCAAGATCGGTGACGTATTTTAACCTCAACACCTGAATTATTGCAACAAACTTGAAATGGAGGTGTTTAACAATTTAATAAACATTATGGTGGAGTGGGCTGGCCGTGGGTTGGTAGCTTGAATTGGTATTCCACAGATTTTAACAAAAATGGTGTGTTTTGTAACAAATACAATCTTCATTTCTATTTTCTAGTTTCATTAACTTTTTTCTTTTTGTTTCAGTTTGCATAGGAACGAATGGCCGATTATCCGTTCCATCAAATCGAGATAGGCACTACAGAAATTTGAAAGATCGCTATACCAATTGTACCTACGTAGATGGTAACCTTGAACTAACATGGCTACAAGAACCAAACCAAGATCTTAGTTTTCTTCAAGACATCAGAGAAGTAACTGGCTATGTATTAATTTCCCATGTCGATGTAAAAAAATTGGTATTACCAAAATTACAAATCATAAGAGGAAGGAATGTGTTTTTAATGAACGTCGCCAATGAAGAATTCACTCTAATAGTGACATTGTCGAAAATGATGAATTTAGAGCTGCCGGCATTAAGAGACGTATTGAGAGGAAATGTGGGTTTTTTAAGCAACTACAACCTTTGCCACATAAAAACGATCAATTGGAAAGAAATCATCTCCGACGGCAACTTCTCCTATGTCTATAACTTTACATCTCCTGAAAGACAATGTCCAGCTTGCGATCGAGAATGTGAAAACGGCTGTTGGGGTGAAGGAAAAAGTAACTGTCAAGTGTTTTCAAAAGTATTATGTAGCCCACAATGCGCTGGCGGTAGATGCTTCGGTACCAAACCAAGAGAATGCTGCCATCTTTTTTGCGCCGGAGGATGCAACGGTCCTACACAATCCGATTGCATAGCCTGTGTAAACTTTTACGATGATGGTGTTTGTACTCAAGAATGTCCTCCGATGCAGATCTACAATCCTAGTACATACTCCTGGGAGCCGAATCCAGCTGGAAAATACGCATACGGTGCGACGTGCGTTAAAAAGTGTCCGGAACATTTATTAAAGGATAACGGTGCCTGTGTTAGGACTTGCCCCGCTAATAAACACGCTAAGAACGGTGAATGTGTGCCTTGTGAAGGACCTTGTCCGAAGCCTTGTACAAGTGACGGTACCATACATTATGGTAACATTAACACGTTCAGGAACTGTACTGTTCTAGAAGGAAACATCAATATCCTTCAGAACTCATTAAACGGTTACCAACACGTCTATGATAATTTTACGTTCGGAGAAAGATATCCCCCGATGCATCCGAGTGCCTTAGAAGTGTTTAGCACTTTGAAACAAATCACTGGATATTTAAATATTCAAGCTTATCATACCGATTTTAAAAATCTATCGTGCTTTCGTAACTTGGAAGAAATTGGAGGAAGAACTTTATATGAATACTCTACATCTTTATATATTGTAAAAACATCTTTGGAATCCTTGGAACTTAGTTCATTGAAAAGTATTAAAATGGGAACGGTTGCTATACTAGAAAATCAACATCTTTGTTTAGCCGGAGGTATTAACTGGAAATCCTTACAGAAGAGCAATGAAAGCCATCTAATGTTATCCAATAATTGTGACAATGAGAGCTGTAAAAAGAGAGGAATCGTTTGCGACCCCCAATGCAGCAGCGACGGATGCTGGAGTCCTGGACCTAATCAGTGTTTGTCTTGTTTGAACTACAGACTAGGACACACCTGTTTGGAGAATTGTAATATTAAACCAGGGTAAGTAATTTTTTCCTTACAAGTCCCCACTGAGTTTATGAAAACATATTTTTTGTGTATTCTAGATTATATCGAGCTAGCACCAACGAATGTAAACCCTGTCACGAACAATGCGGATCTTCCTGCCACGGACCTGGGGCTGACAACTGCACTTCTTGCAAACATTTAAAAGATGGTAATTTTTGTGTGTCAAAGTGTATGCACAACAAGTATGAAGAGCATGGTTTTTGTCAACAATGCCACGAGAACTGTGTAGAAAGTTGTACAGGACCTATGAGTATTCTTGGAAAGGGAGGATGTGATGCCTGCGCACTTGCCATTATAAAGGAGAGCAACTACGTTTGTTTAAATGGAAATGACACTTGTCCCGATGGATATTATTTCGAATACATTGGACCACATAGTCTGGAAGGTTCCAATCCTAATACAACAGCTGTCTGTAGGAAATGTCATCCTAGGTAAGGTTTTAATTATAAAATTAATTATTTATTATTATTATTGTATAAATCTTATTTTTAGATGCAAGAAATGTACCCAGTACGGCTTTCACAAAACAATATGTCAAGAATGTACACACTTCAAGAAAGGTGAACAATGCGAAGACGAATGCACCCCTGATTACTACCCTGACGTCTCTACCAACGAATGTATATCCTGCGACAAGGAATGCCGAGGTTGCACTGGTCCAGGACCGGAAAACTGCGTTCAATGTCAAAGTACCAAACTTTACGACGATCGCAATATCGATTTCAACAGTACAAAATTTACATGCGTATCTACTTGTCCTCCAGATTTTCCTCACAAAGTGTATCCGATGGATGCCAACGCTTACTGTTCAGATGTAGCTACAAGTTCGTCGCTGTCTTCGACAAAAAACACATCGGAAATAATAATAATAATTGCTGGAGTAATAGTAGGTGTTTGTATTTTGGCACTCCTCGCTGGATTCTTCTACTACTATCAAAGAAAAGAAAAACTCAAAGAAAACGCTATGAAGATGACTTTAGCTTTGACAGGGTTAGAAGACAACGAACCTTTGAGACCGACGAACGTAATGCCAAACGTAGCAAAGCTGAGGATTATCAAAGAAACAGAATTGAGAAAATCCAATATATTGGGATGTGGTGCATTCGGAAAAGTATACCAAGGTGTATGGAATTTAGAAGGTGAAGGTAATTCAGCGAAAATCCCTGTAGCTATTAAAGTATTAAGAGAAGATAACGGAGCCAATACAAGCAAAGATTTCTTAGATGAAGCTTACATTATGGCTACGGTGGATCATCCGAATCTCCTTCAGCTCTTAGGAGTGTGTATGACATCTCAAATGATGCTGATTACGCAGCTAATGTACCTCGGTTGTTTACTAGACTTCGTAAGGACCAACAAATACAGAATCGGTTCCAAAGCTTTCCTAAACTGGTCTACGCAAATTGCCAGAGGTATGGCTTACTTGGAAGAAAAACGTTTGGTACATCGGGACTTGGCAGCTAGAAATGTTCTACTTCAAACCCCTGGTTGTGTAAAAATTACCGATTTCGGTTTAGCAAAACTTCTAGATATAAACGTAGAAGAGTACAAAGCCGCTGGCGGCAAAATGCCCATTAAATGGTTAGCTTTAGAATGCATCCAACATCGTATTTTCACCCATAAGTCAGACGTTTGGGCTTTCGGTGTTACAGTTTGGGAGTTACTGACATTCGGCGATCGACCCTACGACAACGTTCCTGCTAGAGATGTACCTGAACTATTAGAAAAAGGAGAACGGCTGCCTCAACCTGAAATAGCCAGTATTGAAGTTTACATGATACTTATCAAGTGTTGGATGCTAGATGCGGAAAGTAGACCGTGCTTCAAAGAGTTGGAGGATGATTTTTCCAAGATGGCCCAAGATCCAGGAAGGTATTTGGCTATACCTGGAGACAAATTCATGAGACTGACAAATTTCCCTACCCCACAGGTAAATTTATTATTACCTACTAGTTTTATATTGTGATTATATCTACAATTTTCTTTTCTTTTGCAGACTGACAGAGAAATTGTCCGAAGCTTAGCTTCAGTCATGGAATCTTCCGAAAGTACTTTTGAAAATGACAGCCATCTTCAGCCAAAATCCAGAGCTCCTCTACATGCTAGCGGTCTAATTATGCACGCTTCGGTATCACCGTCTCCTACATCCAACGGTTATTGGCCTTCTGGACAACCGATGACATCAGATGGAAGCTCTTCTCAACATCAAAACCATCTGAATCAGAAGCTATTGTATGCACAATCTCACGGATTTGATTCTTCCGTTCCTACTCAGTCCGATGCGTCCAGCATTAGATATTGTGGTAGTTCAGTAAAAATAAGGGATGATATAGGTTCGGATGAATATGATTCAGTAGCCAGATCGCAAGCTAAGGTAGGGACTTTAAAACTAGATCTACCTGTCGACGAAGATGATTATTTAATGCCATCTCCGCAACAAGCACAAGGAAACACTACTTATGTAGATTTAATCGATTCTAAAACCCCTGATCCTTCAACTTCTTATACTAATTACCAAGATTTTTATAAAAACAACATAGACAATCCAGAGTATTTGATGAATAGCGATACACCTAGTCAGACCGTAGGACTTCCTACTGTTTCGGAATTTGTTAACGCTTCTTCCGGAGAAACTTCCGGATTTAAATCTCCTCTAGGATATTTACCTCAGAAAAGTATCGAAGAGGAATCAGATCACGAGTACTATAATGATTTCGACAGACTGCAGAGGGAATTACAACCATTGCAGAAAAATAAAGACGGGGCTATCGTTTAAAAATATATTTTTGGGAATTCTATAGGTTTTTAAGTGTACAAAAAATAATGTACAAACATTATATTAAGACGAAGTCGACAAAACAGAAAAATTCTGAACCTAGATGGTTTCTCTAAATGTGAAGGGGATTTTACTTAAAAAATTTATTGATTATTGTCTCAAACCTTACCATTGCCACACTATGACAATAAATTTAATCAGTCCATAAAACCCAATCGAAAATTTTAATCGCTGACATTTCTAATTAACCTTTTATATATATATATATATTTTTTTTTTAATTGGGATATATAAATTATATTATAATATAATTGGAGAATCGAAAAACTATCAAATTTGTAATTTTAATTGTAAAATTTTTTGTTGATTTTGTTTTGATTTTTATGGCCTTTTGTACTTTCTATATGGAGGCGAGGCTGTGGAAAAACGATAATTTTATGCTACTTAATTAGATTATATGCGTTATATAAGATTGTAAAGTCAAAAAAAAATTGACAATAACTGGAGTGCCATGAAGATGGCCGAATTTATGTACATAATTTTGCATGAAACTTTCTTATTTTGAAGGATACAAGAAAATAAATCAAATGAAATTGAAATTAATATTCCGTTATATAAAATGTTTTTTATACAGGGTGATTGATTAGTGTATGATAAAGTTCAGTGCCTCCTTTGTCATTTGAGATATCAATTTGAAAATTTGAGGGTTTATAGCCATCATCAGTCTCCACATTTTAAAATTATTTACAATCTTACAGGGTGTTCCAGAATGCTGTGCCATATCAAAGTTACATTTTTTTAAATGAAACACCCCATATTTTATTCTATATTTGGAATCAGCTTGACCTCCCCATTACAATAATATAGGGTTGTGATGTGTTCTACGGAGTATTTAAAAAGTTATAACCAATTTTCCATAAAAATCGTAACAAGTTCAATACCCTGTACAATGTAAGAGAAATTCTAGAATAAAAATCTGTTGCGTCCAAAGCATTTGAATAGTGGTAAAAATCCTGGAAAATTATTTATTTCGTTAATATTCATTGAATCTGATACAGGGTGAATCAAAATAAGAATACATTATTTTCTCGGTTTTTTCAAAAGGATCACCCTGTATTTTATGTGAGAATCGAAAAGTACTACCAACATACTTCTTTTTTTATATAGCATTCCCTATACCTGAAATTATTAGTTCTTGAGATATTTTGATTTTTCTATGAAAAACATTGATTATATCAAAAAAATATGGTCATATCAATCATTTCATCACTAGTTAAATTCATTTTTGCCCTAGTTCAAATTGTTCTAAAACACCAAAAAATGTACCAAACCGCTAAATAAAAAAACACTAATGTACCTACTGCCATCTCATGTTATTGTCAAATATCAGTTTTTGACAAATCAATCACACCCAACTCAATTAATTATTAAATAATTAGATATAATCAATGTTTTGCATAGAAAAATCAAAATATCTCAAGAACTAACAATTTAAGGTATAGGGAACGCTTTATAAAAAAAGAAGTATGTTGATAGTACTTTTCGATATTCTCATAAAAACGGAGAAAATAATGTATTCGTATTTTGATTCACCCTGTATCAGATTCAATGAATGTTAACGAAATAAATAATTTTCCAGAATTTTTACTACTATTCGAACACTTTGGCCATAACAGGTTTTAATTCTTGAATTTCTCTTACAATGTACAGGGTATTGAACTTGTTACGATTTTTATGGAAAATTGGTTATAACTTTTTAAATACCCCGTAGAACACATCACAACCCGATATTATTGTGATGGGGAGGTCAAACTGATTCCAAATATGCGATAAAATATAGGGTGTTTCGTTTAAAAAAATGTAACTTTGATATGGCGCAGCATTCTAGAACACCCTGTAAGATTGTAAATAATTTAAAAATGTGAAAACTGATGATGGCCATAAACCCTCAAATTTTCAAATTGATATCTAAAAGGACAAAGGAGGCACTGAACTTTATCACACTAATCAATCACCCTGTATGTGTCAAATGAAAATTCACGAATTTATAAATTTTTATAGAAATTTTCTTGTGTGCCTTTATGATCGTGTGTATATATTTGTCGTAATTAACTATTAGGGTAAGTTATTGGGGAAAAGTGATGCCAATCCTAAATATTCTTGCCCAAACTATCTGTGATAAATTTATATTAGCTTACTTTTTTGTATAAAACGAATATTTTGATGTAATTAAGAATTTTAAGTGATAGCAACTTCAATGCATCAATCAAAAGATATTCTTCTGTATAACGTTTTGATTAGTGCTACCAGAGTCGCAATTACTTGAAAAAACAAATTCAGTTGAATCATATTATGATTTTATTATTTCGAATATTAGAACCAAATCTCTGAAAAATCTCATTTGTACGTAATTTTTTATATAATTATTTGGTCTTCAATACTGTTATTACTTATTTGTTGTTATCAAGCACTAAAAGCTGTGCCATTTTTATTTTCTACGAGAAAGTGCCTTGTAATATTCCATATTAGTATGTTTATAAAGATGATTTTTAATAAAAGCTATATTTTTAAATCCGTGTTTCAATTCAACTAGAATGTAAAATAGAATCTTAAACCATGACATAAGTCTGTGGCAAATAGATATATTAATACCTTTATCGGGGTGTACTTAGTTAGTATTCCTTGCTTAAACCTTGGACAATATTCTCTTGTCTAAGGCTTAAACAAATAGAAATATTTAAATTAAATAAACAGGCTGCTAAATTATTTAGTTCACTTTTCTGCAAAACGTGTTGCATAATCATCCGGTGTAATGTTGGTTGCATAACTATAAGGATACTCATACCATTTTATTTATCAATTTGAACATTTCAAAACTTAGACAAGCTCTTGTCTATGTTTCAAACGTATATTTACGATAAAAAGACGATGACGCTGCAAAACAAAATTTTGTGATGTTGCTAACATTAGAATTTTTCTTTATTTAAAGGAAGCTGGAACAGTCAATGTGACAGTTCTTTTTTACCCACCTGTACTTAATAAGGCATAAATTGAACTACCATTTGATTATTTAATATTTTTCATAAATAATTGAATTACAAACTCTAGAACTATCTTCCAGAACACTGGAAGAAATAAATCAAAACATGAATCATCTTGTGTAAATTGAAATATTAATATACCTAATTCAATTTATAAAAGAATATGACACAATACTACACACTGCAGATTTACCTAATTAATTAGTAACGAAAATAACTATTTTCCCAACATTGAAGAAAGAGTGAATTCAGGAGCACCAGAAAAACTTGTAAAGATGATAATCGATGTCAAAAAAATCACAGATAACGAAAAAAATGATAAATGATAAACCTAACCTCAATTTTGTCAAATATAAATTGTATTTACGTCTAGTAAATTTATTTCTACTCTGATATGCAGAAATAACTAAAAACGACCTCATCGTCTTTTTATCGTAAATAAACTTATAAGTATTCAAAATGTTTTACATTATAATTGGATATTGTTAAATATTAGCTTGGAAATTTATCATTGTAGGTACCTACTTTAAGAGATGTTTCATACATACATTTTAAAGTTTTGGAAAAATTGTATGTCTCTATTGTAATTATAAATTATTATATTTTAAAATCAATATATAAACTGTTTAACTGTTGTAATTGAAATTGAATACTTTGCCAGTTGAAAACATATACCTAAATAAAGTTAATCGACTTACATTGATTATGAAACTTTATAATAAGTAATCCATCACATTCACAGGTACCTAACCACTTACTCTTTCAACACAACTCTTACAAACTGCCTACAAAATTTATCTTTTCTCTGAAAAACAAAAGCCTAACTGTCTGGGGCGAAGGAAAATCACCCTAATTGCAACATTCTTCTATTTATACAGGAGGTATGTAATGAAAGTATGTTTATATCATTTAATAATTTAGGATGGTCAAGTAGTTTCTAAATTTGGAATATTAAAGTTAATTTTCAATAAATCTGTATACAACCTAACTATCTAGGTATATAGGTATTATACTATTTTGTAGTGAATATATCTTAAATACCTATGGTTTCTTAACCTACTGATTTTATTTGAAAATAAGCGGAAAAAACTCCTGTGTATTTTGTAAATACCGACCAAATTATTAAAATGTGGTTACTTAACGATACATAATCCTTTTTTTTCAAATAATAAAATATTAAATGTGTTAAGATAATTTCTGTACCTATTCTACCTAAGTATATACAACCTTATTGAATAGAAAAAAATGTCAATATAAACTGTTTGTTATTGAAAATGAATAATTTGCCAGTTGAAAACATATAAATAAAATAAATCGACTTACTTTAAATATAAAACTTTATAATAGGTGATCCATCACATTCACATACCACTAACTCTTTCAACAACTTTTACAAACTGCGAGACTGCTACTGACTGCTACACAATTTAGCTTTTCTTTGAAAAACAAAAGCCTAACTGTCTGGGGCGAAGGAAAATCACCCTAATAGCAGCATTCTTCTATTATACAGGGGGTAATGAAAGTATGTTTGAATATATAATCTCAAATATTGTGATATATCATTTTCAATAATTTGGGATGGCCAAGTACCTACCTAGTTTCTAAATTTGGAATATTGAAGTTAATTTTCAATGAAACTGTATATAACCAACTACCTTACCTAGGTAGGTACATATACTACTTGTTAGTGAATATATTTTAATGGTTTTTCTTGACCTACTGATTTTATTTGCAAGTAAACGAAAAAAAACTCCTGTGTATTTTGTAAATACCGACCAAATTATTAAAATGTGGATACTTAACTATATATAATCCTTTTTTTCAAATAATAAAATATTAAATGTGTTGAGATAATTTCTGTAGGTACCTAAGTATACCTATACAACCTTATTGAATAGAAAAAAATGTCACTATAAACTAATTGTAATTGAATACTTTGCCCGTTGAAAACATATAAATAAAATAAATCGACTTACCTACTTTAAATAGGTATAAAACTTTATAATAGGTGATCCATCACATTCACAAACCACTTACTCTTTCAACGACTATTACAAACTGCGAGACTGCTACACAATTTAGCTTTTCTTTGAAAAACAAAAGACTAACTGTCTGGGGCGAAGGAAAATCACCCTAATTGCAACATTCTTCTATTTATACAGGAGGTATGTAATGAAAGTATGTTTCCTTTTTTTAAATAATGAAATATTAAATTTTATTCTTGAAAATCATAACACATAATATGCGTAATGTGATGTAAACCATCCAATATAACAGATTGTAATAATTGATTTTCTTTAACCAAATTTATAATTATTTCATATACCTATTTGAGGTGAAAGGTACTGGTAAAAATAATATTATTATGTTTTACAGAAGAAACCACTCTTGGAAATTGCATAATATCATACATTTGATGTAAATACCACCTATTGTTATTTCGATGCAAAACTAAATCATTACTTCTTTGATTACCTATATTAATATAAGTAAATAAATAATAAGTAGAATGAATCAACTTACGGCTTTAGTCATAAATAACATAATAATCCATCAGCACAAAACCCACTTCACCTAGCAACAAACTTCCACGCAATACCTTCCTATAAGTATGTAGGTACTACCGATGCAGATTTGAATATTCTTCGAAAATAAAAAGCAGTCTCGTCACGGGACAAAGGAAAATAGCACTAATTGCGATTCTTGCATTTATTTATCTTTGAATATTTTAACACCAATAATTATTATTATTGTTTTGTGCAATGAAGTAATAAGAACGATAGACGAGTCAAAAACTCGAAGTTTTTTATTAGAGATGTTACGGTTTTTTAACTGTATGTTTGATTGCCTACCTACATGAAAATCGTTCAATAATTGAGGACTTGGTATACATTAATATATGTAGGTAGATAATTAATGATGTCGACGAAAAATGATCATTATTCAACAACATTTGGAAATATTAGAATTGTAGCAATCGTATAATTACGCGAAACCATTTTCCCCAGTCGAGTATGCAACTAGTATTGCGCAGAATACGAAAATGTATAAATGCCACCCACCAATGAAAAACTGACATATCTTGGTATACTCTCGAGTGACGGTAATGTGCTATCAATTTTGTCCTCATTAAATCACTGTGCATTTTTTCAGTGAATTTTCTGGATAAATTATGCAACCTTATTTTGCAATAACAATAATTAATAATGTAACTCTTGTTAAGTAATATACTATTTCGATATTTACCTAAACTCAAACCAGAAAGACTGAGTTGATAAACCATTTTATGATTATTCAAATATAGGTAAAGAAAAAGTACAAAGAGAAGAAGGTAAGACATTGTTTTATCCGATTATGTAGATTGACAATTTTGTTTATGCCTTAAATGTTTGATATTATTTTTAATTGAGTGAGGGAGAATCATATAACCAGTTTAAAGTATCATCAATGTGAATAAATAGGAACATTATTGCTTCTTAAATATATATTAAGTATTCAATTTAATAAAATTCGAATAACACTTACCTTGATGCTGAATATAGGTACATTTCTACTTCTCGAAAGTTTGATAAAATGGAAAAGCAGGACAGGCAAGGGAGCAGGGGAATTAATAAAATAACACATACCTACATATATTATGAACTTTTTTGTTTGTGCTTATTTGCTCTACCCAACATACAAAAATTAATACTCCAATTTCAACATGTAATATATATTATATTTTGTTGCTAAACAATTTAATATAAAATCAATTAAACACATTTTCTGCAAATGAAAAATAAATAGCAAAATGGTGAATGTCAATTTGTTCAAATAATTCCTATAATAACTTTCAGAGGAAATAAATTATGCATCATTAGCCAAATAGGGCCCGCTATTTTTTGTAAAAATTGGAAAAAAATTTCATAATGGAATAAAAATTAAAAAATAACATATAAGCAAGCAAGAATTTAAATTTGAATTCTACCAACTAAAAATTATCGTAGATTTATGCATCTCTACAATATAAGATGTGAAAATATTTGAATAGCTATATCTATCAGGTGTGCCGGTATTCACATCTAAAATACGAAAAATAAAATACCTGGTCGTTATGGGAGCTCAAAATTTATAATAGAAACTAAAAATTAAGAATTTCGTCCATCGATAATTGTAAAAATTTGCAGAATAAATTAGAGTAAACTTTAAATAATAATTAAAGCTCGAAAGTCAAACCAAAAAATGAGTAGAAAATGAATACGAAAAATCGACAAATAATTGAAAATTCCTCGCTCCAGGTGTCTAAAAGGAAAAGTGGATATGTAAAATTTACTCTAATTCTTAAATTATTTTTGTTGATTGATTTTATATTCAGAATTTCTACTAATTCTTTTTTCTACCACAGTTTAATTTTTTTTTTTTCAAGTATTACCCTTATTAGTAAAACTGACGACAGTTCTAAGTTTCTTCCTTATCTTGGGAGACGTCCACTTGCTGGAACCACAAATTACTCTACTTAAATTACCAGAAGGAATTCCTTCGTCTACATCGTCAGCTTCAGTCTTTATTTCCATTTTCTATAATTTATCAAACATTTCCTTTTCATTAAAAAAAAATTCCAATTTTAAAAATTACCTGTACGATGAGACGTAAAAATTGTTGTTGGGTATCCAAAATTTTCGTGATTTCTTTCAATTTCTTCTTCGTTTTGTCCAATTCAGCCACAATATAATCATCTGTGTTGTCCATTGCAATATCAGCTGCACCTTAAAAAATGCTTATCAATTGTAGCTTCTTCCAAAAGGATTGTTATAAATATTTAATATTTACCGTCGTCAGAGAACGGACAACCGAACCATTTTCTTAAAATCAAATCCAAAACACCTCCTTTACCCTTGCATTCGTTGGGATATTCGATTATTTCCATTTTATCCACTTTTTCCAGTAAAAAAGTCGGAAGTTTGCGCTCTAATTCGGTGTGGAGAACAACCTGGAAATTTTTAAAATATACAAAGGTTCTTCCGCCAATAATATAAGGTTAAGATACCTGCATGGCTAGTCTTTTAAGTTGAGCATTTCTTCTAACGGACTCGATATCTCCAACAGCCAAACCGATGAGTAGATTCATCAATAAAATAGGCATAAGAACCATGAATAATCCCAAAATAAAAAAAGCCGGAATCGGGAACGGTAGAAACGATCTATCTTGACCGTCGTTGGTTAAATAATACGGTTTAACATAAGTTCCCAGAAAATCTATTTCACCCAACATCATGGAAAAAGTACGAACAAGCGACATAGGAATGGTTTTAAACGAAAGATGTTCGCCCTGAAAATAATTTATCAAAAAAAACTCAAAAAAAAAAACTAAAAATACTTACTTTTGACAGCAAAATATAAAACGCCAAACCGAACGCGATTATAAGTATGGAAAACACCATCAATACTTTAATCAGCGTCTGTAAAATCTCCAAAAACATCACGACGTAAATGCCAACTTGATCGAACCTCTGCAATAACAACAGCAAATTGAACCAACTCAAAAAAACGGTTAAAGAAGCACTGGAAAATTGTAGATCGAACGTGCTTTCTGTACCACGAAATATGGGTAAAACCATAACTAGCGCCGAGATGTACAACAACCACGTAACCAAATTAATGGGATCCATGCAGTAGAAAAACTTTTGCTGGTAGAACTGAAGAGCTTCTCTAAATATGTTAATACCGATGTAGACGATTATACCTAGTGCGCAGATGTACATCATCGGACTTATGTGGATGTGTTTCAAGATGCGTAATTTACTCAAATTTACGTATTCCTGTAAAAAAAATTCCAATTGAAGACTTCACATACCTTCATATTTCGATGGAACGTATTTTAGTGACATCTAGTGGCGAGTGTCCCAGACGACTGGAGTTTTAATTAGTGTGTCGCCATCTATATTTCGCTCACTTAAAAGCGACACAATAATTACATTTTTCTTTTCTACCCCATATCTACTTTCGACACGCGACGCCAGATCACACCACAATACAATCCACCGCAATAGAAAAACTTCAATTAGTGTTTCAAGATAGAGATAAGTGAATTTAAGTTACCTCGTGAGATATATTTGTAAAATTAAATTCGAAATTTGTTTGTGGAGGTTCCTGTTGGATTAATTGCGATGAAAAGGTTGTAATGAAAGCTAAAAAGACGCTGTAGAAAGTTATGTTCGCTAAATGGAAGTATTTTCCGTAAGAATTCCATTTCATTTGTAAATATTTTTGACTCAGAGGATGCGCTAGTAGTTCGACTCGGCCGTGTATTACCATCGCCTAAAAGTTCGATTAAATAAATTTCAATAAAAAGTTTCACGAAATTAAAAAAAAAATTACATTTAAGGCTGGTAAAGGTTCCCGTTTGACGTTTTTGTCATCCTCCAAGGACGAAGCGGGTAATTGAAGGCTGGAAAAACTGTATTTTATCTGAAAATAAATTTAATATTTTTTACATTTTTTTTTATATCGTTAAAATTGTTGACTTACGTAAAACGATTTGGAATCCTTTTTACAATTTGGTTTTGTTATGCATTTATCTTGAACGGCTTCGAAGACTCGCGGCATCGACGCTATTAAAGCCAAAGTTACGCAAGGGTGTTTGTTGGATTTTAAGCTTAAAATTTCTTGCGCTCTGAAAATTCCAGATAAAATTTTTTTCAAAATAACAAAGTATGTACCGCCAGGTCATTTTTCTGATACAGCTTTGCTCTCAAGAGTTTTGGAAAAATAAATTAAAATTCATATTTTTATTGAAATGATACTTTTAAGGTTTTTTTTTTTGAAAATTCTCATACCTGTCTTCGTGTGTAACCATCGCTAAAGCTGCTTCGGGAAATTTATAATAAATAGCGTAATCTATGGCCGTCATTTCCGAATGATTATATAACAATTTACAATCCACCGAAAGTAAAAACGCAATTGCGTTCGGTTGATTTTCTACAGTTGCAAGATGCAACGCCGTATTCTGAAAATAAAAAAAAACCACTGTGAATAAAACATTTATTTTTCAAATTATGTTGACGGAAACGGTAAATAAATCGAAAAATATTTACTTACTCCGTCTTTGTCGGTTTGATCAAGTAGATGGGAATGCACGCAGAGTAGCAATTCAATCGTTTGAGTGAAACCGTTCATTGCTGCCAAATGCAATGGATTCCTGCCGTTGTGGTCTCTGGAGATAAATAAAATTACGAATGGATGAATTTATTTACTTGTCTTCGACCTTTATATTGAACAAAAGTTTGACATTGCGATCGTGTTTCTCTAAATGCTTGATAATATTGATTCGAAATGTGTTCTTGTAAATATGAAAGTCAGTTCCTAATTTTCTTCGTTCAAACAACAAAAACCCTTGACAAACAAATCTATTTTCCTTCCTATTCAATTAAATTCAAGATATTTACATAATTATTAATTAAGAAATTTATCGACATACGATAAAACTCTGGAAGAAGGAAACAACAAACATAATTCGCCCCTCCGGTCTTTATTGCAAAGATTATATTTATAATCAAGTTGATATAAATCCACTTTCTTTTTGTAAATTTGGATTTGTAATAGCAGCAGCATTTTATTTAAAAAAAATTGCACTACCTGTGTAATAATGCTCCTCTGTTAAGTAAAAGTTGGACCACCCTCGTATGTCCTTGCTGTGAAGCGATATGTAGCGGTGTTAATCCTCCACCGTCGCTTTCGTTGATTATAAAAGTGCCTTTTTCCGAATCTAATAGTTGCTTCACTGTGTTGTATCGACCGTATCTAATAAAAGAAATAAACAGTCATAAGTAAAAACACAAATAAATGAAGACCTTTTGAACATTTTTATCGTACGCCCATGGTAAATAGAAATTTTTGCAAATTTTAAAATGTCAATCACCATGTTTATTACAGAAATAACAATAATATCAATCTAGGGACTTACTATATATTATTTTTCTGCAATAATCTGTAATAGAATCCTTAAAGCCTCAGAATATATTTTCCTTACCTAGCGGCGAAATGTAACGGACTCTCGTTGTTATTATTCTTGAGATTAATGCAGGCTCCCAGATGAATTAGATTTTCCAAACTTCTTATATGTCCTTCTCTGCTGGCGTAATGTAACGGCGAACAGCCGCTGATGTCCTTTTCGTTGAGCAGCTGAAGAAGGCTTTCTTTGGATTTAGACTTTTAGGAGACAAAAAAAATGACGTTAAATAATATTCATTACTTTTCAAAAAATTATTAAAATACGTTTTTCGTTTCGACTATTGATACAAAATAAATTTATATTTGATGTACGAGGTGTGAACAAAAGTATAGTCGTTCAAAAAAACTTGCAAAATCATTATTTTAAATTTACTTTAATCAATTATTTTTGTTAATTTTTTTGGAGTCCAAACCACAATCTTGAATATGATGCCGTTGTTTCTAAGCATGTTTGCAAATAACTAACAATCACAGGATATCTGATATAGATATATGCAGTTTTTTTAAGTTTGTACTCCATTTTTTTGGTTCAGTTTTTGTTAGTATAGATCTGAACGTATTGTTAGATTTAAAGTTACTTTAATCAAATTATTACCATAATGCAAACTTCTGTCATGGGATATAATATATTCATTAAAATTTTAACTAGAAAGTCTGTCCGGGACGACGATCTATTCACTTGAACAAACATAACTGATTTTATCTTTACAGAAAATGTTATTCATGAGCGTATATTTTTGGATTTTCTTGTTATTTTTCAATCAAATATAAGTAAACTTTGGAAAGTGAAAAACTATTGTCTAATCTAAATCAATAGTGAAAAACATGCCCAATCAGTGACTATTTTTTTTTTATCAAAAACTACTCACCCAAATTCTAATCTAAAATGGCGAAAATCAATTTTGTAAAAAGTGATAAAGAGCTAAAAATAAAACGAAAATAAAGCAAAGCACCTAAATAGTTACCTCACTTACTTCCGAAGCGAATTTTTCCAGCCTTCCACCGTTCATAACGACCAAATGAAGAACGTTTCTTCTATTTACATCTTTGATGTTTATATCGGCTCCCAATCTAAAAAATAAATCAACCTGTATATTAGAAATGCTTATACTTGTAATGGATATTATTATCCTTTGATACTTTTGTATTATAGGTGTGGAAGGGCCTCTGACTAGGTGGTGTTGCTGGTCCCTTGGAGGGTCATCTTACAGGAATAAAACAACTACCTGTAGCACAATGAAACATGATATTAAGAGTCCCTTTAAAACCCTATCGTTTGCATATTTGTACGACAAGTCAAGTTCATCCTAAGTAACGTTCTTATGATTTATTGAAATTAGCTTCAAGGGAATTTATGTCTTTTATTTAAATATTATTGTTAACTTATTATATTGACCAAAAGGCATCACTTACTGACCTTATTAATGTGTGCACAGTTCTCCAGCCTCCTCTAAGAGCGGCTAGTAGCATCGGAGATCTTCTTTCTTTATCCATGACGTTGATGTCGGCGCCTTCTTTTATTAAATAATCCACAATTTCTGGATGATCGAACATCGCAGCGCAATGCAGCGGAGTCATTTTTTGTACGTCGCAAGATTGAAGACAAGCCATTTTTTCTTCGGGTTGCATTTTGAACATCAATTTGACGATTTCGGTGGCGCCTTGAGCGCAAGCCAAGTGAACGGGTGTCGAAAGATCTTGTTGTTGGATGGAGATTTTAGCGCCGGATCTGAAAAAATTTCAGTCAGTTTTGGGGAAAAGAATCCTGATATAAACTTACTTGATGCATAGTTCAACAGCTTTGATGTCGCCTCCATGGACGGCTGAATGGAGTGGGACGTTACCTTCGGAATCGTAGAAAGAGATCATTTCTTGTCTGCTGCATCCTCGGGACTCGCCCCATTGTAGAAACACTTCTAAAGTTTTTGAAGAGGCGTTTTTGGCTGCTTCGTGGATGGGATAGTAGCCGTTGTTGCATGGTATTTTTGGACAAGCACCAAACTCTGAAATCTGCAAAAACAAATTTTTCAAACGAAAAACTGTTCCTATCTTAATGGGAGAAATTTTTCCAAATAAATTAATCACTTATATTAATTTTATCTGGTAAATAAAAATGATTCCCTTACACAAATTTCACCTTACGCCTATGGTAGATAGAATTTTGTGCAAATGTTTCCTTTTTAAAAATTGTGTGGTACTCCCATGGTAAATGGAAATTTTCACACAAAAATGGACTTATTTTCAAAAATTTGATCATATTGTACTCCTATGATAGGAGGAAATTTGTCCAAATGAAAATAAAAAAGGGTACACAGTATACATATTGCTTATGGAAACCATGATATATGCAACACTATATACGCTTAATTGTTTATTGTGTTGCATAACCAAAAGTATTGTATGTTGAATAAAAGCGTTAAGATGACGCAAAATCCATGATTTTTCTACACCCAAAAAGTTTTAAATGTTGAAGGGGAAAGAATGCCTCCGATAGCTCTAGAATGATTTAATAAAATCGGCAAGTTAAAGTTAGTTTATCAATAACTTCATAAAATTCTGTAAAAATTAGGAGATTGTTGATAATAAACAGATTGTAAATAGCTAATAACTTTTTATTTGATGACCAATTTAACCGAATTTTGAAGAAGTTTGAAAGTCTCTGTGGCGCAAACGGAAAAATTTACCCAAAGCATATTATTATCTTTTTATTCTACAATATTAAATCACCGAGGATTTGAAAATTCCAACTAAAACGTAAAAAAAAAGAAACACAAAACTTTATAAATATGAGGTGCTAACATTATTTTGACTGACGGAACTTTTACGTTCCCGACCTTTTCCTCGTTCACCCCACAGGATATTCTACTTTTAGCAGGAATCAAATTATCTTTCTCGTCGTCTTTTCCTTATAAAAACTTTTTACTACACTATTTTTTTTTTCTTCTTATATTCTACTAAAGTAAATTCCTAAGACTTACCAATACTCTAGCGCACTCTTCGTGGTCGTAGATAGCGGCGATGTGGAGTGCGGATCTACCGTGTTCACCACCTTGTTGGATGTTGATTTTTTCTTTGTGTCGACTCATTACTTCCAAAACGGTCACCTTGTTAAGCTCCGTCACCAAGTGGATTGCCGCTTGGTTTTTTTCATTTAAAATGTCTGTTTTTGCACCTCTGGATATAACAAAGAAAAAAAAATAAAAAAGTAAAAAATAAATCTTAATTTTAGAATGAAATTATTATCGAGTAAATTAATGTTATTATGGTAATAGCGTGGGGTGCTCGATATCAATTTGTTAAAATTTCTTACTAGTTCTATTCCGAAATGCAAAATTAGTGTATAAACGTAGTACAAAGCACCCCAGGTGATTTTTTTAGTTTTTTTTAACTCTATGCCAGATCAAAGTTATGTTTTTTTTATGAAACACCCTATATTTTACCACTATATTGTAGTCATGGATCCTTGGCGAGTTAGACCAAGCAATAGGTGAATATTTTTGACATCTCTCCACATTTGTTCCGATATCTCGAGAACCTCAACTTTTATCGTGTTCTAGTTTGCGTCATTCGAATCATCATGAAATTTGCTACAAACAGAAGATTTTTCGACACCGATAAACGTGAGGTTTCGAATTTATGAGTGTTCGAATATTGGTGTAGTCAATAAAGTCTGACTTTTTGACATCTTTCCACATTTGTTCCGATAACTCGAGAACCTCAACTTTTATCGTGTTCTAGTTTGCGTCATTCGAATCATCATGAAATTTGCTACAAACAGAAGATTTTTCGACACTGATAAACGTGAGGTTTCGAATTTATGAGTGTTCGAAAATTGGTATAGTAAAAAAAGTCTGACTTTTTGACATCTCTCCACATTTGTTCCGATATCTCGAGAACCTAAACTTTTATCGTGTTCTAGTTTTCGTCACTCGAATCAGCATGAAATTTGCTACAAACAGAAGATTTTTCGACACTGATAAACGTGAGGTTTCGAATTTATGAGTGTTCGAATATTGGTACAGTCAAAAAAGTTTGACTTTTTGACATCTCTCCACATTTGTTCCGATATCTCGAGAACCTAAACTTTTATCGTGTTCTAGTTTGCGTCATTCGAATCAGCATGAAATTTGCTACAAACAGAAGAATTTTCGACACTGATAAACGTGAGGTTTCGAATTTATGAGTGTTCGAATATTGGTATAGTCAATAAAGTCCTGACTTTTTGACATCTCTCCACATTTGTTCCGATATCTCGAGAACCTCCGACATCTCGAGAACCTCCGACCCCTCATATTGTTCGTATTTTAATTACCTACGATTTATCTAACTATACCAATGAGATTGCTTCAGTACTTTTTATGTTATATGAAAAAAACTAAAAAAAATGAGGTGTCAAAAACATCAAAATTATGCTACGTACTGTTTTTGTCAAAAATAAACTATACTTGCATGATCTATTGCTTGGTCCAAGTGTAAAAAGATTGTTCGTTTAAAGTGGGACAAAATCGAGTCCAAATCGGTTACAAACATATACAAGTGAAGCTAATAAAATCGTGCGTTAAAATAAAACATTTTAGTGATTAAAAAGATGGAAAGAAAAAATGTTACTCACTTCGCTAACAGAAAATCCACAGCATCCAACGATGCGTGTTCAACAGCAATATGAAGAGGAGTATTGTTAGCGTTATCCAAAATGTTCAAGTCTATAAACAACAAAAAAAAATATAAATTTTCCTGCGTTTAAAAGAGAGTTCTGTGTTTTCCTGCCCGTGATTCTTTTAAAACAGATTTACTTTTTGCCGGTGTAAAATGTAATCGTAAGTCGACTACTTCATTTTTTTTTTTCAGTAATCCCCAAGGGATACATGTACCATTTATAAGATGGAAAACGTGCGCTGGCAATCGTGATGCTTTCTAGAAAGTGCGAATTTTATTTTCAAACAAAAACGAGAGTTAAAAAGTTCAATGTACTCTTTGTGATAATGTTTAATATTGTTTTTTAACTCCTACCAATTTTTATTTCAATTAATTTATTAAATTTACCTCCTCCTTGGTCCAGGATAAATTGTAGGATGTTAACTTTGTTCCTAGCAGCAGCTTGATGAGCTGGCGTTCTACCACGACTGTCTTGGATGACCAGACGAGTTGGTTCTTCATAATAAAGACGCTGGAATATTTCCAAATTCCCACTTTCAGCTGCCTGTAATAAAAAGTTTTTTTCTTCAATATACAATGTGTCCAATTTAAGTCGGAATCGTATGGGAAATTTTTTTATTCTTAGTTTTATGAAAAACGGTTCTTTACGGACTAAAATCATCAAATTTCTTGGGCCGTTTACAGTATTTGTCAAAAAATCTGAATCTTTATTTTTTAAAATATTGTAATATTATTTGTTATTTTTATTAATTTCTCTGTAATAGCATTGATCCTTTTGAAAGGACAATTATTACAGCAGATATATGAACTTTTTTTCATAAAACTAAAAATAAAAGAATTTCCCATATTGTTCCTGTTTAATAGGACACATTGTATAAACGAATATATAAAATTGTAGAATATCTTTACCGCAATAACTTCGTTGACATCTTCTGGTGAGGTTCTTCTTGGAGAGAATAATATTTTGGTCCATTGTTTGTAAGCCCTTATAGACCCGTTAAAGGCCATGGCTCTTTTCGTGAATTTATATCCCAGTTTGATGGATTTATTTTACGCGAAAATCACAAAAATTTAGACTACGACAAAGTCTCCAAAAAATGTATGACGAACTGTTTTCTATCGTATTGAAATAATTCTGCTCAGTAAGTGAATGTCATTCGTGTCAAGTTTAATGGGAAATAGATCTTGTGCAGGATAATAAGTAAATTCGTCTACACCGAAAATGGAATGTTGTTAAAAAGAATATCGTGACTTTGCATCAAATTGAATTATTATTTTGGTCATGAAAACTGATCAAAATTGATAATTGTGCGCTTTTAGGTACGTGTGCTTTTGTTACTTGATTTCGTTCGTTGGAAAATCCATCACTAACCGCATTAATTACATAATAAATTAATCCATTGAAATATTTAAGCAGAATTATTTATTTTTAAAATTAGATAAAATAAATATTAATAATAAAAAAAATATTTCATTATTTAAAAATTACAAACAAATAATTCAAAAGCCAAACATTTTTTTGAAACTTACAATATTATTGAACCTACAAATTAATCTTTTTTATTAACCAACAAAATAATTAATTTTTTTACGTATTATAATTATTTATAGCAAACTTTGAAACCCACGTCACGACAACAACTGAAGAGAAAACCTTTCAAATTCTACTCGGCCGTATTATCCGTACCTTATACGCCGAATCTGAAGATTTTTCTCGAGTTCTTGATTCTAGAAAACTCATCAAACATGTTTATGTAATATTTGTACCGAAAAGGAACGGTATATGAAAACTAAAAAGTTTAAGATTTTTTAAAAATTTGGCGGGAGCGCACGGGATAATAACCTTTTAAATTTTTAAAAGTTTACTCAAAATTTTCGAGTCAACAGTTGTGTAACTAGGAAAACAATATTGAAAACTATTTAAACAGTGTTCTTAGTCAATAATTTGGTAAATAATAATGCTAATTGTAGATGAAAACTGCAAAAAACTGAAAATTTTTAAAAATTTGGTGGGAGCGCACGGGATAATAACCTTTTTATATTTTTAAAAGTTTACTCAAAATTTTCGAGTTAACAGTTGTGTAACTAGGAAAACAATATTAAAAACTATTTAAACAATGTTCTCAGTCAATAATTTGGTAAATAATAATGTTAATTAAAGATGAAAACTGCAAAAAACTGATAATTTTTAAAAATTTGGTGGGAGCGCACGGGATAATAACCCTTTTTATATTTTTAAAAGTTTACTCAAAATTTTCGAGTTAACAGTTGTGTAACTAGGAAAACAATATTAAAAACTATTTAAACAATGTTCTCAGTCAATAATTTGGTAAATAATAATGTTAATTAGAGATGAAAACTGCAAAAAACTGATGATATTTGAAAATTTGGTGGGAGCGCACGGGATTTCTTAAAATATTCAAGTTTTCTTTTAGAGTATTTATAATGTATTTACAATATATCAACGAACATTCGAGTTTCAATAAAATTTTGTTCAATTACTCTGTATTAGGTTTTCAAATTATCGTGTTTCTGTGGATATATAAAAAGTATAATAATGTGTAATTTTTCTCAATTCCATCTAAAATTGTCGAAAGATACTATCTGGTAGACTAGATAAAAACTTGTCGTGTTTATAATATTGATTAATACCTGAAATGGCGGATATTTCCTTTAATGTACACAAAAAAAATTGTGCAAAAAGTTTCCAATGGTAAAATATTATTTCAATGAATATACGAGGGCAGTTTGATTCTTTCTGGGCAACTTGACCGTTCAGAATTATTTTTGCTGTTATAGCAAAACGAAACTCGGTTAACCAAAGTTCTCCAAATTCCCTTAATGCATTTTCATAAAAATTCACAAAAATAAAAATATTTTCCGCTACTGAAAGAAAAATATAAAACCGTGAACAATTCTTTACTTACCGCTAATCGAGCTCGAATATCATCCTGATTCAAAGTGCATTTATGACATTTACAATAAATAAACCTCTTCAATTTTTGATATTTTTGACAAAAATTTCCGGACCGTGAAAAGTTGTTGTTACACATTATTCGAATTAAGAGTAAGTGCCAAAAATTGTACAAAGCATATGTTTAAAGAGCAAACACTAAATAAACATGTTTACTTATCGCATTTTACAGATAACCGAATAAATAACAGATGTCGCTTATAAATAAAAATAATTTATCGATAAAAACGAATGATTAAATCGGAAAAATTTGTTAACTCACCCTTAAAATACGAAATGGACTTTGCGAAATGTGACAAACACCGTCAGCAGGCTTCTCGCCGGCGTTACTCAATCTGTGTCCTGTTCCATTGCTTTTATCCGTCGATAACATATTCTGCAACTCTCCGGTATTATCCGCAGTACTTCTCAATCCTATTTTCAATTTTATTGACTGAAAGGACGTTAATATCCATGCCTAAAATATGAAAATTTATTTTTGAATTTACTCAAAAGTGTATTATACAAAATGACGCAATTATCATACAACATGGAGAAGTACCTACCATAAAAAAAAAATGAGGAGGTACTTTATAGTCCAGTAAATGAAGGGATCAACCTGTAAATTATCGCTTATAAATTTCATACTGCGCGTAATAACAGATAATTACATATCATTTAAAATAAACTAACTTCTACACATATCAACATCCTGCCCGGGCCTGAAAATGCCAATATCTCCTAAAATATGGCCTTTAGAGAAATTTTGTTCAAACAAAAAATGAAGATCATTTCATTCTCTACAAAAATGGTCCTTATCATTTCTTCCGAAAAATTGACCGTTTACGAGATAAATGCGTCCAGGCGCAGCCACAATTCTGAACTCCTGAGCTGAGTATCGGATAGCACGTTCCGTGAATTTACACATACGCGTGCGGACAAATTGTCCAATAACTTGGGTAAAAATGCATATTTACTAGTGATTCAAAATTCATGTGAAAGAGAAAATCTGCCGCTATCATCCCCTGTCACTTGAGTCACGTTTTGACTCTTTGGCCATATTGAAAAAACGGGCCAAACTTTCTGCTCCGACGCAATTTGGACCTCGCCCGCAATTTGCTCGTAATTTTTTTGTAGTACACTTATTTACTCTGAATTTTCTGGGATATGGATCCTCGAAAGGTCCATAAACATCCCAGAAAACTGGGGAAACTAATTTTCTTGCGTTTCAATAAAAAGCTTCCAATTTTTCACTGTTTTTTTGAGTCTTGTAAAATTTTGAAAGGTGAGAGATTGTCTAGTTTTCGACTGTGCTATTAGTTTTTTTTGAAAAAATCGAGGATTTCCCATAAAATTCCAAAAATGCAGGACCCCGGAAAAACCTCACTTTTTTATTTCGTGGTTGTTTTCTTTTTGCCCTTTATTCTAGGCATTTTTCCACCTTGACCAAATAAATATTACATTCTCACCTTTCCATTCATATATATAAAGTCATACTATTTATTAGGGGGGGGGGAAACCCGTGGCACTAAAAGTAACACGTGATTTCATCATTTTAATTCTTCCCGTCAACCGTCGTCCGTGGGCTAAATAGATCAACAGGGAGAACTTGATAAGGACAATGTTGATGATGAAGAAGGAGAGTGGTGATCCACTATCATTATGTCACAATCTTTATATATTTTTTATAATAAAGCAACTTGAAAAAAATGAACTTTTTTGGAAAATGTGAATCTTTATTCTGAAGAAAAAAATTGGCAAAAATTTGCAATAAATTGCCGATGAACATTATGCCTAAATGTAAGTAACTGTTTAAATTTCCCCTTTTTCCTTAGAAAAAATGTCATGAACTCCAAGACGCTGACACGTGGGGAAAACTGATTTTTGATAGTTTAGGGCCTATTTGTGAGGTCCATCCCTATGTAATCAATCTTATGTTCTGTTTCCTAATACACATAGCCTAAACACTCATCCCTGGGAAGAAAAAACGGTCCATAAGCATAAAAACTCTTGAAAAATGCATGGTGATCGACGTTTCGCATTTATGGCAGCGAGGATTTTGCAAGTGGGGGAAATGTGGTGGCGCCATCTACAATTGGTTCCCAGAGGTCAAAACATTAAGGCCAGTGTATTTCCAACATTTACCACCTCAAATTTTGTAAAAAATTGGCATTTTTTGGTGTCAAGCTCATAATTTGGAATTTTTCACCTGTATTTTTTGCAAAAAATATAAATGTTGCGAAAAAAATGATAAGGACCATTTTTGTAGAGAATGAAATGATCTTCATTTTTTGTTTGAACAAAATTTCTCTAAAGGCCATATTTTAGAAGATATTGGCTGAAAACCCAATTTTACAGGTTGTGAGGGCCATTTTCAGGGTCTTGATATGTGTAGAGGTTGGCTTATTTTAAATGATAAGTACCGGCGGTATGAAATTTATAGGCGATAATTTACAGGTTCGCCTTTTTTTCCTCCTTCATTTACTGGACTATTAAGGAAAAAATATAATATATATACATATATATATATTTTTTTTTTCATCAAGTAACTTATATTACGTTTAAACAAATCCCTGTCCACTTAAAGTTCCGGTTTAATAAAGGACAAAAAGGCGAGCAATATAAGCCACCCTTTTTACATGAAGCTGCTATATTTTCTTTTTTCACACAGCAAAGTACCTTTTTTTACCTCCCATTTTTTCATTAATTAAATTTCGACTTATTCGTTTAAAAATTTATAAGAGTCTTCGTAAAACTAGTAAAGTAAAACATTTTAAAATAAAAATCAATATTCAAAGTAAAAAGTGTTTGGTATAAAGTTAAAAATCGATTGAGTGTTGAATGAAAATTCAATGCTTACCATTTTATCTTGTAATACACTCTTCTCATCTTTATTATCTTGAATTCCTATTCGTAATTCCTCCAATTTTTGTTTCATCGGTTCTTCTATAACTGGTATAACTGTAATAATGGGTGTGGTGGGTGGATGGGGAAAATCATCTTCCATGTCGATTCTCCAATTGGAAAGAGTATGAAGGATATGTCGAAAGTTATGCATTTTGAAAAAATTTTATTCTCATTTCTGAAAATATAACTAAGAGACAGTAAAATATCTGGAAAGCCTCTTGTCCAAAGGGAACTCGAAAAACTAGGGATCAAGTATTTGGTTATTATTGACAGGGAATTGCATCAATCCAGTTATTTTACAATGTCAGATTTTTCAGAGTATACCTATTACGTAGAATCCATCTCTTTTTTATAAAATAAAAATACGTGAAAATCCAGGGCATCCAATATAAAAGAAACTCTACACGTGTCTGTCATTCCTTTGTAAAAAATATCCAACAACGAATATAAGGGGTTGTCATTTTGTCGGGAAATATTTAAAAATTTTAGAAATCTACAAGAAAGCTTATTACAGTTTCCTGTAATATTGTCGTATTTAATAAAGTGATTTATCAACAGATGTCGAAAGAATAATTATTTATATTCAACACCATATAGCACGGGAAGTAGTTGTTGCTCCTTACTTGACCGGCTACTGTTTTTGAAAAATATTATTTTTCAAAAATTTATAGAATGTTGAAAATAAATAATTATTCTTTCGACATAATGTTAAATCTCAAACTTTTGTTTGTAGCTCGTTTGATAATACTTTTTGGTTATTTATTTTCAAGAAAAGTATTCTTTTTATAAATTTTTTTTCTATGGTCATGCAAAAAACAAAACTAGTGGAAAAACTAGATCTTTATTGCTCCAGTGCATTATAGTATATTATTAAACGAGCAATTTATGATAGCTATTATTCACGCAGGGTGACGTTTGCATCCCGAGCCGTAGGCGAGGGGCGCAAGTGACCCGACTGAATAATGGCCATAATTTGCGAATAGAATACTATACTTTGTCCACGACCCTATTAAATAAAAGTAAAGTAAATAATGCGAGTGTCGAACTGTATACTGGTGTGAATCAGACAGTGAATTGAATGTTAGCCCGCCAAATATAAGAGAAGCTGCTCAAATCTAGTCTCTCTAAATTTATTGCCAGAGAAATCCTACTTGCATATAATGTCTATTATTCACTAAGATGTTTATGTCACTCGCCTGCGGCTCGCGACATATGCGCACCATTGTGAATAATAGCCATCATTATATGCTTGTTGAATAACATACTATTATTACACTCATATGTCATTTTATTTATGGCGAATTCGACTGGGGAGCACGATCCGAGTGCACGGCCTACTTAAGTTCCATTCGCATTTTCTCAGTGCCATGTAAAAGTTGCTCCAACTCGGTGGAGTTACCAAGCGGCACTAAAGAAATGCGAGCCACATCAGCAAGCCAGCCGAATTTTCACCAGGACCGCACTAAATTTTTGCATATCCTTCTTCAACAAATTATATATTTTCAGAAAGGGGAAGAGTTCAGCTTTCAGATACAATAAAAATATATATAGGATGTTTCATTAAAAAAATAGACGATATTTTCATTTAAAAATACCATTTTTTTAAAAACACCCTATATAAGATTTCACTAATTAAATATTTATACTGAAAAAACTTTATATAAAAAGAAATTGTTCCTCGAAAACCGCACCTCCCTATCGTTTCTGAGTTTTGAGATTTTTACAGTTAAAATGGGTCAGAAACTTCTGGGACACCCGGTATTATTTGATTGTCTGGTTGACGAATTTTTTCGTAGAATCAGTGATAGGGACCGGAATTTTATAAAAACTTAATTATTCTTGATAACGAAACGTTGAATTAAAAGTTTAAAAAAGATTGTCATTTTATTTCCCAAAAAATTAACAAAAAAAAAATAATGAATACACCACAAGGAACAAACAGATATTTAAGAAGTAATTTAGTTTCAATATTTTAAAGGAACCAGCCATTTGGAGTAGTTCCAGAAGGATTATTTAACGATACTAATATTGCCTCATTAAAAAAAATCAATATTTACTCAATTTTTCAAAGGCAAGCGCCTTATTAGCAAAATAAAAAATTCCAATTATAAAAAATTACAGCAATCCCCGCGGACGTTACATGCATTAAGATTTAAATGTTTATAGCACGATACACGTAATAAGATAATAAAGAAAAATGTCTTTCAATTAGTTGATTGACTTTTTTTCTCGAGAAAATCATTTTATTCGACGTTATAGAAAAAACGTTATTAGGATGAGATTTCAAAGTTTTATTTTATTGTCAATAATAAAGAGTAAAAATAATAAAAAAAATTGAAAAGAAAAATAATAGTAGGATGAAACCCATTGGAAAAGGAGGAGAATATTATAAAAATGAAAGGAAAAATAATATACGTGCGATCTGAGGTCGAGAAGGGGAAGGGGGTGAGTTTTTAACGGCTTATCTCGATTTCCGGCAAAACTACAAGTGCTATGGAAAAAAGTCAAATGGCAGAGTTGTAGGTAATAAAAATATCTACAACTTTTGTATCCACACTTTTTTCACATAACCTTAAAATTTATGTGGAAAATTCAAAAAAACCAAGTTTTTGGTTTTTTATTTTTATCTTTTACAAAAAACATTTTTTTTTTCACGAAATTTGGTGAAAACTTATCTTTTTATGTCCCAAATACATTGTAATTTTTTTGATTTGAAATATTTATTTTTCCCCCTTATTTTGAGTTAATATCGAAAAAGCACCCCTCAAAATATCAGCATTTTTCAAAAAGTTGGTTCGTTGAAATTTCTACTTTCCGATGGTGTAAATAAAATTATATCACTATAGTAAATCTTCTCTGATCGCCCGGAAATATTCTCCTCCTTTTCAAATGGTTTTCATCCTACTACTATTTTTTTTTTCAAAAATTATCGACCCTGGTCTAAGTTCAATTTTTAATGTATGTGTATGAGTGTAATAATGTATTAGAGAAAAAAAAATATATTAATTGATAAATAATAGGGATGAAAAATTGTCAAAATTTGCGTGACCGAATATGTTAACACGATCCTCAATTTAATTATAATTATATGAATAATGAACCGGTTATCAACTGGAACAGATACGTGGAATTATATTTGACCTTCTTAAAGGTCCTTTTCAACGATTTTTCATTTTCTTCTTCATACAATATACCTTACTATTTAATACCACCAATTTAACAAATATTTACATCAAACTTTGTTAATGAATGAAGTGAACTTTTTTTTTTTGTATAAATTTGTAGTTATCGTATTTCCCTCAATTAATCCCAGAAATTTGGTATTATAAGTGAAAACATTTCCTTCGTTTTAATTGCAAAAGTTTAAATGGTTCGAGATATTGTAGAGTATATTAAACTTTCAATCGGTATTAAATTTAATTATCAACGAACAAAAACTTGTATATTAGTACGAAAGGAAAAATTCCAAAAGAGTTGAGAGTTTTTTCCAATTTAAAATATCAAAAATTATTAAAAATAAAATATTACCTTTTTAAAATTTTCTTCTAGCTTAAAAAAAATATTCTGTTCACAATTGAAAAATGTCCGAGTGATAAATGGCTTGGTAGATGATCGGGAGAAAGAGAAAACTCAAAACAATAAACATAGTCGCGTCCAGAGAACAGAGTAATCTTCATATGTACGATCGAATCGAAATAATTATTATCAGACGTGCGCCTTTCTCTCTCTCTCTCTCTCTTTTTATGTAAATATTCATTACACATTACAAAATTAGCACTCGGAGGCGTTTAATTTTTCCGATGTACATTACAGTAATGAAGTTTTCATTGGAGGGTGCGTTGTTGACTTTTTTTGCTAAACCATTTTTATTAGCTGCAAATCAGTCAAAAGATTACTCAAAAAAAAATGAGTAGAGTATAAAAATTTCTTAAATTTATTTAACTATTTTATATCATAAACAAAGTACTTGTAATGGGAGAATATTTTTGAAAAAATGTCAAGCTCCAAGAAATTTTTTCACTGTATATCCAGGAAAAGCGAATATGGCAGTTGTCACGAAAAAACACAATATGATAAAGCATAACGATATGATCATTTTCCATTTATGCAATTTACAAATAACGTACTGGATCGCTTTAAAAGGATTCTTGAACCATGAAAATGACGTATCAGGACGGCTACAATAGAAAAATTGTGGCGTTTATTGAATTGAAAAATTATCCAGAAATTTTATATAAAAAAAAATGTTGCATGATTTTATCTGTGATAATATGATCTGTAAAATTTTTTAAAAATAATTAAAAGTGAAAAAAAATGAAAGGAAAAATAATTTACGGGCGATCTGAGGTCGGGAAAGGGTAGGGGGTGAGTTTTTAAGGGTAAAAAACGGTTTTATCCCGATTTTCAGCAAAACTACAAGTCCTATGGAAAAAAGTCAAAAGGGAAAGTTGTAGGTAATAAAAAGATCTATAATTTTTGTATCCACACTTTTTTTACATAACCTCAAAATTCATGCAGAAAATTAAAAAAAACAAGTTTTTGGTTTTTTATTTTTATCTTTTACAAAAAACATTTTTTTTTCAGGAAATTTGGTGAAAACTTACCTTTTTATGTCCCAAATACACTGTAATTTTTTTGATTTGAAATATTTATGTTTTCACCTTATTTTGGCTTAATATCGAAAAAGCACCCTGATTTTCAATCGAATATTCACCCGTCAAAATATCAGCTTTTTTCAAAAAGTTGGTGTGCTTTCTGTTCGTTGAAATCTCTACTTTACGATGATGTAAAAAAATATATGAATATAGTAAATCTTCTCAGAAAATGCAAAAAATAATTGTAATGAATAACGTAATCAGAATAAAAGTACTTATCTAAATTCAATAGTACGATTTACATTTATTTTTATATATTATTATGAGATTTTCTATGACATAAATGTAATTAGAATTTAATAAATAAAACTATAATTGAAAAAAATTGCAGCAGTCACATTTTTTAGATGAAATTATATAAAAATAGCATTAAAAAAAATTCGAATTCGAGTTTTTTGCATTTTCTGAGAAGATTTACTATAGTAATATCTTTTTTTTTACACCATCGGAAAGTAGAGATTTCAACGAATAGAAAGCACAATAACTTTTTGAAAAAAGCTGATATTTTGACGGGTGAATATTCGATTGAAAATTAGGGTACTTTTTCGATATCAAGTCAAAATAATATGAAAAAATAAATATTTCAAATCAAATAAATTACAATATATTTGGGACATAAAAAGGTAAGTTTTCACCAAATTTCGTGAAAAAAAATATTTTTTTGTAGAAGATAAAAATAAAAAACCAAAAACTTGTTTTTTTGAATTTTTCATCTAAATTTTGAGGTTAGGTGAAAAAAGTGTAAATACAAAAGTTGTAGATCTTTTTATTACCTACAACTCTGCTATTTAACTTTTTTCCATAGGATTTGTAGTTTTGCCGTAAATCAAGATAAATCGTATTTTACCCTTAAAAACTCACCCTCTTCTCCTTCCCGACCTCAGATCGCCCGTTAATTATTTTTCCTTTCATTCTCCTTCTTCTCCAATGGGTTTCATCCTACTATTATTTTTTTTTATTTCAAAAATTATCAACCCTGGTCTACAACACAATATTTGATAAATTTAATATTTTCTATATCTCTCCACACTGTAGACTTTATCCCAAAATAATTTTTGTAGATACGGGTGCTCAAAATAAACATTGGATTTTTCTATTTCGAAATAATTTTGTTTAAATATTTTTTGTAACTATAACTATTGTTTAATTGACCCTTAGCGAAACGTCAATGCTATTTCTAAAGTGTATGTCGTTTTGCGGCTTCATTAAATTGAAAGTTAATAATACTTTCTGCGTTTCTAATCAATCGCAATATATTGATGTTTTCTTCGAGAAAATGAAAATCAATTTTTTTCATCTGATGTGCAAACATTTTTGTTAAATTGCTAGTTAAACGAGATATAAAAAAAATACTTTGGAGGAGGTAATGGTTGGGGTTCGTGTCTTCCTACACCTGCTGGTTCTTTTAAAGCTTCTTCAAGCGTATACAATTCTAGCTCAGCTTCTACTTTACCCTTAAAAAAAGTACATTCACAATAAATTTTATTTTTTTTTAAAATGAAAAACTTACCGTGCATATTTGATTTTCTGATTGACCAGCTTTGAAAGGCCACCATCCTCTGGTTCTACGTATTTTGAAAAGATTCATCGTCGGAGCACCTTTTTCGACGATTTTCATTGTACAAGTTTTCACTGTTTTCGATGGTTTATACATTTTCGCCAATTCCAAAGTTAATGTACCTAAAATGTACAGTAATAATTTTTTTTATTTTGAAAATAGTTAAACTTGCCTAAAAAATCGTCCCTAGAAAAAGTATCGTTATCCCAAGCTTGCAAAGTTAATATACAAGGAATTTTAAATTCCGTTTGATCCACGGAAAATAGACTTTCTTTTTTTCTTACTACAATCTTGTTTTCCGTATGCAAATAATCAAAATTGAAAATAAATCTCCAATTAAAATTTCCCTCGCCCGTTAAGGATCGATAATGGACGTCGGTGTATTGGGGTTGAAGGCTGTCCACCAACCATCTAAACAAAACGTACATTTACTATTTTTAAGTATTAAATTTTCATAAATGTATTAAAACTATTAATAACTAAAAAAATATTCAATAAATAATGGATACCTACCCCTTAACGTATATGTCAGATTTCTTTTCACCACTGATGAAGTCATCTTCATCCAATACAACTTCTTCGGTGTTCCAAATGATAACTCTGAGTTCGTAGGCTGTTGGTTTCCGTAATGATATATTTACTTTTTCCGGAGGAGGAATATCCACAATTGGAAATATGTCTATCCACATTTGTAACTTTCCCTAAAAATAAAAGTTTTAAATCATATTTCGCGGTCGAATAGAGCGTGTCGTTATCTAGGGTGAATGTCTAAAGTAGAAAAGTCTTTTTCCTTCCCGATGCCAAAATTTTATGTTCATAACTACTTTAGACACTCACTGCTGGATGGCGCCACGATAATCTCTTTTTAGATTTACCTGTTCGATACCCGGTTTCGAAGGATGAAACAGTGACCTCGTTTCGACGTGTTCAGGAACTATTGAAAATCCGATTAAAGGCATCTCCTTCCAATGTCGTAGGACGAATAAAGCTAAAACTTCTCTATCGTGGTTGTAATCGCCGCTGGCTAGAAAATCAATACCATACAGTTTGTATTTTTCAGCGAAGCTTTGAAGAAACTATGAACGTGACCGTAAGATGGCGAGAATGTGTAATTTTAGCGTTGACAGTTGATGGTATTCAAATATAAACAGGTTTTTAAATTGTAATGGTTTTAAATTCATTTATAGGTCTGAATAATAAATCAAATGAAAAAGAAAATAAGTTAAATTATTAAATACCACTTATATAATATTTAGAATATCTGTACCCCAGAGCCACAATGTATTTAGTCAACTTTTTATCAAAAATTATATTATACATGCTATCCACCTAAAATTATGGGCTACTTTTAGTGCCAGAGAATATTATGTAGTAGGTGGTTTATTTTTTGATATAGCACTGTATAAATAGCATCAAGTCGACATATATTTCTGAACTAGAATATTTAATGGGCTACTGATATTATTTGGTTAAAATAAGATTCAAATTTCTACAGACTTCGAGTATTATTGAGTCCCATTTTATTGTTTAACTCTGTGATTGGAATTCTCATGTGTTATTAAGTACATAGCGAGGCATTGTCTATCTTTAATAAGTCATTGGTGCAAACGCTTGTTTGTTGGTTTGTGTATGGGATTTAATAATTATTATAAACGTTAACAAAATATGTGTTGCTTAATTCAAAATGAAAAAAAAAGACAATTCCGAAAAAGACTTGGAAGAAGTTGAATTTCAGAGATTTTCCAAAAATTCATTACTTACTTGGTGAGAATGTTAGATTTGATACTCAGGTTACAAAAAAATTAGAACCATACTGTTGTGAGTCCCGTATTCAGTGAAGATAATACTGATCTTTATAAATTTTCAGTACGTACAGATATATTTTTTTTATTTAAAGAGAAATCAACAAAATTATACTCACATATGAAGTTTTCAACCAAGAATTCCTTGTATCCAATTTGTACTGATTTTTCTTTATAATCTGGTAAGCCTACATTCCATTTTTGGCAAAGGTCTGATAAAATACAAGTTGGTTTGTGTTGACCTCTCCATGTACAATAACCAAACCTGTAAATTAAATCACCAATTTCAGTGACTCAGCAGCCATTATGTATTAAATGTCAGTAAACGAAAAATGCGAATATGCCAATTCAATATTGATCAAAAATTAAACATTAAACAAACCCAGTGGAAGCACCAAAACTCTGTTGGAAACACATATGTCGAGATAGAATCCATAACAAATCACCCCAACTCATGAATATACAGAATGTCAGTCAATATCAACTATTTTTGATAAATTGTGCATAAGATAAAACCACAAAATTCTATTAAAATTATTGATCCTAATGTTAATAGGTGATTATGAGGAAATTGATCACAATAAAAATTCAAGTTGTACCTATCTGCAATAAAATTTTGTAACAATAGAATGTCTGAATAGTTAATCACATTACGAATGTTTATAAAAACATCAGCCTTCCTGTTTTATTTAATAATGGAAAATATACAACGATACAATCCAGTATGACTGCTGGTGCACAAAAACTTTCAAAGAACTGAAAAAATGTAGAAGAAGGTATATATTGATTGTATTTAAAATGTTACATACTCTTCGTAGGTTTCTGCAATCCCACAAAAAGCCATATGTTTTGTATAATATCTATTTTCCAAGTCAATTTCAGTTTCCCCAATTAAATCATCAGCTGAAGTAGTGTCATAGTCCCAAATAGCTATTTTTAGGAGGTAATCTTGAGGAAAAACAGCATTGAATTCGAAACAACTACAAAACATACTTTTTAGTCTACCAAATTTAACCTAACCTAACCAGATTTTTTTATAAATAAAGTAAAATATATTTTTATGATAAGTAAAACATATCTCCATTGTTAAAGACTTCTCTTAATTTTCTACAAAAGAAACTATAAGTATCCTTTCTGTACCTAAAGTATGTAAGCATATTAGGAAATTTGCACTTACCGTCCAAACACAGGGTTCACATTATTTGGAATATAGTGTTCTTTATCATCCACTTCCTGATTGTTCAATGATAGTATTATATAGGGATCAGATTTTCCATTTAAATCCTTAGGTCTTAAATTCAATGCCCTGATACAATAGACTCTCAATAGATACCTAACTTGATGGTTTTCGGGATACTGATGAAAATAACCAAGCTCTAAGGGTATACCATTTGAAAAAACATACTTGTTGGCTTCTGAAAATGGGTACTTGTAGATTCCTACAGATCCTTTAAAAATACCTGTAACATTTTCTTGGTCTATGATTTCATCTCCTGTACGTTTTCCTTTGAAAATTGGAAAGGATGTAAGAATATCAGTGAATCCTTTAAATTCTGCTTGAGACTCTAACTCAGATTCGTAGATCTAAAAAATAACTTGAAATTCTTAATTTAAATATATTGATCCATAATTTATCGAAATTTCCAACAATAAAGTTAAAATTGAATAAATGAATTATTTCAAACATATTTTTGTACTGTCATATTTGTAAAACAATTGAAAGTCTTAGCGGAAGCGGGGTCGCAAACTAATCCAAAGCCTACTACTTGTCACTATTTAGATAGGTTAAGTACTTTTTGCAAACGAGAAGCCACGCCACGCGTCTAGTAGGGAAAATGTAATAAACAAGTAGAAATAATTAGTGAATAATAGTAAATAATAGAGAAAAGTGTTAGTGTTGATGTAGTGGAAGTGTAAATTGTGCTAAGTATCAAATATCGCCAATGATTCCAGAATTTCAGAACTAAATAGGTAAATATGAACATATTCTCAACGTATTTCACTAGAAAAATCCTTAAACTATACTGGAACAACACTTAAAATGGAATTGAACAATAATTCACGCGATTCCGTTTGATATAATATAACTTCCCGCTAACTATAACGGCCATAACCACAAATCTATTTTCATAAGTTAACCACTAAAGATGCGAATTATTTTGGATAAAATCTGTTTATACTATCAAATTTCACTATACTCAATTTTCTAATATTCGCATTTATTCTACTTTTAATTTAATTTCCTAATTGTAATTTCACTTAGCATCACAAACTGATTTCGTTAAGAGAACAAAACATTTCCCCCTCTTTTCATATCTCAATAACACTATACTTACCAAAGTTTTTTCAATCTGAATTATTTTGTTGATAAGTTTCATTATTCTATTTTAAAATTTTAAATTAATATTTGGTATATAACCTTAAAAACTATTAGTAGTTTAGGGAGTTTTCGCAGAATAAAGAACTTAGATACAGTTAAAGTTAATACCGGTATCGCCATCTAGTACATGTTTATTGTATTACAATAGATAGGTTTCTGCTCCAAAAGTATAGAGATGCACATAAAATGATATTTCTCTTTTGGCGCTGTCTATCGAAAGGGAGGGAACTAATTATATTCAAATTAATTACCTTTAGGGTTCTCAAATGTTTTATATCAGTGTCATCCAAAGTTGCAGATACCTATAAAAATTAATAATATATTATTATGAAAGACTTCTTATTTTACTATAAAAAATCATTGAATTAGCAGTTTAATTTTTTGGGCATTTCTTAGGGAGGTGCAAAAATTTCTTTCTTTCCGATTTTTCGTACACGTACCTTCATAGATTTTTAAATATTTTTCGCCAGGAAAATATACCTTTAAATTCCAATCAATATGGTAGGTAGGTTTTTACTTACATTGATTGAATCATAATATTTTCTCCACCAATCATATTCCACAAGATCTTGGTCATCTTCTTGGGTTAGAGGTTCATATATTCCAGATTGTGCCGTGAAAGCACCATTGTTTTTATCTTCTTTGCTCCAAAAATATTTACAGCATTGGCCTAACAGGCCACTTCTTCGATATTTCTTTTTTCTTTCTTCACTAGGCGAATCTCTTTCCTTTAGATTTTGTTTATGTAAAAATGAAAGAGAACCTAACAAATATTTAATTGATTACTTATGTCCTTTGATTAGGGGTCGCTTAAGCTATTAAAATTGCAAAAAGTAGGTACTTACCAGTATCAGAATCTAGACTGTTATTATATTTAACAGTTTTAGATAATTTTTCTTGTCTTCGAAGTTTTGTCATGGGAGTTACTATGAAAGAAGTCATTTTCGTTATGTGAATTCCAGCAAAAGCGTATATTCCGAATTTTTTGCTTTCGAACATTTTCAAGCGCAATGGAGGAGCAAACTCTTTTTCATCTGGAAATGACTGAAAATAAATAAGAAGAATCAAGAAAAATACGTTAATTGTAGAAATTTAAGTACTAGTTCTATGTGTTTTGATTGATTTAAGAAATTTGGTTCTTTTAATACGTCTTCGAGAATGTCTGAATTCAAACAGGAGTCTCCGCATAAAACGGTTATTCTTGGTCTTCTAATTGGCATTAAATTTAGTTTTCCTGGTTTTCGAATGCCCCAAAATAAAATTTCTAGTTTGTGTGGCACAAAATTTGGTTTTATTCCTTTGGGAATGTTGAATTTTCCACGTTTTGAGGAAAGATCCGAGATATCCGTACCCTAAAATAAAAATTTTATAACTTTTTGTAGCCTATTTTAGATTTTTTAATTTACTTTTACGTATTCAAAACCAGCAAGAATTTCGCCAGTAACTTCGTCATTTCGGTAAGCTGGATGCCATTCCAGTTTTATATCATTTTTTGCAAATTTTATTTGAGGTTTTATTAAAGATCTTCCAATAAATTCGGTTTTTCCCTAATATCAAAATATATTAAACAATTGTAAGATACAAAAATGTAGGCATTTAAAAACTTACGAACTCATCTTTGTCTAATACTTCGAATAAAATTGTAGGAATATCAAATTCATTGAAAGAAATTTCGTTAAATACTAGTGTTTGGTCCCAAACTGGATTCAATGAATTTTCTATTACCTAAAATTATCCCAAATCTTTTTAAAGTCTACAGCCACAATTTTACTTTTCATATTTTTTATACCCGAGTCTTCTGTAACATATTTTGTAGTACTATTCTTACAAACGGGTCACTAAGTCCACTGTGATCAAATCCGCTAATTATTTTTCCTTGAAAAATGTAACATCTTAGATGAAACGTCTATAAAAATTGGATTTTTTTGAATTGAATCAATTTCACAAACCAAATGTTTGTTAAATTTTAGTTTTAAAAAAGTTCGATACGCACTTGCTTGTCAGCAGGAACCAAGTATCTAGGTATTAAGTCTAATTCGCCCAGTAGATACGGTCCCGTAGTCGTAATTTCTTTCAAACATATCATCTTATGTTTTTCTATACAAAGAAACATTGTCACGTCCATTTTTGCCGCAATTTTACTATTATCTAAAGGATTTTTCTAAAATAAGTACAATATAACGAATATGAATATAGATAGGTAAAGTTTATTCAAAATCAATTGCAAAAAACAACTTAGTATGGGATGAAAAAAGGTGTTTAACTTTTGCAACTGTCTTTGGACAAACTTTACCTACTTACGTAAAAACATATTGTTCTTCTAACACCACAGAATCGTCCTTTTTCTTCCGGAATCGGTGAATAGATTACGTCTCTTGCAAGGACCTTAAAACAAGCCACTTTTTTCCTTCCGTATACCAGCCATAGTATGATATGTGGCCAGCAATCTTGAACCTACATTTGATTAAAAAAAATTTTTTTGTACCTATAATTTTTGAAAATATACATACATCGTCTATAAGGCGGTTAATCCGGTCCAAAATTTTATGCAGTACTCTAAATTTCTGTTTGTTCGATTCGTAAGAATCTACATATATTACACTATCTGCGATATTAGACTGAAATAAAATGGAGAAATTTATTGCATTTAATTTCGTAAAATTTCTCACCATTTCCTGCAAACACATTCTTCTTCTTTCTATATCCAGTTTGGTTAGATAATTCACTTTATACGATCCGAATATATCCACGTACTTAAGAGCACTTGCTGCTATGAAATCTGTTACTTTTGAAATTTTTTGATTGATTATTAAGCTAGTCGACTCTGTAGAATTGTCGTCTTCCAAAAGTTTTTCAATTTCTAACAGTTCTTCATTCTACGATTATAAAAATTTTAAATTTACGAATTTCTGTGACATCCCTTATACTTACCAGTTCCGTTGAAATTTTGTACAGCATATTAGAATTAAAACTACGTTTTTTGTAATAAGGCACTTCTTGAAATATCCACAAACAAGGATTTCGTGTAAAATAATCGATATAGAAATGATTTTTATCAATTTTTTTGGGTTTATTAGCATCGGTAGTGTTCATGGAAATTTGTCTTCCATCTGGAAGGATTCTGCTATGATTTAAGGTGCTACCAAATGTCATTCGTACACAGATTTCTTTTTTTGAAAATTTTTTATTGACTGCCGTTAAATCCGATAGGCTCGCAAAAATAATTATGTTTTCTGCTTCAAAATAATTTTTCTAAAAAAATAAACTTAAAGTATACGGATGTTCCCTTACAGCTTTCAGGTTTGGTAAGCCAACCCTTATACATATATTTATACTATAATACCTCTTCTAACGTAGCAATGTTTTCAATTTTAATTCCTTTTTTCACCTCCGAAATAACACCTTCATCCAACTTTGTGTCAATAGCCATTAAAATGGTACCAGCGAATCCTTCCATCACATTATTGAAATAAAGATAAAGGAAAGTAGGTCCTAAAGTTGGTAAAAACCCTCCCTCCTTTTCATTTGAAATATGCTTCAGTTCAATTACTTTCTGAGAATGAACAGTTTTTCTCAATTTATCAGCGTAACAAGCTTCAATTTTTATACTTTGACATAAAGGAGGAAACAAGTCTACTATTGAGAGTCTTTCATTGAAATCCAAGCGGGACGCGTTTTTTTTGGTGGATGTTCTGACCTAGAAAATCTTAATGGAGTTTCTGGTATCGAACTTTAAATTTTAATTTACAGAAACACCAGCGAAAGTTATTTCTAAATATAACGACGGTCTGTGTTTTTTAGTTTCTTGTATTCCTCTTCTATCTTCGAAAAGGGAAGAAGAAGGATTATCTATTATATTTTGACAGCTGTATATGTCGAAAATATAGGTAGCTTTTTGTCTTTCTCCGTATTTTCCTTCTGGCAGTAGCAAATTTCTAAAAACGTTAATTTAGGGTGGGACACATTCTAAAAGAAAAGCTCACCCTTCAATATTATCATTTACTACATTTGTTGGCATCTTGGAAACTTCTCCTTTAGCTAAAATACAGATATCTACTTTAAGATAACCCCTGGGACAAACATACGTTTCTGTTTTGTCGCCACTTAATATCGCCCATTTATGATAGAACTGGTGATCTGAAAGTGGTATTCAATTCTATTAATTTTCATCTTCATTAAATCTTTTATCTTTCTTACTTTTTTGGTTCCACACTGTAGCGACATCTAGCATGATCTCGCCTAATAGTTTTCGTTTCCTCCAAACATTACAAGGTTGTATTAGCTATTAAAAAAATGAATCTATAAATCCGCAGTTCTTTCAATACGATTATATCACTTACCATAATTCTAATATTCTTATTCAAAAGAGCTTCCAGAGTAGTATAAAATTCAAAAACGAAATACTAAAAAAAATTGTATTCAACCAAAAATTATAACTCTCATCATTATATATACCTCGTTGTAGTATGGAGAGGAAGAATTCTTTTTTACAGCCGTTGTCTTTTGATAATTATCTATCCTGATAACAACAGCAGAATCCATATTTTCCCACACGTAATGTCTTCCTTCTAATACAGCGATCGATATTAGAAATATTTGATTCGACATATTAATCATTAACCTGAAAAATTTGACAATGACTTTTACATTAATGTTCATATATAGCAACATGCAAAAAAAAGGAAAAAGTTGTGGGATCTAATGTAAAGCCAAATCGATTTGGTATCTACACAACTTTGTAAGAAATTGTTAGAATACCTAATAACATTTAATAGTGATGCTGTAAGTGAATTTATTCTAAGTTCACTTAATCTAGTGTAGATGGCGTTATAGGTTAATAATCATATAAAACAGTACAATATACGAGGGTTAAACAACAAAGAATTTTTTGATATGGATTTTTTCTTTTTTGCAGATTCTTCACGAAAACGACGGTTTAAAGGTAGGTGACTGTTGTCTATCACTATTTTTGTTATTTTAGAAGTGTGCCAATCACTGAGAACAGAAAGTGTACCTATTTGTTTTATATCTTCTTGTAGGTAGCCTTTCTTCTTCTTTTCGGATACTATAATAAGTTAGAGAGGTTTTAAAATATCCTGGATGACTGATTGTTTTTGCTCGACTTGATAGCAAAATAAAGACATGACTAGAGTATGATTGTGAAAGATTTAGGACTTTTAAGAGAATATGAATGATTAAAAAAAAGTACAAAGCTAAGAATTATCCTTACTAAGGAGTTGAAAAAAAAGCACAAATATAGAAATGAATAAATTTATTATTATACAATATATACATCCATTTTGAATACATATGATATCAAATTTTGAGGTAACAAATCATGTACAAGTATTCTATAGAAAATCAACAAAATAAAAAACAATTTTATTACACTTTTCAAAAAATGTTTCACCAAAAAAAACTCCTCCCCATTGAATTGCACATGAGATGGCGAGTCTCTAGTTTTTTATTTACAAGAAAATGTTTACGCTAAAGTCTGTAATAAATTAATTAAAAATCTCTTGGAGTGAGATTTTTTTTGTTATTTAAATTATCACTATTTCATATAGTAAAGGAACATTTCGTGTATGTACTAAAAGCTAATGTGTTGAATATTAAAAATTTATTTGCTACACCAACCAAGAATTAAGAAAAGCACGAGAATTTTTCATTTACAAATAATAATTTTTGAATTCTCTGAAAATATTCAAACGTAATTTATTCATTCTTAGTAACCGTAGCAAAAAAAAATGCAACAAAACAAAGTGATTCGCACTGAAATAATTAATATATATCACTAAAGGAAAGAGTTTGTGTATTTTGAGAATGTAAATGATGGTGAAGTTCATCTATACTTTGATGTGGCATGCTGGAATCCATTCCACCAGACCCTGATGAAGGTGGACCGTTTGGACATTGAGTTTGTCCATTGTTATTGTTCGTACCTTCTTGTCTCATCAAATTCCGTCGCCATTTTGCTCTGGCGTTTTGAAACCACACCTGAAAAAATTAATTAAATCCCATTAATTAATAGACGATAGAGAAAACTAGTTTATGTACCTGTAGTACTCGTTTTGAAAGTCCTGTTTTTTGTGCTAGTTGCTTAAGGTCCTTAGCGTCAGGGTTTTGATTGATTGCAAAGTACGTTTTCATTGTTCTCAATTGGTGGTGTTTGAAAGAGGTCCTCATCCTTTTAGTCCTTTGGCTTTGATGGCCGTTACTTGAGGCGGGGGATGTTACGGATGAGTCGTAGGATAAGGATTCCATCGAAGAGGAGAGTTCGCCTTGTTGAAGCATTTCTGAAAATAATTTTTTTTATTTGAAATTTCTAACGTTAAAAGGAATTAACAAAGTTTGTTTTTTGGTGTATTTCAAATTCATTGTATTCGAAAATATTCCCATAATCGATAAAAAATTATTCCAATTTCTTGTAATAAAAAACATTCTGCACCACTTTCGGAGAGACACAAAAATCCAATCGTAGCAATACGAATTCCTTCCGAAAACATGCTTACAAGTCAGCCATAACAATTAACTGTTATCTAAATGCCTAACAAATTGTTTCCATTCGACGACAAAAAAGTTCCATCTGTAAAATTCCCATTATCTACCGCCTGACCAATCAAAGGATTCAAGTAGTAAAAATCCGCAAAAAGTAGTTTTGTCGCTGCAGAGCCTAGAGATGGAACTGTCACACTCATAACAATGAGTAAATTCGGAACGGGAACCTTAATTTCTTTATCTGAAATACAATTCTGCTAAAAGCATCTTTTTTTCTGGTTTATAATGAAAATGCATTTTTCTTAACCAGTTTTACAGTAATCTTACACTAAACTTAATACATATTTAAGATATGATAATATTTGTTTCAAAAATTACTTCCCATCTCTACTTTAGACCGGTATTCGCGGATATCGAGGGCAGCTGCGGTTTCTATATTTCGCATCGATGTTCGTATGTCTGAAGGATATTGATTGATACACGACATTCAGCTTGACAGGGGTACTTGCAATTAAATCTATGATTTATATCCTTTTTCAGATATTCGAAAAATTGTACTGATATCATACTAATTAGGTATGATACACACAAGAAACACTGCTCATTAAATATATTTTCCGTTATTAAATGCTTTCTTACATACAAATTATTTCTTTCTGAGAGGTGATGGATACAAAAATTTAGCGAATATTGTATCTCATTGAAGGAAAGTCTAGTAGTTTTTTTTGGTCCTAAAAACACTTAATTCGTCTTTATCTTTCTTAATTATGTCATCATTGTAGTGACGAAGACAAAATATCTGTTCTCTTGGAAAGCTTTACTCCCTCTGTCAAGAACTTAGCCCCCGCGCGAAATCCCAATATATGTATATAGGTAAACTTACCTATTATAAATTTTAATTAGGAAGTTTATTTTATTTTGAGTCCTTTCATCCTTGAGTGATTCGAACTATGCTTTAAATTAAGCGCCAATTACCTTAAACATTTTTTTGGTACTTATCAGTCATGCTAGAATGAATGTATTTTCATATCTGCCGAAAAAATCTAAACATTTTTATTTTAATAATGTCGGTATCAATATGGCGGACATTGAGATAAACATAATTTTAACATAAGCATTGTTAAATACGTCTGATTATGTTTAATTTCACGGGTTTGCATTTGTAATCTATTTTCGTTGAGATAACTTGGTATTTTTTTGGAATTAAGGCGACTTCCATTTAATGGACGACAGTGGCGCAGGCAACGACAATTTTCTGATCACTCTCCACTTATTTTTTAGATTATTTATTATATTTTTTTGATGTACACTCAGCATTCCTGAATATTCACAGTTTTTTTTAAATATAACTGTTTAAACAAAAATTGTCATTTGCCATTTCCATAAAAGCACATCCTTTTCATCTCCAGCAACTCCAATCACCAGTAGGTACGGTTGGATATGAAAAGAGGATCAAAAAAACCATCTGGTGAAAAACAGAACGATTTTCTTGGTCTTTCTGAGACTATTTATAGTCTAGCTCTAGTCAAGTTCGGATTATCGATAACACCAAACTTGACTCTTGATCTTGATTTTCGTCCTGCGGACTCGTGGCGTTTTCAAGCAACTTTTATATCCAAAATTTGGTTATTTCATTGTAATCCATAGTTTGCTTCTACTTATATTATGATATATCCTCATCTTCTTTAATTTTACCTTTGTTAATTTAAAATTTCTTTTCTGGTGCCATTTTCTTCTGATGATATTCAAAATAAAAACGAATTTCAATAAATATTTAGCACATACGCTCATGAAACAGTTATTATATCAGAATTCTGCATTTTTTCAATATCTTATCCTTGTAAAATAATTTCGGTTCTCCGTCCCTGTACCCGACATTAACGGCTCCTTTCGTAATTTTATTAAGTTCCATTGACTTAATTATTGTTATTAATGGTAAATATTTCATCCAAATTAAATAAATCCGCTTGTATCTTTAATAACCATCTAGACATTAGTAATGTTAATAAACAATGGTAAGATACCATGAATGAAATGTCGAAGAGCGTAATAAAAAAAATAATGAGATACGTTATACACGGTGGACATGATTATTGTATTAAATTCAGAAAAATCACACTCGGGAAGATGTTTATTTTTAAATTGTTGCATTTTTCATGTGATTTATTAATGGTTCCTTTTGTCCTTCTTCATATTCAATTTTTTTCCTACTATTTTCTGTATATATATTTTATTTTGCCAAAAATTAAATCAGGTTTTTCTGTTTTTAAAATCCTTTTATTTATACCTATATATTAACGTTGGCTACCACCCTATATAACCGTTTTTTCTTTACCGGATATAAACGCGTGTAGTTGAGATTTGGTGTGCAGATAGAAAATAGAACTAAGAAACTTATGTGAGATAATTCGGGGAGCACCTGCTTCAAACACTCTTATAAGCTATTTGATGATGCGTTTTTAAGATAAGATTTGCTTGATGGACAATTTCAATGTTGTGTAAAGTATTAATTGACTTTAGATCTTTAGATTACGCAAAATATTTACCAACATTTATGTCTATTTGTATTTATTTTTATTTAGGTTAAAAATCACCGAGTGAATTTATTTATATTTACTTTAAAATCTCTACAAACTTTAATTAATCCTATAAAATTCCTCATTGTCATGCCAACTAGGTATTAGATTTCCATCTTACACTAACAGCGTGAGAATGCCATGTATTAATATGTACATACATATTATTAACAGAGAAAAGAGTGTAACACGATTGTACGATTTTATGCAAAATATTTAATTTTTTATTACTTTAACCACCGAACCACGTTGTTTATTAGATTGTAGAAATAGAAAATAATTATTGTTGATATCGACGACATTCCGAATGTAATAATAATAAATAATTTATAATTTCTTTGTACCAGTATATACCATTATTTGAGCATAATAACTGAAATCACGCATTAAAAGAAGTGTCGCTCTTGCTATTAATTTCAATTTGCTTAGACTTTTGGAAGCTTTAATATCTGGTACGGCGCATCCCAGCTTTCCCTTTGGAATTTCAGTACTGGGTAGATTTGTTTTTATGATCCTTAATGCAGGTGTCTCACTATCGAGCTATTTTTTGAAATTTATCATTCTTAAAATTCGTAGACGATAGGTCTCTCGAATACCGGCCATCGTATCCGCCCTATTGGCTACCGGATTCTAGTTATCCAATCCCCGATCTGAGGATACTTTTCATCTGTCACCGTGCCCAGCACCGGGCCACCCACCGCTTAAGTGAAACCATAAATAACCTTCGCGATATACCAATTCGATATGTGGTCGATGATAGGCCGTTGTTTGGTCCTTCCAAGACTCGTTTTTGGTTTAAAACAAAACAAAAAATTTAAAACCGTAGGGTACAACTGATTATCTAGATTCATTTTCTACTTAGGTGAATTCTTTTGTATTTAAATTAGATGAAAAAATGTCTTACTTCCTGAAAATTTTTTTTAATTAACATTAATATATTAAAGACTTATGTTTTCATTTCTTTTTGTCTAATACAAATAATTATGTTTATTCAAAAATGCATACGAGCGTCAGTCTGAAGTACCCTTCAACGACGTCGGGTTCAGGGTTTGAGGTCTCTCACGCGGGCTAAGGACGTGAAGTACACGAGTAGTTTGCTAACAACCCCTGGAGACGTGCTCGAGTGCTAGCTAACATTGATCACAAAATATTATTACTCCCCAACATAATTATTTGAACTCCAATCGATATAACGATTGATTGAAAAACTTTTTTTCGTTTTACGCGAAATAATTGGAATACTGAAAATAGTATAGAAGAGCTATGAAAATTCGCAAAGTGCAAAGAGAGGCTTTTATTATACTTTTTTTCAATACTTTGGTTTTTTTTTCAGATAAAAATGAAAATTATTGACGTTTTGAATGCAAACGCAGGAATGGAACACGATCATTTTGCGTCATATCTCTGAGTCGTTTTTACTTCGCTCATTAGTATAGATATTTCGTTCGTTACTGGGTGGATCATGGTCGTCGACTGTTCCAGAAAAGAAGAAAAAGACAAAATTGGTGATATCAAGAAAAGTGGAAATGTGGAAGTAAGGAAAAACAATATGTAATATAACATCTTACAAGAAAAGCCTTTTGATATATTATAGTATACCATCGAAATCATCGGTAAGTGTATTAAATAAAATAACTAGTTTTGAGATTCATTGAAAATGACACATTTTTGACCAAAGTAGTGGAATATATAAACAAAGGACTGTATTAAAACAAATTGCCAACTGCACCTAACAAAAAGCTCCAATACTCGAAACATTTCTAATAATCGAAACCCCTTTCATCCATTGTTTTTGAACCTATATATCTTTGTATTTGTTTCCACTGCAGAAAATTGTTTGCCATTACCATCACCCTCTCCGTCTACCCATTTATATTGATTATTAAACAATAAATAAAAGATTTACAGTTCGCTATTATTTCTCCCCTGTATCAGAGACACATAAAATACCCTATATACAATGAATATGTAGTAGTAATACTTTTGTTTGTATAGCTGGGTAAAAATAAATACGATAAGTCGATAAATATAATTGTTGAATCGAAATACTCACCCAATGTTGCAGCAGCCATTCTCATCGTGACTGGCATTTCCCCGCACGAACTTTCTTCTTCGGCTATTATTCGTTTTTTCCTTGGTCTGCCCTTGGTCTGTTGGGGTGGAGTACTTGAAGAGTAATATCCTGGTGACACTCCCCCGTTGTACATTACATCCATGGGATCACAGAAGTCTATAATTTCGTAATGTGGCCTGTTATTGAGCAAAATTAAATTACATTTTCTATTGATTGAAGAAAATTAATAAATACCTGCAGTATATTAAACCTTCTCTCATACCGAAGTGATCGCCCTTCGATAACGGCACTCCGCAGGAAATACACGAAAAGCAGTGTAGATGATAGACCAGGTCTCGTGCTCTCATTACCAGTTCGTTTGCTGATATGCCAGCGTGGCATCGACCACATCTTGACACAGCAAACATTCTGAAACAAAAATTTTTGCTTATTATTACATTATTATTATCGCAAAATTAACAAGTATTCATAACTATAGTGCAACACATTCATTTTTCCGTTCGTTAATTTTCTCACTTGTAAAATATACTTCTTCATTTTTATTTTTACAATTTTCGACTAGGTGACTGGATAATGTTGTTTCTTTTGAAGATAAAAAAATCATTTTCATCTGCATACTATATTATTGACAAAGTAATATATAATTATTGCCTGTATAATTCCAGAACGTTTAATATGTATACATTCTGCTTGTCTTAAGCAGGTGACAAATGCTTAGTGGTCTTATTAACTCAAACTGCCAGTTTCCTTCAAAACAGCATCGTACTGAGATTAATTTTTTTTTTTATTCTATGTTCTACATATTATATTGTGCTATATTCTATTTCTATGTTTCATCTGACTGATAAGTGTCAGCACCTAGGCCTCATTAGACCATTTGTGCATCCTCCTAGAAGGCCCTCACAGTAGTGCCTATGGCTTCAGCACAGTTGGTAGCGCACACATAAGGAAATTCTCTCAGAATCGCTGGTGATATAGCTGAGAACAATTTTATTATTGTTGTTTGGCTGTTGTCATAGGATCCAAATAATCATGCAATGATATAAAGGACCCATGTATGTATGTATGTATGTCTGTCTTTTGGGGTAACATTCACTGAGACCTAAAAGATCTATTGTGCCCCCTTACTTCTACTTAGTTCCTGAGGAAAGTCTCAGAGACTAGTAGCTCCTTTAGTCCTATTTCCCCGAGGAATTTTAGGATATCTGCAGGCTTCAACTTAGGTAACTGTCCCTCTTCTATCCAGTAGTCTCCCAGGTGCTGTGCCCTAGGATTCTGAATTGCTGTGCAGTTCGCAAGTATGTGGATGGAGGATTCTTCTTCCATTCCACAAAACCTACAATCTTCTTCCTCCACTATTTTGAGCTTTTTAAGGTGCCCATTCAGGCGACAATGTCCCGTTAGGATTCCTGTTAAAACTCTTAGTGCAGTTTTGCTTTGACTTATGCATTCCTTTGATCTCAACAGGTTGTAGCCACCCAGAAGAATTTTTGATGGCCTAAGCCCTACTAGATCTTTCCAATTGTCAGATCTTCTCTTTTTTTCGGCTTTACCTATTTCTTCCAATATTACATTGGAGCTGATTCCGCAAAAAGATTCCGGCCCCCAAAAGGGTATTTCACTCCCCCTCTTTGCTAGTTCATCTGCTATTTCGTTTCCTTCTGTTCCAGTGTGTCCTGGAATCCACAGTAAGGTGACTATATTGTTCTCGCCTAGTTCATTAAGTTTGCCTAGGCATTCCCACACCATTTTGGAACTGAGTACACAAGAACTCAGCGCTTTAATGGCTGCTTGACTATCAGACATTATGATAATCCTTTGCCTTCTATATCCTTTGTCAATATTGAACTGGGCACACTTTCTTATTGCGTGAATTTCCGCTTGAAAGACACTTGGGGTTTTTCCCAAGCTTTCAGAGTGTTTGGTGCCGGGCCCGTATACTCCTATCCCAGTTCCTTCTATTGCTTTTGAGCCGTCTGTGTACCATTGAATGGCATTCTTTCCAAGTCCGGAAATGGTATTTGGATCCCATTCCTTCTTGTTGTTCAAAGAAAGACAGTTTGAAAGGGTATAATTTGTAACAAGAATATTGCAGTTATTGTAAAAGGGACCATATTATTGTAGTTAATTACTTTTCCAAAAACTGGGGAAATACAACTCTGTATTATAAGCATCGTTATGTTTAAAAATGGAAATTATACCCTATTATTGGTAATTAATTTTTTTTGCTTCTCAAGTATCGAGTTGGTATAAAAATTTACATAATGAATTAGCAAGGCATCGCGGCGTTATTTGTTATTTCTTTGTGTTTAACCGTAATTGGTTATCACTTATCACATTAATATATATCGTATGTAACGTACAGTTAGGCATTACTTTTCATTTGGGTGTTACCTAAAAAGTTGGTTTTTTTTTTTGGAAAATTTAACTTATTAACTTCCATGTATAAACTAATCAAGGACCCAATTAGCAAAATCGATATTCTTTGTTCTAAAATTCTACTGGCCGAAAGTGTCATTCATCTTAAAAGTTTCGGTAGTAAATCCTGAACGCGACCGCACTCTTTCATTGAGAACTTTTTTAGTTTTACATAAAACTTAGGAATTCTTTTAGATCTTACGCAACCTTTTTAATGAGAACAAATTCTTGAGGGGTTCATTAAAATTCTTACGGGAAACTTTCGGCAGAGGGCGGTTTTGAAAGATGTGTTTATACTCGAAATTTAATTGGATGTGATTGATTTTTTTTCCAGTCAAGTTTTACTACCTGCCGAAAATCTTTGTTTTTATTTTATTGTATATCGTATCGATTTCCCATAAGTATAAAGATAAATATTCCTGTTCTTTTCTAATACCACCTAAACACTTTTGATTTATATTATTATATATCCATCCCTTAATATCGTGTTAACACAAACAACTTGTACGAAACGACAACATCGTTTCCCGAAATGAAAATATTATTATTTTGCTGGTATAAATCACCATAACCCCATATCAATATTTATCAAAGGCTTGTGAATCTACACACTGAATGTGATGTAAAGTAAACAGTAATTATTTCAAACATGGAACAATTTCCCCTGTTAGATGCGAATAAAAACAGAAATTGATATGGTTGACGTTTGAAAGTGAATTTTTTTCCGATAAATTGATTTTAACAACCAAAAAGAACGCCAGTTTAACCTTCAAATACGTAGTAAAAAGCGGACTGAAAATAAATAGAATACAAACACTATAGGGAAAAAACTAATCAATATACTACTACAATAAATGAAGCAAGAAGAAAAAAATTGAGAAGAATCCAAAGATAGAAACTAAATATGATGGAAATGATAACAAATACGTATGGACCAAAAAGAGATAAGTACCCATCATAAACAGATCATGGGAAGAAGGAACCTCTCCGAAAGAGCACTTATTATATCTAGTACCCATCTCTAAAAAATAATAGGGTCTGTAATAGGTAGTTAGAGAGATTTTTTATCACCTATTTAAGTACAGCCTTGAAAATACTGACTGCTCTAAAATTGACGAGCATTTAAGTAATTCGTCAAATTAATTTTGACAGTCGCAAGTTTGGCAACGTCCGATGTGCCGTAGTAAAGACGTATGCGGATTGCAAGAGCTCACTTCGCTGGCAGAATTCGTAAGCTTCACAACCTTTAAAACTTTGCATGCGGAATGTACGTCGCCTGCTCTTCCCGGTAACTGCGTTGTCAAGTTGTATGGCTTTCTCGCGCATCGTCAACTGCCAAAATTAATTCATCGTTAAGTACAGGATTATTCATTATAATTACCCTCCCCTTTTTATCGTTTTTATTGCCTACCTATAGAAAAAAAATGTCAAATAAAAGTTGAGATGTTTTAACAGTTTTTTGTTAAAATGCTATCAAATGTACAGTAGCTTGTAGATTTCAGGAGATACATACAATAATAATTTCTTTAAATGGGATACCCTGTATATTTTTACATTTTTATATTTCTCTCGACTAGCTGATTTCAACGATGTGTCACACTCGATGTCTAATCTGGATAATAAAGTATCTAACTAAAGCCACTTGAAAAATCGAATTTTTGGAAATTGGATCTTTACCTCAAAATAATCTGATTTGTTCAGGTGGCTGTAGATCTTTATTATCCAGATTAGACATCAAGTATGATACATCGTTGATGAAATCAGCTCGCTGAGAGGATTTTAAAAATGTTAAAATATACAGGGTATCCCATTTAAAGAAAATATTATTGTATCCCCTTAAATCTGCACGCTACTGTACATTTGATAGCATTTTAACAAAAAACTCTCAACTTTTATAACCCTGTACACAATAAAAAATTTTTTTGATAATTTTTGCATTTATCAACAAAAAAACGATTAATAATTTTCCTCTTTAGCTACTAAAGCTCGTACTTGTCAGTCACTTATTTTATTAGATTATCTTATAGAACATTATTTCTAATCGAACAAGAAGGAAATTTATAACAAAACAAATTAAACAGTAATCAAATCGTCGTACAAATGACAGCGTTGTCAAGTCAAATAAATGTAATGATGGTGAACTGTCTGCGTGCCGATGAATGGCCGTTAATAAAGACTTGGGAATGAAAACGACGTGTTTGTTCGATTTGTCGAGATATGATTTTGATGGGAACGAATCGGGCGGTTATAGCGATTGATATAACGATAGAGTTTGTTATTTTTCGAATATTTGTTATCTCTATTCTTGTCAAAACATTTTATACCTATAGAAAGGTGGTAACTGTCGACGACTTCTTAATTTGTGAAATAAAAAAACACAAATCAAAAGCTTTATTGAATATTTCATTTGAAACAAATTACTGAAAAAAAAACGAGCTTTTAGAACCATCAATTTTTTAAAAATTTAGAAATAAAACGGGATATAAAAGATTCCAAATATATAAAAAAATTCTCACCTGTAGTAATCCTCCTTACAATAAATATTCCCGTCTCTCGCAAAACAAGTCAGATCCGAATCCAAAGGCAATTTACACTCGCAGCATTTCAAACAAGATGCGTGCCATTGTCTATCAACTGCCAACAAGTAGTACCTATCATGAATTCTCTCACCGCATCCCGAACACGACGATACTTCCATCCCGGAGGAACCACCTAAACTTGAACAGGGCGAAGAAGCGTTGTCTCGCTCTTTCAACATCATTAACACGACTGGTACGTCTTCTGATGGAAAGTACGGTACTTGTAGTACTGAAAAATAAAAAAATATATTGATAAGACGAATATATTGACGGTTTGGTGACTGGCTGGCGAGAAAACTGTACTAGAGAGGCGCCTGTAGAACCGACGTGGTAATGTCTGGTTTAATTCGACCAGCGGTGTAACATGAAGAAAATGCAAGAGTTAATGTTTGTTTTAGTGAATGACAAATAACTGTTTTCTTATGGAAAATTAATTGAGAGAAGTGTTATGAAGCACGGATCACAAAACAGAAGAACTACTCCAGTAGAGCAGGAATACAATCAGCTATTCTCACTGTACTCCTTCTTCCATAAGATATGGCTTCTATACAAAGGATATCTTTTCTGCAGATAATGCGCCTGTGCATACTGGTACAGGGAACTAAAGTAACCAAAAATTGTGTAGTAAAACTAAACAGGTTGAGGTGAAACATCCCAGCAGAAAAACTTAATTAAAAACGATAATTTTGTAACTATTTAATTTACCTTTTGAATGATCATTTATTTGTCTCGATGTACTCGACAGAATGTCCATTAAATACCAGAAGCTCGGTTTTAAATCAAAATAATCATTAAAATTGTCTTTTAGTATCAGTTAACGGAAACATTGTTATGGGTTATAAAGTTAAAAGTGAAACACACCGTGACAGGTCGGCGTATTGTTGCAAGCCAATAAATTTAACACAAGTGCAGCCACAATTAGCAATTAACAAATTAACAGTGTACACTTTATACGTTCTTTGACTAAAGGTATACGTGAAGGGAGGCATTTTAATGGTCTAGACTTCGGGTGATCTTTTAAAAATAGTAAAGAATAAAATAATCCGTTTCATTTTATTTAAACTGTTGTGGGTAGATGATAAAATGTAAATTTACAAGGACCTATAAAACAGACAACTTAAAGAATGTATCGCAATCTTTTTAAAAATGAGTTCTGGTTTTGGGATTGTTTAGGAATACTCAATGAACTAAGCAAGAACAAAATAGTACCCTTACTGTGGATTCCAGGACATACTGGAATAGAAAAAATGAAATAGCTGATGGACTAGCAAAGAGGGGGGCCGGAACCCTTTTGCGGCATCAGATCCAATGTAATAGTGGAAGAAATAGGTAAAGCCGAAGAAAAGAGAAGATCTGACCATTGGAAAGATCTAGTATGGCCTACACAATCAAAAAATCTAATGGGTGACTACAACCCCTTGAGATCAACTTAATACCTACATAAGACAAAGTAAAACTGCTCTAAAAGTTTTAACAGGGATCCTAACGAGACATTGCCGCCTGAACGGGCACTTGAAAAAGCTCAAAATAGTGGAGGAAGAATAATGTAGATTATGTGGCTTGGAATAAGTAACCTTCATCCACATGCTTGATGCAAATTGCACAGCAATTCAGAACCCTAGGGCACCGCACCTAGTAGATTATTGGATAGAAGAGAGACATTTACCTAAGCTGAATCCTGCAGATATCCTAAAATTCCTCAGGGAAATAGGACTATACATCAGGAGCTACAAGTCTCTGAGACGTTCCTCAGGCACTAAGTAGAAGTAATAAGGGGGCACAATGGATCTTTTAGATGTTTCAAAGTGAAAAGCACAAAATACATATTTGGTTGGTGAGTGGGGATAAAGCAGGACATGTTTTTGTATTTAACTCAACTTTCTATACGAAGGTCTTAAACTTAATTAAAGTGCCTTATAATGTTTGTTGAATTGCAGTGATCCAGATTTTATCAAATACAACAAATTTTCTTCAACCAATTCTTTTGGTCTTGACTTGTAGCTAAGTTCTTTGACGGCTTGACTATAAAGAATTTCATTGTATACTTTTTTTTTCACTGCTGTTAAAGAACCAATTCTTCTTTTAAATTCTACTATAGGTACCTGTCTAAAATTCAGACAAGTGTAGGTAGGTAGGTAATCTTTTTTTTTTATCCAACAGAACAGACAACACTTCAATGCACTTCAAAATCTTTTTATATTTTGAGTAGTAGTCTATTCTACAAAATGTTCACACTTGAATACTCGCCTTTTTGGAATATAGGTATAGAAGAAAGTTTTATTTTAATAATACTTATAATGTTTGACAGGTTTTTGAAAGGATTATGCTAGATGCCGTCAATATTTATTTTAAAGATTATTGATATCTTGTAAATATAATCCAACTAATGTCCATCTATTTTGAATATTAATAAACCAGATACTAGATATATTAATTGGGGGATAGGGAAGATACAATGGAGGAAATCAGAGAGAAAAGGGACAGATAAGTAAAAAAAGTGAACAAAAGCAACAAATTTCTAGAATCCACAAAATTGTCAAAAATTCAAAGCGCAACCAAAAATACTTACCAAATCAACAAACTTCCACAAATCACTTATCACTTACATCACAAACCAAAAGACTTTTTAAATATTTCCAGAATTAACTTTTCGCGACACTACGTTTATCCAAATCCCCTCAAAAATCCACAAAAAGCCTTCCGTCTGAATATGCTTTAGAACGCCGTTCGTTTGTACTTTACCGTCGCATCTAAGAGCCCCGTGCATCTCAACGTAGGGATGCTGCATAAGCCACACCCCTTAAAGCCCCACAATTCCCTACGCCACTCCTATCCAGGACTACTATGTTCGACAACCATCCAATCAGCCGAAACGAATACTATCTCCCCTCCAAATACAATCGACGCCTACTTTGTTGTATCTGCTGCTGACATTTGTAGAAGAATTGTTATTTTTGTCAGGGGCAACTTTTTGTTCGGGGGGGCTATAGGTTGTTGAGGAGAGCTGACCTTTTCATTCATGGTTTTGAAAAGTTTTGTCTCCATTATTAGTAACTACCTTTGACCCTGCAATATCTCGTTTATACAGGTGATGGATGGTTTCATTTGGAGTATGGACCAATTTGATTTTTGATACACGTTTTTCAAGAAGCTACCAAAAATTAGAATTAGGAGGTACCCCAGTGCCCGGTAGACTAGTTTACTCCAAAATTCCCACTTGGTATACACCTAGTAACGCATTTATTCCTTTCGTCTTCTTTACAATAATCGGTCAAGGGGGATCGAAATCCTTCTATGTATGTATGATGAGGTGACATTCACTGAGACGTAAAATATCTATCGTGCCCCCTTACCTACTTCTACTTAGTTCATGAGGAACGTCTCAGAGGCAAGTAGCTCCTTTAGTCGTATTTCCCTGAGGAATTTTAGGATTTGTGCAGGCTTCAACTGTCCCTCTTCTATCCAATAATCTAAGTGCTGTGCCCTAGGATTCAAAATTGCTGTGCAATTCACAAGTATATGGATGCAGGTTTCTTCTTCCTCCACTACTTTGAGCTTTCTCAGGTGCCCAGGTGTTCAGGATCCCTGTTAAAACTCTTAGTGCTGTTTTACTTCGACTTATGCATTCATTTGATCTCAATGGGTTGTAGTCGTTCATCAGAATCTTTGTTTGTTTAAGCCCTACTAGATCTTTCCGATGGCCAGATCTTCTCTTTGCTTCCGCTTTGCCTATTTCTTCCAATATTACGTTGGAGCCGGCCCCCACAAGGGTATTTAATTCCCCCTCTTTGCTAGTCCATCTGCTATTTCATTTCTCTCTATTCCTGCAATCCACAGTAAGGTTACTAAATTGTTCTCGCCTAGTTCATTGAGTATGCCTAGGCCACACTATTTTGGAACTGACTACACAAGAGCTCATTGCTTTAATGGCTGTTTGACTATCCAAAATTATGATAATCTTTTGCCTTCTATAATAGGTACCCTTTATCAATATTGACTCAAAATACTTACGGTTGCCTAGTATAGCCGAAAGTCATACCCACCGCAAAATTTTTTTTTTGGAAAGTTATTAGGTGATAAGTAAACCTCTAAGGATTATTTTTACCAGTCTACGTTTGTTTTCTAATAATATTGATGGAAAAAATATACATGGCAATGTATAGGTAAGGTACCGCTCGCTACATAAGAACTAGATAAAGAAAACAACAAAACGGAAGCAAGAGATTTTAAATTTGATAGCATTGTATTACATTAAACCTTATTATCTGGTAATCTGAGCTACTATAAATCACCAAAAGGGCATTAATTGCGTTTTGTAACAACAACGTTACATTTGTTAAGTATACGGACTCATTTAATTAAGGAAACCTAACCATGTAAACTATACGTTGACATAATTTGAAAATTAAAAACTTTCTCTTTGTAATTGAGGGTCGCCAATATTTTTATACTGATCTGGGATTGCCTACAAAAACTGTTAATCATGACAAATCGCAATATGGTTCCGGGGCACAAGTTAAAACAGCAGCACGAAGGTGAATCCAAACAAAACATTATAGGCGTACTGGAGCAACGTGGCTAAGTAAGAACACAGCATACTCCAGGCCTAAAAACCATGGAGTAGGGTACCAATAAAGAATGTGAAGCACTGGTGATATAAACTATATAGCAGGCTCAAGGAATGATATCTCCAAGAAGGATAAAGACATGTCAGTGCTACGAAGAGCATAAAAGGCTGAGGTGTCGAGGACTTGAAACTGTTCAAAAAAATATGTGCCATTACATTTTTACGCTTATTTATTCTTTGAAAATGTTGAACAAAAATGGTATTTGGTTACAAAATTTATTGATTTCTACCCACACTGTGGGTGAATATAACATTCGAAGGCCAGCGGTGTTAAATTTTATTTTAATTATTCGGCATGCAAATGGAGCGAGACCTTCATGATTAGTTCTTCTTTTGAAATTGTATACTATTGAGTTATTAAGGTTATGCCGACGGTGTCGTGGTAGGACCGACGGCGCCAATAACCAAAAATCAACGCCTCTTTCCACACTTCCGTGACAACAAAAATCTAGACATTAGGTATTAATTTCCAAAATTTTGTTATTGATCCAATTATATTTTCCCTCCCATTAAAAATGAAAAACTAAACATTAACTTTCCCCAAAGAAACGTGATCGTCTGATGGCTGTGGACCTAAAGTAGCTTAATTTCGATCATATGTTGTTCGGGCGGGCGTTCAAACGAAACAAAGAGAAATCGCTTCGAATTTCAGTTCGCGGATTGTATTCCTGGAGGGTCGCCGCGTCTCTGTTCCCTTATTTCCTTATTCCCGCACCAGTTCAGTTGTCGGATTATCACCTAGCAATACGCCGCACGAGTTCTGACTTATACATTCAGCATTCAAAGAAATATTTGCTATGTTTTGTCTTCTTTGGGGGGACGTCAATCCTAAACAGTTGGACGTATTAAAAGTTATTTTTTTTTTAATCATTGAGCCTTACACTGAACTCGAGAAATATATAAAGATGGCCCACCCAGAAAGTTATCCTATAGATATATTTTTCGATTATATCAAATTCTTTGAATACAGACCTGTTGAACTGACTATATATTCAATGGATCTGAAGATTTATTTAATTTATTGTCATAGAATTCGGGGAGTTTACATAGGCTATATCTGATTTCGTGTGTTCGAAAATCTTAAAAATCAATTTAACAAATATTTGGATTTCTTCGGGATGATACGAATAACAAATTGTTAATTAAAATTGACAATCCTGTGATTATTTAAATAAACTATCTCATTTCTTCGAGAAATGGATATTTTATTCAAATTTTTTGGCTTCTTTTTCTTATTTTACGTAAGGAAATTAATTATAAAACGTTTTTAACACTTTTCGGAAATTTGTTTAATTAACCATAATAAAATAAGTATACAAATTTATCTTTTTCAAACAACTATTTAACATATCTCAAACAAAGTATATAAAAAACATTGATAGTAGGTATATACCTATATTTATTATAAGAAGTAGATGTTTATCCTTTTTTAGTAACAATGTGATCGGTAGTTAAACAAATGTTTCCGTGGCTACTTCTATAAAAGAACACTATTTATTTGCAATAAATTACAATTTATTGTTTTTCTACAATACAATCTATAATATTAATAATTATAAATGGCTACGATTGATTTATTGATTCCCATGGTATTTAATACCAATCGACAAATCTTTCCATTTTAATAGACCAGGAAGACAAATTCTAACGTAATTTATTCATGGAAAATCATAAATTCATTATTAATAGATTTTAGCTTATAACGGTCTTAAATATTTTATTAGTTTTATTATATATACGAATTGAAATGAATTTTTTTGATGATTACCTACACTGGTATACAAAATTTAAATGAAATATTTTACACTAATACTATATACTTGCTGAATACCAAAATACGATTTTATTTTTTAAAGAGCTCTTTTTCAAAATAGATCCCAACGTCATTATCTATATACTTCTTTCTTTTTATTTACATAAAATCAAAAATTAATTAAATAATATATATCTATAAGTAAATCCTTCTTCAAAATCTCTCTCGAAACTATAGAATGGTCAGGTTGATTCATAAAACCGTTTTATCTTTATTAAATAATGAAATTGTAATGGTAATTATTTGCCTGGTCTAATATATTATTTATTAATATTAGTCTGTTGAAAGTTTTTGTCGACCTTCACTTAAATCATTTGATTCTTGTCAGTACCGCTTTATTTACAGCTATTTTCCTTTACCAGTAGCCATTTTTTTACACTTTACATATTTTTCATAAGCATTAACGACTTGCGGAATAAATAATAGTAATTTATTTAAATAATTGCCTCACATACCAGTATGGATACGTTCAGCAACTTTGTAATAATTGTTTTTTATATGGTTTAGAAGAAAATCGTTGTACCTATAGTCTTGACTTATTTCGGTATATCTGGAAAGCTTCAAATCTATTTCAATTAATATTATTATGAAAAAAAAAGTTTTGCTCATATCGTAGATAGGTACCTACTATACTTTATCCTTTTAAAAAAAGTCGTACCTGTTGATAGATACCCATGAGGTTTATATTTGTTTTAAAATGTAAATCGTTTTAATGATTTAACCGAAGAACGTCACGTAGAGTGGATTTATGGGGGTCGGTTCCACCCACTTCCACTATAATATATTATATCGGAAATAGTACATTTGGCGCCAAGGAATTTTAATGACAAAACGTTACCATACCATGAATAAGAAGGGCGAAACAAACACGTGAAATGCACGAAATAAATCTTTAAGAAATTAAAGAAGATGACTGAGATTCTGCTACTAATTGTTGGATGATTTGTTTTTGAAATTTAGCTTAGACATTTTAAATGAAGTATGTATTTCTAAAACTAGCTAGGTATATTTAAATTTTTCACATCTAAATGCTGATAAAATATAGAGTGTATTCTTGGATATTCATAAAGATGTCCCCATTTTTCATTATATTTATATATTTCAGCTCTACAGGTATTTTTAACAGATGCCTATATAAGGTTTGGTTGGCTTTAAACTATTTTCCTTCTTCTACTAGGTATAGCAATCCACTTTTATCTTGGTCTTCCACTATTTTTTTTGTTACCATTCCTCCTTTTAATAGCCTCTTTTGTCGCCACAGATGCGTCTCAGTATTTTTCTCTCCCTACATCTATCGAGGCGTTCTTTATATATTTTGTTCAATGCCCAGAGGTCCGAACCATATACAACAATTGGTCTGATGATGGTTTGCTGCAAAGGTACTCTTTTTTGTAAGTGTGGATGCTAATTTTGACTTCAAAACTTTCAATTGCACTTTTACCTTTTGATTTTTCAAATTTGATAGTTAAGTATTAATAATTTTGTTATGAATAATTAATTATGTATCTTGTCCGCGTGTTAGCATCAATGTAATCAATGAATAATTCAAAAATAAAAAGGAATATTCATAAATCTTCGCCTTTTAGTGTATGGTAGGTACTCACAAAAAATCAAAAGAGAGCTGATTCAATTCTCGATCAGCAGGTAGTTAACAGCTCTCTAAAAATTTACGACCCAAATCAAATACAAAACAGTATTTCATATACTCGAACCTACTTTCAAAGAACAAATAAAATAAAATTTATGAGTCACTCGAGATCATTATGTATGCATTAAAATTATAATTTGTTCATAATATTTGTTTAGTTTGTTATTTATAGGCGCCGGAGTGGAGGAAAAACAATCTTCTGCGGGCGGTTTTGAAAATCATTAAAAGAATGTATTTCTAGTTTTAGATTGTATTTAGATCATTCAGGTCTAGGTATAAAGAATGTCCCAAAATTCATACTTTTGTGGGATTAATCAAGTCATTTAACTAAATACAAAAAAAATCATTGACTTGCTCGTATATTTTCACCAAATTTCATTCACATATTTCAGAAAGGTGTTACTAACTATAGGAATCTTGGATCATTCATCATTATTTGAAAAGTCGTAGTATCACTAACACCAATAAATCATTTTTGTGTGCTGTTTATGGTCATTCTGTCGGAATATTTCAAATAGTTTTCGAAACAGAATTGACTATTAATCTATTCGCTTCGTTAACAAAAAGGACGAGGATGAGGCTGATAAACATTTTGTGATTAAATGTTTCCTGGGTTTTTGGGTTTGAAATTGACATTAAGTTGTTAAGTCATTATTTCCATAGTTTGGAGTGCTTTTTTTACCTAAATTAACTAGACACAAATATACAGTGATTTTTGTAAATAAACTAATCAAAATTTACAGAAATCTACAACCCGCTGAGTAGGTTATAATCTTCCAAAATATATTTTTATAACTATTGTGTCAGTCACATCAAGTTATGAAACACCCGCTGCGTCCTAACATCAAGTGTAAATTAAATTAAGGACTTTCTGGTGTTCCACCATATTTTTTTTTTTTTAAATTTTTCCCAGACTTCTGTTTACAAGTTTGGGAATACTCTTGAATTAAAATGCTATAAAAGTCTGATTTTATTATGATTTGTTTGGAGGAACATTTAATAATTATTATTAAACAGTTTTTTTTTTTAATGATAATACAGAAATATCATAAAATTTAATAACGGTATGATATATGTGAGGATTAATAGATTAACATTTTTATTTGATATACTTAATGGCAATTAAGACGTTTATTACCGTCGTAAAAAACCAAATATTCAAAATATATTATTGAAATAATTTAACAAACTTATGTAGAAAAACAGTTAAATAATATAAAATAATCGGAATTATATATATTTTCATACCTAGACTAAAATTTAATCCTTTAAGTACATCCTAGCACTTAAGATCTTCAGGCCTTACAAACCAAACTTATGTGGTGGTCATTTATTAAAGAATGTTGTTTATTTTCATACTGAACGAGGTTTATAAAAGAAAGTAAATCTCAGCTAAACATATAGCGGGTGTTTATATAAAAAAAACAGGACCGTGTTCTGTGCTCCAGGATACCCTTACGCTGGAAATAAACCGAATAAAATCTTGATACATTTAAAAACACCTACCTGTGTATCTTCAAAAATTTCAAGATTTAGTCATGCCTTCTGAAGCACACACAATGAGTGGCTGGGTCGACAGCGTGAGTGTGACCCATTGACCCTTCAACGTTCTTATCTGATCAAGTTAGACACACGTAATGGCATTCTCCCTGTCACAGCATCATCATACTGTTAAGTTACTTCGTTGGTATATTTCTTTGGAGATATATTACCATCTCGACAAGCACTGTGTCACATTGTCATAATTTTTCTTTATAGCTCGATTTGTTTTAAAATTTTAACAACTGGACAAATTAGGAGGAAATGTACGATGGGAATTTTTTTCTTAATTAAAAAACTGATTCCAAAGGCTTCTCTTCACGGTGATTGAACTTCATTTATATAGTGCCTTTATAATCCAATTATTTTGGATTCGCAACACCTTCCTCCACGTATGACCCTACACGTCTCGTAGAAATCGCGTATGGTATGTTTTTAGATATTAGAAGGTATCGTATATGCCTAGATATATTAGTGAAAACCTCAAAATAAAATACCACACAGGAAATTCTAATGTTTATAGCAATAATTTATCAAACGAAAAGTTTTTCTTTGATTTATATGAACAAAAATATCAATTAATCATCATAGATTCACAAATACGCCGGTTGTTTCATTTGCCAACGAAGTAGGCGGTGTGATATGTAATAATTTAGAAAGAAAGTTTTGAGAAATGACAGTTTAAGTACTTACATGTAATTTATGTATAGAACGACATGTCGTTCGTGTAATTAACTTTAGTATCTTGTGTTTTCTGGAGATAATTGGACGGTGAGATTACACACGCTGACGTTTCTAAACAACTGATATATCATTATATTAATTTTCTGTCAAAAAAATACAATGTTTGTATGTATGAATTTACTAAATTATTTGGTCCAAATTTAAATTTTAATTCCGTAGTTTGTGAATTGTATAGTAGCCAAAATGACGACATTATCCTTAAAATATTGTATAGGTACCTACTACATATTTACCAATTATAAACTGGCAGCTGATGTCAAAGTTTACTGCACAGATTTTAAGGTAGTAGGTCTATTTTCTATCAAACGTTCACCAGTGCCTATATAGGGGTATGATTTACGTATATCTACAAAAGTAAAAAAATACCCATTTCTCATATATCTTACACGCGGCGATTACAGACCGATTCCTATTCGGTTATACAGTTAGCCTAAAGGTATGGTAATAAATCGTTGTTTAAGTTAGGTTTATATTCAATTTGTGAACTCATTTATTGGCGTTGCAGAAATCGTAACTCAACATTCCAACTTGTTGAAACTACTCTGCCGACATTTTTAATATTTCAATTTGGTTTATGTTTTTTCGATAAGTTGAAACGTCAGTTCGATGATGGAAGAGGCCGGTTTGGTAGTACGTTGCAAAAAAGAAATCGTTTTTCAGCCGATTTGTTACATATTCACGTGAAAAAATTGTATTGAGGTTAAAATTTATACAACCTAACGAGGTCAACTATTCTTTTCTTTGTCAGTATCTTTTAATGATTATCATTTTTCAAACGAGAATAACATAAAAATTCCCATGATTACATCTTGATGTACCTACCTACCTATAATCAGCGCCAAATTTCTTTGAACAAAAAAATAGAAGAAATAAACATCCGTCAAAATTCATTGGCATTTTTTTAATAATAGGAGTCCACGAGATGAAAAACCGGCTGTGAAGAATACCTAATAATTTAATTATAGCCGACAATGAAAGGCGTTAAAGTTGTTCAAAAATGCAACTCATTCTATTCAAAAATTGTTCAGAGCTTACGAGTACTTTCTCCAGTAACGGACTCACAAAATACGAATTTATAGAATTCATATTCCTGAATAAAACCAAATAGGGGGAGGAAAATTTTAGCAGCTTTGTGCCTTTGGACTAGATATTTTGGAAGAAACATTGAATACCCAGTCTATGACCCTACACCGTGCACCAAATCTCACCACATATCCAGGATTAGGAAGAAGTTTGGTATACATAGTTATATATTATGTAGTCTGTTTTCAGTTTCCTATGCTTACAATCTACTTAAATAATTTGTCAATTAATTAATCAATTGTATAAACAATAAACATATTTTTAAAATTTTTTTTGAGTTCCGTCTCTGTCAATTGAAAAATCCATAATACCCGAGCATCCGAGAAAAGGGTAAGCCTGATAATTTATTACCGCCGTTTTATTCGAACCAAGTTTGACATCTCAATCAGACCGTCTCTTGTTCGTGGTTGCTTTCATCGCACCCGTGAGAAATTAATTATCCATGATTGAGATTTATTTACCACGGATTATACTCCATAATGTACACGATTCATATTTCAATCGGGTATATCAAGAAAGCTCTTTTCGCCGGTTATTTACCTCAGAGAAAAGTAATAAAGATGAAACTAAATAAGAAATCCTCCGACAATGCTTAAATCTCATCTTCTTCTGTAAGCATCCCTTTTGTCAAGTTTTTTTATAGAATTGTTGTACAGAATTTAAGCAAAATCTGATGAAAAATCCAAGGAATTATCTACAACTTGAAGCACTTTGCAAATTATATGGTACTGGAGTAGGAAGTTCCCACTATCAAAGATTTATCAAACTCATAAGATCAGAACTATCACTCAAGCGTGTCTGAACGATCGCGTTACAATATTTAGGTATGGTATCATTAAAGATTATGATCACCGACTTACATTGATAGACAACCGTTTAGAAAATTAAATGAATATACGCCACCGACCGCAAAATTTATATGGATACGCCTCACACAAGAACGCACTGATTAAAACTCAATATTCAAATTTCTTGGAATGTTTATTAATATTTTCTTAATAAGATACATGTAAGAAATAAAATTTACTACCAAGTCTACCAATATAAGGATAACGAAGTAAAATTAAACATATTTCCCACCCACATCGATTCTAAATTATCAAATTTTTCTCTTTACAATTATCTCGAAAAAAAAACTAAAAAAAATTAATGCCCACATCGTCGGAAACAGCATGTGATTGTCGGCATTCCGTCTATAATTGGAAACCAAAGAAAAAGTCAATGTTTGTGTATCTGTGTGTTGTCAATTACAAGCAATTAGTTGCATGCCTTCTGTCAACTGTTCGCGAGAGTAGGTACCAGTCCCCATCGTGGTCTTATGGGCGAGCTTCTACTTTTACACCCAGAAGATGACAAGGGTACTATCTGGAAATAATGGAAATCAGGACACGCCAAGTTTCAACTCACGCAAAGCACTCAATTTTTTTTAAGATCGTTTCCGGTAAGATGTAAATATTATATAGGTAGACGTTTTTTATTTTCTACCTATATAATTTTCTTACTGCCATCCAGCAATGTAGAGGTGATACGCATTATAGTGAAAATTTCACACCACTACTCTTTAACCAATAAGATGCCTTAATTTTGACTAGTTACTGAGACTGAAAGAAATTCTGATCCTAACGGCTTTTTATATAAAGTAGAGCTCGTGGTTTTCGTTTTTTATTGAATACGGATCAGACAAATTCGCAAAAGGCTCATGAAAGGCTCAGACTTGAATTTCAGTGGAAAACAAAACCATTAAAAAATAATATGTCCGTCAAACCCTTTTTTTTACTTCTAAAGAAAGTTACCTTTTTCGAGTAAACATCTCGCTTGAAATTATGTTACCGACCGCAAACAAACTGTCATCATGCTCTATGGAAGAGAAGTTGTGGTCGTAGAAAAAAATCCAGCAACGTCATCCTCTCATCGACGAATTTTTTAAAGATGAATGATTGTATTTGCTACTGCTAGTGGCGTGATTAAGTGAATTGAAAGCTGCTTTTTGTCGATAATGCGATAAAGAGGATGTCATTAATTATATTTTTTTTCAAATTCGAAACTTATTGTTCTTTTAGATTTTTAGAAATAATATCGTTTTTCATGGAAGAGACAGTGACAAGCCACTTTTTTTTTTTTAAATTCATCAATGTCAAAATGTTTCTATGTACCTAAAGATAGATATTGATAAATTTTGTCCTGCGCTATTATTCCAACTATATAAGCTCGAACACTTTCGGAACTAGTAGTGGGTACTTAAAGTTTATTTATCGGTCAAGATCTTGATGCCGGAACGGTATTTAATGTAGCAATATATCGAGTACGATGTTAAAGAGAACAATAATCTAACTCCCGGGGTTCGGACCCGCATCGTAGAATCATCACAAATCTATTTGAGTTCGCCGTTAAAATCACCACCTACTGGTTGGATAGTCCGTTCAATAATACCGACAATGACAATTGTAAATATTTAATCAGGCACACGTCGTCAGCGGTACCGTCTAGTCCGATGGCAGCTTTAAGTAGATACTAGAAGACTAATAGAATTCCAAACATATATTCCGCATAATTAAGATGTGTTTGTACTGATAATAATATTTTAGTTACCAATAGAAAGCTTTATTTATTTTTAAATGAAAATTTAGAAAACGGAGAGGCTGACGGGTATTCACGTGCCAAATGAAAAGAACACAATGAGAAACTTCGAAATCAACAAGCGTGCAAGTGCAATGTGACACATGCCGTCATTATTTCACCGGATAATGTACCACGCTAATTGGCAAGGGTCGATACGCCCTTTCTACATTCTCCTTCTCCCGTTTTATAGTTCCGACTATATAACGTCGAGATGGATCGAGGCCATGAAAACGATCCCCAGGGATACAATTATTGAGAATCAGAAAGCATATGGTATTAAGTCATTGAGTTCCAGTCGGAAAATTGAATCTTGAGAAGAGATTGAAATAAATTGTGAAAGTTTCAGTTATATTTTATGTCAAAAAAAGGGGTATTTATCTTGGATTAAGACGAGAGTATTCCTCATAAAAATATTTAATAAAAATCAGATTTCGTGAATTAACAAGTTGAGTGATTGATTGGTTCAGCACACCAGTCAAAGGCTTAGAGTCCTCGGCACCTCAGCCTTCAGGCTGCTCTTGATTGTGTCGTTTATGTGAAGAGACCAGTAGCACTTATCAGGCTCAGCAGTCCTTTAACTAGGTCCCTCTTGGAGAAATCCTCCCTTGGATGTTGTAGTCCTAGGAATCTATATCTCCAATAAGATAATGTGAGAGGTTGATTCCTCCTCTTCCATGCACAACCGTCACTATACTTATCTGGCCCCTGCTAAGGTTTGGTATTTCATTAGTCAGCATCTCCGAAGGTTTTTTGATCAGGAGTTTGCTGTACCTCCACCTCTAATTATTGTCAATATAATAGATCCTTTGTAAAAGCTTTTTAACCTCCGCCTAAGTTTCCATTTACTTTTTTAATATCAAAAGCCGTATGAGGTCTTTCACTTTTAGGTTTGAATATGATTTAGAACTATACATAATATTGTAAATTGCTTTCGAATCGTTCTATCTACATAGATATGATTAAAAACTCGTTTGTGTAAATTTTTTTAGTTTAAAATTATATTTAGAAAATAAAAATTTATATAAAAAAATATATTAAGTACTACTATGTGCAGAATACCTACAGTATGTTATTAAATTAAAGTGGCATTTATGTTTCTTGATGATTTAAAACGAAAGCTTTCTAAAAAGCACGTCGTGTCAGGATCCAATTCATTTCCGAAATGCTTACAATAAATTCCGCAAAAATCCCACTCGCATCGACTCCCAAACGCCCTCTATAAACCACGTGTTGTCATGTAATTATCATCTCAGGGCTGATAAAACGGTTGGGGGGAACCTTTGATGGACCTTTGCCGGGTGCCCGAAACACGGACCCCTGTCGTGTCTGTCTGGGAGGCTATGTCGACGTTTCGAACATAATTGATAGATATTTATATTTTCAGATTGACCTCGGGGTCAGCTTTTATTTATTGAATACATTTGACGGGGTTTTGTTTATGTGATTAGGTTTTCGTGATATCTGGTTTTTTTCAAGTCCGTATCGTGATTGTCATAAGAATATCAATATTCTTATATTTTTCATACATTTTATCATTAAATGGTGTATCTTGTTGATAAAATTATTTTATAAATTCCTTCATATTATTAACCTCGACCGAGAAATAAAAAAAAAACAAGAACGAACAGAGCAAAAATTGTTTTCCCATCAACTTCATCACATATCACTAATCACATCCATCAAATGCTCGTAACGAATCCAATTTTCGCAAAAAGTTGAGGGCATTAAAACATGCCCTTGCCCAACGTGCTCGAAACCTTTGATAGAAGCACGGACGCTGCGTAGGGTGTACAGTGAGCCCTATAGTTCAGATTTTCAGTGTGGTTGCACTAATGAATGGGTTTATATTATACGCGTGTCGAGCACGTGTTCAGCCCACCGGTTTCGGATCAGAAATGAACTCAGAAATAATACCAGCTACAAGTGCTTTCAATATTATATTCTCTATACGTCACATTTTACGGACCGCCGACTGGCTCTATTACTTCCTTCCTGATGGGAGATTTTTTTTTTTCATTTCATAGTTCGTTGTTCTTGCTTTTCTTTCCCTTTTTTTCCAGGTCGTTTTGTTCCCATGTCATAAGGGCGGGTCCGTATGTTTGTTTTTTTTGGACGTTTTAGGTAATTTTATGGTATGAAAGCGTGTCAATTTTATTGCAAATTTATCCAGTTTGATTGTTGTATGCTGAATAAATTGTGGCTTTTTTCTATAATCACCTTTTGACGTAAAACATATTTTTGAAAATTCGTCATTTACTTGGGAAATACTTTTTGTAAAGAAGACGTTGTTTCACATCTAGGTATATTTTTTAAATCCTCTTTATTGGTCCTTTTAATTAGAACCCTGCTGAAACCACTTCTGTTCTCTGCAATAATTCTCTGCCGAGAGACCGCATTTCTGAAATTTCGGTTCAATTTACCCGATCGAGGATCAATAAAGCCTAGTTTATCTGTGTCAAGTGAATACACGAGTTACACACGTGACTAATTGCGGTTAATTTTCAACATCTCAGTACTATTTGCAAAAAAACTAACAATTAGTGACAAAAATAAATAAATTTAAAATGAATGGATTTGGTTGTGACATTATTAAACAAAAAATATCAAAGCCATAATCTATTAAATCAATATAAAAAGGATTTTAACTCCATCGACAAATTTTCCTCTTCAACGATTCTAAAAAGAACAGTAACTCTATAAAGTAACACACGTGTAGTATACAAAATTTGTTCCTCTCCTTTGGAATCATTATCTGGATTTAAAGCGCTCGCTATCCACGCCTGTTAAACGTTTTGTCCTTTAGGTTAGATACGGAGGGATAAAAATATTAACCTGCTTGTTAGGGAGAGTGGACCCTTTGTACCTTACAAGATATCATATAGCTGCACCTGCCTTGTCAAAATTTTACCGCGATAGAAACAAATGAAGCGGCTTTCAAAAGATATTCGTGATAATCCTAGTAACAGGGAGGTTCTCGTATCAAACAGAAGATTCAGGATTTAAATACAATTGTTTCAATTTTAAATTTATCTCCTTATAAATGTTGTTGAAGAAATATTTTGAATTGTATTTTTAACTCTGCATGCATAATATCTTAAGATGACAATTAGTTACGCTTTAGAGATCTGTTTTGTGTGTCAACTTGTTATGGCCATGTGTTTTTAGGGCCCTTTAGCCATGTACCTAAAAGTAGGTAGATTTAGTTAAAAGTAGTAAGACTGCAACTTTCGTTCTGTTCACAGCAACTGTATTGACTTTTTCTTTGTTTCGTTTATAATTTAATTCACCTAAATTTGCTTCATTTCAATATATTCACTTTTTACTCTGGAAGTTGGTACATTTATTTATTCCTTTAAGTAAATATCCAACAGGTTATGGGCCCAGCACGCTTCCACTGCGCACTAGTGAGTTATTGATTGAAGAGTAAATTTTTGTGAATAAAAGTTTTAAATCGCGCGTACGCGAGTTTTCACTTTGACTGGAGTTTACTGTCGTGCATTGTGTAGTTAAGTGTATCAGTGCTTGATAAGCTTAAATCAATCATGGCTGATAAGGAAACTTTGGAATTGACAAAACTAGACGGATCAAATTATTCGATGTGGAAATTCGGTGTATGGTTTCTTTTACAAGCAAAAGATCTTACTAGTTTTGTAGATGGCAAGGAAGCTGAACCAGATAAAGAAACCAAGCCCAAGGAACACAAAGAGTTTGTAAAAAGGTCATCGCAAGCTGCGGTGATTTTGCTGAGTTCTGTAGAAAGATCGTTACATCCCAATTTGGTCAACTGCAGTAATCCAAAAGAAATTTGGGACAAGCTTAAAGTGTTATTCGGTGACACCAGCGTTGATGCAAAACAAAATGCTTGGGAGCAGTTTTACTCATTTCGGATGAGTGAAGGCGAGTCTGTTGCTGTTCAGATGGAAAGACTCGAAAGCATATGTAAAAAGCTTGAGGATGCGGGAGAAAAGCCTTCCGAAACAGCGATAATCTCCAAGCTGTTAAGTAGCCTACCTAGCAGATTTTCTATATTTCGCATTGCATGGGATTGCACGCCCGAAGCGGAACGGAAGAAAAATAATTTAATTTCTAGGTTACTTAAAGAGGACAAGCGACTCACCGAAAATGAAGAGAATATGTCCGCTCTTGCTCTTCAAGTACAGCAGACGTCCTTGGGAGGAGCCTCAAAGAAACTCTTTAAGCCAAGCAAGAAACAAAATATTCAAGACTTGAAAAATCGTACCAAGTGCGCGTATTGCAAAGAAAAAGGACATTGGGTGCGCGAGTGTCCTAAGAAAAAGCGCGAAAATAGAGACATTGCAAGTGCGTCAGCATACGTGGGTGATGTCACGGCAAACGCGTTAATCAGTGTGGATGACAGTGATGTGTGGATAGCAGATTCCGGTGCCAGCATGCATATGACCTACAAAAAGGAATATTTCACATATCTTGAGGACCTGCCGCAACCATATTATGTTCAGGTGGCCGACAATAAGGAATTAACAGCTGTAGGTAAGGGTACCATAATTATTGAAGAAACTGTAAACGGTCGGTTTATTGAGCGCGAGCTAAGAGACGTTCTTTTCGTTCCAAATTTAAAAAAACATTTGTTCTCCATCGGTAGTATCAGCAGCAAGAACTTTTCATTTCATGTTTATAAAGAAAAATGTGAAATTCGCGATTACGCCGGAAACCTATCGTCGGAAGGTGTCCGATATAAGAACTTATTCCGCATGTGTTTTAAAGTTAAAATGCCGCCCCAATGCAATACTGCTCAAGTAGCTAAAACAGCTTTAAAACTATGGCATGAAAGAATGGCTCATGTAAATGTTCGCGCAGTTCAAAATACGTGTAAGCAGCTTAATCTAAAAGAAGTGAATGCGCCTAATAAAAAAATTGACTTTTTCTGTGAAGCGTGTGTTACGGGCAAGCAATCGCGAAAGCCACATGCAAGCATAAGTCATCCGTGTTTTTATGGACCAGATGAAAAGATTCACACCGATGTTTGTGGACCCGTGAACATTGGGTCACCACGCGGGACAAGATACTTTTTGTTGTTTAAAGACGAGTGCACATCTTTTCGGAAAGTATATTTTTTGCGACATAAATCGGAGGTATTCGGAAAATTTCTTGAATTTGAAGCATTCGTGTCAAATCAACTCAACACGAATATAAAGGTATTACGGTCGGATAATGGAACAGAGTATATACCTAAAGAGTTTAGTAGCTATCTCCAGAAAAAAGGTATTGTACATGAGTTTTCGTCTCCCTATATTCACGAACAAAATGGAAGAGCAGAGCGTGAGATTCGAACAGTAACAGAGTCAGCAAGATCCATGTTAATAGCTAAAAATGTTGATCATAAATTGTGGTCAGAGGCCATAAACACTGCCTGTTATGTATTAAACAGGGTTATTTTACAACAATCAAAAAAAATAACTCCCTATGAGAAATGGTACGGTCGTAAACCTCAGGTCAAGCATTTAAAAGTTTTTGGGTCACAAGCGTACCTAAAAATACCGAAAGAAAAACGCCATAAATTTGACACAAAAAGTCGGAAGGTTATATTTGTTGGTTATGAAGGCGAATCAACTAATTATCGACTGTGGGATAATAAAACAGGTAAAATTTTCATCAGCAGCGATGTAGATTTTGAAGAGGATTTTGACGCCGTTTCACAAAATGCTGGTAACTATTCAATTGACTTTAACGACGAGCCCCTTCCTGTTTGTGAAACTAATCCTATTATACCACCAGATGTGCCACCCGTGGTGCAACCTCAGTTGGAAGTTACAAGTGGGGAAGAGGGAGAGGCAGAACCGGAGGATGAACCGAGAAATTTACGCAACAGGGAATCGATTAAAGTACCTGATCGATATGGCGTACCTGTTGCATATTATACAGAAGTAATACCAATTAGCTATCATGAAGCTGCGGCTAGCGAAAATGCAGGTAAATGGAAAAAGGCCATGGATGAGGAAATGGAGGCACTTAAAGAAAATCATACATGGAGTTTAACCGCATTACCCGAGGGCAAGCGTGCCATTGGCTGTAGGTGGATTTTTGCCATTAAATCTAGTTCATCTGGAGAGCGGTATAAAGCTAGATTGGTTGCAAAAGGATTTTCTCAACGAGAAGGTATCGATTACTTTGAAACCTACGCACCTGTTGTGAGATATGAATCCGTAAGAATATTGTTAGCACTTGCGGCGCAACGTGATTATGAACTTATGAAGTTTGACGTAAAGACAGCTTTCCTTTATGGTCAACTTCAGGAGGAGATATATCTAGAGCAGCCCCCCGGTTATTGCCAAGAAGAAAATTCTGTTTGCAAGCTACATCGCAGCCTTTATGGATTGAAGCAGTCCCCCCGGTGCTGGAATGAGAAATTTGTAGGATTCCTAAAGACATTCAGCTTCGCTAGTTGTGAAAGTGATCAGTGCGTGTTTGTTGGTACCGTCAAAGGTGTTTCGGTATACTTAGCATTGTATGTCGATGACGGGCTGCTCATGTGCGAGAATCCTAGCGCGATAACTGAAGTGCTAGAATACTTGCAAAGTAATTTTAAGATAACTGTAGAAATAGCATGCGAATTTTTGGGTTTTCAAATAATACGCAATCGGGAACTGCGCTCCTTAAAAATTTGTCAACCCATTTATGTAAATAAGCTGTTAGATAAATTCAACATGCAAGACGCAAAATTTTCTAGCATACCTGCTGAACCCGGTGTTTATCTTAGAAAGAAAAAATCGTCAAATTCTGAAAATTGGGACACAAATAAGATACCGTATCGTGAAGCAATAGGTTCTCTGCTCTTTGCTGCACGAATAAGTAGGCCTGATATAGAGTTTGCAGTGAATTATGCCAGCCAATTTTTAGAATCTTTCGATCAAGAACACTGGAAATTTGTGCAGAGAATTTTGCGTTATTTAAAGGGCACGGTGGATTTTGGAATCACTTATGGGAACAGTGGGAGTATATGTAATTTGTCGGGTTTTACTGATGCCGATTATGCTGGCTGTTTAGATACTCGAAAATCCAGGAGCGGTTTTGTTTTTATGTTTAACGGGGCACCAATTTCCTGGTCAAGTCAGCGTCAAAGTGTCGTTTCATTATCAACCGCTGAGTCAGAGTATATCGCTTTGTGTCAAGGTGCAAAAGAGGCCATTTGGTTGCGTCGGTTTTTAATCGAGTTCAATATTAATTGTAATTGTGTTACAATTTTTGTTGACAATCAGGCTGCAATTAAATTGGCATCAAATTCAGAGTCCCATAAGCGATCCAAACATATTGATGTGAGATATCATTTTGTTCGGGACATTGTACATAAAAAACAAATAGCATTAGAATATGTTAGTAGTAAGGATCAGGTAGCGGATATTTTTACCAAACCATTAGCAAAAGCGCAGTTCTGTCAGTTGAGAAAAAAATTATGTATTTTTTAGAACATTCAAAATAAGTGGGAGTGTTGAAGAAATATTTTGAATTGTATTTTTAACTCTGCATGCATAATATCTTAAGATGACAATTAGTTACGCTTTAGAGATCTGTTTTGTGTGTCAACTTGTTATGGCCATGTGTTTTTAGGGCCCTTTAGCCATGTACCTAAAAGTAGGTAGATTTAGTTAAAAGTAGTAAGACTGCAACTTTCGTTCTGTTCACAGCAACTGTATTGACTTTTTCTTTGTTTCGTTTATAATTTAATTCACCTAAATTTGCTTCATTTCAATATATTCACTTTTTACTCTGGAAGTTGGTACATTTATTTATTCCTTTAAGTAAATATCCAACAAATGTTCTCGCATAAACTATTCCCAGGCCTTCAGTTATATATCAATTCACTTTGAAAATGTAAATTCGAAAAAAAAAAAACAAAAATAAATAAAAAATATAAAACAAAAAATTCTTGCTTGCCGCCATTTGTTCTTTCGAATTCGATAATTTATACGAATCAGAAAACAAAGCCAACTAGACTACCTTTTCCGAATTCGGAAAACAGGTCAATGCGTAGAATTTATGGCGATCGTTATACACAATAGACATACACGTTTTCAGCAAAACAGTTTTTGTCTTTTTATTCGATTGTTTTTCTTATTTTTGCTTTGCGTTTCAATTGGATGGAATTATATCAGCATATCGATAGTGTGATGGCAATTCGCAGGTTCGTCCTCAGTATAGAAATCAACAGTTAAAGATTTTTGTATTTTGAATTGTTTCGATCTCATGTTTTTGTGATTTTCAGATAAATAGTCGTAATAGTTGAGAATAAATTGCTTAGTGTCTCATTTGCAATAATTAATCTAACCACTATTAAATGATACAAAAAATACAGTTAAAACCTAGTCGCATGTCACTAACTTAACGAACAAACAAATAAAAATAATAAGACGCGAAAAACCAACAAAACCGTCAGTTTCGGTCTCGCTCGGAGTGAATGCTTGGTGGTGTTAATGTTTGTTGTGAGCTTATTCAATTGGATAACCCAAATAATCTGTGAGGCTCAAATTCCACTTGATAACCGTGCTTGAATTGACTGGTCGATGACTGTAAAGCAGCATATGATTAACGATCTCGTTAACTTTATATAAATATCACACTTCGGTGATTGAACATCAAAAGTTGAGGTGAACGAAAGGTTGAAGAATATACATATATATTATACAGGGGTAGATTAAAAATGTTTAAATACAAAACTCGGTGGAACAAAGCAATAAAAACAATCATTAATTAATGTTTTAAATAGTGCAACCGTGATATTCTAAAAAGACGCTTAGAGTGAAATAAATAAAAACGAACACGTCCATAAAAGTCAAAACGGAAAGTCTCATCGTTTTTCTTCCTTGTTAAAAAATGTACAATTATTACTATACTATCATTATTTCTGGCGAACTGAAGTCTAACTCAATAAACGACAATCTAAGCTATAATAATACGAAAATTAAAAACCCAGAGACATCCTATACAACAAAAACGTTTACGACTATAAACGTCAAAATGAGAAGTCGTATAACAAAATATTTTCTATTTCCTAACCGCAAGTTAAACCAAAACATGTGATACCTTCCGGCAGTGACTATATTTCTGTTCATTTAACTGAACGTTGAAAAGAGATGGATGGTTTTGTACGCACCATTTACACAGTCGAATCTGCAACATTAGAAAACAGGGAGTCCGGTTGTTTGGAAGAGGTTAGAAATGTGGTTCGAATATTTTTTTATTTACAACTTTTGTTTTGTTAAGTGGGGGTCTGCGGGATGATTTACGAGAGACAATTAAATTTAAACGAGGGAAAATACGAAAATCTTTGCTGGTTGATTATTTGATTCCATATTTTCTTGATTCATTTAATAATAAATAAGTAAAAAATTGGCATGTGGCATCCGATATTGTTGCCTAAGGTAAAATTTCAACGTTATTTTGTCTTTCAATGTAATTACCAAATCTCGAAAATCATTCATAGGATCGTTTTGGGTCAATGAGATTTTTTCGTTAGACTCCCAAATTACCCCACAGCATCAAATTATCACATTAGGATTGATGCTGGATCTGAATCGAACAATACCATATTTTTTACAATTACAGCCAGTCGTAGGAAAAAAATACTTTCGTTATGTTTTTTATGCTTGAGAATTCCAAGTACTCTTGCCTATTAAAATTTTTTTCTAAATTACAATGAAGAGCATTATCAGTTAAAATGTATAAAAGTAGAAGAGAACGTCAAGATTAGAGCAATTACTGCAAACATCTTACACGACAAGATAAACGGTAATTATACGTGCTCATAAACCTTTAACACAATAAAAATAAATCATAAGCCAAGAGGAAACATGTTTTTTTAAAACATAATTTTTTATTTTTATCTCTCGCAAATAAATTACTTCAGTTACCGTAAAAAGCATTCTTTAGTGTTAAAAACATTGTATCTATAAATGCATTATACAGAAAACTATCCATCCCACATAATTATGATGGAGTCAAAAAACATATAGATGGGGACAACTTTTTGCTCATATGAAGATGTTAGATTGGGGGGAGGGGGTTAAAATTATAACATCTACATATGAGTAAAAAGACGTCCCCTTCTATATATGATTTTTGAAGTTTTTTTTCATTTTTTCATAAAACTGTCGAGTTCAAAATTATGAGGGGTGGATGGTTTTCATTGAAATACTCTGTATATACTCGTATTATAACAACATGGGAGAATTTGACAATGTTTCACCAAACTTGAAACGAAACCGAAATTGTTAATCCCGAAATTTTGACACTAGACGATTAATTTCGAAAATCGGCATCAATTTAGCCACGGGTCAGATATGTCATCAATCAAAACTTCTTCGAAATACAAGCATATGCGTACAAAATGTAATTTTATACATTTAAACCAATATTGGTGGCGGTAGTTTTATTAATCACAATCTAATAGTTTCAGTAGAATATATTCACAATAAAAACCGCTTAGATCGTGATCCTATTATTGGAAATTCTACAGAAACGTCGGTAAAACGGGATGCCATGTGTGTACCACATGATTAGCAGGACTCAATGATACTATTGCATTTCCCATGGTGAAACAAATACTATACAGAGGTAAAAAAAATAAGGGAATCGTTTCTTAATGATACTTTTGTGAATTCTGATACTGTAATTTTTTTTATATCACTTTCAGCTGTTTGAATATAAATTTGAGGGATATCTAATCTTCTACATAGATATCAGGGAACACCCACCTCTACATTTTTGTGACGAATATATGGTTTGCTGTCCTTCGCATCTTTCGGTTAGTTTTTTTTTGTATTTATTCAACGAATCGACAAAATTATACCGCGACCCTCAATAATGCACATTATTTAACTGAGCCATTAACCAAGTTTTTAATAATTATATTAGTTGAATAATTATTACTATTCGTCAAATCAAAACAATGTTTTATTTGAATAATTTCTGTTAGTCCGGATGCAGAAAGGACCGTTTCTTTCAGGCGCCAGTAAGGCTGAAAGCTGAATTAGATGCACTGTCACTGAAAATTTTTTTCTTCTTTCCTCCTATGATATACTGCCACCAGACACGAACGCTCATATTTCTTTTCGGTTTAAATTTGGTGAAAATAATGAGTGGCGTGCTCTCGCTCTTTGCAATGATTAATTTTTAACAAAGTGTGAAGACAAAAGAGGCCGATGCCAAGTTTAGCTCCGTAATTTGCCACGGGGAAAATATAAATGATACCAGGACGTACCAGGACGGCCAGGAATTGATAGTAATAAAGTGGGATTTGGGAGTTTTATTAAAGTGCCTATCTACAAATAAAACGACACTATATGGAACGTTAAATTATCTGGAAAGAGAATGGCTGTAATAATTTTTTTTGTCGGTATTTAATGTTTTAATATAACTTGTATCAGAAATAAAGCTTTCATAAACCTGCTCGGTGATATCTTGAATAGTGATTGCAGAAAATAGGTATGTATTCACTTTATAATAACCATAGTAAAATGCAGGAGCTTCCCTTATAAATACTAATAAGATATAGTAGAGTAGGTACTATCCATTTTTAAAATTGTAACACTGTTCTCTCCTCAAGAGACAGATCCCGGCTAGAGACTCTCTCAAGGGTGGATCGACTCCATGCTAGTGTTACACTAGGTATGCCAGAGAGTTGACAGACTATAAGAACTTAGGGCGCCACTACCTTTTTAGACATCGACGAAAAAATAATTTCAATTTAAGAAAAGAAACTAAGGTGAGAAAGATAGAAACACCTTGTAGAATTTAATAAAAGTTAAAAGTAAAAAAAGTTACAAACTTACATGAACCCGGACACGATCCCCTACAGCTTTTACAGCCTGGTACATAAGAAATTAAAAAAAAGAAAATTAAAATATTAACTTTATTCTGCCATTGAGGAAAAGTAATGGAATGGAAGAGTGAGGAACCTGTACTTTATGAAGGTACTTAGCTTAGTTGAAACTGATGGAGAGGTCTTGTCGAAACAGAAGAAACGAAAGATGTCTTGAAGTTGAAGTAGAGATGTCATGAAAGTGAAATTAGAGATGGCTTGAAATGGAAACTAGATGCCTAGGGGTATCCTAGTGGTGTAACAGTATCCTCCTAGCAGTGGCAGCTGTTACCTGGCAGTAGTAACTTGGCAGGGTATCTTGACAGCGGTAATCTGGCAGCTGTGCTTACCACAGCAATTTGGTAAAACTTAAGGTAAAATTGGAGAGACGATCAGGTATGTCTTTACTGTAAGACTGTCGGTAACGGAAAAAAAGGGCGATGGTTTTCAAAATGGAATCGTCCGTTGACATCACATGTCAATTGTCTTAACGGTCAACGAATTAGATCACAGAACTATATTGGGAGTGGTTACTATGACGGCGAGCGGTAATTAGGGAACTTATTTCGTAAAATCGAAACAAGTCGATAGACATGTTACAAAATTCAGAAAAAAAATTCTATAAATTTAAACAACAGTAAAACTGAACAGAGAATAAAACAATATATAACTATACACTACAAGTATAAAAAATTAATAATATTTTTGTATAAATTTTGACTGGTCTATCGATTTCATTGCAATGTTGATTTCACAGTCGTCTTGGACTACTGGGGACCACCTGCAACAGAAGACCACCATTATCTCGAAGAAATGCATGTTACACTGTTCTCATATCGCATTCGAGTCTCGTCTCCAAATGCCACTATATCTCTCACAATTTTACCTTTTTGCGCCTTCGTTGTGTCAAAGCAAAAAAAAATTGCACACTGGGTATTTGTTTCTGGAAAAATAAGAGAGACGACGACAACGTAATAGAATCGTTGTTTTCTGTTAATTTAGAAGAAAAAAAAGTGAAGATATTTCCTTTTTTGTCGACTATATATGTTTATATCCGCGTAAAACAAGTTCTAAATGCGCAGCAAACGTTTCACATCAACTATAACGAAATATATTGAAGATTTTACTAAAACGAGGAAAATAAAAATCGTCTTCCACTAATTCTTTATTTTTATTATATAATTAAATCATATTTCATGAATAAAACATCATTAAAACTTTACTTAAGCTTAACTTATCCCATTAGGTAATAAATCACTTGAACAAAAAGATTTTTTTCTTAATTAACTTCATTATAAATTTCCTTTATACAATAAAAGAACATTTGTAGTTCTATTCAAAATATGCCACCACATCTGCCAAGTGCTTAATATAACAATCAAACGTTAATTACCCAAATTTATCGTAAAATAGCCACACAACCCTTGCGTTTTTTATTTAAGTAACCCTTACAGTAGAGAAAATTTATTACCACTTAAATCTGAAAAAATGTCGTCAATTGTGTTGATTTACCCGCTCTTTGAATCAATTTTCTTGTTATAGAGATGTTATCTCGTTTAGCTCCCTAATTTTACACTGAGAAAAATCTAAAAAGCTCATCGCAACAAACATCCTTTTCATCTTGAAATGATCAAGATAAACTAATTATATTTTTCAGTGTATAGAGTTTTCTTCTAATCTCATTGATTCAAAACACAATGGTCGTTAATATCATAGTGTCACACTTGATTACGTAGACAACCGTGAAAAACCAGCAGATAAGAGAGAAAGGGAGTGCTTTTATACAGGATTCACTATAAGGGTGTATGTGGGGTCGGGGTAAGCCAGATTACACCAAATGGGACAGAGCATATGTTACTTGTTAAGGGTTAAGTCAAGATATATCAGTAGCTATATCTGTATCGTGTTTGTTGGTATGGGAATACTGATGAGGATATAGATGGAAGAGATAAAATGAATTTATGTACCTATATTGTGTCGTTATTTGGGAAAAGGATACGTTTATAAACATGTGTTGATGATTTCTTATAAAAAAAATCAATACGTACATAACAAATGTAGATGTCATTTGACAATTATGGAAGTAAATAATTAATTTATTAAAGCGTATTTTTTAAAGGATTATATTTATCAATTGAACGGCTCTTCCAACAGTGTCCAGCTTCTTTTTTCGTACGTTTTTTCACCTCCCGAGCAAATTATGTTTAAACAAATATGAGTAAAATCGCATTCTTATTTTACTGCAAAAAAATAATCCGCCATCTGTTATTTCAAACATTTTTTTAATGTCGTCTATGTTCATTGAATATTCAAAAGCAACCTGTCACCGAGTACAGATATACACCGACAACGTCAAGTAGGAGATAATTCCAAAGTAAACAAGATCAACTTTTCTGCATTCATACAGAGTTTCCCTATGTTTATTTTTTAGATTTGTATTAACAGGATTATTCACCATCACTTTCTTGTTTACCGAGTGATTTTAATTCTTTTATTCTGTTAATATTATAAGTTAACTTTGTTCTTTAACAAAGGTACAGGGTGTCTGATTTTAGAAAGGTGAACGGCTATATCTCGGGATGTATTTACCACTGCAAGTGAATTCAAACATTTTTGTATAATAATTCCAAGGTTTAATTATGAATTGATTACTAAACATCACCTTGAGTTATTACAACAAACTAAGTAGACGTGCCGAGAGAGACTACAAATAGATATTTGTTAGAATACACGAGGAATTTTTTAAACATAAATTTGAGAGTCAACCTCTGCCCTAATTGTGGCCAGTCTTTATGTTTTGGGATACTTCTTAAATTATAATGTATGTATATAATCCCAGTAAACGAATGGTTTTATATTGGAAGCAGCTTATATAACCAGAACTTATTACACCACCCCTTTTTTCTTTTAGCTTCTGCTTAGCATTTTGCATAGAAAACTGGAAATTTTATGTTGGCATTCTTAATTAGAGAACTAAAAATAATGTCCAGCTGTTTCTTTCAAATATTGCTTATTTTTTATTAATTAGTTTTTAATTAATTGTTGAATCCGTTGGCGTATATAAGGTTTGGAAAGTCGTAGCAAAAGGTGGCAAATTTTTTCTCCCGCATAAAATTTTTTTTACCATAAAACAAGCTACCATAATAGTAGAAACAAGATCGTTCAGTTAATATGAATTGAACAATGGACGTACGCTTCACCATGCTGGAAGATCCAGTTCGGTTTCTTCTTATTTATTTCTTCTTATTTATTGGCTTTCCCTTCAGAAAATAAAAGAACTTATCAATAGCGAGTGCAACGAAGAATGAAGAATGGTCTCGTTCTGAATACTGAAATGTTCACAGCAGCCGATGCGTTTCGTTAAATTATGGAAATTATTCTTGTTGTGTTTTTTTTTCTATAATTAATTTCAACCTCGAAGGGATATTAAAAAGTATTCATTTTAATCACGAATATTCTAGTAGGTAATAGAAACGATATTTTCGCGTCGGGTTTTATTTTGATACGTTCATAAAAATCATAATTTAGAAGGAAAAATTAAACACTTCAAAAATTGTGAAATACTTTAATTTATTCTTTATTACATAATTAATAGGATTGCGCTACCACCATTATTTACAATAAATTTATAGGTAGCACTATAATAATATAAATATTATACATAGTTTTATTTATTTACATGAAATTAATCATACATTGGCAAGAATGATGAAAATTATTTAGAAAAATCAACTAGTCTCAATATACATTATGGAAGACGGTTTTCAAAAAAATTAAATATTATTTTCTAAAAAAGTTTCGTTCGAAAAACACGTTGAAGTTGGTTAAACGCTCTCATTGATTTTTTGTTAAATTTAAATATTTAAGAGAATCAAAAGTTTTTTTTGGTTATAGATTGTTGAGCGTTCGTTTGTATAATTAAAAAAAAAATGTGCGAAAATTGGGATCCTATAGGAACGTAGTCTTGCTATGACTAAAAATTTATAACAATATAAAAAATTGATGCGTTTTCGTAACGCATAAGGTACACATTACTTAATTGTGATGTAAGTCAATATTTTCTTGAAAGCGACAGAAAAAAAAGTATCAAGTTTTTCTATAATAAAACTAATTAATTTTTTTTAATGGTGAAAATTATTCGAGTTCAATTTTGTTTGTTTTTTTTCTATCTCTTTCATATAATAATACTATTTAGGAAGATTTTTATGTAAAAGAAATTAAAAAAAATATCCTTTGGAGACTATTGAATTTTGAGTGACAAATAATTTAAATAAATTAATATTTTTCTCAATTTCTTTAAAATTGATATACAGTCAGTCCATCACAATCTCATATTCTCTAAATAAATACTACGCTTTCAGCTACATCTCATCACGGATTCATTTGTTCCCTCCAAGGGAGAACCCTCCTTTTCTCAGGAACAGTCTAAAGATGAGGGACTGCTTTGGGGCAATATAAACGGTGGGCTATGAGGGTTCATCGAAATTGTGCTGCCTATAGATCCTGGACCGTGCGGATACAGGTCCATGTCTGTCATACTATCGGCGCTGGAACATTTATCACCTCCCGATTTCCCTTCTTGTTTCAACATCATCCGTCGCCATTTCGCTCGGGCGTTTTGAAACCAAACCTGAAAATAAAATAAACATAATTTAATAATGAATGATAATAATGAAAGGGGCATATGCTAGTAATACCAGTATCGTTACAAAATAAAGTCGATTTAACTGAAAATAACCTCACTTTGATAAATGCTCTGTTTGTGTATATAAATGCGCCGTTCGGCCGCATCTCGCTTGATATATTATTTCCGAGAGGGTTGTTTTTTATGCCGATCAATCTTAACAACATGTTTTTGTAATAAACATATATTTAATTCAAACACGTGAAGCTACGTTCTGCCTTTTTAAATGAAACATGACGCTTATTTAGTACAGTCAAATTTTTCCAAAACTACATATCTTTTAACATTAAAACGATAGGTGTTGAATTGAGACTTCATAGAAGACAAGTTATTTGCTATTATACATAAATAGTAAACATATATATATATCATAAAAATCTAATCAGCACCTACTTTATGATGGTAGTGTCGATATTTTATAGATAGAATTACTTTAGGTTAGGATCTATAATGAAAAGAAAGTAGTTAAGTATACTTTTAGATGGGATACAAAATGAAATCTAAATTGCGAGGAAAATCCTGTTATAAAACTTGTTTTTTTTTAATTAATTACATTTTAATCTCTCTAAAAAGTTGTGGAAATAATTGAACAGTTATTACTCCACATATAGCATGAAGTAAATTCGAAATAGAGTCTTATTGGAATCCTCGTTAAAATAATATTTAAAAATTGGTAAATATTTGAGAACAATCCATAACACATTTTTCCGAAAAATCGGAAAATTTACCTGAGCTATTATATGAATTCGTTTTGCTGGCCAAACAGCGGCTAATTTCTGGAAGAGTTAAATTGACTGGAGAGCCTAATTGAGGTCGTTAGGACTGTTGCGGTGGAATTCCGAGGAAATTTTTCTTTTTATCCAGACATCGGTATGTTTTTAAAATAAATAGTCCGACGCCTAATTTGAAGGTAGGTATATTTTTCAACTTTTATAAATTTTGTTTTTGAATCATATTTTAATACAAGTCACAAAAAAAAAGTTCCATTAGAGAATAAATTTCATCTCGAGAAAAAAGTTCAACAACAAAACCATTATCCTATATAAGTTCTGCGTGTTAAGTTACGTAAAACGAGATTGTTAACATAGATTTGGACAGAAAAAACTTCGGAAATAATATATCACGTGAGATGTGGCCGAACGGCACATTTATTTAGACAAACAGAGCATTTATCAAATCGAGGTTATTTCTAGAACTAACAACGCTTTGCTAGTATTTCCATCTCATATATAAATTTGATTAATTTGAAGAATCGGTTAGGTTAAACAAACAAATATAGTACCATTCCTTTTTTCAGTAGACTTTGATTAAATACACAGTGTTCCGGGAATAATTATTGAAAAAAAGAAATTCTTCGAAGAAAATATTATACCTTTGGCACAAAGAATTGGCGCTTTTGAATAGGTCCAAGAGCGAGGTTTCTTCAGCCAAAGGATTAATTGTCTTTTCATATAAGTTTCTAAAATTCCTTCACGGAAGAACTTAATCTATTTGTTCAAATCCTTACAGTCTTAGCTTCAAACTAGTATGTAAGATATTTCTTGATACAAAACTTAAATATTTTGTTTCAAGGAATCCACTTTTTGGGACAATGCCGTAGAACTATAACAAAAAACAACTCTCTTGACATAAGAACCTTAGAACTTGCTTTGAAAGGAAATCTTTCTTGGTCCAAGAGCAAATACATTAGACATAGACATTGAGAGGATTTCCACCAGGTATTTGGGAGAATTGAAATGTCTCTTCAATGAATGCCGTGATGTTTATAATTTTCGTAGCTCTTGAAGCAAAACAAACTATACTTGGTTGAAGGGAAAAATATTCAAGACATTTCTTCAAGAGAACCATCTTACTTTAGCTAAGAACTTTTTTCTATATAGGCAAGAGATATTCTCTTATGCTGAAATAATTTCTCTTGTCGCTAATAATTTCTTGTCAAGAGAGTTGACTACTTTGGTTCAATACACCCATTTTTATCAGTGATACCATATTATTCAGTTATTTTTAAAAAATAAACATTTTTACTTATACGGATTGTTTAACATGGTCTTACATCATGATTTTCCGTTATTTTAAAAGTGTCCATCAACACTACGACTAACAAAGCATCTACACAAAGAAATAGACAAGAAAAACATTTATATGTAAAATTCAGTAAGCTTCAGAAGAAAAAAAACCCGTGCTATTTCTACATAAAGGATAAGAATTTACCTATATATCCATCTAAAACAAATTCGTATCGTACCGACATCAAAGCTACTTGTAAAACATGGCAAAGGTATTACATAAAACGTCAGAAATGGGAAATCGTAAAACAGAAATGTTAAATTTTATTATTCACAGAACGATGCCGCCTTAGTACTTCTTACTTAATGAAAGTTGTATGAGTCGGTACTAATCAGGTGAGTAAAACGCCTAAGAAAGAGTCCATTTTCTTCCTAATATGGGTACTACTATTAATAACAATAAAGTCAATGTGGCGATAATAGTATTGGAAGAAAGAGACCGACGTGATGGTCACTTTGGAACGCTTCACAGAGACGGACCCGTTTCTAAGGATCTAAAAACTATCCGTATGCTATTCGTATTAAAACCTGAATTATAAAGTGATTTGAAATGACAAGCGAAATCTAGAGAGAAGAGAATATGGACTTAATATTAGATACGAAAATAGAAAAACAAATTTTTTTCTATAATTAGTTAGACCGTCCCTGGTTTCTCTTTTGGTCTTGGTCTTCTGATGAGTTCTTGAAGAATTCTTAAACTACCCATTATCATTTGTTAACGTAAAGAGCTTTAAGAATGGTAGGGAAGCAGCAAAAAAACTTAACCTCCTCTGAATGGTGAATCGTCGTCACCGCATATGAATTTATTATGGTGGCAATATTTTTCGAAATGTAAAAGAAATATGATAAAACAATTTTATTTATATTTTATATTTATAATTGACGTAACTGTCGTAACTAAATTTTAAGGAAGCTATCGACTCTCTCGACTGTTTCTATTTCTGCTAATTGCCGAAGGCGGTTGTGACGGAATGTTGCCAATGAGAAATGATTGTCAGAGTCTGCTGAAGCTGAGTGATTGCCATGGAGACCGCCACCGCTGATGCGATGCGCCCGCCACTCCATTCTCGATACGACTTTTTGTAACAAAGGCGTAGACAAAAGGGGGTTACATTGAATTAAATTCTTTTATTCGTTTTGAATAAAACGAAGGCTCCCAATTTATCTTCTGTTTTTATAGCTATACCTCATCCATTATAAAAACCGTTTTCCACGTAACAAAGTACCGGTACAGTACCAGTTATGACAAACGTCATGATGGAAAACGGTTTTTATACTGTACGAGCTATGCTTATACAATACATTCGTATATATTTCATGTCTTTACTGGTAGCCACTTTTCTTTTTTTTTTTTAATTTTCGCTAACCAAACTCAATTTTTGAATTTAAGAGTTAAAATCGGCAGCTTGCATACCTTTAATTGTTTACTTGCTAAATTTCTTTCCATCAACGTTGATCTTCAGTTATTCTGCGACTCCTCCTTACTTTTGTACTGGATCTAAGTTGTATCGTTAATCGCTTCAACCCCAATGGAAATTAATAGGTACGCCCTTGCTCGACTTGATCTCCCTTGCTTACTACGTTTCGTTTTCGTATTTCATGCCTACTCTTACTCTCTCTTTATCGATCCATATAAAGGACAAGATGGCCGTATTTACACAAGTTTCTATATATATATATACAGATTTTTCAACTTTCGTTGAGAATGGGTACCTACATATTTACAACTAATATGAAACGACATACTTCTCAACCACTTCCAATACTGAATAATTGGAAATATTTATTAGATTATTAGTGTGTATGGAAAATGCAAATACAAGCTTATTTTTCTCAGTGTTCGTTATATGTGTGTAAATTTAGCTGAATAGTAAATCATGAAGCAGATGGATGATAGATTTGCAAAGCCGGTAAGTTGGCAGGCTGCGATCTATCACATCGGTTTCTTTGAAGCCGTCTCAAGATCTATAGAGCAATACGACGTGCACTAGCCTAATTACTCCAAACGAGTGGGTCTGGTCTGGTCACAGTCGCTTCTGCGCTTTCAGAATTTCGATTTAAATTAGACGAAACAACTGCCAAGCGATTCACAAAGTCGCGAATTATTACGACACAAATTATCGCGGATGGGGCATGTCAACTTTACTATGTCTTTGTATTCTTTATGTTGATTTCTTACCGCGATTTTTGTTTTGAAAATCATTTTATTTTAATTTATAAACCGAAGCGAAGAAGAATGATTGAGAAAACGAGTAATGCCACTCGCTTTAATCACTTTTTTGGTCAATATTAGTCACTTTTCTCAATTTCTCAAAGACTTAAATTGTATATGTCTGCCCTGGTAATGAAAAATGGCCATTATATATAAGAATATCTGCATTGTTTTAGTACAATAATGAACTAAGATAACCTCCTTGTATCCATATCAATCATCTTCCACTTTATTCTTGGAATAAACGGTTTATATAATGTTAATATAATGTTTTAAAGTTTTAATAAAATAGCCAACACTATACATTTGCTTAAAGTTTAACTAGGCATTACATTAAAATTACTATATATTTTCTCAAAGGTATAATTTTATATAAACTATGTGTAAAATATATCCGTGAATCGTACCCACAGAAAATTATTATTATTTTGGTTCAGAACGTACTTGATGTACCTAAGTATACGGTAAGAGTCGATAAGGTACTTTAAACAGGACAGGGCTGGGTTTGATCAAAATTACTGGGTAATATTCTAACTTTCCAACAAATACGCTGGTTAAGTTTTATTAGTAGATATTCAATCTCCCTTTTTTGTCATTATCCTACTTTCCACTTTATATCTCTATAATGTGTTGCATTTTTCTTGCTATGGAATCCAATATTTACTGTCTAGTTTAATATTTGTTAAGAACTTGAAACTTTCTCAAAGAATACACTTTTTTACGTTCAACATGAACTGTTCTTACTTCGGTCGGTAAAATAACTACATACGACCCTGTGTAGTACACTGTATAAATTAGATTGATCCCAAGTGAGCAAAACAGAAATTAAATAATATACATTACAGTGTTAGTCCGTTTATCCGTAAAGAATCTCGACAAAATTTGAATTTAAAATGTTTGTAATGATGATTTACGATTCTCATACTACAACGCAATAAATTACTGTTATTATCAAAAAAGAAATGTAACAATGATTCTTATCAGAAGTTACTTAATTTAAAAAAAAATAAGTACTATTACTTTTGAAAGAACATAATTGCAGAAAATATTTACTATATATTATTCAAAAATTGAAACTAATAAAATCTTTCAATTTGTTGAGATGATTGTTTGTGAATAGAGAAACAGCAACTACCCCAAGGGCATTGTTAAGGAAAAGCGAGTTCTTAGTGATTTGTTATCTCCTCCACTAGCTATTGCTTCCTATAAATAACATATTGATAAATAACTATCGAGGAAAAAATATTTAATACATAATTTGTTTTTTATTTCTTTATAACTTCGTAATCTATTATTTTGAGTGTCACTGTTTAATTGAATATATTTTTATTATAACATTCTATACAAAAAAAAAATAGTGGAATTTCGTATCCCATTTAAACGTGTTTTACAAATTACAATTAAGCAAATTAACACTTAAACGAGTATTCAATTACATTTACACAAATTAAACAGTTCGCTATCTGAGAAATAAGAACGATCATTTTAGCTGATACTAGAAAATGGACTAATTCAAACTCGACTGTTGGCTGATTGCCGAACAGTAAACACAAATACACAAAGTGTAGATTCAGCTCTTTCCACCTCCTACATATCCATTGATAAAAAAAAACCAGTTAGGAACGTGCAGGATCGTATTACTTCGTGGAAGAATATTATTTACCATTTTACAAAATTATAGCAGGATTTTAAGTCAGAATCGACATTTATAGGACAGTTTGTTCATTTGCAATGGAAAAAATGAGTTTTTAGAATAATAAAATGTATTACCCAACAAATATGACTACGGTCCTGTGCTAAGATAACAAACGAGTTATATAGAGAAGATCAAAAAACTGGACCTATTAAAATCTTTCACTTAGTTGAAGTTGTTTGTATTAAATGATTTCAATTAATTTCATTCAGATTTATCGATTTACAGAGGAAAACGTTATAATTTTAAAAATGGTTGAAAATATAAAATTTTGAACCCCTTAAGATTTTATTATAATTTTCCCTCTGCTGTTTGGTATTTGAAGGGTAGCTGCTTCTCAACTAAAATTCCTCCATTTTCTTTTGTACACTTTACTTGAAGAACGTTTTTATGTGCGAGGGTATTTTTCGTTAAGGACCTATTTTTTTTAATCCAGGACATGTGAATCCAACTTTTGTCGATCAAGTAGTCTAGTGAAACGGAATTTGTTGTTTGTTAAGTTGTTAATAACCAAATAATTTAAATATATCCAAAATATTTACGATAAATTCTAACTGAAGCTTGACAAAATGGCGCCATATCTAAAAAAGCACCCTCGAATTCCTATAAACATCATCCTTGTCAGAGGGTCCTAAACCCCCAGAGAATATTCGAAAATACGATTCCTGCAGTAATTGGAGCCATCCCGGCCTGTCTCGCTTTATTCCGTAGGGGAAAAGAAGAACTCTCTGTGATATATTTTATTTGGAAGTCGTGGGTGGTTGGATTTTTAAAAGGCGTGTTTTCAGTGCTTCTCGGATACGCTTCCCAGATATTTATTGATTTAACAGGCCAAGAAATGGGCGAGTAAAGTTACTTGCCATATATTATTGGTATAAAGGAAGGGGTTGCTTAATTTGAAGAATAAATTAGTAGAAACATAAAAAGTAGATATGTATGAAATAATTTTTTTAAGTAAAATTTCCTTACTTGTAAAACCCTTTTGGGGAGACCAGTCTTTTGAGATAGTTGTTTGAGGTCCTTGGCATCTGGATTGTGGTTTATCGCAAAGTAGGATTTCATCGTCCTTAGCTGATGGTGTTTGAAGGACGTTCTCATCCTTTTCGTCCGTTGACTCGACCCGTGTAATCCCGGCGTGCCCGGTGACCGTCCGAACGGCATATCCAAATAGTCTGAATTCAAGTCTAAAATAAAAAAATGGTGTTATTTAATATTGCACTAAATTTCAAGACCTGTTGTAATTAATCAGAATTCCATTATGAATCCTAAACAAGACATATAACGTAATAGCGTCAAGGGGAATTTTGATTTTTTGCGTTATATCCTTTGGAAAAAGATAATTTTTTTATGTGGTTGAAGCAACAAGTAGGTCAGTAGTTCCATAACTGAATCGACAAAAAATAGAATTTATCATAATCTATTAGTGCGGGGGGTTAACCTTAAACCTAACTATTAACAATCAGTGATAGCTTAAATTGTCTTTAATACTATTCGGTAACACCTGCTTACTTATTAGCCTTCTGTACTATTTCTTTATGTAAAGCAGCTAAGAATATTTAAATAATTTATTTTTTATCGTATTACTTATGTGGTTATTTAAAATAAATTCAAATGATATAATATTTTCGGTATGCATATTTTATATTTATAAAAACATTTTTAGAACAACACTTTGAATGTTTGATAGGAAAATTTGAATTTTTAAATCATGGAAATTTACAAAATTTTATTACCAAAATACTATTTCAATAACATTTGTATACCTACAGTAAATTTTTTATTGTATTCTTGATTGAAAAATTCCTCTTATGTCTTTCTTAAGAACGTAAATATATACTAGAATGCAAAAGGTCTTCTTGAAAACCTGTTAATCAGCCTTATTAGTCGAATTTATGGTTTTTAAGAAAATTTTAACTTAAACATCGTACGTATCCTAAAAGGCAGTGGCTATATATTTTTTCTGCCTGATTAAGTCATTTTTTCTATCAGAGATGGTTTATAAAAATTTGCCGGATTTTATTAATGACTCTTTTTTTTTTAAATTCAGAGCCGGATTAAAAATTTTTAATTGATTTTATTAAACATTTAAAGTAAATTCTCCTTTTCCTGCTCCTACTCTGTAAAATTGTGGTTTTTTTTTAACCATAAACTATCTTGGTCCAAGAAAACCAGTCAATACGTTATAGACCGGCGGCTTCCATGTCGACACCTTGTGACATACACACCCATTATAATAAATTACATTTCACGGCAGATACTGACTAACACAGCAAACATTTATTTTCCGGAAAAACTAAAAAAGTTTCACACTATTTTAGGCAACTACAAATTTAGTATAGATCTAACTGTTGTTTAGCATTTGAGGGAATCACCTGAAAACTATAATGATGAATTATGTAATATCTGCCATCTAGATTCAGAGGTCAATTGGCCAGCATCATTTCTGTAATATTTTTTATGAATATTTTGCTAGATTATGATTTGATTTAGAATTTTTTTTTCTTGATACTGTCCTGACCTGCAGGTGAATATATCATTTTAGCCAGACGAGATGTGAAGAATGTTATCGGGTGTTTCTGTTTCTTTTTTATCTTTTCGTTTTTTAAGGAATCTAACCCAATTAAATACAAATAACATCTATATATTTCATTGCTTGTTCTGCGTTTAGAAACGGTTAACTTGGAAAATAAAGGCACAAAAATAGGTTGGGATCTTATCAATTCATAATTATTGTTGGAGCAATATTTTCAAAAAAATTATTTAATTCAAAATTTTGCGAAGGAGTAAACATGTTTATGTCCTTCGGTATAAATATTTAATTCTAACCAATAGAAATTATTTAACCTTCTATATTTTTAAATTATGTCAATATAATTAATGATTTACTTATAATAGTTATTAAACAATTTCCACTTGTTATTAATAATTAATAAATAATGTATGAAGAGGAAAAAATGTATAAGGTTTCGGTGACCTAATTGTATAATAAAAGGTTTAAAATAAACGGTGTGGCTAGAGTTCCGCCGGCGGAATTATGGATTTAAAATTAGGTAGTTCTTCTAGACAGATCTAGAAATCCGACTTAAATGTCAAAATTTACGCAAGTGCGGCGGAGTTCTAATAATATATGCTCAGGTTTCATGATTAAATTCTGTTCAACGGCGGATTCAAAGTTTATTCTTCTAAGAATTCCGTCCGCAATTTGGTTTAGTATTATTTTATTTTATTCTAAGGGGAAGGGTGATTGCAATGATTATATTTCCTTCCCCTTCCAAGTAAGGAAATCATCATATATAAATATGTTTATAATTCTATGTATTTTCTTGGGTTTGTAAGTCGTTCAGCAAATGGAACTCGGGAATCGGACGGAATTCTTGAAAAAATAAACTTTGTCCGCCGTTAGACGGAATTTAGGCATCGAATCTAAGCCGTTCAGCATATCCTTCGTCGAATCAAAATCTAATTTCACCTTTCTTGATTTCAGTCATTTTTAATTATCCCATAATTTATCAGAATTACATTTTGTATTTTAGGAAAGTTCTATCGAAAATTTCATGCATATTTCCCATAATTTGCCATACACAGTATGTTAATGAAACAAGGAACAGAAACACCTAATTAACAATATTGTACAGTGCGTGGTACAGTGACGTAAACACGGCTTAGCAGTTTGAACAAGTTTGAAATCGGATTGACGGCGAATTAATTGTGCCGCATGTCAGTGGATTGCGTTCGTCCGCTAGAGGGCGCCCAAATCCTCTTTCGCTAAGCCGGCTGCGACTATTACCGAGAGAATTTTGCCGTTTTGGCTTACTACGTTACGAATGGGATTATTTGATTCGCTTTTAGGGATAATTGTCATAAGCCGGGATTGGACGGGAATATTTTAGTTTTGTGGGTTCAGTTGGAATGGGATGAAAAAAAATAGGTTGTTAATTGGGGGCATAACAAATCATTCAAAGATGTTTTTTTATTTACACTCATACATCTCATATTTATTTAGTTGTTTTGAGTAAAAGTGTTTTTTATTTTATAAAATATGAATTTTGAGTATCCCATGGGAGAAAACCGCACTAGGCTAGAAAGCCTGTACTGTAGCTTATATAAACACTTCATTATCATGCCACATCTATACTATTCAAAAGGATAAAAGAAACTGTACGCTATAGCCATCGTTGTTTGATAGAAAAAAAAAACTAAGAAATTTACATCTGTTAATAATTTTTTAGTATTCCTTCCCAAAGTCGCTTTGATCTCCTTTTAAGGTATCCCGTACTTGTCTTTAAATCCTTCGGTAATTCAACGTTGACAACTTGCATAGAATATAAATAATACAGGGTGATATGGCGGAATATAAAAAAATAATAAGAGAAAGATGCTTTCGGATGACAGTATAATATTAATTAATTCCGTATTAGGCATTCCAGTCTATAAATCTCAAGTCTCACACCTCTTAAGCAATATAGACACCAATATAACTGTGAAGATTATGAACTAATTCAGGAATTATGTACGGAATGATTTGTTACAATATAGTAAATGTGAGAAAAGATTTTACAACTTGAAAAACGGCGTTATAAATTTGTAGGTTTCATCTGAAAACTGTTCATTTTTTATTTTACAAGTTCGTACCTCATAAAAATCTTCAAAGGATTATAGAGAACCAGAACCTATGCGGTTCCAACTAACATTATGCAATAACTAAGTTCCATAATATAAAATAGGCCAGGTAGCAAACAAAGTCGTAATTCACCAATAGTGCCTGAGGAAACTTAGTTTCGAAAATTTTAAATTTAGGTTGAAATCAAAAAATCGTAGAAAGGATAATAATAGGAATTTTAAGCTGAAATTTCAGATACACACGCTCAAATAATGAACAAACATGGAAAAAAATCAGCGGCATCGTATCTAAGGAATTTTGGATACGAGGGTATCCAAAAGTGAGAGGTACGGAAACTTGAAAAAAAAGGCTTTGGGGACTGCCGATAAAAGTGAAAACTAAGTAACTTGTGAATTGTATATTGTTTTTCTGTAGGTATGCACCAGCGATAAACATTTTTATCCACCTGTTTACTTTTTTTTACACTTCTTGAGTATTATATAATATACACAGTATACATAGATATACTTAGCCCATGGAATATGTTCGGTGATGATTTTTGAACTGTTCAAAAAAAGTTTTCACTTCAAAACCAAAAATTTTGACCATATACCTAGTAAATAATTTCCGGAGAATATATTTTTACTTTTTCTCCTCATTATTTTGACCTGGCCTAAAGTCGAATGTTATTCCGAAATTTTACAACGTCAATAACCCGATGATAATAGCCCGCTGAGTAAATAATAAACTGTAAGAGCGGACAAGTCTTTGAATGGTACCTACTTTTATGGGGGTATTAAAAAAAAGGGTTTCTGGTTCGAATTTTCCCACAACGCGTGGCGTTTCAAGGGTGACCAAACAGATGAAATTCGAAGATAATAAAACCAAAGATACTTATCGAGAATCAGAGTGTTGTGCGCAATTAGGTAGGATGGATGTTGTGGGAACTGATTAAAGTTTATTAATACGATAATTTCAATCTCTATTCATACGCGTATGATATAAAAGAGTCAATGAGAATATTTATTTCACTTCCGAGACTTTGTAATACTGTGTGATCCAAAACTTGTTTGTAAAACTCCATATATAGTGAGATTTCTAATTTTTTTTAATCGTAAACCTGAACAATAATAATTAGTCTTACCCAGATTTGCGGTCATTCCTTCCAAGTCCTTTGGCTTCCTTTTTCGCGGTCGGCCCTTCTGTCTCGGCGTCGTCGGTGTACCATTAAAGAAGGGAGGAACTTTACCGATTGGATCCACGGAATTCGGTTGTGGAGGCAGTGAGGAATGTGGCGGATGAGAGTGGAAATCGGGACTGGGAAAAGAGGGCGGATAATGGGGATGGTAGATGCCACCACCGGGAGGCATCGATAGTTCGAAATGTATGCGACACAACACTGAACCGTTTCTCATACCGAACTGATCACCTTTCGTCAAGATGGCGTTACACATTTCACAAGAAAAACAGTGAACATGGAAGACGAACTCTTTTGCACGCATCACCAGCTCGCTGGAGAGGATAGTCACGTGACACCGAGCACAACTTTTCATGCTGAATAACCTGCAAAAAAATAAATTTATAAATTTATAATTTATTAATAGCACAGAGATAATTTTAATATTAGTTATATGTGTACCTAATTGGAACATAAAATCTCCAAAATGAATGTTTAAAGATGTAACTCCATCTGTTAGCGCCACTAATTAGGTATTTTCGATTCTCGCTTAAAACGTAAACAAAACACGATCGTTTGTCGAAAGACAAAGTGTCTCTCTACCAGAGACTTGTGTTGAAATATTTACAGTTTTAATATACTTTACTTTTTTCTTAGAGCTTTCTCTATCTTTATCTTGTTTATGCTAAAATTTGTCATAATCTACGGTATTGAAAGAAAATTCCTGTTTTATCATTGGTACAACCAGCATTTAGTACTGAATAATTGGTTATCTTTCGTTTTACACTATTAATAATTACTATATTATTGGTAGAGTCAGTCGTGTGTGAGAATTACCGGATCTTAATTCTTTCATCACCTCAATATCTTTCAGTACGTTCGTACCTTTCTTGTAAGTACTTCCAACTTCTATAAAGTAAACTGAAATTATCCTCGCTTAATATATTCATAGTGGTATTGGATGTTAGCCAGTGGCATATTTATTAAGAGCATTACATTTAAATCTTTCTGAGAATGGATTAATGATTGGAAAAAGTTTTAAATTTACGTACAGTTCGCATGTATTCATAACCGTTAAATCAAGTACCTTCTATTGGCACTATTGCTTCGTTGAATATATAAGATAATTTGTTACCAGTAGCTGTACCAAAATTTTTTTTTCAAAGGTGCGAAAAAGTACAATAAATACAATAATAAATGGTTTCAGTAATTCTGTCTGATGGTGGAAAATAGTTTGGTTGGAAATTGTTTTAATGGCTATTTGGTCCACTTTCTCATTTCCTTCGATTCCTGTATTAGATGACACCAAGAGAAAGGAGGAGGCTTATGTAGAAAAGGGCTTCGGTGAAATTTCATGAATTGTTAGTATATGGTAGTTGACGACTTTCTGAACAATAATGTGCAGGGGTCCAACTCAATCCTATGACTAGTTTCAGAGAAACAGGGTGTTGAAGTTGGAAAATAGCCATTTTTTAAAAGTTGAATCGCCCTGTATCCTACATTTGATAAAATTTTTTATACTTTGTATTGCATGTTAGTAGGTGACATTAAGTCATTTTGAAATATATATAATTTATATATAATATACAGGGCTATTCAAAAGATATGTATGGAAGAAAATCCGAGAATCGATTTTTCTTTTGGAAATCTCCCTGTAATTAAATATTTCCTCGGTGAATTTCTGTGATACTTTCATACTACTTTTGCTTTGAGTTTGTTGGTCGGATGTTAAAGTTTTGTCAACTTGCTATGATTAGTTTTTTTATCCCGACAATATGATGACAAGCCTATCATTATATTTTTCATATATGTATATCGGTATTTTCGATGTTGTTTATACCATGATCGACATATACATAAAAACAAACAAAATAAATATAAGCTGATCTTGATATCGGAAAAAACAATTAACATAAACATGTAGAAACTAACTGAAATTACTGAAGGAATTCAAAGTTCTACAATATCTGGACCATAATCTATGTTTTCTGGTGCTATCCTTTCAGCTGCATCAGTTATTTCATTTAGGAGATTAGTAGATGGATATTTCACATTCTGTTCGTATCTGGCATAACCCAAAAACCATAAAACACATGTACCTAAAGTACTAGCTCCCGACTTACAAGTACAATAATAGTGAAGTTCCAAAGGTTGATTTTCGATATTGTCAGGTTAAAAAACTGATCATAGCAAGTTGACAAAACTTTTACATCCGACCAACAAACTCAAAGCAAAGGTAGTATGAAAGTATCACAGATATTCACCGAAAAAATATTTAATTACAGGGAGATTTCCAAAAAAAAATCGATTCTCGGATTTTCTTCCATACATATCTTTTGAATAGCACTGTATATTATATATAAATTATATATATTTCAAAATGACTTAATGTCACCTACTAACATGCAATACAAAGTATATAAAATTTTATCAAATGTAGGATACAGGGCGATTCAACTTTTAAAAAATGGCTATTTTCCAACTTCAACACCCTGTTTCTCTGAAACTAGTCATAGGATTGAGTTGGACCCCGGGACACTGTTGTTCAGAAAGTCGTCAACTACAATATACTAACAATTCATGAAATTTTACCATTTTTCCATAAGCCGATTGCCTCCTCCTTTCTTTGTTTCTCAGTGACCTATTTGTTAAGTTTATTTCAAATATATGAATTCTCCACCAATGTATAACTTCTGTTTTTATTTTCGGTGGCATTCCTATGAAGTCATTTTCGAAAGAATTTATTGTAAATTTTTATTAGTACCATTCAGAGCGAATAAGTAAATATCTCAAATTTGCATTAAGATTCACATAATTTTACAAGTTAAAAGCCTCTCAGTAGGTGACCGTCAATCCGAATAACATTTCCTATCGAGCGTGGAGGTGAAGTGACACTTTAGACGCGAGTAGTGCCGGTCTCATCTAATAATTTATACTTTATGCATATAGAAAAGCGGTTTATAGCAAAATTATTCTTTTATGAATGTATGTGAGACAGTCGTAAACCTTGTAAAATGATATCTACTAGATCGGAATGGACTGGGATAAAGTATGTATTCAAACGGATATTTTCATCGCAACGTAATCCTCGTAGCACATTAAGAGAACTGATAAAAAAATATACAAGAAAATGGACTCGATGAGAAATCCATAACGTCTTAAAAGAAAATGATTCCTTCACATAAAAATTAAGTTTAACCTTTATCTTTTACTTTCCTGGAGATAAGAACAAAGAAATTAGAATTTTGACAAAAAATGTAGTGGAATTATGTAGATATACCTAATAAAAATTGTTAATTTACGAACTTACAAAATCTTTCACGTATCTTATATATGCATGTACAAAGAATTTTTCCCAACGTAAAAAAATCTACATAATATATACGTAGGTAACCTCAATGACCCTAAAAAGGTCACAATACCGCATAATTTGACCGAATGCCTACCTACTTAGTCAACCTCCATAAAGCCACAGCGACTTTCCTCTGATGAATAAAACTCATAATCTCTAATCTCCAGATCATTCACGTGTAAACGTGAATACATATATATATTGCAACTATTTTAGTGAATGAAATGCTAACCCACACCTAACAATTTAAATCACAAATATGAGCGATGTTCAACTGACTTTATGTCATTGAAAGCCAGGACCGTCATCCAAATAATCTTAAATTCTATACAATAATATTTTACTAAAAACCAGAGTAGTAGATGCGAAAACTGCAGTGATACTTTATCAGTTCTAAATTTAAGAAACATAAAAAATAGCCAAACTTTGCTGCAATTGCTGTATTTATGTATGTATCATGGGGGTGACATTCTCTGAGACCTAAAAGATCTATTGTTACTTAGTTCCTATTTTCCTGAGGAATTTTAGGATATCTACTTGGGTAAATGTCCCTCTTCTATCCAATAATCTCCTAGGTGCTGTGCACTAGGTTTCTGAATTGCTGTACAATTCGCAAATATGTGGATGGAGGTTTCTTCTTCTTTGCCACGTAATCTACATTATTCTTCCTCCATTATTTTGAGCTTTTTCAGGTGCTCTTTCAGGCGGCAATGTCCCGGAAGGATCTGTTAAAACTCTTAGTGCAGTTTTACTTTTACTTTCATTTGATCTCAACGGGTTGTTATAGTCATATAAATCATATAAATTAAGGACCTAGGATGTTGTACCTAGATTTTGCATCATGGATTCCAACTCCTGTTCCTCTGTCAGTTTCGCTTCGGCCTTGACATGCAGAGCAGAGGTGGAAGGCAAATATCACTTCCTATTCATATTTTTGTGAAAGTATGTAAGATATTAATTTGTTGGGACGGTCCTGCGTATATAAAAATCAAACATAACGTAGACATTATTTCTGGTCCTTGGAACAGTTTATTGAAAAGCCCCACTTTTTACACTGACTGACTCCGTACAAATAGGGTAACTGAGATTAAGCTTGACATACTAATGTATGTATTGCTATGAGAATGTTATTGTAACCCTATTGTCAAAACACAGTAGGGAGTATTTTTCTTGTCCACGTTTATGTTTATAAGGTATAATAATACGTTTTACGGTTTTCCCTCTTATGTTACATGACAACTTATCATGTACTTGATTTATGGGGCAATTTGGCCTTGTTGCACATTCATAGGATTAAGAATTAACTACTAGAGAATAGGTACGGGTACCTACGTTTAGTATTTATCGTTTCCTTTTTGGCTTTGTTTGTTTCTGTTTTAGCTGATTGTTATCTTGTGTTTATGGGAAGTATTAAAATTATGTGTAACTTGTAGTAATGCACGTTACTTTGATTTATTGGGATATCTTATGCTTCAGGTGATAACCATGGTGAAAAGAAACATTTTTAGGTAATAATATTAGGTATATAATATTCTTCAAAGTTATTGATTCCACATATTATATTATTACGAAAATAACAAAATTTCTACACATATGGTAGATAAGTATTCACATTTATATGAGAAACTTCCTTTCTCTAAATCGTTTCCTAAGTTTCAAAGTGATTTCCGGAATAAAGGAAATTCGAGAAGACCTTTCAACGCCCCGTTTTCAAACAGTCGAACCGCAAGACTTACCACTGTGAACTTTTCAAAGCATTCCGCTACAATCTGCATTTTGGGGTCGGATAATCTATCCGCACGTTACCATGTTATTCAATGAGGGTATTGTATGCGTGCTGCAGGGAGGACCGTAGGGGGTACGGATGCCCCCCGTCGATAAAATACACAATAATAACTATAGGTTTGTTTTTTTACGCCGCCTTTTATACTATTTTTCTATATATACTTTGTATTATTGTTTCATTTCTGGTTCTCAACAGAGGAACACTAACGGGTTGGATGTGTTTGTTTGCACATTGCTTAGTAAATGATGTTAAATACACAATGTTAATACTTTTTGCGTATTTTAAAGTGAAAATACAGGATCTTTATATATATATTTTTAATTTCCATAAATATTCTTTGTTGATCATTAAACACACACACACACACTCACACCAACGAAAAGTATCTAGAAATCAGTTACACAGTCACATAATGAACGACAGTCTAAAAAAAAGATGATGAATGAGTTTCTAGTCGGTTGTATTCAAATAATAAAGTTTTATCTCATTGGAGGCTGTCATCAGATAGTCAAGTTATGTTGGCAGCTCTGCACTGAACCTACAATTTGTTTCATATCAACTTACAGGCGCTATCGTCTTATCTTTATTGTGGTTCAGGACACTTTACATGAATAGAAACGTGGGTGCAAAACGGAAATTTGAATTTTTCCACCAGTTTACTGAACAAAAATGCCAAATCACTTAATTCTATTAAAATATTTCACAAAAAGTACCAAATGATAATAATAATTTGAATAAACAATATGAAATTGAAGGATTTTTTTCTTTAGAGAACTCGCCAATAAGGAAATCAAGAAATTGTATTCGAACGACATTCTTGTCGGTATCAAAGATGGTCGAAGAGCATTTATAATTTTTTTCTGCAAAAAACTCGGTTCGAATTTGATTGGTGCAATTGGAATGGCGACTGGTTTTTGTTTCTGTATCGCATTCGAGGGACACGATCCTCTTTTGTTCTTTCACGGTTTATTCCATTATTTACTGCTGTTGTTGACAACAGGGCTGGATTCATTGTACCAAAACCGTGAATTCACTATTAGTTTAATCCCATTGGTTATTTTATTGCCACACCTTGTATATCTTCTCAAACATTAACTGTTTTTCGTTTACAATTATTAATCATTATGTCAGTCAAGGCCTAATATTTATATGAATATTTTCTTACGCTATAAATTTTTGATAACTCAATATTAAAAAAAAAACAACAATAGAATGAACCAAAATAAAATAATCTAACAATAGATGTCTAATTAAGAAGCTTCGAAAGTCACTAGCCATTTCTTAATCTTCCAACGAATCTTAATATTATTTAAGCTTTGACTTCGATTCGGTAATTTACCCTAATTTATTATGCATTGTCTTTAGAAAATATGAAATAGCACACAGGGCGTTGATGTATTACTTCCTCTTATTAGCGAGATAAACAGATATTTTATATTTTAACATACCGGGTAGCTCTTTTTTATTAAGTTATTTACAGTAATATTAAAAAATTTATTTTTTCAGATTTACAGTACTTAATATATAAGTTTGAACATAAAAGTGAGTCAATAATAAACAAAACTTGACCAGCATTTTAGTGATACTCCAGAATAGACTGTAGTTTGTCATGGCATGCTCTGTATAAACGCTTTCAATTGATTATGTCTATAAATTCATAATTTTAATTATCAATACACATAATCATTATTCATATTAAACGATCACCAAGACCATAAATATTATGATCTTATAGTGAATCTTTATGTTCAGTAATTTACTTGATGGTCAATTAATATAGTTAAATGCAGAGGAGACTTAAAATCCCCATACACGATATGACAAATATAGTTGGACAACTTATTGTGTGAAAGTTAGTAGTGGACAGAAAATTTAAGATACGATCTGAAAGATGATCCCTAATAAAAATATCTAAAGGCACCAACAGAAATATCATAAAAATTCTTTTAATCTTACTGGTGTTTTTTAGTAGAATTATGATCGGACGGTTGGAAGTGTCAGTCAGCCAGTGTCATCAGATTCCCCGGTGAGTCTTCATGATGTTCTTAGAATTGATTCTGTCTACACCGTGGATAATAATGACGGTTGTTTAATTTTTTTATTGTTTTTAAAAACGAGAAAATACACAAAAATTTAGTTTTTTATTCAACTACATCGTTAATTCCATCAATAAAACTAACTGCTTTTACAAAAAAAAAAAACTAATAAAGGTGATACTTACACTATACAAGATTATAAATAATGATTTAACAAAAATGTCTACAGCAAGTACACGACAAAAGTAAAAATAACAATTATTTAATTGACCAGTTTTTGCTTGTGTTGGTCGGCGCCATTCTAGCAAGGATTGTGTAACAATACGACTTGTTAAAGAACATTTAATGTATATACGTGAATACCATGCACAACCCTACTCAATATGAAGTTTATAAAATTGTACAGATTTAACTATATTTTTTTTTAATACAAAAAAACAGGTCGATAAAAAATTCCTATAAAACTTAATGAAAGACACGTAGAAGATGATTAGCACCAGGTTGACAGACTTGTGGGATGAAATAGAATATCCCGAAAACTAAATATCTGTTACTTTGGGGAGTTTATCATTGATGAGACCGCTTTAGCCGACATCAACTTTGAAAAATAACATCGTGCTGATGACGTTGAGTTATTTTTGTACTTTTGACATCGTCCATGCTGATGGGCGGTTTTTGTCGTTTTATTTTCAGTCGTACGAACATTTCCTGTACGCTAATTACACGTGTTACGTTCTAACCAAAAAAAAATTGTAAAAATAAGAATGTACAAGGTGGTTTGCGATAACTCTTAAAGAAGTAAAAGTAGCAGTTTGTTCCTAATTAGCACTGCCTCAAATTTCCTTCCTTGTTTTTTTTTTGTTCTCTAAAATCCTTTAAAATCATTTTAAATTTTATTTTCTCGGTATATTTTGAAAATAAGTTTCCTGAATGTTCATAAGTAAAGTTCTCGGGATTTGGCTTGCACAGAAGGCAAAGGAAGGCTCGCCCGGTTGATTATGCAGATTGGGAACTTGCGAGTATACAATGGACCATTGTTCAAAGGCCGGCTAGAAAGATGCAACTGTATATACGACGCCCAACGCTGCGCTGGCCCAAAAACGAAGACATTTGAATGTACTGCAAATAGAATGCCGATTCTTTCTTTTAATTCTTATTTTTTAATACAATAGAAAATAAAAGAAAGTCGAGAAACACAAATTACCGCTTATATTTCACAATTTATAGGGTTTGTTTAAATAAAGTCAATTGTAGTTGGCCAAACTAGAAATAGATACAATTATTGCCCATGTACAACCTAATGGTTCTTTGGTATTTTTGTGGTTATATACTTTCCAATACATCCTTACTAAGTATTACTATTTTTGTAAAAAATTGATGTGAATCAACATTCTCTCCTTGGTCAGTCTTTAGGAACATTTTGAACTAAAAAAAAATTCTTTTGTCTCATTTTTAATGAATGGTACATTTGTTGTTCGTTAATTGGTATTTTATATTCGTGCCTTCATTCTGTTATCTGTAGTACACGATGTGACATCATAAAACATGATTGCTTTTTGAAATGACTATTAAAAAGAGTCATACAGTTTTACCTCTAATTTAAAACTATTTCGTGGGTAGGCAAATTGGTTTTGGAATCTTATAAAAGTAGGACGTCTCATTAAACAAAATATGTTTACTTAAATAGCATTACCGTCTCTAGGATGTTTTATTTCGGGGACAGAATAATAAATGAAAAAATCAAATAAGCAATAAGTTGATTGATGCAATATATTTTTGGTCGATAGTAAAAAAGAACAATCTTTCTAGAAAATCCGTAAGTGACGGCATTTTGTTTGTAGTGTGTCTTTATTTTGAAAAACCAAATACGATGTATAATACTTGTGCTCAATTTCAGTCTCCGCCTATGGTAGATTTGAAGAGATAACCCCATATTCCTCATTTAAGTTTGAATATCATCACGTCCAAGACTTCTGTTTTGTGTGGGCTACCTGCAGAGTTGGGCCAGCGTTTCAGGAATATAAATTTCATTATTAATATTCAGTAATCAAGTATGGTATATTATAGCTTTTAACTCTACTACCACACTATATATTTTATTGCTATAAAAAAATCATTTATAAAAATTATTGAAATATATTAATGCCGATGGTTAAGGCGACCTTACATTATGCTATTTATGTGCAATGCAAGTTTCATGCTATAACAAAATAAACAAAGCGCATGTGCGTGTGCTAGTTTGTGGCAATTTTTAAGCAAGATAAATAATTAGAACAGTTTCTATTTTCATGAAATTTTTAGGCAATTTTAGTTATTTTTTTAGTAATAATTCTGCTACCAAACCTAAAAATATTAGAGCACAAACTCAAACCTCGAATCGTGTTTATATAGAAAAACAAAATGGGGAAAAGTAAGTTATATTGTTTTATCTGGTATAAAATAGATGTAATAATTAATTTTTATTTTAGCAATCATGTTTGGAGTACCGATATGGCCACACACTTAATTTTATTGTATGAAAGCAAGCCCTGTCTTTACGACGTGAGTTCAAAAGATTATCACAATAGAAATACAAGAAATAAGGCACATGAAATATGTGCTAGTCTCTCAGAAATGTACCCAAACTCCGACTTATCTGGAAGTATTGTTAAATACCAGAAAATTGTGAAAAAATTCATTTTAATAATTATTTAAAATCTCCTAAAAATATTTTTAAGTTTGTCACACTGAATTGCATTAGGTATACAAAATAAACCAAACTATCTCGAAAATAGCTTAGTGTAAAACGAAGCCATAAATTGCTTCAAAATAGCACCTAAATAGCATAATGTAAGGTCGCCTTAAGGGTATAAATTATGCTACTTGTTTATTTACGAATTTCTTCGATTTTGTGTCAATTGCAACGGTTCTTTCCAGTTCGTGTGTCTCTTATTGAATATTTTTTCTATTACTTTGTCTTTTTTTGTCTTCCACTTTTTTTGTTTTTACAATTTTAAGACATGAATTAAATATTTTTTATGACCAGGACATAAAGATAAACAAACACATGAAAAATGAAAATATTTCTATGGAAGAATGCGCAACCCTATTCGGAACTGTGTCTCAGAAATTATGCAAATGTTTAAAAATATTTTAATCAACTACCTACTATTCTTCATAATATAAATATATTCACATAGTTATCATATATGCTTGGATGAGAATCCTCCCAAGTTTTTATGTAGATGTAGGTAATATAATAAAAGATTACATAGTTATATATTGTAGAAATATTTATATTATTACTATTTATATTACTTAAATAGCGTATTGTCTTTTTTTAATTAGTTCATTTTTAACGTTTTTGAATAAGTGTTATGTTAAAAGGAAGTAAAAAATCGTTGACTAAATAAATTTATTTTTCCATTTTTAAATTATTCACTAAACTTAGTCCATATATTGTGTAAGCTCCATGAAATTCGATACTACCTTTTGTCTGACACCCTTGTAGTCTTGACCATGACTAGATAAATATACAAAGTATGAAAATTCCCATGTTTTATATAAAAAGATACAATTTCTTAAATATTTATTGAGTCATAATAAGTTGTCAAGACCATAAAATAAGTTGAATAATCGGGAGCTATTCTCAGTGACAGGTCAAGCGACCTTCTTGTCCGTATCCCGCCGACATCTATAAGAGTCATAACCATAGGCGGAGAATATTCGAGAATAATTAAACTGCAGTCCCTTCAAACCAACATTTTTTGTAAATGGCATACATCCTACCCCTTTGGAATTCTTAAGCATCTTATGGAATATTTCAACAAATAAAACTGTTATTTTGCGTTCAAATTATTGAAACATTAACAAATATTTTAGTGTTCATTAAAATACATGCATCCTACGACCCTGGCGTTAAAACACGTCATAAAGACCAGCTTATCTCCCTTGCATCTTATCACATACATAAGCGTGCTTACAGTTTGTTATATAAAAAATGTAGCTTGGCCTGAAAATAAATTATTTTATTGTTCCTGCAAGTGGAAACATTCAACATAATCATAAATAACATGTTGGTGTCTTTTTATTTATTTGACAGACAATTTGTAAAGATATCTTTCTAGTAATAAAATATAAAACTGTAAGAAAAATATCTGTAAATATATACCTTCGGCTCTTACTTGTTTATTTATATCAATTGCTATAATTTTATCCATTTATTGATTGTATTATTTCCGAAATCTTTCTTTAAATTATTTTGAGAAAATGTATTAAATAAAAACGACATCTTTCGTGTTACGGTCATTTATTAGACGCTACAATACAACTTTTTCGGTCTAATTAAATGAGTTGTCATTATCAATTTTTTTGTATTGTACAATAACGTCCGGCGGTAATTCATTTGTTTTATGGTCTTGTCATAATTCAATGTGTGACTTACACCTTTTTTTTCTGTAATTTTATGCTTGATAACTAATAAAGTCATTATTATATGACGTTTCTTTTCACCTAATTACGAATTATTTGTTGTTGTTTTTTTACCTATTTGGATTTTTGTGGTAATAAATAGTTTTTGTTAATAAAAAGCGTGTGGAGCTTCCTGTATGTGGTCATTTAATTTCTAGTTAAAGCTAATGATCCAATTTGGTACCAAACGAACAGATGCTTGATTTTTTTTTTATTATGGGAGTTCCGTTAGGTGTTATAGTAATTGTTGTGTAGGTCAAAGAGGGATCGTTAGGTGTTTTTTATAACTGAACAATATAGAAAGTTGAATTGACGCCCAAATAGAGAAAGTAGGCACCCTTTCTAGTAATTAACTGACCTTTTCTGGTCTCTATGAATTCTGTATTCCAGTTGCCAATCCTCGATTACACTGGTTAGTTTTTTTCATGTTTTTGAAGCCTCTTCATGAAATTATCCTTGATCACCAGCTTTATCTATCTTCAAGAAAATGCTCTTAAAAATATTGATTTATTTAAAGCATTCCATATAAGTTTATTTTCATGTTATTAAATAAAACTTAAGACAGTTCATCACCGAATAAATGATCTCATAAAATCATCAACTTTTTTTCACCAAACAAAAAATATCGTAAATGTTCCACGTCCATCAAGATTACTTCATTACTCGGTTCGGATTCATTCCCGGGCTATTTCATTATAAATGAATTAAGGAAGTATTTGTAGACATGTGAGAAACACGCTCTTTAAGCGAAAATAAAAAAAGGGGCGTATTAACCTAACCTGCAACAGAATATTAAATGTCATTTTGGCAGAGAGTGTAACTACTTAATTACGGTTATTAAGTGTGAGCTTTTTGTGCTTGTTTCTTGCATGGAGATTATTCAATGGGAAAATAAAGAGGATTCATTACAAGCAACACCTTGTTAATAAAAAGGTTTTTTTATATTGAAATGTCACTGTGAAATTCTTTAATAATAATCGAATTAGCAGAAAAAGTTTTAGTTGTTGAGTTGTTAGTTTCAGGATCAGAAGAATAGTTCTCAATATTTAATTTTCCTAAAAATATGAATTTATATCTCTTATTTGTTGTTTTGATTAAGAGAGTCGACCGGTCTAATTTCCATTTTTATCAATTATTCCTGCTTGGAGGCATCACTGCGTGCTTCAGCGGAAATAATTCGGTGTCAGTCGCTGGATCTCACTGTTAGTTCCGGTCTATGCCACTCAAACCGCCACTGATACTGTTGCTTCATTTGTTACGCTTATTTAATTCCAAATTATTTTGTCAAGTAGCTGTGACTTTTTTTTCCATAATGACACAAATTGAAACCTATAAATAAATGATTAAATGATACACCTAATTGCCTCGAACATTCTTAAGGAAACACCGTCGTCTTTTGACATCTTGAGAAAATTTGTAGCTCGAGATACAATAAACCATTTTACGACGCACTGTACATCGATACAGACATACAGGATTGCAAAGATTATTGCTTAAATGTCAAAAATTTCAAATTAACCAGATTTCAGACACATGTGCGCTCCTTCGCCAATATTAAAATTAGTTTTTTCGTACGCGCATCCGCCAAAATGCGTAATTCTAATTTTTCAAATAATAGAATATTAGTGTCCGCGCGATTCTGTATGAAAGAAAAGTTATGAAATAAATTAAATCTTACGGAAATTTCCTTCGCCTGCTGCATTTTTTCCGAATTTCAAAAAGATTATTCTTAATCCGTCGCCACGGTCCAGTAATCGCAACATCAAAATTAAATTTATGGTGTCATGTATGATTATATTATCATATACGAAACGTAATGCTTTTTCTAGTGTGACAACATTTTAAGAGCAGCCAAGAGATTAATAATTCAGATAGTTTGTTTAGATAATGTACTATTTAATATCCGCTAGATATGTGAGAAAATAACAGCTGTCGCCTAGATTATAAATAAATCAAAAGAGAAGTTGCATATAATTTTTTGAGATTCCTTCAAATACATTTCGGTTAATAAACAAACAAGTTGTGTATTTATCTAATTTTTTTCTGTGGAATGTCACAGCTTGAAGCTTGGTATTTTTGTAAACAACAGGGTGTCTCTATAAACAAAAACTTCTTTTTTTATCGAAAGTTTTTTAATATTTTTCTTAAATCGTGTCTGATTTTATCGGAATCTTAGCCAGAGAAAAAACCGTCTACTTACATATTCCGGACACCGAATCGAGTACAGTTTTGTAGTAGAAATAATGTGAATATTAAATTTTACACGTATACTTGTATCCTACAAAATATAATAAAAAAATTCTCATATCTCGAGACCCCTGCTGTCCGTCGAGATGTTTCTACAACGTACATATAGATATCATCTTACAATCATGATTTCCAGCATGGAATTTATTAAAACTTCACTTTTCTAATACCAAATGTAATTAATATTTTTCAAGTTTTCTACTGCAATTCTATAATTTACAATAATTGTGATGTTGCACCATACTAATTTTCGGTAATATTCGATAGCTCTATTCTATTCAACAAATTTCATCGGAAATTTATTACCAACTTATCCATTCTAATATTTACCTTTTGGCTACTTGGAATCTAAAAAATGTAATCAAGAGAAATATTCATTATAACCACGTTTATTCGAAACATCTAAAAACCCACGAACTTGGGACATTACAGATACATCCTTGCTTGTATGATGAAAATAAAAAAATTATGAAAATAAATTATGACTTATGATGTAAAGATTACTACACTCAGACAATTCATGGAAGAAAATATGTTTTTGATGTAAATTTTTTTTTGGAAATAATGTGTGAGAAGATGTTCGTTTCAAAACACTTTGCCATAAATTGGTGAGTCTCTGCTTTAATGTCTTGATATCTATTATGAATTTTTTGCTTAATAATTTCGTTATTAGAATAATATATTTTTACAAATGTTTCTAAGCAAACACTTGGAACAATGATACAATACACATTAAAAAAAATGTTAATTGTTCTTTTAAACTATCGCAAGCGATTATAGAATAATTAATTTTGGCATCGTACCACTAGTAGAAACTTGTTTACTTTGTAAAAAATAGCATTACTCTTAAGATAAGAAGTCGTTTGTTTTTGTTATATCGATGTTTTTAATTGCAGGCTTCTATCAGAAGCCACACAATTATTATTATAAAGATAAAAAGTTACATTTTTAATATCCCTGTTTCACATGTTTCTATTGATAACTTTCACATAGTTAAACATAAAATAACAATAAACGTTTCTATACCTACTGGTTGTCCTCAAACAATATACAAGCAGCAAAAATAATGTTTTTGTCATCTACAAAGTTATTTGGGTTTGCTACATATTAAATGACAATAAAAGTGGAAAAATATGAGACCCACGTATCGAATATATCGTGTGATTTTATGTAGGTATCAATGTATAAAATTAAATTGACACTTTTGAAGGGCTACAAGTTACACGTCTTTGTAAGATGATACACACAAAAAACGAAGTAGAGGTATCACCTTGTTTCAAAAATGCAAACAAAAAATCCATCAGGAAAACCAACGTTTTAATGTATACTACAAAATAGATTTGACCTACGAGGGTACTTTAGTAAGTATATGGAAAGATATACAAGATAAAAGATTATACGAATAATTTTACGAAATTGACAAACTTTGTGCTATCAGTTCTGCTGTAATAGTGTAATTTTTCAAAAAGTGTTTTGAACATGAACTTTTGGTTATTGTATACAGTTACTACTTACACTGCAAGATATAGCAGTTAAGATGAAAGCGTTACAAGATGTTCTTAGTAAATGTTCAAGAAAAACACAAATAAATAGAGATGGGCGACTCAAAAACAAGCAAGTATTGTACAAGCTGATTGCGAAGTATATTTCCATAATCCAAAATACGTATCCTGATACCCTTTAAGGTATTAATTTGACCCTGTAGATGTTTAGATTTCAATTACTTTTGAGTATAACTGTATAATCATCTATAGCACCATCTAGGTACTAATCATTTATTACTGAAAAAAATTGGATAAACACATTTCAACTTGAATAATCTCGTTCCAAATTAACATATCCTTTCTACATCTCTATTACTATATCGCGTGTGGAGAAGAAAATGCGTTTGTTGATTTTGCGGTTCACCTGTCCAGACCTACTGAGTACGCGCACCACTACGGCGTGACTGTTACTCGTCCCGCCGTGAGTTTAGTGCATGTGGATGTGCAAATTATAGTTGCACACAGTTAACAACACTGATTTGACAGACACATGCTACCGGCGTGTCTTTTGCATTCCCACTAAATTATAATAGAGGTAAACGACTCTTATTTTTGGCGGATGTAGGCAGTGAGAATGCCGTTGGGAAAAAAAATTCAACTGTGAAATTGTGGATTTTAAGTTGGTATTACATGGGCTGCATTCTGGCGCCTCGTAAGTAGGTAGTCTTTAATGTGACACCGTTAATTTATAAAATAGCAAACTTCAACAATTATTTTTTTATCATATAAATTATAAATTAACAGATTATAGACAAAACTTCCATTCACATAAACTTGACCCGCTATCAAATCCCATTAACCTGCACATTTTCGTATAATCCGTATGCGGCTAATTTACTTTATCTGATAGAAGATAGACCACCGGTTGGAAGTTTTTAATTTGGTAGTATTTATGTGGTCGAATAGTTGTTAAAACCATAGAAATGGAATAAAATGATAGTGATTCGGTTACTAGCCATGCGTTCGACATGTGTGGCCCTGATTCGTAAAAAGACAAAGCCAATAATACTATCATCCCATTGCCTTGTACGACGAGTTCGACAGTCAATTCGAAGAAATGATGATCGACAATCAGCAGTCATCATTCAGTCACTCTACTATACGGGATGTTTGAAAAAGTGGAAATTTATTGCTCTCGATAGCTATGTGTGTTGTAAATACTAAACATTATTTTTTTTTGAATTTATTTTAATAAATATTCCCCCGGCGATTACAACAACAAAATAACGATTGCATGCAGTAAATCCAACATAATAACTTTCAATGAGATTTCATGATCCACAACTTGGTCAAGTACATACATAGGTAAATATATTTGGTTTTCTTTAACGTAATTTATATCGTCGATTGTTTTGGAATGGTCTGGCGGAAGTGTAAAATAAACGACAATTTCACATAAGAGTTGTTATAAGAAAATTGTTGTAAGCCCTGAAGGTTCTCAGATTGTTTAGGAAATTTAAAACGACGACGACACGCATCTCAAAAATAAACGCACGATAAAAAAATATCTGAAGATTGTAGATTTAGTGTTATTCAGGGAGTGAATATAGACTGGACCTCAAAAATTTTTTAATTGCCACCACATACAAGCTATGTACCTATCATTGGTCTGTTGCGCTTCTAAAAGGGAATGTGACTGTATATGCCAGTTAAATTTCATATTTTCTTTTGTACAATTACAATGATGTCAGGTAACTTATAATTTGGTTTGGACTTAATTAAATATATTGTTGTTAAAATGGGTACGTCTGAATCAGATAATGTGAACATAATAATGGCATTAGAGTGGAACAGTTACAAGAATATGCAATTTTATACTAAGCGAACAGAGACGGATCCCGGATTAAACGCAATAGGTACTTTTTCAATATTGAGAATTTTATAAACATTTATAAACAACTCAATCAACTAGATTAATATGCTATTTTATTTACTTCTATCGAAACGATGAAATTTTTAAAGATTCATTTAGTTAATTTAAAAAAAAACTGGATTCTGACCTGTTTTACATCGCTATTTATTAATTACTAAGGGGATATTTCTTAACCACTTACGAACGGAATATATTCATATTCACATCGTTCAGTGAATGGACTAGGATGAATAACGGGATTTTTATATGCAGACAGGAAAAGAATTCAACGACCTTGCCGAATGCAAATACGTAACAAAGCAAACTACCTAAAAGATAAAAATTGTCTTTCAAATACTTAAGACAAAGAGAAAGCAAATAGAAGATGTACCTACTTGAGATTGAAAAAATAAAATTTGTATTTATCTAGCAATATAGTTACTCGTTAGTACTTAAGATGTCGTATATAATAGCTCTCGTTTCGAAACCATTCAACGGTATTACTTTTAAAATAAAGAATTTCCAAAAAACTTTTTACCTGTGATATACTTGTTAAAATTGCTAAAAATACAGATGTTTGCCTCTTCGGATACTCATTAAAATGGTATTGTGTATATTTGAAAGACCATTAGTTACTGTAAACTGACTACCAACTGTATAATCTCGTTGAAATTCTCACAATATATACCTACACTACGGTCGCTTTAGCAAATTACTATAAAAACAGATAGAGTATCGAATGATTGCTAGAGGTTCATAGACCAGATGTTACCACTGATTTTATTCGTTATTGTATAATTAATAATATATTCTAACGTTAAGAAGTAGCTGTATTTAAATAGAATTTTTTTAGAAACAAATTACTGCATCAGTTAGATTCGTGCTAGGCTACTAATATCTTTAGTTATCTTTCTGGATCTTAACAAAAGCAATATTCTTCTCTACTCTTCACTTGTACTTTTGATTTTTTAGGGTCATCAAGTTTTTAGACTGCTTAATTCAGTGATACAGTGCTCCAGTTCTTAATTTTTAATTCTACACTCGAAAAAGGTGAACATTTTCATTAAACTTCATTTTCTATACTGTAACTTTTATAACGACATCCAGTAGCAATAGTTAATGTTTGAATTACTGTAACAGCTAGTCAGAAGGAACTGGGATAGGAGTGTACGGGCCAGGAACCAAACGCTCTGAAAGCTTGTGAAAAACCCCAAGTATCTTTCAAGCGGAAATTCACGACATAAGAAAGTGTGCCCAGTTCAATATTAATTGCGTATTCATTGTTCTTTCCTATAGATTTTCTGTACTTGGTTTTCACCTGATTATTTTGGGTACACATTTTTTTATCAGTGTATAAGTTTGCACTTACGTATATCTGAACAAACAGGATTTTAAGCTTCCGAAACCGGTCCATTGCCACTAGCCTTAGGTCGTGGTTACCCGACTATATTATGCACACCAAAATTTATATATATTTAATTTATTACGTGTAAAAAGGAATCACTTTAAAATAAGAAGAGCAATATACAAAAAATGCTTTATGATTATTTGATAGCAAAAGTACTAATATTTAGAAAACAGTAATTTTCCAATCTAATAATAGTATATCGTCCTTTTTGGAATAAATATTATATGGGAAATGTTTAATGGTTTCGAGGTAAGAACAGCCGTTCGATTGCTAATTGCTATCGTCGAGGACGTGCTCGGCACACTGTAAACTTCGAACAAGTACCTAAAGATACGTATTTTGCCTCATAAAACACGTTCAGCCAAAATGAATTTCAGCGATAGGAATCTATAGCGCAAGATATATCTCGCGGGACGGGAACAGCAAAATGTATGCTTGTGATAGATCCCAGAGGCGTCACAACATGCAACGAGGAAAGAAAAACTTTAATGTCGTTCAAGCTTTTTATTTAACGTAAGCATTTTTGTTTTTCCCAGATTCTTCAGATCACATTTGTTACTTATAAGAACGATTTAAAAGAGAATATGAATGGAAGAAATTTTTATTTATCATGAATCATGATTATATATGTGAACTTCATGAATTGTTAAATTTTTATGATTTATTATTTCAAATACTAATTAGAGTGTTTTAAATTAACTTCCGGTACACCACTGTACTCTTCCGAAATTACAAAACGCAAGGAAATCAATTAGTGGTGGTGGAGAGTTTTCCCGTTGAAGTATCGCGAGTTACCGGTCCCGGTCCCGAGGCCCCCGGTCGGACTAATGGTCACGATTTGGCCATTTACCTCCGGCAGAGAGACTTATCGGGGATAAATTGCCGTAGTTCGAATTTTCATGTCAGCACACAATAGATTCGAGATACAAGTTGCCTGTGTGAGGTACAATGACAGTTGTATAAGTGCTGTTTAGTACCTTAGAGACATCAACTTTTGTTTTGTTATGCGACTGTGATTGATTAATAGACTTTTACATGTTTTATTTTTTGCATGTGATACCTTTAGTAGACTTTCACCGCTCTGCACGAATAACATCTTAAACAGATATCTAGTAAATACTATTAATTATGTAAAGTGAAGAAATAAATTCTATATTTTTAATACAATTGTTTTGTAAATATAATATATAAATATTAATAATGTTATTACAGTTTTTATGATTTTTCCTTCCAATAATACGTTAAATGTGATAAATAATAATTTGTATTATATCTACATTTTTTTTTTGGTAAAAGATTCTTCATTTAATGTAAACACGCACATTGCACGTCCATAAATTGCCCATATTATGGTATTCTTGAAAGCAGATAAATATAATTATGTAAATTATTATCCGTATTGCGAATTTTTGCGTTATTTACATAATGTCTTTCAAAATTATATACTAGGAAAATATTTTCACAAGTTGAGTTTTTAAAATGTTGAAAATGCACCTGCAGCCAATATATTAAATTGGTGGTTATTTAATTTTAAAAAAGTACTAAAAATTGTTTACAAAATAGGTATTCCTCAAAATTAGAAATAGTCCTCATATAGATAAGCATTCACAAGGACACATTTTGTGGAACTCTTTTTGACTAAATTTATTTATGTACTTATTGGTTACATCTTCATATTATTTTGAGCTAAGGTTACTATATGAACAAATAATATTAATGAAACACCCTGTAGGTATATATTGCTCTTAAAATAAACCATGATTTTGAATTATTATTATTAGTTACAAGAGAATGTTTATAAATAGTTTATGGAATAATTTAGCATTTTCGAATTGTTCGTTATCATAGTATTTTTGTCTACTTTTCATAAAATTATTGGAACAAAGTTCGCGTTATCGAACGAATTTTGTAATTCAAATAAGGACGATTCTAAAATTTTACTTTTCACATAATTCTTATTATTATATAAAACGGCTTGTCAAAAAACTATTAAACTTTATCGATTTTTTATATCATCAAATTTGTATTGAAAGAGCGAATTTGTCACTTCTAATTCAGTCGATAATTTATGCAAATTATAGTTTGAAAAATATTTAATTTATTTAATTTGTTCAAACGTTGATTATATTAAAACTACGTTCAATATAGATTTCATGACGCGTTTCGCTAACACAGAAGCTTTCTCAAACATCATTTAGTATCGATCTTCAACAAGTAAAACCATCTATTCAATTATTGCTTGTATATATATCTATTTATTAAATTTACATTGATATATCTACTATGCTATTAGATATTGATGTTTAAGAAAATTATTTATACAGTGTGACCCATTTTGTTTGGAAGCACCCCTATAAAATCCGCATTTTTCAACCGATTTTGATTTAGTCTTTTTTGTTAGATTCAGTATCAAAAACAGAATTTGAGCACAAATTTTCATACCAGAATAGCTATTTTCAAGGCCCTCTACGTTAATTTTTCTTTGCCAAAAAAGACGAAAGTATATTAGGCATTTTTTTTTCTCAAATATGACTACACCACTGGATTCGGAATCATCACAAATGTAAACTATCAAAATTTTATAAAAAAAGTTTTATTAACAACAAAGTTATCAGTACATGAATTTGGAAAAAGTTGTTTTTTAATTAAGTTTTTACTAAGAATGTAGACACATTTTAAAAATGGCAACGTGGTAAAGAAAAACTAGGACTCAAACATATTGCACTGTAAAAATTCGAAGCCGAAATTTTAAAAGACAGGATAATAGGTCCATTCTTTTTTGAGGGTAACATGAATGCCAATAACTTCATGGAATTCTTGGAAGGTGAGTTATCCGCAGTGATTGACGAACTACCACTAGCAGAAAGAAGAAATTTGATATTTCAGTAAGATGGTAGTTCTGTACACTATTCTAGGATTGTCAGGCAGTGGCTTAACGAAAAATTTCCAAATGGTTGGATAGGTCGCGGTAGCGAGTTAATCGAATGGCCTCCTAGATCGCCCGATTTAACTATATTGGATTTTTATCCGTGGGGTCTTTTGACACAAAAAGTGTATAAGACACGTCCAAGGAATAGAGCAGAACTGTGTGACAGAATACGACAGGCGTGTGCTGGAATAACGCCACATGAAATAAAAAAAAGCGCTAAGACATAGTCGCAAACGATACGAGAAATGTGTGGAAATTAACGGAGGTCTAGTCGAGGCTACAAAAATGTAGAATTAAATTATTATTAACTAGTTTAATAATCAAAATATATTATTTGGTGTTAATTTGTATTTTCGTCAAATCAGCACAATTGTACATTACTCTCAGAAGCTATAACTCCAGAACGGGTTAAGGTATCGGCTTCGAATTTTTACAGTGCAATATGTTTGAGTCCTAGTTTTTGTTTACCATGTTGCCATTTTTAAAATGTGTTTACATTCTTAGTAAAAAATTAATCAAAAAACAACTTTTTCCAAATTCATGTAGTGATAACTTTGTTGTTAATAAAACTTTTTTTATAAAATTTTGATAGTTTACATTTGTGATGATTCCGAATTCAGTGGTGTAGTCAAATTTGAGAAAAAAAAATGCCTAATATACTTTCGTGTTTTTTGGCAAAGAAAAATTAACGTAGAGGGTCTTGAAAATAGCTATTCTGGTATGAAAATTTGTGCTCAAATTCTGTTTTTGATACTGGATCTAACAAAAAAGACTAAAACAAAATCGGTTGAAAAATGCGGATTTTATAGGGGTGCTTCCAAACAAAATGGGTCACACTGTATAATTATACCAAAGACATTTAATTATAAAAAAAATCGGTGACGCTTGAACCAGTGCCATTATTTTATTTTTAAAATTCGATTTAATGAAAAGTATATACGTACCTACTTTTCAGTAGATCTTGGAGTAGATTGATATGATTTTTTTTTAATTTCCCAGAATATCTTTAAAATGTACATTGTATCACGTAAATTATTATCAAGAACCTAAAGTATAATATTCCAAATATGTCGCAACGATTAAAACGAAAAAAATATATGTAATAAATAAGAGACCAGTCGCGGTTGGCCACACTAAGCACCCATTGAATACCACATACTCTGTCAATGGTCAATGGGATAAAACTATCACTACCATAAAAGAGAGAAGCCTAGAGGTTGTAAAGAAACCAAGACCTGCATTTGCTGTCAACGTATTGAAAATGGGCAAGAGAAAAATGGGTTGTATATGGTACTTGGAAATATCGTAGCTAACGAGTTTGAACAGATTTTTAAAAATACATGATTAGTTCAAGAAATTTTTTATTTCATTAACAAAAAAAGTAGTAAGAAAAAATATATTTATTCAATATCTTGGTCCTACTCCCAGTAGTGTCGTCTGGTGAAACTTTTATAAATATAGCCTAAGATTCAAATTTTGCAATATTTAAACTAAATTAATCACTTTGTTTGGTCTGCGTGCAAAGATCAGTAAAACATTTTTTTTGAAAATCCTCAGATAACAAGCAGTTTTGAAAACATCGTTATCTATATCAATTGTTGATGTCCCGAAATTAAAAAAAACGTTGCTTAACATGTAGGTACAGTAAAATAAAATCGCTTTAGGTCAATAACGTTCAGATTGACAAGCAGTTTAATTTTAAAGATTATGATAATCGCTATTAACCTCGATAAGAGAATTTATTAAAAAAATAAATTTTGCTACAAAACTCTTGATATATGATATATTTCATTAGGCACTTCTGAAAAGTTTCTTTGCTTTATCTCATGAATATTTTACTATTCCTAGTTACTGAAACAACATGCCCACAAATAGTATATACCAATTATCAAGTTGTCCCTACAAATCATTCCCCAGCGTATGGTGACGTTTCGCATTCTCTTTAAATAGAGATTTTCCTGTCGTTTATTTTAAAAAACGGTTCTTATGTTAAGAAGAGATTCCTCGTTAGGAATATTCGAACAATTTAATGTTTTCCTTAGCGTACCTTCATTGAATCTTTGTCTCGAGCATCTGAGAAATATTTCGCTTCTGTTTAATATCACTAGCTGATTAATTATATAACAAGGCATATTAAGTATCATTTAAAGCACCGGGTACCTGGCTCTGGGGGAGATCTGGAATAGCAGATTTTATGTATTTTACGTTGTAAAAAAGCATTTTTCAACAATTTTGTTGTTTAAAATATCAGATTTCATGAATTTTATCATCTAAAGAAGCATTTTTCATCAAATTTGTCGTATAAAAAAGCAGTTTTTATGAATGCCACATTTTAAAATGGCATTTCTCATCAATTTTGATGTAAAAAAGTGGAAACTAATTAGTGGAACTAATTAGAAACACTTTTGTTTCATTTAAAATAGTTCTATAATAAGTATTTATAAATGTTTCTTCTGTATCGCTTTTTTAATTTTTGGTTTCCTTGGAAAAAGCGAAACGTTCCTGTGGCAACTTTGCAATGAAGATTCCACTCTCCCCTAAAATTTTATGCTTGTCCGGCTGTAGCAAGGTCAAATATTCCAAAAATGTTTCAAGTAAAGACTTTTACAATGTAGCTTTTTACGACTTTAATATCATTTTGTTGAAGCATGTGAGAAAAGTTACGTGTGAACCAGTCAGTTAAACGTACATTATAAGATGAAGAAATTATTTTTTAAAAACGCACAAGTATTTCTCGACTCATATAGGTATTATGGTCATTATTGCATATTAAAAAAAATTATTTTTGCACAATTTCTTAAATAACGATAAAATTAAATAGATAGTATAAAATAACTTACCTATGATAGTCTTTTTTGCAATATATATTACCATCCCTTGAAAAACATGAATTGTCTCCTTCCAAGGTTCGTCTGCAGTTACAGCATTGTAAGCAAGACGTATGCCATCTTCTTTCTACAGCTTGAAGATAGTACCTATCAGTTATCCTTGCTCCACAACCAGCACAGTAAGCACCTAAAATAATAAAAGGTAGTTTGAATATTTATATCCTCTATTTTGGTATACAATAATCCCTACCATTTTCCTCTATGCAGCTAGCTGCCGGTGACTCAGGTGGTGTATTGGATTGTAGAGGCTCTATCTTTGGTATGTGCTGCTCGAATGATGAATGAGGCCTACAGAGTTCCGCGGGCGTCAGTGGCCTCTGGGATTGGTGTTGTGGTAGTCCAGAAGAGATGTGCGGTGGTCTACAGATCTCAGAACCGCATGATTGATGATTGTTATTGGAGGGAGTACTGCAAGAACTACCGCTGGAGATGCTCTGCTCTGGATCCCCCATTGACGAGTCGCACGATGGGAGATTCGGCGAGAGGTCGCGCGAAGGATCATACGCCGGACCAATGTACTGCTCGTGCTGCTGCTAGAACAACAAAAAATCGACAAATGGACACTATTTTATTAAATGTTAAGACACATCATGATAACAGCAAAATTAGCAAGTTTATGTTTTTATACATTTTTATGATTATTTCAGCGATTTTGTATTAAATAATCAGTGCCAAAAAACGAGGACTAAGTATATATAATCCTTTGTTTTGCCTATTCAGATCGAGAATAATCTAATCCTTAACCGTGGCCAACGCTTAAAAGTATTGTGTAGAAATAATTACATTGTCAAGTGTACATTCTTATCGATAATATTCAAATTTTTTTTTTCAAACGATATTTTTATCATTTCATTTTAGCATAAGATAAAAAATATTGTTTCATAATCGAGGCATATTATCTATGGAGTCGTAAAAAAATCGCTTTTAACTGTCACTTGTGTATCAGCAAAACTTATCATTGAATTACTTATGTAAGCAACATTTTTGATGTAACAGATCTGTTTAAAATGTAAATTTTAGGCGGGTTTTATTCATAGTAGTGCTCTACATAATATGTACCACGATTACAATCTCTAGTCGAGGTTTTATGACGTAGAAACTTCTAAAACTCACGTACCGAATGGATTCATTATTGGAATTGCCTTTGTTTTGTTATAGATGAAAATTTAAATGAAGATTTTCCATCAAAAGGTCTCGCTTTTTCTTGTAAGCATAGTACTATTGTAATACAAAATGTATATTGTATCTCAAATAATCCAACTCGTTTTCTTGGGTAATATCATCAAACAGATTTAAATTTAGAACCAGCTGATATGAGGCACGAAAAAAAAACGAAGACACCGACAAAACTTGTGGTCCTTCGAACCGCGACCGGCAGTTGTCCTCTTTCGTCAATAACATGCACTGTCAACGTTTCGAAAACCGTTCATTCAAATATGGTCACCGAGCTAGAGCTCTTGTTTTTTTTTTTTCTTTTCTTGCGTAAATCTTCGGATTTACATAAGTGGGTAGAGTCTGATCTACATGCATAAATTAAGGATTATGAATTTCTGTTCACGACAAAAAAAATCCTTTCCGGTTTCGAACGTATAGAGGAAAAAATTTGGTTTATTGATTGGCCAACACTATATTCTAAATAAATAAACTTTCTTATATAAATTTAATCTAGTAACCTAATTGTTTTATTTTCTTAACTGGTGTGTAGACGAAATAGGTTGATATTACAATAGTTATTTGTATGCCAAGGACTGAAAGTGCTATTTTGTTGGACGAGTCTGAAAATTTCGAGACGAGTAAAGCGAGTCGAGCAACTGGCGAGTCCAACAAACTAACACTTTCAGTCGTGGCGTACACAACATTTTTTTGGCGACGATTTAAATAAATCTACTAAATATCTTCTATAAGTTCCTTGTGGCATTACTTGTTATTTTTTCTTATTTTCTTGGGAATGAAAACTTTGCTGAAAAATGTTTTAAATGCCAATAATTACCCGGCAGAATTTGTGAATAAAGAAATTAAGAGAGAGAGATTAAGAGAAGGGCTCATTGTTAATACCCCATAACAATAACAATAATATTAATAATTCAGCTAACATAATTTTTAAAAACTTGACAATACCGTATGTTAAGGGTTTATCAGAAAGAATTAAGAAAATTGGTAATCAATTCAATATTCGAACTAGCTTCAAATCTAACAATACGTTGAGATCTATTCTAACAAAAACGAAGCCAAAAAATGAAGAACAATCTTCAAAAAACTGCATATATCAGATATCTTGTGAATGCGACAAATTCTATTTAGGTGAAACATCTAGACCATTGAAAGTCCGAATAACATAACATAAAAAGTATATCAAAGATAGGGAGTTCTTTAAGTCAGGTATTTGCAAACATGCTTGGGAAGAGGGGCATAAAATTCAATGGGATTCGACAAAAATAATATTGAAAGAGCCCAATAATAAAAGACGAAAAATCAAAGAAAGTGCTTTAATACAACTAAATTCAGATAAATGTGTAGCTAGTATTTCAGCCGAATGTAGTCAAATTTGGTTACCAATGTTAGAAAGAGAAATTTCCAATAATCAATTACCTGCGTTATCAGGATAGCATCATAAGTTTTTATCCAGGTTTTCTTATGATTTATCTTTGGAATGGTTGTTAATCGATACACACTCCAATACACAAAATCACCAAACTGAGTTATACATATTTTGAAAACAAAATAATCATACACAAAAAAGTAACAACAAACGCGTTTATATTAACAAAATTTCCAAAATAAGCAAGAAAAAAGCGCTATCCCAATAAAAACCGTTCCTGGAACGTGCACTTCACTGGATTCCATTTCTAGTGGACTACATATCGTTAGAATGTCATGAAATAAAATATTTTATTTCTCATTTTACCAGAGGTGTGATCTACTATGAATGGACCTTAATAAAATTTGACAACAAAGTTTTGTAGTCTAAAACTTCAAAATATTGTTGATTGTCTAGTTGTCAAATTTTTTAGTTGTGTCAGATAGGGACCAAAAAATTATTTCTATACTAGTTAATCTTGACAACGGTAGCTGGAACGCTACCGAAACGTTGAAATAAAAAATAAAAAAACATATTGTGGTTTCATTCCCAAGAAAATAAGAAAAAATAAATCTACTAAAATAAAATTAATCCGAAAAAATAATTAATTAATAAAGAATTAAAAATCAATTTATTTAAGAATATAACCTACGTATTTACAATATTAATAGATTTTATTTATTTGCAAAAAGTAATATTAATTGTACCTCCAAGGCAATTATTAATATTTATTGAATCAATAACTACTGCAGGAAATTAATGAAGGATGTATCAATAGAACTGTCAACATTGACGTGGGTACAGTAGTTACATCTGGGGAGTTGTTAAAACTGTCTACCACAGAGCGTCCAGAAAGTGGCAGGAGCTGAACAGGATCATACAAATGAACCTAGGTGCTCGAATTTAGCATTGACAATTCAGATTTTGGGAAAAGTTGGATTTCCAAATAGATTGAAAAACACTAGACTAGAAGAATGCACATGGTATTATTATCTGTATATTTATTCATTTATCCATAAGGAATTGAGATTTGTATTTAGTTATTCGTTTTCTTTATGTAATCGGTAACACTCTTGTGATGAATAATTTTTGTGAAACAAACGTGCAGATGAGATGCGTGTTAAACTTGATAATCGATTTATTATTCAAAAGCGCAAATAATTCTAATTACAAGTCATGTGAGACTAGTGTAGGCCTATGAATATGCAATGATTGCGTATCTATTGCACTGGTTTTACCATTACTATTAGCTGTGTGTGCCGTTAATATTTTCGCTTCTCTATAGCTTTATTACATGCTATATACATTCAACGACCTAGCTTTTGACACATAATCTTTTTTTTTATGTTCTTGTTTATTTTTATATCTGGAGGGAGTTGATTGCGAAATTTATTTAAGACATAGAGAATTATCACAGCGTGCAAACCATAAAAATAATAAATGTTCTTTGTGGTCGAGTTGAAATTGAAAGCAAGTAGCCGTTATTTAATTTTTAGTAGTTCGTGGACAGTAATTCAGTCCAGGGATGTTAGAGATCAATAATATTGAATATCTCCGTACTTCCAAAACATTGTCATGGTTTTTTTAAATGTATTCCACTACGTGATGAGCTTAGGCCTAACTAGGGGGGGTTGTTGGGGACGTAACCCCCCTCCCATTGATTAGAAGAAATAAATTTCGCTTCTTCAAAGTTATAAACACCCAAGCAAGATTCAAAATTCCCTCGCTTACCAGCGATTTTTCCTACTTTTCCTACTCCAGAGTTAGTCGCAGTCAGTCAGTTTAGCTCGCTACACTTATGCTGTCTTGTTCCAACCTTTTTGAATTAGGTACTCAGAGGTGTAATATTGAAACCGACACTCCTGAATCATATTTCAGGATTTCCATATTTTTGCCATTTTTGGATAACTTTTTAAGTGAATTAAATCGTCGGTTTCTAGAACGAAGAAGTACTGGGAAGTTTTGAGTGTCTAAATAGCTACCAGCAATGCTGATGCCACCAAAACACAGGAAATTTAAAGAAACTTCTGTCAGGAAGATATACAAGTTGGTGATGTTGCTGCCATTGAAGAACTTCAAATGTGGTACAAGAGGGTATTAGATTTGAAAATCAGTTCAAGAAAGGCAATAAATTACTACACTACCTGCCACAAGGATATTTTCCCCACTATTAACACTCTTCTGAAAATTCTTGCCACTCTTTATATTTATCCATTTAAGTAGATCTAAAGTTTGTATAATTTTTACTTCTCAAAAATAGCAGTGAAGAGGTAGGATACAATAATGACATGTTTTGGATCAATTAACGGATACCGAGAGATATCATATTTTTTTTAAAACTAAGAAACGCAACACAAGTAAGAATTGATGCAATTTTAAAGTTTGATCGATCCCAATTTGATCTAAAACTTGTTAATTTTTTTATATTATAAATGGATCTAGTGTATTTTATTTTATTATACAGTTTTATCAGTATATATTATGTTGAGGGGTTTTTACCTTAGTGTAAATTGTTCCCAGTTTCATAAACGTTAATAAACTGTAATTGAAATCAATTACAGACATTATTATCGCAACTAAAATATTACATTAAGCCGCATTAAAGTTAATGTAGGTGATTGCGCTTTAAGGTGGATTTAATCACGATTGTAGCTATTAAGTCATTATTTTGAAGTACTATTAGTAGTTTATCTATTAAGTTTGTGTCAGCTACGTGAGTGTTACATCCATTATTATATAATATGTATTCAAAAAGAGTTCTGGTCTAATGGAGATAAACGTGTCAAAATGTCTTTAGCGACTTTTAGGCCTGTCTATAATTTTCCTCTCATTTTAGATATAAAGGGTGCTGCTAATACCAATAGAATCTACAATGCAGTATCATGTATTCAAAAATTTGGACTAATTACATTTTTTTTTTACAAAATTTGCGAGTCATCGTTACTTATGATATTTTTTTAAATTGTATTACATTTTACCAAAACGTATACAGCTTGTGGAAGAAAATATTCTTGACAACCTTCACTTTCTTGACCCTGGTAGACAGCACGACTTGGCCCGTTGGCCCGATCCAGGCTTATCACATAGCTCTCATTATGTTAGGAAAGCGGCCCATCGATGCTTGGCCGGCGTGTTACCGCCGTTTCGTGTTTGTTTAAGGCTAAAGTAATAATTATCAAAGTATTCGTTGTATTAGTCCCAGAGCTGAACGTAAAAAATTCACTAGGTATATCATTTTATGTTTGATAAAATAACAGTGTCTACTATAGTAGACATTATAAAGAAATCTCCAGTGATACAGAAATAATTCTATTTTAACTTAGGTAACAATTTAACTTGGAAATAAATTCTTTAGTCTTTAACTATTAACTAATATAAGATAAGCTCCCCGATCAAAAAGTTTTTTCTCTTTACCTAGCACGAGGTAGTTTTTATCGAGTGCCTTGTAATTTAATATTTTGCAGTTTATTGATTCTTTTCATCTATAATTATTGACAGTATCAGTATTAGGTTCACCATTTATAGAGTTTTAAACGTTTATGGAATGCACATTAACCGACCATCATAAAAATCGATATAAAATAAATTACATCATGTACACCGAGTCATACCTATAGATTCGTGATTAGAAATTCTGATACGTCCGTTTCAGTTTATTAAAAGAATCTCAAAGTCGTAAATCACGATTGCTACTAATGGGATTTCTGTATAAATATTTTTGAAATTCATTATTAAAATCAACATGTTGATAGATACTTGCTTGGTGAAGAGTTGTTCGTTGAATTTTTATCAATTTATTCTTCGCAATTTGAAGTATTCTAGTTTTTCATTTGTCTGGTAAAGACATGTACATATTTTGTGACTTTGTCTAAAAAATATTATAACAATGTACTCAGGATGTGAAATTTACTCCAGATCACTAAGCCTAAGGATTAAATGGAGATTGGGAAAAAATACCAACGTGGTTCAAACTGAACTGGCTGGTATCTCAATTGCCACAAAGGAACTAACCAGAAAAGGAATTTCTGCAAAAATATAATAATCTGCACTTATAGCAGACAAGCTGTACTGGCCTTGAACAGACAACGTGTTACATCAGGGCTAGTATTAGAGTGCCATCGAGATTTAGCTAACGCCTCGGTAGATAACAATATTATCCTGAGGTGGGTTAAGAGGCACAACAGGAGCAAAGGTAACCGCATTGTTAATTCTTTAGCCAGGGAAGCGGCTGTTCTAAGAATTCTTGTACCCGGCGACACCTACGGCCTGACGAATTCGACAATTGCAGAACTAGCTACACGTTACACCCATGCTCAATCTCCAAAGAGAAGGGATGAAATCAAATGCAGTCTTGTCAGCATCATTCTGGAAGACCCTGGGAAACTGGAGTCGAAAAAATATTTGGTGATAACCAGGAAAAACCTATGTTTAACGGTAGGATTTCTGACTCGCCACTGTCAATTAAGGAAACACCTCCATACAATGGGGCTAGTGGACACACCTCTATTCAGGATGTGTGAACAGAAAGATGAATTTGTCAGGCATGTCTTATGCGAGTGCCCGGAGTTATCGTCAATAAGAGAATGTGTGTTCGGTGAGTCTTGGCCTACACCTGCCGGTATAAAGGAGGTGTGTCCTAGTGACCTGTACACCTTCCTGGAAAGGACAGGATAGACGATGACCTAGGAAGACAACCCCTCGGGAGGATGTACAATGGCCTAAGTGCTGTGGTCCTAACTCACCCTCTATACTCCACAGATACAAATATTATAACAATGTTATTTAAGTTTAATGATGCCTATAATTACATTTTAGTAAAACATACTTATCAAATTTTTATGTCTTGTTAGCAAACGGCTATAAATAAAGGTGTCAATGTGTATGTATGTGAGACAGAGAGAGAGAGAAAGAGTGTAAGTAAATAAATTCCCTTGAGACTATTACAGCCCGTTGATTTATAGCCAAAGGATATAATGATTTACATTTTCTAATCTGCGGAAAGTGAGTTACAGGTATATAATTCATTGGTCGACCATCCGGTAGCTCCTGCAAAACAACGCAAACCAGGATTCTCGCATGCAAAATCCTACAGCGGCGTACGTATACGAAATATTGAGTTGGACATATTTGAGAGAAAAATTTTGTTTGCTGTTATTATCGTATTTTTTCTATCTTCTATCTTGAATTATTGATCAGTAAAATACAATAACTTTGGAGACCTCAGGAATTGAGAAGGAAACACTAAATTTTCTTTGTACAGCATCCTAAAATTTGTTTACGGTGATACGACCCTGAAATCTGATTCCCCAAGAGAAGAAGAACTACGAAGCAGATCACCAGCAGCGTCGAACAGGTTTTAATACTGCGAAGGAAGAAATATTTCAAATGGATAGTTGACATGTCCACTTCATCGGCTTCTTTAACACTGTCTTTTTGTCGATCGTGCAAGATACCTATAGCAGATATGAGATTATGCCATTTGAAAATAACATTAAATAATTTGTAAATATAGTAATTATTGCTTGACAGGTGATGCCTTAAAGCGACCACTGTTTCCTTAAAAACCCATTTTATATAATAGCAGTCATTTATACAAAACATTTACTCGTATATAGGTATATTTACCTATGTTATCTTTTTGTTGTTTAGTAAAGTGATAAATCATTAAAACACTACCAAACAGATGCAAACAGCAAGAATGCAAATATTTCCAGTGTCTACATCAAACGTTTTCGGGCTATTTCTGGCATTCTAATAGTTCCGGACACAGCATGATATTCAAAAAAATATACGACATAAATTATATCTGCAGTCATTTGTCTACGGTTACTTCTACAGCAGCGACACTGTGACAATGTACGGCGGACCCGGTAATTAACGATCTTAAACTTACATTTTTCAAACAAGCTCAGCTTAATATTTCACACAATAAATTTAGGGAGTGTCAAACGCGTTTCTGACTATATTTATAAACTACCGTGGTTTAGTTGAGTTGCTGGCAATAAATACGAGCTACATTTTTAGGAAAAAAAAAGTTGCAGAACTCTTCGTTATTCCCAGATAGGCCTTGAACCATTTACGAATCAAATTAAAAAGTGTAATGCTGAATTTAGTTATAATATCTTATAGATATTTCAACCTCTTTTGAATATTAGTATACTCAATTGTCGTCTAGCTCCCGAATTAAAAAGACATCTCTGATATATGAAAATTTGTCACCGTGTCAGGTAGAGACCCTTTAAATAATGTCCACTAATTTGTTTAATCGTAAAAATACCAACACTGTTCAAATATTCAACATTTTTATATTATTATAACAAATTAAGTGTCTCCTATATACAGAATGATAACAGCTTATAGTTCCGCCATATTTATTCACCCGATGGCCTTTAACCTATCAAGAAAATGTATAAATAATATCATTGTAGCTTTTATATTTATCTTATTAAATGTATTTACATATTTTATTAAGTTCCGACCATAAAATGAATACATATTAAATTTCTTATAACTACCTAATAAATTCATATTTCCAAGTCGGATCTACATTTCTTGAATATACCACGTCAAGTAGATATAAATTTCTACTACTACTACCGTTTTAAAATTGATAAAATAAGTTAATTTTTTTATTTTTTTATTTTAATACCTACTGTATATTATATTACTTTTATAGAGGGTAAATAAAGTAAAAATTTCTATAGAATTTTCAAACGAATTAAACCTATGTCGGTAATAAATATAATTTCTTATCTTTACTTATAATCAGGCAATAATAGGTCTAGAGGATTCCTTCAAGCGTGTACCTCTGAACTCACCTGATCTAGACTTGTTAATAAATATATATGTACCTAGCATGTTAAAGCACGTGAAAAGATTCGCCTATTCTGATAATGAATAGGTGAAGCTCTATTTAGAATTTATTACTATTTATATAAGAGTATCAATAGTTTTATTGAAAAAAAAAAGAAAAAAATGTTGTTTATGTAAGTACCTGAGAATTGTTTATAAATCACCCGGCCCTGACTTTCGATATACATCACATCTTAAAACACCCACAGCGTCTCGTATCTCAGGAAGCAACATAGGTCAAATGATAAAACCAAGCATCCGTATTAAAACACGTTAGATAAACCTCACTTTTACAAGATGCAAGGAAGTATAAAAATATAATTTTTGGTGATTTGTGGTTCCTATAATCAATTTTTGATTAGGTTTAACGTTCCTTTTTTTTTTTTATTTAACAGTTTCGTTTTATTCCGATTGCGTTCGAGAACTGATAAAACTTAATCGGAATTTTATATAATTAATGGGAGGCGATGGGAAATCGTACGAAATAAACAACACAAAAGGGTTCAATAAAACTCCCAAGTCAGAATTTGTTTTGTTGATATAAATTTAATTCCTGACTTAAGATTGTAACCCATTATTTCAAATCAATTTCTCTACCGATTAACATGTGTATTTGCGTTAATTACTTTGCAGATTTACAGCTACAATGTTGCTAAGATGGAATCAGTGTTTGTGCAGAAACGCCATTTATATTTCTATTTAACATCCGGTTATTTGCACGCTATTCCTCGTCAGGCGGAATTTATAGTTGAATGTTGAATCTAATACAGAACGTTAAATATTATATTATATTCAGAAGAAAAAAATATTAAATAAATAAAGGAACTAGTGAAAAGACTGTTAGCCTGATAAGGGCTACTGGTCTCTTCACATAAACGGCTTCACAAAAAGTCTAGAGGCTGAGGTAACGAGGACTCTAAGCCTCTAACTGGTCGTACTAAACCAATCAATCAATCAATATAAGTCTCCCCACCATTTTGGGGACCGGAATCCTTTTGAGAATGTGAAGAATAGGAAGGAAATGCCGAAAAAAAGAAAACTGACCATTGGAAAGATATAGTAGCTCAAATATATTTCTGGGTGACTACAACCTGTTCGAGAAGAATGCCTATGCCAGAGTACTATGAGTTTTAACAGGTACTGCCTGAATGGGCACCCTAACAAGTTCAAGCTATCGGAGCAAGGAGATTTGATACTGTGTGGAATAGAAGATTCACATCCTTGCGGAATGCCTAATAGATCTTTCAAGTTTTAGTGAATGTCATTGAAATTGGCAAAATCAAATACTTTCAAGACGAAAAACGTAACAAGTCGATTGGCATGTTACAATTTAACTCAACCAACTTTCGCCGAACTCTTAGTGTAGAAGAGAAAATTTTTTAATATTTCAGAATTTGCAATGTACTAAATACGTATCGATATGCCATTTTTCTAATTTGAAAATAGAAACGAAGAATTATATAAACTACAAGAACCACAGAAAAGCAAACAATTATAACGAAGGTATGATTAAAACAGAAAAGTAAATTATTCATGATGCAGAAGAACTAAACTGATTAGAAATATAGAGAATGGCAAAACAGGAAGAAGTTTATAAGGTCATTTAAAGCATCGTCAATATGGAGACCAATAAACTTAATCGAATTTGTAGAATCTATTGTTATTGTTTGATTTAAGATATTGTAAAGTTCCTTTATAAAATGCAAGCAATGAATTATAAAATATTAATGGCAAACTTATTTTTAAGCTCAAAATGTGCTTCAAATTAAATTGAGGTTAAAGAAAATAACATATAGTGTGGAACAGCCTTATGGAATAAATGAGAATAAATAAATAATTTTTCTTTTTTAAAGTTAATTTTTGAAAACACTTATTTCCTAAACAGTTGAAGATAGGTATGTATAGGACATTGTACATGAATTATATCTAGAATTTTCTGAAGAATCCAAAAAATAAATAATATACAGGGGGCTGCATATAAAATAAGAAAGTTGATATTGGCCACTGTCACATGACACACCCTATATAATTTTTTTGTTTGAAAATTATGCGTCCGAACACTCGCTCATTTATTCGTTATCGAATTTATTCCATTTGGCCATTCCACACTGTATATACGCGTATAGAAACTAATCATTTATGAATTTTCTATTCCGAGGTTAATATAGTACGACAAAATAGAAACAGTGAATCTATATGTTCAACCTTCAAAATAACTGTTTTTATTTTTCATTAACAACGTATTTTACTTGCTTAAAATATATTTTTAGTATCAGTCATGGCACGTGTAATTTTGATCGAATACATTTTATATGTTAAAAAGTTAATTTACTAAAAAAAAAATTTAGTTGATTTTTGTAACTCCAAATCGTCATGGAAATTCACAAATGTTCATGTTCTTTTATTATTGCATATATCGACAGGTTAAAACAATAATTCATTGAAAATATAAACTTGATGTCTGTTGTAATATACGGGGATGTAGTTTTAAGAAAATATAATTTTAGTGGATTTCCAGTATCGACTATCAATGCTGATATCAGCAAACAACGCATATTTTCATAATAAATTCCTTGACAAATTGTAAAGGAAACCAGAATATAATTTCAGATACTATCCCCCTATATAAACGTAGGTAGTAAGATTAAAAACAATTTCCTTTTTTCAGTAACACATTTATTTTTGTTCAGTGTAGGTACCTACCTATATATTATGTTAATTATTATCAAAACAAAATATTATTTGTATTGTTGGCAGTATTCGTCAAAACGTTGTTGCTGATGGTATATTTACGATTCACTTACTTCTTATAATTGAAGTTTGGTTTTATCGTAAATCATCCTTGTAAAACTTCTTAAATGCACTCATAAGTTGGATAAACCGTTTAAAAGAAACAGATTTACGCCAAGAAGAAATCAAAATGGCAGACATACAGCGACCAATAAATACCTAACTCGAAAGATGACTCCTTAGCTTTATGATAGACAACTTCTTGCAGGAAAAAAAAACGGACGAGGAGTCGGACAGAATTTTAAATTTGTCGAGAATTAGCTTTCCCACGTATCAATCGTAATCTCTTCGAAGAAAAAACATATGAAATATATACTTCAAGGCATTGGCGCACTTTAAAATCTCCTACCCTACAAAGTAGATAACCTATAAGCTTTTTAAAAATTTTCGTATCACTAGTTTTCGCTATAGAATAGGGTGCTGAACTATGCTCATTTTTAGAAAAAAAAAACTTTGAGTGAAGCTTCTTAAATGCATAAATGTAAAATATTGTTTCAATAAAAGTCTATTTCCATTGCAAAAATTACAGAAATAATATTATTTATACAATATTCTTAGACAATTATAATAATTAAAAAAAGAATAATGATATTATCCACTGTAGGTCTTGCTATATCTTATTATTATTTTTTTTTTATTATGCTTAAAATTTCTGCTGCCGCTCCTGTACGAAAAAAAAGTACATTTCTTATACACTCCACTTGTAAAGAAAACCTTATAGGGATTTTTATCGTAGGATCGATCGATATTAAAATTCAATAATTCTTCTTCCTGTTTCATAATTCATATTGCGCTGTTGGCATTGGTGGTGTATTTTTTTATTTTGATTTTCTTCTTGAAATGGCCATTCGCAACATACCAGTTTTGCTACTAGAAATTGCACGCTTTGGCATTTGTTTTTCTTGTTACGAGGTACACCTACCGTATTTGGAATTCAAAATGAAAATCATTTGTTTTTATTGTTTGCCAACTCCTACAAAACGCATATTATACAAGGTGCGAATCAAAAACAACAATATCTATTAAATTATTTTATAAAATATTTTGTCAATTTTGAGATCCGATTTTTTGAGGATTACTATCCATTCCAATGCCCTTTGTACTTGTTGAAATACTCGGAGTCATATAGAAAAGGGACATTTACCCAAGTTGAAGCCTGCAGATATCCTAAAATTCCTCTGAGAAATAGGACTAAAGGAACTACTAGTCTCTGAGTAGAAGTAAAGGAGCACAATATAGATCTTTAAGGTGAATGTCACCCCAGAGTCATTCGATTTGAAATCGTCTAAAAATAAAAAAAATGGTTGCTGCACCATTTTAGATTTTGGTGAAACTCTAGGGTCCCTAAGAATGGAATTTTCACGAATTTGATTTTTATCAACACCCGTTTCCGCGCATTTAAATAAAAACATTTAAAAATCGCCTTTTTTTAGCTTATTTAAAATTTCCACAAAGTTTTTTCTGTTTGAAATTTTTTTCATTATTAAAGCGGAATTCTTAGGAGGACAGATAGTAGTTTGAGTGTACTGAATGATAATTTTTTTTATGCCGACCTACCATTAGCGAGAGCATATTGAAAATGAGTGTTTTTTACTCATTTTTCGTGAATTTCAAGTGACTAAACTGTTAGGAGTTAAGAACTTCCGGTTGGCAGGAATTAAGTACACATATCATAGATAAAATTTAGCCATTGATCAACCTGAGCAGCCCTCTCTCTGTGGAAGAAAACTTTGCTTGATGTTTTGAATTTTTGAAAAATCGTATTATTCAGCCTACAAAATCAATGTGTGTACTGCGAAATAAAATTCTAAAACTCTCAGAATCTTTTGTTCTTACCTTTAACTTTGAACGACTGCATCGCTTGTTTTGTTATACTTATAGCTCGGTTTTTGACAGCAAAAATTACTTCAATATTTTTTATATTATAATCATATAAATCTAGTTTTTCTTGATTATTTTTCGCATGTAAGTATAATTTCTTACATTTTTATTGACCCCCAAGTGCTCTCATCTTTACAGTTTATTACTGGACATTTGAACTCATCGATTGAAAGAAATAATAATTTTTGCTGCCTGTAAGTGCCCTACACATACAACTACTCACTCAGTGGTAGAGTTCCTTTAGTAGAAATGGCCAGGATGAGAAATTTTATAAAATGTATTGAGTATATTAACAAGTTTGATAGTTTAAATAATCAGTTGATTCTATTTGAAATGTTATAAATTGGTAAGCGGTACCTATGCCGGCTGCATAAAGTTGTAAAAGTTTAAGTGTTCAGATAACACTATAAAATAAATACGAACTACATTCCTTTCTGTAAAGGTAGGTATTCTGAATTGCTAAACTACGGATATAAACGTTTATTACAAGAGTGGGTAATCGAAAAAGATCTTGCAGATATTTCTTATCAGCAAATTATGGCGAAAATCAACGATACTGGCTATTAATACACGCTTAAAATGAATTCGCACACTTATATAAAACTTGATTATTTGTACAATATCTTAATAATTGTTATGCTGACATTTACTATAAAATTCCACTTCATTCATTGGAGTGCTTAGAAACTGTATAAACTTTAATTTATTTAAAAAAAGTCTATTTAATTCTCCATTCTCTAATTTGATTGTGAGTATATCTCCTTATCGGTATTATTGGGACATTCCTGACTTCTTTAAGCTTATAACCGCAATTAATAAAATTTGAATTTAAGATTAATTAGGATTGAATTCATCGACAAGTAATTGAAAATGTAAACCGTATTTGGATAACAAGCCCACGAATATATCTTTTATTTATAACCAGCACTTTTTTTAATAATTAAAATACATTATTTTCATGTAAAAGTAATTCTTATCACACACATTTGTATCATTTTTTTTTCATCACCACTTGCATTCATCTGACCTTTTTTAAAATTGGTAGAACACACAAAAGCCACATAAGTTCGCTGAATGGTTATCGAATTAAGGCAATTGAGGTGATCCACTAACACCCATAACGCCTTAAATGGTATTATTATATCGAGTTTTTTTTATCATCCCAACACAAAGTGTAAAACACCATGAAATATTTTTCTGTCATAAAATACAACTAAAAGGAGGTTCTCTCGAGAAAAATTATAATCGAAAAAACGATGTAAATGCTTTGTAAGATAAGATGTAACTCCATATTTGAGATGCTGGAGTTGGATATGTTGAAGTTGGAGCAAATATGGCGAATCGACTTGATGCTTGGAATTGACTTTTACATTATTTGTCCAATCAGAGATTTACTGAAAACTATTTTAATTTTCTTATTATATTTTATCATCATTTATTAAGAAGTTGAGTTGGATGCAATTATTTCATTTAGGAAAAATATTTTCAAAGTTAGTGTTTACCATACAAAATATTTAAAACTAAATATTATGTATATTTTCCTTGGTGGTTTAACTACCTGCAAAACATCACCATCGTTTTCAAATACAATATTTTAAATAACATCTTCATTTAGTTTTTAGTTTTTTTTATCTTAATACGTTAAACTTTTGACACAATAATTGCCTCAAATTGGTTAATTTAAGAACCGACAGGTGACTCACGCAATTATTATCTCCAAACATAAAAAATTAATAAGACATCAACTGTTTTTATTCGATCATTTACATAAAGAAGCGGAAATTTTCTTGTTTATAGTATAATATAATATTATGTTAAGTATAGCAGACTAAATATTATAATTTTATATTTTAGTAATTTTATTGCATTTTCAAAACTAATCTGGACAAAACTTGTTTTACTTCTTCGCACTGAATTCTTTAAAAAATATTTTTGCTAACAAAAATTGTCGTTATCAAGTTAAGTCTAGTATAGTTTATGCCGTAGGCTTAGGCCGGTTGTTCTATATCATATATATATCTATTATCAAATATCTGTGGACCAAACTGTCGGACTAGTCGGACAATGCCACTAGCATATACAGATTGCGAAAGGGCTTTTCGGCATAATATTTTACATAATATTCTTTCATCATACCTATATCGTCATATACTTACTTGATAATAGATATATGACATAGAACTACAATAGTTTACCGGCCTTATGATAGATGAAACATTTTTTTTAAACTCTACATTATACAAATTTTGTTTGATTATCTTATAGAATATTTTTCTATTATAATTTCAGTATTTACAAGAATATAAATACTATTAATTATTAAAAATTGGTTGTACCTATATAAGTTGCTAATCCATATTTTTTCCATCTTCTTCACTGTTTTATTTTTTTTTGCATCAGGAAACCACAATATGGTCCCATAACAAGTTCTTTATACTTCCAATTTCCATAAAGAAGTATTCGTAAGTTGTATATTTTTAATTACCTACGTATAGGTATAACGTTTTAATCTGCCGTCAGTTCACAAATTTCTTAAAAATTAGGTCACCTGCAGATTTTTCTTTTTGCAATAAAAACAAGTTTTTCAACCAAACGTTATCTCAATGTTCTGAAAATAATTTAAGACCGGATACAAGTTGCTTTTAATTTGCAAAAAAATCAGTTTTTGTACAGGATATGCTTCGAAAGCGAAATATATAAATTTGAATCAATTTATATAAAATTACAAGGTACAAAAAATTTCCCTAATATTTATTTGAATAAAAAGTCCAACTAAATTTGTATCAAAACGTTAAAGCAGAAATAAAATTTTGAAAATATCCAATGAAAAGCTTGACGAAAGTTAAATGTTTCTTTCTTTGAGTGATTTGATTTTGATGTTACAATTAAATTCTCAGTATAATTTATACCTACACCAATAATATAGTAATGAACTTTGGATTTTTCCGTTAAAATACAGGGTATATATAAATATATATAGATCGAATTTAAAAAAAAGTCACGACTTAAGAAGATTGTGTATATATCGTAGGTGCTATTGACCTGGCAGATTAACAGGTAAACCGATTAAAATCGCTGTACTCGTCTTCTCGGCTTTTTTCTCTACTCTCGCGAATTCATTCAGATTACACAAAAAAGAAGAATCACACTCTCACGTTTATCTTACAGGGATGTGTGATGTATAAATACGCGACAAAAAATAATTAAGTATATATTTTAATTATCGGTCTTTGTTGAATCTTGTATAGTCTTTGCTATTTTACTATTTTGATATCCCAAAAAAAATTGGACGTACTGTAGACATCCGCAAAAAGTTGTGCATCTGTTTATTTATATAATAACCAAACTGAGGGTTAACAAGCCTGCTTCACCTGTTTCATAAAGAAGAAAGATATCGATGTAATGCTGTTTGGTATCCCGTAGTCTTTACATATGTTTGGAGTGTAACAAATGCCACTCTAAGTTTATGACACCTACCTATGTATATCGTGAGTTTAACTCGTAAAAAGACATTAAATACAAACTGTTATAGATTTTTCATTTATATAATTCATTTGTCATAAATTTATAAATTATAAGTTCTTTTTATTTATATCCACTACGCTCTAACTCTTGGCAGTTTTTCTCCAGTCATATCAGTACCAACATTTGTTATATCCTTGCAAACAAAATGAAATACAATTTTCTTTAAAAAAATAATTCTTCATTGCCAAAAATTCTTTTTGATTTGTTTTTAGAGATTTGATTTTAATGCTTATTATCAAGGTGAGATTTCAAGATGTTACTACTGCAAGGCTCCCTGTTTTTTTTTAAATTTATATTTATTCTGGACTGAAGTAAAAATTATATATACCTATGCTATAAAATATTTAAAATATTATTTATTCTATGACTATAAGAATCTACAAAAATCTAATGTTTTTAATATTGAATTCTTGATTTCAAGATTTCTATGACATTTATTACTTATACCGACAGGTGTCATTATTTCATTAATTATTGATATCGAGTATACGAAATTCAGTATATCCTTACTTGTTGAAACGCGTATAAATTTTGATGTGCACATAAAAAGCAAAATGAATTCAATTTCTTATTTGGAATCGGATAAGCTTAAAACCTTGCAAGACCACATTCGCTGTATGTATTTAATAGAGACTTGGAGAATTAATGAGAGCAATCGTTAAATTATAAATGCACTTGACATTGGTACTACTGTCAATGACAGTTTTCTTTAATACCTAATTGCCTCAGCAATGTAGGTAATACGATTTAAATTGAATTTATTGGTAAATTCTAAAAAAATTATTTAATCTTCACTTGATCCAACATTTTTGTACCCGCCAATGACACAAATTTACGTTCACGGTTGTGATTATTGTTGCGATTAAAACTGAATTATGCACCGTATTTTGATTGACAGTTTGTAGACGTTTTAATTGCGAAAATCTCCTTACGAATTCTCAAGATTACGTCTCGAAGCAGTTAAACCAACATGTTTCACTTCATCTATGAATTTGAGTTTTATCTGCTACAGACCGGAATACATGGATTTGATTTTATCGTTAGTATCTAAACTACTAGTAGGTAGATATATAAACACAATGGGCGCTGGGAATTAAAATAAATAAAACAAAAAATAAATAAATTTAAACGCTACAACAAAAGATATGTGAACATTCATCTTATTCTTTTCGTGAGAAATGAGACTCTTCTCAATATGAAGACTCAGCAAATTTTCTCTGGTCTGGATGACAATGAAATGACAAACTCCTTTGCAAAGGAAGGTGCATCGAACCAGAACCTGTCATTAAATTCATAGATTACAGGAAGAGTTTTAGACTTTTGGTATAATTTATCGGGATATAGATTCATTCGAATGCCTTCATACATCCTTTGAAGAATATTAATACATTATTGGAAGATCCGATATGTCGTCTTTGTGTGGAAGATGATGAAACAGCAGAGCATAAACTCACTCACCACAAACCTAATATATACGTGCGAAAACAATTATTTTTCTTGGTGTAGGTAGTTTTAAAAAATAATATATTGAAAACTTTCTGTGATCATTCTAAATAATGTTCATGGTATCATCAATAACTATTATTGATATTTATAGCCTCAACTTAATATACATTATCGTCTTGTTGTTTATTTTTTACCGGTCAAGAGTCAACGAAATCCGTCTCAAGTGATACGAGGTCAAGCTTTCAGAACACCCTGTCTCTTCTTGGACCGATATTTTTATCTCTGATAAACGGGTTTATCGGAGACATGCCCTCGAGGCGCATCAATAAATAAAAACTGTTAAGTATTTCGTGTTTGGCCCATATCTTCCTTAATAAAAATTATTCATGGAAATGATTAGATGTACAGGACGAGAAAACAAAATTAGTAAAGTTGGATCAAACTCTGCCTAACAATATTGTCAGTTTTGAAAATTTTATTGCAAAAAGTCTCTAGAATTAGTCGCTTGAAGAAAAAATATTATGATATATTATTCGCTTAAGATGGCTTCTTTATTTGTGTTTTGCTCAGATTACACTGCCTCAGTTGGCGTCGCGTCGCCTTAACGGCAAACTTCTGAGCTCATCACAGAACGCATTATTGTACTATTTCTTGATATTAAAATTTTACTTCGGGTATATTTGCCAATACCAATAAGCAAGTGTTATAGGTATCTACCTATTTATTGTCACAGAATTAATTGTTACTGTTTTTTGTTCTATTTCTGACTATCGCTATATATGTATTTACAAGGGACCCCATAAGGTATACCTACCTAGGTATATGTGGCTATAAGGATTCACTAGAACCAAAAATAGGTTCTTAGCACCCCACGCTTGAAACATATTTCCTTTTTTTAAACTTAGAACAATATTATTATTTAGCAAATATTTCCAATTAAATTTTGATTTATAACCATAGGCCCAATTATGTGGTCAACCAAGTTCCTTCCTAATCACAATTTCAGTTAATGTGTGGTTGTTGGTAAGCTATGTGTAAAGTTTTTCGATTCATTATAACTGAATCATTGGCGTAGGTATATAGGTACCTACCGTCGGCATCATATTAAACACATAATTACTGTAAGATAAACTTTTGTAGTATACTAGGTTAATTTGTAGTAGGTATTTAGCGATAAATTAGTATATTGTGCCATAACGTCAGAAAATGAGCTTTAGCAAAAATCGTGGCGTTAAGAATTTTTCGCCCTTGGGCTGCTATAGTATATTGTGTCACAAGTGCTTTAGCATCCCGAGACTATTAGAAGCGAGTGCAGTTGATAGTTGAGGGCTGCTTGTGTGCGACACCCAACTGTTTTTCGCTTACTGGATCAACCAAAAAATAGAAAAATATAACAAAAAACCTTGACATTAACTGACATTAAATTAAAAAATTTCGTTGAAACGTCAAAAAGTGACAGATGGTGAAAACTTCAAAAATCGTGGCGTTAAGAATTTTCCCTTCTTGAGCTGCTAAACAATAATTTGCGCCCTATTTTGAATGAATAGTAATGTTATGACACTGTTTGCGTCCTTAAGTAATTTTGTGACAAGCAGAGCCGGCGTATTCGATGCAAGAGGCATATTGCCATCAAAATTAGGGATGTTGCAACAAATATAGGATCCTTACCCAATGCATCCCGGGTGTGTGAGAAGCCCTCTCTTCAAACACTCCCATCTGCAAAGGCGGCAAATCACTGGCTCTAGATTTACTTGACAGCGTTGCTACGAAATCCTCCAAGAACTGTCACAAAACTAAAAATTGTTGATGAAAAAAACCGTCACTGTTACAAAATCAAAAACACAATTTAGTCACTCCCGAACCTGACCCGCTATTGCATAACAACCGAAACTTTGGTATGTACCATAAACAAAAAACAATTGTAATGGACAATTGGTGATAAAATAATCTCGCGCATGTCCATTAGAAAACTTCATCTATGGTAATTTTAATAACATGGACCATCCGCGCAGCTGAACGGATTGCGAGCGGCTGTTAAGAATACGCATGTGAACACACTAACTGCCTTGACTCCGCCTCCGGACAGTGGGAGAGGACGTGGGGGGAGACGAGGAGGCGCTTCGCAATTCTATGCCCCTCTAGATTGTATTTTGTGTATAGATAGACTATAGATTAATGTTTAAATGATGTAGTTGATTTAGAATTAGAGGCGGAACTATCTTGGTTGGTTAACCATAATGTACCTATATTATGTTTAAATAAATATTAGTTAATATCCCTGAATCTATTAACATAAGTAGGTACACATGGTTCGTTTGTGTTAAACGATACATTTTAATTCATTTTATATTTTTCAAATTTTTCAAATTTTTAGGGGGGGTGAATTTTCAAATTAATATCCATGCCCCTGGATCATAGGCCCCACTTTAATTCTTGTTTTATGTCGTCAAGAAGGTCACCAAAGTCAGCGAACTCAATATGCCATACTGTTATGTCATGTTTGCCCCATTATTGCGACTACTTGACGACGCCCCAGAGGTAAGTATGTCGTTTTGAAATGTTTTTCCTACAGTTCATTGTTAGCAAAGATCACGAAACAACATCGCGGGGCCCATGATCCAGTCCACAGTGGCAAAATAACACGTTTCGGTCAGTATGGCAGACCTGAAATGACGCCATAATGGTATGGCATATTGAATTCGTGAACCTTTGTAATATGACCTAATGACATAAAACAATAATTAAAGTGGGGCCTATGATCCATCAGGGGCATGGATATTAATTACTCGTTTGAAATTTCACCCCACTCCCCCAAAAAAGCTACTCTATGGGTTCCATACCACCCCACTCCCCCAAAAAAGCTACTCTATGGGTTCCATACCACCCCACTCCCCCAAAAAAGCTACTCTATGGGTTCCATACCACCCCACACCCCCAAAAAAGCTACTCTATGGGTTCCATACCACCCCACTCCCCCAAAAAAGCTACTCTATGGGTTCCATACCGGGAATTCAAAGTGGAGAATAACGTTGTCTATATATCAGCCCCCAAAGCCTCTGCGTGGCGCCTATGATACAAGCAAAAACCTTCTCGGCTCCAGGTCTATAGGTATATATTGCCCAGGTTTTCGCAATATGGCATAAAATGTGGTGTCAAACCTTCCAGCTTTAAGTGCCTGTTTAGCTTATAATGCCCAGTCATCAAATAATCACAGTTTTGATAGTATATCCATATCTTTACTCAATAACTCGATAGGTCAGTGGCAAAAGTCTATATTTATACCTTATCAAATGCGACAGAAATATTTCATATTTTCCAACTTCTCCAAACATAGTTATAATAAAAACATCTTTAAAAGAGATTAGGGTTAGTAAACTTTTGAAAGACGTGAAATTGGCCGTCAACCACAGTGACAAAAGGGACTGACCACTGACCACCCCATGTGGACTGTGATGATTATTAGGAAATATCCACAAGCTGCTCACAACGGACAATACTTTGCAGACAACAAGAGGAATTACAGAAATTTAACACTCGATAAATATGGTTATTCTATAGGCTTAATAACAAATAAGCTTTTGTCCAGTATTGAAAAGGACACATCTTATCAGATGTGTAGCTTTAATAATGTTTAGTTTTGGTGGTAAATACTGTGATGGCTTTGTTTGGTTGCAACGCCATATAAATAGGTAGGTATAGGTACCTACTTATAAAATATTATTATTCAAACTAGACTTTTATGTCAAAAATTTATTGATGCTGCTCTCTACTGTTTCTGAGAAACTTATTATTTGAATATACTACCTATACTCGTATCTTTACATCAATAATTTTTTTAAATAAAATACAAATCCCATGTATGAAGACCTAAAAATTGCCAACGATATAGGTATACCTACGTAAGCATTAAAATTCTCGAACAAGTAGATCGGAAATTAACAACAAAAAGATTCCCTCTTCTTATATACTCGTATAGGTACCTATAACCGTATCGTAATCAGTCATTTTGTTTAACACCTGCAGAACAATTTCTTGACGAAAATATCAAATTTAACCTTAATCATAAATGATTACCAACGAAATCGATCATTTTATTTTTGGTCACGCTTTCACTGTTTATATCATCAATAAAATCATCCAACAAGGTGACAACGAAAGGGTGAAATCAAATTATACACATAAGTATACCTACGGAGTACCTAAAACAGACAGAATTTAATCAGAATGATCTTGTACAAGTTTCAAGATTTTTTTTTTTATTTCAAACATTTATTTAACCCCGCATCAACTTCTAGGAGTTATTAGCGGGGGGGACAATCAATGTCTTTTAGATAGCCAAGGACTTCATTTTCATTTGTTGAAAGTACTTATACTTTTTAGGTTGGATCCTAGTTTGTGGCTTTTTCTTGCTGTGTCATACATTGGACATTCTAGTAGGATGTGTTTCACTGTGATCACTGTGTGACAAATTTGACAGTTGGGTGCGGGTTCTTTTTTCATGAGGTGTTGGTGTGTTAAGTGTGTGTGCCCGATACGCAGTCTATTCAGTATGACTTGGTCTCTTCTTTTGTAGGGGGTAGAGAAATTTCAAGATTTTGTTGCCAATTATTTTCAACTATATTACTAGTGTTTTTTTTTCTCAACAAGTCTTATTTGGAAAATGGTAATTTTGTTCTTCTACACAAATTCCTTTATTATACCTGTCTAGCAACAGTGCCCGCAACCTCATACTACCGGTATTTTCGCTACCGTCTGCTTGAACTACCCATTCATTTTCGCTTCATAGGTGTCAATCAAGGGCGTTTTGATATTGACGTTTGGTTAACGCCCTCTGACGTTTGTCCCGCGAAACAATAGATCATATAGTCGGCAGAGGCTGTTTCGATGTTACCAATGCCGCAGTTGATAGTTAATCTGAAAGGGGACTCAATCGTATTAAATCCACTCATATTTGCGATAAAAAGAACAAATACTAGGTAGATATCATTTTGTCAACACCCTGTATTTTATTTGATTAAAATATAAAAGTGGGTACTTAGACTAACCAAACAGAGTCAGCTGTTTAAACCATTTGTTATTAGGTAGGTAATATTTTCTTATCTACTGAAGAAGTACCTAGGTCATGATGTGTTGGTTCAAGTAAAGACCATTTCGTAATGGCAGATTTTTATCATTATTTGCTATTTGTGTAGTTAAACATCTATTTCTATATAGGTACCTAGTATTTAACAAAGAAATTTTAAAGTAGTAATGTAAAGACCATTTATCTGTAAATATTTGATATGCGTGAACGCGGCTTATGCCTCTTTGGTCAAGTTTGTTTAACTCAGGATACCGTGAAATCCTATATATCTGATGTTCGCTTGTTATATAGCTACGCTCGCCTGCCTGACGTTTTTGGTCTTTTGTTATTTTATAGAAATTCGACTGAGTGATGGGTCCTGAAAATGACCGTTCAACACCTTTTCTATTTCGGCTAATTAGAGTAACAACTGACGATAGACGGCCGTTGCTACATAGATAAATAAAAGACCCACAAACCCTTTAAGTATAGATATATACGGGGTGCTTAAAAAATATATACTTACAAAGATTTGGTTAAAATGTTTGATGTTGGTAGGTGAAAATTGGGAACTAGTAATAATTCAGAATAATTTACCTGTTTCTTAATTTTATCAAATATAGATACGCCACTGTCTAAGTCCTCTTTCGGTACCTATATAATTCTATACATTTGACGACTGTTGGTTAAAGAATTCCTATAATAACAGCATACTGAAGTTGAAGAGTTTTTAGACATTTGCGAAAACCAACTTATCTGTATCTAATTTAAAGCAATGCAGTCGGCTATGCTGTTTTTGACGTGTACAAAGTGACCGGGATTGAAACAAAGTCCGATGTTGAATAACTCTTGAAGTCGAGACCGAGTAGCAGTAGCAGATTGTTCAGATACCGGCTGATAATATTCCAAACACCACCTGATAATCATTATGTTGATATATTACGTCAATATACGTGAATTGATTTGCATTTACTTTGTTCAACTTCGGGCCCAATTAGTGCTTCCAGTCGTTAACTATTTAGAGTGTTAAAACGAAAAACATTAAATTCTCTTTTTTTTCATTTTTTTTTTTATCAAACAGAAAGAAGAAGAGCAAAGTTGTAAAGAAATATTTATCGTGAACTCGAAATATTACCTAAGTTGGAAGAAAATATTATAAATTCGTTGGAATTATCCATGCCCAACTAAACAAACCCTTAATTTTAACTTAATAATTCTAGATATACCCATATTATCGACTTTTTTGGGGAGAAAGCGGGAAATTTTAGGTAATTACAAGTAACGGCTGTTTTTTTCGACATCAGAATCGGTAGGTAAATATGGTCAAAGTCTACTTATCGGAGTTACAGATTAGGTCGCGTGTAACTTTCAATGTGCGTCAATATATAAGTATGTTTTTTTTCACCTGCTTTTAAGTTTACAAAGAAGTATCTAAATAGTTGGTTCTGAAATTTTGACGAATCACTTATTGCTATGGAGAAGGGTTGTTCCTTTATCCTTAGATAATCCTTTTTGAATGGTTTTATACATATTTTTATTGAACAACAAAATATTTTAGTCATATGATTTTAAATATTTTACAAATAACCCTTGTAATTTGTTAAAACATTGTGAATATAAAAAATGCATTGTAAAAACGATGAAAAATCCATTTGAAACAAAACTACGTGCTAAACAATAAATTGTAGTAAACTTCGCACATACACAACTAGCATTCCGATCCCTTTAAGTAAAGGTGTACCTTCTCATTCATTGAAATAACAAACATACCTTTATATATACCCGTTTTAAAGAAACAATGTTGGTATAGGTATTTAACAAATGAGAATTATCCTTAGCATAAACAACCATTTAACTTAAAAAAGAAGATCACTGTGACAACCACGAGGCGATAAATTTATCAAAGGAAGAAAAGAAAAAGGAGACTGGTCAATTTGAAATACCAAGTGTTCTGATTTTTCCTATTAAAGCTTCGGTTTTATAGGGAAAAAAAAACTATTGATTCAATTATTTATGTGTGTATGTCAAATAAAAGTCAATGAAGGTTGAAAAATTAAATGGAAATAATTTTCCAAGGAAGGAATTCTCGGAAATGTCTTTTGTCAGTAACAAACATCATAAATTAGTTTTAAATTTAAATAATAAATATATTTAGTGAGAATTGTTTGATTTGCAGAGTGTTAAAAGCAGGGAGTATCGTAATGAAAACATTTTTGGTTATAAAAAATTGATTCTGATTTTCTCTTCATATTTCCCATTTTTTGGAGAGTTTGTCGTTGAAGTTGATGGAAAATTAAGATAATGTTGTTTAAGAGTATCTTAAATTGTAAAATATGAAAAGTTTAACAATATATACCTACTTACATAAACTATATTAAACGTGTTCTATACGTATTTATTTCTTCCACATTCTGCGTTATCTTTAAAGTAGAAAGAATAATTTATAGTTACACCAATCTCCAATATACCTACACACACATACATCCAATTTCCAAGTCGATTTTAATAGCTACTTTAAAACAAACTCATATATCACTTAACAACAAGAGGCTATAAATCAGCGGTTGCCGTTATATAGTACAAACTGACATGTATCTAAGCTATTTTCGTTCTTTGTTTTTAATTCTTCAATATGCAAAAAAGCTGTACAATCGATTATCATCTGAACTCATATTTTTCTTGTTTTTTATTAATTGTGAGGCATATATTATTTTATGTGGACAGTGGACTTAGATTTCGAAGATTTAGAAATAAATAATCGTAAAACTAGATATTTGGTTAAGTAACAAAAGGTACAATAATAAAAAACAAGTCCCTTGTCATAAATTATATAATAAAATAAAAATCATGTTTCCAAAACATTTTTCTTTCGGTGTAATAGTAAACTTAATGACAAATTAAGATACAACGACGTTATCATGTTGAAAAAATCACTTGTGCCGTATCGATTTCAGGTATAAAGTTTCCTTTTGAAAAATATTCTGGCGCCTATTGTCACCTGCCGACCTGATACATCTACTTGACATGTTCATTGGTACCATAGGTGGAGGAGAATCGGCTTATTACAGAAATGCAGATCATTGTAAAAATGCTAAATTAAATAATATCTGCGCCACTGCCTTGATTTTTGACTTGACACATTGATAGACACCCTGCTGATTTGGCCTTTAACAATCTTGACTTGTATCTGTTACAAAAATTACGTTGCAAAATTGTCAAATGATCAGTCAATTCTTGTATATTTGATGGAGATAAGAATGGATGTGGCGCCTTTTAAAAAATCATTTTTCATTTTGGTTAATAAAAGTCAATTCCTCGAGTAGTTGGCTTAAGCCTGTAAAATTGAAGATAATATACCAAAAATAGCTTATTAGTAGGTATATATACAGAGTGGACCACAAATAATCGTATACCTACAATGAATAAACAAAGTTTTTTCATACTGTCCAACTGAATGTATGTATGTATGTCTTTTGGGGTAACATTCACGGAGACCTAAAAGATCTATTGTGCCCCCTTACTTCTACTTAGTTCCTGAGGAACCTACCTCTCAGAGACTAGTAGCTCCTTTAGTCCTATTTCCCTGAGGAATTTTAGGATATCTGCAGGCTTCAACTTAGGTAACTGTCCCTCTTCTATCCAGTAGTCTCCCAGGTGCTGTGCCCTAGGATTCTGAATTGCTGTGCAGTTCGCAAGTATGTGGATGGAGGATTCTTCTTCCATTCCACAAAACCTACAATCTTCTTCCTCCACTATTTTGAGCTTTTTAAGGTGCCCATTCAGGCGACAATGTCCCGTTAGGATTCCTGTTAAAACTCTTAGTGCAGTTTTGCTTTGACTTATGCATTCATTTGATCTCAACAGGTTGTATTCACCCAGAAGAATCTTTGATTGCCTAAGCCCTACTAGATCTTTCCAATTGTCAGATCTTCTTTTTTCTTCGGCTTTACCTATTTCTTCCAATATTACATTGGAGCTGATTCCGCAAAAAGGTTCCGGCCCCCAAAAGGGTATTTCACTCCCCCTCTTTGCTAGTTCATCTGCTATTTCGTTTCCTTCTATTCCAGTGTGTCCTGGAATCAACAGTAAGGTGACTATATTGTTCTCGCCTAGTTCATTAAGTTTGCCTAGGCATTCCCACACCATTTTGGAACTGATTACACAAGAACTCAGCGCTTTAATGGCTGCTTGACTATCAGACATTATGATAATCCTTTGCCTTCTATATCCTTTGTCAATATTGAACTGGGCACACTTTCTTATTGCGTGAATTTCCGCTTGAAAGATACTTGGGGTTTTTCCCAAGCTTTCAGAGTGTTTGGTGCCGGGCCCGTACACTCCTATCCCAGTTCCTTCTATTGCTTTTGAGCCGTCTGTGTACCATTGAATGGCATTCTTTCCAAGTCTGGTAAAGGTATTTGGATCCCAATCCTTCTTGTTGCTTAATTCCGTAACGAATTTCTTTGAAAAGTACATACATACTGTCCAACTGAACCTACACTTTTATTCTATCAAATAATATAAATTTCATCCATTTCGCGTTTGGAATTTTTTAGTTCTCAAGTTATATACGTGTGAGAACACATTTATTATAACGGCGATCACGATAGCTCGTAAGTATTTTACTTAAAATTTTCCAAAACCCGGGCGAAATAAGTCACGAAGTCGGTTGATGATAACATCACAGAGTGTTCAAAATAAATAAACCGAGAACACTATCTTCTTCATTGCATCTTTAAAGAAGAAACAATAGCAAAATGGTTGCATAGATAATTTGTTGGTGAGTGAGCAACCGCTTAGCAGCGTAAAAAAACTTCATCTCGACGGGTTCGGTTTACAGTTCACGCAATTTTGATATAAATCTACCAATTAGCTGTTTGCTGGTTAAGTCTTGAAGTAAATAAGGTATTAAGGAGATGGATATGAAAGTAAAGAATGACGAGGAAACTAAAAAACCCAAGATAATACCTACAATAAAAGTGAAGACCGCATGTAGCATCAAAATACTGATGTACCCACTTACATATAACGTTTGTTGATGATTTGACGTTAAATAGTGTAGGTAGCTATAATAAGTGACAGTGACATTTTTGTTCACTAATGTTTGTAAATCTTAATGTTTGAAGAAATAAAATAATGCCATGTCTGAAAATGCCAACAAAGCGAGAATCTTACCTCAGTACATAGCTTCAATATGTATTTGCTTAGGAGCTATGGGAATGGGTACTGTCTTGGGATGGTCTTCAAATATAACGCATGAACTACTAACAGGAGAACTAAATGGAATAAAAATGGGTACCCACGAATTAGGATGGGTAGGTAGTTGTTGCACGATTGGAGCAATGATAATGTGCTTTCCAGCTGGATTTATAGCAGACCATATAGGAAGAAAACCAACATGTCTTCTAACAGCATTTCCATTCGTGCTTGGTTGGATGTTAATACTTTTTGCGCAGAATGTTTATATGTTGTATGCTGGAAGAATAATAACCGGAGCAGCCGGAGGATCTTTTGTAGTACTTGCTCCGATATACACCACGGAAATAGCGCAGATACATCACAGAGGAACTTTAGGATCTTTTATGCAATACTTACTAGTAATTGGAATATTCTACAGTAATGTATTCGGTTGGATATTAAGTATGGATACATTCAACATTGTAAATATGACAATACCGATAATATTTGCCGCTCTATTTTTCTTCCAACCAGAAACACCATTTTATTACATCCAAAAAGGTGAAATGGAACAGGCTGCAAAAAGTTTTGCACGATTAAGAGGCAAAGACTATAACTACGAGGAAGAACTCGCCTTAATGACCAGAGAAATTGAAAGCAGAAGACAATATCAAGATTTTAAAGTTGCTATTAAGACCAAATCAGCAAAGAAATCTACCATAATATGTTTTAGTTTGATGTTTTTCCAACAAATGTCCGGAGTCAATGCTGTACTTTTTTATGCAAAACAAATCTTAATGCAATCAGAGACATATATTGATGTACATTACGGTGTTGTTGGTATTGGTATTACGAGTTTAACATCTATAACGATCGGAGTATGGACCACGGATTATTTTGGAAGAACAATTCTTCTCATGGCTTCTACAGCAGGATGTTCCTTATCAACATTTTTTCTTGGTTTGTATTTTACCATTAAAGATCGAATTAGTGAGGAGGCCGTAAAATCATACGGATTATGGCCCGTCATATGCGTCCTTGGTTTCGTTTTTTCCTTTCAACTCGGCTTAGGAAGTCTACCATGGTTGGCTTGTTCAGAAATATTTTCTCCAGAGTTAAAAGCCAAGCTAGGTGCCCCCGCAGGATCCTTTAATTACCTTACAGCTTTTATTGTAACTAAATTATTTTATCCTGTTTCTGAAAATTTGGGAGTGGATGTAGCATTTTATATATTTGCTTTCGTATCAATGGTGGCTTGCATTTTTACACTACTCATTATACCAGAAACTAAAAATAAAACGTTTGCGCAGATTATACCGGAACTGGAGAAATTTTGGAAGTATTTTTAAAAAAATTAAATTTTACAAATAGAAACTTTCTAAGTATTTTAATTTTAGCACTATAATATTCAAACTTTTTATTTCATTTTTGAAAAAAATGTATGAGGCAATGGGTTAGGTTAAATATACCAGTTAATTGAGAAGACTATTGGAAATGACCAACGAATTCAAGGTAGAGAAAGGTCTGAGACAAGGAGACCCATTATCCTCCACAACCCTCTTTAACCTAGTTCAAGAAATCATACTAAGAGAAAGTGGTATAAAAACCCGAGGTCTAATTCATGGGAATAAACATCAATGTCTAGCATATGCGGACGACATACCTAGGTAGTACTCATGGCAAGATCCAGGAAAGAACTTCTAAGCATATTTAGGCTACTGGAAAAGAAGGCAAGAGAATATGGTCTATTGATCAACGAGAAAAAAAAACAAAATACATGGTAATGACGGAGACTGAGGAAACCGATATTGTTATAAATTGTAATGGAAATAATACAGAATAGAAAAAGTGGAAGAAATCGAATATTTGGGAGTCACTATCACAATAGAAAAAAGGTTATCAAAATGATCCGAGCCTTTTTTACTTCCATCGTATTATATATTTCACTATATTGTGTATATATTTTGTATAGGGTACCTACTCTAGTATTTGACTTTCGTTGGTTTTGTTCTATAAACTAGTGGCGGATGCAAAGGTAAAAGAGGACTCTGTATATAAATCATTCACATCCGACTGAAAACAAGCCGACGATTTATGGGTACTTGTTTACTCGCAACTCGCGAGTTTTTCTTACACGAACATTACTAGATCTTATTTGATACCTACCAGGCAGTTATCGAAAAAAATATAAAATAAAATATGTATCTTTGACAAATTATTAATACTAAAAGGTATCTATATATACCAACCTACATTGAAACCGATAATTTGTATTAAAACTTTTATGATATTGTTGTAATTTTATATATTTTTTTATTAGACATTTGGAATATTAGAACATATAAATAGATACATTAGGTATATATTGATCTGTACCAGGATCTTACCAGCTCTAACGACGGTAGTTATTTGTTTTCTCTTTTAAAAATATTCGACCCGTGAGAAAGACTGACTTTCGTTCCGTTTTCATGGGGGTTGAATCAATACCAGTACAAGTTTCGCAAACAAGCGTTCTCAGCACGAAAATCTGATAAAACACCGACTAAAACCCTTTTCGGTAATATCAGCAAAATTTAAGCACCCTCATCACGTCTCTTTTCTCTATCTTTATTTAAAGAACGTAGCAATGAATTCAATTTTGTTTGTTCACTTCTACAGGGTTAATATAAATGTCAAAAAATAATGGATTATGGATACTTGTTTTGTATGCAGTAGACGATTTAGTTTTAGAGAAATTCATCGAAATTATACCTCTTTGCTATCTCCTTTCACGAGACGAAAAATTGGTGTGTGATCGAAATTTTACGACATACCTATTTATTCATTTTTCTGAGCAGATTAACAGAACATAAATTACTTTCGAAAGAAGAAAATTTATATCAAATAGGTACCTATATATTGTAAGTTCTTGTACAGACTTGATTCCTAAATCCCCAACACTATCATTTTCTTCTATCTCATCATGCGATTGTGTATTGTGTTCTTGTACCCAAGCCTTATCCTTCTCAAAACGGAAGCCATCTAAGTACTTTATATAATTATTTACTTCTTCAACAAAGAGAAAGTAGCCGTCAAGAATTAGATTATCTCGCGAAAATCATCCTGCTTAGACTTTTGTGCTTCTTTTGTATTTTCTGTTTAAATTGATGACAAGGAGAATTTTGATGAGTGAAACTAAGTACCGATGCAAAAACGGTATATATTGCAAATGTTGTTGTTTAACTCAAGAAAATATTTATATCTATAGCTTCCACGTTCGCTGTTTTTATCCTGTACCAAATTTATTATTATATATTTTGAACAACTCTGGATATGAAGAACTTTCAACCCAATCACGATAGCCGATCTGCCGGTGTATGTGGTATAGCGCGGAAAAATAACAAACCGGATATGACTTTAGTGTAATGCGTCGACGACCAACCGAAAACACTTGACTGTCCATCGCACTATCTGGTAACAATCGAGAATTGAAACTTTTTATTAATAATTAAAAGGGCAAACTAATAGAGTAAAATTAAAAAAAAACATATAAGAACGATTAATAAAAAGTAAAAAATGTGTGCTCTGTAGCACTGAACATATTTAAAATATGTAGGTACATACTGTATAGATGTTTCCTTAAAGCTAATATAGACACATATCATGAGACGTCAAGACAACGTTAAATTAAAATAATATTAAAATGTCTTGCATTATGCATACAATATAATATTAAGTATGTACATGTCAAGCATATTAATTAAAAATGAATTTTAGCGTTACAGCCGTCTGAGCAGAAATTAGCTATTTAATAAAAAAAAAAGCGAACAGGGCTATAAAATGTAAGTGGTTTTAAATTAATTCATAATTTCCTTTCGTGTATGATGCATATTATAGTGATTAATCCACACATCAAGTTGTTGATTAAAGTTACTGTAAGTTGTCTGCTTATGCTTCTTATCTAAATTAATCTGTTCAAATTTCAAATAATACTTATCAGTAAGGACTTGAAAAGTTTTATACATTTTTCATACACCTTTAATCAAGCTTTATTCCTGGTTAAATCCCTCTACTCCTTTCACAGATTATATAGGTATACATTTAATAGTCCATACAATGAAAGTGTTAATATATTCTGCTTAAATCAAAACGGTTATGAAATATTGAATAGATGAGGCTTTCACTTGATGAAGGTCCATACTCAATTGAGAAAGCTACTGTGTTAGCGAAACGCGTTACGAATCTACATATATTGAACAAATTAAATTGTTTTATTTATTTGATCGCTTGTTATGAAATATTTGAAAAAAAAATCGGGCATAGACCAGAGTGTTGTAGTACCTACCTAATTTGGCGACAAACACTAAGATGAAAGAAGCGTTAAGCACTTGTGTACGTTTTACACCGAGTTTATATATACGTGGGTATTTCATAGAAGGTGGGTAATAGTGTTTGAAATGCACGCATCTATAACTGCGCGCCAGAGCATGCTGTCGTTCGAATCGTTTGCTGCCTGAAATTTTCATCTGAAAGAAATACGAACACAATGAAGAGCTGTACTTTGCAAATGAACCAACTGCGCGTATAAAAATACGCCGGCTACAGACGCGGACTTAATAAAAATAAACTTGGTAGAAATTTTATTCGGCACCCAAATCTCTTGTTGAAAAATTAAAATTTTACTAGTAGGTATTTGTAAAACGACGCCTTATCAGCTGAGAATCTTCTAATGATTACTATAATAGTCTGGAACTTTAATCCATGCGCTGAGATAACTTACATCCAAGATACACCCAAGATTCCAAAAAGTTCATAATTCTAGTCAATGTCTTAGGTAGGTTTACTTGTTTTATTTCTATATTTTGATTAGGCAAATCTAAAACGACATAGAATAAAAATCTTGTTATATTTTTCTAATGGCACTACTTGGACCGTACAAACGATACGTTTTATCTTAACTAGTCTGGTTAGGCTAGAAAGACGAAAGAGTATTGTTGATGTTTGTCGAAAATACTGCTTCCTAGACAAGTCCTGGCCATCAGCGCCAACTGGACATGGTCCAAGGCTTGCTTAATATACGTATATAATGGATACGTATGGATTTCAATATTTTTCAAGCAATACCTTCTCTAGATATATAAAATCATTTAATTAAGTAAATATTATATGAATTTAGATATTTGTAAATATATGATTACCCAAGTCCATTACTGTTAAGTTGATGACGGTCGTCAGCAAGAGCGTCGGCTTTTCATGACAGGTTTCAAACGACGCCTAGCGGAATTCACTAATGAGCATTTGGCTTGACGTCGAAATACGTAGCCATGACAACGACGCTGGTGCCGGAACCCGCCTCCGTCGCTTTCGGCATCATTAACGTTTTTTCTTTTCTTCTTTTTTGATATTTCTTTTCTTTCTGGATATTTTTTCTTTCACTTTTTCATTAAGAGGGCCCCACTTCGTTATTCTTTTTAGCCGATAACATTACCTAAATAAGATAATTGCAAAAAACAACTGTTTTGTATATAACTATATTATAAGATGTGTATTGAATTTTTTATTATTTTACAAAAGTTTTATTATTTTACAAAAGTTAGTTCATATTAAATTATACCCTGTACATTTTGCGACATTTAAAAAAAAATTATTTAATGCGGGAATCAATTTAATTACCTTCATTATTAAAAGTCCATCAATGTTCTGTCATTTTTTGCATATTCAAAGAAAAACGTTGTTTCCCTCGAATATTTTTACCCCCATTATTTCTTTTTTCCAGGCAATACCTACCTAGCTACTGCATTTAACTCATCCCGCATTTGAATGACAATGTTCTTATTTCTCAACTAATACTTAGATATTTTTTAACATTCGATGATGGTACATATAAAGCATGTATTCGTAGTAAAAATTTAATCTGCAGAGGTTTTATTTAACATCTAATCATCAAATAATTATATTTCTTATTAAATGCATAAATAACAATCATATGTACCTACATAGAATATAGTCTGTTCATAATTAGTGAAGTGACTAAAACTGAGACTATTCAAGAGTATTATAGCTATAAATAAACAAAGAAATAATATTGATGGTCATTTTTTTTATTTTTGTGATAGGTAGTAATAAAATAATTCGTAATTACATATTAAAAAATAGATAAAGTAATGTTTGAATTAAGACAGCAGAGTACAAACCTGTTCAGTCATATTTTGAATTCTCTGCTAGCACGCATATAGCATGTTTTTTTTTTCAAATCAAGATACCTTCTGCTATTTTTTACCGTACTATTAATACCTATACTATTTACGGTCAAATAATATCCTTTACTTAGAATAAAGCTATAGAATAGATGAACAGGTTTAGAGCGCGTTATAGAAAATACACCATAAACTCCTAATTTAATTGTCCAAGTTTTCAATTACGGTAACAATAAAATCCTATTTTATTAGAAAAATATTGATTCCGTCTGGACTTCGAACCACGAACCATCTGTCCGGTGACTAAAACACCTGTAGATTTACATTGTAATTTTATATGATGGTTGTACTATCAAGAGGTGTGACAGCTGACCATCACTTTAATCAGAGCTGACAATCGCATACACCATTTACATTTTTATTATTATAATAATTATCTTTACAGAAAAAATCTTTATCGCGTTGTTAACCAGTAGGTAACAGTTAGTTGGAAGTTTTTACCTAAAAAAATGACTTTTCAGAGTTATTTCAAATTTTGCATGTTTTTTGCGATCCAATGCCTCGTATTCTGTCCCTTTACCAGGAAGTATTGGACATTGGACTGTAACCGATGAGAAGACCGGGTCTTCAAGACCCGTTATTGCTCTGATATGATTCCTGTTCATGAATGACTATTGCCACAAAACTTCTTCTAGAATACAATAATATAAATTTTTTGAAGCGTATTAAATCTAAGATTATATTAAATTTAATTTAACTCCATTTAATTTATGTAACTTTTCGAATCGTCAATGCCCACCTCTACTAATTTGACAGGTGACTATCATTTCTCCGGCTTGTAACCGTATTTGTATAATGAATCTTAACGCAAGTGTTATCAAACTGATTGATATGCAAATGTGCGGGAACTTTTTTTACGAGAATTTGTATTAGCCGCTTTAAAGATACTATCATAATATATTTTACTTTTAGTAATACCAAAGCGGTATTTTGAACTTGAAAATCAGAAAAAAGAAGGAATAAATGTACCTATGGTGGAATATATTTTATTTATTTATTGTTTTCAGTTTAAACTCGTTAACTAAAGTCAATTTTTAAAGTAGCAAACTTTGTAGTTGAAAATTTCGTGCGTCGCATCCAACAAATATTCATATTTTTCGCTAACTCGGTGTGCATATCAAACTTTCCCACACAATATACTGTTCCTCAACAGAACCCTCGACAGCTTAAACACGAGGTAAATAGATCACGTGTCGCCCTCTTAGCGGGACATTTCCGAAGTTCAAAGAGAAAGAAACTCTCCCTGCTTTTCTTTTGTTATAATAAGGGTGTAAGCGTGTTCTGTTGGATGTTTCTGCACTGAAACCTCATATTATTAGCCAAATTAAAAAGTTCTATGTAAAATGGATAACAAGGGTGTGGGTGAAAAGAAATTAAAATAATTAGATCCCTTCCAAATTTTATAGTTGTGTACTGTAAAATAATAAAAATATATTTATTTTTAATGATAGCTTTTATATGTAATAACACATTGTTTAAAAAAAAATGTGCTGTGGTAATTGCAATAATTGGGTTTTTAATTATAATGCACACCATATTAATATTTATAAAAGCCATGTTTTATGTAGATTTTTATAGATGTTGATTACAATCAATGCTGTAAATAAGTATTCTAATGGTTTATTAACCGTATTAGGCAAGATAGGTAATACAAGGAAATCAAATCAAACTGCAAAAAAAGATATTTAAAAAAATTTCGGTATACCTACCTCTTATTTAACGGTATAAGATATGAATCATTATATGGAAAAAGCTGTAAAAGTTATTTAGGCGTAATCAAATTCAGATCTCGGCATATACCTATCCTGGTACAATTTCATTACCAAAAATCTGATAAAAGCGTCCACTGAGATACATTCCTTGTTTTACGGCCTAAAAGAAGATGTCGATATAGCAATACCTACTAAATTGTAAATTAATATCTCAGGAAGCCGACGATTGATACTTAAACCAAAAATCCAGTTTTATATTTGTTTGATAATTTATAGTTGACCATATTCTTCGATACGAGAAGAAAGCCAAAGCCATTCATTCCCAACACATTTTTTAACAGGATCGTAATCAGTGCATTTGACAAAAAACAACATATAATATACATATCCAACTAACAATACTATGTATAATTGTTAACCTAACTTCTCATAACTTGTTTCCTATTTACTGCAAAAAAAAAGAATTAAAAAAACTTTTAATGCGTCTACTGAACAATTAATGAATTTGCATTTGTGTCAATGTTTCTCCAAGGGTGAGACAATTTATATAAAATGAAATTAGTGCAATTCAAATTTAAATATTTTTATTTAATTTTATATGCACCAGATTTATTGTTCAGACATTAGGTATCTGTTTTGGCAGTTTTATTATCAGAGAGATACAGTTAACTGAAATATTAACCATAAATCTGGTAAACTGTCTTGTGTCATATAGTATCTACAAAAATATTTATCTGTTAATTATTGCAAAACTTTATTCTTTTTGACACTTACATAATATTCAAGTTATTACCTAAGTTCGACCCTGACCATCACTTTTCGAAAAGGACACATTAAGACATCAAACTCGTTCCCACAGTATAATATCTTCTCTGGTTTATCTGCAAAGAACAAGATGGGTCCAAGTTCGGTCCCATGTACCACGTCACGCGCCTCTAATCTATTTCATTGTTTTGCAATGAACTAGAAAATTACTGGGCGATATTTTTAACAAAACGCGCGACTTTGCAATAAATCTACCGAGAATGAGCCCTGCCAGGCCCATATTGTCACTAGCTGGAGCCAGTTCGAGATATATTTATGTAGCAATCTAACAAACGGCGACAAGTGCGAACCATGTGCGAACCAAAGGGAAATACATCCCTTTTTTGATTTGAAGAATTCAAAAAATCATAGAAAAATAATATAAGCTGCTCCCAGGAAATACCAAAAAAATTATAGGTAAATATTACTTTTCATTTCATATTACATCGGTATCAAGATGAGGTTCTAGGTACAGATCAAGTTTTCAGGATTATTTATGAAACTAACAAAGTTCATCAAAGAACTAAAACTAAGAAGTCGGTACAGTATAACTTATAGACACGTTATTTTCATTCTTGCATCCTACATATTTTTAATTTATGTTATTTATACTAATGTACGTAGTGTGTGTAATAACTATGGAGGAAAAGAACGTCTTTCCTCCCTACAATGAGTTTACCAAATATGAGAGTGCCATATCTTCAAACTAAAAATAATTATAAATACAATATAATATATTGTATTGTTAATTATTTTAAAACACCAATATATAATTTTTTTTATAAATACTAAACTATTGCCTCTAGAAAACAACGTACCTACACCTTTGGTTTGTTGATGCTGCCGACTAAGTTGTTGAACATAAGGCACAAATCTTCCTGTTTTCAATGTAATTCTTTTTCTACCTGAGATTGAGATGTTTTTTTTCTGGTTTCTGTAAATGTATTTGAAAGGAAGGTGTGGTGTCGATTTTTTCTAGATTTATTGTGCTCTTGACGATATTTTTATCGGCACCTGCACTACCAACCTAACCAATAGACATAAATAATGTAATACTAAGAAAAACTTAGGTTTTTAAAACAATACCTACCAGTTTCGGTTTGTATAACATTCCAAAATGTATCATTATAATCGTATCCAGTGATTTTACCGTGGGTATTTAAAACATATTATCTCTGTATGTCAGTGTACGATCTTTTGATTTTCATTTGAATGCTTAAAGGTATATATATAAGAGTTAGTCTACCAAACAACCATATAATGACAGTTTATCTGTATAAGCAAGATGGATGAGGACACAGTAAACCCTCTACTCTCCTTCGATAACAACCGATCGAGGATCTTATTTGATTTTGTAGCTGTCACCAATGTCAACTTAATAATTCTTAGTTTCACATCCGATATAAATTGTATATAGAGACATGTTTTTTGGTTAACTATTAATATCTTGGGGTGCAGTGTTAAGAAAAAAAAATTTTTAACTTCATTTTTAAAAGACATTGTTAACATTGTCTCAACTATTTACGAGTTTTGTAATATTGTTTTTTTTTATGCCAAATCCAAAGTTAAACATAAGTTAAATACATTTAGCCACTTTTATATAATATTACCTACATATGAACCCTTCTACCATCATCTGACTTTCTCGATTCTCATATATTTTGTGCCTATTCTGCTCTTTCTTTCCGGGTAATGTCCCTTTTATCTAGTATAATAATATCTCCTATATATTCTTTTCCGTATATACGATGAACTTATGTGGTTATCATGCATACCTTGTATAAAAAAAAGTATAATAACTAGTTCCACACCAGTTTTAACCGGTGTAAATTAAAGCAGTGAACAACTACCTTATCTAATTAAAATTGGAAAGTAATTTTCTATAATTACAAGGCGCTATTGTGATATCTTTACACCTATAACTTGGTTATTTTGTCTACCAGCTAAGAACAATATCGAATTTTATGCTAAAAATAAGGGAAACTATCCAAAAAATTGAATTTGATGTGGGAGGTTTCTTCTACAAGTTACAGCCAGTTTCACAATATTAGGTTACCTCATGGTTAAGAAGTAACCATCGTTTACGACAAAATGTGGGTTTCACCTATTAAAATTTCAACTATTAAAATATTTAACTGCAACCCAAAGTACTGGTAACTGTGCTAACCAAGGAAACCTAACCTAATTTATGGTTGTCAACTGCATCTAACTGTCAAATTTTAAGACTATATCGTTATTTTTAACTACAAACAATTAGAAATACGAACCATTACGATGCCACAGCCTATAGTGGCGTCAATGAAGCCTGACGACCAAAAATTATTCGTCCAGAACGTGATTATTTCTAAGAATTCGACAATCACGATTTTTTCTGCAGATTTCGTTTGTCCAAAAGAACAGTAGAAAGTTTGTTGGAAGAAATTGAGGTTATTTCCCATCCTACAGTAAGGTAAGTTTTATCAATTTATCAAGAGTTGAAAAAATATTATTTTTTTCATTGAAATTCTCCTTGATTACAGAAATGATGCTCTTTTTGCACGTTGGTGGTGATTCAGTGTAAAAACTGTAAAAAAAGGTTTTTCCTTTCATTTGACATAGAACACCATACTATCGATAGTTTTCATACCAACGCAACAAAAGTTATGAAACCAGTTCTGTTGGTTAGCGTCTCGGTTAAGGTTACTTAATCCTAAGAGCTTACCACCGATTGTGAAACTGGCTGTTAGTTAGTTACTTGCTGTATTATTTCCAAAAAAAAAACTTTTTTCTGCTGTTATATTATTTGTCGTGCCAATTTTGGTTGAAATTTAATACATATTTTACTACTTACTACTGATACCAGCATATTTAATCACCTTCTTTGGTTCAAATTAATGTTGACTCACGTATGCACCTATGAAAATCTAATAAATACCAACGTAGATTTAAGCAAATTACTTAAAATTGTTGTAAAATATTTTTTGACAGTGTATTGGTAACCAAAGTGTAAATAAGCTCTTGGTGATGTAAAGTGGATTGTAGTGTAAAGCAGCGTTACGGTTATCTCTGTGACAGATACGAATGTGTGTCTTCGCATCAACCGACCGACTACCGTTGCGCGTTGTCTTGATTTTGATTTCGTCCCATCCGGCCTAAGAGAACGATGTCGCATATCGTGGGAACAGCTCGATAATATTATAAAAGTGAATTATAAAAGGAAGGGAAAAAATTAATCAGAGACGATATTGAAGACATCCGCAGATTGTTATTGCCGATTTATAGATATAATGAATGGAATTTCGGTAGGCCAACTAATTTTATTTACAAACACAAAATCTCACAATATAAAAACCTGGTTTATATATATTTGTAATTAAAATGCATGTAGACCGGAAAAATTAAAATATACCGCTACTTTCTAGCAATCGAATCGGCAAAACTTTATTAATGCCTTAATATACATCAGGTTTATTAAGTTCGCGGTTTTTAATTAAGTTCAAAGTAAAACTCCCTCTTGGAATTTTTTGTTTTAACTGAAACACAATGATTTTTTTTGTACTCCAAACCCTGACAAATCACAAAAGGGTAACACTTATAATGACAACTGGTCTCTTCACTTAAACGGAGCAACCATGCAAGAGCACAGAACGCTAAGAAACTACCGATGACTTGAAACCTTGACTGACTGTTCGGATTAGACCAATAAACGAAAATAGCACTTTTCAAATCTATATTGTTTTCAAATAAGAAATTTTATTATCTGAAAATTTCAATTGTATCATGTCTGTGCGTTCTCCAGCCTTCACTCGTTGATGGTCTTTAGGTAACGTTTTTTATAAAAAAATAAATAATAAAGTTGAGTCGCAGGGAGTTTGTGTAGTTAAAAGGAAGAAAAAAGTATACCATTGTGTGAGAACTAGCAGCAGTTATTAGATAATAATCATCCACAAAATACAACCTCTGACGGTCTGTTTTTTTTTTCAAAAGAATTGGCAAGTCATCATGAAAGCGCATAAACACGAAAGACATTCGTGTACTATGGTCGACCACACATCACAAATACATACCTAAACATTAAAATCAATTTACCTTGGAAGAATAATAAAGTATTAAAGGTTGTTCCTAAAGTTCATTTTAATTCTTATGATTTGGAGTAAACTATAGGTAGTTACCAAATAAAATTGTCAACACCCCGTTTTGGGTATAAAGTCTCTTCTTTACCAACAAATTGAGCTCATCTCAAGAATGTATTTGTAATTTAATAATTGATAGATAAACCTATTTTTACGTCAATTATTCACGCAAGTCCAAATATTTTCAGATTTAGGTAGGTACTTGGAAATTGTATTGTGTGTGGTCAGCAAAATTAAAATTATATATCTACGTCTGTCAGAAGAATTACAAGCAAAATTTCGGTAGTCGGTAACTGGTTGCTTGTGTACTTACCTATATATTATAGTGTCAGATAAAAATCATCTAGACAATTCCAAATATGAATGTAGTGAAAATTTAATAGGCAATGGAAATAAGGATTCGACTTCAAGTATCAAGTAAATAATACTTAAATCCTTTATTCCTTTTTACTTTCTCTTAATAAATTTCTTCTTTCTTCCTTCTCTATTTGGAATTTAAATATGTAAATAATACGATCCGGACTTAGCAGCTTAAAAATATAACATAAACGAGAATAATTAAGGTCTAATTAGAAAACCGGTAGATTGTTCTTCCGCTAGCCGCTACTTCAAGTAGATTACCATGAGGTGAAGAAAACTGCACTAAATCCAACGAAAATTAAAATATTATTTTATCGTGTCAAATTGTACCAATACTTAATTACTGTTATAATTACAATGTAATTTAAAGTGAAAGTTAATTATATTTTTCCGCAAATCACTAGGAAATTTTTTACATTTTAGACAAAATTTCTTAAAAAAAAAGTCAAGATTTCCTATACCTATATATATATATATACTTTTCTCTTGATTTATTTGGCAATAATTCTAATAAAGCAGTATTCACTGCCTCTACCAGCCCTAGAGGTGTCCCTGAAATGGAAAATTCATCATAACACAACTCATCATTTTACTTTCGAGAACACAATTATTTTTCTCGCATTTTAAAATGTCAGCTTTGGCAATTTATAATTAAAGTAATTTAAAATGGTTCGTTTCAAACTACTTGTGCAGTTTTTCTTCATCCTGACCATGGTCTCGGACAATACAGATTATTAAGATAGCGCACTTGTTGAGATTGAAATAATTACTGTTAAATTAACATGCGGTTTCGTGATATTGATTAATTGTACACGTTTATTTATATTGTGTAACATAAACTGCTACAGATAAACAAAATAGGTGAATTATTTGGTTTTCTAACTATATGCCATCTCTAATTTCTTTGTAATTGGCATATTAGAACAAGATCAATCTAATTTTGTGGGAAAGGGGTAATTTTCACCCTTTTCATTTGTGTTGCGTATAGGTATTTTATATAAAAAGATTTTCATTTATTCTCGTAGATTAGAAAAACAATAATTTGCAAGACAGATATAAGTGGGCAAACATATACTTAGCTAGTAATTAAAAAAAAACTTTATGGATAACTATAAAATCATCTTTTAATCAAGTTAAAAAATCAGCTTTATGAACTAACAATCTTTTTTCGAACACTTAAAATAAAATGACTTCTCTCAAAAAGCGATACAAGATACGTTGAAAGTGTCACACCATCAATTTCTTCTCGGTTCATTGAGAGTAATATCGGGAGACAAAAGTTAATCTTTCACTTAATCTAATTCCGAAAAGACAAATGGTACGAGTGAGTTTGAAGGTAATGTTTTAAGGTCTCGAGAAAAAAAAATTTAAAACTAGATAATGTTCGTCCTTTGGCAGTGGATCGGTTTCAGATGTTCATTCATGTCAATAGTAGCGATATAATCTGTTGTGGTATTTGGGATGGGCTTCATGGGTTGACTTTAGTTTGTATGAGCAGTGGTGTGGTTATCACAGGTTTTAAACGATTTATTTAACACAGAATCTTTTCTCTTCATGGCATAACTGGAATGAGGATATATTTTCTAATTTAAATACCGAAAATGTATCTAAACTAAAAGTCTAAAACCTAACTTTACACTCAATCCGATTTCTTAAAACCGCCAATAACCAGAATGCATTTAAATATTATTATTAATTATGAACACCTGAAATTTGGTTTACTTATTGAAACAACCCACTTTTCCGATCCTCTAGTTTTTAGTTGGTACTTTGTTTACATTCTTAAATGAAACATATATATAGTATTTTGTGTTATTGTTTTTGAAGAGATTTTTGACCTTCTGGACTCAACATTTACATTATACTTAGGTAGCTGTTATTACTTTCAGGAAATATGTGCCAGGTCTTCATTGTCTTATAAGACACTTTGATTGAGGAGAGCCCAAATGTTCGAAAGGTTCCACAAACATTCTCAGGATCATACCTATTGTTGCAGTGGCCGATTTAGGCTTCCTGCCGCCCTAGGGCGGTTAAAAAACCATGAGAAAACCAGTGAACGTGTTTGACTTTTATCCTCTGAACTCAAGTGATCCTCCTCTGAAATCTAGGCCGCGGCCTATACAGCGTATTTATAATTCCAGGACTGTATTGCTTATGTAGATTATGCTTGTCAATGAAAACATGAGGATTAAATACAATAGTCTTATGTGTTGTTTAATTTTAAATCAGATTTTAATGTTTTTACTTCTAAAGTATTTTGTTATAAATAAACTTACATAATAAATCCTATTTAACTGTATTGTTGTTTTATTTCTTTGATACTAAATTATAGAATGATTTCAAAGAAAATACTTAAAGAAGCTTGATAAACGTATAGATGAATTTCTACTATATTTGATTTTTTCAACTTGCCTAACATTTTGGCATGAATAAGGCAGATTGAATTTAAAAAGATCGAGGTACCTACTTAATACAATATCTAAATATTTTATCAAGCTTTTTCCGTTTATTCAGTTATTTTCACATGTACATGTAGTTTAAGTAGAGAGATTCTGTATAATTCTAAATGGATAATATACTAACGTTATCGATACATTACGAATTCCTGTTTTTTCTAACCTAAAAGTCCAAAACCTAACTTTACACTCTATCCGATTTCTGAATACCGCCATATATTTCGTATTTTGTATTAGGATCGCATTAACCAAAATGCAATTAAATATAAAATAAATTAAAAACAACATTGTGGCGCCATCCACGCGAAAGTCGTCAAAGTAGTCTTTTGTAAAACGTAGTAATCTATCGCCAATTCCAAGTTCGATATAACATAATTATGATTTTCGTCACAAAACCAATTTGTTATAGAGTTTTAAATTATTGTTAATTAATAACAACATTTTTGGATGCTGATAAAATAGTAAAACACTGGTAATTTCGAAATTGATTAAAATAACATACTGCGTCATCTATGTGGGAGTAGCCAAAGTAGTATTTTGCTCAAACTAACCATCGCCAGTTCTAACTTAAATATAAAACAATTCTGATTTTCGACACAAAATCAATGGATTACGGAGAATTAAATTTCTTTCAATATAATTATAGTGTTTTCCGGACCTAATAGAGTATTATAATATTATTAATTTATAAAAATAGCATAGCGCCATCTATGTGACAGTAGCTACATGTTCAATAATATATCAACCATCATATTGAACATACTATTAGTTTCGCCTCCTTTACTTAGATGGCGGCAGCATACTGTTTCACCACCACCTCTACCTAGATTTTTTAATATAATATGACTTCTGGTTGTTTGATTTGTTCTAGAAATGATGTTACTAACAACATTTTATATGATAGTCAGCTCTTCCAATTTGATAATGAAAAGGGATTCATGAAAATCCTGATCACTTTCCAAACAGTTTGTGTAGTGTGTGGTACTTGTACCATTTTTTGCGTCATTTATGTTTAAAAAGTAATTCCTGTATGCATCACCTGCATTATTTATAAACAATTTCAGCTGGGAAACGATTCAATGAATTTAATAATTCATGTTGTTTGTTGCATGATCGATATAGGCAGCTTTACTCCGTTATTAATTTTCTTTTTTAATTTTTCAATAAAACTGAATTTCTGATTAGAATATGAATAAGTTGGATATTTGAAGTGTTTATCAGTGAGAAAGCTACATTTATGTTGAGGGCAACCGACAGAACTTAGTAATTTGTGTTTGGTTGTGACTTTGCAACACTGTCCCTAGAGTTTGAAGGACAAATAAATCCGCATCTTTTTATAAATTGGGGCTATAAAGTCTGAATAATGGAAAAAGTAAACTCCAATTTTTGAGGAAAAACTGAAAAAATGTAATATAATAAAAACATAAAGTAAAATTATTTTACAGGAATGGTTTCAAATAATTGGCCAATATTAAAATGAAAACATTTATTTCAGAAAATACATTTTACATATAACAAACCTACGTATATACCTTCCAGTGAGTATTATAAGTGCTCAAACATTAAAATTTACTCTTACCAGGTATATTTTATATATCTCAACCTGTGCTTCAAAAATTCTCAAAAGCTACATCTACGATAATATAATAAATTTTATTATTGTGATCAGTGTAATAATGCAGAATAAAGTTCCAAACACTGTCTGGCATTTAAATTTTTTCAGAATATTTGTTTTATTTTAAATGAAATAGTTAAAGTAACTCTTTCCACCCGGATATGTAATTATTCAAAAAGCAATACATTGTTTTCTCTTTATTCTGAATCGGTGTTGAAATCAGATACTGATTCCTATTCTATGGGTTAAATTTTATTTTGTCCAGCAGCTTCCTTGGCTTTTATGAAATACGTTAAAATATCAATCGGCAGTGGAAACACAATAGTTGAGTTCTTCTCTGCTGATATAGTGTTCAGCGTCTGTACAATAATTAAATCACAAATTTTTATATAAAAGTATAGATTTTAAAATATTGTTAAGCTGATCCAAAGCCAACATTCATGTGTTTTAAAAATTGAAAAGGAAAAGTGAATAAATAGAAGCTTTATTTACCTAAGTCGACATTGGTCAGTTATAGTGTTAATTCGTTGTTGTTGAATTATTAGTTTTTTTTTAATGATAACTAAAATTTTTTGTTATTTTTATCTTCCTTCAATTGAAATATTTACAACATAGTAGATACCTACATATTGATACAGCCAAAGTTCTATTTGCAACTATTAAAACCACATACAAGCACCAAAATATCACAAACATTTAGGAACAACTTGAAAACTTCAAAGTATTATGTTTTCAATTTATTTCTGAAATAAAATGAATACTAAGCTTATAAAATTGAAATAATTACCAATTTAATTGCCGTACATTCTATATTTCATTTTGATTAGTTTATGAAGAAAATACTTTATGTCAATTTCGTTTAGACTATAAGCTATAAGTCGTACATACATAGGTTAATAATGTTCGTTGTTCTCCGTTTACAATCTAAAGGGTGCTACTGGTTTTTGTGAAAAAGTGAATTAATATTAGTCTACATGGAATTTTTTCCTTAGTGAAGAAAAAATTTAATAAACATGAAAGTGGAATAATAATTACATAAATTTTTGATTTAAAATTGTGAGTTACATATTACAAAAGCCACAAGTGAAAATAAGCTAAGTTTAATAAAAATGGATTGATATCCAAATATAGAAAAATGATGATGAAATGAAATTTGGCCACAACAATCATTAAAATGAGTTTACATAGTTATATAAATTAGAATAATAGTATCATTAGTATTATTTTAGGTTTTATTCAAGACGTTTACTGATAGAATTGCGCCTTTTTACCAGAGTAGGAAATCTAAAAAAATATGTTACTACAAATACCATCTAAAAAATGTATTACTTTAATTTTTCAAAATAATGTTTATGAAGAAAATTACTTTTGGAACCGAATACCATAACAATCCATAGAGAAATAAATAATTAGAGAGGTTTTAAAACATATGGAAGGAGCTGGAACAAAAACACTATTTTGCACATTGGTTATTATACGCAAAATTCACAATTTCTCATAGCAACAAAAGTTGTGGGAAAAGTGGCATATAGCAGAGCCATTAGATGCCTCCAAGCTGCCAAGTGGCTTTTTTTATTCTCCTCCCAAATAGCGTGGTTTTAAAATTGCACCTAAATAGCCTTAACTAATATAATATTTGCAGCTGAACGATTTAGCACAATAATTCCTTAGTCTTTTGAGACTTGACTTGAAAGACTAAAAATTTAAAAATTGAAAAGACCCGCTACTTAAGTGATAGTTCATACCTGTAGCCAAGGTAGGAGCTAGTGGTAACTTTATGCCACAGAACCCTTCACGTTTAATAGCTCTTTTATTATTTATTTCTCTATGTAACAGCCTCTATTTTGGTTAGCTTAATTTAATACAAAAAAATTCTGAGCCTAAAAACCCTGAATTTTCATATTTTAATAATCAAGATATTCTGTGTAAAATATTTACATTTATCAATAATTTAATATTTACTTCTAATATTCAAAAATATACCTACTCCTTAAACTATCTTTGGTCTATTTATCCCATACCTTCGGTACAACTTTTCAAAAAAATCTCATTTCACAAATATTTCTAATATCTACGAAAACCCTATATTAGTCATGACAATGGAATGCTTGTCATTCGTCTTCAGGGCTGAATGACCCTCATTCAATTTTCTATAAAAGTATTCAGCATCATATCGATCGGGATTGGATAGATTATAGTTGAACTTTTCGAAGAGCATATTTTCGTCAAAGTCTGTGTGAAATAAGTTTAAGTTTAAGTTAATAACCTGCTGTAATATGTACATAAAGCAAAAAACATCCCAGTATACTTTTAATACCAAAATTTCAGTTCGTTTATGGCACACAACTTAACAAAGACTAATAATAAAATTATATCTATTAATAATAAAAAATATCCTTAGTAAATAATATACTTCGTTGACCAGGATGAGGATGATTAAAAATTATTTTCAAGTTCTAGTAGCAGACAGTATTTGTAACAACATATTTTTATAAAATTATATGAGAGATTGTGTTATTTTTGATCTTTTATAAAAACAAAAGTTTACATGAAGTTCTTCTTCACGTTTCAATATAAATATAGATATAGTTTTGGTGGGCGAGTAAGATATTCTAACTCTACATTTATAAAGTAGATAAAACTATCATATATATTTGTTATTTTATTCCGAATTGCTTAAAACTTTTAGGCCCGGTTTTTTAACTTCAAAATAAAGTTCCTACTACATAGTTATTATTTACCGAATAACCAAAAATTCGGTTTCTTCACCTCTTAATAATAATACATTCGAATAATTATTATCTGCCAAATAAGTTATTAGGTAGTCACAATAATTGTCAATTAAAAAAATGAATAATGTCGTTATATTACTTTTCCGCCGACCGTGCGTTATTGAGCAATAATAGCTATGTTCGCGGGTCACAAACCGAACCGATTCCGAACCAGTCTGGAATTAACTCTAAATTGTCTAGAGCGCATGCTTAGTTCCGAACCAGCAAATAATTTTAAGTATACCGCGAACGGTCTTAGAACCACTGATCACGGATCACCTTTCAGGACTTGAACGAAAACAAAACACTCTTCTGACAGCTAACAAATGATGAAAAATAATCAAAATACACTAAAAATAAACAAAATATATAAACCAAAATAGACTTAGATCATTTAAATTTACCTTATACTAGACTTGGACAGTGGACAGCTAAATTAGAGTTTGATATTTATTTACCAAGTTAAAACACAACAAAGCAAACAATAAACAAGTGAAACAACAGGTAACTAAAATAAAACAACTGACATATCGATCATTTGCGCATGAGCATCCGAACCGAACTTTCAGTCCTTACAAAATCAGAGAACTGTTAGGACTGATTCCGAATAAATAACGAACCAATCCGATATGATCCGCGAACACCGAACTATTATTAAAAATTCAGAATTATATTAACCGCGAACGCCACTTTTCAGAATACGCATGCGAATAGTCCCTGAACTGGTTCGGATTGTGACCCGCGAACATAGCTATTAATGTACACAAAATAGGTCATTAATGACCCCTATTAATATAATATAATAGATACTACAGATAGAGGCAACAAGCCATAGGTAGCTGTGTAAGTGGAAATGTCCGATTTTCTATTATTAACCGATTGTGGTATAGGCAACCAAACATACAATAATATAAAACTGACTTCTAGTTTTTGACTTACCTATCGTTTTTATTATATTATTCAACAGAACTATAATTATTATTAATGTTAAAACATAAAAAAAAATGTAGGAAAAAGGAAAACAGCAACATTTCAACATTCATTTATTTGATAGGTAGTACTTTATTAGAACGAAAAAACCGGGCCTTAACCAGATATAAGTCGGATAATTCCTAACATATTATTTAGGTATTTATATTAATTATCTCATAATAGAGTGATAAACACAAATAGGTTAATAGGAATGTATCAATAAGTTAAAGCTTTTCAATTTTCATAATCTCAATATATAATAATATATATATATATGTATATGTAAGTGTACATTTAAAAGTGCATTTTTAAGATTCTATGTATATTTCAATTTATAGCACGGTAAATCTGTTGGCTTTCAAAGTGTATTTTGAATATGATATTTTTTTTATAATTATAGCATAAGATAAAATATAAAATTTTACTTGACATAATAATATAAATTCGTCATTATTGTATTCAGTCAAACTTGATTTGTACATTTAAGATAAAACATTGTGGATACTCTAGAATCATAACCAAATATATTTATAATAATAGAAGTAGAAAGCGTTTTGAATAAAGCAAAGCCGGTGGTTACATTTTTATAGGCAAACATAATAAAACCAAAAAAAAATACTTCAGAAAAACGAACTCCAATTTGTGCATTTCTAGTGTGTTAAAAGTTCCAAATGTCCCTGGGAAAATAGATTAAATTTGCACGTATTTATACAATATAATATTTGAGGATCCAAAAATTAATAGTTTTATTCCAAATTTTGAAAATAACGAAAAGCTGATATTAGCCCCATTAAAAAATTAAAATATTCAAGATATTGTACAATAGAGAACATGACTAAAATTTTAATTAGCAAAAATGTTCTATAATAATCTATTTTTTTTTTTGTTATAAACAACCACTATATCGAATTTAAAATGCTGAAAAATTCAAATTATTTGTAGCGACGTAGAACAGTATAATTTGGTACTGCGCGTGCGTTTGTTCAATACGAATACGATCTCTACGTGCAGTGTTGCCAGCATAATATAAGAAACTATCCCTCGTATAGGTCTAAAAAATACCATATTTGTTCACATAATCTCTCCCGTTGCGAATAAGGCCGTATAAAAAAGAATTGAATATTATAAAACTTTCATAAATATTGAAAATTTAATTTCAATAGCTTTTGAGGCATAGGATATTTGGGAACCTTATTATTATTTTGATGTAAATTATCCCGAATAACACACATGAAATAATTGGTGGTACCTAGATAAAAAACCCCCGAAAATCCCTCAAATTGGCATCACTGCTGTGGCCGGTGATCGATATTACACAGCTGGGCATACTACTGTTCTACGTCACTCGCTTTGGCGCGTTATGGAGGTCGTTTGAAATGATTTTAAATAACACGGAAGTTTAAACTAAGTTTTCCAAGTTAATGATTTAAAAAAAGCCTCGAGGATTAAGATTTGTAGACGCCACTTAGGTACTTAATTGAATAAAAGTAAATTCCCTATTCCAATTAGCATTTACATTTGTTCTTATTGTATTAATTTTACATTATAGTACTTGGGTACATCTAATTACATTTTAAATAATATTGATAACGGTTGAAATATCATTACATCATTTTCGAATAATATTTACTTTTTTGATTCCATAGCTTTGACAAAATAAGAAATAATGTCAATTGGTAGAGGAAAAACAATTGTAGAATTCTTCTCCGTTGATATGGTGTTCAAAGTCTAATAGAAAAATTTGAAAAGCTAAATTAATATAATAAATTTGTGTATTTACACTTGATTGAAAAATTTAGAAACAGTAAATCCACTAGTTTAATATTAACCGTTTTATGTGGCATAAATAATTTGCGAGACCTAGTTAATTTTTTTATTATAAAGGGAAGAGCTGTAAACGATGTGAATCACGAAGGACAAATGTTTCATTAAAAGTGGAAATATTGATTTAATCAGGCATGTATACTACTAAAAAATTAATTCGTTTCCTCTTTAGCTCTTGACTTTTCAAAGTTGGAATTCAATTAAAATTTAGTTTAGCCAGAAATTTTCATGTTATTTAAGTAGGAATACATTTTCTTGAATTGAAACTAAGTTAGTAAGTAAATCAACTGTTTGAAATTTGAAAATTGACTTGGGGAATTTCTCTCAATTGATTTGAAAGGGTAAAGTAACATTAATTACATAAAAATGCTTCTTAAAACGCTCTTGATTTCGTCAGTTTGTGACAAACCACAAAATCCATTATTATTAGTATTATTACACTCACCAAAAAGGAAATCAATATGGAGTAACTACCAGTCGTCGAACTAAGTTGGAATTAATTTTACTCTCAGCGAAAAAAGGGAAATTTAATGAAAGAAACAGAACAGAAAACAGTTCGTGCATCTAGCTCATACAAAATTTGAATGATTTATTAGAAAAAATACAGTAGATGTCAATTATAAATTACCTACTCAACCACACCTTTATCTAAGCCAATTTTTCACATTCTGTGTGACCCTTTAGATTTACTGTCGTAAAAAGAAGATATTTTCATATGAGGAAATTGAGAACCTAATCTTTTTAGTCCAGATTTTTACTTTTTGCTTTATGGAATGAAAATAGTTTGAAAATTGGAAAAAAGGAAATGTTTGTTTTGTAGTAATTCTGTTATAGGTACTACTTATTTTCATAAAAATTTATGGTGGTACGTACAAGTACGAGAAACATCTACCAACACCGGCATGCCTCATTAACATAATATAATAATATAAAGTGATGATCATTTTAAAATTTTGAGTTAGGTACTTTTAATGGAAAACAGTTTTTGTCGCAAAGATATAATATTTCAACGATAATCACTTTGTTTACTATAATTTGACCAAAATTCTCCTAAAAAAGCACACACCGAACATGTCAATAGGAAATATTACCTGTAAATAGCGCAACTGTAATGCGGCTGGAGAATCGCCAATAACCTCTGAAGCCTCTCGAAGGGCTCTAGAAGCTTTTTGTTCTCCTTCAGCTGCGATTACCTTAGCGCGGGCTTCGCGTGCTGCCTCTGCTTCTGCGGCCATAGCTCGTTGTAATTGCACCGGTAAACGGACATCCTTTCTTTAAGAAAAATCAAAATCAACCATCGTTTTTGGCAAAAAGTAAATAAGAAGCATCCACTTCATTTTGCAGTGCTATGTAACGGTTTTTGTTGTACCATCGATAACTAAATCATCAAAATGCTTCAAAATATTTCACCGATACTCTTAGTGGTACTATGACATGTAGGAGCATAAATAAATAAATTGAAAATAATTTTACAGATTTTAGAAAACTTGCCAGGCAATAAAAACATGCCCGAAGGGCTCGAATGGCTATTGCTAAATGGCAACAAGTTTAAGAAAAGGCCTGGAGAATGATTATCTAATTTATCGAAATCTCGTGTGGTATTCGATAGATTATTTTTGGACGTTACAATCAAAATCACTTTTAATATTTTATATTTTTATGAGCTAAGAATACCTACAATACACCTATGTATGTTCGAATACAGATAATTTCTAAATCTTGTAAAAGAGTTGCTGATATTTGTTGCTATATTCGTATATGTTTATAATTATTGTAGTGAACCATTTCAGAAATTATTTAGATAGAATACATACTTACATTTCGACACGTTCGACATTAATTCCCCAAGAGTCGGTAGCTTCGTCTAGTAGAGCCTTCATATGTTTAGAGATGCTCTCGCGTTCGCTGAGGATTTCGTGTAATGGCCGTTGACCCATTATATTCCTCAATGTGGTTTGGGCCAGTAATCTGGTAGAATGATGAGCATTTTCCACGTTGGCGATCGACACTGTAGCATTGGAAACTCGGTAATAAACTACCGCGTCTACGGAAACGGTCACACTGTCTTTGGTCAAAACCTGTAAACAGTTACAACTAATAAGAGATATTGTTTTTCGAGACACCACGTATCAACTATGGGTACTTACTATACGTGAAAACTATTCATCATTTTTAAAGTGAATATTTTTTTTACATCGATCGTCTCAAAATTATTGTTCGTCACCTGCATCGTGGTTTTATAAAACCACACAATGATTTTTTTATTGATATTTTTCCAATTTTCAATTTAATTAAAATCACAAATATTGACAGCATAATAATAGCATGTTAAACAAAATACCAACCTCCAAATAAATGAATCAAAAGATCTATTTTTCGAAAAATCAAAGAACCGAGATAGAAGTTTGAGACTTTAGGTTATAAGTAACAAAAAACAGATGTGACTATTCGATATAAAGTTTGATTTGTGTATCAAAAAACGAATATATACTTACTTCTTGAGGAGGAATGTCATATGTTCTTGTACGCAAGTCGACTCTAGCGTAAGCATCAATGCATGGTAAAATGAAAAATATGCCTAAAACAAAAAGCGCATGCTAAAACCTATATTTACGCATGTATTTTTTAATATATTATCAAGAATATTTTTAAATTGGAAATAACAATAATATAATTTTAAAGATTATGACAGCAACAAATGTTCATTGAAATTAAAAAACATTAGGTTAATCTCTTAAAACTATACCTAGAAATTATACGGATAATCCTTTTTAACAGAGATCACTAAAATTATATAATAGGTATAACAACATTATGCAATTTTGAAATTAGTGTTAGTTTCACTTGTGAACTCAGTTTTTGAAAGCAAATTCTAATAATAGGCCTCACATAGACATTATTTAGTTATGTATTTAAACAATATGGTACAAAACAACATTTGTATCGTCTATCCATAACTTTTTCAATGTTTTTTCAATAGTAATAAAATTTGTGTCATCAACACGACCCAGAATATGTAAACAAATATCGACTTGTTCATGTTATATTAAAAAAAAAAACGAGAAAATCGTTTTTTCATAAGGAATTTATTTTTTATTCAAATAATGTAAAAAAAAGGTGGGGTAAAATTTCAACTTGAACTCCCCATTAGATGCAGAAAAACTCTAAGCAACCAACACATGCGATCAATATTATTATTTATTTATAGATATCGGTGTTAATAATTCCAGCAATTTATAAGTTTGATTTTTCTTATCGATCTCCAGCAAAACTTTTAAGATCTAATGACTACTACTTCGTGCAGCGACCTAGTTAATGAAAATCCATTTAAACTAATGTTTGTATTTTATCAACTTATTAGCTTTCATTCATTTTTAATAAATGTAGATAGTCGGTAGCTGTACCTACTTATGTAACGAACAGAAAGAAAACTTAGACTAGAAATTGAAAAATATATCTTACCTGGACCTTTAGCACCACCTGAGAGAAGACGTCCCAAGCGAAATATGACTGCTCTTTCGTATTCCTGCACCACCTTAAAAAAACAAATAGATTGTCATTTTTCTTGTCAAATCGAAATAGTTTTATAAATAAGTAAGTATAGTTTCTTACCTTGAAACATACCATAAGCGAAAAAGGCATAGTAAGCACCACGACGACCCATGACAAAATAGTTAAAATTTTTCCACAGGTTTTAGATTCTTCAACAACTTGTTCAGCTGAAAAATTAAAATATTTCAATAATGTACATGTATATTATGATATGATAATGAATGAATTTTTTATTTTGTATAAAAGTATCCAGCAAAAATTAGGTATCTACACAGTTGTCATCACACTTACAGTAAAACACATAATATCTAACTTGTGTTTGTTTGAATTATTTAATATCACGACAAAAAAATAAGTTACCCAATAATTTTAAATTGATTTTAAATAAACATAATGAATGCAGAAATATTGATTGAATATCTTAAATAAACTACTCAATCGTCCAATCTACCGTAACGTTTAAATATTGTACAATAATATGTGTCGTAAATAACCTTATTGGTTGAAACGACACTTCTTCATCCTTTTCGTTATTTTCTGAATTGCATCACGAAAATACTGCTTCCTCATGATAAGCTATTGCAAACTAATTTCGCATTGATAAAATTCAATCATATTTCATAACATTCTCTCAGCTGACACTCGTGTCAGCTCTAGCCGTTTCAGTCATTTGATTATATCAAATCAATATCCATATTACGTTGAGGTTAATCAACAAAACTTTCAGAAATTGTAATGTTAGCAAATTGATTTTCCATTACATTTGTTTTTAATAATTGAACAATCCATCAAGTCACCTTTCCTCCAACTACGTGGTAGACTGTGACTAGTTATTCATTTAAATAGACAGTTATGATAGTGGATAGGTAATGCTACATTATAATACATTATTAGGAGTATTATTTATAGTGAAGGTCTCACATTTTCATGAACCAAAGAAATTTATTTAATACTGCAAAGAACTGATAGGACCCTTTTTTTTAATTGACTATTCTTGATAATGGTAGCTGGAACGTTACCGAAACGTTCAAATAAAAATATTACATATCATAGAAAAGAAGTTTCTGTAAAAATATCGCGATTTTTCAAAAATAATATTTTCTGGGTGCCTTGTGATTCAATCCAAATGGTATATAAGTTGTTGAGGATTATTGCTATATTGTTTAAAATCCTCTGACTGTTTACAAAAATCATTAGGTAGGTAGGTACCTATTTATTATTCAGTATTGTTCATAGGATTATTTTTTATTTGCCCCGCATGTATTTAAATAAGAAGATCAATATATGGATTAAGATAACTGACCTTCTGGCATTTTTATATCTGTTTTCATCTGGATTCGACTCTTTTCATCAAAAGCTCCCGACCGAATGCAACGAGATCATGATACACGCTGACATGGCATCTAGTACAACACTAACACTGGATAAGTGGATAACTGGATGCCGAATGGCGAAAGCTGTAAAAGCGCAGCGTAAAAGCTTTGTCGTTGTTCTGGATTTTGTGCATCTTGCAAACCCACCCATTCGAATATTTTCGCTCTTCGCACGAAAATGAACGAGATCACTTGTGGCTTTAAGGATTTCGCAGGCAGCTCGATGATACATTTCGTAGTAGCTCATCAAACTTAATTTTAAGCACCGACTTATTTTTTATATTCCATTTAATATATTGAAAGTAATATAAAAATATTTTGAATGTATGTTAACAACTTAATTAGAAATTAAAAATGGAATTGGTGAAACCACTCTTACATACTGATCACAATATGTATCGTTTACGGTATACAATGATTCTATCTTGGCTAAATTTAATTACAAAGTGCATTACATAATATTTCTTATAAATTAGAAATATTCCAAAGATACTTACATGATGCATCACCTGAAACAAAAATAAAATACTAATATAACATTTAGATATACGATTTTGCAATGTAGTAGTTAACGTCGGCGTAGCTACATATTGAAACAATATGCTTACGTTTTATGTTGTTCAAATCGAAAAATTAATTGTTAAATTCTCTATAACAATTTTTGTTTCGAGTCAAGATAATATAATATGTTTTTATTTCTTTCGGCAATAACGGCTTACAAAAAAAATCGTAAATAAAACAAAATAAGATTATTTAAATTAAAACGAATTAAAAGTAAATTCCTAAAAACGCAGTTGAAATGATAAAACTAAAAAAATTAATAAATGAGAGGTTCAAAAAATAGTCCTCCTTGTTATTAAACAAATATACTCTTGTATTTCTGATTATCTGTAAAGTTTACACAATGTTGGACTTGGACAATTCTCGCCCTTAATTCTATCAAAATTTGAGCCCGTTCAAAATTGTGCAAAATAAATTTCAGTTTTCGAAAAATCTCATAAAAAGAAATCATCAAGGGTGTACATTTTTTAATTTATTGAGTAAACCTTTGATTTCCTGAACTATAAGTTTTAAGACTATTCTAGGTAGTTTACCCAAGTTTAATAGGTTACTTTTAAAGCATATATTATAAGCTAGTTATAGGGTTTCAATAGACGCAACATATTATAATAAATACTCACCTCCAAAAACATGTTTTGTAAAATCTTCAGAACTCGTGTTGTGTCCATTACTAATAGCTGTAGACATGACTGGAACTATTTTAACTTCCAGCCACCTAAACAGCAACGAAAAAATATACAAAATTAATTTAACTAAACAAAATATGTTCGGAATAAATTTAGAATCATGTTGACTGTCCAACCAACACATTACGATGTAAGATTAGAGTGAATTATATCATAAAAAGGACACAAGAATAATAGCGATTACATCTACAGAAATTCATTTGATGAAATCCGGTGTGTAATGAAGAAATAAACAAAAACTATTTAAAAATAAATAAAAATGTATTTTGGAAATAAGATCACTGCGAATTATGGAAATATATATTTCCCTTTTAAAAATTCCTTAATTCTAAACAGTGGGAATTTCACACTTCACATCTACAAAGTATTTAAAAAAAAATGGTTTGTATTAAATGTATCAAAAAGGTGAACCATAAAGGTAATTGGCGAGTATTTATTTAGGGATAGAACGTAACGTGTCATTTCAAAACAAAAATAGGTTTCACAAAACTTACTTTGCTCACTGACCTTTATAACTTCAAATTCGAATACGATATTCTGAATTTAAAAAACGAAATATTAAAAGAATGTGGTACTATTCTATACCGACCACACTTGTCTTGCCAACAACTGTTCCAGACCACAATTTGAAGGAAAATTTGTAAATAGTGTATTATACTAGCATAAAAGTCGAACTGTAGTCGAATTAACCACGTAATTTATTATGACAACGCGCAAACGCGCGTCCTAAACGAAAAATACAATATAATACTATGGCAACAACATGAATCATTTTCAAAACATGCTAGTAATTTTCATGGTGGGCGTGGATTCTTTGAAATTGTTGTTCCAAAAATTATTTCCAAAAATAGCAACTAAAATTACGGATATCATTTTTAGGTAACCATAACTGAGAAAGCACAAACCATTGCAAATGAGATTTAATTTTTGGGTAAACTTTACCAACGCCAAATGTTAGTTTAGGATTTAGGATTCGATTCCAGACTTTCTACCACTTCTATCGCTCATTTCTTCGTTATGGAAAGTGATGCGGGAAAACTGATGTCACCATGATTATCCTGACAGCAAAAAGTAGGTATTTATTGTACGCGACATGACAGAGTTAGACAACACGTTAAGTGCAATAAACACTTTTTGCACGAGTTACATACAATATTTTTTTCTGCTTGCAAGTAAAAACCATAAAATGTATCATTTAGGTTGCTCTAAATGGACTAAAAATGGCGTCGATTTGAATGTTTATGTTGATTACAAAACGTTGAGTAAAATGACAGATTTTAGTGCAATAAAGAACTAGTTTTTCCATTAAATAGATTTCAATAAAATTTTGTTTTTTGCGCGTGAACGTAGTATATTCTTCAAAGAGTGTAGAATGAAGGAAGGCTATTATTCACGCAGAAGAATAATCCAAGTTTAATAATAATACTACATTTAAGTATTCCAAGGTAAGAAACGAACCTGAGCTGTACGTAAATGAACAATTCATATAAATATCCTCATAGTTTTATTAAAAAGGTATTTTAATTAAAAAGTACCTACCTACTTAAACTTTGGCAGGAACACCCAATATTAACTTCTCTCACTCTTTTTTGCTTTTGATATTTGCAAATGCTGTATATTTTTTCCATGTACCTAGGTAAATAATAGCTTTTATATAAATATGATAATATGTAACAAAGCATTCACCTGAATGCTTGCCTTTTTCTTAAATAATTTGGCTTACGCATGCTCTCTTAATTTTGCATAATCCTTGAGATTTCAGAGCTCTTTTTCTATTTTCTGGTAAAACTTCATTTTTTCTGCATCTGCATGTACTAGGTACTTAATATACTAACTAGATCTAATTGAGATGAGCTCTTTTTCCCTGTGTTTTGTACACACATTGAACTTGGTATGTATATTCTTCTTCAGTGAGCCATTGCGAGAATGCTATAATAAAAATATATGATTTTTAAATGAAATACATCAATTTTTTGTTTAACAAGAGTTAGTAATTCATATTATTAGGATTCTCGTAAAATTTATAACAATATTTGATGTCATTTATGATTTTACAATGAACTTTCCTTGTACAAATTATATAGAGGTCTTAATCTGACACTTCTGAAATTGCTATCTAAACAGGCTTATTTTACTAATGCTGCAAGAGGCACTAATTGAGGGTTTCAATTTATGGCCATATTCACTTACCATTATATAGTTGTCAAAATGCAGTTTTTCAACAATATTCATAAAGTCATGTTTATGTAAATCATTATTACATGAATCTTTATTCAACAACTGCAGGTTTCACACTTATTCTTTTGCCATACCTACTTACAAAATGCTGTATGTATTGTGCAAGGTCTTTTTGGTGTGAATAATGACTCTTATAATAGGTAACAAAGCATGTTTTAATTCCAGTTGTTTCAGTAAATCGTTCTTACATCTAAAATGACTTTTTCACTTATATTTGGTATAGCAGGTGTAACTTATCACTTGCCAAGTTTTTTTTATGCACTTCTTTAAGATGCTTGTTCAAGTTGGATTGGGTTGAATAAAATTTATGGCATTCAAAACAATACATCAGCATATTTTGGAAAATAATTGAAGGAAGCTGGAGTGCTGGAAATTCAAATCAAATAATCAAAATCACAAGTACCACAAACAACAAACAAGACCACCAAATGTCATAGTTCAAGGAAGGTTATGTTATGTTGACTTGTGTAAAAATAGAAAAATTTACATAGTCTTCTGTTCCTTTCTTCCTCCAAATAGCCATTCTCCTATCCTTGACTCCTATCGGTAAGCATACATTAAAATGCATATGTGCCCAGCCATTGAGATTGGTTTGTTTATGCCCTGAGAATTTCTTGTTCCAAAACCATTTTACTTGTACATTTTCTAAAACCACTTATAAATCTACAAAATTTCTGTGATGCAATCTACAAACCATATAGCATGTGATAAAAGCACAAATTATAGTTTATCTCGTCTTTCTTCAAAATTAATCATCATCTTCCATTTTAGAACTCTCCTGAATAAAGTGGGTAACATCATCCTGATAATTTAACTGGCTAATACTGGGCTCTTCAACAACCAAAACAGCATCCTCATCCTCTCCAGTATTTAAAGAACCTAAAACAGACTCGCTTCTCTCCTCAAACAAAGCTGCAGCATCTATATGATTACTTTGTACTGTCTTTACAGCATTCTCTGGACACTGACATTGATATCTACATAAACATAAACAAATTTTACATTTATGACAATGTGAGCGAGCAGCGAATAAAATAAAACAACTTCCCGTTAAAAGTAACTTATTTAATTATTTTAAGAAGTAAAAAGTCACGAACATACAACTTAACTTATTGACCGTTACATTCATAGAGAGTAGGTAAAGACGACACACAGTCTTCTTCTTTTTTAACTTTTGACATTTAGATTTACACAAATCAGAATTGTTCAAGTTACATTATATTAACATTCCCTCCCAATTCTGCATTTATGTAAAATATGATTGACTCGCAAAAAAAACTATTTAAATTTCTACTTCTAAAAGGTTCAACTTATTTCTCAAGTATATAAATTGTACAGTATGTAGAGCCTTAGTAAACATGTCGGCTATCTGTTCTTTAGTTGACAAATACTTTAACATAACTTGTCCATTATTGACACAATCTCTAATAAAGTGATGCTTAACATCTATGTGTTTAGATCTTTTTGTTTCTAATGTAGAAGCCATTTTGATACACGACTGATTATCCTCATAGACTGTTACTGGATAAACATTATCATTCAAAATTTCATTCAAAAGTTGACTTATAAAAATTACTTCTATTAAACAGTTTGAAAGAGCAATATATTCAGCTTCTGCACTAGAAAGAGATACTGTACTTTGTTTCTTGGTTTTCCAATACACTAAATTATCAAAAAACTTTATAATAAAACCTGAGACACTTTTCCGATCACTTGAATCACTTGCAAAATCTGAATCAACAAAAGCATTTAAACTACTACCTTGAATATTCTTATTTATTTTAAATTTGGTAAAAACTAATCCCAAATTTAATGTTTCTTTTAAATATTTTAAAACATTTTTAAGTTGTTTCCAATGTTGCAATTGATAACAATTTTGATACTTACTGAAGTAAGTGATAGCAAAGCTAATATCAGGTCTACTTCCCAACATTAAATACATTAATGAGCCTACTAGTTGCCTATAGGGCAATTTTTCTAAATCAAAATCAGAATTTTTGCTTTCACTTTCTTCTACTCTAATTTTTGGTTGAACAGGTATTTTAGATGGTTTACAGTCATTCATTTCAAAATCTTTCAACACTTTACAAATCAAATCTTTTTGGTGAATTATAACACTATCCTGATTTAAAATAATATTTAATCCTAAAAACTTTAAATTAGTATTATTTGACATATCCTGCATTTCAAACATTTTCTCAAGATTTTTCTTGATTTCGTTTATATTTTCAGAGAATTTCGATACAATAATCAGGTCATCTACATGAACAAGAAGATAAACTGAGTTTTTAAAATATAGACAAGGATCACTTTTTGATCTTATAAAACCAATTTCTAACATGTAATTATTGAATTTTTCGTACCAACATTTTGGCGATTGCCTTAAACCATATAATGCTTTTTCTAGTTTACAAACAAAATCATAACTCACATTAAGTCCTTGAGGTACTTTCATGAATACTGGCTGTTTTAAATCACCATTGAGAAATGCACTTTTAACGTCCAATTGATGTATTTTCATATTTTCCTGCACAGTTAATGATAACAAAATTCTTATAGTTACCATCCGGGCAACTGGGGCGTACACTTCTTCTTCTAGATTTGATAACTGATAGCCTCGAGCTACCAATCTTGCTTTCTTCACTTTTTCACTACCACTGTCACTTATGATTTCTTTTTCACGAAAAATCCATTTTGAGTCGATCACTTTTTCATCACTAGGTACACTTGTTTTTGGCACTAAAGTCCATGTTTGGTTTTTATTTAAAGCATCCAGTTCCTTATTTATAGCTTCTTTCCACGTTGAGTCCAAATGTACAGCTTCTTCATATGAACTTGGTGTTTCTGGCGATAAATCTTGCATTGACAGTGCTAGCATTAGTTCTTCTTCATCATTTAAATCGTAATCTAGTAATTTCTTGGGTAATGTCTTTTTTCTTGTACTTTTTCTAGTTTTTGGTGAATCTAATTCAGTTTCTACTTCTGTTTGGTTCTCGATATTTGTTTGGTTTTGTGTTTTAATAGGTATATCAGGTTCTGTCTCGCTTAAATTGTCCATTTCATTATTATTTTCTTCATTAATTACTAGTTCTCGTTGTTGTTTAATTTTTGGTCTTTCATTAAAGATAATATTTCTTCCAATAATTACTTTTTGTTTTTCTGTGTCCCACAAACGATATCCATTATCTGTATAACCAACTAACAACATTTTCTTGCTTCTTGCATCCAATTTATTATGTCTTTCTTCTTTTGGTATGTGAAGATAGGCATCACATCCAAAAACTTTTATTTTTCCTAAATTAGGTTTTTGACCATACCAAATCTCTGCAGGTGTTTTATGATCTTTTATTACAGAGGTTTCAGTTCTATTTAACAAATAAATAGATGTTCCAACAGCATCCTCCCAAAATTGCTTTGATAAATCAGCTTCAAAAATCAAACATCTAGCTTTTTCCATAATTGATCTATTCAGTCTTTCAGCTACTCCATTTTGCTGTGGTGTATATTTGACAGTATATTCTACATGAATGCCTTTTTGTGAACAAAAATTTTTAAATTGATGTGATACATACTCTCCTCCGTTGTCACATCTGAGTCGCTGAATTTTGGTATTAAATTTATTTTCTGTCATGGCAGCATAGTTTCTAAACTTTTCAAAAACTTCACTCTTATGTTGTATAAAATAACAAGCTGCAAAATGTGAATAATGGTCTATAAATGATACAAAGTATCGATTACCATTATTTGATTCTGGAGTTATGGGACCACATACATCAGTTGAGACTACTTCTAAAACTTTCTTTGGTTTTCTTTCTTCTTCTAAAATTTTGTATGGAGCTTGAGTTTGTTTTCCTTTAAGACACACTTCACAAACTGTAGTAGATGGATATTTTGATGAATGACCCATTCTACGATGCCATAAATCTTGGTCGGTTTCTGTAACATTTAACATGGCTTCATGAACAGTAAAATGTAACACATATAAGTTTCCAGTAAGTATTCCTGTGATGATGTTTTTATTTTCCTTTTTGATTTGTACTTCACTGTCCTTGAATACTATTTGAAACCCTTTTTGTTCTATTTTCTTCACTGATAATAAATTATGTGTTAAATTTTTACATAATAAAACTTTTTCCAGCTTAACAGTTCTTCCATCAAGAGTTTCTAAATGTAATGTGCCTTCCCTTTTTGCTTCTACAATTTCACCTTTCTTTGCTACTTGTATTTTATGACTTACTTCTTTTACATCAGTTAAAAACTTTCCAATATCCTCATTTACCAGGTGGTTAGTGGCTCCACTGTCAACAATAAATTTTATTTCTGATGTTGTACTTGATAAGGCTATTTCTTCTGAAGACAAAAAGGCTATATCATTCGATTCTTCATTCTGTCCCATTACGTTACATTGTTGACTATGAAAATTGTTCTGAGAATTTCCTGAAGGGTTATAGCTTTTTCTGTACTTGCATTCAAATTTCTTATGTCCTTTCTTTCCACAATTATAACATTTAAATGGAAAGACATTACTGTTATTAGGTACATTACCTCGTACACTATTTTCATTGTAGTTTCTTGGTCCTGAATAATTTCCTCTTCCTCTGTTAAATGTTTTTCTTGTTGTTCCCATAAATGCCTGTGCACCTTCTGTTTCGCTTTGCTTTTTATTAATTCTTTGTTCTTCCATTAATAATCTGTTTTTTACGACATCTAGTGTGATATTTGTACTTGATTGGCAGTACAAAATATCAAATGCAGTCACAACATGGTTATAAGATTCTGGTAAAGCTGATAAAAGTTGATTAATTATTTCTGATTCTTCAATATTCCCTCCATTGTTTTTAATGTCTAAGACTGTCTTTTCAAAATCAATAATAAAAGCTTGCATAGAATCTTTTTCTGTATACTTCATATTTCTTAATTTACTTTGTAAATGTACTAAATTTGCTATACCTCTTTTCAAGTAAGTGCTTTCTAATTTTTGCATGATGTTTTTAGCATAAACCTCTCCTTTTATCATTTCTAAAATGTTATCGCCTAGACACTGAACAATCACATTTCTTGCTTTTACGTCTTTCTTCTTAAATTCTGCAATTACCTTTTGATCTTCGGTTTCTGCTGGTGGATCCTTCTCTAGCATATCCAGTACTTCGTAATGCTCGAGTAGTAACTTAATACGGAATGCCCAATTGGCAAAACCAGTGCCGTCAAATGGTTTAACACTTAATGTTGCTGTTGCTGTAGCCATTGCCAAATTTCTTACTTATTGCTTAACCTCAAAGTTCCACGTTTTTTAGTTTTCACTTTTAACTATTGTTTTTTTTTTCTTTTTATTCTTCTAACACTTTGACCTTTACTGGGCCCATAACCTGTGAGCGAGCAGCGAATAAAATAAAACAACTTCCCGTTAAAAGTAACTTATTTAATTATTTTAAGAAGTAAAAAGTCACGAACATACAACTTAACTTATTGACCGTTACATTCATAGAGAGTAGGTAAAGACGACACACAGTCTTCTTCTTTTTTAACTTTTGACATTTAGATTTACACAAATCAGAATTGTTCAAGTTACATTATATTAACAGACAATACCCAGAATGACATTGTATATCACATATACTTCATTTCAAGACACTACATAATATTCATTACTTACTGAACATTGCACTCTGAATTTTCCAAATTCCAAACATTCTACCTTACCATCCATATTTTCTGCTTTTTATGTGCTTCTATATCAATGTTGTGCTGATAATTATTTGCATTTGGTCTTTCAGCATTAATGATCATCTTCCACATCTTTTCATCTAACAAATCCAGCAGCTTTCCCATTTAAATGTATATAATGTTGGTTTATTTGTTTGAAACTAAATTATAGAACGATTTCAAATAAAATATACTTAAAGAAGCATGAGAAACTTATTGAT